>JAYKKI010000017.1:21200000-23792500 GCA_039881145.1 Druceiella hillmani
TTCTGTGCATCACACTTCTATGACTTTTCTATAAAAATCTAATCTCAGTAACTTATTAACTGACTAACTTATGAACCTCCAATCTCATCCATAGTTTATAAGTAATTTGAGAAATGCGTTCCTTTCATAATGAAAGGCATCCACTAAGAAAACCTTTTTAAAAATGTTGCTTCGAAGGAACTAAAAAAGGATAGATGTCTTTTTTTACAGATTTGATGATAATTTCTAATGTAAACATCACCATGTTTCTTAAAATACTATTCAATTTTATGTAATCGTATGTAAGTTATCCATTGATTCAATCTTTTCGTCCAACCTATCGGTCTGATCTACACGATCTGCATCATTCTGAAATACGGATTTCACTTGCCGCTTAAGTCTGATCATCTGGACTTAGGTTTAACTATAAATGTTGTCTTTAAGGAGATACTAATAGAATAGGACGATTGTAAAATTGATTACTTGAACAAATTCCGTTTTTGTTATAAAGAATGAAGGAAATATTACTAAAATAACGCATTATTGAGTATCTTTCAGATATTAGAGATGAAAAAATCCCTATTAATAAGTATAATAATTAAAATTATTTGCATAATTTTTTTTTAATTAACCACGTTTTTAAAATGGACTAAAAATTTAAAATTTCCTTGCACCATAAATATTTATAACCAGATACAGATTTATAACCCCATAAATACCGATCTGGAAATTTGTGATTGTGAATTTTTAATAGCTACGAAAATACTTACAAGATCTAAAACGAAAAACGTGGGGTGCAAATTCGCCTAAGTCGCTTATAATTTTATTGCACCACGAATGATATGACTTGTTATGTAAGTTTTCTCAACGACAGCTACTCACTACACTCTTCACTATTATCTATTGAGTTCGAGTTAATATTGCTTTGTCATCCAGTTCTCATCTACATTTAAAGTTGCAAGTCTCTAGCTCAATGTGCTTCGTTTAAAACCGTTAAAATTTGTACTGGACTGTACTGTACTGGACAAACAGACAAGAGAGCGAGCTAATAAAAACGTGATAAAATAATATTAGTTTCTAATTTACCCTTTACTTCTTATTTATCTGCGAGCATATGGCGATGTCTTTATCATGAGTGTAAATTATCAGTCACATGAAGGAGTATGCGACTATAATCTCAGTTAGTGTCAACAGTTACCTGTGAAATAATAAGGGGCTCATAATTTTCCACATGGATTCTCACGAAATATAATTTAGTGTAAACATTAAAATTTCCTAACTCCTGTATTCAAGGTATCAGTTTTGTGTTCTGAAAATTGTTGTTCACGCTATCTTTCTAGTTTTAGGAATATCAATAAACGCTCAGGCCTGTTTATCAAAACAAACTCCACGCGGGTATGACGATCGATCGCTTCTTGTTATTATTGTACCTCCACGGGTTGATGACAAAGAAAATAGTACTTCTCAATATGGCACCAAAAGCAAATATTTTCGGTCAAACATATTTCTATTGCGTGAGTTTTGTTTAAACGTTCTCTTTTTAAAGGTACGTACAGTCGTCACTCTCAACCTGCTGAGTTTAAACTTAATGAAAATCTGATATATCGAATAAACTCGATGACGGTAGTTAAATTATTTACCTTTGATTGTTTTAACTTAGGTTTAATTAATTATAATTTAATTACAATCTCTATTAACACTGCTCACTTCATTCATAGATGTTTATATAATGGACTACCTTTCGATTTTACAGAGATGTTTTAAGTACCATGTTTTGAAATTAATTTGTCGTGGACGCGATTCAAAGAATTATTTAATTATTGTAGGCAATTCGCAACAATTGTCACCAATATCGATAATAAACATAAAATGAGACCCCTTGTATTTATGTAACGGTAGTTTGTTATGCTTCGATGTAAACGTTTTGGACGATTAATTTTCTTAAATTTATTTTAACACAAAATTAACTACAGTGATTATTAATACATATGTGTAGTATTATATCTTCTTCAGCCTTCGCGTCAATTTCGAGACGTAAATGTTAATTGGAAACGGAACAGTAACTATGTACACAATGGGTTTCCAGCCAATGTCGCACCAATGCTCTAATTGCAAAGCACGCAAGCGGCCCACGTACAGACGTCGTCGTTTGCGTCAACCTCGGCGGGGAGATGCGAGGCGTCGCGTCGGCGGCGTCCAGACATCAATGCACAATCCAGAAACATACATCAATGAAGAATCCAGATAGTTTACAAATAGACTCCTCCAACGTGATTAAATGTGAAAATTTGACAGAAACTAAACAAAATATTATGGGCAAGATGCTTGATAAAGATGATTCTTGTAAATGCTTGATGAATATCAATGCGATAATTGTTGTAAAATGAAGGAATTATTTTCATACTATTTTTTATTTTGAAATCACTATTTAAATATGTAGTAAACCATTGAAGTAATATTTGTTTTGTCTATGAACGAAAAGAAAACACTAAATATATTATACAAAGGAACCTTTTACAATATTCCATGATGGATGTGTGCAAACGTATTTACATAATATTTAACAATATTAATATATATACATATATATATATATATATATATATATATATATATATATATATATATATATATATATATAAATATATAATTATTTATTTGTTAAATAAAAGAGGTTTACTAAAATAATTTTGCGAATTGTGGATCAGATTCCATTAGGCATTAATCCTACCATTCAAGATAGAATGTGGTTAGAATATTTAATGTGTTTATTCACGTATCGTATTACCATTCGAGTACCAAGTTGTGTTTGAATAATACATTTTGTCGACGATCTGTGTTTTTGAAGTCAATGTCAAATATAAAGAATTTTCTATCAAGGTTTTCATTTATTTTGATTAAAATAAAAAAAGAGATCTACTTGAATGTCCAAAGTTCAAACAAGTCTTTGTTCGTTCATTGGTATTAATTGTAATAAACACTCTGCCAGATTTTCTATCAAGGTTTTCATTTATTTTGATTAAAATAAAAAAAGAGATCTACTTAAATGTCCAAAGTTCAAACAAGTCTTTTTTCGTTCATCGGTATTAATTGTAATAAACACTCTGCCAGATTTTCTATCAAGGTTTTCATTTATTTTGATTAAAATAAAAAAAGAGATCTACTTAAATGTCCAAAGTTCAAACAAGTCTTTTTTCGTTCATTGGTATTAATTGTAATAAACGCTCTGCCAGATTTTCTATCAAGTTTTCATTTATTTTGATTAAAATAAAAAAAGAGATCTACTTAAATGTCCAAAGTTCAAACAAGTCTCTTTTCGGTCATTGGTATTAATTGTAATAAACGCTCTGCCAGATTTTCTATCAAGTTTTCATTTATTTTGATTAAAATAAAAAAAGAGATCTACTTAAATGTCCAAAGTTCAAACAAGTCTTTTTTCGTTCATTGGTATTAATTGTAATGAACGCTCTGCCAGAGTTTTTTTGTGTTTTATGTAATATGAAAATATAAAGGTTTTTGTCCTAATTTGCAACCGTATTTTTTTCATTTATTTAAAAATAATACAAATTTAATTAAAATTTAAATAAATTACTGTATATAGAAGACGACGTATTCAAATTAAATCGTCACGTTAATTATTACATCTTTCGAACAATTTTGTGCGCGTGCCGGACACATAAAATAAACGCATTAAATACAATTCCAGCAATCAACGCAGCATCGTTCCATGAAATTTTATTAACATTTATCACGAAAAGTTAATCGAAACTTGTAACAGGCAGTTTTTTCAATTATCCACATTTTTCTTTGATAGATATTATTATTGTTTTATCGCACGATTGAGTTTTCACGCATTTTATTACCACTGATTTCATTATGACGCTATTATTTTCAAAAGGATGAATTAATTCTTCTCAAGAGGATGAATTAAGTAACATATTAACCGCTTTTAAACAATTTAAAATTTTAGGTCGAATGCCATCGAAATACGAAGTCAATGCAAAGTTTAATCAAAGCGGTAACGGCATGAAGCGACGCACGCTTCGACTGAAACAATAATAATATCCTCTGTCAACCGCCTGTGCCGGACCGACCTCAAACTCCGTAATGTTTAACTTACTAGCTTCACAACCAGTTTATCTTGAATGAAGCGTCGCGTCGTCATGGAAACGGTGAAACGATTTACCTGCGCTTATAAAAAGGCGAGATCGGCACCTTCGTTCAACATTGCTCGTTTGACGATAGCGCCTAGCGGATATTGTATCGTCAGTAGAGAGTTTGTTATAATTATCGTAAATATATGCTTTTTATAAAGTAAAATTGTTACGAAAATAGATATTATTCTGGAGATACGCGGAAATTATTAAATTACAGTAGTTTCGCGACAAGTAACATCAGAACAATTCCAAACGTTAATTATTTTATAAAACTGATTTACGCTACATTGTGATTGTGATTTTTATAATAACAAATCATATAAAATGTTTAATTTACTAGTGAAAACATTTGTGATTTTTGGTTTCATCGAAATAGCACAAGGATGTTCTGGCAACAAGCGAATGATAAGTAAGTACAAAAAATGTACAAGTTTTTTTTCTAAATTAAAATGATGCTCGGTCATCATCATTATGTGTTATTGTAGTCCGCAGTTCCAATATGCGAACCTTCATGACCCTGAAATCGAGATAATAATCTTAATGTTAACGTAAAAAACACATGAATTTGAAAAAATATAAAATTGCACCGACACTATTCTTAAGAGGCTTTAATGGAGTAATCGTATTCAAATTTATGAAACTGTTCTCGAATCTGTATTATTATGTGAAGTTGATATTTAACTTGGTTCCAATGATGAACACACGTTTCACCTTGGATTCGGATTAACGGTAGACGTGAAATAAAATATTAATTAGAAAGGTTTCACCAATTATTTCTACTATGAGGCTATAAATTGCTGTCACATAAACTAATCATTGTATCATTCGTTTATACAGAAGCGGGAGGTCTGACACAGTACGAGCGCCAGGAGATCGTGGATGCGCACAATCGCCTGCGGCAGTCCGTGGCGCTCGGGCAGGTCAGCAGCCAGCCACCCGCCGCCAACATGATGGAGATGGTAAGCATCTGTTTATACTAGTCGTTTTACGGTATCGGTTATTTATGTTTTTACCAATTTAACAAGCATTATATTTATAAAGATCATTTGCCATTTTGCTGTTAAAACATATATTTTATGTAAGTGAATCGATTTAAATCCTGTTAAAGGAACATTTATAATAAGACATAAATTTGATATTGCATAGGTTTATATAATGAACACTTCGATTTTTGTATCATAGCATTGGGATGACGAGCTAGCGGCAACTGCCCAGCGATGGTCCGAGCAGTGTCGCCCAGCGCATGACCGCCGTAATGACAGAAACGTCGGTCGCTTTCCCGTTGGACAGAATATTGCAGCTACGTGGACAACAAGAGAGCCAACAGATGCAGCTGATTACGCACCAGATTTTACAAAGCAGATAAAAGCTTGGTTCGATGAAGTTAGAGCGTATGGATTCAAGCCGGCCGACTACGCACATGGGACAGGGCATTACTCTCAGGTTGGTACTAATATGACATTACAAAAGCACGGAACATTGAAAATTAATTGGTTTTAATGAAAAATAAATAGTTTTTAAAAAATTTTTTTCTAATAATGTATTTGTTTCATTTTGTTTCTGTAGCTGGTCTGGGGTGAGACGTCCCATGTCGGATGCGGGTTTTCCTTCTACTACGATCCAAGCCGCGGCTATACGAAGTTATACGTTTGCAACTATGGACCTGGTGGAAATGTAATTGGCTCCAATCCTTATGATAGAGGATCCCCTGCATGCAATAACTACGGTTTAGCCGATTCGTCTAAATACAGTGGACTTTGCTGTAAGTATCTCGGATAATATTCCAATTCCATTTATTTGCAAATTTTTAATTTTCTTAAGTTAAAATGTTGACTAATTGAACGATAAACGAATTAGTGAGAGGTTAAATTTAACGTATACAGAATATTATTTATATTTACAAATGTCATTTATCTTTACAGCGGCTAGTTTTGGGACATCATCTGCTTATAGTTCGGCTCCATTAGACAACAGTGGGAATTATGCTGCCAACGTGATCCCAGGCAGAAAAAATGGTGACGCCCCATCCACATATGATGCTTACAGCTACAGCAACTCTTACAAGACGAGCTACAATCAATACGATAATCAGAACCAATACAACGGAGGAAGCTACGGAAACAATGTCTCCCCTACTTCCAACACTTACCCTATCAATAGTCAATACAATGAAGTTGCAGGCTACGGTAATTACAAACCATCTAATACTTATTCGGAGCAGACATCTCAATCCGCTGATGCTTATAAACCCTTTGTGAATCTTTTTAAAGATGCTGCTAATTTACTCAAGCCAAAAACCAATATTTTTGGTGAAAATCACATTTTCTCAACAAAGGGAACTGGTTTTAAGTTTGGCACATTGTTTCTGAGAAGATAGTTTTGTACTGACCGTAAATTACTTTGATTCACTTGAAACAAAGTATGATTGTAATTTATGAAGCGGTCAGAGCTCAGTACAATGGATTTAATAATTCATCTACTTAAGGCATCAAGCAGAAAAGGAAGCATTGTAATGACAATTAGAGTATTCCAGTATTTTAAAATAATAGGATATGGGGCATTGGTTTTTTGTGTTCTGAGATGCAAGTGAAGTTGTACGTATGTAACGAGTGGCTGTCAGCGGAGATGAGAGTGGCTTAATTCTGATAAGATGTTATTTATGACTGATATTTTGGATTGACTTTGGGTTTATTCGAAATAATAGCTAAAGTATTATTGTTATCTTGGTTTTACAAGAATTTATTTAATGATATTTTTGTATAATAACGGCCCTCATCTTTTAATGGTTTTATATTAAAATTGTAAAATGCGGGGTGTCACCTGTTCTTATATTAAAATTATATATTCTTTCATATAAAATATTTTTGTTTGTTTTATTCTAATTTTTTACTATTTTTAAGCCAATAAAATAATAAGACATAAATATTTTGGCACATTTAGAATTATTATTTATTTTATATAACAGTAAGTTACTTAGAACCTTGTATGTTACTTGTGTGACGTAACAAATTATTTATTTTACCTCATAGTAATTTCATTGGATATTATTACATGCAGATAACATATCTAAACTAGCTTAATGGTAACATTTAATAGGTTTATAGCAATTAAAATTTTATTTCAACTGCGAAGTTGATGTAATTTTATTGGAAAACAAGTCTTTTGCGAGGTGGTTCGTAAGTGCAATCTGGTATTCTTTCAACGTTGCTTACCCCATCTTATTAAATGATATGTTGACTATGTCAAGGTAAAGGTCAAGTGACTTGATCCATCATATTACATATGATAATGGCAATTTACTGTTATACAGGCATATATACTTATAAATAGATTTAGATAACGAAACGAGTACGAGAGATCGAGCGATGAGCTCGCCAAGAGCTAACGAAAATTGCTTTCATGAGTCAGCGTTGAGCAAGATTCGGAGCAAGTTGCTATTTTTAGAAGATTAACATGTGTTTTATCAAAATTAAAATTTATCTCCTTTGGCTGCTATGAGAAAATATATGTCAATAATTTATGTTCGTGTTAAATGCACAAAAATATTTTTTGGAGAGACATAGTTAAGTGTATTAGTTTTGCAGGCATTCTCAACTTGCTTTGATTTTGTGACTCAGTTTTGCATTTATGATATTAAAGTTAGGATTAAGTTTAGGATAGTTAGGATTAAGACATAAGAGTAAATAATAGAAGACCGTTTTGCAAATTCGTACTTTATAATATTGAATTTGACTTATTTCGTCAAAGAGATGGTTGCAAACCTTTAGAGTCTAATCTTTTTAATATTCCATACATAATAGTCATTTCATGTTTTCTCTTCTCTAAGGGCAAGATGGTGAAAAACGAAATAAACACAAGATTTTATAATATGTACGTGATAAAAATAAAATAAGGAAAATTGTTTTTTTTTATTTGTTTAATTCAAAGAGTAATTTGTTCGTGTTATGTGGTGTAAATTATATTATAATTAAAGTGATTATTTTTATTAAGATTGTGTTTGTTTCGAAGAAGCTGAGGCAGGGAGCCCGAACAACGCTCTTTGTGATGCTTACTTTCCACCTTTGTTTATTCATTATTGACAGACGAACATTACCACCTCTCTGTTTGATAAACATATGTCTATATATTGTTTACCAAACAAGTTTTTAATTCTATGATATTTATGTTTGTTTATTTTTGTTTACTGATAATTGTGATCATTAGGAGACAATGACAGAGCAGAAGACTGAATGGAATTATAAAGCTTCATTACAAGAATAGCGAAACACCAAAAATTGCGTAGTATTTAGGCGAAATCGGTCCATATTGACGGAACATGTTTCGTCAATTTTTATATATTTAGAAAACGTGTTTTATAATGAACCTTACGAATTTAATTTTTAATTAAGATTAACATAATTTTGACCATAATAAAAGTTAACAGGTCCACCTCGCTAATTTAAAAATGTCTTAATAAAGCTATTTCCTTTTTATAATTATTAAATCATTTCAAATTAACCCAGTTTATGATAACATCATTATATTTTATATCGATACACGTGTTATGGAGTTATAATTTTTTCAACCTTAAATGTAAAATGTCGGCAGGTTTCTTAAAAAAAAAAATCAGCTACATAGTTTCGAATCGTCTGGGAAGCCATTTCACGTAAAAATGTTTGCGTGCGTGATATTTTAAATGTCATTTTGTATCATAGTTTTTTAGGTATTCATTAGCAGTTGTTTAAAATACCCCTTTTCATTGTTAGGGTACCGTACTTCAAAAGGAAAAATGGAGCCCTTATAAGACATGTCACATATCCGTTTGTCCGTTTGACAAAATTGTTTTTTTTTTCAAAAGGTCGAAAGCCAATTAAATGCTCGGGAAACGATTTTAAATTCTGTGTATAGAGTGGGGTATCATTTGAAAAGGCTAGTTATAAGGGTTTCAAAAATAACCTTCAGAAGTGTAATAAAAATATTTAAAAAATAAGGTACCTCCCCCTTATTTTCTGAACTTAAAATTAGGATAAGGAAATGTTTTTTTTAAGCCAAAGTTACCGGAAAACTACAACCATGATTCTAGATATCACAGTTGTTTAGATACTTGTGATAATTTGTATTTAAATTTATTAAATATTTATTATATTGGGATGTCCACGTTAGTGATGACTTATGATAAATAAATGGAGTAATATCATTTCAAAGCAGGTACTTGTTGACCATCGAAGCGCTAGTCAGATTAGCACTTGGCTGGCTTTTATTACTTTATCGTATTCTATTGTTATGCTGCCTTGTGTAATTTATTTTATGAACCAACTTTAATTTTACTGTTTAATTAATTGTTTCAATTATTAAGTATCTTCGGATTTTAGATCCCAGATAGGCCTCTATTCTTGCCACGATTTAAGGATTATTGCACGCCAACATATTTTGTCACTGATTAAAACTTTATATTTGATCCGTCCTAGAGGACGGTCAATGTTGGAAAAGTTTACTTCTAGTATAGACAAATGACTGTGGCGATAAACATGACTAAATATTACTGCAAATCTTGAATATATACTTCCTTGTACTCATCTCAAGTTTCCCATCTTAATCATTGAACAAGAAGTAAGTCTAAAGAATTTCTGGCTCCCGACATCAGGAGAATCACGTCCCTAAATATTTTCAAAGATCGATTGAAAAAGTCCTGCCTCTCCTGAAACCTTTTCCTTTGAACCCTTGTCCTTTCCTGTCTTTCCCATCCCAAGTCATGTCAATCGTTTATATTACTTATACTTACGTATTTTTAAAAATTTTTTTGTCTAATGTATTATAAAGAATTTTCGATGTGAAATTTCATACAGTCTACTGACTAAATTTCAACACCAATTGTTATGGTTGACTAGAAGAGATTGCTCATGTAGCAATAAGTCCGCCATATGTACTATGCATAAAAGCTGATAAAGAATTTAAATTACGATTTCCAGATGAATAACATTTGACGAGGTAATTGATGTTAGCATATTTTTTTATATGTGTAATTGAATATGTATTATTCTGTAGAATGTCATAATACCTTATTCGATATTCCTATGTTAAAATTTTAGTATTTTTTACTTTTTGAAAATTTGGGATTAAGAAATATGATTTTTTTAAGGTTCCATCAAAGAAAGGAAATTCCGTGCCTATACCCGCAAGAATTCTTGGAAACAGCTGAATTTTTTATAGCAGCATTATTGTTAGCTTTACAAAATTTCAATGGCAGAACGACATACGATTATGGATTTTCTCACAATATGTTAATTCACATTCGTTTCCTGTATGATATGAATGCATATACGGAATATGCATATACGGAACGTATTCGCAAATTAGGTACAAAGTCAGTTATTCGTTAATTTTTTAACTGAAAGGTACTATTTCAATATTTTTTGGTACGAAGAGTTTATATAATATAGAAGAATACATTGAGAGAGAGAATGCTATTTTATAAATATTTAAGATGAAATAAATGAATGTCAAATTAAAAAGATTCATCATTATCATAAAAATTGGAAAAAAAATTGTTATGTGCTTTTAAACAGTCTTCGTTGGCTTAAAGCTTATTCTAAAAAGTATATCATTCCCGGTAACATAACATACGTATAATATAATATATGCCGTCAGTTAACTTTGTACTTTTCCTTATGTCCCGATGTTCAAAGGTGCATAGGGGTCAAGGACCGTCCACGAATCGTTGAGTTGGCGTCTTAAGATTCCTTTGTAGCCTGGTTGGTGTTGGTGACCGCTTAAAAATAAATATTTGTTTCGTAATAAAATATTGGAATTACTGTTCTACCTGCTGCAACAGGAATATGTTACTATAAAATAAAAGTACTCAGAGAAATTCTCGGGTGTGAAAAGCAATGTGTAAAGAAACAGTCGCAAATATTTATATACAAGGGAAGCAGGAGGGCCAAATATAAATTGAACTTTTCAATAGTCGTACGGTGAGTTCGTGTTTGTAACAGGTGTCTCAGCGCAAATTCAAACGTTAAATAATATTATAAAAACGAATTCTTGTATTTATAATACTTTAATCACAGCAAACTAAATTACATTTGTGCGGATTTTATATATGGAATATTACACCATCAAGATGTCTCCCATCACAGCGAACGCACTCCTCAAAACGTAAGCGCGAATTTGCGCCCAGAACATCGACTGAGATGGCTCTCACTTCTTCCATTATTTTAGCTCTCAGCTACTCCAGATTCATAAAAGGTATCAAAAACTCTTGCTTTGAGATAACTTCATAGAAAAAAGACAGCTGGGGTTAAGTCAAGCGATCTTGGTAGCCAAATTATGTCTCCGAATCGGCTATGACTTTTTCGGTAATAGCACTCTAGTTGTGTCTATGGGGACCCTAGCTGTGTGAACAGTGGTCTTATCTTTCTGAAACCACACATTTGACTCGTCAACATCCTCCTCTTGCAATTGCCGTACAAAAATTGTTAATCATTTCGATATACCGCTCGAAATAAACTTTGATAATAAAATTTGGCGCTGCGATATTCCCCACTTGTGTCTTTGTATGCTTGTATTTACATGGTATTATTCCATGATATAATAAACTATTGAAAAGGTTCATAGCAGCTTGTTAAATCAGATCTTTATTGAGAATATTGTTCATACCTGACAACGCTAACAACGCTGTAAGTTTATATTGCCATAAATAAAAAAACCTGTTAAGGTCGAATATTCGCTCTGCGAAGGTTCCGTACATATTTAGACTCTTAAAACATTTAATGTGTCTAAATGTGTAGTCCTTGTAGTATTTCCATTAAATTATTTACAAATAATTATATTATTTGAGAAGAATCTACCCCGTATCCGTTCCGTACACATTTAGACTCATTAAAACATCGAATGTGTCTAAATGTGTATGAAGTCCTCATAGTATTTTCATTAAATTATTTACATATAATTATATTATTTGAGTAGAATCTGTCTCGTATCCGTTCCGTACCCACTAAGGCACATTTAGACATTTAATGTTACAAATAATTATATTATTTGAATAGAATCTGTCTCGTATCCGTTAGTGGTATTTTCACTAAATTATTTACTTAATTTACATAATATAATTATATTATTTTGCACCATGTATATTTAAGGCCTATTATATCGTTCACATGAGTAAGAATACTTGGAATTTCGCTAAAACTGTGAGATTTAGAGTCATCGCTAAAGTTTTCTGATAAACTGTAGGTCAATTTCTAGTAACCCTGTTTTTTCGTAATTTTCACTTTAGTGGTTTAGTGTGGGGGAAGGAACATACTGTTGGTGAACAATTTTAACGATGTTTCTCGAACTATTTCATATAAAATTGTAAAATTACAGTTTTTAATCTTTTTTCAGTTAATATTCCAGACGATACATAAAATTATTTTCTTTATATTCATCGCTATAAAATTTCCACACAACGTCTCTGATATGGATGTTATGGTGATTCATGCGGTTTAGTGTGTTTTATGACTAATCTTCATCCAAGATCCTATATAGCGGTTTGTGAAAAAGTTTTTGTGGTCACCTTTTTACAAATCAATTTTTTAGTTGATACTCCATAACGTTACATATATATATATATATATATATATATATATATATATATATATATATATATATATATATATATATATATATATATATATATATATATATATATATATATATATATATATATATATATATGTCATTCGAATCTATACTAAAATGAAGGCTTTAATAATATATGTCAAAGGTTTGTGGATTAGTTATCGATATACCAAGAAAAATGTATTTATTTTCCACACTTTTGCTTCTAAATATTGACGCCCCTACCGGCTCCTCCCCATTAACAGCTGAAGGGGGAGATTGAATCGCAGTGCATTAGCTCTGTGTTCTTGAAAACATCGTAAACACTCGCGAGATTTCTTTGTTATAACGCAACAAAGCCGTACAGGTACAGTTAACTCGAGAATAATGGGCTGTACCTTAGATGTATTCGCATTTAGATATAGTTTCTTGAATTTATCCTTCAGTGTTATTAAATATTTTATATATATATATATATATATATATATATATATATATATATATATATATATATGTATATATATCTAGAACTCGATATACTATATATAACTCGAAACGTTCTGTTTAGATGGGCAGCTCTTACACGTGTCAGCTCGAGAGTCTGATGAGTACCAAGATAATAATACTTGGATCTTAGCCACTTTTACAGCCAGAGACTTCAAGTTTGAGGTCCAATGTTTGGCAGTTCATAGACCCAGAAATTTGAGAATCATAACATCTGGATCTAAGTAAATATTATAGCTAGAACCTTCTAGTTTGAACTCTATTATTCAATTTTGTTGGACATTTCTTATACGTGCTTAAACTAGATGACTATCAGGATAATAATACCTGAATGTAGATAGGCCAGTTTGTAGATATAAACTTAAATTTTACGTTTGCGCTCAAATGTTCAATTTTAATTTGCAATTCTTAAACCCTGATTATTACCAGGATAATAACACCTGGATTTAAGCGTATATTGTAGTTATAAACATTCAGTTTTGTCGGACAGTTCTTACACGCCCAATGTATAGGGTCTGGTTATAACCAAGGTAATAACATCTAGGCCTTAGCCAATATTATAGCCATAACCTTCTATTTTGAGCCCAAATTTTTGGTGTTGATGATGACGTCTCATCCCGAAAATTCGAGGATCTTATGATAACCAGGATGGCATTACTTAGATCTAAGCCACTGTAACAGTTAGAAATTTCGAGTTTGGACTATAATACTTAATTCCGTTTGATAGCTCTTACAAGTAAAAACTCGGGGGTCGTGATGACGAAGATAATAACACCTGGATCTTAGCCATTTTGATAGAAACTTTGGGTTTAAGCTTAAATGTTCAGTCAGGAGGTCGCAAACTGGAAGACCTGGTAATGATCAGGATAATGTGTATTTATATTTTTTAAACTTTATAGCCAATTCATTGCTAAGAGAGGAACGTATTACAATCGATCCAGCCTCACTCGACGGGGGGCCGGGAACCGAATCCGTAACCATGTAGTGCGCCGCACCGTTAAAACCACAAGCTTGTGATCATCCAATTTACCACCGCGATGACGATGGTATTTATATTATTAAATTATAGCCTCTATTTCAGTGAAAATTTTCAAATTTAAGTTCACATTTTGTCGGGATCTGTAAAATGACAAAAATACCCATAGATACTTATACGTATTTATAATATTTTTCACAGTATTGTAAGTTGGAGGTGGTGTTTCTGCTGTTTCGAAGTATCGGTTTCATCCAGGCTTACTATTTTTTTGAATTTATATTTTGTCGATTTTACACACCTGATTAGAGTATACATATGCATGAAAAGTTGTAATAACAGTAATGTTAGCTACAATCTCGTCAATTGACAGAAGGATAATTAAATGACAGAAACCGAGCGGAGCCGATTGTGTACAAAGGTCCAATTGTGGCTCGTTGCGATGCAAATACTTCGACAAGACACTCGTTTAAAGCTCTTGATGAGAGTGCACTACAAGCAATACAAGAACTAACTAAGCTACTATCGCTCAACAAAACCCGGCTCCTAAGAAGGCACACGCTTAAAAATTCCAACTCGCCATTATCAAAATAATTTTTAATTTCGCGCATAAATGTGAAAACATTGATAAAATAAAGTGCAACACTACCCCTACCCTAGCGCGTTGCCATTTTAACTGCAATCGTCAAATTCTCAATGACGGAGTAATGCTATATACTCTTTTTTAATAACCTTAGTGATGATTTTGTTTTTAAATTTCGATGAAAACGGTCAAGGTTTTTATATTTCTTCTATTAAACCTTTTTATTCAAATTTCAGAACATTGAATGCCAAGTAAATTTCATTCTTTATCTTTTTTTTTGTTTTTACGAGGTTTTTAATGCAACGCGGAAAAGTCTCGGCCTTAGTAAGGCTATTGAATTAATATATCAGTATCGGGAATATTCGTAGCATGCATACAAATAGATGCGCTCTCAAATCAATATCGACATCGCGCCATAATCTATAACAGGCATACCTCTTCTTTAGGGCCAGAAAACTTGAAAAATTTAGATCCTTAATCCAAAGAAGACGTTCACCTATAACACCACCGAAGGAAGTAAATATTAGATTCTGAAGACAAACCGCCTTAATTAAAATTAAGAGAAACTTCTGGAACATTAACTGTAAAAACATCTTTTTAAGAACTAATTCGACCTCCAAATTTTGCAATTGTTAAATCGAAACAAAAACGCAAACGCTTTGGCCATTTGGAATACTAAAGCTTTTTGTACATTGATAAGGCTGAAAAGATTTCAGGAAATTAAAAAAGGAAGAAGTTGAAAATTACTGACAGTAGGACGAAAAGTTTAAAAAGCAGCTAAAAAACTTGGTAGCTGTTCAAAAGAAAGACAATGGGCCAGAATATCAGAAAGAAAGCAAAAGATGAGTGACGGTTTTCCAGCAGTTTGTTTGTTTTTTTTATAAATTTAAATTGATTGTTATAATGGAAAAAGAGCAAATTTAGTTTCACGATTACAAAAGTTTGTTTAAATATTTTTCAAATACTCCGAATAAAGCCCACGGCAAATTATGATTAAAGATGAATGACTGATTCGAATTAGTTTATTTGTTACCGATTAGTGAGAGAAAAAGCTAAAATTAGTTCCATTTTCATTTTATGGATTTTTTATGGTCTTGTAATTTTCTGTTTTAATAAATTTAAAAAGGTCCATAAATTAATTTTGGCTAAATCGTTGTGCTAAGATTTAAATTTAAGTGCAAACTAAAACATCTTCATGATTATTTGGCAGATAAAAATTATAAACTTTAATTTTACCTAATATATAGGTAACAAGTTTTCTATCAAGGCCAGCAATTGAAGTTTTTAAAAGGTGCCTTTTTCATATGAAAACGTAATAAAATGTAGTAAATTTATTTAATAATTAATTCATGAATAACTTATGTCTTCCATACTGATGGAAGTCTTCATTAATTACGAAATTCCATGATTTTACAAACATTTTGCAAAAATATTTGATACGCAAATACGACTTCGTTACGATTTTGATATGCGTATAGATAGACATATATATTTCTATTAACAATATATTAATATTAAAACAGTGCATTTTATTCCATGTATGATGGTAAATAAATAAAAAGAATGATGAAAATATGTAAAAGAAAAACTCTCTAAATATATATACACGTCTTCCTGGATAGCTTTTAAAATTATTTACACAATAATAATTTGGTTTAAAAAATCATCTTACATAAATATCGTGCGTATATTCGGTAATCGCGAATTATAATCCTATATACCTTTTTGAAACAGAATTGTACCGAAGAATACCACGCACGCTCCTCCCATCTTACGCTAGCCACACCATCATATTTTTTCTGGTGTCTATCTGCCTCTTAATGTTTTTCCTGAAAATGTAATTGATTAGTTTCTGTTTGTCTTTAGACAAGAAAAAATAATTTGTAAGTGATTAGCTTCAGATACGTCTTAACACTTTTTACCACAGAGGATATAAAAAGGTATACTTATCCGTTTTTTGCAACCAAGAGTTGCGATATTAATATTTTTACTGACTTCTGCAAAAAAGAGTGCAATTAACTTTGAATATCTGTATTCTTATCATTATGTAATATTTTTTATTATTTTATAACCATAATCCTGTTATTGTTGTTAATTTTTTAACTGTCTTTTAATTAGTCCACGAAATTACTATTCTCTCACAATTTTCCATAATCCACAGATTTTTAATGCATAATGATTTGGTTAACGGCAAGAGATGTTTTTTTTTGTAGCACTAAGGTCAAAAAAGTAGTAGGTAAATTTATAACAGTTTAAGGAAATGTCTTCTCGATGTAATTATAAATTCGTTTCATATTAATAAGCTATAGAGTACTATATTACAATATTGTTATTAATAATTATTACAATATTGTTATTAATAATTACGCGTAATTATTTAACAATACTAATGTATTATCTACTTAAATCGATATATACAGCGAACATAAAGAGTTGATGTTCGGAAGCCAAGAATGGTTCATCAATGTATTTACAGATCCTTGGCTTCTTTATACCTTATTTATCAAATCATGATTAAAAATGATGTATCATATTCTATTCTAGTTATGTTAAGGGATTCGTTCGCGATCCAGTTTGTTTAATTAAGATAAGTTCTCTTTGTATTAGTAATATTCGTTTGTTTGTATAGTACCTAGTAGTTGTCAGAGTGAATGAAAAAGTGATTGTGTAGGTAAATACTTAAGTAGTTTCAATTTATTTAATTAAGTTCATTAATTAATATTTTAATAATATATAATATATCTCATATGTGGGGAAACAAACTTATATTTTTCTTAAATGTTGCAATTAGGTTTAAATGAATAATTAACACGAATCCTTGGTGGCAGAATGGCACAAACCAAACCATTGTAATCTCGTCCTGTCTATCTGTATTTCCCAGCACCATAACTTTTTTAGTTTAAGATGGACTGTAATGAAATTTTATAGAAAGCCAGAAATGCAGAATGCAGTAGTAGAGGAAAATTATTTCTAATTTTTATTTTATCGACTCTCACTTGAGGATGAATATTTTTTGACACAGAGCCCGCTTCACAATACACAATAATCCAAGGAAAGATGCACTGTGCAGTGTTAAAAGCTCTTCCTTTTTCACAATAACGTCAATATTTTGGAAAAGTCGTGCTAATGGGATTTGTAATATTATTAGGACCAATTTCTATTAATAATTTAAAGAGATTATTGGGTAGCTGTTCCACGTTTTAAGCTCTGTCGAAACTTTATAGTGAGTACTACGAAGATAACTTTGTTGCAATAACTTGGCCAATTTAGGCAGTTTATGTCCAGTTTTACCACAAGCAACAAACAGTCTGATTATGTACGAACTCATGGCTGCGGAATCCTATGTTAATGCGTGTTTGTTACAAATTTGACCAATTTTTTAATAATTGATTTTTTTAATTGTTAATATTGTATTGCAAAGTTAATTTGTTATTTTTTCTAATAAGACTTAAGTATAGTTTATAAAAAGGATATATACGTTTTGTATAACAAAAATATATAGTCTTAATGTGCTCATATTACTCTCTCGTAGCTTGGATGAAAACTTCAAGGCAAACTATAAAACTAACTATTGAAAGTCATTTTATTTTATCGCACTGTATTGTGTTGCGTTGTCAGCTTTGTAGATTGTTAAAAATAATTATATAATACGATACATTTTCAGAATAAAGTATAAATAAATGTACAATTATATAATACGATACATTTTCAGAATAAGAGTAAAAAAACTCGTTTATTACGAAAGTTTTTCAAAAAAATTATTATTATATTGCTATGACATGTTTCAATTTATCTTTTTGACGTCTTCGAATATGAGGTAAAATATCAAAATTTATTATCAAAAACATTAAAACTTATACAAACAATGAATGTTCAAATATTTGCCTATTCAATAATGCGTAGGCGTTAACATATCATGGAATATGAAATTGTGATAGTCTGTTAATTGATTTTATATTTTTTTATATAATTTTTCGTGATAATTAATATTAACTATATCAAGTAATAATACTTTTCAAATAATTTGAATATATTTTATAATTAGGTGTATTTAGTGATGAAAATATAAATGTCAAATCACGTTTTATATAATATTGCATTTTGTTTATACCTATGAAATGCCTCAAAAAAATAATTATATTTTTTAATATAAATAAAAATGATTAGATATACGAATTAAATACATTAATATGAATATGATCTTCGAAGTGACTTTTACGCCACTACGTTTTATTTACTCCATATATGTGCAGAGCGTTATAGTAAATGCCTACTTAAATAAATGTAGGCGTATTGATAAAGATTATATTAAATGTACAACTAATGTTATTTTATTCACACATAGTAAGTCTGTGATTTTATTTCACACATAATAAGTCTGTGATTTTATTTCACACATAGTAAGTTTTTATTTTTTAAATCTTCACTTGATATTATTTCATTTGCGGCGGAGGCGGGGGAGGTGGGACATGGTTTTTAGTGCCTAACAGGCTCTCACTACAAGTTGGCTGTATTAGGACTCTTCTGCATCAGTTTACTGATTGGTGCCGCCGCATAAAATTGTATTGTCATACGGTGACTTTTTTTCTGAAGTACCTTTCGCAAGGACCAAGATCTATTTTTATGGCCAAAATGAGAAAAGAATGAGTTTATTTTCTCTTAGAGAAAATGGCGATGAAAACAATTGTGATGCTTCAGATAGTTTGTAATAAAGCTGTAATAGGGAAAACTCGGATGCGAGTAGTTTAAATTATTATCACTTTATTTATTATCGCATCTTGCTTACAGCAATACATGAATTTTCCAACGGATAAAAATATCGCGGGAAAAATAAATATTCGTGAAGGGATCTTGAAAGACTGGTGTAGAATCACTAATTAAATTATTGTTTTGACTGGAGTGCCTGGAAAATAGTTTCCGGCTTAACCTAATGTTGTGTTTCTGGAGTCGCAGAGATATTAATTCAAGACCTGTTTTAAGAGAGATATGTTTTTAATGAGAGCATGATCATTCGAAAGGAATCTAAATGTATTTTGATAAGGTCGACAAGAAGTGAGTTATTCAAGAGGAACGGTGCGGCTCGTTAATGAAGAGGCACATAACACACTTTTTTCTGCGAAGAGGACTTTTAGAATAAAATAAGTTTAAGAGAAAATAGAAGCAATCTTATTTGAGATGGATATCACAAATTAATTTCGAAACGTTAATCACAATTTTAAATTAATTTTTCTTACAACTGATTTTCGTAATATGGCGATAAGTAAGAATTTTTTGATCTAACTCGCTGACTCCAAAACTTTTAAAAGCAATCAACTAGACTCTTGTGTGGCATTTACTTTGCCTACTTACTGAAATAGCCAACGTAAATGCCACATGAAATCTGTGATGACTTCTGATGTGTTTAAACTATCCTAAATGAAATTGCGTATATTATTAACAAAAGGGCTGATAAATTCTGATATTTTTAGCATATTTTAGTATAATTGACTTGATTTTAGCGACATTTCGTTAGTAGCCGTTGCGACCTATCTATCGAGGTGGTGGTCATTTTCGATTCTTTCTCTGACCTATTATTTCTTCTATGTACACTTCTTACTAAAATATTCTTAGTGAACGGCATTCATAATTGTTTAATTCTTATTTTGGTTTTTTCCTTGTTATGCCATATGAAAGTCTGTGGTGACTTTTGATGCATTTGAACTATCCTAAATGAAATTGCATTTATTACTAACTAAAGGGCTAATAAATTCTGATATTTTTAGCATATTCTATTATACTTTACTTGATTTTAGGAACTTTTTCGTTAGTAGCGGTTGCGACCTATCTACCAGGATGGTGGTTATTTTCGGTTCTTTCTCTGATCTATTATTTCTTTTATGTACACTTCTTATTAGAATAGCTGAGTAGTAAGCAGACCTTAGTAAACGGCATCCAACATTTTTTAAGTCTTATTTTGATTTTTTCCTTGTTATGTCATATGCAAATCGGTGGTGACTTTTGATGAGTTTAAACTATTCTAAATAAAATTCCATATATTACTAACTAAAGGGCTAATAAACTCTGATATTTTTAGGATATTCTATTATACTTTACTTGATTTTAGGGTCATTTCGTTAGTAGCGGTTGCGACCTATCTAGCAGGGTGGTGGTTATTTTCGATTCTTTCCTTGATCAATTCTTATCTATTATTTCTTCTATGTGCATTTTTTATTAGAAAAGTTGAGAAGTAAGCAGATATTAGTGAACGGCATCCGTCATTGTTTTAAGTCTTATTTTGGTTTTTTCCTTGTTTGTCAGAAATAAAATAATTTACCGGTGTTATAGTTTCTTGGTAACGGAAGATTCGTTCACGATACTCATGGCCGAATTAGTAATGTTAAAAACCGGGGAAATGAGATATGAGTATGGATTAGTGAGAATATAGTTAAATCATTGTGATATTTGTTTGAGTTGTTTTTGGTGGAGAGGTCGGATTTTCCAAAAGCATTTTTACAGGAAAAGACCAGATTTTGGGAGTTTCGTTTTTTATAAATAATATATTATACTTACAATTTTTAATATATTAACAATAAATATATAAAGTATATATTATAAATTAATTTTGGCAAAATATTAATTTTTAATATTTTCGTTTGGGAAAATTCATTTTTTAAAAATTTCTTTGCCTTTTTAAATTACAATACTTAAATTACAATACGCTATACATATATTTTAAGTTTAAACTTTATTGAGGTTCTTTTGTCACAGAGTATACCGTCATAATCGTGGCATATAATTTTTTTGAATTTTGCTCCATAACGTCAGCTGAGAGGGTATACAAATACGTCATTGGCGTGTGTTGTTAGTGTGCAGACATTTTAAAATTCTTTGGCGATAATCTCTACTCTGTGCGACTGTTTGACTACAGACTATTATGTTTTTGACATTGACAGTATGAACGTGTACAATGAATCTTTTAATGAATTTGTAGTACATAATTTAATGTATTACATATATACTATATATAAATTTTAACCTCATTTTTCATATAAACTTTTATTTTGCCAAAACTCACGTGCGCCTAATATGCTTAAAAAGGAGTACAAAGTTTTTTGGATTGTCGACCTTATTCAAGGAATATTTATAATGTAATGAGAACAGTAAATTCAGTATTAAAAGTAATCTGGTTGGTATCTCCACATTTCCAATTGAATATTTCATCGATCTTCTTTCTTTGACCTGGTGGGTGAATATAAATCAATTCTATGTCAGATTATCTATTTAACTTTATGAAAAGAATATGTAAATTTACAATGTAAAGCGTTTATTATGTTTCATAAATCAGTACTCGAGTATACTCAAGTTGGCAAGTACAGCTCTCTAATTTGTTTGAATTATATAAATAGATTTAGTGAAAAAATTGTACTTCAAATAAATAATGATAATAAGATATCATACATCAGGTAAAGTTATAGAGATTGTATAAGATTTCTTTTCTTTATGAATAAGACTTTTTCTTTAAATCGAATGAATCTTATGTTTTAAAATTTTCTCGCAATCGTAAATTTTTAATATTAACTTTAATTGATTGCATTAGGTTTAACTCAAAACGAAATACACGGGTGTGAACGATAAAGAATGTCTTAATCTTTTCACTATTTCAAATTGCTCTTTTTAAGAATTTTTAATTTTTTTTAAAAGATTAAATTAAAATGAACTTTCATAAAATCACAATTTTTTATAAAAGTTGCAATTTTGTCGACTCATAACTTGTTAATTATAAGTTTTAAAAAGTTTACATAGGCGTTCTTACATGACTGGGTAAGTACATTCATTCACCAAGTTTTATCGAAATCCAAGAAGTAAAGATGGAAAAGGGCGTTGATTGCATTTGGAATTACCCTATTTTCCTCATTTAACATGTCTTTTTTCAATCATTCTTAAAGCATCGAATACGTCAGCGATGATAGATGCCACTGCTAAAGTTTGCACCATGTATTTACAGGTACTATTAGCGCCATATATGTAGTTTTCTTTGGTTGACAACTTGTATCTTAATGGGGATACTAAACCACCGCAGAGTGCAGATTTCGTGTAGTAAAAGGCAGGTCGTTTGACCCGATAGTTAACGTTAGGAGTGTTGAAATGTATATTTTTCTGTGTTTTAATAGTTTACAAAACCAAACGAAATTTAAATAGGAACTTTATCACTTATCAGTATTTTAAAATAAGTGTATTTACCTGAACATTATGGAATAGTTATGCGTATTTACGGAATAGTTTGTCATATAACAGACATGCTTGACGAATAGTTCTTATTTTAAATATATTCCACATATAAATATCTATAAATTCAAAAACATATATATTTATATATATTTATATATATATACATATATATATATATATATATATATATATATATATATATATACATAAATTTTAAAATATCAAAAATTGAATATTTCTGGAACTCCGTAATCATATGGAATAAAATTAAAATTTCTCTTTCTCACAATGCAATGTCAGTCCTTTACAGTTTTGTCTCGTCTGCTCATCTGCACGTGCCTATCTCTGACATCCTTGAAATTTCTACAATTTTAAACCTACATCCGTGAAAGGAGAAATTAGTCTCGGCGTTAAAGAAACGAAACATATATTTAAGAAAGCTGGTATTTTTGGAATAAAAAAAAACAAATTAATTCAGGAAAGAACAAAAATATAATACAATTTGTAACCGTAACACAATCAAAAAAATGTTGTCCTTGTTAACACATGTATATTATAAATTTAATATGAGAGGATTGTTAACAGAAATGCTACTAACGATGCCAATCTGACGAACTATTATCAAGTTTTTGTACGAATGGAGATGTGAAAACCTTCAGGTAAAATATGACACATTTAATTTGCTCAAAGGAGTTAAGGCTACTGGATGATCACAACTTGACAATTCTGGACATAGCCAGGAAAAAAGTTTTTGTGGGAGCGATATATCAAATCGCTTTTCGCGGACAATTCTAAGGAGCATGTAGTATCTTGCTCTATTGACACTGCCTACAACAGCCACTTGTTCTTGAAATACGAAATTTTAAAAATGGTACGGAGAGATAAAACTGGAAAAGCCGTGGGCCCAGATGACGTTCACATGGAGACCCTCTAGCTTATAGAGGTGGAATGAATTGCAGTACTATTAAATCTATTCAATCTCGTTTACAAAACAGGCCACATACCTGAGGACTGCCTGTAATCTACTTTCATCATATTTTCAAATAAGAAAAATGCCAGAAAGAGTCTCGACGAATTAGCCTTATGAGTAGAATGAGTCCTGAAGCTTTTTCTCTGCATAATTTATGAATGCATGAAGCGACAGTCAATTTGGATTCCGAACTAGAGTGGGTACGAGAGAAGCTTTATTCGCAGTATAGGTTCATGTGCAAAAATATTAAGACATGCAGCAAGATGTATCTATATTTCATAGATTATGAGAAAGCTTTCGATAGAATACAACACAATCATCCAATTATCCTCCTCAGGAATATCGGATTGGACGAGAAAGATATCCGTATTTTACAGAACCTGTACTGGAACCAATGCGCAATAATCAGGATTGAATGGGAAGAATCTGAAGAGACTAATATTAAAATGTGAGTGCGACGAGATTCTATTATATTACCAACTTTTTTTTAACAAATATTTGGAAGTGATCATGACGGAAACTCTGGAAAAACTGACTGTGGTGTTAAAGTCAATGGACGCCTCATCAACTACTTGAGGTATGCTGATGACAGAGTTCTCAAAGCATCTTCGGAAGCAGAGTTACAGAACACTGTCCATTGGGTTAATGAATTTAGTGTTAAAAATGTCCTCAGAATAAATGCTATCAAGAAAAAGTTTATTGCAATCACTAACAATTCCAATCTACGACCAAGCATATTTGCGGCGAGTTAAAAACTAGAATAGATGAATATATATAAATACCTCAACATCTGGGTTATTCAAAATCGGGGCATTAAGGTAAAGATTGAAACTCGCATGAAAGTTGACAGCAGTGACTTTGGAAAAATTTAAAAAAGTACTCTGTAATCGTAATTTTAAAATTTCATTTCGAATTCTCCAGTGCTACATTTGGCCAGTACTCTATACAGATGCGAGGCCTGGACTATTCAGAAAGACATATCGAAATATTCTAAATGTGGGGATATATCGAAATATTCTAAATGTGCACCTACAAACGCATGATGTCTACATCGTGGACTCAGAAAGTCACTAATGAGGAGGTTCTACGATGGATTATCTTCTAGATAATCCATCCAAGGCAAGCTTTTGCAAACTATTAAACAACGTAAATTTATATATGTGGAGTATATGTTCAGGCATGACAGATTCGATTTCTTGCAACTAATAATGATGGAAAAAGTTGCTTTGAAAAGGAAAGCCGGTTGTTGAAGAAAGTCATGGTCGCGCAACATCCGAGAATGGACAGGGATTATGAACATCGTCGAACTCTTGCCAAGAAATAGACTATGAACACAAACCTTCACTAGTTGGAGAAGCACCTTTAGAAGAAGAAGAAGAAGAAATGATTGCTATGCATTATTAGCCATTGCCTAAATTAATTAAAATGATAAATTCTATTGATATTCGTTTTGTGTTGTGAAAATTTTGGCTCTTGTTTTACGTGGCTTTGAGTTTGTCTCTGAGTTACGTGGCTTTTTTCTAACGGCCCCTCCTGCTCTGCGAGTTTCATGGGTCAGTATGTTATATATTCATATGAAAGAATAAACAGGGCACAACTCGCACTTTGTTACATTTTTCTAGTTTAACAAGTTTCATAGAAGTATAATTTACAAAAAAATACAAAAATTAACCTACTTTTCCATACAGATTTACGAGATATCTCATTTGTATGATTGACGATTTGAATAAAATGTTAGGGGTTTTTTTTTCATATGGAAGATAGAATATGGCACAACAAGCACTTTGGTATATTTTTTTAGTTTAATAAGTTTCATAGAAGTATAATTTACAAAATAATACAAAAAATTAACCTACTTTTCCATAAAGATTTACGAGATATCTCATTTGTATGATTGACGATTTGAATAAAATGTTAGGGGTTTTTTTCATATGGAAGATAGAATATGGCACAACAAGCACTTTGTTATATTTTTCTAGTTTAACAAGTTTCATAGAAGTATAATTTACAAAATAACACAAAAATTAACCTACTTTTCCATAAAGGCATATGAGATTTCTCATTTGTATGATTGTCGATTTGAATAAAATTTTAACGGGCTCATTTTTTCATTTTCTCTACATACGTTATATACACAACATACATATATGCAACAACATACAACATATATTAAGTCAAACGATGACTATTCACGAGACTTGTATTTCATCCATAATTTTATTAAACAGTATGCCATAATCGTTTTATTAACTTAATGATCTACCATGCTAAGTAGTGTTACAAACGTCGATATTACACTGTTATTTTACTAATACAAAAAAACAATTTAGGCAAAAAATTCGGAAAATTAGTCGCTATTTCGATATCTACAAAGTCTATACCCACAGATGCTAAGTATTACACTTCATTCACTAGATTTTGTAATGTGTTGATGTGAAATATCTACATTGAGTATCATTCTAGAGTGACGTTTAAACCAGGCAGAAGGAGTAAACGAGACAGATCATTGGTGTAATTTAACAAATATTCGTATATTGGTGTAATGATAGTGAAAAAGATAGGAATATTTAAATTTTCTGCATATTTTTGTCTTTATAACACTAGGACTCAACACAATATGAATTTTTACCTCACTTAATATATAGTAAAATCCTAAAACATTTTTGAAATGTGTTTTTCTCATCGAATGCCATACAGATAGGTCTTTTAAAATAATATTGATGTTCTTTTTACCATTTTTCATCTTCTCGTTTCGTTTGAGAGATATTAAGCTGCAAATATATATATATATATATATATATATATATATATATTTAAATAGCAACGTGTCCCCCTCCACTTAAATTTTAGAATAATACGTTTGAGAAATTGCCAAATACTTTGATTAAAACTTTCAAATGCAATTATTTCAGCCAACTTGCCTCAACAATCACGGGAGATGTCATCAACCATGAAACTTTACTTTGTATACGGACTTCTTCGACTTAATTTAAAAAAAAATTAATTATGAAACGTATTATTGAGCAAACATGTATAAGTAATCATGATCGCAAAATATTAATTAAAAGTATTAGGTAGTGATAAGTGGCAGCAGTTCTGTTTTGATTAAACTATAGTAGATTTAATATAGATTATTCTTAATTAATAATAATATTTTGTTCTTTAATAGGATTTACTAAATATGCAATGAGACGTGAAAATAAATCTGATCGGTCAACGCGTACAGCAATTTTTGTTTACAAACTCAATTATGTTTAACATTGTTATAAGTAAGTATTTAAAAAAATTGGGGCATATTACGTAGCAAAAAAAAAACAAAAATAGGGAGGAATAGAAATTAAAACAATATAAATTGCTTGTTTATTATTTTGCTATTGAAATTCTATTGATTTCTCGACACTTAATTGTTATTAAATTTTATAATGGTGTTAGTTAATCTTAATTCATCGATTTACTTTTTGCCAAACATTCGGGGGGTACAAAAATACAGTTCCAATATTTATACAAAAAGAAAATAACAGTTGAACAAATGAAATGTTTTATTTCTTGAAATTACATGAATAAGCTTTATTAAAAATACAGTTTCGATATTTATACAAATTTTCGATAAATACACAAATTTTTTTTAATATTTACACAAAAATGTAGTTTCGGTATTTACACAAAAATAGTTTTCGATATTTACACAGAAATACATTTTCGATATTTATACAATTTACACAAAAATTACATAGTTTCGATATTTACACAAAATACAATTTTCGGTATTTATACAAAAAGATAATGAAAGTTAAACAAATAAAATGTTTTATTTCATGAAATTACATGCACAAACTTTATTAAAAAAAAAACTAATGAATGAGTCACCATCTGATGAATTAACCATCCCCTATTGTGTCCACATTCAATGCTATCAAGGAATTTATTGAAGGTGTTCAGAATACGTAATAACAAATGGTAATTTAACCCACAACAAAACATTCTTTTACACTATCGCTGAGTGTACAATCGTTTAAAAGAACACATTGACATGCGTGAATTTAATTTCGAACAATTTTTAATAATATGATTTTACCAAATATTTATATTATATTTGGTGTAAAGTTGGTGAATTTAATTCAAATGTAAATTTTTGATTATTTCAAAATACCACATAATTCCAGATACCATACAGATAACCAAGAGGACATTGATAGGGGTCTGCTATAAAATTATAGGTTTTTCTAAATATAAAATGCGGCCAAGTGCGAGTAACTCGTACACGAAGGCACCACTTCATAATATTAACACTAATTATTTGGTAAATAAATAGATAGATGCCATAGAAATACGCAATTAGTAAAAATAATTTGCTAATTATATACATTATACCATACCTTGTTCCATTTATAACATGTCTTTCTAATGTTTTCAGTTAAAAGGTCAGTTACCTATATTATATTATTTATTGTTTTACTATCGAGTATACACTAGAGTTAGACGAAGTTTGATATACTTGTGCACGGTGCAGGAACAAGTATCGAAATAATGTTTTTATATAAGATTTCTTGTATGGAAACTCTACTTTCGAATCCAACTTTTATATATTGTATTTTATAACATTTCAACTGTTTACTTATTACGATTCAAAAGATACAGCCCTGTGACAGAAAGATGGACGGACGGACAGATGAACAGCGGATGCTTAGTAATAGGGTCACATTGGTCATATAGGGTCACCTTTTGGGTACGGAAGCCTAAAAAAGAAATAAAGTTATATCCAGCACATAGATACATACAGAACACTTAATGACACTAACCTGATTTACTTATTACATTAGTAATGAAAGAAATCACGACTCTCAGTAAACAAAAACAAAAAAAAATAAATAAATTACCTTGTGCTATTAAATATATTTATTTAACAGCTCACCCGTAGTTGACCGTAATGTGGTCAGCGTGAAATTTGATTGACAGGCGCGAGCGGAAATCGTGTCAGTTAGTTATGATTCAAAGTTTAAGCGAAATCTGATGAGTCATCCGCTTACATTTGTGTAATTTCTCCAGTATCTTTAACCTATATTAGACGTAATAATACATCCGTTGTCCTATCTGACACATAAGCCAAATATCCGGAATAAAAGATATTGTTATCACGGGAATTTTAAAAACACCAGGATAGTTGAATCGTCATTTACAGTGAGCTCGATAAGATAATCATGTTTTAAAGGCGACACTCATAAATTAAGAATAAACGCTACACACATACTTGTCATAATTTAAGAAAGTCAAGGCGGAATCCATCTGATATTTCTATTTGTATAATGGGATATTCGAGACATTTTGCTCTCGTTTAGCATCTCCGGCATTAAGCATAGATGGATCGTTTTAAAGCAGCCGTTAAATAAATTAACGCGAGTTGGGATATGGACGTGTCATAGCAACACAGCAGTGACGGCCATAAGGCTTACTGAATGTTCGTCACATTATTTATTATAATTGGATTGTACGTCAGCAACCAGGTGCCATTTCTCACGTGATTGACTATAAAGTCGCCTAAACGCTAAATTGCGTACGTCCGATCTTACCTAAGTCCTGATTGACTATTTTTGATCTTGCAGTTTATTTTGTAATCTTCTAAGAATACTTCTTTTTACCGCTTTACATTTTCTTCTAAATGCGTAAAAAGTATTAAATATTTACAAAATATGTTTCATGAAATAAAATAGAATACTTCTTTGTAATGTGGATTATTTGAAGTCAGACATCTGAAAAGGATTATACCTACATAATTGATTACTATTTCAGAAGGTGCACAAGATGCATGAAGCCAAAATGGCTTCTTTGTTTCGAAATCGGTATTGTTTGAATGGTTTTTCTTCAGTACCATTATTTTATTAAGCACTACATTTGCTATTTGTATCGTTAATTGATCTAAATTGCTTTCCAAAACCCGATACCCTTTTTTTTTTAAATTGAAATAATTTCTTGTACCCAATGTATAATTGGCAATAGTTTTTCGAAATAGATAAGTAAAATATCAATCTGTAAGTATTAGCTAGATTACATAATTTCGGATAATATTAACATAATTTCGGATAAATATTAACATAATTTCGGATAATATTCATTTAACTAAATAAGTAAAAAGGGAAATTTGTCATGTGGTACGTACCGTCGCACGTGTCAATACATTTTTTGTATGACTGGTAGACCCTGTTAATTGACGGTAACAAAACATTGACGTTAAAAGCAAATTGTTAAGCATTTGATGGTTTCAAGTCGTTTATTAAATTGGCATTCCATTGCTTTCGACGTCGCAATGAAAAGCGTAGTTCCAACACTAATTATCACATAAACTTACTTTACTGTTCGGAAGTGCTTAAAAATATGTACACTTTCTCTTATTTATCTTGAGGCTGTGCAAAATATGTTTTGTTATGAAGTAAGGAGAAGAAACTTATAGACACATTGTTATGGATAGAATAATGAATCAAAGAACACTTTTCTGTAAAAAGTAAAAGCCTTGTAATAATATATATCTAATTTAACGATTTGATTTGGAAGTAAATCACGCCTGTGGTACTCTTAATGCGATTTGAAGAGAAATGGACATTGAATTTTGGAACTCGAAAGGAAAAGGATTTTTCTAATATATACTGGTGTATTTTTATGTATGGGTATATATTACATTGAAATCGGAGTATCGATTCGAAGAAAACTTTTTGCATAAGGGAGATTTTGGGGATGAATTTATTTAGAAATTGGCTGAAATGTTTTTCTTCGTAATTATTTAATTATTTTTTATAAACAGAACTTGTTTTTGATAGCAACCCGAAATAAAAAGCATTTTTGGAATATATACTAGAATATTTTTATGTATATCCATATGTTACGTCAGAATGGCTGTATCAATTTGAATAAAACTTTTGCATAAAGAAGATTTGGAGAATATAACTTTGCCAGTAATTGGTTTGATAGTATTTCTTTGTAATTTGTGGTTTGTATTTATTTTAATACTAAGTTTGTACGCAGAACCTGTTTTTAATAACAATCCAAAAGAAAATTATTTTATTGTCGTAAATTTGTCCAATAATTTCATAAGCGTTATTTCCAACCGAAATTTTATTAAAAATTGCGGCTGTCAAAAATTATTCTAGAGTTTGTTAAAATAATTTAGTGTTTACGTGATATGTATAGCCACTATTATATTACACTTCACATGCATAGAGAAAAAAATATTTGTTATGCCTGTCGCCGAGACATAATGCTTAAATTTTATTTTTGAGTCAAAAATATATTTTTAATGATTTACAAAAAAAATTGAGATAATCGGGCAATTTTAATATTAAAGAGAATATAACATATATACCCAGTATTATATTAAAGTTAGACGTTGAAATATTAGCCTCTTTATTTTCACATGCATAGAGAACAAATATTTGTTATGGCTGTTGCCGAGACATAATCCTTAAATTTTATTTTTGAGTCAAAAGTATATTTTCAATAATTTGTCATAAAAATTGGGAAATCCGGGCTATTTTAGATATTTTTTCTATTAAAGAGAATATAATACTCTTTTAAGATAATTTAAACTTAGAATTTTAAAATTAATGATGTTTGTTTGCCATTTGTACTTAATAATATCGCTCTTATTTTGAGTTTAATTGGTTTTAATACGAAAGAAATAATTTCAAGTTTTTCTATTTTCAGGTGAATTTAGAAACTAAAATACTGGTTTTAACCAAGTTAACAAATTAGTTAACGAAAATGAAGAAATATTTTCTTATCTGTATAAATTTTGGGATCTTCGTTTAAAACACCTTCATTTGGCTTCTTAGTTGTAGATAGGCGCCATTGGTCACGATCCGCCGCATTATGTACTCTAGATACTTCAGCAGACATTAACCTCGTTGCGGTTCGTTGAAAGAGATTGATCATGTTAAAAAAAGTTCGTCTGTTTTTAACTGAGGAGAGATGCACCATTATACTGTTACAGAACATTGCGAAGTTCATTTCGGAGGTCAGATTAATGAGGCACCAGCTGTACTCTTTTTCACTTGTAGTTGACTCGTCGCCACAAAGTCGGATGTTATTGACCTTGTAAAGAGATGAGCATTGTGATTTTATTTCATTTAGCCCTAAGTACAGTAATGTAATTAACAAAAAAAAAGTTAGTTTTTGTGAGTTAAATAAATGCTTCATTATAATTGCCTCGATTGTTTCTTTTTATACTTCGCTACGCTTTTTGTAAATAAGTTTCCTTTATCAGGCCATGTAAGAGAGTATCACGTTTGTAAAACACTTTTTCAACTTATTCGTTGTATTTTATTCGTTCTTTTATAATTAATTAAATTAAACTATTAAAAATATTAGAATTAAAAAAACATTAAAAACATTGAGTTCAAATCTTCGTATTGGAAACCTATTGCTAATATGCATCATAAAATGATGAAGAAAGTTATTTAAGATAATTATAATAAAAATCATATTTAATAAATATTTTAATACGAAGAAAGACAAAAATATGATATTTCAGTGAATTATCTTCATTCTATTATAGTCACAGATGATTTATTATATATTATCGTTGAATGAGTACTTTAAAAATACGTAAGAATAATGTTTTAGCCAAAATTGGTTTCTGGGATAAGTGTTATTAAGATTATCGTAAACATTGGTTTAATTTTTTAATATTTAGTATATATATTTTTAATATTTATTAAATTCGTCAAAATTTTACGGCGCCATCCATGAAACAGTAAATTCGACAGCGCACCAGGTTGCAGCTGCTTCTGAAGTCGATGCCATCGATCAAAAGTGTTGTGAATACACGATTATCATTAGCATATTCGTTAAATTACCGAACTCAACGAAATATTAGTTAAAATTCTGATTATTTACGTGAAAATATACTTCGCTTAAAAACAGGTTCCGGTTGCGACCATCTGCGAGAGCGGCAGACATAGCGGTGCCCGTTCTGTATTTTCAACTAATTCCATCAATTTGCAAAATAATAATTGATGCATTATATAAATTTATGATCCCGTCTCGGAGTTTATTTAAATATTTAAATGAAACAGGTTAAAAATAGCATGACTAAAATTTTAATGGTCTCTTCGTAGAAAAAACTTAAAAATCATATTTTAACCGTTTGCAGTAAACAGTCAAATTCGAAAGCTAATATAATCTTGAATTAATCAGTGATCTAATAATTTACGGACATAAATGTTGTACTCTTATTAATTACTTGAACCACGTGTCGTTCAGTCGGCTCGCTACTCGTAAATCCTCATTATAAAGATTATAATAAATTGCCATCATTCGGTTGCTGGACTCAAAATCTCATCAATTAGATAGTTTAACACGTGAACAAACGACAAGTTTTTTTTTCGATGGAAATGGTTGGTTCCAGCGGTTGGACCTGTTTTTTTGTTCGGTGCTTCCTCTATGACAGGACACCATTCGCAAGAAAGACTAATAAAACTCGAGCTTATATAAAGAGAGCGTAGCCTTCTAACTTGACCACAACCAACCGGTCATTCGAGGGAAATGCTCCAACTATTACACTTTGCAAAAAAATATTTCGCTTAAAAAAGTAGATTTTGCTATAATTGATTAATTTTTCTTTAAATTTCTTTTTAATATTAAGACGTTTATAAAATTTAATTATGGCTAAGTTTAATGTGTATATATTTTTAGTGATTAATTTTATAAAATGTTTAGTGGCGACTCAGAACTATTTTGGTGGAAAATATATAATAAGTAAGTGAATTTAATTTTTTTAATTATATGTATCGAGGAATATTATGAATATTTTAAAATTGATTTTTATTTTCGAAACTTTTAGAAAGTCGTTGACAATTTCTTTAAATGTAATTGATTTTTATTCTATTGAAATTATTTTTTTAATAAGAAATTTTATACCATTGATGTTGTATATGTACTTTCGAGGTTTGATGTTTTGGAAGTTACGAAGTATACATACAAGGATGTTATATGGTTATTCAATGATATACCGGAAGTGCTTGCGTATATATATATATATATATATATATATATATATATATATATATATATATATATATATATATATAAAGTAATATTATAATTTTTTATTGAATTAATTAAATTCAAATCAATTGGATTAATTTGAATGAATTTTTTTGTACGTTAATTTGAATAATTTGAAGAAAATTATAATGACGAATTTTATGTTGATAATTTCGGCTTGAACGTTAGTGTGCTTTGTTTATCTATTAACTCTAATGTATATATTAAAACGTACATAAGTCGAGCATTTTGCTACAAGAGCTATCCCTTGCAGTAAAATAAAAAAAGATAATCTTCGATAAATAGTGGTTCTACAACAATAAATTTAAATAATAATCAATATATAAAATAACATGAGGATAAAAATTTCAATAAAATGTTTAATCTAACATTGTAAGCGGGAACGGGAAAAAGTTAAATGATGAAGCGAACAGGATAAGGTGAGGTAAACAGAGGAAGTACAGAAGGAATTGGAAGTATAATTTTTTGTGATGACCTTAGAAAGCTAGAGTTGATGATTTCCTGACATCGGGATCAACATTTTTCCGCTGTTTGACAGTAAAGATTTATGAGGCAAAAGTTTGCGGATTCATGTGCTTTATACACCTTCACCTTTTTCTTTAGTCACCTTCGTGACACTCGAGATGTACCTTACAAACAACTTTAATTATTTCATGGTCACTTCTGAAATTTCTTTTTAAACTGTAAAAAAAATTAAAAGAAAAACGGGAGAAAGGACAGGATACCGTGAGAATATTTTATTCACGTTGATTTCTGTTTAGTTTGGGAAGGGATTCATTGTACATATTACATAAAAATGTGAAAACATTTTTCAGCCCCGTTGAAATTTTTTAGTATCAAAAAGTACATGTAATATGAGATTTTCAAACGCCCAAGATAGGTGCAGTCCCAATGCAACTATATTAAATATTATATGAATATAAAGTCGTGATTTTGCGGAGATAATAGCATCTGGATATATATTTTTATAAAATGGGATTTGGTGATGCCAATAATTCATAAAAGTTTTAATTGTTATCATTTGTATATGAATATAAAGTTCTGATCTTGCGGCGATAAGAGCATCTAGCTTAACCATTATTTTTATAAAATTGGATTTGGGGATGCCAATAATTCATAAAAGTTTTAATTATCATTTTAATATGAATATAAAGTTCTGATCTTGCGGCGATAAGAGCATCTAGCTTAACCGTTATTTTTATAAAATGAGATTTGGTGATGCCAACAATTCATAAAAAATTGAATTGTTATCATTTGTATATGAATATAAAGTTCTGATCTTGCGAAGATAATATCACCGAGCATTGTATTTTAATAAAATGGAATTTGATGATTCCAATAGTTCGTAACAGTTTGAATTATTATCGCGTGTATATTCTATTTCAGTTTGAAGTGTCATCGTTCGTATATTTTATTTCAGTTTGAATTGTTACCGTTTGAATCTTCTATTTCGGTTTCAATGGTTTTCGTTTGTGTTGCTAAAAGTTCACAAAAGTTTGAAATGTTGTCGTTAGTATATGAATATAAACTTCTGATCTTGCGAAGATAATAGCACCTGGCATTACATTTTTATAAAATGGGATTTGGTGATCTCAATAAGTCATAAAAGTTTGAATTATTATTGTTTGTATATGAATATAAAGTTCTGATCTTGCGGAGATAATAATACTTGGCATTGCATACAATGGGATTTGGTGACGCCAATATTTCATAATAGTTGGAATTGTTATCGTGTGTATATTCTATTTCAGTTTGACGTGTCATCGTTTGTATATTTTATTTCAGTTTGAATGGTTTTCGTTTGTATTGCTAATAGTTCACGAAAGTTTGAATTGTTATCATTAGTATATGAATATAAACTTCTGATCTTGCGAAGATAATAGCATTTGGCGTTAAATTTTTATATAAAATGGGATTAGGTGATGCTAGTAGTTCATGGGAGTTTGAACTGTTATCGTTTACATTGAAATCTTATATGTGAGAGGAAGTAAATGCAATGTGTTATATGCAAATTATATGTAGACATATGAGGCAGCGATCTTTTATATTTCTGCTGGAGTCATATCTATATTTGATATGCTACTGTCTAATTTCGACTATTTTGTAGTTGAATTAGGAACTTTAATATTATAACCGAGGAAAATTTGAAAAAATCACAGGCAAAAAAGAAATATGGATAACCTTTATGGTTTTTTTGCCTTCATTCATCGTAAATTGGCCCAAATGATATAACAAGTAGATAATTTGTTATGTACTTGTAAATAATTGTTTGTTAATTCTAAACATTTGTCGTTTAACTGGCCAAATCATATAGACGAGGCTATATATCCTAAAAGGTGATATGCGTCTTGTAAAGACACATATCTGGAAGACCTGGAAAAACAATAATCGTCTACTTGTAGAAGTACTTTCTAAAAATAATATTTTTTAAACTTCACAAAAGTGGTCTTTTTTTTATCTGTCAATTTAACAACAATTAGTTTCCTTATTCGTAATTCTTGTTTTGGTCAGCTTTGGGAAAATAAAAGAAAACATTAAAAAATGAGGTTGACACGTATAAAAATGATCAAATAATGCAAAATAATTTTTAAAAAACTTATTGAAACTCAAGGATCGTTACAAATTTAAAAAAATAATCCTTTACTTCACTTTTTAACTATTCGTGCCTTTTAAAATATTGACGTTTCGATTTTCGTATTCTATGGAATACTATAATTTTCAGTTGTGACTTATCGTAAAATACGTAAAAGTGTATTTGAAGCAAGGTACTTTAAAACAAATTAACCCATGAAGACACGCAGTATATTTAAATGAGATTGATATATTTGAACTAGATTGATTTTTAATTTAAAATCATTAGTTACATCCAAATTATGTTTGAACACTAAAATAATATTTAAAGTCAACCTGGTCTTTGTTAGCTCTAACAAAGGAGCGTAATGTGTGCTTATAAAATTCATGAAAATTAAAAAAAAAATCGAATAGCAAATTTGACAAATTTATCACGTAACCTCTGACTAGCGAAACAAGTCAGCCCTGACATCAGGACCTTTTGAACCACAACAGATAAGAACCTTAATCGAATATTATTTATACGTTAATTGATATTATGGTAATAATCATGCTGACATTCTAACTTTATCATAATCACTCAATATTTTTTCACTCGTCCTCTGTCTCTGATTCGAGCCTCTTATCTGGTGGTTTTTCGCCAAATCAAGTAATATTCATTAACACACTAAACCCGATAATTTATTGAATGAATGAATTAATTAATTCGTTTCGCACAATAAATTCGATATTTCAACCTTGAAATGGTAGTAAAGATTGAACTTCATTCGTTTTGGGTTTTTACTGCGCGACATGAATTAAAACAACCTGTCGTTTCAATGAAAAGGAACTCGTGCGATGCGGACACACGTTCGCGTATTTGCGTTTATCGTTAGAAGCGTTGTGTAATGGACGCGCCACTTACGCAACTACTCTTGTCTAACTAGTGAGCGCGGACGCGGCATAGCCCTGAACTTGACACCTGCCGCACGTTCTCCTTCATCTCTGATGTAAATATATCGAGTTGACGCGAGAAAGTAATTTGACATGTATCTAATGACATATTTCTCATAAAAAATATGTTTAATAGTTCTTTATGTATTTGACATATAGAATATGTTTAATAGGCTTTCATCTTGAATATCCGTTATTAATAAAAGAGTTTTGTATCAGTAATAGATATCTATGTTATATATATGTATATAGATATCTATGTATTGGTTGTTCGTATTAAGAAAGAAATTTATGTACGTATCTATATGACTTATAATTTAATATACATAAAGACAGTAAATGTTGAATTTTATAATTGCTAGGGTAATATGTTTTTTTATTATATATACTATTTTTATATACTTATTGTTATTGTTATTATTATGACTATTATTATCTCTTATTTTTTTATTTTAAGTAAAAGATATGAAAATAAATACAACGGCAATTTTTCATTATTTAACAATTTTTACTTTGATTTGTTGGCTAATAAACAGACACACCCAATAAAATGGCCTAGAGCTATTGGGTGGTTATATCCTAGAAGCACGTACAAATATTGCAAGATCACGTAGGATCTGGAAAAAAAATGAAAAAGGGTATAGCAAGGATTTCGGATGGTGACGAACGTACTGACAGAAGTTCAAATAAAAATATTAATGATCTTTACGGATTATGGATATTTAAAGTTTTTTGTCTTTTAATTTTATTTTTTAATAATGTTTCAGTAAGTCCGGTTCAGTTTAAGTTAAAGATTCAAATCTACAATAATAAATAAAATAGAATTGTTTTTAAGCCAAAAAATGGTTTGCTTTCCTTGTTTGGTCTAATATGTGCAACTATACATCCGATTCCAAAAATATCTTCTCTATCCTATCTTTGTAATAGGAAGCTCGTACTTTATGGAGGAATATAAGCTATAGTATATACATATATATATATATATATATATATATATATATATATATATATATATATATATGTATTCAATTATCTTTTAATGAGTAATCAAATTACAAAGAGCAATTAAGAAATAGCAAATAAATCATGTAATGAAAAAAATAATTCTTTTTAACTTTTTCTGGCATTCCCGCGTTTCATTAAAGCAGGACTGTAAGGAAAAAGTTTAAAAAATTATATTTTTTTCATTACATAATTTAGGTGCTATTTCTTAAAAGCACCTTGAAATTTTGTCACTCATCAAAATATAGCCTAGTGTAAATAATTACCTTACTATTTATAGGGTTACTGATAAAAACAATTTAAAAAAATCGGGGAGCACTGCTTAAAAGGTGTAAGCTAGATAGAGACCTGCTTATTTATTGACTGGTAATATCAAGTATTCCATCAGGTATACCCTCGACCACGACTTCCGATATCTTTTGGCGAACGGAGCGGAGGCGTTTGGAGAACAACACAATTAACATAATTGCATATAGGCGAAACTGCGAAGTATAGATAGTTAATGATACAATTAAATTATCACTATAACAATTATTACATATTATTAACTTTACAATTACTACACGGCAAGTAAGAATTAAAGTTTTAGATGGCATTCGAAGGGTTTCCGCCTTTATAAATGCTTCTTTTTAAATATTTACATTTGTGTCTATGTGCTGACATTGAAACAGGTATTTCTTTATGAATATCGTCATCCTATTGACAGTTTAAAGTGTATATGTTATCTTTGTCACAAACAAAGTGATCCGATATTACTTTTATTCACTACAGCAATAATTATATGATTTGCGTCCAACATTCTGTATAATGTGTGAATGACAGAGAAAAGTGATACCGATATGACCTTCATCATATCCTTAAAAAATAAAATACGCCATACCCAAATTCCGACTCAGTTGACCTTGATACTTATCTAAATTGCCACTATTCTGTTAGACAATATGACAAAACAAATTGAAGTAACGACATAAAATGCGTCATCCGCGTCTTGAATTTTGATCATGTAACTAATGAAATGGACGAAATCAAATAATCATGACACGTTCACAGAGTCGGGAGGCCTGACGCAGTACGAGCGGCAGCAGATACTGGACTCCCACAACCGGCTGCGGCAATCCGTCGCCCTCGGCCAGGTGCAGAGGCAACCGCCAGCCGCCAACATGATGGAGATCGTGAGTACCACCACTACCACTAATTTAATCAATAAAAAATGAAGATGTCATTGCTTGAGTAATGGACTTGTGGTACGCTGATTCGTAACACTACATGGGGCGGCTGTGATTGATGTGACGTACAGAATTTTCTAGTTACAGTAATCTTAACTGCCTAATGATGGCGTATTCAGATAGTAGGTTTATATTATCATTTATTAAAAAGTCCTATGGCTTTAATTTCATTATAATTTCTTAGACCTTTTATATTTGATTCATATTCTTCATTTTTTTGGAGTTTACTCCTTAAGAACCAATTTTCGTATATACCGCCCGGCATGAAGTTTTATGAGGAGTAAAATAAGAATTTCAGAGCGCACGAAGTTCAGAGTGTTAAAAAAAGGGTAAGCGTTAGGTTGTGATCGTACGAAGTTCAGAGCGTTAAAAACTGTAAACGTGAGGTGGCCTCTCCGCGCAACATTTCTGCGCATTTTTATATGTTTATTTCAATTTGATTATTTGGCATTTCCTTATGGCGTAATCGTAATAACGGAGTGTGACATACATAGTTTACTATCGTTCGCTTATATCAAGATGTAATCATCAAATGTCATTATGTGTGAATATATTTGGTATCTTTTGTCCTACAAAATTAAAAAAGTCTTTTTTAATTTTAACTTCTTAGTCTGACGTTACTAAATATTTTTAATTTTGTTGTATAAATTTGATCTTGTTCATTTGTATTTTACTTGAAAATAATTATATCGTCAGCATTTTTTATTAAAGAATTTTTACATTTAAAGATATTGATATTTATATTTATATACAGCGTTATCCATTTTATACATGCCAAGACAATAGTATTTAAAATGTAAACTCCAGTCGCGCGTCGGAGCTGACAAGCAAAATGTTTTTTAATTAAGAAAAAAGCGTCTGGATACGTAAATTGTTTATTAATATTGCACATCAACGGTTGTGTGCTTTATCATCGACAGACAGGCAAGCATACAGACAGGCAAGATAATTTAACGATAGAAATAATTATGGCTCGGGTAAGCAATCTTACAAGTAATCAACATTTACTGTAGGTTTTTGAAAATAGCTTTTTTAACTTTTTAAATATTTGTTAGATTTAAATATGTCTTTGGAAAAGGATATGAGTGTCCCTTTGACAGTAAACACGTGTGTGTAACGTGTCACGCTGCAGGTCGCAAATCTTGACCGATTTTGATAACTCTTTAGTCTATCGATTGTTTATATCAAAATGGATGTCAATTAATTTTCACAATTACTTTTGAATGTAATATTAATTGATTTCACAACTGATTTGTCTGGTAGTTTGATTGTTATAAAAAACTTTCTATAAAAACTTTTTTCGTACTCGCACCTCGGACTCCGTCTTGTGCGGATCTTCCTACTCCCCTTTTCTGTTCCCAGTAGTTTTTAACTTTTTTTAAATAAAAATAATAATAAAAAAGTGGCGTGTACACACTTGGTTCTAACATATCATCCTATTTTGACCGTTTTTTAATTTTATTTTTTCTAATCATATAAATAAAGTTGAAATTTAGGATTTGTTTCCAAATGACACGTGTCGTGTACGTGTTGCGGCGTAAAATGCATGTCGTTCATTATGTCCATGCCGTCATATGGTTCAAAAACATTTGAAAACAATAAATAAAAGTCGGAACGTTTTATGGGTATCATAAAGCTATAGATATTCAATATTTGCTATTAATATCCAATGTTCAGGGTGATTTCATCGCCATAACTTTTGTTTGTTTGTCACTTTTTAGTACCATTTTTACAATATTAAGAAACACGCTATTCATGTTAAAGAGCTTAACTAACCAGTTGGAGAATCGAGTTTTGATAGCTCATTTAGAGCATGATTTATTGACAAATCGACAGTAATTTCGACGAAATGTTGTCACCCTTGCTGATGAGTGTATTTTATTTTATTCGCATGCGCGCATTACGAGAATTTGATTGACGAGAAAACAGATCCGTTCACTTGCTCTTAATAATTTTATTAAATCATTATAAAAGAATAAATTTATATCCAATATCTAGATTAATGTCAAGGTCCTTTTCATTATCTCAAATATTAGTAACAGGTGTTGTATTCCAAATTGAATAAATATGCAAATCAATATCACCTTTTACGATTAATAGTCAGGATATGGTTTAATTAACGATTCGTAAATGATTTTTGACGTTATTTAATGAGGTTTGATGTAGTATTATTTCTTTTCTGGTCAGGTTTATGTGATTTCTATTAATTAGGTGACCGTTTATGTAATAAAATTTTTCTTTTTACCATTAACTTTATTTCTTTTTCCTAAAAAAATTTATGACACAACTGGTTGCAGACGAGTTGTCTGTATCATAAATTTAACGTTTTTTACCTATGTTTATATTAAGATCACATATCTGTAGAGAGCCAAAAAAAAGTAGAATTTACGAGAGAGTGATCATATTGTTTAGTTTTATGATGATATTTGCATGAATATAAAAGTTAATCAACTTGTTTTAATAAGTTTATATTCTAAATATATCTTTTCCAATCGTCAGATTAGAAGTCATCAGAAGTCATCTACCAATATCCTAGCTTAAATAAATGTAGTAAACATGGCGGCTACTGCATAGATTTTGAAAAATTCAATTGGATATATATATGCATTTATTTTACGCTCCAACTCATGCGTGCCAGTGTTTATATATATATATATATATATATATATATATATATATATATATATATATATATTTGAAGTTAATTTGAACGATAACAAAACAAAACGTACAGTAATGTTGTTAAACGCATTTCGCACAGCAATGGGACGACGAACTGGCGGCAAGGGCGCAGTATTGGTCAGACCAGTGCATCATCGATCATGATGATGCATCGCAAAGAAATGTGGGACGCTTCGCTGTGGGACAGAATCTCGCAGCAACCTGGACCACGCGCCCGCCTTCGTCGCGTGAAGACTACGCACCGGACTTTCTGTCTCAGATTAAGGCCTGGTTCGACGAAGTCAGTATATATGGTTTCCGACCGGCAGACTACGACCACGAGACGGGGCACTATTCACAGGTACAACTTTATTCTGTCTGCTAAGTTTTCCAATGTATTCCGAGCTTGTAATCAAGTTCGTTAATTGGTGTAAGAAGATTTATTTTGTCGGTTTTCTCTAGAAAATATGAGACGCAAATAATGACAAACATATTTTGATTTTACGAAGAAATAATTTATTTTTATGAATCATAATTATATTTAACAATTCCATTAGCATAAACAGAATTTTCATAAAAATAATCTTAATAACTAACCAGCATAATAAATTTCTTTCTGTGAAATAATAATGCCTTCTATATTAATAGGCGAATAAGGTGTTCACCATGCATAGCTTGAAGATGCACTTGAGATACTGCGATGCGCCCAGTGTGCTTGCACTACAAGACGCTTAACCCTTGCCTTAACGTTGAAAGAGTGTATCTTGAGAACGGAATAAGATACGAAATATATTATTTATAATAATCGTCTAATTTTATTCTCAGGAATCCGTAGAAGCTGTCTTGCTATATCAATTTAAGAATACCTTCACACACAAAAGTCAAAATTAAATAATCCTAAAAGAAATTATTCATATGTAGATGACTTGGGTATTAGTCAGTGTCACTTCTATTATAGTTATTATTACAACTGTTATACTTTACGTTAGAGTCAAGTCAAAATTAAATAATTCTAAAAGAAATTATCCATGTATAGATAACTTGGGTATTAGTTAGTGTCACGTCTATTATAGTTATTATTACAACTGTTATACCTTACGTCAGAGTCAAGTCAAAATTAAATAATTCTAGAAGAAATTATTCATGTATAGATGACTTGGGTATTAGTCAGTGTCACGTCTATTATAATTATTATTACAACTGTTATACTTTAGGTCTCTAAATATTTCTTATTTGATTTCGTAAGTTAGTCAGTTCTAGGAAGTGATGGCGGAGTGAATGAAATATTGAACCATATAACTCTTTCAATAGTCTTAATAAATTATATTGGTTTAATAAAAGATACACTGAATCGCTATATGCTCCGTTATATCGTTTGCTAGTTCTTGGAGTACACAATGGGTAGTAATAATTTCATATAATGGTGATAATTGTTTAATATGGTTTATATACGTTTAGATAAAATGTGATCTTTTCTTTTCTCAACATTTAGTCTATTTATTCTAAGAGTGCAATATATTGAAAATTTACAATTATTTGAATTTCTAGTCAAAATCAATATTATTTACTTCAAAACGATTAAAGAACCAGGACAGTTAAATTTGTAAGAAACTTTTAATGAATTAATTTTAAAATTATTTTGTTCATACGAAGACGCATATAATGATCGTTTATTTAAACGATGCCACATAGGTCAGTGACATAAAGTCAATATTTTTAAAACGACGTCTTCGTTCGAATCATTTGTAAATTGTGAAAGTAAATTTCACTTGGCGAGCTCTAAGATAAGTTCCTTTCGTTGAGTCAATACGCCACAACTTATACCGTTATCTCGTGGTATTTTCTTCATAGCTCCGCACAAAGGTTCGTATTGTATTGCCTTTATTTTGGGCCGTGTCACTAGAGATATTAATCGATTTTGCACGGAAGTGGATACAGTTAAGGTGAGGGAACTGCGTTCAAAGTAACCGTGTTAGGGACTATGTTCGCTGGTCTCAGCGGGAGGTTACAATTCGTAACGATGATTAATGAGGATCGCGTGCGTGGCCGGCGAGCGTCGCGTCGCCCTGCTAACGAGCACCGTGTGAAAGTGGGTTGGACAATTATAAGAGGGCGAACTTTCGTTTCCCTTTAACTTAGTTAGCGAATGAATCATCACAATATACATACATCATCTATATTCGCTGCGGCCGTGTTTACTTATCGAAATTCAGCTTCGACGTGTAAACGTCGCGTCGCTTTATATCTACTATTGTCCATTATGAACTGTAATGTAAAAAAAACGTTATTATTGATTGCCTTATTTCAATTAAACATGTTTTTTATGAGTTGCTATGAATAGCTTATGGTTTAGTGCTTTGATATTATTTATTGCCGTAAGTAATACGATTTGCTTTGGGTGTAAATAATATGTCTATTTTTGAAGTAAAAACTTTTTTAGGCGCCCCGTGCTTAGTTTTTCTGAACAGTGAACGAAACTGAGCCGTCACGCTCATGTCGGTTACGTTGAATCGGGTAAACTCGGTCCCATCGGCATCGACCAAGCGAGTTTGCTATTGGGGTAAACTTATTTCCCTTCGGTATCGACCGAGCAAGTTCATTGTCTGACACGGAGTATATTGTTTTAAGAATTACGTTTAATTTTTCATTAATATTTTATTTCAGTATAATACGCATTTTTTATTGTATATAATGTTAGTGTAATATTCAAAGTGTACAATGTGTTTAATATTTTATTTGTGAGTAGTTTAAAATAATACGCGTATGTTATTGTATTTTTAATTTTAGTATTTTTCATATTGTATTTTTCATTGATTGTTCTTGTATTTTTCATTTTCACTTCTATCATATAGAAGTAAGAACACACCAATGTTTTTTTTATTTCTTTTACCATTTAATTCTTCTTAATCCATCATGTGATATTATCGGCACAGCATTGAAGAAAGTAAAAAAACAATTGCTTGCGAGACAAATTAAAACCGCTTAATTATTGGATAATTTTCTTAGTTCTTTTTTTTTGGTATTTGCACATTTTGAAGAGAACTCTTCAAAGTTCCTTAATTATTATGAATAGCAAGCGAGGCGATACGCAAATTTGGAAACATTGAAGAATGTTATTGAAACAAATTCCAGGTTAAGTTCCATTACGGACAACGCTATACTCATACTGCCATAATGCTATAGGAAAACAATTCCTTTGTATATATATATATATATATACATATATATATATATATATATATATATATATATATATATATATATATACACACATACACACATATATACAGCTTGTATTTTTCCTTACGACATATCTTCACAGAACTCGTTCGTCTCAATATTCTGAACGTAAAATATGTTTTGGAGGACGTGTAAGAATGCCAAAATGCGAAATTAAAAAAAAAATTCAAATTTTCCTCATAAAATCTCTTCGATACTTTTATTACAAAACGATCTACTACTTCTAGGAAAATACTTTAAAAATTATCAGAAATTCCTTTTTCAAATCATAAATGTCACTACAAGGATCAGCTAACATGACATTTTGTCAACAATTTTATCATCATCATCATCATATATATTAATACGCTAAGGTTAAGATGTTACTCTCCCTTTTTAGAAAAAACCTCACAACTAATCCACATAAATTATATATCATTTTATAGATAATTGCTTGCTCTACCGGCATCCACAACTAAAAAAATTATTATTGCTATTGTTTTTGCATATTAATTAATTATTAAAATTATATACACAAAACAGCAATGCTGCCATCTAACGGCTCAACTTCAATATGATTGACGGTCGGTAAAATTTTTGTTTAATTTCAAATCCACTCACGTATAAATAAAGTGGCGCTTTAGCTCAATGCTTTTGATACTTGCGTCTCTATATGTCAATTTTAGTAAAATATTTGTTTGATCTGTCATCTGAGCTTCATAATGGAATAAATAATGCGAAGACTTCGCACGGGTCACGCTAGTACATTTATAATTCGCCAATGATTCGGCAATTAATCTGAATAGGAAAAACTAATAAAAATTAGTTGATTAAATTGTATTTTTCAAAATATTTACTTTTTTTCTTTTTATTATTTGTGATATCACACTTTTACGTATTTATGTGCTATCGCGCTATGTATATGTGTGCTATATATATACGCAAATATCTTCATACATTTGTGTGCTCTATTTTATATGTGTAATCGTTCTAAAACACACTTTTGTCTAGCACTCTATCAAGTCTTGACTATAAATAAAAATTAGCTCCGATTTATAACCATAAAGGTTTACCCCGTAATCTTATATTTCATCGTCACATAGTCCACGTAAGCAATAACTTAGGAGAAAAACATGACATATTTTTACTCAAGTATTTCCTATAAATGTGCAGCTGGTGTGGGGTGAGACGTCGCTGGTTGGATGCGGATTCACTTTCTACTACGACTGGAGCCGCGGCTACACGAAGTTGTACGTGTGCAATTACGGTCCTGGTGGCAATGTCATCGGCACTATTCCCTACAAGCAGGGCTACCCTAACTGCGGTTCGTACGGTCTTGCCAACTCTGGCCGCTACAATGGACTCTGTGGTACGTCCAACTAATTTACTCTCAATTATACTAAGAAATTCTCCTAGGGATGATAACCGTACCTGTCAGTTGAACTTTATCGTATAATCCAAGCTGTGACAACAAAATAGTCTCGTAGTCATGGTGATTAAGACTGCGTGAGTTACTCCCGAATCTGAGTATTACTCCACTAGAGCCAATTTGAAAAACCTATAGTGGGTTTTACTAGAAATTATTTTTCAAGATTCCACTAAAACTAAAAACCTTCTTAATATTGTAAATTTGTTTTCGCTAAATACTAAACCTACTATACAAACCTACTATAGATATACTAAGTCGATTGAGTTGAAGTTTAAATTACATAAATAAAATTAGTTTTTTGAATAAAGCATTGAAAAATTTAATAGTATTTCTTGAATAAAAGCCTTAAAATTTTAGCGGGAAAAAATTAAACTTATTTATCACAAATTTTCTTCACAATTAAATGAAATTACGTGATGTAGTATTGTTTCTACTTTCTTTAAGTTCTTTACCATTTGTGGTAAAGAACTTAAAGAACGTAGAAATAATACTACATCACGTAGTTTAATTTAATTATCAATAATTAATTTCTACAATATTAACGCCAAATATATTCAATACGAATTTTCTTCAAAAACCATTTTCAAAAATTTATATGAAGCCTTGTATTATGTTTCTTGAATGTCGGTTTAAAAAATTAAGTAGTTAATAACTTTTACAGCGGAATTATGTGTAAATAATATTTTGAATGAAACTTCAACTCTTAATAACGCAGTGGTGGAAAACATAAACGTTCCTTGGGATTATGTCCTTCCCTTTGGGATACATTTGCGTGTTTCCTGATCGCAATATAATTTGACAACTGTTAATATAACATCCAATTATTTAGTTTATGTAGCTAAAACTTTGATCATCTAATAATTTATTTGTGCTTTAATATTTTGTGTTTGGTTGCCGAAACGTATCCTATTGGATAGTACATACATGGATGAAGGGTTAAATAAACATACTTTTTTTTGCTGTAGGGTTTTTATTTAGTCTTTCAGTCTTCTACCAAGGTTCAAGCTCTCATACTATATTAATAGCAAGACTGTTCCATTAAAATATTACCATTTGAATTTCTATTACAGTCATTTATTGTTATACTTTTGTTACAGCTCCGAGTTACGCATCTCCGTACAGCTCTAACTACAACACTTATCAGTATGGTGGAGATCAAAGTGGCTACAGTACCCCCTTCTCCAACAGCCGGCAGTATTACGGGAGATCTAACAAGAATTACGCTGCCAATAAAAATGTCATCTCATACGATTACATTAGCTGATTTTTTGCACTATTAAAATTTAACGGCATTTAGACAATAATAGTTGAATTTTGTATGGATGATTAGTTTCACTGTCAATTCTATTTCAATACTCAACGCGTGCCGTCATTACATATCGTACTGCTTAGATAGTTTTATCATTGCTTTGTATTATGTGCTGATTGGCGCGTATTTTTCTATTGTTATATTTAATTAGACTGAATATTTCAGCATGAAGGGTAACTGAGCATCTTTTAAGGTTAGAAGGCAAATTTTGTGAGTAAATTATAATCGTATGTAACGATAATAATACATTTTTGATTAAGTTTTGCCCGTAGGATTTCTTTATCCAGTTGTGAGACTTGTTAGTTGACCAGAAGTGTCTTTATATATTGTTATGTTTACCAAAGAATAGATGAAATTATATGATTTTAAAACATCTACGTAAATTATGAGTTTGCCACTTTACGTATGTTATGATCTGCTATTTTGCTCTTTTTATATATAAGTTTAGATCTTAAGTATTTTTGCCTATTTAATATAATACGACATTAAACGAGTTTTACCTCATCTTATTTGATAAAAATGTGTTTTCTTGTGTCTTCTCTTTATTTAATTTGTTGATATGTTTAGTTCGATCTATCTGTTTACCTAATATTGTTGTGTTAAGTTATTTTCTTTGAAGTCTCTTCATATTTTCTTAGTACTGTACCAAAAATTGTTCTTGGGTGCTTCACAACTTAAAATAGGCAAAGGATAGTATCTGATTGTGCACTGATAAATTGTAAAAAACTATACTTTTGCGTTGTTTCGCAGGTTTGCAAAATAATATAAAATTTAAAAAAAATGGTTTTACCGATCGCAGTTCGCTTCAATTAATGGTTTTTAGGAAACCAGACACAACACGCACAAACGGTACGACATGACGCACAAACGGTGCACTGACTTTTGAAAAGGATGTAGGACACCCATTGTGAAAAGTAACTCAGTAGCCCCTCTCCACACTCTTTCCATATGCATATCTGTTAACAGTCGAATTTGGAATCTAATAAACGCAGATACGATTGAGCGGAATAAAGGAAATTTGCTGTAGACCCATGATTCTGTTTTTCTTTATCTCTTACATAACATTTTCCTTAAGTGAAGAGCAAACAGTTCCTTCTCTTTGTTAATTACGAGGAATCACCGAAATATGGATGAGGGCAATTACAGTTTCTTAAAATACGAAAAATCAGTGTGAAGTGATATTGAGTTGCACGATATTTGTGTACACCCACAGATTTAGTAGATATTAAAATAATGAAATGGCAGTTATATCTCAAATTAATTTCCACCGTTGCTACAAGACGTAAGTCAATATAGAGAATTTTATTTAAAAAAATCAACATTTGAAGTACTGATGATCATATACACATATAACGTATGAGAAAAATTGTTCGTGTCAGAAAAGATATTTGGAATTTTGTTTCTTATTTTCGGTTAGATTATTGAAAAAAATATCTAAAATAAAAAAAACATTATGGATAGATGGTTTTTTCCACATTCTCATATTTTTTTAATTAATATTTTGTAATGTTTTGAATTTTACACTTCTGAAATACTTATTGTCTTTTCCTTTTAAAGAGCTTATAAATATCTATCGTTCATTAAAAAGTAATCAATGAAATAACTTATAGCATAAATGCAATTTTCTTAAGTGGGCATATCAAACATAGTAATGATGTTCATAAATACTAATATAACGTTGAGCTATCGAATTGTAAAGACAATACAAAAAGGAAGGGAAGGAAATCCATCAATTAATTTATATATATATATATATATATATATATATATATATATATATACATATATACATATTTTTTTTATATATTTTGATTTCTTATATATATATATCTCATGTGTAAACGTTATAATAATATTATCGCCAATGAACCCAATTAAATATTTAAGTCCTTTTATATGTTATTATAACTCCCTCTCTCTCTATTGTAAGGAAGAGAAGAAAATCCGTCAAGTAATATATATATATATATATATATATATATATATATATATATATATAAACCATGTATAAACGTTAAAACAATATTATCTACAGTGAATTCAATTAAGTATCTAAGTCCTTTTACATGTTATTACAACCTCCCTCTCCTCTCCCTTCTTCATTGAAATTAGTAAACGAGTATGCTAATATAGTGAATACAGTATTTTCCCGTTGTTTATTAAAATTCAAGTGTTCAATTCATTCCTACTTTTTCTCAACAAATTATATTCTCCTTCTTATCAGCACTTCTTCGCTCACCGTAGGTTATACGCCCCTACAATATTTTCCCGTTTGACTTTTTCCTTTGTTTCCTTTTTTATCCACATTGGATCTGAAGTATTCTTGAAGTCATCGGAAGATCTGGCTTGTGGCCACAAACCTGGAACGGGTTTTCGACTCGACCATATATTTGCTTGATAAATTGTATTACCGTAAGTAAATTATTACGCACAGATTAATAGCAATGGCAGTTACATTGCGACCCTTTTGTTTAAAGTCATTTAATTTCTTAGAAGCAGACAGTGAATAAGAAGAAAAAGGAAGAAAGTAAAAAAACGCTGGGACTAAATAATGGAAATATGATAATACAAATTATATTACTAGGATAATTATCATCCGCTATCCAATGATATTGGAAAAGTAGTTGAAGTTAGAAAGTTGTTATGAGTATGACCGAAGTAAGTGGAAAAAAAAAAAATTTTTGGTTATTTTCCTTTATGAAACCAATTTTCAACGTGAAAAGTAAAAGAGATTTGACTGAATATAAATCAATGAGATTTTTTGTTGCAAAATAATTAACGAATTTAGTTACTCATACTCGCCTTAGTTTTGAAGGTCGCAAGTTAACAATTATATCAGAGCACTCGCGGTTTAGTGTTAATTAATATTTACCAAAATTTACACTCTATAAACATTTATATTTAGTTATGGCTATTTTTCACTTAAATATTTAACGCCTTAGTGATAATAAGTTCGATAACCGCGACGAAGGTCAGTACTGGTAATATAGATGCCAAGGTTCCAATAAGGCTTACACGCGATAGTGTTTTATCATTTGCTGATTGAGTGGTTCGGTTCGTGTGTGAAATAGTATAGCACACATTTTTTTAAGCACTGTGTGAGTACTTAACAAGGTATCAATGTTTAAGCTGGTTTAGATAGTTTTTAATTTGTTTATATGAACAACTAACTGTGCCCGCGAATTCGTAAACGCAGATCATTGCCGTTTTTATAAGTATATTTATTAATAGCGCGATTTAATATTTTACATCTGGCCACGCTTATTTCGCTGATGTATGTTCGGGTGGAAAACTTCGTTGCGCGATTTAAAATGACGCATAGCGCCATCTATTGATGTAGGTATACTATACAGGATACAGTTGTGTAATTACTAGATACTATGTTAAGTAGACACTTTGTTGTTACGCTAGCGCCATATAAATTAGTTTTTCAAAATATTAAATGTTGGATACCTTCTGACTAAATAACCTGATTACAATGATATAAACAATGAACGTTACTTCAAGTGAACTTCTATATACTTATAATCTCAGATGGGTTAGAACTTTTTACGTGATACGTGCACAAAGAAACACACAAATATTCCAAAAATTATACATGCATACTATAATTTATTTTTTATTCCCCTATTAACTCTTGCAAATATGTTTAATGTTGAAACACACAAAGCTTACAGTTTTATTACATGTACAGATATACAGATCTACCTATTAGTCGTATTAATTATGAACACGAAAGCGACATTAAAAACCGTAAAATAATTTTGAAAATAAAACGAATTTATTTTGAAATTATATATTTTTATTGTATTGTTATTTTGGAGGTAGTTTGGATTGTATATTGTTTACGGTAAAATGCATTTCATCGTACTTTTCAAGCAGTGATTTTTACGACTTTTACTATACATCATACTAAAAGTCATAAATAGATTTAATGAAAATATTGAGACAAACTTCATAAAATAAATTTATGACGATATAATACGATATATGACGATATAATATGTATGGTTTCAAACAAGATTGAAATAACATGAGCAATTAAAACACATAAAATTATTTTTTATTGACATCGTTAAATTAGAATATAATTTGGTTTCCCCTCGTCTCTATTTGCAGAAAATGATTTGCTTTTATATGTTAAGGCAGAAGTTGCGAAGACTTCTGAAATAGCCATAGCAAAAAAAAATTTTTTTTAATAAACGATTATTGTATTCGAACTGGCATTCGAAATCTCAATGCCTTTTATTCTTATGGTCAGTGTTAGACGTTAAGAAAATTTAATTTCCCATTAATTGCTAAAATTTCTAAGCTCAATTTAATGAAACCAAGATTAACATTTAAAAAAAAAACCTTTATAAATCGAAAAAAAAAAATCGTAAACTTTCATGAAGTTTGTTGTAAATTTATTTAATATCATTTTTTTTTAAATATAATCAAAATGTTAATAACTTGGTCCAATTATGCCACACGTCATAGATAAAAAAATAACAGAGACGCACTCTTTTTTATAACTGGTGCAGTTCTCATTTCAACTAGAGCCAACCATTAAGGTTTTTCACTAGAGCTTAATGTTTATTTTAAGTTTCATTTGCAATATATAATTTTACGGCTTGGATTATATCAACATATTTATTCCTATTGTGAGGTATTTCTAAATAATGTATATAAGTCGTAAGAATCTTATACTACATGTGTCAGAATATATTTTGTTTTAATAAATGTATTCAATAACGTGATAACGTTACATGGTTTACCTACTAAGGTAGCCCCTATAATGTTATTAAATATTATTGAGCTAACACCAAAAAAATGTGAGAGCTTTTTAAAAAAAAAAGCTTTTGTTTCTCGCATTAATATTATGCGAATGAATGTGCTTCACATTTCAATTAAATTTCAAGACAAAGTGTCCAGAGTTTTTATACTGAAATATTATACTTAATAACACGCAAGGCTTACACTAAAGGCCTTATAGACTTGACAGAGAAAACACGTTCGAGGAGTATTTTTTGGTTTTTAGTGGTTTACTTACTTTGATGGATGGATGGATGGATGGTGGTTTACGTACTTTTTTTTAGTCTTATACTAAAAGAGAGAATATTTTTTGACCTAGTTTTATATTATATTTAGAACTATTCTTACAAATATTAACACTTTTTTACTTCATATATTTTGCTTTTCAATATTTTAAGAAATTCTAATCCAACATTTATATTATTTCTAGAAATCATTATAACCCAACTTTTATATTATTTATACAGGATTTAAATTCAAATTAGCAGAGCAGCATAGTTGATTAAGTTGAAGTGTCTCTTCTTGATTCGGTATCTGTGGGCGACTGAGCGCGCATCTTCTTCATCTCTACCATAATGCATGAACTTTGGAAGACGTCTTTCTCTATTATATCTCTATCTAATGCATCAGTATTGTAAGCCGTCTTCCCTATAAGCTTAGAACCATCCAGTTCTTCAATCTGATGTCCTTAAAGTGATTTTACTCTACTTAGAACTACATATTTTTGCCCAGACGCAAAGGTTTACCAAAATAGACCACTGCGTATACAACAATTAGAAGCCCAAAAACGGTTAGGATACGTTGTTCCATTATCGAGTCCAGTGTCTAACTTTCGGTTCTGTTTCTATGCATCAGTCTGATGGTACCATTTTATTGTGTTGTGCATACAACTGCCAAGTTTCGTGATGATACAATACTTAGAAGCCCAAACACGGTTAGGATACTTGTTCCGTTATCGAGTTCAGTGTCTAGCTTCCGGTTTTGTTTCATTGTATCAGCCTGATGGTACCGTTTTATTGTATTGTTATCAGAATTACACATAACTGCCAAGTCTCATAATTATATAATGATTAGAAGCCCAAACACTATTCGGATACGTTGTTCCGTCATCGAGTTCAGTGTCTAACTACCGGTTCTGTTCCATAGAATCAGTCCGATGATACCATTTTATTATATTGTCATCAGAACTACATACATCTGACGAGTTTTATACAATAGTTAGAAGTGCATGAAATTTAGTGTCGATATTCTATTACATAATTACTTAGTTAGTTAGTCACAGGTTGACCTAATAAAAGCGTTTAAAAAAAGTAATTTAAAGACTCCTACACTTTAAGCCTATGCAGATATTTAGAAAGAGACTATTTAGTTACAGAGGAAGAAAAAAATTGAGAAAAATCCGGAATTTCTTGAAATATAGAAAAGCAAACCATTCAGCGATTGGTAATTAAGAAAGGCCAAAAAAATATGATTTTTAGTACGAAACAAAAAAGCTATCGCCATAAATGCACATACGTTTTATTTTTAATATATCAAGAACCAAAAAAAAACCATAAAAATCTTACGAAACGCAAAATGACTTGCTATAAGCAATAATAAAATTAAGCAATATCGATTGATTTTTTTTAAATTCCATTTGAATAAATTAATTTGTAACTGGCATTGATGTTCGTTGGATTGTTGTAAAATTAATGTAAAATGAATGCTCTTTTTCGAGTTGTACGTAACTTTCTTCTCGAATCTGCGAATTTTGTGGATTATTGTGTTACACTGTGCACAAAGAATACAGATGCATATTTTGTACTTTATTTCATCTTGCTGGTTCAAAAAGTTCTGTAGAAATAGCATTTATTATAATTTCAAATTTCGTAGAAAAATATCAATGGTCTGATCGACAATTTAAATAGGGAGCTTACTTTTTAAATCGTTTCCTAATTAAGTTTGCCATATTTATCCTTGTAACACTTGGACCAAATAATATACTTATACCGATCTTTTTCCACGTTCTTTCTCATCTTCCTTAACATGAACAGAGAATAGACATTCGATATTCGGACTGAGAGAAGGTGAGGTGTAACATTACGGTTATTAGCATCATTATTGCTCTGATCGACACTTTAAATAAAACTTTAAAGGAGTTTATTTTTTAATTGTTTTCGAAAAAAGTTTGTCATATTTATCCTTGTAATACCTAGGTTAAATAATATACTTTTGCCGGTTTTTTTCCACGTTCTTTCTCATCGTGCTTAACATGAACAGAGAATAAACATTGGACATTAGGACCGAGAGAAGGTGAGATATAACATTACGGGTATTAGCATCAGTATTGCTCTGATCAATAATTTAAATAAAACTTTAAAGGAGTTTATTTTCAACGCCTGGACCAAATAATATGCTTTTGCCGATCTTTTTCCACGTTCTCTCTCATCTTGCTTAACATGAACAGAGAATAAACATTGGACATTAGGACCGAGAGAAGGTGAGATTTAACATTACGGGTATTAGCATCAGTATTGCTCTGATCAACAATTTAAATAAAACTTTAAAGGAGTTTATTTTTAACGCCTGGACCAAATAATATGCTTTTGCCGATCTTTTTCCACGTTCTCTCTCATCTAGCTTAACATGAACAGAGAATAGACACTGGAAATTCGGACCGAGAGAAGATGAAATGTCACATTACGGGCATTGGCATTATTAGCTCGTGTTTAGAAAAGGTCACTGTCGTCTCATTTGCTTATCTATATATTAATTCGAATTATACCCAGACTTATTAATAGCTTTTCTACTGGTTCCACTAATGTTTTCATGCCGATATCTAATTAAAAAAAAACGGTAAGTTTACGGTGGCCATGGATTTAAGTCTATGCTAATAGTATTCTAACAAAATTATTAGATTAAAGAAAACAGTAATTTTTAAATTCAAATTGGGCTTGGTTAATTTCACCATAAATCATGAAGAGTAATTAAAAAAAAAATACGATGTATAAATTTCAAAATCAGTTCGCCGTTTAGAACTATTATAATTTATATCTGGCTCTTCGTATTAAACATCTTACGATTAAAACCATGATTATGATAATTTGTGTTTAAGAAATGTAAATAAGTCGTCTGATAAAACTTATAATTCGACATATTTTAAGACATCAGAAGATTAGATAAGGTTTTAATACCATAGAGTCATTAACCAACCAGTTGCTTTGAATGCAACACGACTTTTTTAATAGCAGGTGACTCGCTTTGGAAATTCCACTAGCAGTGAGAGAGTACGTAGCTATGAGATTTATAGAGAGGGGAGGTCATCAAGTGACGAATGAGATTTATAAGAGGCTAACTTCATCATAACAACTACTGTTATGTACTTTTCAATGAAGGAGTTATCAAGGATCATGTTTCATTACAACTACTACTATGTACTTTTCAGTGATGAAGTTCAGATCAAGTGTTTCTTAGAATTTTGAAAGTTGTAAAATATTTAAATGAAGTTGGAAAGAGATGTAAGTATATGCAGTTTAACCATAAAGCTGGGAGAGTGTATTCTGTTGTCGTTCGGCCTTATAGACGGAGACATCTAGATAAAACCTATTTTTTCGTTTACATTTTGCAAGAAATATAAGACTTAGGTAAGACTAATTACTTGCAAGGAAGAATAAAGCTATAAGAAGATTTCATAACAGACTATCAGACCTACATCTGAGCAGACATTCGACAGGTCAGAACTCTTAATATCCATGCTTGATCCCTTTGGTTACAACACAAAATGAATATAAAATATTACACAAGTATTGAATTGTGTCAATTTTCTTAAACTATTTTAGTTATATACCGCTTTAACAAAAAATATATATCTATTATTCATAGAGTCCGTGCATCAAACCGAATAGAAAATCTTTACGGAATTACCATATACCTAATTATAATAAGCCTATGGCTGTTTTCAACCGTTTCCGAAACAATCACTGTTAAAGACCCGATTCAAACGAAAAAAAATTACATTTTTTTACAGAACCACGCACCACACTTCAAATATTCTCAGTTTGATGCAGAGAATCAACTGTATAAATAAAATACGAGGTCTTTGTTACACCTTTATACGCATCGTATATTTACATATAATATATACTCCTGTTGTTGAGAAATAGACAATTTAATAAGTGCAGGGAGTAAGAGGGATAGGTAATATACGTCTTAACTCGTCTTACTTATATCTCTCTTGGGTATTATGGCGAAAAGCTTTCTAAGTGTTGTATGTGCTCTTCAATAAATAAATAGTTTGTAATGATTTAAGATTGTATTTTATTTTTAATTTCATCTCCCGTCAAGGTTATTTTAGTTATCATTGCATTTGTTCCATTAATTTACAGAAAAATGAAGCTAACCCAGTTCGAGCATATTTAAAACTGCCGTAATGTTCAGTACGAGGTACTTCATAATATTTCTTTTGCAAGAAGTTGATGCGTCGTCTAGTAGGTGGATGTATGGTGGGTTGATGTATTGTTTCGATTACACTCGACTGAACACTTTTTTTTAGCTTCCAATCTCAGCCGGAAGGTTCACCAGAACCGATGGTACGAGGAGGATTTTAAAAGTATTTCACTTCTTTTGTTTCATTTTATTGTGGCGGCAGTTGAGTACTGAAGTTATATGGTCTCTTTAACATGCTCTTTGTTGACACGATTATTATGGCTCATCCTTATAATGGAATTATATTTTTATACACAAACATTTTATGTTTATTTTCTGTAAGTTGGTTATTTATTAATTTTTGTTTTGTCCAAAGGATATCAGCATGAAATGTGTTAACTATATCGTCAGAAATATAAATTATTTTCAAAGTAATTTCAATCATAATTGCATTTAAATGTTTCATTATCGTAAACATAACTCCTATGTAAAAAAAACTTAAGTGGCATACCGAATTAACAGTATTGGCTGGGTGCGAACCACAGAGTGGGGGTAACGAAATCGACCGCAGCGCTCGCCGTAGCAGAATGGGAAATTTCTAAAGGCTCTTGTTAAATATTGTCATGATAATATAATTTACTTACGTATATTGTCATATTTACTTTTGAAACCAGTGCAGTTTAGCAAAAAATGCCAATTTAACTTATGTCTTAATGAAAGAATAAATATAATAAACGATGTATTTTAAAAAAATAAGTCATTATTTTTTTTATAAAAATATATTGGATAAACAATTTAAAAAATTTTAAAAAGATTTCATTTAACATTAACAAAAACATTCAATTCTACCAATTTTAAAAATATATTATTAAATCTTTAGTTTAGAATTTTTTTAATTATGAATTAATAATGGGGAACAAATGCATTTTAGTAACAATGAGAACAAAACAAGAAATTTAAAGTAAGTAACGAGGATCCATGAAAATACAATTTAAAAAAAATTTGTATCATAAAATAAATATTTAAAGGTCATAATTATTTACCATTTTAATACTTTGAGAATCATTATTATTAACATTTCTGTTTAGATATTTGCTGAGTGTGCAGTATATAATTACAAGTTTAAAGCCAGAATAGTAAAAAATACTTCAGCAATATCAAAATAAAGATATTTATTGTAAGTAAATGTTTGAAAATCAATTTTTGCAATATTGAGTCGTATTTTTAAATACATAATTATATATATATATGTATATATATATATATATATATATATATATATATATATATACATATTTTAATATTAAAAAAAACTACTAAAATTATTATTTTTGCTGTAATGAACTCATATCCAATTTGTTTTGCAATAAAAGCATTTTCTAAATAAGACATGATAGTTATTTTGTATTAAATGGTAAAAATACTTCAAGATATAACAAATTGTAATTTTACAGATTTCCAATATTGAATAGGAAATTAGATAAAAAAAAATGGATAGCGGCTATAAAATTCCGTATTTTAATCATTTTGTTGACCTTAAAACAAATGGATATTATATGTTCTGGGTACGGAGAGCTAAAATCTTGTAATTATTCGTTAGTAAAAGCATTTGTTTAGATATTTTCCGTTATTTTTATATTATTCACATAAACGTATACTAGAGCCGGTAATTTGAAGCGTACTAATAAAATTAACTCAGTAAAATTTAGATAAACTCTAGTAACATGGATTTTTTCATAATTTAAAAAAAAATTCGGAAATGCGGAGAGGGGGAAGAAAAAATATTTTTGATCGATATTTTCAATAACATCAGAAATTTAATAAAATCTTTTTCAAATGCTTCTAACTTGCTCTTTCAATGGAGTTGGTCACGTAAAATTTTGTAGATGGCGACTAAAGCGATACGGCCACTGTAAAGCAGAATTCTATAAATGCTTGCAACGTTTTCATACCTTTTTTTTGTATTTTTGGGAAATAAATGTACATAACTTTTTTGCAACCAGGGACTGCATAGCGAGGCATGTTGTAATGAAATTTAAAAAAATAATTTAAAAAAAGTAGTTGACCTTTGATAACGGCCTTTTCACAGATGATGGCCGTATCGACAATGCGCCACCTGGCAGGAAAAATAAGCAGTGTTCATTCCCATTGGTGTCACAGGCGACACAGAAACAAATTTGATTTCTTTATTTGTCCTTTCTAAAATTTCCATTTGAATACTTTTGAGTGTTAACACTGAGATATATGTAGGTTAATGCGTTTCATTCCTATGCCAAATTTCTGCGTCAAATGCTTTCTAAGAATAACAGTTGTGACAGATAGACAGTCGGACGGATATGTGAGTAGCATTCAGCTAACCTTAAAAAGTATACAGTTCGAAAATCAAAATTCTATTGTGCCTACATAGATTATAAAACTTTTTGAAATGAGTTTTTTTATTTTTAACACTAGTTTGTTTCTTGCAGATAATATCTGTTTGCAATATTGGAATTAATTTACCATGGTATTTAACTACTGTTTTATTGTTGAAAACATACTTTATTTTAGTTTTCACGTAAGACAGTTTTGAATAATAATTTTAAACAGTGAATATTTTTTTCTTAACAACTTTAATTTAAGTTCGGACATCTATCGGCATCAAGCTGAAATAGCAACAGGCTTCCTAATCTCAATGGAAAATTAACCAATGGATAGCAGCACTTCGTTAAAGTGAACGCTATTTAAATTATCAATTACTTTTACTATTTTACAAATGAAGTTTGTTAAGTCTGAATATAGAAGAAATTAGAAATTAACGCATGTTAATAAACACTAGGACATCTTTTATCAATTTTAGTAAATGTATGTGACATAATCATCGCGTCTATAGACAGTGAGTTAGTTTTCAATTTATTTCATAAAACTATTCTTAGATGGCGCTGTTTTTATATGACATTCATCATATTTGTTCTAAAATTAATATCAAGTTGTAGTCCAAGACGACTCAACGTCGCCCATAATATCCGATAGATGGCGGAAATATTTGCATAAGTTGCACAAATTGCGGAATAAATATTTAATGCGATACTTTTACCAGTTTTATTCTGATAGCGATTTTGACAGTTATAAATTTAACTTTGATTGATTGAAGAATCTATCAAATTTCCTTTTTGCCTGTTATACGACTTGTAAGCTAAGAAACAAGCTTAAATAAATATGTATTTGGAATTAAGGTTTGAATATGTTTCTGGAATATATTATATATATAATAAGTAGATACTGTCTTTCTTATAATGTAAATTAGCAGCGGATCTGTGGGGTTGTGGACGTCAGTCATAAAATGTTTTATTATCGGAATGGCATTGAAAGCAAGTTGATCAATCGTTTGAATCTTTGTCATTGAATAATACATCTAATCAAATGTGTAAATGTATTACATTTTTACTGCTTATTTACAAATAATTGATAGAGGATTCGATAAAACGCACCCACGTTAAACTTTGTCATAACAGCAGTTGCTGAAATTGTTTATTATGGAAATATATTGTCTTCATACTAGGTTGTTCGTAAATGAAACATGATAATGAAAGGCCATCACTTTTAAATAAGTATTATAAGAGATTTTCACATTTTCTTCAATATATTACAAGTTATATTTCGGTCTAGTATACAAATATGTCATCGGTGTGTAGTCAAGTTTCTACATAATAGAGAAAGTGGAACGCGTTTCAATGATATGAAATTAGAGTTGGTTTACTAGAGTTCTATATAATTACGACCAGCAACTAGCATAACAGCGAATGTGTGTCAACTTGCGTTGTTATTCGAAGGTACTTTATTGTGGGTAATCGACATATTGAAGGTACTAACGTATTGTAATGCGAAGTAGACTAGCTATTCATATTGACAAAGATATTAGTGAATCACGTAGGCTCCTTTTAAACGGGTTAAATATTTCACTGTGTCTTTCTATAATTTACTAGCTATCACTTGCACCTTCACCCACGTAAAAATAGTTACAGTTTTCATCCATGTAAAAATAGTTACAGTATTTAAAGTACGCAAAACCACGTAAAAATAGTTAGAACTTTCACCCACGTAAAAATAGTTACGGTATTTAAAGTACGTAAAACCACGTAAAAATAGTTACATTTTTCACCCACGTAAAAATAGTTACAGTATTTAAAGTACGTAAAAATAGTTACAATTTTCACCCACGTAAAAACAGTTACGGTATTTACGGTAGTGAAAATATAAAGATTTATAAGTAAGTAATGATTTCATGAAAAACTTGCTTATCGAAGCAAAACGGCACCTGTATCATTTAGCTGCGTCGTAAGATATTTTATTCTTTAAGAAACTATTTAAATATTATACTATTTTTCCGCAATCCGTTATATTAGTTTAAAATAAAAAAATTAGGAATTTTACGTTATTATTTATAACATTTTCTGAAATCATTCGAATTATTGCAATAGTAATATACTTTTTCGTTTCTATGTGTACCTGTTGCTATGTAGATCGGTATATACCGTTTACGATGTGACAGGGATAGGAGAAATATTGAATGAAAAAAACCTGTCAAGCACGAGTGGAATTCGCACTACTAAGGTTCCTTATACATTTAGGCATTTATAATATTCCTATTAAACTATTTACAAAATTTTAATTTTTATAACATAAAAGTATTGCTTACCATATCATTCACATTTTAAAAAAATATTTTTTTTGTGATAAAACTACAAATTAACTATTTTCCGATGTTTTGCTTTACTTTTGCTGTAAGATCTTGCTTTGTGCCAATTTCTATGATTCTAGGTCAACGGGAAGTGCCCTACATATAGGTTTTCGTTTATTTGTTAGTGTCAAAATTTGCGGCTTAAATGGCCTTTTTTAGGGTTTTTTTTATTGTGTTGACTTAGAAGCTTGATTTTTTAACATGTCCAAGGGACCGTACACCTAAATATTTGATATTAATTTTAACTTTATACCTCCACGCGTTCCTAAAAAAACGGTCATGACAGATAGACAGACAAATGGACAGCGAAGTGATCCTATAAGGATTCCTTTATTTCTTTTGAGATATAAAGATAAAATAAAATATAATAATATTTTCTTCTCTTTTCAAAAATATAATTCTTAATACTGTTTAATGATTTTTATTATCTGAGATATAGGTGTAATTGTATTTTTCATTCAATTAATTATTTTATAATTGCCCTAACAATAAACAGTGTGCCAAAATGTGAACTAAGTATATTAAACAGATTTAGAGTTTAACAGTTCTAAATTGAAAGTTGCCTCAATTTTATTAATGGCAAATTTATTTAATATAGTTTTTATTTTTAAGAGTATTTAGGTAATTCGTTTTTTATTTAAAATCTCTTTACTTCTCCCACGTCTCCACGTGCTCGTAATAAACAGTTCTTGGTACAATGGACCTTAAAATATTGTTAATAAACAAGTCAAATTCTGAGCAAACTTTAATATTTCAAATAATTTCCTTGTTGAATTTATATTCATAATCATAGACAAATTTTAAAAACTCGTTTTGATTATAGCAAATTACAAATTGATACTATAACATTAATAATGATAACCTTTACTAAACGAACTTATTCACAATACTTAGTACTTGCATAGAGGAAACTGCACTACAGTTTTCCCGGAATAACAATTCCAAGATTTTCCGAAAAGCGAAGGACAAACTTCGTGTTCAACGTCGACGGAGCAGCGCAATAAGGCGACTGCCGGTTATAGTCTCACAATAACTTGCTCCTAGAGAAGGACAAAGTTTGGGCTTTTTCGCTTTAATTGCAACCGAGTTGGCGAATATTAAGGGGTGACGGAGGTTTTTATTTTACACCTTCACAATTAAGCTTTCTTCTGCTGAAAGTTGATTTCGACAAAGTATTAAAAATACTTCTCGCCCAGTTATTTATGGATAATTTCCGTCTTTTAAAGTTTTACTAAAGAATTTATGTTATTTCTTTATGGAATGATGTAATAAATCTACTAAATTTATTATTGTTTCAAAGAATGACACCGCGATTCGTATATTTGTGTATAAAATAAGGAAATTAACTTTAAAATTCCAAAATGGCAAACAAATAACTCTGATATAATAAATGTACTCAATTCATTATGTTGTTTTAAAGAATGACACAGGGATACGTATATTTGTGTATAAAATAAGGAAATTAACTTTGAAATCCAAAATGACAAACAAATAACTTTTATATAATAAATGAACTCAATTCATTATGTTGCTTCAAGGAATGACACCGGGATACGTATATTTATGTATAAAATAAGGAAATTAACTTTGAAATCCAAAATGACAAACAATAACTCTGATATAATAAAAATACTCAATTCTTTATGTTGCTTCAAAGAATGATACCGCGATATGTATAACTGAATATAAAATAAGGGAATTAACTTTGAAATTCCAAAATGACAAACAAATAACTCTGATATAATAAATGTACTCAATTCATTATGTCGCTTCAAATAATGGCACCGCGATATGTATAACTGAATATAAAATAAGGAAATTAACTTTGAAATCCCAAAATGACAAACAAATAACTCTGATATAATAAATATACTCAATTCATTTTGTTGCTTCAAAGAATGATACCGCGATACGTATAATTGAATATAAAATAAGGAAATTAACTTTGAAATTCCAAAATGGCAAATAAATAACTCTGATATAATAAATGTATTCAATTCATTATGTCGCTTCAAATAATGACACCGCGATATGTATAACTGAATATAAAATAAGGAAATTAACTTTGAAATCCCAAAATGACAAACAAATAACTCTGATATAATAAATGTACTCAATTCATTATGTTGCTTCAAAGAATGACACCGCGATATGCACATTCGTGTATAAAATAAGAAAATTAACTTTGAAATCCCAAAATGGAAAACAAATAACTCTGATATAATAAATCTACTCAATTCATTATGTTGCTTCAAAGAATGACACCGCGATACGTATATTTGTGTATAAAATAAGAAAATTAACTTTGAAATCCCAAAATGGAAAACAAATAACTCTGATATAATAAATCTACTCAATTCATTATGTTGCTTCAAAGAATGACACCGCGATACGTATATTTGTGTATAAAATAAGAAAATTAACTTTGAAATCCCAAAATGGAAAACAAATAACTCTGATATAATAAATCTACTCAATTCATTATGTTGCTTCAAAGACTGATACCGCGATACGTATAATTGAATTTGGAATAAGGAAATTAACTTTGAAATTCCAAAATGGCAAACAAATAACTCTGATATAATAAATGTACGCAATTCATTATGTTGCTTCAAATAATGACACCACGATACGTATAACTGAATATAAAATAAGGAAATTAACTTTGAAATCCCAAAATGACAAACAAATAACTCTGATATAATAAATATACTCAATTCATTATGTTGCTTCAAAGAATGACACCGCGATACGTATATTTGTGTATAAAATAAGAAAATTAATTCTGAAATCCCAAAATGGAAAACCAATAACTCTGATATAATAAATCTACTCAATTCATTATGTTGCTTCAAAGAATGACACCGCGATACGTATATTTGTGTATAAAATAAGAAAATTAACTCTGAAATCCCAAAATGGAAAACAAATAACTCTGATATAATAAATCTACTCAATTCATTATGTTGTTTCAAAGGATGACACCGCGATACGTATATTTGTGTATAAAATAAGAAAATTAACTCTGAAATCCCAAAATGGAAAACAAATAACTCTGATATAATAAATCTACTCAATTCGTTATGTTGCTTCAAAGAATGACACCGCGATATGCACATTCGTGTATAAAATAAGAAAATTAACTTTGAAATCCCAAAATGGAAAACAAATAACTCTGATATAATAAATGTACTCAATTCATTATGTTGCTTCAAAGAATGACACCGCGATACGTATATTTGTGTATAAAATAAGAAAATTAACTTTGAAATCCCAAAATGGAAAACAAATAACTCTGATATAATAAATCTACTCAATTCATTATGTTGCTTCAAAGAATGACACCGCGATACGTATATTTGTGTATAAAATAAGAAAATTAACTTTGAAATCCCAAAATGGAAAACAAATAACTCTGATATAATAAATCTACTCAATTCATTATGTTGCTTCCAAGAATGATACCGCGATACGTATAATTGAATATGGAATAAGGAAATTAACTTTGAAATTCCAAAATGGCAAACAAATAACTCTGATATAATGAATGTACTCAATTCATTATGTTGCTTCAAATAATGACACCGCGATACGTATAACTGAATATAAAATAAGGAAATTAACTTTGAAATCCCAAAATGACAAACAAATAACTCTAATATAATAAATATACTCAATTCATTATGTTGCTTCAAAGAATTATACCGCGAAACGTATAATTGAATATAAAATAAAGAAATTAACTTTGAAATTGCAAAATGGCAAACAAATAACTCTGATATAATAAATGTACTCAATTCATTATGTTGCTTCAAAGAATGACACCGCGATACGTATATTTGTGTATAAAATAAGGAAATTAACTTTGAAATCCCAAAATGGAAAACAAATAACTCTGATATAATAAATGTACTCAATTCATTATGTTGCTTCAAAGAATGACACCGCGATATGCACATTCGTGTATAAAATAAGAAAATTAACTTTGAAATCCCAAAATGGAAAACAAATAACTCTGATATAATAAATGTACTCAATTCATTATGTTGCTTCAAAGAATGATACCGCGATATGCACATTCTTGTATAAAATAAGAAAATTAACTCTGAAATCCCAAAATGGAAAACAAATAACTCTGATATAATAAATCTACTCAATTCATTATGTCGCTTTAAAGAATGACACCGCGATACGTATATTTGTGTATAAAATAAGAAAATTAACTCCGAAATCCCAAAATGGAAAACAAATAACTCTAATATAATAAATCTACTCAATTCATTATGTTGCTTCAAAGGATGACATCGCGATACGTATATTTGTGTATAAAATAAGAAAATTAACTCTGAAATCCCAAAATGGAAAACAAATAACACTGATATAATAAATGTACTCAATTCATTATGTTGCTTCAAAGAATGACACCGCGATATGCACATTCGTGTATAAAATAAGAAAATTAACTTTGAAATCCCAAAATGGAAAACAAATAACTCTGATATAATAAATCTACTCAATTCATTATGTCGCTTCAAAGAATGACACCGCGATACGTATATTTGTGTATAAAATAAGAAAATTAACTCTGAAATCCCAAAATGGAAAACAAATAACTCTGATATAATAAATCTACTCAATTCATTATGTTGCTTCAAAGAATGACACCGCGATACGTATATTTGTGTATAAAATAAGAAAATTAACTCTGAAATCCCAAAATGGAAAACAAATAACTCTGATATAATAAATCTACTCAATTCATTATGTTGCTTCAAAGGATGACACCGCGATACGTATATTTGTGTATAAAATAAGAAAATTAACTCTGAAATCCCAAAATGGAAAACAAATAACTCTGATATAATAAATCTACTCAATTCATTATGTTGCTTCAAAGAATGACACCGCGATATGCACATTCGTGTATAAAATAAGAAAATTAACTTTGAAATCCCAAAATGGAAAACAAATAACTCTGATATAATAAATCTACTCAATTCATTATGTTGCTTCAAAGAATGACACCGCGATATGCACATTCGTGTATAAAATAAGAAAATCAACTTTGAAATCCCAAAATGGAAAACAAATAACTCTGATATAATAAATCTACTCAATTCATTATGTTGCTTCAAAGAATGACACCGCGATATGCACATTCGTGTATAAAATAAGAAAATTAACTTTGAAATCTCAAAATGGAAAACAAATAACTCTGATGTAATAAATGTACTCAATTCATTATGTTGCTTCAAAGAATGACACCGCGATACGTATATTTGTGTATAAAATAAGAAAATTAACTTTGAAATCCCAAAATGGAAAACAAATAACTCTGATATAATAAATCTACTCAATTCATTATGATGCTTCAAAGAATGACACCGCGATACGTATATTTGTGCATAAAATAAGAAAATTAACTTTGAAATCCCAAAATGGAAAACAAATAACTCTGATATAATAAATGTACTCAATTCATTATGTTGCTTCAAAGAATGACACCGCGATACGTATATTTGTGTTTAAAATAAGAAAATTAACTTTGAAATCCCAAAATGGAAAACAAATAACTCTGATATAATAAATCTACTCAATTCATTATGTTGCTTCAAAGAATGATACCGCGATACGTATAATTGAATATGGAATAAGGAAATTAACTTTGAAATTCCAAAATGGCAAACAAATAACTCTTATATAATAAATGTACTCAATTCATTATGTTGCTTCAAATAATGACACCGCGATACGTATAACTGAATATAAAATAAGGAAATTAACTTTGAAATCCCAAAATGACAAACAAATAACTCTAATATAATAAATATACTCAATTCATTATGTTGCTTCAAAGAATTATACCGCGAAACGTATAATTGAATATAAAATAAAGAAATTAACTTTGAAATTCCAAAATGGCAAACAAATAACTCTGATATAATAAATGTACTCAATTCATTATGTTGCTTTAAAGAATGACACCGCGATACGTATATTTGTGTATAAAATAAGAAAATTAACTTTGAAATCCCAAAATGGAAAACAAATAACTCTGATATAATAAATCTACTCAATTCATTATGTTGCTTCAAAGAATGACACCGCGATACGTATATTTGTGCATAAAATAAGAAAATTAACTCTGAAATCCCAAAATGGAAAACAAATAACTCTGATATAATAAATGTACTCAATTCATTATGTTGCTTCAAAGAATGACACCGCGATACATATATTTGTGTATAAAATAAGAAAATTAACTTTGAAATCCCAAAATGGAAAACAAATAACTCTGATATAATAAATGTACTCAATTCATTATGTTGCTTCAAAGAATGACACCGCGATACGTATATTTGTGTATAAAATAAGAAAATTAACTTTGAAATCCCAAAATGGAAAACAAATAACTCTGATATAATAAATCTACTCAATTCATTATGTTGCTTCAAAGAATGACACCGCGATATGCACATTCGTGTATAAAATAAATAACGAAATTAACTTTGAAGCCCCAAAATGGCAAATAAATAACTCGAAATCAGTTTTTCACGTTCTCGAAATCGTGTATTTACTCAACATCTTTGGATAAGAAAAGTGGAGTCAGCGATGTTTTGACTCTCGCGTCTTGTGCAGATACTCTAATTAGGCGCAGACCTAATTCTGCGCCCGTGCGTTCGAGCGAGCCAATTAATTTCCATTAACAACGGCTACTTCTAAGCTGAGGCAGAAATTGTACAATTCACAGCTTTCAAACAGATCTTTGTGTTAATAATAGCTATAAATGCATTTAAAGGTTGAACACATTTCACAATTTCCGTTCATTGTCTGTGTTTAGAGATACGTTTTTCTTTTTATTTTCTATATAGATATATGGTTAATTTTTTTTTAAGATATGTTCATCGTAAGATAAATTTTTTTTAAAAATTTTACTATCAAAATCAACAAAAAATATTGGTATGGATCATAATGCACGCGGTTTAGTATCGGAATTGGAATTTCACTTCTTTTTAAATGAAAGAATATATATTAAAAAGGATGTATTTAATAAATGATGTGTTTAACAAAATTACTGCCCGCTTGCGGTTATTTTATTAAAAAAAATATTTGAAAAATTGTATTGTCTTGTTTGCGAGACATCTATAATTTATTATACCTTTTCAGTTTATTCACTGCTTATTTTATTGTTACACGCCTATCAAACGGGTAAAAACGCAATTTTTTATCCATTCATTATAAAACCGTAAGAAAATGAAAAAAGACGTTCGTAACACTCATAATTTAAGACATTTATTTTAATTACGCTAATTCTTTATTTAAGTACGTACATGGATAACAAATGCGTGTTTGTATTTGTAATCATTATAACTTAATTCAACATCTAGGTTTTATGAGTTTGTTTTTTACATATAAACCGAAAAAAAATATTCTAACGATTTTCTGGAAGAACGCAGTTTGTATGGGAAATATGTTCTATTTTGTTTACAAAACTATTGTGAAAGACAGTTATTGTCGTTAAACTACATTTGCGTGTATTATTCTATTTCAAGTTAAGGCTTTTCATCTTTTTAGGCAGATGTCAGAACTTTTTAGAATTTAGTAATTGTGAAGCGTCTCTATTTCCAAATTTCAGTTATAATTGCGAACTGAATATTTGGAAGTTTTATGTAATAGAATAAATAGTTAAAAAGTTTATTTTCAGGAAAGTTTTTTATTTGATACTTCAAATATTGAATATATTTGGCGTTAATTTTGTAGAAATTCATTATTCACAATTAAATGAAACTACGTGATGTAGTATTATTTCTACTTTCTTTAAGTTCTTTACCACTTGGTTCTTTACCACATGGTGGTAAAGAACTTAAAGAAAGTAGAAATAATACTACATCACGTAGTTTCATGTAATTGCATAAAATACTTCAACATACAAAAACTGTCGAATGTCGAACAATTCAACGTACAAAAATGAATCAAATTTATTACTAAATTTCAAGTAAGACATCAGAGTGGACATTTATTAGGTATTTTATATTGCTTATCTTTCACATTTCATAAATACAAAACTTTAAGAATTATGGTAAAAAAGTATTATTGTACGGTAATATATATATATATATATATATATATATATATATATATATATATATATATATATATATATATATAGGGAAATTAAATAATTTTTTTTCATTCCACGTATAGTGTGAGAATTTTATAATTTTTGGTAGCATATTTAAAAATGTACCGAAAAATATACAAAAAAATATGTTCCTTCCCTTATATCCAAAACAACCTAAAATTGTGAAAGAAAAGGTTTTTTTGAAACCTCCACAACAGTTATAGGAAAAACTTAAGCGATTCGAGACGTCATAATTTTTGAAATATGCACAATTTTTTAAAGTCTGTATAAAAAAGCGTGTAAAAAAATAATATTCGTGAATAGTTTAATAGAAACACTGTTTTACTGTTATTTATAATGTTTGTTCTACTTAAGCTTGTCATGTTTTTAATATTGAAATACTTACCAGAATGGATACATACAAAATAATACTTACTATACTGTCACAAATCATCCCGAAAGAAATAAGAAACAATATGGTGGATAAACTGTTAAAACACCACCTCAACTGGTTATGTGAATTTAGATAATGGCCGAACGAATTTGTTTAAATTTAAAGGAATTTGAATATATTGAAATATGAATTGATTTAGGTAAATAAAGAAGCATATTTATTAGTATCCGAATATGTATGAAATTCTCGTAATGCTTGTTGTGCTCAAGCTTGACATATTTTTAATATTGAAATACTTACCAGAATGTATACATACAAAATAATATCTATTATGTCGTCACCAATCATCCTGAAAGAAATAAGAAACAATATGGTGGATAAACTGTTAAAACACCACCTCAACTGGTTATGTGAATTTAGATAATGGCCGAACGAATTTGTTTAAATTTAAAGGAATTTGAATATAGCTGAGTACAAGAGCTGCGCCTTTCATGTATTGAAATATGAATTGATTTAGGTAAATAAAGAAGCATATTTATAAGTATCCGAATATGTATGAAATTCTCGTAATGCTTGTTGTGCCCAAGCTTGACATATTTTTAATATTGAAATACTTACCAGAATGTATACATACAAAATAATATCTATTATGTCGTCACCAATCATCCTGAAAGAAATAAGAAACAATATATTTCATAAACTGTTAAAACACCACCTGAACTGGCTATGTGAATTTAGATAATGGCCGGCCGAATTTGTTTAAATTTAAAGGGATTTGAATACAGCTAAGTACAAGAACTGCGCCTTTCAAATATTGAAATATGAATTTATTCAGGTAAATAAAGAAGCATATTTATAAGTATCCCTATATGTACGAAACTCTCGTAATGCTTCTTGTACTCAAGCTTGACACGTTTTTAATATTGAAATACTTACCAGAATGTATACATACAAAATAATATCTACTATATCGTCACCAATCATCCTGAAAGAAATAAGAAACAATATATTGGATAAACTGTTAAAACGCCACCTCAACTGGTTATGTGAATTTAGAAAATGGTAGAACGATTTATTTAAATTTAAAGCAACTTGAATACAGCTAAGTACAAGAACTGCGCCTTTCATATATTGGAATACGAATGGATTCAGGTAAACAAAGAAGCTAAAAAGAAGCTTTCACATTTCAAAGCCCCGAATAGGGACGAAATAGCTAAAATTCAGGATACTAGCTTCAGTGGTCCACAGTCTCTTCACACAATGGCGGAATGACGCAAGCCGCATCGTGGTGATACACAATTACAATATCAAGATATAGCATAATAAGAATTGATGATGGCTCGTGACATATTTGGTTAGTTTCCTCCATATAAAATGTAATTATTTGTGTACGCTGACAGGGACCTACATACGTGAAAGATTAATGACTCGAATGGAAGCGAACAATATAAAAAAGGAAAGTTGGTGCGTACGCTCGGAACATTGTCGCGCGGGATATTTGTTGGACTATGAAGTAGACTAGAAGTTTTGTTCGCAAACTTCACGAATAGTCATTGTACGACGTGGTGTTGCCTTATTTTATTTTTCAACATTTCAAAGAAAAGTGTGCTTTTAAATCAACGCTTGTATTGATAAAGGAGTCAATGTTCGCGTCTGACATAGACGGATAGTTCCATCCGAGGTTTCAAATGACACAGGTTTCATTTATTATTAATTATTCACTTAACTTTGAATATATTCCATTAAGAGTTAACAAAATGTTGCTTTAAAATAGAAAAAAATATTAAGCAGAATAGGTATTGGAATTCAATTTAGTCCATTTTACAGAATAAAATATCCGGTACTATAAGTTCGCGAATGTAGTTTTAATTACAGGTCAAATACAAAATGTAACATGTATGCAATATAATGGATATTCGTAATTATCTTAATTATAGTATATGTTATATTACGTTTTATAAGATAACTAATAATTATCACATAGAAAGGTAAACATAGTAATTAATTAATAAAACCATAATTTTTGTTTTTATGATATTATTTTCATTCTCTTAATATAATAAAATACATTTTTATTATATTATGAGAATGAAATTATCTTAATTATAGTATATGTTATATTACGTTATTTAAGATAAATAATAATTATCTCATAGCATTGTTAACATAGTAATTAATTAATAAAACCATAATTTTTGTTTTTATGATATTATTTTCATTCTCATAATATAATAAAAGATATTTTTATTATACTATGGGAATGAAAATGTATTAAAGTTTAGTTGTTTGCACATTTCCGAGTTGTGATTAAATTAAAAGGATAAATAAAAAAACAGAAAAGTTTCCAAATTTCCTGTTTTAAATTACTGAAGAGTTTTGATATATTAATTTTTTTATGAAATTTAAATGTGCATAATATAAGGGCACTAAGGGGTTAGAAAAAAATTTCCATCTGATCTAATATGTGATACAGTCACCTGTATGGTTATAATATATATATACTATATATATATATATATATGTATATATATATATATATATATATATATATATATATATATATATATATATAATATATATATATAATAAATTAAAGAGAATATCTTGATCTAAACTTTGTTAAAACGTGTTTCAAGAGGTACTTTTTTCAAACTAAACTGTTCGAAGTAGAATTGTCTATGTAACTGTTTGAACTTAAGATCTGACCTACGTGTAACTATAACAAATGTATATTTAAGGTTTAACCGACTGGTAACTATAACAATGAACAGATAAAAACACAGGTATTTTAAAATATCTTATTGTATCTTAAATTTCATGAAGAAAAAATAATTTCTTTTCACGAAATTTAAAATACAATAAGACATTTTATAATACTTGTGTTAGTATCTGTACATTTTTATATTTTATTTTTTTATCTATACTTTATATTATAAAATTATTACAGAAAAAATGGTCATCCACCACTACACCTTCTGTTGTCACAGGTCAGTCACGCGAAATTTTAAGCAATATATAAATTCAATGTTTCTTTCAAAAAAAAGTCAAAAATCGATCGGACAAATAAATCTTGCAATTCTTAATGTAGCATTAATAAGTGTTCTGTGATTAAAAATATTACAAAGATTCGTATCAATCGGAAGTATTTGGAAGTTAATCAGTCCATAGTATAATGACATTGACGGAGTCAAAAATATTCTCTGGTATATATTTTGTAGAAATATTTTCTTATTGATTTGTTACAAGTAGGTTTAGCATTTTTTTCATTGACTTTTTCGCTGTTTGGTTAATTAAAGTAGATCTTTGTTTCGAAACCCAAAGGCAATTAGTAGTGCGTAATAGCTTTCATATATAATTTATTCATAACTCCGTAATTTCTCCAAATGTCTTGGGTGAAGAAGTATATAAAAATTAATAAAATAAAGCAAAAAATTATTATTGTATGTATTTTTTCATTTAACAATGTGGAATCCATAAATTATTTTCAAATAACTAAAGTACATTTTGAACCATAAACCTGAGTTATTTTTCAGTTTGCTAAATAAAAAAAATGATAGATAATATTCAATTTGCTGTACACTTATTGACAAACTCGAAAAATACTGTAAAGCATTTATTGCGCTAAAAACGAAAAACACTTTGAAAATAGGCAGCTAAAATTAAGAGATATGATAATAACGATATGAGAATTGTATGATATAATGAGAATTAAGAGATATGATAATAACGATATGAGAATTGTATGATATAATGAGAATTAAGAGATATGATAATAACGATATGAGAATTGTATGATATAATGAGATTTAAGGATGTGATAATAATATGAGATATGATAATAAATAATTTTGAAAATAGCAGCTAAAATTAAGAGATATTATAAATGAGGAATATATTGACTGGCAGTGAATGACAATAGTCACAGAAGATATACGAAATGTTTGGCAATTACTTTAAAAATAAAAAAAAATTGTAATATTTATTCGTCAGTGATGTTGTATCCTATATCACGTGACCTCTTCTGCAGCCAGAATCGATCGTACTAACAATAGCTACAACTTGTATCTAAAACTGGAACTTTCAGCAAGCTTGATTGATAATTGCTAGACGGTGTCACACCTGCCCGCGGTTCATTCAATGATAGTAATTGACTCGTGAATGTACTTATTACTTTCCTACCCTTAAGAATATTTTATGATGGATCATAATTAGGCCTTCTACCGGTATTTCACATCAAACACCCTTTTACGTTACTAATCGAAGTGTTATTACACGAACTAAAATTTATTATGTATTTTTTGGTACACGGGGTTTTTAATTTTCCCGTAACCATTAATTAGTGAATAACGTTACGTTTAATTTTAGTTTTGTACTTTTGTGTGTATTGTTAAATAAAATTAAAAATGACTATGTATGTACCGCGTTTGAATAATTTTAGTACAGTTATAGCAGGCCTTATAATATTTGCCTGTTGTACACAAAGAGCGATTTGTTGAACAATTCTAAGTACGGCAAACAAGCTCTTTGTGAGGGTTTGATATTTCCTCGTATTATACAGTCGAATTTGCTGGATTTCGTAAATTCAAGACACGGAATAAAATTAAATGTTCACTGAAACAGATTTTCTAACGAATTTTCGTGTATAGGTAAGCTATTGGCTGTGATTCTACTCAGCGTATGGTAAATAGGTTATACGTAAGATATAATGTATAATCTAAATATTTATGGAGATCCATTTTAGTTATTTAGATGATAAATTATTACTCTCGAATTATTTTGCGTCAGTTACATATTCGCTGATATTTTCAAATGTACTTATTTAAATTGGTTTAAACGTATTTAAGCATAAAGATTGTTTTTCCTTTTCGCTAAATGCCTTTTACTTATATATTATTTATTCTATCATGTTTTTAATCAGCCGTAATACAATTTAAAAAAATTAAAAGTGGAAGTAGTGTTTCTTAAAAATGGTATGTTTTGAATGAACTGTGTGTAAACAAAGTGGTGGAAGATAAAAGAATAACGAAGAAAGCAAAAGTGACTTGCATAATTGTATTGGACATACATTACATTGTATGAAATGTATTTTAATACATTTGAAACGTAGTTTATCAGCATTAATTAGTGGTTTTGCTTTTTGTAATTTCCATCATTCTTAAAAGTATTTATTTCGTATACTGAGTTTGAGTTACAATAAACTATTTTTTAACATTATTCGATATATATATATATATATATATATATATATATATATATATATATATATATATATATATATATATATACACATACACAATATACACAATTGCAAATGATTCGGTTAAATCCCATTAAAATACAAACCATTGTCATAATAAGCGAAAGGTTGTTTAAAAACTTGTAGGGAAATTGTACAAAAAAATCAATGTTTTTATATTTAGTTATGGAGATGCGTGATATTTAAATACATTTGAACAATTTTTCTTATTTCAAAACCGATTACTCCTTATTTGGATAGGTTTAACATTTCAAATAATTTGTGCACATTTATAAATATTCAGTCGGAGACCAGGCATATTTACTAGCTTACGTTATGTTGTAAGGACTAGAATAGTATTTTCTGGTGACAGGTAACAGAATTCTATTCAGAATTTTTGATTGTTTAATTTTGTCTAGAATTGCATTATTATTCGTAATCTGGTGATCAATAGTATTTTTGTACTTAGTGTTTGTCTGTTCATTAAATTTTTACTAGTCAAATATCTTATTTGCCTGATTTAAGTTTTGTTATTTTTGTAAATGAGTTCCCTAACTCTTTCATTACGAATGCTGTAATATATGGTATTTCATTACTAGTTATTACATGTTAATATGTTATTAATTACGATAAAGATTTAATAATTATTATAAAGTAAACATTTATGACTTAGATCTTCAATGCAATTATTGTTTTGTTTTTTACATAATTTTATATTAAAAGGTCTCTTCATATTACGAATATTGTCTATACTTGTTATTATATTAGATGAAAGATTGTTTCGTTTAAGCAAAGATGGTCTTTGAAACTTAGTAAATTGCAAATAAAAGGCAGACTGGTCACGCGTGTACATATTTGACGAGGTGTGTATGCACATGTGTACATATTTGACGAGGTGTGTATGCACATGTGTACATATTTGACGAGGTGTGTATGCACATGTGTACATATTTGACGAGGTGTGTATGCACATGTGTACAATTTGACGAGGTGTGTATGCACATGTGTACATATTTGACGAGGGGTCCCATTAAACGTTGGACGAGATCTCTCGCTGCCTTGTCTGAGTGGACTGCTGTAATTATAGAGTATCTCTCGAAATGAAAAGAATAAACAAATCGAATTGATATTTTTGCTCTCGGATATACAGTAAATTGGTTTACTGGAGATTGTCATGGATAGCGTCTGGTGATTTAAATAAATACTAAATTAAACGTCGATACTTGTCAAGAGTTATATGAATCAATCAAGAGATTAACGCCTCGAAGTGCTAAGAAATATTAAATATCCAACTTTTTAAACACTACCTCAGTAATCCAGATAATGTTTAGGAATTTACTCAATTCAATTATTTTATAATATATTCAATTTATGCAGTTTAATTCTGTACAGAATCTTGAACGGTCCAACCTCCATAATTTTAATTTATTTTTTTTTAAATTATTTGTATCATTTCTTTTGTCTTTTTGTAAATTTATTACTAGCGGCTTGAACCCGGATTAAAAAGACGTATTAAGAGTGAGTACGTGTTTCATTTGCAGCGTCACGTGTCTCATTTGCAAAATCATCTTTTATAAAAATTTTATAGACAGCGTAATTGGTTGTTGATGCATTATTAAATGTTGTGCCGAGTAAATCGTATTTCTGTATGTTTCAGTTGTATTTTTGTTAGTTAGTACTCGTTTTACTTTACCCTCTTTCGATTTTTGTAAAATCTTTTCCTATAAGGTATTTTTAAAATTTTTGATGTCGAAACTTTATAACGATGTAATACGCTAATCTGTATGTAGTTTTGCAAGTCATAGAAGAAAGATAAAAGTATCTATGAATGAGGTAGTTCTTGAAGCACTAAATAAAGAAAATTTATTAAAATACTACTCATGTGAATGAAAAAATTCACTAAAGATGTGAGACGAAAGCGAGTGAAAAAAATTCTAAGATTAAGAGCCATTACGAAAAGGTTGTCATAAAAGGTTTGCGTGGAAGGAGTGGTAGAAAAGAGAGGCCAGGGTTACATTTATCAGATCACGTCTCGAGCGTATCGCCCTGAGGCAGTTTGTCGGATTTTTGTAATGCATTGAGTTTGCTAAACCCTGTTTAGAGTACTTTCGTATTGATACTACTATTAAGTTTTATTAAGTACTATTATTAAGTTTTACAGCTAGGGTTGCCATATATAAAATCGCTTTATACATATATATATATATATATATATATATATATATATATATATATATATATATATATATATATATATATATATATAATAAAATGTACTTTTCAATAAGATTATTGACTCATTAAATAATGATAATTTAATACAAAAACAGTAGTTATGTTAACCAAATTACTAAAAGATAATATGAATATTTGGCAAATGCATTTTTAAACATTTACTTGTCTTTCATTAATTAAACTTAACTTTCTTAGTTTGACGTTTGACAATAATAATGATATTTAGTTTATTATGTACATGTTATTATTTCATAATTATTTTAATAAATTTACTGCCTTCGAAATTTTAATACATTTATTGACTATCAAATTCTGGGGTAGGTCTCTGTGTATTTTGCTTTGATTAGATCCGTGATTATCCGATTCCGGTCTTTCTATTGATCAAGTTAGTAAAACTACAATGTGGCTATGGCATATACAGGTTCGCGAAAAATACCAATAAACAAATTTTTCCGGATACCTTGCTTCTTACTCAGTCTAGTAAATTTTGGTTCACCCACATGCTTTAATTTGATCGCGTCTAACACAGTATCAGTGATAAAGCGTAGCAGAGTTTCTTTCTTTTCGTCAGAGAGTTGACATTTATACAGTCTTTCAATAGGAAATATGTATATTTATATGAAATAATAATAAAAGTACTTGCACCTAAAAGGTGGTAAAGATAAATGCGTTACATTTGATGGCTAATTAAGCTCTGTTCATATATACACCCTACCGGATACGTTACTTACTACACCCCAGCGGAAACTGCTGTTTGATAATTGTTTACTTTGACTTCAATATTCGCAGTTCACCATAATTAATTTGCTTTTGTTTGCATTGTTTAGTCTCAATTATGTAATAATATAACTACGTATCGAATATATTTGGCGTTAATTTTGTGGAAATTCATTATTGATAAATAAATGAAACAACGTGATGTAGTATTATTTCTACTTTCTTTAAGTTTTTTTCCACGACCTAGGTTTCGTTGTATTACATAATCTGCAGGTGGGCTATTAGAAAATAATCTTTACTAATAGCCCACCTGAAGATGTTGTAATACAACGAAATCTAGGTCGTGATAAGGAACTTAAAGAAAGTAGAAATAATACTACATCACGCAGTTTCATTTAATTATCAATATAACTACGGTCTAAATAAATATTGACATAAAAATTCAAATGAACCAAATATTACATATGCTTTTATCATATGTTTTATGTCAAAACGTGATTTTTTTTTTGATAGGTAGATTTTGTGCTCTGTTGATTTTAAATGATATAGACTGGGTCTGTTGAAGTATGGATATAGAAATTCAAAATGTATAGTTGCTACGATGACAAAATATTGTGATTTTTTAAATTTATTCTAAATAAGTCTTTTTTTTGTCAAATTAATTAGGGTTTTTTTGGTTAATTTTACTAACCATGGAAATAATTTTAAGTAAATTATTTATATTAACTTAACAAAGATAGGTTCACAGGAGCCTAAATATGGTAATACGAAACTAGCCATCAACTATTACTGATAGATCATCGTCTAGCCATCGACAATTATGAGCATTATTTTTGTTTGTCAGATATATTGACGACTCTTACTTTACCTTAATTATATGAAAGTGAAGTTTGGCAACAAGTAAAGGGTGGAATGAATCTGACAGTAGTTAGTCATGAGAATGCCATTAGGGATATGTGCGTAATACTAAACTTTGCTTGTACTTCTATGTACGACCAAATCATATACCTTAAATTATAAATGAGATACAAGTGTGTAGGAAATGAACGTCTTACTTTCATACTTGAGCACAGCCAGGTTTTGTTACTTTTAGTAGAGTTTGATATTTTACTTTTAGGAATGAATGATTTGTCATCGTTATATTTATATGTGATAGAGCAAAGGCATATGATGGATAAAGAATTATTAATTGACTGAGATGGCGTATGAAACTGATGATGGTTTTAGCACACTATCCGGAAAATAATTTAAGTACATGATGATGTAAAATTATCAATCATTGGAATATCCAGAGATTTGGGTAAAATGACGTAATTATTATTAAAATAGTAAAGCATTAGTGTCATTGTGATAACTGACATATTTACGTTTTTATTCAGTTCAAAGTTCTTGGATAATTTAAAAGGTACGTTGAAATTAAAAAAAACTTATTTAATATTCGTAGACAATTTTGTTTTTCAAATATTATAGAGACAATATTATTTTACGAATTTATTGTAATTATTTAAAATTTTTTAACATATTTTCAATCACGGATTACGCTGACCCACTTTGAAATATCACAATTACAAATATACTAATTTTAACATAAAGGAATCTAAAGATTATTTGTACGTAAAACTAGATATAATTTTTTCAAACGTCAAATATAAAGTAATTTAAAATCTATCCGCGCTGCAAACAAGTGGGGCTCTAATTAAAGTGAAACAAGACGAGAAGTACCCTTTCGTAACCCGTTAGGCCGTTTGATAATTAAATGGAAGTTCGTGTAGGTCGTTTTAACCAAAAGTTTTAGTAATATGATTTGGGCTCACCGCTACATGGTAAGGGTACATAATTGATTTTCCAGCAAACGATAAAATAATTATTGAAGTGTACAATTACCCCTATTGTTTGAAATGAAAACACCCATCTCGAATGTACGATATAATGTGGAAGCTACATTTACGAATAAACGGATTTCAATCACGGCTGATTGCGGCTCGTGATTTGCTGGTGAATATTTATGCTTGCTCTGACTCATCCTGGTGCAGAGCTAGTCTGATTTCACAGGCCTTTTTGGCCCGGAAGGCTAATTATTCCAATTAGTGGCGAAATGATAAATTAAAATAAGTTTACTTTTCTGAATCAATAAGTCTTGAAGTGGTTTATATTAAAAAGAACTAATTAATTAATTGATTTTTTATTCTTAAAATTCATCCTATTTATACATTTGGTGAACTTATTGCTAAATGACAATAAGAAGCTTGTCAAATACGAGTAATTGCGAAAATCGTAGACCTCTCGTTCTACGAGGGGTCTACGATTTTCGGAACGTAAATATATTGTCTACGCCATCTTTCACAGGCATAAAAATATGGTACATGTTTCAAAGACTATAAAACTAATTTTCCCTTTTTTATATAAGTGTATATATATACATATACACATATATATATTTATATGTATGTATGTATACAACATTTTTGCATTTCTCATAACAAGCCCCTTCAAATGACACCCCAAAAATATACAAAATTAAAAAAAAATTAAGACATTGACTTTGCTTTCCTTAATTGAGAATTAAGAATTTTTAATTTGAATTATTATGAATATTTAAAAAAAAAATTAGGTAGCGCATTCCCAGGTTTTAAGTTTCTACGTCGCATGCTTTCTAAAAATATGGACTGTAGAAAAATATATATATTTCGATATAGAAAAATATATATTACTTTATTTCTATTAATTTATTTATTTTAATTATTATTTCTAATAATTTAATACTACATTTTTCGCAGGCGTAAAAATACAATGCATATTTTAAATATAATGACATTTAGAATCATTGCTATAGTTTAACTACAGCTTTTACGTAGGCTTCCAAAAATTAATATTTTTCCATAATTTCAGAGGAAGTAGTTTCTTAAACAAGAGGGTAGGGAAAATATTCTTTTTTTTGCGTACTTTTAAGTATATCTTATGTCTTAAAATTAAGTTATGAATAAAATGGCTTTTGAGACCCTTAAAACTAATTTCAAACTATACATCACACTATATATGGAATTGAAAAATATTTCAATTTCCTAATTCCCCCACCTCCCCCCTAAAATTTCGTAATGAACATTTTTCAGTTTTCTGAGAAAAACAGCTACGACTGACGGAAGGATAGAGGCGTAAGTGTTCTTGTAAGGGTTCCGTTTTTCCTTTTGAGATACGGAACTCTAAAATCAAAAGCTCAGAATTTACAGTCGATGAGAAATTATAAAATTAACTATTCGTTATAATATAACAATAAATAATATAACTAAGTAATAAAAATTAACAATCTATACATGTAAAAAAATTGTAACGGAATGAATTTTGAACTAAAACCGAAAGTCCAGAATTTACAGTCGATGAGACAGATGTCGATGAGACGATGGAACTAAAGACAGAGTCGATGAGACGATGGAACTAAAACCAAAAGTCCAGAATTTACAGTCGATGAGATATTATAAAATTAATTCGTTATAATATAACAATAAATAATATAACTAAGTAATAAAAATCAACAATCTATAAATGTAAAAAAATTGTAACAGAATGATTTTGTACATGAGAAATATTTTAAAGAGTGATTGAGTTAGCGTATAAATGATAGTAGAAGCCAGAAAACCTGTTTTTAAAAGTGTCTCTATGTGTTAACTTGTTCTTTAATCACGTGAAATGTTCTACATCGATTTCGATGAAATTTGGTATGGTAATCGTTTGTAACTTTGAGCAACATATAGCAACTGTTTATAGTAACTTAACTTTTTATATTGATATTATAGATATAAAAACGACTTGGTGAATATTAAGATATTAGTACCCTGACTTGGTGAATATTAAGATAATAGTACTGCTAATGCCATCTATTAGCACTATTAGTAAATTTTATGCTGAAACTTTTTAGTTCTGAAAGAAGAAAAAGGAAAAAAAATTCTAATAACTTTCTCATATCGAACTTCACGCGAACGAAGTCGCATTGGCACAGCTAGTAGTAAATAAATTGATAAAATAATTTGTAAACTAATAAGAATATTGAAAACGGATAGGATGGGAGAAGAAGGAATACCGCAATGCCAGTAACTAAAGACATGCATTTTTTTTTTCAAATGTCTTTTGAAAACATAAATCGACAATGCGTTTCGAATGTTTGGTTCCAATTTAATCAAGTATATTCCAGTATAGCAGCATGCGCAGTGAAAGAATACTCTTGGAAGTTACCCTTAACAAGAGAGTGAGGATGAAATCAGAATGTAATTCAAGTACTTAAACCTTCGGGAATGTGAAGCTAGAATTGAAGGAGGATGGACTACAAATATATTTCAATGTCGTCGCCGTGGTTTGATGGGTTGATTACGAGGCCTACTGCTTTTGACGGCGCGGTATATTGAGGAAACCTGGGTTCGATTCCTATGCGCTCGTCGAGTGGCACTCCCGAGCTTCCCTTACTCTCTTATTTCCAAAGCTGTTGATGTTCTGGTCGGTCATAGGAGATTGCTCTCGTAGCGGTAAGTCCATCATATGTATCAATTGTGTACATTAGAGTATATAAATAAATAAACAAAATAGTAATTAATCATTAGAAAAATCATCCGTTCTAGTTTCTTGTCAGCTTTTCTCAGACCAGGATACAATGGGAACCTTAAATTTAAGGCATATTCAAGTGATCTCCGAAAGATTCTATGTATTAAATGTGAAATAAACAAACATTGCATGGAAAATTTTAGGTTATTAAAAATGATACAATATTTATAATTAGGGAAATTTTTCAATAGTTAAAAGAATGAAATACATAATAATATAGTGCCGTTAGATAACAAAATCCCTCTTGTTAAAAACAAGTTTTGTAAATTACCTATTCAGAACAGGTACGCAAAATATCAAATTATTTTGAAGAATAAGTTCCTAATAAAAAAGTCGCCTGTTGGTGACAAAATTTCTGACTTTCATAACAGTAGATTGATCTTAATAATAAATTTGAACTTAAAGTGATATTAGAGTCACTTATTTCGAAATTACGCAGTGTAATATAAAGTGTGCCCAGATACGTGTAATATTAGTTGAGATAAAGAGTAAATATTGAATATATTTGGCGTTAATTTTGTAGAAATTCATTATTCACAATTAAATGAAACTACGTGATGTGGTATTATTTCTACTTTCTTTAAATTTCTTTAACCACGACCTAGGTTTCGTTGTATTACAACATCTTCGGGTTAAAGAAATTTACCCTGGTTAAAGAATTTTAAAGAAACCTAGGTCGTGGTTAAAGAAATTTAAAGAAAGTAGAAATAATACTACATCACGTAGTTTCATTTAATTGTGAATAAAGAGTTGATATTGAAGTGAATGTAAATATATTTGGTCGAGTTTATCTATATTCGCAATGTACATTTGAAAAAATATAAATGTACTATAAGGATATGGCAGAATACATTTTTAACAAAAGTCATTCAGTAGCACATATTCATCATATTTTAATCGAACGATGGGTTATCATTGTGTAAATAGTGATGAAAAGAAATACATGGCGAATTTTAGGATTTCGTAACCCAACAGAAAAAAAGGATCCCATATAAAAACACTCATGTCCATCCATCCGTCTGTCTGTCTACGTATCATAGCAATTTATTTTTTTATTATATTAATTTATTGTAGCAATAGTTTGGCTAAAAAATTTGAAATTAAACGTAGCGATGAAGCATATTAATCCGCATATATTTCGGTAGATTATATTTCATTTTAGAGAGGGCAAATATATTTTTTAAAAGTAATAGATTTTTTAACTTAATTTTTTGCAGGGGTATCAATTGAAAGAGAAAGTCACGAAACCTCAAAAACTATTTTTTCAGTATTGTATATAAAGCAGTCCAGTATAATATTGTTGAAAATGCCCCCAAAAGTATGTCCTATCCCTAATCTTTGAACCTTTTCAGTTAAAACTTCACAAAATTCGCGATATTTTTACGTCTATGAAAGTATACTAGGCAACATGTTTATACGTGAAACATAATATTAATATTTGTAAATAAAAACATTAAGTATCCATAAATATTTATGTAAGTGGGCTTAAGTGTATACGGGTCCTTCGTAGTGCGATTTTTGCTCGTATTTAATACGTTTTATTATTGCACTATTTTGTTTGCTTGCATGATACATACGGCCAGTCATTATGCAATATTCTTAAATATTTTTAAATTTAAACCTTTATAAAGATTTTATTCCTTTCCAGGTATTTAAAATAATACATAAATTATTATAAATATTCTTCCTTTCGAGAGTTCGTTTCTGATTAGTACCTTTTCATCATGGTTGCACATAGCGTTGAAATAGAATCTGTGCCAGAAAAGATTAACTGTCTTTGGACATTGAAAAAGTGGACATTATTGATGAAATAATTTAAGGACTTGACATGTGATTTTCCAGTTATAGTTTGATGGATAAATCTAAACATATTGCTATATTTATTATACAGTTATAGTTTATGGATGTATTTAAACAAATTATCGTATCTAAATATCGCCTAATGTTCATTTAATTACTTAAATGCCTATTTAACCGATCGTTAACTTTGCTGGTTTATAGAAAGACGTACATGAATGTTAAATATTGTATTTGCTAAAGACGTGATTTATGAACGTTATTTTTACACATAATTGTTGTATTTCCAACTGGGTCAATATCGATATATACCTTTCTTAAGACGACTAATTGAAGTTCCCAGACTGATATATAATCACTAGTAATTATAATAGAGAAATTGGTTTTTGCAGATGGTGTAATTGTTAAGAAGAAATACAAATTCAAAACTTTAAGCCGTACGTATTCTCAATTTCATTATTCGAAGCAAAATGTATTATCCACTAAGTCTACTATCTACTACTCTTAAATGTGTATATGCGGTAGACAGTTGTCCGGCCGGGAACGCATCATCTGATCTCATACTATTGCTCTTAAATGAATAAAAGGGACTATTTTTTTCAGATTCCACTCCCAGCTGGACAGTTATTTAGTATTTGGAGTATGGAGAGTGTAAGTTTATACTGGAATCGGTATAGGCAGGTAATTATGATACATTTAGTAAAGGATATTGCAGGTTTTAAACTTATAACCAAATTTTTACTGGTTTGAAATATATACATATATATATATATATATATATATATATATATATATATATATATATATATATAATGTTGAAATGATCGTTTTTACTGATGAGAATTAAAAAGTTCAAGGGTCTATACTTTAAAAAAAGCCAGTGTTTTTTTTAATGTCTCACCGAAGTTGTTTTACTTTCGAGAATGATTTTTTTCCATAAGATGAATTACAAATAGTATAATTTAATAATTTATTTCTTAACTTTTCTGAGAAAACAGGATACTTTTATCACATTTAACAGTATAAATATTTTTTATTTTTTGTTTTATAAAGATGTAACAGTGATTCACGTTAGGAGCGTTCACCATTTCAGCAATATTACATGATAAAAATTGCATAAAATCAGTAAAAAGTCAGCAGTTTTCTGGTCTATATTTGAGGCGGGACACGCTGCAGTCAAATAATTTTATTCAACATAACTCATCATATATATATATATATATATATATATATATATATATATATATATATATATATATATATATTTATATATATGTATATATATAAATATATGAATATATATATATATATATGTATATATATATATATATATATATATATATATATATATATATGTATATATATGATTTTTAAACGTTTTTTTGCACTAGAAATGTTGGTTTATATCAGATTATAAAAAGAAAATAAATCCGAGAACGCTAAACCTTCGTATATTAATGAAATAATCATGGCGAGTTATTTTCATTGTGACCATAATTTCTTAGGATTCCATAGTTAAACCGTCCATCCATCTGTCGCTGTCTACAAGTTTCTAAAATTAAAAAAAAAATGCGCAACGCATACGGACGAGGTGGCGAGTCTGCAGCGGACAACTGCCGACTTTTGTCGGACGAGGTCGGTAGCGGATTCAGTGCATATGTTAAGAGGCGTGCACCGCCGACTAAATGTCTGCCATCAGCGTGTCGTCAGTAGCATATTCTATCCTTTTCGTCGTTAGCACGTTTTAATTCGGAACGTTATAATTTGTGGGGGTCGGCTAGATTCGCTGTCATTTTTTTTGTCGCACTGCGGCATTTGTGTTGTGCTTTTGACTGACATCATGCAACTTCTTTTACACAATTGCTACATTTGTGTTAATTTGTGTTTCTCACTTCATATGTTGTAAAATGGTAATTTGTTTTCTTGTGGTTACATTAAACAAGAATATTTGTAGTTGCGATAAATATGGTAAAAAAGAAAGTAAATATTATCTAAAAAGAGGTTGCTAGTTATATAATGAATTTGAAACCCTATTTCATAGTAACACGTATTTTGAACACTTCATATGTTTTGAATACGGAACCCTACTCATTGTACGTACGTCATCGGAACCCCACTTCATGTATTTTGAATACGAAACCGTACTACTTGTACGTATCTCATGTGTTTTAAATACGGAACCTTATTTCATTGTACGTACCTAATATGTTTTGAATACGTCATATGTTTTGAATATGGAAACCTACTTCATTGTACGTACTTCATGTGTTTTGAATACGGAATCCTACTGCATTGTACGTACCTTATGTGTCTTGAATATTTCATGTGTTTTGAATATGGAATCCTACTTCATTGTATGTACCTAATATGTTTTGAATACATCATATGTTTTGAATGCGGAGTACTTCTTTGTACGAACTTCGACAGTTTTTAAGTAACTGATGCATTTTTCTTTTACCAATTTCCGTGTAATAAATTTAACAGGGCACAGAGTACTTTTTTCAATTTCGTATTCATATCAAATTTCTAATTTATGCAATGCATATAGTTAATGGAAATATAGATAACACTAAACATGTATATTTTTATCACTTATGTCCGATATTTATCTTATGATATTTTTAACACAATAAATTAAACCATTACTTTAATAGTGTTAAACAGAGTGGTACAATTTGTTTGGAACTTTATCATGTTGATGAACAGACATTTAAATGTGTGTATGTTCATCGGCTCCCATATGAATATTACCACACTAATTTTCTTATAATTTTTAGTTTATCAATAACTGATAATTTTGAAAGCAGGTAAAGCTATTTGAAAAAATATATGAATTTAAAATATTTAATTATACATTAGGTTATTTTATGCTATGCTTGTAGAGAGATCGGTTTTTACTTATCGGGGCTTATACACTCAAGAATCTGTATATGAATGTGGATTAGTGCAGTGATGATTACTGAGAAAAAAAATGAAAGCCGCCCAATGCGTGAAATAAAAGTAGATAATGTGATTTTAGGGATGAACACGCGTAAATATACGTTTATTTATTTCAACAGTTTATTATCAAGGAACAAAAGATAGAGGTTGATGTGAAACGACCAGCACATGCTTGAAACTATAAATGGAGCTATTAAAGTACAATAACAAATGAAAGAGATATAAATATTACGCAATAATGTATTGCTGCTTATAATTAATTGTTAAAGTGAATTTAAAAAAATGATTGAGTGAATTAAAGGCCGTAGAATTGAATACGGTAAAAAAGGATGACTGAATTAAATGTCAAAGAATCGAATAACATAGAAACGATCAGTAAAGTAAATAAAGTAGAATTATAAAACCGGCCAAATGCGAGTTGGACTCGCGCAAGAAGGGCTCCGTAGTCCCAAACAATACTAAATTTATAAGTTTATATTTCTCAGTCACTGAAAAACAAAGTTACTGCTGTGGTCGGTAACGAAAATATTTCATATCTCAAATATTGCACAACATATCTTATTCAAATCAACTTTTATTGAAAGCTTATTTTAAGTTCCACTACCTTAATTTTTTTCGAATTTCACACACGTTATTTGCAAAGTTAGAGGGATAGGGGGCACCAATACTTTTTAAGACTTTAGGAGCGCAAGGTATGTGCTTTTCAGCTACTACCAACTACCAATCATCGACTTAAATAAAAAAGTTATTTTGGAACTTCTTAATAATTTTTTAAGGTCTATCTAACGCTATCCCACACGCCTACGTACATTAGATTATTTTTTCATCCCTCACTCACATGTATTGGGTGCCAAACCTAATGTTTTTCTTAATTCCACTATTTTATTCTTTAGCGGTTTAGAATACATCTACCGTTCAAGTTTTACCTATAAAGTGCCAATGGTCTCCGAATAAAGTGGCCGTGACATACGTACAGACAGATGGACAGGTAGACAGAAGTACAGACGGGTAGGACGAAATTATATGGGTTCCTTTTCTCCCATTTGGCTACGGAACCCTAAAAGGCAAGAAAAGGATGAATGAATTAAATGCCACAGAATTGAATAAGGTAAATAAAAAAGCATGAATTTAATGCCGTATTATTCAATAAGGTGACAAGGATGAGTGAATTAAATGTGGTAGAATTGATACCGTAAAAAAGGATGAGTGAATTAAATGCGGTAGAACTGATATGGTAAAAAAAGATGAGTGAATTGTATGAGGTAAATAATCAAATAAAAAACGTCAAAGAATTAAATAAGGCAAATAAGGATGAGTGAATTAAATGCAGTAGAACTGATCAAGGTACCAAGGGCGAGTGACTCAAATGAGGAAGAACTGAATAAAGTAAAAAAAGGATGTTTAAATTAAATTTCGTAGAATTTAATGAGTCAAAAAGGACGAGAAAATTAAATGCGGTAGAAATGAAGTCGTTACAAAATAAACATCCAGTCGCGCGTTACGTTCCCTATGCAAGGGACGTGTCTCATCGAATGTTTTTGAATGCGATTCATGTTGAGTTAGTACAGTATTTTTAATTGTCTATGTTTCCTGCGTGGCTGGAACAACGAGACCCAGCTGGTTACCTAAAATAAAAAATGTATATTTTAAGAGTTACATAAAAAATGTTTAATGAGAAATTGAACGAAGCAACAAAGGTATGTTATCAACATTTGAAAACTTTCCGTTAAGAATTATTGAGTGAGGATATCAGATTACAATAAAAAAATAATTTTACAAAATATTTATTTTAAAACTCCAATGGACATTGAGACAACTCTTTGCTTCTATTCTTATAATTAATTTATGTTCCGGGAACGACATAAGTGGCTGCAAAATGTTTCTGAATGTACCCATTGCTGTAGATTCCAAGTAAACTTTTTGAGTAAATTTCAAGTAACGCTGCTTTTTAGGAACCTCTTCTTTGAAAGAAAAAATGAAACTTTAGTATGATTACTTAAGTTAATCCTCAGAAAACGTTTGGAGTTGAAAGTTAAATTCGAAAAGTGCGGTAAATAATATTAAATCTGCATGCATTTTCACAGGTAATTCTCAAAACTATTCACATAGCAAATTATACATGTAGATAAATATTTATCGGATAAGTATTTATCTCAACAAATATTTTCGGACATTTTTAACAATATATCTTACATAAATTTCTGTCAAAAGCATGGTTGGAATCGTTATAAATAGGACGTACAGTTTATATGAAGTTCAAAAAAATAATCGGTTTCTTTATTTGCCTCCCAATAAAACTTTATATTTTATAAAATATTGTGATATACGCGAGTTAATAAATTTTATATCAAATTTCATGTTCCTTGTTTAGAGCAGTCTCTGCGAAAATGTTTGTTTTAATAATATTTTTAGAATTATTTTACATTAAATTATAAAATAAATAATTTTTAAATTGTTATAACTAAACAAAATTCGTTACTTTATTTAGCTTGTCAAAAACTTAATCAGTTTACGATTGAGATTTATGTAGGTTAACGTGCTTTATCACTATGCTCAGTATCGAATTACTATGTCATCGGTTTCGAAGAAAAAGGTTGTGGCGCATAGACGGATGGACGGATAGATAAGTGAGCTTATTTGAGAACACATTAGAAAAAAAATTTATGGCAACTTAGATAAATAACAAAATCTATCTTTTATCCAGATAGGAAAGCCAGTTTTTTCGTGGTACCAAAAAGAAAAGTGACTTTATTAAAGGATTTCTGGTGTGTGCTTATGATCACGCGGTAGAACATTTACAGTGCGCATGGGTGCGCTTAAAAAAGTAGTCCTCTTGATATTTTATAAATTCGCATGGTGCGGCTAAAAGTAGTTTACTAGGCCGATGCCGAAGGGAGCCGAGTTTACCGGATTCCGCATCACAGACCCGACCGTGACACGTGATCGATCCGAGCTTGACATCTCAGTTTGATGCGACTAAAGAAGTTTTCACTTTGTTGTTTCAGTTTTTTTGTCATTTTGTTGTGGTGTTTGCTTAGGTTAGAGCGTATGTACCTCAATTGTTTAGTGAGTACCTACAAACTCTGCACTATTCGAATAGAAATCTTAAATTAAGCAGATATTATTAGTTTTAAAAATGTGAGTTTTTATGTGTCGTCATTTACTTTGGCTAAAGCTATTCATAAACCACTTAAAATTATTACACTTGATAGAAACATAACATCACTATATCTGTATTTGTGAAATAATGTGCTAAATGCGACAATCATTTTAATAGTCTCCCTTTTTTTAATAATTCATTTGAATAATTACCAATTTATAAGCGACACAGGTCACATTATTTCATTCCTCGGTTTACTGGCTTGTATTTACTATTTGTGCCGGCCTTGCTGAGCGAGGTGCCTACTGCGCCTGTATCATCCGGCCATGCGCGAAACCACAGCTCATTGTTCCGTGAGAAATTCTGAATGTCTAATGTTATCGTAAATATAATATAGGGAAACGATGAGTACCAATAACGTACTGATAACAATATACTGTTAACAATATATTTTTATTCTGTCAAATAACATTTAAAACACTATCCAGACAAAATGGAATAAAATTTGAAAAAAACTGAATTGAAATATCTATTATTTCTGAGGTTTATGGCCCACTATTCGTGTTTGGTTAGTAAAAAATAAACTTCAGACTAGGTTTCAAACATCCATATAAATATTAACCCGAATAGATCCAAATATAAATGTGCGTCAAATCACTCTTTAAAAATGTCTGTTGCTATTCTGAAATGTATGTGTTTTTATGTCACCCATTTCTCTTCACTTATGTGCGTAATATAAAACATCCAAAGTTAAACAATTAAATAGGTTTTGATATCAAGATGAAATGTATAGCAGAAATAAAAAAGTAGATGATAAAGCTGAATAAACATTAAATCATTTTAATAACAACGGAATCTGATTCAATAATAATGGATCCGTTTTTAGAGGTAATTAACATCTCCCTTAATTTCGTAGTTACGCAGAGAGCTTTCAAATGACATAGGATCACATCGTATATTCGCTCTGACGCAGCATTTTGTCACTTTACGCAAGGTCATCATGGAACACAGCCCCAGCTCCCCTTTGCTGTTGGGATATATCATTTTAGATGAAATACGTCCCATGTCCCACTAGTAAATGTAGACTATGTATACATATTCATAATTACAGTGCTATATGGGTTTAACAATTTAAAAATATAGTACTTAAAAGTTATTTAATCATTTATTAAGTATATTTGTATAACATTTTCCAGCAATCCTAGTAACGAAAAACAGCACTGTGGGATCGTAGCAAGTTCCTTTTTTGACTCACGGTGCAATGGGTAAACAAGCTCGCAATACACTTTTTTGTTCGTCGATGTTCGAAAGTCGTTGGTCAAAGTGAGCTGGTACCTGCGGAAAAAAAGTTTTTTGCATACCTGAGAAAGATCATAAAGACTGTGATTATTTGTAACTTTGCAGTGCATATTTTTTCCCAATTTGCTCATTTCAATATACTACAGGTCTATCTTTTTCTGCCAAGTTTGAAAGTCATAGGTGCACTTAAGTGTATGCGTGTGTATATACATATATATATATATATATATATATATATATATATATATATATATATATATATATATATATACCAATGCTAAAAAATTCGCGTTCAAATAATTATAATAATATTTTTTATTCAAAGATATGGAACCGATTTATTATTTTATATATACTGCTTATTTTATATACCTGCTTATTCTGCTAAATAAGCAGGTAAACACCCCCTTTAAAATGCAGGGCTTAATTTTGTTAATTTATTGAAAATTTTTTGGCTACGGCGATATAAAAACAACTCGAAATAACTATTATCTTCGTTTATATAAACACATCATACTGTTTCGTAGCAACGGGAGTTGTAGACCAAACGAAAAATAAATGACAAAGTTGTAGAAAAGAACGTAGTGTGATAAATACACAGTGTTACTGGAAAAGTGAATGTTAGTTTGGCATTGGTTGCGATATATCAACAACTGAGCGACATTTCACACCTAAATTAAACAATGAGTGTCCCAAATTATCAATTTAACATATTTATATAAATGCAAATTCAAGATGTAATATAGATGTCTTAAAATTAATGTTTATATTTAATTTTTACTTCACACGATCGAGAGTCAGCAAATATTTGAATCTCGTGCATTTACTGTTCGCTATCTTGGTAGTTAATATTAGTAATGCAGTTAAAACTAGATACTGCTTTCTATTTGTGGATTTCTCAGTTATTAGAGGTAAAATTGATGAATAAATCGATGCCGTTCTCCAGTGGATCGTTGCGTTTTCCAGGGGTCAAATACTCTGTGATGAGCTACGGTCTGACGCGCGCTCGTCTCGAGTATGAATACATTCCTGGCGTATGGCTGAACGCCCTTATGCCTATGCGTTGAAGTAGTGATCTAGGAATTAAATTCGATTCGCCCCTGACTTTTTGTGGTAATTTAGGGGATGTAGCTAAAGAGTCAATAAGAAAGCTTAGATTTGTGTTGCGTGATTCAATGAACTTCCGAAGTTTTTTCTTAATTAATATATTGTATTTGATTTTAAGGCGAAGGGAGTTAGAAGCCAGCTCTATTATAAGGAGGCAACACGAAGTAATTATTTTAATGAATGAGAATAAACTTATTTAAGTATTTCATCGTTATGTATTGTAAAGTTATTGAATTTATTTAATTGGAGTGTTATCGTTACTGAAACCATGGGGTTTAAAATAATATAATAATGGAATAATAAATACATGAATCATAAACAAAGATAGTCATTTTAATATTTTTTTCCGTACTCATTTAGTATTTACCTAGTTTCCATTATTCGCTTTTTGAATGAAACGATAATTCTTTAAAAAAATGTATTTCAAAATGGCGTATGTTAAAATAGTTGACCAACCGAACCATTATTTATATTAAAATATAATCAACGTGCTGATTGCCTACAAACGACAATTGACTAGACACAATTTTTTGATTTTCATCTCAACATTCCCACTATTTAAAAATAAGAAAAAGCGCAAAATTATACATTGTAATAATGAACATAAGCTTTGAATCTTAACAATTTCTTAATGTTATACTGATTCGCACTATTCACAGGTTACATAGATTTATAAATATACTTATTTGTATATTGCATCGGGCCTACCCCTACTTCTACTACTAACATGATTAAAAGGTGAAATATTTAAAAGTGACAAAGGCCGTGAATATTGTAGTAAATAATTTCATTTATACTTGTAGAAGGAATGTATACCACATTGTAAGAGAATAAATGCTTACAGTTTGAAGCAGAGTGACAAAGTGGAAACGAGTTGGGCCCATAAACTAAAATAAAAATAACGTTTTAGTTACTGACAAGTGATCGAATGACTGTTTAATAAACACACACTATAATATACTCTAGAAAATACAAACTATATATTCTTTTGATATCTCAACAAGTAGATGTAAGGGTGTAAAATTTAATGTGAGATATTTCAAAGACAGTTGTAATAAAATTGTTAAATATAGAAAGAACTTTAATTCGATGAAGTTAATCTAATGAAAAAGCGGTATCATGGACAGAGTAAAGAGGATTTACACATAGTCGGCAATGACTAGGATACAGATTGAAATATTAAGTCAGTTTGAGCTGTAGTACAGCGTGCAACTTTGTCTACGATGCACGACAAATAATGATTAGACAGAGTAGAACATATTATATTTAATACTTTAACGTACAAGTCCTACAGTATATATTTAATACTGTAACATCAGTATTCCTACAACATATTATATATAATGTTGCTGTAACGCATATACAACATATGATCTTTAATACTGAAGCAAATACGTCCTGTAAAAATCTGTCTGCAAAAAATTGGAGCGACAGTGGAGACCCGGATTCGATTCCCGGTGGTTCGTCGAACGGGGCTGGACTGGTGATATGGTTGGCTGTAAGAGCGATATTGCTTCCGTTGCAATAAGTCCGCCATATGTATAAATAACATACATTAAAGTAGATAAATTAATAAAAAAATACATTTTTCTGCTCTGGATAACATTTTCCTCGCTTTTATTTGTTTCGTCGTTATAATATTTTGAATCGAATTACGTTGTTAATTCAGAAAACTATAGTGAACTGTATCGTACAAACTTTATTTTAAAGTGAATATGTTTTTATTGGATGAACGCAGCTTATTATATTATTTCAGTCATTTGAGAGCGCTTTTACTGTAGTCAGTCACTTCAGCGCGTTTTACTTTTACTCGGCTGGCTGAACCGATCTATCGTTTTTCATTCCTTATAAGCCTCAGATTTCAGCAAGTATAATTCGATAGTTAAGATAATGATTATTTTGGGCTTCATCATTGTGGGAACCTTGCGATTTGTGTACGTTCTCTCAAGTTTTGATTATATATTTATTGCATATAAAGAGATATATGCAGTTGTTGTCTGGAATCTTCTATACGCCACCTCATATATTTTGACAGTACTGAAAATGTGAAAAAAATTGGAAGCTATTCACTATGGTATTGGTGGCTGTAAATCATCGTAGTAGCATCAAAATATTAATTAATATGTACAAATATGATGCCCTACATAGAGTTCGAATCTGATATTTCATAAATATATTTACTTTTCGTTTTTTTATGGAAATGTTTGAACACAACCTGATTTCATCTTTGGAATTCATAGAGTGTTTCAAATAGTTTGTGTTTGTTTAATCTCACTACATAAAATAAAATAAAAAGACATCACGAAATTTTGTGCATTTTTTTCCACATAAATCGTAAAAACACATAAAGATAAAAACTTATTCCCGATATATATAAAATATATATAAAAATACTTAAAGATAAAAACTTATACCCGATTATAAATTTACCCGGACCTTTGTTTATTATCCACTTTTATACAGTATTTTACAAATTTTTCGTCGATTATTATCAGTATTGAAACAATCAAAACTTATACTTACAAGCTATAGCTGTTCAAAGCGAACTATCGACTAGATTTCGTTATTCAAGTATCCAGCGCGCTGCGCGGGACGCGAGGAGCAGAAAAAAGGAAGTGGTAAAGCGCATAACAAACTATCATTTTTATTCAATCCAACCGACAAATAAATTACTATAAATAAAGTGGCGCCTGAATTTTTGAACATCATTTATCGTTTTATTCATATTATCGCGTTATCCTGTGCCTATTATAGGCACGTATTCACGTAAAAACGTAGTAGAAATGACATAGCAAATATTAATAATTGTTTCAAGTGCACCGTAGTCTAAACAGTAAGAGCCCCTGCAGACTGTAGATAAAATTATCGGCAGATAGTTTAGTCGGATTGGCCGGCATCCTAGCACACTACGCAGATTAAACGGTTTGATTGATGGTGAGTGCGCAGACTGCCCAACAGGCGACCGATGGTTTGATACACAGTCGACAAGCCGCACTAAAGGCTGCTAGTCGACAAGCCGCACTAAACCGTTTCTTACCAAATCTGGGATCGAACTGACAGCATCGCCGATTAAACAACTGGCAAGTCTACTTACTCGCATAGCTCGCCTTACTGATTAAGCAGTCGGCGGATAGTTGGTCAAGTTTTAATTGAACGAGAATTTGGTAGCCCATCAAATTCTTTAATCGGCCGATTACCAATGGTTGGGTTTGCGCGCTTACATACGTCTGCATAAAAGTTAAGCATCTGCTTAAATTATTGGCCGATCAAAAGTCTGCAGTCTGCGATGGGGCAAAAATATGAATACGATGCACCCATAAAGATATTACAGTGCTGTAAACGGATGTGAAACAAGAGACTGGCGCCGTTTTGCTCTGCGCGAGGCGGAAATTGTTCAGTAAACAGTGGCCTTTGTGCACTTGCCATGCTTAGTCCGCATTTCAGTAACTGTTTTATCTTCATGCAGTTTAATTTTATTTGAATCTCGTTTTAAAAACTAGAAGACTTAATTATCAATAATGACGTGAAAGTAAATTCCGGCGTTATTATTGATGTAATTAAATGCAAATAATTTTAACATTCATATTGCACCGGCAACTTGCTACTGGTTTCGTTCAATTTTTTCGCAATTCGATTTTAAGAAGATAAGGACAGTTTGGATACAGTAAAAATTAATATTGGTGAATTTCAGAATGAAATGGTATTGAAGATAAGTTTATTTAAAATGTTAACGAATATAGACTAAAGAATATTTAATTAATATTGCAATTTCCATAAGGTATTTCTCATTCTCAAGATATTATAAAGTTGTTTTAAACGATAACATTTGCGTAATATTTTAGATCATGATATCTTCTGAAAACTTCTGAATGGTTTCCATAGCTTCAGCACTTGTGCAATCAATAAAGATGTAGCTATATTTCATTCCTAACTTTTGCTCGCTGGGACAATACACTACTACGACCAATCGGTAGAAAAAATTACTCTATTGTTTTTTCTTAAGCTTAGAGCTTGAAATTTCATCAAAGCTATTTGACTGAGCATAATTTTAGCGAAATACACAAATTACACGCTGTTTCAGCACAAATTATAAAGCCGGCATAATTTAATGCGTTACGACGTACATAAAAAGTTCAATGTACGTCGAGCGGAGAGCGAGATGGGACCAGCGACAGCGTGCATTCAATGTTCAATTTATGTAAATAAAATCGTGTATGGCAGAGCTGTAGCGAAGCAGTTTACGGTGAGGTCGACTAGCTATTTAATTTGTATCACAGATATATTGGCGATTTTGAGACATATTCAAATTATATTCATAAATTGCAGTTGAAAATCACTCAATACCAATTGTTACCTAAAAAATGAGAAATACGTTTTTACGTAAATTATTCCGTTGACGCTCACAGATATTTTTGGCATAAATTTCGTATTCCCAACCAAATCGCAAAAATGGAATGGTTCTAATCACCTGGGTGTCTGTATCTCTTTTATGTTTATCTGTCAATCAGGCATTTTTCTCGGAGACCACAGTGTTTTATAGCTTCTTTATTTATTATCGTTGTTATCCTTTCAACATCGCATGGTTTCTATAAATGTTCTCCTTCATCATACAGCCATTTGGTACCTACCTCACATAATACGTCATTCTGTAGGTATAGCGTGTGTAGATAAAATCCTATTTGTGAAAATGAAATAGCACGCAGTTATAGTATTGTTTAAAATAGATAATATTCACCGTTTCCACGGTACATTTATTCCGTGAAGTTCAAGTTCAAGTAATGTTAGGTAAGGATCAAGCAGCCCAGATAACATATAAAGAATGCTGTTTCCTTACATATTATTGGTAAATGTAAAAAACAACATCATAAGCTTTTTAAAGTTCGAAACTTATAAGTATTTTACAATTTTTAGGGTACCGTACCTCAAAAACGGAACATATAAAATCTCTCTCGTGCATGCCTGTCTACCTATCCCAAAACATTTTGTCAGAAATCATTTGAAGTGAAATGTATCGTAGCAATAAAACATATTGTTGAGGATATATCTTAATAGCTAACACACAAACATATTCATAGGGAAATTTTAAGGAGATAAATTAAGCACTAAATTTTTTAAAATTATATATGTTGTACGTGGTGTCGTTCGAAAGGGTTAGTTATTTTATGAAAAATATGTAATAATATATTAGGTAGACTAATAGGTTTTTAGCCACAATTTCGGGATTTTTCTAGAAAGATTCTCGAAATTTCTAGAAGGTTTCACTGTAGGGTGTAAATAGGTCAAAGTGCAGTCAGTTGACAACAGTCAGCGCCGAAGCTTTAAGTGAATTACATAAATATAATGGATTTAAATCGATATCAAACTTGGATTCTATTACTTTACGAGTTTCGTCTGCGCTATCTTCAGGTGGGCTACTAGCAAAGATTAACTGTTAGGAACATCCAACAGAATTTATATATTACAAAATAATACCGGAAGCCGGGTTTGTGTGGGTTTTCCCACTGGTTACGTCAGTGAGTTTATTGTAGGGGAGTGGTGTAGGTTTTATTATACTTTCGAAAGTTATAAAATATACCAGTATTTTAGTGAGGGTAATAAATTGAATTGATGTTAATCCATGCGGTTATATAATGCAAATATTCCGGTGTATGTAATAAAATGAAATGGTTGTTATTCTCTGTAACATATTTATACAACAGCAAGAGTATCTGATGATTAGAACAAGGTTATACCACTAATTACAGATGTCTCCCGTTTTATATATATATATATATATATATATATATACACCCACATATAAATATATATGTATATACACACACACACACACACATATATATATATATATATATATATATATATATACCATAAGCTTTTTAAAGTTCGAAACTTATAAGTATTTTACAATTTTTAGGGTACCGTACCTCAAAAACGAAACATATAAAATCTCTCTCGTGCATGCTCTCTATCCCAAAACATTTTCTCAGAAATCGTTGGAAGTAAAATTTAGCGTAGAAATAATACATATTGTCCATGATAAATTTCAATAGCTAATATACAAAAATATTCATAAGGAAATTTTAAGGGGATAAATTAAGCACTAAATTTTTTTAAATTCTATATGTGGGGTGTCGTTTGAAAGGGTTAGTTATTTTATGCAAAATATGTAATAATATTTTAGCCACATTTTCGGGACTTTGCCAGAAAGTTTCTCGAAATTTCTAGAAGGTTTCGCTGTAGGGTGTAAATAGGTCAAAGTGCAGACAGTTAACAACAGTCAGCGCCGAAGCTGTGAATTACATAAACGGTGACGGGTCACGATGCAAAGACTGCAACAAATAATATATGTCAAACGATGGACGCGTACACGGTATCTTACGCGACAGGAAAGATTTATTTTAGGAATGAGTACTACGATATTGAGGACGAACAATTTACCGGACGTCCTACTGAATTGGATGTTCAACGATTACGACGCCTAATTGAGGAGGAGCATTAACTGACGACTAGTCAATTGGCACATGAGCTACATTGCAGTCATGGCACCATAGAACACATTTGCGCGAATTAGGTAAAGTTTCAAAATACGATGTGTGGATATCCCGCAAGCTGTCATAATAAGAACTTCAGTGCAGATTTGATACTTGTCAACACTTATTGACATTAAAACGTAATTTCGATTGGGTCAATCAGTTAGTAACTAGCGATGAGAAGTGGGTTACATATGTTAACCATACACGCAAACGTCAACGGCTGGGTGACAGAGAAACAGGAGTTTCAGTATCTAAACCTGTAATAAGTGCCAAAAAAGTGATTCTCAGCTGCTGGTGTAATGTTAAGAAAATTATTCGTTAGAATTGCTTACAGTGGGATCTACAATTAATACAGATATTTACTGTGAACAATTGAACCGATTAGGTAACAAATTGAGTAGTACAAGTACCAGGATCGAGTTTATTTTCTACATGATAATGCTAGACCACATGTTGCAAAACGTATTCGTGATAGTTAGAGGAGCTCAGCTAGAGTCTACTTACTCATCCACCATATTCGTCGGATATTGAACCCTCTGATTTTCATTTACTCGGAGTTCTAAGTAACTATTTACGTGAAAAAAAATTCGACGTTAAAGAAGATTTCCAAAACGACCTCGCACAGATTTTTGAATCAAAAAATGTGTTACTGCCAACTAGATGACGATAAGTTAATAATGGTGCAAACTTAAATTAAACTTAGTGTAATATATAAATTTTTTAATAAAAATTGTTGACACCAACTCGGGGTTAAAAATTTATTAGCCAACCCAATATAATATAACATAATATATAATAATAGGCAAAAAATTTGTTCCCTATTTTATTTCCTATACTATTAAACCTCAAAAATTATGAAAAAATAAGATTTTTAGAAGTCTACGCAAAAGTTCTAGGAAAAACATAGAGATAAATTTTGAATGTCATCATTTTTTAAATATTCCATTATTCGGCCCACTGCATATTGAAAGGTTGGAATGAATTGGATAACTTCCAATTTGTTTATTAAACTCATTTTTATTTCAGTTTTTTCTATTTAGACTAATGTGTCGAATGACATCATAAAGGTGTTCATGAGAAAAATCGTGTTATTCGTGATTATTAATTTTAACAGAATGTTTTCTAATAGTTTTGAAAGTTTTATTTTTCTGGAACAGCACGATTTAACGCAACAAATGTGTATATTATTATAAATGTGTACATTATTATAATACTATGATAAAAAACTTGTTAAATATGAGTAGAATTCAGGTTACGTATGCATTTAGAATCTTATAAGCATCTAAGGTTACATAGAATTTCCATTAACTTATTAACAAATACAACTTTTTTAGAACTTAAATATATTTCCTACTATATCTTTAGTAATTGTAAAACATGGTGTGTATTTAAACATGATTCAGGATAATCGCTATTGTTTTGACGGAATCTTCTCATCAAATCAACTCTGTTTTCATATGATTATTGGATTATCAGGTTTGGAAAAGGGTGATCTTGGACAGTTTTCGTCGTTTTTAGAATATCTTTAAAATTGCATTACAAAATTATAAAAACAAAAATTGTGTGTGTACCTATGTAAACGCGTTATAAGTTATACTTCTTTGGCATAATACAAAAATAACTTTATTTAGCATGCAAATAATTAATGGAAATATACTAATAAAAATACAGAACCGTGATAATAAATACGGTTGGTAAAATCAAAATTGAAACGATTCAGTTTTAAAAATTAAAATGCAAACAATGAATTGTTAAATTTACTAAAAAAATATAAATAAAGTGTAATTAATAGTGAAAATAAAGGAATATGCTGAACATTTATTGTAATATATTAATTTTAAGTATTAAATATATGATAAAGTAATAATTTATAATGTAAATAAATATACATAAAACCTAACCTCACTGAGAGAAATACACTTCAAAATTTATTTTAATAAGCTTATAAGCACTATTTCTGTCCGAAATATTGAAAGTAAATAAATGTTTCTGATTATATGGATCACCATTAAATTTCCATTACTAAAACATGTTATTTAAAATCACAGATATAATTTAGATTTGTATGAATATAAAAGAGGTGTTGTGTATTTATAAATTCCTCAATGGCTATCATGAATATAGTATCAGTCATTACACGCATGTAAATATATGTTTTGTTGAGTAACTTCATCCTGTCGATTTCTGTTGCAACGTGCGCGCGCATCATGTGCAAATTCATACTGTCGATTTTTGTTGCATCGTTACTAACTTTATCCTGTTGATTATTGTTGCTTTGTGCGTGTGCATGCGCGCATCGTAAAATTTCATTTTCACCATTTTTTCATAACGTACCTAAAAAAGAATAACTTTAAAAAATATTGATTTAAAAAATAAAAAAAAATAAAATTAAAAACGTTGAGTTATTTATTTCTTCCCCTTGTAGTTTTTAAATGAATGTTTACTTCATTGCGTTATATCTTACTGGGTTATTAGGATGTATTATCATGCCATATATCAAGTTTTTACATCGCATAGTTTCTAAGAAAATCGGACGTGATTGACAGATAGGTACATAAGTGATTTATATCATTATCGTTTTTCAGTTAGAGATACGGAACCTATATTAAACAAATTAAGGCTTTTGAAACAGACGGTCACTAATTTTTATTTTCACACAAAAAACATACAATATCAAAACAGTTATTTTACATAACTCTATAAATGGAGTGTAAGATAGAAACCAATATACTATCGAGCAATGAGAATATATTAGTGGGAAAATTAATAACTTATAATTATCGATGAAAAGATAAAAAATAACTCTGCTTACTATAAAGACAATGGTTACAACAAAAGTAATCTTTTAAGCGAAAGGGCGCTCGGGCGGTCAAAAAGACTAATTGTTAATTTATTATTTTAACAACACAAATTAACCCAGGAGAAAATGTTTCATTTAACGTTTAACTTAAGACAATGGCTGTGGTATCTACTTGTAAGACAATTTGGAGAATTCTCCACAGCTTTACGGATTTAAATTTCACCGTTTTATATAATTAATATTCCCTACTGCCTTGTAAATTGAATTAACTTGATTGCTTAATTGAAACATTATTATTCTAATTTGCAGATTAGAGCTAATGGGAAATTATAAATTTAAAACTTATGAACTTCACTTGTGCTAAATGTTAAATAAATTTATAAATTTATGGCGAGAGGTTTGAAGGTTTGATCACTAAAGAGAAATATAATTTAAAAAAATGTTAATTAATTCCAGTGTATTGATTGGATAATAAAATATTTTGATTTTACTATTGTATAAAAACTAGTTTCTGTGTAATTTTTAAAGTATTTGAATCTTTGTGTCGACTTCGCTTAAAGAAAACGTTAACATGATAACTTATTTGCAATTGTTATTTAATCGAATGTTATAAGTAACTATGACTGGACGAAACGACTATGGTTAGTATAGGCCATTTGTTCCATAATTACTAAATCGTGTAGATACGAAGTGCCTATGGAGCCTGTATTGGGTCCTATTCCTTGAAAATAACAATTTTTCCGTTTATTCACGCATAATAATTAAATGGACTTCCAAAATAAAAAATAGATGAAATTATTTTAAACAATCGCATTCTTCAAAATATATATTTTCTTTTTAGCGTTTTCCAGGGTTAGGAAATACTCTGAATATTTAAAATGATACATACTTATATGTGATGTACATTTTTGGAGTAAATAATTGTTACCGATTTATACCATATAAAGACGATCCTCTTTGAAAGGTTTTATGATAAATTTATTTGAAACACAATAAAGATATAAAATCAAATTTTCGCCTTTTTTATTCTATCGGGATGAAATTTCTGATAAAAATAGAGTTGATCAAAATATGTCGTAATAATCGTAGATGGAAAAAGCCTCTAGTTTTGTTAATGGTGGAAATACAAATGATACATTGTTAGAAAGAAATTTTTAAAATACTACAAGTTTACAATTAAATGAAACTACGTGATGTAGTATTATTTCTACTTTCTTTAAATTCTTTACCACAACCTAGGTTTCGTTGTATTACATCTTCAGATGGGCTACTAGCAAAGATTAACTCTTATTAACATCCAACAGAATTTATATATTACAAAATAATACCGGAAGCCGGGTTTGTGTGGGTTTTCCCACTGGTTACGCCAGTGAGTTTATTGTAGGGGAGTGGTGTAGGTTTTATTATACTTTCGAAAGTTATACAATATACCAGTATTTTAGTGAGGGTAATAAATTGAATTGATGTTATTCAATGGGGTTATGTAATGCAAATATTCCGGCGTATGTAATAAAATGAAATGGTTATTATTCTCGGTAACATATTTATACGACAGCAAGAGTATCTAATGGTTAGAACAAGGTTATACTACTAATTACACATATCTCCCGTTTTATATATATATATATATATATATATATATACATATATATATATGTGTATATATATATATATATATATGTATACATGTATACATATATATATATATATATATATATATTTTTTTTTTTTTTTTTTATATCTAGATGTGTGGCTGGGTAGCTGGACTGAAACAATTTGAAGTGTACTGCAGTTTCAATGTTGTCTAACAACTATATTATGTCTAGAAGATATGAAGTATGGGTGATGATATTACATTTAGTTGTTAATTTATTATATTAACGTTGGTATCTTAATTATGTCTATTTATTTCTAATGTTTCTAGGATATTAAGTTTATTGCCTTTTGTATTTATTTTTAATATATAGGTAGCATTGTCGGTATGGGGGTGACGGTTATTTTCAATGAGGTGTTTTGCACCCACCTGAAGATATTGTAATACAACGAAACCTAGGTCGTAGTAAAAAACTTAAAAATAAAGTTAGAAATAATATAAGAATAAATACTACATCACATAGTTTCATATAATTGAGAACAATGAATTTCTACAAAATTAACGTCAAATATATTCAGTACTACAAATTTTTTTACCTAATTTTTTTTTCGCTTATTTGTAAAAAGGAAAAACGTTCTATACTTTTTATAAACCTATGCGTTCATAATATTTATGACATCTCCATAAAACGTAATTTCATTTTCAAAATATTTATTTGAGAAATGGTATAATTGATTCCACATTTAGGGTATTCATTACCGAATTTTCTTTTATTAATTACTGAAATTCTTTTATTTTAGAAATTTCTTTTATTGACATTAACGAAAATTTCTTTTATTAATTAATTATTTTTTCTCGCACGACATACGTATGTACGCTATCTAAACTTGACACGTATATAAAGTCGAAAAATAAAATTAAACCTTATATAGATTCTACAAGAGATTTTTGAGAAACAATATAATAAAATATTTACGGAATTCACCTTCCGATTGATACCTGATATCGGTTTTATTATTTATTTTTATTAAAATTCATTATTTGTTATTTTATACCTTTGGACATAATTTTTGCGATACACACATGTCAAAATACAAGAAAGTATCTAAACGATATATTTAATATTGTTGATATCAACTTGAACTTCGCATGTGCTCGTAAGTTATAATTCGACCATTCACGCAGAACTCATTAATATAATACATTTTACCTGACGCGGATCCTGTCGTAAACATTTATGTTAATATCGAACTATCAAGTTGAGAATCAATGATGAATCTTACGTCGTTATGCGTACTGGTCAGTGTATGGTAGTAATAAATATAATACACATGTGTATCCTTAATATGTCGACGTGTAACCGCTTTCGGTTTATGTCATGGTGTCATGTCATTCATGCCATGTTGTCATGTCATTCATGTCATGGTGTCATGTCATTCATGTCATGGTGTCATGTCATTCATGTCACGGTGACACGTCATTCATGTCATAGTGTCATGTCATTCATGTCATGGTACCATGTCATTCATGTCATGGTTTCATGTGATTCCTGTCACGGTTTATAATTAGCACATCCAAATTTGTTTATTTAGGAAATATTCCGCTTAAAGTTCACGTATCGTTTTCGATTTTTCTCTAAATTATGATCTTCATTATATATAACAAAAAATAAACCTTTTTTGTTAAATGACAAAATAAATTAATTTAAACAGAAATATATTTCACATGCAAATTCAAACTATTCAAATAATGCCGATATCGCGAACGTTGTATGATATATGTGGAGTAACAGTGAAATAACATAAAAACACGTAAATATAACTTTACATTAAATATATCCGATTTTATGAAACTGATGTCACCACAGGATACTTATTGTGTTGGCTGATGATGTCACTTTATTCTACTTTCTTAATTAGGAAAGGAATTTTAAGTCATAATCGTTTTAACTTTTAATTTAATTTTTAAGTTTAATTTTTTGTTCGTTTTAATTTTTAAGTCATAATCGTCATAACCTATTTTACTAATAAGACAAGTTATTTTATATGATAATATTTTTTAAATGTAATTTATTTTCTATGATGATGATATAAAATTCATAATAAAAATTTTATAACTCTAAATAAATTACTTGATTACTTCTATTTACTATTACGACCAACTTTTACCTATGAGAAGATAAAATTTATTTTAAAAATTTTAACATACTATTGAAATGAAGACGATAGGTATATCTCATATTATTATTAGAATCAGAAAAAATAATATGAAGGAGGATATAAACTGGCGAAATTTTTCATCAAAATGGAATAATGTGTGAAAAGCTCTAATAAAAATGTACCACAATTTGACACTAAATTAACTAACTTTGTATTATATCAGAAATATTGTTGGACAATTTTGCATCTCTTGATGTAAGTAATGATAGAAAAGAACCTCTAGTTTCAGCTATCCAACAACGTAATCATAGCTATAATGCGTCAGTATTTTCTAATCTATATACAAAACAGTTAGTTTTCTGCCGTCACCTCAGCAATGCTATGTTGATTATAACTGAAAACAACAGAATTTTGACTACTCCCTAATCAATCGGATTATCCCTTAAGATTTTATAAGCCATTGAAAGTGCACATACGTGCGTACCTGCGTAAGTACATACGTACGTGAATGCGCTTTAAAAACTTATAAAATCTGAATAGATCACCGGATTTATTCACACACTCGCAAACTATTTTCATCACCTAAAATTTCTTTCGAAAACTCCTCTTAGCGATTCTAACGCGCTACTTTCACCATTGTGATGAAAGTGTAAATTAATAATAAACAATAAGAATTAATTACGTTGAAAGAAACGTCAAATACATGAAAGAGAATGAAAGAAAATAAACGGCAATATTGTGTCAGCCCTATCTATTTGCACCTTGTGTTGCTTTTACCACCTCAAATAAAGCGGTTAACGTACATAATGTAACTGGTCGCTAACAGCGAGCATTTACGGCGGGCGGCGGTGCGCTGTAAATGACATAAGGTTGCGTACCCGGCCACGCCTTGCCAAAACATTAGCACTCGCCCAGACTAGACGCGCTACTGAAAGCTTACAATTTTTCATATTTTAAACAATCGGATTAAAGAGATTTATTTGTACTGAAAATATTTTTCGTCGCATTTTAGTATTATGCGACAAATATTTGAATAGATTTTAATACATTTAAATATTTCTTTTAATTACTAGATAACCGTAATTTAATATTAATTTCATAAAAAATGCTGATACGTAGATAGACAATTTTTTTTCAGTCATCTTCAATAACCTATCACCGTTCACTGCTGCACGTAGGCCTCTCTCAATGCGTGTATCTTTATAGGTAATGCCCATTGTTGCCACTTGGGGCAGGCAGCCTGGCGTTCGCCATGTGTAGTTTCTGGTACCATTGTGGCTGCTGCCCATAATTGATCTGTGAGATTTTAGCTACTCGATTACAAATATCTGTCCAGCCCGCTTGATGGGCGATCGGGAGTTGAAGCCGGGACTTCGCGGTACACTTTGATCTATCCAATATATGTCGTCCAATTTATTCAATATCCAATATATTTCCATATCTATTATATCCAATATCCAATGTATTCAATATCCAATATATCTAACATCCACTATCCAATATCTTTATTTAACCCTCGTAGCAATAAGTCCGCCATATGTATCAATTAGATATATTAATTTAGAGCAATAAATAAATATACGCGTGGGAATATATCATTAGTTTTTCCGTATTAGAATATTATGTTTTATTTTGTTAAATTACTTCTTTGTTATTATTATCAAACAATATTTTCCAACGAAATTTTTTGGGTCTTTCAAAATATTAAACAAAGCGCTTTTTATATACTTATTTTGTGTGGTGTTTCGAGATAAGCTACTTCTGAGTACAAACACCAATTGACGATGTTTAATAGTTGCAATGTTTTGTTACCAAAAAATAATACCCCTTTAACTGTACGGTAATTCAATACCGAGATAATTTAGGAAAGCAGCATTCTTTAGCTTACTTAGAAAATTAAATCGGACTTTAAAAATAATGTTATAAAAATAAAATATCTTAGGAATTAAAATAGAAATTGTTTAGTGTTGTAAGTTTTTAACTGTCACAAAGCAATATTTTTAATAAAATTTTAGGGGTCATCATAATAAGGCAATATAAATTAATATGTAATATCACACGCGTGTCTAACAATGTTCATATGATATAAAATAGTGGCCACGTTGGCACGAAATATCTGCACAAGACTCGTAATTATGTTATTAAATTTGGCAAGACAATAAAATATGTTAATCAAATAACATGTGACCTAGTTATATTAATGAACAGCCATCTGGCGTACTTGGGGAAGGTGGAGACAGATAGATACCTTCGTATTATTTTTGCCTGAACCATGATTAATGTTCGTGTCTTGCAGTTTATTCAGCGCCCGCAGAATTAGCTTCGATGAGATCAAAATGAACGTCTGCCAAAGCGAATTTATTCAGACGAGCGGAAATACGAGTTAAATTAAAACATTATTTTTTATTGTACTGCAAAGCCACTGTTTCCTTTGATTTATTACCAAAAATTGCGTAATATTAATTTCGCGTCATATTTTTTTGGGATTTTGCAAGATGTTAACTCGTTGGATTCTGAATGGTGTCTTCTAATTAACGTTTCATACAAATATTTGCTAGATTTACAACGACTCCTGTCCTCGTTGCAATAAGCATAGGTAGTGACTGTGCTTAGTTTTATTTGTTTAAATGTAAATGCACATATCCATTCCCGTCTGTCTATTTGGCATTAGGCTATCTAATACGTAACATTAACACAAGCAATTCTTAACCTTTTGTTGTAAAAATACGTATATCAATTTCTCTACTTACTTTAAATGAATGATTAATAAAAATATTGCAATAACCAACAACAATTTTTTGAAACGAGGACTCTGCGTTCGTTCAGTTTCACTGGCGCTATTACGAATGTTGATTACGTTGTTGATTACGAAAAATACGAAAGGTATCCCCTCGTACAGTACATTTGGTAATAAAAGCGCCACGTGGAAAAAGGAGCCAAGTTCGGTAAAAAGAACAAGTGTTTGTGTTGGTTTCACCGATAAAAGAATTAAGATTTAAATGGATGCCAAGTTCTATCAAAAGTCAGTAAAACTTACAGAAAAATAATATTTTAATAAGAAAAAATATATTACTTGGTCTCTAATTAACCTCTTACTCTGCAAGTTTTCATTTTTAAGGTTTTGTACCTGCTTCAAACGTAAAAATGGAACCTTCATAAGATCATTATCTTATCGGTCTATCTGTCTGTCTTGGACGTATTTCGCAAAATCCATTTGACGTAGAAATTTGATATTTATCATAGTTATAAAGCATATTAAATCGTACATATCACATAGCTAAAACACTCAAAAACGAAAAGGAAACCATGGATTTAAAAGGATATGCAAAGGTTGTAGGAAAACATTAACCATAATTCTATATGTGATAGTTTTTTATATATTCACGATAATATATATGCTCCCCAAACTTAATTACATTAAGTATCATTAAATGTTTATTACGCTAAGATGTTCACATTAGTGATGGCTTTTGATAAAGTAATTTCGCTTCAAAGGAATATAGAATCCTTCGTGGGCGAGACTCGCACTTGGCCAATATTTTTTTATTATAATAAATTATAAATAAATGGTATATGTCTGAAAACTGTAACACAATCACAAATCTGTAGGTTTCACTAATCACATTACAATAAACATTCATCTAATCACATTATAATAAAATTCGTTACCTGCAACATAGTTTCGTGAAGAAAACGACTACAGTTTTACAGAAATACGCCCAGCAATAAAATCATCGTCAAATTAATGCACACAGATGTTCCAGAAACCGATTACAGTAACTTCCTCGAAAATCGACAAGGCGCCAAAGTAAATTAAATTCCAACAATTCAGAAGGCGCGTAAACGACTTTATCTAAAATCGTTAGTTGATACTGATTTACATGAATTTTGTGCAAAACCTCTTATTCATGCAAAGGTATCACGAAATATTTTAAGTTTAGCGGAAATAATAACGCAGATGGCGTTTTCTCTCGAACGAAGCTCCGACGGACCACTAATGTCTGGCGGCGCGCGGCGCTATGTTCCACAGGTGGAGGCAGCCGCAAAACTCGCCAATAAATTTTAATTTGTCGTCGATTTTCTTTTTCATCTGTTTCACGAATTCGCCGTTATATTATTTCAGTTTAATCCCAATGTTATTTCCAGTGCATAATATTTTATGTCAGAATATATTTGACGCGACAATTGAGTGATAAAAGTGCGTAATATAAAGGTTATCGTAAAGAATTTTATTTTAGAAATTCTTATTCGTACCAAGAGCAGATATATTTTTTGTTACTTTTATTTTTCTCTGAAACCCATATGTAAGTCCAGTGAAGTACATTTTAAATAATACTCAAAAAGCTAGCCGAGTGAAATTCAATATTTCAAAGGACTGATAAATTCTAAGTTATTCGATTTGCACAAGGAAGTAAAATTGCTTCGGATTCTCCGTTTCATGTGCATCTCGAAAGTTTGAAGTAGGTACCTGCCCCTCGCTGCGTGGACGGAGGGCGGAATGTGCGGTAGATTCTCCTCCAATAGCAAAACCCTATTAAGATTTCAAATAAAAATATCCCTCTTCTCCGAACCTGCGTTAAATCTAATGTAACCTTAGGTTCCAATACGCAGCAAAACAAAAAATCAAATTAGCATATTTGAAGGGTGCGAGGTGTCCGTGTCGAACCAAAAAGATATTTTGATTAAATGAAAGGATTTGAATGAATAATTAAATATTTAAAATGATGCGAGCGCTTAATCAATATTCCACACGTTTTATACTTCGTATTTCCACAGTTCTTTTACATTACAGTTTCAACTCGAAGGAACCCGTTTGCTTTGATTAGCATATTTTTTACATTTGGCTAGCTTTTATTAATTTGTCTTGTTTTGAGACGTCGATATTGACGAATGAAGAGATTGCGTCTTTCCAATTCTACGGGTGTTAGGGATATTTGTAACGCCGATTAGATTTATAAAACAATACATTTTTAATTTTGTTAAAGCAAATTGGATGATGAAAATTTTGATATCAGAAGCCTGAAGTAAGAAGAAAATATTATTTCGTACTTAGATAATACAAACTAATGTTTTGAGATAAGCAAAATTTAGTAATGGGTAATTCTTTCGACATTCAATCGTTAACGGATAATTAATAGTATTAAGTAAATTTTCCATTATGGAACATTTTTCCAATGTTATTAAATAAATTTTCCACTTACAGTTCCGTATGTCAAAAAGAAAAACAAAACTCCTACATGATCACTCACATGTTACCTTTTCCCTATCAATGCTGTTTTCTTCGGAAACGGATAGTCGTAGCAATTTAAAATTTGACATAGTAATAATACATGTCATGAGTTAACACTGAAAAATATTGATTTGGGAATTTTAAAGAAGTGTGGTTACAAATTAAGTATTCAAAGTTTTTCTTTTTAATTTCATATACAATGAGGGAGATTGTTTGAAATAGTTGTTTATAAGGGTCGCAAAAATTATTTTTTTTCCTAATTTTAGTTAGCTACTGAAAAAGTTTACAACTAAAAAATATACTAAAAGAGATTCAAAAAGTATGTTCCGCCCTTATTTCCGAAACTGCTGAACCTAACATTATGAAAAAAACATATAGTTTCGTCTACGCAAATATAGTAGGCATGCTGTGGCGATGCTTCCAGATGTTAAAGTTTTTAGAAAAATGCACCATGTTTTAACGCCTGTGAAAGATACAGTAAACAACGTGTTAACGTTATGAAAAATTAATATTTGTAAATGGTTTAACAGAAGTACTAGGTACTCTTTAATGTTTATAATTGCATAAATGTGTACGCAACCTTCCCAGCGAGAGTTCTGCTCGTGCTTGACAGTTTTTAGATAGAAAAAAGACTAAAAAAATTGTTCGTGTACTTACGCACGTGCATTAGAAGTTATCGTTCTTTGACATAATACAAAAATAATTTTATTGAGCACGCAAATAATTAATTGAAATAAAATAATAAAAGGATTGGAGAGTGACTATAAACACGGTTGATAAAATATAAACTCAATGAAATAATTACATTTTTAAATTAAAATAGATTTCACATTATTTTAAAATTAATTAAATTAGATTTAATTCTTTAAAAATTGAAATGAACACTATAAAAACATATCATACTCGTACATGGATATATTAATTTTTAAATTTACTTAAACAATTTAGATAAAGTTTAATTAGTAATGAAAATAAATATACTGAAAATTTTAAGTATTTAATAATTTATCATTTTTAATGCAAATACATTTCGATTTCCAAACGGTCTGGCGTATGATTTGCTCATAATAGAAAGCCAGCAGAAAATTTATAAGTCGGACTGCTGAAGTGTCAAATAAATTATCTAAATATATATTTAGTGAGCAACTTCATGTTGTAATTTTTTGTTGCATTGCGCCAACTTCCTATACTTTTAAAATTACGGTCTCATAATTTTTTCATCCACTTCTAAAGAAGTATGCCTCCAAAAATGTTTTCTTAAAGTTATGACTTTGAACCAATTCGACTACGACATTATACCCGTTACAAACCTGGCATGCGAAATAGTTGTAACAAACGACTAAAACTCCTAATGCTTTATGAGTCAATTGGTGTTTAAATTTCGCAACAAACAGCTGTTTTAGTAAGTGATTTCGACAATACCTTAGTTACATAATTTATTTAATGCTGCGACCTTATGTTACCATAGGCTGAGTGTTATTTGAAGGAGTTATTTGTCATAAAGAAATTGTAAAATAAATTGAAAATAATCTAAAATAATATTTTAGAGAAAGACAAATAAGTAAATTTATTTCAGGCCTATAATTTGTCGATAATAGACTTGAAATTTATGCTAACTCACGTTTAACAAACTCGAAAAATAAATCGAAGGGATACGAATCATGTCTACACTATGAATGGTGTGATTTTTAAACTAGCAATAAGATAATTTCATGAAAAATCTCACAATTAATATTACTGTAATATAAAGTCAATGAGGAAAGTGTGATGTATTAAATCAAATACCATGACATTTCCTCTAAATGTATCGAAGTTCAATTATTAGAAATAAGGTTTATCGTTACAATCTGTGAGTAAATTGTTTCACTAATAATAAAATAATAACTCATAAATAAATAATAATAGAATAGATAGTATAAATAAAATAGATAGGAAACTTACTAATTCATTATTTAAACATGCAGTATGTCTATTCTCAACAAACCATAATGAGAAGCTGTTTTCCTACTAATCTAATTTCTTTCTAATCTTCGACACCCACGAACCATATACGTATTGATGTAAGCAATATTGATAAAACATCTTGATAAGGTTAATTAAGATCAATCTCAAAATATATCGCATACATTTTAAAATGATATAAACGTATGAATATGTATACAATGGTACAAGAGACAGAAAAGTTAAAGTTCTGAAAAAAAAAACTTATAAATTAGTCTTTCAAATTATATCCACACAAACATCAAGTTGAAACAAAATTCGAAAACTTCATGTGCACAATGCAAAATTAACATATAAATATTTATGAACATCGTCAAGCGAGTTACTGAAAAATTTACATGTTTCATCATCTTATTTGTCAAGTTTCTAGATCAAACGGTTCATGAGAATTCTGCGGTCATTTTTAGCAATAACTTTAGAATTATTTTCCACAACTTGTAAAATAAATAACTTCACAATCCTTCTTAATCACTCTTTCAAATGTTATCCACACGACACAAGAAATTAAAATAAAATACGAATTTTCATGTGCCCAATCTGAAATTAACACATTGATATTTTTGAGTATCGAATTTTAGACATAGGAGAATGAATGTGCTTCATTATCAACCTTTTTAAGTCCTTAACTACGTCAGATCACTGTTTATTAACATAACTATATTAGCAATTGGTGTTTGAACTCAAAAGTATCTTATCTCGAAACTCTATAAAATAAAGCGTATAAGAAATGCCATGTTTGTTATTTTGAAAGACCCAAAATTTCATTAGAAAATATATTGTTTGAAAATAATAACACAGAGTTAATTTAACAAAATGAAACATAATATTTTAATACTGAAAAAATAATGATATTTTCCCCGAACGGTAGACTGGATAGATTAAAGTATTAATGCCTTTAATGGCGCAGTTTACCACGAGGTGCCGGTTTCAACTCCCGATCCCGGTCACCTGTCGAGCGGGCTGGTCTGATATATGTAATCGAGTGGTGGGAGAAACTATACACTGTAATCGCCAAGCTGGTGGCCAATCAGGGTGGCGATTATAGGCATTGTCCATAACGATACACGCATTGAGAGAGGTCTACGTGCAGAAGTGAACGGATATAACTTATGGATGATGATTAAAAAAATTTGTCGACCTTATGGTCGAAATTATGGTCGTTTACCAGTTAAAAGAAATATTTAAATATATTACAATATATTTCAATATTTGTCGCATTATAATATTACAACGCGACGGAAAATATGTTCAATGCATATAAATCTTTTTTATGCGTCCCACTTAAATATAAGTAACGGAAAAGTTAGGCGGATACGGGCGATCTGATTTTATAAATATGAATAATTGTAAGCTTATGGTAGCGCGAGTAGTCTAGGCGAATGCTAATGTATTAGCAAGGCGCGGCCGCAGGTGGGCTATTAGCAAAGATCTTTGCTAATAGCCCACCTGAAGATGTAATACAACGAAACCTAGGTCGTGGTAAAGAACTTAAAGAAAGTAGAAATAATACTACATCACGTAGTTTCATTTAATTGTAAACAATGCATTTCTACAAAATTAACGCCAAATATATTCAATATCTCCAGCCAGCATAATAAGTAGCCTGTGGTGACATCAGTCCCGTAAAGTACATTTAATGTAGTGTTTCATTGACGTGTTTTTACTGTCATTTCATTATTACCCCACATCTATCACGGAACCGTCGCGATATCGATTTTATTTGAGTAGTTTGAATTTGCATGTGGATATATTTCTATTTAAATTAATTAATTTTCTCATTTAACAAAAATAATATAATTTTTCTTATGGGTAATGAAGATCATAATTTGGAACAAGATCGAAGACGATTATTACGAACGGAATTAATTAACCATGATATAAATCGAAAGCGGTTACACGTCGGCATATTAAGAATACACATGAGTATTATATTTATTAGAGACACTGACCAGTCCGCATAACGACGTAAGATTTATCATTAATTCTCAACTTGATAGTGCGATAGTAATATAAATATTAACGACAGGTTGCGTATCAGGCTTAATGTATTGTATTTATGAGTTATAATTTACGAGTACTCGCGAAGTTTAATTTGATATCAACAATATTAATTGTGTCGTTCAGATACTTTCATGTATTTTTCTTGTTTATCTTTAGACTTTTATGTCTAAAGATAAACAACAAACGATGAATTTTACTTCCAATAAAAGACAGAACCGATGTCAGGTACTAACAGGAAGTTAAATTTCGTGTAGGTTTTGTTGCCTGTATTGTTATAAAAAAATCTACTTTTTAATTAACAGTTTGATTTGCGGAAAAAGTACTAAAATTTAGTAGAAAGTTAATTAGTACTGTTATAATAGTTATTAAATTATATATTGTTATATAAATACACAGCCCCTTTTTCTTATAGAACCTATGTAATGGTTAATTTTGTTTGCGATTTTATATACATGTCATACTTTGATGGTGTACTTACCTATGTCAAACAAGAAAAAATAAACATTAATTAATTAAAGACATTTTCGTTAATGAACGTCCTAAATGTGGAATCAGATATACTTTTTCCCAAATAAATATTTTTAATATGAAATTACGTTTTACGGAGACGTCATATGTATTATGGGTGCATAGGTTTCTCGACAGTTTAGAATGTTTTTACTTTTTTCCACTAAGTGAAAAAACATTTAGGTAAAACTTGGAAAATTTTGAATGTTCTTTTTAACAATGTATCATTTGTTTAAGGTAGTTTGTAAGATGAATTTTTACCGATTTTTTTAAACATTTATTGGAACTGCCATCATTGTCAATAAATTAGGCCAAATTTCTCCATTTACGATTATTCCGATATATTTTGATAATTCAAATACGACGTATTTAAATATTCAGAGTTTTTCCTAATCGTCGAAAACGCTAGAAGAGAGAAAATGTATATATCGAAGTATACGATTGTTTAAAATAATTATTTATTTCTATTTTGTCATAAATATTATTATGGCGATTTAGTTTTTGGTATAAACTCTTTGTCTCCATATAAATATGACCATGTTATATTAAAAATAAAATAACGATTCCTAATTCTTATCAAAGTTTACCGTGCTTTCCCTTTTATTGATGTACTTTTATTTAAATCTAAAATTTTTAAATTGATTTTTGAAATACTATGTTCAATGATAAATATAAAAATCTATATTAAAAAATCTGAGATAATAAAGAAAATAATCTGCACATTTCTTAGTATTTAACCCTAATAATAAAAATACTCTCAAATTATAAAAATATAATTTTTTATACTCATAATTTATTATAATTAAAATATCGAATTTATTTTGAAGTTGAATGTGTGTTTTTAAAGGACTTTTCGTGCTGTGTTATTTTACCTAATGCAAGCTAAAATTAATTTATAAAAACACATTTAACAAATATACGTTAATTTTTTAAGAGTAAAATTATAATTCATGACTGGGTAACTTAAATCGATATGTAGAGAAGTCCATATAATTATTATAAGTGAATACACGGAAAAATTATCACTTACAAGGAATCGGAGCCAAAGCGAACTACGTAGCACTTCTTATATACACGAATTAGTAATTATGGTACAAATGGCCTATACTTACCATAGTCGCTCGCCCAGCCATAGTAACTTATCACATTCGATTGTTCGTTGTCATGTTAATTGTACCCTTAATCGAAATTGACACGAAGCCTCAAATGCTTTAAAATTTACACAGAAACTAGTTTTTATATAATACTAAAATTGATATATTTTACTATCCAGTCAATACATTGGAATTAATTAACTTCTTGTTAAATTATGTTTCTCTTTGATAATCAAACTTCTAAACCTCTTACTGTAAACATATAATTTTATTTAATATTTAGCAACTCTCGCAAGACAAGTTAATAAATATATAATTTATAATTTCCCTCTAGATCAAATCTGCAAATTAGAATAATAATGTTACAATAAGGCAATCAAGTTAAGTCAATTTACAAGGCAGTGGGGGAATGTTAATTATATAAAACCGTGAATTTTAAGTTCTTAATCCGTAAAGCTGTGGAGAATTCTCCAAATTATCTTATAATTAGGTACCGCAGCCATTGTCTTAAGGTAAGCGTTGGATGGAATATTTTCTTCTGGTTTAATTTGTTCTGCCGTTGAAAAAAAAACTGAAGTTGTTTTTTAACCGTCCGAGCGCCCCATCGCTTAAAAGACTATTTTTGTTGTAACTGTTGCCTTTATAGTTAACAGTTATTTTTTTATGTTTTTACGAATAATTCAAAGGGATTAATTTTCACACTAATATATTTTTATTGCTTTGTAGTTATGTTGGCTTATATCTCAAACTCTGTTTATTTTATGGAACTCTATAAAATAATTATTTTGAAATTGTATGTTTTTGTGTAAAATTAAAAATTAATCTTAACTTATTTCGACGGCGTTTATTTTTTACTACGGGTTTAAGTTTCCTTATCTCATACTGAAAAAATGAAATGATATAAATCACTCACGTGTTTGTCTGTTAATCACGTACGATTTCCTTAAAAAATCATGTGGTATAAAAACTTAATATTTAACAGAGTAATACATCGTAATAATCCAATAAAATATTTATAAATCAATAACCCGATGGAATAACTAAATAAAATATTAATTTAGGATTTACAGAGGGGTAAATAAAGAACTCAATTTTTTTTATTCCATTTCTCATTTACGGTATTATTTCACTAGGTTTGTTTTGAGCAACAATATTTTTTAAGTTATACTTCTATAGGCGCGATATGAAAAAAAACAATGAGTGTGAAATTTTACGATGCGCGCATGCGTACTCATGATGCAGCAAAAATCGACAGGACGATGCAACAATATCGACAGTACGAAGTTGCTCACTAAACACATATTTGTATGGAATATTGATGATATTCAATATTCATGATATGATATTCAATATTCATGATATTATATTCAATATTCATGATATGATATTCAATATTCATGATATGAATATTCAATATTCATGATAGTTAAAGAGTTGTTTATAAATACACGATACGTGTTCTATATTCATACAAATCTAAATTATGTCCATGTTTTAAAAAAAAATTTTTAGTAATTGAACTTTAATTGTGGTTCATATAATAAAAAAACATTTATTTATTGTGAATATTCGTGATTGAAATAGCACTTATAAACCTTCTGAAATATATTTAAAATGTATTTATCTAAGTGGAGTTAACTTTCGGTACGTATTTAGTTGCATTATAAATTATAAATTATTACATTATCATTTATTAAATACTAAATGGTTTACTTCCGTGAAAGATATAGTGGGCAATAAATATATTAATATTTTGAAAAAGTTAAATTTGTAAATAGATCAATGGAAATGTTATGCAACCTTAAATGTTTATAAAACCCTAAATTCATATGAAACCCGTAGTAGTAAGAACTTAGTAGTGCGAATTCTACTCACACTTAATAAGTTTTTATAATAATATTAATTCAACACGTTTATAGCATTAAATAGTTCTGTTCCTAGAATAATAAAACTTTCAAAACTATTGTAAACCCCTTTGTTAAAATTAGTCATCATTAATAATACGACTTTTTCCATAATCTAAATAGAAAAAACATTATTCTAAATAGAAAAATACTGAAATAAAAATTACTTTAAAAGAAATTGTGAAGTTATCTGATTCGTTCCAACTTTAAAATGTTTGATATCCAAAATAAAGGGGCAAATATTTCATAAATTATGATGTCTATAATTATCGCCATACTTTTCCCAGAACTTTTGCGAAGAATTTTAAAAATCTTATTTTTTCATAACTTTAGGTTGAGTAGTTCGGGAAATAAAAAGGAAACACATATATTTGCATATTTTTCAGTATATCTCTGAAGACATACTGTCTAAAGAGATGGAAAAATTGTTGAGACCATTATTACTATAGGTCTTTCAAACAATACTCCACATTAAATATGGAATTAAAAAAAATTTAGAACTTAATGTTAGCACTTAATGTTAGCTGTTGAGATATTTACTGGTTAATATGTTTTATTACCACGCTAAATTTTACGTCAAACGGTTTTTAATATAAAGGATTAGATAGAAAAGGAAGGAAAGGATACACGAAAGTGATTATATCTGGGTTCCCTTTTTCTCTTTGAGGTACGGTATCCTAAAAATTGGAAAACTTCTTTTTAGTTTCGAATATTTAAAAGCTATCATATCGTAAACGGTTGGGTTTTTTTGCGTTGCCGAAAAACTTATAACGTTTAGCGTGACAAGATAATTTTGCATGGGAAAAGCATTCTCTTTATGTAATGTGGGCTTTTTTTTCTTATCTAACATTACTATATAAAAGAGTCAAGTATGAGTTGAACTTCATGCAATAAATGTACTGTGGAAAAATGTGGAAATTATCGATTTTTAGTAATACTGCGACTGTGTGCTATTTCACTTTAATAAACATGCTTTTATGCACACGTGAACTACGTACCAAAATAAAGTTATGTAAGGTAGGTACCAAAATGGCGGTGTAATATTTAGGTTTAGATGGTTATAAACTATATATATAAACTGTGCTATATTTAAACGATAATAAAGATGACAAATGACGAAGTTATGAAAAACTGTGGTCTCCGAAAAAAATGCTTGTGCCAGACTAACAGATAAACCTAAAAGAGGTACACATACCGATATAATATCATAATCATTCCATTTTCCCAATAATGTTTCGGAATACAAAATTTAAATGAATTAAATTTATGTCAACTTATAATTTACTTAAGAACATGCATTTTTTCAGGTCGACAATTAATTATTGGATTATTTTCGAATGCCATATACGAGTATGAATACAATTTAAATAATGTCTCAAAATAGGCAAAACGTACATGATTCAAATTAAATAGGTTATCATCTGGTTCTCCGCTCGATATACATTGAACTTTTAATGTGCGTTGTAACGCATTAAATTATGCCGGCTTTATTCAGACGCAGTATTATCGTTGCTAAAACGTTTACATAAATTCTTTCAATTGGTAATTTGGGTGACACATTGTTAAATGTCATTACGAAGTAACTTTTACCAAACGATCATTTCTACAATCTGGATATTTATTTTTCTTTCGGGCTACAGCTACCACTGCTATGAAATAGTATGACTTCTATTTATAATTATATACAAGAATATAATAGTTTTATCGAGCGCTACAGCCAGACAAATCTCTAAATAAATTAATAAAATGAAGCCCTCCATTTAAAAGGCCCCCCTTTTGGATGAAAATTTACATGCAACCAATATGTTTCAAGTCATACTGAGTTTGAAACAAATCTAAAATAAATTCAAATGTATAAAAACATTTTATATTTAAACCTAAAAACAAAAATTAAACGTCAGTCCATTTCAGGAGATAATTTTTATAAACAATCGAATTTGAGACTTAAAGTTTGGTTGGCACAAATGTATATTCGATCAGCTGACGACAGTTTATAAACTTCATTTTATTATACCCAGAGTATTATAACATGTATATATGCATCAAAATTAAATCATCAAATCATCAAAAGAAAATAAGCAAAATTTCGACGCTGAAAATGTCTAAAGCAAATTTGCTATTCATTAATTTTAAAAGGCGTCAGAGTGAGATAGCGTCAATATATTACTTTACGCTGCTATATTTCTAGATTTGATGGCATTATATAAAGATATACTTACGTTATATTTAGCGTATAGATAATTAAAGAAACATTTTGACATATTATTTTCTATTCAACTAAGTGTTGGTACTACAATATTTTCTAGTGTAGCCTACATATAATTTGTAAGTTACTTACGTACTTTAGGGCAATGTTTTTATAAAAACTGAGCTTTTACTGTTATTTCGATGTATATTTTCGTAGATTATTCTTAATGTTAGAATTATTTTTTCAAAAACATTCGAAAAAACTTTAATGTTAATATCCGTTATAAATTGCCCGCTCATATAACGATAAGATGGCCATTTTAATTTTTGTGTCAGTTTTTCTCTTACTTTGCCTTTTTTCTCTTTTTTCTCGTGTTAGTTTTTCTATTACGTTTCTTGTTTCTTCATTTCCTTGCTACAAGAATTGAAAGAATTGTTGAAAGGAGTGCAATTATCATGTAGCTATAATTTACAAAAAATAAATTGCAGAATTGCGGGACCGGACCTTAGAACTTTTTTTTGCTTTTTATTAGTGATGTTTTTTCTTCATAATCTTGTTATTATTACTTTTCTTTTCCTTTGTTCACAAACGTAATGTGACAGGTACAATATTGACTCACTTGTCATTCAAGTAATGCGATAGCTTGGACAGGGTACCTTTGAGAAAAGACACGGTTTCACACGGTTTACTATAGCTGTGATAAGAAAAAAACATGTCTTTGGAACTGGGTTCCTGTTGAGCAAAAGTATAAAGTACTAGTGATTGAGTTTGTTCCTAGGTCACCCCGATATTGTAAAATTCGTCTAAGAGGAAAGTTTTTTAACTAAAGTATTATTAATGGTCATGCAACTAAAGAGGACACGGAAGAAGAAGAAAAGGAAATTTTTTATGAGGATCTTTCTATGCTCTATAGATCCTGACCCAAGCACGACATTAAAATTATTTTGGAAGATATGAATTGGGTAAAGAGATTGAATTTAGACCAACAATTGGAAAGCATAGCCTTCATAATAGCACTAATGGCAAGAGATAACGACTAGTATTTTTTGCTGCCGAATACAGCATGATAATATCGTGCACTGTATTCAACCACAAAAAATACACAAGATGACATGGCAATCACCCAACGGAGAGACCCAGAATCAAGTTCGTCATATATTCATCGATTCTAGGCATGCATCGGATATCCAGGTTGTTAGAACTTATCGCAGCGCATCCCGTGTCTCCGACCACATTTTAGTTATTTCTAAACTAAATATAAAAATTAATAAACAGACGGGACTTTCAGTCCACAATTAAGGGAGAAATAAGATCTAAAACATTGACGAAATGGATAGTGTGAAAATAAGTAGAGTTCGCTCTTCGAATAATTCTCTCAACTGACAATTCACAGGGAAGTATGGAAAAATTAAAATCAAAAGACTGGTTTGATAATAAATGCCTTTTTGTAATACAGCAAAAAGAGCTGCCTATAAAAAAATGATCCAGAAGCGAGAAATGATCCAGAAATTCACTCAAGAAGCTCTGTCGAGGAATATAAGAGAATTAGAAAACAGGAAAAGAAGGTCCATCGGCTTAAGGAAGATTCTTTGACAACGATCTATTTAAAGATATTGAACATTTGAGAGGGTGAAATGAAAGCTGTGCCTTCTACCGCGAAGTCAATCTTGGCCGCAAATATTTTAAGCTTAGAAATACCGTTTGCAGAGGCAAAAACAATACTATTCCAAATGACGGAAAAGAGGTGCTTAATCGATGGAATGAGCATTTTGGTGACTTGAATGATGGAGACAGGATGGATCTTAACCAACCCTAACTACTGCAAACACGAGAACAACCCACTACCAACTTTGGCAGAAGTTAGAGAAGGAATAAAAACGTCAAGAATCACAAAGCTTAAGATTAATATTTGTATTTAATTCTTACTTCACACGGTCGAGAGTCAGCAAATATTTGAATCTCATACATTTACTCTTCAGTATCTTGGTTGTTAATATTAGTAATGCAGTTAAAACTACATACTGCTTTCTATTTGTGGATTATACGACGATTTCCCCAGTTATTAGGGGTAAAGCCGATTGTCAGCTGCTGCAACATGATATCGATGCCTTTCTCCTGGGGATTGTTGCGTTCTCCAGTGGTCAAGTGCTCTGTGATAAGCTACGAACTGATCCCGCTGAACATAAAATATTTTCAGTGAATGTAAAAAAAACCAATACTTTCTTATATTATAAGCTTTTAAAGTTCGAAACTAAAAAGAAGTATTTAACAATATTTAGGGTATCGTAACTAAAATACAAAAACGGTACTTATAAGACCACTCACGTGTATGTCTACTGCCTATTGCAAAACTTTTTCTCATAAATCGTTTGAAATGAAATTTAGCGTAGCAATAAAACATATTGTCCAAAACACATATTAAAAGCTAACACTCAAAAATATTCAAACAGAAATTTTAGGGGATAAATTAAGCACTAAATGTTTTTTTTAATTCTACATGTAGTGTGGGGTTTGAAAGGGTTAATTATTTTATGCAATATATATAATAATATATTAGTAGGCCAGTATGTTTTTAACCACAACTTCGTGACTTTTGTAGAAAGAATCTTGAAATTCTGGAAGGTTTCACTATATATGTAATTAGTTGATAACAGTCAGCACCGAAACTTTAAATGAATTATATAAAAGATGATAGATTTAAATCCATATCAAATATGGATTCTATTATTTTACGAATTTCGTCTGGGTCACGATGCAAAGACTGCAACAAATAATATATGCGATGGGCGAGTTCACGGTATCTTACGCGACGGCAAATATTTGGTTCAGAAAGTTCAGCATGATGACTACGATCTTGAGCACGAACCCCGTACCAGACGTCCTGCTGAATTGGATGTTCAACGATTACGATGCCTAATTGAGGAGAATCCTCGACTGACGACTCGCCAATTGGCAGGTGAGCTATATTGCACTCATGACACCATAGAACACATTTGCACGAATTGGGAAAAGTTTAAAAATACGGTGTGTGGATATATTATGAGTTGTCATTATATCACTTTCAGTGCAGAATTGATACTTGTCAACAGTTATTGACATTGAAAGGTAACTTCGACAGAGTGAATCAATTAGTAACTAGCGATAAGTAATGGGTTATATATGTTAACCATACACGCAAACGTCCATGGCTGGGTGTTGGAGAAACAGGAGTTTCAGTATCCAAACCTGAAATAAGTGGCAAAAAAGTGATGCTCAGCTACTGGTGGAATGTCGAGAGCATTATGAATTGGGAATTGCTTTCAAAGGGATCTACAATTAATGCAGATATTTGCTGTGAACAATTGGATCGATTAGCTAACAAATTGAGAAACCAACACGGTCGAGTTTATTTTCTACATGATGCTACATGATGCTAGACCATATTTTGTAAAACGTGCTAGTGATAAATTAGAGGAGCTCGGCTAGGATCTACTCACTCATCCATCATATTCACCGGACATTGCGCTCTCTGATCACCATTTATTCAGGGTTCAAATCGCAAAACTCGGACTATTTACGTTAAAAAAAATCGACTTTAAATTAGATGTCCAAAACGACCTCGTACAGTTTTTTGAATCAAAGTCACCGGATTTTACAAGAAAGCCATGTTGTCTGTCAACTAGATGGCGACAAGTAGTAGATAATAATGGTGCATACTTAACATACATTTTTTAATAAAAATTGTTGACAGCAAGTCGGGGTTGAAAACTTATTAGCCAACCCAATATAATATAATATTAATATAACATGATATATAATAATGGGCAAGAAATTTGTTCCCTATTTTATTTCCTAAATTATTCAACCCAAAATTATAAAAAAAATAAGATTTTTAGAAGTCTATGAAAAAGTTCTAGGAAGAGTATAGAGATAATTTTTGAATGTCATATTTTTTTTAATATTCCATTATTCTTGTCTTGGATATTGAAAAGTTGGAACGAATTGAATTACTTCTAATTTTTCTTAAAAGTCATTTTGATTTCAGTTTTTTCTATTCAGACTAATGTGACGAATGACATTATAATGGTGTTCTTGAGAAAAATCGTGTTATTAGTGACGATTAATTTTAACAAAAGGTTTTCTAACAGTTTTAAAAGTTTTATTTTTTGGGAACATTACAATTTAATGCAATAAATGTGTATATTATTATAAATGTGTACATTATTATGTGCATACTCCACATACCTATTACCACGGGTTACGATTACATTTATAGTCTTATAAATATTAAGATTATATAACATTTGCAATTAACCTATTAACAAATATAACTTTTTTAAAAAGTAAATATTTTTCCTTCGCAGAAGTAAAATATGGTACATATTTAAAAATGATAATATCCAGGATAATTGCTGTTGTTTTGAGTATTCATCTAATCAAACCAACTCTGTTTTTGCATATTTTTTTATCGGGTGTGAAAAGCGGGAGGGCTAGGCTCAGTTTCCGTCGTTTTTAGAATATTTTTAAATTGCATTATAAAATTATGAAAACAAATATTGTGTGTGTACTAATGCACACGCGTTAAAGTTATATTTCTTTGGCATAATGCAATAATAACGTTATTTAGCATGCAAATAATTAATGGAAATAAAGTAATGAAAACATAGGGCCGTTAAAATAAGTAAGGTCGGTAAAATCTAAATTTAAACAATTAAATTTTAAAAATTAAAATGCAAATAAAGTTTAATTTGTAATGAGAATAAATGAATGTACTGAAACTTTATTGTAATTTATTAATTTTGAGTATTTAATAAATGATAAAGGTATAATTTATAAAAATATTACTCCTTACAAATAATCCACATGATAAATAAAATAAAAAGCGATTAGTACTTCATTTACTCCCCCTGTAATATTTAAACGAATGTTTTATTAGTTATTAATCGGGTTATTGATTTATGAATATATTATTAGTTTGTTAGATTGTATTACTATGCCGAATATCAAGGTTTCACGTCGCATGGTTTTTAATTATTACCTATTGACAAACAGATACGTGAGTGATTTATATCAGTTCTGTTTTTCAGTTCAAGGTACTGCATTAAAAAAAATGAGGGCTTTTGAAACAAGATCATTAATTTTTATTTTCATACCAAAAAACGTACAATTTCGAAACAGTTATTTTATCTAACTCTATAAATGGAGTGTAAGATAAAAACCAACATAACTATCGAGTAATAAAAATTTGTGAAAATTAATTATTTATAATTATTCATGAAAACATAATAAAGACAACATTTACAATAAAAGTAATCTTTTAAGCGAAGGGGCGCTCGGACGATTTCAAGAAAAACGAATTGTAAATTTGTTATTTTAACAACGTAAACAAATTAAACCAGGAGAAAACGTTTCATCCAACGCTTAACTTAAGACAATGGCTGCGGTACCCACTTCTAAGACAATTTGGAGAATTCTCCACAGCTTTACGGATTAAGGACTTAAAGTTCACGATTTTATATAATTAATATTCCCTACTGTCTTGTAAATTGAATTAACTTGAATGCCTAATGGAGACATTATTATTCTAATTTGAAGATTAGAGTTAGTAGGAAATGATAAATTTAAAATTTATGAACTAGACTTGTGAAGTTGCTAAATGGTAAATAAGTTAATATATTTACGGTGAGAGGTTTAGAGGTTTGATTACTAGAGAGAAACATAATTAAAAAAAATGTTGGTTGATTTTAGTGTATTGATTGGATAGCAAAATATGTTAATTTTATTATTGTATAAAACTAGTTTCTGTGTAATTTTAAAGCATTTGAATCTTTGTGTCGACTTCGCTTAAAGAAAAACGAACTGCCTACGTAGTCCGCTTTAAGTGCCATTCCTTGCAAGTAACATTTTTTTTGTCTATTCACGTGTAATAATTAAATGGACTTCTCCAATCGACTCAAATTATATCCAATCATGAGTTAAATTTTACTGTGAAGATCAGTAACATATGTTTGTTTTGTATATATATATATATATATATATATATATGTGTGTGTGTGTGTGATATATATATATATATATATATATATATATATATATATATATATATTGCATGTATCAAATAAATTAATACAACACGAACAGTTTTGTTTAATGAAAATAAATTTGAAATTTTAGTTTGTAATAAATAAGAATTAAAAATTATTTCTTTATAGCTTGAAAAATATTTTTGTTATTAGTATTAAATACTAATTGATCTCCAGGTTTTTTCTTTATTATCTCAAGGTTTTTTATATTGATTACGAACATAGTATTTCAAAAATTAATTTGAAAAATTTTGAAGTTAATTAAAAGTATAGGAATGAAAAGGAAGATATTGTAAACTTTGGTAAGAAACGGTATTTTATTTTGAAAAAAACGTGGCCATATTTATATGGAGACGAACAGTGTATTCCAATAACTAAGTCACTTTAATAATATCAACAGCAAAGGAAAAATAGATGAAATTATTTTAAACAATCGCATTCTTCAAAATATATATTTTCTCTCTAGCGTTTTCCGGGATTAGGTAAAACTCTGAATATTTATAATGATACATACTTATATGTGATGTACGTTTATGGAGTAAACAATTGTTACCGATTTATATCATATTAGGATGAGCCTCTTTGAGAGATTTTGCAATAAATTTATTTGAAACACAATAAACATTTTTATTCTATAGGGATGAAACTTGTGACAAAAATAGAGTTGATCAAAATATATCGCAATAATCGTAGATGGAGAAAAGCCTATTGGTTTGTTAATGGTGGCAATACAAATAGATATTTAAAAAATCGATTAAAAATCATCTTACAACCACATTACACAAATGATACATTATTAAAAAGAACTTTTAAATTACTACTAATTTTTTTTCACTTATTGTTAAAAAGGAAAAACGTTTTAAACTTTTTATAAACCTAGGCGCCCATAATATTTATGACGTCTCCATAAAACGTAATTTCATTTCAAAATATTTATTTGAGAAATGGTATAATTGCTTCCACATTTAGGGCATTCATTACCGAAATTTCAATTATTAATTACTGAAATTCTTTTATTTTTGAAATTCCTTTTTTTAACATTAACAAAAATTTACTTTATTTATTATTTAATGTTTATTTTTCCTTATACGATATAGGTATGTCCGCTATCTAAATTTGACACGTATATAAAGTCGTAAAATAAAATGAACCCTTATATAGATTCTACAAAAATAATTTTTTGGAAAACAATATACGTAATAAGATCTTTACGAAATTTACCTTCCGATTGATATCTGCCATCGGTTTTATTATTTATTTTAATTAAAATACATTATTTGTTATTTTATATCTTTAGAAATAATTTTTCCGATACACATATGTCAAAATACAAGAATCTAAAGGATACATTTAATATTATTGGTATCAAATTGAACTTCGTAAATGCTCATAAATTATTATTCGACTATACACACAGAATTCACAAATATAATACATTATACCTGACGCGCATCCTATCGTAAACATTTATGTTAGTATCGAACTATCAGGTTGAGAATTAATGATGAATATTACGTCGTTATGCGGACTGGTCAGTGTATTTAATAAATATAATACACATGAGTATCATTAATGTGTCGACGTCTAACTTCGAATGTGTGCTTTCGATTTATGTCATGTCATGGTTTCATGTCATTCCTGTCATGGTTTATAATTATCAAATCGAAATTAGTTTATTTAGGAATTATTCCGCTTAAAAGTTCACATGTCGTTTTCGATTTTTCTCTAAATTATGATCTTCATTATATATAACAAAAAATAAACATTTTTTGTTAAATGAAAAAATTAATTAATTTGAACAGAAATATATTTCACATGCAAATTCAAACTATTCAAATAACGCCGATATCGCGAACGTTTTATGATAGATGTGGAGTTACAGTGAAATAACATAAAAGCACGTTAATATAACTCTGCATTAAATATACTCGACTTTACGAAACTGGTGTCACCTTTATTCTACTTTCTTAATTAGGAAAGGGATTTTTAGGTCATAATCGCGTAATATCCTATTTTACTAATAAGACAAGTTATTTTATATGATAACTTTTTATTAAATGTAAGTTATTTTCCATGATGATGATATAAAATTCATAATAACAATTACCAAATTCTAAATAAATTACTTGATTACTTCTATTTATTATTATCTATGCGAAGATAAAGTTTATTTTGAAAATTGTGTTGTGCTATTCAAATTAAGACGATATATATCCCATTGGTAATAGAATTTGAAATAAAATTAAAACGAAGGAGGATATAAACTGGCGAAATTTTTCATCAGAATGAAGCAATGTGTGAATAGCTCTAATAAAAATGTGTGACAATTTGACACTAAATTAACTAAGTTCGTATTATATCAAAAATTTGGTTGGATAATTTTGCATCTCTTGATACAAGTAATAAAAGAGAAGAACCTCTAGTTTGAGCTGTCCAACAACGTAATCATAGCTTTTATTGAATATATTTGGCGTTAATTTTGTAGAAATTCATTATTCACAATTAAATGAAACTACGTGATGTAGTATTATTTCTACTTTCTCTAATTTCTTTACCACGACCTAGGTTTCGTTGTATTACAACATCTTCAGGTGGGTTATTAGCAAAGAATATTTGCTAATATCCGACCTGAAGATGTTGTAATACAATGAAACCTAGGTCGTGGTAAAGAAATTAAAGAAAGTAGAAATAATAGTACATCACGTAGTTCATTTAATTGTGAGTAATCATAGCTATAATGCTTCAGTATTTTCTAATCTTTATATAAAGCAATTAGTTTTCTGCTTTCACCCCAATAATGCCATTTTGATTATAACTGAAAACAACAGAATTTTGACTACTCCCTAATCAATTGGATGATTCCTTAAGATTTTACCAGCCATTGAAAGTATTTTTTTCGACAAACTATTTTTATCCACTAAAATTTCTTTAGAAAACACCCTTACTATCTACTTTTAGCGATTCCAACTCACTACTTTCACCATTCTGATGAAAGTGCGAATTAATAGTAAACAATAACAATAATAATTACGTTAAAAGAAACGTCAAACATACGAAAGAGAATAAAAGAAAATAAATGGCAATATTGTGTCACCCCTTGTGTCACCTTGTGTTACTTTTACCACTTCAAACAAAGCGGTTAACGTACATAATGTAACTGGTCGCTAACAGCGTACAGTTACGGTGGGCGGCGGCATGCTTTAATTGCTACAAGGTTGCGTACCCGGCCACGCCTTGCTAAAACCCTAGCACTCGCCCAGACTAGACGCGCTACTGAAAGCTTACAATTTTTCATATTTTAAACAATCAGATTGCACGTGTCGGTCTGACGTTTTCAAGTGATAAAACATGAACTGTTGTTTAGCTGTGTTTTAGCCCTCGTCTGACTTCGAACGAGCCGATATTTTCATATTGTTATATACTGTTAAAAGAAACGCATAAAAGAGATTTATTTGCATCGAAAACATTTTTTGTCGCATTGTAATAATATAATGCGACAAATATTTGAATAGATTTTAAATCGTTTAAATTTTTGTTTTAATTACTAGAGAACCAATTTTTTTCACTCATCTTTCACTGTTGAACGTAGGCCTCTCTCAATGCGTGTATTATTATAGATAATGCCTATAATCGCCACTTGGAGCAGTCAGCTTAGCCATCGCAGTGTGTAGTTTCTCGCACCGGTGTGGTGTGTCTTGCCATCGCTGATCAATGGTATTTTAGCTACTTGATTACAAATATCAGTCCAGCCCGCTCGATGGGCGACCGGATGTTGAAGCCGGGACTTCGCGGTACACTGCGTCATTAAAGGCCTCAAGCCTTTGATCTATCCAATATATGTCGTCCAATCTATTCAATATCCAAAATATCCAATATATGTGTCTTTAATTAACCATCGTAGCAATAAGTCCGCCATATGTATCAATTAGATACATTAAATTAAAGAAATAAATAAATAAATATACCGCGCGGGGAATATATCATTATTTTTTCCATATTAGAATATTTTGTTTAATTTTCTTAAATTACCTCTGTGCTATTATTATCAAATAATATTTTCTAACGAAATTTGTTGGGTCTTTCAAAACATGAAACAAAGCACTTCTTACTTGCATATACTTTATTTTGTATGGTATTTCGAGATAAGCTGCTTTTGAGTACAAGCACCAATTGACGATGTTTAACAGTTGCAATATTTTGTTACCAAAAAATAATACCCCTTAAACTGTACGGTAATTCAATACCTAGATAATTTAGGAAAGCAGTATACTTTAGCCTATTTAGAAATTTAAATCGGACTTTAAAAATAATGTTATAAAAATAAAATGACTTAGGAAATAAAATAGAAATTGTAAGTTTTGAACTGTCAGAAAGCAATATTTTGAAGAAAGTTTTAGATGTCATAATAAAGCGATATAAATTAATATATAATATCACACGCACGTCTAACAATGTTCACATAATATAAAATAGCTGCCACGTTGGCACGAGACATCTGTACGAGACTCCTAATGATGCTATTCAATATGGCAAGACAATAAAATATGTTAACCGAATAACATGTGACGTAGTTATATTAATGAACAGCCATCTGACGTAGTTAGGGAAGGTGGAGACAGATAGATTATTTTTATACCTGCGTATTATTTTTGCCTGAACAATGATTAATGTTCATTTCTTGCAGTTTACTCAGCGCCCGCATAATTAGCGCGAATGAGATCAAAACGAAAGCCCGCCAAAGCGAATTTACTGAGACGAGCGGAAGTACGAGATAAACTAAATCATTACTTTTTAATGTACTGGAAAGTCGCTGTTTCCTTTGTTTTATTAACAAAACTGCTTAATATGTACTTGGCGTCGTATTTTGTCTGCATGGTGTTAACTTGTTGAATTTCGAAAGGTATCTCCTAATTAAAGTTTCATACAAATATCTGCTACATTTACTATGACTCCTGTTCTCGTTACAATAGGATTTATCAAAAATTTAATTCAAAATGTTTGAGCAGTCGCTTAGCATAGGTAGTGGTTATGATTAGTTCTATATGTTTAAACAGAAATGCACAGGTTAATTCCTGTCTACTTAACATTAGAGTATATAATACGTAACATAAACAAAAGCAGTTCTTAACCTTTTGTTGTAAAAATACGTATATCGATTTTTTTTACTTCCTTTAAATTTATGATTACCAAAAGTATTGCAATAACCAACAACAATTTTTTGAAACTAGGCTTCTGCGTTCTTTCAGTTTCATTGGTGCCGCTACGATGTATATCACTTACGAAAATACAAAAGCAATCCGCTTGTACCTACAGTAGTTTTGGTAATAAAAGCGCCAAGTGGAAAAAGGAGTAAAGTTCAGTAAAAAGAACCAGTGTTTGTGTTGGTTTCACCGATAAAAGAACTAAGAACTAAATGGATGCCACGTTCTAATTAAAGTCAATAAAACTTACAGAAAAATAATATTTTTATAAGAAAAAATATGTTACTTCGTCTCTAATTAATGTCTTAATCCGCAAGTTTTCATTTTTAAGGTTCCGTTCCTTATTCAAACATAAAAATGGATCCTTCATAAGATCACTCACTTATCAGTCTGTCCGTCTGTCTTATTATACGTTTTTCACAAAACCCGTTTGATGTGGAAATTTGATATTTATCATAGTTATAAGGCATGTTAATTCGCACATATCTCATAGCTAACACATAAAAACGAAAAAGACAAGGTTTTAAAAGAAAACGCAAAGTTTGCAGGAAAACAATATAATTCTAGATGTCTTAGATTTTGATATATTCACGATGATATTAACTAACCCCAACTTAATTACATTAAGCATTATTAAATATTTATTACGCTACGAAGTTAATATTATTGATGCCTTTTGATAAATAAAGTAATTTAATTTTAAAGGAAAAAGGAACCCTTCGTGGTTGAGATTCTCACTTGGCCCATGTTTTTTTAAAAATATAAATGAATGGGTTATGTTTGAAAACTGATACAAAATTACAAATTCGTAGATTCCACTAATTATATTATAATAAACATTCAACTAAATACATTACAATAAAATTCGTTACCTACACCATAAATTCATGAAGAAAACGAACACAGTTTTACAGAAATACGCCCACCAGTAAAAGCATCGTTACATGAATGTACACAGATGTTCCGGAAACCGATTACAGTAACTTCCTCGAAAATCAACAACGCGCCAAAGTAAATTAAATTCCAACAATTCGGAACGCGCGCAAACGACTTTGTCTAAAATCGTGAGTTGATATTGATTTACATATATTTTGTGCAAAACCTCTTATTCATGCACAGGTATCACGAAAATTTTAAGTTTAGCGGAAAAAATAATGCAGATGGCATTTTCTCTCGAACGAAGCTGCGACGGTCCACTAATGTCTGGCGGCGTGCAGCGCTATGTTCCACAGGTGGAGGCAGCCGCAAAACTCGTCATAAATTCTAATTTCGCGTCGATTTTTTTTCAGCCCTTTTACAAATTCGCCGTTATATTAATCCAGCTTTATTTTGTAGTCGTCCGTTCCAAGTGTACTTCCTGTGTATAATATTTTATGACAGAAAATATTCCTTGTACAATGAAATTGTAAAAAAAAATTACGTTGACGCGACAATTGAGTGATAAATGTGCGTAATATGAAGATTATCGTGAAGGAAATTTGTTTTGAAATATTTATTCGTATAGAGAGTAGATTTATTTCTTGTTACTTTTATTTTTCTCTGAACTCATACATAAGTCAAGTGAAGTGTACTTTGAGAAATACTCAAAAAGCTAGCCCAGTGGAATTCGACATTTCAAATGGCAAATAAGTTTTAAGTCATTCAATTTGCCCAAGGTTTCTTCGAATAATTTATACGAAAGGAACACCTTACAAGGAAGTAAAATTGCTTCGGATTCCCCGTTACGTCTGCATATCGAAAGTTTGAAGTAGGTACCTACCCCTCGCTGCGTAGGCTGGGTGCGGAACGTGTGGTAGATTCTCCCCCAATAGCAAAACCCTATTAAGATTTCAAATAAAAATGTGCCTCTTATCCGAGCCTGCGTTAAATCTAACGTAACCTTAGTTTCCAATACGCAGCAAAACAGAAATTCAAATTAGCATATTCGAAGGGTGCGAGGTGTCGGTGTCGAACCAAAAAGACGTTTGGATTAAATAAAAGGATTTGAATGAATAATTAAATATTTAAAATGACGCGAGAGATTAATCAATATTCCACACATTTCCCACTTTTCTTCGTATTTCCACAATTCTTATGCATTACAGTTTTAACTCGAAGGAACCCCTTTTTCTTTGACTAGCATATTATTCCGTTCGGCTAGCTTTTATTGACTAGTGAACAGATTGCTCCTTTCCAATTCTATCAATATTAGGGATTTCTAACGCCGATTTGATTTATAAAACAATACATTTTTAATTTCATTTTAAGCGAATCGGATGATGAAAGTTTTGTCATTTTATTGACACCTCAGGAAAAAGAATATTTCAAGTTTTACTTCAAGATTTTTAGAGCCTGAATTAAGGAGAAAATATTATTTCGCAATTAGATAATAAAAAGCTATTGTTTTGGGATAAGCAAAATATGGTTTTAAGTAAATTTTCCATGATTTCCAAATTTTCCAAATTTGTTCAATATTATTAAAAATGTTTGATTTGAGAATTTTAAGGAAAGTGGTTACTAATAAGGTACTCAAAATTTTTAATTTTAATTTTATATGTAATGTGGGAGATAATTTGAAATAGTTAGAAAGGGTCTCAAAAACATTTTTTTTCGTAATTTTGTTAAGATTTAAAAAAGTTTACCGCTAAAAAATATACCGAAACATTTTCAAAAAAATATGTTTCGCCCTTATTTCCGAAACTATTGAACCTAAAATTATGAAAGAATACAGAGTTTCGTCTACGCAAATGTGGCGGGAATGCCGTAGTGATAATTCCAGATGTTAAAGTTTTTAGAAATATGCACCGTGTTTTTACGCCTCTGAAAGATACAGTTGACGACGCATTAACGTTGTGAAAAATTAAGATTTGTAAATAGTTTGACGAAAGTACTAGATACACTTTACTGTTTATAAATACCCAAATGTGTACAGAACCTTCCAAGTGAGAGTTCTATTCGTGCTTGACAGTTTTTAGATAGAAAATAAGACTAAAAAAATTGTGCGTGTACTTATGTACGTGCGTTAGAAGTTCTTTGGCATAATACAAGAATTACTTTATTGAGCACTCAAATAATTAATGGAAATAAAATAAAAAAGGATTAGATCGTGATTATAAATACGGTTGATAAAATAGAAATCCAATGAACTAATTAAATTTTAAAATTAAAATTCCATTAGAAGTCAATTTTGTGCTAGACCGTTTCCAAATTATCGCGCTTCAAATTTATTATTTTCTCATAGAGTCATCAATCAACAATTTGATTTTATTTTAAAAGTAAGTTTAAAATTCATTAAATTAAATTTAATTGTTTTAAAAATTTAAATGAATACTTCACATAAACAATTTTTAAATTTACTTAAATAATCTAGATAAAATTTTATTAGTAATGAGAAGAAATGAATATGCTGAAAATTTATTTTAATTTATTCGTTTTAAGTATTTATCATTTTTTTATCTTTTTAATGCAAATAAATACATATCGATTTCGAAATGGTCGGGCTGGTGATTGGCTCATAATACTTTGAAGCAATTCGACTTTATGCCCGCTTCGGCATTATGCCCGCTATAAGCGTGGGAAGTGAAACAGTTGTAACAGATAAACAAAACTCCTAATACTTTATGAGCCAATTGGTGTTTAATTTTCGCAACAAATTACTGTTTTAGTAAGTGATTTCAGCAATACGTTAGTTGCATAAGTTATTTAATGCTGCGACCTTATGCAAAGTTGAGTGTTATTTGAACGAATTATATGTCATAAAGAAATTGTAAAGTCATCAGCCTTTTCATGGCAATACCGCTTCATGACCTCCTTGCACGCAACACAGTCCTTAATTCGACTAGTGGGTTTTGTTATGTCATGAATTGTTTAAATGTGTCAATTTATTATTCGTTCTATCTAATTTTCGAAACTATTTACTTGATAAATGTGTCAAATTACTTATTTTAGTCATTTTATTAAAATTACCTCCAATATGAGAGGTAAAAAAATTCGGGAGAATTTGCTTTAGCGAAAAACTGTGGTTTATGTAAATAATCGTGTGGCGTATGCCTTACGATTATTTACATCACTTTTAATATAACTAATGTTTTCTTGTTTCTGCATAGACGTTGTCGATTGACGAAACATATCCACACTATGAATGGTTAGATTCTTACTACTGTGCCAATACTCGTAATGGTATTTACAAAAATTTTGGCAAAATAATCTAAACTAATATTTAAAAAAAAGGAAAATAAGTACATTTAATTATTTCGGGTAAATAATTTGTAAATACTAGACTTAAAATTTATGCAAATTAACTTTTTAATAAACTCGAAAAATAAATCAAAGGGATCGAATCATATCTACATTATGAATGGTCTGATTTTTAAACTAGCAATAAGATAATTTAATAAAAATCTCACCATTAATATCACTGTAACATGAATATATAATATGACACAAAGTTGTCAATCAGGAAAGATGATGTATTAAATCAAATACGATGATATTTCAGCTAAATGTGACACAATCTGTGAATAAATTGTTTCACTAATAAGAAAACAATAACTCATAAATAATCAAACAGATAAGAAACTTGGTAAAATTCATCATTTAGAGATGCAGATGCATCTATATTTATTAAAACTCCTTCACTGTCCAAGCAGCAAAAATTTGGAATCACCTGGATCCTGACATCAGGAAAATCACGTCTCTTAATATTTGCAAAGATCGAGTGAAAAAGTCCTGCCTCTCCTGAAACCTTTTCCTTTGTGTCCTTGTCTTTCCTGTCCTTTCCATCCCAAATTATGTTAATAGTTTTTTTTACTTTACTTTCGTATTTCTTTTTTTTTAAAGAATTTTCATTGTGAAATCTCTTACAGCCTACCAACTAAATTTCAATACAAATTGTCATGGTTGACTGGAAGAGATTGCTCATGTAACAATAAGTTCGCCATATGTACTATACATAAAAGTTAGTAAATAAATAAACATATGTGTATTCCTCCATTCTCAACAAACCACAATGAGACAAGAAAGGCCCTGAATTTAAATAAACCCATGGACAACTTAACAAATAAACCCATGGCCCTTAACTTAAATAAACCCATGGGCGCCGCTGTGTCTGTGCTTTGTCAGCATTAATTATAATAGTGACTGAAGGTAACTACGGAGGTAATTATGATAATATTTATCTATAAGCGAATATAACTTGCAAATAATTAGAACAGTCGTGCGTGATGCTAAACATTTTTTTTGTGGCAGGCACTAAGTTTCGTTATGCATTCAATTAATTTAACATTATTTAAATAACTTATTCATAAATATTTTTAAACTCATTTTAATAAAGCCTAATCTGTACCACCTCTATATATATATATATATATATATACATACATATTTATATATATATATATATATATATATATATATATATATATAAGAGTACAAGAGTCAGAAAAGTTAAATACAATTCTGAAAAAAAGAACTTACTACTTGGTCTTTCAAATTATTTCCACGCAAACATGAAGTGAAAATAAAATTCGAATACGTATGAATATTTAATAGCAAAAGCATGGCTTGAGGGCTCGCGAGTTAATTAAAACGCGTCCATTACAATAATGCTTTCAGGATGCAGTTGGGACTGCAGCACTTCTGTAGTACTTTGGACATACTCGTAATTGCTGATGCTCATGTGGATGATATGTCTATTACATTGCCTAGGATGTGCGACGGTTCCAACACCATCCAAAGCATGATCTCTGGTTGATTGCTCATTTAAATGCATATTCATATAACCAGTTTGTTTAATATCCATAAAATTATAAGTACGTAGATACAACTTTAGAAATGATTATATTAATATACGCTAATTGTAAATATTGCAAATTCGAATAATCTGTCATGTAACAATTATAAAAAAAGAAAGAAAATAAAAATTTGGAAATGTTTAAATATTCTTTTTACAATACATTTAGGCAAAATGATGATACATTAGTTACTGTTAAAGAAACAATAGTTACTCCTTTAACAATTTTCCTTTAAGTAACAACTTGAATTCCGTATACGAATTTCCTCTCGCATCCTACATTTTAACATATTTGAGTTTGTAATATTACATAATCCATCATCGGAAAATCTTCTATTTAATGCTAATACTTCTGATGTTTTTATTCTTGAAAACGCGACATATTACTTTAATGTTAAACATTGCGAGCTATCAATTGTAATTAGTTAGTTTTTTAAAATACCATGTTGTGTGATCCAAGATCCATATTATTTTCTACGGAAAATTCATTGAATTAATTTTTGCTTGAAATTTGTGACAGAGTACAAAGTCGATTTTGTTCAATATCAAACAAACCACGATGATATAAGTTGCAATGTGTCAATTCCATTTCTCGATAAGAATATAATTGAGCATCTCGAATTCTTTTCTGACGTTCTTTTGAATCAGAGACCAAAGAACGGTTATTATCTCGTTCCAGATAAAGTAAGCCTTCGTGATTTCGCTGTGACAACAACAAATATAAAATGTTTAAAATTATTTCATTACAGATGTTTAAAAAAATCTCAAGTGCGGAAGGTGGTTCAATTTACTTATAATTTGTTCTGTATAGTCCATAAAAATTAAAACTAACTTTGATTTTTTTAAATATTAGTCGAATCAGTTTCACGTAATGATGATATTATTGTGGGTATAGAATTAATAAATCTGAACAGTAGAAACAGGTAAAGAAACAGGGCCAATATAAATTGTACTTGTTAATACGAAATTGAGGTGGATTTAGGATTAAAAGATAAAGCTTATTACAGCTTAAAGTTTCTTTTTAACTTTAAAACTCATCTCATTAAAAATTAAGTGAAAAATATTAATGTAACTTATGATATGTGTGATAGTTTTGTCATAAAATGTACCACAAAACTATTTGGGTTGTGGGATAGTGATAGGGCTTACTCCGCTCGCCCTAATGAGCATCGATAATTGAGATACGTGAGAAATAATATGTTTCATCATCTTATTCGTCAAGTTTCTAGATCAAACCGTTCTTGAGAATTCTACAGACATTTTTAACAATTTCTTTAGAACTATTTACCACAAAATTTTAAAATAAGGAACTTCACAATCCTTAATAATCACTCTTTCATATGTTATCCATACGACACATGAAATTAAAATAAAATACGAATTTTAATGTGCTCAATCTGAAATTAACACGTAAAAGTATTTCAGTATAGATATTTGGGATATGGGAGAATTAATGTGCTTTATCATTTTACTTTTCAAGTTTCCAAATCATACGGGTATGATGCAGATTAAACGTATCCTTTGCAATGTTGCAATAACGCTTTTTAGTTATAGTCGTGAGAAACGTCCGAGTAGCATGTGTCATTCTCCGCTAACAAATAATAAACAGATTTAACACTTTGCAGAATCCAACGAGTTAACACCTTGCAGAATCTCCAAAAAATACGACCTGAATTTAATATTAGGCAGTTTAAAGAAAGCGAACAGCGGCTTTCCAGTACATTAAAAAATACTGTTTTAATTTAACTAGTATTTCCGCTCGTCTGAGTAAATTCGCTTTGACCAACTTTCATTTTGATCTCATCCGCGCTAATTATGCGGTCGCTGAGTAAACTGCAAGATATGAACACTAATCATTGTTCAGGCAAAAATAATACGCAAAGTAAAAATATGTCTCCACCTTCCCTAACTACGTCGTACTATACAAAATAAATTTTGTTATTTTTAAAGACCCAAGAATTTCATTATTAAATATTGTTTGACAACAATAACACACAGCTAATTTAATGAAATGAAACATAATATTCCAATACAAAAAAATAATAATAGTTTCCCCGAACGGTATACTGGATAGATTAAAAGATTTATGCTTTCAATGGTGTAGTTCACCACGAGCTCCCGGCTTCAACTCCCGGTCGCCCGTCGAGCGGGCTGAACTGATATTTGTAATCGAGTGGTTTACACACTGCGATCGCCAAGCTGCCTGCTCAGTGTGGCGATTATGGCCATTATCCATAACGATACACGCATTGAGAGAGTAGTCCATGTGCAGTAGTGAACGGAGATAGTTTATTGATGATGATTGAAAAAAATGTCAATATTATAATAAATGATGGTTGTTTAGCAGTTAAAAGAAATATTTGAATATATTACAATATATTTAAATATTTCTCGCATTATAATACATATTACAATGTGATGAAAAATATTTTTATTGCAAATAAATCTCTTTTATGCGTTCCACTTAAATATAAGTAACAAAGTAAAAATACGGATCATGCAACGTCAGACGGACGCTAAAACTTTTGCAGCTCGCGTTTGGTCACTTGGAAACGTCAGGAGACTACGAGCAATCTGATTTTATAAAATATGAATAATTGTAAGCTTATAGTAATCTAGGCGAGTGCTATGCAAGTCTTGGCAAGGCGCGGCCGGGTACGCAACCTTGTGTCGTTTACGGCTCGCCGCCACCTGCAGTAAATGCACGCTGTTAGCGACCAGTTACATTATGTACGTTAATCGCTTTGCTTGAGGTGCTAAAAGCAACGCAATGTGTACGAAGGTAGGGATGACACATTATTGCCGTATATTTGTTTCATCCCCTTTCATTTATTTAACGTTTCTTTTAACGTAATTAATATTGTTATTTATTATGAATTCGTACTTTCATCAGAATGGTGAAAGTATCGCGTTAGAATATAAGAGGAGATAATAAGGGTGTTTTAGAAGAAAATGTTAGTGGATAAAAATGGTTTGTGCGTATGTTAATAAATCGGGTGCTCCATTCAGATTTTACAAATTTTTGAAGCTCATTTACGTACGTATGTACGCACGTATATGCACTTTAAATGGCTTATAAAATCTTAAGGCAGGCATCCGATTGGTTAGGGATTGCTTTTATTTTAATCGTAGTTACTGGAAAGGAAAACACGATAAGTCAAAAATCCTGTTGTTTTTAGTATTAATTAAAATGGCGTTGCTCGGGTGAAGGCAAAAAACTAATTGTTTTTTCTACTCATTAGAAAATACTGGCAGGCCGCGCGTGCAGTGAGAAAAGATGGCTGGCGCATCATAGCTATGATTACGACGTTTGACAGCTTAAACTCTAAACATTGTTATTTTCTATAACAACTTGGATAAAGAACTCTTGATGCGAAATCATCCAACCATATTTCTGATATAAAACGAGGTTAGTTAGTTAATTTAGTGTCAAATTGTGAAACACTTTTATTGAAGAAATTCGCACATTCCTTCATTTCGATGAAAATTTTTATAACAGAATTTTCACCAGCTTATATCCCACTTCATTTTAATTTTATATCAAATTCTAATAACAAGATGAGATGTATCATCTTAATTTTAATAGTATATTACAATTTTTAAAACAAATTTCATCTTCGATAAGACTACAATATTTTATATAATATTTTGTATATTTATAAACTATGTAATCTAGTAATTTCTTTATATTTATGTAATTTTATATTATGCCCTGTTATATTAGCGTCATGGAAATTAAATTACATTTAAAAAACCTTTACATAAAAATTAACTTGGCTTATTAGTAAAATAGAATATTATTTAAATGTAATCTTGGAGTCAGAAGAGAAATTACAGGATTATGGATTAACAATTCCCTTTTCTAATTACGAGAGTGAAATAAAGTGACATCACCAGCCAATACAATACGTAGCCTGTGATGACATCAATAACGTAAAGTCAAGTACATTTAATGTAGTGTTTCATTAACGTGTTTTTAATGTCACTTTATGTTTATTCAACATCTATCATGCAATGGTCGCGATATCGACCTGATTTGAGTAGTTTGAATTTGCATGTGAATATGTTTTATATTTAAATTAATTTATCTTGCCATTTAAAAAAAATATAATTTTTTATTATGGTAATGATGATCGTAATTTAGAAAAAAATCGAAGACGATATGTGAACTTTTAAGTGGAATTTTTCCAAAATAAAATAATTTGGATTTACCTATTACAAATTTGCACAACTTGTTCGATTATTGACGCACGTAATTAATTAACCATGATATAAATCGAAAGCGGTTACACGTCGACATATTAAGGATACACGTGTGTATTATACTCATTAGATTCACTGACCACTTCGCTTAACGACGTAAGATTCATCATTAATTCTCAACCTGATAGTGCGATAGTAATATAAATGTTTACGACAGGATCCGCATCAGGTATAATGTTTATATTTATGAGTACTGCATGAATAGTCGAATCATAATTTACGAGTGAAGTTTAATTTGATATCAACAATATTAAACGTGTCGTTTAGATACTTTCATGTATTTTTACATATGTACATCCAAAAAATTGTCTAAAGATAAAATTACAAATGATGAATTTTACTTACAAGGTAAGATAGAGCCGATGGCAGGTGGTGGCTGGCAGCCAACCAGAAGGTGAATTTCGCAGAGGTTTTATTACCTTGTTTATTGTTTTCATTGAAATTCATTGAAAATGAAATTACGTTTTACGGAGACGCCATTAGTATTATGGGCGCATAGGTTTCTCGACAGTTTTGAACTTTTTTACTTTTTTCCAATAAGTGAAAAACATTTAGGTAAAACTTGGAATATTCTGTAACAATGTATCATTTGTTTAAAGTAGGTTGTAAGACGAATTTTAAGGGATTTTTTAAAATATTTATTGGAACTGCCATCATTGTCAATAAATTACGCCAAATTTCTCCATCTACGATTATTCCGATATATTTTGATAATTTCAATACAATTATTCAGAGTTTTTCTTAATCCTGGAAAACGCTAGAGAGAAAATGTGTATTTTAAAGAATGCGATTGTTTAAAATAATTTAATTATTTTTATTTTGCTATAGATATTGTTAGAGCGATTTAGTTATTGGAATAAACTCTTCGTCTCCATATACATATGACCACAATATATTCAAGATAAAATACCGATTCCTAATTCTTACCAAGCTTTAGCTATACCTACTTTTTATTCGTGTGATTTTATTTAACTCTAAAATTTTCTAATTGATTTTTGAAATTCTACGTTCAATGATAAATTTCAAAATCAATATTAAAATATACGAGATAACAAAGAAAAAAAATTGCACATTTGTTAGTATATAATACTAATAATAACTAAAAAAATATTCTCAAATACAAAGTTTTTCAAATTATAAAAAATAATTTTTTCATACTTATAATTTATTATAAACTAAAATTTCGTATTTATTTACAAGGTGTGTGTTTTTAAAAAACCTTTTCGTGTGGTGTGTTTTAAAAAAAATACATTTAACAAACATACGTTAATAATCTTAACAGAAAAATGCTAATACACTACTGGGTAATTTAAATCTATGTATAGAGATGTCGATATGATTTTTATACGTGAATAGACTGAAAAATTGTTACATATATGGAATCGGACCCAATGTGGGCTACGTAGTACTCCGTATCCACACGTATTAGTAATTATAGTACAAATTACCTATACTTACCATAGTCGTTCACCCAGCCATAGTCACTGATTATATTCGATTAAATAACAATTGCAAATAAGTTGTCACGTTCATTTTTCTTGAATCGAAATCGACACGAAGTCTCAAATGCTTTAAACACTACGCAGAAACTAGTTTTTATATAATACTAAAATTAATATATTTTACTATCCGGTCAATACAATGGAATTAATTTTTGTTTAAATTATGTTTCTCTTTGATGATCAAACCTTTAAACCTCTTACTGTAAATATAATTTTATTTAACATTTAGCAACTCTCACAAGCCAAGTTCATAAATATATAATTTATAATTTCCCACTAGCACTAATCTGCAAATTAGAATAATAATGTTTCAATTAGGCAATCAAGTTAATTCAATTTACAAGGCAGTAGGGAATATTAATTATATAAAACCATGAATTTTAAGTTCTTAATATGCTGTGGAGAATTCTCTAAATTGTCTTATAATTAGGTACCGCAGCCATTGTCTTAAGGTAAGCGTTGGATGGAATATTTTCTTCTGGTTTAATTTGTTCTGTCGTTGAAATAATAAACTGAAGTTGTTTTTTAACCGTCCGAGTGCCGCATCGCTTAAAAGACTATTTTTGTTGTAACTGTTGCCTTTATATATAATTCAAATATATAATTCAAAGGGATTAATTTTCACACTAATATATTTTTATTGCTTTGTAGTTATGTTGGCTTACATTTTAAACTCTGTTTATTTTATGGAACTCTATAAAATAATTATTTTGAAATTGTATGTTTTTGTGTAAAATTAAAAATTAATCTTAACTTATTTCGACGGCGTTTATTTTTTACTACAGGTTTAAGTTTCCGTATCTCATACTGAAAAAGTGAACTGATATAAATCACTCACGTGTTTGTCTGTTAATCACGTACGATTTCCTTAAAAAATCATGTGATATAAAAACATAATATTTAACAGAGTAATACATCGTAATGATCCAATAAAATATTCATAAGTCAATAACCCGATGGAATAACTAAATAAAATATTAATTTAAGATTTACAGAGGGGTAAATAAAGTACTCAATTTTTTTTATTCCATTTCTCATTTACGGTATTATTTCACTAGGTTTGTTTTGAGCAACAATATTTTTTAAGTTATACTTCTTTAGGCGCGATATGAAAAAAACAATGAGTGTGAAATTTTACGATGCGCGCATGCGTACTCATGATGCAGCAAAAATCGACAGGACGATGCAACAATATCGACAGTACGAAGTTGCTCACTAAACACATATTTGTATGGAATATTGATGATATTCAATATTCATGATATGATATTCAATATTCATGATATTATATTCAATATTCATGATATGATATTCAATATTCATGATATGAATATTCAATATTCATGATAGTTAAAGAGTTGTTTATAAATACACGATACGTGTTCTATATTCATACAAATCTAAATTATGTCCATGTTTTAAAAAAAAACATTTTTAGTAATTGAACTTTAATTGTGGTTCATATAATAAAAAAAACATTTATTTATTGTGAATATTCGTGATTGAAATAGCACTTATAAACCTTCTGAAATATATTTAAAATGTATTTATCTAAGTGGAGTTAACTTTCGGTACGTACTTAGTTGCATTATAAATTATAAATTATTACTTTATCATTTATTAAATACTAAATGGTTTACTTCCGTGAAAGATATAGTGGGCAATAAATATATTAATATTTTGAAAAAGTTAAATTTGTAAATAGATCAATGGAAATGTTATGCAACCTTAAATGTTTATAAAACCCTAAATTCATATGAAACCCGTAGTAGTAAGAACTTAGTAGTGCGAATTCTACTCACACTTAATAAGTTTTTATAATAATATTAATTCAACACGTTTATAGCATTAAATAGTTCTGTTCCTAGAATAATAAAACTTTCAAAACTATTGTAAACCCCTTTGTTAAAATTAGTCATCATTAATAATACGACTTTTTCCATAATCTAAATAGAAAAAACATTATTCTAAATAGAAAAATACTGAAATAAAAATTACTTTAAAAGAAATTGTGAAGTTATCTGATTCGTTCCAACTTTAAAATGTTTGATATCCAAAATAAAGGGGCAAATATTTCATAAATTATGATGTCTATAATTATCGCCATACTTTTCCCAGAACTTTTGCGAAGAATTTTAAAAATCTTATTTTTTCATAACTTTAGGTTGAGTAGTTCGGGAAATAAAAAGGAAACACATATATTTGCATATTTTTCAGTATATCTCTGAAGACATACTGTCTAAAGAGATGGAAAAATTGTTGAGACCATTATTACTATAGGTCTTTCAAACAATACTCCACATTAAATATGGAATTAAAAAAAATTAGAACTTAATGTTAGCTGTTGAGATATTTGCTGGTTAATATGTTTTATTACCACGCTAAATTTTACGTCAAACGGTTTTTAATATAAAGGATTAGATAGAAAAGGAAGGAAAGGATACACGAAAGTGATTTTATCTGGGTTCCCTTTTTCTCTTTGAGGTACGGTATCCTAAAAATTGGAAAACTTCTTTTTAGTTTCGAATATTTAAAAGCTATCATATCGTAAACGGTTGGTTTTTTTTTGCGTTGCCGAAAAACTTATAAAGTTTAGCGTGACAAGATAATTTTGCATGGGAATTCTCTTTATGTAATCTGGGCTTTTTTTTCTTATCTAACATTACTATATAAAAGAGTCAAGTATGAGTTGAACTTCATGCAATAAATGTACTGTGGAAAAATGTGGAAATTATCGATTTTTAGTAATACTGCGACTGTGTGCTATTTCACTTTAATAAACATGCTTTTATGCACACGTGAACTACGTACCAAAATAAAGTTATGTAAGGTAGGTACCAAAATGGCGGTGTAATATTTAGGTTTAGATGGTTATAAACTATATATATAAACTGTGCTATATTTAAACGATAATAAAGATGACAAATGACGAAGTTATGAAAAACTGTGGTCTCCGAAAAAAATGCTTGTGCCAGACTAACAGATAAACCTAAAAGAGGTACACATACCGATATAATATCATAATCATTCCATTTTCCCAATAATGTTTCGGAATACAAAATTTAAATGAATTAAATTTATGTCAACTTATAATTTACTTAAGAACATGTATCTCATTTTTTCAGGTCGACAATTAATTATTGGATTATTTTCGAATACCATATACGAGTATGAATACAATTTAAATAATGTCTCAAAATAGGCAAAACGTACATGATTCAAATTAAATAGGTTATCATCTGGTTCTCCGCTCGATATACATTGAACTTTTAATGTGCATTGTAACGCATTAAATTATGCCGGCTTTATTCAGACGCAGTATTATCGTTGCTAAAACGTTTACATAAATTCTTTCAATTGGTAATTTGGGTGACACATTGTTAAATGTCATTACGAAGTAACTTTTACCAAACGATCATTTCTACAATCTGGATATTTATTTTTCATTCGGGCTACAGCTACCGCTGCTATGAAATAGTATGACTTCTATTTATAATTATATACAAGAATATAATAGTTTTGTCGAGTGCTAGAGCCAGACAAATCTCTAAATAAATTAATAAAATGAAGCCCTCCATTTAAAAGGCCCCCCTTTTGGATGAAAATTTACATGCAACCAATATGTTTCAAGTCATACTGAGTTTGAAACAAATCTAAAATAAATTCAAATGTATAAAAACATTTTATATTTAAACCTAAAAACAAAAATTAAACGTTATTACATCTACAGTTCAGTCCATTTCAGGAAATAATTTTTATAAACAATCGAATTTGAGACTTAAAGTTTGGTTGGCACAAATGTATATTCGTTCAGCTGATGACAGTTTATAAACTTCGTTTTATTATACCCAGAGTTTTATAACACTATATGCATCAAAATTAAATCATCAAATCATAAAAAGAAAATAATCAAAATTTCGACGCTGAAAATGTCTAAAGCAAATATGCTATTCATTAATTTTAAAAGGCGTCAGAGTGAGATAGCGACAATATATTACTTTACGCTGCTATATTTTTAGATTTGATGGCATTATATAAAGATATACTCATGTTATATTTAGCGTATAGATAATTAAAGAAACATTTTGACATATTATTTTCTATTCAATTAAGTGTTGGTATTACAATATTTTCTAGTGTAGGCTACATATAATTTGTAGGTTACTTACGTACTTTAGGGCAATATTTTTATAAAAATTGAGCTGTTACTCTTATTTTGATGTATATTTTCATAGATTATTCTTAATGTTAGACATATTTTTTCAAAAACATTCGAAAAAACTTTAATGTTAATATCCGTTATAAATTGCCCGCTCATGTAAGGATAAGACTAACGAATGAAGTTTTTCTCTTACTTTGCCTTTTTCGTTATTTTTTTTCTTTTTCTCGTGTATGTTTTTCTCTTACGTTTCTAGTTTCTTCATTTCCTTGCTACAAGAATTGCAAGAATTGTTGAAAGGAGTGCAATTATCATGTAGCTATAATTTACAAAAAATAAATTGCAGAATTGCGGGACCGGACCCTAGAACTTTTTTTTATTTTATTAGTGATGTTCTTTCTTCATAATCTTGTTATTTTTACTTTTCTTTTCCTTTTTTCACAAACGTAATGTGACAGGTACAATATTGACTTACTTGTCATTCAAGTAATGCAATAGTTTGGACAGGGTGCCTTTGAGAAAATAAATCACACGGTTTACTATAGCTGTGATAAGAAAAAAAATGTCTTTGGAACTGGGTTCCTGTTGAGCAAAAGTATAAAGTACTAGTGATTGAGTTTGTTCCTAGGTCACCCCGATTTTGTGAAATTCGTCTAAGCGGAAAGTTTTTTAACTAAAGTATTATTAATGCTCATGCACCTAAAGAAGACACCGAAGAAGAAGAAAACGAAATTTTTTATGAGGATCTTTCTACGCTCTAGCACGACATTAATATTATTCTGGAAGATATGAATTGGGTAAAGAGGTTGAATTTAGACCAACAATTGGAAAGCATAGCCTTCATGATATCACTAATGGCAAGAGATAACGACTAGTGTTTTTTGCTGCCGAACGCAGCATGATAATATCGAGCACTGCATTCAGTCAAAAAAAAATTCACAAGATGACATGGCAATCACCCAACGGAGAGACCCGGAATCAAGTTCGTCATATATTCATCGATTTTAGGCGGGCATCGGATATCCAGGTTGTTAGAACTTATCGCAGCGCATCCTGTGACTCCGACCACATTTTAGTCATCTCTAAACTAAATGCCAAAATTAACAAACAGACGGGACTTCAGTCCACAGTCAAGGGAGGAATAAGATCTAAAACGTTGCCGAAATGGATAATGTGGAATATACAAGTAAATAGAGTTCGCTCAAAGAGTCAATAATTCTCTCAATTGACAATTTACTGGGAAGTATAGGAAAATCTAAATTAAAAAACTGGTTTGATAATAGATGCCTTCTTGTAATACAGCAAAAAGAGCTGCCAATAAAAATATGATCCAGAAGCGAGAAATGATCCAGAATTCCACTCAAGAAGCTCTGTCGAGGAATACTCGTATAAGAGAACTAGAAAACAGGAAAAGAATCGGTCCATCGGTTTAAGAAAGACTCTTTGACAACGATCTATTGAACATTTGAGAGGGTGAAATGAAAGCTGTGCTTTCAACCGCGACGTCCATCTTGGCCGCAAGGATATTAAGCCGTTTGAAGAGGCAAAAACAATACCATCCCAAATGACAGAAGAGAGGTGCTTAATCGATGGAATGAGCATTTTGTTGACTTGAATGATCATACACAGGATGGATCTTAACCAACCCTAATACTACTGCAAACACTGAGAACACCCCACTACCAACTTTGACAGAAGTTAGAGAAGGAATAAAAAAGTCAAGAATCACAAAGCTTAAACTTAATATTTGTATTTAATTCGTACTTCACACGGTCGAGAGTCAGCAAATATTTGAATCTCATGCATTTACTCTTCAGTATCTTGGTTGTTAATATTAGTAATGCAGTTAAAACTACATACTGCTTTCTATTTGTGGATTATACGACGATTTCCCCAGTTATTAGGGGTAAAGCCATTGTAAGCTGCTGCAACATGATATCGATGCCTTTCTCCTGGGGATTGTTGCGTTCTCCAGTGGTCTAATGCTCTGTGATAAGCTACGATCTGACGCGCGCTCGTCTCGAGTATGAATACATCCCTGGCGTATGGTGGGATGCCCTTCGTGATCTAGGAAAAAAAATTCGATTTGCACCTAACTTCTTGTGGTAATTTAGCGGATGTAGCTACAGAGTTATTCAGAAGGCTTAGATTTGTGTTGCATTATTCAAGTTACTTGCAAAGTCTTTTCTCAATTAATTTATTGTATATGACTTTAAGACGAAGGGACTTAGAAGCCAGCTCTATTATAAGGATACGACATGAAGTAGTTATTGTGATGAATGAGAATATACTTATTGAAGTATTTCATCGTTATGTATTGTAATGTTATTGAATTAATTAAACTTAAGTGTTATCGTTACCGAAAACATGGATTTAAAAATAATATAATAATGGAATAGTAAATAAATGGATCATAAATAAAGATAGTCACTTTTAATTTTTTCTTCTGTATTAAGTTAATATTTATCTACTTTCCATTATTCGCTTTTTGAAATGACAACTCTTTTGTTTCATTGGAAAATATATTAAAATGCCGTTTGTTAAAACAGTTGAGAAGACGAACCATTGATTAATGTTAAAATATAATTAACGTGCTGATTGCCGACAAACGACAAATGTCTATTTAATAACTAATCGTACAGTAAATATTATACATACTTTTTTGATTTTCATCTCAATATTTCCACTATATCATAAAGAAAAAAGTGCAAAATTACACATAGTAATAACGAACATAAACTTTGAACACTAACAAATTTATAATGTTACACTAATTCATACTATTATAAGGTTACATAGATTCATAAATATGCGTATGTGTGGACTGCATCGAGTCTATCCCTACTTCTACCGCTAAAATGATTAAACGGGGAAATATTTAAGAGTGACAAAAGCCGTAAATACTGTAATAAAGCATTTGATTTATACTTGTAGAAGAAAGGAATTAATTGCCAGAGAACAAATGCTTACAGTTTGAAGTAAAGTGGCATATTGGAAGCGCTTGGGCCCATAACCTAAAATAAAAGTAACGTGTCAATTGCTGAGAAGTGGTGGTTTAATAAACACATACTATTAGAATTTAAAAACCACAAACTATATATTATGTTGACATCTCAACATGTATATATTAAGGAAAATAGTGTAAGAGTGTAAAATTTATTGTGAGTTATTTCAAAGACAGTTGTAATAAAATTGTATAATATGGAAATACCTTTAATTCTACAAAGTTAATCTGAAGAAAAAGCGGCATCATGGACAGAGTAAAGAGGATTTACACATAGTTGACATTGAGTAGGATACAGATTGCAATGGTTTGAGCAGTAGTATAGCACGCATCGTAGTCTACGTTGCCCGACAAATAATATTTGGACAGAATAGAACATATTATATTTAATACTTTAACGCACGCGTCCTACAACATATATTTAATACTGTAACACCAGTACTGAAACGCCTACGTTCTGTAAAAATCTGTTTGCAAAAAAATTGGAGCGACTCTTGCGATCCGAAGTTTAATATTGGACGACAAGATGCTGATGATACTAAAAAAGTGCCGTCGCCGTGGTGTGTTGGGTCGATCACAAGGCATACGGCCTTTGACGACGCGGCGCACCGCGGGGACCCGGGTTCGATTTCCAGTTGTTCCTCGAACGGGGCTGGACTGGTGTTTTGGTTGGCTGTAAGAGATCGCTCTCATAATAATAAGTCCGCCATATGTATGAATTAGATACATTAAAGTAGATAAATATATCAGAAAAGTACATTTTTCTGCTCTGAATAAAATTTTACTCACTTCTCTTTGCTTCTACGTTATAATGTTTTGAATCGAATTACGTTGTTAATTCAGAAAAACATAGTGAGCTGTATGTATCAGATTTATTTTAAGTTAATGTGTTTTTATCGTTGAAAGAAATGAATTCAGCTGACTATATTATTTCGGTGGTTATTTCAGCGCGTTTTACTTTTATTCGGCTGGTTGAGACCACCTATCTTTTTTCATTCCCTATAGGCCTTAGATTTCAGCGAGTATAACTCTCTAGTTTAGATAATGACTATTTTTGGATTCATCATTGTGGGAACCTAGCAATTCGTGTACGTTCTCTCGAGTTTTGATTGTGTATTTATTGCGAATAAAGATACATATGCTCTTGTTGTCTGGAATCCACTATACGCCACTTACACTGACAGTATTGAAAATATAAAAAAAAATTGGAAGCTCTTTAGTATAGTATTGGTGGCCGTAAATCATCGTATAAAGTACTAAATATTAACTACAAATATGATGTCCTAAATCATAGACGTTCGTTATTAGAGTTGATGATTATGTTCAATATCTCAAGGTAATTATGATTATTCACCTTTTTTGAGTTAGATACAAATTCGAACTCCTAAACTAATTCATAGCCGTCTCCTATTACATGTCGATAGTGCACGAACAAATGCCAGTGCCAGTGTACCGCGACAGCCGTTGTGCGATAAAGGTTATTGTATAATAAAGGGATGTCCTCTCTTGACAGTCTTGGAAGTTCACGTCCCAGTTTAGAGCAGATGTGAAGAACAGGGTCCGTGAAATTTATACACAGCGGATGGATCAGTGATTTCAACTTTCATTTTATTTTATTAATTGTTTGTCCAAATTAGTTAACTAGAACGCCTAGAATAGATAATTTATTATCCGTAATTCAGTTTTATTTAATTGATAAGTTAATTACGCATGTTTTCTGTAGCTTCTTCTTCAAACAAAAGTTGTTTTACTTATTTATTAACTTAAATCTAAATATCACATATAAAATTGTGCTTTTAGTTTTTTTTATGGAAATGTTAGAATGCAATCTGATTTAATGTTTGGAATTCATAGAATATTTCAAAGAGTTTGTGTTTGTTTTATTTCTTTACACGAAATAAAATAAAATATAAAAAGTTATCATGGAAATTTTAGGCATTTTTTGCAACGTAAACCTTAACAATACACAAAGATGAAAACTTATGTTTATTATCCACTTGTATACAATGTTTTGTAGACTTTGCGTTCGGATCGGAAATATGGAATGATTCATTATCACCCCGGTGTCTGTATCTTTTTTATGTTTATCTGGCAGTCTAGCACAGGCATTTTTCTCGGCAACCACAGTGTTTCATAGTTTCTTTATTTATTAACATTATTATCCTTTGAACATAGCACGGTTTATATAAACGTTATGAATCTAAAGGTATCGCTATTTTGATATGTACTTTATCACACGGCAAATTGGTACCTATCTCACTTAACACATCATTTTGTACGTATAGCGTATGTGGATAAAATCCTGCTTGTGAAAATGAAATAGCACACAGTTATAGTATTGTTTAAAATCGATAATATAAACACTTTTCTGCGGAACATTTATTGCGTGTGAAATTCAACTCATACTTTACTCTTTTAGGCAGTAAAGTTAGATAAGGATCAAGCAGCCCAGAAAACATATAGAGAATGCTTTTTTCTTACATTTTCTCATCTCGCTGAACATAAAATATTTTTAATGAATGTAAAAAAACCATCACTTTTCGATATTATAAACTTTTAAAGTTCGAAACTAAAACGAAGTATTTTACAATATTTAGGGTGTAGTACCTAAAAAGCAAAAACGGTACTTATAAGACCACTCTCGTGTATGTCTGTCTGCCTGTTGCAAAACTTTTTCTCATAAATCGTTTGAAGTGAAACTTAGCGTAACAGTAAAATATATTGTCCAGGACATATCTCAAAATCTAACACTCAAAAATATTCATACAGAAATTTTAGGGAATAAATTAAGCACTAAATTTTTTAAAATTCTACACGTAATGTGAGGTATCATTTGAAAGGGTTAGTTATTTTATGCAAAATAGTTAATAATATATTAAGTAGGCTAGTAAGTTTTTAGCCACAAATTCGGGACTTTTCTAGAAAGAATCTTGAAACTTCTAGAAGGTTTTACTGTAGGGTATAAATAGGCCAAAGTGCAATTAATTGACAACAGTCAGCGCCGAAGCTTTAAATGAATTCCATTAATTTACAAATTTCGCCTGGGTCACGATGCAAAGACTGCAACAAATAATATATGATATGCAATGGACGCGTCTCCGTTATCCTACGCGACGGCAAAGATTTGGTTTAGAAAGTTCAGGAATGATGACTACGATCTTGAGGACGAACACCGTACCGGACGTCCTGCTGAATTGGACGTTCAACGATTATGAAGCCTAATTGAAGAGAATCCTCAACTGACGACTCTTCATTTGGCAGATGAGCTATATAGAAATACATTTGCACAAATTGAGAAAAGTTTCAAAATACGGTGTGTGAATACACCACGAGTTGTCATTATTTCAATTTCAGTGCAGAGTTGATACTTGTTAACAGTTATTCACATTGAAAGGCAACTTCGACAGGGTGAATCAATTACTAACTAGCGATGAGAAATTGGTTATATATGTTAACCATACCCGCAAACGTCAATGGTCGGAGAAACAGGAGTTTCAGTATCCAAACCTGAAATAAGTGGCAAAAAAGTGATGTTCAGCTACTGGTGGAATGTCGAGGGCGTTATGAATTGGAAATTGCTTACAAAGGGATCTACACTTAATGCAGATATTAATTGTGAACAATTGGACCGATTTGCTAATAAATTTAGAAATCAACACGATCGAGTTTACTTTCTACATGACCATATGTTATAAAACGTACTCGTGATAAATTAGAGGAGCTCGGCTGGGATCTACCCACTCATTCATCATATTCGCCGGATATTGCATCCTGTGATTACCATTTATTCAGGGCTCAAAGTAACTATTTATGTTAAAAAATCGACTTTAAAGAAGATCTCCAAAACAACCTCGTACAGTTTTTTGAATCGAAGTCACCGGAATTTACAAGAAAGCCATGTTGTCCGCCAACTAGATGGGTGACGACAAGTAGTAGATAATAAATGGTGCGTATTTAAATTTAGTGTAACATATAATTTTTTTAATAAAAATTGTTGACAGAAACTCGGGATTAAAAACTTATTAGCCAACCCAATATAATATAATATTAATATAACATGATATACAATAATGGGCAAGAAATTTGTTCCCTATTTTATTTTCTAAATTACTCAACCCAAAAATTATGAAAAAAATAAGATTTTTAGAAGTCTTCTCAAAACTTCTAAGAAAAGTATAGAGATAATTTTTGAATGTCATAATTTTTAAATATTCTATTATTAGGCTTATTGTCTTGGATATTGAAAAGTTGGAACGAATTGGATAACTTCTAATTTTTTTTAAAACTCATTTTAATTTCACTTTTTCTATTCAGAATAATGTGACGAATGACATTGTAATGGTGTTCATGAGAAAAATCGTGTTATTAGTGACGATTAATTTTAACAAAGGGTTTTCTAACAGTTTTGAAAGTTTTATTTTTTGGGAACATTACAATTTAATGCAATAAATGTGTATATTATTATAAATGTGTACATTATTATGTACATACTCCACATACCTATTACTACGGGTTACGTATGCATTTATAGACTTATAAATATTAAGGTTATATAACATTTGCAATTAACCTATTAACAAATATAACTTTTTTAAAAAGTAAATATTTTTCCTTCGCAGAAGTAAAATATGGTACATATTTAAAAATGATAATATCCAGGATAATCGCTATTGTTTTGAGTATTCTTCTAATCAAACCAACTCTGTTTTTGCATATTTGTTTATCAGGTGTGAAAAGCGGGAGGGCTAGGCTCAGTTTCCGTCGTTTTTATAATATTTTTAAATTGCATTATAAAATTATGAAAACAAAAATTGTGTGTGTACTAATGCACACGTGTTAAAGTTATATATTTCTTTGGCATAATGCAAGAATAACGTTATTTAGCATGCAAATAATTAATGGAAATAAAGTACTGAAAACATAGGGCCGTTATAATATGTAAGGTTGGTAAAATCTAAATTCAAACAATTAAATTTTAAAAATGAAAATGCAAATAAAGTTTAATTTATAATGAGAATAAATAAACGTACTGAAACTTTATTGTAATTTATTAATTTTGAGTATTTAATAAATGATAAAGTAATAATTTATAAAAATATTACTCCTTACAAATAATCCACATGATAAATCAAATAAAAAGCGATTAGTACTTCATTTACTCCCCCTGCAATATTTAAACGAATGTTTTATTAGTTATTTAATCGGGTTATTGATTTATGAATATATTATTAGTTCGTTAGATTGTATAACTATGCCGAATATCAAGTTTTCACGTTGCATGGTTTCTATGAAAATCGTACATGATTGACAAACAGACACGTGAGTGATTTATATCAGTTCCGTTTTCAGTTCAAGGTACTGCATTAAAAAAAATGAGGGCTTTTGAAACAAGCGATAATTAGTTTTTATTTTCACATCAAAAAACGTACAATTTCGAAACATTTATTTTATCTAACTCTATAAATGGAGTGTAAGATAAAAATCAATATAACAATCGTGTAATAAAAATTTATTAGAGTGAAAATTAATCATTTATAATTATCCATGAAAACATAATAAAGACAACATTTACAATAAAAGTAATCTTTTAAGCGAAGGGGCGCTCTGACGGTTACAAAAAAAAAACGAATCGTAAATGTATTATTTTAACAACATAAATAAATTAAACCAGGAGAAAACCTTTCATTCAACGCTTAACGTAAGACATTGGCTGCGGTACCCACTTCTAAGACAATTTGGAGAATTCTCTACAGCTTTACGGATTAAGGACTTAAAGTTCACGATTTTATATCATTAATATTCCCTACTGCCTTGTAAATTGAATTAACTTGATTGCCTAATGGAGACATTATTATTCTAATTTGAAGATTAGAGTTAGTAGGAAATTGTAAATTTAAAATTTATGAACTAGACTTGTGAAGTTGCTAAATGATAAATAAGTTAATATATTTACGGTGAGAGGTTTAAAGGTTTGATTACTAGAGAGAAACATAATTTTAAAAAAATGTTAGTTAATTTTAGTGTATTGATTGGATAGCAAAATATGTTAAATTTATTATTGTATAAAAACTAGTTTCTGTGTAATTTTAAAGCATTTGAATCTTTGTGTCGACTTCGCTTAAAGAAAAACGAACTGCCTACGTAGTCCGCTTTAAGTGCCATTCCTTGCAAGTAACATTTTTTTCGTCTATCCACGTGTAATAATTAAATGGACTTCTCTAATCGACTCAAATTATATCCAATCATGAGTTAGATTTTGCTGTTAAGATCAGGAACGTATGTTTTTTTTTGTATATATATATATATATATATATATATATTTATATATATGTGTGTGTGTGTGTGTGTATATATATATATATATGTGTGTGTGTGTGTGTATATATATATATATATATATATATATATATATATATTACATGTATCAAATAAATTAATACAACACGAACAGTTTTGTTTAATGAAAATAAATTCTTGAAAATAAATTTGAAATTTTAGTTTGTAATAAATAAGAATTAAAAATTATTTCTTTATAGCTTGAAAAATATTTTTGTTATTAGTATAAATACTAATTGATCTCCAGGTTTTTCCTTTATTATCTCAGGGTTTTTTATATTGATTACGAACATAGTATTTCAAAAAATAATTTGAAAAATTTTGAAGTTAATTAAAAGTATATGAATAAAAAGGAAGACATTATAAACTTTGGTAAGAAACGGTATTTTATTTTGAAAAAAACGTGGCCATATTTATATGGTGACGAAGAGTGTATTCCAATAACTAAATCACTTTAATAATATCAATAGCAAAGGAAAAATAGATGAAATTATTTTAAACAATCGCATTCCTCAAAATATATATTTTCTCTCTAGCGTTTTCCAGGATTAGGAAAAACTCTGAATATTTATAATGATACATACTTATATGTGATGTACGTTTATGTAGTAAACAATTGTTACCGATTTATATCATATTAGGATGAGCCTCTTTGAAAGATTTTGCAATAAATTTATTTGAAACACAATAAAGATATAAAATCAAATTTTCTCCTTTTTTTAAGCTACATTTTTTTTCTATAGGGATGAAACTTGTGACAAAAATAGAGTTGATCAAAATATATCGCAATAATCGTAGATGGAGAAAAGGCTATTGTTTTGTTAATGGTGGGAATACAAATAGATATTTAAAAAATCGCTTTTGTATCTTACAACTACATTACATAATTGATATATTATTAAAAAGAACTTTTAAATTACTACTAATTTTTTCACTTATTGTTAAAAAGGAAAAACGTTCTAAAGTTTTTATAAACCTAGGCGCCCATAATATTTATGACGTCTCCATAAAAGGTAATTTCATTTTCAAAATATTTATTTCAGAAATGGTATAATTGCTTCCACATTTAGGGCATTCATTACTGAAATTTCTTTTATTAATTAACATTAACGAAAATTTACTTTGTTAATTATTTAATATTTATTTTTCCTTGTACGATATAGGTATGTACGCTATTTAAACTTGACACGTATATAAAGTCGTAAAATAAAATTAACCCTTATATAGATTCTACAAAAAGAATTTTTTGGAAAACAATATACGTAATAAGATCTTTACGAAATTTACCTTCCGATTGACATTTGCCATCGGTTTTATTATTTATTTTAATTAAAATTCATCATTTGTTGTTTTATATGTTTAGAAATAATTTTTCCGATACACACATGTCAAAATACAAGAAAGTATCTATACATTTAATATTATTGGTATCAAATTGAACTTCGCAAATGTTCGTAAGTTATGTTTCGACTGTACAATAGCAAGGGCATCTGATGATTAGAACAAGGTTGTATCACTAATTATACATATCTCCCGTTTTATATATATATATATATATATATATACATACACACATATATATATATATTTACATATATATATATATATATATATATATATATATATATATATATATACATATATATATATAATTTTTTATTTTGATATTCTTCATTTATTTATTTATAAAAAATGTTTTTTTTATATGTTTAAATGTGTAGCTGGGCTGAAACACTTTGAAGCGTACTGCAGTATCAATGTTGTTTAACTATATTATGCCTAGAAGATATTAAGTATGGGTGATGATATTACATTTAGTTGTTCATTTAATGTATTAACGTTGGTGTCTTTCTTATGCCTATTTATTTCTAATGTTTCTAGGGTATTAACTTTATCGCCTTTTGTATTTATTTGTGATATATAGGGAGCATTGTCGGTATGAGGGTGATGGTTATTTTCAATGAGGTGTTTTGAAGATGTTGTAATACAACGAAACCTAGGTCGTGGTAAAGAACTTAAAAAAAGTAGAAATAATACTACATCATGTAGTATCATTTAATTGTGAACAATGAACTTATGCAAAATTAACGTAAAATATATTCAGTACTATAAGTTTTACCTAATTTTTTTTTCACTTTCTCTTATTAATTACTGAAATTTCATATATTTTATTAACATTAACGAAAGTTTCTTTTATTAATTATTTATTTTTTCTTGTACGACATACGTATGTACACTATCTAAACTTGACACGTATATAAAGGCGAAAAATAAAATTAACCCCTATATAGATTCTCCAAGAAGAGATTTTTGAAAAACAATATACATAATAAAATATTTACGAAATTTACCTTCCGATTGATAGCTGCCATCGGTTTTATTATTTATTTTTATTAAAATTCATCATTTGTTATTTCATACCTTTGGACACACATGTCAAAATACAAGAAAGTATCTAAACGATACATTTAATATTATTGGTATCAAATTGAACTTCGCAAATGTTCGTAAGTTATGTTTCGACTGTTCACGCAGAACTCATAAATATAATACATTATGCCTGACGCGGATCCTGTCGTAAATATTTATGTTAGTATCGAATTATCAGGTTGAGAATTAATGATGAATATTACGTCGTTATGCGGACTGGTCAGTGTATTTAATAAATATAATACACATGTGTATCATTAATGTGCCGACGTGTAACCGCTTTCGATTTATGTCATGTCATGGTTTCATGTCATTCCTGTCATGGTTTATTATTATCAAATCGAAATTAGTTTATTTTGGAAATATTCCGCTTAAAAGTTCACATGTCGTTTTCGATTTTTCTCTAAATTATGATCTTCATTATATATAACAAAAAATGAACATTTTTTGTTAAATGAAAAAATTACTTAATTTGAACAGAAATATATATCACATGCAAATTCAAACTTCTCAAATAACGCCGATATCGCAAACGTTTTATGATAGATGTGGAGTTACAGTGAAATAACATAAAAGCACGTTAATATAACTCTGCATTAAACATATTCGACTTTACGAAACTGATGTCACCTTTATTTTACTTTCTTAATTAGGAAAGGGATTTTTAGGTCATAATCGCGTAATATCCTATTTTACTAATAAGACAAGTTATTTTATATCATATATTTTTTAAATCTAATTTATTTTCCAAGATAATGATATAAAATTCATAATAACAATTACAAAATTCTAAGTAAATTACTTGATTACTTCTATTTACGATTGATTACTTCTATTTATTTTTATCTATGCGAAGATAAAATTTATTTCGAAAATTGTAATGTGCTATTTAAATTAAGATGATATATATCCCATTAGTATTAGAATTTGAAATAATATTATAATGAAAGAGGATACAAACTGGCGAAATTTTTCATCAAAATGAAACAATATGTGAATTGCTCTAATAAAAATATGTGACAATTTGGCACTAAATTAACTAAATTCGTATTATGTCAAAAATATGGTTGGACAATTTTGCATCTCTTCGTGCAAGTAATAATAGAAAAGATCCTCTAGTTTGAGCTGTCCAACATCGTAATCATAGCTATAATGCTTCAGTATTTTCTAATCTTTATATAAAGCAATTAATTTTCTGCCTTCACCTCAGCAATGCTATTTTGATTATAACTGAAAACAACAGAATTTTGTCTACTCTTAAAGTCAAAACAATCCCTAATCAATTGGATGATCCCTTAAGATTTTATAAGCCATTGAAAGTGTACGTACGTGCGTACGTGCGTAAGTACATACATACGTAAATGCATTTTCAAAACATAAAATATAAATGGAGCACCCGATTTATTGACATACTCACAAATTATTTTTATCCACTAAAATTTCTTTCGAAAACACCCTTACTATCTACTTTTAGCGATCCTAACTCATGAAAGAGAATAAAAGAAAATAAACGGCAATATTGTGTCAGCCCTATCTATAGCACCTTGCGTTGCTTTTACCACTTCAAACAAAGCGGTTAACATACATAATGTAACTGGTCGCTAACAGCGTACAGTTACGGCGGGCGGCGGCACGCTTTAATTGGTACAAGGTTGCGTACCCGGCCACGCCTTGCTAAAACACTAGTACTCGCCCAGACTAGACGCGCTACTGAAAGCTTACAATTTTTCATATTTTAAACAATCAGATTGCACGTGTCAGTCTGACGTTTCCAAGTGATAAAACATGAGCTGTTGTTTAGCTGTATTTTAGCCCTCGTCTGACTTCGAACGAGCGGACATTTTCATATATAGTTAAAAGAGACGCATAAAAGAGATTTATTTGCATCGAAAACATTTTTTGTCGCATTGTAATAATATAATGCGACAAATATTTGAATAGATTTTCAATCGTTTAAATTTTTCTTTTAATTACTAGAGAACCAAATTTTTTCACTCATCTTTCACTGTTGAACGTGGGCCTCTCTCAATGCGTGTATCATTATAGATAATGCCTATAATCGCCACTTGGAGCAATCAGCTTGGCCATCGCAGTGTGTAGTTTCTCGCACCGGTGTGGATTCTCGCCATCGCTGATCAATGGTATTTTAGCTACTTGATTACAAATATCAGTCCAGCCCGCTCGATGGGCGACCGGGTGTTGAAGCCGGGACTTCACGGTACACTACGTCATTGAAGGCCTTAAGCCTTTGATCTATCCAATATATGTCCAATGTATGTCGTCCAATCTATTCAATATCCAATATATTTCCAAATCCAATATATCCAATATCCGATATATTCAATATCCAAAGTATCCAATATATGTGTCTTTAATTAACCATCGTAGCAATAAGTCCGCCATATGTATCAATTAGATACATTAAATTAGAGAAATAAATAAATAAATATACAGCGCGGGGAATATATCATTATTTTTTCCGTATTAGAATATTATGTTTAATTTTCTTAAATTACCTCTGTGCTATTATTATCAAATAATATTTTCTAACGAAATTTGTTGGGTCTCTCAAAATATTAAACAAAGCACTTCTTACTCGTATATACTTTACTTTGTATGGTGTTTCGAGATAAGCTGCTTTTGAGTACAAACACCAATTTACGATGTTTAACAGTTGCAATATTTTGTTACCAAAATATAATACCCCTTAAACTGTGCGGTAATTCAATACCTAGATAATTTAGGAAAGCAGCATACTTTAACTTATTTAGAAATTTTAATCGCACTTTAAAAATAATGTTATAAAAATAAAATAACTTAGGAAATAAAATAGAAATTGTAAGTTTTTAACTGTCACAAAGCAATATTTTTAAGAAAGTTTTAGAGGTCATAATAAAGCGATATAAATTAATATATAATATCACACGCACGTCTAACAATGTTCATATAATATAAAATAGCGGCCGCGTTGGCACGAGACATCTGTACGAGACTCCTAATGATGCTATTCAATATGGCAAGACAATAAAATATGTTAACCGAATAACATGTGACGTAGTTATATTAATGAACGGTCATCTGACGTAGTTCGGGAAGATGGAGACAGATAGAAACCTGCGTATTATTTTTGCCTGAACAATGATTAATATTCATTTCTTGCAGTTTACTCAGCGACCGCATAATTAGCGCGAATGAGATCAAAATGAAAGCCTGCAAACGCGAATTTACTGAGACGAGCGGAAGTACGAGTTAAACTAAATCTTTACTTTTTAATGTACTGGAAAGTCGTTGTTTCCTTTGTTTTATTAACAAAACTGCTTAATATGTACTTGGCGTCGTATATTTTCTACAAGGTGTTAACTTGTTGAATTCTGAAAGTATCTCCTAATTAAAGTTTCATATAAATATCTGTTACATTTACTATGACTCCTGTTTTCGTTACAATAGGATTTATCAAAAATTTAATTCAGAATGTTTATGCAGTCGCTTAGCATAGGTAGTGGTTATGATTAATTCTGCTTGTTTAAACAGAAATGTACAGGTTAATTCCTGCTTAACATTAGGGTATATAATACGTAACATTAACACAAGCAGTTCTTAACCTTTTGTTGTAAAAATACGTATATCGATTTCTTTACTTCCTTTAAATTTATGATTACCAAAAGTATTGCAATAACCAACAACAATTTTTTGAAACTAGCCTTCTGCGTTCTTTCAGTTTCATTGGTGCCGCTACGATGTATATCACTTACGAAAAACACGAAAGCAATCCGCTTGTACAGTAGTTTTGGTAATAAAAGCGCCAAGTGGAAAAAGGAGTAAAGTTCAGTAAAAAGAACGAGTGTTTGTGTTGGTTTCACCGATAAAAGAGTTAAGATCTAAATGGATGCCACGTTCTAATTAAATTCCATAAAACTTAAAGAAAAATAATATTTTTATAAGAAAAATATGTTACTTCGTCTCTAATTAATGTCTTACTCCGCAAGTTTCCATTTTCAAAGTTCCGTGCCTAGTTCAAACGTAAAAATGGAACCTTCATAAGATCATTCACTTATCAGTTTTTCCGTCTGTCTTATTATACGTTTTTCGTAAAACCCGTCTGACGTAGAAATTTGGTATTTATCATAGTTATAAGGCATATTACTTCGCACACATCTCATGGCTAACACATAAAAACGAAAAAGACAGGGTTTTAAAAGAATACGCAAAGTTTGCAGAAAAACAATAATAATGATTCTAGATGTCTTAGATTTTGATATATTCACGATGATATTAACTAACCCCCAACTTAATTACATTAAGCATTATTTAATATTTATTACGCTACGAAGTTAATATTATTGATGGCTTTTGATAAATAAAGTAATTTAATTTTAAAGGAAAAAGGAACCCTTCGTGGTTGAGATTGTCACTTGGCCCATGTTTTTTTAAAAATATAAATGAATGGGTTATGTTTGAAAACTGCAACAAAATTACAAATTCGTAGATTCCACTAATCACATTAAGATAAACATTCAACTAAATACAGTACAATAAAATTCGTTACCTACACCATAAATTCATGAAGAAAACGAACATAGTTTTACAGAAATAGGCCCACCAGTAAAAGCATCGTTAAATGAATGTACATAGCTGTTCCGGAAACCGATTACAGTAACTTCCTCGAAAATCAACAAGGCGCCAAAGTAAATTAAATTCCAACAATTCGGAAGGCGGTCAAACGACTTCGTCTAAAATCGTGAGTTGATACTGATTTACATATATTTTGTGCAAAACCTCTTATTCATGCACAGGTATTACGAAAATTTTAAGTTTAGCGGAAAAAATAACGCAGATGGCATTTTCTCTCGAACGAAGCTGCGACGGTCCACTAATGTCTGGCGGCGCGCAGCGCTATGTTCCGCAGGTGGAGGCAGCCGCAAAACTCGTCATAAATTCTAATTTCGCGTCGATTTTTTTTCATCCCTTTTACAAATTCGCCGTTATATTAATCCAGCTTTATTTTGTAATCGTCCGTTCCAAGTGTACTTCCTGTGCATAATATTTTATGACAGAAAATATTCCTTGTACAATGAAATTGTAAAAAAAAATTACGTTGACGCGACAATTGAGTGATAAATGTGCGTAATATGAAGATTATCGTGAAGGAAATTTGTTTTGAAATATTTATTCGTATAGAGAGTAGATTTATTTCTTGTTACTTTTATTTTTCTCTGAACTCATACATAAGTCAAGTGAAGTGTACTTTGAGAAATAATCAAAAACGATAGCCCAGTGAAATTCAACATTCCAAATGGCAAATCATTTTTAAGTCATTCAATTTGCCCACGGTTTCTTCGAATAATTTATACGAAAGGAACACCTTACAAGGAAGTAAAATTGCTTCGGATTCCCCGTTACGTCTGCATATCGAAAATTTGAAGTAGGTACCTACCCCTCGCTGCGTAGGCTGGGTGGGGAACGTGTGGTAGATTCTCCCCCAATAGCAAAACCCTATTAAGATTTCAAATAAAAATGTCCCTCTTATCCGAGCCTGCGTTAAATCTAACGTAACCTTAATTTCCAATACGCAGCAAAACAGAAATTCAAATTAGCATATTTGAAGGGTGCGAGGCGTTGGTGTCGAACCAAAAAGACGTTTCGATTAAATAAAAGGATTTGAATGATTAATTAAATATTTAAAATGACGTGAGAGCTTAATCAATATTCCACACGTTTTACACTTTTCTTCGTATTTCTACAGTTCTTATGCATTACAGTTTTAACTCGAAGGAACCCCTCTTTCTTTGACTAGCATGTTTTTCCGTTCGGCTAGCTTTTATTGACTAGTGAACAGATTGCTCCTTTCCAATTCTATCGATATTAGGGATTTCTAACGCCGATTTGGTTTATAAAACAATACATTATTAATTTCTTTTTCAGCGAATTGGATGATGAAAGTTTTGTCATTTTATTGCCACCTCAGGAAAAAGAATATTTCAAGTTTTACTTCAAGACTTTCAGAGCCTGAATTAAGGAGAAAATATTATTTCGCAATTAGATAGTAAAAAGCTATTGTTTTGGGATAAGCAAAATATGGTTTTAAGTAAATTTTCCATTATTTCCATATTTTCCAAATTTGTTCAATGTTATTAAAAATTTTTCAACTTAGAGTTCTGTGTCTCAAAAAGAAAAACAAAACACCTACAAGATCATTCACATATCTGTCCTCCCTATTATAGCCATTTTTCTCGGAACAGTTTGACATAGCAATTTGGAATTTGACATGGTAATAAAACATATCACGAGTTAACACTTAAAAATATTGATTTGAGAATTTTAAGGAAAGTGGTTACTAATAAGGTACTCAAAACTTTTCATTTTAATTTTATATGCAATGTGGAAGATAATTTGAAATAGTCAGAAAGGGTCTCAAAAATATTTCTTTTCGTAATTTTGTTAAGAACTGAAAAAGTTTACCGCTAAAAAATATGCTGAAACATTTTCAAAAAAATATGTTCCGCCCTTATTTCCGAAACTATTGAACCTAAAATTATGAAAGAATACAGAGTTTCGTCTACGCAAATGTGGTGGGAATGCTGTAGTGATAATTCCAGATGTTAACGTTTTTAGAAATATGCACCGTGTTTTTACGCCTCTGAAAGATACAGTTGACGACGCATTAACGTTGTGAAAAATTAAGATTTGTAAATAGTTTAACCAAAGTACTAGACACACTTTACTGTTTATAAATGCCCAAATGTGTACAGAACCTTCCACGTGAGAGTTCTATTCGTGCTTGACAGTTTTTAGATAGAAAATGAGACTAAAAAAATTGTGCGTGTACTTATATACGTGCGTTAGAAGTTCTTTGGCATTATACAAGAATTACTTCATTGAGCACGCAAATAATTAGTGGAAATAAAATAAAAAAGAATTAGATCGTGATTATAAATACGTTTGATAAAATAGAAATCCAATGAACTAATTAAATTTTAAAAGTAAAATTATTTCTGCTAGCATTCCATTAGAAGTCAATTTTGTGCTAGACCGTTTCCAAATTATCGCGCTTCAAATTTATTATTTTCTCATAGAGAGTAGTAAACAATTTGATTTTATTTTAAAAGTAAGTTTAAAATTCATTAAATTAAATTTAATTGTTTTAAAAATTTAAATGAATACTTCACATAAACAATTTTTAAATTTACTTAAATAATCTAGATAAAATTTTATTAGTAATGAGAAGAAATGAATATGCTGAAAATTTATTTTAATTTATTCGTTTTAAGTATTTATCATTTTTTTATCTTTTTAATGCAAATAAATACATATCGATTTCGAAATGGTCGGGCTGGTGATTGGCTCATAATACTTTGAAGCAATTCGACTTTATGCCCGCTTCGGCATTATGCCCGCTATAAGCGTGGGAAGTGAAACAGTTGTAACAGATGAACAAAACTCCTAATACTTTATGAGCCAATTGGTGTTTAATTTTCGCAACAAATAACTGTTTTAGTAAGTGTTTTCAGCAATACGTTAGTTGCATAATTTATTTAATGCTGCGACCTTATGCAAAGTTGAGTGTTATTTGAACGAATTATATGTCATAAAGAAATTGTAAAGTCACCAGCCTTTTCATGGCAATACCGCTTCATGTCCTCCTTGCACGCAACACAGTCCTTAACTCGATTAGCAGGTTTTGGTATGTCATGAATGGTTTAAATGTATCAATTTATTATTCGCTCTATGTAATTTTCGAAACTATTTACTTGATAAATGTGTCAAATTACTTATTTTAGTCATTTTATTAAAATTACCTCCAATATGAGACGTAAAAAAATTCGGGAGAATTTGCTTTAGCGAAAAACTGTGGTTCATGTGAACAATCGTGTGGCGTATGCCTTACGATTATTTACATCACTTTTAATATAACTAATGTTTTCTTGTTTCTGCATAGACGTTGTCGATTGACGAAACATATCCACACTATGAATGGTTAGATTCTTACTACTGTGCCAATACTCGTAATGGTATTTACAAAAATTTTGGCAAAATAATCTAAACTAATATTTAAAAAAAAGGAAAATAAGTACATTTAATTATTTCGGGTAAATAATTTGTAAATACTAGACTTAAAATTTATGCAAATTAACTTTTTAATAAACTCGAAAAATAAATCAAAGGGATCGAATCATATCTACATTATGAATGGTCTGATTTTTAAACTAGCAATAATATAATTTAATAAAAATCTCACCATTAATATCACTGTAACATGAATATATAATATGACACAAAGTTGTCAATCAGGAAAGATGATGTATTAAATCAAATACGATGATATTTCAGCTAAATGAGACACAATCTGTGAATAAATTGTTTCACTAATAAGAAAACAATAACTCATAAATAATCAAACAGATAAGAAACTTGGTAAAATTCATCATTTAGAGATGCAGATGCATCTATATTTATTAAAACTCCTTCACTGTCCAAGCAGCAAAAATTTGGAATCACCTGGATCCTGACATCAGGAAAATCACGTCTCTTAATATTTGCAAAGATCGAGTGAAAAAGTCCTGCCTCTCCTGAAACCTTTTCCTTTGTGTCCTTGTCTTTCCTGTCCTTTCCATCCCAAATTATGTTAATAGTTTTTTTTACTTTACTTTCGTATTTCTTTTTTTTTAAAGAATTTTCATTGTGAAATCTCTTACAGCCTACCAACTAAATTTCAATACAAATTGTCATGGTTGACTGGAAGAGATTGCTCATGTAACAATAAGTTCGCCATATGTACTATACATAAAAGTTAGTAAATAAATAAACATATGTGTATTCCTCCATTCTCAACAAACCACAATGAGACAAGAAAGGCCCTGAATTTAAATAAACCCATGGACAACTTAACAAATAAACCCATGGCCCTTAACTTAAATAAACCCATGGGCGCCGCTGTGTCTGTGCTTTGTCAGCATTAATTATAATAGTGACTGAAGGTAACTACGGAGGTAATTATGATAATATTTATCTATAAGCGAATATAACTTGCAAATAATTAGAACAGTCGTGCGTGATGCTAAACATTTTTTTTGTGGCAGGCACTAAGTTTCGTTATGCATTCAATTAATTTAACATTATTTAAATAACTTATTCATAAATATTTTTAAACTCATTTTAATAAAGCCTAATCTGTACCACCTCTATATATATATATATATATATATACATACATATTTATATATATATATATATATATATATATATATATATATATATATAAGAGTACAAGAGTCAGAAAAGTTAAATACAATTCTGAAAAAAAGAACTTACTACTTGGTCTTTCAAATTATTTCCACGCAAACATGAAGTGAAAATAAAATTCGAATACGTATGAATATTTAATAGCAAAAGCATGGCTTGAGGGCTCGCGAGTTAATTAAAACGCGTCCATTACAATAATGCTTTCAGGATGCAGTTGGGACTGCAGCACTTCTGTAGTACTTTGGACATACTCGTAATTGCTGATGCTCATGTGGATGATATGTCTATTACATTGCCTAGGATGTGCGACGGTTCCAACACCATCCAAAGCATGATCTCTGGTTGATTGCTCATTTAAATGCATATTCATATAACCAGTTTGTTTAATATCCATAAAATTATAAGTACGTAGATACAACTTTAGAAATGATTATATTAATATACGCTAATTGTAAATATTGCAAATTCGAATAATCTGTCATGTAACAATTATAAAAAAAGAAAGAAAATAAAAATTTGGAAATGTTTAAATATTCTTTTTACAATACATTTAGGCAAAATGATGATACATTAGTTACTGTTAAAGAAACAATAGTTACTCCTTTAACAATTTTCCTTTAAGTAACAACTTGAATTCCGTATACGAATTTCCTCTCGCATCCTACATTTTAACATATTTGAGTTTGTAATATTACATAATCCATCATCGGAAAATCTTCTATTTAATGCTAATACTTCTGATGTTTTTATTCTTGAAAACGCGACATATTACTTTAATGTTAAACATTGCGAGCTATCAATTGTAATTAGTTAGTTTTTTAAAATACCATGTTGTGTGATCCAAGATCCATATTATTTTCTACGGAAAATTCATTGAATTAATTTTTGCTTGAAATTTGTGACAGAGTACAAAGTCCATTTTGTTCAATATCAAACAAACGACGATGATATAAGTTGCAATGTGTCAATTCCATTTCTCGATAAGAATATAATTGAGCATCTCGAATTCTTTTCTGACGTTCTTTTGAATCAGAGACCAAAGAACGGTTATTATCTCGTTCCAGATAAAGTAAGCCTTCGTGATTTCGCTGTGACAACAACAAATATAAAATGTTTAAAATTATTTCATTACAGATGTTTAAAAAAATCTCAAGTGCGGAAGGTGGTTCAATTTACTTATAATTTGTTCTGTATAGTCCATAAAAATTAAAACTAACTTTGATTTTTTTAAATATTAGTCGAATCAGTTTCACGTAATGATGATATTATTGTGGGTATAGAATTAATAAATCTGAACAGTAGAAACAGGTAAAGAAACAGGGCCAATATAAATTGTACTTGTTAATACGAAATTGAGGTGGATTTAGGATTAAAAGATAAAGCTTATTACAGCTTAAAGTTTCTTTTTAACTTTAAAACTCATCTCATTAAAAATTAAGTGAAAAATATTAATGTAACTTATGATATGTGTGATAGTTTTGTCATAAAATGTACCACAAAACTATTTGGGTTGTGGGATAGTGATAGGGATTACTCCGCTCGCCCTAATGAGCATCGATAATTGAGATACGTGAGAAATAATATGTTTCATCATCTTATTCGTCAAGTTTCTAGATCAAACCGTTCTTGAGAATTCTACAGACATTTTTAACAATTTCTTTAGAACTATTTACCACAAAATTTTAAAATAAGGAACTTCACAATCCTTAATAATCACTCTTTCATATGTTATCCATACGACACATGAAATTAAAATAAAATACGAATTTTAATGTGCTCAATCTGAAATTAACACGTAAAAGTATTTCAGTATAGATATTTGGGATATGGGAGAATTAATGTGCTTTATCATTTTACTTTTCAAGTTTCCAAATCATACGGGTATGATGCAGATTAAACGTATCCTTTGCAATGTTGCAATAACGCTTTTTAGTTATAGTCGTGAGAAACGTCCGAGTAGCATGTGTCATTCTCCGCTAACAAATAATAAACAGATTTAACACTTTGCAGAATCCAACGAGTTAACACCTTGCAGAATCTCCAAAAAATACGACCTGAATTTAATATTAGGCAGTTTAAAGAAAGCGAACAGCGGCTTTCCAGTACATTAAAAAATACTGTTTTAATTTAACTAGTATTTCCGCTCGTCTGAGTAAATTCGCTTTGACCAACTTTCATTTTGATCTCATCCGCGCTAATTATGCGGTCGCTGAGTAAACTGCAAGATATGAACACTAATCATTGTTCAGGCAAAAATAATACGCAAAGTAAAAATATGTCTCCACCTTCCCTAACTACGTCGTACTATACAAAATAAATTTTGTTATTTTTAAAGACCCAAGAATTTCATTATTAAATATTGTTTGACAACAATAACACACAGCTAATTTAATGAAATGAAACATAATATTCCAATACAAAAAAATAATAATAGTTTCCCCGAACGGTATACTGGATAGATTAAAAGATTTATGCTTTCAATGGTGTAGTTCACCACGAGCTCCCGGCTTCAACTCCCGGTCGCCCGTCGAGCGGGCTGAACTGATATTTGTAATCGAGTGGTTTACACACTGCGATCGCCAAGCTGCCTGCTCAGTGTGGCGATTATGGCCATTATCCATAACGATACACGCATTGAGAGAGTAGTCCATGTGCAGTAGTGAACGGAGATAGTTTATTGATGATGATTGAAAAAAATGTCAATATTATAATAAATGATGGTTGTTTAGCAGTTAAAAGAAATATTTGAATATATTACAATATATTTAAATATTTCTCGCATTATAATACATATTACAATGTGATGAAAAATATTTTTATTGCAAATAAATCTCTTTTATGCGTTCCACTTAAATATAAGTAACAAAGTAAAAATACGGATCATGCAACGTCAGACGGACGCTAAAACTTTTGCAGCTCGCGTTTGGTCACTTGGAAACGTCAGGAGACTACGAGCAATCTGATTTTATAAAATATGAATAATTGTAAGCTTATAGTAATCTAGGCGAGTGCTATGCAAGTCTTGGCAAGGCGCGGTTGGGTACGCAACCTTGTGTCATTTACGGCGCGCCGCCGCCTGCAGTAAATGCAGGCTTTTAGTGACCAGTTACATTATGTACGTTAACCGCTTTGCTTGAGGTGCTAAAAGCAACGCAATGTGTACGAAAGTAGGGATGACACATTATTGCCGTATATTTGTTTCATCCCCTTTCATTTATTTAACGTTTCTTTTAACGTAATTAATATTGTTATTTATTATGAATTCGTACTTTCATCAGAATGGTGAAACTATCGCGTTAGAATATAAAAGAAGATAATAAGGGTGTTTTAGAAGAAAATGTTAGTGGATAAAAATAGTTTGTGCGTATGTCGATAAATCGGGTGCTCCATTCCGATTTTACAAATTTTTAAAGCTCATTTACGTACGTATGTACGCACGTATATGCACTTTAAATGGCTTATAAAATCTTAAGGCAGGCATCCGATTGATTAGGGATTGCTTTTATTTTAATCGTAGTTACTGGAAAGGAAAACACGATAAGTCAAAAATCCTGTTGTTTTTAGTATTAATTAAAATGGCGTTGCTCGGGTGAAGGCAAAAAACTAATTGTTTTTTCTACTCATTAGAATATACTGGCAGGCCGCGCGTGCAGTGGGAAAAGATGGCTGACGCATCATAGCTATGATTACGACGTTTGACAGATTAAACTCTAAAGGTTGTTATTTTATATAACAACTTGGATAAAGAACTCTTGATGCGAAATCATCCAACCATATTTCTGATATAAAACGAGGTTAGTTAGTTAATTTAGTGTCAAATTGTGAAACACTTTTATTGATGAAATTCGCACATTCCTTCATTTCGATGAAAATTTTTATGACAGAATTTTCACCAGCATATATCCCACTTCATATTAATTTTATATCAAATTCTAATAACAATATGAGATGTATCACCTTAATTTTAATAGTATATTACAATTTTTCATACAAATTTCATCTTCGATAAGACTACAATATTTTATATAATATTTTGTATAATTATAAACTATATTATCTAGTAATTTATTTATATTTACGTAATTTTATATTATGCCCTGTTATATTAGCGTCATGGAAATTAAATTACATTTAAAAAACCTTTACATAAAAATTAACTTGGCTTATTAGTAAAATAGAATATTATTTAAATGTAATCTTGGAGTCAGAAGAAAAATTACCGGATTATGGATTAACAATTCCCTTTTCTAATTACGAGAGTGAAATAAAGTGACATCACCAGCCAACACAATACGTAGCCTGTGATGACATCAATAACGTAAAGTCAAGTACATTTAACGTAGTGTTTCATTAACCTGTTTTTAATGTCACTTTATGGTTATTCCACATCTATCGTGCAATGGTCGCGATATCGGCCTGATTTGAGTAGTTTGAATTTGCATGTGAATATGTTTTATATTTAAATTAATTTATCTTGCCATTTAAAAAAAATATAATTTTTTATTATGGATAATGATGATCGTAATTTAGAAAAAAATCGAAGACGATATGTGAACTTTTAAGTGGAATATTTCCAAAATAAAATAATTTGGATTTACCTATTATAAATTTGCACAACTTGTTCGATTATTTACGCACGTAATTAATTAACCATGATATAAATCGAAAGCGGTTACACGTCGACATATTAAGGATACACGTGTGTATTATACTCATTAGATTCACTGACCACTTCGCTTAACGACGTAAGATTCATCATTCATTCTCAACTTGATAGTGCGATAGTAATATAAATTATAGTGCGATAGTAATACGACAGGATCCGCATCAGGTGTAATGTTTATATTTATGAGTACTGCATGAATAGTCGAATCATAATTTACGAGTGAAGTTTAATTTGATATCAACAATATTAAATGTGTCGTTTAGATACTTTCATGCATTTTTACATCCAAAAAATTGTCTAAAGATAAAATGACAAATGATGAATTTTACTTACGAGGTAGGCAGGTGGTGGCTGGCAGCCAACCAGAAGGTGAATTTCGCAGAGGTTTTATTACCTGTATTGTTTTCATTGAAATTAATTGAAAATGAAATTACGTTTTACGGAGACGCCATTAGTATTATGGGCGCATAGGTTTCTCGACAGTTTAGAACTTTTTTACTTTTTTCCAATAAGTGAAAAACATTTAGGTAAGACTTGGAAATATTCTGTAACAATGTATCATTTGTTTAAGGTAGTTTGTAAGATGAATTTAAAGCGATTTTTTAAAATATTTATTGGAACTGCCATCATTGTCAATAAATTAGGCCAAATTTCTCCATCTACGATTATTCCGATATATTTTGATAATTTCAATACAATGTATTCAAATATTCAGAATTTTTCCTAATCCTGGAAAACGCTAGAGAGAAAATGTGTATTTTAAAGAATGCGATTGTTTAAAATAATTTAGTTATTTTTATTTTGCTATAGATATTGTTAAAGCGTATTTAGTTATTGAAATAAACTCTTCGTCTCCATTTACATATGACCACAATATATTCAAGATAAAATACCGATTCCTAATTCTTACCAAGCTTTAGCTATACCTTCTTTTTATTCGTGTGATTTTATTTAACTCTAAAATTTTCTAATTGATTTTTGAAATTCTACGTTCAATGACAAATTTCAAAATCAATATTAAAATATACGAGATAACAAAGAAAAAAAATTGTACATTGTTAGTATATAATACTAATAATAAAAATACTCTCAAATACAAAGTTTTTCAAATTATAAAAAATAATTTTTTCATACTTATAATTTATTATAAACTAAAATTTCGAATTTATTTGCAAGGTGTGTGTTTTGAAAAAAACTTTTCGTGTGGTGTGTTTTAAAAAAAAAACACATTTAACAAACATACGTTAATAATCTTAACAGAAAAATTCCAATACACTACTGGGTAATTTAAATCTATGTATAGAGAAGTCCATATGATTTTTATACGTGAATAGACTGAAAAATTGTTACATATAAGGAATCGGACCCAATGTGGGCTACGTGGCACTTCGTATCCACACGAATTAGATATTATGGTACAAATTACCTATACTTACCATAGTCGTTCACCCAGTCATAGTCACTTATTACATTAGACTAAATAACAATTGCAAATAAGTTGTCACGTTAATTTTTCTTGAATCGAAATCCACACGAAGCCTCAAATGCTTTAAACACTACGCAGAAACTAGTTTTTATATAATACTAAAATTAATATATTTTACTATCCAGTCAATACAGTGGAATTAATTAACTTCTTGTTTAAATTAAGTTTCTCTTTGATAATCAAGCTTCTAAACCTCTTACTGTAAACATATAATTTTATTTAACATTTTGGCAACTCTCACAAGACAGGTTAAATAATATATAATTATAATTTCGTTCTAGCTCTAATCTGCAAATTAGAATAATAATGATTAAATTGGGCAATCAAATAAATTCAATTTACAAGGCAGTAGGGAATATTAATTATATAAAACCGTGAATTTTAAGTTCTTAATCCATAAAACTGTGGAGAATTCTTTAAATTGTCTTATAATTAGGTTCCGCAGCCATTGTCTTAAGGTAAGCGTTGGATGGAATATTTTCTTCTGGTTTAATTTGTTCTGTCGTTGAAATAATAAACTGAAGTTGTTTTTTAACCGTCCGAGCGTCCCATCGCTTAAAAGACTATTTTTGTTGCCTTTATAGTTAACAGTTATTTTTTATGTTTTTACGAATAATTCAAAGGGATTAATTTTCACACTAATATATTTTCATTGCTTTGTAGTTATGTTGGCTTATATCTCAAACTCTGTTTATTTTATGGAACTCTATAAAATAATTATTTTGAAATTGTATGTTTTTGTGTAAAATTAAAAATTAATCTTAACTTATTTCGACGGCGCTTATTTTTTACTACAGGTTTAAGTTTCCGTATCTCGTACTGAAAAAATGAACTGATATAAATCACTCATGCGTTTGTTTGTCAATCACGTACGATTTCCTTAAAAAAATCATGTGATATAAAAACTTAATATCTAACATAGTAATACATCCTAATAATCCAATAAAATATTTATAAATCAATAACCCGATGGAATAACTAAATAAAATATTAATTTATGATTGACAGAGGGATAAATAAAGTACTCAATTTTTTTTATTCCATTTCTCATTTACGGTATTATTTCACTAGATTTGTTATGATTCTTTAGGCACGCTATTAAAAAACAATGAGTGTGAAATTTTACGATGCGTGCATGCGTACTCATGATGCATGTACTCAAAAATCGACAGGACGATGCAACAATATCGACAGTACGAAGTTGCTCCCTAAACACATATTTGTATGGAATATTGATGATATTCAATATTCATGATATGATAGTCAATATTCATGATATGATATTCAATATTCATGATATGATATTCAATATTCATGATATGAATATTCAATATTCATGATAGTTAACGAGTTGTTTATAAATACACGATACGTGTTCTATATTCATACAAATCTAAATGATGTCCATGCTTTTAAAAAACATTTTTAGTAATTGAACTTTAATTGTGGTTCATATAATAAAAAAACATTTATTTATTTTGAAATAGCACTTATAAACCTGAAATATATTTAAGATGTATTTATTTAAGTGAAGTTAATTTTCGGTACGTATTTAGTTGCATTATAAATTATAAATTATTGCTTTATCATTTATTAAATACTAAATAGTTTACTACCGTGAAAGATATAGTGGGTAATAAATATATTTACGTTTTGAAAACGTTATATTTGTAAATAGATAAATGGAAATACTATGCAACCTTAAATGTTTATAAAACTCTGAATTCATACGAAACCCATAGTAGTAAGTACTTAGTATTGCGAATTCTACTCATATTTAACAAGTTTTTATCATAATATTATTTCAACGTTTATAGCATTAAATAGTTCTGTTCCTAGAATACTAAAACTTTCAAAACTATTGTAAACCCCTTTGTTAAAATTAGTCATCATTAATAATACGACTTTTTCCATAATATAAATAGAAAAAACATTATTCTAAATAGAAACAAACTGAAATAAAAATGACTTTAGAAGAAATTGTGACGTTATCTGATTCGTTCCATTTTTCAATGGAACGAATCAGATAACGTCACAATTTAAATTCAAAAACACACATTCAAAGACAATTAAAATTCCGCCGAATTTTAATTGTTTTTCCAAATTAGTTAACTAGAGCACATTAAATAAATAATTTATAATCCGTAAATTCAGTTTTATTTAATTGATAAGTTAATTACGCACGTTTCCCATATTAATTGCATGTCTTCTTCAAACAAAAGTTGTTTCACTTATTTGAGTTAACAATGTCACATATAAAATTGCATTTAATTGGATATTTCATGAATATATATACTTCTCGTTTTTTTGATGGAAATGTTGGAATACAACCTGCTTTTATGTTTGTAATTTAAAAAATATTTCAAATAGTTTTATCTCTTTACATAAAATAAAATAAAAAATAAGAAGTCATCAGGAAATTTTGTGCATTTTTTTCCACATAAACCTTAAAAATACACAAAGGTGAAAATTAATGTTTATTATCCACTTGTATACAATGTTTTATAGAGTTTGAATTGATTGTTATTAATATTGACACAATCGGAACTTATGTCTACACGCTATAACTGCCCAAAGCGAACTATCCACTAGATTTCGTTATTAAAGTATCAGCGCGCTGCACGGCACGCGGGGAGCAGAGGACAGGAAGTTGTAAAGCGCATAACAAACTTTCATTATTATTCAATCCAACCGCACTGAAACGATGCGAATAGAATACGAGATTCATGTAATCTTTAATTTCAAAATAAATTTCTGTAAAATTTTCGAACGTTTTTTATTCTTTTATTCGTGTCTTAATTCCATACATTCCGTGCCTAAAAATAAAACGTGAAAAATATAGCAGAAATAACACAGCAATTGTTAGTTATGATATTTAATAATTGTTTTAAGTGCATCGTAGTCTAAACTATAAGAGCCCCCGCAGACTACAGGTAAAATGATCGGCTGAAAATTTAGTCGAATTGACCTGCATACACGCATATTACGCAGATTAAACTGTTTGATCGATGAAGAGTGCTCAGACTACTCAGCAAGTAGACACGCTGCACTGCACGTACGCATACACCGTTTCATGTCAAATCTCGGAACGAACTGAGAGCATCGCCGATTAAACAGTTGGCAAGCCTGCGTGCTCGCATGTGCTATGCGAGAGTAAGCATCAATGATTAAGCAGTCGGCCAATAGTTGGTCAAATTTTTAATTGAAAGGGAGTTTGGTAGTTCATCAAACTTTTTAATCGGCCCATTTCGAATTTTTGTTTATGCGCACTCACATAAATCTTCATAAAAGTTAAGTATCCGATTAAATTATTAGCCAGTGAAAAGTCTGTAGTCTGCGATGGGGCTATAAATATGAATACGACCCGCCCATACAGATATTATAGTGCTATAAGCGGATGTGAAAGAAGAGACAGGCGCCGCTGATATCTGCGCAAGGCGGAAATTGTTCAGTAAACAGCGGTCTGGCGTTAGCCTTTGTGGGCTTGTCATGCTTAGTCCGCATTTCATCAACTGTTTTGTCTTTGTGCAATTTTAACATTTAATTTTAATCGCGTTTTAACAACTTGAAAACTTAATTGTTAATAAGGACGTGAAAGAAAATTCCTTCGACAATGTTATTACTGATGTAATTAAATGCAAATAATTTTAACAGTATATTGCACCGGTAAGTTGCTACCGGTTTTTTTCACCTTTTTTGCAATTTCTATTACAAGATAAGAGCAATATGGATACAATAAAAATCAATATTGGTGAATTTAAAAAATAATTGGTAATTAAGATAAGTTTATTTAAAACGTTATTGAATATTTAATAGATATTGCAATTTCTATTAGATATTTCCCATTCTCAAAATTTTATAAAGTTGTTTTAAACAATAACATGATGCTTACTGAAATCTTTTGAATGATTTCGATATCTTTGTTAATCAATGTCAGTTTTCGCTCGCTGAAAAAATTTTCTTTCAAAAACTTTCGATCGCTAGAAAAAATTAAACTTTTTTTTCTTAACCTTAAAGCGCGAAATTTCATTAAAGCTGTTTGACTCAGCATAATTTTATCGAAATACACAAAATACACGCTCTTTTAGCACAAATTATAAAGCCGGTATAGTTTAATGCCTTATGATGCATATAAAAATTCAATGAACGTCGAGCGGAGAGCGAGATGACCCAGCGACAGTGTGTATTCAATGTTCAATTTATGTAAATAAAATCGTGTGTAGCAGAACGGTAGCCAAGCAGTTTACGTTGGGGTCGACTAGCTATTTAATTTGTGTCGAATATGTATTGCCGATTTTGAGACATATTCAAATTATATTCATAAATAGCATTCAAAAATAACTCAGTACCTAATTATTGCCAAAAAAATGAGATATACGTTTTTAAGTAAATTATTCCGTTGACACTCAGATTTGTTTGATGTAAATTTCATATTCCCTACCAAAATTGGAAAAATGAAATGATTCATAATCACCTGGATGTCTGTATCTCTTTTATGTTTATTTGTCAGTCTAGCACAGGCTTTTATGTTTTTTTCGGAGTAATTTACAAAGTTGGTCTGGGTCACGATGCAAAGACTGCCACAAGTATTATATGTCATGCGATAGACGAGTCCTTGGTATCTTATTCGACGTTAAAGATTTGGTCCAGAAACTCATTTTTATTCCAGTTTTTTTGTATTTAGAATAATTTGAGGAATGATATAATGGTGTCCTTGAGAAAATCGTGTTATTAGTTATGATTAATTTTAACAAAGGTTTTTCTAATAGATTTCAAAGTTTTATTTTTCTGGGAACAGTAGGATTTAATGTAATAAATGTGTATATTGTTAGAAATGTGTACATTATTATAATATTATGATAAAAAAAAACTAGTTAAATATGAGTAGAATTCGCTCTACATTCCTATTACTACGGTTTCCGTGTGTATTTAAGGTTTTATAAACATTTAAGGTTAAGTACCATTTCCATTGATCTATTTACAAATATAACTTTTTTAAAACGTAAATGTATTTTTTTACTATGTCTTACGTAGAAGTAAAACATTGTGTGTATTTAAAGAAATGTTAAGATCCAGTACATTCGCTATTGTTTTGATTAACCTTTTAATCAAATCAGCTCTGTTTTTGCATGGTTATTTCTTTTAGCGGGGAGGGCTAAGCTCAGCTTTCATCGTTTTCAGAATATCTTTAAAATTGCATTATGAAAACAAAAATTGTGTGTGTACTTATGTACACGCGTTAGAAGTTATAATTCTTTGACATAAAACAAGAATAACTTTATTTAGCATGCAAATAATTAATGGAAATAAAGTAATGAAAAGATAGGACTGTGATAATAAATACGGTTGGTAAAATCAAAATTCAACCAATTAAGTTTTAAAAATTAAAATGCAGTCAATGAATTCTTAAATTTACTAAAGCAATATAAATAAAATGTAATAAATAATGAAAGTAAATGAATATGTTGAAAATTTATTATAATTTATTAATTTTAAGTATTTAAAGTAATAATTTATAATACAAATAAATATATATCAAAATTTAACGTCACTGAGAGAAATACACTTAAAATATATTTTAATAAGCTTATAAGCACTACTTATGCCAGAAACATTGAAAGGAAATAAATTAACCTTTGATTACATGAACCACCATTAAATTTCCTTTACTAAAAATTTTATTTAAAAGCATAAATATAATTTAATTTGTATTATAAATTCCTCAATGGCTATCATGAATATAGTATCAGTCTTTACAAGCATATAAATACATGTTTAGTTGAGTAACTTCATCCTGTCGATTTTTGTTGCATCGTGCGCGCACATCATGAGCAACTTCATACTGTCGATTTTTGTTGCATCGTGACTAACTTTATCCTGTTGATTTTTGTTGCTTCATGCGTGTGACACTTTCACCATTTTTTCATAACGTACCTAAAGAAGAATAACTTTAAAAAATATTATTCCAAATAACGACCTCTTTCAAATAGTACCCCAAATGCTAAATAAAATTAAAAAACGTTAGGTACTTTCTTTATTCCTCCTGTAATTTCTAAATGAATGTTTTATTTAGTTATTTCATTGGGCTATTGATTTACGAATATCTTATTGGGTTATTAGGATGAACTCTATAAATGGAGTGTAAGATAGAAACCAACATAACTGTCGAGTAATGAAAATATATAAATGGGAAAATTAATCACTTATAATTATCCATGAAAAGATAAAAAATGAAGTTGCTAACTATAAAGACAAAAGTAATATTTTAAGCGAATGGTTGCGCGGACGGTTAAAAATACTAATTATTAATTTATTATTTTAACAACACAAACAAGTTAAACCAGGAGAAAAAGTTTCATCCATGTTTATGGCGAGAGGTTTGAAGGTTTGATCACTAAAGAGAAACGTAATTAAAAAAATGTTAATTAATCCCAGTACATTGATTGGATAGCAAAATATATTAATTTTATTATTATATAAAAACTAGTTTCTGTGTAATTTTTAAAGCATTTGAATCTTTGTGTCAACTTCGATTAAAGAAAATATTAACATGACAACTTATTTGCAATTGTTCTTTCATCATATGTAATAGGTTACTATGACTGAATGAAACGACTGTGTTAAGTATAGGCCATTTTTCCATAATTACTAATTCGTGTAGATATGAAGTGCCTATGTAATCTGTATTGGATCCGATTCCTTGTAAATGATAATTTTTCCATTTATCATGTATTATAATTAAATGGACTTCTCTACTTATATTTTCAAATTACCCAATTGTGAGTTAAGATTTTTGCTATTAATATGAGTAAAGTATGTTTGTTAAATGTATTTTACATATATATATATATATATATATATATATATATATATATATATATATATATATATATATATATAGTATTTTAAAAATTACGTATTTAACTTTAAAATGTAATATGAATAAAAAGGGAGGTGCTCTAAGCTTTGGTAAGACCTAGGAATCGGTATTTTATCTTGAATGTAAAATGGTCATATTTATATAGAGACGAAAATTGTATTCCAATAACTATAAATCACTTTAATAATATCGATTGCAAAATAAAAAAATAGATGAAATTATTTTAAACGATCGCATTCTTCAAAATATATATTTTCTTTTTAGCGTTTTCCAGTGTTAGGAAATACTCTGAATATTTATAATGATACATACATATGTGATGTACATTTTTGGAGTAAATAATTGTTACCGATTTGTACCATATAAGGACGATCCTCTTTGAAAGATTTTGCAATAAATTTAATTGAAACAAAATAAGATATAAAATCAAATTTTCACCTTTTTTTTATTCTATCGGGATGAAACTTGTCACAAAAATAGAGTTGATCAAAATACGTCGTAATAATCGTAGATGGAGAAAAACCTCTAGTTTTGTTAATGATGGAAATACAAATAGGTATTAAACAAATGATACATTCACAATTAAATGAAACTACCTGATTTAGTATTATTTCTAATTTCTTTAAGTTCTTTACTACGGCCTAGGTTTCGTTGTATCACAACATTTCAGTTGGGCTATTAGCAACGATTGGAAGATCTTAGAATTAGATCTAAGAATTAAATAAAACTACGTGATGAAGTGTTATTCCTACTTTCTTTAAATTCTTTACCACGACCTAGGTTTCGTTGTATTGCAACATATTCAGGTCAGGCGAATAAAGATTAACTCTTAGGAACATCCAACAGCATTTATATATTACAAAAATAATACCGAAAGCCGGGTTTGTGTGGGTTTTCCTACTGCTTACGTTAATGCGTTTATTGTAGGGGAGTGATGTAAGTTTTATTATACTTTCGAAAGTTATACAATATACCAGTATTTTACTGAGGGTAATAAATTGCATTGATATTATTCTATGCGGTTATATAGTGCAAATATTCCGGTGTATATAATAAAATGAAATGGGTATTATTCTCTGTAACATATTTATACAATAGCAAGAGCATCTGATGGTTAGAACAAGGTTTACCACTAATTTTACATGTCTCCAGTGTACATATATATATATATATATATATATATATATATATATATGTACACATATTTTTTACATATTTAGATGTGTAGCTGGGCAAGTGTACTGCAGTATCAATGTTGTCTAACTATATTACGTCTAAAAGATGTTAAGTATGGGTGATGATATTACATTTAGTTGTTCATTTAATATATTATCGTTGGTGTCTTTCCTATGTCTATTTATTTCTAACGTTTCTAGGATAATAATTTTATTGCCTATTGTATTTATTTGTTATATATCAGGGAGCATTGTCGGTATGAGGGTGATTGTTATTTTCAATGAGGTGTTTTGCATCCACCTGAAGATGTTGTAATGCAACGAAACCTGGTCGTGGTAAAGAACTTAAAGAAAGTAGAAATAATACTATATCATATAATTGAGAACAATGAATTTCTACAAAATTAACGCCAAATAAATTCAGTACTACAAGTTTTACCTAATTTTTTTTTCGCTTATTGGTAAAACGTTCTAAACTTTTTTTTAACCTATGCGCCCATAATATTTATGACGTCTCCATAAAACGTAATTTCATTTTCAAAATATTTATTTGAGAAATGCCATAATTGATTCCACATTTAGGGCATTCATTACCGAAATGTTTTTTATTAATTACTGAAATTTCGTAACTTTTGAAATTCCTTTTATTGACATTAACGAAAATTTATTTTATTAATTAATTATTTTTTCTTGTACGACATACGTAGGTACACTATCTAAACTTGACACGTATATAAAGTCGAAAAATAAAATTAACCCTAACCTAACAAGAGATTTTTGGAAAACAATATACATAATAAAATCTTTACAAAATTTACCTTCCAATTGATACATGCCATCGGTTTTATGATTTATTTTTATTAAAATTCATCATTTGTTATTTTATACCTTTAGACATAATTTTTCCGACACACATGTCAAAATACAAGAAAGTATCTAAACGATACATTTAATATTGTTGATATCAATTTGAACTTCGCAAGTACTCGTAAATTATGTTTGGACTATTCATGCAGAACTCATTAATATGATACTATCGTACTATCAAGTTGAGAATTAATGACGAATATAATGTCGTTATTCGAACTGGTCAGTATATCTAATAAATATCATACACATGTGTATCCTTAATATGTCGACGTGTAACCGCTTTCGGTTTATGTCATGGTGTCATGTCATTCATGTCATGGTGTCATGTCATTCATGTCATGGTGTCATGTCATTCAAGTCATGGTACCATGTCGTTCATGTCATGGTGTCATGTCATTCATGTCATTCCTGTCATGGTTTATAATTAGCAAATCCAAATTAGTTTAGTTAGGAAATATTCCGTTTAAAAGTTTACACGTTTTTTCGGTTTTTCTCTAAATTATGATCTTTATTATATATAACAAAAAATAAATATTTTTTGTTAAATTATATAATAAATTAATTTAAACAGAAATATATTTCAAATGCAAATTCAAACTACTCAAATAACGCCGATTTCGCGAATGTTGTATGATAGATGTGGAGTGAGAGTGAAATAACATAAAAACACGTCAATATAACTTTGCATTAAATATACTCGACTTACCGACTCGACCTCACCACAGGATACTTTCTTAATTAGGAAAGGGATTTTTAGGTCATAATCGGGTAATATCCTATTTTACTAATAAGACAAGTTATTTTATATGATAATATTTTTTAAATATAATTTATTGTCCATGATGATATAAAATTCATAATAACAATTACAAAATCCTATATAAATTACTTGATTACTTCTATTTATTTTTATTTATGTGAAGATAAAATTTATTTAGAAAATTGTAATGTGCTATTCAAATTAAGACGATATATGTCCCATTAGTATTAAAATTTGAAATAAAATTAAAATGAAGGAGGATATAAACTGGCGAAATTTTTCATCAAAATAAAGCAATGTGTGAATTGTTCTAATAAAAATGTGTGTTAATTTGACACTAAATTAACCAAGTTTGTATTATATCAAAAATATGGTTGGATAATTTTGCATCTCTTCATGCAAGTAATAATAGAAAAGAGCTTCTAGTTTGAGCTGTCCAACAACGTAATCATAGCTATAATGCTTCAGTATTTTCTAATCTTTATATAAAGCAATTAGTTTTCTGCCTTCACCCCAGCAATGCTATTTTGATTATAACTGAAAACAACAGAATTTTGACTACTCTTAAAGTCAAAACAATCCCTAATCAATTGGATGATCCCTTAAGATTTTATAAGCCATTGAAAGTGCACATATGTGTGTACGTGCGTAAGTACATATGTACGTAAATGCACTTTCAAAACTTATAAAATATAAATGGAGCACCCGATTTATTCACATACTCACAAACTATTTTTATTCACTAAAATTTCTTTCGAAAACACCCTTACTATTTACTTTTAGCGATTCTAACTGCTTACTACTTTCACCATTCTGATGAAAGTGCGAATTAATAGTAAACAATAACAATATTAATTACGTTAAAAGAAACGTCAAATATACGAAAGAGAATAAAAGAAAATAAACGGCAATATTGTGTCACCCCTTGTGTCACCTTGCGTTGCTGTTACCACTTCAAACAAAGCGGTTAACGTACATAATGTAACTGGTCGCTAACAGCGGACATTTAGCGGCACGCTTTAACTGGGATTTACATGGTTGCGTACCCGGTAACGCCTTGCTAAAACACTAGCACTCGCCCAGACTAGCCGCGCTATTGAAAGCTTACAATTTTTCATATTTTAAACAATCGGATTGCCCCTGTTAGTCTGACGTTTCCAATTAATAACACATGAGCTGTTGTTTAGCTCTGTTTTAGCCCTCGTCTGGCTTCGAACGAGCGGACATTTTCATATTGTTAAATATAGTTAAATAGACGCATAAAAGACACTTATTTGCATCGAAAACATTTTTTGTCGCATTGTAATAATATAATGCGACAAATATTTGAATAGATTGTAAATCGTTTAAATTTTTCTTTTAATTACTAGAGAACCAAATTTTTTCAGTCATCTTTCACTGTTGAACGTAGGCTTCTCTCAATGTGTGTGTTATTATAGATAATGCCCATAATCGCCACTTGGAGCAGTCAGCTTGGCCATCGCAGTGTGTAGTTTCTCGCACCGGTGTGGATTCTCGCCATCGCTGATCTATGGTATTTTAGCTACTTGATTACAAATATCAGTCCAGCCCGCTCGATGGGCGACCGGGTGTTGAAGCCGGGACTTCACGGTACACTACGTCATTGAAAGCCTTAAGCATTTGATCTATCCAATATATGTCGTCCAATCTATTCAATATCCAATATATTTCCATATCCAATATATCCAATATCCTATATATTCAATATCCAAAGTATCCAATATATGTGTCTTTAATTAACCATCGTAGCAATAAGTCCGCCATATGTATCAATTAGATACATTAAATTAGAGAAATAAATAAATAAATATACCGCGCGGGGAATATATCATTATTTTTTCCGCATTAGAATATCTTGTTTAATTTTCTTAAATTACCTCTGTGCTATTATTATCAAATAATATTTTCTAACGAAATTTGTTGGGTCTCTCAAAATATTAAACAAAGCACTTCTTACTCGTATATACTTTACTTTGTATGGTGTTTCGAGATAAGCTGCTTTTGAGTACAAACACCAATTTACGATGTTTAACAGTTGCAATATTTTGTTACCAAAATATAATACCCCTTAAACTGTACGGTAATTCAATACCTAGATAATTTAGGAAAGTAGCATACTTTAGCTTATTTAGAAATTTAAATCGGACTTTAAAAATAATGTTACAAAATTAAATAAATTAGGAAATAAAATAGAAATTGTAAGTTTTTAACTGTCTGAAAGCAATATTTTTAAGAAAGTTTTAGGGGTCATAATAAAGCAATATAAATTAATATATAATATCACACGCACGTCTAACGATGTTCATAAAATATAAAATAACGGCCACGTTGGCACGAGACATTCGTACGAGACTCATAATGATGTTATTCAATTTGGCAAGACAATAAAATATGTTAACCGAATAACATGTGACGTAGTTATATTAATGAACAGCCATCTGACGTAGTTAGATAAGATGGAGACAGATAGATACCTGCGTATTATTTTTGCCTGAACAATGATTAATGTTCGTTTCTTGCAATTTACTCAGTGCCCGCATAATTAGCGCGGATGAGATCAAAATGAAAGCCTGCCAAAGCGAATTTGCTCAGACGAGCGGAAGTACGAGTTAAATTAAAACATTATTTTTTAATGTACTGGAAAGTCGCTGTTTCCTTTGTTTTATTAACAAAACTGCCCAATATTAACTTCACGTCGTATTTTTGGGGATTCTGCAAGGTGTTAACTCGTTGGATTCTGAATGGTGTCTCCTAATTAACGTTTCACACAAATATTTGCAAGATTTACGACTCAAATCCTCGTTGCAATAAGATTTATTAAAAATTTAATTCAAAATGTTTGTGCAGTCGCTTAGCATAGGTAGTGGTTATGCCAAGCGACTGCACAATTTTAATGTTAGTTTTATTTGTTTAAATATAAATGCAGAGATTCAATCCCGTCTGTCTATTTGGCATTAGGCTATCTAATACGTAACATTAACACAAGAAATTTAACCTTTTGTTGTAAAAATATGTATATCGATTTCTCTACTTACTTTAAATGAACGATTAACAAAAATATTGCAATAACCAACAAGAATTTTTTGAAACGAGGACTCTGCGTTCTTTCAGTTTCACTGGTGCTATAAGATGTTATTTAGGTTTTTGATTACAAATCAATCCCCTCTTACAGTAGTTTTGGTAATAAAAGCGCCACGTGGAAAAAGGAGTCAAATTCGATAAAAAGAACAAGTATCTGTGTCGGTTTCACCGATAAAAGAATTAAGATTTAAATGGATGCCAAGTTCTATCAAAATTCCGTAAAACTTACAGAAAAATAATATTTTAAAGACAAAAAATATTGAATATAATTGGTGTTAATTTTGTAGAAATTTATTATTCATAATTAAATGAAACTACGCAATGTAGTATTATTTCTATTTTCTTTAATTTCTTTACCACGACCTAGGTTTCGTTGTATTATAACATCAGGTGGGCTATTAGCAATGATTAACGCTTAGGAATATCATACAGCATCGATGGATATTCACATTACAATAAACATTCATCTAATCACATTATAGTAAAATTCGGTACTTGCAACATAGATTCGTGTAGAAAACGAACACAGTTTTACAGAAATATGCCCACCAATAAAAGCATCGTCAAATGAATGCACACAGATTTTCCGGAAACCGATTACAGTAACTTCCTCAAAAATCAACAAGGCGTCAAAGTAAATTAAATTCCGACAATTCGGAAGGCGCGCAAAGGACTCTCTAAAATCGTTATTTGATGCTGATTTACATAAATTTTGTGCAAAACCTCTTATTCGTGCAAAGGTATCAAGAAATATTTTAAGTTCAGCGGAAATAATAACGCAGATGGCGTTTTCTCTCAAATGAAGCTGCGACGGTCCACTAATGTCTGGCGGCGCGCGGCGCTATTTTCCGCAGATGGAGGCAGCCGCAAAACTCGCCCATAAATTCTAGTTTCGCGTCGATTTTTTTTCATGTTTTACGAATTCGCCGTTATATATTTCAGTTTATTTTACAGTCGCTCATCCTAATGTTACTTCCAGTGCATAATATTTTATGGCAGAATATATTTCTCGTACAATAAAATTGTTACGTTGATGCGACAATTGAGGGATAAAAGTGCATATTATGAAGGTTATCGTAAAGGAAATTTGTTTAGAAATTCTTATTCGTACGAAGAGCAGATTTATTTCTTGTTACTTTTATTTTTCTCTGAAACTCATATCTAAGTCCAGTCAAGTATATTTCAAGAAATATTCAAAAAGCTAGCCCAGTGAAATTCAACATTTCAAAGAGCAAATAATTTTTAAGTCATTCAATTTGCCCACAGTTCCTTCGAATAATATATACGAAGAGAACATCTCACAAGTAAGTAAAATTGCTTCGGATTCATCGTTTCGTCTGCATATCGAGAATTTGAAGTAGGTACCTGCCCCTCGTTGCGTGGGCGGAGGGCGGAACGTGCGGTAGATTCTCTCCCAATAGCAAAACCCTATTAAGATTTGAAATAAAAATGTCCCTCTTCTCCGAACTTGCGTTAAATTTAATGAAACCTTAGTTTCCAATACGCAGCAAAACAATATTTCAAATTAGCATATTTAAAGGGTGCGAGGTGTCCGTGTCGAACCAAAAAGATGTTTTGATTAAATGAAAGGATTTGAATTAATAACTAAATATTTAAAATGATGCGAGCGCTTAATCAATATTCCACACGTTTTCCACTTTTCTTCGTATTTACAGAGTTCTTATACATTACAGTTACAACTCGAAGGAACCCTTTTGCTTTGATTAGCATATTTTTTTCCATTCAGCTAGCTTCTATTAATTTTTCTTGTTTTGAGACGTCGATATTGACTAGTGAACAGATTGCGTATTTCCAATTCTACGGGTGTTAGGGATATTTGTAACGACGATTCGATTTATAAAACAATACATTTTTAATTTTTTTTAAGCAAATTGGATGATGACAATTCTGATATCAGAAGCCTGGAGTAGAAGAAAATATTATTTCGTACTTAGATAATACAAAGTATTGTTTTGAGATAAGCAAAATTTAGTCATGGATAATTCTTTCGACACTCAATCGTTCACGGATAATTAGTAACATTAAGTAAATTTTACATCATGGAATATTTTTTCAATGTTATTAAATAAATTTTCCACTTACAGTTCCGTATGTCAAAAAGAAAAGAAAAACTCCTACATGATCACTCACATGTCTGTCCTTTTCCCTATCATAGCTGTTTTCTTCGGAAACGGATAGTCGTAGCAATTTAAAATTTGACATAGTAATAAAACATGTCATGAGTTAACACTGAAAAATATTGATTTGCGAATTTTAGGGAAGTGTGGTTACAAATTAAGTGTTCAAAGTTTTTATTTTAATTTCATTTACAATGAGGGAGATTGTTTGAAATAGTTAGTTATAAGGGTCTCAAGAATCCTTTGTTTTCCTAATTTTAGTTAACTTCTGAAAAGGTTTACAACTAAAAAATATACTAAAAGATATTGAAAAAAATATGTTCCGCCCTTATTTCCAAAACTGCTGAACCTATAAATATGAAAGAACATATAGTTTCGCCCACGCAAATGTGGTAGGCATGCTGTAGCGATGATTCCAAATGTTAAAGTTTTATATTTAAATATGCACCATGTTTTAACCCCTGAGAAAGATACAGTAGACAACGTATTAACGTTGTGAAGAATTAATATTTGTAAATAGTTTAACAGAAGTACTAGGTACTCTTTAATGTTTATAAGTGCATAAATGTGTACGGAACTTTCCCAGCGAGAGTTGACAGTTTTTAGATAGAAAAAAGTCTAAAAAAAATGTTTGTGTTCTTATGCACGTGCGTTAGAAGTTATACTTCTTTGGCATACAACAAGAATAACTTTATTGCGCAAGCAAAGAATTAATTGAAATAAAATAATAAAAGGATTGGAGAGTGACTATAAACACGGTTGATAAAATAAAAATTCAATGAAATAATTACATTTTAAAATTAAAATTTATTTCACATAATTTTAAAATTAATTAAATTAGATTTAATTGTTTTAAAAATTTAAATGAATACTCAGCGTTCAATTTAATATAAACATATCTTACTCGTACATGGATATATTAATTATTAAATTTACTTGAACAATCTAGATAAAGTTTAATTAGAAATGAAAATAAATATACTGAAAATTTATTTTAATTTATTAATTTTAAGTTTTTATTAATTTATCATTTTTAATGCAAATAAACACATATAAATTCCGAAACGATCTGGCGGATGATTGGCTCATAATAGAAAGCAAGTAGAAAAATAAAATGTTGGATTACTTAAGTGTCAAATAAATTATCTAAATATATGTTCAGTGAGCAACTTCAGGCTGTCATTTTTTGTTGCTTCGGGCCAACTTCAACCTGTATTCTTAAAATTTCGCTCTCATAATTTTTTCATCCACGTCTGAAGAAGTATGCCTTCAAAAATATTTTCTTAAAGTTATGACTTTGAAGCAATTCGACTACGGCATTATACCCGTTATAAACTTGGGAAGCGAATGAGTCAATTGGTGTTTAAATTTCGCAACAAATAACTGTTTTAGTAAATGATTTCGACAGTACATTAGTTATATAATTTATTTAATGCTACAACCTTATGTTACCATAGTTCAAGTGTTATTTGAACGAGTTATTTTCCGAAAAATTGTAAAGTCATCAGCTATTTCATCGCAATACCGCTTCATGACGTCTTTGCACGCAACACAGTCTTTAACAACTAGTTTTATTATGACATGAACGGTTTAAATGTACCAATTTATTATTTGCTCTATCTAATTCTCGAAACTATTTACTTGATAAATGTATGAAATTACTTATTTTAGTCATTTTATTAAAATTATCGTCAATATGAGAGGGAAAGAAATAGGGGAGAATTTGCTTTAGCGAAAAACTGTGGTTCATGTAAATAATCGTAGAGCATATGCCTTACAATTATTTACATCACTTTTAATATAATAAACTTTTCATGTTTCTGCATAGACGTTGTCTATTGAAGAAACATACCTACACTGTGAATGACCTGATTCTTAAACTAACAATAAGATAATTTAATAAGAAATCTCAAGATTTATATCGCTGTAATATAAATCCATAATATGACGCAAAGTTGTAAATGAGGAAAATGTTATATTTTAAATCAAATACGAATATTTGAAAGTATTAACGTTTCAGATACGGCGGATTAATAACCTTTATCATATACCACTGCGCCAATACTCGTAATGGTATTTAGAAAAATGTTGACAAAATAATCTAAACTATCATTTTGTAGAAAGTAAATGTAGAAAGTATATCTAATTATTTCAGATCGATAATTTATCGATACTACACTTGAAATTTATGCTAACTAACTTTTTAATAAACTCGAAAAATGAATGAAAGGGATACGAAACATATCTATACTATGAATCTTCTTATTCTTAAACTAGCAATAAGATAATTGAATAAAAAACTCACTATAAATAACTCATAAATTAATCAAATAGATAGAAAAGATGCAGTATGTATATTCCTCCATTCTCAACAAACCTTAATGAGAAGCTTTTTTCGACCCAATAGACAAGGAAGGGCCTTAACTTAAATAAACACACGGACAACAGCGTCGATGTGCTTTGTCAGCAATAACTGTATGTAATGGTAACTGAAGGTAATTATGATAATATTTATCTAGAAGCGAATATAATTTGCAAGTAATTAGAACAGCCGTGCCTGGTGCTAATTTGTTTTTGTGGCAGCTACTAAGTTTTGTCATGCATTAAATAAATTTAACATTATTTAAATAAATTATTCAAACATATTCTTAATTCATTTTAATAAAGCTTAATCTGTGACACCCTCTAATAAGAATCAATACTGATTTAAGCAATATTGATAAAACACCTTGATAAAGTTAATTAAGACAAATCTTAAAATATATCACATTCATTTTAAAATGAAATAAACGCATGAATATGTATACAATGATGCAATAAATAGAAAAGTTAAATGAAGTTCGGAAAAAAAAACGTATAACTTGGTTTTTCAAATTATGTCCACACAAACATCAAGTTAAAATCAAATTCGAGTACTTCAGTGCACAATACAAAATTGACGTATAAGTACTTATGAGTATCGATAATTAAGATACGCGAGAGTTAACATGTTTTATTAACTTATTTGTTAAGTTTCTAGATCAAACCGTTTTCAGATCAAACGGACATTTTTAGCAACCTCTAGAACTATTTTCCACAAAATTTTAAAATAAATAACTTCACAATACTTATTAATCGCTTTTTCAAATGTTATCCGCACGATAAATGAAATTAAAATAAAATACGAATTTGTATGTGCACAATCTAAATTTAACATCTAAATATTTTTGAGGGTCCATAATGGAGATATGGGAGAAATAATGTGCTTTACTATCTTACTTTTCAAGTCTCAAAATCATACAAGCATGACGCAGATTAAACATATCCTGTGCAACGTTACAATAATACTTTTGAGTTATAGTTCCAGCTACTGCTAACAAATGGTAAACAGATTTAACACCTTGCAGAATCCAACAAGTTAACACCTTGCAAAATCTCCAAAAAATACGACGCGAAGTTATATTAGGCAGTTTTGGTAATGAAACGAACGAAACAGCGGCTTTCCAGTACATTAAAAAAGATTGTTTTAATTTAACTCGTATTAACGTTCATCTGAGTAAATTTGCTTTGACAAGCTTTCATTTTGATCTCATCCGCGCTAATTATGCGGGCGCTGAATAAACTGCAAGAGACGAACTTTAATCATTGTTCAGGCAAAAATAATACGCAGGTATCTATTTGTCTCAACCTTCCTTAACTACGCCAGATGGCTGTTCATTAATATAACTACGTCACATGTTATTCGGTTAACATATTTTATTGTCCTGCCAAATTGAATAGTATCAGGTCAGACGGAGTTAAAATGTTTACAGCTCGTGTTTTATAGCTTGGAAACGTCAGGCGGACACGAGCGATCTGATTTTATAAAATATGAATAATTGTAAGCTTACAGTAGTCTAGGCGAGTGCTAGTGTTTTGGGAAGGTGCGGCCGGGTATGGACCCTTGTGTCATTTACGGCGTGCCGTCTGCAGTAAATGCACGTTGTTAGCGACCAGTTACATTATGTATGTTAACCGCTTTATTTGAGGTGGTAAAATCAACGCAAGATGTACGTAAGTAGGGCTGAAAAAATATTGCCGTTTATTTGTTTCATTCCCTTTCATTTATTTAACGTATCTTTTAACGTAGTTAATATTATTGTTATTTATTATGAATTGGTCCTTTCATCAGAACGGCGAAAATATCGCGTTAGAATCCAAAAGGAGATGGTAAGAGTGTTTTCGAAGGAAATGTTAGTGGATGAAAATAGTTTGTAAGTGTGTGAATACATCGGGTGTTCAATTCAGATTTTAAAAGTTTTGAAAGCGCATTTATGTACGTATGTACGCACGTATGTGCACCTTAAATGGAGCATCCGATTGATTAGGGATTGTTTTTATTTTAATCGTAGTTAGAGGAAAGGACGACACATAAGCTCAAAATTCCGTTGTTTCAGTTATATTTAAAATGGCGTTGCTGGGGTAAAGCCAAAAACTAATTGTTTTTTCTACTCATTAGAAAATACTGGCAAGCCGCGCGTGCAGTGAGAAATGATGGCTGACGCATCGTAGCTATGGTTATGTTGCTTGACAGCTTAAACTATAGAGTATGTTCCTTTCCATTATAACTTGGAGAAAGCACTAATTTCAACCACATTTCTGATATAATACGAGGTTAGTTATTTGAACAGTGTCAAATTGTGACACATTTTTATTAGCGAAATTTGCACATTGACAGAATTTTCACCAACTTATATCCCACTTCATATTAATTTTATAATAAGTCTAAATTTTAATGGTATATTACAATTTTTAAAATAAATTTTATCTTCGATAAGACTAATATTTTATATAATTAGAAACTATGTAATCAAGTAATTTATTTATATTTATGTAATTTTGTATCATACCTTGTTATATTATCGTCATGGAAATTAAATTACCTTTTGAAAACTTTTACATAAAAATTAACATGGCTTATTAGTAAAATACATTATTTTAATGTAATCTAGAGATCAGAAGAGAAATTACTGGATTATGGCTTAACAATTCCCTTTTCTAATTACGAGAGTGAAATAAAGTAACATCACCAGCCAACAAAATAAGTAACCTGCGATGACGTTAGTCCCGTAAAGTCAAGTACATTTAATGTAGTGTTTCATTGTGTTTTACTGTCATTTCATTGTTACTCCACATATATCATGCAACGGTAGCGATATCTTATTATTTGAGTAGTTTGAATTTGCACGTGAATATATTTCTATTTAAATGCATTGATTTTGTCATTTAACAAACAAATTATATTTTTTTATTAAGGATAATGAAGATCACAATTCAGAAAAAATCGAAGACGATATGTAAACTTCTAAGTGGAATATTTCCAAAATAAACTAATTTGGATTTACCGATTATACATTTGCACAACTTGTTCTGTTATTTACTCACGTAATTAATTAATCATGATATAAATGGAGAGCGATTACACGTCGACATATCAATGATACACATGTGTATTATATTTATTAGATACACTGACCAGTCCGCATAACGACGTAATATTCATCATTAATTCTCAACCTGATAGTTCGATACTAACATAAATATTTACGACAGGATCCGCGTCAGGTATAATGTATTATATTTATGAGTTCTGCGTGAACAGTCGAATCATAATTTATGAGCGAAATTTTAGTTGATATCAACAATATTAAATGTGTTGTTTAGATACTTTCATGTATCAATATATAAAAATACATATACCAAATATTCGTTAATCATCTTAACATCAAAATGCTAACATACTACTGGGTAATTTAAATCTATGTATAGATAAGTACATGTAATTATTATACGTGGATAGACGGAAAAATTGATACTTCTAAGGAATCGGACCTAATGTGAACTACGTAGCACTTCGTATCTACACGAATTAGTAGTTATGGTAAAAAATACCTATACTTACCATAGTAGTTCGCCCAGCCATAGTCACTTATTACATTCGATTAAATAACAATTGCAAATAAGTTGTCATGTTAATTTTTTCGAAATCGACACGAAGCCTCAAATGCTTTAAAAATTACACAGAAACTAGTTTTTATATAAAACTAAAATTAATATATTTTACTATCCAGTCAATACACGGGAATTAATTAACTTCTTGTTTAAATTAAGTTTCTCTTTGATAATCAAGCCTCTAAACCTCTTACTGTAAACATATAATTTTATTTAACATTTTGGCAACTCTCACAAGATAGGTTAATAAATATATAATTATAATTTCCTTCTAGCTCTAATCTGCAAATTAGAATAATAATGATTCAATTCGGCAATCAAGTTAATTCAATTTACAAGGCAGTGGGGAATATTAATTATACAAAACCGTGAATTTTAAGTCCTTAATCCGTAAAGCTGTAGAGAATCCTCTAAATTGTCTTACAGTTAGGTACCGCAGCCATTGTCTTAAGGTAAATGTTGGATGAAATATTTTCTTCTAGTTAATTTGTTTCTGTTGTTGAAATTTTTTTAACCGTTAGAGCGCCCCTTCGTTTAAAAGATTATGTTTGTTGTAACTGTTGCCTTTATAATGAGATAATAATACAGTAATTTTTGTGTTTTCAGGAATAATTCAAAAAGATTAATTTTCACATTAATATATTTTCATTGATCGATAGTTATGTTGGCTTATATCCCAAACTCTATTTATGGAGTTCCATAAAACAATTATTTTGAAATTGTATGTTTTTGTGTAAAATTAAAAATTAATGTTAACTCGTTTCGACGGTGTTTATTTTTTTAATACAAGTTTATGTTTACGTATCTCAAATTGAAAAAATGAACTAATATAAATTATTCATTTATCTGTGTGTTAGTCACGGCCGGTTTTCTTAAAAAAACATGCAGTATAAAAACTTGACATTTGGCATAGTAATACATCTTAATAACCCAATAAAATATTCATAAATTAATAACCCAAGGAAATAACTAATTAAAATATTCATTTAAGATAAATAACTCAACTTGTTTTTATTACATTTCTCATTTACGGTATTATTTCACTATGTGTTATGAGGAATAATATTTGTTGAAGTTATACTTCTTTAGGCGCGTTATGAAAGAAATGATGAAATGTGAAATTTTACGATACGCGCATGCGGTACTCATGATGCAATAAAAATCGACAGGACGATGCAACAAAATCGACAGTACGGAGTTGCTCACTAAATATATATTTGTATGAATATTCATGATAGCTAACGAGTTATTTATAAATACACAACACGTCTTCTTTATTCATAGAAATCTAAATTATATCCATGCGTTTAAATCATATTTGTAGTAATTGAAATTTAATTGTGGCGCACATAATAACAAAAAAACATTTATTTATTTTGAATATTCGTGATTGAAATAGTACTTATAAGCTTTCTAAAATATATTTTAAATGTATTTTGTTAAGTGAAGTTAAGTTTGGTTACGAAATTATTTGCATTATAAATTATACATTTTTAGTTTATTATTCATTAAATGCTTAATGTTTTACTTCCGTGAAAGATATAGTGGGAAATAAATATATTTACGTTTTGAAAAAGTTATATTTGCAAATAGATAAATGCAAATGCTATGTAACCTTAACTATTTATAAAACCTTAAATACTTACGTAATCCTTAGTTGTAGGAACGTGGAGCGAATTCTACTCGTACTTAACAAGTTTTTATCATAATACTATTTCAACACGTTTATTTTATTAAATAGTACTGTTATCAGAAAAACAAAACTATTAGAAAGCTTTTTGTTAAAATTAATCATCATTAATTAGTTTTTCCTTGATCACCATTATAAAGTCATTTGTCACATTTACTGGTTAATATATTTGATTACCGCGCTCAATTTTACTAGTGATTTTACACAGGTTCTGTTTTTCTTTTTAAGGTACGTTTTTAAAAATTGGAAAAGACTTCTTTTTAGTTTCGGACATTTAAAGCTGTCGTATCGGAAACGGTTGAATTTTTTTTTGCATTCACCAAAAACATTTTACGTTTTGCATGACGAGAGAATGTTGCATAGAAAAAGCAGTGTACATATGTAATCTGGGATTATCTAACATTATTACATAAAAGAATCAAGTATGAGTTGAACTTCATGCAATAAATGTAGGTGGAAAAATGTGGAAATTATCGATTTTCAGCAATACTGCGACTGTGTGCTATTTCATTTTCATAAACATGCTTTTATGCACATGTGAATAACGTATCAAAATAAGGTTATGTGAGGTAGGTACCAAAATGGCTGTGCAATATTTAGGTTTAGAGTGTTATAAACTATGCAAATAAACTGTGCTATGTTTAAATGATAACAAGGAAGACAAATAACGAAGTTATGAAAAACTGTGGTCTCCGAGAAAAATGCTTGTGCCAGACTAACAGATAAACCTAAAAGAGGTACACATACCGAGATAATATCATAATCATTCCATTTTTCCAATCATGTTTGGAAGTACAAAATTTAAATCATTTAAGGTTAGATCAACTTATAATTTACTTAAGAACATGTATCTCATTTTTTCAACAACATTTAGTCGACAATTAATTATTGACTTATTTTTGAAGCCATATATGAATATAATTTGAATAATGTCTCAAAATAAGCAAAATCCATGTGAATAAAATTAAATAGCTTGTCACCTCATCGTAAGCTGCTTGGCTGCCGCTCTGCCACCCAGGATTTTATTTACATAGATTTACGCTGGGTCATGTCGCTCTCCGCTTGACATACATTGAACTTTTTATGTGCATCGTAACGCATTAAATTATGCCGGCTTTATAATTTGGGGTGTAACTGCATATTTTTTAAAATTATACTAGGTCAAATAGCTTTAATAAAATGTCATCCTCTACGCTTAAGGAAAAAACAACAGTTTAATGTTTTCTAGCGATTGGCTGTAGCGGCGTGTTGTTTCAGCGAAAAAAGTTAGGAATATATAATACCTATATATAGACTGGGTTTTTATTGATTGCACTAGTGCTGAATCTACGGAAACCATTCAGTATTACAAAAATGTTATCGTTTAAAACAACTTTACAATATCTTAAGAATGTGAAATGCCTAATGGAAATTGCAATATTAATTAAATATTCTCTAATCGATATTCATTGACATTTTAAATAAACTCATCTTAATTACCAATTCATTTTGAAATTCACTGATATTAATTTTTACTGTATTAATGTTGCCTTTATCTTCTTGTAATCGAGATTGCGAAAAAAGTGAACAAAACCAGTAGCAAGTTGCCGGTGCAATATGAATGTTAATATTATCTGCATTTAATTACGACCTCAATAATAAAGCCCGCAAAGCAATTTTCACGTCATTATTGGTAATTAAGATTTCAAATTATTAAAACGAGATCCAAATAAAATGTTAGAATTGCACAAAGACAAAACAGTTGCTGAAATGCGGACTAAGCATGACAAGCGCACAAAGGCCAACGCCAGAGCGCTGTTTACTGAACAATTTCCGCCTTGCGCAGATATTAGCGATAGCGGTGCCTGTCTCTTCTTTTACACCGTTTTTAGCACTGTAATATCTTTATGGGTTTGTCATATTCGTATTTTTTGCTCCATCGTAGACTAATAACAAGAAAAAAAAATTATTTAATCACATGCTTAACTTTTATGAAGACATATGTAAGTGCGTATACCTAACGATTAAAAATCGGCAAATTTCCTTTTAATTAAAAGTTGGTCCACTATCGGTCGACTACTTAATCAGCAACGTGTATTATGCGAGCACGTAGACTTGCCAACTGTTTAATCGGCGATGCTCCCAATTCGTTCTGAAATTTGGCGTGAGTGCAGCGTGCAGTGCAACGTGTCGACTAGCAGCCTGTGTATCAAACAATCGGCCACCCGTTGGGCAGTCTGTGCACTCACCATAGATCAAACAGTTTAACCTGTGTAGTATGCGAGGATGCAGGCCAATCTAAATAAACTATCGGCCGATCATTTTCTCTGTAGTCTGCGGGGGCCCTTACTCTTTAGACTAAAGTGCACTTGAAAGAAATATTAAATGTGATAAATAATATTTGCCATATTATTTCTACTATATTTTTCCCGTGAACACGTCTGATTATTCAGCACAGGATAATTCACGAATAAAACGATAAAAGTTGTTCAAAAATTCGAGGGTCATTAAATTAATAGTAATTTATTTTAGATAAAAAACTTCTATTCTGTTCGCATCGTTTCAGTGCAGTTAGACTGAAAAAAATGAAAGTTTGTTATGCGCTTTACAACTTCCTTTCCTCTGCTCCCCGCGTTCCCGTGTTGCGACTAGATTTCGTACTTGAATAACGAAATCTAGTCGCAAGTTCGCTTTGCGCAGAAGAAGAAATGAAATTAGTACGAAAAACGTACATAATTAACTTATTAATTAAATAAAACTAAATTTACGGATTACCATTTATCTCTTTAAGGTGTTCTAGTTAATTAATTAGGACAAAGAAATTTATAAAATAAAGTGAAAATTAAAATCACTGATCCATCCTCTGTATATGAATTTCACGGAGCCTGTACTTCACATCTGGTCTAAACGACATCTCTTATTATACAGGCTATACAATAGCCGTTGCAGTGCTTTCATACCGGCATTTGTTCGTGTACTATCCACATGAAATAAGAGACCGCTATGAGTTTAGGAGTTCGAATCTGTATCTGACTTAGTAAAGGCGAATAATCATAATTACCTTGACAGATATTGAACATAATCATCAACTCTAATGACAAATGTCTATGATGTAGGCATCATATTTGTATTTATTAATTACTACTTTATACGATGATTTACAGCCATCAATCTAATACTGAAGAGCTTCCAATTTTTTTTATATTTTCGGTCCTACCAAAATAAGTGGCGTACAGTGAATTCCAGACAACAACAGTATATGTACCTTTATAAGTGATAAATATATAATAAAAACTACTGAGAACGTGCCCAATTACTGTGTACACACAGTGATGAATACAAAAATATTCATTATTTAAACTAGTTAATTATACTAACTGAAATCTAAGGCTTATAGAGAAAGAAAAACAATAGGTCGTTTCAACCAACCGAGTAAAAGCAAAACGTACTGAAATGACTGACAACTGTAAAAGCGTCTGAAATGACTGAAATAATATAATAAGCTGTGTTCATTTATTTTCCCGCTAAAAACGTATTCACTTAAAATAAGCTAGCGCCGTTAATACGACACAGCTCACTATATTTTTCTAAATTAATTTCATAATTCAATTTAAAATATTGTTACGCAGAAAAGTATCTTTTTTAGTATCATCAAAACTTTGGATCGACGAGGGTCGCCCCAATTTTTTTAGAGGACAGATTTTACCAAAAAAGAAATTAGAAAAGACTCGTTTTTTATATATTGTTCATTTATTTGTTATACTATCATATTATTTTTAAATTTATGCGTTTTAGTAACGATAATACTGCAATTAAATAAATTCAGTAACTTTACAGTACATAAGGATGAAATACTTCAATAAGTTTATTCTCACTCAAAACAATTATTACTTCATGTGGATTCCTTATAACAGAGCTGGCTTCTAAATCCTGTCGAGTTGAAGTCATATATAATATCTTAATTCAAAAAAGCTTTGGAGGTACCTTCAATTACGCAATATAAATCTAAACGTGAATGTTCACGAAGTCATACGTAAATTAAATTTAACTCCTAAATTACTTCGTAAATGAATAAACAAATGGGCGTCCCGCCATACGCCAGGAAAGCTTTCATACTCGAGAGGATCGTGCGTCACACTGTAGCTCATCACAGAGCATTTAACCACTGGAGAATGCAACGATCCACTAGAGAACGGCATCTATATTACATTTCAACAACTTGCAATCTGCTATAACTCTAATAACTGAAAAAAAAATCATCTAATCCACAAATAGAAGGCGGTGCATTATCGATATTAGCTACCAGGATAGTGAACAGTAAATGTCCCAGGTTTAAAGCTTTGCTTACTTTCGATTGGGTAAAATAACAATTAAATACAAACTAGAATTTTAATACGTTAAATTGGTAATTTAGGTGACGCATTGGTTAATTTCATTACGAATTAACCTTTACCAAACTAACATCTACTTGTTCCAGTAACAATGTGATACTGTCCACCAGTGTCTGTAACACTGTGTACAACTATGCATTAAACTCACACACACGTTCATTTCTATAATCTGGACATTTATTTTTCATTTTGGGCTACAGCTACCGCTGCTATAAAACAGCATGATGATTATTTATAATTATATACACGAAGATACTATTTATATCGAGTGCTGCAGCCAGAGAAATAAATTAATAAAATTAAGCCCTGCGTTTAAAAGTGAGGTTTGGATTAATCTGTCTGCTTTAGCAGAATAAGCAGATAGATACAAGAATAAATTTATTCCAAATTTGAACAAAAAATATTATTGTTTTTTGAACACGAGCCTTCACTACCTTTGTACGTGCATTTTCAGGTACCATAATGCTACAATAGGTAATTGTTAAAAAGTCGATCTAATTTTTCTTTTTTATTTATTAGTCATCTAAATATAATTCGATTAAAACCCTATTTTCATAAGTATTTCAAATTCGTGCTAGGGCGCTCTAGTATTGGATGTATGTAAAAATGAGTTGTGTCAAAAATATATTTCAAGTAATTTATAAAATTAATGTAATAAATTTTATGTGATCGCTCGTATCACTCTGTGATAAACATGATATTCATTGTATTGAGATAATATACATTCACATATCATTTTACTTTGGAGAACCTAAGGTGTATCAAATGAAAGAAATGTTATCAAAAACCTACAAAACAATATAAACGAACAGAAAGATAAACAGCTATTTTAAAACTAGTATTTTTTCTTTACAATTTAACATTTTTTTTCGAAAATTATAAGATACACACACGTATGTATATATTAGTACATATACATATACACTACAATTTATTTTTAAGCTGTTAATTCCATTTATCTCTGTAATTATGAATATGTATACATGCTGTATACATTTAGTACCGTAGTGAGACATTGGACGTATTTCATCTAAAACGATATATCCCAACAGCCAAGGGTAGACTGGGGCTAACTTCCATGTTGACCATGCGCGAAGGGACAAAACGCCGCATCAGAACGAATATAGGATGTGACACTACGTCATCTGAAAGCTCGTTGCGTGACTATGAAATTATGAGACACGTTAATTACTTTTCAAAATAGATCCATTATTATTGAATCAGATTTCGTTGCAATTGTAATTATTTAATGTTTATTCAGCTTTATCATCTACCTTTTTATTCGTTCTACATATTTCAGCTTGAAATCAAAACTTATTTAACTGTTTCATTTTGGATGTTTTATATTACATAATGCATATAAGTGAAGAGTAATGGCTGACACACAAAAACTCAAAACTTACTGTATGTGATACATTTTAGAATAGCAACAGACGTTTTTAATTACTGATTCGACGAACATTTTTGTTTGACCCACGTCTGTAGTATATATAATTTACTGACCAGACATAAATAGTGACCATAAACCTTGAAAATAAAATATATTTCAATTCAGTTTCTTCGAATTTCACTGCATTTTGTCTGGAGGATATTTTAAATATTATTTGAGAGAATAACAGTATATTGTTATCAATACGTTATTGGTACTCATCGTTTCCCTCCTAATACATTACGTTTACGATAACATTAAATATTCAGAATTTTTCACGGAAAAATGAGCTGTGGTTTCGCGCATGGCCGGATGATACAGGCGCAGTAGGCACCTCGCTCAGCAAAGCCGACACAAATAGGTGAAATAATAAATACAAGCCAGTAAACCGAGACAGGAAATAACGTGGACTGTGTCGCTTATAAATTGGTAATTATTCAAATGAATTAAAATATTTGAAAATATTCAAATTAAACCTTCTGGCATCTTGCGCCTAAGGATTTTGAAGGATTAAAGATGATTTCGCAGACAATACGTTTTGTCTCGAAAGCGAATCTTATATTTCTCCGGATCATCTTCTATAGATCCAAAGCTTGATATTTTTAAGTTCTTTGAATTTGATACGTGATGATATCGGAAGTGTTTAAGATAATAAACAATTTGATAATCATTATTCTCGCCATGTTAAAAAATTGATTACTAATAATATCGTTGTCGCATTTACCATGTTATCCGAAAATACAGCTATATTAATATTATTTTTGTATCAACTGCAGTAATTTTAAAGAGTTATTGGGTAGCTTTAATTAAAATAGATCGCGATAAATAAAAACGTATATTTTTATATGGTTGAAGTGAGAACTTGTTTAGGCGCATCACGCGTTGCGCACTTTTTTTGAGCAGTGAACGAAATGGAGTCGTCATTCTCGGGTTGGTGACGCGTCACGTTCGGGTCGGTTACGCTGAATCGGGTAAACTCAGCTCCCTTTGTCATTGGCGAAGTGAACAACTTTTTAGCTTCACCCTGCGCCTTTTTAAAATATCAATTGGACTACCGTTTTAGGCACACCATGTGCACTGTTTATACATATATTTTAAAATTAGAAGTTTTCACTTTCAACTCCAAACGGTTTTTTAGAAAAAAACTGTTACATGTGAATAGACGGACTGACACATACGTAAATTTGTAAAAGTTTAATTTCTTAAAAAGCAGCGTTGCTTGAAATTCACCTAAAGTTTATTTGGAAACTATATCGACGGATCTAATTTTTGAGATATTCACGATATTTCTACGCCAGTGAAAAATAATATTAATATTTGTAAATAGTTTAATAGTAATATCTAATTTCCATAAACATGTTTTAGTGTTTATAGAATCCTCTTAATGCGAGTTCTACTCATATTCAATTTTCTTTTCTATTTTAAGGATCTTTTAAATAATTAAAAATTTTTTTAGAATAAAAAAATTTGTTTCCAAAAACATGAAAAAAGAACGAACAAAAATTTGTGACCATTTAGAATCATATCGCCACAAAACAATAAGTAATTATAAAATTTACACAAAAACGAAAAAGAAGATTAACATGCAACCAATATGTTTCAAGTCATACAGAGTTTGTAACAAAATGAAAATAAATCAAAATGTTAAATACAAACCTAAAAATAAAAATGAAACGTTATTACATCTAAATATCCTATATACGTTAATAAATATGGTTTAATAATGTTCAAAGTAAGAGTATCGACTTTTGAAGTACATAAATTTAACAGCAAGAAAATTTCAATCCATTTTTAAATGGATTAAAATTTATGTCATGTGTTTATTCTGCCGTAAATTTATTCACATTTGCAAAAATACATTATAAACAACAATATAAAATAAGCACTATCCAAACGAACAAAATCTTGAACAAATTGATCATATTTCTAAAAAGTTTTAATATATATATAATAATCCTCCGGGTTACCGGCACCACCGTGGCATGTTGGTTTGATTACAAGATACTCGGTGTTTGGCGAAGCGATGCATAGCAGGGAGCCGGGTTCAATTTCCAGCCACTCAGCGAACCGAACTGGACTACCGACCTCGTCTGATCAAAAGTCGGTAGAGATCGGTAGAAGATTCAATGCATACGTGAGTTGCATTATGAGGTAAATTATATAGTTGTTTGAGTATGGAATCCTAAAAAATGGTGGTCACATTGAAAATAGCTTATAATATACGAAAACTTAGAAAATTAACGAATTATGTCTCTTTATTATCTGATTTCAATTAAAATTTCATAACGACTAGTGCCAAAAAACCTATAAAAAAATCAAAGTTTCCATTCACAAAAATTATATTGACTTTACTATTTATAAACGACTGAGCTATCTGCATGAGCTTTATTTATTTTGAAATAACGGGAAACTGGAAAATCCCAGATTGCAACCGGAAACATTTCATTTAAAACAGCTGGAAATGGATATAACGTGAAAACTCCGTCCTGCTGCAGACTCCAGGGATAATAAATTTAGCACGAGCTCTGATTTAGAGTATCGTTATGAAAGCTCTGTTTATATATTATTAACTGCAACGTTTTCTTAAATAAATATTTGTTTTACATAAATAACTTTCTTTATATTTCAACGTATTTAAATAATTTAATATATACATTATTAACTGTCCAAACTACATCAATATGGAACGTGGTAATATATATATTCTCAGCTGGACGCTTCAATGGTGACGCTTCAAAACGATTTTTTTTATTGAAATGGCCATGGGTCTTAAACAATTGGTTAGAATTTGGCCATAGAAGTTAAAGAAATTCCTCAACAATATATAGCACAGGTACCGTGATCGAGTTTGGATGGTATAGATCTAATTATAATGTAGTAATAATTTTTCTAAAATATGTACTCGACTAAGGGCGGTATAAATCGTCCCTTTCACAAAATCGGGCAGTGTGATGGAGCCGGTAGGCGGTGACGGCAACTTTTTACAAATGAGAAGTAAACTTATCGAGTTTAGACTCCTTTCACTTTATGTTCAGGTAAGCAAGAAAATAATAGTACTAATATAAAAATAGGTAGATAAGTAAATATAGGTACATAAAAAGGCACGAAGTAGCTAAATTATTATTAGGTAGGTAAATAAGTGAGTAAGAACATGTACAAATTATTGCACGGATTCAACAAATATCAGTACGTATGGTAGGTAGATAGGTAAGTATGCACAGCATGTGTAAAGACATATCATCTAGTAGTTTTAATAGACTCTATATACGTATTATGTATATATATATATATATATATATATATATATATATATATATATATATATATATATATATATACGTATTATGTAAGTTTTGTTCAAGCGCTGACTACTGTGAATCCAAAAGAGGGAATATGATTTATACGTCTGTATATATGTACGTATGTGTATGTGTATACATTCATGTATGTATGTAGAAATATATGAATACTTTATGTTTATTAAATGGCGCAAGGTCTTTTTCGATTACATAACGGAGATATTATTGATATGGAATTCATCGTAAGTTCGTAAAATTCTGGATAACATAGGATAACATAGGTAATAAAAACAAAATATTTTTACGAAAAAATTGAACGATCTACTTTAAATAACCACCGAATAAAAGGGCGCTGAGGAGTATAAAATAACGAAAATACGTGTACTCAGTTGAAATTTTTTCGGTACAATATCGTTTTCGAATATAAATAAATTAGCTAAATACTGCTACTGCTAGAGGTCTTTGAAGTACAAATGAAACGTAGCACTCGTCTGTGTGTATGGGTGTGCATATCAGAGAGAATAGGAGCCTAAACTCGATAAGTTTACTTCTCATTTGTAAAAAGTTACCGTCACCACCTACCGGCTCCATCACACTGCCCGATTTTGTTAAAGGGACGATTTATACCGCCCTTAGTCGAGTCCATATTTTAGAAAAATTATTACTACATCATAATTAGATCTATACCATCCAAACTCGATCACGGTACCTGTGCTATATATTGTTGAGGAATTTCTTTAACTCCGATGGCCAAATTCTAACCAATTTTTTAAGACCCATGGCCATTTAAATAAAAAAAATCGTTTTGAAGCGTCACCATTGAAGCGTCCAGCTGAGGACTGAAATTCGGAGTTCAAAGACAAAATCTCTGTTTGAAAAAAATTAAATTAAATTATTTGGCGTGAAAATTTAAATAAAAATGTATATTACCACGTTTAATTGGTACGAAATCAGAGAGTCAACGCGACAGAGTCTCTCATTGACACCGACAATACTGATTTAACAACAGCAGGTTTTCAAGTCTGACGCTTAGGCAGAAAATAATCTTGCTGAATTAGAACTGATGAGTTATAACTCACATTTTAAGGATAGATTTTTTGCTTGAGACCCACGATGCTATTACAAAATAGTAAATCCTAAAGTCTCACAGCTTAGGTAGGCAGTACCCTTGCCTACCTAAGCTGTTTTCCTTTAAACTAAGGAGTTGGAACTCGAAGTTCAATCACAAAGTCTCTGCTTGAGACCGTTAGTACTAATATGAAAATCGTAGATTCTCAAATCTCACGTTCAGGTGGGCAGTATATCTGCAATATCAGAATTCAGGGTCTGAAACCCGAAATTTAATAAAAATTGAAAATGAGAAATGCGGCATGAAGTGACATATGCAAAAAAATACAGTGGAATCAAGAATCTCCTTTTTAGATATCGTAAAAATATACCGATTGTAAAATATAAGGATATATATATATATATATATACATATATATATATATATATATATATATATATATATATATATATATATATATATATATATATATACAGGCTGGGCCAAAAGGGTGTTGGGGGTTTGAAAGTGAAATTTAAAAACAACAACATTTTTATTTGTATTTTTACAAAATAGAAGTAATGGAATTTTCATGACTTAAAAATAATGTTCTTTAAATAACGCCCCTTAGCTTCTTGACATTCTTGAAAACGAAGTCGCGCATTCTGATTTCAGATTTAAGATAGCCCCATAAAAATAATCACATGGAGTGAGATCTGGGCTACGTGGGGGCCAATAAATTTAATATTCCCCCTTTGTGAAATGAGTTTTCCCGGTAAAATTTCATTCAAAAGGGCTATGGAGATCCTGGCAGTATGGCATGTGGCACCACCTTGTTGGAACCATATCCTGGAAGTATTCACTTAATGTTCTTGCAAGGTCAGAACCAAGAACTCTCTTATTATATCGCAATAAGTGTGGGCTCTTACCGTCACTACGCGAACTCTTTCATCCTCGAAAAAGTATGGCCCGATAATAACGTTTGCCGATATTGCAGCTCAAACGACAAGCTAAGGGCTGTGAAGTCGTCGGGGATTAGTCTCAGACCAGAATCGACAGTTTTGTTTGTTAACGTGGCCGTTAAGATGAAAGTTGGCCTCGTCACTAAACATTACGTTGAAAAAGTTGTTAAAGCGGTTGAGTACTTCATTAACAAAGTTAAAGCGGTTACCGGCATCATTTAGCTTCAATTCTTGGACAAGCTGGATTTTAAGATGCAAGACACGTTTCAAAATTCGCCTCAAAGTTGTTCTCTTGACGTCCAAAGCCTGGCTTCTCTTATGAGTTGACTGTTGCGGATTTTGCTGAACAGAGACACGAACACGCTCCACTATGGCAGGAGTTCTCGCAGAGACTGGACGTCCGCGAACCATTATTGTTACAGTCGACCCGATTGTTTCGAATATTCTGATCCATTTCCGTATCAAATTGGCGCTCGGACCTTCACAAATGTATCGTAAAGCGTATTCCTGTCAATACAACCGTAGCGCAGTAATCATAGATTTGTTACTTTCATAATATACGCGGATGCAAAAAGCACGCTGAGCTCCCGTATACGGCTCCATGGCGACTAAATTTCCAGGAAACGATGCATTTAATATACACCCCACCTCACCGCGCCACAAATGTCCGAGAAATTAAATATTAAAATCGGTAACACCCTTATATATATATATATATATATATATATATATATATATATATATATATATTCACACAGATACGACCTTCTATCACTTCATAGTTATACTTCCGGCATGAATTGTCGCCAGCCCCTTTGTTGATGTTGCATCAGGTATACGTTGAACGAATACCGGATTCCTTTTTAGTAGGGATGTGGTGCAATTGCATGTGGTGTGTAATTTGAGAATATTGTTGTTAGATTATATTTGCATACAGAAGTCTAATAGCAGAGAAAACTAGTTTGAGATTGATCGAGATTTATACCAATTGCTAAAAAGTTATTTGCCGTTAGTTGTATTCAAACACTCAAATTAAATAAACTTTTTTAAATTATGTAATTTCTTTGACACAAAAACAATTTATTCATTAATTACAACTACAATATGAATATATTATGTTATAAACAACTATATCGCGTTTCCAAATTCGAATTAGGAAATATAAAATTTATATAAATGTTATTAAGTCTTATTTATAATAAACTAGCTAGCCCGACAAACGTTGTTTAACTCTTTCAAACACAACGGCACATATCGGGTCCAAATATTACGATTTTTTCCTTTTGGTACTAAACCGACATATATTGTATATACGAGTAATTTTGGTCCATAAATAAAGAATTTGTTAATAACTTGACTGCAGCGCTCCTTTTCGAATTTTACCATAGCGATGGACCACCGTCTTTACAAAACATGTATATAGGGTCACTAGCATACACACCAACGATTATGTATAATAATAATATGTGTATACTTCCAAATTACACTTATAAAATTTCGTTAATAGGTTTATAAAATAAGTCAGCTAACAAAATAACACATAGCACGTAACGAGGAATAACTTGGATCTTTACTTTCACATATAACTTATATTTAAATAGAATAAAAAATCTGTATCAGTATCACTTTAAACATTTCGAGTTTGATTCGCGGTTGTAATGCCTATTTCTCATTGTAATGCTTTCTTTTCTTTTCTCCTTTTAGTTAAGCAATAATACGTATATCGTTAATCCAAACCGATCTCGTTAATGCTTTAGTTTGCAACTTTATCATAGGGGTATAACTCTAATATTAACTGAGTGATATCGATGTTAAACATCAACATATTTAACTTATTCCCACTCTACTTTTGAAAATTCATATCAGAATACGAATATTGGATTACTTCGACACGGTAAGAAAAGATTTTCAAACACAAAAAAACGTTATCGTGTCTTACATGTCAGGAGTATTAATATTGTTTTAAAGCTTTTGTACTGCATACGTAGAATGTACTTTCCACTGAGTTTCTTTTTGACAATTGTCCTAAACGTTGATTAGTGTAATCGCATACCGCAGTCCGAAGCAGAAATGCAAGTGATCAAGGCTTCTATGGTAATTAACATTGGTAGTATTTTGAGAAATTCAAATAATATTTTTTTTAATTATCGGTTTCAACAAAATATCAGCGGCTAATAAGAATTCCAAACATAACAACATTTGGATTAATAACATATTTTATACACGTTCGTCGGGTTTAATTAAATCTGAACACATCAAGAAATATGCCATATTAAAGTACGACAAGAGGCGAGTGATATGATACAGCCGTTTCCGAACAGAAACGGAAGTGGTCCAAGCTTCGATGGTAATTGACATCGATAGCATTTTAAGAAATTCAAGACGTATAGTTTTGTAATAAAATATCAAGGGTGAAAAAGAATTTGAAACATAATATAATTTCGCATACGTCCGTATAGAAATTATGAGTCTGTTCTACCAAGAAAGTGTGACCTCAATTGTAATTTTTCTCATAAATATACATATATGAATCAATTGAAACGAAAGTGGTCCAAGTTTCGATGATAAGTGACATCGATAACGTTTTAAAAAATTCAAGACGTATAGTTTTTACTAAAATATCAAGGGTTAAAAAGAATTTGAAACATAATATAATTTCGCATACATCCATATAGAAATTATGAGTCTGTTCTATCAAGAAAGTGTGACCTCAATTGTAATTTTTCCCATAAATATACATATATGAATCAATTGAAACGAAAGTGGTCCAAGTTTTGATGATAAGTGACATCGATAACGTTTTAAGAAATTCAAGACGTATAGTTTTTGCTAAAATATCAAGGGTTAAAAAGAATTTGAAACATAATATAATTTCGCATACGTATAGAAATTATGGGTCTGTGCTATTAAGAAAGTGTGACCTCAATTGTAATTTTTCATTATACATATGAATCAATTCTAGCTGGTACTGGTTGACTAAGTTTGGTTTCCAGTAATAAATAATATAAGTATGTTATAGAGCTTTCGTTTCTATAAAAAACTGCTAACTGATTTAATAAGCTATACGGTCATGTTGCACATGCTTTCCCGCTAACGCAAACCCGTATAAATGATTTAGTAACGTTGCTATCAAATTTTATTGTTTTCTTATATTATCGGGGCTCGTAAAGTTTTCGTATTATTGGGCTAATAATATACTAATCGTTTAAGTGCCGAACACCACCTCGCCACACCCTGCTCCCGCTATACGAACGGTAGCGTGACTTTAAAATAGTGACCTACCCTCATCAAGTTTTTCCCCTTAATGAGTTATAATATTTTGTTTAGGTCATAAAGTACTGATATGAGGAAAGCTTGAAGAAAATTTTGAAAGGCTGGGGATGTATACAAAAAACTGACCAATTGCGTATCGGAACATACGTACGAGTAAGGTAGGGTTTCGTGGTTGCCCATATTTCAATAAAATTGATTAAAAAAATGTCTTAAAAATTAGAAAAATGTCTCTTCAAAATAGAATATACAATGCTAATAGAAATAATACGATTTCTTTATGTATTTTTCAAGCTCGTGGATTAAAAATTATAGCAGGTGGATAAATCGCGCACCAATTCAAAGTTCAATATTTCAAAAAAGGGTTTAAAATTAAAAAAAATGGTAACGATAGACTTTTTGTTTTAAAATACCTATTCATAGCTACTTTATTCAAATACATGGAAGCGAAAAGAAATTTTCCCCTAATTTAGTTGCATTTAAGAAAATTATTTAAATTTTGCTACGAAAAAATTTAATCGATTTTCTTACGAACCATGTACTTAAACAATTTTATTCATGTAATTAAAACTGTAGAAACTGTAAGGCTGTGACAAAAAGGACAGACAGATAAGATGAAATGATAAATGTTTCTTGTTTTACTAAAGAATACTAAAAACTAAATATCATCCATATTTATACCTTGAATGGCACATTAGACAATCGGATGAACTTAAACGTGCATATATTTCCTTAATATATATTTTTTATACTCTGTTAATTCAATATAATCTATATATATTCAACATTTGGCTTTAAATTTTTGGATGATTCCAATATTCAGTTCACTCGTTACGTTATTTCAAGTTAAGGAAAGTAAAAAAGTTTTAAGCCACACCCACACAAGCTCGCGGATGAAATGAAACTTCTATAACGGTTCTTGTTAGTTAATAATTTATAATAATCATTAGTTATCTAGAAGTACTTGTTATTCTGATTAGAATATACATATCACACACACTTAATATCACGCTCAATAATAATTTTTCATTACATCGTACACAAAACATGACTCTTTTCGCCGTTTAAACATGCATGATTAAACGGCGAAAATAGCCCGAGAACTTACCGTTTTTGGCGCTCGGTCGGTTCTGCTGCCGGTCGGATACGTTCGGTATTTGCTTTCTTAAGCGTTGCACTTTTTTAACCTGATATTAGTTATCATACGTCGCTAAAGAAGTTTCACTTCAAAAAGAAAAATTTAATATCATTTCTTTATAGATAGTTAGTTGAAGACTATATTAACAAGAGCCAAATATCCATCAAGTATTATAAAGTACTTCAAAGAAGCGTTATATACATAATTCAGAGTCGCCGACAATCTCATCATGCTGCACGTTGCGTTTCATCGCATTTCATTCATTGATGAGATCGTAGATGTATCGTAGGGTATCGTAACGGTAAAGAATACCGTTGCGATATAATGTTGCGATATTATATACTTTCGAAAAGAGTCATGAGTCATTTTATATTTTAAAACACCGTATAAAGCGTAAGCGATATTGCGACGCAGACGCTCGCAGTTTTTGGCGTATCCACCGCAGCGTAATTGTGCGGCGTTCTCTCGGAAACTAACGCCCATATGCACCACACACGACTGTCAGTTGGACTCACTAATAGTTAAAAATTTATTTCTGTTTTTCATTAACTGTCTGTTTAGTCGGAACAAGAGTCTACTTTAACGATCGTGCCCTAATGGCACGGTCCAATTGCTAAAGTATCCATACGAAATATATTTTTAACTATCAGTAAATCCGAATGAGAGTCCTGACCATGTATGGTGTATACGGGCGTAAGTGCGCCCGGCGCCATTACGTCACTAATTGAGCAAGTTCTATAAATTTCAATTAAGTTCTGGTTTAACATTATGCAAATATTTAGGATCTGTTACCTCTCTGGGTTGAATAAAAGAAAGTATGGCAATTCGAAATAGGTTGATTAAGTGCTTTTAGAAAACGAGTGGAAATTTCTAATTGTTATAAACAGGAATATATGTTGAAGATTGTCTATAAGTATAATCACAGGTATATCATGGCTGTAAACCGAGCATTTCGTTTTTGAAGTGAACCTTCTTTGGGCACGACTTGAGAGAAACTCAGATTTTTTTTCGGACGGAAATAACAGTCAGTAAAGTCTACACACACATATATATATATATATATATATATATATATACACACACATATATATATATATATATATATATATATATATATATGTATACTTGAATTTATGTCCATTCTATTTTTATAAGTTTAATAATTTAGTTCCAAAGTATATACTTTGGAGGTGGTTTTAAAATATCAAAATGTCGTATCTTAAAAAAGTATTAGCAAAACCGCCGATCAAGTTTACACTTTTATTAAAGTTGTATATATTTGATGGATAGTTGACTTTTTCTACTAAATTAATGAAAATATAACACACGAATTTCTAAATTAAAGAACTCTGTTCTTTTATTTAAAAATTCGAAAGAGAGGCATATGCCAATTTTTTATTTAAAAAATTGTTATATCTATTACACCGAAAAAAAAACAAAATGTAACGAAAGTTTTTAAATACAAATAATAAATATTATAACTAAATCATAGCATAAACGTATTTAGTAAAGAATCTTTTCTACAAAATTAAAAAAATTGTAGTCCAATTTGTGGTAAAAAATGATTTTAACAATTTAAAAGTATCATACGACTGGAAAATATTGCCTCTTATTTTGTTACTTGAAAAAGACTAAATGTATAATACACAGACTTACCATTATTACTGTGTAAAAACTTGTGTTCTTTATAATCACATAAGGGATATATATGTTATCAAATATATCAATATTAAAATGTTATCGGGCAAACCAATTTATATAGATATTATTAAGGACCTAACGATTATATTACCTAACGATTGTAATGTAATAACTAACTTTTTAAGATTTTGTGCCTCAAAAGAAAAAACGGAATCCTCATAAAATAACGCACGTGTCCGTCACTCATAACTGTTTCACTTAGAAAGTGTTTGACGTAGAAACTTGAAATTTGACGTAAAACTAAAGCATAACAACCCTCATATTTCTCAACAATTAACACTATAAAAATTAATTTGTATATTTCAGAGGGGTCAGACAAACATATTTAAATTTTTTTAAATTCCTGAAATCGTGTAGAATGCAAATTGAAAATCCAGTTATGAAAGTGTTTATTTTAGAATTTTATGTAAGAAGGTTTTAGACATATTACGAACAATATCTCTAACTTTTTTAGAAACTGTTTGACGTAGAAACTTGAAATTAAGCGAAGCGTAAAAGCAAAATTTGCATTCCAAATTTTTCGTATGGAAATGTTCGCACGTATTGAAACTTTTTTCATTTCATGTGATGCACGGCATATCAGTTGAAATGACATGTTTCGAAAGAATTTGAGATGTATTTTGAAAAATAATTTTCAGGGCAGCATCGGAATCAACGCAAAAATATTTCTCCGTGACGACGACGTGCGTACGACTAGTTTCGGGGTTAGGGATCCCCGAAACTAGTCGTCATTAATTAAGAAAAAGAATGCGTTACTTGAATTTTACAACAAGTTTGTTGAAAAACAATAGCGATCATTCTAAGTTTCTTAGTTTTATGATATTAACATTATCTTTTATTTTCTATATGTGCTGTAAATTTGAATATTTTAGAGAAAACAATTCTTGATATATCGCCTGCCTTGAACGAGCTATGTTCATGAATTACAAAATACAAAGTTGAATTTTGTTATTAAAATTATACATATTCTCACAATCATTAATTAAATTTATCAATCATAAGTTATCGGTAAAGATTGATTCAAAATATAGCCATATGAAATTTAATTCGAATACCTGATTGTATTAAGTTTTTGAGCTGTCTTTTAAATTTTTTACACTAATGAAATGGGTTGCGTTATCAAAATATAAATTTAAAACTTGTTCACGTCTAGTATTAAGTTATACTAATTTAGTGTGAATCGCCTTAGTTGCAAAATATGCAAATATGCAGGCATAAACTTTTATTTGACCACGGTTTCTATATTTTTTTCTTTAATATGGAATGGCTCACAGTAATCGATTTCAGCATTTAAAAATGGTCTATTTTTTGTGACTACTGCTCGGAAGATCGCCAAAAACATATGGGCAGTCAGTCGGTTTTGTATTAAAACAAGTTATACAATTTCTGATCTTGTAGTAGCCATTCTGGACTTATTTTTCAGCGATTATTATTTTAAAATTCCAATGATAATTATCCACGTACAAGAACGTCTGTCATATTCTCCTAAGATGGCACAGGTTTCCAATGCACCGTTTTTGTTGAGTTTCTAATTTCTGAAACCCGGTTGGCAACAAACGTTTTGAGTAAATATGGCTGCGTATTAATCCATTGCAAAGCTATAGATGAATCACACCACAAAAAGACTTCGTAAATTGTTCCACAAACAGCACACAAGACAGTTTTTACGAGTTGTGAAAGTAATAATGCCGCAAATAGTTCCAACTTAGGTAATGATGTTGTTTTTAGTGGGGCGATTCAATTTTTTGTACATAATATATTTGTAAATATTTCTCCGGTATGGTCCATAAATCTCACATAAATGCATGCTCCGTATGTCGTTTCACTAGCGTCGCAGAATTCATGAATTTCAACGTGCTGAGCACCAATAAATAATTTGATGTGCCCGAAATCTGAAGATGATGCAAAGTTTGCACTTTGAACGACGGCTTCGACTTTTATGCAATCGTTCAAAGAAATTCCTGTGCTAGTTTTTGATGAGACTTTATACACTATTATTACTATAATGGTTGAACTCGATTCTTTAATAACGTGATCACGTGGTAGGGAATAATACCGTTTTTTTAAATTTCATGTGAATTAATACGTTTCACGTATCCTAGTGTGACAGTTTCAAGCATACCTTCAATATATCGTATTTATAACTCTGGATTTTTATTTAGTTTTTTCTCTAATGCATAGAATGTTATCTTGGCACTTTTGTATGATTCACCTAGATTTCTAATTTTTTACATTAAATAGTACACAATGTATCGCCCCGACTTATCATCTCGTTGAATGGTGAGTTTAAAATATTCTTCTACTTGATATTCTTCCTCAGATAAAATTATCCTTTTTTGTACTTTCCCTATTTCTCAAAATTTTGATATGCTTTTGTGTAGTGAGTTAAACGTTAGCATGCGGTTATAATTTTTTGATATCGTTGTCTAATTTTCAGAATGTATTCAGCCTAATTTTGTTTTATACGTTCGCGTCTTATGCCCTGGAATTTCTATATTTCCGACGCATACGAGCTCGTAAAATATATGTTTATATTTCGGCGCCGAGTAACGTCTCAATTTCTCCCGGTTCATAAAATTTCGGATCGGTGAGTTTTACATTGTGAGGTATTTTAAAGCTTTATTTATAACGCGTTTATCTATATATAAATTTGGTAAACAGATACAAATTCGCGAAAGGACTAAAAATTATACTATTTCACTGTAATTTTTGAATTTTGATTGGATTTCTGTTTTGACTGAATGTTTGAAACGAGTTTCTAGGTTCTTTAAACTGTTTACTGGGAGATCTATATTTTTGTATGATTCGCCAGTTTTTTCGTAATGAAATGCTATTGCGATCCATTTTCCAGCAAAACTTGAGCTTGAATAATTTTACTATTCCTTACTTTAAAACTAATTAACGCCGTCGATTTTAAAACCTGCGTAGCCGCTATGGCCCTATATACTTTTGTGCTTGAGCTTCCCGGAAATTTGGCTTTTACGAATTTTTTAATTTTTTTTATTATCTTAGATATTCGCGTTATTTTCGTGTATTAATGCATTATGTTTTTTCCCGCATTGCTTGTATCCTAATTAATTCATTTATTCATTTAGCATTAATTCATTTGCATCCATCTTTTATAATTTTTTCCATGCATAAACTGTATGATTTCTTTACAAATAATACAGTGACTAATTTTTTTGTGTAGTTGTTAATGCTTGTTTTTTATGCGAATAACTATGTTTGTTTGGTTTAAACCTGCGCTTATGGCCGTCATTCTTAATAATTGACAGCTTTCCTTTAAAAATTTCGTGATATCGCAAATTTTGGGTATTTTGGTGCCTTGAATAGATTTTTTTCATTCTGTGTGGGTGTTTTAATCGCTTATTGATGTAAGAATGCAAATTCATAATGAGCTCCACTACTCAACGGGTTCGTCTAATAATTTTAAAGATCGTATGTGAGTTAGAATCTTACCTAGAAACTTATTTCGACAATATTCGACAGCAGATTCCTTAGTCATCGTTGGTAATTTGAGTAATGTGAAAGCGTTATTTTATATGATTATGCATTTATTATCGTAACGCACTTTCAGATATTCCCATGCAACTAATTCATTTTCCTCGGATGGGTCTAATGCGTCAATTACACTTACTGCCTCGCCTGTCAAACCAGACCTACAATTTTGGAATTTTTCTAATTCAGAGAGCCACGGTTGATCATGAATGAATCGTTTACAATTTGGAGAGAAATCTACTTTCAATAATCATTTTTCATAAGAGTCGTCAAAGGTTACAAGTTTTTTCGTCAAAGGGTCGTCATCTTGCGATGTTTTGTGCTCATGTGGACAGCGTTGGATTCATTTTATCTATTACATCCTGGACATAATGAACAAGTGCATAATACAATTTCTTAAAGTCATCGACGTCGGTCCAAGTCTCGTTAGTCAAATCGTTGGTACTTTTTCAAATTTCTTCAAATTGATAAGCAATATACTGGATATTGCTTATATTTTTTAAACGTAATTTTATTTCTGTATGGTTTTCTTCTTTGTGAAATAATTTATAAATTTTGTGAATTTCGTTTTAAGTTCTGTTCTTTGTCTTTTCGAATGAATTAATGTTGAAACGGCTGACATTTTGAGAACTAATTTATCTATTTTGCAGCGCAATTTAAAGAGTTATGTGACAATACGATTTTTGGTAGATTATTCTATGGGAAAGGACAAAATATTTGTTCACTTTTCTTTGATGTTGCGATGTTGACCTTTTCGGCTGCACGCGGGTTGACTGTATTCGCTGTAGATGAGTTAGCGTCGATATTGGTGATGAGAACCGTCCGTTGGCTTTGGAAGGATGACATCTGTGTCATTTTGCTCACGTTTCTCGGCTTCGGCTGCTGATTTTCCTCGTGTAGTGATGTATTTTCCTTGATAGTAGGCTGTTACGTTAACGATTTTTATGCAGTTTGTGTTTAACGATCGTTGGATACGCCGTATTAAATCTTTCAATTTTCAAATAATTTTTTTGCTTGCTGCTGTCCCACTCTACAAATTTGCGTGACATGAATGTTTTGATTTATTTTTACAATTAATCCGATGCGTTTATCCAGTTTGAAGAACCATGTTACGGGGCGTATAGGTAAAATCTCTAAAACAACAAAGCGCCAAAGTAAATTAAATTCAAACAATTCGGAAGGCGCGAACGAATTTGTCTAAAATCGTGAGTTGATACTAATTCAAAAATTCAATAAATTTTGTGAAAAACCTCTTATCCATGCAAAGGTATTACGAAATATTTTAAGTTTAGCTGAAATAATAACGCAGATGGTGTTTTCTCTCGAACAACGCTGTGATGGTCCACTAATATCTGATGGCACGCGGCGCTATGTTCCGCAGGAGGAGGCTGTCGCAAATTTCGCGTTGATTTTTTTTAACTTGTTTTACGAATTCGCCGTTATGTTATTTCAATTTTATTTTGCATTTGCCCAACCCAAGGGTACTTTCCGTGCACAATATTTTGTGAGAGAAAATTCTCTTTGTACAATAAAATCGTAAAAAATTGTATGTTTATACGACAATTGCCTAATAAAAGTGCGTAATATAAGGATTATTGTCAAGATAATTTGTTTAGAAATTCTTATTCGTACGAAGAGTTTATTTATATCTTGTTACTTTTATTGAAATTATACTTCTTTAGGCGCGTTATGAAAAAATTATGAGAGTGAAATTTTAAGATTCGTCATAAAAAAGTTACAATATGAAGTTGCAGCGGTTGCAGTCTCGAAACTACATTCACACACGTGTTTTAGTTTCATATAAGTGCGATTTATATATGTGCTGATAAATTATATTCAGTAGTGATTTAAATTCAATATTTTGATTAATATATTTACTATTCGTAAATATTAGTGAAAAAATTGTGTTTATAGACTTTTTCAAGTGCTCCAATATAATTGAGGTTATCTATCGGTATGTATTATTTGTCATTATCGGAAGATGCTATGGCAGTGGACATAATTTAAAAATAACATTCGGATAATAAGAGAATTTATGTTACCCTTAATGTAAGAAAATAAATATTTATTTATTTAATTTTTCAAATTTAAACTGAACTTTATTGACTGTGTGGACTATCCTTTTCCAGTCCTTTTATTATTTTATTGTAATTTATTATTTGCATACAATTAAAAACTATTTTTTAATGATGCCAAAGAAGTATAACTTCTCACGCGCGTACATAAGTACACGCACCCTTTTTTTTTCTTTGAAACTCTGAAATTAGCTCAGTGAAATTCGCCTTTTTTAAAGGAAGATAATTTTTAAGTCATTCAATTTGCCCACGGTTCCTTCCAACCATTTATACGAAGAGAACACCTCACAAGGAAGTAAAATTGCTTCGGATTCATCGTTTCGTCTGCATATCGAAAGTTTGAATTAGGTACTTACCCCTCGCTGCGTAGGCGGAGGGCGGAACGTTCGGTAGGTTCTCTCCCAATAGCAAAACCCTATTAAGATTTGAAATAAAAATGTTCCTCTTCTCCTCCGTTAAATCTAACGTAACCTTACTAGCAAAACATATTCAAATTAGCATATTTGAAGGGTGCGAGGCGTCGGTGTCGAACAAAAAAGATGTTTCGATTAAATGAAAGGATTTGAATGAATAATTAAATATTTAAAATGATGCAACCGCTTAATCAATATTCCACACGCTCTATACTTTTCTTCGTATTTCCACAGTTCTTATACATCACAGTATTAATGCAAAGGAACCCTTTTTGCTTTGATTTGCATATTTTTTCCGTTCGACTAGCTTCTATTAATTTTTCTTATTTTGAGACGTCGATATTGACTAGTGAACAGATTGCTCCTTTCCAATTGTACGGGTGTGAGGGATGTTTGTAACGCCTATGCTATTTATAAAACAATACATTTTAAATTTATTTTTAAGCAAATTGAATGAAGAAAATTTTGATGTTTTACTGCCTCCTAAGGAGAAAGAAAGTTTTAAGTTTTGTTTAAAGTTATTTAGAGCCTGATATAAGGAGAAAATATTATTTCGTATACAGCATACCTGGGTAATAAAAACTGTTGTTTTTATTACCCATTAACGATCCAACATCCAAAGAATTATACATGACTATATTTTAGTTATATCAAATAACTAAAATATAGTCATGTATAATTCTTTGGACGTTGGATCGTTAATGGATGATTAATTGGAAATTTAATAAATTTAAAAAAGGAAACCTTGTTTAAATTTATTAAATAAATTTTCCACTTAGAGTTCCGTATTTCAAACAGAAAAACAAAACAACTATAAGATCACTCACATGTCTATACTTCTACCTTTTACAGCCGTTTTTTCTCGGAAACTGCTTAACGTAGCAATATAAAATATAACATAGCAATAAAACATATCCTGAGTTAATATTGAAAAGTATTGATTTATAAATTTTAGCGAAGAGTGGTAATAAATTAAGTTCGCAAGTTATTTTTTAAATTTAATGTACATTGTGGGATATTGTTAGAAATAATTAGTTGTGTCTAAAAAATCTTTGTTTCATAATTTTCGGTACTAAGTCTTACTACTAAAGAAATATGCTTAAAGATATTTAAAAAATATGTTACGTCCTTATTTTCAAAATTACTGAACCGAAATTTATCAAAAATGCTATAGAGTTTAGCCTACAAAAATGTGGTTGAAATGCTACAGCGATTATTTCAGATGTCAACGTTTTAGAAATATGCACCAGTTTCTACGCCTGTGGAAGATACAGCAGACAACGTATTAACGTTGTGAAAAATTAATATTTTAAATGGTTTAATAGAAATACCAGGTACTCTTTAATGTTCATAAGTGTCTAAATGTGTACGGAACCATTCCAGTGTGAGTTCTACACGTGCTTGATAGTTTTTAGATAGAAAATAATACTAAAAAAATTGTGCGTTTGTACGCGCGTTAGAGTTATACTTCTTTTGCATAATACAAGAACAACTTTATTTAGCACGCAGAATACTTAAACTAACAATAGGATAATGTAATAAGAAATCTTACGATTATTACATACAGATACGTGTGTGATTTATATCATTTCCGTATCTCAAAATGAAAAACGGAACTGATATAAATCAATCACGTGTCTGTGTGTCAAGCACGGCCAATTTTCTTAGAAACCATGCGACGTAAAAACTTGATATTTGGCACAGTAATACATCCTAATAAACCAATAAGATATGCATTAATCAATAACCTAATGGAATAACTAATATTATAATAATATAGTATCAATTACTACAGAGAGAGACTAACTACGGTACTTACTTTTCTTTGTTTTTTTTAACAGTGGAGCGTTATTTGAAAGGGCTTGTTACGAAGAATAATATTTTTGTAGTACTTCTTTATGCTCGTTATGAAAATATGACGAGAGTGAAATTTCACGATGCGTTCATGCGCACACACGGTGCAACAAAAATCGACAGGATGAACTTGGACACGATGCAACAAAAATGAAAACGATGAAGTTGCACACTAAAAATATATTTACATGGGTGTAGTGACTGATACTATATTCACGATAGTCACTGAGGTATTTGTAAATAACAACACGTGTTTTATATTCATAAAAGTCTAAGTTATATCTGTGTTTTAAATAATATTTATTGTAATTGAAATTTAATCGTGGTCCATGTAATAAAAATAATTTTTTTATTGTGAATATTCGTTATTGAAATAGAGCTTGTAAGCTTTTTAAAATATATTTTAAGTGTATTTCTTTAAGCGAGATTAAATTCGGTGTGTATTTTGTTTCCATTATAAATTATTACCGTATCATTTATTAAATACTTAAGACTAATACATTTTCAGCAAACTCCTTTATTTTCATCATATTCTGAAAAAGACGAAAATTGAGTCAACCCTTCGTCCCGTTGCAACCTGGTACACCAATAATAATGGAAAAACAGAATTGAATTAATTAGAAGTTTACATCGAAATAGTAGAAATTATCCTGGATCTTATAATTTTTTAAATATGCTCTGTGTTTTACTTCCGTGAAAGATGTAATATGAAATATATTGTTTTGAAAAAGTTTTAAATTGTAAATGCAATGAAATTTTAAATATTTATAAGACTCTAAACGCATATGGAACCCTTAGTAGAACGTAGAGATAGTAATTTGCATATATTTCTAAAATTCTTATGTTTTTCATAATTTCACGTTTTTTGTCTATTATTACATATTTTGCATATTATAACTAGCCCTTTCATACGATACCCCACACTGTCGCTGGTTCATCTCGCACTCTTTTGTGCGTCGTAACGCATTAAATCATGCCGGCATTATAATGTGTGCCGTAACGGCGTGTGTTTTGTGTAATTCGCTGAAATTATGCTTAATCAAATAGCTTTGCTGAGTTTCGCTCTCTAAGCTTAAGAAAAAACGACAGTTTAATTTTTTCTAGCGATTTTCTACACTGGCATCTTGTACCAGCGAGCAAAGTTAGGGTCGCTATACAGCTACGTCTTTATTAATTGCACAAGTGGTAAAGTTCTAAGTAACGTTGGAAACCATTCAAAACTTTTGAGTGAACATCATGATCTAAAATATTACATTATTGTTATCGTTTAAACAAACTTTGTAATATTTTACAAATAAGAAATATGTACTGGAAATTGCAATATTAATTAAATATTATCTTATCGGTATTCGTTAATATTATAATTACACTTATTTAATTACCAATTTTGAAATTCACTAATTTTAATTTTTCCGTATCCATATTTTAATTATCTTCTTAAAATCGAGTTTGTAAAAAGAGTGGAGAAAACGAGTAGCAAGTTGCCGGTGCAATATGAATGTTAATATTATCTCCATTTAATCACGACATCATTAATAACGCCGGCAAAGTAATTTACTTTCAAGTCGTTATTGATAGATAAATTTTCAAGTTATTAAAACGAGATCGAAATAAAATGTTAAAATTGTAAAAAGTTAAAACAGTTGCTGAAATGCGGACTAAGCATGACAAGGGCACAAAGGCCAACACAAGAGCGCTGTTTACTGAACAATTTCCGCCTTGGGCAGATGTAGCGATAGCGGAGCCTGTGCCTTCTTTCACATCCGCTTATAGCACTATAATACCTTTAAAGGTAGGAGATCTGAGTTGTAGAACAGATGCTTATTTATATTATGTCACTTGAACTAAATGTGAAGGCAATATAAAGTGATATGCAAAATAATATACTAGTAGTTAATTTTCCATAACCCTGTAAACGCGTACTTTAACTGAGATAAAAAAATAGGTTTTGTAATAAAATATCATCTTAAAATGTCGTATCCGAAAAACACACTAGCAAAACCGTCGATAAAATTTGACACTTTTATTACTGTTTTTTATATTTGACGGACACTTGCCTTTTTCTACAAAAAAATAAAGAAATAACTTTTAATTTATTATTAATAATTTTTAAATTGAAGGACAGTGTTTTATTTCAAAATGCGAAAAAGAGGCAGCTGTCAATTTTTGTTTATAAAAAGTTTACATCTATCACACCGAAAAAAAAATATAACCAAAACCTTTCCATTTTAAATACAAGTAAAAAATATAACAACTACATCATAGCACAAACGTATTTAATAAGTATTTAATATTTTCTATTTAATAATTTCTGAAAAAAAAATTATAAAAGTTGTAGTCGAAATCGTGGTAAAAAATGATTTTGACAATTTAAAAATATCATACGGCTGGAAAACCATCGCCAATTATTTTGATTGACAAAATTTAACAATAATTCTAGTTATCATAGTTTTGATTTATTCACGTTCCACAAACTTAATTACATTACGAGTAAATATTAATTACGGTAAGAAGTCCATACTAATGATGGCTTTTGATAAATAAGGCAATTTCACTTCAAATAATATGAAACCCTTCGTGCGTGAGACTCACACTTGACCGATGTTTTCTTCTTATTTTAAATTACAAATAATTGGCATATGTCTGAAAATTGTAACCAAATTACAAGTCCGTAAGTTCCACTAATGATATTATAATAACATATTACATACATCACATATATACCACATGTTCGTGGGTTCCACTAATCACATTATAATAAAATGTATTACGCCGTAGAAAACGTATACAGTTTCACAGAAATATGCCCACCAACAAAGCATCAAATGAGTGCACACAGATGCTCCGGAAACCGATTACAGTAACTTCCTCGAAAATCAACAAAGCGCCAAAGTAAATTAAATTCCAACAAATCGGAAGGCGCTCAAACGACTTTGTCTAAAATCGTGAGTTGATACTGATTTACATAAATTTTGTGCAAAACCTCTTATTCGTGCAAAGGTACCGCGGAATATTTTAAGTTTAGCGGAAATAATAACGCAGATGGCATTTTCTCTCGAATGAAGCTGCGACGGTCCACTAATGTCTGGCGGCACGCGGCGCTATGTCCCGCAGTTAGAGGGAGCCGCAAAACTCGCCCATAAATTCTAATTTCGTGCCGATTTTTTTTATCTGTTTCACGAATTCGCCATTATATTATTTCAGTTTTATTTTGTAGTCATCCGTTCCAAGGGTACTTCTCGTGCACAATATTGTACAATGTAATTGTAAAAAATTTCATATTGACGCGACAATTGAGTAATACAAGTGCGTAATATGAAGGTTATCGTAAAGGAAATTTGTTTTAAAATTCTTATTCGTATTTATTTTCTCTGAACTCATGACGTATCAAGTGAAATGTACTTTGAGAAATACTCAAAAAGCTCGCCTAGTTAAATTCAACATTTCAAAAGGGAGATAATTTTTAAGTCATTCAATTTGCCCACGGTTCCTTCGAATAATTTATACGAAAGGAACACCTTACCTGGAAGTAAAATTGCTTCGGATTCATCGTTTCGTCCGCATATCGAAAGTTTGAAGTAGGTACCTACCCCTCGCTGCGTTGGCGGAAGGCGGGACGTCAGGTAGATTCTCCCTCAACAGCAAAACCTTATTAAGATTTCAAATAAAAATGTCCTTCTTCTCCGAGCCTGCATGAATCTAACGTAACCTTAGTTTCCAATGCACAGCAAAACAGAAATTCAAATTAGTATATTTGAAGGGTGCGAGGCGTCGGTGTCGAACCAAAAAGACGTTTCGATGAAATAAAAGGATTTGAATGAATAATTAAATATTTAAAATAACGCGAGCGCTTAATCAATATTTCACACGTTTTCCACTTTTCTTCGTATTTCCACAATAACACTAATACATTATAATTTTAACTCGAAGGAACTCTTCTGCTTTATTAGAATATTTGTATTAGGGATATTTGTAACACCGATCCAATTTATATAACAATACATCTTAAATTTATTTGTAAGCAAATTGATTGACGAAAATTTTGATGTTTTACTGCTTCCTAAGAGTAAAGAAGATTTCACGTTTTACTTAAAGACATTCAGAGTCTGATGTAAGCAGTAAATTATTTCATACCCAGCATATCTAGGTAGTAAAAACTGTTGTGTTTATATAACTGAAATATATTCATATATTATGGATAATTCTTTGGACATTGAATAGTTAACGTATAATTAATGGTATTAAGTAAATTTTCTATCATGGAAAATTTGTTGAATGTTATTACATAAATTTTCCATTTACAGTTTTGTATCTTAAAAAGAAAAACAAAATACCTGTAAGATCACTCATATGTCTGTCCTTTTACCTATCACAGCCATTTTTCTCGGAAACGGTTCGTAGCAATTTAAATTTTGGCATAACAATAAAACATATCATGAGCTAATATTGAAAGACATTGAATGAAAATTTTAGGGAAGGGTGGTTAGAAATTAAGGTTTTTATCTCAAGGTTTTGCTTTTTAATGATATGTATTGTACATATCATGTGGTATATTGTTTGAAATAATTAGTTGTAAGGGTCTAAAAAACCTTTCTTTCATAATTTTCGGTACTAAGTCTTAGTATTATAGAGGTACACTGAAAGCTATTCAAAAAATATGTTACATCCATATTTCCGGAAATACTGAATGTAAAATTATGGAAAAATACTATAGAGTTTATCCATGCAAAAATTTGGGAGGAATGCTATAGCGATTATTTCAGATGTATAAGTTTTAGAAATATGCATCAATTTTTACGCCTGGGAAAGATACAATAGGCAACGTATTAATGTTGTGAAAAATTATTATTTTTAATAGTTTCATAGTACTCTTTAGCGTTGATAAGTGTCTAAATGTATACAGAACCTTTCCAGTGCGAGTTCTACACGTGCTTAACAGTTTTTAGACAGAAAATAAGACTAAAAAAATAATGCGTCTGTGCACTCGCGTCAGAAGTTATACGTCTTTCGCCTAATACAAGAATAACTTTATTTAGCACGCAAATAATTAATGGAAATAAAACAATAAAAGAATTGGAGCGTGATTACAAATAAGGTTGGTAAAATGTAAATTCAACCCAATAATTAAATTTTAAAATTAAAACTTAAAATGTATTTGACAGACCGGTTGTCTATAATCTTATTTTTCTGCTGTCTTTCCATTGTAACCCAATCATGTGCCAGTTGGTTTCCGAATTATCCCGCTTCAATCTTATTATTTTCCTGAACAGAATATAAAATATTTGATCTTATTTTAAATTTAAATTTTAAATTAATTTAGTTAAATTTAATTGTTTTAAAAATCTAAATGTATACTCAACATTCAATTTAATTAATTTTTAAAGGTACTGAATAATCTAAATAAAGTTTAGTTTATAATGAAAAGAACTGAATATGCTGGAGTTTTTTTTAACTTGTTAATTATTAATTAAGTATTTAATAATTTATAATTTATAATGCAAATAAATACATATAGAATTCGATACGGTCTGGCGGATGATTGGCGTACAAATAGAAAGCCATCAGAAAAATAAAATGTTATAAACTATGTAAATATATGGTTAGTGACCAACTCATTAATCGATTTTTTATAGTATCGTTCCAACTTTATCCCTTATCTTGAAAATCCTACTCTAATAATTTTTCATATTGCACCTAAAGAAGTATAACTTCAAAACTGTTCTGCTTAAAGTTACGATTTTGTAGCAATTTGACCACGGCATTATACCCGTTATGAGCGTGGGAAACGAAATAGTCGTAACAGATGACCTAAACTCCTAATATTTTAAAAGCCAAGTGCTATTTAATTTTTACTCCACACAGCTGTTTTATTAAGTGATTTCGACAATATGTTAGTAAATAATTTATTTAATGCTACAACCTTGTTTTACCATAGGTCTAGTGTTATTTGAACGAGCTATTTGTCATGAAGAAATTGTAAAGTCATCAGCCATTTCATCGCAATACCACTTCATGTTTTCCGTACAGGCAACACAGTCCTTGACTCGGCTAGCGGGTTTTGTTATGACATGAATGGTTTAAACGTATCAATTCATTATTCGCTCTATCTAATTCTCGAAACTATTTACTTGATAAATGGTTCAAATTACTTATTTTAGTCATTTTATTAAAATTACATTCAATATGAGAGGGAAAGAAGATAGGAGAGAATTTGCTTTAGCGTAACACTGGTTGATGTAAATATAACTTACTTTTTCATAATTCTGCATGAACGTTGTAAGAATATATATGGGATATATATAATTTGACGATACTCGACTTGAAATATAGGCTAATTAACATTTTAATAAAATCCAAAAATCAATCAAAGAGATAGAAATCAATCTACACTATGAATAGTCCGACTCTAAAAATAAACAATAAGATAAATTAGTATAAAATCTCACGATTAATATTGCTGCAAATTAAATATCTATTATGGTACGAAGTTGTCAATGAGGAAAATATGATATTTTAAATAAAATGCGATGACATTTCCTTTAAATATATTCAAGTTCAATTAATAGAAAAAAGATTTATCGTCACAATTTGTGAATAAATTGTTTCGCTAATAATGAAAAAATAACTCTCGAATTAATAAAATAAATAGGAAACTTGCTAAAATTCATAATTTAGTGATGCAGTGTGTATATTACTTCATTCTCATTAAAGCATGATGAGAAGCTGTTCGCCTACAAGTTGTAATAAGGGATGGGCCTTAGCTTAAATAAACACATAGCCAACCTCGCCGGTATGTGAGTTTTGTCAGCATCAATTATAATAGTAACTGAAGGTAACTGCAGAGGTGATTGTGATAATATTTGTTTATAAGCGGGTGGTACGATATAACTTGCAAGTAATTAGAACATCCGTGCGCGCTGCTAAATCTCTTTCCGCGGCAGCTACTAAATTTTGTTATGCATTAAATTAATTTTACATTAGTTAAATAACTTATTCAAACATACCTTTAAATTAATTTTAATCAAGCCTAATCTGTGACACCTTCAACAATAATCAATATTGATACGGACAGTATAGCAAACATTTTAATAAACTTAACTAAGACAAATCTGAAAATGCATAAATACATGTACAATAATACAAGAGTCAGAAAAGTTAAATAAAGTTCTGAAAAAATTTATAAAGTGGTCTTTCATGTTATATCCACTCAGATATAAAGTTACAATAAAATGGTAATATTTTAAGTGCGCAATCTAAAATTAACGTATAAATATTTATAGTATCGATAGTTGAGATATGGGAGAATTAATATGCTTCATCACCTTACTTTTTAAGTTTCTAGATCAAACGGTTTTTGAGAATTCTATAGACATTTTCAGCAATATCTTTAGAACTATTTTCCATAAAATTTAAAAATAAATAAAATCAGAATCCTTATTAATCACTCTTTCAAATAATACGAAAATGAAAACGAAATTGGAGTACTTTATGTGCCCAATCTAAAATTAACGTATAAATATTTTTAAGTATCGATAATTGAGAATTGGAGAATTAATGTGTTTTATTATCTTACTCTTCAAGTTTCAAGATCAAACGGTTTTTGAGAATTTTGCAGATATTTCCAGCTATATCTTTAGAAATATTTTCCATAACATTTTAAAATAAATAACTTCAAAATCCTTATGACTCACTATTTCAATTGAAGTGCCATACGAGAGATAAGATTTAAAAAAAAATCGAGATATTTATTTGATCTTCAATATTTTCATACGAATATTTTAGAGTATTAACATTTCATGTGTTTGCATTCTTTATCATGTACTTCTATGCCAATGCTCGTAATGGTATATACAAAACTTTTGACAATATAATCTAAATTAATACTTTAAAGAAAGTAAAATAAGTATACTTCATTATTTTAGGTAGATAGTTATATTAAAAATAAACAAAACGGCCCGCTGTCAAAATTATGTATTTATTTCAAGTGAACATGAAACTATAGTCATACTAATACTGTTACACCATAGGTATACAAGTATGATGCAGATCAAAACATATCCTTCGCAACTTTACAATAATATTTTGAGTTATAGTCGTAGGAAACGCTCGAGTGACATTTGGCATTCTCCGCTAACAAATATTAAACATATTTACCACCTTGCAGAATCCCCAAAAAATACGACGCAAAGTCAATATTACGGTTTTGGTAATAAAACAAAGGAAACAGCGGCTTTCCGGTAGAGTAAAATAGACTTTTAATTCGTATATTCGCTCGTCTGAGCTAATTAGCTTTGGCAGGCTTTCATTTTGATCTCATCCGCGCTAATTATGCGGGCGCTGAGTAAACTGCAATAAACGAATATTAATCAATGTTCAGGCGAAAATAACACGCAGGTATCTATCTGTCTGCACCTTCCCTAACTACGCCAGATGGCTGTTCATTAATATAACTACGTCACATGTTATGCGGTTAACATATTTTATTGTCTTGCCAAATTGAATAACATAATTATGTGTCTTGTGCGGATATCTCGTGACAACGTGGCCGCTATTTTATATTATAGGGACATCGTTAGAGTTTGCCACTTTCATAAATTGTCTAGGTGTTGAATTGCCGTATTGTTTAAGGAGTAATCTTTTTTGATAACAAATCATTACATACTGTTAAACATTGGCTATTAGTGTTTGTACTCAAAAGTATTTTATCTTGAAATCTTATACAAAATAAAGTACACAAGAGATGCTTTGCTTGTTATTTTGAAATACCACTAAAGAATCATTAGAAAATATTGTTTGGGCATAATAACAAAGAGTTAATTTAGCGAAATGAAACACAATAATCTAATACTAAAAACATTGTGATATTTTCGCTGCACGGTATATTGGACCAAAGGATTAAGGTCTTCAGTCAGACAATGTAACGCGAGATCCCAGCTTTGACTCCCGGTCACCCGTCAAACGGAAAAATTTCATATTTGTAATCGAGTAGCTAAAATACCATAGATTAATGATGGGCACCAGCTACACTGGTGCGAGAAACTAAACACTGCGATCGCCTGGCTGCATGCCCAAAGTGGCGATCAATAACCCATCTGGGTTATTGGTGATGATGGAAAAAAATTTGTTGATCTAGATATCTGTATTTTTGGTTAATTAGTAAAGTATGGTTTATCAAATTATGGTTGGCTAAAGTTAATAAATTATGGTTGGCCAGTTGAAAGAAATATTTAAATGTATTACAATATATTTAAATATTTTTCGCATTTTAATCTTACAATGCGACGAAAACTATTTTTAATGCAAATAAATCTCTTTTATGTGTTCTGCCTAAATATATGTAACTAGATGAAAATTGCAGCCCATTCGAGGTCAAACGGGAGTTTTACTTTTTTTGCCGCTCGTGTTTGTCACTTTGAAACGTCAGACGGACACGGGCAACCCGATTGTGTAACATATGAATAATTGTACGCTTTCAGTAGCGGGTCTAGTCCGGGCGAGTGCTAGTGTCTCGGCAAGGCGTAGTCGGGTACGTAACCTTGTGTTATTTACGGTGCGCATTCGCCGCCGTAAACGCACGCTGTTAGCGACCAGTTACATTATGTACGTTAACCGCTTTGTTTGAGGTGGTAAAAGCAACGCAAGGTGTAAGTATTTAGGGCTGGCACAAAAATGCTGTTTATTTCTTTCATTTATTTAACATTTCTTTTGTACGTAATTAATATTGTTATTGTTTATAACGGATTCGTAATTTCATCACAATGGTGAAAGTATCTCTTGAGAGTCCAAGGGGAGATAGTAAGGGTATTTTCGAAGTAAATTATAGTGGATAAAAATATTTTAGAATTAAGTGAATAGATCGGGTTCTCCATTCAGATTTTATAATTTTTCAAATCACATTTTCATACTTTGTACGTACTTACACATGTACGCACATATGTACACTTTCAATGGCTTATAACATCTTAAGGGAGCATCCGATCGGTTAGGGAGTTCCCCAATCCGTTATTTTCAGTTATAATCAAAATAGCATTGCTGAGATAAATGCCAAAAACTAATTGTTTCGTCTACACATTAGAAAATACTGGCAGGCCGGACGTTATGTATGAAATCGTCCAATTGTATTTCTGATATAATACGATGTTTGTTAGTTAATTTAGTGTTAAATTGTGACTTTTTTTTATTGGTGAAATTCGCACATTGCTTCATTTTTATGAAAATTTTCTTTGGCGGAATTTTCACCAGTTTATTCCCCACTTCATATTAATTTTATATCAAATTCTAATAACATGAGATGTATCGTCTTTATTTATATAGTACATTGTACATTTTATCTTCGGTACGACAATAATATTTTATATATAATATTTTAAATAGTTATAAACTATGTAATCGAGTAACTTCTTTACATTTGTGTAATTTTGTATTATACCTTGTTATATTATCTTTATGAAAATTAAATTACATTTAAAAAACTTTTTCATAAAAATTAACTTGGCTTATTACTAAAATAGAATATGATTTTAATGTAATATTGGAATAAGAAGAGAATTTATCAGATTATGGCTTAACAATTCCCGTTTCTAATTAAAAGACTGAAATACAATAACACTAGCCAGCACAATATGTAGACTATGATGACACCAGTCTCGTAGTCAAATACATTTAATGTAGTGTTTCATTAACGTGTTTTAACTGTCATTTCATTGTTACTCCACATCTATTATGCAACGGTCGCGATATCGATTTGAGTAGTTTGAATTTGCATGCGAATATGTCTCCATTTAAGTTAATTTATTTATTGTGATTTAACAAAAAAATTTATATTTTTAATTATGGATAATGAAGATCATAATTTAGAAAGAGATCGAAGACGATATGTGAACTTTTAAGCGGAATATTTCTAAAATAAACTAATTTGGATTTACCAATTTTAAATTAGCACAACTCGTTTGGTTATTTATGCACGGAATTAATTAATCATGATATAAATTGAAAGCGCTTACGCGTCAACGTGTTAAGGATACACATGTGTGTGATATTTATTAGATACATTGACCAGTCTGCATAACGACACAAGACTCATTATTAATTCTCAACTTGATAGTGCGAAGTAATATATATATATATATATATATATATATATATATATATATATATATTATATATATATATATATATATATATATCCAGGATCCGATTCAGGTATAATGTATATATTTATAATTTCTGCGTGAATAGTCAAAACATAATTTACGAGTACTTGCGAAGTTTAATTTGATATCGACAATATTAAATGTATCGTTTAGATATTTTCATGTACTTTTACATGCGTCTATCTAAAAAAATTGTCTAAATATGTAAAATAACAAATAATGATTTTACTTACAATAAATAATAGAGTATAATAATAGAGATGACAGGTACCAATCGGAAGGTGAGTTTGGTTGAGATTTTATTACCTAATAAAATCTTTACGAAACTCACCTTTATTCCTTAATATATTGTGCAAAAATTTACTTTTGAATTGACACTTTAAGTTGCTGAAAAAGTACTTAAAATCCATAAGAAAGTTAATTAGTTCTGTTATAATGGTTATTAAATTATATATTGCTATATAAATACACAGCCTATCTCCAGTTTAGATGGCGTGGTTACCAATGTCATACAAAAAAAATAAATATTAATTAATCAATAAAAGAAATTATTGTTATAATATAGAATAAAATATATAATAATATATAAAATAAAATATAATTTATCTCAAATAAATATTTCCAAAGTAAAATTATGTTTTATGGAGACGTCATAAGTATTATGGGCGCATAGGTTTCTCAACAATTTAGAACGTTTTTACTTGTTTCTAATAACTGAAAAAACAATTTAGGTAAAACTTGTGGTACATTAAAAGTTCTTTTAACAATGTGTCATTTGTTTAATGTGGTGTGTTTATTCGTAGAGTAGTAGATTAATTTTAATCGATTTTTTTTAAATTATTTTTTTGTAACTGGAACTAGGCTAATTATCTCCATCTACGATTATTACGATATATTTTGATTCACGCTATTTTTGTAGGAATTTTCATCCCGATCGAATAAAAAATGTAGCGTAAAATAATGAAAAAACTTGATTTTATATCTTTATTGTATTTTAAATAATTTTTTTGCAAAATCTTTCAAAGAGGACCATTCACACCTACTCTAAAAATATATACCACTCATAAAGTAAATATCATTATAAATATTCAGAGTTTTTCCTAATCCTGGAAAACGCTAGAGAGAAAAAGTATATTTAGAAGAATGCGATTGTTTAAATAATTCATTTATTTTTATTTTGCTCTACATATTATTAAAGCTATTTATTTATCGGAATAAACTCTCTGTCTCCATATAAATATGACCATGTCATATTCAAAATAAAATACTGATTCCTAATTCTTACCAAAGTTTACGGTACTTTTTTTTTTTCATGTGCCTTTATTTAACTCTAAAATTTTCAAATTCATTTTTATAACACTGAGTTCAATTATTAATTTGAAAATCAATGTTAAAATATCCGAGATAATAAGGAAAAAAATCTGCAGATTTGTTAATATTTGACACTAAAAATAAATATATCCTCAAATACACAGTTTTTCAAGTTGTAAAAAAAATTTTTATGTTTATAATTTATTACAAACCAAAATTTCGAATTTATTTTCAAGGTGAATGTGTGTAATTAAAAAAAAAATTCGTGTTGTCTTATTTTATTTAAGGCATGCCAAAAATAATATATAAAATCACATTTAACAAACACACGTTAATAACCTTAACAGCAAAATGCTAACTCTCGACTGGGTAATTTGAATCTGCATATAGAGAAGCCAATTATTATACATGAATAGACGGAAAAATAGTAACTTTTAATTTTTTTTTCATGTTAATTTTTTTTTAATGAAAGTCTTCGAAAAGCGAAGCCTCAAATGCTAGAAAAACTACTTAGAAACTACTTTTTATGTAATACTTAAATTAATTTGTTTGCTATCCAGTCAATACACTGGAATTAATTTCATTTTCTAAATTATGTTTCTCTTTGATGGTCAAACCTATAAATATTTCACTGTAGACATATAAAGTTGTTTAACATTTAGCAACTGTCACAAGTAAAGTTCATAAATTTTAAATTTGTAATTTCCCACTAGCTCTAATCTGCTAATTAGAATAATAATGTTTCAATTAGGCAATCAAGTTAATTCAATTTACAAGGCAGTAGGGAATATTAATTACATAAAACCTTGAATATTAAGTGTTTAATTCGTAAAGCTGTGGAGAATTCTAAATTGTCTTTCAAGTGGGTACCGCAGCCATTGTCTTAAGATAAGTGTTGGATAAAATGTGTTCTCCTTGTTCAATTTGATTGTGTTCTTAAAATAATAAATTTAATTTTTTTTAATCGTCCGAGCGCCCCTTCTTTAAAAGATTACTCTTGTTGCAACTGTTTGCTTTATAGTTAACGCAGTTATTTTGATGTTTTCATGGATTAATTATCCAATTAACGATTAATTTTCATACTAATATATTTTCATTGCTCTATAATTATTTTGGTTTATACCACAAACTCTATTTATAGATTTACATTAAATAAAAATTTTGAAATTGTATGTTTTTGTATGAAAATAAAAATGAACGATCACTTATTTCAAAAGCCTTAATTTCTTTTAATATATGTCCCAGGTTCCTTATATCAAAATGAAGCCATTAAATATGCCGTAATAATTACAGCGAGAGATTTAATACTGTACTTATTTTTCAAACAAAAATCGACAGGATGAACTTGGATACGATGCAACAAAAATCAGCAAGATGAAGTTGTTCACTGAACATATATTTATTTACATGGGTGTAGTGACTGATATTATATTCATGATAGTTACTGAGGTATTTGTAAATCACAACACGTGTTTTATATTCATACATATCTAAGCTATATCTATGCCTTTAAGTAATATTTTTGGTAATTGAAAGTTAATCGTGGTCCATGAAATAAAAAATATTTATTTATTGGAATACTCGTGACTGAAATAGTGCTTGTAAGCTTTTTAAAAAATATTTTAATTGTATTTCTTTAAGTGAGATTAGGTTTCATTATGTATTTTATCTCCATTATAAATTGTAAATGATTACTTTGTAATTTATTATATACTTAAAATTAATACATTTTCAGCATATTCCTTTATTTTCATCACATTATAAAAAAGACAAAAAAATTGAGTCACAATCCAACCACCTCCCTTCCCGAATCTGGTAAATCAATAACAATGGAAAAACATAATTGGATTGATGAGAAGAATACATTAAAACAATTTCAATTATCCTGGATCTTATAATTTTTGAAATATGCTTCATGTTTTACTTCCGTGAAAGATATAATGGGAAACATATTTATGTTCTGAAAAAGTTATAAAGTTTAAATAGATCAATTGGAAATGCCATGAAACCTTAAGTATTTATAAGACCTAAACGCATACGGAACCCTTAGTAGTAGCAACGTAGATATAGTAGTTAGTAGTAGCAACGTAGAGATCATAGTTAGTAGTAGCAACGTAGAGATAGTAGTTAGTAGTAGCAACGTAGAGATCATAGTTAGTAGCAGCAACGTAGAGAACATAGTTAGTAGTAGCAACGTAGAGATAGTAGTTATTAGCAGCAACGTAGAGATCATAGTTAGTAGTAGCAACGTAGAGATAGTAGTTAGTAGTAGCAACGTAGAGATCATAGTTAGTAGTAGCAACGTAGAGAACATAGTTAGTAGCAGCAACGTAGAGATAGTAGTTAGTAGCAGCAACGTAGAGATCATAGTTAGTAGTAGCAACGTAGAGATAGTAGTTAGTAGTAGTAACGTAGATTGAATTCTGCTCATAGTTAACAAGTTTTTTATCCTAATATTAATTCAACACATCTATTGCATTAAATCGTACTGTTCCCAGAAAGTCAAAACTTTCGAAACTATTATAAACCCCTTTGTCATTCATCACATTACTTACCACCACAATGCCTTCGCAACATTACTCTGAATCGAAAGAAAAATGTAATAAAATTGAGTTTTGAACAACATTTTTGAAGTTATCTAATTCGTTTCAACTTTTCAGTGTCCAAGATAATGGGCTGAGTAATAGAATATTTAAAAAATTATGACATCTAAAGTTATCGCTATAATCTCCCTAGAAATTTTGCTTAGATTTCTAAAATTCTTATGTTTTTCAAAATATTAGGCTTTTGCCTATTATATATTTTGCATATTATAAGTAAATTATTAAGTTGACTAGCTTTTAAAATGATACCCCACACTGTTTATTATTAATTATTGCTTAATTAAAATTGATGCTAAATTTACTCCCTTAAAATTTTCCTATAAATATTTTTTGTGTTAGCTACTGAGATACGTCTTGAACAATAAGTTTTATTATTACGCTAAATTTCACTTTAAACGGTTTCTGAGAAATATTTTTGTGACAGACAGACAGGCGAGTAATCTTATATGGCTTCTGTTATTGCTTTTGAGGTACAGCCCTTTAAGAAATTAGAAAATACTTCTTTTTAGTTCCAAACTTTTAAAAGTTTGGGCTTTTTTATATTCACCAAAAAACATTTCACTTTCAGTATGACGTGAAATGTTTCGTAAGGAAAAAACATTCTCTGTATTTTATCTGGGCTGCTTGATCCTCATCTAACATTGCCATATAAAGGAGCCAAATATGAGATGAAATTCACACAACAAATGTACCGTAGAAAATTGTGGAAATTATCGATGTTTAGCAATACTACAACTTCGTGCTCTTTCATTTTCATAAACAAGTTTTTATGCACACACGAAGTACGTACTCAAATATCGTTTTATGTGTGGAAGGTACCAAAAGGGCGTGTGATGAAATACGTATCAAAATGGCGGTACTGACGTGATTTCACATTCATTTCATATTTTAAATTTTGTTTCGGAACGAAATTTGAACCAATTAAATTTAGGTGCCGCCGTATCAACTTAATAATTTACTTAAGAACGTATTTTCACGAATTCTCACTTTTTTTTAAATAAGAAGTATTCAATTACTTTCGAATGCTGTTTAGGAATTTAATTTGAATATGTCTCAAAATTGGCAACATACATACGATTCAAATTGAATAGCTAGTCGACCTCACTGGAAACTGCTTGGCTACCGCTCTGCCACTCACGTTTTATTTACATAAATTGAACATTGAATACACGCTGTCGCTGGGTCATCTCGCTCTCTCACTGTCACTCGTTCATTTCGCACTCTTATGTGCGTCGTAACGCTTTAAATCATGCCGGCTTTATAATGTGTGCCGTAACTGCGTATTTTTTGTGTATTTCGCCAAAATTATGCTCAGTCAAATAGTTCTGATAAAGTTTCGCTCTCTAAGCTTAATTAAAAGATCGTGATCGTGATCTAAAATATTACATAAATGTTATCGTTCGAAAAACTTTATAATATTTTGCGAATGGGAAATACGTAATGGAAATTGCAATATGTATTAAATATTCACATATCATTATTCCTTATGAATCATAATTAAAGTTATCTTAATTACCAAATCATTCTGACATTCACTAATGTTAATTTTTACCTTCATCTTACTTATATTCTTAAAATCGATATTGGAAAAGAGTGCAGAAAACGAGGAACAAGTTGCCGGTGCAATATGAATGTTAATATTAACTGCATTTAATCACGACGTCATGAATAACGCCCGCAAAGTAATTACTTTCACGTCATTATTCATGATTAAGTTTTCAAGTTATTAAAACGAGATCCAATTAATTGTTAAACTTGCACAGAGACAAAACAGTTGCTGAAATGCGGACTAAGCATGACAAGCGCACAAAGGCCAAAGCCAGAGCGCTGTTTACAGAACAATTTCTGCCTTGCGCAGATGTTAGCCATAGCGGTGCCTGTTTCTTATTTCACATCCACTTATAGCACTATAATACTTTTATGGGCGTGTCGTATTCACATTTTAGCCACATGGCACATTACAGACTTTCTATCGGCAGAAGTTTAATCGAATGCTTAATTTGTATGCGAACTATAGTGTAGAGTGCCGCACAGTCAACGATTCGAAATCGGCCAATTAAAAAATATAATGGACTACCCGATTCACTTTCAATTAAAAATCGTTCAACTATCGGTCGACGGCTTAATCAGCATGACGAGCTATGCGAGCGCGCATACTTACCAACTGTTTAATCGGCGATGCTCTTAGTTCGTTCCGAGATTTGGCGTGCAGGGTTGTGTGCGCACGCGAAGTGCAGTGTGTCTACTAGCAGCCTAAGTATCAAACAATCAGCCGACTATTGGGCAGTCTGCGCACTCACCATCGACAAAACTGTTTAATCTGCGTAGTATGCAAGGATGCAGACCAATCCGACTAAACTATCGGCCGATCATTTTATCTGTAATCTGCGGGAGCTCTTACTGTATATATTACAGTGCAGTTGAAACAATTATTAAAAATCATACATGATATCTACTGTGTTATTTCTACTATTCTTTCACTTGAACATGTCTTATTGTTCGACACAGTATTAGGTACGAATAAATCGAAAAGGTATGTTCAAAAATTCGAGTGCCACTAAATTGATAGTGATTTTTTTTGGAAAAAATTAAACCCTTATTCCACTCGCATTGTTTCAGTGCAGTTAGACTGAATAAAAATGAAAACTTGTTATGCGCTATACAACTTCCTCTCCTCTGCTCCCCGCGTCCCGTGCAGCGCGTTGATACTTGGATAACGAAATCTAGTCGATAGTTCACTTTGGGCAGTTATAGCGAGTTCCGATTGTCTCAATATGGATAAAAGTCAACGCAAAATCTATAGAACATTGTATAGAGTAGATAAATAGAATATAGTATATACATATATATATATATATAGTATATAGACGATAAAAACATAAGTTCTCAGCTTTGTATATTTTTTAAGGCTTATATAGAACAAAATGGTCAAAATTATGTGATGTACTTTTATTTTATATGTGTATGTTTTATGTAAAGAGAAAAAAAACAAACTATTTGAAATATTATATGAATTCTAAACGTGAAGTCAGCTCTAGCTCTAGCATATCCATAGCTCATGCTCTAGCATATCCTTACAAAAAGATCAAATTTTGTTTATTAAATATCTAATTAAATAAAATTTTAAGTATGGCATTGTTAACTTAAATAAAGAAAAACAAACTTTTTATTGGAAAAAGACATAAAATTAATACCGAAAACTTATATAATTAACTTATCAATTAAATTAAGCTGAGTTTACGGATTACAATTTGTATATTTAAGGCGTTCTAATTAATTAATTTGGACAAACAATTTATAAAATAAAGTGAAAATTTAAATCACTGATCCATCCGCTGTGAATTGGGGCGTGAACTTTCAAAACTATTAAGAGACAACATTTAATTATCATGCAAGTCGCACAATAGCTGTTGCGGTTCTCTTTTACTGGGATTTGTTCGTGCACTATCGACATGAAACAGGAGACGGCTATAAGTTAGTTTAGGAGTTTGAATCTGTATCTGACTTAACAAAGGTGAATAGTCATAATTATCATGACTGATATTGAACATAGTCATTAACTCTAATAGCGAGCATCTATCAGAATAAGTGGCGTATAGCGAATTCAGGACAATAACAGCATATATCTCTTTATATGCAATAAATTTATAATCAAAACTTGAGAGAACGTACGCAAGTTACTAGGTTCACACAATTATGAATCCAATGATAATAATTATCTGAACTAAGGAATTATTCTCACTGATATCTAAGGTTTATTGAGAAAAAAAACGATACGTCGTCTTAGCCAGTCGAGTAAAAGTAAAACGTGCTGAAATGACTGACCACATTTAAAGCGCTCTCAAATGACCGAAATAATATAATAAGCTGCGTTCATTTCTTTCTCCGCTAAAAACGTGTTCAATTAAAATATATACTAGCGTCGTTGACACGAAACAGCTCGCTATATTTTTCTGAATTACTTACGTAATTCAATTCATAACTTAAAAACGTAAAAACAAAGAAAAGCGAGTAAAATTTTATTCAGAGTAGAAAAATATGTTTCTTAGTATCATCAATATATTGTCGTCCAATCTTTGCTAATAGCCCACCTGAAAATGTTGTAATACAACGAAATGTGGGTCGCGGTAAACAACTTAAAGAAAATAGAAATAATATTACATCACGTAGTTTCATTTAATTGTGAATAATGGATTTCTACAAAATTAACGCCAAATATATTCAATAAATTGTCCAATATTAAATTTCGGTTCGGTGAGGGTCGCTACAATTTTTTTTACAGACTGATTTTTGTAGGCCGTATGCGTTACAGTATTAAATGTCATGTGTTGTAGGTGGGTTACAATATTATATATCATATATTGTAGGAATACTGGTTTTACAGTATTAAATATTATGTTGTAGGACGTGTGCGTTAAAGTATGAAATATCATATGTTCTATTCTCTCCAGTTATTATTTGTCGTGTCTTTGTTGAGTGCTATACTGTAGCTCAGACTGACGTAATATTTCAATTTGTATTTACTCACTTCAATCTTTATTTACTCATTACCGACTATGTGTAAATCCTTTTTATTCTATCCATGATTTCGCTTTTCCTTCAGATTAACTTCGTTGAATTAAAGTTCTTTCCATAACTTTCAAATTTATTACAAATCTCTTTGAAATATCTCACATTAAATTTTACACCCTTATAATATTTTCCTCAATATTTATTTATTGAGATATCAAAATAATTTATAGTTTGTAGTTTCTAGTTTCCATTATAGTATATGTTTATTAAACAGTAATTCGCCCAACTCGCTTCCACTATGCCACTGCTTCAAACTGTAAGAATTTGTTCTCTGACAATTACTCCCTTAGTTTTACAAGTATAAATCAAATTATTTATTACAGTATTCACGGTTTTTGTCACTCTTAAATATTTTAATTTTTAATCATGTTAGCAGTAGAAGTAGGGAGTATGGGGTCGATGTATTTCACGCATACGCATATTTATGAATCTGTGCCACCCGTTAATGGTATGAATCAGTATAACTTTATGAAATTTTTCAAAGTTTATATTTTTTGTTACTATGTATAAGTTTTGACTTCTTATTTTCTTACAGTGGAAGTATTGAGATGAATATAAAAAAAATATGTGTAATATTTATGGTACGGTCAGTTATTAAATGGTTATTACCGTTTGTCGGCAATCAGCACGTTGATTACATTTTAACATTGATTACGGGTTAGTCTCTTCAACTATTTTAACATACGGCATTTTAACATATTTTTTCAATGGAAAGTATAAAGGACTCTCTCTCATTTATTTTTCATTTATTTGTTATACTGTTGTGACATTATTTTTTAATCTATTTGTTTCAGTAACGATAACATTGCAATTAAGTAAATTAAATAACTTTATAATAGCAAAACGATGATGTACTTCAATAAGTTTATTCTCATTCATCACAATGAGTACTTTATGTGGGCTCCCTATAATATAGCTGAATTCTAACTCCCATCGCCTTAAAATCACATACATTATATTAATTGAGAAAAGATTACAAAAACCCCTTGAACTGCACAATACAAATTTAAGCCTTCTGAATGACTCTTTCCCTACATCCATTAAATGTCCACGAAAAATGAGGCGCGATCTCATTTAACTTTTAGATCATTATACTCAAACGAGTATTCATACTCAAGACGAGCGCGCGTCAGACCGTAGCTCATTAGAGAACATTTGACCCCTGGAGAACGCACCGATCACTGGAGAACGTCATAGATATCACGTTGCAACTAGCATTTGCCTTTACTTCTAACAACTGAGAAAATATTCATGTGATCCATAAATAGAAATCACTAAATTACCGATATCAACTACTGGGATAGTGAACAGTAAATGCCCGAGGTTCAAAGACTTGCTTACTTTCGATCGCGTGAAATAAAAATTAAATACAAACTATAATTTTAATATATTTATTTCACGTCTCGAACTCGCATTTGCATAAATATGCTAAATTAGTAGATTGGGAGACGAATTGTTTAATTTAAGTATGAACTAACGTTTACCAAACTAACATTTACCTGTTCCCGTAACACTGTGACACTGTACACCAGAGTCCGTAACACTGTGTACAACTATACATTAATCTCACATACCACGTCTTATAATTTTGGCATTTATTTTTCAATCGGGCTCTAGCTACCGCTGCGTTTAAAATTTTATACACAAAGATAATAGTTATATCGAGTGATAAGATATAAAGCCATAGAAATCTCTGAAACATTAATAAAATTTAGCCCTGCATTTAAAAGGGGGTTTGGATTAATCTGCCTGCTGCAGCAGAATAAGCAGGAAGATAAAAGGATAAATTGATTCTATATTTTTGAAAAAAAAAATATTATTATAATTTTTTGAACGCGAACTTTCACTATCTATGTACGAGCATTTTTAGATACCATAATGGTAATTGTAAAAAGGCGATCTAATTTTTCTTTTCTATTTTTTAATCATAGAATCCAATTAAAACCATATTTCAATGCGTATTTCAAACTGGTGCACCAAAAATATATTTCAAGCAATTTATGTAATTAACGTAATAAATTTTATGTGATATGAGTGTGTGACAAAGAGGGTATCCATTGTATTGAGATAATACATATTCACGTATCGCTTTACTCTGGAGCACCTGAAATGCTGTATAAAATGAAAGAAATTTTGTTAAAAACCTCTAAAATAATATAAACGAACAGAAAGGTAAACAAATATTTCAAAACCAAAATTTTTTCTATATAATTTATTATTTGGTTCCAAATTTTCGCCATATCTCTACGATCCTGATCGTATCAGAAGTCGTAAAATAGGTTTGTTTATATACATAAATATAGATATATATATATATATATATATCTTTATATATATATATATATATATATATCTTTACATATATATATATATATTCGTGCGTACACATATATACACATACACTTAGATGCATGTATGACTTTAAAACTTTACAGAAAAGTATAGTCCTTGAGCGTACTTGAAATGAGCAAATTGGGCAAAAGTATGCACAGAAAAGTTACAAATAACCACAGTTTTTATGTTTTTTCTCAGGTATGCAAAATAGTAAATGTTTTATTTTATTTTTAAAATTACCGCTGGTACCAGTTCACTTTTATCAACGACTTTCAAAAATCGACGCACAAAAAAAGTGTAGTGCGTGTTTGCTTACCCATTGCCCCGTGAGTCGAAAAAGAATCTTCTAATTTCTTGTTATTAGCATTGCTGGAAAATTTTATACAAATATCCTTGATAAATAATTAAATAACTTTAAGCTTAGAAATATAGTACATGTTTCTAAGATGTTAAACCCATTTAGCACTGTAATTACGAAATTGTATACATACAGTCTATATTTAGTATCGTAGTAGAACATGGGACGTATTTCATCTAAAATGATATATCCCAACAGCAAAGGGGAGGCTGAGGTTGTCTTCCATGATGACCTTGCGTAAAGTGACAAAATGCCGCGTCAGAGCGAATATACGATGTGACGCTACGTCATATGAAAGCTCGCTGCGTTGCTCTACGAAAGACGTTAATTACCTTTAAATACGGATTCATTACTATTGAATCAAACTCCGTTGTTATTAGAATGATTTAATGTTTATTCAGCTTTATCATCTATCTTTTTATTTCTGCTATACATTTCATCTTGAAGTCCAAACGTATTTAAATGTTTCATTTTGGATGTTTTATATTACATAACATACATAAGCGAAGAGAACTGACACAGGAAAATTAAAACTAAATCTATTTAATACATTTCAGAATAGCAAAAGTCGTTTTTGTTGATCGATTTGATGAACATTTATATTTGGACCTATTTGGGCCTTTGGGTTGAGGTTTATATGGATGTTTAAACCTAGTCTGAAGTTTATTATTTAGTAACCAAACACAAATAGCCGACAAAAAACCTCAGAAATAAAAGCTATTTCAATTCAATTTTTTCGAATTTCATTTCATTTTGTCTGGATAATATTTTAAATCCCAATTAAATGAAACTACGTGATGTAGTATTATTTCTACTTTCTTTAAGTTCTTTACCACAACCTAGGTTTCGTTGTATTACAACATCTTCAGGTGGGCTATTAGCAAAGATATCTTTGTTAATAGCCCATCTGAAGATGTTGTAATACAACGAAACCTAAGTTGTGGTAATTTCTACAAAATTAACGCCAAATATATTCAATATTTTAAATGTTATTTGAGAGAATAACAATATACTGCTAACAATATATTGTTATCAATACGTTATTGGTACTCATCGTTTCCCTCCTAATACATTATGTTTATGATAACATAAAATATTCAGAATTTCTCACGGAACAATGAGCTGTGGTTTTGCGCATGGGTTGATGATACTTGCGCAGTAGGCGGTACATCGCTTAGCAAAGTCGGCACAAACAGATGAAATAATAAATACAAGCCAGTAAACCGAGACAGGAAATAATATGAACTGTGCCGCTTATAAATTGGTAATTATTCAAATGGATTATAATATTCGAAAATATTCAAATTAAACATTTTGGCATCTTGCGGCCAAGGATTTTGAAGAATTAAAAATTATTTGAGAGAAAATATTTTACCTCGAAAACGAATCTAATATTTCTAAGAAGTCTTCTATCGATTCCAAGCTTGATATTTTTATATTATGTGAATTTTTTATGTGATGATGTTGGAAGTGTCTAAGATAATAAACGATTTCACTATCTTTATTTTCGTCACATAAAATAAGAGGGAAGCTAATAATATCGTTGTCGCATTTAGCATACTATCGCGAAAATACAGCTATATTAATATTATTTATTAATTTCAGTAATTTTAAGTGCGCACTTTTCTGAGCAATGAACGAAACTGAGCCATCATGCTTGGGAGAGTGACGCGTCACGCTCGAATCAGTGACGACGAATCGGGAAAACTTGGCTCACTTCAGCAGAGACTAAGTGAACAATTTTTAGCCGCACCATGCACATTTTTAAAAAAAATCAAGTCATACATTTTTAGGGGCGCCCCTGCGCACTTTTTGTATATATATTTTAAAATTAGAAGTTTTCCCTTCTGTCGTGTAGTCATAAGCACACATTATTAAGTTTTTATAGTAAGCATCATTCGTTCTTCAATAAAGTCATTTTCCTTTTTGGCACCACAAAAAACCTGGCTTTCCTGTCTGGATAAAACTAGTTTTTTTATCTAAATTGACTTAACTTTAGTGAGAGGCATATGAAAACCTGATTATTTTTGTAAACTTCGCTCTTCGTGCAAATTATAAAGATTACAGGGGTACTTTTTTCAGAAATCTATATAAGAGCTATTGTTGACAATTTCCAAAAATATATTTATCCGATGAGTATTTATCTATATGTATAAGTTTCCATATGAAATTTTTTTAGAAATACCTCTAAAATGATATGCACTGTCGACTTCAAACGAGTTCTGAAAAAGGCAAAATGTATCTTCTTGGAATTGTACTTGGTATAAATATTTTGATAAATATTAAATATTACAAATGGTGTGCAGTAATATGACCTCATATATCATATTAATTATTCAAGTCTTCTTTTGAGTGATTCTTGTTATTATTAATAAAACTAATAAGAATAAAATTCAAGTTGTGGTATTAGAAAAAGAATTTATTTTATTTAGAAAAATATACCTATTTATATAAAAAAACTTAAAAAGAAGTGAGAATATGAAAAAGAAGATAAACACTAATAAAATGATTGTATGCTCTCACTGATCTTTTTTTCCTGATTCAACTTTATTGAATACACTCTTGTGGAATGATCACGTTCTTTTTGCTGTCGATCATGCTGCTGAATAGACGTCGCAGAGCTTCTTACCTGCGTGCTCTGCAACTCGGGTGGCGTGTCGATTCAACCTGGTTGCTATACGTTCACGTATATTGGCTAGCCAAAACTAAGAAAGCCGAATAATATTTTATTCGACAGATCATTGGGATGGTCAATGGGAGGAGGGCGGCGCAGAGAACGTATCGATATGTGATTATGTTGTTCTTTTTAGACCAGTTTTCTTCGTAGTTTCATTATTGTGTTGTTGATTTATATCTATATATCTACAGGTATATGTATAAATTGTATAAAAGAGTATATATTCCATGCACATAGTATTTGTCAACTTTGCAAAAATAAGCCTAATTCTTTTTTAAATTGTTTTACTAATCTTATATTTAGTTTTAAATACATACAGAAAAATACTTAAAATTCGATTTTCTCAACAACAATTTAATCGACTTACTTCAAAATGTTCACATGATTAGTTTAATATAAGCTCAATTATTCGTCAATAACTCTTTTATCCGTCATAAAAATGTGCAGAGACATGGCACGGAGACAGCTGCGCAGCAAGGTGATATAAGTGCACCAGTAAAAACCTACATAAACCCAAATATAAAATAAAAGAAAAAATTTTAATGGAATATGAAACTCTGAGCGGAAGACTCGACTGCTATTTCTGGAGCATAGCAGTCGAGTCTTCCGCTCAGTTATTCCTTATTAAAATAATCTAATTTTATAATTATTTTAAATTTGAAGGGGATATCGGTGTATCCCTTTTAAATTATCTTGTAGTCGGCGCATCCTAATTTGATGGTTTTAAACAGATTATCATAATTCCCGCCATGATTATCATAATTTCTTCTGAAACGGAAAACAAATGTTTATTGGCTACTGTACTACTAAGTTAGTTAATTGTTGCTTAATGGAAATGTTGTTAGTTTAATCAAGGAAATAGATCGTCTAATTTTAGCTTGTTCGAAAAATTTTGTTTTCTTTAATTTACCTTTATCTGATGCTTCCAAAGTAACACGCGACAGAAAATGCAATTTAGAAACAGAGATAGATGCATTTATCTCATTCCCAGAAACATAAATTAATTAGACGAGCGGAAGTACAGCATTGTCTTAGTTTCTATTGAAGTTTTGAAATACATTTTTTTGTAAAATTATCTTTTTATTATACTCTTATATCGCATTCGATCATTAACGAAAAGTTTCCAAATGTTGACAAAATACCTTTTTCCCTTCATAAAATCTTCTACTTACACATTTTTTATTTTATGTAACTCTCTAGATTAAATTATTTTTTAGTACATGTTATGCTATCAGTGGTTCCATCGGCATAGAAAAAATAAACTATTGATCAATACTGCACTAAGTCAACAATCAGAAATGAATCGCACTAAAAAGCATCCGCTGGGACAGGTCCGTTGCACAGAGAGCCTACCGAGCAAATGAACACTTATTTTATAACGACCTCAATCCTACCGCATTTAATTCTCTCATCCTTTTTTGCCTAATTCACTCATCTTTTTGCCTTATTGGATTCTACCGCATTATTACCATATTCAATTCCATCATATTAAATTCACTCACACTTTTTCAACTTGTTCAATTCTATTCACTCATCCTTCTCTTTACTTGTTTTAATTCTACCGTAATTAATTTAGTGATATTTTTTTCCTTATTCAACTTTATTGCATTTAATCTGTTCATTATTTTTCCTTTATTAAATTCTACCTCATTTCGTATTACTCTACTTCATACTATTAAAGTACTGGTTTAATCAATATTGTGAACTATATTACGTGTATACCAAATAAAATTAAAAAATATTAAATCTATATAAATATAAATAATAACTTACTTGTACAATCTATAGTGATACAATTTCATTTTTAGCATTACTTATATTTCCATTATCGTTTAATTCATTTTCCTCTTAAGTTCACTTCCATACTTAATTACTAGCAGCAATACACCATTACGTATTGTTTCACTCTCTCGTTTTGGTTTATTATTGTACGTTAATGCTCATATTCAATCGACATGTGTTGATCGTTTCACATCAATTTCCATCTTTTCATTTCTTGATAATGAACTTTCGAAATAAATAAACGTATAACTACACGTGTTAATGTTTGTTATCATATTGTCCATCTTTATTACATACACCGTGCCTTTTTATTTTTTTCCTCTGCAAACATTACTTTGGACTAGTCAGTATTCATATTCATGCACAAGTCAAGATGAGGTAAATCTTCTTAATTTGAATGGTATATTAAATATTTAAAATAAATTTTACCTTTGAATATATAAAAAATTGACATTAATACTTTATACAACAAAGGTATGTGAACATGTATTTTATTTACAATTATGTAATTTTTATCATTATGCCTGGCATATATGCTATCATCATGCATACAGACAATAAAATGAATTTAAAAAACATTATTATAAAAAATAACTTGGCTCATTAGTAAAATTGAAGTAATTTTAATACCTTAGTACCTTAGGATTAGAAACGAAATTATCGGATTATTATAATACCTTAGGATTATAGGAAATATACCGGATTATAACTTAACATTTTCCTTCCCTAATTACGAAAGTACAATAAAGTGATATCACCAGACAATAAAATAAGTAGTCTATGATGACATCCAGTTCCACAAATCCAAGTACATTTTATTCAATATTATATTAACGTTTTACTATCGTATCATCGTAACTCCACGTCTATCATGCAACGGTCGCGATATCGACCTAATTTGATTAGTTTGAATTTGCATTTAAAATATGTTTGTGTTAAAATGAATTCGTTCAACAAAAAAATTTAATTTTTTTGTTATAGATAATGAAGATGGTAATTTAGAAAAAGACCGAAGACGACATGTGAAATTATGAGCGGAATATTTCCAAAATAAACTATGCATATATGAATAAATAATAAAGCCGATAGCAGGTGCCAATCCGAAAGGTGTATTTCGTTTGTTCATCAATTCTCACCATGCTGAACATAAACATTTTAGTTTTAATTACGTTCAGTTACGTTACGTTACATTTTAGTTACGTTCTAGGCTCTTTGATCCTTATGTAAAATTGCAATATAAAAGAGTAAAGTATGAGTTGAACTTCACGCAATAAATACTCGTATGCCGTAGAAAATTGGGGAAATTATCGATTTTTAGCAACTGATTGCTATTTCATTTTCAGGCAGATAATTAAGTTTTAAAGTTATTAAAACGCGATTCAAAGTAAGTGTTAAAATTGCACAAAGGCAAAACAGTTGATGAAATGCGGACTAAGCATGACAAGCGCACAAAGTTTAACGCCAGATCGCTGTTTACTGAATAATTTCCGGCTTAAGCAGATGGTAGCGAAAGCGGCGCCTGCCTCTTCTTCCACATCGTAATATCTTTATGGGCGGATCGTATTCATTTTAAGTCCCATCGCGGACTACAGACTTTTAATCAATCGATAGTTTAATCACATGCTTAATTGGTATGAACACTGTAGTGAAGAATGCGCACACCCAACGATTCGAAATCTGCCAATTATAAAGTTTGATGGGCTACCCAATTCTCTTTCAATTAAAAAGTCGGCCAACTCTCGGTTGTCTGCTTAATTAGCATGGCGAATTCTGCGAGCGCGCATACTTGCCAACTCTTTAATCGGTGATGCTCTCAGTTCATTCCGAGATTTGACGTGAGGCAATGTATGCTGCACGTGCAGTGCAGTTAGGGCTGCCATCCCTTCGGGTTTCATCCGGAGTCTCTGATTTTAATGAATTATCTCCAGGCTCCGCGTCAATATCGTAATTCTCCGGCTCTCTCAAAAATGTACCTAAATTTATTAAACAACCGCCTGCAGTGACGGTTTTCCACCGACTGAGCTAGCTGACAGCGCCGGTGAGGCCCCGAGAATCCAACGCGGGACGAGCAGTACGCAGAGAGAGAGAGCGCCGCACTCAGCTGTTAGTTCGACTATCATCAACTTATGTAATTTTCATTGACTTATCAGCCATAATAGTCGTTATTGCAGTGTATTGTGTTATTTGCTGACTTCGGAAACTATTTATTTATTGTATTTGTTATCATGGCGGACGGTGAATGAAAACAGAAGCGTTAAAAAAAATACGAATACATTCTACCGGAGGTGTGGTTAACGAATGATAAATTTGTGAAATGGAATAGAAAAATCGACTAGAAGCGCGTGAAATGTGTATTTTGTAATGTGATTTTAGAAGTTAATTGGGATGGTGAAAAATTTTAAAAAATCTTGTCAGTTCTGAAACTTGCAAGAAAATCGAAAGAAACTTACAGTCTAATTCATATATGATAACATTTATTCCAAAAATAAACACTACCGAAGAACAAAACATTGTGATCATGGAAATAGCATAAATTTATTATGAAATTAACCATTACCATAATTATCTAAGCACTGTGACATTAACCTCAATGCCTCCTTATATGCAAATTCTTCATTATCCAAAAAATCCATTGTGGCCGAAATAAAACAGAATCAAACGTTTTAAATGTTCTTAGTCCAATCTCAATTGAACAGACTTTGAAAGAGCTCAACATTTCAAACGCATCTCAGAACGGCGTACACTTTTCCAGTGATATTGATGCCTCTAATAAAGGTTCTCAAAAATGTATCCTATTGTTAAAGATATTTTGAAAGTGAAAAAGGCACCCAAAAAAAAATTAATGGATTTTTTGAAGGTTAGGAAAAGACATAAACAAACAATTTTGAAAATATCGAAAAATTTACACAGAAGTATGACTCAGACCCAACATTCGTATTAGGTTTCTAAGCTGATAATGTATCAGAGAACGCATTGAAAATATTAGGACACAAGAATATTAAAAGCGAATTGCAATTGTCACGTTATTTAGAATGCTGCTAGAAGTGCAATGAAAGTATTAACGTATGACGTAAAAAAATTAATATTAAAACTTTTTGCTGAATTTTTCAATGGCGCGACACGAAGAGAAGAACTACAGATATTTTTCTATTAAGTTTTAATTCAACACAAAACTTTTATGTCATGGGCCAACTTGATATTTAAGTTTGGCCAAAGTTCTTAGTACATGAATATAATCTTGGCCTGCTGTGTTGTCATATTTTATGAGTCGTGGGGAAGATGCATGCCATAAAATTATATGTTAATTTGTGAAGAATTGTATAAATACAGGCGATTTACTTTCAAAAATAACATTTATATTTTATTAATTATCTTAAATATATTTATATATAGGAATCTTATTTATATTTTATTAATTATTACTTGAACATTTTAACTAAAAATTTAACTCTAAAAAATTAATTTAAAATGTGCAATCACGTACGAAGATGCCATTGAAGCGGTCGATCCGCTTTGGATTAAAATATTGACGAAGGTTAATTTTACGATCAAGTTGACAACTTGAAGATAATGCAGCCATAGTTTATAAAGACAGATTTTTCAAAATTTTCGTCTAGTTTGTTATGGGTTGAATTTCTGAAAGTTACAGAATTATCGAAAATAGTGGAGAAATTATTTCCTATTCCTATAAGCAATGCTTTTATTGAACAAGTTTTTTCTTTGTGGATGGATGTACAAAATTTGTGAAAGAATGTACGAAATTGCCTGTCGGTTGAAATGGTGAATTGGCACTTCTAATCAAATTTAATTGTAATATGAACTGTCAAGAGTTTGTTCAAAATTTAAAAAAAATCGGTGTGATAAAAATGCTGAAAAAGTAACAAGACAATGAAAATTATAATTTTAAATACCGAGCAGGTTCCAGCAAAAAAAATATTTTCATTGATGTAATCAAGAATACCATGTCATTCATAGATTACCAAATAATATATTTCAGTAATTATTAAAACCAATTGAAATACCTTATTGAATAGTCAATTAGTAATGCTATAATTGCTGTTTTATTTAACTAATGTAGATTAAAGCTGATTAAATAATTACTGTAAAGCCATCTTATGTAAGCTTTGTAGACCTGTCTTTACCTTATTTTTGTTTTTGCTGATCTCCGGATTTCGAGTCTGGCAAAGGTGACAGCCCTAAGTGTAGCATGTCGACTAGTAGCCTGTGTAACAAACAATCGACGACGGTGGGGCAGCCTGAGAATTCACCATCGATAAAGCAATTTAATCTACGTAGTGTGCGAGGATGCAGGCCAATCCGACTAAACTACCGGCTGATCATTTTATCTGTGGTCTACGGGGGCTCTTAATGTTTAGACTACATAACATAATATTTGCTATGTTATTACTACTATATTTTACACGTGAATACGTCTTGTCGTTCAATACTGAATAAGGCACAAAAAAAACGAAAAAATGTTCAAAAATTTGAGCGATACTAAATTGATAGTAAATTATATTGGGAAAATTATATGAAACTTATTATATTCGCATTGATTCAGTGCAGTTACACTGAATAATAGTGAAAGTTTTTTATGCACTTTACTACTTCCTTTTTACTGCTCCCCGCGTCCCGCGCTGGTCTTTGAAATATAGTCAATAGTTTTAGTAATAGTTTCAGTAGTAGTTCAGGAAAGTAAAATTACTGATTTATCCGTAGTGCACTCGAAGCGTGAACTTGCAAGGACATCAAGAGACACTCTTCATTATACAAGTCGCACAACCGCTGTAGTGGTGCTCTGATACTGGCTTTTATTCGTGCATTATCGACATCAAATAAGAGACTGTTATGATTTAGTGTAGGAGTTAGAATCTGTATCTAATTCAGTAAAGATGGACGGTTATAATTACCCTAAAAGATGTTAAACCTAATCATCAACTCGAATGACGAACATCCATGATAGAGGGCATAACATTCGTATTTATTAATTAATAGCATTACTAATCGACTATTTAAATAGGTATTTCAATTGGTTATAATAATTTCTGAAATGTATTATTTGGTACTCTATGAATCACATGGTATTCTTTATTACATCAAAAGAAAATATTTTTTGCTGGAACCTGCTTGGTATTTAAAATTATATTTTTCATTGTCTTGTTACTTTTTCAGCATTTTTATCACTCCGTATTATAATATTATAATTAAATTTGATTACAAGTTCCAATTCACCATTTCAACCGACAGGCAGTTTCGTACATTCTTTCACAAATTTTGTACATCCGTCCACAAAGAAAAAACTTGCTCAATAAAAGCATTTCTTATAGGAATAGGAAATAATTTCTCCACTATTTTAGATAATTCTGTAGCTTTCAGAAATTCAACCCATAATAAACTAGACATACATTTTGAAAAATCTGTCTTTATAAACTATGGCTGGATTATCTTCAAGTTGTCAACTTGATCGCAAAATTGACCTTCGTCAATATTTTAAGCCAAAGCGGATCGACCGCTTCAATGGCATCTTCGTACGTGATTGCACATTTTAAATTAATTTCTTAGAGTTAAAATGTTCACGTTATGATTAATAAAATATAAATAATATTCCTTCAATGTTATTTTTGAAAATAAATCGCTGTATTTATACAATTCTTCACATTTTAACATATAATTTTATGGCATGCATCTTCCCCACGACTCTTAAAATATGCCGACACAGCAGGCCAGGATAATATTAATCTATTGAGAACTTTGGCCAAACTTAAACATCGAATTGGTTCAAATTTTTTTGTGTTCAAGGAAAACTTAATTGAAAAATATCTGTAGGTCTTCTCTTTGTATCACGCCATTGGAAAATTCAACAAAAACTTTTAAAATTAATTGTTCTACGTCATACTTTTATTGCATCTTCTAGCAGCATTCTAAAGAACATGGTAATAGCAATTCGTTTTTAATATTTTTGTATCCGAATATTTACAATGAGTTCCCTGATGCATTATCAGCTTAGAAACCTGATGCGAATGTTGGGTCTAAGTCACGCTTCTGCGTAAATTTTTCGATATTTTCAAAATTGTTTGTTGATGTCTTTTCTTAATCTTCAAAAAAATCCATTAATTTATTTTGAATGCCTTTTTCACGATCAAAATATCTTATAACAATAGGATACATTTTTAAGAAATGTTATTAGAGGCATCAATATCACTGGAAGAGTGTACGCCGTTTTAAGATGCGTTTGAAATGTTGAGCTCTTTCCAAGTCTGTTCAATTAAGCTTGGACCAAGAACATTTAAAACGATTGATTCTGTTTTAATTCGGCCCAATGGATTTTTTGGATGATAAAGAATCTTCATATAAGGAGGCATTGAGTTTAATGTCACACTCGGTGCTTAGATAAATATGGTAATGGTTAATTTCATAATAAATTGATGTTATTTCCATAATCGCAAAGTTTTGTTGTTCGGTCGTGTATATTTTTGGAATAAATGTTGTCATTTATAAATTAGACTGTAAGTTTTTTACCATATTCTTGTAAGTTTCAAAACTTGCAAAATTTGTTAAGACTTTTTCACCATCCCAATTAACATTGAAAATCGCATTACAAAACTCGACTTCTCTATTCCATTTTACATATTTATCATTCGTTAACCACACCTCCTGTTGAATGTATTTGTATTTCTTTTTGCCATTCTATTTTCGTTCACCGTCCGCGATGATAACAAATACAGTAAATGAATAGTTTCCAAAGTCAGCAAATAACACAGTACACTGCAATAAAAACTATTAAGGATGACAAGTCAATGAAAATTACACAAGTTCACGATGGTCGAACTAACAACTGAGTGCGGCGCTCTCTCTACTAATTGGCCGATTTAGAATCGTTGGGTGTGTGCATTCTTCACTACAATGTTCACACAAATTAAGTATGCGATTAAACTATCGATTGATCAAACGTCTGTAGTTCGCGATGGGACTTAAAGATATTACAGTGCTATAAGTGGATGTGAAAGAAGAGGCAGGCGCCGCTTTCGCTAACATCTGCGCAAGGCAAAAATTATTCAGTAAATAGCGCTCTGGCGTTAAAATTTGCGTGCTTCTCGTGCTTAGTCCGCATTTCAACAACTATTTTGTCTTTGTGCCATTTTAACACTTACTTTGAACCTTGTTTTAATAACTTTAAAACTTAATTATCAACAATGATATCAAAAGTAAATTCCATTATTAATAATGTTGTAATTGAATGCTAGAAAATTTTAACTTTCATATTGCACTGGAAACTTGCTACTGGTTTTGTACACTATTTTCGCAATCTCCATTTCAAAAAGATTAGGACAATACGGATACAGTAAAAAAATAATAATTTAAACTTATCATAATTAATACTGTTAATTATGATAAGTTTAATTAAAGTGTTAATGAATATCGATCACAGAACATTTAATTAATATTGCAATTTCCATTATGCATTTCCTATTGGAAAAATATTATAAAGTTATTTTAAACAATAACATTTATGTAAAATTTTAGATCATGATGTTTCCGGAAAACTTTTGAATGGTTTCCATAGCTTCAGCGCTTGGGCAATCAGTAAAGACGCAGCTGTATAGCATTTCTAATTTTTGCTCGCTGGGACATCATATCGGTATGGCCGCCAGCTAGAAAAACTTAACCTGTTCTTTTTCCTTAATATTAGAGGACGAAACTTTATTAAATCTCTTTGGCCAAGCATAATCTTAGCGAAGTACTCAAAATATACGCAGTTACAGTAAAATTATGAATACGGCCTAATTTATTGCGTTATCACGCACATAAAGAGTTCAATGTAGGTGGAACGGAGAGCGACACGACTCGGCGACCGCTTGCATTCAATGTTCAATTTATGTAAACAAAATCATGTGTAGTAGAGCGGTAGCCAAGCAATTTACGCTGAGGTCGAATAAGCAATTTAATTTGAATCACATACATATTGCCGATTTTGAGACATATTCAAATTATATTCATACGTGGCAAAATTATTCAACACTTATTGTTAACCTGGAAAAACTAATTAATATTCTTAAGTAAACAATGCAGTGATCACAGATTTTATTGATGTAAATTTCGTATTCCTAACCAAAATTGTAAAAATTGAATGATTATTAAATCACCTTGGTGTCTGTATCTTTTTCATATTTAACTGTCAGTATGGTACAGGCATTTTTCTCGAGTACGACAGTTTTTCATAGCTTTGTTATTTACTATTGTTATTTTCATTTAAACATGGCACAGTTTATATGAACGCTCTAAATCTAAAGGTTGCACCGCCATTTTAATACGCATTTCATCACACGCCTTTTTGTTACCCACCTCACATAATACGGCATTTTGGTACGCATTTCAGGTGTACATAAAAGCCTATTTGTGAAAATAAAATAGCAATCAGTTGTAGTATTGCTAAAGATATCAATAATTTTCCCAATTCTCTACGTCTACGAGTATTTATTGCAAGAAGTTCAACTCATACTTTACTCTTTTATATTGCAATGTTACATAAGGATCAAAGAGTTTAGATTATATATAGAAAATATTAATTTAACTTTTTAAATGAGAATGTTTTATGGAAGCATAATATTCATAATGTATTTTCTTACAACAATCACTCACCATGCTGATAGTAACTAAAATGTAAAGTAACGTAACTGAACATAACTGAAACTAAAATGTTTACGTTAAAAATGGTGAGAATTATGAACTACGAAATTAAACTTTCGGATTGGCACCTGCTATCGGTTTTATTACTTTTATTGTATTTATGTATCTAAACGATATATAAATACAATACATTTTGCCTGATCAAGTTGAGAATTAATTAGTCTTACGTCGTTACGGGGACTGGTCAGTGTATCTAATAAATATAATACACATGTGTATCCTTAATATATCGATGTAACCGCTTTCGATTCATATCATAGATAATTAATTCCGCGCCTAAATAACTAAGCAAGTGGATAAATTTATAATCAGTAAATCCAAATTAGTTTATTTTGGAAATATTCCGCGCAAAGATTCAAATGTCGTCTTCGGTCTTTTTCTACAGGATCATCTTCGTTATCTATAACAAAAAATTTAATTTTTTGTTAAATGAATCAATAACACAAACATATTTTATATGCAAATTGAAACTAATTAAATCAGGTCGATATCGCGACCGTTGCATGATAGACGTGGAGTTGCGATGATACGATGATTAAAAACACGTTAATATAATATTGAATAAAATATACTTTATGGAACTGGACGTCATCACGGACTACTTATTTTGTTGTCTGGTGATATCACTTTATTGTACTTTCGTAATTAGGAAAGGAAATTGTTATAATCCGGAATTTTTCCTATAATCCTAAGGTATTATAATAATCCGGTAATTTCGTTTCTAATCCTTAGGTACTAAGGTATTAAAATAACATCCGTTTTACTAATGAGCCAAATTACTTTTTATCATAATGTTTTTTAAATTCATTTTTTTCTCTGTATACCTGATGATAGTATATATACAAGGCATAATGATAAAAATTACATAATTGTAAATAAAATACATGTTCACATACCTTTGTTGTATGAAATATTAATGCCAATTTTTCATATATTCAAAGGTAAAATTTATTTCAAATATTTAATATGCTATTCAAATTAAGAAGATTTACCTCATCTTACTATTAGAACTTAAACGAAATTAAATATGGATGAGAATATAACAGAAATGAGCAACCTGGCAAAGATTCTGTAGAAGAAAGTACATCGAAATGAAGCAATGTTTGAATTGCACTATAAAAATATGACTCAGTCACAATTTCACACTAAATTAACAACCTCGTATTACATCACAAATATGGTTGGCGATTTTGCATCAAGAGTTGTTTATCCAAGTCATAATAGAAAAGAAGAAACTTCAGAATATGAAATGTTGAAAAACGTTATCATAACAATAATGCATCTGCCGTCTTTTTCCACTGCACACACGCAGCCTGTTAGTACTCTAGCTTATTCTCAGCAATGCTTTTTTTATTATAACTGAAAACGACAGGATTTTGAGTTTATCGTTTTGTGACTTCCGTTCCTACTATTAAAATATAAAAATCCCTAATCGACCGGATGCTACCTTAAAATTTTACAAGCCATACGTAAATAAGTACGTGAGTACGTTCCTAGACAAATGGGTTTTCAACGGCTTACAAAATCTGAATGGGGCACGCGATTGATTCACATACCCGACCTGATTTTATACACTAACATTTCCTTCCAAAACACCCCTCTGTCATTACTATTTCCTCTTGGATTCTAATGCGATACTTTCACCATTCTGATAAAAGTACTAATTCGTAATAAACGATAACAGTACCAATTACGTTAAAAAAAGTTAGGGAAATAAAGGGAATGAAACAAATAAACAGCAATATTGTGTCAGACATACGTTCACCTTGCGTTGCTTTTACCACCTCAAACAAAGCGGTTAACGTACATAATGTAACTGGTCGCTAACAGCGTGCATTTACGGCCGCGCCTTGCCAAAACACTATCGCTCGCCTAGACTAGATGCGCTACTGAAAGCTTTCAATTATTCATATTTCACACAATCAGATTGCCCGTGTCCGTCTGACGTTTCAAAGTGACAAAACGCGAGCTGCAAAAGTTTTAACGCTCATTTGACCTCGAACGAGGCGATATTTTCATGTTGTTAAATATAAATACACGTGTAAGTGGGACACATACAGAAATTTATTTGCACCGAAAATATTTTTGTCGCATTTGTACATTTAAATATTTTGTATCTTTTAAGTGTAGACAACCATAATGTCTTAGTTACCCGAAATTTCATTATAATTTATTCAGGTACAAAAAAAATTAAAAATAGCAGATACCTAGGTAGACAATTTTTTTTTTCAATCATCAATATTCTAAATCCGTTCACCGCTGTAAATAGGTCTCAATGCGTATATCATCATATGTAATGCCCATACTCGCCATGCTGAACAAGCTTGAATTTCCTGCAGCCCCGCTCGACGGGCGACCGGGATTCGAATCCGGTACCTCGCTGTGCACTACGCCATTGAAGGCCTTATTCCTTTGATTTATCGAACACACCCCGGCGGCAAAAATATAATAATTTTTTCAGTCTTAGATTATTTTGTTTCATTTTTTAAATAATTTTTTATTATTATTCTCAAACAATATTTCCTAATGAAACTTTAAAGTCATTCAAAATTACGAACGAAGCACCTCTTGTTTACTTTATTATGCAGAGAGTGTCGAAATAAGCTACTTTTGAGTCAAACACTAATTGCTGAAATTTAACAGTTGCCATGTTTTGCTACCAAAAAATATGCCCCTTAAACTGTACGGCAAATCAACACCTAGACAATTTATGAAAGTGGCAAACATTAACTTAATTTGAAATCAAAATCGTAGTATAAAAATAATGTTATAAAAATAAAGGAAGTCAGAAATATAAATAGAAAATGTAAGGTTTTAATTGTCACAAAGCAATATTTTGGTTAAAACTTTAAGCGTCATAATAAAACATGTCTAATATTACACGCCCGTTAAACGATATCCACGTAATATAAAATAGCGGCCACGTTGGCACAAGATAGCCGTACAAGACTCATAATGATGGTATTAAATTTGGCAAAACTATAAAATATGTTAACCGAATAACATGTGACGTGAGACAGATATATACCTGCGTATTATTTTTGCCTGAACAATGATTAATGTTCGTCTTTTGCAGTTTACTCAGCGCCCGCATAATTAGCGCGAATGAGAACAAAATGAAAGCCCGCCAAAGCGAATTTACTCAGACGAGCGGAAATGCAAGTTAAATTAAAACATTCTTTTTTAATATACTGGAAAGCCGCTGTTTCCTTTATTTTATTACCAAAACTGAGTAATATTAAATTCACATCGTATTTTTTGGGGATTCTACAAGGTGTTGATCTGTTTACTTTATATTCATAGATTTGCAAAAATAAACAAAAAAAACAGAGAAAAGATAACGTTCATTACTCATGATATCTTTTTTTATTCTAAATTTGACGAGAACGAAGTTGCAGGCATAGCTAATGTAGAATGCTCATATGCTGAGATATGTCATTTGTAAATAGTTTAATAGAAGTACTAAATATTTACATATATCCGTATACCATAGTATCAAAACTATTGCTGTTTAAGATGTATTGCGTTGAAAATAAAAAGATGTAGTAGTAGACATAGATATAGAAAAATAATTTTTAAATTTATTTTCTTAGTAATTCGGTTTGTACGAAATCCTTGTAATCCGAATTCTATTCGTAACTAAAATAATTTTGCATTAATGTTAGTATTATATAGCGTACACAATCTATAAACATTTCACTACAATTAATACAGTAGACATTAATATAAACTATTAATAATTATAATACCTGCCACTTTCTAAAAATAATCGAAATCGCACAATTACGGCGAAATGCTAAACTTTTTCCTAATAAAAATTGCATACAAATATTTTTCTACATTTACAATTATTCTCGTTCTCGTTGCAATTGGTTTTATTAAACATGTAATCTAAAATGTTTCTGCAATCGCTTAGCATAGGTAGTCGTTATGTTTAGCTTTATTTGTTTAAGTTAAAATGCACAGGTTCATTTCTATATGTCTACTTGGCATTAGGCTATCAAATACGTAACATTAATATCCAATTCTTAAACTTTTCTTGTAAAAATACGTATATCGATTTGTTTGATTACTATAAATTTATGATTAACAAGAATATTGCAATAAAAAATATAAATTTTTTGAAAAGAGGACTCCGTGTTCTTTTAGTTCCGCTGGTTTGCTGTGAAGTGTATCTCTTTTGTAAACACAAAGCAATACCCTCGCATGGCGTATGTGGGTTAATAAAAGTGTCACGCTAAATAATATCCAACCAAAAGCATAAACGTGGAAAAGTGATCAAGTTCCATAAAAAAATTAAGATATAAGTGGATGTCTAGTTCTATAAAATTCCATAAAAGTTACAGAAAAATCAAATTTAAAAAAAATATTACTTCATCCCTAGTTATTAATTTATTCTGCATGTTTTACTTTTGATGTTCCGTACTTTCCGTCCGTACACTTTTGAGTCTGTCCATCGGTCATAGCCGTTTCTTTCAAAATCCGCTAGACATAGAAATTTGGTATTTGGTATATTAATAAAGCATATTAATTCTCATATATCTCATAGCTAATAGTGAAAAACGAAAGAAAAACAGGTTTTTAAAAAGATACGCCAAGGTTGTTGGAAAACAACATCGATAATTTTAGATGTCATAGTTTTTTATATATTTACGATGATATATGTGTTCCCCATTAATTATATTAAGTATTATTAAATATTTATTTAGCTAAGAAGTTAGTATTAGTGATAGTCACTTCAAAGGAATAAGGAAGCCTCTATGGGCGAGACTAGCGTCGCGTGTTCGCTTTTGTATCATAAATTATAAATAAAGGGCATATGTCCCAAAATTGTAACAAAATTGAAAGTTTTTATGTTCCACTAATAATATTATAATAAAATTCATTACTTTCATTGTAGATTCGCATGTAAAACAAACACAGTTTCATAGAAATACGCCTACCAACAAAAAGATAGTGAAATTAATGCACACAGATGTTCCGGAAACCGATTACAGTAACTTCCTCGAAAATCAACAAAGCGCCAAAGTAAATTAAATTCCAATAATTCGGAAGGCGCGCAAACGACTTTGTCTAAAATCGTGAGTAGATACTGATTTACATAAATTTTGTGCAAAACCTCTTATTCATGCAAAGGTATCACGAAATATTTTAAGTTTATAGGAAATAATAACGCCGATGGCATTTTCTGTCGGACAAAGCTGTGACGGTTCACTAATGTCTAATGGCGCGCGGCGCTATGTTCCGCAGGTGGAGGCAGCAGCAAAACTCGCCAATAAATTCTAATTTCGCGTCGAGTTTTTTCATCTGTTTTACGAATTCACCGTTATATTTTTTCAGTTTTATTTTGCAGTCGTCCGTCCCAAGGACACTTCCCGTACACAATATTTTATGACAGAAAATATTCCTTGTACAATGAAATTAAAAAAAAATTATGTTGCCGCGACAATTGAGTTATAAAAGTTCGTAATATGAAGGTTATCGAAAAGGAAATTTGTTAAGAAACTCTTATTCGTATGAGGAGCAGATGTATTTCTTGTTATTTTTCTCTGAAACTCATACGTAAGTCAAGTTAAGTGTACTTTAAAAAAATTTCGAAACTTCATTATTTCAAAAGGTAGGTAATTTTTAAATCATTCAATTTGCGTACAATTCCTTCGAAAAATTTATACGAAAAGAACACCTTACAAAGAAGTAAAATTGCTTCGGATTCACCATTTCGTGTGCATATCGAAAATTTGAAGTAGGTACCTACCCCTCGCTGCGTGGGCGGAGGGCGGAACGTGCGGTAGATTCTACCCAAATAGCAAAACTCTATTACGATTTCGAATAAAAATGTCCCTCTTCTCCGAGCCTGCGTTAAATCTAACGTAACCTTAGTTTCCAATACAGAGCAAAGCAGAAATTAAAATTAGCATATTTGAAGGGTGGGAGGTGTCGGCATTGAACCAAAAAGACTTTTCGATTAAATAAAAGGATTTGAATGAATAATTAAATATTTAAAATGATGCGAGCGCTTAATCAATATTCCACAAATTTTACGCTTTTCTTCGTATTTCCATAGTTCTTATACATTACAGTTTTAACACGAAGGGACCCCTTTTGCTTTGACTAGCTTATTTTTCCGTTCGGCTAGTTTTTATTAATTTTTCTTATTTTGAGGCGTCGATATTGACAAGTGAACAGATTTCTCCTTTCCAATTGTACGGGTGTAAGGGATGTTCCGATTCCGATAGATAAATTAAATTAATCAAATAATTAAATTTTAAATTTTAAGCTTATTTGACAGACGAGTTGTCTACCATTATTGTGCTGCTCGCTTTCTATTGTAAGTCAATAATGTGCTAGACCGTTTCTAAATTATCGCTGTTCAACTTTATTATTTTCATATACAGAGTAGAAAAATATTTAATCTTATTTAAATTTAAAATGAATTATATGTAATGTAATTATTTTAAAAATTTAAACGAATACACAACAGTCAATTTAATTAATATTTGAAGTTACTGAAGTAATCTAAATAAACTTTAATTAATAATGAAAAGAAATTAAATTTATTAATGTTAAGTATTTAATAATTTACCATTTATAATGCAAATAAATACATTCCGAATTCGAAACGGTCTGGCAGATGATAGGCTCATAATAGAAAGTCAGCAGATGAACAAAATATCTGGAATGGTCAAAAAAATTATCTAAATATATGTTTATGGTGTCGATTGTTGCCGCACCGTGTCAACTTCATTCGGTATTTTTAAAATTTCACTCTCAGAACTTTTTCATTCTATACCTTAAAAAGTATTATTTCAAAAGCATTTTCTTAAAGTTATTACTTTGAAGTAATCTGATTACAAAATTATAACCATTATAAGCCTGGGAAGCGAAACAGTTGTAATAGATGACCAAAACTCCTAATACTTTCTGAGCAAATTGGTGTTTAATGTTCGCCATAAACAGCTGTTTTAGTAAGTGATTTCGACAACATTTTAGTTATATAATTTATTTAATGTTGCGACCTTATGTTACTATTGGTCAAGCTTTATTTGAATAAGTTATTTGTCATAAAGCATTTGTAAAGTTTTCAGCTATTTCATCGTAATACCGCTTCTTTCATGACCTCCGTGCACACAACACAGTCATTAACAGGGCTAGCGGGTTTTATTATGACAGATGAATTGTTTAAATGTATCAATGTATTATACGCTTTATCTAATTCTCGAAACTATTTACTTGATAAATGGGTAAAATTACTTATTTTGAAATTACTTTCAATATGAGACCGAAAGTAGATAAGGCAGAATTTGCTTTAGCAACTTTGGCTCAGGTAAATAATCGTAGGGCATAAGCCCTACGTTTTTTATTATAATTAACCTTTTTATATTTCTGCATGGACTTTGTCGATTAATGAATCATATCTACACCATGAATGGTCTAATTCTCAAACTAACAATAAAATCATGTAATAAGAAATCTCACGTTTAATATCGCTGTGATATAAATCAATAATTACGATGTAAAGTTGTCAATGAGGAAAAGTTCGTATTTTAAATCAAATACGATTATTTTAAAGTATTACCATTTGAGATACAGGCTGGTTAATATGCTTTATCATATACTACTGTGCCAATACTCATAATGGTATTTACGAAAATGTTGGCAAAATAATCTAAATCAATATTTTAAATGTTTTGTCGATACTAAACTTGAAATTTGTACATATATATATATATATATATATATATATATATGTCTAATATGTAGCTGTGGTATTAAACCAACTATCTAATTGGAGCTGTCGTACTGAATCGAATAATCGAGAGCGTGAATTTAAGAAACGACAAAAAGAAATGTTAGAGTCTATCACAGCTATGATATAAATTGTTTGTTGATTCAGCTAAAAGTTCAAGCTATCATGTAAATTGCTATATCAGCGAACAGTATCTTGGGATACGAACAATTTTATTGGACAAAACTCTACGGTATAAATATATATCCAATACATGACAAATCGTCCTGTGAGAGTTCCATAGACACCCAGGCACATCTGAACATTAAATCTACTATGTATTTCGCAGACGTAAAAAAGTATAGTGAATGTCTAGAAAACTATAACATTTAGAATCACCACTATTGTCTTTTGGTAAACTTTATATAAACTTCTAGTTAAATTGTATTAAAGTTTCGTACCTCAAAACGAAAAAAAGGAACTCTTATAGGATCACTTCGTTGTCCGTTTGTCTGTCTGTCTGCATGTTTGTGAACACCCTTTTTCTCAAAAACGCGTGGAGGTATCAAGTTTATATCAAATACTTATGTTTACAGTCGCTTGGAGCTGTAAAATATGTAGCTAAAATGAATGTAAAACTAAAATTAAGCTTTTAAGTCAACGATTTCAAGAAGAATCCTAGAAATACCTTTATGACACTCGTAAGTAAAACAAAACCTATAGGGTACTTTCCGGTTACCTAGAATCATGAAATTAGGCGAGAAGCAAGTTCTCATAGTAATTTAGGTCCTTCGGAGATAATCAGTGAATAATACATTTTCTGTGGGCATTTTCAACAATACTTTTAGAACTATCTTAATTAAAGTTCTGAAAAAGTAAAATTTTGTAACTTGCTCTTTCAAATGATACTCACATGATACGTGAAATTGAACTAAAATTGTAATACGTTACATGTTCTATCTAAAATTAAGACTTAAATATTTAAATATTTGTGAGTATCTATAACTCAGATACATGCAAATTAATATGCCGTATCGTCTTACTTTCCAAGTTTCTGCAACAAACGGTTTTTGAGAATTTTTTAGATATTTTTAATAAAAGCGTTAGAAATATTTTTTATAAGAAGTTTAGGATTCTGATTAATCACTCTTACAAGTAATATTCTACATCATGGATGAAATTTAAAAAAAAGTGTCTTTATTTGATACTCCAACATATTTATACAAATATTTTAAAATATCAACTTTTCATCATTTATCACTATCCCAAAACTCGTAATGGTATTTACAAAATGTTGGCAATATCATATAATCTAATATTTTAAAGAACGGAAAACAAGTATGTATTTTTATTTTAAGTCGCCGTCGACTAATTAAAAATAAACAAAACGACCTGCTAGTCAAAATTACGTATTCATTTCGAATGAACATGAAATTATAGTCAATTTAATACAGTACACCGTAGGAACACGAGTATGATGCGAACTAAACATATCCTTTGCAACGTTACAATAATACTTTTGAATTATGACCGTGAGAAACGCCCGAGTAACATCTGGAATCCAACGAGGTAACACCTTGCAGAATCGCCAAAAAATACGACACGAAGTTAATATTAGGCAGTTGTTGTTGTGTTATAAAAAAAAGCAGACGGCTGCTTTCAAATACATTAAAAAGACTGTTTTTATTTAACCACTATTTTCCCTTTTCTGAGTAAATTCGCTTTGGCTTTCCTTTTCATCTCATCCGCGCTAACTATGCGGGGACTGAGTAAACTGTAGGAGACGAACATTAGTCATTGTTCAGGCAAAAATAATACGCAGGTATCTATCTGTCTCCACCTTCACTAACTACGACAATTGGCTGTTCATTAATATAACCTTTCATATGTTATTCGGTTAACATATTTTATTGTCCCGCCAAATTTAATAACATCATTATGAGTCTTGCAGGGATACCTCGTGCCAACGTGGCCGCTCTTTTATAATAAATTAACATCGTTAGATCCGTGTATAATATTAGGTAAGTTTAATTATGACCCTTAAAATTATATTAAAAATATTGCTTTGTGACAACTAAAAATATTTTCCATATTCCTAATTTTATTTTTATAACATTATTTTTAAACTCCGATTTCAATTTCTCAATAAGATAAAGCTTGTTATTTTCCTAACTTTTTCTAGTATTGAATTGCCATACAGTTCAAGGAGCATTACTTTTTGATAACTAAACATTGCAACTGTTAAACATCGTCAATTGGTGTTTGTACTCGAAAGTATTTTATGTTAAACATTGGCAATTAATGCTTGTACTCAAAAGTATTTTATCTAGAAACTATATACAAAATAAAATAAATAACATTTGTTTTGCTTGTTATTTTGAAATAGCCATAAAATTTCATTAGAAAATGTTGTTTGGAAATAATAATCAAGAGTTAATTTATCAAAATGAAACACAATAATCTAATACTGAAAAAATAATGATATTTTTGCCGCGCGGTGTGGATTAAGGCATTTAATGTCGCAATGTAACGTAAGATCCTGGCTTTGATTCCCGCTAAAATACCATATATCAGTGATGGGTAGCAGGCATATTGGTGCGAGAAACTACACACTGCGATCGCCAGTCTGCCTGCCCCAAGTGGGCAGTTATGTGTATATCTATAATGATACACGCATTGAGAGAGGCCTACGTGCAGCAATGAACGGAAATAGGTTATGGATGGCGATGGAAAAAATTGTCTATCTGGATATCTGTATTTTTTGTTAATTTAATAACAAATTATGGTTGACTAGCAATTAAAAGAAATATTTAAATGTAATACAACATATTATTTATTACAACGCAGCGAAAAATATTTTTAATCCAAATAAATTTCTTTTATGCGACCCGCTGAAATATATGTAACAAGATGAAAATTTCAGTCCATCCGAAGTCAGCCGGGTGTTAAAACGTTTGTGGCTCGTATTTGTCACTTTGAAACGTCAGGCGGATACGGGCAATCCGATCGTGTAGTATATGAATAATTGTAAGCTTTCAGTAGCGCGTCTAGTCCGGGCGAGTGCTAGTCTCTTGGCAATGCGCGGCCGGATACGTAATCTTGTGTTATTTACAGCGCGCCCCGCCCGCCGTAAATGCATGCTGTTAGCGACCAGTTACATTATGTACGTTAACCGCTTTGTTTGAGGTGCTAAAAGCAACGCAAGGTTTATTTGTTTCATCTCCTTTCATTTATTTAACGTTTCTTTTAACGTCGTTAATATTGTTATTGTTCATTATGAATTCGTACTTTCATCAGAATAGTGAAAGTATCGCGTGAGAATTCAAGAGGAGACAGTAAGGGTATTTTCGAAGAAAATTTTAGTGGATCAAAATTGTTTGAAAGCATGTGAATAAATTGGGTGTTCCATTCATATTTTATAAATTTTGAAAGAGCATTTATGTACTCATGTCCGTACTTACATATGTACGCACGTGTGTGCACTTTTAATGGGTTATAAAATCTTAGGGTAACATCAGATTGATTAGGGATTGTTTTTATTTTAATAGAAGTCAACGGAAAGGACAACACGATAAGCGCAAAACTCCATTATTTTCAGTTATAATCAAAATAGCATTGCTGATGTAAATTATAAAACTATCTGTTTCGTCTACACATTAGAAAATGGTGGCAGGCTAGGCGGGCGCAGATTGGCGGGCGCAGAATTATCGCCACTTTTCATCCTCCTCCATATTAATTTTATTTCAAATTCTAATAATAAATAAGTGAACAATATATTGCAGTTATTAAAATAAATTTCAGCTTCGAATAGATAAAAGTTAGACAATAATATTTTCTATAATAATTATAAACTATGTGATCAAGTAATTTATTTACAATTAAGTAATATTTATTACAACTTTTTTATTATCGTCATGGAAAATAAATTACATTTAAATAATCTTATCATACAAAGTAACTTGCTTTAATATTTAAATAAGGTATTATTTTAATACAATATTGGGTTCAGAAGATAAATTACCGGTTCATGGTTTAGCAATTCCCTTTCCTAATTACAAAAGTAAAATAAAGCATCATCAGCCAGACCAATAAGTAGCCTGTGATAACATCACTTTCATAAAGTCAAGTACATTTAATGCAAAGTTACATTAACGTGTTTTTACTGCCATTCCATTGTTACTCCACATCTATCATGCACCGATCGCGATGTCAAAACTTATTGGAGTAGTTTGAATTTGCATTTAAAATGTTTCTGTTTAAATTAGTTTGTTTTGTCATGTAATAAATAATTTTAACCTTTTTTTACAGATAATGAAGATCAAACTTTAGTAAAAGGTCAAAGACGACATATGAACTTTTAAGCGGAACATTTCTGTAATAAACTAACACAGCATAACTTGTTCGGTTATTTACGCACGGAAGTAATTAGCCATGATATAAATGAAAAGCGGTTACACGTCGTCGTGTTGTGTTTCAATGAATTTCTTTGCAAAATCTTTCAAAGAGGATCGTCCTCATATAATACAAATCGATATCAATTATTTACTCTAAAAATGTATATCACATAAAATTATGTATCATTATTAATATTTAGAGTTTTAATGCAACTGTTTAAAATGGTTTCATACATTTTTATTTTGTTATTGATATTGTTAAAGCGATTTAGTTATTAAAATACACTCTTCGTTTTCATATAAATATTATTATGTTTGATTCAAAATAAAATACCAATTCTTAATTCTTACCAAAATTTTCATACCTATTTTTTATTCATGTGATTTTATTTAACTCTAAAATTTTCAAATTAATTTTAAAATACTAAGTTCAATGACTAATTTAACAATCAATATAGAAAAGACATGATTAGAACTAGTCAAAAAATTCTTAAACATTGATTTTTTCAAGTTATGAAGATATAATTGTTTATTGTTATTTAATACAAACTAAAATTTCGAATACATTTTCAAGGTGAATTCATGTTTTTAAACAAAACTCTTCGTGTTGTATTAATTTATTTGATACATGCAAAACGTATATAAACAATTTTAACAAACATACATAGGTACGTTAACAATCTTAACAGCAAAAGTCTAACTCACGACTGGATCATTTTAATCTATAGGCAGAGAAGTCCATTTAATCATATTGTTGGACGTGAATAGACGGAAAAATTGTTAATTACAAGGGATCGGATCCAAAGTGAACTACGTATCTATACAAATTAATACTATGTTATTTTTTCTTTGATAGAAGTCGACACAAAGATTCAAATGCTTTAAAAATTACACAGAAACTAGTTTTTATACAATTATGAAATCAATATATTTCACTATCCAGTCAATATACTGGAATTAATTAACTTTTTTCTAATTATGTTTCTCTTTAGTGATCAAACCTATAAACCTCTCACGGTAACCATATAAATTTATTTGACATTTAGCAACTCTCAAAAGTCAAGTTCATAAATTTATAATTTCCCACTAGCTCTAATCTGCAAATCAAAATAATAATGTTTCAATTAGGCAATCCAGTTAATTCAATTTACAAGGCAGTAGTGAATATTAATTATATAAAACCGTGATTTTAAGTCCTTAATTCGTAAAGCTGTGGAGAATTCTCCAAATTGTCTTACAAGTGGATACCGTAGCCATTGTCTTAAATTTAACGTTAAATGAAACATTTTCCTCTGGTTTAATTTGTTTGTATTGTTAAAATAATAAATTGCAATTTGTTTTTTTTTAACCGTCCGGGCGCCCCTTCGCTTAAAAGATTACTTTTGTTGTAACTGTTATCTTTATGTTTAGCAGAGTAATTTTTTATGTTTTCGTGGATAATTATAAATTATTAATTTTCACTGTAACATATTTTCACTGCTCGATAGTTCTATTGGTTTTTATCTCACACACCATATATAGAGTTAGATAAAAAACTAACTATTTTGAAATTATAAGTTTTTTTCGTGAAAATAAAGATTAATGATCGCTTGTTTAAAAAGTCTTAATTTCTTTTACTTTCACCAAAAATATTTTACGTTCAGTAAGATGAGAAAATGTAAGGAAAAAAACAGTCTCTAAATCTGGGCTGCTTGATCCTTACCTAACATTGCTATATAAAAGTGTCAAGTATGAGCTAAACTTCAAGCAATAAATATACCGTAATAACTGCGTGCTATTTCATTTTCAAAAACAGGCTTTTATCAACACACGTACAAAATGACATGTTATGTGAGGTAGGTACCAAATTGCCGTGTGATGAAGTTCGTATCAAAATGGAGGCCTTAGGCCGGGCCTAACAAGAATGTGGTTGGAAGAGTGGATTCGGTGCCACTCGCTGGGCCAGCAGGATCTGGGTTTTTACCGTTGCTTGGCTGGCTGATGACAAAAGAGTTTTTCTCAAACTGGGTTAAATCGTTAAGAACTGAAGGTCAAATCCCTGTGATACACGGCACGGGCATAGTTTTATTATTTTTTTTTCAGAACCTTTATATAAACCAAGCTATGTTTAAAGGATAACAACGATGATAAATAAAGAAGCCATGAAGCACTATAGTCTTCGAGAAAAATGCCTGTGCTAGACTGACAGATAAAGATAAAAGAGATACAGAGATTATAATCACTCTATTTTTCCGATTTGGTTGGGAATACGAAATTTATGTCAAACGAATCTGTGAGAATCAACGGAATAATTTACTTGAAAACTTATATCTCATTTTTTTAGGTAAAACTTAAGTATTGAGTTATTTTTGAATGCCATTTATGAACATAATTTGAATATGTCTCAAAATCGGCAATATGTTTGTAATGCAAATTAAATAGCTAGTCGACCTCAACGTAAACTGCTTGGCTACCGCTCTGCTACACACGATTTTATTTACATAAATTGAACATTGAATGCACGTTGTCACTGGGTCCATCTCGCTCTCCGCTCGACATACATTGATTTTTTTATGTGCGTCGTAAGGCATTAAATTATGCCGGCTTCATAATTTGTGCTGAAACAGCGTGTTTTTTGTGGGTGTATCTCGGTCGAATGGCTTTAATGAAATTTCGCGTTCTTAACTTAAGAAAAAACTACGGTTTAATTTTTTCTACCGATTGGCTGTAGCGGCATGTTGTCCCAGCAAGCAAAATTTAGGACTTAAATACAGCTGTGTCTTTATTGGTTACACAATTGCTGAAGCTATGGAAACCATTTAAGAGGATTCCAGTATACATCATGATCTAAAATATTACATAAATGTTATTGTTGGAAATAACTTAATACAAATTGGAATATTAATTAAATATTCTCTTATCGATATGCATGAATATTTTAAATAAACTTATCTTAATTATCAGTTTCTTTTGAAATTCACCAATATTAATTTGTCTTGTATCCACATTATTCTTATCTTCTTAAAATAGAGATTGGGAAATAAGTGAACAAAACCAGTAGCAAATTGCCGGTGTAATATGATTGTTAAAATTATTTGCATTTAATTACAACATCAGTAATAACGCCGGCAAAGGAATTTACTTTTATATTATTACTGATAATTAAGTTTTAAAGTTTGTAAAACGAGATTTAAATAAAAAGTTAAAATTGCACACAGCTAAAATAGTTGTTGAAATGCGGACTAAGCATGACAAGCGCACAAGGTTAGAGCGCTGTTTACTGAATAATTTCCACCTTATGTAGATGTTAGCCATAACGATGCCTGTCTCTTCCTTCACATCCGCTTTTATCACTATAATATCTTTATGGGCTTGTCGTATTCATATTTTTAGCCCCATCGTAAACTAATTTAATCGGCTAATAATTTAATCGGATGATTAACTTTTATGAAGACATATGTAAGTGCGCAAATCCAACGATTCGAAATCGGCCGATTAAAAAGTTTGATGGTCTACCAAATTCCTTTAAAATTAAAAACTTAGCCAACTATTCGCCGACTGCTTAATCAGTAAGGTGTGCTATGCGAGCACGTAGATTTTCCAACTGGTTAATAGGGTGGGTCAAAACAAATTTTTTAAATATTATTTCTAACAGCGACAATTAGTTGTCATTGGATGCTGGTTTGAGGTGTACAAAATATTATTACAATCGGTGCTGACTGAAACAACAAACTGCCTCCGGATCAGGTTTAAATTTCAATATTTTGAATATAAAAACTATATAATAAATATACACCTTTCTTACTCTCATAATCACTTTTGTTTATATTATAATGATGTCTGTTATTACAAACGATACCGAAAACGCAAACAGTTGTGGGCACTTACATATAACATTTTTGTTTACATTTGAATAAAGTTATAATCGCAAAATAATTCGTTTAGTCATTCAGTTGAGCGGTGTTTTGCTACAACAAAGGTGTGTTTCAGTGATTTTTGAAATGAATCGTACTCGAAAAGCTTTTAAATACTCTATATTTGGTGAGACATGTGACTTAAAAGATAATATGCTTCCGACTTACGGATAAGTAATGAAGTGTATGGAAGAGATTTGAAATTAAAATCACCAATAACACTAAAAAGGAACCAAATTTGCAAGAAGTTGCCGATATTGTCACTAAAAAAATAGAAAACTTATGAAAGAAAGCATCATTGCCAATTTTATCACATGTAAGAGTGCAACAAATGCTTAAAGCTTATAAACTAAAATTCAATAATATTTTAAAACCACATCCTAAAATAGCTAAAAAGCGTGTAGATGAGTTTCTTGCTTCTTTTATAGTTTCATTTGATATTTCTTCGTGCAAGTGCTCAGATTTTACAAAATGTACTTACTCTAAAGAAAAGAAAGTTACATTTAGTGAGCAAAGTTTCCTCACTGACCGAAGATCTGTAAGAAACATGACAATAGGAAATAGACGTTGCAACAACGAGAAAAAATAAAAAAGTCTAAAAAGAAAGCTGAAAGAGGAAAATTTAAAGAAAACTCGTACAAATCCCAGTATCGAAGCTGTAACTACCACTGCTCATGAAGAAGTCAGTAGCACATCATCTTCGGTATCTAATACATCCGGCGAGAGCGACGATTTTCAACTAGCAAAAATAAGAAAACTGAAGGTGGAAACTCCTGTCTCTATGAACTATTCCACATTGTACCAAACCCGTGATCGGTACGGGGTATCAGACAGAGCAGTCGTAACCATAGCTTCTGTTATCTTACATGAAAATAACATGTCTATTATAGAAAGAAATAAAACGCGAAAACAAATAATTGAGAAACAGAATATTCGCCTAATACCTGCCCGTAGAAACCGACGGTAGGAAAGATAAAACGTTGGATACCAAGAAAAAAAATGGGAAACTCTGTAAGGAAATTAAAATTGAGGAACATATTTCATTAATTAAAGAACCAGATAGTATTTATTTAAGCTATATCACTCCCGTAGCTGCGACTGCTAAATTCATAGAAAGGAAAATTTATAATTTTCTTTTGACCGAAAATGTATTTCTAGACCAATTGACGCCTATTGAATGTGATGACACCAATGTCAATGTTGGAAAATTTGGTGGTATCCTTAGATTAATAGAAATCAGAATAAACAAGCTTTTGCAGTGGTTGATTTGCTTGTTGCATATAAATGAATTGCCGTTTTGACGTTCATTTTCATCTGTTGATAGTTCGACTTCCGGTCCGAGAACTTTTGAAGGCAAAATCGGAAAAGCTTTAGAAAATTGAGAAGAAAAAACTGTTGCCAGATTTCAAAATATTCTAGGTCAAATACCACCGATAGATACGAAAGATCTCAGTACTGACCAGTTGTATTTGAACAGGATAGTATCGGCTGTTATATCTGGGGAATATTCTGAAGATTTAGTTCATAAATCACGCGGTAGGATGTCTCATGCTAGATGGCAGACGTATGCTAACAGGATTCTTCGCCTGTATATTGCAATATCAGACCCATCTGATCAACTCGTTAGTTTTGGTAATCTATGTCGTCGAAGCATATGCTCTGACATGGTTTGACATTAAAAGCCATCCAAGTTGTAAAGATGTAGGAAATACATTTAAGGCAGTTAATATCGATGTCTTGTTACTTACTAACGATAGAGTTAAAGTCTATTATTAATCCTGTAATACAACGCAACAGTTATTTACCCCGTCTTGAGAATCTACTGCTAGCAATGTTATCAGACAGTGTAAAACATATAAGAGAATTAGCACTGCGTCGTATTTTGAAAGTACGTAGGGAAAAATCCCAAAAATTGAGGCTGTTTCAGATTCCTGAGGTAAACATGGTTGCAAAAGTTTATTATGACCTTATTAACTGGCAAAATCAAGTTACAGAACCACCTATCCTGAAGCAAATCTCTAACGAAGAACTAGGATCTCTCATTGCTCGAGAAGAGGACAACAAAATTGATTTTTTGCGTTTACCTTGCTACACTAAAGTCGTTAAGATATTAGTAAAAACTATAACTGAAGCTTCACGAAGTCTGTGCTCAAAATCAGCTCGTGAGGGTTTCATCAAAACCGAGATTGAATCTTCTAAACTTATGCCAAAATTTTATAGTAACAAGATTTTTATTTAAAGTAAAAATACTTCACATTGGAAAAAAAACTCTTTTACTTTTGCTTATATTTTAATAATTAATTTAATACAGTATCAATGTTAAGTTTTATTATTTATATCTATCCTGCAATAAAACAATACACATTTATAAAGTTTAAAGAGACATGTATCTCATAAAATTTTTCGACATTTTGCGGTCAATCCGGAGGCGGAAGATTCTATGTTAGTTCTTACAACTTTACGATATATTTTTACTGCTATTACATGTCAAAAGAGAAACATTTTTTTTCTCCGTACAAAAATGTAACTACATTGTCCCTACTGTTTAATCGGCGATGCTTTCAGTTCGTTCCAAGATTTGGTGTGAGGCGATGTGTGCTCACGTGTAGTGCAGCGTGTCTACTAGCTGCCTGTGTCAAACAATCGGCCGACTATTGGGCAGTCTGCGCACTCAGTCCTTACTGTTTAGGCTATGATGCACTTGAAACAATAATTAAATATTATACCCAATAATTGCTATGTTATTTCTACTATTTTTTCAGGTAAATATGTCTTATTTTTCGGAACGGGACGTATGGAATTAACGCAAAAGTAAAACAATAAAAAACGTTTAAAAATTCGAGCGCTACTAAATGTATAGTAATTTATTTTGGAAAAAAATTATATGAAACTGTTATTGTACTCGCATTGTTTCAGTGCAGTTAGAATGAATAAAAATGAAAGTTTTTTATGCGCTTTACAACTTACTTTCTGCTGCTCCCCGCGTCCCGCGCAGCGCGTTGATACTTGAGTAACGAAATCTAGTCGATGGTTCGTTTAAGTAGTTATAACTTGTAAATATACGTTCCGATTGTATCAATATTGATAACAATTAACATAAGTTTTAACTTTTGTGTATTTTTAAGATTTATAGAAAAAAATGCACAAAATTTCGTGATTTCTTTTTATTTTATGTAAAGAGATAAAACAAAGACAATATATTTGAAATATTCTATGGACTCCAAACATGAAATCAGGCGGTGTTCCTTTTCTTAAAAAAAACAAAAAGTAAATATATTTGAGAAATATCCATTTAAATACAATTTTAAACGTGACATTGTTAATTTAAATAAACGAAACAAATTTTGTATGAAGAGCACATAAAATTAACACGGGAAATATGTAATTAATTTATAAATTAAATAAAACTGAATTTACCGATTATAAACTATCTACTTAAGGTGTTTCAGTTACCTAATTTGAACAAACAATAAATAAAAAAAATTAAAGGTGAAATCCTGTTCCATCTACTATGTATGAATTTCACGGAGCCTGTACTTCATATCTGTTCTAAACATAAAGATGTGAACTTGCAAGGCTGTCAAGAGACGACTTCTTTTTATTATACAAGTCGCACAATAGTCGTCGTGGTGCTCTGATACCGGCATTTGTTCGTGCACTATCGACATGAAATAGGATACGGTTATAAGATAGTTTAGGAGTTTGAATCTGTTTCTGACTCAGTAAAGGTGAATAGTCATAATTACCTTGACATATACTGAACATAATCATCAATTCTAATAAAGTAAGTATTATAACTATGGTGTAGGGCATCATATATTTACTTATTAATAAATATATTATACGGTGATTTACAGCCATCAATACCATACTGAAGAGCTTCCAATTTTTTTATATTCTTAATACTGTTAGAATATAAGTGGCGTATAGTGGATTCCAGGCAACAACAGCATATATCTCTTTATATGCAATGAATACATAAATATGTACAAAACTTGAGAGAAGGTACACAACTTGCTAGATTCCCACAATGATGAAACCAAAAATAATCATTATCTAAACTATCGAATATACTCGCTGAAATCTAAGGTTTATAGGGAGTGAAAAGCGATAGGTCGTCTCAAACAGCCGAGTAAAAATAAAACGCGCTGAAATGATTGACTAGAGTAAAAGCGCTCTGAAATGACTGAAATAATATAATAAGCTGCGTTCATTTCTTTCTCCCCTAAAAACGTATTCACTTAAAATAAACTAGTACTGTTGATACGATACAGCTTACTATATTTTTTTGAAATAACAACATAATTCAATTCAATATTTTATAACGTAGAAACCAAGAAAAACGAGTAAATTTTTTTCCGGAACAGAAAAATATTTCCTTTTATTTATTTATTTACTTTAATGTATCTAATTGACGCATATGGCGGACTTATTGCTACGAAAGCCATCTCTTACAGCCAACCATAACACCGGTACAGACCCGTCCGACGAACGACCGGGAATTGAACCCGGTGCCCCGCGTGCGCCGCGTCGTCAAAGGCCGTAACCTCGTGATCGACCCAACACACCCCGGCGACGGCACTTTTTTAGTATCATCAACATCTTGTCCAATATTTAAGTTCGGATCGGCGAGGGTCGTTCCAATTTTTTGCAGAATTGATTTTTGTAGGACGTGTACGTCACAATATTAAATTTCATACGTTGTAAGACGTGTGCGCTAAAGTATTAAATATTATATGTTCTATTCTGTCCAATTATTATTTGTCGGGCAAAGTAGACTACGTTGCGCGCTATACTACAGCTCAGACTAACGTAATATTTCAATCTGTATCCTATTTATTGCCGACTATGTGTAAAATCTAGTTACTTCGTCCATGATGCTGCTTTTTCTTCAGATCAACATCATCGAATTAAAGTTTTTCCAAGTTTTCTTTAAAATATCTCACATTAAATTTTATACCTTTTCAATATTTTCCTTAATATGTACTTGTTGAGATACCAACATAATATATGATTTGTGGTTTCTAGATTTTATTATAGTATGTGTTTATTAAACAGTCATTCGGTCACTTGTCAGCAATTAACTCGTTGCTTTTAATTTAGGTTATGAGCCCAATCCGCTTCCACTATGATACTCTGTTTCAAAATGTAGGCATTTGTTTTCTAACAATTAATCCCTACCTTCATTTTTCAAGTATACATCTAATTCTTTATTACAGAATTCATGACCTTGTCACTCATAAATATTTCACCTTTTAATCGTGTTAGCTATAGAACTAGGGATGGGCTAGGATGTAGTACACACATACGTAGATTTATGAATTTGTTTAACCTATGAATAGCACGAGTCTGTATAACTTTATGAAATTGTTAGGGTTCAAAATTTAAGTTCGTTGTTACTACGTATAATTTTGTATTTTTTACTTATTTTGATATAGTGGGGGGGGGGGGGGTGTTGAGATTACTATCAGAAATATATATCATAATTTACGGTATAGTTATTTATTAAATGATCATTTGTCGTTTGTCGGCAATCAGCACGTTGATTATATTTTAACATTCATTGATGGTTCGTCTCCTAGCGAATAAGGGAATGTAGACAAAAAGGCGAATAAGGGAATGTAGACCAGTACTAATTTTATACCAAAAAAAATAGAAAGGACCATTTCTTTTTTATTATTTATTTATACCATTATTATATTTCTTTTAAATCCATGTTTTCAGTAACGCTAACATCGCAATTAAATAAATTTAATAACACTAAAACACGTAATGATGAAATACTTCACAAATTTATTATCATTCATCACAACAATTACTCAAGTCGGCTCTTTATAGTAGAGCTATTTTAAGGCAAAGGGAGTTAGAATCCAGTTCTAACTCTCTTTGCCTTAAAGTCAAATACAATATATTAATTGACAAAAGACTTCGAAAGTTCTTTGAATTACTCAACACAAGTCTAAGCCTTCTGAATGATTCTTTCGCTACCTCTTTCGCCATATCTTTCGCTACATACTAAGTTACCATTAAGGCAAACCGAATTTAATTCCTAGATTACGACTTCAGTGCATAGCCATAAGGGCGTTCCGCCTTGCGCCAGGGATGTGTTCATACTCGGGACTAGCGCGCGTTAGACCGTAGCTTATCACAGAGCATTTGGCCAATGGAGAACGCAACGATCCTTTGGAAAATGGCATCGATATCATGTTGCAGCACTTGCAATCAGCTTTACCCCTAATACATGAGAAAATCGTCATGTAATCGACAAATAGAAAGCAGTGCCCAGTTTTAACTGCATTACGGATGTTAGCTTCAAAGATAGTGACCAGTAAATGTCCGAGATTCAAATCCTTGCTGACTCTTGATTGTGTGAAGTAAGCATTAAATATAAATTTTAATTTTAATGCATCTTCATCGCGTCTGGAATTACATAAATACGTTAAATAATTGGGAGGTGAATTGTTTAAGTGTGATATGTCGCTTAGTTGTGGATATATAGCAACCAGTACCAAACTAACATTTACCTATTACAGTAACACTGTGCATTAATCTCACAAACCACGTTCATTTTTACAATTTTTACATTCATTTTTTATTTTGGCTACATCTACCGCTACTATGAAATAGTATGATGAGTAGTTATATAAATGAAGATAATAGTTATATTGAGTGCTGTAGCCATAACAATCTCTCAATAAATTAATTAAATTAAGCCTTATATTTAAAAGGGGTTTTTGGATTAATATACTTATTTATTTAGTAGAATAAGCAGGTAAATAAAAGAATGAGTTGGTTACATATTTTTTAATAAACGCCCACAGTGGAGCCTTTCTTGTTATTGAAAATGATGGAAAATTTCATATAAATGCAGTTAGCTAATAATTAAATAACTTTTAATTACTTTCTAAGCTATTAAACCCATGTAGAACTGAAATTATGAATGTATATACATACAGTCTACATTTACTACTGTAGTGGGACATGGAATGTATCCCAACAACAAAGGGGAGACTGGGACTGTATTTCGTGATGACCTTGCGTGAAGTGACAAAACGCCGCGTCAGAGTGAATTTACGACGTGACGCTACGTCATCTGAAAGCTCGCTGCGTGACTCTACGAAATTAGGAGAGACGTTAATTGCCTTTAAAAACACATTAATTATTCTTGAATCAGATTCGATTGTTATTAGAATGATTTAATGTTTATTCAGTTTATCACCTACCTTATTATTTCTTCTACATATATCATGTTGAAATCGAAACTTATTTAGATGTATCATTTTGAATGTTTTACATTGAATAACCCACATAAGCAAAAAGAAATGAGTGGCACACAAAAACTCAAAACTAACTCTGTGTATTAATCATTTCAGAATAACAAAAGTCGTTTTTGTTGATCGATTTTAAGAACGTTTACATTTGCGCCTTTTTGGGCCTTTGGATTATGATTTATTTGGATATTTTAAACCTTGTCTTAAGTATATTATTTACTAAATAAATACAATTAAATGAAACTATGTGATGTAGTATTATTTCTACTTTCTTTAATTTCTTTACCACGACCTAGGTTTCGTTGTATTACAACATTTTCAGGCGACACTTCAGGTGATTCACAAAGGGTTAACCATCCCTCTAGAAAAAACTAATTTGCATAAAGAAATAAAAACTTTGTAACAAATCACAATGAATAATAATTATAACCCATCAATTGTCGCAAAACTGTACCATAATAAATTAAGAAAATTACTAATACAAGAAATATACCCGGTCGTACCATAATACCATAATAAATTAAGAAAATTACCTGTACCATAATAAATTAAGAAAATTACTAATACAAGAAATATACCCGGTCGCACCATAATACCATAATAAATTAAGAAAATTACCTGTACCATAATAAATTAAGAAAATTACTAATACAAGAAATATACCCGGTCGTACCAAATAATAATAAAATTTACTTTAAATCTATTCCATACATAGGTAATGTATCACTCAAATTAGTAAAATCCCTAACTAATAATTTAACTATAATTAATACAACATGTGCTTATCGTACTTTAAATAACTTGGGTAACATTACGTTTACGATAACATTAGACATTAAAAATTTCTCACGGAATGACGGATGAGCTGTGGTTTTGCGGATGGCCAGATGATATAAGCGCAAAAGGCACGTCGCACAGCAAATCCGACACAGATAGGTGAAATAATAAATAAAAGCCAGTAAACCGAGACAGGAAATAATGTGAACTGTGCCGCTTATAAATTGGTAATTATTCAAATTGATTATAATATTCGAAAATAATCAAATTAAACCTTTTCCGTCTTGCGGCTAAGGATCTTGAAGGATTAAAGATCTTATATTTCTCGATAAGAAAACGGATCTTATATTTCTCGAGTTCAGGTTTTATAGATCTAAAGCTTGATATTTTTAAAAAAATATGCGAATTTGTTACGTGATAACGTTAGAAATGTTTAAGATGATAAACAATTTCACTGTCGTTATTCTCGCCGCGGAAAAGAAAAGTTGTCGCATTTAGCATGTTGTTGCGAAAAGATGGCTATATTAAAAATAATTTTTGAATTAATTTCAGTAATGTTAAGTAGTTATTGGATAGCTTTAATCAAAATAGATCGTGACTCATAAAATCTCACATTTTCAAGACTACCTAAATCTGTCTGCTTAATGTTAGATTTTTATTTACATAAAGTTCATGTTACAGCTTTTTTGAGTATTGTGCGTATATCGGATAGTGTGGAATTTATACTCACTAAACAATTGAAGTACATATGCTTTGACCTAAACTGACCAAACAACACAATTGCTATTCTATCGAGATGAAACATATATTTTTATATTGTTGAAGTGAAAACTTCCTTAGGCGAATCATGTCCTACGCATTTTTTTGTGTAGTGAATAAAGCTGTGGCATCATGCTCGAGCCGGTGAAGCGTGACACTCGAGTCAGTGATGCTGAATCGAATAAACTCGGCTCCCTTCGGCATCGGTGAAGCGAACAACTTTTTAACCGCACCATGTGCATTTTTAAAATATCAAGTGGACTACTTTTTTAGGCGCACCATGTGCACTGTTTATACATATATTTTAAAATTAGAAGTTTTCACTTCTTTCGTGTGATCATGAACACACACCAGAAATTCTTTAATAAAGTCACTTTCCCTTTTGGTAACAACAAGAAACTGGCTTTCCTGTATGGATAAAACCTATTTTTTTATTTATCTAAGTTATTATATATTTTTTATAATGTCTTCTAATATAAGATCATTTATCTGTCCGTCCGTCCGTTTGCGCACCATAGCCATGTTTCTTAGAAATCGGTGACATAGAGACACGATATTGGGCGTAGTGATAAAGCACATTAACCCACACAAAATTCAAAATTGAGTTTACAAAAATATGTTTTCGAAGTTTTTAAAAAGCTAAATAAAGTACGGGCTTTAATAATTACTTATTTTATAATTAAATGTTGAGTATTTCTGAAAATATTAATGTATATGTCTACAAACATATTTGCGGAAAGTGTTCTAAAGAAGAAATATGAAATTTTCATAAAGCTCATTAACGCACGTATAGTTTAATAGTTATTAAAATATTTAATTTCATAGAGGGGCAAATAAAGAATCCGATTACTTTTTTGGATTTCGTGTAAACTCTAGATTAAAGTTAAAAGGATTCCGACTCTGCTTCTGACAGAAATATATATATATATATATATATATATATATATATATATATATATATATATAAGACATATTATTGGAAATATCTGAAAATATATGTTCAGATCAATACTTTTCCTGTAAATATTTATCTATATGTATAATTTTCCATCCGAATATTTTTGAGAATTACTTTTGAAGTGCATGCGAGTTGATATTCTTTATCGCACTTTCCAATTTAACTTTCAGCTCCAAACGGTTTATGAGAAAGAGACTGTGACATGCGAACAGGCGGACTGGCGCGTAGGTTTTTTTAAAGGGTTTGTACTTTAATATCTGCATTTATTCGAAATGTGCTGGTCGTTTCACATCAATTTCCATCTTTTTGTTCCTTGATAATGAACTTTCTAAATAAAAAAAAGTATATATAAACGTGTTTATGTTTGTTATCACATTGTCTATCTTTATTTCATACACGGCGCTGCTTTCATTTTTTCCAAAGCAACCACTTTGTACTAATCAGTATTCATATATAGATTCATGGGTGCATAAGCCCCGATAAGTAAAGACACATCTTCCTATAATCATTGCAAAAAATAATCTAAAATATCATTTAATATTTCAAATTCAAGAAAGCAAGTATTTTTGAAATGTCTCCAGAATTATTCTAAAGAATGTCACGTTTTTGGAATCTGTAAATTGTAGATGCTTTTAAAATAAATTTCTATAAGATACAATTCAAACTCCTTTTTCATGTTTGTAATTGAAAAAATTCCCATGTTTAATTTTCATATTGCCAATAATAACGAATGAATAATATGTGAAGTAGTGTTCCGTATTCAAAACACATGAAGTATTGAAAAACATGAGGTACGTACAATAAAGTAAGGTTCCATATTCAAAACACATGATGTATTCAAAACAGATCTGGTACATACAATAAAGTAGAATTCCGTATTCAAAACACTTGAAGTATTGGAAAAATATGATATACGTGCAATAAAGTAGGGTTCCATATTCAAAACACGTGATATATTCAAAACACATGAGGTACATACAGAGAAGTAGGGTTCTTTATTCAAAATACATAAAGTATTGAAAAAAACATGAGGTGCGTACAATGAAGTACGGTTCCATACTCAAACATATGAATACTTCCTGTATTCAAAACATCTGCAAATATTCTTGTTTAAATAAGGCGTAATTAACTGCAAACGAAAAATTTACATTTTCCTATATATTAAGTAAAATTTTCATCTGAAACACTAAGTAGCAAATTTTCATTCACTTCAGTCTAAAGCGCAACACAGAAGACCGATAATAATTGGAGAAAAAAGTATTTATAATATTTAATATTTTAACGCGGTTATCTGACAAACAATCGGTGCAACAAAAAAATGACTGCGAATCTTGCAGAACGTTACGTAAAATAGGATAGAATATACAACTGAATACTCGATGATGGGGATGTGATACATTTTGTCAGCGGGGCCAACTTATGTTACCGATCTTTATTGAAGACGAAAAATTATAATATTTAAGATTAAAATGCTTTATTTTATGAACTTAATTTTCCTTTTTTACACAAGGCGAGTGAAGCAGAAGAGCGTAACCAAATATTTATTAAAAGCGATTTAAATACATGTAATAAATAAATTATAATGTAAGTAATAAATAAATGATTTGGAGTAAAAATTTAAATAAAAATGCATAATACCACGTTCACACGACACAAAGTCCGAGAGTTGACGCGACAGGGTCTCTTCTTGATACAGAAAATACTAATTTGAAAAGAGCAAATTTCGAAGCCTCACGCTTAGGCAGGCAATACTCTTGCTGCATAAGGACTAATGAGTTGGAACCTAGAATTTAATAACAGTCGTTTATTGAGACCTACATTACTATTTTAAAAACATCAGATCCTAAAGTCCAACAGTTTAGGCAGGCTGTACACTTGCAACATTAGAACTGAGGAGTTGGAATCTGAAGTTCGATGACAAAGTCTCTACTTGAGACGGATAGTACTAATATAAAAATAGCAGATCCCGAAGTTTCACCAAGGAGGCAGTATCCCACGGCGTCAAGACTGAGGAGTTGGAATCCGAAGTTCAATGACTAAGTCTGTAATCCACAATATTCGTTAAAAAATAATAGATCCTCAATTCTCAAAGGTTAGATGGGTAGTAGTAGAGTTTATTCGATTAGATTGTTTACTGAAGAGTTCCTATGGCCACCTTCAGTCTTCATCATCGCGCACTGATTTTGCTAAAGTGCAAATTTATGTGGCCCTTAATTATATCTTATTAAATTTACCGTTAGACCCAAATCATGAAAACATTACATCACCTGCTTTCTTCAATGTTTGGAAATTCTATAGTATATTTTCAATTTCCATGGTAAAATCCTAACAAAATTTATATGGGCCACGCTGAGTTACCAAATATAAAGGGTCATCCAAATTGGTTGGACCCATAAGATTCAAACTCAATTACAGTATCTGTGCTGCTCAGTTTTGGGGAATTCTTTATTATATCTTCAATTTCCATAGTCAGATTTCTCCCAAATTTTCATGAAACCATACTGGCAGTATACTCTTACAGAGAAAAAATGACTCACATAATTAGTCAAAAAATATCGGAGATATGAGGTAACATACTTAAAAAATACAGTCGAATTGAGACTGTCTTCCATTTTTGATGTAGTAAAAATATACCACTTCTATCTGTTTTATGTGCCACCGACGAAACATAATAATAAAAATGATGTACAAGATAATTAAACGTCATATTTTATAGTCACACTGATGCATACCCCTCAGTCAATTCATAGTTATATTTTCTATGAATTGACTGAGGTCTTGAATTGACCAATTTCTTTTTAAGAGATACATAAGTAGTACATAAGAGATACATAAGAGAATATATAAGAGACACATCAGGAGAATACATAATAGACACATCAGAAAAAAGTGCCACATAAGAGACACATCAGGATTCCGTAGTTGCCTCTATCTCACTAAAATTAATTATACAAATTAACAAAATGTCGTTTCAAAATTGAATAGATAATGCTAATGCTAATAACTCGATTTTTTAGATTTTTCAAGCTCTTCGTTGAAAAATTAGAGTATGTAGACAAATTACGTGAATTAAAAGTTCAATATTTCGCAAACGAGGGTTTCGTATTTCAGGTTTAAAAATGAAAAATGGTAACGATAGCCTTAGTTTTTTTTTAAATTACCTGTTCGAAGTTACCTTATTCAAAGATATGGGAGAGAAAAAGATTTCGCCCCAACTTTAAACGTAATTAAGAAAATTTTAATATTTTGCCACGAAACAAATTTGAGATTTTCGTACGATACATGTACTTGAAATGTTATTCTTGTGGGTAAAATTGTAGAAACTATGAGGCTCTAATGAACAGAAAAACAGATAAGATGAAATTATAAATGTTTCCTGTTTTACTACAGAACACTAAAAACTGCCAAATAGTAAATATCATCCAGATTTATATTTTGATTGGTGCATTAGACAATCGGATGAACTTGCAGGTATGTATATTTTTTTTTAATTTAGTTTTTTTTTATACTCTGTTAATTCAATATAATTTATATCCATTCAGAACTTGCCCTTAAATTTTTGGACGGTTCTAGTATTCACTTCATTTCCTTACATCACTTGAAAATAAAGAAAATAAACAAGTTCTGAGCCCTATCCACACAAGCTCACGGACGAACTCAAACTTCTTTTACGATTCATGTTAATATATAATTCATAACAATCATTGGTTATCTGTAAATATTCGCTTTATTTTCTTGTTATTATGATTAAAACTATATTTTTATTAATTTATAGTAATATCTCAATAAATTTTCATTCGAATCTATTGAATATATATAAATTTTAATTACGGATCGAGAGATTTTTATAATTATAAACTATTAAATATAGTTCAGTTGAGAATTGTTCCGCTTTTAGGGAGTCGTTTAGCTATAAAATATATTGCGGTGATAAAGAGAATATATACCATATACACATGCAGTGAAGTTCATTGGAGAATTTTATGATTCATCCTTGTTGTTATTTGATTTTATTATTATTTACCTAACGATTGAAACGGGACAATTAATTTTTCACGATTTTATACCTCAAACGGAAAAAACGGAACCCTCATAAAACCACGCACATGTCGGTAGGTCAAGACTCTTTTACTCCGAAAGGGTTTGACGTGGAAACTCGAAATTTGGCATGAAACAAAAAATAATAACGTATAATGAAAATAATAAAATAATTTAGAATTTTATGGAAGAAAGTTCCAGATATATTACTAAAAATATCTTTAATTTTTTTTTTAAAAACTGTTTGACATAAAAACTTGAAATTTATCGAAACGGTAATAACGACTTTCGAGATATATTCTGGAAAATAATTTTTCGTTGGGTACGCAAAAATATTTTTTCATGCTCTATTTCCGAAACTAGTCACCATTAATTAAGAAAAAAAAATGCGTTACTAGAAGTTTATTTCAAGTTTCTAGAAAAACAATAGCTAATCATTCTGAATTTTTTAGTTTTTGCGATACTAACATTATTTTTATGGTTATGAAAGAATTTAATAAAAGATTTATTGGAAAACGGTAGCGATTTTCATAGTTTTTGAGACATTAATATTATTTTTATGCCTGTGAAAGACATACTGTCCACATTAAATAATGAAACTATTAAAAGAATGATATCTGTACATGGAAAATATTTTACATGGTGATTGGTTTAACGAATAGAATGACAATAGAAGCCAGAAAATATGTTTCTAGAATTTTTGTCTGTTCGTCTATCTGTTTATTAATTTGTTCTTTAGTTATGTGAAATCTACTAAACGTGTTTAATGAAATTTGTATTGAAATTGAAAATATTTAAAAAAAAGTAGTTGATTTAGCGTTATCTGTATGTTAATTTGATTGGCTATCACGCAAAATCTACTGGCCGAATTTTGATAAAATATGTTATGGTAATAGTATATACCCAGTAAAATTATATGAGAAAAAAAACAAAAATATTTTTTTTCCTAATTACATGCGAATAACACAGCCAGTTCCTAGTAACTTTTCTTATTTCTGATTTCACACGAACGGAGTCGCATGCACGGCTAGTGTAAAATGTTTATATACCTTTTAATATCCCTACATCATAGCATCACAGCTATTTTAGTTTAAGATAAATGCGGCAAAATTTTATAGGTACACGCAGGTGAATTATATAACGATAAAATAAATGTATTTTACAATTTCTTTTCTACATACCTAAGTTTGAACGGAATTTTTGCATTCCGAATTCTACTCTTAATCAACAGATTTTTGTACTAACTTTAAATATTACATAGCCTTGACTTATAAGTCTTGGAATTATGCACAATCCACAAACATTGCATTCCGAAATCTACTCTTAATCAACGGATTTTTGTATTAACTTTGACTTATAAGTCTTGGAATTATGCACAATCCACAAACATTGCATTCCAAATTTAGCCTTGACTTATAAGTCTTGGAATTATGCACAATCCTCAAACATTTCACTACAATTAATCTATGAGCCTACACAATCTATGAACCTTCCACTACAATTATCTATGAGCCTACACAATCTATAAACATTTCACTGCAATTTACCTATGAGCCTACACAATTTATGAATATTTCATTACAATTAATCTATGAGTCTACACAATATATGAAAATTTCACTACAGTTAATCCAGTAGCTTCTAAAGTTAACATCTGCATACACTATTGATAATTGCTTTTACTTTCTAATAAAAATGGAAATCGCACAATCCCGACGAGATGCTAACTTCCTCCTAATCAAAGTTTCATACAAATATTTGCTACATTTATAATGAATCCTGTCCTCGTTGCAATAGGTTTTATTAAAAATTTGATTTAAAATGTTTGTGCAGTAGCTTAGCATAGGTAGTGGTTATGCTTAATTTTATTTGTTTAAATAAAAAGACGCAGATTCATTCCCGTCTATTTGGTATTAGGCTATCTAATAAGTAATATTAATACAAGCAATTCTTAACCTTTTGTTGTAAAAACACGTGTATAGATTTCTTTACTTTAAATTTATAATTAACAAAAATATTGCAATAACCAACAACACTATTTTAAAACGAGGACTTTGCATTCTTTTAGTTTCACTGTTGCCACTACAATGTATATCTCTTGCGAAAAACACACAAGCAATCTCCTTATTTAGTATGTGTGGTAATAAACGCGCCACTTGGAGAAGGAAGTCAAGTTTGGTAAAACGAACAAGTGTTTGTGTTGGTTTCACCGATAAAAAGTTAACTGTACATGTTCTATTAAAATACCGTAAAACGTACAGGAAAATAATATTTTAATAAGACAAAAATATATTACTTCGTCACTAATTAATCTCTTCCTCTGCAAATTTTCATTTTTAAGGTTCCGTGCTTACATCAAACGTAAAAACAGAACCTTCATAAGATCACTCACTTATCAGTCTGTCCGTCTGTCTTAGACGTTTTTCACAAAACTCATTTGACGCAGAAATTTGATATTTATCATATTAATAAAGCATATTAATTCGCACATATCTTATGGCTAACACATAAAAACAAAAAAGACATGGTTTTAAAAGGATAAGCAAAGTTTGTAGGAAAAAAATAATTCTAGATGTCATAGTTTTGATATATTTACGATGAAGTACATGTTCTCTAAACTTGAGTATTATTAAATATTTATTTCGCTAAGAAGTTCATATTAATGATGGCTTTTGATGAATAAAGTAATGTTAACTTCAAGGGAACCCGGAAACCTTCTCAGATTTGTTTCATGTTTTTTTTTTAATTATATATCGTAAATAAATGGCTATGTCTAAAAACTGTAACAAAATTACAAATTCGTACGTTTCACTAATCACATTATAATAAATATTTAACTAAATACGTTTCAATAAAATTTGTTACCTACACCATAGATTTGTGAAGAAAACGAACACAGTTTTACAGAAATGTGCCCACCAATAAAAGCATCGTCAAATGTATGCATACAGGTGTTCCGGAAACCGATTACAGTAACTTCCTCGAAAATCAACAAAGCGCCAAAGTAAATTAAATTTCAACAATTCGGAAGGTGCGCAAACGACTTTGTCTAAAATCGTGAGTTGATACTGATTTACATAAATTTTGTGCAAAACCTCTTATTCGTGGGAAGGTATCACGAAATATTTTAAGTTTAGCGGAAATAATAACGCAGATGGCATTTTCTCTCGAACAAAGCTGTGACGATCCACTAATATCTGGCGGTGCGCGGCGCTATGTCCCGCAGATGGAGGCAGCCGCAAAACTCGCCCATAAATTCTGATTTCGCGTCGATTTATTTTTCATCTGTTTCAGGAATTCCCCGTCATATTATTTCAGTTTTATTTTGCAGTCGTCCATCACAATGGTACGTCCTGTGCACAATATTTTATGGCAGAAAATATTCCTTGTAAAAAAATATTATGTTGACGCGACAATTGAGTGATAAAAGTGCGTAATATGAAGGTTATCGTAAAGGAAATTTATTTTGAAACTTTTATTTTTTTCTGATACTTATACGTAAGTCAAGTGAAGTGCACTTTAAGAAATACCCAAAAAGCTGGCCCAGTGAAATACAATATTTCAAAAGGCAGATAATTTTTAAGTCACTCAATTTGACCACGGTTCCTTCGAATAATTTATACGATAGGAACACATTACAAGGGAGTAAAATTGCTTTGGATTCACCGTTTTGTCTTCATATCGAAAGTTTGAAGTAGGTACCTACTCCTCGCTGTGTAGACGGAGGGCGAAACTTGCGGTAGATTCTCCCCCAATAGCAAAACCCTATTAAGATTTCAAATAAAAATGTCACTCTTCTCCGAGCTTGCGTTAAATCTAAAGTAACCTTAGTTTCCAATACGCAGCAAAACAGATATTTAAATTAACATATTTGAAGGGTGCGAGGCGTCGGTGTCGAACCAAAACGATGTTTCGATTAAATGAAACGATTTCAGTGAATAATTAAGTATTTAAAATGATGCGAGCGCTTAATCAATATTCTACACCTTTTCCACTTTTCTTCGTATTTTCACAGTTATTATACATTACAGTTTTAACACGAAGGAACCCGTTCTGCTTTGGTTAGCATATTTTTTTCCGTTCGGCTAGTTTATATTAATTTTTCTTATTTTGAGACGTCGATATTGACTAGTGAACAGATTGCTCCTTTCCAATGGTACGGGTGTTACGGATATTTGTAACGTCAATTCGATTTATAAAACAATTCATTTTAAATTTATTTTCAAGCAAATTGGATGATGAAAATTTTGATATTTCACTCCCTCCTAAGGAAAAAAATATTTCAAGTTTTACTTTGAGATTTTCAGAGCCTGAAATAAGGAGAAAATATTATTTCGTACTTAGATGATAAAAACTATAGTTTTGAGATAAGCAAAACATAGTCATGGATATTTCTTTGGACATTGAATCGTTAACGGATAATTAATAGGTATTAAGTAAATTTTTATTAAATACAATGTCTACTTAGAGTTTCGTATCTTAAAAAGAAAAAAACAAAACACTTACAAGATCACTCACATGTCTGTTCTTCTCCCTATCATAGTCATTTTCCTCGGAAACGGCTTGACGAAGCAATTTGAAATTTGACATAGTAATAAAAATTTGCTACTAAACAAATATACTAAAAGATTTTCAAAAAAATATGTTCCGCCCTTATTTGCGACACTGCAGAACCTAAAATTATGAAAGAATATATAGTTTTGCCAATGGAAATGTAGTGGGAATGCTGTAGTGACGATTCCAGATGGTAAAGTTTTTAGAAATATGCACCGTGTTTTTACGTCTGTGAAAGATACAGTAGGCAACGTGTTAACGTTATGAAAAATTAATATTTGTAAACAGTTTAACAGAAGTACTAGGTACTCTTTAATGTTTATAAGTGCATAAATGTGTACAGAACCTTCTCAGTGAGAGCTCTACACGTACTTGAAAATTTTTAGAACAAAGACTAAAGAAATTATTCGTGTACTTATGCACGTGGGTTAGAAGTAATACTTCTTTGGCATAATACAAGAATAATTTTATTGAGCATGTAAATATTTAATGGAAATATAATAATAAAATGATTGGAGCATGATTATAAATATGGTTGATAAAATCGAAATCCAATGAAATAATGACAATCAGACTGGTTATCTACCATTTTATTTTTCTGCTATTTTTCCATTGTAAGGCAATTATGTGCTAGACGGATTCCAAATTATTGGGCTTCCAGTTTATTATTTTCTCATATAAAGTATTCAAATATTTGATATTATTTTAAAATAATGTTTAAAATTAATTAAATCAGATTTATTTGTTTTACTGTAGGTCGATTGTTATCTAATTTATTTGTCATAAAGAAATTATAAAATCATCAGTCATTTCATCGCAATGTGATCGCAATGCGCTTTGTGATCTCCGTGCACGCGACTAGGGGTCACAATATCGGTCCTTTTTCTTAATATCGGTATTTTCGACATCGAAAATTTGAGAATTCCGGAATTCGATATTTACGATATTTTCGATACTAGAAATCATACGAGTCAAAAAGTATGAAAAATGGAAAATAGAGTCTCAAAATTAAATAAAAGAGATTGTTCATTTAATTTTAATAAGTTTTATTTTTAAAACCAAATCACTACCCCTGTCGTACAAATTCGTAATTAATACGTAAAGTATAATCATTCGTAAACTTTCATTAAATTAAATAAACTTTTTTCACAGTTCACATTTAAGCAAAAAAACTAAAGATAATCATTAATCATGTAACCGAACATTTTAAATTGAAATATCAAATAAGTAAATTTTAATTCACTTTTAATGTAACGTAAATTTGTGGCCCACACCTATTGTATTATGTAAATCGAGTTAAAATCGATTAAAAAACTTGAAAAAGAAATTAGTCAGAATTATATTATAAATATATTCTTTAAAAACTAAGTGGTTTATGACAAATAAAGTACATAATTATGCATGACGGTCATTATACCTAATAATAAATCAATAAAAACTCTGTTTCAATAACAAATTAACAAAAACTAAGCAAAACCATTTAATAATAATGGGAAATTACATTAATTGGCAAATATAGAAAAAGATTTCTGTCTTGCATGGTTATCATGACACTACAAAATAAAGAAAACCCCTATTTAAAAATAAATGAACAAATCTAAATAAACTCTTCGAATAACAAAATCATAATTATTTAAAAATAAACGACTTTCAGATCAAAATAAACAAACTACTTATCACCTTCACAGGATCACATTTTTTATAAATTCTGACGTAAGCATGAATTAGTTATTAGTGAATTTAAGTTTTAAAGCTAAACTAAATAAGACAGAATTAAATTATCAATCTTTCCGATTACAATCATGCCGCTTGTTTAAATAATGCGATCGTAGAAATGACAATAATCTTAAGAGATTACAAATGTAATATGCAGAAGAGATCTTCCGACTCCACGCTGATTGGTGGAATAGTAAGTAAGTTATCGTAGGCTTTTTAAAGATACTTTCCCATAGTACCACCATTTTCATGTAAAGCCATTTATATTTTAATTAAAGTATCTTCGTCTTCTGTTGCATTTGTATCATTTCGCTGGAAGCTTATATCTTTTTTAATCGCAAGCTCTAATTGTTTCTTCATTGAATATTCAGTCTCTGGCTTCATATCTAAATCATTAATATCCTTTTTCATTTCGGACGGTAAAGAGGCATTCACTTTTGTAATTGTATTATTTAGATGATACATGACCTTTACATGCTGCCTAATCTCGTCTGGGTTTTGTCGTATTAAGACGTCATTATAACCATTCGATTGCTGAAATGGGCCTTCGGATTATGTAAATACTGTATCGTTCCGTCTATAGCTAGGGAACGTTCTTTAATACGACATTTTAAACCATTAGCCAGATCACATGCTACTCGATCATCGTGGGACAGCATCCATATTTGTCAGCATAAATAGCAAACCAGAGTCTGTTATAATTAAATTACTGCTTCTTTTGCAAAGCTCTTCTACTGTAGCCTTCACTAAATCTAGTAATTTATTAATTTTTCTCAACCTTTCAAACTCTTCTTCATTCATCTCTAGATTTGATCTTAAATCAATAAGCGTTTTGCGGATGGGATATTTAAATTTTAAAAACCGCTCTAGTATATTCGACAAACTACTCCATCTTGTTCGACAGCCAAGTATTAAAATGAGTTCTCTACACATCTCTTCTTTCACATATTTTTGCAATATAGCATCATATTTTGTGAGTCACTTACGAAAGAATTTTAATATTTTACGCACTTTTTCTATCGTATTTTCAAAAATAAATTCGTCCTTCTGTGTATGGCTTCTTAGTCCTACAGTGAAACCATCGCTGTCATCCAGTTACCCCTTAGAATTCTCAACTGAAGTTTATTCGTCGACGGTGTGCTGTGGACCTTTCTTTTTTGTATAGGACATTTAATATTGCTAACTGAATTCCGTGTGCTAGGCACTTTTGGTGGTAAAGCGTTGCTTGACATCCTATCCATTCATGACGCTAGCCACCAGTGGTTAAACAGACTATATCATCTTTTAAGGATAAACCAAATTCTAACCAATCTTTCTTCAAATAACTTTATACATATATTGGCCGGCCTACTACCAAATACCCTGATCAGACCAAGGTTTTCAAAATTATTAATAAATATTCCAGGAGTCTGACTTGCACTATATTTAATATTTATGTTTATAAAGCGTCTGTTACCTGAGTTAGTCCACTCGTCTAAAGTCAAAGACATCTTGATGATATTTTTAATTGAATTTGTTGATTTAGGCAGCTTATATCCACATTTCCATGATTCGCCTTTGAAAAGCAGAATTTTCAAAGACACGGAATGGCATTCAATCTGAAGAGGTCAAAGGTCAGAGGGAAAGGATCTCTTCTAAGCTATTAGAACTGGAAAAAAATATTATGTCAACTTTCGTTTTTTAACGGAAACAGGAACCTCGTCGAGATCTGAAGCCCTGGAAGTTGAAGCGGACGATGTCGATGGTAATGGTGATTATGATGCTACTGCTGGTAAATTAATAGTATGGCCTGATCTTAGATGTGTATGGAATCCCGTAGTCGTCCCACCCGTTCTTTTTAAAATATTGTCGCAGTGTTTACATTTCGCCCTCTGGTTGTCTGTAACTTTCAGAAAATTATACCAAACCGACGATTTCGTTTCGCTCAATTTTGGATGATGAATGAAAAGCTCCATGGTTTCACTTCAATCAAAGTAATGTAATATAAGAATTTATATATTTATAATTTTGAAAGTGACATATTAGCCTATAAAATGAGAGATAAGATGTCCATAAATTCATGTACCTAATTTTTAATTATAACGTTTTTAACTTGAGCAAATAGAAACTATTGAGATATTATCAGTAAAATTTATTGAACATCAATAAAGAATAAAAAAAAAACATTTTGGTAGGTTGGTAGGTCTATCTTATAACAAAAAGGCATGTCTATCATAAAATAAATAAAAAAATAGTACAAGTTTGGCATCGATGTCGGTAAATAAATACTGGTAAAATACAGTAAAATGTTAATATAAAATGATTAATTAAGTAGGTATATAAGTTTACTTACTTGCCATCCACACATATATTTATTAGTTATATCATGGTTATTTTGTTTACTCTCTTACATTTAAATTAAATTAAAGAGCACGACACAATAATCAATAGGTACAGTTGTTTCCACTGTTTACAAGACTAGTATCGCTGAGCTAGCACTGGAACTGTCTGATGAATTTCCAGTCGCTCTCGCGTCGCCTGACCCGTAGACGACCAATTAGCGACGAATACTCGCAACATACCATATTTGGTGCGCTAGACGCACTCAACGCAATACCACATCTTATTATTGTTTATTGTTCTTAATACTGTGACAATAACGCGCCCCGTGTGACTAGATACTTAAAAACTACTAATACTTTAAAAATACAAATAAAATTAATTTGTAGTGATTATTTGATGCAATGTTAAAAATATCGAAAATCCCGGCTTTTCCAAATCCAATCCAATATTTTACGGCATAATTTTTTTTTTATATTTTTGACATTCGATTCAAATCCTACACACGACACAGTCCTTAACTCGGCTAGCGGGTTTTGTTATGTCATGAATAGTTTAAATGTATCAATTTATTATTGGCTCTATCTAATTCTCGAAACTATGTACTTGATAAATAGGTATAATCACTTATTTTAGTCATTTTATTAAAATTACCTTCAATATGAGAGGGAAAGAGATAGGGGAGAATTTACTTTAGAAAATAGCTGTGGTTGCCTTACGATTATTTACATCACTTTTAATATAACTAATTTTTTCATGTTTCTGCGTAGACGTTGTCGATTCAAAAAACATATCTACACCATAAATGGTCTGATAAACTAAACTTACAATAAGATAATATAATAAGAAATCTAACGATTAATATCACTGTAATATAAATCTATAATATGATGCAAGGTTGTCAATGAGGAACAAGTTATATTTAAAATCAAATACGAAAATTTTTAAAGTACTAACGTTTCATGTACAGGCGGGTTAATATGCTTTATCATATACTACTGTGCCAATACTCGTAATGGTATTTACAAAAATGTTGGCAAAATAATCTTAACTAATATTTTAAAGAAAGAAAAATAAGTATATTTATTTCAGACCGATAATTTGTCGGTACTAGACTTGAAATTTATGCTAACTTTTTAATAAACTCGAAAATTAAATCAAAAGGATACGAATCATATCTACACTCTGTATAGTCTGATTCTTCAACTAGCAATAAGATAATTTAATAAAAAAATCTCACTATTAACATCACTGTAAGATAAATATGTAATATGACACAAAGTTGTCAATGAGGAAAGTGTGATATATTAAAACAAATACGACGACATTACCTCTAAATGTATCGAAGTTCAATTAATAGTAATAAGATTTATCAACACAATCTGAGAATAAATTGTTTTACTAATAATAAAACAATAATAAAACAATAACTCATAAGTAATCAAATAGATAAGAAACTTGCTAAAATTCATTATTTAGAGATGCGGTATTGTATTCCTCCATTCTCAACAAACCATAATAAGAATATGTTCTCCTACCAATAGACAAGGGAAGGCCCTTAAATAAACACATGGATAACGGCGTCCGTTTGTGTGCTTTGTCAGCATTAATTATACTAGTAAATGAAGGTAACTGCAGAGGTAATTATGATAATATTTATCTATAATCGAATATAACTTGCAAGTAATTAGAACAGCCGTGTATGCTGCAAATTTTTTTTGTGGCAGCTACTAAGTTTCGTTATGAATTAAATTATTTAACATTATTTAAATAATTTCTTCAAACATACTTTTAAATTCATTTAAGTAAAGCTTAGTCCATGATACCCTCCGACAATAATCAATATTGATATAAGTAATATTGATAAAACACCTCGATAAGGTTAATTAAGACAAATCTCAAAATATATCGCGTACATTTTAAGTCATGAAGTCAAGAAAGTCAGAAAAGTTAAATAAAGTTCTGAAAAAAAAACTTATAACTTGGTCTTTCAAGTTATTTCCACACAAACATCAAGTTAAAATAAATTTCGAATACTTCATATGCACAATACAAAATTAACGTATAAATATTTATGAGTATCGATAATTGAGATACGTGAGAATTAACATGTTTTATCATCTTATTTGGCAAGTTTCTAGATCAAACGGTTCTTAATAATTCTACAGACATTTTTAGCAATATCTCTAGAAATATTTTACAAAAATGAAAAAAAAACTTCACAATCCTTGTTAATCACTCTTTCAAATGATATCCACACGATTCATGAAATTAAAATAAAATACGATTTTTTATGTACCCAATCTAAAATTAACATATAAATATTTTTGAGTACCGACAATTGAGATATGGGAAAATTATTGTGCTTTATTATCTTACTTTTCAAGTTTCTAAATCAAACGGTTTTGGAGAATTTTACATACATGTTTAGCAATATATTTAGAACTATTTTCCGTAAAATTTTAAAATAAATAACTTCACAATACTTAGTAATCGCACTCTCAGTTGAAATTAAAAAAACGAGATATTATTTTGAAAATTTTAAAGTATTAACATTTCATATACATGTGGCTTAATAAGCTTTATGATATACTACTATGCCAATACTCGTAATGGTATTTACATAAATGTTGGTAAAATAATCTAAACTAATGTTGTAAAGAAAGTAAAATAAGTATATTTAATTATTTTAGGTCGATAATCTCATTAGGGATGAATAAAACGGTCTGGTAGTGAAAATTGCGTATTATTTTCACAATAATACTTTTTAGTTATTTACATGAGAAACACCCGAGTAACATCTATCATTCCCCGCTAACAAATAGTATTCAGATTTAACACCTTGCAGAATCCCCCAAAAATACGAAGCGAAGTTAATATTAGGCAGTTTTGTTAATAAAACAAAGGAAAGAGCGACTTCCCAGTATATTAAAAAATAATGTTTTAGTTTAACTTGTATTTCCGCTCGTCTGAGTAAATTCGCTTTGGCAGGCTTTCATTTTGATTTCATCCGCGCTAATTTTGCGGGCACTGAGTAAACTGCAAGAGACGAACATGAATCATTGTTCAGGCAAAAATAATACGCAGCTCTCTATCTGTCTCCACCTTACCTAACTACGCCAGATGACTGTTCATTAATATAACTACGTTAGATGTTATTCGGTTAACATATTTTATTGTCTTGCCAAATTGAATAACATCATTATGAGCCTTGCACGGATATCTCGTGACATGGACGCTATTTTATGTTATATGCATATCGGCAGACGTGCGTCTAATATTAGATATGTTTTATTGTGACCCCCAAAGTTTAATTAAAAATATTGCTTTGTGACAGTTAAAAATTTACATTTTCTATTTGAATTCCTATTTTTCTATTTGAATTACTTTTATAACGTTATTTTCAAACTCGATTTAAATTTCTAAATAAACTAAAGCTTGCCACTTTCCTAAAATGTCTAGCTATTTAATTGCCGTACATTTTAAGGGACATTATTTTTTGATAACAAAACATTGCAACTGTTTAACATCGGCGATTGGTATTAGTACTCAAATTCTTTGTATATGTATCTCACTCACTCACTACTCAATCTCTCTGTATCTGATTTATATCTTACCTCAAAACTTTACACAAAATAAAGTATATAAGAAGTGCCTTGTTCGTTATTTTGAAAGACCCAAAAAATTTCATTGGAAAATATAGTTTGACAATAATAACACAAAGTTAATTTAACATAATGGAACATAATATTCTAATACTAAAAACATTATGATATATTCCTCGCGCGGTATATTGGATAGATCAAAGGCTTAAGGCCTTCAATCGCGAAGTGTACCGCGAGGTCCCGGCTTTAACTCCCGATCGCCCGTCGAGCAGGCTGGACTGATATTTATAATCGAGTAGCTAAATTACAATAGATCAATGATGGGCAGCAGGTGCGAGAAACTACACACTGCGATCGCCATGGTGCCTGTTCAGCGTAGCCGTTATAGGCATTATTCATAATGATACAAGGATTGAGGGAGGTCTACGTGGAGTAGTGAACGGAGATGGGTTATATTGTTGATGACTGAAAATTGTCGATCTAGGTATCTGCATTTTTTATTAATTTAATAATAAATTATGGTTGTCTAGCAGTTAAAAGAAATATTTAAATGTATTACAATCTATTTAAATATTTGTTCCATAATATTACGATGCAAAGAAAAATATTTTCGATGCAAATAAATCTCTTTCATGCATTCCACTTAAACATATGTAACAAGATGAAAATTTCGGCTCGTTCGAAGTCAGAAGCGCGCCAAAACATTTGCAGCTCATGTTTTGTCACTTGAAAAGGTCACACTAATACGGGCAATCCGATTCTTTAAAATATGAATAATTGTAAGCTTTCAGTAGCCCGTCTAGCCTGGGCGAGTGCTAGTGTTTTGCTAGAAGGCGCGGCCGGGTACGCAACCTTGTGTCATTTACGGCACGCCGCTGACCGCCGTAAATGTACGCTGTTAGCGACCAATTACATTATGTAATTAACCGCTTTGTTTGAGGTGGTAAAAGTAACGCAAGGTGTACGTAGACAGGGCTGACACAATATTTCCTTTATTTGTTTCATTCCCTTTTATTTATTTAACCTTTCTTTTAACGTAATTAATATTGTATTGTTTATTATGAATTCGTACTTAGTACGTAGAATGGTGAAAGTATCGCGTTAGAATATGAGAGGAGATAGTAAGGGTGTTTTCGAAGGAAATTTTAGTGGATAAAAATAGTTTGTGAGTATGTGAATTAATCGGGTGTTCCGGACAGATTTTATAAGTTTTGAAAGCGCATTTACGTACGTATGTACCTACGTGCGTACTTCCATATATAAGAACTGTTAGAGGATCCTTTTCGGATTGTTTTTTTTTAAAGAATTATTTTATTGAATTAGAATTATATTTTATTTATTTTAATTAATTAACTAACAAATCTGAATATGGTATGTATCGTCGGGTCAGCTGTTCTCTTGGGCGGACTGACTGTGGGAAGGAAGCCAGATTACCGCTGTGTGGTATTGTTATTGAGAATTATATTTCATTGATCAAGCACTAGGGTGCAGATACTGAGAATATCAGTTTGGGAAGTGCTTGAAATGTTGACTTGGTGAAGCTCAGTTTTTGTTGGCCAGAGGTGAAACGTAACATAAACATAAGGCAAATCCCATATGTATAGAATATATAACAGCCCTCCGGATGTGACTAAAGTTACACGAAAAAGTGAAGTTTATGTAAGGGAAGTTCTAATTCTAGGTCCAGGAAGCGGAGATTCTGAAGCGATATATGAAGATTCATCTGATATTTTGGTTGTTGGTGACAGATTGGTTAGTATTCGATATCTGTGTAATAAAAATTACTAATGCTTATTTTAAATTGAACTTGGTAAAATTAAAATTATCCTAAAAATTTGGATTCTTTTTAATAATGGAAACTGGTGCAGAACGCCCTGGCGTTATTTTTTTGAACATAAAATCCAAATCATTTGGGGATTATTGACAATCGTAAAATGGCGAAAGATAAAGATCTATGTCTAACCGTAATACAAAATAGAAAAAAAGGTAATTTCGTATGTATACTGACCCCTATAGTCAACAATAACATATGGGCCTTTAAAGCGTATTGTTTTGTTATTCATACCCTCATCAAAAGCTATAGAGTTGACTTGCAGCCTTCGAAGTCGGCATAATAGGAGGTCTTGTAGCAAAAGTAAACGGAAAAATAAAAAAATCAATCATTTCTAATTTTATGTTAAATTACAGTTTCTTTTGAAATTTACGTCTGTGAAAGTTATAATAAGCAATATATTATTCCAATCTAATAATAAAAATGTTCTGAAATATAAATTTTTCAAGTTATAAAAAAATAATTTTTATACTTATAATTTATTACAAACTAAAATGTCAAAGTTATTTGCAACGGTGAATGTGCGTTTTTTAAAAAAAAAATTTTCGTTTTGTCTTATTTTAGATTTAAAGCACATTTAATAAACATGCGTTAGTAATCTTAACAACATAATGCTAACTTACGACTGTCCATATAATATATCGTTATTATCCGTGAATAGACGAAAAAAATGTTATTTACAAGGAATTGAATCCAAGTGGACTACGTAGACAGTTCGCATCTACACGAATTAGTAATTATGGTACAAATGGCTTACCATAGTCGTTTTGTCCAGTCATAGGCACTTATTACATTCGATTAAATAACAATTGCAAAGAAGTTGTCATGTTAATTTTTTCAATCGAAATCGATACGAATCCTCAAATGCTTTTTTATATAATAGTAAAATTAATATATTTTGCTATCCAGTAAATATACTGGAATTAATTAACTATTTTTTAAATTACGTTTTCTTTGATGATCAAACCTCTAATTATCTCACTGTAAACATATAATTTGTTTAATATTTACCAACTCTCACAAGGCAAGTTCATAAATTTTCAATATTTAATTACTCACTAGCTCTAATCTGCGAATTTGAATAATAATGTTTCAATTTGGCAATCAATTTACAAGGCAGTGGGGAATATTAATTATATAAAACTGTGAATTTTAAGTCCTTAATCCGTAAAGCTGTGGAGAATTCTCCAAATTGTCTTAGTTAAGTACTTACTGCAGCCATTGTCTTAAGGTAAGTGTGTTGGGTGAAATATTTTCTCCTTGTTTAATTTCTTTATGTTGTTAAAATAATAAACTAACAATTTTTTTAAACCGTCCGAGCCTCCCTTCGTTAGAATATTACTTTTGTTGTAACTGTTTTCTTTACAGTTAGCATAGTCATTTTTTATGTTTTCATGGATAATTATAAATGATTAATTTTCAGGCTAAGATATTTTTATTGCCCTATAGTCATGTTGGTTTATATCACAAACTGTGTTTATGGAGTTACATAAAATAATCTTGTGTGAAAATCAAAACGAATGATCGCTTCTTTCAAAAGCGTGTTTTTTTCATACAGGCCAAAAGTTCCGTATCTCAAAATGAAAAACGGAAATGATCACTGGAGTATTATTTGAAAGAGGTTGTTTGGAAGAATAATATTTTTTGTAGTTATACTTCTCTACGCTTGTTACGAAAAAATGATGAGAGTGAAATTTTATGATTCGTGCATGTGCACACACGATGCAACAAAAATCGACTTGATGAAGTTGGTCACGAAGCTACAAAAATCGGCGGGAAGAAGTTGCTCACGAGACATGTATTTACATGGGTTTAGTAATTGATACTATATTCATGATAGTTACTGAGGTATTTGTAAATCAACACGTGTTTTATATTTATACAAATTTTATTTATATCCATGCTTTTACCTAATTGTTATTTGAAATTTAATCGTGGTCCATGTAATAAAACATATTTATTTACTGTAAATATTCGTGATTGAAATCGTGCTCGTAAGTTTTTTGAAAAATATTTTAAGTGTATTTCTTTCAGTGAGATTAAGTTTCGGTATGTATTTCATTTCCATTATAAATTATAAATTATTACTTTGTCACGTATTCCTTTATATTCATAATATTCTAAAAAAGACGAAAATTTAGCCATAATCCCCCCTCTCTCCTTTCCCAAACTTGGTAAACCAATAACAACGAAAAAACAGGATTATATTGATTAGAAGAATACACCAAAACAATAGCAATTATCCTGGATGTTATTATTTTTTAAATATACTTCATATTTTACTTCCGTGAATGACATAGTAGGAAACATATTTATGTTCTCAAAAAGTTATAAGTTTAAATAGATCAATGGAAATACTATGAAACCTTAAATATTTTTAAGACTCTATACGCATACGGAAACCAATTCATTCTAACGTTTCAGTATCCAAAATAAAAGGCCTAATAAAGGAATATTTAAAAAATTATGACATCTAAAGTTATCGCTATAGTCTGCCTAGAAATTTTGCATATATTTCTATAATTTTTATGTTTGTCACAATTTTAGACTTTTTGACTATTGTTACATATTTTGCATATTGTAACTAGCCCTTTCAAAACATACTCCACACTATATATAGAATTAAAAAAAAATTGTATACGAGTATTTTTGTGTGTTAGCTTTTGAGATATATCCTGGACAATATGTTTTATTGCTAAGCTAAATTTCACTTCAAATGGTTTCTGAGAAAATGTTTTGGGATAGACAGATAGGTCATCCTATAAAAAATTGGAAAACACATCTTTTTAATTTCGAACTTTTAAAAGCTAGCATGTCGGGAACGGTTGACCTTTTTTACATCCACCAAAAACATTTCACTCTCAGCACGATGAGAGAATTTTGTAAGGAATAAAATTCTCTGCATTTAACCTGGGTTGCTTGATCTTTATCTAACATTGTTATATAAAAGAGTCAAATATGAGATAATCTTTACACAACAAACGTAATGTAGAAAAGTATGAAAATTGTATATGTTTAGTAATACTATAACTGCGTGCTTTTTCATATTCATAAACAAGCTTTTATGCACAAATGAAGTACGTAACCAAATATCCTGTAATGTGTGGTAGTTACCAAAAAGGCTTGTGATAAAATGCTTATCAAGATGGCGGTAACTTTAGGTTCAGAGCATTCATATAAACCGTGCTATGTTTCAATGATTATAACGATGATAAATCACAAAGCTATCAAAAACTGTGGTCTCCGAGAAAAATACCTGTGTCAGAATAACCGATAAACATAAAAGTGATATAAAGACTGAGGTGATTTCATAATCATTTTATTTTTCAGATTTTGTTTCGGAACATGAAATTTAAATCAATTAAATTTATGTACCACCGTAGCGACTTATAATTTAATTAAAAACGTACGAGTATATTTTAATTTTTTTAGATAAGAGGTATTGAATTATTTTGGATTTCATTTAGGAATGTAATTTAAATATGTATCAAAATCGTCAATAAATATGTGATTCAATTAAATAGCTAGTCGATCTCACCGTAAACCGTTTGACTAACGCTCTAGCACCCACGATTTTATTTACATATATTGAACATTGAATATACGCTGTCGCTAGATCATCTCGCTCTCTCTAGCTGTTACTGGGTCATCTTGCTCTCTTATTTGCATCATAATGCACTAAATTATGTCGGATTTATAATTTTTGCCGTAACTGTGTGCATTTTGTGTATTTCGCTAAAATGATGACCGGTCAAATTGCTGAAGTTTCGCTCTCTAAGCTTAAGGAAAAACGAAAATTTATTTTTCTAGCGATTTATTGTAGCAGTGAGCAAAAATTAGGATTGCAATACAGCTACATCTTTATTAATTGCGCAAGTGGTAAAGTTATGGAAAACCTTCAAAAGATTTCAGTGAATATCACGATCTAAAATATTACATAAATATTATCGTTTAAAACAAATTTATAATATTTTATGAATGGTAAATGCGTGATGGGAATTGCAATATTAATTAAATATTCTTTTATCGATATTCATTAACATTATAATTAAGTTTATCTCAATTACCAATTCGTTTTGAAATTCACTAATATTAATTTTTACTGTACCATATTTTACTTATATTCTTCGTCGTAATCGAAATTACGAAAATGGTAGAAAAACCAGTAACATGTTGCCGGTGCAATGAGAGTGTTAATATTATCTGCATTTAATAATGCCAGAAAAGAAATTTACTTTCACATCGTTACTGGTTATTAAGTTTTCAAATTATTAAAACGGGATTCAAATAAAACGTTAAAATTGCAAAAATATTAAACAATTCCTGGAATCGAGGCTAAGCATGACAAGCGCACAAAGGCCAACGCCAGAGCACTGTTTACTGAACGATTTCCGCCCTTTGCAGTTGTTAGCCATAGCGACGCTTGTCTTTTTCTTCACATCCGTTTATAGCTCTATAATACTTTTATGGCCGTGTCGTGTTCATATTTTAGCCCCATTACAAACTAGAGACTTTTGATCCGCCGATAATTTAATTCGATTAAACTATCGGCGGACTTAATTTGTATGAGGACTAGAGTGAAGAGTACGCACAAGCAACGATTTGAAATAGGTCAATTAAAAAGTTTAATGGGCTACCTGATTCCCTTTCAATTAAAAACTCGGCCAACTGTCGGCCCACTGCTTAATCAGCATAACGAGCTATGCGAGCGCGCAGACTTGCCAACTGTTTAACTGGCGATGTCCTCAGTTCGTTCCGAGATTTGGCGGGAAGCTTTGTATGGGCACATGCAGTGCAGTCTATTGCATATGTATCAAATAATCGGTCGACTGTTGGGCAGTCTGCGCACTCACCATCGATCAAACAGTTTAATCTCTCAGTATGCGAGGATGCAGGCCAATCCAACTAAACTAATGGTCGATAGTTTTATCTGTGGTCCACGGGGGCTCTTACTGTTTAGACTACAGTGCACTTGAAGAAATGATTAAACATTATACCTAATAATTGCCACTATATTTTTCACGTGCACACGTCTTATTGTTTGAGCACAGGATAACGTACGAATAAAATGATAAAAGATGTTAAACAATTCGAGTACCACGAAATTGATAGTGATTTATTTTGGAAAAAAAACCATGAAACTGTTGTTATATTCGCATCGTTTCAGTGCGGTTGAACTGAATAAAAATGAAAGTTTGTTATGCGCTTTACTACTTCTTTTTCTCTGTTCACTGCGTCACACGCAGTACGTTGATACTTGGATAACAAAATCTATCTTGGATAAGATAATCTAATCGATAGTTCTCTTTGGACAGTAATATCGTGTAAATGTAAGTTCCGATTGTATCAATATTGATAATAATTGACACAAACATTACATAAAATTGTATACAAGGAGGTAAAAACGTAAGTTTTCATTTTTGTGTATTTTTATGGTTTGTATAGAACAAAATGCACAAAATTTCGTAACTTCTTTGCTTATTTTATTTTATGTAAAGAGGGAAAAGAAAACAATTTGAAATATATGCATTCTAGACGTGAAATCACCGTGTGAATAAACAAAAAAAGTAATTATGTTTATCAAATATCCAGTTAAATAAAATTTTAAACATGGCGTTTTTAATATGGCTACATAAATATGTAAAACAACATTTTGTTTGGAGAAGACATAAAATTAATACGAAAAACATTTATAATTAATTTATCAATTAAATTAAGCTGAATTTACCGTTTACACTTTGTCAATTTAAAGCGTTCTAGTTAATTAATTTGGACAAACAATTAATAAAATAAAATGAAAATGAAAATCACTGATCCATCCGCTGTGCACGACTTTCACGGACTCCATTCTTTATATCCGATCTAAACTGAGACGTGTACTTTCAAAGCTGTCAAGAAACAATATCTCTTTATTATATAAATCGCACAACAGTCGTCGCCCTGCTCTGATACCGACATTTGTTCATGCACTATCGACATGAAATAGGAGACGGCTATAAGTTAGTTTAGGAGTTCGAATCTGTGTCTGACTCAATAAAGGTTAATAGTCATAATTACCTTGACAGATATTGAACATAGTCATCAATTCTAATAACGAACGTCTATGATGAAGGGTATCATATTTGATGATTAAGTGATACTTTAAACGATGATTTATAGCCACCAATATAATACTGAAGAACTTCCATCTTTTTTATATTCTCGGTACTGTCATATTAAGTGGGGTATAGTGAATTCCAGACCATAAAAGCATATATCTCTTTATATGCAATAAATATATAATCAAAACTTGAGAAAACTTACGCAAGTTGCTAGGTTCCCATAATGATGAATCCAAAAATAATCATTATCTAAACTAGCTAGAATTATACTCACTGAAATCCAAGGCTTATAGGGAATGAAAAACGATAGGTCGTTTCAACCAGCCGAATAAAAGTAAAACGCGCTGAAATGACTGACTGCAGTAAAAGCGCTCTGAAATGACTGAAATAAATGAAAGCTGCGTTCATTTCATTCTCCGCTAAAAACGTATTCACTTAAAATAAACTAGCGTCGTTGATACGATACAGCTCACTATATTTTTCTGAATTACTTACGTAATTCAATTCGAAACATTATAACGTCTAAATAAAGAAAAGCGAGTAAAATTTTATTCAGAGCAGAAAAATATGTTTTTTAGTATCATTAATATCTGGTGGCCAAATATTAAACTCGGATCGGCGAGGGCTGCTCCAACTTTTTTGCAGGTAGATTTTTACAAGACGTGTGCGTTACAGTATTAAAGATTATATGTTGTAGGAATATTAGTGTTACAGTATTAAATATCATATGTTGTAGGATGAATGCTTTAAAGTATTAAATACCTTATGTTCTATTCTGTCCAATTATTATTTGTCGGGCAACGTAGACTACGTTGCGCGCTATACTACAGCTCAAACGGATATCATATTTCAATCTGTATACTACTCATTCTCGACTATGTGTAAATCCTCTTTACTCTGTCCATGATGCCGTTTTTTCTTCAGATTAACTTTATCGAATTGAAGTGCTTTCTATATCTTACACTTTTATTACCGAGAGCCCTTTACATGTTCAAATGGTCGTGAGATGGATGTTGAATATAGTCATCATAAATATTATGTTTGGATTGTATGTCGTTAGTGTAATTTTGTCCTCGTTTTTGTCTACGACTTCGTTGTTTGTTTTGTCTCGAAAAATTCATATGAGGATTTGGTTGCATAGGACGTTGCGGAACTTGAGATGAACATTTTGTTTTAAATCGATTGTGTTTATTCGTGTTTTTTACACATTTCGATTGTATGACCGTTGTTTTTATAATGTCGACGGGACGCGTTAGAATTATGTTGAGGTCTAATGTCGACACTCTTAATAAAAGGCCTATAACAATAAAAATTACAAATTGTTCGTGGCGACATCGAATTAATGCCGTTAAAGGAAATTGGTAGATTATGTTTATACAGCAATTTTTGTATTTTCTCTTCTGAGATAGCTAAATTAATGGCTTGGTTTACAATTGGATCAAACAAAAGGTAGATGGATCTTTGGAGCGGACGGGATCTGATATTCTGGGTGTTAAACCTAATAAAAATGGCATACTTATAATTTTAATGCAAGTTGGTTGGTTGGTATGATATGTAATTGTCGATAGTCTTGCTAGTCGGCAAGTGAATGAGTATAATGTTTTTGCTCTTCAAATTGAGTATTGACGGAATCGCTGAGTTGTTCCCGTGAGTGAAAATCTTTGATGGAACAGGCCGAGTCAGCTTTCCTTGCTTGGCTTTGAATAAATTTAAATAAGATATTTTTTGTAATTTAGTGGCTAGGGAATACGCGTTATTGTAGTTTGTTAGAAAAGAGTCTCGTAACCCATCGAAAGGTTCCACGAACTGAAATAATACGTTAATTTGTATTTTCTCCTCTCCTTCAGTTTTAACAGCTGTTCGGGATTCGTCTCTTGTAGTCATAATAAAAGTTAATAGGAAACAAAACGTAATAAAATGAAACGGTATACAAGATATGGGTAGCTTGTTTATGTTAACTGGACTGATAATGCTAAGCTGGCTGTAAACAATGTCGATTGGATCAAGGCGACGCTAGGTTATTATGCCTTATCAGTATAACATAAAATTAAAACAATTAGTTTGAGATGTCAATTAAGTTATAAATTAATGAATTTACTTAATGTCTCCACTGTATCCGCCCTACAGAACAATTTCGCCAGCTGATATCCTCCTTTATATTAATTTTATTTCAAATTCTAATAATAATATGAGATATATCGTCTTAATTTGAATAGTATATTACAAATATTACAATAAATTTTAGCTTCACATAGATAAAAGTTCGATAATAATATTTTATATAACAATTATAAACTATGTAATCAAGTAATTTATTTAAAATTATGTAATTTTGTTTTGCCCCGTTGTATTCGCATCGTGGAAAATAAATTACATTTAAAAAACTTATTATATAAAATAAGTATACTTATTAATAAAATAGTATTTTACCGGATTATGACTAAAAAATTTCCTTCCTTAATTAAGAAAGAAAATTAAGTGACATCACCAGACAACACATTAACTATCCTATGATGACATCAGTTTCATAAAGCCAAGTATATTTAATGCAAAGTTACGTTAACGTGTTTTTATCTTATTTCATTGTTATTCCATATCTATCATGGAAACTTCGCGATATTGACCTTATTTGAGACGTTTGGATTTGTATGTAAAATATGTTTCTGTCTAAATTAATTTGTTTTCTCATTTAACAAAACATTTTAATGTTTTATCATAGATATGAAGGCATGTGAACTTTTCAGCGAAATATTTCCAGGATAAACTAATTTGGATTTACCAATTATAAATTTGCACAACTTGTTCACTTATTTATGTACGGAATTAATTAACCATGATATCAATTGAAAGCAAAATGACGGATACAGATTTGTATTATATTTATTAGATACACTAACCAGTCCGCATAGCGACGCATAGCGACTTGATAGTGCGATAGTAACATAAATGTTTACGACAGGATCCGCGTCGTATGATAACTTACGAGCACTTGCGAAGTTCAAGTTGATGTCAACAATATTGAATGTGTCGTTTAGATACTTTGTCGTATTTTTGCATGTGTCCATCGAAAAAATGGTCTAAAGGTATAAATCAACAAATGATGAATTTTACTAATAATAAATAATAAAGCTTATGGCAGCTATCAACCGTAAAATAGATTTCCTAAATGAGTATGGAGAATATTGTTCTCCAAAAATCTGTCATTTGATTGACATTTTGATTTACGAAAAAAATATTTAAAATCTAGTAGAAAGTTAATTAATTTTGTTATATTAATTATTAAATTATATGCAGTTATATAAATACACAGCCTATCTTCTTGTAGAACATACGTAAGGGTTAATTTTGTTTTACGACTTTATATACGTGAATTTTGTAGAGGTTTTATTACCTGTTTTTTTATCCAAAAATTTACTTTTGAATTGACACTTTGAGTTGCGGAAAAAGTACTTGAAATATAGTAGAAAGTTAATTAGTTCTGTTATAATAGTTATTAAATTACATATTGGTATAAAAATACATAGTCCATCTTCATGGACAACTTATAGAAGAGTTAATTTTGTTTTACGACTTTATATATGTGTGATGTTAAGATGGCGTACCCTTGTCATGCAAGGAAAAATAAATATGAATTAATAAAAGAAATTGTCGTTAATGAATGTCCAAAATATGGAATCCAATATATTTTTTCTCAAATAAATATTATCTAAATAAAATTACTCTTTATGGAGACATCATAAGTATTGTAGGTCTCTCGACAGTTTAGAACGTTTTTACTTTTTTACAATAAGTGAAAAAATAATTTAGGTAAAACTTGTAGTACTTTAAAAGTTCTTTTTAACAATGTATTATTTGTTTACTGTGGTTGTAAGACTAATTTTAAGCTATTTTTTTAAATATCTATTTGTATTGCCATCATTAACAAAACATTAGGCCAATTTTCTTTATCTACGATTATTACGATATATTTTGATCCATGCTATTTTGTACTAATTTTCATCCCACTCGAATAAGAAATGTAGCCTAAAATAATGAAAAAATTTGATTTTGTATTTTTATTGTGTTTTAAATAATTTTTTTGCAAAATCTTTCAAAGAAGACCATTCTAATACAGTACAAATTTTTATCAACTCTAAAAATGTATATCACTCATAAAGTGCGTATCATTATAAATATTCAGAGTTTTTCCTAATCCTGGAAAACTCTAGAGAGGAAATGTATTTTCTGAAGAAAGCGATTGTTTAAAATGATTGCATCCATTTTTATTTTGTTATCGACATTATTAAAGCTATTTTGTTATTGAAATACACTCTTCGTCTTCATATAAATATGGCCATGTTATATTCAAAATAAAATAACGTTTCCTAATTTTTACCATAAATTATGGTACCTCCTTTTTTATTCATGTAAATTGAATAGTATATATTTAACTCTATATATATATTTAACTCTCAAAATTTCAAATTGATTTTTAGCATAATATGTAAAGTGATTAATTTAAAAATCATTATTAGAAATCCGAGATAACAAAGAAAAAAAATTAGCGGATTTGTTAGTATACGATACTGATAATAAAAATATTCTCAAATATAAAGTTTCTCAATTTATAAAAAAAATTATTTTTTTACTTAAATTTTATTACAAACTAAAATTTCGTATTTATTTGCAATGTGTTTTTAAAAAATATTTTCGCGTTGTCCTATTTTATTTAATGCGTGCCAAAAATAATATATAAAAACACATTTAACAATCATGCGTTAATGATCTTAATAGCAAAATGTTAACTCACGACTGGGTAATTTTAATCTATATATACATAAAATAATATAAATATTATATAAAAACTGCTCTAATATGCAAATTAGAATAATAATGTTTCCATTAGGCAATCAAGTTAATTCAATTTACAAGACAGTAGGGGATATTAATTATATAAAACCGTGAATTTTAAGTCCTTAATCCATAAAGCTGTGGAGAATTCTCTAAATTGTCTTACAATTAGATACCGCAGCCATTGTCTTAAGGTAAGTGTTGGATGAAATATTTTCTTCCGGTTAATTTGTTTCTGTTGTTGAATTTTTTTTTAGCCGTCCGAGCGCCCTTTCTTTAAAATATTACTTTTGTTGTAACTGTTGCCTTTATAGTTAGCACAGTCATTTTTTATGTTTTCATGGATAATTATAAATTATTAATTTTCATGTTAAGATATTTTCATCGCTCTATAGTTATGTTGGTTTATAACACAAACTCTATTTATAGAGTTATATAAAATAACTATTTTGAAATTGTATATTTTTGTGTGAAAATAAAAATGAATGATAGCTTATTTGAAAACCGTTTTTTTACACAGGCCTAAGGTTCCGTATTTCAAAATGAAAAACGGAAATGACATTAATCACTGACGTGTCTCTGTGTCTATCACAGCCGATTTTCTCAGAAATTATACAATGTAAAAACTTTTTATTTGGCATAGTAATGCATCCTAATAACCCAATAAAATATTCATAAAACAATAACCTAATGATGATAACTAAATATAATATGCATTAACAATTACAGAGAGAGAGAATAATTAAAGTACTTATTTTTTTTTACTTTATTCATCATTGGAGTATCATTTGAAAGAGGTTGTTTTGAAGAATAATATTTTTTGTAGTTATGCTTCTCTATAATCACTATGAAAAAATTACGAGCGTGAAATTTTACGAAGCGTGAATGCGCACATACGATGCAACAAAAATCGACGTGATGAAGTTGGTCACGATGCTACAAAAATCGGCAGGATGAAGTTGCTCGCTAAACATACATTTATATGGATGTAGTGACTCTGTTTTAGTTCAACCGCTGCTTTCTTGAAATTCTTTTTATCCTGGGGATGTCGGCTACAGTGCCACACTCGTTTCAGTCGTCTTTTTTCCAGTATCTTAATTTTTATGTCATTTTGTACGTTCTTCCTACCTTTAGTCATTGTGTTGTCAGGTGTGCATGTCCATTTGTATAAGATTTGTTGACCCATTTAGCACTATAATTATGAATATGTATACATACAGTCTATATTTACTGTTGGAGTGGAACATGGGACGTATTTTATCTAAAACGATATATCCCAACAGCAAATGGAAGGCTGGAGCTATCATCTATGATGATCTTGCGTGAAGTGACAAAACGCCGTGTTGGAACGAATATACGACGTGATGCTACGTCATCTGAAAGTACGCTGCATGACTACGAAATTAGGAGATATGTTAAATGCCTTTAAAAACGGATCCATAGTTATTATTGAATCAGACTCCGGTGGTTATTAGAATTATTTCGTTAAACATGAAATTCAGCTTTATCATCTATCTTTTTATTTGTTCTAGACATTTCATCTTAAAATCGAACCTTATTTAAATGTTTCATTTTGAATGTTTTATATTACAAAACACATAAGTGAAGAGAAATGAGTGACACACGAAAAATTAAAACTAACTCTATTTAATACATTTCGGAATAGCAACAGTCATTTGTAATGATCGTTTGACGTACATTTATCTTTGAACTTATTCGGGCCTTTGGGTTAAAATTTATATGGATTTGAACCTAGTCAGAAGTATATTATTCATTAAACAAACACAAATATTCGACATTAAACCTCAGAAATAAAAGATATTTCAATTCAGTTTTTTCGAATTTTACTCCATTTTATCTGGATAGTACTTTAAATTTTATTTGAGACAATAACAATATATTGTTATCAATATGTTATTGGTATCATCGTTTCCCTCCTAATACACTACGTTTACGATAATATTAGACATTCAGAATTTCTTAAGGAACAATGAGCTGTGGTTTCACGCCGGATGCACGGCCGGATGATACAGGCGCAGTAGGCACCTCGCTCAGAAAAAGTCGGCACAAATAGATGAAATAATAAATACAAGCTAGTGAACTGAGACAGGAAATAATATGAACTGTGCCGCTTATAAATTGGTGATTATTCAAATGAATTATAATATTCGAAAATATTCAAATTAAATCTTTTGGCATCTTGCGGCTAAGGATTTTGAAGGATTAAAATACGTTTATCTCGAAAACGAATCTTAGATTTCTCGGGTTCATCTGCTATAGGTCCAAAGCTTGATATTTTTAAGTAACGTGAATTTGTTACGTAATGATGTCGGAAGTGTCTAAGATGATAAACAATTTAACTATCATTAGTCTCGCCACATAAAAAAGGGAAACTAATAATATCGTTGTCACATTTAGCATATTATTGCGAAAATACAGCTATATTAATATTATTTTTGTATCAATTGCAGTAATTTTAAGTAGCTAGAGGATGACTTTAATCAAAGTAGATTGTGACACATAAAAACTCACATTTTTAATAATGCCCAATAATGTCTGCTTTATGTTAGATTTCTATTTACATAAAGTACATGTTACAGCTTTTCTGAGTATTGTATGTATATCAAATAGTGCAGAGTCATGCAGAGTCGTATGTATCTCAATTGTTTATTGAGTACAAAACTCAATAAACATTTGAGATACATACGCTTTATCCTAAGCTAACCACACAGCAAAATGGCTACTCTATCGAGATTCGGTTCAGGATTTCAGTAAACTGATATCATTTTCTATCTTCATTATTCAAATTTTCTTTTGAGTCATTCTTGTATTCCTTGCGTGGGCATTCAAGAAATAGCAGCCGGGTAATCCGCTAATCTGCGAATAACCCGTAGGCGGATCCTAATTTAGAAGGTTTTAAACTGGCACCTTTGGGGTATGGATTATCATAAGTCCCTCTGAAAGGGAAAACAAACTTTTATTGACTACTATCTAACTAAGGTAGACGGCAGTTGATTGTTACTTACTGGTATCGTTGTTAGTTTAATTAAGAAAATGGATTGTATAATATTAATTTGCTCGAAAGAAAATATGTTTAATTTATATTCATGAGCTGCTTCCGAAGTAACGCGTGAGATAAAATGCGATTTTAAACATTTCACAGACACTTATCTCATTCTCAATAGAAGTTAATAAAAGGAGCAGAAGCAAAGCGTTGTCTCGATTTTTCTTGAAATTTTGAAATAGATATTTTTGTAAAGTTATCTTTTTATTGAAATCTGACATGTCACTAGTTGCTTCGTTAAATTTTCTCCCCAAAACATGTTTTATTTTATGTAACTATCTTGATTACTGTAATTAATAGTACATATTATAATGTTAGAGGTTCCAGCTGCTTAGAAAAAATGGACAATTGATAACTACTGCACTAAGTCAATAATCAGAAATGAATCGCATTCCAAGGCATTCGCTGTGACACGTCCATTGTACAGAGAACCTACTCCGCGACTGACCATTTATTTTATAACGACCTCAATTCTACCGTATTTAATTCTCTCATCTTTTTGCTTAATTCATTCATCTTTTTTGCTTTATTGAATCTTACTGCATTAAATTCACACTTCCTTATTTACCATATTTAATTCTATCGTATTTAATTCACTCATCGTTTTTCACATTATTCAATTCTATTGCATTCAATTCAGTCACCCTTTTTTATTTTATTCAATTCCACTGCATTTAATTCACTCATCCTTTTTTTAATTCTGCCTTAATTATTTTACTTCTCTTTATTTCTTATTCAACTACATTTAATTGGCTTATTCTTTTTCATTTATTAAATTCTATCTCGTTTTGTATCACCCTGTTTTTGTATCACCATGTTCTTGTGTTTTGTTCCTGTATTAAAATATTGGTTTAATCAATAGTGTTTTAGCGTTACTACTATTTCCATTATCGATTAATATATATATTTTTTAAATACACTTCCATACGTAATTACGGGCAGCAACATTACGTTGTATTTCCCTATCTCGTTTTGATTTCTTATTGTACTTTAATTTAAATACACTTCCATACGTAATTACGGGCAGCAACATTACGTTGTATTTCCCTATCTCGTTTTTGATTTCATGTATCATGCTGCTTTCATTTTTTCTCAACAACCATGACTTTGTACTAGCCAGTATTCATATATAGGTTCATGGGTGCATAAGCCCAGATAGGTAAAAAACCGATCTTTCTTTGATCATAGCAAAAAATAATCTAAAATGAAATTTCATAATTTAAATTCAAATTCAAATTTATAAACTGAAAGTTATAAATCGGTGTAGTAATATTCATGTGGGATCCAACGAATGGACACACATTTGAATATCTGTTCATCAACAAGATCGAGTTCCAAACGAATTTTACCACTCTGTTTCGTACTATTAAAATAATGGTTTAATTTATTGTTTTAACAGTAGTATTTTCCATATTTAACACATTAAATATTCAAAACACTTGAGGTACGTACATGAATACATACGGATAGTAAAGCACCATATTCAAAACGCATGAGTTATGTAGAATGAAGTAGGGTTTATTTTGAATACTTCATATGTTTTGATTATTCAAAATACATGAGTTGCGTACAATGAAGTACGATTCCATATTCGAAACGCAGAAAGTATTCAACACACAGAAGATATATTAATTGAAATGGGGTTCCGTATTCAAAGCACGTGAAGTTGGGTTCCATATTCATTTTAAAATAGAAACTTGGATTTTTAAGGTATTTTTTTACCATATCATCAAATGTTTTTTTTAAGTAATGCGTAATTTACCGCAAGACAAAAAATTAACATTCTACTACATAGTAAATTGGATTTTTAACGGAAACACCGACTAGCAAATATTCATGCACGTTAGTCTAAAGCACAACATAGACGACCGATAATAATTAGAGAAAAAAGAACATACAAAATTTAATATTTTAAGGGGGTTATCCTACAAACATCTATGCAAAAAAAATAACAGCGAATCTTGACGACCCTCACGGATCGGAACATTACAAATTAAAACGCAGTAACGTAGAAGAGGCGGAGATAAGAGACATTTACTCGGCGGCACACGCCTCTTAACGTATGCATTGAATCCACTACCGCTACCTTATGCCACAAAAGTCGGCAGTTGTCCGCTACCAATTCCTCAACTCGTTCATGTGTTGCGCGTAAAATAGTAAAAACTTTTAGACGACGCCAGATGGATGGACGCGAAAAAATTATAAGGTAAATTATAAAAGTTGTTTAACTATGGAATCCTAAAAATGATGTTCATAATGATAATAACTCACAATAATTATGTCATTGATGCACAAATTCTTAGAAAATTAACAAATTATATGTAACCTAAGGTATATTTTTTTTATGATCTGATTTAAACTAAAATTTAATCATGGCTAGTGCCAAAAAATCTAATTTTCCACTGACAAAAATTATATTGATTTTACTACTTATAAATGATTGAGCTATCTCCATGAACTTTATTTATTTTAAAATAACGGGAAACTGGAAAATCTCACAATGCAACTGGTAACATTCCTTTAAAAACAGCTGCAAATGGATTTAACGTGAAAACTCCGTCTTGCAGCAGACTCAAGGGATAACAAATTTAGCACGAGCTCTGCCGTAGGGTATCATTATGAAAACTCTGTTATAATAAACCTCAATATTTTCTGAGTTAAATATTTTTTTATATAAATGACGTTTAAATATTTTAATATTCACATTATGAACTATAAAAACTTGATCAATTGGTAATATATTCAATACATATTGTCTTGAACATGTCATACGTATTTTTGCATCATTATATTCATCTGTTACCCAAATATATATATATGTATATATATATATATATATATATATATATATATATATATATATATATATATATGATATATATGATAAAAATAATAATGGCAATGAAGCTATCCGAACAACATATTTTAATTAAACAAGACTTGCATAATACGTGAAGACTTGGAATCTTAATACTTTTTGGCATTTTTTATGCACGTACACTACCCTCGTGGTATGTTGGTTTGATTACAAGATATGCGGCGTTTGATAGAGCGAAACATCGCAGGGATCCGAGTTCAATTCCCGGCCGCTCAGCCAAAGGGCTGGACTGTTGTTCCGGTTGGCTTTAAGAGTTTTCTCTCATATGAATAAGCCCGCAATATGTATTAATTTTATACACTGAAGTACATAAGCAAATAAATAAAACTTTATCTTACTAACTAACTGACTTACTGACTCTTAAAGACGACAAATAAAAATATTTAAGATTAAATTGCTTTATTACATGAACTTAATTTCGTGGGAGACATGTTGTAGACACAAGTTGAGTGAAGAAGAGGGTAATTAAATACTTATTAAAAGCGATTTATATACACGATGTTCAGATAATACCGCTGAATAAGCCGTAAATATATATTACATAAGTTAACTATAAAAATCTGAACAATAGTATATACAAAACCTTACGAGAAAAATTTTTAAAAAATTTCAGCCAACATCCCTAATTTTGCCAACAATACCATTTTTAAAACAATACCATTTTATGTACAACTAGGGCGTACTATAAAGTAAAATTTAACTTTTTGGGATATTGAAAGTTGTACCATAATTTTACTGTACCCATTATTTTTTATATCCCAAATGCGCCCTAATCAAAGCGCGTTTAAAAATACGCCCTAAATTCCCGTGAACGAGTTTGTGCAAAATAAAAATAAATCCAACCCATGCGTCGCGTAAAGCTTAAATATCGTCATACTCTATTAACGCTATTTTTGCGAGCAGAAAGCGTTCTGAATTATTGGTAAAAGATGGTTATGTAACGAGATCGATGTCTAACCTTATATCGTGGCCTTTTATACAGACGTATGGTGTTTACGAAGCAATCTCGTTTCTAACAATTTCACATTAAGTTGAATCCACTTTCAAGAGTTTCGGCGCTGACAGATAATTTAGTTTAGGCACACAGAGTGTAACTAGCTGTACACAAGCTCTATAAACGAGATTGGTATTATATTTCGAATAAATAATTGTAAAATGATATGTAGATTTTCATTTACCATTATTTTGAGGAAAAATTTAATAAAAAGGCTCATTGTCCTTTTAAAACCATGTTTACTCGACACGAAATTAGAGAGTGGACGTTTCTGTCTACCCCATACCCGCTTCTCACATTCTCTCTAATATCCACGACGCTCCTCTTCTCTCTGACATTCACAAGTATATTCACACCCACACGCACCAATGAGTGCTACATTTCACTTGGTATTGAATTAAAAAACTTTTAAAACAAATATTTAGTATTCGGCAGTTTTTAGTGTTAATGAAATCATCCAGATTTATATTTTGATTAGTGCAATAGACAATCGGATATACTTATACCTACATACATTTATTTAATATAGTTTTTTATATTCTGTTAATACAATTTGTGGACGATTTCAATATTCATTTTCAGTATATGCTTGCTTTCAAGCCCTATACATTTTTAACGTGACATAACGACTCACACGTCGCTAAAAAAGTTTCGCTTCAGAAAGAAAAGTTTAACATAATTTCTTTATACTGAGTTAGTTGAAGACCATCTTAAGAGGAGAAGAGTTACATACATTATTCAGAGTCGCCTACAAGCTCTTTATACTCTGCTTTGATAGCGAATATCATTACGTTATAATGTTGCGATATTATATATACTAGAAAAACGTTTACGGAAGTAGTCCGGGCTCGACTCTCGCTCTAGCTCGCCCATCGCATTGTCATTGCGCAGCACCTTTCTCGAAGACTAAATGCGCCCGGCGCCATTACATCACTAATTGAACGATTTTCATAAATTTTAATTACGTTCTGGTTTAATATTATGCAAAAATTAGGGTCCGTTTCCTCTCTGTGTTGAATAAAAGAAAGTATGGCAATTCAAAACAGATTACTTAAGTGCTTTTAGAAAACAAGAGGAATTTTCTAATTGTTATCAACGGGAGTATATGTTAAAGATTCTCTCTAAGTATAATCAAAAGTATATTACAGCTATAAACAGAACATTTGTTTTTGATGTAAAACTTCTTTAAAAGGAAGGTAACTCATATTTTTTTCGGATGGAAATAATATTCAGTAAAGTCTATAGTTTGCTCACGTAGTTTCCTGTATTTGAAAGCAACTGCTGACAATAGAATTCGTGAGATTATTTGTTATATACCTATATATATATATTTACTTGAATTTATGTCTATTCTATTTTTATATCGAGATGGCCCCTAATAAATATAATGATAACCTAATATCGAGATTCAAAAATTACAAATGGAACTCCTTAACGGATGGTAGTAAATCAATCGTGATTCAAGATATTTGCTACTGATAGTTGTTAGTTTTCAAAATAACTTCCCCGTCGACCAGGTCATTGTCTGATGATGAGTCCCGGAGTTGAAAAATGAAACTCCTTAACATATGGTAGTAAACTGTCCGTGATTCAATATATTTGCTACTGACAGTTGTTACTTTGCAAAATAACTTCACCGTCGACCCGGTCAGAGTCTGCTGATTACTTTCGGAGATGAACAATGGAATTCTTTAACGGATGGTGATAAATCAACCATGATTCAAGATGTTTGTTACTAGTAGTATTTTCTTTACAAAATAACGACACTATGGAACCGGGCAGGGTCTGACGAGAGTTCTGGAGATGAATAATGTAACTTCTTAACGAATGGTACGAAATCAAGCTTGATTCAATATATTTGCTACGAGTAGGCATTATTTTGCAGAATAACTGCACCATCGACCAGGTCTGGGTTTGATAATGGGTTTCGGGGATAAACAATGTAACTCTTTAACGGATATTCGTAAATCAACCGTGATTCAAAGTATTGGGTAGTAGTAGAAGATACTGTACCATCGACCACACCTACTACTACACCATCAAACCATACGAAGATACTACAGCATCGAACACCCGCCACTACCATCAAAGAAGTTTTGCTTCATCCGCGCGTAGAGGTTACTTGAAATCATTTAATTCTTTTTTTTTGTAAAAAGTGTCTGCTATCTTCAATTTACAATAAAGGAATAAAAAAAAACACTTTTTGGAATATTTGTTTGTTTATATACCATTAAATTTTACTATCTACGCTTCGCGGTTTCACCTGCCTAGACTAAAAGCATCCGTTCCATTATCCAAACGACATCGGTTGTTAGAGTTGGGAGTATATGGACAGGAATACTCATGGTGATCAATAATGTGCTGGTGTCTCTCTCTTGTTCCGTTTAAGCAGTGTTCCCTACTGCTATTATATTTTTATAATTTTTTGCCTTTAAAAGTTGTAGCTTAATGTTATAAAACCCATACCCTTCTTTGAAATATAGTTTTATAACATTTTTGTAGTTATGAAAAATAGAGTTTAAAGAAACAAATTTTTCGCCTTATATAGTAGTAGATATCCGTCTATTCTATTTAAGTGCGTACCATGTAAAACAATGTTTATTGTTACGTAACTTAGTTCCAGGTCAACGTATACAATATTCATTGTCACAATGAATATGCAATATTCACTTTCGTAAAATCAAAGATATGGGCTGTAGAACAGATGCTTACGTATATTACGACACTTGAAATAAATGTGATGGCAAGATAAAGCAATATGCAAAATAATATACTAGTAGTTAATTTTCTATAACTCTGTAAATGTGTACTTTAACTGAAATAAAAAACCAGGTTTTGTTTTAAAATAGCCTCTTAATGTCTTATTTTAAAAATGCACTAGTAAAACCGCCGATAAAAGTTGATACTTTTATTAGTATTTTATGTATTTGATGGATATTTTCATTTTTTTTCTGCAAATAATTCAAGAAAAAAACAAAGACGCGAATTTTTAAATTAAAGGACAGAATTTTATTTAAAAGTGCGAAGAAAAGGCATATGTAAATTTTCGTTTAAAAATGTTTACGTCTGTTACATCGAAAGAACAAAATAAAACGAAAACTTTGGTATTTTAAATACAAGTAATAAATATGACAACTACATCATAGCACAAACGTATATAATAAAGAATCTTCTCTAAAAAAAATTATAAAAATTGTAGTCGAATTCGTGGCCAAAAATTATTTTGACAATTTAAAAATATCATATGGCTGGAAAACAATCGCATTTTCTTTTTTTATTTTACAAAATGTAACAATAATTCTGGATGTCCTGGTTTTAATATATATACAATAATATATATGTTCTCAAAGTTTAATTATATTAAGTGTTATTAAATATTTATTACGCTAAGAAATTCATATTAGTGATGGCTTTTGATATATAAAGTAACTTCACTTCAAAGGAATATGGAACCCTCCGTGGATGAGACTCAAACTTGGCCGTTGTTTTTTTCATATTTTAAATTATATACAAATGACATATGTCTGAAAACTGTAACAAAATTACAAGTACTTAGGTTCAGTTAATCACATTATAATAAACATTCAATTAAACATTCAAAGATTCGTGTAGAAAACGAACACAGTTTCACAGAAACACGCCCACCAACAAAAGCACCGTCAAATGAATGCACACAGATGTTCCAGAAACCGATTACAGTAACTTCCTCGAAAATCAACAAGGCGCCAAAGTAAATTAAATTCCAACAATTCGGAAGGCACGCAAACGATCTGTCTAAAATCGTGAGTTGATACTGATTTACATAAATTTTGTGCAAAACCTCTTATTCATGTAAAGGTATCATGAAATATTTTAAGTTTAGCGGAAATAAAAACGCAGATGGCGTTTCCTTTCGAACGAAGCTCCGATAATCCATTAATGTCTGGCGACGCGCGGCGCTATGTTCCGCAGGTGGAGGCAGCCACAAAACTCGGCCATAAATTCTAATCACGCGTCGATTTTTTTTTCATCTATTTTTCGAATTCGTGGTTATATTATTTCTGTTTTGTTTTGCAGTCATCCGTCCCAAGGGTACTTCCTGTACACAATATTTTATGGCAGAAATTTTTCCGTATACAATAAAATTGTAAAAAAAAATTATGCTGACGTGACAATTGAGTGATACAAATGCATAATGTGAAGGTAATCGTAAAGGAAACTAGTTTAGAAATTCTTATTTGTGAATGAAGTTTCCTTCAAGAAATACTCAAAAAGTTAGCCCAGTGAAATTCGACATTTCAAAAGGCAGAAAATTGTTAAGTCATTCGATTTACCCACGACTCCTTCGAATAATTTATATGAAAGGAACACCTTACAAGGAGTAAAATTACTTCGGATTCACCGTATGTGCATATCGAAAATTTGAAGTAGGTACCTACCCCTCGCTGCATGGGCGGAGGGCAAAACGTGCGGTAGATTCTCCCCCAATAGCAAAACCCTATTAAGATTTCAAATAAAAATGTCAATCTCTCCGAGCCTGCATTAAATCTAACGTAACTTTATTTTCCAATACGTAGCAAAACAGAAATTCAAATTAGCATCATTGAAGGGTGCGAGGCGTCGATAGCGAACCAAAACGTTGTTTCGATTAAATAAAAGGATTTATATGAATAATTAAATATTTAAAATGATGCGAGCGCTTAATCAATATTTCCACAGTTCTTATACATTACAGTTTCAATACGAAGAAACTCTTTTGCTTTGATTAGCATATTTTTTTCCGCTCGGCTACCTTTTATTAATTTTTCTTGTTTTGTGACTTCAATATTGACTAGTGAACAGATTGCTTCTTTTCAACTATGCCCTTGTTAGGGATATTTGTAACGCCAAATATTGATTGGAAATTTTATGGAAGGGTGATTACCAATTAAGTATTCAAGTTGAATTTACAAAACAATAAGTTTTAAATTTCTTTTTGTGCAAATCAAATGATGAAAATTTTGATATTTACGCCTCCTAACAAGAGAGAGGATTTTAAGTTTTATTTAAAGACATTCAGAGTCTGATGTAAGGAGAAAATACTATTTCACGCAGAGCTTTCTTAATAAAAGCTATTGCTTTGAAATAACTAAAGATAACTAAAGTCATGTATAATTCTTTGGACATTGAATCGTTAATGGTTAATAGTGGTATTAAGTAAATGTTCCATTATGGAAACATCGTTTAATGTTATCAGATAAATTATCCACCTAGAGTTCCGTATCTCAAAAAGAAAAACAAAACACCTATAAAATCCCTCATATGTTTGACCTTCTCCTTATACAGCCGTTTTTCTCGGAAATGGCTTGACGTAATAATTAAAAATTTGACGTAGTTATAAAACATGTCATGAGCTAACGCTGCATAATATTGATTTGGAAATTTTACGGAAGGTGGTTACAAATTAAGTACTGAAAATTGTTCTTTTTAATTACATGTACAATGTGAAATGGTTACAAGGTTACAAGGGTCCCAAAAATATTTTTTTTCATAATTTTAGGTACTAAGTCTTACTACTATAATATATATATATATATATATATATATATATATATATATATATATATATATATATATACAAAAAGATATTCAAAAAATATATTCTGGCATTATTTCCGAACTCACTGAACCTAAAATTATGAAATAATACAGAGTTTACTGAACATAAAATTATGAAATAATACAGAGTATCACTTACGCGGTAGGAATGCTATAGCAATGATTTCAGACGTCAAAGTTTTTAGAAATATGCACCAGTTTCGACACTTGTGTGAAAATGTTATGAAAAATAAATATTTGTAAATACCCGTTAACATTTAAAAGTTTCTAAATGTGTACGGAACTTTCCTAGTGCAAGTTTTACTGGTGCCTAACCGTTTTTATATAGAAGATAAGACTAAAAATAATTTTGCGTGAACTTATGTACGCGTGTTAGAAGTTATATTTATTTGGCATAATACAAGAATAACTTTATTTAGCACGCAAATAATTAATGTAAATAAAATAATATAACGACTGGAGTGTGATTATAAATGCGGTTGGTAAACTAAAAATTCAATGAAATAATTAAATTTTAAAATTTAAACTTATTTAACCAACGAGTTGTCTAGCATCTTGTTTTTCTGCTGGCTTTCCATTGGAAGACAATCATGTGCTAGATCATTTCCAAATTATCGAGCTTCAACTTTATTATTTTCTCATAAAGAGTAGTAAAAAAAATTATCTTCTTTTAAAATCAAGCTTATAATTAATTAAATTTCATTCAATTATTTTAGAAATTTAAATGAATACTCAGCATTCAATTTAATACAAACACATGGATATAATACATTTTTAAAATGACTAAAACCATCTAAATGAAATTTAATGAATAATGAAAGAAATAAAAATGCTGAAAATTTATTTTAATTTTTTAATTATCAGTATTTAATAATTTATACCGAATTCAAAACGGTCTGGCGGATGACTGGCTCGCAATAAAAAGCCAGCAGAGAAATGAAATAGACTAATTATCTGTCAGACAAATTATGTTAGTGATGTGTATATGTTTAGTGAGCAACTTTAAGATGTAGATTTTTTGTTGCATGGTGCACTTCATCGTGTATTTTTAAAATATAATTCTCATTTTTTATACCGCGCTTAAAGAAGTATAACTTCAAAAATGTTTTATTAAAGTTGTGATTTTGAAGCAATTCCACCATGGCATTACACCCATTATAAGCGTGGGAAGCGAAATAGTCGTAACCAAATGACCGAAACTCTTAATGCTTTATAAGAGAATTAGCGTCTAATGTTCGTATCAAACACCTGTTGTAATAAGTGATTTCGACAATATATTAGTTACATAATTTATTTAATGCTGTGACCTTATGTTACCATAGGTCGAGTGTTATTTTAAAGAGTTATTTGTCATAAAGAAATTGTAAAGTAATCTGCCATTTCATCGCATTACTGCTTCATGATCTCTGTGCACGCGACACAGTCCTTAACTCGGCTAGCGGGTTTTGTTATGACATGAATGGTTTAAATGTATCAGTTTATTATTTGCTCTATCTAATTCCCAAAACAATTTACTTGATAAATGGGTGAAATTACTTATTTTTGTCATTTTATTAAAATTACCTTCAATATAAAAGGGAGGGAAGATAAGGGAGAATACAGCCGAAAACTGTGGTTAGTGGAAATAATAATAGAGCACATAGGAAATTTTAGCATAACTTATTCGTATTTATATATGGACGTTTCATTAAATACTATGTTAAATTTTTCAACCCTCGGCTTGAAATTAATGCTAATTAACTTTTAATAAACTCGAAAAATCAATCAAAGCGATACGAATCATATCTACACTATGAATGATCTGATTCTTAAACTAGCAATAAGCTAGTTTAATAAGAAATCCTACGTTTAATATCATTGTAATATAAATCTGTAACATGACGCAAAATTCTGAATGAAAAATGTGATATTTTAAGTCAAATATCGTAGATCAAGTAATAGAAATAAGATTTGAATGAATTGGTCCACTATTAATAAAACAATAACTCATAAATTTATAAAATAGATAGGAGGCTTGCTCTAATTTATTATTTAGATACGCAGTGTGTGTTCCTTCATTCTCAACAAACATACCAACAATAAAAAGTTATTCCCATAGAAATAGGCAAGGGAAGGCCCTTAGCTTAAATAAATACATTGTCAACGGGGCCGGTGTGTGCTTTGTCAGCATCAATTATAATAGTAATTGAAGGTAACTGCAGATGTAACTGTGATAATATTTATTTATAAGCGGGCAGTACGGTGTAAATTGCAAGTAATTAGAACATCTGTGCGTGCTGTGAAATCTTTTTTCGTGGCAGCTACTAAGTTTCTTTATGCATCTAATTAATTTAATTTTATTTTATTTTAATATTCAAACATACTTTTAAGTTCATTTTAATAAAGTTAATCTGTGACACTCTCCAATAATAATCAATATTGTAGGACGGGAAACACGGAAAACACCTTGATAATCTCAATTAAGACCAATCTGTAGGTATACCATTTACATTTTAAAATGAAATAAACGCATAATTACGTGTACAATGACACAGGAGTCAGAACTGAAGCATGTTTATTTAGAATTACGCAACATAATAGCATTTCTACGTACTTAATAATATGTTGTAAATAAATAAATATCTCTAAAATTATAGTACTATATTCGATAGATATCATAAATACATCTAAAAAAATATTGATTTTGGCAATCTGTTTTTAAATTAGGTTTATTACCCTTTTATATAGAATATGTATATAAAATATAATAATTTCTTGCTTGGCAACATAATCAAAATATACATAAAATCATCTAAGACATGAATTTCTACATCGAATATTTTCGGAAGATGTGTCAAAGGTAGAAGCCGAAATAATTTTTAGAAATTCTTGTGACTGTTTTTTAGGATGGGACATAATAGACTCTTAAATGAATTCGAATGGGATTTGAATTAGGATTATTCATGGCCTTCAGTTTAATAAATAGATAAATTTTGTACCGATATAATATTTAGTATGAGATCTTTCCCTCTCTGTTCATCCGATGATCGATTTAATAGAGCATCGCCAAAAACTACTGAATTGATTTGAGTGAAATTCTCATTAAAAAGGATTCAGATTACAGTTTAAGCTACAGTACGAAAAGATCAGAAAATCAATAATAATGTCTCATTTATACCTGTTTATTAAATCATATATCTAATTTGAATCTATCGTACTAAATCCTGTTTCAAATGTTTGTCTATCGTATTTAATGATACATCTAATAAAATATATCTAATATAATCATATATATAATTTGTGTCTGTCGTATTAATCATATGCCTAATTTGTAACTGATTAAAACAAATATCTAATTGCATCTCATAATTGATTATATCGTATTGCATCGAATAATTGTGAGCATGTAAATTTAAAAAGCGACGAAATTAAATTTTCGAGACTAACACACTTTAGGCGAAGGTTGAAGCTATTACATAATTTTCTGTATAAGCGAAAAATATTTTGGGATATGAACATTATTGTTGGATAAAACTGCGCGGCATAAATAAATATCCAACAAATTCTGGACACTCTCAAGCACATATGAACATCAAACCTTAGATGTAACATAACATTTCTATTAAACTATTTATAAATATAGATATATTTTTTTATTACATAGATGTATTGGCTAGGGTGTCTTTCATAGACGTAAAAATATCGAGAATTCCTTAAAAACGTAGATATTTAGAATCATCATTATTGTCTTCTGGTAAACTTTAGGTAAACTTCTAGTAAAGTTGTTTTTTAGGGTTTTTTACTTCAATAAAAAAAGACACACTTGTAGGATCACTTCGCTGTCCGTTTATCTGTCTGTTTATCTATCAAGACTTTTTTTCTAAGGAACGCGTGGAGTTATTAAGTTGAAAAATTATACCAAATACTTAGGTCTACTGTTCCTTGGAGCAGTAAAAAAATCAAGCTTCCAAGTCAAGGCAATCAAGAAGGACCCTAAAAATAAGGTCAATTGTGCTACATATTTTACACTCCCAAGTAAATCAAAACCTATAGAATGCTTCCCGGTGATATGGAATCATGAAACCAGGTCCGACAGCACAAGTAAAGGAAAAATATATTTTACTTGTTTTCGTAATTTTTGAAAAATCGAAAATTTTTAATTTATAGTTACACCACAAAAAAAATGTTTATTTCTAATATGAGACTGTGAAAATTGTACTAGGCAATATACTTTCCTTCCAAAAAAATAAAATTTTGTAAATAGTGTAATAGGAATATCATGTACCATTAAATATTTATAAATGTATAAATGCATGCGGATCCTTCGTATTTGCGGATACTTCGTAGTTCCACTCGTGCATGACAGGTTTTTTTTCATATTTTGACTTAATCAGTTTCGGAGGTAAAGAGTGAAAAACACATTTTCCGTGGGCATTTTCAACTATACTTCTAGCACTATCTTAATAAAAGTTCTGAAAAAACTTTATAAATTGTTTTTTTTAAAAATTAAAATCAAGTTTCAATACTAATAGGCCCAATCTAAAATTAATATACAAATATTTTTGAGTTTTGATAATTGAGATATATGCGAATCAATATGCTTCATTATCTAACTTTTCAAGATTTCCATCGACCTTTTCAGCTATATCTTTAGAACCATTTTACATAAAATTTTAAAATAAATAACTTCAAAATCCTTATTAATCTCTTATACCCTTTGAATTAGTACACAAACTATAGATGAAATTAAAAAAAAAAATCGAGGTCTTTATTTGCCCCTCCAATATATACATACGAATATTTTAAATCAACATTTCATGCATATACGGGTTAAAATGCTTTATCATATACTAATGCCAATCCTCGTAATGGTATTTACAAATATGTTGGCAATATGATCTAAACTAATATTTTAAAAGAAAGCTGGTTGGTACGTAATTACGTATCAATTTCGAATGAACGTGAAATTATAGTCATATTAATACTGTACACAGTAGGCATACGAGTATGATGTAGATTAAACCTATCCTTTGCAACGTCTCAATAATGCTTTTGAGTTATAGTCGTGGGAAACGCCCTAGTAACATCTGGCATTTTCTGATAACAAATAAAAACTGATTTAACACCTTGCAGAATCTGGCGAGTTAATACATTGCAGAAAATTTGACGCGAAGTTTATATTAGGCAGTTTTCACAATTAAATGAAACTATTAAATATAACATCAATTGAATTTATTACCCTCACTAAAATACTTGTATATTCTATAACTCTCGGAAACATAATAAAACCTACACCGATCCCCTACAATAAACTCATTTACATAATTAGTAGGAAAATCCACACAAACCCGGCTTCCGCCATTGTTTTTGAAGCATATAAATTCTCTTGGATGTTCGTAAGAGTTAATCTTTGCTAATAGTCCACCTGAAGATGTTGTAATACAACAAAACCTAGATCGTGGTAAAGAAAGTAGAAATAATACTACATCACGTAGTTTCATTTAATTGTGAATAATGAATTTCTACAAAATTAACGCCAAATATATTCTACATTAGGCAGTTTTTTTAATAAAAAAAGGAAACATGACTTTCCAGTACATTAAAAATAATGTTTTAGTTTAACTTGTCTGAGTAAATTGGCTTTGGCAGGCTTTCATTTTGATCTCATCTGCGCTAATTATGCGGGCGCTGAGTAAACTGCAAGAGACGATAATTAATCATTGTTCAGAAACAAATAATACGCAGGTATCTATCTGTCTCCACCTTCCCTAACTACGTCAGATGGCTGTTCATTGATAGAATACGTCACACATTACATATTTTATTGTCTTGCTAAATTGAATAACATCATTATGAGTCTTGCGCGGATATCTCGTGCCAACGTGGTCGCTATTTTATATTATAAGGACATCGTCAGACGCGCGTGTAATGTTAGATATGTTTTATTATGACCCCTAAAATTTTATTGAAAATATTGGTGTGAGGGTTACAAAACTTACATTTTCCATTTTAATTCTTAGTTCTTTAGTTTTTATAACCTTAATTTTTTAATTTCTAAATAAGCTAAAGTTTGCCACTTTCCTAAATTGTCTAGGAATTGAATTGCCGTACAGTTTAAAGGGTATTATTCGTTGGTAACAAAACATTGCAAGTGATAAACAGTTTTTCAGATTAGTGTTTGTACTCAAAAGTATCTTATCTCGAAAACCTAAACAAAATAAAATATATAGACGGTGCTTTCTTAAATATTTTGAAGACCCTTAAAATTCCATTAGGAAATATTGTTTGAGAATAATAATAAAGAGTTAACTTAACGAAATGAAACACAATAATCTAATACAGAAAAACAATGATTCTTTTCCCGCGGCTATATAATATGGATCAAAGGATTAAGGTATTCATTGGGCTGTCTGTACTGACATTTGTAATCGTAAGTAGCTAAAATACTATAGATCAATGATGGGCAGCAGTCAATCTGATGGGAGAAACTACACACTGCAATCAACAGCCTGCATGCCCAAATTGACGATTATGGTCATTACCTATTGACTTTCTACGCTACATGCATTGACAGAGGCCTACGTTCTGCAGTGAACAGAGATAGTTTATTGATGATGAATAAAAAAAAAAATTATCTATCTAGGTATCTGTATTTTTCGTAATATAATAATAAATTATGATCGTTTAGCAGTTAAAAGAAAAATTTAAATGTATCCCAAAATATTTGTCACATTATAATATTACAAAGCGCCGAAAAATATATTTGATACAAATAAATCTCTTTTATGCATCCCACTTAAATTTATGTAAGAAGATTAAAATTTCGGATCATTCGAGGTCACACGAGCGCTACAACTTTTACAGCTCGTGTTTTATCTCTTGGAAACGTCAGACGGACACGGAAAATCCGATTGTGTAAAATATGAATAATTATAAGCTTTCAGTGGAACGTCTAGTCTGGGAGAGAGCTAAATAGGGTTCAGGCAAAGCGTGGCCGGGTACGCAAGCCTTGCGTCTTTTACGCCGCGCTGCCGCCCACCGTAAATGCACGCTACTAGTGACCAGTTACATTATATACGTTAACCGCTTTGTTTGAAGTGGTAAAAGCAACGCAAGTTATACGTTGGCAGGGCTGACAAATTTTACCCTTTATTTATTTCGTTCCATTTCATTTATTTATTGCTTCTTTTAAGGTAATTAATAGTATTACTCTTTATTATGAATTCGCACTTCCGAATAAAGTAAGGAAAGAAGGGGATGATGCAAATTATGGTGGATAAAAATAGTTTGTAAGTATGTGAATAAATCGGGTTCTCCATTCATATTTTATAAATTTTAAAAAGGAATTTACGTACGTATGTACTTAAATATATACGCACGTATGTGCACTTTCAATGGCTTAGGAAATCTTAAGGGATAATCCGACTGATTACGGATTGTTTTTATTTTAATAATATTCATTGGAAAGAATACCATGATAAGTTCAAAATCCTGTGGTTTTCAATTATAATCAAAATAGCATTTATCATTCAAGGTAAAAAAACTGACAACAAAAGAGTTAGACAATAATATTTTATACAATAATTATAAACTTATATAGTTTATAAGTTATAATTATTATATATATATATATATATATATATATATATTATAAGGGTTAATTTTGTTTTACTACTTTATATACGTGTCAAGTTTAAGTCGCATACGTACCAATGTCATACAAGAAAAAATAAATATTAATAATGAAATAAATTTTCGTTAATGAATGCCCTAAATGTGGAATAAATTACACTATTTTGAAAATGAAATTACGTGTTATGGACACGTCATAAATATTATGAACGCATAGGTTTATATACAGTTTCGAACGTTTTTTCCCTTTTTTCAATAATTAAAAAAAAATTATTTAAAACTTGTAGTAACGTTAAAGTTCTTTTTGACAATGTATCATTTGATTAATGTGGTTGTAAGATGAATTTTAAGAGATTTTTTAAATTATTTATTATACTGCCACCATTATTAAAACATTAGGCGAATTTTCTCCATCTACTCGTACGATTATTACGATATATTTTAATCCGCACTCTTAACAATTTACACTTGTAACAAGTTTCATCCCAATCGTGTGAAAAATTTAGGCTGAAATAATATAAAAATAGGATTTTATCATTATAGATATTCAGCGTTTTTTCTAATGCTAAAAAACGCTAAAAAGAAAATGTTTATTTTGAAGAATGCGGTTGTTTAAAATGATTTCATCTATTTGTATTTTGCTATTGATATTATTAAAGTGATTTAGTTTTTAAATACCCTCTTCATCTCTATATAAATATGACCATGTCATATTCAAAATGAAATACTGATTCCTAATTCAGACCAAAGTTTACAGTACCTTCTTTTTTATTCGTGTGCATTTATTTAACGCTAAAATTTTCAAATTAAATTTTAAAATGCAATGTTCAATAATTAATTTTACGACCAATATAGAAAAACCCGATATAATAAAAAAAACTTAGAGATTTCTTAGCGTCTGACATATTCTTTATTATAAAAAATATTCTTAATTATAAACCTTAGCAAGTTGCAAAGAATTTATTTTTACACTTATAAATTGTTACAAACTAAATTTCGAGACGAATTCATGTTCTTAAAAAAACTTTTTATGTTGAATTACAGTTCTTTTAAGAACATGGATTCATCTCGAAATTTAGTATACTTAATGCATACCAAAAGTAATATATAAAAATACATTTAACAAACATAAGTTACTAATCTTAACATCAAAAGCTTAAGTCACGACTGGGTAATTTGTATCTATATGTAGAGAAGTCCATTTAATTATTATACGTGAATAGACGGGAAAATTGTTACTTACAAGAAATCGCACCCGAAGCGGACTAGGTAGGACTTTGTATATACACTAATTAGTAATTACGGAACAAATGGCTATTACTTCTAACACTCGTTTCGTCCAATCTAAGTCACTTATTACATTCGATTAAAAACAATTGCACATAAGTTGTCATGTTAATTGTTTCTTGAAGGGAAGTCCAAATCTTTAAATACTACACAGAAACTAGTTTTTAAATAATCCCAAAATTAATATATTTTACTATCCAGTCAATACACTAGAATTAATTAACTTTTTGTTTAAATTAAGTTTATCCTTGATAATAAAACCTCTAAACCTCTTACTGTAAACATATAATTTTGTTTAATATTTAGCAACTCTCACAATTCAAGTGCATAAATATATAATTTATAATTTTTGACTAGTACTAATCTGCAAATTAGAATAATAATATTTCCATTAGGCAATCAAGTTAATTCAATTTAGGAGGCAGTAGGGAATTTTAATTATATAAAACCGTGAATTTTAAGTCCTTAATCCGTAAAGCTGTGGAGTATTATCTAAATTGTCTTACAAGTGGGTACCGCAGCCATTGTCTTAAGGTAAGCTTTGGATGAAACATTTTCTTCTTGTTTAATTTGTTTGTGTTGTTGAAATAATAAATTTACAATTTGTTTTTTAACCGTCCACGCTTCCCTTCGCTTAAAAGATTACTTGTGTTTTAACTGTTGCCTCTGTAGTTAGCACAGTCACTTTTTTACGTTTCCATAAATAATTATGATTAATTTTCGCACTAATATATTTATATTTCTTGATGGCTATGTTGGTTTACATCACAATCGCTATTTATAAAGTTACATAAAATAACTGTTTCTAAATTGTATGTTTTTGTGTAAAAATAAAAACTAATGATCATTGCAAAAGCGTAAAATATTTTTGTATACAGGTTCAAACTTCCGTATCTCAAACTGAAACACGGAATTGATATAAATCACTTACGTGTCTGTCTGTCAATAAGGTCCGATTTTCGAAGAAACTATGCGACGTAAAAACTTAATATTTGGCATAGTAATACATCCTATAATGGTTCGGAATACGTAATTTACATCAATCAAATCTGTGAGCCACATCATCAATGGAATAATTTACTTAAAAACGCACATCTCATTTATTTAGGTAACTAAGTATTTAATTATTTTCGAATGCCATTTATGAATATAATTTGAATATGATTCGAAATCGGAAATATATATGTGACCGAAATTAAATAGCTAGTCGACCTCACCGTAAATCGGTTAGCTACTGCTCTGTCACCCACGACTTTATTTACATAAATTAAACTTTGAATATATGCTGTCGCTGGGTCATCTCGTTTTTCTCTGTATGTCGAAAACATTGAAATTTTTATGTGCGTCGTAATGCATTCAATTATGCCTGTTTTATAATTTGTGCTGAAACAGCGTGTATTTTGCTATAATTATAGTCGGTCAAATACCTTTGATAAAACTTCGCGCTCTAAGCTTAAGGAAAAACGACAATTTAATTTTCTCTAGCTATTGGCTGTAGCGGGTTGTTATCCCAGCAAGCAAAAACCAAGAATGCAATACCTACGGCTACGTATTCATTGATTGCACAAGTGCTGAAACTATGGAAACCATTCAAACTTTCAGTAAACATCATGATCCGAAATATTACACAAATGTTATCGTTGGAAATGTCTAATTGGAAAGTGCAATATTAATGAAATGTTCTCTAATCGATGTTAATTAACACATTAATTAAACTTATATTAATTTCTATGAAATTAACCAATATTATTTTTACTGTGTCCATATAGTCGTTATCTTATTAAAATCGAGATTTCAAAAAAGTGAACGAAACCAATGGAAAGCTGGTGCAATATAAATATTAAAATTATTTATATTTAATTACATAATTAAAAATGCCCGCAAATAAATTTTCTTTCATATCGTTACTGATAATTAAGATTTGACGTAATTAAAACGAGATTCAAATAAAATGTTAAAATTGCGCAAAGATAAAACGGTTACTGAAATGCGGACTAAGCATGACAAGCGCTCAAAGGCCAACGTCAGAGCGCTATTTACTGAACAATTTCCGCCTTGCGCAGATGTTAGCGATGGCCGCGCCTGACCCTTCTTTCACATCCGCTTATAGCACTATAATATTTCTATGGGCTTATCATATTCATATTTTAGCTCCATCGCGAACTACAGACTTTTTATTGGCCGACAGTTTAATCGGATGCTTAATTTGTAAGAATATTGTAGTAAAGAGTACTTGCACGCAACGACTAGAAATCGGCTGATTAAAAAGTCTGATGCGCTACGCGAGTCCCTTTCAATTAAAAAGTCGGCCAACTAACAACCAACTATCTAATCTACATGGCGAGCTATGCGATCACGAAGACTCGCCAACTGCTTAATCAGCGATGCTCTCAGTTCGTTCTGAGATTTGACGTGAGGGAGTGTGTGCGCATGCGCAGTGCAGCATGTCAACTAGCAGCCTGTGTATCAAACAATCGGTCGAACTGTTGGGCAGTCTGCCCACTCACCATCGATCAACGAGTTTAAGTTGCATAGTGGGCGGGGATGCAATCCGATTCGACTAAACTATCGGCTCATCATTTTATCGACTACAATGCGCTTGAAACAATTATTAAATATCATACCTAATATTTGCTATGATATTTATAATATATTTTTCACGAGAATGCGTCTTATTATTCGGCACGGGACGTACGGAATTAACACATGAATGAAACAATAAAAAACGTTCAAAAATTTGAGCGCCACTAAATTGATAGTAACTTATTTTGGAAAAAATTTCATGAAACTCAATACGAGTCACTACTCACATCATTTCAGTGCGGGCGGATTGAATAAAAATGTTAGTTTATTATGCATTTTATAACTCCTTTCCTCTGCTCCCCGCGCCCCGCGCAGGCCGCTGATAATGAAATCTAGTCGATAGTTCATTTTGGAAGTTATAGCGTGTAAACTAAGTATCGATTGTGTCAATATTGCTACTAATCGACGCAAAATCTATAATACATTATATATACAAGTGAATAATAAACATAAGTTTTCATCTTTGTGTGTTTCAAAGTTAATGTGGAAAAAAGTATTTTTTATTTTGTGTAAAGAGAAAAGACAAATACAAAATTTTTTATACAAAAATTTAATCAAGTTGCGTTCTTACATTTCCATAAAATAACAAAAAGTAAATTTATTTATTAAATATAAAATTAAATACAATTTTAAATGTGAATATGTTAACTTAAATAAATGAAATTACTTTTGTTTGAAGAAGACAAAGTTAACACGGAAAATATATGTATTTAATTATCAATTAAATAAAGCTTAATTCACGAATTATGAATTATCTAATTAAGGCGTTCTAATTAACTAATTTGGGTAAACTATGGATCAAATAAAATGAAAACTAAAATCACTGATCCATCCTCTGTGCATGAATTTCACGGATTCTGTTCTTCATATTTTATCTAAACTGGGGCATGAACTTGTTATTATACAAATCGCACAGCCATTATAACGGTGCTCTAATACTGGCATTTGTTCGTGCACTATCGACATAGAATAGGAGACGGCTACAATTTAATTTAGGAGTTCGAATCTGTATCTGACTCAGTAAAGGTGGATAGACATAATTACCTTGACAGATATTGAATATGATCATAAATTCTAATAACAAACGTCTATGGCGTGGCGCATCATATTCGTACTTATTAATTAATACTTTATTTAATTAATACTGATAACATTAAAAAAAATTTAAATTTTAGGCTTACAGCCATAAATTCAAATTTTTTTTAATGTTATCAGTACTGTCAGAATAAGCAGTGTATAGTGAATTCTAGATAACAACAGCGAATGTCTCTTTATATGCGAAAAATAAATAATCAAAACTCCAGAGAACGTGCGCAACTTGATTGGTTCACACAATGATGAATCCAAAAATAATATAATCATTATCTAAACTAGGAAATTATACTGGTTAAAATCTAAGGCTTATTGGAAAAGAAAAACGATACGTCGTTTTAACCAGCTAAGTAACAGTAAAATGCGCTGAAATGACTGACTACACTAAAAGTGATCTGAAATGTCTGAAATAATATAAGCTGCGTTCATTTCTTTCTCCGCTAAAAACGTACTCATTTAAAATAAACTAGCGCCGTTGATACGACACGACTCACTATAGTTTTTTGAATTACTTACGTAAATTATTTAAAAAATTGTAACGTAGAAACAAAAAAATCGAGTAAAATTGTATCTAAAGCAGAAAAATATCGTTTATTAGTATCATCAACATCTTGTCCAAAATTAAACTTTGGATTGGCGAGGATTCCCCAATTTTTCGATGGACAGATTTTTGTAAGACGTATGCGTCATAGTATTAAATATCATATTTCGTGCAATTATTATTTGTTGCTTGTTTATATTATATAATTTATATTTGTCGCTAATATATACTTATCGATTTATCAAAATAATGTATAATTTTTGGTTTTTAGTTTCTATTACTGTAAGTGTTTATTAAACAGTTATTTGATCGTTTGTCAGCAATTAACACGTTGCTTTTATTTTAGGTTATGGGCCCAACTCGCTTCTAATATGCTACTTTGCTGCGAACTGTAAGCATTTGTTCTCTGATAATTAATCCCTTCCTTCTACAAGTATAAACCAAATGTTTTATTACAAAATTTGCCACTTGTCACTCTTAAATATTTCACCTTTTAATCATGTTAGATATAGAAGTAGGTATGGGCTCGATTTAGTACACACATATGTATAATTTTTGGTATACACACATATGTGTATTTCTTAATCTATATAATCAGTATAACTTTATAAAATTTTTAGGGTTCAAAGTTTACGTCCATTGTTACTATGTATAATTTTTCACTTCTTATTTTGTTATAGTGAGGTGTTGAAATTAATATCAAAAAAATATGTCTAATATTTACGGTACGGTGATTAAATGGTTATTTGTCATTTGTCGGCAATCAGCATGTTGATTATATTTTAACATTGACTAATGGTTCGTCTCCTCAACTGTTTTAACTTACGGCAGTTAAATATATTTTTTCAATAAAATAAAACTGTTTTTTCCTTGTTGTTTCGAATAATGGAAAGTAGAGAAACATTAATTGAATAAAGAAAAAAATACCAAAAGTCTCTCTTGTATTCATTTTTTGTTTATTTATTATACTATTATTACATTATTTTTCAAAGTCTGTGTTTCATTAACGGTAACATTGGAATTAAATCAAATCAATAACATTACAATAGCATAATGATGATACACTTCAATGAGTTTTTCATGACTGGATTCTAACCCCCTTCGCCTTAAAATCACATACAATATATAATAAGTAAGAAAAGATTGCGGAAATCCCTTGAATTGCGCAATACAAATCTAAGTGTTCTGAATGACTATTTCGCCACATGCACTAAATGACCGCAAAAAGTCAGGCGCGATCATAATTTAACACCACATCGTTATTTTAATGCATGAGCATAAGGGCATCCCACCATGCGCCAGAAACGTATTCGTACTCAAGACGAGAGCGCGTCAGACCGTAGCTCATTAGAAAGCATTTGACCGCAGGAGAACGCAACGATCAACTGGAAAACTGTATCCATATAATGTTGCAGCAACTTGCAATCAACTGCACCCCTAATGACTGAGACAATCTTCATGTAATCCACAAATAGAAGGCAATGTGCAGTTTTAACTACATTACCGATATTACCTACCAAGATAGTGAATAGTAAATACGGTGAACAGAGATTCAAATCCTTGCTGACTCTTGATCTTATAAAATAAGAATTAAATAGAAAATTTAATTCTAATATATCTATATCGCATTCTGAATTAGCATTTACATAAATACATTAAATTAGTAATATGGGAGACGCATTGTTTCATTTAAATATGAAAAATTGCTCAGTTATTGATATATCGCAACCAATGTCTAACTAACATTTGCTTGTTCTACTAACACTGTGCGTTAATCTCACATACCACGTAGTATCAACACTTTGGTCATTTATTTTTCATTTCTGCTACAGCCTACCATTGCTATGAAATAGTATGATGAATATTTATATACACGAAGGGAATAGTTATATCAAATGTTGTAGCCATAAAAATCTCTAAATAAATAAATTAAATTAAGCCCCACATTTAAAAAAATGGTTTTTAGGATTAATCTACCTACTTCTTTGTCAAAATAACCAGCTAGATAAAAGACTAGATTGGTTCTATATTATTTAATAAAAAATAGTATGATAACTTTGTGAACGCCAACAATAGTAAAGGCTTTGTAAGTGTTTTTTAACAATTACCACTTGTAGCATTATGGTGTAATGCCACAAGTGGTAATTGTTAAAAAGTTAATCTAATTTTTCCTTTAAACTAACGTAATAAATCTTATGTGATATGAGTGTCTGTGACAAACATGATCTCCATTGTAATGAGGTAATACCTATTCACGTATAATTTTACGCTTGAAAACTTAAGCTAAAAACAGAAAGATATTCAAATATTTCAAAACCAGTATTAGTTCTGTACAATTTGTCGTTTCCCAAAACAATTATTTCCTAAGAAATTCGCTATATATTCACGATAAGGCTTACACATATATATATATATATATATATATGCGTATATACATATGTATATGTATATATATATATATATATATATATATATATATACATATATACATTTATGTTCATACATACACACACTAATGTGCATGTATGACTTTCAAATTTGGCAGAAAAAGATATTGCTTGTATGCACTTCAAATGAGTAAAATTATACACTACAAAATTACAAATAATGACAATTTTTATGTAATTTCTCAGGTATGCAACATAGTAACTTTTTTTTAATTTTCAAAACACTGCTCGCTTTGACCAACAACTTTCGAAAATCGACTTACAAAAGAGGTGTAATGCTTGCTTTCCACTGCGCCATGAATCGAAAAAAGAAGTTTGCCACAACCCACAGTGCATCTTTTTTGTTAATAGCATTGCTGGAAAATTTTATACTTATATAGTATAATAAATAAATTTTAAGTACTATATTTCCGAGCTATTAAACCCATGTAGAACTGAAATTGTGAATATGAATACATACAGTTTACATTTATTACTGTAGTTGGACATGGGACGTATTTCATTTAAAATGATACATATCCATAGCAACCTTGCGTAAAGTGACAAAACGCCGCATCAGAACGAATATACGATATGACGCTACGTCACCTGAAAGCTCGCTGCGTGACTCTACAAAATTATGAGAGACGTTAATTACCTTCAAAAACGGATCCGTTATTATTTAATCGGACTTTGTTGCTATCGGAATGATTAATGTTTATTCAACTTTATCATCTACCCTTTTATTTCTTCTACACATATCATCTTGAAATAAAAACTTATTTAGAAGTTTCCTTTTGGATGTTTTATATTACATAACCCACATAAACGAAGAGAAATGAGTGACACACAAAAATTCAAAACTAACTCTATTTAATACATTTCAGAATGGCAATAGTCGTTTCTTTTATTCTATTTGACGAACATTTATCTTTGAACCGATTCTGGTCTTTAGGTTAAGATCTATATGTATGTTTTAAACCTGGTCTTAAGTTTATTATTTAATAACCTAAACACAAGCAACCAACCACGAACCTTAGAAATAAAAGATATTTCAATTCAGTTTCTTCGAATTTTACTCCATTCTGCCTGGATAGTATTTTAAATAATTTTTAAGAAAATTGACAATATATTGTTATCGATACATTATTGGTACTCATCGTTTCCCTCCTAATACTTTACGCTTACGATAACATTAGACATTTAACATTTCTCATGGAAAATTGAGATGTGGTATCCCGCATGGAAAGATTATACAAGCGAAGTACGTACCACGCTCAGCAAAACCGGCACAAATAAGTGAAATAATAAATACAAGCTAGTAAACAGAGACGGGAAATAATGTGAACTGCCGCTTATAAATTGGTAATTATACAAATGAGTTATATTATTCAAAAATATTAAAATTAAACCTTTTCCCATCTTGTGGTTAAGGATTTTGAAGCATTAAAGATTACTTGGAAGAAGGACATTTTATCTCGAAAACGGATCTTATAATTCTCGGAAATGTTTAAGATAATAAACAGTTTTCCTAAGCAGTGAACAAAATTGAGCCATTATACTCTGGTCAGTGATGCGTCACGCTCGGATTAGTGATACTGAATCGGGTAAACTCGGCTGTCTTCGGCATCAGCTAAACACGCCGGAACATCTTTAACTTCTCGGAAATTTTTTTAAAACTGTCACTTTCCTTTTTGGTGCCACGAACAAACTAGCTTTCTTGTCTGGACAAAACTCAGATTTTTTTTGTTTATGTAAGTTGTCATAGATTTTTTATGATATGTTCTCATATAAGGTCATTTATCTATTCGTCCATCCGTCTGTGCGCAACACCATTTTCTCTTAGACGCCGGTGATGTTAAAACTCGGTATTGGGCATAATTAAAAAGCACATTAATCTATATGAATATCAGTAATGAGCATTCAATAATATTTTTTTGAAAATCTTTAACAAGCCAAATAATGTACTGGAATTCTTCTTTCTTACGAGAATTTAAAAATTATTTGTTATAATATTTAACGTAAAGTATTTCTAGAGGTATGAAAGAAAATGTCCAAAAACATTTTCTTACGGTATGAAGAAGAAACACGAAATTTGGCGTAAATATTATTAACTCTGGTAAAATGTAATACTTTATGAAATATGGAGTTTTATAACTCAGGGGGCAAATAAAGAACCTGATTCTTCTTTTAAACTTCATTCGTCGTGCAAATTATAAGGATTCCAAGTGCATTCTTTTCAGAAATTTATGTAAGAGATGTTGTTGAAAGTGTCCAAAAATATATGTTCAGGTAAATATTTATCTCATGATTATTTATCTACATCTTTAAGTTTCCCTATGGATATTTTTGAGAATTAACTCGACGGATTTCTGAGAAAAAAGGCTGTGACATACAACCAGACGGACTAACACGTAAACGATTTTAAGCTTCCATTTTTCCCTTGAAAGTCTCTACTTTTTCCTAAAAAGCAGCGTTACTTGAAAATTTATCTCAACTTTGCTTGAAAACCGTAGCGATGATTTAAACTTTTTGAGACATTAACGACATTTTTAAAACTGTTAAGAATAAAACATTTATATTTGTAAACTGTTTAATAGTAATTTTATTTTTCCATGAATGTTGGTTTGTGCCTAAGTGTGCATAGAAAACTTTGAATTTAACTTTTTTTTTATTTCAAATAATCTTCTCATTAATTTTAAGTATTAATTGAAGTATTAATAACATGCCCAAAAATGTTGAAAAATATATTAGTTTCCAAAAGCATGAATTAAAAAAAATATCATCAACGTTTAGAAATTATATTCCTACTAAACAAAAATTTGTCGTAAAATTTACACGAAAATTATAAAGAAAATTAACAAGCAACCAATATATTTCAGGTCATACTGAGTTTTCTAACCAAAATTAAGGAAATTAAACAAAACACGAACCAAAAGTTTTAAATATAAATCTGAAAACGAAAATGAAACTCCGTGAACATCCAAATATCCACATTTGTTAATAAACTTGGTTTAAGTACATTTAAGGTAAAAGTATCGACTTTTGTCATAAATAAACAGCAAGAACATTAATTTCATTCATTTTTATTGTTATCCACATTTGAAAAACACACTGTAAATAGCAGTATAAAATAAGCACCGCCTAAACCAACAAAGTCTTGAAAAATCCGATCAAATTATAAAAAGTTTTAATGTCGACCTCGTCTAGTACTCAAAAACTCCTGCATCGACCTTGTCTAGCATTCACAAACGAAATCCGGAAATTTTGATTTCATCGTACTTTGGAATTGAACTTTGTGTAGACATTTTAATAAACCTTAGATATTACGAATTATTTACAGTAAACTGATTTCATATATTCCATCTTAATATTGTTGAGCCATTCTTGTAATCCTTCAGTGGGCGTTCGAGAAATACCAGCTGAGTCATCCCTTATTAAAATAATCTAATTTTATATCGGTATCGGCGTATCCCCTTTAAATTATGTTGTCGTAGGCGGATCCTTATTTAGAAGGTTTAAATTGGCACCTTTTATATCGTGATATCATAAATCCCTCTGAAAGAGAAAACAAACGTTAATTAACTACAATACAACTAAGGTACAATTATTGTTAGTTTAATCAAGAAAATAGTCTAATTTTAGTTCATTCAAAAAATTTTTTTTTTCTTAATTTAGAATTATGCGTTGCTTCCAAGGTAACATTTTGCAACCCCTTGTCTCGTTCTCTCGTCGTAAGAAGAGTAGAAGCAAAGCATTCTCTCAGTTTCTATTGAAGTTTTGAAATAAATATTTTTGTAAACTTATCTTTTTATTGCACTCTAATATCTCACTCGATTATTATTAACGGAAAGTTTTCAAATATCGACATACCTTTGTTGCTTAGTCAAATTTTCTACCCAAACATTTTTTTTTATTTTATGTAACTCTCAATATTACTGTAATTATTAGTACATATTATACTATCAGCGGTTCTAGACGCGTAGAAAATATAGGCAATTGAAAAATACTGTATTAAGTCAATAATCAGAAATGAATCGCATTCAAAAGCATTCGCTGGTACTCGTCCGTTGTACAGAGGACCTTCAACGCGAGTGAGCGTTTATTTTATAACGACCCCAATTCTACCGTATTTAATTCTATAATCCTTTTTTGTTTAATTTACTCATCTTTATGTCTTATTGAATGCTACTACAATTAATTCACCCTTTTTTATTTAACACACTCAATTCTACCGTATTTAATTCGCACATTGTTCTTCTCTTATTCAATTCTGCTTTATTTTGCATCACTCTGTTTCGTACTATTATAGTATTGGTTTAATTAATAGTGTTAACAATAGTAAATGTATATCAAATAACATTTAAAAGAATTAAATCTTACTGATGCAATTATATTTTTAGTGTTACATACATTTCTAAATTTACTTTATTTTATTTTTAAATTTACTTCCATACGTAACTACGAGCAGCAATACATCATTACGTATTATTTCCCTCTATCGTTTTGATTTCTTATTGTATTTTAATACCTGTGTTCATCCGAAATGTGGTAGTTGTTTTACAACAATTTCCGTCTTTTCGTTCCTTGTTAATGAACATCATTATATAAATAGGCGAAGGCAAAACAGTTAAAAACATTTTTCTCTGTTTGTCAACCGATATTCTTTTTTGTTTGGGAGCTATTGATAAGCTTCAGTATAAAAATTGAAAAATTCATTTACCTTTTACACAAATTTTCAATAAAGACATTATATAAATAGGCAGAGGTTAAGTACTGTAGGAAAAAAAGATTCTAATGTTCGTTACCCTAGATGGCAGCACATAATAACTGTCAAAATTTAAATTCACGGAGCCGATATTTTTATTTAGAATTACTTAAACTATTAATTTAATTCAGTAACAATGTTTTAAAAATATTTTATTAATTTAAATAATCTTTAATATACACCTCATGCTTTTTTATTAATTTTTTGCCACTTCAGTTTCTATTATTATGACTATGGAATCTGCATTGTGTAAAAATGCTCATTCTGGCAACTACAAAATTAGTCGTTTTAAAAGAAAGTTGATGTTCGGAATATTATAAAAACGTTTTAAGGTAATGTTTAAGAGATTACAAATATGTTTTAACCAAGGAGTATCAAAGTAAAATGTCAGTTAATTCATTTCAAAAAGTGTCAGTTAATTCATTTCAAATAAAATAAAATAATACAAAAAACTGACGACGTCTAATATGATGTAAAGTGAGATTATAACAAGTGTGGCGAAGTGTTATTGTGCTTCGAATCAACATTTTCTAAGTTTGCTGATTTGCATTAACGTTTTTGACTCTCGATTGAATTCAAAGTTCGTGTTTACATTTCTAATTTATTCAATAATCATAGGTGGTACGAAAATTTTGGGACAAGTTCGGTTTAGCAAAAACGTAAATTTTTCACTTTTTTTGGTTTTAAATGAAAGAAAATATGTAAAAAACGAGATATCGACAAAATTAGGATTCGACCGCGATTATTTCTTTATAAAAAGTGGTATGAAAAAAGTTCCCATACAAATCTACACTATGTCAAGGAAATATTAGTTATAAATTTTTCGACCTAATTGCTATTTTCAGTGAAACTAAACACAGGATTTGCAAATACAGAGAGGAATTTAAAAAAAGCAAACCCAAAAATAAAAATATGAAAATGCGGGAAGTAGATCGCATAAAGTGAGGTTATAAAATTTTTGTTTGACGGTCAGTTGACAACCAATTAATCATACAAAGAGCATTTTTCAAACAATTTTTAATTTTTTTTTAAATGAAGTAATAGTATCCGATGTCTATTATTTAAATACTTCGTTTTTATGTGTATTCTTTTATTTAAAACCAAGAAAACCGTAAAATTTACATTTTTGCTGAACTGAACTTAAACCAAAATTTTTATTTATATTTTCTCTTCTTTCAGGAACAGAAAGTTATTTGGTTTTGTTTTTTTAATATGCCTCGACTTCGTACATTAACGGGTCAACAAAACAGGAATCATTACCTTTTGCGTAATAATAACACTAACAATAATTCAAATACAATTACATATAATGAAAACACGTCAACTAGGCATAGAAGCAACAACACAGATTATCAGCAAAACGATAATGAATATTCTGTAAATAATTTGGGTATTTTGCCGGACAATTATAAATGTGCTTACGAATATTGTCCCAAGGAATTTCATTAGTCATAAGTGTTGGTCAATGGATTTAATATATCGTTTTTGTAATGCTAAACATTTCCGATCTGAAATAACACATAATGATTTAACTTCTTTCACATCATGTTGTCATAAAGGGAAAGTTTCTTTGTTGCCATTGTCTGAAAATGGTTTTTTTTTATATTCGTGCTTTCAACTCAGCATTTGCAATGGTTAGTTCAAAAGCAAAAATTGATACAATTTCTGTGCAAGGAGTGTATCATTTCAAAATTGACGATGTATTTTATCATCGTGTGGGCAATTTGGTAACCGAATATTGTAAAAGTTCATGCTGGTCAAATTATATTTTTCTGACGTTGATACTGTGGTTAATTTAGATTACGTGAAAATGTTTTACACCAATTTCCGTCTGGGAATATACGTTAAAATAATCAATTAATGCGTGAAGTTACAATCAAATTAGACAGAGTAAATCCATTTGTTTGATCTTTTAAATCGATGCTTGAATTTAGCAGAAGAGCTGTTAACATTTATAACGAGGTGTTTATGGTTATTAAGATTAACAGGGATTTAGACATTAGAAGATTTAATGATGCCATTAAAACAGATGTTGCTGCTATTTTTAATACTACAGATGGAGAACCACTTTTGAAAGAAATATTGTTACATTTAATAAAGTTAATTCTTCCGTCCGTAAGATTTGTATTTTAGATAGTTCATTAGATCCTTTGGCGTATCCTATTTTATTTCCTAATGGATATACTGAATGGCATAATAACATAATTTATAACACATCAAGTATATCTAATGCTATTGTACCGAAAAATAAATACAATGCTACTATATGTTGCATATAGACTTGCTGTTAGAGATAATTTTAGTCATTTACAACATTGCCAATAATTGTTTTTGTAGTGGATAGTTGATGTGTATGTTCTTATTGAGGGCTCACGTTTACATTTCATTAAGCAAAATCAATCAAATCTCACTTTTTATTTAAATTTGAATTCTAATTTAAATGTTGATGTTTCAGATGTTGGGCGTCGAATTATTTTTCCACCATGATTTTTTGGCTCACCATGTAACGTGTATCAAAACTATTTGGATGCTTTGTATATAGTCCAGCATTATAGTAAACCAAGTTTATTTATAACGATGACATGTAACCCTAATCGACCTGAAATTGGGAATAACATTTACAATAATGATTTTCGAGATTTAGGCCTGATAAAACTGTTCGAGTTTTCAAATCTAAATTTAAAAAATATTGAGATGAATAATTGCGGCGCCATTGGTTTGATCACAAGACATATGGCCTTTGACGACGCGGCGCACCGCGGAGACCCGGGTTCGATTCCCGGCCGTTCGTCGAGAGGGGCTATACGGGTGTTACGGTTGATTGTAAGAGATTGCTGTCGTAGCAATAAGTCCGCCATATGTATCAATTAGATATATTAAAATAGATAAATAAATTACAAAAGAAATATGTAGTGAAGATGTTGCATTAATTTATTACAATAGAATTTCAAAAGCACGGTTTACCACACGCACATTTTAATTTCTTTGTCCCAAAATGACAAATTAGTTACAATTGAAGATATTGATAATATTGTTTGTTGTGAAATTCCCAATAAATAAACTCATCCAATATTATATGAATACGTTAAAAAGTGTATGATGCATGGCCCATGTGGTTTGTTAAGTACAATCGCGGTTTGTATAAGAGGTGGAAAATGTTCAAAGGATTTTCCTAAAGAATTTTGTGAAGTAACGCTTGAAGCAGTAAACGGTTATCCTTTTTACATGAGACATGATAATGTTCGAACCGTAGATGTTAGAGGTGAAACTCTTAACAATAAATATTTTGAGTATATTTGGCGTTCATTTTGTAGAAATTCATTATTCACAATTAAATGAAACTACATGATGTAGTATTATTTCTACTTTCCTTAATTTCTTTACCACGATCTAGGTTTCGTTGTATTACAACCTGAAATAGCCCACCTGAAGATGTTGTAATACAATGAAACCTAGGTCGTGGTAAAGAAATCAAAGAAAGTAGAAATAATACTACATCACGTAGTTTCATTTAATTGTGAATAAATATGTTGTTCCCCATAATCCGTATCCTGTTACAAAATTTAACTGTCACATTAACTTTGAGGTTTGTACTACGTACTATAAGTATGTCTATAAAGGATATGATAGATGATAGCCAAGCATTGAACTGAATGGCGCTAATGATACGAATGCAAATGTTTCAATGGACGAAGTTAGAAATTTTGTAATTGGACGTTATGTAGGATCTACCGAGGCTGTATGGCATATATTTGAATATGAAATGCACTATCAGTCTGACACGAATTATAAGTTAGTACGTTTGCCAAATAGAGAAAATGTTATATTTAGACCAGGGCCAGAACAAAATACAGTTAATAATACTAGATTATTAGCATTTTTGAACTAAATAGAGTAGATACAATAGTGTGGAGATAAAATAGTTTCGCACATGTATGTAGTTTTACATGTTTGTTATTACATGTTTACGGTCCAAAGTCCTTTGAAGGTCTTAGAACGTATAATGACATAAAAAAAATATAAAAATAACACATATAAATTGTTAATCCGAACCGACGTCGTTAATGATTTAGACTGCAACTTTATCATTGGGGCATACTGTTTATCATCTAACTTAACTTATTTATATCGATATTAAACATTAACATATAAAATATATTCCTACTCTATGTCTGAAAATTCAAATCAGTACGCAAATAGTGGATCACTTCGATAAGGGAAAAAACGATTTTTAAACAAAAAAAGTTATCGTGTCTTACGTTTTATGAGTATTAACATTATTTTAAACCTTTTATACTGCATAGGTAGAATGTACTTTTCACTGAGCTTCTTTTGTGAAACTATACTAAACGTTGATCAGTATCATCATACACTGCGGCCCATTGCAGAAATGGAAGTGACCAACGCTTCTATGGTCATATATTTGATATTGGCAGCATTTTGAGAAATTCAAGTGATATTTTTTGACATTACCACTTTTAACAAAAAATCAGGGGTTTAATAAGAATTTGAAACATAACAAGATTTGGATTAGCAACATATTTTTTTGGATTAGTTTAACGCATAGAATGACAATAGAAGCAAGACCATATGTTTTTGAAATGTTTGCTCGCCTGTCTATCTGCTTGTTAATTTGTTCTTCATTCATGTGAAATCTGCTAAACGTTAGGTGGTAGTTTATACTCCCAAGCAATATGTAGGATAATTTTTATTTCAATGTTACAAAGTAAAAAAAAGTTATTTTGATAAATATTATATACGATATGGTACTGCCAACACCATCTATTAAAGTTTTCAGTAATCATTATATATATATATTGTAAAAATTATTAAAAAAACCAAAAAAATAATTATTTTACACGATTTATGAACATTTCATTACAATTAATCTATGAGCCTACCCAATCTATAAATGCTACTCGATCTAAAATTTCACTACAGTTAATCCAGTAGCTTCTAAAGTTGACATCTGCATACACTATTGATAATTGCTTTCACTTTATAATAATAATCGAAATCGCACAACCACCCGCTAACTTCCTCCTAATGAAAGTTTCATACAAATATTTGCTACATTAACAATGGCCCCTGTCCTCGTTGCAATAGGTTTTATTAAAAATTTAAATTAAAATGGTTATGCTTAGTTTTATTTGTTTAATTAAAAATGCACGGATTCATTCTCGTCTATTTGGCAATAGGCTATCTAATATGTAACATGAAGACAAGCAGTTCTTAAACTTTTGTTGTAAAAATACGTATATCGATTTCTTTACTTTAAATTTATAATTAACGAACATATTGCAATAACCAATATTTTTGTTGACACGAGAACTTTGCGTTCTTTCAGTTCCACTGGTGCTACTATGAGGTATATCTCTTACAAAAAACACAAAAGCAATACTCTCGTACAGTATGTGTGGTAATAAAAGCGCCACGTGAAAAGGGAGTAAAGTTCAGTATAAAGAACAAGTGTTTGTGTTGGTTTCAACGTTAAAAAATCTAGGATTTATTTGGATGTCAGTTTCTATTAAAATACCGTAAAACTTACAAAGAAATCATTTAGAATTTATTATTAACTTATTAATTTATTTTTTAGAAAAATATTTAAATAAGAAAAAATATATAACTTCATCACAAAATCCATCTCTTACTCTGCAAGTTTTTATTTTCAAGGTTCCGTGCCTACTTCAAACTTAAAAACGTAACTTTCATAACATCACTCACTTATTAGTCTGTCCGTCAGTCTTAGAAGTTTTTCACAAAACCCGTTTGATGTAGAAATTTTATATTTATCGTGGTTATAAATCATATTAATTCACACATATCTCATGGCCAACACACAAAAACGAAAAAAACATAGTTTTAAAACGATACGCAAATGTAGGAAAACTATGACAATTATTCTAGATGTCACAGTTTTTCATATATTTACTATGATTTATATGTTCCCCTAACTTAATTACGTTAAGTATTATTAAATATTTATTACGTTAAGAAGTCCATATTAATGAAGGCTTTTGATAAATAAAGTAATTTCACTTCAAAGGAATATGGAACCCCCCATCGGTGAGACGCGCACTTGGCCGATGTTTTTTTTAAATCATAATTTTTAAGTAAATGGCCTTTGTCTGAAAACTGTAACAAAATTACAAATCCGTAGGTTTTAGTAATGATATTATAATAAACATTCAACTAATCAAATTACAATAAAATTCGTTACATACACCATAGATTAGTGAAGTAAATGAACACAGTTTTACAAAAATATGCCCACCAATAAAAGCATCGTCAAATGAACAGATGTTCTGGAAACCGATTACAGTAACTTCCTCGAAAATCAACAAGGCGCCAAAGTAAATTAAATTCCAACAATTCGGAAGGCGCGCAAACGACTTTATCTAAAATCGTGAGTTGATACTGATTTACATAAATTTTGTGCAAAACCTCTTATTCATGCAAAGGTATCACGAAATATTTTAATTTTAGAGAAAATAATAACGCAGATTGCGTTTTCTCTCGAAAATTGCGTTTTCTCTCGGCCCACTAATGTCCCGCAGGTGGAGGCAGCCGAAAAACTCGCCCATAAATTCTAATGTCCCGTCGATTTTTTTTTATCTTTTTTACGAATTATCCGTTACATCATTTTTGTTTTATTTTGCAGTCCCCCATTCCAATGGTACTTCCTGTGCACAATATTTTACGGCAGAAAATATTCTTTGTATAATAAAAATGCAAAAAAAATTATGTTGACGCGACAATTGACTGATAAAAATGTATAATATGAAGGAAATTTGTTTGGAAATTCTTATTCGTACGAAGAGCAGATTTATTTCTTGTTTTTATTCTTTGTTGTGTTACATTTATTTTTCTCTGAAACTCATACGTAAGTGAAGTGTCCATTAATAAATACTCAAAAAGCTAGCTCAGTGAAATTCAACATTTCAAAAGGCAAATAATTTTTAAGTCATTCAATTTACCCACGGTTCCTTTGAATAATTTAAACGAAAGGAATACCTTACACGGAAGTAAAACTGCTTTGGATTAATCGTTTCGTCTGTATATCGAAGGTTTGACCTAGTAGGTGCCTATCCTTTGCTGCGTAGGCGGAGGGTGGAACGTGCAGTAGATTCTCCCCCAATAGCAAAACCCTATTAAGATTTCAAATAAAAATATCCCTCTTCTCCGAGCCTGCGTTAAATCTAACGTAACGTTAATTTCCAATACGCCGCAAAACAGAAATCCAAATTAGCATATTTGAAGGGTGCGCGGTGTCGGTGTCGAACCAAAACGATGTTTCGATTAAATAAAAGGATTTGTATGAATAAATAAATATTTCAAATGATGCGGGCGCTTAATCAATATATATATATATATATATATATATATATATATATATATATATATATATATATATATATATATATATAGATATTCAAAAAAATATGTTCCACACTTATTTCCGAAACTACTGAACCTAAAATTATGAAAGAACATATAGTTTCGCCCACGCAGATGTGGTGGGAATGCTGTAGTAATGATTCCAGATGTTAAAGTTTTTAGATATACGCGCCATGTTTTTACGCCTGTGAAAGATGCAGTAGGCAAAGCAATAATGTAAAAAATTAATATTTTTAAATACTTTAACAGAAGTACTAGATACTCTTTAATGTTTATAAGTCCATACATGTGTACGGAACCTTTCCAGTGAGGGTTCTAGTCGTGCTTGACCGTTTTTATATAGAAAAATACTAAACAAATTATTTGTTTACTTACGCATCTGCATTAAAAGTTATACTTCTTTGGCATAATACAAAAACAACTTTATTGAGCACGCAAATAATTAATGGAAATAAAATAATAAAAGGATTGGAGTATGATTATAAATACGGTTGATAAAATCTAAATTCTATGATATAATTAAATTTTAAAATAAAATTTAATTTCACAGACAGGTTGTCTACCATTTCTTTTCTGCTAGTTTTACATTGTAAGGCAATTATGTGCTAGAAGGTTTCCAAATTATTGTCCTTCAAGTTTATTATTTTCTCATGGAGAGTAGTAAAAAAATTGATCATATTTTAACATTGAGTTTAAAATTAATGGAATTAAATTTAATTGTTATAAAAATGATTAAAATTCAAAAATGAATAATATTGATATAAAATAATTGTTATAAAATTGTTAATAACATATAATTTTTATAAATGAATGCTCAGCGTTTAATTTAATATAAATATGTATACACATGGATTTATTAATTTTTAAATTTGCCTAAACAATCAATAAAAAATTTAATTAATAATGAAAAAAAATGAATATGTTGAAAATATATTTTAATTTATTTATGTGTTGAAAAATTGTAATGAAGAATGAATAAGTGTATGTATTTAATAATTTATAATTTATAATGCAAATAAATACATCCTATTTCGAAAGGCTCTGGTAGATGATTGGCTCATAATAGAAAGCGGGCAGAAAAATAAAACGTGTACTACTTAAGTGTCAAATAAATTATCTAAATATGTGTTTAGTGAGCAACTTCAGGAGTCATTTTTTTGTTGCATCGTGACAACTTCACTCTATATTTTTTTTAATTTCAGTCTCATAATTTTTTCATACCACGTCTAAAGAAGTATGACTTCAAAAAATTTCCTTCAAGTTATGGCTCTGAAGCAATTCAACTACGGAATTAAATCCATTATAAGTGCGAGAAGCGACATGGTCAGATCAGCAAAACACTTAATACTTTATAAGCCAATTGGTGTTTAACTTTTGCAACAAACAGCTGTTTTAGTAAGTGATTTGGACAATACATTATTTACGTAATTTATTTAAGGCTGGGACCTTATGCTACCATAGTTCAAGTGTTAACTGAACGAGTTATTTGTCATAAAGAAATTGTAAAGTCATCAGCCATTTCGCCGCAATACCACTTTATGACCTCCTTGCACGCAACACAGTCTTTAACTCGGCTAGCGGGTTTTATTATGACATGAATGGTTTAAATGTATCAATTTATTATTCGCTCTATCTAATTCTCGAAACTATTTACTTGATAAATGGTTCAAATTACTTATTTTACTCATTTTATTAAAATTACCTTCAATATGAGAGTGAGAGAAGAGAGGCGAAAAGTCGCTTTAGCGAAAAACTGTGGTTGGTGGAAAAAATCGTAAGTGTAATGCCTTACGTATATTAACATCGCTTTTAATATAACTAACTTTTTCATATTTCTGCACAGACATGGTCGATCGACGAAACATATCTCCACTATAAATGGTCTAATTCCCAAACTAACAATAAGATGATGTAATAAGAAATCTCGCGATTAATATCACTGTAATATAAATATATAATATGACACAAAGTTGTCAATGAGGAAAGTGTGATATCCATATGATAAATGAAATTAAAATAAAATAAGAATTTTTATGAGCTCAATCTAAAATTAAGATATAAATATTTTTGAGTGTCGATAATTGCGATATGGGAGAATTTTATTATCTTACTTTTCAAGTTTCAAGGCCAAACGGTTTTTGAGAATTCTTCAGACATTTTTAACAATATTTTTGGAACTACTCTCAGTAAAATTTTAAAATAGATATATTCAGAATCCTCATTAATCGCACTTTTAATTGGTATCCTACATCATAGGCGAAATTTAAAAAAATCGAGATGTTTATTTGCCTTTCCAATACTTTCATACAAATATTTTAAAATATTGACATTTTAAATATATGCAGATCAATATGCTTTATCGTATACTACAATTCCAATGCTTGTAATTATATTTACAAAAATGTTGGCAGTATTATCTAAACTAACATTTTAAAGAAAGTGAAATAAGTAAATTTATTTATCTCATGTCGATAATTTTATTAAAAATAAACAAAACGTCCTGGTAGTAAAAATTGCGTATTCATTTAGAATGGACATGAAACTATACTGAAACTAATACGATACACCGTAGACATACGAGTATTGTGGAGATTTAACATATCCTTTGCAACGCTACAATAATATTTTGAGTTCCAGTCGTGAGAAATGCTTGAGTAACATCTGGCATTCTCCGCTAACAAATAATAAACAGATTTAACACTTTGCAGAATTCAACGAGTTAACATCTTGCATAATCACCAAAAAATACGACTCGAAATTAATATTAGACACTTTCGGTAATAAAGCAAACAGCGGCTTTCCAGTACATTCAAAAATAATGCTTTAGTTGAACTCCTATTTCCTCTCTTCTGAATAAATTCACTTTGATAGACTTTCATTTTGACCTCAACCGCGCCAATTATGCCGACACTGGGTAAACTTCCAAAAACCAACATTAATCATTGTTCAAGCATAAGTAAACTCAGGTATCTATCGGTCACCACCTTCCCTTACTACGTCAGATGGCCGTTCATTAATATAACTACATCACATGTTATTCGGTTAACATATTTTATTGTTTTGGCAAATTAAATAATATCATTACGAGTCTTGTGCTGATATTTCTTGACAACGTGGCCGCTATTATATAGTATATGAACATCGTTAGATGCGCGTGTAATATTAGATATGTTTTGTTATGACCCTTAAAGTTTTGTTAAAAATATAGATTTGTAGCAGTCCCAAAACTTACATTTCCTATTTTAATTCCTAAGTTATTTTTAAACTCCGATTTCAATTTATACGTTAGCTAAAGTTCGCCGCTCATATGCTATGACCTCCGAACGTTTCGAACAACAACATTTGTCACGTAGCACATAATGGTCTTCGAATGGACCCCTAACAGTTATTTTGACAATTTAACCTAGGTCAAAACCTATCGTAAAAACAATTCGAAGAAATAATTGTTTTAACTAAAACATTTGTATGGAATAAATTGTTTCTAATGGCATTGCGTCAACCACGTGCGGCGTAGATATGCTAATCAGACCACCATAGTGTCAAGATAAGGTTGTTTGTTTCACACTATAAAAACCCTTGCAAGCAGCTCACAATATTCACTTCGTTATTTATCATTTTTCATTAGTCATTCGATCATTCACATAGCTGTAAATATTAATAATAATTTGTTTTCTAAGTTGATTTATATATATATATATATATATATATATATATATATATATATATATATATATATATATATATATTATGTAAATACAAAAAAACCACAAGTCATTTATTTTTTGTCAAGTCATTCGTCGTGGATTTTACGAAGGCATATAACACGAAAAGAAAATTTGGTATCAGGCGGGGGATAGCTTCGCTTCTTTAATACAAGATATTGCTTTGACTTCTCATAGAAGAAGAGATTTCTCCAGAAATCGGAAAGGAAGTAACTACCGAAAAATCAAAATCGACTTCCTGAATATACAAATCATCAAGACTGCAGCCCTTCATCGTCAACATTCCGCCGACTACACTTCATCAAACATCTCATCCCAGAATCAAATCAGCGCTTCATCTCTTTCATACAATGGATACTATCACAATCATCATACTGTAAGTTCCAGCCATCACTCAAATCATCTTACTGTAAGTTCCAGCCATCACTCATCTTATCTTCATCTATTATTCTAAGTTACTATAAGTTAATATTAATTTTATCATTTTTAAATTCATTGTTATTCAAATCAATTTAATTAATATTCATTTTATATTTATCCAAAATAAATTAACGTATAAAGTTCAATCCACTTGTGCAAATACAATTTTCGAAAAATGGGAAGATTTAAAAGAATTCTTAAAAACGATAATAGGAAACATCAGACTCACTTACTACTAAAGCTGCAGAATTGTAAGCAATTACATAATGAAAGTATCGCTCGACATATATTCAAAATTGAAACTTGCTTAAAGAGATTACTATCACATTGATTTAGATTATATACAAATGACTTTAAAATATAATTTTTTTTTTAATCATATATCGAACATAATTAATAATTTAAACAAATCTTTATAAAAGAAGAACATTATAGAATATTAGTTATTTAAATTAAAGGAATATTTCCTTTTTGATTCTGCACACGCAGATCGAATTACTCTTAATGGAGTAGAAACGTCAGCTGCAACGTCAATTTCTTTTAGTTCAATGATAGAGTCTATTCTGGTGTTGAATGTCTAGTAAATTTAGTACAACATTGATTAAATATTTGGACACAGGATGTTCATCCTGAATTGTCATCATCATTGTTTCTTTTATTTCTATTATATCTAAGCTTTATGACTCTACAGAACCTATATGGAAAATATATCAAAACAATTCCACAAAGAAAGTAAGTCAAATAAGTAATATGAGAGCTAGGTTTATTTGATAATTGACCTTTTTGCTGAGATTCATTTTTCTCTTCTATAGAATGTAATTTTACTGAGGCTAAATTTAAATCATCTAGTAGAATGTTTCCTATGTTCACAGAAGTAAACAAATGTTTAGTTTTAATTAGTTTTATTTCATTCCAACAGTCATCTTTAGTAAGATCAAAATGAATGGCTGATGAATTATAATTCGTAATTATATCACTAGTTGCAGTAATCTGGATGAGATTTGCATAACCTTTGCAGTCCTTTTTTAACTTAACGATTCCTACATTAGCGAGTTCGTATTCCTTAATGTCTGTCTAAACAATCTACAGTTAATTTTGTAGGTTTCGAGTATATGTATATTCAACGATCATTTGAGAGTTTTTGCTAAATTTTGATTTGTTCATACATCAATTTTGTAATACATTCTTTTGGCAGGGTTTTTGAAACTTTAGTTAATAATTGAGTTTCGCAAGATAGGTTTGACATGACTGAATATTCATTTATGTCTTCGTAGACAAAATGTTCATTAGAGAGTTTCTTGCATGAAGTTAGTTCATTAAATTGAACATATGAATGTCGATTACTGGTTATACCTATAATTTTTTTAGTTGGTTGTACCAAAGCATAGGTTAAATCTTCAATACTATATGGTGTTGGCAGAGGAAAAACGTGACATAGTTCAAATTCTTGTGGAGTAACTAAAGGTAAATTCAATATAAATATTAATTTATAATTCACGTAGAAAACATTTGGGGTGGATATATCGATTAACCAATGTATGTCTCCGAGATTTAGAGGTGTTGGAAATACTTTATTTTGTCTCAAAAATTTCAAATTTTGTGGAAATTTCATTATAGATTTGATTAGACGATATTATAGCAGGGTGTAAAATGGTTTGTTTAGCAAAGAGTATAGAATTAATGATGATATTTAGATCTTCGGTTAAGTTATAGATCATAGAGTTCAAAGTAGAAAAATGAGTATTCACGGTTGTCCTTATATCAACTATTGAGATGTTCGAAATTTAATTTGTCAATGAAATCTTGAAATGTTGCAAAGTTTTTATTCAGAATCAGTTCATTTTTATTCAATTTTTTAATAGTATTATTGAAATTTTGGACAGCAGACTGAATTACCTGAACCTGATTTTTTATAATTGCATAGATTTATTTATCATCTTCTAAGACTTTATCAATTATTCCATCATAATTTTGTGCATCTTCGTTGTCCGACGTTCCAAATACAGTTTTTAGAACTGATCCTATTCCATCGAACCATCCTTGTTTGGTTCGTCTAGAACTTGTCAAATTAGATAAGGATTGATATTAATTTATAGCTTTATCGAGCATTTTATTAGTGACATTTAATCTTTTCGCCCATTTCGGACTTGACGATATTTCTTCTAATTCGTTACAACGTGTTTTAGAAAATTTGCATAGTGTTTCAATCAATTCTATAGCTTTTGGAATAGATCCAATGTCTTTGAATGATATCAATTTCCAATAATCGACTAATAACTTTAGACAGAGTTCCAATTCGGTCGAAATATAGCCCAACGCTTTTGTCAATTGGAGTAATTTCGATTAATTTCGCGGGGGACGCGAACGTAGAACATACCCTGAAAATGAATTGGATAACTTCTGTTTAGGTATCATGGCTCTAGGTGCTGGTTTAGTTCTATTTATGTGGATTTTTGTCAATTTCCCTCTTTCAGTTTTTGTTAATAGATTTGGTAAGTATGGATTTATATTTGTTATTTCATATAGTTCTTTCCAATTTAGTTTTAACTTATTACAAGTTTTTATGTCTATTAAAACAAAGTCTCATTCTTATACTTTGGAACCTTAATTTTTGTATTATATCTTCTTTTGGAAGTTTCTTTGCTTCGAATAATATTATCTTTGGCTAATCCTTGAAATTTTTCTAATTTTTATTTTAGGTTTTGTACATAAATATTACAATTACTTTCGTTTTCTCTTTCATTAATTGAAGAAGGCAAATTTGGTTTTTGTCCAAATACTAATTCATGTGATGTGAATTGACTTGTAGAATGTACACTATATTATAGTTGAATATAGCGAGTGGAACATATTTATTCCAGTCATTCTGTTCTTCTGATATATACTGTTTTAGATAATCTTTAGAAGTAAAATTACTTCTTTCTAAAGCTCCGTTAGTTTTGAGCTAGGCATGTAAGAGAAAAGTGAAAGTATAATCTCGTGCTCGTATTAAATGTGTTACTGCAAAAAGACAGTTATATTAAAATTCATTAGAAGATTTTGGATAACTTTAACCAAAATAGATGGTGACACATAAAAACTACCATTTTCAAGACTACCCAATAATGTCTGCTCAATATTAGATTTAAACGTATATTTTTATTTTTGAAGTGAAAACTTTTTTAATCGCATTATGCCCTGTGCGCTTTTTTTGAGCAGTGAATGAAACTGAGCCGTAATGCACGGGTCGGTCAGTGATGCTGAATCGGATAAACTCGGCTCCCTTAAGCATCGGCTAAGTGTACAATAATTACTCCACAACATGCATATTTTTAAAATATCAAGTGCGCAATTTTTACACTAATATTATAAAATTAGAAGTTTTCACTTCTATCGTATAGTCATAAGAGCATTTGGTACCACGAACAATCTAGCTTTCTTATCTGAATAAAACCTAGATTTTTATGTTTATCTAAGTTGTCAAAGATTTTTTACGATGCGACCCGTCTGTGCACCACAGCCATTTTCCTTTGAAAACGGTGATGTTGAAACCCGATATTGTGCTTAGTGATAAAGCACATTAACCCTCATAAATCTCCGTATGAGCTTCAAAAATATTTTTTTGGAAATCTTTAACTAACAAAATAAAGTACTGGAATTATTTTTTGTTACGAAAATTTCAAAATTTTAGACGTAGAGTATTTCTAGAAGTATGAATGAATGTGCTCAAAAATATTTTCTCACGTTTCGAAGAAGAAGCATGAAATTTGGCGTAAATCTTATTAACTCAGTTATATGTTAATAGTTTATAAATCTTGGAGCTTTAGAGAGGGGCACGTAAAGAACCTGATTCTTCTTTTAAACTTCATTCTTCGTGCAAGTTATAAGGATTTCAATTGCATTCTTTTCAGAAATATTGTTGAAAGTTTCCGAAAATATATGTTCAGGTAAATATTTATCCGATGATTATTTATCCATATCTTTAAGTTTCCTTAAGGATATTGTTGAGAATTACCTATAACTTACGACTCTAAACAATTTCTGAGGAAAAAAGCTGTGACATACAAACAGACGGTTCCATTTTTCCCTTCAAAGTAGAGATTCTTAAAAAACAGCGTTACTTGAAAATTTATTTCCAGTTGGCTTGAAAACCGTAGCGATGATTTAAATTTTTTGAGACATTAACAACATTTTTACAACTGCTAAGAATAAGACATTTATATTTGTAAACTGTTTAATAGTAATTTTATTTTTCCATAAATATTTATTTGTGCCTAAGTGTGCATAGAAAACTTTGAATTTTGTTTTTTTTTTCATTTTAATAATCTAATTAATTAAAGATTTGAAGTATTGGTAAAATGCCCAAAAATGTTGAAAAATATATTTGTCTCAAAAAGTATGAATTAAAAAAAAATATTACCAACATTTGGAATTATATTGCTAATAAAATTAACAAGCAACCGATATATTTCAAGTCATACTAAGTTTTATTACAAAATTTAAGGAAATTATACAAAACACGAACCAACAATTTTGAATATAAATCTGGAAACAAAAATGAAATCTTGTTACATTCAAATATCCACATTTGTTAATAAACCTGGTTTAAGTACATTTAAGGTGAGAGTATCGGCTTTTGTAATAAATAAACAGCTAGAAAATTCATTTCATTCATTTTTATTGTTACCCATATTTGAAGAACACACTGTAAATAGCAGTATAAAATAAACACCGCCCAAACCTGCAAACTCTTGAAGAGACCGATAAAATTATAAAAAGTTATAATGTCGACCTCGTCTAGTACTCAAAAACTCCGGCATCAACATTCTCTAGCACTCACAAACGAAATCCGGAAACTTGATTTCATCGTACTTTGGAATTGAATTTCGTGTAGACATTTTAATAAATCTTACATATTACGAATGATCTGCAGTAAACTGATTTCATATATTCCATCTTAATTATTCAAGTTACTGTTGAGCCATTCTTGTAATTTTTGAGTGGGCGTTCGAGAAATACCAGCTGAGTCATTCGCTAAGTTATCCCTTATTAAAATAATCTGATTATATATCAGTATCGGCATATCTTCTTTGAATTATTTTGTCGTAGGCGATCCTTATTTAGAAGGTTTAAAATGGTACCTTTGATATCGTTTTATCATAAATCCCTCAAAAAGAAAAAACAAAGGTTTATTAACTACAATACAACTAAGGTAGTATTGTAGCAGGTAGATTGTTCCTTACTGTAATCATTGTTAGTTAATAAAATTAGACAACCTATTTTGGTTGTCTAATTTTAGATCTCTAAAAAAATATTTTCCTTAATTTATATTTATGAGGTGCTTCCAAAGTAACACGCGATATAAAATGCAATTTTGAAACATTTTGCAGCCTCTTGTCTCGTTCCCAGAATAAAAATTTATAAGAAGAGTAGAAGCTAGCGTTCTCTTGGTTTCTATTGAAGTTTTTAAATAAATATTTTTGTAAAATTATCTTTTTATTGCACTCTAATGTCACACTCGATTATTATTAACGGAAAGTTTTCAAATGTTGACATACCTTTATTGCTTAGTCAAATTTTCTCCCCAAGCATTTTTTGTTTACACATTATACTATCAGGGGTTTTAGACGCGTAGAAAATATAGGCAATTGAAAAATACTGTATTAAGTCCATAATCAGAAATTAATCTCATTCAAAGGTATTCGCTGAGACTCATCCGTTGTGCAGAGAATCTACCACGCAAGTGAGCGTTTATTTTATAAGAACCCCAATTCTACCACATTTAATTCCATGACCCTTTTTTTCTTAATTGACTCATCTTTATGTCGTATTGAATGCTACCACATTAAATTCACCATTTCTTGTTTACCACATTCAATTGTACCGTATTTAATTCGCTCATTCTTCTTCCCATATTCAATTCTGTTTTATTTCGCATCACTTTGTTTCGTACTGTTATAGTATTGGTTTAATTAATAGTGATAACAATATTAAATATATATCAAATAACATTTAAAAGAATAAAATCTTACTGATACAATCTTTAGTGATACAATTATATTTTTGGTGTTAAATAAATTTCCATTATCTATTATTTTTAAATTTACTACGAGCAGCAATACATCATTTCATATTATTTCTCTCTCTCGTTTTGATTTCTTATTGTATTTAATACCTGCGTACCTGCGAAATGTACTAGTAATTTTACACCAATTTCCATCTTTTTGTTCTTTGATAATGAATATCATTATATAAATAGGCGAAAACAAAACAGTTAAGATCTATTTTCTCCTCTGTCAACCGATTTTCTTTCTTATTTTTTTGTTTGGGAGCTATTGACAAGCTTTAGTTTTGAAATTGAAAAATTCATTTACGTGTTCCACAAATATTCAATAAAGACATTATATAAATAGGCAAAGGCTAAATACTGTAAGAATAAATGATTCTAATGTTTGACCCTAGATGGCAGCACATAATAACTGTAAAATTAAAGTTTATGTTGCCGATGAGGGCTCACGTTTATATTTCATTAAACAAAATCAAGCTAATTTAATGTCTGAATTGTATAACAAACTCACTAACTATTTAAATTTGAATTCTAATTTAAATGATTATGTTTCAGATATTGGACGTCGAATTATTCTTCCATCTTCATTTGTTGGCTCACTATGTAATGTGTACCAAAACTATTTGGATGCTATATGTATAGTCCAGCATTATAGTAAACTAAGTTTATTTATAACGATGACATGTAACCCTATTTGGCCTGAAATTGGGAATAACATTCACAGTAATGATACTTTGAATTTTAGGCCTGATATAATGTTCGAGTTTTTAAATCTAAATTAAAAAAATGATTAAGATGCGTAATTACGTCGCTATGGCGTGTTGGGTTGATCACAAGGCATTCGGGCTTTGACGACGCGGCGCATCGCGGAAACCCGGGTTCGATTCCCGGCCGTTCGTCGAGATGAGCTGTACGAGTGTTATGGTTGGCTGTAAGAGTCTGCTTTTATAGGAATAAGTCTACCATATGTATCAATTAGATACATTAAAATAGATAAATAAATTACAAAAGAATTATGTGGTAAAAATGTTGCATTAATTTATACAATAGAATTTCAAAAGGGCGGTTTACCACACGCACATATTTTAATTTCTTTGTCCCAAAATGACAAAAAAATGGAAAATACGATCACGTGGTGGAAATGAAATAATTTCGCGCATGTATGTAGTATATAAGATATAAAACTATTTCATTTAAGAATTTTGTTATTACGTGTTTACGGTCCAAAGTCCTTTGAAGGCCTTAGAACGTATAATGACATTATTTGTAACACATTTATAGAAGTCTGCCATGCAAAACGTTTAGCTTCCGACGACAACGAATGGGAGCAGTGTTTGGAGGAAGCCAAAATCTTTCAATCACCAAAAGAAATGAGAGAATTATACGCAATAACATACGCAGTAAATATGCCAACTAACGCATTATTATTACGGAATGAATTTATAACATATCTAAGTAAAGATATTGCAAGGAAATGTGACATTAATACGGTATTCAATAGTGCTCTTTTAGAAATTGAAGATATTTTAATTGCACACAATGTAAATTGTGAATCCTTTAGTCTACCAGTTCCGACTAAATGTTTATAGAGAAATTTTACATATAAATTGATTCAAATTGAATTTCAATTTAAAATTAATTTTTTAATTTTTTATGAGAATAACATGCAAAAATCAAAATTGGAATTAATTATTTTTCAGTGTCCATTTGTGTATTATTAAAACTTTTTAAAATAATTTAAGCTTGGATTATAATTGAAATATAATTTTTGTTTCATATCAATAAATTAGGATTTTTAAATTATGATTTATTTTTATTTTATTGAATTTATTTTTTATTTAATTATAATGGCACGGAACTGTTTTGTATTATAAGTCCATATAAATATGTCCAGATATACAATGAATGAATGTATGAGAATAGAAAAAAATGTTTGAAACGTGCAACTTCATATACGTTTTCCTAAAATTGTCAATAATGTTTGTCGTCGAATTTCGACCACTGAGCGAACTTTAGACCGAAATAAGCAAACGTATATCTACATGCGTTTATGTTTATTATCAAGTTGCCTATTATTATGTCCCACACTTTACACTAGTTAGTATTCATACATAGATTCGTGAGTGTATAGGCCCCGTTAAGACAAATATTTTCAAATAGCTATTACCTGCTTTAAAAGCTTTTCGATTTTTTATAGACTGAAAGTTATAACAAAATCAGTATAGTAAATTCACGTGGGAGCCAATCAACAGTCTGTTCATCAACAAGATCAAGTTCCAAACAAATTGTACGACATTGTTTCCTGCCATTAAAGTAATAGTTTAATTTATTGTGTATATAAATATAAATCAAATAAAATTTAGAAAAATTGAATCATTACTATGATTCATTTTGATATAAAGTTACGTTAGTGTTACATAAATTTCCATTATTCACGAATTTATTTAGGCTATATAGTCAACATAAAAACGAAATGAACACAACTTTCTGTACCCTGTTACAATTATTCCACAGAAACTGGTAAATGTAAAATGCATTAGTTACTTAAACACTGTGTTCCGTATACAAAATACATCAAGTACTCAAAACACGTGAGGTACGTCCAATAAAGTAGGGTTCCGTATTCAAAACACTTGATGTATTAACAAAACATGATGTATGTACAATAAAGTATGGTTCCATATTCAACAAATGAAATATTCAAAACACATAAGGTACGTACATGAACACACATGTACAATGAAGTAAGGTACCATATTCAAAACACATGAGTTACGTACAATGAAGTAGGGTTCCTTATTCAAAACACATGAAGTATTCAAAATACATGAGCTGCGTACAATGAAATACGATTCCGTATTCGAAACACACGAAGTATTCAAAGCACATAGAATTGGGTTATATATTAATTTTAAAACAGAAACATCGATTTTTAAATATTTTTTACCGTATCTACAAATATTTTTGTTTAATTAAGGCGTAATTTACCGCAAGACAAAAAATTAACATTCTACTACAAAGTCAATGAGATTTTTATCTGAAACACTGACTAGCAAATATTCATGCAGCGCAACACAGACAACCTATAATAATTGGAGAAAAACGGACATATAATAAGGTTGTCAGGGTTACCCTACAAAAATGTCTTTTTGAAGACCCCGACAGATCGGAACCTTACAAATTGAAACGCTCTAACGAAGAAGAAGATAAAATATGAGACTGAACACACGCTTAGGGAAATAGGATACATTTAATCAGCGGCGCACATCTCTTAACGTATGTGTTGACTCCGCTACCGAACTTGCCCGACAAAAGTCGACAGTGGATAACTATCAACTCATCTACATGTGTTGCGTGTAAAATTGCAGAAAATTTTAAACGACGACAGATGGATGGCCGAGAAAAAATTATAAGGTAAATTATAAGGATGTTTAACTATGGAATCCTAAAAAATAATGGTAACAATGAAAGAATTCACCTTCATTATTTCATTAACGCACGAATTGTTAGAAGTTTAAGGAATTGTATGCGTTCTTAGGTTTTATTTCCTTTTCATTATCTGATTTCAACTAAAATTTCATCACGACTAATGCCAAAACACCTTTAAAAGAATCAAAGTTTCCATTCAAAATTTTATTTATTTTAATATTTATAAACGATAGCTGTTATCATGAACTTTAATTATTTTAAAATAACGGTTACGAGGTGAAAGTAGGAAATGTACATAAAATGCACAGAGTTCCATTAATTTTTATTTTATATGTACAATCTGCACCTCCTCATAATAAAAGGTACTTTAAAAAAAGAAGGAAAAAGTTTTTCTTTGCCTTAAAATATACTGGCAAATTGTTACGCACGCACGTCACTACCGTGGTATGTTGGTTTGATTACAAAATATGCCGCTTTTAATGGTGCGACGCATCGCAGGGACCCGGGTTAAATTCCCGGTCGCTCAGCGAAAAGGTTGGCTAGCTTTAATAGTTTGCTCTCATAGCAATAATTTCGCTATATGTATTAATTATATACACCGAAGTACAAAAATAACTTTTACTTAATCTGTTTACGTTAATTTTCTTACTGATCTTTATTAAAGACGACAAATTATATTATTTATGATTAAATTGCTTTATTGTGTGAATTTAGTTTGGTGGGAGACACAAGACGAGTGAAGAAGAGGAGCGTAAACAAATATTTATTAAAAGTGATTTATATACACGTAATAAATAAACTATAATCCACATAATAAACAATTATATAGAGTAAAAAATTAAATAAAAATACATAGTGAACGTGGTATACGTTCACTCGACACAAAGTCAGAGAGTCGACGCGATAAAGTTTCTTCTTGACATCGACAATACTAAAAAGTGTAGATTTTCAAGACTCACGCTTACGCAGGAAATAATCTTGCTGCGTTAGGACTGATGAGTTGGAACATAGAGTTTAATGACATAGTATTTTCTTGAGACCCACAATATCATTTTAAAAACCGCAGATCCAAAAATCTCATAGTTTAGGTAGCCTCACCACTTAGGAGTTGGAACCTGAATTTCGATGATAATTTAAAAACAGTAGATCTTTGAGTCTTACATTTCAGGCAGGCAGTAAATGTACAACGTCTGGATTTGCGGATCAAAGGTTTAAATTATGTTATATATAACTAAAAAATATATACTTTTTTTACATATTTGCCCAATTAAGTTCTTGTTACGTCAAGATAAAACAAGTCCAAACTCGATGCGTTTACTCCTTATTACGGAAGTGTTCATTTCACCACCTTCCAGTTTCATCATAGTTTAATTGTGTCTTATAAGATTTATCATTAGACCTAAATCGCCGAAATGCAATCATGTCATGTACTCTCTTCAATGTTTAGAAATTCTATAGTATATCTTCTATTTCCCAGGTAAAATACTAACTAAATTTATATGCGGCCACACTGAGTTTCTAAATAAAAACAATCATCCAAATTGGTTGGATCCATATCATTCAAACTACATTACGGCACCTGTGCTGTTCAGTTTTTCGGAATTCTTTATTATATCTTCAATTTCCATTGTCAGATTTTTACAAAATTACTCTTCCAAAAAAAAGGCTCACCTAATTTAATCAAAAAATACCATAGATATGAGGTAACATACGTGAAAAAAATAATGTCGAATTGAGAATCAATTCCTTTTTTGATATCGTAAAAATATACCACATCTATCTATTTTATCTAACATGGACCAAAAACATATTAATAAAAATGATGTACAAGATTATGAAACGTCATATTTTATAGTCACTCTTATGCACAACACTCTATCAATTCATAGTTATATATCCGGCACGAATTGTGACCAGCCTCTTTGTTGATGTTGCGACAGGTACACATCGAACGAATACCAGATTCCTCTTTAGAGGGCATTGCAATATGGTAGTGGGTAAATTGAAAATATTAAATTGAAACTATATTTAAATATAGAAGTCTAATAGCAGAGAAAAAAAGTTTAGGATTGATCAAGATTCATATTAATTTTTATAAAGTTATTTGTGATCGAACAATTTCATTAATCAAACTTTTTTAAATAACGTAACTTTTGTGACACAAAAGCAATTTATACATTAATTATAACTAAAATAAGAATATATTATGATTTAAACAAATATTACAAGTTTTCAAATTCGAATTAGGAAATACAAAATTTATAAGAATGCTATTAATTCTGATTTATAATAAACTAGCTGGCACGGCAAAGGTTGTTCTACCTTTTCAAACACAGCGCCCCATATCGTGTCCAAATTTTGTGATTTTCCTTTTTGGTACTATTCCGACATTTATTGAAGATATAAATTAATTTGGTCCATAAATAAAGAATTTGTTAATAACTTTACTACAGCGCTCCCTATCGAATCTTATCATTGACAAAACATATATTTTGTGTGAATATGACTTCGATCGGTCAAGTCGTTCAAAGGTTACACAATCACTAACGGGCACACCAACTATATATATATATGTATATATATATATATATATATATATATATATATGTAATATATAATATAATATTAAATATATAATGAAACGTGACAATTAATAAATTCCGAATTATAATACCAAATTACATTTATAACATTTCGATAATACGTTTATAAATTAAGTAACCTAACAAAATAACACCTTGCACGTAACAAAAAATATCTTCGATCTTTACTATCACATATAACTTATATATAAATAATAAAAATCTGTATCAGTATCACTTCAAACGTTTCAACTTCATTCGCTGTTTTTTGTTATTTAAATTTCTCGTTGTGACGCTTTCCTTATCTGCTTTTAGTTCGAATACATCGTTAATCCGAACCGATGTCTTTAATGTTTTAGATATATGAATTGTTAATCTATAGTAATAAGAAATAAAAATAATACGTATAATAATAAAAATAATACATATAATAATAAAAATAACATATAAATTGTTAATCCGAACCGACGTCGTTAATGATTTAGACTGCAACTGTATCATTGGGGCATATTGTTTATCATCTAACTTAACTGATTTATATCGATATTAAACATTAACATATTAAATCTATTCCCACTCTATGTCTGAAAATTCAAATCAGTACGCGAATAGTGGATCACTTCGGTAAGGGAAAAAACGATTTTTAAACAAAAAAAGTTATCGTTCTTACGTTTTATGAGTATTAACATTATTTTAAACCTTTTATACCGCATACATAGAATGTACTTTTCACTGAGCTTCTTTTGTGAAACTATACTAAACGTTGATCAGTATCATCGTACACCGCGGCCCATTGCAGAAATGGAAGTGACCAACGCTTCTATAATCATATATTTGATATTGGCAGCATTTTGAGAAATTCAAGTGATATTTTTTGACATTAACACTATTAACAAAAAATCAGGGGTAAATAAGAATTTGAAACATAACAAGATTTGGATTAGCAACATTATTTTTTTGGATTAGTTTAACGTATAGAATGACAATAGAAGCCAGAAAATCTGTATTTGAAATTTTTGCTTGCTTATCTATCTGCTTGTTAATCTTTTCTTCAATCGTGTGAAATCTGCTAAACGTTAGGTAATAGTTTATACTCCCGAGCAATTTTAAAAAAAAGTTGTTTTGATAAATATTATATACGATATGGTATTGCCAACGCCATCTATTAAAGTTTTCAGTAATCATTATACTCATAGATATTGTAAAAATTATCAAAAAAAATTATTATTTTACACGATTTATGAACATTTCATTACAATTAATCTATGAGCCTACTCAATTTATAAACATAAATCTAAAATTTCACTACAGTTAATCGAGTAGCTTCTAAAGTTATTATCTGCATACACTATTGATAATTGCTTTCACTTTATAATAATAATCGAAATGGCACAATCACGACGAGTTGCTTCTTCTAAACTTCCTCCTAATCAAAGTTTCATACAAATATTTGCTACATTAACAATGGCACCTATCCTCGTTGCAATAGGTTTTATTAAAAATTTAATTTAAAATGTCTTATGGTCGCTTAGCATAAGTAGTGATTATGCTTAGTTTTGTTTGTTTAATTAAAAATGCACGGATTGATTCTCGTCAACTTGCATTAGGCTATCTAATAAGTAACATTAACACAAGCAGTTCTTAAACTTTTGTTGTAAAATACGTATATCGATTTCTTTACTTACTTGAAATTTATAATTAACAAAAATATTGCAATAACCAACATTTTTGTTGAAACGAGGACTTTGCGTTCTTTCAGTTCCACTGGTGCTACTATGATGTATATCTCTTACAAAAAACACAAAAGCAATCCTCTCGTACAGTATGTGTGGTAATAAAAGCGCCAGGTGAAAAGGGAGTTAAGTTTGGTAAAAAGAACAAGTGTTTGTGTTGGTTTCACGTTCTATTGAAACATCATACTAATACAATAACTTACAGATAAATAATACCTTCATAAAAAAAATATATAACTTCGTCACTAATTAATCTCTTACTCCGCAAGTTTTCATTTTCAAGTTTAAGTGCCTAGTTCAAACATAAAAAAGGTAACCTTCTTAAGATCACTCACTTATTAGGCTGTACTTGTTTGTAATTATGTCTGTGATGTTTTTCGCGAAACTTGTTTGACGTAGAAATTTGATATTTATCATAGTAATTAAGCATATCTCATGGCTAACACACAAAACTAAAAAATACCATGGTTTTAAAAGGATATGCAAAGGTTATTGGAAAGCAATAACAATAATTCTAGATGTCATAGTTTTTTATATATTCACGATTATATATATATATATATATATATATATATATATATATATATATATATTCCCCAAACCTAATTACATTAAACATTAAGTTTTATTAAATATTTATTACGCTACGAAGTTCATTACTAATGGCTTTTGGTATATAAAGTAATTTCACTTCAAAGAAATAAGGAAACCTCCGTGGGTGAGACTCCCACTTGGCCAATGTTTTATTTTAAATTATAAACTGTAAATAAATGGCTTATGACTAAAAACTGTAACAAAACTACAAATCCGTAGGTTGCAGTAATCATTTTATAAAAAACATTCAACTAATCACATTATAATAAAATTTGTTACCTACAACAAAGATTCGTGAAGAAAACGACCACAGTTTTACAGAAATACGCCCAGCAATAAAATCATCGTCAAATGAATGCACACAGATGTTCCGGAAACCGATTACAGTAACTTCCTCGAAAATCAACAAGGCGCCAAAGTAAATTAAATTTCAACAATCCGGAAGGCGCGCAAACGAATCTGTCTAAAATCGTGAGTTGATACTGATTTACATAAATTTTGCGCAAAACCTTTTATTCATGCAAAGTTACCGCGAAATATTTTAAGTTTAGCGGAAATAATAACGCAGATGGAATTTTCTCTCCAACGAAGCTGCGACGGTCCACTGTCTGACGGCGCGCGGCGCTATGTTCCGCAGGTGGAGGCAGCCGCAAAACTCGCCTATAAATTCTAATTTCGTGTCGATATTTTTTTTTCACAATATTTTATGGCAGAAAACATTCCTTGTATAATAACATTGTAAAAAAAATTATGTTGACGCGACAACTGAGTGATAAACGTGCGTAATATAAAGGTTACCGCAAAGGAAAATTGTTTAGAAATGTTTATTTGTACTTTTCTTTTTCTCTGAAACTCATACATAAGTCAAGTGAAGTGTGCTTCAAGAAATACTCAAAAAGCTAGCCCAGTGAAATTCAACATTTCAAAAGGGAGATAATTTTTAAGTCTTTCAATTTGCCCACGGTTTCTTCGAATAATTTATACGAAAAGAACACCTTACCAGGAAGAAAAATTGCTTCGGATTCACCGTTTCGTCTGCATATCGAAAGTTTGAAGTAGGTACCTGCCCCTCGCTGCGTGGGCGGAGGGCGGAACGTGCGGTAGATTCTCCCCCAATAGCAAAACCCTATTAAGATTTCAAATAGAAATGTCCCTCTTCTCCGAGCCTGCGTTAAATCTAATGTAATCTTAGTTTCCAATACGCAGCAAAACAAAAATTCAAATTGTCATATTTGTAGGGTGCGAGACATCGGTGTGAATCAAAACGATGTTTCTGTTAAATGAAAGGATTTGAATGAATAATTAAATATTTGAAATGATGCGGGCGCTTAATCAATATTCCACACGTTTTACACTTTTATCCGTATTTCAACACTTCTTATACATTACAGTTTTAACTCGAAGGAACCCTTTCTTTCTTTGATTAGCATATTTTTTCCGTTCAGCTAGCTTTTATTAATTTTTCCCATTCTGAGACGTCGATATTGACCAGTGAGCGGATTGCTTCTTTACAATTCTACGGGTATTAGGGATATTTCTAACGCCGATTTGATTTCTAAAACAATACATTTTAAATTTATTTTTAAGCAAATTTTATGATAAAAGTTTTGATATTTTACTGCCTCCTAAGGAGAAAAAATATTTCAAGTTTTACTTCAAAAATTTCAGTGGCTTAACTAATGAGAAAATATTATTTCGTACCTAGATAATAAAAACTATTGTTTTGAGATAAGCACGATGTAGTCATGGATAATTCTTTGGGCATTGAATCGTTAACGGATAATTTATGGCATTCAGTAAATTTTTCAATACGGAAACTTTGTTTAATGTTATTTAATAAATTTTCCGCTTAGAGTTCCGTATCTCAAAAAAAAAAACAGCTACAAGATCACGCACATGTCTGTCCTTCTTTCTATTATAGTCGATTTCTTCAGAAACGGATTGATGTAGCAATTTAATATTTGACATAGCAATAAGTCATGACATGAACTAACACTGAAAAATATGGATTTGGGAATTTTAGGGAAGTGTGGTTACAAATTAGGTAGTTAAAATGTTTGTTTTCAATTTCAATTTGATTTGAGGGAGATCGTTTCAAATAGTTAAAAGGGTCTCAAAAAAAATTTACTAACTACTGAGAAAGGTTGCTAATAAACAAATATACTAAAAGATATTTAAAAACATATGTTCCGTGCTTAATTCCAAAACTCCTGAACCTAAAATTATGAAATAATACGGAATTTCGCCTACGCAGACGTGGTAGGAATGCTGTAGCTATGATTCCAGATGTTAAAGTTTTCAGAAATATTCACCATGTTTTTACGCCTCTGAAAGATACAGTAGGCGACGCATTAACGTTGTGAAAAATTAATATTTATAAATAGTTTAACAGAAGTACCAGGTACTCTTTAATGTTTATAAATGTATAAATGTGTACGGAACCTTCCCAGTAAGAGTTCTACTCGTACTTGAAAGTTTTTAGATAGAAAAGAGACTAATAAAATTATTCGTGTACTTATGCACGTGCATTAGAAGCTATACTTCTTTGGCATAGTACAAGAAAAACTTTATTGAGCACGCAAATAATTAATGGAAATAAAACAATAAAAGGATTGGAATATGATTATAAATACTATCGATAAAATCTAAATTCTATGGTGTAATTAAATTTTAAAATTTAATTTAATTTCACAGACTAGTTATCTACTTTCCATTGTAATTCAATTATGTGCTAGAAGGTTTTCAAATTATTGCGCTTAAAATTTATTATTTTCTCATATAGAGCTGTAAAAGATTTGATCCTGTTTTAAAATTAAGTTTGAAATAAATTAAATTTAATTTAATTGTTTTAAAAATTTAAATCAATACTCAGAGTCCAATTTAATATAAACGTATATATATGGATATATTAATTGTTAAATTTACTCAAACAATACAGATAAAATTTAATTAATAATGAAAAGAAATTAATATATTGAAAATTTATTTTAATTTATTAATTTCAAATATTTATTAATTTATTATTTATAACGCAAATAAAACATTCTGCTTTCAAAATGGTCTGGCGGATGATTGCCTCATAATAGAAAGCCAGCAGAAAAACAAAATGTTGGGCTACTAAGTGTCAAATAAATTATCTAAATATATGTTTAGTGAACCAATTCAGGGTGTCATTTTTCTGTTGCATCCGGCCAACTTCTTCCTGTATTTTTAAAATTTCACCCTCATAATTTCTTCATACCATGTCTAAAGAAATATTATTTCAAAAACGTTTTTTTAAAGTTATGATTCTGAAGCAATTCGAGTACGGCATTATGTCTGTTGTAAGAGTGGGAAGCGAAATAGTTGTAACAGATGACTAAAACTCCTAATACTTTATGAGCCAATTTATGTCTAATATTCGCTACAAACAGCTGTTTTAGTAAGTGATCTCGACAATATATTAGTTACACAATTTATTTAAGGCTGCGCCCTTATGCACCCGTAGGTTAATTATTACCTGAACGAGTTATTTTTCATAAAGAAATTGTAAAGCCACCAACCATTTCATCGCAATACCACTTCATGATCTCCGTGCACGCGACACAGTCCTTAACTCAACTAGTGGGTTCTGTTATCACTGTGGTTTAAATGTACCAAATTATTATTCGATCTATCTAATTCTCAAAACTATATACTTAATAAATGGGTCAAACTACTTACTTTAGTCATTTTATTAAAATTACCTTCAATACGAAAAAGAAAAAAGATAGGGGAGTACTTGCTTCAGCGAAAAGCTGTGGATGATACACGTAATCATGGGATATAAACTTTATGATTATTTACATCACTTTTAATATAACTAACTTTATTATGTTTCTACATATACGTTGTCGATTGATGAAGCATATCTACACTATGAATGGTCTGATTTTTAAACTAACAATAAGATAATGTAATAAGAGATCTCACGTTTAATATCGTTGTAATATAAATCTATAAATATGATGGAAATTTGTCAGTAAGGAAAAGGTTATGTTTTTAATCAAATACCAATATTTTAAAGTATTAACATTTCATATACATGCGACTTAATATGCTTTCTCATATACTACTGTGCCAATACTCATAATGGTATTTACAAAAATGTTGACAAAATAATTTAAAGTGATATTTAAACAAAGAAAAATAAGTATATTTATTTCAGGCCGACAATTTGTCGATACCAGACTTGAAATTTATGCTAACTTTTTAACAAATTGGAAAAATAAATTATAGGGATATGAATCATATCTATGCTATGAATAGTCTGATTCTTAAACTAGCAATAAGATAATTTAATAAAAAATCTCATGATTAATATCATACCAAAATATAAATATGGAATATGACACAAAGTTGTCAATGAGGAAAGTGTGATATATTAAATCAAATACGATGACATTTCCTCTAAATGTATCGAAGTTCAATTAATAGAAATAAGATTTATTGATACAATCTGTCAACAAATTATATTTCAAATGAATGTTTCACTGATAATAAAACGATAACTCAGAAATAAATCAAATAGATAGGAAATTTGCTAACATTCATTATTTCAAAAGATGCAGTATGTGTATTCTTCCATTCTCAACAAATTATGAAGAGAAACTGTTTCGCTTCCAATAGACAAGGGAAGGCCCTTAACATACATAAACATACATGACAATGGCGCCAGTCTGTGTGCTTTGTCAGCAGTAATTATATGTAATAATTACTGAAGATAACTATGATAATATTTATTTACAAGTGAATGTAACTTGCATTAACTTACATTAGACCGGCCGTGCGTGGTAGGAAATCTTTTTTGTGGCAGCTACGAAGTTTCGTTACGCATTAAATTAACTTAACATTAATTAAATAAATTATCCAAACATACCTACTCTTAAATTCATTTTAATAAAGCCTAATCTGTGACACCCTCCAACAATAATCAATATTGATATAAGTAATATTAATAAAACTTTTTGATAAAGTTATTTAAGACATATCTCAAAATACATCATATATATTTTAAAATGAAATTTTCGCATGAATATGTATACAATGGTACGAGAATCAGAAAAATAAAATAAAATTCTAAAAAAAATCATAACTTTTTCTTTCAAATTATATCCACACAAACATCAAGTTAAATTTCGAATACTTCATGTGCACAATACAAAATTAACGTATTAATATTTATAAGCATCGATAATTGAGATACGGGAGAATTAACATGTTTCATATCTGATTTACTTGATTACTTGTCAAGTTTCTAGATCAAATGGTTTACGAGAATTGTACAGATATTTGAATAATATATTTAGAACTATTTTACACAAAATGTTAAAATCAATAACTTTACAATTCCTATTAATCACTCTTACAAATGTTATCGACACGATACATGAAATTAAAATAAAATACGAATTTTCATGTGTCCAAACTTAAATTAACATATAAATATTTTTGAGTATCGAAAATTGAAATGTGGAAGACTTAATGTGCTTTATTAATTTATTTTCAAGTTACAAGATCAAATCGTTCTTAAGGAATTTACAGACATTTTTAGCAATATCTTTAGAATATTAAAATTTCCGTAAGATATTAAAGTAAATAGGTTCAAAATCCTTATTAATCGCAATTTCAATTGGTGTACTACAAAATAGAGGACATTTAAAAAAAATACAGATATTTATTTGCCATTCCAATACATTCATACAAATATTTTAAAATATTGACATTTTGAAAACATGCGGGTCAATATACTTTATGAGATAATGCTGTACCGATGCTCGTAATGATATTTACAAAAAATGGCAGTATTATAATCTAAACTAATATTTTGAAGAAAGTAAAATAAGTAGATTTAATAATTTCGTGCCCATAATTTTATTAAAAATAAACAAAACGGCCTGCTATACCCAAACAAATACGCTATACCGTTGATATACAGATTATACATGTCCTTTGCAACGTTATAAAAATATTTTGAGTTATAGTCGTGAGAAACGCCCGAGTAACATCTGGAATTCTCCGCTAATAAATAATAAACAGATTTAACACCTTGCAGAATCCACTGAGTTAACATCTTATAGAATTTCCAAAAAATACGACTCGAAATTAATATTAGGCAGTTTCGGAAATAAAGCAAAGGAAACAGCGGCTTTCCACTACATTATAAAAATTGTGTTAATTTAACATTTACTTCCGCTCGTCTGAGTAAATTCGCTTTGGCAGGTTTTCATTTTGATCTCATCCGCGCTAATTATGCGGGCGCTGAGTAAACTGCAATAGACGAACATTAATCATTGTCCAGGAAAAAATAATATGCAGGTATCTGGCTATTTCCACCTTCCCTAACAACGCCAGATAGCTGTTCATTAATATAACTACGTCACATGTTATTCGGTTAACATATTTTATTGTCTTGCCAAATTGAATAATATCATTACGTGTCTTGTGCGGATATCTCGTGGCAACGTGGCCACTATTTTATATTGCTGACGTGTGTGTAATATTAGATATGTTTTGTGATGACCCTTAAAGTTTTTTTTTTAAATATTGATTTGTGGCGGTTAGAAAACTTATTTTTCCTATTTTAATTCCTAAATTATATTATTTTATAACATTTTTTTAAACTCCGGCTTTAATTTCCGAAGTTTGCCGCTTTACTAAATTGTCTAGGTATTTAATTATAGTACAGTTTAAGGCGCATTATTTTTTGGTAACAAAAAATTGAAACTATTAAACATTAGCAAATATGTTTGTACGGAAAAGTATCTTATCTTAAAACCCCTATATAATAAAGTATATAAGAGGTGCTTTTTTTTCTAATTTTGAAAGGCATATAAAGTTTCATCAGAAAATATTGTTTACGAAGCACAACAAAGAGGTAATTTAACAAATGAGCCATAATAATCTAATACTGAAAAAATAACGATATTTTCGCCGCGTAGTATTTTGGAAAGTTCAAAGCCTTCAATGAGGCAGTGTACCGTGAGATCCCGGCTTCACCTCCGGTTGCCCGTCGAACGGGCTGGACTGATATTGGTAATCGAGTAGCTAAAACACCACTGATCAGTGATAGGCAGCAGCCACACTGGTGCGAGAAATTATACACTACGATCACCAAGCTGCCTGCTCAGCGAGGCGATTATGGGCCTTTAATGATACACGCATTGAGAGAGACCTACGTGCAGCAGTGAACGGAGATGGATTATTGATTATGATGGAAAACATTTGTCTATCTAGGTATCTGCATTTTTTGTTAATTTAATAATAAATTATGAATGTTTAGCGGTTAAAAGAAATATTTAAATGTATTACAATATCTTTAAATATTTATCGCATTACTATGTAATCTAGTAATTTATTTACGGTTTTGTAATTGTTATACCTTGTTCATATACGTACCATAGACAATAAATTACATTAAAAAACCTTATCATTAACATTAACTTGGCTTAGTAGTAAAACAGGATATTATTTTCATATAATCTTGGGATCAGAAAGAAAATTACCGGAGTATGGCTTAACAAATCCTTTTCTTAATTACGAAAGTAAAATAAAGTGATATCACAAGCCAACATAATAGGTATCCTGTGATGACATCAGTTTCGTAAAGTCAAGTACATTTAAAATAACGTGTTTTTACTGCCATTTCATTGTTACTCCACATCTATCACGCAAAGATCGTGATATGGACCTTATTAGAGTAGTTTGAATTTGCATTTAAAATATATTTTTGTTTAAATTAATTTATTTTATCATTTAACAAACATTTTAATTTTTTGTTATATATAATGAAGATCATAAATTAAATAACGATCAAAGACGACATGTGATTTTTATATTAATATTTTGGGAATATTTCCAAAATAAACTAATTTGGATTTACCAATTATAAATATGAACAACTTGTTCGGTTATTTACGCATGGAATTAATTATCCATGATATGAATCAAAAGCGATTACACGTCGACATATTGAGGAAACACATGTGTTAATCATTAATTTTCAATTAAGGAAATACATGTATTAGTCATTCATTCTCAACTTGATAGTGGGATAGTAATATAAATGTTTACGACAAGATCCGCATCAGGTATAATATTTATATTTACGAGTCTTGCGTAAATAGTCGAAACATAATTTACGAGTACTTGTGAAATTTAATTTGATGTGGACAATGTCAATTATAAAATACATCGCTTAGATACTTGTCAGGTATTTTTACATATGTGTGTCAAAAAAATTATGTCTAAAAGTATAAAATTACAAATGATGAATTTTACTTACAATGAACAATAAAGCCGATGGCAGGTACCAATCGGAAGGTAAATTTCATAGAGATTTTATTACCTATATTTTTATCCATAAATCTACTTTTGAATTGACACTTAAAATCTAGTAGACAATTAATTAATTCTGGTATAATAATTACTAAATTATATATTGTTGTATAAATACACAGCCCATCTTCTTGTAGAACCTATAAGGGTTAATTTTGTTTTATGACTTTACGTACGTGTCAAGTTTAGATAGCTTATGTAACCTGTGTCGTACAACAAAAATAAATACTAATTAATTAATAGAAGACATTTTCGTCAATTAACGTCCTAAATATGGAATCAAATATACTTTTACTCAAATAAATATTTTCAAAATGAAATTATCTTTTATGGAGACGTCCTAAGAATTATATTACATTATATAAAGTTTTTATCTTTTCTCAATAAATGAATAAATAATTCAGGTAAAACTTAAAGCATTTTGAAATTTCTTTTTAATAATGTATCATTTTTTAATATGGTTGTAAAATGAATTTTAAGCGATTTTTTTAATACTTATAAGAACTGCCACCATTATCAGAACATTAGGCCATTTTCTCTATCTACCAGGATTACGATATATTTTGATCCACGCTATTTTTGCAACAATTTTCATCCCGAGATAAAAAATGTGGCCTAAAATAATTAAAAAACTTGATTTCATATCTTTATTGTGATTTAAATCATTATTTTGCAAAACGTTTCAAAGACGATCATTACATTGCAGTAAAAATCGGTATCATTTATTTACTCTAAAAATGTATAACACTCACATAGTACGTATCATTATAAATATTCATAGTTTTCCTTAATTCTGGAAAACGCTAGAAAGAAAATGTATATTTTGAAGAAAGTGATTGTTTAAAATAATTCATTTCTTTTTATTTTACTGTTGAAATTATTAAACCGATTTAGTTATTAAAATATCGATTCTTAATTCTTACCAAAGTTTACAGTACGTTCTTTTTTATTCATGTACTTTTATTTAACTCTAAATTTTCAAAGTGATTTTTAAAATACTTTGTTCAATGATTAATTTAAGAGTCACTATTAAAACATCCTAGATAATAAAGAAAAAAATCTGCAGATTGTCAATATATGACACTGATAATAAAAAATATTCTCAACTATTAAGTTTTTCAAGTTAAAAAAAAATAATTTTTCGTATAATGTATTATAATTTGTAAAACTAAAATTTTGAATATATTTTCAATGTAAATGTGTATTTTTAAAAAGCTTTTCGTGTTGTGTTATTTTATTTAATGCTTGCCAAAAATAATATACAAAAACACATTTAACAAACATGCGTTAATAATCTTGAAAGCAAAATTATAACTCACAACTGGGTAATTTGAATCGATATACAGCGAAGTCCATATAATTATTATCCGTGAATAGACGGAAAGATAGTTACTTATAAGGAATCGGACCTAAAGCGGACTACGTAGACAGTTCGTATCTACACGAATTAGTAATTATGGTACAAATGGCCTATACTTACTACAGTCGTTTCGTCCAATCATAGTCACTTATTACATTCGATTAAATAACAATTGTAAATATGTTGTCATATCATTTTTTTCTATAATCAAAGTCAACACGAAGCCTCAAATGTTATAAAAACTACACAGAAACTATTTTTGTTATATAATACTTAAATTAATTTCTTTCGCTATACAGTCAACATACTGGAATTAATTAACTTTTATTTAAATTATGTTTTTCATTGTTGATCAAACCTCTAAATATCTCACTGTAGACATATAAATTTATAATTCTCACAAGTCCAGTTCATAAATTTTCAATTTATAATTTCCCACTAGCTCTAATCTGCAAATTAGAATAATAATGTTTCAATTAGGCAATCAAGTTAATTCAATTTACAAGGCAGTAGGGAATATTAATTATACAAAACCGTGAATTTTAGGTCTTTAATCTGTAAAGCTGTGGAGAATTCTCCAAATTGTCTTACAAGTGGGTACCGCAGCCTTTGTCTTCAGGTAAGCGTTCGATGAAATATTTTCTCCTTGTTTAACTAATTTGTGTTGTGAAAATAATAAATTTACAATTTGTTTTTTTGTTTGTTTTTTAACCCAGAACCTCATCGTTAATAGATAATTTTTGTTGTAACTATTTTCTTTATAGTTAGCACAGTCATTTTTTATGTTTTCTGGATAATTATTAATAATAAATTTTCACACTCACATATTTTCATTGCCCTGTAGTTATGTTGGTTGATATCCCAAACTCTATTGATAGATTTACATAAAATAACTATTTTGAAATTGCATGTTTTTATGTGAAAATAAAAATGAATCACGTGTCTGTCCGTGACCGTGTCTGTCCGTACAAATGAAACCGTGTGATGTCAAAACTTAATATTTAGTATAGTAATATATCCTAATAAGCCATTAAAATATTCATAAATCAATAAACATATAAAATAACTAAATATAATATCCATTAATAATTACAGAGAAAGAAGAAATAAAATAGTTTTTTTTAAATTTTATTTATCATTTGGAGTATTTGAAAGGAGTTGTTATGAGGAATAATATTTTTTGTAGTTATACTTATTTATGCTTGTTATGAAAAACGATGACAGTGAAATTTTACTATGCGTGTAGCATCAACAGAAATAAAGAACAGGATTGCAAAATCGACAGGATAAATTTAGATATACTGCAACAAAAATCGATAGTATGAAGTTGCTCACGACAAGCGCACACGGAGACACAAAAATCAGCAGGATGAAGTTACTTACTAAAAATATATTTACATGGGTGCAGTGACTGAGACTATATTCATGATAGTTACTGAGGTATTCAGTAGTAAGTCACCAAACTTTTTTTATATTCATACAAATCTAAGTTTCATTTGTGCTTTTAAATAATATTTTTTGTAAATGGAAGTTAATCCTGGTTTATTTAGCAAAAAACATTTATTTATTGTGAATATTCGTGATAGAAATAGTGCTTGTAAGCTTTTTAAAATATGTTTTATATGTATTTCTTTAAGTGAGATTAAGTTTCGGTACGTTATTTATTTCCATTATAAATTATAAACATATCACTTTATTATTTATTATATACTTAAAATTAATACAAAGCAATACATTTTCAGCATATTAACTTATTTTCATCATATTCTAAAAAAGACGAAAAGGGAGCTCCCCCCTCCCTTTCCAAACCTGGTAAACCAATAACAATGGAAAAATAGAATTGGTTTGATTAGAAAATTACATTAAAAAGTAGCAATTATCCTGGTTCTTAGAATTTTCGAAATATGCTTCGTGTTTTACTTCCGTGAAAGTTATAGTAGGAAATATATTTGTGTTTTGAAAAAGTTGTAAAATGTAAATAGATCAATGGGAATGCTATGAAACCTTAAATATTTATAAGATCTTAAACACACACGGAACCTCTAGTAATATTAATGTAGAAATAGTAGTATGTAGTAGGAACGTAAAGAACGAATCCTGCTCTACTTAACAGGTTTTTATCGTAATATTACTTCAACACATTTATTGCATTAAATCGTTCTGTTGCCAGAAAAATAAAACTTTCAAAACTATTATAAACCCCTTTGTTAAAGTTAATAACCACTCATAATTCGATGTTTTTTCCATTATCGCCATCATAATATCATTCATCACATTAGTCTCAATAGAAAAAAACTGTAATAACTATGAGTTTTAAACAACATTTTTGAAGTTATCTAACTTTTCAGTATCCAAAATAATGGGCTGAGTAATGTAATATTTAAAAAATTATAACATCTAAGGTATTCGCTATAGTCTCCCTAGAAATTTTTCATAAATTTCTAAAGTCCTTAGGTTTTTTTTTATTTCAGGTTTTTGTCTTATTATTACACAGTTTACACATTATACGCCCTTTCAAACGATACCCCACACCATTAATGCAATTAAAAAAAAATTATGTTTAGTTTAACCCCATGAAATTTTGCTATAAATATTTTTGTGTGTTAGCTGCTATGGACAATGTGTTATAATACTAAGCTAAATTTAATTTCAAACGGTTTCTAGTAAGTAATCTAGTGAGTAATTTTATACGGGTTTTGTTGGTTCCGTTGCCTTTTAAAAAATGGAAAGTACTTCTTAGTTTCGAACTTTTAAAAGCTAGCATATCGGAAACGGTTGGGCTTTTTCTACATTCAACAAAAACATTTCGCTTTCAGCGTACATTATTATTTATTATATTTTGTAAGGAAAATTATCTGTATTTAATCTGAGCGGTTTGATCTTTATATAACATTGCTATACAAAGGAGCCAAATATGAGATGAACTTCACACAACAAATGTACCATAGAAAAGTGTGGAAATTATCGATGTTTAGCAGTACTACAACTACATGCTGTTACATTTTAATACACAAGCTTTTATTCACACACGAAATGCGTACCCAAACGTGTCATTTGAGGTAGGCACCAAAATGACGTGTGATGAAACACATATGAAAATGGCAGTACCTTTAGGTTTAGAGCGTTCGTATAAACCGTGCTATGTTTCAATGATTACAAAGATGATAAATAACGAAGCTATGAAAACTGTGGTCTCCGAGAAAAATAGCTGTGCCAGACTGACAGATAAACATAAAAGAGATACGGACATTGAGGTGGTTCCACAATCATTCTATTTTTCCAATTTTGTTTTGGGAACATGAAATTTAAACCAATTAAATAAATCTAATTTTTTTTAAAGTAACACGTAATGAATTATTTTTGAATGCCGTTTAGGAATATAATTATTTGAATATGTCTAAAAATAGACATGTGATTCAAATTAAATACCTAGTCGACCTCACCATAAACCTCTTGGCTACTGCTCTGCGACCCACGATTTTATTTACAAACTTTACATTTTAAACTGAACAATGCACGCTGTCGCTGGGTGATCTCACTCTCTCGCTATCACTGGGTCATCTCGCTCTCTTATGTACGTCGTAATATATTAATGCCATAACTGCGTGTATTTTGTGTATTACGCTAAAATTATGCTCGGTCAAATAGCTTTGATGAAGTTTCGGTCTCTATGCTTAAGGAAAAACAATTTAAAATTTTCTAGCGCTATACGGCATTCCGGCATATTGTTGAAACGAGCAAAATTTAAGAAATTGAAATACAGGTACGTCTTTATTAATTGCACAAGTGCTAAAGCTATGGAAACTATTAAAAAAATTTCAGTGAAAATCATGATCTAAAATATAACATAAATGTTATCGTTTAAAACAACGTTATAATATTTTACGAATGGGAAATGCGTAACGGAAATTGCAATCTATATTCATTAACATTATAATTAAACTTATCTTAATTATCAATTTATTTTGAAATTCACTAATATTAATTTTTACTCCATATTGTACTTATATTCTTAAAATCGAGGTTGGAAAAGAGTGGAGAAAACGAGTAGCAAGTTGCCGGTGCAATATGAATGTTAATATTATCTGCATTTAATCACGACATCATTGATAACGCCGGCAAAGGCATTTACTTTCACGAAGTTGTTGATAATAAAGTTTTCAAGTTGTTAAGGCGGGATTCAAATAAAATGTTAAAATTTCACAAGGATAAAACGGTTCCTGGAATGCGGGTTAAGTATGACAAGCGCACAAAGGCCAACGTCAGAGCGCTGTTTACTGAACAATTTCCGCCTTGCGCTGATGTTAGCGATAGCGATGCCTGTCTTTTCCTTCACATCCGCTTATAGCTCTATAATACCTTTATGGGCGTATCGTATTCATATTTTTAGCCCCATCACAAACATATTTTTAGCCTCATCACTTTTAATCGGCCGATAGTTTAATTGAATGCTTAACTTTTACGAGGACTATAGTGAAGAGTGCGCACAACCAACTATCTAATTCGGGCAATTAAAAGATTTGATGGAATACCTGATTCCCTTTCAATTAAAAAGTTAGCCAATTACCGGCGACTGCTTAAACACCTATGCGAACGCGCAGACTTGCCAACTGTTTAATCGGCAATGCTCTCAGTTTTTGGCCCGATTTTTGGGTACTCTGCCCACTGACCATCGATCAAACAGTTTAATCTGATAGTATGTGAGAATGCAAGCCAATCCGACTAAACTATCGGCCGATAACTTTATCTGTGGTCTACGGGGGCTCTTACTGTTTAGACTACAGTGAAGTTGAAGCTATTATCAAATATCATACATAATATTTACTATGTCATTTCAACTATACTTTCACATGAACATGTCTAATTGTTTGAGCACAGGATAGAAAATGTTCAACAATTCGAGTTCCACTAAATTGATAGTGATTTATTTTGAGGAAAAAATGACATGAAACTCTTATTCTATTTGGGAAATTATGAGAAACGTTATTTACCTTTAAAAACATATCCATTATTATTGAATCAGACTTCGTTGCTATTGGGAAGATTAATATTTATTCAGCTTTATCATTTACCCTGTTATTTCTTCTACACATATCTTGAAATCGAATCTTAGTGAGATGCTTCATTTTGGATATTTTGTTTTACATATCCCACATAAAGCAACAGAAATGATTAACATACAAAAACTCAAAACTAACTCCATTTAATACTTTTTAGAATAGCGATAGTCGTTTTTGTTGATCGATTTGTCCAACATTTATCTTTGGACCTATTCCGGCCTTTGGGTTACGATCTATATTTATGTTTTAAACCTGGTCTTAAGTATATTATTTAATAACCAAACACAAATAACTGAACAGAAACCTTAGAAATAAAAGATATTTCAATTCAGTTTCTTCGAATTTTACTCCATTTTGTCTGGATAGTGTTTTGAATGTTATTTGAGAATAGTGACAATATATTGTTACCAATATATTGTTATTGATACTTTATTGGTTCTGGTCGTTCCCCTCCTAATACATTACGTTTACGATAAAATTAGACATTCAGAATTTCTCACGGGACAGATTTCGCGCACGGCCGGATGATACAGGCGCAGTAGGCACCTCGCTCAGCAAAACCGACTCAAATAGGTGAAATAATAAATACAAGCCAGTAAACCGAGACAAGAAATAATGTGAACTGTGCTACTTATAAATTGGTAATTATTCAAATGAATTATAATATTCGAAAACATTCATATTAAGCCTTTTGGCATCTTGCGGCTAAGGATTTTGAAGGATTAAAGATTATTCGCAGAAAATACATTTTATCTCGAAAACTGAACTTATAATTCGTGGATTAATCTTCTATGGATCCATAGCACAATAATTTGTCTATAATATGATAATGTCGGAAATGTTTAAGGTAATAACGATTTAACTATCATTATTCTCACCACATAAAAGAAAAATGAACATATGTAACAACATTGTTGTCGCATTTAGCATGTTATCGCGAAAATACTGGTATATTAATATTATTTATGTATCAACTACACTAATTTTAAATAGTTATCGAATAGCTTTAACTAAAATAGATCATGGTACATAAAAACTCACATTTTCAAGATTACTTCCTGATGTCTATTTAATGATAGATTTCCATTTACATAAAGTCCATGTTACAGCTTTTGTAAGTATTCTATGTATACTGAATAGTGCAGAATTTGTAACCACTAAACAAGTTTGAGCACTTTTTGTACATAAACTTTAAAATTTCAATTAATCGTGTGCTCATAAGTATACACCACAATTTTTTTATAATGAGAATCATTGGTTTTTTAATAAATTCATTTTCCTTTTTGGCACGAAGAATAAATTGACTTTCCTGTCTTGATAAAACATAGACTTTTTTATTTATCTAAATGGTCACAGATTTTTTATGATATTTTCTAATATCAGAACATTTATCTGTTCGTCCGTCTGTATGTGTACCATAGCCATTTTTCTTAGAAACCGATGTAGTAACTCTATATTGTGCATAGCGATAAGGCGTATTAATCTACGTAAAATCAGTAATGAGCTTTCAAAAATGTTTTTTGAAAATTTTGACAATCAAAATAAAGACCTGACATTTTTTAAGTTACGAGGACTTAACAATTATTTATTTTAAAATTTAACGTAAATCAGTTACAAGGGTATCAATATATATATGTCCACAAATATTTTCTCGTAAGCTATTTTGAAATAGAAACATGAAATTGGCTTAAACCTTATTAACTCCCGTGTATTTTAATAGTTTATAAAATATAAAGTTTGAGAGGGGGGCAAATTAATAACCCGATTAATATTTAAACTTAATGTTAACTTCAAGTGAAATTTATGAGTATTTCCAATAATTTGACAAACATTTATGTATGATATATTATTGAAAATGTTTGAAAATATCTGCTGAGATAAATATTTATTCAGTGAAGTCAAATAAATATTTGTCTGAGTCTACGTCCTTCATTGTTTTCCAACACTATTTTCAGAATTATATGTGTAAGTATTCATGTGAATAATTTTGAGTTTAATTTAAAGTTTCATAGTTTAGGCAGGCAGTAACCTGTCAATATTAGGACTGAGTTGGAACCCAAAATCCAGTGACTAAGTCTCTATTTGAAACATATAGAACTAATTTAAAAACAACAGATCCCCAAGTCTCACAATTTAGTCGGACAGTACACCTGTAATGTCAAAACTAAAGGCCTGAAACCCGGAATTCAGTGACAGAATATGTGCTTAAGATCTGAAATACTAACTTAAAAACCACCATTTCACTATTTAAGCAGGTAGTACAAACTGCGTCAAGACTTAGGAGTTGGAACCCGATATTTAGTGGCAGAGTCTCTGATTTTGGGGGCACAATACTAACTTAAAAACAGTAGACCCTCAAGTCTCACGGTTTAGACAAGCCGTAGACCTGCAGCATCATAACTGAGGAGTTAAAAGCCGAAGTCCAATGACAGATTTTTTACTTAAAATCCACCATATTCCTTTAAAAACAGCAGATACTCAGGTCTCACAGTTTAGACGGGTATATAGTAGGCCTGCAGCATGCGATGTGAGGAGTTGGAACCCGGAGTTCAACGACAGAGTTTATGCTTGAGACCCACAGTACAAATATAAAAACAGCATACCATCAAGTCTAACGATTTAGCTGAGTATACCTGTATCGGGATTTATGGATCAAAGGCTGAAATGATATTGTGTGTACCCGTATATACTTCCACACTTATTTGCCCTATTACTTTCTTGTCAAGATAAGCCAAATGAGTCCAAACTTGATGAGTTTACGACTTATCGTTAAAGAGATCCTGTCACCAACTTCCGGCTTCATCATCGCACCCACATTTTGCTAAAAAGCAAACCCGACTAGTTGTGTTTTATTAGATTATTATTAGACATAAATCACTGACACACCATGATGGCATTTGCGCTCTTTAATGTTCCTTCCGAATTCTATGGCATATCTCCAATTTCCATTGTAAGATTTTAATTAAATTTTCACAGGGACATACTGAGAGTATATCCTTCCAAATACTTTAAATATACCGGGAGTATGTTCTTTAAAAAAAAAGAAACATGTTAATTGATTGAGAAATGCTGAAAATATAAGGTAACATACAAAAAAAATCAATGGAATTAATCCTCCTTTTTTATGTTTGTTACAAACTATTTTTTTATTTTTATCTACCACAAACGTAAAATATAATAATAAAAATGATATATGAGATGATTAAACGTCCTACGATGTAGGCACACTGACGCGACACTCTATCGCTTCCTGGTTATACTTCTGGCATGAAGGTTGACCTGCCGCTTTGTTGATGTTGGAACAGGTATATATCGAACAAATACCAGATTCCTCTTTAGTTGGTATTGCAATATGGTGGTGGGTAAATTGGAAACATTATTGCTAGATTATATTTAAATACGTCTGTCGATTAAGTTTGGGATTGGTCGAGATTCATACTATTTTTTACAAAGCCATTTGACACTGTCTGCATTCGAACACTCACATTCATTGGACTTTTTTGAATAACCAAATTTTTGTGACACACAAATAATTCATAAAATAATTACAACTACAATATGAATATATTATGCTGAATACAAATATGACACGTTTTCAAATTCAAATTACAAAATATAACATTTACGAAAATACTTTCAACTCTGATTTATATCGAAATAACTGGCCATGCAGACTTTTTTTAATCCTTTGAAACACAGTGCCACTTATCGGGGCCAGATTTCGTGATTTTTATTTTTGGTACTAAATCAACATATATTGTGAATGTCATTCATTTTGTAGTGTGTGCCAGTAAATAAAGAATTTGTTAATAACTTAACTACAGCGCTCCCTATACAATCTTTCTTAGCTATGAACCATCGTCTTGATAAAACATATATATTGTGTGAATATGACCTCAATTAGTCAAGTCGTTCAGAAATTACACGATCACTAGTGGACACACCAACGATTATATATAATAACAAAAATACAATGAAATGTGACAATTCCAAAATTTCGATAAGTTTATAAAATAAGTCAGTTAGCAAAATCTTGCAGGTAAAAAAGAAATATTTTTCGATCGCTACTTTCACACATAAGTTCTATTTAAATAGAATTAAAAATCTGGATCAGTATAATTTTAGACGTTTCGAGTTTGATTCCCTGCATTTGCTATTTAACTTTCACGTTGTAACGCTTTCTTGATTGGCTTTTGGTTAAGCAATAGTACGTAAACTGGTTATGTTATAAATTAAGCAAAATACTCCTATTAAGTTACTACTAACCATTAAGCTTTACTTGTCAACTTTATCACTTGAATACACTGGTCATCATCTAGGATAACTGAATAACGTCGGTATTAAACATTAACATATTTAATTCATTCCCCGTCCACATCCCAGGATTCTACTCAGAACGCGAATTAGTGGATCACTTCGGCATGGCAAGAAACGTTTTTTAAACACAAAAAATATTTACGTGCCTTACGTTTCATAAGTATTAATAATATTTTTAAACTTCTTTTTGAGCTTCTTTTATAAAACTGTCCTAAACGTTGATTACTGTAATCACATACCGCTATCTAGAGCAGAATGTAAATGGTCAACGCTTCTAGGATAAATGACATTGGCCGTATTTTGGGAAATTCAAGTAATATTTTTTGATATTATCATTTTTAACAAAATATATGGGGCTAATAACATATTTTGTATACGTCCATCGTGTTTAATTAAATCCGAATGGATCAAAAAATATTGCTATATTAAAACAAGAGAAGATTATTGGAAATATTTTGGAGTAACTCCATGATGTAAAAGGTGAGTGTAATCATGCAGCGTTATAAGAAATTCAAGACGTAAAGTTTTTTACAAAATGTCAAGGTTTAAGAAACATTTTAAGCTTATGTAATTTGGCTTAGTAACGTTTCGTATACGTCCATATAGAAATTATCAGTCTGTGATTATCACGAAAGTGCAAACCCAATTGTAATTTTTTCCATACATATATATGTACACTTATGGATTAAAAGTTATAAATCTAGAGGTTACGTGTTGATGAAGTTTAGTATCCAGTAATAAATAATATAATAAGTATCTTATGAAACTTTCGTTTCCATAAAAACCTGCAAACTGATTTAATAAACTATACGGTCATGCTTCACGTGCTTTCCCGCTAACACGACCTGCGTATCTGTTTTAGTGTTTTATATATTTATTGTTTTATTTTATTGTCGGGGCTCATAAAGTTTTTGTATTATTGGGCTTATAATGTACTCGTCTTTTAAGCGCCGATCACCCCCTCGCCACACCATGCTCTCGCTATACGAACGGGAGCGTGACTTTTAAAAAGCGACCTACCCTAATAAGTTTTTCCGCCCAACGGGTTATATTTTCTTTAGCTCATAAGTTAATAGGTATGTGGGAAGTTGGGAGAAAGTTATGAACGATTGGAAATATATACAAAAAACTGACCAATTGCTTGTCGAAACTTACATAAGTTAGGATTCCGTATTTACCTCTAGCTCACTAAAATTAATTATAAAAATTAACAAAATATAATTTCAAAATTAAATAGACAATGCCAAAGTAAATAACTCATATTTTTTTAGATTTTTCAAGCTTATGATTCAAAAATGAGATAATGTGGATAAATTGCGCGAAATTAAAATTTCAATGTTTTGCAAAAGGGGTTTAAAAGATGGAAATGGTAACAATAGTTTTAGTTTTGGATTCAAATACTTATTCATAGTTACATTATTTAAAGACATGGGAGAGAAAAAAAATTCTACCCCGTTTTAATTTCTCCCAAGAAAATTTTAATATTTTGCTAGGATTAAAATTAATTTATTTTCGTACGAAACCTGAACTTGAAAAATTTTATTCATGTATGTAAAACTATAGCAACTGTGACGCTGTAATAAACAGACAGACAGATAAGATAAAATTATAAATGCTTCTTGTTTTACTAGAGTACATTAAAAACTGCCAAATGTTAAATATCATCCAGATTTATAATTTAATTTCTCAACGTTACACATTTTTAACGTAACATAAAGACCCACACGTCGCCAAAGAAATTTCGCTTCAAAAATAAAAGTTTAGCGTCATTTCTTTCTAGGGAGTTAGTTGAACACCATCTAAAGAGGAGCCAAATATCCATCAACTATTATAAAGTGCTTAAAAGAATGTTCCATATACTATGTAGAGTCGGCTACAATATCATTATGCTCTACTTTGATAGCGAATATCGTTGCGATATTATATACTTTGGAAAGGGATTATGGGTCATTTTAAATATTAAAACACCATATTAAACTTAAGGTATATTCTAATCATGCAGAGTTGCTAAACGTTTACGGAAGTTTGTCCGGCCTCAATTCGAGGCAGACGCTCGCTGTTTTTGTGCATACCTACCGCAGCGTCATTGTGCGCCGCCTCTCTCGGAAACTAAATGCACCCGGCGCCATTACGTCACTAATCGAGCCATTTCCATAAATTTTAATTACTTTTTGGTTTAATATTATGCAAATATTTAGGGTCGGTTACCGCTCTACGTTGAATAAAATCGAGAATCTCGTTTAGAAAATTAAAAGACTTTTAGCAGAATTCATGGCAAAAATAGATTTTGACAATTTACAAAACCACACGACTAGAAACAATTTTCAATTTTTTCATTTCATAAAAAGTAAATGTATAATATTTAAACTTACAATTATTTATTTGTGTAAAAAAATATTGCCTTTATAATCATATAGCGGATGTATGTGTTATCAAAAATCCTATATATTAAAATGTAATCGGCCAAATATTTTTAAATAATACCGTCAACAAATTTTTTTTTTACAATTTTATTGTACAAAGAATATTTTCTACCGTAAAATATTGCGCACAGGAAGTACCCTTAGGGAGGGCGACTGCAAAATAAAACAGAAATGACATAAAGACGGATTCGCAAAACATGAAAAACAAAATTGATGCGAAATTAGAATTTATGGCCGCGTTTTGAGGTTGCCTCCTGCAGACCATAGCATCGCGCGCCGCCAGACATTAGTGGACCGTCACAGATTTGTTTGAGAGAAAATGCTATCCACATTATTGTCTCCGCTAAACTTAAAATATTTCGTGATATCTTTGCACGAATAAGAGGTTTTGCACAAAATTTATGTAAATCGATATCAACTCACGATTTTAGACAAAGTCGTTGGCGCGCCTTTCGATTTATTGGAATTTAATTTAGTTTGGCGCCTTGTTGATTTTTAAGGAAGTTACTGTAATCGGTTTCCGGAACATCTGTGTGCATTCATTTGATGATGTGAAAACGTGTTCGTTTTCTACACGAATCCATGGTGTAGGTAACGAATTTTATTATAATATGATTAGTGTAACCTACGGACTTGTAATTTTGTTACAATTTTTAGACATATGCCATTTATTTATAATTTATTATTTAAAATAAAACAATGGTCAAGTACGAGTCTCGCCCATGGGTGGTTCCATATTCCATTGAAGTTGAATTACTTTATTTATCAACCGTCACTAATATGAACTTCTTATCGTCACAAATATTTAATATTATTTAATGTAATTAATTGAATATATTTGGTGTTAATTTTGTAGAAATTAATTATTCACAATTAAATGAAACTACGTGATGTAGTATTATTTCTACTTTCTTTAATTTCTTTACCACGACCTAGGTTTCGTTGCAAAGATCTTAGCAATTTTTGCTAATATCCCACCTGAAGATGTTGTAATACAACGAAACCTAGGTCGTGGTAAAGAAATTAAGGAAAGTAGAAATAATATTACATCACGTAGTTTCATTGAATTGTGAATAATGTAATTAAATTTGGAGAACATATATATTATCGTGAATATCTGAAAAACTATGACATCGATATTTATTGTTTTTATTTTCCTACAACCTTTGCATCTCGTCGCGAATTCGATTATTTTTAGAAAGTGAAATTGAAAGAAATGATCAAAGTGCATATCTATGAATATAAAATTTACTAAAATCGTTAAAAGATGGCGTTGGCAGTACGTAATATTCATTAATTGAAGTTTTTTTTTAAATTTGTAATATTCAGTATCCTATATATTACCTGAGAAAAAAATAAAAATATTACCATACCAAATTTCATCAAAATTCATTTTGTAGATTTTACGTGACTGAAGAACAAATTGACAAACAGACGGATACAAAAAATTCTAAAAATAGGTTTTCTGGCTATTACTCTATTGTCATTCCATAATTTAAACAAATTAGCCTTTAAAATATTTTCCGTGCACAAATTACACTCTGTTACAGTTATATGATATGTATGGTATGTCTTTCACAGGTATAAAAATAATATCTATGTCTCAAAAACTATGAAAAGCGCTACCGTTTGCCAATAAATTTTAGTTAAATTTCTTCCATAAGCATAAAAATAATCTTAATATCACAAAAACTAAGAAATTTAGAATGATCGCTATTATTTTCCGACATACCTGAGGTCAAATTTCAGTAATGCGTTGTTTCTTAATTAATGATGAGTAGTTTCGGAGATAAAAAAATGTTTTTCCATACCCAGAGGAAGCTGATGCAGCCCGGGAAATTATTTTCCACAAAATATCTCGAAACCCCTTACACAAAATTATGAAAAATAATTTTGATATAACTTGTTCTTTTAACTGATATTCTGTGCAATAGTGAAATGAAAAATATTTCAATCCGGGAATTCCATAGTATGAATATAAGAGTTAAGATGCTTTATTTTTTCGCCGTTTCTACGTCAAATAGTTTCTAAGAAAAAAGTTAGAGATATTGTTAGTAAAAAAGTAATAGAAGTAAATAAATAACAAAATAAAGTAAATAAGAGGTCCTTCGCTTCGTATTTTAAAATATCCAAAAAGTTTTATTAGAAAATATTGTTTGGAAATAATAACAAAGAGTTAGTGTAACAAATTGTAACACACAATCTAATACTGAAAAAATAAGTATATTTTCGCCGAGCGGTATGTTGGACCAAAGGATTAAGGCCTTCAATGACGCAATGCACAGCAAAATCCTGGCTTTGACTCCCGGTCACCCATCAAGCGGGTAAATATCATATTTGTAATCGAGTAGCTAAAATACCATAGATCAATGATGGGCAGCAGCCACACTGGTGCGAGAAACTACACACGGCGAACGCCAGGCTGCCTGCCCCGAGTGGCGATTATGGGCATTATCTAAAATGATACATGCATTGAGAGAGGCCTACGTGCAGCAGTGAACGGAGATGGGTTATTGATGATGAAAGAAAAAAAAATGTCTATCTAGGTATCTGCATTTTTTATTAATATTATAATAAATTATGGTTATCTAGCAGTTAAAAGAAATATTTAAATGTAATACAATATATTTAAATATATACCGCATTATGATTTTACAATGCGACGATAAATATTTTTAATGCAAATAAATCTTTTATGCGTCCTGCTTAGACATATGTAACAAGATGAAAATTTCAGCCCATTCGAGCTTAGACGGGCGTTAAAACGTTTGCGGCTCGTGTTTGTGACTTTGAAATGTCAGACTGATACGGGCAATCCGATTGTGTAAAATATGAATAATTATAATCTTTCTGTAAGGCGTCTATTCTGAGCGAATGCTAGTGTCTTGGCAAGGCGCGGCCGGGTACGCAACCTTGTGTTATTTACGACGCGCGGCCGCCCGCCGTAAATGCACGCCGTTAGCGATCAGTTACATTATGTACGTTAACCGCTTTGTTTGAGATGGTAAAAGCAACGCAAGGTGGACGTAGATATAGATGATACAATATTGCCGTATATTTGTTTCATCCTCTTTCATTTATTTAACCTTTCTTTTAACGTATTTAATATTGCTATTGTTTATTATGAACTTGTACTATCATCAGAAAGGAGAAAGTATCGCGCGAGAAACCAAAAGGAGACATTAAGGGTATTTTCGAAGAAAATTTGAATGAATAAAAATTGTTTGTAAGGTTGTGAATAAATCGGAAGTACGTAAATCAAATTTAACTCCTAGATCATTATTTCAATGCATAAGTATAAAGGCATCTCGCCATGCGCCAGTAACTTATTCATACTCGAGACCAGCGTATGCCAGACCGTAGCTCATTACAGAGCATTTGACCTCAAGAGAACGCAGCGATCAACTTGATAATGGCACGTTGCAGTCATTTACAATCAACTGTACCCCTAAAGTAAACCTTCATATAATCCACAAACAGAAGGAAATGTGCAATTTAACTACATTACCCATATTAGCTACCAAGATAGTAAACAGTAAATGCACGAGATTCAAATCCTTGCTCACTCTCGATCGCATAAAATAAGAATTAAATACAAAATTTATATCCAATACATGTATGTTGCGGCTTGAGCTAGCATTTACGCAAATACGTTAAATTGTAAATTTTGGAGACGCATTGTTTAATTTGAATGTGATATATCGCTCAGTTATTGATACATCGCAACCAGTGCCAAACGTTTGCTTGTTCCACTAACACGACATTAATTTCACACTCCACGTTCGTTACTGCAATTTGAGCATTTATTTATGCTATAGCTACCTCTGCTATAAAACCGTATGATGTGTATTTATATATATGAAGATAATAGTTATATGAAGAGTTGTAGCTATAAAAATCTCTAAATAAATTGCTAATAATCTACTTACTTATTTAGAAAAATAAGCAAAAATTCATTACTAATAATCTACTTACTTGTTTAGAAAATTAAGCAAAAATCAATTACTAATAATCTACTTACTTGTTTAGAAAAATAAGCAAAAATCAATTACTAATAATCTACGTACTTGTTTAGAAAAATAATCAACAATCAATTGCTAATAATCTACTTACTTGTTTAGTAAAATAAGCTGACAGAAGAGTAGATTGAGTAGATTGATATTCCATATTTTTGATAAATAATATTACTATAATTTTTTTAACGCTAACCTTCACAATCGATATACGTGTTTTTTTTACCATTACCACATGTAGCATTATGATGTTATACCACAAGTGCTAATTGTTAAAAAGTCGATATAATTTTTCTTTTCTATTAATTAATAATTCGAATGTCATTCGTTTAAAACCATATTACAATATGCATTTCAAATTCATGCGCGCGGCGGTCTAGTGTCAGATATAAATAAAATTATTTGTACTAAAAATATTTTTCAAGCAATTAATAAAATTAACGTAATAATCCTATATGAGTGTCTGTGACAAACGTGATCTCTTTGTAGTGAGATAACATATTCACGTATCATTTTACGCTTGAAAACCTAGACTAAAAATATAACAACATAAGCTAAAACAAAATAATATAAATGTTATTAAAAACCTATAAACGAACAGAAAGTTATTCAAATATTTAAAAAATCGGTATATCTTCTTTACAATTTTTTAATTGTTTTGTTTATTGTTTCCCAAAACAATTATTTTCTAAAAATTTCGATATATTTTCATGATAAGGCGTGTACATACATACACATATATATATATATATATATATATATATATATATATATATACATATATATATATATATATATGTATATATATATATATATATATATATATATATATATATATATATATATGAAAGTCATCCATGCACACACACACACTGATGTGCATATATAACTTTCAAACTTGGTTTTGATTTTCACTGCAAAATTACAAATAACGACAGCTTTTATATTCTTTATTGTAAAAATACGTATATCGATTTCTTTACTTACTTTAAATTTATGATTAACAAAAATATTGCAATAGACAACAACAATTTTTTAAAATGAGGACTCTGCGTTCTTTTAGTTTCACTGATGCCACTACGATGTACATCACGAAAAACACAAAGCAATCCACTCGTGTCTTCGATATATGGCAATAAAAGCGCCACGTTGAAAAGGGAGTTAAGTACGATAAAAAAACAAGTGTTTGTGTTGGTTTCATCAATAAAAAAATTAAGATTAAAACGGATGCCGAGTTCTATTAAAACTTACATATAAATAATACCTTAATAAGAAAAAATATACAACTTCGTCACTATTTAATCTCTTACTCCGCAAGTGTTTCATTTTTAAGGTTCCGAACCTACTTCAAACGTAAAAACGAAACCTTCATAAGATCACTCACTTGTCAGTCTGTCTGTCTTATACGTTATTCGCAAAACTCGTTTGACGTAGAAATTTGATATTTATCATAGCAATTAAGTATATTAATTCGCACATATCTCATGGCTAACACACAAAAATGAAAAAAAACAATGGTTTTAAAAGAATATGCACAGGTTGTTGGAAAACAATAATAATAATTCTAGATGTCATAGTTTTTGATATATTCCCTATGATATACATGTTCCTCAATCTTAATTACATTAAAATTTATTAAATATCTATTACGCTAAGAAGTTCATATTAGTGATAAGTTTTTTCACTTGGACAATGTTTTTTTTTAATTATAAAATATAAATAAATGGCTGATGTCTGAAAACTGTAACAAAATTACAAATCCGCTGATTCCACTAATCATTTTATAAAAAAACATTCAACTAATCCAATTATAAAATAGAAGTAATTACCTACACAACAGATTCGTGTACAATACCAACTCATTTCACACAGATGTTCTGGAAACCGATTACAGTAACTTCCTGGAAAATCAGCAAGGTGCCAAAGTAAATTAAATTCCAACAATTTGGAAGGCGCGCAAACGACTCTATCTAAAATCATGAGTTGATACTGATTTACATAAATTTTGTGCAAAGCCTCTTATTCATGCAAAGGTATCACGAAATATTTTAAGTATAGCGGAAATAATAACGCAGATGGCATTTTCTATCGAACGAAGCTGCAACGGTCCACTAGTGTCTGACGGCGCGACGCTATGTCCCGCAGGTGGAGGTAGCCACAAAACCTGCCCATAAATTCTAATTTCGCGTCAATTTTTTTCATCTCTTTTACGAATTCACCGTTATATTTTTTCAGTTTTATTTTGCAGTAGCCAATCCTAATGCTACTTCCTGTGCACAATATTTTATGACAGAAAATATTCCTTGTACAATGAAATAAAAAAAAATTAAGTTCACGCGACAACTGAGGGATAAAAGTGCGTAATATGAAGGTTAAGTAAAAAAAGTAAAGGAAATTTGTTCAGAAATTTTTGTTGGTTTGAGGAGCAGATTTATTTTTCATTACTTTAATTTTTTTCTGAAATTCATACTTAAATCAAATGAAGTGTATTTTAAGAAATACTCAAAAAGCTAGCCCGGTGAAATTCCACATTTCAAAAGGCAGATAATTCTTAAGTCATTCAATTTGCCCACAGTTACTTTGAATAATTTATACGAAGAGAACACCTTACACAGAAATAAAATTGCTTCCGATTCACCGTTTCGTCTGCATATCGAAAGTTTGAAGTAGGTACCAACCCCTCGCTGCGTGGGCGGAGGGCCAAACGTACGGTAGATTCTCCCCCAATAGCAAAACCCTATTAAAATTTCAAATAAAAATGTCACTTTTCTCCGAGCCTGCGTTAAATCTAATGTAACCTTAGGTTCCAATACGTAGCAAAACAAAAATTGAAATTAGCGTATTTGAAGGGTGCGAGGCATCGATGTGAATCAAAACTATGTTTCGATTAAATAAAAGGATTTGAATGAATAATTAAATATTTAAAATGATGCGAGCGCTTAATCAATATTCCACACGTTTTAGACTTTTCTTCGCATTTCCACCGTTCTTATGCATTACACTTTTAATTCGAAGGAACCTTTTCTGCTTTGATTAGCATATTTTTTTCGTTCGGCTAGCTGGTATTAATTTTTCTTGTTATGAGACGTCGATATTGGCTTGTGAACAGATTGGTCCTTTCCAATAATACGCGTATTACAGGTATTTCTAACGTCGATTCGGTTTATAAAATAATACATTTTAAATTTCTTTTTAAGCAAATTGGATGATGAAAGTATTGATATTCTACTGCCGCCTAAAGAAAAATATTACTTCAAGTTCAAGACTTTCAGAGCCTCAAGTAAGGAGAAAATATTATTTCCTACTTAGATAATACAAACTAAATTTGCGATAAGCAAAATAAAGCCATGGATAATTCTTTGGACATTGAATCGTTAACGGATAATCAAAGGTATTAAGTAAATTTTCCATTACGGAAACTTTCTTTAATGCTGTTTAATAAATTTTCCACTTAGACTTCCGTAACTCAAAAAAAAAAACACATACAAGATCACGCACATGTCTGTCCTTCTTCCTATTAACGTTTTTCTTTTAATTTCATATACAGTGATGAAGATCGTTTGAAGTAGTTACTAAAAAGGGTCTCAAAAATCTTTTTTTTCATAATTTTAGTAAACTACTAAAATGGTTGCTACTAAAGAAATATACTGAAAGAAATTCAAAAAGTATGTTCAGCCCTTTTTCCGAAACTGCTGAACCTAAAGTTATGAAAGAACATATAGTTTCGCCTACGCAAATGTGGTGGGAATGCTGTAGCGATGATTCCAGATGTTAAAGTTTTCAGAAATATGCACCGTGTTTAAAAAAAAAAAACAAAAGTAGTTTAACAGAAGTACTAGGTACTCTTTAATCCTTATATGTGTAAAAAGTTATACGGGACCTTCCCAGTGAGAGTTCTACTCGTTCTTGACAGCTTTCAGATAGAAAAAAGACTAAAAAAATTGTTCGTGTATTTATGCATGTGAATTAGAATTTATATTTCGTTAACATAGTAAAAGAATAACTTTACGGAGCACGAAAATAATTATTAGAAATAATATAATAAAAGGATTGGAACATGATTATAAATTTGGTTAATAAATTCTAAATTCAATGAAATAATTAAATTTTAAAATTTTATTTAATTTCACAGACAGGTTATTTACCATTTTTTTATGCTGGTTTTCCATTGTAAGCCAATCATGTACAAGACCGTTTCCAAATTATTGCGTTTCAAATTTATTATTTTCTCATAGAGAATAGTAAAAAATTTGGTCTTATTTTAAATTTAAGTTTAAAATTAATTAAACTTAATTTAATTGTTTTAAAAATTAAAATGAATATCAGCGTTCAATTTAATATTAATATATATAGATGAATATATCAATTTTTAAATTTACTCAAATAATCCAGATAAAGTTTAATTAACAATGAAAAGAAATGAATACGTTAAAAATTTGTTTTAATTTATTTATTTTAAGTACATAATAATTTATCAATTATAATGTAAACAAATACATATCGATTACGAAACGATTTGGCGGATGATTGGCTCATAATAGAAAGCCAGCAGAAAAAAAAATTTTGGACTACTTAAGTGTCAAATAAATTATCTAAACATATGTTCAGTGAGCAACTTCAGGGTGTCATTATTTGTTACAACGTGCCAAGTTCATCCTCTATTTTTAAAATTTCACCCTCATAATATTTTCATACCACGTCAAATTTTTTTGAAGCAATTCGACTATGGCATTTTGCCCGCTATAAGCGTGGGAAGCGAAACAGTTATAACAGTTGAACACAACTCCTAATACTTTATGAGCCAATTGGTGTTTAATGTCCGCAACAAACAGCTGTTTTAGTAAGTGATTTCGATAATATATTAGTTACATAATTTATTTAATGCTACGACCTTATGTTACCATAGGTTGAGTGTTATTTGTCATAAAGAAATTGTAAAGTCATCAGTCATTTCATCACAACACCACGTTAGGACATCCGCGCACGCGACACAGTCCTTAACTCAGCTAGCGGGTTTTGTTATGACATGAATCGTTTAAATGTATCAATTTGGTACTCGCTCTATCTAATTTTTGAAACTATTTACTTGATAAATGGTTCAAATTATTTATTTTAGTCATTTCATTAAAATTACCTTTCATATGAGAAATAATATGTGGGGAGAATTTGCTTTAGTGAAAAACTGTGGTTGGTGTAAATCATCGTAGGATATATGGCTTACGATTATTTACATCACTTTTAATATAACTAATTTTTTCTTGTTTCTGCACAGACGTTGTGGATTGACGAAACATATCCACACTATAAATGGTCTGATTCTTAAACTAACAATAAGATAATGTATTAAGAAATCTCACGATTAATATCGCCATAATTTAAATCTATAAATATGATGGAAATTTGTCAATGAGGAAAAGGTTATGTTTTAAATCAAATAAGAATATTTTAAAGTATTAGAATTTCAGATACAGGCAGGTTAATATGCTTTATCATATAATACTGTGCCAATACTCGTAGTGGTATTTACAAAAATGTTGACAAAATAAAATGAACTAACATTTTAAGAAACAAAAACGAGTATATTTATTTCAGGCCGATAATTTGTCGGTACTAGACTTGAAATTTATGTTAACTAACTTTTTAACAAACTCGAAAAATAAATCAAGGGGATACGAATCATATCTACACTCTGAATGGTCTGATTCTTAAACTAGCAATAACAAAATTTAATAAAAGTTCTTACGATTAATATCACCGTTATATAAATATGTCATGTGACACAAAGTTGTCAGTGAGGAAAGTGTGATGTATTAAATCAAATACGATGACATTTCCTCTAAATGTAACGAAGTTCAATTAATAGTAATAAGATTTATCAACACAATCTGTGAATAAATTGTTTCACTAATAATAAAATAACAACCCATAAATAATCAAATATATAGGATACTCGCTAAAATTAATTTGTTCTCCTGCCAATAGATAAGGGAAGGCCCTTAACTTAAATAAACACATGGGCAACGGCACCGATCTGTGTGCTTTGTCAGCATTAATTATATGTAATGGTAACTGAAGGTAACTGCAGAGGTAATTATGATAATATTTATCTATAAGCTTGCTAAATTGAATAATATCATTATGAGCCTTGTACGGATATCTCGTGAATCAATTTTGTGGTAGCTACTAGGTTTTATTTTGCATTAAAATAATTCAACACTAATTAAATACTTTTAAATTCATTTTAATAAAGCCTAATCTGTGACACCCTCCAACAAAAATCGATATTGATACAATTCTTTGATATAGTTATTTAAGATAAATCTCAAAATATATCGTATACATTTTAAAATGAAGTTTTAGCATGAATATGAATACAATGGTACGGGAAACGGAAAAATTATATAAAATTCTGAAAAAAACTTATAAATTGGTTTTTCAAATTATATCCCCACAAATATCAAGTTAAAATAAAATTCGAATACTTCGTGTGCACAATGAAAAATTAAAGTATAAACACTTGAGTATCGATAATTAAGATACGGGAGAATTAACATATTTTATCATCTTATTTTATTTATCAAGTTTCTAGATCAAACGCTTTATGAGATATTTTTAGCAAAATCTTTAAAATTATTTTTCATAAAATTTTTAAATAAATGACTTCACAATCCTTATTAATCACTTATTCGAATGTTATCCACACGACACATGAAATTAAAATAAAATACGAATTTTTATGTGCCCAATCTCAAATGAACATATGTGTATATATATATATATATATATATATATATTATGATTGTGATTTTATGATTGTATATATATATTATGATTATATATATGGGTGATTCATAAAATTCAAGTTTTAATTGTCTTAATTCTCAACCCATAATATGATTCTATCTACCAAAATAATAATTTATTTTGAATTTCGGATTTTTTAATTAATATTTAAGGGTCGCTACCGCCTCATAAGATTTTTAAGAATTAACTTAAAATTAGCACGTATTGCGATGTTGGCTATGGTTTACTTATACAATTTTGATGACGATATTTAGTTAGTTTAGATGACGTTGCGAGTCATAGTGATTGTTTATGATTGTAAATGTCATTACTTTAGCTTTATTCTCGTATTTGTATTTCCAAATGACGTCGAATATTATAAAAAGGCGAAAAAGGATTGAAATATGGTTAATTGGACAATCTCGTTCCGAATTGGTACAAACAAAATTATCGTCAGTGAAAGAAGTTATGTGTTTATTATTTCATTATAAAAACGTAATGAACAACACAAATAGAGAATCGGCGTCATTAACGGCAAGTGATGTAATGACACTATGGCAAAAAGCAACTAATCCTGCCAAATAAAAACAACATGTTATCACAAAAATACTTAAATATTTCAAAGAATGGTAGAATTAAAAAAAGTATAGGAAATAAAGTAAAACGCTTAGCAGCAATAAAAGAAAAGAAAACAAATGGCAATCAAATTTAAATGTTTGGTTTGAAATTGCTCAATCAAATGCCCTTAATATGATAACTATTGAAGAAGATAAGCAATTTCTTTCAAGACAAAGAGAAAGGAGTTGTCCAGGAAAAATAAGTAATATTGATAGAAGCCATGCGTAAAATCTTAAAAAACATTTACAAAAAGAAGCTAAGTTGCAAAAGATGATAGAAAAGGTAAAAGAAGCAAGGAATAAATTAACTGACAAATGTTATTTACTATCTTCTTCAATTTCTTCTGCAGGGAAAAAAAGTGATAGCGATAAGTCAAAGTCATCCTATATCTCCTCAGCCAGGGCCCTATTTAAGCTACGGTTTTACTACACCACAGAAACGAGGCCAAAAAAGAATTTTAGATTCTAGTATAGCTACTATTCTTGATGTCGCTAAGTTGAGTGACCGAAAAGCAACTGTTGTTTTGGCTTCTTCACTCAAACGCCTGGGCTGTGACGTATCACAATATAACGTTAGCTATTCTTCTATACGTCGCCTAAGATTGGATATTAGAAAACAGATTGCTGAGTCTATTAAAGCTGATTTCCAACCACTAAATACACTTACTGTGTACTGGGATGGAAAGATGCTGGAGGACATAACCGGACATGAAATAATACAATCTTGGTATTTGGAAAAGGAGTCGACCAGCTCTCGGTTGTTCCCAAGCTTCCAGATGAAAAGGAAAAAAACAATGGCTTCTCCTATTTTCGAGACTTTTTTATCGTGGAATTTATATTATAAAATAAAATGTATGTTTTTTGATACAACAGAATCTAATACAGGACGAATAAACGGAGCATGTGTTCTTCTAGAACAGAAATTGAAAAAGGAACTGATTTGGTTTGCATGCCGGCATCACATACTAGAAATTTTACTCGAAAGTGTTGTTGTAACAGCTGTAGGGCCTTCCAGTGGTCCTGAAATTATGATTTTTAAAAGATTTAAGGCATCCTTGGAATATGATGCAATCGTAAACAGAAACATCGAACATTTCATGTCAATAAACACTATGATTTTTTGCAAGTTCATTCAGAAAGATCCTCAGCTATGAGAAGAGGAAAAAAGCTTCAAATCGGCTAAAGAAATTGTACAACATATGAGAGTCGTTAACGGTATAGCTGAAAGGGGTGTTTCATTGATGGAAGAGTACAATAAATTACATACTAATGAGGAAGAGCAGAAGTAATTCTTAATGTTGTTAGTTAAGAATTATAGGGAGATAAACTCAAATTGTAATAAGGCGAATCTACTATATATTTTTTTCTTTTTACTTAATAATTTAGAGGAAAGATAGTTATTGTTATTTAATATAATATTTTCCCTAAAACCTATGTATAACACTCATTTCTGGTATTAATAAACTCTTAAAAATAAATGTTTTTTTCGAATTTCAAAAGTGGGTATCGACCCTTAAATATAAATTTAAAAAAAAATAAAAAATCCTCGTATGTTTTCTATTGGAATAGATAAAATTAAGGGGTTGAGAGTGAAGAAAATGCAAAAATTTTTTTTCGGTTTTCTACGAATCAGCCTAATATATATATATATATATATATATATATATATATATATGTATATATATATATATATATATATATATATATATATATATATATATATATATATATATATATATATGAGTGTCGTTAATTGAAATGTGGAAGAATTAATGCGCTTTATTAATTTACTTTTCAAGTTTCAAGATCAAACGGTTTTCAAACATTTTAAAAAATAGATATATTTATTTGCGCTTCCAATACACTCACACGAATTTTTAAAAATATTAACATTTTAAATACCTGCGAGTCAACATGCGTTATCATTTACTACTATGCCAATGCTCATAATGATATTTACAAAAATGTTGGCAGTATAATATAATTTTAAAGAAAGGAAAATAAGTAGATTTAATTATATCGTGTCAATAATTTTATTAAAAATGAACAAAACCGCCTGGTTGTCAAAATTGCGAATTCATTTCAAATGAACATGAAATTATACTCAAACTAATACGATACACTGTAGGCATACGAGTAGGATGCAGGTTAAAAACTTATGGTTATGTCGATGTGATGCAGGTTAAAATAAATATTTAAAGGATATGTCCTTTGCAACGTTACAATAATACTTTTGAGTTATAGTAGTGGGAAATGCCCGAATAACATCTGGCATTCTCCGCTAATAAATAATGACCAGATTTAACACCTTGCAGAATTCAACAGGTTAACGCCTTGCAGAATCCCCAAAAATACGACGCGAAGTTAATATTAGGCAGTTTCGGTAATAAAGCAAAGGAAACAGCGGTTTTACCGTACATTATAAAATATTGTTTTAATTTAACTCGTATTTTTGCTCGTCTGAATAAATTCGCTTCGGCAGGCATTCATTTTGATCTCATCCGCGCTAATTATGAGGGCGCTGAGTAAACTGCAAGATATGAACACTAATCATTGTTCAGACAAAAATAATACGCAGGTATCTATCTATCTCCACCTTCCCTAACAACGCCAGATAGCTGTTCATTAATATAACTACGTCACATATTATTCGGTTAACATATTTTATTCTGACTATATATATGTCTGACTGGAGTTTATTGTCTTGCCAAATTGTGTGTCTTGTTCTTTATCATTGTGTGTCTTGTGCGGATATCTCGTGACAACGTGGCTGCTATTTTATATTAAATGATCATTGTTAAACGCGCGTGTAATATTAGATATGTTTTGTTATAACCCCTAAAGTTTTGTTAAAAATGTTGATTTGTGGTGGATTTTATTTTTATAACATTATTTTTTGGTCGCCCGTCGCACGGGCTGGACAGATATTTGTAATCGAGTAGCTAAAATACCATTGATCAGTGATATGCAGCAGCCACACTGGTGCGAGAAACCACACACTGCGATCGCCTAGTGACCTGCTCAGCGAGACGATTATGACCATTGTAATGATACACTCATAAAGAGAGACCTACGTGCAGCAGTGAACGGAGATGGGTTATTGATGATGATGGAAAAAAGATTGTCTATACAGGTATCTGGATTTTTGTAAATTCAGTAATAAATTAGGGATGTATAGCGGTTAAAAGAAATATTTAAATGTTAATACATTTATTCAATATATCTAAATATTTATCGCATTAGTATGTAATCAAGTATTTTATTTAGAGTCTTGTAATTTTTATTATATCTTGTTCATATAAGTATGATGGACAATAAAGTACATTTAAAAACCTTATAATTAACATTATCTTGGCTTAGTAGTAAAATAGGATATTATTTTGATATAATTTTGGGATCAGAAGAAAAATTACCGGAGTATGGCTTAACAAATCCTTTTCCTAATTAAGAAAGTAAAAGAAAGTGACATCAACAGTCAACACAAAAGGTATCCTGTGATGACATCAGTTTCATAAAGTCAAGTACATTTAATGAAAATTTACAATAACATGTTTTTACTGCCACCTCGTTGTTACTCCAAATATATCCAGATGTGGACTTTATTTGAGTAGTTTGAATTTGCATTTAAAATATATTTTTGTTTAAATTAATTTATTTTGTCATTTAACAAAAATTTTAATTTTTTGTTATATATGAAGATCATAAATTAAACAACGATCAAAGGCGACATATGAATTTTTATATTAATATTTTTGGAATATTTCCAAAATAAACTAATTTGGATTTATCAATTATAAATATGAACAACTTGTTCGGTTATTTACGCATGGAACTAATTATCCATGATACGAATGAAAAGCGATTTCACATGCGTATTAAATTTATTAGATACACTGAACAGTCCGCATAACGACATAAAATTAATCATTCATTCTCAACTTAGTAGTGCGATAGTAATATAAATGTTTACATTTATGAGTTCTGCACGAATGGTCGAATCACAATTTACGAGTACATGCAAAGTTTAATTTGATGTCGACATTATTAATTACAAAATATATCGCTTAGATATATTTCAGGTATTTTTACATATGTGTGTCAAAAAAATTGTATCTAAAAGTATAAATAAAAATATAATACCAATCGGAAGGTAAATTTAATAAAGATTTTATTACCTATATTTTTACCCAGAAATCTACTTTTGAATTGACACTTAAAATCTATTAGATAGTTAATTAATTCCGTTATAATAATTATTAAATTATATATTGTTATATAAATACACAGCCCATTTTCTTGGAGAACCTATATATGGGTTAATTTTGTTTTACGACTTTATGTATGTGTCATGTTTAGATAGCTTATGTCGTAAAAAAAATACTAATTAATTAATAGAAGAAATTTTCGTTAATGAACGTCACAAATACCATTATTTGCCAATACAATACCATTATCAAATATACTTTTCCTCAAATAAATATTTTCAAAACGAAATTACGCTTTATGGAGACGTCATACGTATTAGGGGCGTTTAGTTTTCTCGGCAGATTAGAACGTTTTTACTTTTTTTCAAAAAGTGAAAAAACAATTGAACAATTTTGAAAAAACAACTAAGTATAAGTTGAAGTATTTTGAAATTTCTTTTTAACAATGTATCATTTTCTAATGTGGTTGTACGATGAAATTTAAGTAATTTTTTTAATATTTATAGGAACTGCCACCATTATCATAACATTAAGCCAATTTTTTCCATCTACGACTATTACGATATGGTTTCATCCACGCTATTTTTGTAGCAATTTTTGTTCCGATCGAATAAAAAATGTAGCCTAAAATAACGAAAAAGCTTGATTTCATAACTATATTGTGTTTTAAATAATTTTTTTGCAAAATCTTTGGAAGACGATCATTCTAATGTAGTAATAATCGGTGTCAATTAAATACTCTTAAAATGTATATCACTGACATAGAACGTATCATTATAACTATTCATAGTTTTTCCTCATCTAGAGAGAAAGAGAGAAAGAAGAGTAGAACAAAATTCCAGAGAGAAAATGTATTTTGAAGAAAGCGATTGTTTAAAATAATTCATTTATTTTTATTTTGATATTGGTTTTAATAAAACGATTTAGTTATTGGAATAAATTGAAATACCAATTCTTAATTCTTACTAAAGTTTACAGTACTTTCTTTTTTATTCATGTACTTTAATTTAAACCAAAATTTTCAATGTAATTTTTAAAATACTTTGTTCAATAATTAATTTAAAAATCACTATTAAAAAGTCTGAGATAATTAAGAAAAAAATCTGCAGATTTGTCAATATTTAACACTGCTAATAAAAATATTCTTAACTATTAAGTTTTTCAAGTTAAAAAAAATAATTTTTCATACTTATAATTTATTAGAAATTGAAATTTCGAAATTCTTTTCAAGGTAAATGTGCGTTTTTAAAAAGATTTTCGTGTTGTGTTATTTTACCTTAATGCATGGGAAAAATAATATATAAAAACACATTTAACAAACATGCGTTAAAAATCTTAACAGCAAAATGCTAACTCAAGACTGGGTAATTTGAATTTATATATAGCGAAGTCCATATAATTATTGTCCGTTACTAGACGGACAAAATTGTTATTTACGAGGTATCGGACCCAAAGCGGACTATGAAAGTCATAGTAGGAAATATATTTGTGTTTAGAAAAAGTTATAAAGTGTAAATAGATCAATGAAAATGCTATGAAACCTTAAATATTTATTATATCCTAAACACATACGGAATCTCTAGTAGTAGCAACGGATTCTGCTCATACTTAACAAGTTTTTTATCATAATATTACTTCAACAAATGTATTGCATTAAATTGTACTGTTGCCAGAAAAATAAAACTTTCGAAACTATTATAAATTTCTTTGTTAAAATTAATCATCACTAATAATACGATTTTTTCCATCATCACCATCATAATATCATTTGTCACATTAGTCTGAATAGAAGAAAATGTAATAAAAATTAGTTTTAAACATAATTTTTGAAGTTATCTAATTCGTTTCAACTTTTCAGTGTCCAAGATAATGGGCTGAATAATGGAATATTTAAAAAATTATAAAGTCTAAAGTTTTCCCCATAGTCTCCCTAGAAACTTCCCATAGGTTTCTAAAATTCTTATGTTTTTCATAATGTTAGGTTTTTGGCCTTTTATGACATAGTTTGCACATTATAAGCCCTTTCAAACGATACAGGTACATCTGTATTAATTACACAAGTACTCAATCTATGGAAACAATTCAAATGATTTCTGTGAACATCACTATCTAAAATATTACGTAAATGTTATCGTTTAAAACAACTTTATAATATTTTACGAATGGAAAATGTGTGTTGGAAATTGAAATATTAATTAAATTTTCTTTTATAGATATTCATTAACATTATAATTAAACTTATCTTAATTACCAATTCATTTTGAAATTTACTAATCTTAATTCTTACTGTAACCACATTTTACTTATTTTCTTAAAATCGAGATTGGAAAAGAGTGGAGGAAACGAGGAACAAGTTGCCGATACAATATGAGGGTTAATATTATCTGCATTTAATCACGACATCATTAATAACGCCGGCAAACGATTTTACTTTCACGTAGTTATTGATAATTAAGTTTTCAAATTATTAAAACGGGATTCAAATAAAATGTTAAAATTTCACAAAGATAAAACAGTTTATAGAATGCAGGTTAAGCATGACAAGCGCACAAAGGCCAGCGCCAGAGCGCTGTTTACTGAACAATTTCCGCCTTGCGCAGATGTTAGCCATAGCGACGCCTGTCTCTTCCTTCATATCCGCTTATAGTCTATAATACCTTTATAAGCGGGCCGTATTTATATTTTTAGACCTATTGCAGATTACAGACTTTTGATCGGCCAATTATTTAATCGGATTCTTAACTTTTATGAGGATTATAGTGAAGAGTGCGTACAACCAACGATTCTAAATCGGTCAATTAAAAAATTTTATAAACTAACGGATTCCCTTTCAAGTAAAAAGTGAGCCAATTATCGGCACACTGCTTAATCAGCCAAGAGAGCGTGCAGACTTGCTAACTGTTTAATCGGTAATACTCTCAGTTCATTCCGAGATTTGGCGTGAAGGGTTGTGTGCGTACGTGAAGTGCAGTCTGTCTACTAGCAGTCTGCATATCAAACAATCGGCCAACTTTTGGGTACTCTGCCCACTCACCTTCGATAAAACAATTTAATCTGGTAGTACGTGAGGATGCAGGCCAATCCGACTAAACTATTGGCCGATCACTTTATCTCTAGTCTGCGGGGGCCCTTACTGTTCAGACAACAAAGTTGAAGCAATTATGAAATATCATATATAATATTTATTACGTCATTTCTACTATACTTTCACGTGAACATGTCTAACTGTTTGAGCACAGGATATAAGATGTTCAACAATTGATAGTGATTTATTTTGAAAAAAAAAATACATGAAACTCGTATTCTATTCGCATCGCTTCAGTGCAATCACACTGAATAAAAATGAAAGTTTGTTATGCGCTTTCCTTTTCTCTATTCCCCGCGTCTCGCGCAGTGTACAGATAAGTGAATAATGAAATCTAATTGATAATTCTCTTTGAACAGTAGTTTCGTGTGAATTAAGGTGCGATTGTATAAATATTGAAAATAATCGACGCAAAATCTTCAAAAAAAAATTCGCGAAAAAAGAAAAATCTGAAAATTGTACACAAGTAGATAAAAATATGTTTTCATCTTTGTGTATTTTTTAAGGTTTATGTGGAACAAAATGCACAAAATTTCGTGAAGTATTTTTATTTAATTTCATGTAAAGAGAAAAAAAACCAAAAAAGTAACTATATTTATGAAATATCCAATTAAATAAAGTTTTAAATATGACATTGTTAAATTAAATAAGCGAAGCAACATTTTGGTTGAAGAAGACATAAAATTAATACCGAAAACTTATATAATTAACTTATCAATTAAATTAAGCTGAATTTATGGATTACAATTTGTCTATCTAAGGCGTTCTAATGAACTAATTTGGACAAACAATAGATAAAATAAAATGAAAATTAAAGTCACTGATCCATCCGCCGTGCATGAATTTCACGAAGCCTGTTCTTTATATTTGATCTAAACTGAGGTGTGAACTTTCAAAGCTGTCAACAGACAACATCTCTTTATTATGCAAGTCGCACAATAGCCGTCGCGGTGCTCTGATACGGATATTTCTTCGTGCACTGTCGACATGAAATAGGAGACGGCTATAAGTTAGTTTAGAAGTTCGAATCTGTATCTGACTCAGTAAAGATGAATCATAATTACCTTGACAAATACTGAACATAGTCATAATTACCTTGTCAAATACTGAACATAATCATCAACTCTAATAATGAACGTCTATGATGTAGGACATCATATTTGTACTTATTTCTTTATAGAGCTTCGGTCTTTTTAATATTCTCGGTAATGTCATAATAAGTGGCGTATAGTGGATTCCAGACAATAACAGCATATATCTCTTAAGATGTAATAAATATTGAATAATAAAATGATAAATAATAAAAAAATGAAAACAAAACTTGAGAGAAAGTACGCAAGTTACTAGGTAATAACGAATTCAAAAATAATCATTATCTCAACCAGCGAATTATGCTTGCATAAATCTAAAGCTGAAAATATACTAGCGTCGTTGATATTAATTACGTAATTCAATTAAAAACATTATAACGCATAAATAAAGAAAAGCGAGTAAAATTTGTGAGTATTCTACGTATACTGAATAGTGCAGAGTTTGTATCGACTAAACAAATTAAAGTACGCTCTAACCTAACTTAACCACACAGCAAAATGACTACTCTATCGAGATGAAACACATATTTTTATATCGTTGAAGTGAAAATTTCTTTAGGCGCATTAAGCGCTGCACACCTTTTCTGAGGAGCGAAGGAATCTGAGCCGTCATGCTCAGGTCGGTGATCTCCTCGGCTCCCTTTGGCATCGGCTAAGTGAATTTTTTAGCTTCACCATGCACATTTTTGAAAAATCAAGTCAACTACTTTTTAAGTCCATAATGTGCACTTTTTGTACATAAACTTTAAAATTAGAAGTTTTCATATTAATCGTGCATTCATAAGTATACACCACAATTTTTGTTATAATTAGAATCATTCGTTCTTTGATAAATTAATTTTCCTTTTTGGCACGAAGAAGAAATTGGCTTTCCTGTCTTGATAAAACCTGTATATAAAGAACATTTATCTGTTCGTCCGTCCGTATGTGTACCATAGCCATTTTTCTTAGGAACCAGCGACGCAGTAACCCTATATTGAGTATAGCGATAAAGTTTATTAATCCACGTAAAATCAGTCATAATCAAAATAAAGTCCTGGCATTTTTTTAGTTACGAGGACTTAACAATTATTTTTTTTAGAATTTAACGTAAATCTCTTATAAGGGTATCAATAGATATGTAATCAAATATTTTCTCATAAGCTGTTTTGAAATAGAAACATGAAATTGGCGTAAAGCTCATTAACTCCCGTGGATTTTAATAGTTTATAAAATATGAAGTTTGAGAGGGGGACAAATGAATAACCCGATTATTATTTAAACTTAATGTGAACCTCAAGTGCAATTTATAAGTATTCCGAATAATTTGGCAAAAATGTATGCAAGATATGTTATAGAAAATGTTTGAAAATATCTGCTGAGATAAATATTTATTCAGTGAAGTCAGATAAATATTATCCGAGTCTACGTCCTTCATTTTTTTCCATCACTATTTTCACAATTATATGTGTAAGTATTTATGTGAATAATTTTGGGTTTGATTTAAAGTTTCATAGTTTATACAGGCAGTAACATGTCAATATTAAGACTGAGTTGGGACCCAAAGTCCAGTGACTAAGTCTCGATTTAAAACAGATAGAACTAATTTAAAAACAACAGATCCTTAAGTCTCACAATTTATTGGATCAGTATACTTGCAGTGTCAGAACTAAAGGCCGGAAACCCGGAATTCAGTGACAGAATCTGTGCTTAATATCTGAAATACTAACTTAAAAACCACCATTTTCCCATTTAAGCAGGTTGTACCCCCACAGCGTCAACACTTAGGAGTTGGAACCCGATATTTAGTGACAGAGTCTCTGATTTAGAGCCACAATAATAAGTCTCACGGTTTAGACAAGCCGTAGTCCTGCAGCATCATAACTGAGGAGATGGAAGCCAAAGTTCAATGACAGATTTTTAACTTGAAATCCACAATACTCTTTTAAAAACAGCAGATACTCGGGTCTCACAGTTTAGATGGGTATATAGTACTCCTGCAGCATGAGAACTGAGGAGTTTGAACCCAGAGTTCAACGACAGAGTTTCTGCTTGAGACCCACAATACAAATATAAAAACAGCATACCATCAAGTTTTATGGTTTACCTGAGTATACCTGCATCAGGATTTATGGATTAAAGGCTGAACTGATATTGTGTCTGCCCGTATATACTTACATACTTATTTGCCCTATTACCTCCTTGTCTAGATAAGCCAAACTTCATGAGTTTACGCCTTATCGCTAAAGAGATCCTGTCACCAAATACCGGATTCATCATCGCACCCAGATTTTGCTAAAAAGCAAACCCCACTAGTTGTGTTTTATTAGATTATAATTAGACACAAATCACTGAAACACGATGATGGCACCTGCGCTCTTTAATGTTCCATCAGAATTCCATGGTATTTCTTCAATTTTCATTGTAAGATTCTAATTAAATTTTTATATCCTTCCAAATACATGAAATATACTGAGAGTATGTTCTTTAAAAAAAAGGAACATGTTAATTGAATGAGAAATGCTGAAAACATAAGGTAACATACAAAAAAATAAATCGAATTAATCCTCCTTTTTTGATATCGGTTAAAAATCTAGCATATCTATCTATTTTTATTTACCATAAACGTAAAATATAATAATAAAAATTATATATGATATGATTAAACGTCCTACGATGTAGGCACTCTGACGTAATACTCTATCGCTTCCTGGTTATACTTCCGGCATGAAGGTTGACCTGCTTTTCTGTTGATGTTGGAACAGGTATATATCGAACAAATACCAGATTCCTCTTTAGTTGGCATTGCAATGTGGGGGTGGGTAAATTGGAAATATTGTTTTTTGGTTTTTATTAGATTATATTTAAATACATAAGTCTAATAGCAGAGAAATGAAGTTTGAGATTGATCGGGATTCATACTAATTTTTACAAAGCTATTTGACAGTGTCTGTATTCAAACCCTCAAATTCAGTGAACTTTTTTGAATAACAAAATTTTTGTGACACAAAAACAATCCATAAAATAATTACAACTACAATATGAATATATTATGCTCAATACAAATATGATGCGTTTTCATATTCGAATTATAAAATATAAAATTTATGAAAATACTATTAATTCTGATTTATGTCAAAATAACTGGCCTCGCAGACGTTTTTCTACACTTTGAAACACAGCGCCACCTATCGGGACCAGATTTTGTGAATTTCCTTTTTGATACTAAACGGACATTTATTGTGAATGTGATTAATTTTGGCCAATAAGTAAAGAAATGTTTAATAACTCAACTACAGCGATCGCTATAGAATCTTTCTATAGCTATGAACCATCGTCTTAACAAAACATTGTGTGAATATGACCTCAATCGGTCAAGTCGTTCATAAGTTACACGATCACTAGTTGACACACCAACCATTATATATAATAACAAATATACAATGAAACATGTAAATTTCAAAATTTCGATAATCGGTTTATAAAATAAGTCAGTTAACGAAATCTTGCAAGTAAAAATGAAATATCCTTGGATCGCTATTTTTACACAAAACTTATATTTAAATAGATTTAAAAAACTGTATCAGTATTATTTCAGACGTTTCGAGTTTGATTCCCTGTATTTGCTATTTAACATTCTCGTTATAATACTTACTACATTTGCTTTTGATTAAGCAATTGTACTGACTATACATGAACGTATACTGGCTATATTATAAATTAAGTAAAATACTCCTATGTCACATTAAGCATTAAGCTTTAGTTGTCAACTTTATCATTTGACTAAACTGGCCATCATCTCGCATCAACTGAATAATGTCGGTATTAAACATTAACATACTTAATTCATTCTCACTGCACATCTCAAAATTCTACTCAGAACGTGAATAGTGAATCACTTCAACATGGCAAGAAACGTTTTTTAAACCTAAAAAATATTTTCGTGTCTTACGTTTCATAAGTGTTAATACAATTTTAAACCTTTTATACTACATACACAGAACATACTTTTCACTGAGCTTCTTTTATACAACTATGCTAAACGTTGATTATTGTAATCACATACCGCGATCCAGAGCGGAATGTAAGTGCTCAACGCTTCTAGAATAATTGACATTGGCAGTATTTTGGAATGGATCAAAAAATATTGCTATATTAAAACAAGAAAAGATAATTGGAAATATTTCGGAGTACCGCCATGATGTAAAAGTTGAATGTAATCATACAGCATTTTAAGAAATGCAATGTGTAAAGTTTTTCATGAAATGTCAAGGTTTAAGGAAAATTTTAAGCTTATATAATTTGGCTTAGTAACGTTTCGTATACGACCATATAGAAATAATTAGTCTGTGATTATCAAGAAAGTGCAAACTCAGTTGTAATTTTTCCCATACATATACATTAGTTATGGATCAAAAAGTTATAAATCTAGCGGTTACGTGTTGATTAAGTTTCGTATCCAGTAATAAATAATGTGATAAATATCTTATGGAACTTCAGTTTCCATAAAAACGTGCAAACTGATTTAATAAACTATACGATCATGGTTCACGTGCTTTCCCGCTGCCGCAACTTGCGTAAATGTTTTAGTGTTTTATATATTTATTGTTTTATTTTATTGTTGAGACTTATAAGGTTTTTGTATTATTGGGCCCATAATGTACTCGTCGTTTAAGCGCCGAACACCCCCTCGCCACACACATATTGGCCTGCTCTCGCTATCCAAACGGGAGCGTGACTTTTAAAAAGCGACCCACCCTAATCAAGTTTTTCCGCCCAACGAGTTATACTTTCTTTAGCTCATAAATTACTAAGTACGTGGGAAATATGAGAAAGTTACGAACGGTTGGAAATATATACAAAAAACTGACCAATTGTTTGTCGAAATATACGTAAGTTAGGGTTCTGTATTTACCTAGAGGTAACTCACTAAAATTAATAATAAAAATTAATAAAATATTTCAAAATTAAATAGATAATGCCAATTTAAATAACTAAATTTTTTTTTAGATTTTTCAAGCTCATGATTCAAAAATTAAATCAGGTGGATAAATTGCGCGATAATTAAAAGTTCAATATTTTGCAAAAAGGGTTTAAAAGATAAAAATGGTGACAATAGTTTTAGTTTTGGTTTAAAATACTTATTTATAGTTATATTATTTGAAGATATGGGAAAGAGAAAAAATTCTCCCCAACTTTACCTTTTCTCAAGAAAATTTTAATATTTTGCTAGGATTAAAATTAATTGATTTTCGTACGAAACCTGTACTTAAAAAATTTTATACATGTAGGTAAAACTGCAGGAACTGTGACGCTGTAACAAACAGACAGACAGATAAGATAAAGTTATAAATGTTTATTGTTTTATTACAGAACACTAAAACCTGCCAAATGCTAAATATCATCCAGATTTATATTTTAATTTCTCGAGCGTTATACATTTTTAACGTAACGTAATGACCCACACATCGCTAAAGAAATTCGCTTCAAAAATAAAAGTTTAGCGTCATTTCTTTCTAGAGAGTTAGTTGAAGACTATCTTAAGAATAGCCAAATATCCATCAACTATTATAAAGTGCTTAAAAGAAGGCTTCTATATACTATGTAGAGTAGGCTACAATCTCGTTATGCACTATTTTGATAGCGAATATCGGTACGATATAATGTTGCGATATTATATATTTTGGAAAGGGGTTATGGGTCATTTTATATATTATAACACCATATCAAGCTTAAGGGATATTCTAATCATGCAGAGTTGCTAAACGTTTACGGAAGTTTGTCCGGCTTCGAGTACCCACCGACTCGAGGCAGGCGCTCGCTGTTTTTGGGCGTACCCACCGCAGCGTCATTGCGCGCTGCCTCTCTCGGAAACTAAATGCACCCGGCGCCATTACGTCACTTATCGAGCGATTTCCATAAATTTTAGTTACGTTCTGGTTTAATATTATGCAAATATTTAGGGTCGGTTACCGCTCTACGTTGAATAAAATCGAGAATCTAGTTTAGAAAATTAAAAAACTTTTAGCAGAATTCATGGCAAAAATAGATTTTGACAATTTACAAAACCACACGACTAGAAAAAATTTTCAATTTTTTCATTTCATAAAAAGTAAATGTTAATATTTAAACTTACAATTATTTATTTGTGTAAAAAATATTGCCTTTATAATCATATAGCGGATGTATGTGTTGTCAAAAATTCTATCTATTAAAATGTAATCGGCCAAATATTTTTAAATAATACCGTCAACACAATTTTTTTTTACAATTTTATTGTACAAAGAATATTTTCTACCGTAAAATATTGCGCACAGTAAGTACCCTTAGGGAGGGCGACTGCAAAATAAAACAGAAATGACATAAAGACGGATTCGCAAAACATGAAAAACAAAATTGATGCGAAATTAGAATTTATGGCCGCGTTTTGAGGTTGCCTCCTGCAGACCATAGCATCGCGCGCCGCCAGACATTAGTGGACCGTCACATATTTGTTTGAGAGAAAATGCTATCCACATTATTGTCTCCGCTAAACTTAAAATATTTCGTGATATCTTTGCACGAATAAGAGGTTTTGCACAAAATTTATGTAAATCGATATCAACTCACGATTTTAGACAAAGTCGTTGGCGCGCTTTTCGAATTATTGGAATTTAATTTAGTTTGGCGCCTTGTTGATTTTTAAGGAAGTTACTGTAATCGGTTTCCGGAACATCTGTGTGCATTCATTTGATGATGTGAAAACGTGTTCGTTTTCTACACGAATCCATGATGTAGGTAACGAATTTTATTATAATATGATTAGTGTAACCTACGGACTTGTAATTTTGTTACAATTTTTAGACATATGCCATTTATTTATAATTTATTATTTAAAATAAAACAATGGTCAAGTACGAGTCTCGCCCATGGGTGGTTCCATATTCCATTGAAGTTGAATTACTTTATTTATCAACCGTCACTAATATGAACTTCTTATCGTCACAAATATTTAATATTATTTAATGTAATTAATTGAATATATTTGGTGTTAATTTTGTAGAAATTAATTATTCACAATTAAATGAAACTACGTGATGTAGTATTATTTCTACTTTCTTTAATTTCTTTACCACGACCTAGGTTTCGTTGCAAAGATCTTAGCAATTTTTGCTAATATCCCACCTGAAGATGTTGTAATACAACGAAACCTAGGTCGTGGTAAAGAAATTAAGGAAAGTAGAAATAATATTACATCACGTAGTTTCATTGAATTGTGAATAATGTAATTAAATTTGGAGAACATATATATTATCGTGAATATCTGAAAAACTATGACATCGATATTTATTGTTTTTATTTTCCTACAACCTTTGCATCTCGTCGCGAATTCGATTATTTTTAGAAAATGAAATTGAAAGAAATGATCAAAGTGCATATTTATGAATATAAAATTTACTAAAATCGTTAAGAGATGGCGTTGGCAGTACCAATATCGTAATATTCATTAATTGAAGTTTTTTTTAAAATTTGTAATATTCAGTATCTTATATATTACCTGAGAAAAAAATAAAAATATTACCATACCAAATTTCATCAAAATTCATTTTGTAGATTTTACGTGACTGAAGAACAAATTGACAAACAGACGGATACAAAAAATTCTAAAAATAGGTTTTCTGGCTATTACTCTATTGTCATTCCATAATTTAAACAAATTAGCCTTTAAAATATTTTCCGTGCACAAATTACACTCTGTTACAGTTATATGATATGTATGGTATGTCTTTCACAGGTATAAAAATAATATCTATGTCTCAAAAACTATGAAAAGCGCTACCGTTTGCCAATAAATTTTAGTTAAATTTCTTCCATAAGCATAAAAATAATGTTAATATCACAAAAACTAAGAAATTTAGAATGATCGCTATTATTTTCCGACATACCTGAGGTCAAATTTCAGTAATGCGTTGTTTCTTAATTAATGATGAGTAGTTTCGGAGATAAAAAAATGTTTTTCCATACCCAGAGGAAGCTGATGCAGCCCGGGAAATTATTTTCCACAAAATATCTCGAAACCCCTTACACAAAATTATGAAAAATAATTTTGATATAACTTGTTCTTTTAACTGATATTCTGTGCAATAGTGAAATGAAAAATATTTCAATCCGGGAATTCTATAGTATGAATATAAGAGTTAAGATGCTTTATTTTTTCGCCGTTTCTACGTCAAATAGTTTCTAAGAAAAAGTTAGAGATATTGTTAGTAATAAAGTAATAGAAGTAAATAAATAACAAAATAAAGTAAATAAGAGGTCCTTTGCTTCGTATTTTAAAATATCCAAAAAGTTTTATTAGAAAATATTGTTTGGAAATAATAACAAAGAGTTAGTGTAACAAATTGTAACACACAATCTAATACTGAAAAAATAAGTATATTTTCGCCGAGCGGTATGTTGTACCAAAGGATTAAGGCCTTCAATGACGCAATGCACAGCAAAATCCTGGCTTTGACTCCCGGTCACCCATCAAGCGGGTAAATATCATATTTGTAATCGAGTAGCTAAAATACCATAGATCAATGATGGGCAGCAGTCACACCGGTGCGAGAAACTACACACTGCCTGCCCCGAGTGGCGATTATGGGCATTATCTAAAATGATACATGCCTACCTATGCATGAGAGGCCTACGTGCAGCAGTGAACGGAGATGGGTTATTGATGATGAAAGAAAAAAATTGTCTAAATAGGTATCTGCATTTTTTATTAAATTTTGGTTATCTAGCAGTTAAAAGAAATATTTAAATGTAATACAATATATTTAAATATATACCGCATTATGATATTACAATGCGACGTTAAATATTTTTAATGCAAATAAATCTTTTATGCGTCCTGCTTAGATATATGTAACAAGATGAAAATTTCAGCCCATTCGAGCTTAGACGGGCGTTAAAACGTTTGCGGCTCGTGTTTGTGACTTTGAAACTTCAGACTGATACGGGCAATCCGGCTATGTAAAATACGAGTAATTATAAACTTTCTGTAAGGTGTCTATTCCGGGCGAATGCTAGTGTCTTGGCAAGGCGCGGCAGGGTACGCAACCTTGTGTTATTTACGACGAGCGGCCGCCCGCCGTAAATGCACGCCGTTAGCGATCAGTTACATTATGTACGTTAACCGCTTTGTTTTAGATGGTAAAAGCAACGCAAGGTGGACGTAGATGTAGAAGATACAATATTGCCGTTTATTTGTTTCATCCTCTTTCATTTATTTAACCTTTCTTTTAACGTATTTAATATTGTTATTGTTTATTATGAACTTGTACTATCATCAGAAAGGAGAAAGTATCGCGCGAGAATCCAAAAGGAGACAGTAAGGGTATTTTCGAAGACAATTTGAATGAATAAATATTGTTTGTAAGGTTGTGAATAAATCGGAAGTACGTAAATCAAATTTAACTCCTAGATCATTATTTCAATGCATAAGCATAGAGGCATCCCGCCATGCGCCAGTAACTTATTCATACTCGAGACGAGCGTATGCCAGACCGTAGCTCATTAGAGCATTTGACCTCAAGAGAACGCAGCGATCAACTGGATAAGGCCATCGATGTCACGTTGCAGTCATTTATAATCAACTGTACCCCTAAAGTAAACCTTCATATAATCCACAAACAGAAGGAAATGTGCAATTAATGTAATGTAGTTATTACCCATATTAGCTACCAAAATAGTAAACAGTAAATGCACGAGATTCAAATCCTTGCTCACTCTCGATCGCATAAAATAAGAATTAAATACAAAATTTATATCTAATACATGTATGTTGCGGCTTGAGCTAGCATTTACGCAAATACGTTAAAATGTAAATTTTGGAGACGCATTGTTTAATTTGAATGTGATATATCGCTCAGTTATTGATACATCGCAACCAGTGCCAAACGTTTGCTCGTTCCACTAACACGACATTAATTTCACACTCCACGTTCGTTACTGCAATTTGAGCATTTATTTTTCATTTATGCTATAGCTACCTCTGCTACAAAAACATTATGATGTGTATTTATATACATGAAGATATTAGTTATGTCAAGAGTTGTAGCTATAAAAATCTCTAAATAAATTGCTAATAATCTACTTACTTATTTAGAAAAATAAGCAAAAATTCATTACTAATAATCTACTTGTTTAGAAAAATAAGGAAAAATCAATTACTAATAATCTACTTACTTGTTTAGAAAAATAAGCAAAAATCAATTACTAATAATCTACGTACTTGTTTAGAAAAATAAGCAACAATCAATTGCTAATAATCTACTTACTTGTTTAGTAAAATAAGCTGACAGAAGAGTAGATTGAGTAGATTGATATTCCATATTTTTGATAAATAATATTACTATAATTTTTTTAACGCTAACCTTCACAATCGATATACGTGTTTTTTTTACCATTACCACATGTAGCATTATGATGTTATATCACAAGTGCTAATTGTTAAAAAGTCGATATAATTTTTCTTTTCTATTAATTAATAATTCGAATGTCATTCGTTTAAAACCATATTACAATATGCATTTCAAATTCATGCGCGCGGCGGTCTAGTGTCGGATATAAATAAAATTATTTGTACTAAAAATATTTTTCAAGCAATTAATAAAATTAACGTAATAATCCTATACGAGTGTCTGTGACAAACGTGATCTCTTTGTAGCGAGATAACATATTCACGTATCATTTTACGCTTGAAAACCTAGACTAAAGATATGACATAAATAATAGAAACGTTATCAAAAACCTACAAAATTTTTTTATTGTTTTGTTTATTGTTTCCCAAAACAATTATTTTCTAAAAATTTCGATATATTTTCACGATAAGGCGTATACATACATACATATATTTATATATATATATATATATACATGTGCATATATATATATATACATATATATATATATATATATATATATATACATATATTTGAAAGTCATCCATGCACACACACACACTGATGTGCATATATGACTTTCAAACTTTGTTTTGATTTTCACTGCAAAGTTACAAATAATGACAGCTTTTATGTTCTTTCTCAGGTATGCAAAAAAGTAACTTTTTTTATTCTCAAATCAATCTCAATCGCTGCTTGCTTTGACCAACGACTTTCTAAAATCGACGCATAAAAAAGGTGTATTCGGTACTCGCTTACCCTCTGCACCGTAAGTCGAAAAAGGAAGTTTGACATAATCCCATAGTGCAGTTTTTCTTGTTATTAGCTTTGCTGGTAAATTTCATACAAATACAGTTACTATTTAAATTTTAAGAACTAAACTTCTGGGCTATTGAACCCATGTAGCATTGAAATTGTGAATATGTATACGTACAGTCTATATTTACTACTGTAGTGGGACACGGGAAATATTTCATCTAAAATTAAATATCCTAACAGTAAAGGAAGAGGCTGGGACTAATTTCCATGACGACCTTGCGTAAAGTGACAAAATGCCGCGTCAGAGCGAATATATGATGTGATGCTACGTCATCTGAAAGATCGCTACGTGACTCTACGAAATTACGAGAGACGTTAATTGCCTTTAAATACAGATCCATTATTATTTAATCAGACTTCGTTGTAATTGGGATAATTTAATATTTATTCACCTTTATCGTCTACCTTATTATTCATTCTACACACATAATCTTGAAATAGAATTTTATTTAGATTCCATTTCGGATGTTTTACAATAGATAACCCACATAAGCAAAAAGAAATGAGTGACATACAAAAACCCAAAACTAATCGTTTTTAATACATTTCAGAATTTAATATATTTGGCGTTAATTTTGTAGAAATCCATTATTCACAATTAAATGAAACTAAGTGATGTAGTGTTATTTCTACTTTCTTTGAGTTCTTTACCACAACCTAGGGTTCGTTGTATTGCATCTTCAGGTGGGCTATTAAAAAAGATTATTATTTTCAGACAACATTTCAGAATAGTAACTGTAATTTTTGTTGATTGATTTGACGAACGTTTATCTTTGGACATATTCGGGCCTTTGGGTTAAGATCTACGAGTATATGTGTTTCAAACGTAGTTTTAAGTACAATTAAATGAAACTACGTGATGTAGTATTATTTCTACTTTCTTTAATTTCTTTACCACGACATAGGTTTCGTTGTATTACAACATCTTCAAGTGAGATATTAGCAAAGATAATTATCTTTGCTAATATCCCACCTGAAAATGTTGTAATACAACGAAACCTAGGTCGTGGTAAAGAAATTAAAGAAATTAAAGAAAGTAGAAATAATATTACATCACGTAGTTTCATTTAATTGTGAATGATGAATTTCTACAAAATTAACGTCAAATATATTCAATAGTTTTAAGTATATTATTTAATAACCAAACACAAAAAACCGACCAAAAAAATTAGAAATAAAAGATATTTCCATTCAGTTTCTTCGAATTTGACTCCATTTTCAATTTTAAATGCTATTTGAGAAAAGTGACAATATGTTGTTACCAATATGTTGTTATCGATACATTATTAGAACTCATCGTTTCCCTCCTAATACATTATGTTTACGATAAGATTAGATATTCATAATTTCTCACGGGACAATGAGCCGTGGTTTCGTGCATGGCCGGATGATATAGGCGCAGTAGGCACCTCGCTCAGCAAAGCCGACACAAATAGGTGAAATAATAAATACAAGCCAGTAAACCGAGACAGGAAATAATGTGAACTGTGCCGCTTATAAATTGGTAATTATTCAAATCAATTATAATATTCAAAAATATTCAAATCAAACCTTTTGGCATCTTGCAGCTAAGGATTTTGAAGGATTAAAGATTATTTTCCAGAAAATACATGTTATGTCGAAAACGGATCTTATTTTTCTTGGGTTAATCTTTTATATATCCAAAGATTGATATTTTTGAGTTACGTGAGTTTATTACTTAATGTTATCTAAATTGTTTATTATAATAAACAGTTTGACATTATTATAATTATTCCCGCCACATTAGAAAAAATACAAGGAAGTAATATTGCGGTCGCATTTAGTATGTTATTGTCAATATATGAAATTCTTTAATTTTATGTAGATTTTGGAAAGCTTCAACCAAAATAGATCGTGACACATATAAACTTACGTTTTCAAAACTACCTAATAATATCTACTTAATGTTAGATTTCTATTTATGTTAAGTTCATGTTGAAGTTTTTCTGGGTATTGTATATTTACCGAATAGTGGAAAGTGTGTACTCATAAAATAAATTAAGGTATGCTTTCTTACAACCACAAAACCAAATAGCTACCCTATCTAGATGAAACATATATTTTTATTTTCGAAGTGAAAACTTCTTTAGGCGCACCATGAGCTTTGCACTTTTTCTGAGCAGTGAACGAAACTGAGCCGTCACGCTCGGGTCAGTGATACTGAATCGAGTAAACTCGGTTCGCTTCGGCGCGGCTAGGTGAACCATATTGTTACTTTTTATACAAATATTATAAAATTAGAAACTTCACTTCCATCGTATGGTCATGAGAAAACGCCAGAAATTCTTTAAAAAGGTCACTTTTCTTTTTGGTATCACGAAGAAACTAGCTCTCTTTTCTGGATATAAACTAGACTTTTTTATTTATCTAAGTTGTCGTCGAGTTTTTATTATGTGTTCTCATATAAGATCATTTATCTGTCCGTCCGTCCGATATTGAAACTTGATACGTTGAAACTCGATATTGGGTATAGTGAAAAGTACATTAACCCACATAAATCTCAATATTGAGGCTTAAAAAAATTTTGTTTGGAAGTCTTTGGCAAGGTTTTTTGTTACGAGGCTTTAAACATTATTTATTTTAATAAATAGGGAAAAATACATAGGGAATTTTTAGAGGTATGAATGAATATGTCCAAAAATAATTTCTGTGTTTATATTTGTCATCACATTGTCTGTCTTTATTCCACACACAGTGCTGCTTTCATTTTTTATTCAACAACCTCAGCAATCATATGCGACTAAACCTCAGCAATCATAGGCGGACGGAGATGGGAGACATTTAGTCGGCAGCGCACACCTCTTAACGTATGCATTGAAACCGCCGCTGACCTTCTTTGAGAAAAGTCGGCAGTTGTCCGCTGTCGATTCGTTAACGCGTCCATATGTGTTGCGTATAAAACTGTAGAAATTTTAAACGGCGAGAGATGGATGGACGCCAAAAAATTATAATATAAATTATAAAGTTTTTTATTTAGGGAATCCTTAAAAATAATAGTCACAATGAAAATAACTCCCTACCATTATTTCTTTGATATACGAATGCTTAGAAAATTAACGAATTACATGCTTTCTTAGGTATTATTTTCTTTTTGTAATCTGATTTCAACTCAAATTTCGTCATGATTAGTGCCAAAAAAACTTAATCACAACTTACATTGACAAATATTATGCTGATTTTAAACTTTATATAGGATAAAGCTATCTGCATGAACTTTATTTATTTTAAAATAACGGAAAACTGGAAAATCTCACATTGCAACTGGAAACATTTTATTTAAAATAGCTGCAAATGAAAAATGAAACTAGCGAAAACGATCTATTACTAATATACTAATATATATATATATATATATGTATATATATAAAATAAGTTGGCACTTGGATGGTGAATTTTGCCATAAAATTATTTGACTAGGGAGTTATGTAATATTGCCGAAATGGTTCCTAATAGAGAATTTCAATTGCATCTTTATAAAATAATATAAAAAGATGATAGGTGTCTCAGAATACAGGTAGCAATGAAGGTTCTTTCACTAGAAAAAAATATTTTAATTAACCAAACCTTAACAACATATTTTAATTAACGAAAACTTGCTTAATACGTGAAGACTTTGAATCCTAATAGTTCATGAAAGGTATTAAAAGATAAAAGTGGGAAAAGTACGTAAAATACACAAGTTCCATTAATTTTTATTTTGTCTTCACTTCCTTATGAATATAAGGTACTATAAAAAAGAAGAAAAAAGTTTTTCTTCGTGTTAAAATAAACAACAAATTTTTATGCACGTACGTCACCACTGTGGTGTGTTGCTTTGATTACAAAATATACGAGGTTACTCTCGTAGCAATAATTCCACTATATGTATTAATTTTATGCACTGAAGTATATAAACAAATAAATACAACTTTTACTCAATCAATCTACTGATCTTTATTAAAGACGACAAATAATAATATTTAAGATTAAATTGCTTTATTACGAATATATGAACTAAGTTTGTTGGGAGACACCTTGTAGTCACAAGGCGAGTGAAGAATAAGAGCGTAACCAAATACTTATTAAAAGCGATTTATATACACGTAATAAATAAACTATAATACCCATAATAAATAAATTATTTTGAGTAAAATTTAAACAAAAATGTATAATAACACGTTCACTCGATAAAAAGTCAGAGTCAACGCGATCGGGTATCTTCTTAATATCGACAATACTAATTTAAGATAGATTTTCAAGCCTCACGCTTAGGCGGAGTCTTTTCTTGAGACCCACAACACTATTTTAAAAATTGCCGATCTTAAAGTCTAACAGTTTAGGCAGGTAGAACACCTGTAGCATTAGAAATGAGGAGTTGGAACCTGAAGTTCGATTACAAAGTCTCTACTTGAGAATATAAAAATATCAGATCCGGAAGTTTCACCAAGAAGGCAATACCCCACAGCTTCAAGGCGGAGGAGTTGGAATCCGAAGTTCAATGACCGAGTCTGTACTACAGATCCACAATACTCTTTTAAAATTGTAAATCCTCAGGTCTCAAAATTTAAGTGAGTAGTATCCCTATAGCATGTTACTAAGGAGTTGGGACTCGAAGTTCAATGACGAAGTTTGTGCTTGAGACTTGAATTTAAAAACAGTAGATCTTCAATTCTAACCTTTCAGGCTGGCAATACACTTAAACATCTGGATTTGCGGATCAAGGTTTATATTATGTTGTATGTATCCATATATACTTACCTACCTATTTACCCTATTAACTTCTTGCTAGGTCAAGACGAATCAATCGAGTTCAAATTCGATGAGTTTATTCCGCATCACGGAAGAGTTCCTGTCACCACCTTCCGTCTTCATCATCGCATACTGATTTTGATAAAATACAAATTTACGTGGCGTTTAATTGTGTCTTATTAAATATATCATCAGACCTAAATCAGAGAAACGCAGACTCGTCACCTGCTCTCTTCAATATTTAGAAATTCTATTGAACATTTTTAATTTCCATGGTAAACCTAACAGAATTTATATGCGGCCACACTGAATTTCCAAATAAACAGAATCATCCAAATTGGTTGGACCCGTATCATTCAAACTCAATTACGGTACCTGTGCCGTTCAGTTTTGGGGAATTCTTTATTATATCTCCTATTTCCATGGTCAGATTTTACCAAATTTTTGTGAAACCATACTGAGAGTATACTTTTCCAAATAAAAAAAACTCTTCTAAATTAGTCAAGAAATACCAGAGATATGAAATAATATACGTAAAAAAATTCAGTCACATTGAGAATCTCGTCCTATTTTGTCTGCCATAGATGTAAAATATAATAAGAAAAATGATATACAAAATGATTAAACGTCATATTTTATAGTCACACTGACGCACAGCCCTCTATCAATTCAAGTTATATTTTCGGCCAACCTATCTGTCGATGTTGGGACTGATATACATCGAACGAACACCGGATTCCTCTTTAGTAGGCATTGCAATGTGGTAATGGGTAAACTGAAAATATTTTTGTTAGATTATATTTAAATATAGAGTCTAATACCAAAAAAGCAAGTTCAGGGTTGATCGAGATTCATACTAATTTCTACAAAGTTATTTGCCAATATTTGCATTCGAACACACGTAATTTTTGTGACATAAAACTAATTTAAACATTAATTGAAACTACAATAGGAACATATTATGTTATGAAAAAATATAACACGTTTCCAATTTCTAATTAGGAAATATAAAATATATGAGAATGCTATTAATTCTGATTTCCAATAAACTAGCTGGCACGGCAGACGTTGTTCTATTTTTTTAAACACAGCTCCACATATCGGGTTCAAATTTTGTGATTTTCGTTTTTGGTACTAAACCGACTTATGTTATAGATATTAGCCAATTTGGTCCACAAATAAGAAATTTGTTAATCACATGACTGCAGCGCTCCCTATCGATGTAAATTTAATTTCGATAATAGTTTTATAAAATATGTAAGCTAACAAAATAACACTGTACATAACAAGAAATATCTTCAATTGTTACTTGTACACATAACTTATATATACGTAGAATTAAAAACCTGTATTAGTGCCAATTCATATGTTCCGAGATCTATTCGATGTATATGTTATTTAAATTTCTCGTTGTAACCCTTTCTTTACTTGCTATTGGTTAAGCCATAATACATTTATTGTTAATCCGAACCGATGTCGTTAATGCTTTAGATTGCAACTTTATCATTGGGGTATACTGTTCATCGTGTAACATTAACTGAACAATATCGATATTAAACATTAACTTATATAATTTATTCCCACCACTCTACATCTAAAAATCTGAAACACCTACATCTGAAATTTCAAATCAGAACGTGAATATTGAATCACTTCAACACAGTAAGAAGCTATTTTTAAACACGAAAGAACGTTATCGTGTCTTACGTTTTATGAGTATTAATATTATTTTAAACCTTTTATACTGCATACGTAGAATGTACTTAATTTTCACTGAGCTTCTTTTGTAAAACTGTCCTAAACGTCGATCAATGTAATCTTACACTGCGGCCCATAGCAGAAATGAAAGTGATCAACGCTTCCATAGTCATTGATATTGGCAGCATTTTGAGAAATTCAAATGATATTTTTTGATATTATCATTTTTAACAAAAAATCAGGGGTGAATAAGAATTTTAAACATAACGGAATTTGGATTAACAACATATTTTTATACGTTAATGGTATTTAATTAAATCTTAATGCATCAAAAATAAAGCTATGTTAATATACGAGAAGATAATTGAGAATATTGTGGAAAAACTTCATGAGGTAAGAGGTGAGTGTAATCATATAGTGCGGTCCAAAGCTGATCCTTCGATGGTATTGAAATTCCAGACGTATAGTTTTTTATAAAATATCAAGGATTAAAAATAATTTAAAGCTAACGTGATTTGGCTCAGTAACATATTTCGCATACGTCCATACAGAAATTATGAGTCCGTGATTATCAAAAAAGTGCAAAGCAATTCGTAATTTTCCCCATATATATGCATGCACACTTATTAATCAAAAATTACAAATCTAACGGTTACGTGTTGACTAAGTTTGGTATCCACTAACGAATAATGTGATAAATATCTTATAGTCTTTCGTTTCCATAAAAATCTACTAACTCATTTAATAAACTATGAGGTCGTGGTGCACATGCTTTCCCGCTAAAAATGAAAAATATTAACGATAGTCTTAGTTTTGGTTTAATTACCTGTCCATAGTTACTTAATTCAAAGATATGGGAAAGAAAAAAAAATCGCCCCAACTTTAACCGTACTTAAGTAGATTTTAAAATTTGGCCACGAAAAAAGTTATTGGTATTTTCGTACAAAAAATATACTCATATTTTAATTAAATTTTATTCATATGGATAAGACTGTAGGAATGTGAGGCTGTAACAAACGGATAAACCGATAAGATGAAATTATAAACGTTTCTTGTTTCACTACAGAACACTAAAAACCTGCCAAATATAAAATAGAATTCAGATTTATATTTTGATTGGGGCATTAGACGCTTTATTTTTTCTTTATTTTCTTGTTATTATGAATAAAACTATATTTTCATTAACTTATAGTAATGTACTCAATAAATTTTCACTCGAATATACTGAATGTACATATCACACTCACTTAATATCACGCTCAATTATAATGTTGGAATTATACCGCACACAAAACTAAATGCATGAATAAAGGCGCGAAAATGGACAGCAATTTATTATCTTTTTGGCGCTCGGTCGGTTCCGCCGCCAGTCGGATAAGTTCGGTATTTACTTTCTTAAGCGTTACACATTTTTAACGTCACCTAATAACTCACAAGTAGATAAAAAGTTTCGTTTCAAAAAGAAAATATTAATATAATTTGTTTATGGAGAGTTTGTAGAAGACTATCTTGAGAGGAGCCAAATATCGATCAAGTATTATAAAGTACTTAACAGAAGAGTTAGATACATTATTTGTAGTCACCTACAATCTCATTGTGCCCGACTTTGATAGAGAATACCGTTTCCATATAATATTGCGATATTTAATGCTTTTAAAAGGAAAATTATAAACTAAAACACTATATAAAGCTTAAGGGATATTCTAATCATGCAGAGTTTGCTGTTATTGGGCGCACCCACCGCAGCATCGGTGCGCAGCGCTCTCTCGGAGACTAAGTGCGCCCGGCACTATTACGTCACCAATCCAGAGATTTCCATAAGTTTTCGTTATAGCTCGATTAGATTCAACAATTACGTTATAGATTCCATAATTATAAACTATGGAACGGGTGTTCGAATATTTTTTAATTTCCAATTTGTGATATTAATATTATTTTTGTCTATGAAAGAAGCTTAACTAAGGTTTATCGGAAAACGGTAGCGATACCGGTAGGTATATTATATAATTAAACTGTAACAGAGTGATATCTGTACACGGAAAATATTTTAAAATGTGATTGGTTTAAAATATAGAATAACAATAGAAGCCAGAAACACTTTGAGGAATTATTGTCTGTCTGTCTGTATATTAATTTGAGTGGCTATCACGCAAAATCTACTAAACGGATTTTGATGAAAATTGTTATGGTAACAGTATATATTTGGTAACAGTAATTATTATGGTAACAGTGTCGTCACCGTGGTGTGTTGGGTTGATCACGAGCATACGGCCTTTGACGATGCGACGCACCGCGGCGACCCGGGTTCGATTCCCGGCCGTTCGTCGAACTGGGCTGGACTGGTGTTGTGGTTGGCTGTAAGAGATTGCTCTTGTAGCAATAAGTCCGCCATATGTATCAATTAGATACATTAAAGTAGATAAATAAATAAATAAATATATACTCAGTAAAAACATACAATGAAAAAAAGAAAGATAATTTTTTCCTCATTTCACACGAACGAAGCACAACTTGTATAAAATGTTTATATGGCGAGATTTGACATTTAGAAATAGCATAACAAAAATGGTATATACCCTTTAATATCCCTATATCATAGCGTCACAACTAATTGAGTTTAAGACAGATGCGATAAAATTGTATAGGAATGCATAATTAAACTAAGTAAAGTTAATAACATAGATCTTATAATTTCTTTTCCATATACCTAAGTTTGAACGGAATATTTGTTTTCCAAATTTTACAGGTAACGAACATATTTTTGTATTAGTTTTAATAATACATAAACTTGATTTATTAGTATTGTAATTATGCACAATCCATGACCATTTCACTACAATTAGTCTATGAGCCTACGCAATCTATGAAAATCCACTATAATTATTTACGAGGCTACACTCTATGAACATTTCACTACATTTAACTTATGAGTCAACACAATTGATGAATATTTCATTACAATTAATCTATGAGTCTACACAGTCTATGAACATTTCACTGCAATTAATCTATAAGTGTACACAATTTATGAACATTCCATTACAAATAATTTGTAAGCCTATACAATCTATGAACATTTCACTACAATTAATCCAATAGCTTCTAAATTTAACCTCTTCATACATTATTGACAATTGCTTTCACTTTCTAATAAAAATCGAAATCGCACAATCACGGGGAGTTTCATGCAAATATTTACAATGAATCCTGTCCTCGTTGCAATAGGTTTTATTAAAAATTTAATTCAAAGTGAGTAAAAATTTAATACACTTACCAGTCTGCCTGTCTTAGACATTTTTCGCAAAACTCGTTTAACGTAGAAATTTGATATTTATCATAGTAATTAAGCATATTAATTCGCACATAGCTCATGGCTAATACACAAAAATGAAAAAAAATGATGGTTTTAAAAAAATATGCAAAGGATGTTTTAAAACAATAATAATAATTCTAGATGTCATAGTTTTTTATATATTCCCTGTGATATATATGTTCCCCAATCTTAATTACATTAAGTTTTATTAAATATCTATTACGCTACGAAGTTCATATTAGTGATCGGTTTTTTCACTTGGACGACGTTTTTTTTAATTGTAAAATATAAATAAATGGCTTATGTCTGAAAACTGTAACAAAATTACAAACTCGTAGGTTCTACAAATCATTTTACAAAAAACATTCAACTAATCCAATTATAATAAAAGTAATTACCTACACCACAGATTCGTGTACAATACCAACTCATTTCACACAGATGTTCTGGAAACCGATTACAGTGACTTCCTCAAAAATAAGCAAAGTGCCAAAGTAAATTAAATTCCAACAATTGGGAAGGCGCACAAGCGACTCTGTCTAAAGTCATGAGTTGATACTGATTTACATAAATTTATTGCAAAACCTCTTATTCATGCAAAGGTATCATGAAATATTTTAAGATTAGCGGAAATAATAATGCAGGTGGCAATTTCTCTAGAAAAAAGCTGCGACGGTTCACTAATGTCTGACGGTGCGAGGAGCTATGTCCCGCAGGTGGAGGCAGCCACAAAACTCGCCCATAAATTCTAATTTCGCGTCAATTTTTTTTCATCTATTTTACGAATTCACCGTCATATTTTTTCAATTTTATTTTGCAGTAGCCAATCCTAATGCTACTTCCTGTGCACAATATTTTATGACAGAAAATACTCCTTGTACAATGAAATTGTAAAAAAAAATTAAGTTGACGCGACAACTGAGTGATAAAAGTGGTAATATGAAGGTTATCGTACAGGAAATTTGTTCAGAAATTTTTGTTCGTTTGAGGAGCAGATTTATTTTTCGTTACTTTAATTTTTTTCTGAAACTCATACTTAAATCAAATGAAGTGTATTTTAAGAAATACTCAAAAAGCTAGTCCGGTTAAATTCAAAAGGCAGATAATTCATAAGACATTCAATTTGCCCACAGTTACTTTGAATAATTTATACGAAGAGAACACCTTACACGGAAGTAAAATTGCTTCGGATTCACCGTTTCGTCTGCATATCGAAAGTTTGAAGTAGGTACCTACCCCTCGCTGCGCAGGCGGAGGGCCGAACGTGCGGTAGATTCTCCCCCTATAGCAAAACCCTATTAAGATTTCAAATAAAAGTGTCACTCTTCTCCGAGCCCGCGTTAAATCTAATGTAACCTTAGGTTCCAATAAGTAGCAAATCAAAACTATGTTTCGATTAAATAAAAGGATTTGAATGAATAATTAAATATTTAAAATGATGCGAGCGCTTAATCAATATTCCACACGTTTTAGACTTTTCTTCGCATTTCCACCGTTTTTATGCATTACAGTTTTAATTCGAAGGAATCCCTTCTGCTTTGATTAGCATATTTTTTTCGTTCGGCTAGCTGGTATTAATTTTTCTTGTTATGAGACGTCGATATTGGCTTGTGAATAGATTGCTCCTTTCCAATATTACGCGTATTACAGGTATTTCTAACGCCGATTCGATTTATAAAATCATACATTTTACATTTCTTTTTAAGCAAATTGAATGATGAAAGTATTGATATTTTACTGCCGCCTAAAGAAACATATTATTTCAATTTCAAGACTTTCAGACTTTCAGAGCCTCAAGTAAGGAGAAAATATTATTTCGTACTTAAATAATAAAAACTAAACTTGAGATAAGCAAAATAAAGTCATGGATAATTCTTTGGACATTGAATCGTTAACGGATAATCAAAGGTATTAAGTAAATTTTCCATTACGGAAACTTTCTTTAATGCTGTTTAATCAATTTTCCGCTTAGACTTCCGTATCTCAAAAAAAAACACATACAAGATCACGCACATGCCTGTCCTTCTTCATATTATTGCCGATTTCGTCGGAAAGGGATTAACGTAGCAACTTAAAATTTGACACAGCAATAAAACATATCATGAGCTAACACTGAAAAATATTAATTTGGGAATTTTAGGAAAGGGTAGTTGCAAATAAATACTCAAAATTTTTCTTTTTAATTTCATATACAGTGATGGAGATCGTTTGAAATAGTTACTAAAAAGTGTCTCAAAAATATTTTTTTTCATAATTTTAGGAAACTACTAAAAAAGGTTGCTACTAAAGAAATATACTGAAAGATATTCAAAAAATATGTTCCGCCTTTATTTCCGAAACTGCTGAACCTAAAGTTATGAAAGAACATACAGTTTCGCCTACGCAAATGTGGTGTGAATGCTGTAGCGATGATTCCAGATGTTAAAGTTTTTAGAAATATGCATCGTGTTTTTCCGCCTGTGAAAGATACGTAGGCAATGCTAGGAAAAATATATTTTTATAAGTAGTTTAACAGAAGTACTAGGTACTCTTTAATCGTTATATGTATAAAAATGTATACGGGACCTTCCCAGTGAGAGTTCTATTCGTGCTTGACAGCGTTCAGATAGAAAAAAGACTAAAAAAATTGTTCGTGTACTTATGCATGTGCATTAGAATTTATATTTCGTTGGCATAGTAAAAGAACAACTTTACTGAGCACTAAAATAATTATTAGAAATAAAATAGTTGAGATATTCTAAATTCAATGAAATAATTAAATTTAATAATTTTATTTAATTTCACAGACAGGCTATTTACCATTTTTTTCTGCTAGCTTTTCATTTTAAGCCAATCATGTACAAGACTGTTTCCAAATTATCGCGTTTCAAATTTATTATTTTATAAATAGTAAAAAATTTGATCTTATTTTAAAATTAAGTTTAAAATTAATTAAGCTTAATTCAATTGTTTTAAAAATTTAAATGAATATCAGTGTTCAATTCAATATAAAAATATACATATGAATTTATTAATTTTTAAATTTACTCAAATAATCCAGATAAAGTTTAATTAACAATGAAAAGAAATGAATACGTTAAAAATTTGTTTTAATTTATTTATTTTAAGTACATAATAATTTATCAATTATAATGTAAACAAATACATATCGATTTCGAAAAGATTTGGCGGATGATTGGCACATAATAGAAAGCCAATGCGAAAAAAAAATTTTGGACTACTTAAGTGTCAAATAAATTATCTAAACATATGTTCAGTGAGCAACTTCAGGGTGTCATTATTTGTTACATCGTGCCAAGTTCATCCTCTATTTTTAAAATTTCACCCTCATAATATTTTCATACCACGTCAAATTCTTTTTGAAGCAATTCGACTATGGCATTATGCCCACTATAAGCGTGGGAAGCGAAATAGTTATAACAGTTGAACAAAACTCCGAATACTTTATGAGCCAATTGGTGTTTAATGTCCGCAACAAACAGCTGTTTTAGTAAGTGATTTCGATAATACATTAGTTACATAATTTATTTACTACGACCTTATGTTACCATAGGTTGAGTGTTATTTGTCATAAAGAAATTGTAAAGTCATCAGTCATTTCATCACAACACCACGTAAATGTATCAATTTATTATTCGCTGTATCTAATTCTCGAAACTATTTACTTGATAAATGGTTCAAATTATTTATTTTAGTCATTTTATTAAAATTACCTTTCATATGAGAAATAATATGTGGGGAGAATTTGCTTTAGTGAAAAACTGTGGTTGGTGTAAATCATCGTAGGACATATGGCTTACGATTATTTACATCACTTTTAATATAACTAATTTTTTCTTGTTTCTGCACAGACGTTGTCGATTGACGAAACATATCCACACTATAAATGGTCTGATTCTTAAACTAACAATAAGGTAATGTATTAAGAAATCTCACGATTAATATCGCCATAATTTAAATCTATAAATATGATGGAAATTTGTCAATGAGGAAAAGATTATGTTTTAAATCAAATACGAATATTTTAAAGTATTAGCATTTCAGATACAGGCAGGTTAATATGCTTTATCATATAATACTGTGCCAATACTCGTAATGGTATTTACAAAAATGTTAACAAAATTAAATTAACTAACATTTTAAGAAACAAAAATGAGTATATTTATTTCAGGCCGATAATTTGTCGGTACTAGACTTGAAATTTATGTTAACTAACTTTTTAACAAACTCGAAAAATAAATTAAGGGGATACGAATCATATCTACACTCTGAATGGTCTGATTCTTAAACTAGCAATAAGATAATTTAATAAAAGGTCTTACGATTAATATCACCGTTATATAAATATGTCATGTGACACAAAGTTGTCATTGAGGAAAGTGTGATGTATTAAATCGAATACGATGACATTTCCTCTAAATGTAACGAAGTTCAATTAATAGTAATAAGATTTATCAACACAATCTGTGAATAAATTGTTTCACTAATAATAAAATAATAACTCATAAATAATCAGATATACAGGAAACTCACTAAAATTCATTATTTAGAGATAGAGTATGTGTATTCCCCCATAATCATTAAACCATAATGAGAATTTGTTCTCCTGCCAATAGATAAGGGAAGGCCCTTAACTTAAATAAACGCATGGACAACGGCGCCGGTCTGTGTGCTTTGTCAGCATTAATTATATGTAATGGTAACTAAAGGTAACTGCAGAGGTAATTAATAATATTTATCTGTAAGCTTGCTAAATTGAATAATATCATTATGAGCCTTGTACGGATATCTCGTGAATCGATTTTGTGGTAGCTACTAAGTTTTATTTTGCATTAAAATAATTCAACACTAATTAAATACTTTTAAATTCATATTAATAAAGCCTAATCTGTGACACCCTCCAACAAAAATCGATATTGATATAAACAATATTGATACAATTCTTTGATATAGTTATTTAAGACAAATCTCAAAATATATCATATACATTTAAAATAAAGTATTAGCATGAATATGTATACAATGGTACGAGAAACAGAAAAATTAAATAAAATTCTGAAAAAAACTTATAAGTTGGTTTTTCAAATTATATCCCTACAAATATCAAGTTAAAATAAAATTCGAATACTTCGTGTGCACAATGAAAAATTAAAGTATAAACACTTGAGTATCGATAATTAAGATACGGTATCATATTTTATCATAATAATATAACATATTTTATCATCTTATTTGTCAAGTTTCTAGATCAAACGCTTTATGAGATATTTTTAGCAATATCTTTAGAATTATTTTTCATAAAATTTTTAAATAAATGACTTCACAATCCTTATTAATCACTTATTCGAATGTTATCCACACGACACATGAAATTAAAATAAAATACGAATTTTTATGTACCCAATCTCAAATGAACATATGTGTATATATATATATATATATATATATATATATATATATATATATATATATTAGGGTGATTCATAAAATTCAAGTTTTAATTGTCTTAATTCTCAACCCATAATATGATTCTATCTACCAAAATAATAATTTGTTTTAAATTTCGGATTTTTTAATTAATATTTAAGGGTCGCTACCGCCTCATAAGATTTTTAAGAATTACCTTAAAATTAGCACTTATTGCGATGTTGGCTATGGTTTACGTATACAATTTTGATGACGATATTTAGTTAGTTTAGATGACGTTGCGAGTCATAGTGATTGTATATGATTGTAAATGTCATTACTTTAACTTTATTCTCGTATTTGTATTTCCAAATGACGTCGAATATTATAAAAAGGCGAAAAAGGATTGAAATATGGTTAATTGGACAATCTCGTTCCGAATTGGTACAAACAAAATTATCGTCAGTGAAAGAAGTTATGTGTTTATTATTTCATTATAAAAACGTAATGAACAACACAAATAGAGAATCGGCGCCATTAACGGCAAGTGATGTGATGACACTATGGCAAAAAGCAACTAATCCTGCCAAATAAAAACAACATGTTATCACAAAAATACTTAAATATTTCAAAGAATGGTAGAATTAAAAAAAGTATAGGAAATAAAGTAAAACGCTCAGCAGCAATAAAATAAAAGAAAACAAATGGCAATCAAATTTAAATGTTTGGTTTGAAATTGCTCAATCAAATGCCCTTATTATGATAACTATTGAAGAAGATAAGCAATTTCTTTCAAGACAAAGAGAAAGGAGTTGTCCAGGAAAAATAAGTAATATTGATAGAAGCCATGCGAAAAATCTTAAAAAACATTTACAAAAAGAAGCTAAGTTGCAAAAGATGATAGAAAAGGAAAAAGAAGCAAGGAAGAAATTAACTGACAAATGTTATTTACTATCTTCTTCAATTTCTTCTGCAGGGAAAAAAGTGATAGCGATAAGTCAAAGTCATCCTATATCTCCTCAGCCAGGGCCCTATTTAAGCTATGGTTTTACTACACCACAGAAACGAGGCCAAAAAAGAATTTTAGATTCTAGTATAGCTACTATTCTTGATGTCGCTAAGTTGAGTGAAAAAGGAGTCGACCAGCTCTCGGTTGTTCCCAAGCTTCCAGATGAAAAGGAAAAAAACAATGGCTTCTCCTATTTTCGAGACTTTTTTATCGTGGAATTTATATTATAAAATAAAATGTATGTGTTTTGATACAACAGAATCTAATACAGGACGAATAAACGGAGCATGTGTTCTTCTAGAACAGAAATTGAAAAAGGAACTGATTTGGTTTGCATGCCGGCATCACATACTAGAAATTTTACTCGAAAGTGTTGTTGTAACAGCTGTAGGGCCTTCCAGTGGTCCTGAAATTATGATTTTTAAAAGATTTAAGGCATCCTTGGAATATGATGCAATCGTAAACAGAAACATCGAACATTTCATGTCAATAAACACTATGATTTTTTGCAAGTTCATTCAGAAAGATCCTCAGCTATGAGAAGGGGAAAAAAGCTTCAAATCGGCTAAAGAAATTGTACAACATATGAGAGTCGTTAACGGTATAGCTGAAAGGGGTGTTTCATTGATGGAAGAGTACAATAAATTACATACTAATGAGGAAGAGCAGAAGTAATTCTTAATGTTGTTAGTTAAGAATTACAGGGAGATAAACTCAAATTGTAATAAGGCGAATCTACTATATATTTTTTTCTTTTTACCTAATAATTTAGAGGAAAGATAGTTATTGTTATTTAATATAATATTTTCCCTGAAACCTATGTGTAACACTCATTTCTGGTATTAATAAACTCTTAAAAAAATGTTTTTTTCGAATTTCAAAAGTGAGTATCGACCCTTAAATATAAATTTAAAAAAAAATAAAAAATCCTCGTATGTTTTCTATTGGAATAGATAAAATCAGGGGTTGAGAGTGAAGAAAACGTAAAAAAAAATTTTTTCGGTTTTCTACGAATCAGCCTAATATATATATATATATATATATACATATATATATATATATATATATATATACATATATATATATATACACACACATATATATATATATATATATATATATATATATATATATATATATATATATATATATATATGAGTGTCGTTAATTGAAATGTGGAAGAATTAATGCGCTTTATTAATTTACTTTTCAAGTTTCAAGATCTAACGGTTTTCAAACATTTTAAAAAATAGAGATATTTATTTGCCCTTCCAATACACTCACACGAATTTTTAAAAATATTAACATTTTAATTACCTGCGAGTCAATATGCGTTATCATTTACTACTATGCCAATGCTCATAATGATATTTACAAAAATGTTGGCAGTATAATATAATTTTAAAGAAAGGAAAATAAGTAGATTTAATTATATCGTGTCAATAATTTTATTAAAAATGAACAAAACCGCCTGGTTGTCAAAATTGCGAATTCATTTCAAATGAACATGAAATTATACTCAAACTAATACGATACACTGTAGGCATACGAGTAGGATGCAGGTTAAAAATTTATGGTTATGTTGATGTGATGCAGGTTAAAATAAATATTTAAAGGATACGTCCTTTGCAACGTTACAATAATACTTTTGAGTTATAGTCGTGAGAAACACCCGAATAACATCTGGCGTTCTCCGCTAATAAATAATGACCAGATTTAACACCTTGCAGAATTCAACAGGTTAACGCCTTGCAGAATCCCCAAAAATACGACGCGAAGTTAATATTAGGCAGTTTCGGTAATAAAGCAAAGGAAACAGCGGTTTTACCGTACATTATAAAAGATTGTTTTAATTTAACTCGTATTTTCGCTCGTCTGAATAAATTCGCTTCGGCAGGCATTCATTTTGATCTCATCCGCGCTAATTATGCGGGCGCTGAGTAAAATGCAATAGACGAACATAAATCATTGTTCAGGCAAAAATAATACGCAGGTATCTATCTGTCTCCACCTTCCCTAACTAAGTCAGATGGCTGTTCATTAATATAACTACGTCACATGTTATTCGGTTAACATATTTTATTGTCTCGCCAAATTGTGTATCTTGATGTCTGACTGGAGTTTATTGTCGTGCCAAATTGTGTGTCTTGTTCTTCATCATTGTGTGTCTTGTGCGGATATCTCGTGACAACGTGGCTGCTATTTTATATTAAATGATCATTGTTAAACGCGCGTGTAATATTGGATATGTTTTGTTATAACCCCTAAAGTTTTGTTAAAAATGTTGATTTGTGGTGGATTTTATTTTTATAACATTATTTTTTGGTCGCCCGTCGCACGGGCTGGACTGATATTTGTAATCGAGTAGCTAAAATACCATTGATCAGTGATAGGCAGCAGCCACACTGGTGCGAGAAACCACCCACTGCGATCGCCTAGTGACCTGCTCAGCGAGACGATTATGGCCATTGCAATGATACACGCATAAAGAGAAACCTACGTCCAGCAGTGAACGGAGATGGGTTATTGATGATGATGGAAAAAAGATTGTCTATACAGGTATCTGTATTTTTGTAAATTCGGTAATAAATTAGGGATGTATAGCGGTTAAAAGAAATATTTAAATGTTATTACATTTATTCAATATATCTAAATATTTATCGCATTAGTATGTAATCAAGTATTTTATTTAGAGTCTTGTAATTTTTATTATATCTTGTTCATATAAGTATGATGGACAATAAATTACATTTAAAAACCTTATAATTAACATTATTTTGGCTTAGTAGTAAAATAGGATATTATTTTGATATAATTTTGGGATCAGAAGAAAAATTATCGGAGTATGGCTTAACAAATCCTTTTCCTAATTAAGAAAGTAAAAGAAAGTGACATCAACAGTCAACACAATAGGTATCCCGTGATGACATCAGTTTCATAAAATCAAGTACATTTAATGAAAATTTACAATAACATGTTTTTACTGCCACTTCGTTGTTACTCCAAATATATAATGCAACGATCCAGATGTTGACTTTATTTGAGTAGTTTGAATTTGCATTTAAAATATATTTTTGTTTAAATTAATTTATTTTGTCATTTAACAAACATTTTAATTTTTTGTTATATATGAAGATCATAAATTAAACAACGATCAAAGGCGACATGTGAATTTTTATATTAATATTTTTGGAATATTTCCAAAATAAACTAATTTGGATTTACCAATTATAAATATGAACAACTTGTTCGGTTATTTACGCATGGAATTTATTATCCATGATACGAATCAAAAGCGATTACACGTCGACATATTAAGGAAACACATGTGTATTAAATTTATTAGATACACTGAACAGTCCGCATAACGACGTAAAATTAATTATTCATTCTCAACTTAATAGTGCGATAGTAATAAAAATGTTTACATTTATGAGTTCTGCATGAATGGTCGAATCACAATTTACGAGTACATGCAAAGTTTAATTCGATGTCAACATTATTAATTACAAAATATATTGCTTAAATACATTTCAGGTATTTTTACATATGTGTAACAAAAAAATTGTATCTAAAAGTATAAATAAAAATATAATACCAATCGGATGGTAAATTTAATAAGGATTTTATTACCTATATTTTTACCCAGAAATCTACTTTTGAATTGAGACTTAAAATCTATTAGATAGTTAAATAATTCTGGTATAATAATTATTAAATTACATACTGTTATATAAATACACAGCCCATCTTCTTGGAGAACATATACATGGGTTAATTTTGTTTTACGACTTTATGTATGTGTCATGTTTAGATAGCTTATGTAACTTACGTCGTACAAAAAAAATACTAATTAATTAATAGAAGAAATTTTCGTTAATGAATGTCGGAAATATGGAATCAAATATACTTTTCCTCATAATATTTTCAAAACGAAATTACGCTTTATGGAAACGTCATACGTATTATAGGGGCGTATAGTTTTCTCGTCAGTTTAGAACGTTTTTACTTTTTCTCAATAAATGAAAAAAACAATTTAGGTATAACTTGAAGTATTTTGAAATTTCTTTTTAACAATGTATAATTTTTTAATGCCGTTGTACGATGAAATTTAAGTATTTTTTTTAATATTTATAGGAACTGCCACCATTATCATAACATGAGGCTAATTTTCTCCATCTATGACTATTACAATATGGTTTGATCCAATTTGTAGCAATTTTCGTCCCGATCGAATAAAAAATTTAGCCTAAAATAATAAAAAAGCTTGATTTTATATCTAAATTGTGTTTTAAATAATTTTTTTGTAAAATCTTTGGAAGACGTTTATTCTAATGTAGTAATAATCGATGTCTATTAAATACTCTAAAAATTTATATCACTCACATAGAACGTATCATTATAAATATTCATAGTTTTTCCTAATCTAGAGAGAAAGAGAGAAAGAGAGAAAGAAGAGAAGAGCAAAATTCTAAAGAGAAAATGTATTTTGAAGGAAGCGATTGTTTAAAATAATTCATTTATCTTTATTTTGCTATTGATTTTAATAAAACGATATAGTTATTGGAATAAATTGAAATACCAATTCTTAATTCTAACCAAAATTTACAGTACCTTCTTTTTTATTCATGTACTTTAATTTAAATCAAAATTTTCAATGTGATTTTTAAAATACTTTGTTCAATGATTAAATTAAAAATCACTATTAAAAATCCATGATAATAAAGAAAAAAATCTGCAGATTTGTCAATATTTAACACTGCTAATAAAAATATTCTTAACTATTAAGTTTTTCAAGTTAAAAAAAAAAAATTTTATACTTATAATTTATTAGAAATTGAAATTTCGAATTTATTTTCAAGGTAAATGTGCGTTTTTAAAAAGCTTTTCGTGTTGTGTTATTTTACCTTAATGCATGGGAAAAATAATATATAAAAACACATTTAACAAACTTGCGTTAAAAATCTTGACAGCGAAATGCTAAATCACGACTGGGTAATTTGAATCTATATATAGCGAAGTCTATATAATTATTATCCGTTAATAGACGGACAAAATTGTTACTTACGAGGTATCGGACCCAAAGCGGACTACGTAGGCAGTTCGTATCTATACGAATTAGTAATTATGGTACAAATAGCCTATACTTACCACAGTCGTTCGCCCAGCCATAGTCACTTATTACATTCGATTAAATAACAATTGTAAATAAGTTGTCATATCATTTTTTTCTATAATCGAATCGACACGTAGCCTCAAATGTCATAAAAACTACATTGGAACTATTTTTTTTATATAATATTTAAATTGATTTTGCTGTCCAGTCAACACACTGGAATTAATTAACTTTTACTTAAATTATATTTCTCTTTGATGATCAAACCTCTAAATATCTCACTGTAGGCATATAAATTTATTTAATGTTTAGCAATTCTCACAAGTCCAGTTCATACATTTTCAATTTATAATTTCCCACTAAGTCTAATTTGCAAATTATAATAACAATGTTTCAAATAGGCAATCAAGTTAATTCAATTTACAAGGCAGTAGGGGATATTAATCATATAAAACTATGAATTTTAAGTCCTTAATCCGTAAAGCTGTAGAGAATTCTCCAAATTGTCTTACAAGTGAGTATCGCAGCCATTGTCTTAAGGTAAACTTTGTATGAAATATTTCCCCTGATTTAATTAGTTTGTGTTGTTACTATAATAAATTTACAATTTGTTTTTTTTTAACCCTTAGTTAATATATTATTTTTGTTGTAATTATTTTCTTTATAGTTAGCACAGTCATTTTTTATGTTTTCTGAATAATTATTAATAATAAATTTTCACACTAACATATTTTCATTTCTCTATAATTATATTGTTTTTTATTCCAAACTCTATTGATGGAGTTACATAAAATAACTATTTTGAAATTGTATGATTTTATGTGAAAACAAAAATGAGTGATGGCTTGTTTTAAAAGCGTTAATTGATTTTAATGTCCCAGGTTCCGTATCTCAAAACGAAAAACGGAAATTAATTAATCATTCACGTGTCTGTCGATCACGGCCGATTTTGTTAGAAACCGTGCGATGGAAAATATCTTAATATCTTGTATAGTGATATACCCTAATAAGCCATTAAAATATTTATAAATCAATAACGAAATAGTATTATTTGAAAGGCGTTGTTATGAGGAAATAATATTTTTTGTAGTTATAATTGTTTACGCTCGTTACGAAAAAACGATGAGAGCGAAATTTTCCGATGCGTGCATGCGTACAAACGAGGCAACAAAAATTGACAACACGAAGTTAATCACGACGAGCGCACGTCACCGTGTACAAAAATCGGCAGGATGAAATTACTTACTAAACATACATTTACATGCCTGCAGTTACTGATACTATATTCATGATAGTTACTGAGGTATTTGTAAATCACCACACGTGTTTTATATTCATACCAATCTAAGTTTCATCTGTGATTTTAAATAATATTTGTTGTAATTGAAAGTTAGTCCTGGTCCATATAACAAAAAACATTTATTTGTTGTGAATATTCGTGATCGAAATAGTGTTTGAAGGTTTTTAAAATATATTTTATGTGTATTTATTTCAGTGAGATTAAGTTTCGGTACGTATTTATTTCCATCATAAATTATAAACATATTACTTTATGATTTATTATATATTTCAAATTAATACATAGCAATACATTTTCAGCATATTCACTTATTTTCTCCATATTCTAAAAAAGACGAAAATTGAGCTCCCCCTCCCTTTCCAAACCTGGTAAACCAATAACTATGGAAAAACAGAATTCATTTGGTTAGAAGATTAGATCAAAGCAATTATCCAGGTATTTGGAATTTTTTAAATATGCTTCATGTTTCACTTCCGTGAAAGTTATAGTGGGAAATATATTTGTGTTTAGAAAAAGTTATAAAGTGTAAATAGATCAATGAAAATGCTATGAATTTAAATATTTATTATATCCTAAACACATACGGAATCTCTAGTAGTAGCAACGAATTCTGCTCATACTTAACAAGTTTTTTATCATAATATTACTTCAACAAATGTATTGCATTAAGTCGTACTGTTGCCAGAAAAATAAAACTTTCGAAACTATTATAAATTTCTTTGTTAAAATTAATCATAACTAATAATACGATTTTTTTCATTATCACCATCATAATATCATTTGTCACATTAGTCTAAATAGAAGAAACTGTAATAAAAATGAGTTTTAAACAAAATTTTTGAAGTTATCCAATTCGTTGCAACTTTTCAGTATCCTAAATAATGGGCTGAATAATGGAATATTTAAAAAATTATAACATCTAAAGTTTTCCCCATAGTCTCCCTAGAAACTTCCCATAGATTTCTTGAAATTCTTATGTTTTTCATAATTTTAGGTTTTTGGTCTATTATGACATAGTTTGCACATTATAAGCCCTCTCAAACGATACTCCATACTATTTATGCAATTATAAAACATTTAATATTTAGTTTACCCCCTTGAAATTTCCCTAGAAATATTTTTGCGTCTTAACTATTGATATTTGTCTTAGACAAAATTTCAATTCAAACGGTTTCTAAGAAAAGTTTTGTGATAGACAGAGAAGCAACTAATCTTACATGGGTTCCGTTGGTTCGTTGCCCTTTATAAAAATGGAAAATACTTCTTTTTGTTTTCGAACTTTTAAGAACTAGCATATTGGAAACGTTTGGGCTTTTTTTTGCATTCACGAAAAGCATTTCGCTTTCAGCATGATGAGAGAATTTTGTAAGGAAAAGACATTATCTGTATTTAATCTGGGCCGTTTGATCCTTATCTAACATTGCTATATAAAGAAGCCAAATATGAGATGAACTTCATACAACATATGTACCATAGAAAAGTGTGGAAATTATCGATGTTTAGCAATACTACAACTGCATGCTGTTTCATTTTAATATACAAGTTTTTATGCACACGCGAAATGCGTACCCAAATGTCGTGTTATGTGAGGTAGATACCAAAATGACATGTGATTAAACACATAAAAAAAGCGGTACCTTTAGGTTTAGAGCGTTCATATAAACCGTGATATATTTCAATGATTATAAAGATGATAAATAACAAAGCTATAAAACTGAGGTCTCCGAGAAAAATAGCTGTGCCAGACTGACAGATAAACATAAAAGAGATACGGACATTGAGGTGGTTTAACAATCATTCTATTTTTCAAATTTTGCTTCGGAACATAAAATTTAAACCAATTAAATATATCTCATTGTTTTAAGTAAAAAATATTGAATTACTTTTGAACGCCGTTTATTAATATAATTATTTGAATATGTCTAAAAGTAGGCAATGCAAATGTGATTCAAATTAAATAGCTAGTCGACCTCACCATAAACTGCTTGGCTACTGCTCTACCACCCACGATTTTATTTACATAAATTGAACATTGAATACACGCTGTCGTTGGGTCACCTCGCTCTCTCGCTGTCACTGGGTCGTCTCGCTCTCTTATGTACGTTATAATGCATTAAATTATGCCGGATTTATAATATGTGCCGTACTGCATATTTTGTGTATTTCGCTAAAATTATGCTCGGTCAAATAGATTTGATGAAGTTTCGCTCTCTAAGCTTAAGGAAAACAGTTTAAATTTTTCTAGCGCTATACGGCATTCCGGCGTATTGTAGCAGCGAGCAAAAGTTAAGCAGATACATCTTTATTAATTACACAAGTACTCAATCTATGCAAACAATTCAAGTGATTTCTGTGAACATCACTATCGAAAATATTACGTAAATGTTATCGTTTAAACAACTTTGTAATATTTTATGAATTTGAAATGTGTAATGGAAATTGCAATATTAATTAAATATTCTCTTATCGATATTCATTAACATTATAATTAAACTTATCTTAATTACCAATTCATTTTGAAATTTACTAATGTTGATTCTTACTGTAACCACATTTTACTTATCTTCTTAAAATCGAGATTGGAAAAGAGTGGAGAAAACGAGGAACAAGTTACCGGTGCAATATGAATGTTAATATTATCTGCATTTAATCACGACATCATTAATAACGCCGGCAAACGATTTTACTTTCACGTAGTTGTTGATAGTTAAGTTTTCAAGTTATTAAAACGGGATTCAAATAAAATGTTAAAATTTCACAAAGATAAAACAGTTTATGGAATGCAGGTTAAGCATGACAAGCGCACAAAGGCCAACGCCAGAGCGCTGTTTACTGAACAATTTCCGCCTTGCGCAGATGTTAGCCATAGCGACGCCTGTCTCTTCCTTCATATCCGCTTATAGTCTGTAATACCTTATAGTCTGTATCCGCTTATAGTTTATAGGCGGGCCGTATTGATATTTTTAGACCCATTGCAGATTACAGACTTTTGATCGGCCAATTATTTAATCGGATGCTTAACTTTTTTGAGGATTATAGTAAAGAGTGCGCACAACCAACGATTCTAAATTGGTCAATTAAAAAATTTTATAAACTAACGGATTCCCTTTCAATTAAAAAGTAAGCCAATTATCGGCACACTGCTTAATCAGCCAAGAGAGCGTGCAGACTTGCCAACTGTTTAATCGGTAATGCTCTCAGTTCGTTCCGAGATTTGGCGTGAAGGGTTGTGTGCGTACGTGAAGTGCAGTCTGTCTACTAGCAGTCTGCATATCAAACAGTCGGCCAACTTTTGGGTACTCTGCCCACTCACCATCGATCAAACAATTTAATCTGGTAGTATGTGAGGATGCAGGCCAATCCCACTAAACTATTGGCCGATCACTTTATCTCTAGTCTGCGGGGGCTCTTCCTGTTTAGACAACAATGCAGTTGAAGCAATTATTAAATATCATATATAATATTTATTACGTCATTTCTACTATACTTTCACGTGAACATGTCTAATTGTTTGAGCACAGGATAGAAGATGTTCAACAATTGATATTGATTTATTTTGAAAAAAAAAATACATGAAACTCGTATTCTATTCGCATCGCTTCAGTGCAATCAGACTGAATAAAAATGAAAGTTTGTTATGCGCTTTACTACTTCCTTTTCTCTATTCCCCGCGTCCCGCGCAGTGTACAGATACGTGAATAATGAAATATAATCGATAATTCTCTTTGGAGAGTAGTTTCGTGTGAATTAACTTGCGATCGTATAAATATTGATAATAATCTACGTAAAATCTATAGAAAATTGTACACAAGTAGATAAAGACATGTTTTCATCTTTGTGTATTTTTTAAGGTTTATGTGGAAAAAATGCACAAAATTTTGTGAAGTATTTTTATTTAATTTCATGTTAAGAGAAAAAAAAACAAAAAAGTAACTATATTTATGAAATATCCAATTAAATAAAATGAGACATTGTTAAATTAAATAAGCGAAGAAACATTTTGTTTGAAGAAGACATAAAATTAATATCGAAAACTTATATAATTAACTAATCAATTAAATTACACTGAATTTACGGATTACAATTTGTCTATTTAAGGCGTTCTAATTAAGTAATTTAGACAAATAATAAATAAAATAGAATGAAAATTAAAGTCACTGATCCATCCGCTGTGCATGAATTTCACGAAGTCTGTTCTTTATATTTGATCTAAACTGAGGCGTGAACTTTTAAAGCTGTCAACAGACAACATCTCTTTATTATGCACGTCGCACAATAGCCGTCGCGGTGCTCTGGTACGGATATTTATCGACATGAAATAGGAGACGGCTATAAGTTAGTTTAGAAGTTCGAATCTGTATCTGACTCAGTAAAGATTAATCATAATTACCTTGACAAATACTGAATAGAGTCATAATTACCTTGTCAAATATTGAACATAATCATCAACTCTAATAATGAACGTCTATGATGTAGAGCATCATATTTGTACTTATTGCTTTATAGAGCTTCCATCTTTTTAATATTCTCGGCAATGTCAGAATAAGTGGCGTATAGTGGATTCCAGACAATAACAGAATATATCTCTTAAGATGCAATAAATATATAATAATAAAATAATAAATAATAAAAAAATAAAAACACAACTTGAGAGAACGTACGCAAGTTGCTAGGTAATAATGAATTCAAAAATAATCATTATGTAAACTAGCGCATTATGCTCGCTTAAATATAAAGCTGATAGGGAAGGAAAAACGATAGGTCCTTTCAATCAGCCGAGTAAAAGTAAAACGCGCTGAAATAACTTTCTACAGTAAAAGCACTCTGAAATGACTGAAATCAAATAATAAGCTGCGTTCATTTATTTCTCCTCTAAAAACGTATTAATATAAAATAAATTAGCGTCGTTGATATTAAATACGTATTTCTATTCAAAATATTAGATCGCATAAACAAAGAAAAGCGAGTAAAATTTATGAGTATTCTACGTATACTGAATAGTGCAGAGTTTGTATCCACTAAACAAATTGAAGTACGCTCTAACCTAACTTAACCGCACAGCAAAATGACTACTCTATCGAGATGAAACACATATTTTTATATCGTTGAAGTGAAAACTTCTTTAGGCCTATTAAGCGCTGCACACCTTTTCTGAGGAGCGAAGGAATTTGAGCCGTCATGCTCAGGTCGGTGATATCCTCGGCTCCCTTTGGCATCGGATATGTGAATTACTTTTTAACTGCATCATGCACATTTTTGAAAAATCAAGTCAACTACTTTTTAAGCGCACCCATGCGCACTTTCTGTACATAAACTTTAAAATTAGAAGTTTTCACTTTAATCGTGCACTCATAAGTATACACCACAATTTTTTTTATAATTAGAATCATTCGTTCTTTGATAAATTAATTTTCCTTTTTGGCACGAAGAAGAAATTGGCTTTCCTGTCTCGATAAAACCTATATTTTTTTATTCATCTAAATGGTCATAGATTTTTTTATGATATTTTCTAATGTAAGAACATTTATCTGTGCGTCCGTCTGTATGTGTACCATAGGCATTTTTCTTAGAAACCAGCGATGTAGTAACTCTATACTGAGCATAGCGATAAAGCGTAAATCCACGTAAAATCAGTAATGAGCTTTCAAAAATGTTTTTTGACAATTTTTGACAATCAAAATAAAGTGCTGGCATTTTTTTATTTACGAGGATTTAAAAATTATTTATTTTAGAATTTAACGTAATGTAACAAGGGTATCAATAGATATGTAATCAAATATTTTCTCATAAGCTGTTTTGAAATAGAAACATAAAATTGGCGTAAAGCTCATTAACTCCCCTGTATTTTAATACTTTATAAAATATGAAGTTTGAAAGCGGGGCAAATGAATAACCCGATTATTATTTAAACTTAATGTTAAATTCAAGTGTAATTTATAAGTATTCCGAATAATTTGACAAAAATTTATGTATGACATATTATTGAAAATGTTTGAAAATATCTGCTGAGATAAATATTTATTCAGTGAAATCTGAATAATATTATCCGAGTCCACGTCCTTCATTTTTTTCCATCACTATTTTCAGAATTATATGCCTAATAAATATTTATGTGAATAATTTTGAGTTTTATTTAAAGTTTCATAGTTTTGGCAGGCAGTATTAGGGCTGAGTTGGAACCCAAATTCCAGCGACTAAGTCTCGATTTGAAACAGATAGAACTAATTTAAAAACAACAGACCCTAAAGTCTCACAATTTAGTGGGGCAGTATGCCTGCAGTGTCAGAACTAAAGGCCGTAAACCCGGAATTCAGTGACAGAATCAGAAATACTAACTTGAAAACCACCATTTTACAATTTAAGCAGGTTGTACCCCCACAGCGTCAACACTTAGGAGTTGGACCCGATATTTAGTGACAGAATCTCTGATTTAGTGCCACAATACTAAGTCTTACGGTTTAGACAAGCCGTAGTCCTGCAGCATTATAACAGAGGAGTTGGAAGCTGAAGTCCAATGACAGAGTTTTGACTTGAAATCCACAATATTCTTTTAAAAAGAGCAGATACTCGGGTCTCACAGTTTAGATGGGTATATAATACTGCTGCAGTATGAGAACTGAGGAGTTGGAACCGGGAGTGCAACGACAGAGTTTCTGCTTGAGACCCACAATACAAATATAAAAACAGCAACATCAAGTTTCACGGTTTATCTGAGTATACCTATATCAGGATTTATGGATCAAAGGTTGAAATGATATTGTGTGTACCCGTATATACTTACATACTTATTTGCCCTATTACCTTCTTGTCAAGATAAGCCAAACGGGTCCAAACTTAATGAGTTTACGCCTTATCGCTAAAGAGATCCTGTCACTAAATTTCCGGCTTCATCATCGCACCCAGATTTTGCTAAAAAGCAAACCCCACTAGTGTTTTATTAGATTATAGTTAGACACCAATCACTGAAACACGATGATGACATCTGCGCTCTTTAATGTTCCGTCAGAATTCCACAAAGCTATTTGACAGGGTCTGTATTCGAACACTCAAATTCATTGAGCTTTTTTGAATAACCAAATGTTTGTGACACAAAAACAATCCATAAAATAATTACAACTACCATATGAATATTTTATGCTAAATAGAAATATGACACATTTTCAAATTCAAATTATAAAATATAAAATTTATGACAGTTCTGTTAATTCTGATTTATATCAAAATAACTGGCCTTGCAGACGTTTTTCTACACTTTGAAACACAACGACACCTATCGGGACCAGATTTTGTGAATTTCATTTTTGGTACTAAACTGACATATATTGTGAATGTGATTCATTTTAGCCAATAAATAAAGAAATTTTTAATAACTTAACTACAGTGCTCGCTATAGAATCATTCTATAGCTATGAAATTCGTCTTGACAAAACATATCTACCGTGTGAATATGACCTCAATCGGTCAAGTCGTTCATAAGTTACACGATCACTAGCGGACACACCAATCATTATATATAATAACAAATATACAATGAAACGTGTCAATTCTAAAATTTCGATAATCGGTTTATAAAATAAGTCAGTTAACGAAATAACACCTTGCAATTAAAAATTAAATATTCTTGGATCGCTATTTTAACACAAAACTTATATTTAAATATAATTAAAAATCTGTATCAGTATCATCTTAGACGTTTCGAGTTTGATTCCCTGTATTTGCTATTTAACATTCTCGTTGTAACACTTACTACATTTTCTTTTGATTGAGCAATAGTACGTATAATAGCTATGTTATAAATTAAGTAAAATACTCCTATGTCACATTAAGCATTAAGCTTTAGTTGTCAACTTTATCATTTGACTATACTGGCCATCATCTAGCATCAACTGAATAATGTCGGCATTAAACATTAACATACTTAATTCATTCTCACTGCACATCTCAAAATTCTACTCAGAACGTGAATAGTGAATCACTTCAATATGGCAAGAAATATTTTCATGTCTTACATTTCATAAGTGTTAATAAAATTTTAAACCTTTTATACTACATGTGTATGTAGAACATACTTCTCTTCTGTAGAACATACTGAGCTTCTTTTATACAACTATGCCAAACGTTGATTATTGTAATCACATACCGCGATCCAGAGCAGAATGTAAGTGCTCAACGCTTCTAGAATAATTGACATTGGCAGTATTTTGGAATGGATCAAAAAATATTGCTATATTAAAACAAGAAAAGATAATTGGAAATATTTCGGAGTACCTCCATGATGTAATAGTTGAATGTAATCATACAGCATTTTAAGAAATTCAATATGTAAAGTTTTTCATGAAATGTCAAGGTTTAAGAAAAATTTTAAGCTTATGTAATTTGGCTTAGTAACGTTTCGTAAACGTCCATATAGAAATTATTAGTCTGTGATTATCAAGAAAGTGCAAACTCAATTGTAATTTTTCCCATACATATACATTAGTTATGGATCAAAAAGTTATAAATCTAGCGGTTACGTGTTGATTAAGTTTGGTATCCAGTAATAAATAATGTGATAAATATCTTATGGAACTTCAGTTTCCATAAAAACGTGCAAACTGATTTAATCAACTATACGATCATGGTTCACGTGCTTTCCCTCTGCCGCAACTTGCGTAAATGTTTTAGTGTTTTATATATTTATTGTTTTATTTTATTGTTGAGACTTATAAGGTTTTTGTATTATTGGGCTCATAATGTACTCGTCGTTTAAGCGCCGAACACCCCCTCGCCACACACATATTGGCCTGCTCTCGCTATCCAAACGGGAGCGTGACTTTTAAAAAGCGACCTACCCTAATCAAGTTTTTCCGCCCAACGAGTTATACTTTCTTTAGCTCATAAATTACTAAGTACGTGGGAAATTTGAGAAAGTTACGAACGGTTGGAAATATATACAAAAAATTGACCAATTGTTTGTCGAAACATACGTAAGTTAGGGTTCTGTATTTACCTAGAGATAACTCACTAAAATTAATTATAAAAATTAATAAAATATCATTTCAAAATTAAATAGATAATGCCAATTTAAATAACTCAATTTTTTTTTAGATTTTTCAAGCTCATGATTCAAAAATTAAATCATGTGGATAAATTGCGCGATAATTAAAAGTTCAATATTTTGCAAAAAGGGTTTAAAAGATAAAAGTGGTGACAATAGTTTTAGTTTTGGTTTAAAATACTTATTTATAGTTACATTATTTGAAGACATGGGAGGGAGAAAAAATTCTCTGCAATTTTATCTTTTCTCAAGAAAATTTGAATATTTTGTTAGGATTAAAATTAATTGATTTTCGTACGAAACCTGTGCTTGAAAATTTTATATATGTAGTTAAACTGCAGGAACTGTGACGCTGTAACAGACAGACAGATAAGATAAAATTATAAATGCTTATTGTTTTACTACAGAACACTAACAGAACAGAACACCTTTCTCGAAATATGACTATAATATTTTTGAAGTTTAGGTTTTTTTTACTTTTACTAAAGAAACAAATAACTTTTTCGCTGCATTTATTAGTACAGATCCGTATATTCTGCTTGAGTTCATATTATATCAAAATAATTGACTGGCTTTGATAAAGTTTTTATTATTACATTGCTTAGTTACAGTTTAACATATGTTGCATTCACTGTCATAATCTATATGTAGTCTTCACCTTTGTAATATCAAATATCTGTAAATTACGTCACTCGCACTAAATGTGGTAGCAAGATAATGTAACGGTTAACAGATATAGGAGTAGTTAAATTTCTAAAACTCATAAATATGTACTTTAACTAGGTTTTTTTTATTTCAAACGAAAAAACAAGTTTTGTTGTAAAAACAATTTTTGTCGTATCCTAAAAAATCGCAAGAGGGAACCGCCAGTAAAAGTGGATGTCTTTATTAGCGCTTCGAACATTTTCTGCTAAAAGTTTAAGGAAAAAAACAAAGACAAAAATTTTTAAATTAAAGAATATCACTGAAAAGAAAACCGAAAATCAGAATAACTTGGCGTTATATACAGGACATATGTCAATTTTTGTTTGAAAAACTATCACGTCTACTAAAAAAGGAAAAAACAAAATATAATAATAGCTTTTGTTTTTATTACAATAAATATGAGAAGTAAGTCATAGCATTAACGTATTTAATCAAGAATCTAGTTTATAAAATTAAAAAACCTGTGGCAGAGTTCGTGGCAAAAAAAGATTTTGACAATTTAAAAACCATACGACCAGAAAAAAAATTCAATTTTGTAATTTCATAAAAAGTAAATGTGTAATATATAGACTTACCATTATTTACCTGTGTAAAAAAATTTTGCCTTTGTAATCATATAAGGGATGTATGTGTTGTCAAATATCCTATGCATTAAAATGTAATCAGCTAAATGTATTTAAATTTTCTGCCATAAAATATTACGCACAGGAAGTACCCTTAGGGCGGACGACTGCAAAATAAAACAGAAATAATATAATGGCGAATTCGCAAAACAGACGAAAAAAAAAATTTATGCGAAATTAGAATTTATGGCCGAGTTTTACGCTTACGTTCACCTACGGAACATAGCGCCGCGCACCACCAGACATTAGTGGACCGTTGCAGCTTTGTTCGAGAGAAAATGGTATCTGCGTTATTATCTCCGATAAACTTAAAATATTCCGTCATACCTTTGTATGAATAAGAGGTTTTGTACAAAATATATGTAAATCAGTATCAAGTCACGATTTTAGACAAAGTCGTTTGCGCGCCTTCCGAATTGTTGGAATTTAATTCACTTTGGCGCCTTGTTGCTTTTTAAGGAAGTTACTGTAATCGGTTTCCGGAACATCTGTGTGCATTCATTTGATGATGCTTTTATTGCTGGGCGTATTTCTGGGAAAACGTGTTCGTTTTCTACACGAATCCCTGGTGTAGGTAACGAATTTTATTATAATGTGATTAGTGGAATCTACGGACTTGTGATTTTGTTACAATTTTCAGACATATGCCATTAATTTATAATTTATTATAGAAAAGAAAACAACGGTCAAGTGCGAGTTTAACCCACGGAAGGTTCCATATTCCATTGAAGTTAAATTATTTTATCTATCAAAAGCAATCACTAAAATGGACTTCTTATCGTAATAAATATTTAATAATACTTAATGTCATTAAGTTTGGAGAACATATATATTGTCGTAAATATCTGAAAAACTATGACATCTAGATTTATTGTTTTTATTTTTCTACATCCTTTGCGTATCCAACGAGTAGTTTCGGAGATAAAAAAATGTTTTTCCGTACCCAGCGGATGCGGATGCACCCCGGGAAATTATTTTCCACAGAATATCTCGAAACCCCTTACACAAAATTATGAAAAATAATTTTGACATCCATATAACTTGTTCTTTCAATTGATATCCTGTACAATAGTGAAATGAAAAATATTTCAATACGTGAAAATGTTTTTATACAAAAAATTTCGAATGTAAATTTTCGAGGAGTATGAGAGTTACGGTGCTTTATATTTTCGCTGTTTCTACGTCAATTAGTTTCTGAGAAAAAAGTTAGATATTGTTAGCAATAAGGTAAATAAGAGGTCAAGTAATAACAGAATAAAGTAAATAAGAGGTCCTTGGCTTCTTATTTTGAAATACTCAGAAAGGTTTATTAGAAAATAGTGTTTGGGAATAACAACAAAGAGTTAATTTAACCAAATGAAATATAAAATCTGATAATGAAAAAGTAATGATATTTTCGTCCCGCGGTATGTCGGACTAAGGCCTAAGGCCTACAATGACGCAACGTACCGCAAGATCCTGGCTTTGACTCCCGGTTGTCCGTCAAGCGGGTAAATATCATATTCGTAATCGAGTAGCTAAAATACCACAGATCAGTGATGAGCAGCAGCCACACTGGTGCGAGAAACTATACACTGCGAACGCCAGGCTGCCTGCCCCAAATGGCGATTATGGGCATTATCTATAATGATACATGTATTGAGAGAGGCCTACGTGGAGCAGTGAATGGAGATGGGTTACTGATGATGATGGAAAAAAATTGTCTATCTAAGTATCTGTATTTTTAAAATAAATATTTAAATGTAATACAATATATTTAAATATTTACCGCATTATGATTTTACAATGCGACGATAAATATTTTTAATGCAAATAAATCTCTTTTAGCGTCCCGCTTAAATATAAAATTTCAGCCCATTCGAGCTCAGACGGGCGTTAAAACGATTGAAACTCGTGTTTGTGACTTTGAAACTTCAGACTGATACGGGCAATCCGGCTGTGTAAAATACGAGTAATTATAAACTTTCTATAAGGTGTCTATTCCGGGCGAATGCTAGTGTCTTGGCAGGGCGCGGCCGGGTGCGCAACCTTGTGTTATTTACGACGTGCGGCCGCCCGCCGTAAATGTACGCTGTTAGCGATCAGTTACATTATGTACGTTAACCGCTTTGTTTGAGATGGTAAAAGCAACGCAAGGTGGACGTAGATATGATTGAAACAATATTGCCGTTTATTTGTTTCATCCCCTTTCATTTATTTAACCTTTCTTTTAACGTAATTAATATTGTTATTGTTTATTATGAACTTGCAATATCATCAGAAAGGAGAAAGTGTCGCGCGAGAATCCAAGAGGAGACAGTAAGGGTATTTTCGAAGGAAATTTGAATGAATAAAAATTGTTTGTAAGGTTGTGAATAAATCGGAAGTAAGTAAATCAAATTTAACTCCTAAATCATTATTTCAATGCGTAAGCATAAAGGCATCCCTCCATGCGCCAGTAACGTATTCATACTCGAGACGAGCGTATGCCAGACCGTAGCTCATTACAGAGCATTTGACCTCAGGAGAACGCAGCGATCAAATGGATAAGAGCATCGATATCACGTTGCAGCAATTTACAATCAACTGTACTCCTAAAGTAAACCTTCATGTAATCCACAAATAGAAGGCAGTGTGCAGTTTTCACTACATTACCAACTTTAGCTATCAAGATAGTAAACAGTAAATGCACGAGATTCAAATCCTTGCTCACTCTTGATCGCACAAAATAAGAATTAAATATAAAATTTAAATCTAATACGTGTATATCGCGGTTTGAGCTCGCATTACACAAATACTATAAAATATATAATTGGTAATTTGAGAGACGTATCATTTAATTTGAATGTGATATGTCGCTCAGTTATTGATATATCGCAACCAGTGCCAAACGTTTTCTCGTTTCACTAACACGACATTAATTTCACACACCACGTTGGTTTCGACACTTTGTGTATTTATTTTTCATTTATGCTACAGCTACCATTGCTATGAAACAGTATGATGTGTATTTATATACACAAAGATAATAGTTATGTCTAGTATTGTAGCCATAAAAATCTCAAAATAAATCACTAATAATCTACTTAAAAATAAATTGGTTCCATATTTTTTGATAAATAATATTATTATATTTTTTAAACGCTAACCTTCACTATCTATATACGTGTTTTTTAACAATTACCACTTGTGACATTATGGTGTTATGTTACAAGTGGTTAAAAAATCGATCTAATTTTTCTTTTCTATTTATTAAAAATTTGAATGTCATTCGTTTAAAACCATAATACAATACGTATTTCAAATTCATGCGTGCGGCCCTCTAGTGTCGAACATAAATAAAATTAGTTACACTAAAATATTTTTCAAGCAATTAATAAAATTAACGTAATAATCTTGTATGATTGTCTGTGACGAACTTGATTTTCTTTGTATTGAGCTAAAAACATGACATAGCTAAGCTAAAAAAATAACAGAAATGTTACCAAAAACCTACAAAACAATATAAACGAACAGAAAGATATACAAATATTTCAAAAATCGGTATTTCTACTCTACAATTTGTTTATTGTAACGTACACACATATATATACACATATATGTATATATATATATATATGTGTGTACATATATATATATACACACATATATATATATATATATATATATATATATATATATGTATATATATATATACACACACATATATAAATATATTTTAAAGTCATTGATGACACTGATGTTCATGTATTAACCTGTATTGACTTTCAAACAGGAAAAGATAGTTTTGAGTGTATTTAAAATGAGTAAATTGGACAAAAAATATGCCCTGCAAAGTTACAAATAATGACAGCTTTTATGTTCTTTCGCAGGTATGCAAAAAAGTCCCTTTTTTGTTTTCAAAATCACTGCTCCCTTTGGCCAAGGACTTTCGAAAATCGACGAACAAAAAACGTGTATTGCGTGCTCACTTACCCACTGCACCGTGAGTCGAAAAAGGAAGTTTGACACGATCCCACCGTTTGACACGATTTCCACGATAGTGCCGTTTTTTGATATTAGTTTTGCTGGAAAATTTTATACAAATACAGTTAATAAATAACTAAATAACTTTTAAGAAATTGTGAATAGGTATACATACAGTCTACATTTACTACATTAGTGGGACACGGGAAATATTTCATCTAAAATTCCATATCCCAACAGCAAAAGAAGAGGCTGGGGCTAATTTCTATGACGATCTTGCGTGAAGTGACAAAACGCCGTGTCAGACCGAATATACGATGTGAAAGCTCCTTGCGTGACTGCGAAATTATGAGACACGTTAATTAACTTTCAAAACAAATCCATTATTATTGAATTAGACTTCGTTGTAATTGGAATAATTTAATGTTTATTCAGCTTTTTCATCTATCTTATTATTTCTTCCACACATTTAATCTTGAAATCGAAACTTATTTAGATATTTAATTTTGGATGTTTTAAAATACATAACCCATATAAGCGAAGACAAATGAATGACATACAAAAACTCAAAATTAACCGTTTTTAATACATTTCATAATTGAATATATTTAGCGCTAATTTTGTAGAAATCCATTATTCACAATTAAATGAAACTATGTGATGTAGTATTATTTCTACTTTCTTTAAGATCTTTACCACGACCTAGGTTTCGTTGTATTACTACATCTTCAGGTGGGCTATTAGCAAAGATTATTATTTTCAGACGACATTTCAGCACAGCAACTGTCGTTTTTGTTGATTGATTTGACGAATATTTATCTTTGGACCTATTCGGGCCTTTGAGTTAAGATCTACGAGTATATGTATGTTTCAAACGTAGTCTTAAGTATATTATTTAATAACCAAACACAAAAAACCGACCAAAACACTTAGAAATAAAAGATATTTACGTTAAGTTTCTTCGAATTTGACTCCATTTTGCCGGGATAGAATTTTAAATGCTTTTTGAGAAAAGTGACAATATATTGTTACCAATATCTTGTTATCGATACATTATTGGAACTCATCGTTTCCCTCTTAATACATTACGTTTAGATAAGATTAGATATTCATAATTTCTCTCGGGACAATGAGCCGTGGTTTCGTACACGACCGGATGATACAGGCGCAGTAGGCACCTCGCTCAGCAAAGCTGGCACAAATAGGTGAAATAATAAATACAAGCCAGTAAACCGAGACAGGAAATAATGTGAACTGTGCCGCTTATAAATTGGCAATTATTCAAATTAATTATAATATTCAAAAATATTCAAATCAAACCTTTGGTTTCTTGCAGCTAAGGATTGTGAAGGATTAAAGATTATTTTGCAGAAAATACATTTTATCTCGAAAACGGATCTTATATTTCTTGGGTTAATCTTTTATATATCCAAAGATTGATATTTTTGCGTTACGTGAGTTTATTATTATGTAATAAACTGATTGACTGTTGTCTAAATTGTTTAATATAATAAACAGTTTGACATTATTATAATTATTCTCTCCACATAAGAGAAAACACAAAGTGGTAATATCGTGGTCGCATTTAATATGTTATTGCCACTATATTAACATTCTTTAATTTTATGTAGATTTTGGAGAGCTTCAATCAAAATAGATCGTGACACATATAAACTTACGTTTTCAAAACTACCTAATAATATCTACTTAATGTTAGATTTCTATTTATGTTAAGTTCATGTTGCAGTTTTTTTGGGTATTGTATGTTTACCGAATAGGGCAAAGTGTGTACTCACATAATAAATTAAGGTATGCTCTCTTACAACCACACAACAAAATAGCTATCCTATCTAGATGAAACATATATTTTTATTTTTGAAGTGAAAACTCTTTTAGGCGCACCATGAGCTTTGCACTTTTTCTGAGCAGTGAACGAAACTGAGCCGTCACGCTCGGGACAGTGATGCATCACGCTCGGACCAGTGATACTGAATCGAGTAAACTCGGCTCGCTTCGGCGCGGTTAGGTGAACCATATTGTTACTTTTTATACAAATATTATAAAATTAGAAATTTCACTTCCATCGTATAGTAATGAGAACACGTCAGAAATTCTTTAAAAAGGTTACTTTTCTTTTTGGTATCACGAAGAAACTAGCTCTCTTTTCTGGATAAAAACTAGACTTTTTTATTTATCTAAGTTGTCATCGAGTTTTTATCATGTGTTCTCATATAAGATCATTTATCTGTCCGTCCGACCGACGTTGAAACTCAATACGTTGAAACTCGATATTTGGCATAGTGAAAAGTACATTCGCCATCATAAATCTCAATATTGAGGCTTCAAAAATATTATACTATATACAAGCCAACATAAATACCTGGATTTTTGTTTTGTTACGATGCTTTAAAAATTACTTATTTTAATATTAAATGTAGGGAATTTCTACAGATATGAATGAATTAGTCCAAAAACATTTTCTGTGTTTATATTTGTTATCACATTGTCTATCTTTATTTCTAACACAGTGCTGCTTTCATTATTTCTTCAACAACCTCAGCAATCATATGCAACTAAACACGCGTTGACGGATATGGGAGACATTTAGTCGGAAGCGCATGCCTCTTAACGTATGCATTGAAACCGCTACTGACCTTGTCCGACAAAAGTCGGTAGTTGTCCGCTGCCGACTCTTTAACTCGTCCATATGTGTTGCGCGTAAAATTATAGAAATTTTAAATGGCGAGAGATGGATCGATGTGAAAAAATTATAAGGTAAATTATAAAGGTTTTTATCTATGGAACCCTAAAAAGTGATGGTCACAATGAAAATAACTCACTATTATTATTTCATTAATGTATGAATGTATAGAGAATTGACGAATTATATGCGTTGTTAGGTATTATTTTCTTTTTATAATCTAATTTCAACTAAAATTTCATCATGATTAGTGCCAAAAAAAACTTTTAAAAAATCAAAGCTTACATTGACAAAAATTATGCTGATTTTAATCTTTATAAATGATTAAGCTATCTGCACGAAATTAATTTTTTTCAAAATAACGGAAAACTGGAAAATCTCACATTGCAACTGAAAAAAATTCATTTAAAATAGCTGCAAGCGGGTATGACGTGAAAACTCTCGTCCTGCAGCAGACTCCAGCACGTGCTCTGCCGTGGTGTATCATTATAAAAACTCTGTTATTATCAACCGCAATGTTTCCTAAGATAAATATTTCCTTTGTATATAAATTACTTTCCTTATATTGCAGTGCATTTATATATTTCTATATTTACATTATTAACTGTGAAAACGTATCCAATTCATATTATCTCATAATGGTCTGGAAAATGTGATACATATTTTTGTATCAGTATACTCATTCAAACTAGCAAAAACGATCTACGAGTGTTATGCATATACTATAATATATATGTATATATATATATATATATATATATATATATATATTTATATAAATATATTTATATATCTTTTTATAAAAAGCATGCTTCTATCCATCAATGGGCAATGTGATTTTAGTTCCAGGTGTATTTTTAAGAGTAGACCAATTTAAAAAAAAATCCGGTTTCAACCGTCCCCATACCAGGGGCATTCATTTTAATCTTGTTTCTTGCTCCTATCTTATCTCGTCCTTCTACACACCAATATATATTATACACCAGGTATTAGTGTAAATTGTAGACTTCCTGATTTTTCGCCCTCTAATATTATTTTTCCTCGCAGGAGCTTTCGGAAATGATCGTATAGGTTCCGGTGAAAATACATGTTTGAGCACTTGTACTGGATTTTGGAAAAGAATTCTGAATATTAATGCTGCTGTGATGATAATGGATAATTGTAATTACAAGTTTCTGGACATTCAATTATGTATTGCTGGTCAGTTCTTGGGACTGTTGAACTATCGACAGCCTCTTGTTGAATGTCCATCTCTACCGATGGTTCATGATTTAAGACATAAAGCGATAGTGGTGGTGTTTCCTCTTCAGGTGGGCTAGTATTTAGTACAGGAACTATTGCCGCCTCTGCTGTAATTTCTGGATTTAGTCTATCTGTAACAAATGCAGGAGCAAAATCGAGCTCAGTATACAGATTCCGGTTATATGCGTAAGTTCCTGTTGTACGAAAGTCGGCTTGAATATTTGAGGGCCTAAGAGCAATTGGCATAGCAGTCTCTACAATCCCTGGAATAACATAAATGGACATCGATCATCCTGGATGGTTTCACATCCATGCAATCCAGGCTAAATTTAGAGCATTCTTCAAAGGACCATATGCAGATCGATCGAGCCGCTTGAGTGTGTGAGAGCAGTGGGGTGAGAAAGATAGTAAGATAATGTCATTGTTCTTGCAAAAGTTTTGTGCGTTAATATAGACGTTTGAAGAGTGATTATCGAGCAGAAGCAACACCTTATTTGACGGACACACATTTGTATGTTTTTGAAAGTATTTCAGGAAATTTATAAATGTTTTATACTGCATCCAGACAGAGTGTTTGGTAGCTCCAGCAGAGTCTATGGTCCCATCCCTAATAAAACGATCTTGGTAACGCACTCACGGAAGACATAGAATGGCGGAATTACGTTTCCCAGGGCATTCGCTGGAAAGATAACTGTGGCTAATGTACCATTTTCCGCTGAAGTTACTGAATCTACTTGTTGAGCACCATGTTTAGCCACTACTCTGTCGGGCACACATAATAGCAGTTATACATGTTTCGTCAGCGTTATAAATGTTTTGAGGCCCAAACGTATGACGGTCCATGACAATGGTCAAATTGAAACCACAATAATTGGAAAATTCTCCGAGCAAAAATACTTACTTTTGGTTAAAAAAACAAAATAGGGTCTTCTAAAAAGAGCTAAAGCGCACGGAGAGCAAAGCAACTCTGACTTTCGTGTTCAGATTGGTCGTCCGCTTCATTCTCCTCTTGGACTCCTCACCGTCCCATCAACAGTTTGCGAGATATTCGTGTTGTTTCAACCGGCCTTTGTTTCAATCGTACCCAGTCTACCATATATATATATATATATATATATATATATATATATATATATATATATATATATACTTTGAATCTTAATAGTTCACGAAAGGTATTAAAAGGTGAAAGTAGGAAAAGTACGTCAAATACACAGGTTATTTAATCTGTATTTCCTTGTGAATATAGGGTACTTTAAATAACGAAGGAAAACATTTTTCTTCGTGTTAAAATATAATGACAAATTTTTAACGCACGTACGTCACCACTGTGGTGCGTTGGTTTGATTACAAAATATAAGAGGTTACTCTCGTAGCAATAAGTCCACTATATGTATTAATTTTTTGCACTGACATATATAAACAAATAAATGAAACTTTTACTCAATTTATCTATATTAATTTTATCTTAGTGATCTTTATTAAAGACGACAAATTATAATATTTAAGATTAAATTGCCTTATTACGAGTATATAAACTAAGTTTGGTGGGAGTCATCTTGTAAACACAGGGCGAGTGAAGAACAGGAGCGTAACCAAATACTTATTAAAAGCGATTTATATACACGTAATAAATAAACCATAATACCCATAATAAATAAATTATTTTGAGTAAAAATTTCAGTAGTCAATAGGCAGGCAATAATCTTGCTCCATAAGGACCAATGAGTTGGATGAGTTGGAGATGGAACCTAGAGTTTAATGATAGAGATCGTAGGCGACTCTTTACAATTTATTTCTTGTCTATTCTTGATACCCACAATACTATTTAAAAAACTGCAGATCCTAAAGTCTAACAGTTTAGACAGGCAGCACCCCTACAGTATCAGAACTGAGGAGTTGGAACCTGAAGTTTGATGACAAAGTTCCTACTTGAGACGGATAGTACTAATATAAAAATAGCAGGTCCTCAAGTTTCACCACGAAGGCCGTACCCTATAGCTCCAAGTCTGAGGATTTGGAATCCGAAGTTCAATGGCTGAGTCTGTGCTAAAGATTCACAATACTCGTACTCTTTTAAAATAGCAGATCTTCAGGTCTCAAAATTTAGGTGGGTAGTATCCCTGTAGCATGTTACTAAAGAGTTGGGACCCGAAGATTAATGACGGAGTTTGTGCTTGAAACCCACAATAATAATTTAAAAACAGTAGATCTCCAAATTTTACATTTTAGGCAGATATACTTATCTATCTATTTACCCTACTAACTTCTTGCTACGTCACGACGAATATATGTACTTTAATCGTACCTAAATAGATTTTAAAATTTGGCCCCGAAAAAGTTATTGATATATTCGTACGAAACATGTACTTGAAAAATTTTATTGATGTGGATAAAACTGTAGGAATTTAAGGCTGTAACAAACGGACAAACAGATAAGACGAAATTATAAAGGTTTCTTGTTTTAATACAGAACCCAAAAAAACTACCAAATACAAAATTGCATCCAGATTTATATTTTGATTGGAGCATTAGACGCTTTATTTTCTGTTTATTTTCTTGTTATTATGATTAAAACTATATTTTCATTAATTTATAGTAATGTACTCAATAAATTTTACCTCAAATCTATAAAATATACATATCACACTCACTTAATATCATGCTCGATTATAATGTTGGAATTATACCGTACACAAAACTAAATGCATGAATAAAGTCGCGAAAACACGCAGCGATCTTATTATGTTTTTGGCGCTCAGTCGGTTCTGCCGCCAGTCGGATGCGTTAGGTATTTGCTTTCTCAAGCGTTACATATTTTTAACGTGACCTAATGACTCACATGTAGCTAAAAAATTCGTTTCAAAAAGAAAAGTTTAATATAATTTCTTTATAGAGAATTTGTAGAAGACTATCTTAAGAGGAGCCAAATATCCATCAAGTATTGTAAAGTGCTTAACAGAAAAGTTAGATACATTATATAGAGTCGTCTACGATCTCATTGTACTCGACTTTGATAGAGAATATCGCTACGGTATAATGTTGCGATATTACATGTTTTCTAAAGGAGTTACGGATAATTTTATATATTGACACTCCACATAAAGCTTATGGAATATTCTTGCCTTTGAAAGAAGTTTAACTAAGGTTTATCCGAAAATGGTAGCGATACCGCTAGGTATAACATATAATTAAACTGTGAAAGAGTAATATCTGTACACATAAAATATTTTAAAATTAAGATTTAAATGGATTCCAAGTTCTATTAAAATACCGTAAAGCTTGCAGATAAATAATACCTTAATAAGAAAAAATATATAACTTCGGCACTAAATAATCTCTTACTCCACAAATTTTCATTTTTAAGGTTCCGTGCCTACTTCAAACGCAAAAAGGGAACCTTCATAAGATCACTCATTTCTGACCGGCTGTCCGTCTGTCTTTGACGTTTTTCGCAAAACTCGTTTGACGTAGACATTTGATATTTATCATAGTAATTAAGCATATTAATTCGCACATAACTCATGGCTAACATACAAAAATGAAAAAAACTATGGTTTTAAAATTATATTTTATTATTTTTATTTAAAATTATATATTATTTTTATTTAAAATTATATATGTTGTATATATGTTTTATGTGGTATATATGTTCCCCAAACTTAATTACATTAAGTTTTATTAAATATTTATTAAGCTGCGAAGTTCATATTAGTGATGGCTTTTGATAAATAAGGTAATTTCACTTCAAAGAAATATGGAACCCTCCGTGGATGAGACACGCACTTGGCCAATGTTTTTTTTTAATTATTAACTATAAATAAATGACTTATGTCTGAAAACTAACAATATTACAAATCCGTAGGTTCACTAATAATTTTATAAAAAACATTCAATTAATGACATTATGATAAAATTTGTTACCTACAACAAAGATTCGTGAAGAAAACGAACATAGTTTTATACTAATAAGCCCACTAATAAAAGTATCGTCAAATTAATGTACACAGATGTTCCGGAAACCGATTACAGTAACTTCCTCGAAAATCAACAAGGCGCCAAAGTAAATTAAATTCCAACAATTCGGAAGTCGCGCAAACGACTTTGTCTAAAATCGTGAGTTGATGCTGATTTACATAAATTTTATGCAAAACCTCTTATTCATGCAAAGGTATCACGAAATATTTTAAGTTTAGCGGAAATAATAACGAAGATGGCGTTTTCTCTCGAACGAAGCTGCGACGGACCACTAATGTCTGGCGGCGCGCGGCGCTATGTCCCGCAGGTGGAGGCAGTCAAAAAACGCGCCCATAAATTCTAATTTCACGTCGATTTTTTTTTCATCTGTTTTACGAATCCACCGTTATATTATTTCAATTTTATTTTGCAGTAGCTAATCCTAATGCTACTTCCTGTGCACTGTATTTTAGGACAGAAAATATTCCTTGCACAATAAAGTTGTAAAAAATATTTATATTCACGCGACAACTGAGTGATAACAGTGCGTAATATGAAGGCTATCGCAAAGGAAATTTGTTTAAAAATTTTTATTCGTACGAGAAGCAGATTTATTTCTGGTTAATTTTATTTTTCTTTGATATTCATACGTAAGTCAAGTGTACTTTAAGAAATACTCAAAAAGCTAGCCCGGTGAATTCAATATTTCAAAAGGCAACAGTTCCTTTGAATAGTTTATACGAAGAGAACACCTTACACGGAAGTAAAATTGCTTCGGAGTCATCGTTTCGTCTGCATATCGAAAGTTTGAAGTAGGTACCTGCCCCTCGCTGTATAGGCGGAGGACGGAACGTACGGTAGATTTTCTCCGAATAGCAAAACCCTATTAAGATTTCAAATAAAAATGTCACTCTTCTCCGAGCCTGCGTTAAATCTAAGGTAACCTTAGGTTCCAATACGCAGCAAAACAAAAATTCAAATTAGCATATTTGAAGGGTGAGAGGCGTCGGTGTGAACCAAAATGTGTTTCGATTAAATAAAAGGATTTGAATGAATAATTAAATATTTAAAATGTTGCGAGCGCTTAGTCAATATTCCAAACGTTTTACACTTTTCTTCGTATTTCCACACTTCCTACACATTACAGTTTTAATTCGAAGGAACCCCTTATGCTTTGATTAGCATATTTTTTTCGTTCGGCTAGCTTTTATTAACTTTTCTTATTTTGAAACGTTGGTATTGACTAGTGAACAGATTGATCCTTTCCAATTCTACGGGTATTAGGGTTATTTCTAACCGATTAGTTTTATAAAACAATACATTTTAAATTTATTTTTAAGCAAATCGGATGGTAAAAGTTTTGACATTTTACTGCCTCCTAAGGAGAAAGAATATTTCAAGTTTTACATCAAACCTTTCAGAGCCTCAAGTAAGGAGAAATAATTAGACTGAGAAAGATTATTTCGTACTTAGATAATAAAAATGATTTATTTTTAGATAAGCAAAATATAGTCATGAGTAATTCTTTGGACATTGAATCGTTAACGGACAATTAATGGTATTCAGTAAATTTTCCTTTACGGAAAGTTTGTTTAATGTTATTTAATAAATTATCTACTTAGAGTTTCGTATCTCAAAAAGAAAATGTCTGTCCTTCTCCATATTATAACCGATTTGTTCGGAAACGGATTGACGTGACCATATAGCCTATTTCTTCGGAATTGAATTGACGTTGAAATTTAAAATTTGACATAGCAATAAATCATGACATGAACTAACACTGAACAATATTGATTTGTGAATCTTGGGATAGGGTGGTTACAAATTAAGTACTCCAAATTTTTCTTTTTAATTTCATCTGCAATGAGGGAGATCGTTTGAAATAGTTAGTTAAAAGGGACTCAAAAATTTTTTTTCATAATTTTTGTTAACTAATAAAAAAGGTTGCTACTAAAAGATATTCAAAAAAATATGTTTAGCCCTTATTTCCGAAACTTCTGAACATAAAATTATGAAAAACATATATAGTTTCGCCTACGCAAATGTAGGCATGCTGTAGCGATGATAAATAATTTAATATAAGTACTAGGTACTCTTTAATGTTTATGAATGCCTAAATTGGTATGGAACCTTCCCATTAAGAGTTCTACTCATTCTTGAAAATTTTTAGACAGAAAAAAGACTAAAAAAAATGGTCGTGTACTTATGCATGTGCATTAGAAGTTATATTTCTTTGGCATAGTACAAGAATAATTTTATTGAGCACGCTAATAATTAATGGAAATTAAATAATAAAAGGATTGGAGCATGATTATAAATGCGGTTGATAAAATCAAAATTCAATGAATTAATTAAATTTTAAAATTTAATTTAATTTCACAGACAGGAAATTATGTGCTAGATCGTTTCCAAATTATTGCGCTCCAAATTTATTATTTTCTCTTAGAGAGAATTTAAAAATTTGATCTTATTTTAAAATTAAGTTTGAAATTAATTAAAAGTTTTTAAAATTTAAATGAATACTCAGCGTTCAATTTAATATGTACATATTAACGTAGATATATTAATTTTTAAATTTACTCAAACAATATAGATAAAGATTAAATAACAACGAAAAGAAATTAAAATGTTGAAAATTTATTTTAATTTTTTTAATTTTATGTATTTAATTATGTATCTGTTATAATGCAAATAAATACATACCGATTTTGAAACGGTCCGGCGGAAGATTGAAATGTTGGACAACTCAAGTGTCAAATAAATTATCTAAATATATATTTAGTGAGAAACTTCAGGGTGCCATTTTTTGTTGCATCGTGCCAACTTCAATCCTGTTTTTTTTAATTTCCCCCCAAAAATATTTTTTTAAAGTAACAAAAGTAAGGTATAATGCCGAATTACTAAAATAACTTTAAAGTAATTCGGCATTATACCCGCTGGTGCCAATTGGTGTTTAATTTTCGTAACAAATAGATGTTTTAATAAGTGATTTCGACAATACATTGTTTACGTAATTTATTTAATGCTGTAACCTTATGTTACCATAGGTCGACTGTTATTTGAACGAGTTATTTGTCATAAAGGAATTATAAAATCATCAGCCATTTCATCACAATACCACGTCAAAACCGCTTCATGATCTCGGTGCACGCGACATAGTCCTTAACTCGACTAGCGGGTTTTGTTATGACATGAATGGTTTATATTTATTAATCGCTCTATCTAATTCTCGAAACTATTTACTTGATTAATGGGTCAAATTACTTATTTTAGTAATTCTATTAAAATTACCTTCAATATGAGAGGGAAAAAATAGACGTCGATTGAGGAAACATAGCTATACTATGAATGGTCTGATTCTTAAATTAACAATAAGGTAATGTAATAAGAATTCTCACTATTGATATCGCTGTAATATAAATATATAATGTGATGCAGTTGTCAATGAGGAAAAGGTTATATTTTAAATCAAATACGAATATTTTAAATATTAACATTCCAGATACGCACGGGTTAATATGCTTTCTAATATACTACTGTGTTTTCTAATATCCAACACGCGTAATGGTATTTATAAAAATGTTGGCAAAATAATCTGAACTAATATTTAAAAAAAATAAAAATAAGTATATTCATTTCAGGCCGATAATTTGCCGATACTAGACACGAAATTTATGCTAACTTTTTAACAAATTCAAAATATAAATAAAACGGACATAAATCATGTCTACACTATGAATGGTCTGATGCTTAAACTAGCAATAAGATAATTTAATAAAAAATCTCACGATTAATATCACTGTAATATAAATATGTAATATGACACAAAGTTGTAAATGAGGAAAGTGTGATATGTTAAATCAAATACGATGAGATTTCCTCTAAATGTATCGAAATTCAATTAATAGGAATAAGATAAATCGACACAATCTGTAAATAAATGATATTTGAAATGAATGTTTCACTAATAATAAAACAAGAAGCCATAAATAATCAAATAGATAGGAAATTGGCTAAAATTCATTATTTGGAGATGCAGTATGTATATTTCTCCATTCTCATTAAACCGTAATGAGAAGCTGTTCTCCTGCCAATAGCAAGGGAAGGCCCTTAACTCAAATAAACACATGGACAACGGCGCCTGTGTTTGTGCTTTGTCAGCAGTAATTATATAAGATACTATTCTGTACAAACACAATTTTGCCAATGTTTAACAGTTGCAATATTTTGTTACCAAAAAATAAACTGTACGGTAATTACATACCTAAACAATTTAGTTTTCTATTCGCCACAAATCAATATTTTTAACAAAACTTTTGGTGTCATAACAAAACATATCTAAAATTACACGCGCGTCTAACAATGTTCATTTAATATTAAATAGCGGCCACGTTGTCACGAGATATCCGCACAAGACACATAATGATGCTATTCAATATGGCAAGACAATAAAATATGTTATCCGAATAACATGTGGCGTAGTTATATTAATGAACAACTATCTTACGTAGTTAGGAAAGGTGGAGATGTATTATATTTGAATACTGATTCACGTTCGTCTCTTGCAGTTTATTCGGTGCCCGCATAATTAGCGTGGATGAAATCAAAATGAAAGCCTACTAAAGCGAATTTATTCAGACGAGCGAAAATAAGTGTTAAATTAAAACAATCTTTTATAATGTACTGGAAAGCCGCTTTATTACCGAAACTGCCTAATATTAACTTCCCGTCGTATTTTTTGGGGATTCTACAAGATATTACGTCGTTGGATTCTGCAAGGTTTAAATCTGTTTATTATTTGCTAGCGGAGAATGCCAGACGTTACTCGGGCATTTCTCACGACTATAACTCAAAATATTATTGTGACGTTGCAAGGGATATGTTTAATCTGCATCCTACTCGTATGCATACGTTGTACCGTATTAGTATGAGTATAATGTCATGTTCATTTGAAAGGAATACGAAATTTTGATAACCAGGCCGTTTTGTTTATTTTTAATAAAATTATCGACACGGAATAATTAAATCACTTATTTTACTTTCTTTGAAATATTAGTTTAGATTATAATACTGCCAATATTTTTGTAAATATCATTACGAACATTAGCATAGTAATAAATGACAATGCATATTGACTCGCATGTATTTAAAATGTTAACATTTTAAAATATTCGCATGAATGTATTGGAAGTGCAAAACAATGTCTCTATTTTTTAAAATGTCCTCTATTTTGTAGAATACCTATTGAAATTGGGATTAAACGGATTTTGAATTTATTTATTATAAAATTTTACTGAGAATAGTACTAAAGATATTACTAAAAATGTCTGTGGAATTCTCAAAAATGATTTGATCTTGAAAAAGTAACTGTAGTAAAAATATTCATTTAAAACAATTCGTATTTTATTTTAATGTCATGTATCGTGTGGATGACATTTGAAAGAGTGATTAATAAGTATTGTAAAATTATTTATTTTAATATTTTGTGGAAAATTGTTGTAAAGATATCGCTAAAATATTTGTACAATTCTCGTAAACCGTTTGATCTAGAAACTTGACAAATAATCAAGTAAATCAGATGATAAAACATGTTAATGCTCCCATATCTCAATTATCGATACTCATAAGTGTTTATACTTTAATTTGTATTGTGCACGTGAAGTATTTAAATTTTATTTTAACTTGATGTTTGTGTGGATATAATTTGAAAAATTAATTATAATCTTTTTTTCATAATTTTATTTAATTTTTCTGACTCTCGTACTATTGTATACATATTCATGCCATTGTATACATATTCATTTTTAAATGTATATGATGTATTTTGAGATTTGTTTTAAATAACCTTATCAAAGAGATTTACCAATATTGCTTATATCATAATAGATCATTGTTGGAAGGTGTCACAGATTAGGCTTTATTAAAATGAATGTAAAAATATGTTTGAATAAGTTATTTAACTAATGATAAATTAATTGAATGGATAACGAAAATTAGTAGCTGCCACAAATAAAGATTTAGCACCACACACGGTTGTTCTAATTACTTCCAAGTTATATTCACTTGTAGATAGATATTATCATAATTATTTCTGCAGTTTTCTTCAACTACTTGAAGATAACTGCAGAGGTAATTATGATAATATCTATCTACAAGTGAATATAAATGGTAACGTGGTAACAAAATATTGCAACTGTTAAACATTGGCAAAATTGTGTTTGTACTGAAAAGTATCTTATCTGAAAACCCCATGTATAATAAAATATATTAGAGGTGCCTTGTTTGTTATTTTGAAATAATCATAAAGTTTCATGAGAAAATATTGTTTAGAATAGTTACAAAGTTCTAACAAGAAAGGGTTAATTTAACAAACGAAACATAATAATCTAATACAGAAAAAGTAACAATATTTTCGCTACGTGGTATATTGGAGAGATCAAAGGATTAAGGACTTCGAACGTAACCTAACCTACAAAAAAAACTAATAAATTAACAGAAGAAATTTTCGTTAATGAACGTCCTAAATATGGAATCACATCGACAGTTTAGACGGTTTTCACATTTTTCAATAAGCGAAAAAACAATTTAGGTAAAACTTGAAGTATTTTGAAATTTCTTTTTAAAAATGTATTATTTTTAATGTGGTTGTAAGATGAAATTTAAGTGATTTTTTAAAATATTTTTTTTGAACTGTTACCGTTATCATAACATTAGGCTAATTTTCTCCATCTACGATTATTACGATATGTTTTGATCCACGCTATTTTTGTAGCCCGAATTTTTATCCCGATCGAATAAAAATGTAAATGAAAAAGCTTGATTTCATGTCTTTATTATGTTTTAAATAATTTTCTTTGCAAAAAAAGACGATCATTCTAATGTAGTAAAAATCGATATCAATTATTTACACTAAAAATGTATATCAACTCACATAGTAAGTATCATTATAAATATTCAGAGTTTTTCCTAATCCTGGAAAACGCCAGAGAGAAAATATATATTTAAAAAAAAGTGATTGTTTAAAATTATTTATTTATTTTTACTTTTCTTTTCATATTATTAAAGCGATTTAGTTATTGGAAAAAATTAAAATACCGATTCTTAATTCTTATCAAAGTTTACGGTACCTTCTTTTTTATTCCTGTACTTTTATTTAAATCTAAACTTTCAAAGTGATTTTTATAAAATACTTTGTCCAATGATAAATTTAAAAATCGCTATCAAAAAATTCGAAATAATTAAAAAAATTTCAGATTTGTCAGTATTTGACACTATTAATAAAAATATTCTCAACTATTAAGTTTTTCAAGTTATAAAAAAATAATTTTTCATACTTATAATTATTAGAAACTAAAATTTCGAATTTATTTTGAAGGTAAATGTGTGTTTTTAAAAAGCTTTTCGTGTTGTGTTATTTTATTTAATGCATGCCAAATATAATATATAAAAACACATTTAACAAACATGCGTTAATATTCTTAACAGCAAAATGCTAATTCATGACTGGGTAATTTGAATCTACATATAGCGAAGTCCATATAACTATTAATCGTGAATAGACGGAAAAATTGTTACTTGCAAGGAATCGGACCCAAAGCAGACTACGTAGGCAGTTCGTATCTACACGAATTAGTAATTAAGGTACAAATGGCTTATACTTACCACAGTCGTTTCGTCCAGCCATAGTCACTTATTACATTAGATTAAATAACAATTGTAAATAAGTTGTCATATCATTTTTTTCTATAATTGAAATCGACACGAATCCTCAAATGCTTTAAAAACTACATCGGAATTATTTTTTTATATAATACTTAAATTAATTTCTTTCGCTATACAGTCAACACACTGGAATTAATTAACTTTTATTTAAATTATGTTTCTCATTGATGATCAAACCTATAAATATCTCACTGTAGACATATAAATTTATTTAACATTTAGCAATTTTCACAAGCCCAGTTCATAAATTTTCAATTTATAATTTCCCACTAGCTCTAATCTGCAAATTAGAATAATAATGTTTCAATTAGGCAAAGTTAATTCAATTTACAAGGCAGTAGGGAATGTTAATTATATAAAACCGTGAATTTTAAGTCCATAATCCGTAAAGCTGCACCGAATTCTCCAAATTGTCTTACAAGTGGGTACCGAAGCCTTTGTCTTAAGGTAAGCGTTGGATGAAATATTTTCTCCTGGTGTAACATGTTTGTGTTGTTAAAATTATAAATTTACAATTTGTTTTTTTGACACAGAACCCCTTCTTCAATAGATAATTTTTGTTGTAACTATTTTCTTTATAGTTAGCAGAGTCATTTTTTATGTTTTCTGGATAATTATTAATTATAAATTTTCACACTAACATATTTGCGTTGCTGCATAGTTATGTTGGTTTATATCCCAAAGTCTATTGGTAGAGTTACATAAATAAAATATTTTGAAATTGTATGTATTTATGCGAAAATAAAAATTAATCATGGCTTGTTTCAAAAGCTTTAATTGATTTTAATGTCCCAGGTCACGTGTCGGTCGATTTGTTTAGAAACCGTGCTATGTAAAAACGTAATATTTAGTATGGTGATATATCCTAATAAGCCATTAAAATATTCATAAATCAATAACCTAATGAAATAACTAAATATGATATCCATTAATAATTACAGATAAAAAAGAAATAAAATAGTTTTCTTTTTTACTTTATTTATCATTTGGAGTATTTGAAAGGGGTTGTTATGAGGAATAATATTTTTTGTAGTTATACTTATTTATGCTTGTTATGAAAAAACGATGAGAGTGAGATTTTATGTTCCGTGTAGCGTCAAAAGGAATAAGGAACAGGATTGCAAAATCGACAAGATAAACTTGGACATACTGCAACAAAAATCGACAGTATGAAGTTGATCACGATGAGCGCACACGGAGACAAAAATCAGCAGGATGAAGTTACTTACCAAAAATATATTTACATAGGTGCAGTGACTGGTACTATATTCATGATAGTTACTGTATTTGGAAATCATCACACGTGATTTATATTCATACAAATCTAAGTTTCATCTAAGTTTTCATCATGCTTTTAAATAACGTTTTTTGTAAATGAAAGTTAATCCTGATTTATATAACAAATAACATTTATTTATTGGGAATATTCGTGATCGAAAAGTGCTTGTAAGCTTTTTAAAATATGTTTTACATGTATTTCTTTAAGTGAGATTAAGTTTCGGTGCGTATTTATTTCCATTATAAGTTATAAATATATCACTTTGTCATTTATTATATACTTAAAATTAATACATAGCAATACATTTTTAGCATATTCGCTTATTTCTATCATATTCTAAAAAAGACGAAAAGTGAGCTCCCCCTTCCCTTTCCAAACCTGGTAAACCAATAACAATGGAAAAACAGAATTGGTTGGATTAAAAGATTACATCAAAACAATAGCAATTATCCTGGTTCTTATAATTTTTTAAATATTCTTCTTATTTTACTGCCATGGAAGATATAGTAGGAAATATGTTTGTATTTTGAAAAAGTTATAAAGTGTAAATAGATTAATGGAAATGTTATAAAACCTTAAATATTTATAAGATGCTAAACACATACGGAAACCGTAGTAGTAGTAACGTAGAGATCCAAGTTAGTAGTGTAAATGTAAAGAATGAATTCTGCTCATACTTATCAAGTGTTTTATCATAATATTAATTCAACTAATTGATTGCATTAAATCGTACTATTTCCAAAAAAATAAAACTTTAAAATTTTTAGAAACTCATTTGTTAAAATTAATCATCACTAATAATACGATTTTTTCCATTATGAAATATTGTATAGATTTCTAAAATTGTTATGTTTTTCATAATTTTAGGGTTTTGGTCTATTATTACATAGTTTGCACATTATAAGCCCTTTCAAACGATACCCCACACTATCTATACAAATAAAAGTTTACTACCTTGAAATTTCGCTTTAAATATTTTTGTGTCTTAACTATTGGTAAATGTGCTGGACAAAATGTTTTATTACTACGCTAAATTTCACTTCAAACGGTTTCTCAGAAAAAGTTTTGTGACAGACAGACAAGCGAGTAATCTTACATGGGTTCCGTTGGTTCTGTTGCCCTTTAAAAAATTGCAAAAATTCCTTTTAATTTCGAACTTTTAAAAACTAGCATATCAGAAACGGTTGGGATTTTTTTTTCATTCACCAAAATCATTCACTTTTCGCACGATGAGAGAATTTTCTAAGGAAAAGACATTATCTGTATTTAATCTGGTCTGTGTGATCTTTATCTAACATTGCTATATAAAGCAGCCAAATATGAGATGAACATCACACAACAAATGTACCGTAGAAAAGTGGGGAAATTATCGATGTTTAGCAATACTAGAACTGCATGCTGTTTCATTTTCATAAACAGGCTTTTATCAAACACGCTATACGTATCCAAATGTCGTGTTATGTGAGGTAGGTACCAAAATGACGTGTGATGAAACACATATCAAAATGGTTTCATCATACGTCACCTTTAAGCTTAGAGCGTCATATAAACCGTGCTATGTTTCAATGATTATAGCGATGGTGAATAACGAAGATATGAAAACTGTGGTCTCCGAGAAAAATAACTGTGCCAGACTGACAGATAAACATAAAACAGATACAGATATTGAGGTGGTTTCACAATCGTTTCATTTTTCCAATTTTGTTTTGGGAACTTGAAATTTAAACCAATAAAATATATCTCATTTAGTATTGAATTATTTTTGAACGCCCTTTAGGAATATAATTATTTGAATATGTCTAAAAATAGACAATATACATGTGATTCAAATTAAATACCTAGTCGACCTCACCATAAACCTCTTGGCTACTGCTCTGCGACCCACGATGTTATTTACATAAATTGAACATTGAAAACACGCTGTCGCTGGGTCACCTCGCTCTCTCGCTGTCACTGGGTCATCTCGCTCTCTTGTGTGCGTCATAATGCATTAAATTATGCCGGATTTATAATGTGTGCTGTAACTGCATGTATTTTGTGTATTTTGCTAAAATCATGCTCGGTCAAATAGCTTTGATGAAGTTTCACCCTCTAAAGTTAGGGAATAACAGTTTAAATTTTTCTATCTCTATACGGTATACCGGCATGTTGTAGCAGCGAGCAAAAGTTAACCAATTGCAATACAGATACACCTTTATTAATTGCACGAGTACTAAGGCTACGGAAACCATTCAAAAGATTTCAGTGAACATCATGATCTAAAATATTACGTAAATGTTATCGTTTAAAACATAAGTTTTACCTTTGTGTATTTTTTAAGGTTTATGTGGAACAAAATGCACAACATTTCGTGAAACCTTTTTATTTTATATTTTGTTTCATGTAAAGAGAAAAAAAGAAGAAGTAATTATATTTATTAAATATTCAATTAAATAAAATTTTAAATATTGCATTGTTAAATTAAATAAGTGAAGCAACATTTTGGTTGAAGAAGACTTAAAATTAATACGGAAAACTTATATAATTAATTTATCAATTAAATCACTCTGAATTTACGGATTACAATTTGTCTATTTAAGGCGTTCTAATTAACTAATTTGGACAAACAATAAATGAGATAAAATAAAAATTAAAGTCACTGATCCATCCGCTGTGCATGAATTTCACGGAGTCTGTTCTTTATATCTGATCTAAACTGAGGCGTGAACTTTCAAAGCTGTCAACAGACAACATCTCTTTATTATACAAGTCGGTTTTTAAAATAGTCGTCGCGGTGCTCTGATACCGATATTTGTTCATGCACTATGGACATGAAATATTAGACGTCTATAAGTTAATTTAGAAGTACGAAACTGTATCTGACTCAGTATAGATGAATAGTCATAATTTCCTTGACAGATACTGAACGTAATCATCAACTCTATTAATGAACGTCTATGATGTAGAGCATCATATTTGTACTTATTGCTTCCATCTCTTTAATATTCTCCGTACTGCTTCTATCTTTTTAATATTCTCCGTACTTCAAATTCCATCTTTTTAAACTTCCATCTTTTTAATATTTTCCGTACTGTCAGAATAATAGGCGTATAGTGAATTCCAGGCAATAACAGAATATATTTCTTTAGATGCAATGAATATATAATAATAAAATAATAAATAATAAAAAATGAAAACAGAACTTGAGAGAACGTACGCAAGTTGCTAGGTAATAATGAATTCAAAAATAATCCTTATTGTAACTAGAAATCTAAAGCTGATAGGGAATAAAAAACGATAGGTTGGTTCAACCAGCGGAGTAAAAGTAAAACGGGCTGAAATAACTGACTACAGTGAAAGCGCTCTGAAATGACTGAAATAAAATAATAAGCTGCGTTCATTTATTTCTCCGCTAAAAAAGTATTGACTTAGAATAAACTAGCTTCGTTCATATTAATTATGTAATTCAATTCAAAACATTATAACGCATAAACAAAGAAAAGTGGGTAAAACTTTATTTTGCTCAGAAAAATGTCTTTTTTAGTATCATCAATATCTTGTCGTCCAATATTAAATTTCGGATCGGCGATGGTTGCCCCAATTTTTTTGCAGACAGATTTTTATAGTAATAAATAACTAAATAACTTTTAAGTACTATATTTCTGAGCTATTAAACCCATGTAGCAATTAAATTGTGAATATGTATATATACAGTCTACATTTACTACTGTAGTGAGACACTGGAAGTATTTCATCTAAAATTATATATACCAACAGCAAAAGAAGAGGCTAGGACTAATTTCCATGATGACCTTGCGTGAAGTGACAAAACTCCGCGTCAGAGCGAATATCCGATGTATCGCTACGTCATCTGAAAGCTCTTTGCGTGACTGCGAAATTATGAGACACGTTAATTACCTTTACAAACAGATCCATTTTTATTGAAACAGACTTCGTTGATATTGGAAAGAAAAATATTTATTCAGATTTATCATTTACCCTGTTATTTCTTCTACACATATCATCTTGAAATCGAAACTTATTCAGATGTTTCATTTTGGATATTTTATTTTACATAACCCACATAAAGCAAGAGAAACGAGTAACATACAAAAACACAAAACTAACTCTATTTAATACATTTTAGAATAGCAATAGTCGTTTTTGTTGATCGATATCACTGTATGGATCTTTTCAACCTGGTTTTAAATATATTATTTAATAACCAAACATAAATAACTGACTAGAAATCTTAGAAATAAAAGAGATCTCAATTCAGTTTCTTCGAATTTTACTCCATTTTGCCTGTATAGTTATTTGAGAGAATAACAATATATTGTTACTAATATATTGTTATCGATACATTATTGTTACTGATCGTACCCCTCCTAATACATTACGTTTACGATAACATTAGACATTCATAATTTCTTACGGGACAATGAGCCGTGGTTTCGCTCATAGCCGGATGATATAGGGAAGTATGTACCTCGCTCTGGAAAGCCGATATAAATAGGTGAAATAATAAACAAAGCCATTAAACCGAGACAGGAAATAATATAAACTGTGTCGCTTATAAATTGGTAATTATTCAAATGAATTATAATATTCGAAAACATTCATATTAAACCTTTTGGCATCTTGCGGCTAGGGATTTTGAAGGATTAAAGATTATTCCACAGAAAATACATTTCATCTCGAAAGCGGATCTTATATTTCTCGGATTAATCGTCTATAGATCCATAGCATATTTTATCTGTTATGTGATGATGTCGGAAATGTTTAAGGTAATAACGATTTAACTATCATTATTCTCACCACATAAAAGAAAAGGGAACATATGTAAGAACATTGTTGTCGCATTTAGCATGTCATTGCGAAAATGCTGCTATATTATATATCAAATGAACTACTTTTTAGGCGCACCCATGCGCACTTTTTGTACATAAATTTTAAGATTAGAAGTTTTCATTTCAATCGTGTGGTCATAGGTATACACCATACATTTTTTATAATAAGAATCATTTATTCTTTAATAAACTCATTTTCCTCTTTGGCACGAAAAAGAAACTGGCTTTCCGTCTGGATAAAAACTAAATTTTTTTATTTATCTAAATTATCATACTTTTTTTATGACATTTCCTTATATACTAACATTTATCTGTTTATCCGTCTGTATGTGTGCCGTAGCCATTTTTCTTGGAAACCAGTGGCATAGAAACGCGATATTAGGCATAGCGATAAAACGTATTAATCCACATAAAATCAGTAATGAGCTTTCAAAAATGTTTTTTGAACATTTTTGACAATCTAAATAAATACTGACAACCTTTTTAGTTACGAGGATTTAAACATTTTTTATTTTAGAATTTAACCTAAATTTAACTAATTTAGGTACATCAATAAATATGTCCACAAATATTTTCTCAGAAACTGTTTTGAAATAGAAACATGAAATTTGGCGTAAAGCTTATTAACTCGAGTATATTTTAATAGTTTATAAATTATAAAGTTTGAGAGGGGGCAAAGGAAGAACCAGATTATTATTTAAACTTAATGTTAACTTTAAGTGCAATTTAAAAAGATTCCGACAATTTGACAAAAATTTATGTAAGATATAGTGTTGAAAATATTCGAAAACATATCATGAGATAAATATTTATTCGGTAAATTCAGATAAATATTTATCCGAGTCTACGTCCTTCATTTTTTTCCATCACTATTTTCAGAATTATATGTTTAAGTATTCACGTGAATAGTTTTATGAAATACCTGTTGAGATATTTGCGAGTTAATATTCTTCGCCTCGCTTTCGAATTTAACTTTCAACTCCAAACAATTTTTTAAAAAAAGAGGCTGTGGTCTACGAACAGACAGACTGACGCGTAAGTGATGTTATAAAAGTTGTATATTTTCTTTCAAGGTGTAGGTTCGTGAAAAGTAGCGTTATTTGAAATTTACCTAAAGTTTACTTGGAAACTATAGGAATGAGTGTAATATTATGAAATATCTACGATATTTTTGGGCCTGTGAAGAACAAAACATATTAAAAGATAATATGAATATTTCTAAATAGTTTATTACTAATATTATATATCCATAAATATTTATATGTGTGTAAATGTAACCTCGTAGTACCGGTTCTAATCGCATTCAACATTTTATTTTCCTTTGAAGTATCAGCTAACTAATTAAACGTTTTTGAGAATTGTTAATATGTCCGGAAGTGTTGAAAAAACATTTGTTTCCAAAACAATAAATTAAAAAATAAAACAAAAATTATGGACGTTTAATCGCCAGTAAACAAAAATTAGGCAGAAAATTTACAAGTAAAGGATAAATGGAATTCACAAGTCACCAATATACTCCAAGTCATACTGAGTTTATAACAAAACTGAAAGAAATCAATTTAAATATTGAATACATTTTTAATATAAATCTAAAAACAAAAATTACACCTTATTTCATCCAAATACCTACATTTGTTAATAAATGTGGTTTAAGTATGTTCAAGGTGAGAGTATCGACTTTGTGGTATATAAATACAACAGCATGAAAATAAATTTCAATCTATTTTTCCATGGCTTCAAAATTTATGTTATGAAATTATTCTGCCATAAATTTATCCACACTTGGAAATATATTATAGTTAGCAATATAAAACGAGCACTATTCAAACTAACATAATCTTAAAAAAAAAGATCAAATTTTTAAAAAGTTAAAACTTTTTATTGCCCTCGCTTAGCACTCAAAAATTTCCGACATCCGGAAACTTTGATTTCATCGTACTTTGGAATTGAATTTGGTGTAGACATTTTAATAAATCTTAAATATTACGAATGATCTATAGTAAACTGATTTCATATCATATCTTAATTATTCAATTTTTATTTTGAGTCATTCTTGTGTTCCTTCCGTGGGCGTTCGAGAAATAGCACTTGAATCATCCGCTAAGTTATTCCTTATTAAAATAGTCTAATTTTATATCGGTATCGGCGTATCCCCCTAAATTATGTTGATGTAGGCGGATCCTAATTTAGAAGGTTTTAAACTGGGACCTTTGATATCGTGATTATCATAAATCCCTCTGAAAGAGAAAATAAACGTTTATTGACTACCGTACAACTAAAATATTTGATTATTGCTTATTGGAATCATTATTTTTATTAGAAAATTGCTCGTCTAATTTTAGTTTGTTCGAAAAAAAATTCTTTAATTTATATTTATGTTAATTAAATGAAACTACGTGATGTAGTATTATTTCTAATTTTCAGAACATCGTCAGGTGGGCTAACCTGAAGATGTTGTAATACAACGAAACCTATGTCGTGGTAAAGAACTTAAAGAAAGTAGAAATAATACTACATCACGTAGTTTCATTTAATTATCAGTAATGAATTTCTACAAAATTAACGCCAAATATATTAAATACCAATTATATTTATATGCTTCTTCCATAGAAACAAGCAAGATAAAATGCAATTTTGAAACATTTTGCAACCATTTATCTCATTCCCAGAACATAAGTTGATTAGAGGTTTAGAAGCAAAGCGTTCTCTCAATTTCTATTGAAGTTTTGAAATAAATATTTTTCAAAAATAATATTTTTATTGTAATCTGAATTCTAGCCCGATAATTCTTAACGGAAAGTTTTCAAATATTGACAACATGCATTTGCTACTTAGTCAAATTTTCTTCCCAAACGTTTTTGATTTTATGTAATTATCTAGGTTACTGTAATTATTAGTACGTATTATGCTACCAACTGTGTGTCATGGCTCAGCCAGAAAAAAGTCAGAAATAAATCGCATTCAAAAGCATTCGCACTCTTCCTGTTCTTACCTTTTTAGGGTTTCATAGCCAAAGGGCCAAAACTGAAATCTTATAATTTCATCCTGTCTGCTTGTCCATCTGCCTTCACAAATGTCATTGCCATTTTACTCGGAGATCATTGGCAATATATAGATGGAATTTGGAAAGTAACTAACTATTAAGGGTCTTCTATGAACCGCTACAAAATGCAATAGTGGAATTATGAAAAAAATGTTATTAGAGATGGCACTCCATACATGTATTTAAAGGATGGATATTCAATACGCACAGGTTTGTAGGTTATCGTTAGATAGGTCTTAAAAAATGATTTAGAGGTTTCAAAATAACTTTTTGTTAATTCAATAAATAGTTGGCGAGATACGCGCTTCCTAAATTTTAAAAAGTGTTGCCATCCCCCCCCCACTCCACCTAACTTTTCTTTATTTTTTTAACTAAAGTGTGTAAAATTCTAAAAGAAAATGAAGATAGTAGAACTTAAAATATGTGTTTATGTTTTTATCACACTGTCTGTCTTTATTTCAAGCACCGTGTTGCTTTGTTATCTTTTCTCAGCAACCATCACTTTACACTAGTCAATACTCACACAAAGATTCATGGATTCGTAAGCCCCAATAATTAAAATACCAATCTTTCTATAAATACAGCGAAAAATAATCTAAAATATTATTTTATATTTCGAATTTAAATATTTTTTCAAGTCGCAACTTTCTGGTTTATAAAATTATCAAATTTTTAAATATTGAAATTTATAATGAAATTAGTGTAGTGATATTCACATGGGAGCCAATGAACATATATTCTTTGAATGTCTGGTCATCAACAAGATCAAGTCCAAACAAGTTGTACCACTCTGTTTCTTAATATTAAAGTACTGATTTTTACTAAAACATCCGCACCACTTGCGCTTCTAACGACGCCCCCCGCGCCCCTCTTATGTGTTGCGTTCAGAAACTATGTTTGTTCAAACTTTGAAATCTGCCACTGGACATCCTGTATATGGCATTTTAACATATTTATCGTAATTATAATTGTTGCAAATATTAATACTAACTAGCAAATTGTGCAAAAAAACGTTCATGAAGCACACCAGACTAAAGCGCTGCACAGACGACGGAATTAATTGGGGAAGAAAAGGACATATGATGATTAATATTTTCACACGTATATCCAACAAAAATCGGCGCGACAGTCAAATGAAGGCGAATCCGACCGAACACCACGGATCTGAACGTTACGAATTAAAAAGCGCTAACGGAGAAAAGGCGAAAATATACGAATTTTAGACGACGACAGATGGATGGACGCAAAAAAGGTAAATTACGAGGTTGTTTAACTATAGAATTCTTAAAAGTGATGGTCACAATAGAAATAGCTCACCATCATTACTTAATTAAAGTGCGAATGCTTAGAAAATTAACGAGTTATGTGCGTTCTTTGGTTTTATTTTCTTTTAATAATCTTAAGCCAACATTTTACCAGGACTAGTGCCAAAAAACCTTAGAAAAGAATCAAAATTTCCATTGACAAAATTAAATTTTTTTCAAATATTGAATATATTTGGCGTTAATTTTGTAGAAATTTATTATTCAAGATTGACTAATATCTTTGCTAATATCCCATCTGAAGATATTGTAATACAACGAAACCTAGGTCGTGGTAAAGAAATTAAAGAAAGTAGAAATACTACTACATCAAGTAGTTTCATTTAATTGTAAATTTGTTTTATTATTCATGAACGACTGGGTTACCTACATAAACTTGATTCATCTTGAAATAACGGGAAACTGGAAAATCTCACATTTCAACTAGAAACATTTCATTTAAACAGCTGCAAATGGATATAACGTGAAAATGCTCGTCCTGCAGCAGACTCCAGGGATAATAAATTTAGTACGTGCTCTGCCATCGCGTATCATTATGAAAGCTCTGATATTAACACTCACAATGTTTTCTTAGATCAATATTTTTTAGATAAATGATTTTCCTTTTATTTCAAAGTATTTAAATATTTGAATGTTCACTTTATACTTCATTTTATAAAATAAATTTTGTTGGGAGACACCTTGTAGACACAAACCGAGCGAAGAAGAAGAGCGTAACGAAGTACTTATTAATGGCTATTTTATATACACGTTATTCAAATCATACCGTTGAATGAATTGAAAATGTACATTATATTCTTTAACTAAAAATCTGAACAATAGTACATGAAACATGTTATGAGAAAAATCCTAAAATTTCATTCAACAGTCCTAATTTTGATTAAAATAATTTCATTTTATATAAAACTATTGCATACTATAAAGTAAAATTTAGCTTTCATTTGAGTCATAGAAAGTTTTACGATAATTTCACTCCAGCCCTTATCTTCTGTATTCCACATACATCGATTGAAAACTGTCCTCATTATAACGACGTAGTAAATTAGCGGACTCTACATGTATCAATCAGTAAAATACCAAGTCTCTGAACTTCATGGAAGTTCGTTTAAAAATGCGCCATAAATTCCCATGTCACGCGTCATATAAAGTATATAAACCGTAAAACTCTATTAACGCTATTTTTGCGAGCAGAAAGCGTTTTAAATTATTAGTAAGAGATGGTTTAGTGATGAGATCGATATCTAACATTATATCGAGACCTTTTTTACAGACGTATAGTGTCTGTGAAGCAATCTCATTCCTTATAATTTCATATTAACTTGAATCCACTTTCAAAAGTTCCGGTGCTGACGAATAATTTCGTTTAGGCGTGCAGAGTGTAACGTGTTGTATACAAGCTCTATGAACGAGATCGGCATTATATTTCGAATAACATTTAAACAGTTTATTGTAAAATAAAACTCAGATTTTAATTTACAATTCTTTTGAAGAAAAACTTAAACAAAAATGCTTATTCTCCCCTGTTTAAAACCCCGTTGACTCTACACGAAATCAAATAGTCGACGCTTCTGTCCACTTTACAATTCACACCAGCTTCTGACATACTCTCTGGCATCCATCACGTTCATCTCCTCTCTAACATTTACAAGTGCCTTCACACCGTCACACACAGATGAGTGTTACATTTCACTTGGTACTGACTTCAATCGAATTCGCAAATATATTTATGTTCGAAAAAAATATTTTGCCCAATAGTTGGAACTATTGACTGAGTACTCGTATACTATTTCTATTTTTTTATACTTTTCAGTGCGCTTTTTATTCAATGGTTATTTAAAATCGGTTAAAATTTTGTAAAAAAAATGTTTTATATTTCTATTTCTGTTATCATCCCATGTTACCCAGAATTTTTTAACTTTTGGTGAATTCAATATCAATAATATCATATTTAAGAAATCCGAAAAGATGTTTGCAATATTTAATAAACTTAATATATTTAATTATCTCTACAATCATATATACCTATATACATACACACATACGTGCATATTTGCAGATATATAAATCACATTCCCTCTTTTGGATTCACCGTAGTCCGTCCTTCAAGCCTGTATATAGCTTTACATACTATTGTACCTACAATATGCTATATGCTCTGTATATATCTGCATATACTTGTCTACCTACCAACGTACTAGTAGTTGGTCAATTCATGATTACTTGTACTTAATCTATTTTTCTACCAAATAATAACTCAGCTATTTCATGCCTTTTTATATGCTTGTATGTCATTATCTACCTATTTATTTTATTATTTTATAGCTTACGTAAACGCAAGTGAAACAAGTCCATACTCGATGATTTTAATCCTCATCAGTGAATAGTTCCTGTCACCATATCTTGGCTTCTACACTGAACCCCCTAATTTTGCTAAATGCATGAGTTATATCTTAGTGGTGTTCAAATTTTACAGACTTTATTACTAGATTATCATTAGATTTATATCATCCAAACTCGATCACGATACCTGCTCGTTCCATTTTTAAGTAATTTAATGGTTTACCTTTAATTTCCAAACCAAATTCTAACCAATCGTTCATGTTACTGCACTGTGGCCATTTAGATAACAAACAAACATTCAAATCGGTTGATCAATGCCAGTGTTGCGAGTTAACATCCACAAAACTGACAACATCATCAAGCCTAGAAACTGAAACTTGCAGTATCAGAACTGAAGAGTTAGCATTCAGAAATTAATGAAAAACTCTCTGCTTTAGATGCACAATACTATTAAAAACAACAAATCCTCAAGTCTCACGGTTTTAGGCAGGCTATATTGCTCCATTAGGACTGGTAAGTTGCAAACCAGAGTTTAATGATTTTGTTATTTTTTGCTTTGACCTCAAGCAGCATCAATACTATTTTAAAAACAGCAGATTATCAATTTTTACAGCTTCGACAGGAAGTAATCTGTCAATATTAGGACTGAGTTGGAACCCGAAGTCCAATGACGAAGTCTCTATTTGAAACAGACAGCACTAATGTAAAAAAACAACAGATCCTCAAGTCTCACAATTCAGTCGGGCAGTATACCTGCAGTGTCAGAACTAAAAACTTGAAACGCGGAATTCAGTGACACAATCTCTCCTTAAGATCTGAAATACTAACTTAAAAACAGCAGATCTTCATGCTTCACCATTGAAGCAGGTAGTACCCCCACAGCGTCAATATTTAGGAGTTGAGACTCGATATTTAGTGGCAGAGTCTCTGACTTAGAGCCACAATACTAACTTAAAAACAGCAGACCCTCAAGTCTCACGGTTTAAGCAAGCCATAGTCCTGCAGCATCAGAACTGAGGAGTTGGAAGCCGAAATCCAATGACAGATTTTTTACTTGAAATCCATAATATTCTTTTAAAAAAAGCAGATACGCAGGTCTCACAGTTTAGATGGGTATATAGTACTCCTGCAGCATCCGAACTGAGGAGTTGGAGTTCAAAGACAGAGTTTCTGCTTGAAACCCACAATACAAATATAAAACATCATACCGTCAAGTCTCATGGTTTAGATGAGTATACCTGCATCAGGATTTATGGATCAAAGGCTGAAATGATATTGTATGTACCCTTATATACTTGCATACTTTGTTGCCCTATTACCTTCTTGTCAAGATAAGCCAAACGAGTTCAAACTTGACCAACCTAATCCTGTCACCATCTTCCGGTTTCATTGTTGCACCCAGATTTTGCTAAAAAGCAAATTTATGTGACCATTAGTAGTGTTTTATTAGATTATCGTTAGATATAAATCACTGAAACAGGATCATGGCACCTGCGCACTTTAATGTTCCGTTGGAATTCCATGATATATCTTCAATTTCCATTGTAAGATTCTAATGAAATTTTCACAGTACATCCTAATAGTATATCCTTCCAAATACATGAAATATAGTGGGAGTATGTTCTTTAAAAAAAAAGAAACATGTTAATTGGTTGAGAAATGCTGAAAATATAAGGTAACATACGTACAAAAATCAATCGAATTAAAAACTTCCGCCTTTTTTGATCTCGGTTGAAGACCTACCACATCTAGGTATCATGTTTTTATCTACCACAAACGTAAAATATAAGATAAAAATTATATATGATATGACTAAACGTCTTACCTTGTAGGCGCACCGATGCGACCCGCTATACTTCCGACATGAAGGTTGGCCTGCCTCTCTGTTGATATTGGAACAGGTATATATCGAATAAAAACCAGGTTCCTCTTTAGTAGGCATTACAGTGCGGTGGTGGATAAATTGGAAAATATTGTTGTTAGATTATATTTTAATAAAGAAGTCTAATAGCACGGAAATAAAAATTGGGACTGATCGAGATCCACATTAATTTTTACAAAGGTTTTTGTCGCTGTCTGTTTTCGAATACTCAAATTTATTAAACTTTTTTAAATAACCGAATTTTTGTGACCCGAAAATAATTCATAAAATAATTACAACTACAATATGAATATATTATGCTAAATACAAATATGATACGCTTCCAAATTCGAATTATAAAATATAAAATTTATGAATATACTTTTAATTGTGATTTATATCAAAATTGCAGATGTTTTTTCTACCCTTTGAAACACGGCGCCGCCTATCAGGACCAGATTTTGTGATTTTCCTTTTTGGTACTAAACCGACATATATTGTGAATATGACCTCAATCGGTCAAGTCGTTTAGAAGTTATACGATTACTAGCGGATACACCAACGACTATATATAATAACAAAATATAGAATGAAACGTGACAATTCTAAAATTTCGATAATCGGTTTATAAAATAAGTCAGCCAACAAAATAAGCAGGTAAAAAAGAAATATCCTTCGATCATTACTTTCACACATAAGTTATATTCAAATAGAATTAAAAATCTGTATCGGTATCATTTTAGACGTTTCGAATTTGATTTCCTGTATTTGCTATTTAACTTTCTCGTTGTAACACTACATTTGCTTTTGGTTAACCAATAGTACATATACTGGCTATGTTATAAATTAGGCAAAATACCCCTATGCCACATTAAGCATTAAGCTTTAGTTCGCTACTTTATCATTTGAGTATACTGGTCGTCGTTTAGCGACAACTGAATAATGTCGGCATTAAACATTAACATATTTAATTCATTCTCACTGCACATCTCAGAATTCAGAACGGGAATATAAACCAATTAAAAGTTCAATATTTTGCAAACGGGGTTTTAAAGATAAAAATGGTAACGATAGTCTCAGTTTTTTTTTAAAATACCTGTTCATAGTTACCTTATTCAAAGACATGGGAGATAAAAAAAATTCTCCCAAATTTTAACTTTTTTCAAGAAAATTTTAATATTTTGCTTAGAAAAAAATAGTCTATTTTCATGCAAAAAATAGTCTATTTCGTTACGATATAATATTGCGTTATTACATGCTTTCGAAAAGGGTTATGGGTCATTTTACGTATCAAAACATCACACAAAGCTTAAGGGATATTGTAATCGTGCAGCGTTGCAAAACATTTACATTAAGTTTATCCGGCCTCGACTCGAGGCAGACGCTCGCTGTTTTTCCGCGTACTCACCGCAGCGTCATTGCGAGCCACCTCTCTCGGAAACTAAGTGCGCCCGGCGCAATTGCGTCACTAATCGAGCGATTTCCATAAATATTAATTACGTTCTGGTTTAATATTATGCAAATATTTAGGGTCGGTTACCTCTCTGCGTTGAATAAAAGAAAGAATGACAATTTTAAATACTTTAATGTTTTAAGAAAACATGTAGAATTTTCTAACTGTTATCAACATAATTATTATAATCGGAAATATATTATGGCTGTCAACAGAACATTTGTTTTGTTTTGTAAAAATTGTCCGTTATGTTTAATTTACCATGAACAGATATGAAATGACAGTTTTTTTATACTTGTTTGTCTACTTACCATTACATATCACTATCTACGCTCCGCAGTTTCATATACGATGACTAAATGCCTCTACACCCTTGGCCAAACTAGATCGGTTGGGAGTACATCGAGAGGAATGTTCAGAGTGATCAATAATACGCCGGTGTCTTTGTTTTGCTCCGTTTAGGCAGTGTTCCCTATTGCTACCATATTTTTTATCACTTTTCTACCTATAAAACCATAGCTTGATGATAAAAAACCCATAATCTTCTTCAAAATATGACTTTATAATATTTTTAAATTATGGATTATTTTTTATACTTTTACTAAAGAAACAAATAACTTTTTCTTTTTTTTTAGTATAGATACGTCAATTCTGCTTGAGTTCGTATTATATCTAAACAATTGATTGGATTTGATGAAGTTTTTATTGTTACATAGCTTAGTTTCACTTCAACGTTTATGGTATTCACTGTAATTATGTAAATGAAATATTCACCTTTGTAATGTCGCAGAAATGTAAATTACTTCACTCGCACTAAATATGGTAGCAAGATAATGTCTAAAACTCATAAATATATACTTTCACTATTTTTTTTTTGTTTTAAACCAAAAAAACAGGTTTTGTTGTTAAAACAATTTTTGTCATTTCCTAAAAACCGCATCCGCGAACCGCCGATAAAAGTGTATGTCTTTATTAGCATTTCGAACCTTTTCTGCTAAAAATTAAAGGAAAGGAACAGAGACACTAAATTTTAAACTAAAGGATAGCACTGAAAATAAAATCGAAAATTAGAATTACTTGGCGTTATTTCGAGGACAGATGTTAATTTTGGTTTAAAAAGCTTGTCACATCTACCAAAGGGTGAAAGAAACAAAATACAATATAAACTTTTGTTTTTATTACAATAATAAATATGGCAACTACATCATAGCATAAACGTACCAAATCAAGAATTTAGTTTAGAAAATTAAAAAACGTATACGAATTCGGGACAAAAAAAAGGTTTAAACACTTTAAAAAAACCAAACGGCTGGAAAAAAAATCATCAATTTTGTCATTTGATAAAAAGTAAATGTATAATATATGGACTTACCATTATTTATCGTTGTAAAAATTATTTGCTTTATAATCATATAAGGAATGTATGTGTTGTCAAATATACCATGATTAAAATGTTATCAGCCATGATTAAAATGATATTTAAATAGCCATTATTAGAGAAACAACTAACCGAAAATTCAATAGTAATCACGATGTCGTATTTCTGAGTAAAATGCAAGGAATTACATTTGAATAGAATGAGCTATTTCAAGCTTATTTAAAACTACAAAATAGAGTTCAGTTGAGAACTATTCCGCTTTTAGGGAAACGGTTAGATACAAAATGTGTTGCGGTGATACATAGTGAATATGCAATGAAGTTTTTCAGATAATTTTATGATTTATCCTTGTTTTTATTACATTAACCGATTTTATTCTTCCTCACCGAAATATTATTTCTTAACTATTGCAATGTGACAATTAACATTTTTACCAGGATTTCCTGCCCCAAAAAAAAACGGAAACATCATATAACCATGCACGTGTTCGTTGGTCATAGCCGTTTTACTCAGAAAGTATTTGAGGTAGAAAATTTAAATTTGTCATAAAACTAAAGCATAAAAACCCTCATATATCTCAATAATAAACGTTCAAGAAATTAATTTAGGCATTTCAGAGGGAATAAACAAAATACTAGATTTTCTTATAATTTGTGATATTGGGTGGAAAGTAAAATGAAAGAAAAATTACAAAACTGTTTATTATAGAGTTTTACCTGAGGAAGTTCAAGATATATTAATAAGAATATCTCGGTCTTAGAAACTGATTAACGTAGAAACTTGAAATTTAGCGACGCGATAAAGATTATTAACTCTCGTACTTCTCGAAAATTTACATTCGAAATTTTTTGTATAAAAATGTTTTCACGTATTGAAACATTTTTTATTTTCTGTGCAGTAAATAATTTGAAAGAATAAGTTATGCGGATATGAAAATTATTTTTTTCATAATCTTGTGTAAAGAGATTTTTGTGCGATATATTTTGTGGAAAATAATTTCCCGGGCTGCATCCGCATCCGCTGGGTAAAGAAAAATATTTTTACGTACCCTATCTCGGAAACTAGTCATCATAAATTAAGCAAAAAACGCGTTATTGATATTTTACCTTACTTTTGTTGGAAAATAATAGTGATCATTATAAATCTCTCAGTTTTCGTGAAATTGACAATATTTTCATGCTTATGAAAGAAGTTTAACTAAAATTGATCGGAAAACGGTAGCGATTTTCATCGTTTTTGAGACATTAATATTATTTTTATGCATGTGAAAGACATACTACATATATTATATAATGAAATTGTAACATTGTGATATCTATGCAACGAAAATATTTTAAAGAGTAATTGAATAAAATTATGGAATGACAATAGAAGTCAGAAAACATATTTTTAGAATTGTTTGTGCCTGTTGGTTAATTTGTTCTTCAGTAACGTGAAATTTGCGAAACAAATTTTGATAAAATTTGGTATGGTAATATTTAATACCCTCGGGTAATATATAGGAAGCTGAATATTACAATTTTAAAAAAACCTTCACTTGATGAATAGTACGATATTGGTACTGCCGACGCCATCTATTAAATTTTTAGTAAATTTTTTGCTCATAGATATGCACTTTAATCATTTCTTTTATTGCCAATTTCTATTAAAATTCCATAGAACTTACAGGAGAAAAAAAATTTAACTTCGTCCCTAATTAATCTTTTACGCTGCAAATCTTCTTTTTTCAGGTTGTGTACTTCAAAAATAAAAACGGAGCCTTCATAAGATCACTCAATTGTCAGTTTGTTCGTCTGCCATAGCAGTTTTTCTCACAATTCCCTTGATATAGAAATTTTATATTTGGCATTTTAATAAAGGACATTAATTCGTTCTCATATCTCATTACTAACATTCAAAAAATGAAAAAAAACATATTTTTAAAAAGATACGCAGAGTTTATGGGAAAAAATAACTATAATTCTATTGGTCACTTTTATATATTCACGATGACATACATATTCTCCAAGCTTAACTACATTAAGTATCATTAAATATTTGTTACGATAAGTTGTTCATATTAGTGATGGCTTTTGATAATTAAAGTAACTTCACTTCAGAGGAATATGGTACCCTCTATGGACGAGACTCGCACTTGACCGGCGTTTTATTTTATATAATAAATTATAAATGAATTGCATATCTTTGAAAACTGTAATAAAATTACAAGTCCGTAGGTTCCACTAATCACATTACAATAAAATTCACTACCTACATCAAATATTCGTATAGAAAACGAACACAGCTTCACAAAAATACGGGCACCAACAAAAGCATCGTCAAATGAACGCACACAGATGTTCTGGAAACCGATTACAGTAACTTCCTCGAAAATCAACAAGGCGCCAAAGTAAATTAAATTCCAACAATTCGGAAGGCGCGCAAACGACTTTGTCTAAAATCGTGAGTTGATACTGATTTACATAAATTTTGTGCAAAACCTCTTATTCATGCAAAGGTATCACGAAATATTTTAAGTTTAGCGGAAATAATATCGCAGATGGCGTTTTCTCCCGAATGTCTGGCGGCGCGCGGCGCAATGTTTCGCAGGTGGAAGCAGCCGCAAAACTTGGCCCGAAGCTCTAATTTGGCGTCGATTTTTTTTTCATCCGTTTTACGAATTCGCCATTATATTATTTCTGTTTTATTTTGCAATCATCCGACCAAAGGTTACTTCCTGTGCTCAATATTTTAGGTCAGAAACCTTTAGAATAAAATTTTAAAAACAGTTTATGTCGACGCGACAATTGAGTGAAAGTAATATGAAGAGCAGATTAATTTTTTGTTACTTTTATTTTTCTCTGAAACTCATATGTATGTCAAGTGCATTCACTTTTTTTACTTTGAGAATACTTAGAAACCTAGATAGATACTCAAAAAGCTAACCCAATGAAATTCAACATTTCAAAAGGCAAATAATTCAGTCAATTTGTCCACGATTCCTTCAAATAATTTATACGAAAAAACACATCACAAGGAAATGAAATTGCTTCGGATTCACCGTTTTGTCTGCATATCGAAAGTTTAAAGTAGGTACCTACTCCTCGCTGTGTAGACGGAAGGCGGAACGTGCTGTAGATTCTCCCCCAATAGCAAAACTCTATTAAGATTTCAAATAAAAATGTCCCTCTTCTCCGATCCTGCCTTAAATCTAATGTAACCTTAGGTTCCAATACGCAGCAAAACAGAAATCCAAATTAGTGTATTTGAAGGTTGCGAGGTGTCGGTGCCAAAAAGATGTTTCGATTAAATTAAAGGATTTTAATGAATAATTAAATATTTAAAATGATGCGAGCGCTTAATCAATATTCTACACAATTTTTAAACTTTTCTTCATATTTCCACCGTTCTTATATATTACAGTTTTAACTCGAGCGAACCCTTTTGCTTTGATTAGCATATTTTTTTCCGTTCGGCCACCTTTTATTAATTTTTCTTATTTTGAGACGTCGATATTGGCTAGTGAAGAGATTGCTCCTTTCCAATTATACGGGTGTTAGGGATATTTGTAACGCCTATTCAATTTATAAAACAATACATTTTAAACTCCTTTTTAAGCAAATTGTGTGATGAACATTTTGATGTTTCCCGCCTCCTAAGAAGAAAGAAAGTTTTACTTAAAGATATTTGGAGTCTGATATAAGGAGAAAATATTATTTCGTACACAGCATACCTATGTAAAGAAAAATGTTGTTTTGACAAAACTAAAATATAGCCATGGATAATTCTTTGGACATTGAATTGTTAACGGATAATTAATGGTATTAAGTAAAAATTTACTCATTATGGAAATTTTTTTTAATGTTATTAAATAAATTTTACGCTTACATTTCCGTTTCTCAACAACAACAACGTACAAGACACCTATAAGATCACTTACATGTCTGTCCTCCCTATGACAGCCGTTTTTTTTCTCGGAAACTGCTTGGCGTAGCAATTTAAAATTTGGCGTAATAATAAAACATATCATGAGTTAACGCTGAAAAATATTGATTCGGACAATTTTAATTGGGATGGAATTGGGTCTCAAAAATATTTTTTTTAGATTTTTTATAATTTTAGGTACTAAGACTTATTACTAAAGGAATATACGATAAGATATTCAAAAAATATATTCCGCAAAGATTTTAGAAATATCCACCGTTTTTTTACGCCTCTGAGAGATACAGTTGGAGCCGTATTAACGTTGTGAAAAGTTAATATTTGTAAATAGTTTAACAGAAATATTAGATACTCTTTAATATTTATAAATACTTAAATGTGTATAAAACTTTCCCAGTACTAGTTCTACTCGTGCTTGGCAGATTTTTAGGTAGAAAATGAGACTAAAAAAATTATGCGTGTACTTATGAACAAATGTTAAAAGTTGTACTTCTTTGGTGTAATACATGAATAAATTTATTTAGTTTGCGAATAATTAATGGCAATAAAATAATAAAAGGACTGGAGCGTGTTTATAATTACGATTGATAAAATAAAAATTCAATTAAGTAAGTAAATATTAAAATTAAAATTTGTTTGTCTGAAGGGTTGTGTACAATTTTGTTTTTCTGCTGGCTTTCCATTATAAGCTAATCATATACTAGACCGTTTCCAAATTATCGCGCTTCAAATATATTATTTTAACATACAGAGTAGTTAAAAAAATAATCTTATTTTAAAATTAAGTTTAAAATTAATTAAATTTAATTTAAATACATTAAAAAATTCAAATGAATACTCAGCATTCAATTTAATACAAACACATGGATATAATTAATTTCAAATATATACATACCGAATTCGAAAACGTCTGGTGGACGATTGCCTCACAATAGAAAAACAGGAGATAAATAAAATGATGGACTACTTATCCGTCAAAGAAACTATGTAAATATATGTTTGGTGAGCAACTTCAGGGTTAAAATTTAACAAGCCTCCTATCCATTTAATTAATTCATGAGTTCAGGGTGTCAATTTTTTGTTGCACGGTGCCAACTTCATCGCGTAATTTTAAAATATTATTCTCATCATTTTTCATACCGTGCCAAAAGAAGTATGACTTCAAAAAATTCAAAAATAGACTTTGAAGCAATCCAATCACGGCATTATACCCATTATAAGCGTGTGGAGCGAAATAGTCTTAACCAAATAACCAAAACTCCTAATACTTTATGAGCCAATTGGTATCTGATGTTCTCGACAAACAGCTGTTTTGATAAGCAATCTCGACAATATATTAGTTACATAATTTGTTTAATGCTACGACTCTGTGCTACCATAGGTCGAGTGTTGTTTGTCCATATTATTTGTCATAAATAAATGGTAAAGCCATCAGCCATTTCATTGCAATACCGCTTCGTGACCTTCGTGCACGCAACACCGTCTTTAAATCGGCTAGAGGGTTCTGTTATCACATGAATGGTTTAAACGTATCAATTTATTATTCGCTGTATCTAATTCCCGAAACTATTTACTTGATAAATGGTTCAAATTACTTATTTTAGTAATTTTATTAAAATTACCTTCAGTACGAAAGGGAGAGAAGATAAGGGAGAATACAACGGAAAACTGTGGCTGTTGGTGGTGGTTTAATCATAGGGCACATAGAAAATTTTAATATAACTAAATTGTTCATGGTTATGTATGCATGTTTTATTAAATACTATACCTAATTTGTCAACCCTTGACTTGAAATTAATACTAACTTTTCAATAAACTCGAAAAACCAAATAAAGGGATATGAACCATAGCTACGCTTTGAATGATCTGATTGTTAAACTAATAATAAGCTAATTTAAAAATAATATATCTAATTGATACATATTGTATATATATCACTGTAATATAAATCTGTAATATAATGCAAAGTTGCCTATAAAAATGTGATATATTGTGATATATAACAAATATAATGACATTTCCTCTAAATGAATTAAAAATCAATTAATAGAAATAAGATTTATTGGCACAATGTATGAATGAATTGTTTTACTATTAATAAAACATTAACTCAAAAATTAATCAAATATATAGAAGGCTTGCTAAAAATCATTAATTAGAAATACAGTGTATATATTCCATCAATTTCAACAAACCACAATGAAAGGTTAATTCCCTACAAATAGACAATGGAAGGGACTAACCTTGAATAAACACATAGCTAACGGCGCCAGTGTGTGTGCTTTGTCAGCATCAGTTATAATAGTAACTGAAGGTAACTACAGAGGTAATTATAGTAATATTTATTTATAAGCATACAGCATAACTTGCAAGGAAATATAACATTCATGCGTGCTGCTAAATCCTTTTTAAAGTTATTTTAATAAAGCCCAATCTGTAACATCCTCCAACAAAAAAGTAAAACGAATCTGAATATATCACACACATTTCAAAGCGAAATAAACGCACGAATACACGTACAATGATACAAGAGTCAAAAACCAAGCATACTATAGAATTATACGACATACTAGCATTTATAGTTTCTTAATAATATGTTATAAATGAATAAATATTTGGAACAATATAGTATCAAATCATAAAATCGTTGCAGAAATGAGAAACATCGTAAATACATCCAAAAAAGTATTGATATTGGCGATTTGCTTTCAAATTACGTTTCTCTCTCTGTCATATAGAATAAATATAAAAAACAATAATTATCTATTTTGCAACGTAAACAAAAAATATATAAAATTTTACGAGAGATAAATTTCTACGAATGTTTTTGAGAGATGTACCAAAGGTAGAAGCCGCATCACTTTTAAGAATTTTTCTTACATTATTTTTTAGAGCGGAACACAAGAAAAACTGGTAAATTTATTGAAATGGGATTTGAATTGGGATTATTCATAGCTTTTAGTTTAATATAACATACAGGTAACTTCCTCTAGAGAGTTAACTTTCAGTAAAATATTTTTCCTATCTGTTCATCCGATTATCTATTTATTAGAGCATCGGCAAAAACTACTGAATTGATTTGAGTAAGATTTTCGGATACAAAATCTTACTCAAATCGATTCAGATTAAAACTTAAGCTACATTTTATTTCAAACGAATATGCCCTGAAAGATTGTAAAACAAATAAATATGTCTAATTTATGCCCGTCGTATTAACTCCTATGTCGAATTTTTAACTATCGTATTAAATTCTATGTCTGATTTGTAGTTGTGTTATTAAATCATATGTAAAATTTGTAACTGTAGTATTACATTCTATAATTAAATTCCTTATCTAATTTGTATCTATCGTATCTAATAATAATCTGTAGCTGTCGTATTAAATCATATGTGTAATTGTAGCTGTAGTATTGAATAAAATAATTGACGAAAGGAAATGTTTGAGACTAACACAGTTATTCAGCTGAAAGTTCAAGCTTTGATATAAATTGCCATATCAGCGAACAGTGCGAACATTATTATTTTGGACAAATTCCGCGGCTTAAATATACATCCAGTATATGAGGAGAAATCGCACTATGAGAGTTCCGTACACACTTAGTCATATATGAGTATTAAACCGTAGATGTAACATAATATTTCTATTAAACTATCTACAAATATTAATATTATTTTTCCCCATTTAAATATATAGGCTAGTATGTCTTTCACAGACGTAAAAGAATCGTGAATTCCTTAAACCTACGATATTTAGAATCATCAATATTGTCTTCTGATAAACTTTATGTAAACTTCTAGCTACATTTTATTTCAAGCTAATATGCCCTAAAAGATTATTATTATTCCCTTTGTATCGTGCAAGGATGGGACGACAACGATTTCAATCGATTTTACATTTTATACGATTTGATGATCGGAATACACGCCGTGCACGAACAGCAGTTAATGACAAAGCTGCACCAACTGCTGATGTTTGGAATATGCTAAATGCGAACTTGGCTGTACTTTACAAGCCACCAAAAAAATTGACCATTGATGAACAGCTCTTTCCTTTTCGAGGGAGAACGCATTTCACTCAGTATATGCCTTCGAAGCCTGCTAAATATGGCATAAAAGTATGGTGGATATGTGAGGCAGAAAATGGTTTTTAGCTCAAATGAATTATTTATGCCGGCAAAATAGGTAATACTCGAGATTTCAATCAAGGAGAAAGGGTTGTCAAAGTACTTGCAATCGGTTTCAAAGGATCTGATCAAAACATAAGTATGGATAGATTTTTCCCGACTTCTTTAGTTAAAGCTCATCTTTCGTGGAACCTCACTATTATTAGCACTTTAAAAAAAAACAAGCCGTACATTGCTCAAGAACTTAAAGCTTCGAAAACAAGAGAAACCTAGTCAACTCATTTTGGCTTTCATGAAACTTTACGATGTAATTTTATGGGCTGAAAAAAAAACAAAGCTATGATTTAGCATAGCACAAGGTACGATGATAATAAAACGTCTGTTGCAGCACATGAGAAACCAGAAATGATTTTGTTTTATAATAAATACAAAGCCGGTGTCGATAAAATAGATCGAATGTGCATGAGATACACTACGCAACGGCGAACGTGCAGATGACCACTCGGTTTTTTCTACAATATACTCGACATCTCCTCTCTTGCTGCCTATATTGTTTACTACGAAAATAATAAAATGATACCAAAGAGAACGAACAAAGAAGACTTTTTGGATGCTGAAGAATGGGCTTTGCCATTGATTGAAGAGGGAGCATCGAATCAACAAATCATGCGACACCATCGGACAAAACTAGCAATTGAAATATATTATGATAAGCCGATTGCAGTTCAGTCAGCTGCTAATAATCAAACAGGAGACAACATTGGCAGAAAACTTGTTGTTGGATCGTGCTACATTTGCAACAAGTCACCTATTCGCAAACGAAGGAAGACAAGAAAGCGTTGTGATGAATGCCAAAAGGCAGGCTGCGATGAACATACTAGGAAAATAACAAAATGTGTAGTATGTAGAATAGAATTAATTGAATATTTTTAATTGATATTCTAAAAACAGATTATAAGGTTAATAAATAAATAAATAAAAGAAAATAAATATTTGTTTATTTATAGTTATTTACTCCCTCTTTGCATTAAAATATTCAAATTTTATACGAAATCCATGATTTTTGCATGCAGGTACCCGGTAGTACGTTTCTTTTTTTTCAAAACGAAAATTTTCTTGGTTCCAATAAATGAATATAGTGCATAAATCTTTGGAGAATTAGTCAAATCATGAGGATCCAGGAGGCCATCAATGAATTATTTTTTGGAAAAAAATTAGTCAACAAAATGTACATCGATGGGTACACGGGTACCCGGGTGGTGATACAAGGGTTAAGATAGTTCTAGAAGTATTGTTGAGTATTGCAAACGTGGCCGCTATTAAATATTATATGAACATCGCTAGACGCACGTGTGATATTACATATGCTTTTTTATTTATTATATATGTTAATTTTTAAACTCTGATTTTAATTTCTAAGAAAAGCTAAAGTTTTCCCCTTTCATAAATTGTCTATGCATTAAATTGCCGTACTGTTTAACGGGCAATATTTATTGTTAATAAAACATTGCAACTGTTAAACATCAGCACTTACTGTTTGTAATCAAATGTAGCCTATTTTGAAACACTGTACATAATAAAGTAATTTTGAAATACCCATAAAGATTCATTAGTAAATCTTGTTTAAAAATAATAACAAAGAGTTACTTTAACAAAATTATATATTATAATCTATTACTGAAGATATAATGATATTTTCGGCGCCGTGGTATATTGGATAGATCAAAGGATTAGGCCCTCAATGGCGCAGTACACCGCAAGGTCCCGGCTTTGACTCCCGGTCGCTCATCGAGTGGGGCTGGAGCAATGTTTATAATCGAATAGCTAAAATACCATAGATCAGTAATAGGCGGCAGCCATACTGGTGGCGAAGCTACACACTGCGATATCTAATCTGCCTGCTCAGCGTGATAATTACGGGCATCGCCTATATGATACATGCATTGAGGAGACCTATGTCGTGAACGGAGTGGTGAACGGAGATAAGACTATTGATGACTGAAATCAATTTGTCTAACTATAACTTTTTAATTTTTTTTTGTGAGTGAATAAACTATTTTATTAATTGTAATAAAAGTGCAAGTAGCCAAAAATGATATTCAATAAATATATTTAAATGTGTAACCCGCCGAAAACTATTTTCTATACAAATATATATCTTTTATACAGGTAGCAAGATAAAAAATTCAGGTCATTCAAGGTCAGACGGACGCTAAAATTTTGCAGACCGTATTTTATCACTTGGAAACCTTAGATGAAGACACGCAATCCGATTGTGTAAAATATGAATAATTATAAACTTTCAATAGCGCGTCTAGTCTGGGCGAGGGCCTAATGTTTTGGGAAGGCGCGGCCGAGTGTCATTTACGGCGCGCCGCCGCCCGCCGTAAATGAACGCCGTTAGCGACCAGTTACATTATGTACGTTAACCGCTTTGTTTGAGATGGTAAAAGTAACGCAAGGTACGTAGATAGAGCTACGTAGATAGGATACGTAGATAGAGCTGACACAATATTGCCGTTTATTTGTTTCAATTCGTTCATTTATTTAACGTGTTTCTTTTAACGTAATCAATATTGTTATTGTATTTTCATCAAAATGGTGAAAGTATCGCGTTTCATCAAAGAAGAAGTAAGAATTTTTTGAAAAAGGAAATTTTATTGGATAATAATAGTTTGTGAGTATGGGAATAAATCGGGTGCTCCATTCAGATTTTATTTGCGTTAAAGGCGCATTTACGTACATATGCGTTATATGTTAACATACATACGTAATTACGTATGTGCACTTTCGATGGGTTATAAAATCTTAAGGGAACATCCGATTGATCAAGATTTTTTTATTTAATAGTACTCAACGACAGGAACAAAACGATTAGCTCAAAACCCTGTTTTTTCAAATATAATCAGAAAAGCATTGCTGGAGGTAAAGGCAAAAGAATTTTTTGTCTAAACATTGAAAAGTACCTACTAGCAGGTCGCGCCGGTGCGCTGAACAACGATGGCTCTTTTCCATTATTACTTTGATGAAAAATTCTCGATCCACAATCTTCCAATCTTATTTGTTATATAATACGAGGTTAGTTAATTTAGTGTCAAATTATGACTGAGTCAAATTTTTACTTGTGCAATTCCCACGTTGCCTCTTGTTGATGAAAATTTTCTTTGACAGAATTTTTGCCAGGTTGCTTATTTGTATTATATCCTCCTCTATGTTGAATTTTATTTCAAATTCTAATAGTAAAATAAAATGTATCGTCTTAATTTGAATATTTTATTGGAATATTTAAAATAAATTTTATCTTCGAATCGATAAAAGTTAGTCAATAATATTTTATTTAAATTTTAAACTATGTAATCAAGTAATTTATTCACAATTATGTAATTTTTATTATTATACCTTGTTATATCATCATCATGCATACAGACAATATAATACATTTAAATCATAAAAAAATATTTGGTTTATTGGTCCTGCTCATAAAAAATTACTTGGTTTATTGATAAAATAGGATAATATTCTAATATATTAGTACCTTAGGATCAGAATAAAAATAACCAATAGATCCATCAACTTTCCTAGTTACGAAAGTAAAATAAAATGGCGACACCAGACAACAAAATAAGTAGTCTGTGATGACATCAATTTCATAAAGTTAAGTATATTTAATGCAATGTTACATTAACTTTTTTTTACTGTCATTCCATAGTTACTCCACACCAATCATGTAACGATCGCCATATCGGCGTTATTTGAATTTGCATGTGAAATGCGTTTCTGTTTGAATTAATTTTTTATCATTTAACAAAACATTTTAGTTTTTTGTTACAGATAAGGAAGATCATAATTTAGAAAACGATCAGAGACAACATGTGAACTTATAAGCGGAATATTTCAAAAATAAAATAATTTGGATTTGCCAATTATAAATTTGCACAGCTTGATCGGTTATTTACGCACGGAATTAATTAACCATGATATGAATCGAAAGCGGTTACATGTCGAAATATTAAGGATACACATGTGCATTATATTTATTAGATACCCTGACCAATCCCCGTAACGACGTAAGATTCATCATTAGTTCTAACTTGATAGTGCGATAGTAACATAAATGTTTACGACAGGATCCGCGTCAGGTATAATGTATTATATTTATGAGATCTACGTGAATAGTCGTGTGATAATTTACGAATACTTGCGAAGTTTAATTTGATGTCGACAACATTAAATATCAAATGTATCACTTAGATAGTTTTCATGTATTTTTACAAGTGTGCATGTCACTTTGGGTTGCAAAAAAGCCACTTAGAATCTAATAGAACGTTATTTAGTTCTGTTCTAATAATTATTAAATTATATATTATCATATTTAAGGGTTAATTTCGGTTTACGAGGTTACATACCTCTCAAGTTTAGGTGGAGTACATACCTACGTCGTACAAGAAAAAATAAATATTAATTAATAAAAGACATTTTCGTTAATGGATGCCCTAAGTATGGACCCAAATATACTATTTTTCAAATAAATATTTTCAAAATGAAATTACCTTTTAATGGAGATATCATAAGTATTATGGGCGCATAGGTTTCTCTAAAGTTTATAACGTTTTTACTTTTTCCCAATAAGTGAAAAAACAATTTAGGTAAAACTTGTAGTATTTTAAAAGTTCTTTTTTACAATATATTATTTGTTTAATGTGATTGTAAAATGAATTTTAAGCGATTTTTTAAAAATATTTATTGGAACTGCCACCATTATCAGAACATTAGGCCAATTTTCTTCGTCTACGATTATTATGATATATTTTGATCCACGCTATTTTTGTGGCAAGTTTCATCTCGATCGAATAAAAAATGTAGCCTACAATGAAGGAAAAACTGGATTTTATATATTATATAATACATATTTTTGGCAAAATCTTTCAAAAGGACCATCCTAGTATAATACAAATCGGTATCATACATTTACTCTAAAAATGTATATGACATATAAGTCGTATCATTTTAAATACTCAGATTTTTCCTAATCCTGGAAAACGCTAGAGAGAAAATGCATATTTAGAAGAAAGCGATTGTTTAAAATTATTTCATCTATTTTTATTTAGCTATTGATATTGTTAAAGCGATTGAAATACACTCTTCGGCTGAAATACAGCGATTGAAATACACTCTTATAAATATGACCATGATATATTCAAGATAAAATACCGATTCTTAATTCTTACCAAAGTTTACAGTATCTTTTTAATTCGCTTACTTTTGTTAAACTCTAAAATTTTTAAATTGATTTTCGAAGTACTATTTTCGATGATTAATTAAACAATTAATATTAAAAATCCGTGATAATAAAGAAAAAATCCTAGAGATTTGACACAAAGAATAAAAATATTCTCAAACATAAAGTTTTCAAGTTATAAAAAAAACATTTTTTCTACTTTAAATTTATTACAAACTAAAATTTCGAATTTGTTTTCAAGGTCAATAATTTATTTTGTTAAAAAAACTGTTCATGTTGTTTTATCTTACTTAATACATGAAAAAATATGTATGAAAACATATTTAACAAACATACGTTGATAATCTTAACAGCAAAATCTGACTCACGACTAGGTAATTTTAATCTATATACATAGAAGACCATTTAATTATTGTACGTGAATAGACGGAAAAATGTTTATTTACTGGGAATGCGTAGGCAGTTCGTATCTACACGAATTAGTAATTATGGAGCAAATGACCTATACTTACGACAGTCGTATCGTCCAGTGATAACCAATTATTATATTCGATTAAATAATAATTGTAAATAAGTTGTCTACACAGAAACTAGTTTTTTTACATTATACTAAAATATATATATATATATATATATATATATATATATATATATATATATTACTATCCAATGAATACATCGGAATTAATTAATTTTTTTTGAAAATATGTTTCTCTTTGATGATCAAACCTCTGAACCTATCGCTGTAAACATATAAAATTATGCAATATTTAGTAACTCTCAAAAATCAAGTCCATAAATTTTCAATTTATAATTTCCTACTAGCACTAATCTGCAAATTAGAATAATAATGTTTCCATTAGACAATCAAGTTAATTCAATTTACACGGCAGTAGGGAATATTAATTATATAAAACCGTGAATTTTAAGTCCGTAATCCGTAAAGCTTTGGAGAATTCTCCAAATTATCTTACAAGTGGTTACCGCAATCATTGTCTTAAGTTAAGCGTTGGATGAAACATTTTCTCTTGGTTTAATTTGTTTGTGTTGTTAAAATAATAAATTAACAATTTGTTTTTTTTTAACAGACCGAGAGCCCTTTGTTAAAAGATTACTTCTGTTGTAACTGTTGCCTTTTTAGTTAGCACAGTCATTTTTTATATTTTCACAGATAATTATAAGTGATTAATTTTCACACTAACATATTTTCATTGCTCCATAATTATGTTGGTTTATATCTCAAACTTTATTTATAGAAATATATGAAATAACTATTTTGAAATTGTATGTTTTTGTGTGAAATTAAAAACTGATAAAAATCACTCACTTGTCTGTCAAACACGGCCGGTTTTGTTAAAAGCTATATAAAAACTTGATATTTGGCATAGTAATGCATCCTAATAACCCTATAAAATATTCATAAATCAATAACCCAATGAAGAAATTAATAAAATGTTTAAGATTACCCCTCTGAGGTAAATAAAGAACTTAGTTTTTTTTTATTTTTCATTTATGGTATTATTTCACAGGCTTTGTTATGAGGAATAACATTTTTTGAAATTATAATTCTTTAGGCGCGTATGAAAAAATGATGAGAGTGAAATTTTACGATGCGCACATGCGTACTCATGATGCAACGAAATCGACAGTATGAAGTTGCTCAGGGCGCGCACGCACGATGCAACAAAAATCGGCAGTTTGAATTTGCTCACTAACACATATTTGCATGCATATAACGAATATTCATGATAGTTATCGAGTTATTTATAAATACACAAGTGTTTTATGTTCATACAAATATAAATTATATCCGTGCTTTTAAATAACATTTTTAGTAATTGAACTTTAATTGTGGTTCATATAATAAAAAAACATTTACAAAGTGTCTAAATGTGTATGGAATCTACATGTGTTTGACAGCTTTTAGATGGAAAATAAGACTAAAAAAATTGTGCATGTACTTATGTACTAGGGTCAGAAAGTATAGTTCTTTGGCATAATACAAGAATAACTTTATTTAGCATGCAAATAATTCAAGGAAATAAAATCACAAAAGGACTGAAGCGTGATTACAAATGCGGTTGGTAAAATCCAAATTCAATCAAATAATTAAATTTAAAAATTAAAATTAAAATTTATTTGGCAGACCGGTTGTCTACCATTTTATTTTTCTGCTGTCTGTCCGTTGTAAACGAATCATGTGCTAGATCGTTTCCAAATAATCGGACTTCAACTTTATCATTTTCCCGAACAGAGTATAAAATATTAGATCTTATTTCAAATTTAAATTTTAATTTAAATATAATTCTTCTAAAAATCTAAATTAATACTCGGCATTCAATTTAATTAAGTGTTAAAGTTACTGAAACAATCTATATAAAGTTTAGTTTATAATGAAAACAAATGTATATACTGGATTTTTTTTTAATTTATTAATTTTAAGTATTTAATAATTTATAATTTCAATAAATACACATCGAATAAGAAATAGTCTGGCGGATGATTGGCTTACAAATAGCAAGCCAGCAGAAAAAATAAAATGTTTGACTGCCAGCCGAAAAAATAAATCTGTCAACGAAACTATGTAAATATGTATTTTTTTTGCGTGGAAGTTACAAGAAATCCTATATCTAATCTGTCAACACTCGACTTGAAATATAGGCTAATTAACGTTTTAATAAACTCCAAAAATCAATCAAAAGGATACGAATCATATCTACACTACGAATGGTCTCCTTAAATAAACAGTAAGACAAATTGATAAGAAATTTCATGATTAATATCGCTGTAAAATAAATCTGGAATAAGGTCAAAAGTAGTCAATGAGAAATATGTTTTATTTTAATTAAAATACGATGACATTTCTTCTAAATATGTCGAAGTCCAATTAATAGAAAGAAGATTTATCGTTTGTAAATAAATAGTTTCGCTGATAATGGAAAAATAACTGTCTAATTAATAAAATCGATAGGGAACTTGCTAAAATTTATTATTTAGAGATGCAATATGTTTGTTCTTTCTCAACAAACCATAATGAAAAGCTGTTCGCCTACAAATAACAAGGGAAGAGCTTTAGCTTATATAAACACATGGACAATGGCGCCGGTGTGTGTGCTTTATCAGCATCAATTATAATAGTAGAAGGTAACTGCAGAAGTGATTATGATAATATTTATTAACAATTAAATGAAACTTCGTGATGTGCAAAGATCTTTGCTAAGAGCCCACCTGAAGATGTAATACAACGAAACCTAGGTCGTGGTAAAGAACTTGAAGAAAGTACAAATAATACTAAATCACGAAGTTTAATTTAATTGTTAATAATGAATTTCTACAAATTTAACGCCAAATATATTCAATAATATTTATTTATAAGCGGGCAGTACGGTATAACTTGCAAGTAATTAGAACATCCGTGCGTGCCGCTAAATCTTTTTTTCGTGGCAGCTACAAAGTTTCGTTATGGATTAAATTAATTTAACATTAGTAATAAAATACTTGTTCAAACATATTTTTAAATTTATTTTAATAAAATCTAATTTGTGACACCCTCCAACAATAATCAATATTGATGCAGACAATACAAAAAAAAACCTTAAGAAAGTTAACTAAGACAAATCTGAAAATATACATACAAATCTGAATATATATTTTAAAACGAAGTAAACGCATGAATACATGTGCGATGATACAAGAATCAGAAAAGTTAAATAAAGTTCTGAAAAAAAAACTTATAAATTGGCCTTTCAAATTATATCCACACATACATGAAGCTACAATAAAATTGTAATACTTTAAGTACACAATCTAAAATTAACATGTAAACATTTTTGAGTATCGATAATTGCGATACGGGAGAATTAATATGCTTTATCATTTTACTTATAAATTTTCCAATCAAACGGCTTTTGAGATTTCCATAGACATTTTCAGCAATATATTTAGAACTATTATCCATAACATTTTAAAATAAATAACTTCAGAACCCTTATTAGTTACTCTTTCAACTGATGTGCCATATGAGAGATGAGATTTAAAAAAAAATCGAGAGCTTTATTTGCCCATCCAATATATTCATATTAATATTTTAAATTATTAACATTTCGAAAACACCCGGGTTAATAAGCTTTATATTACAATGTCAATGCTCGTAATGGTATGTACAAATATTTTGGCAAAATGATCTAAACTAATATTTTAAAGAAAGTAAAATAAGTATATTTACTTATTCCAGGTCGATAATCTTATTAAGAATAAACAAAACGGCCTGCTGTCAAAATTATATATTCATTTCGAGTGTACATGAAACTATAGTCATACTAATATTGTAACACCGTAAGCATACGAGTAAGATGCAGATTAAACATATCCTTCGCAACATTACAGTGATATTTTGAGTTATAGTCGTGGAAAACGCTTGTGGGAAACATGTGACATTCTTCGCTAACAAATATTAAACATATTTAACACAATTGCGGAACTCCCAAAAATACTACGCAAAGTTAATATTACGCAGTTTTGGTAATAAAACAAAGGAAACAGCGGCTTTCTAGTATATTAAAAAGACTATTTTAATTTAACTCATATCTCCGCTCATTTGAGCAAATTCGCTTTGGCAGGCTTTCATTTTGATCTCATCCGCGCTAATTATGCGGGCGCTGATTAAACTGCAAGAGACCATTATCATTGTGTTATTTGTTATTTTGAAATACCCATAAAGTTTCAGTAGGAAAAATTGTTTGGAAATAATAACTGAGTTTATTTAACGAAATGAAACCCAATAATCTCATACTAAAAAATAATGATATTTTTGCTGTACGGTATATTGGATCATAGGATTAAGGCTTTCAATGACATAATGTACCGCGACATCCTGGCTTTGACTGCCAGTCACCCGTCAAGCGGGAAAATTTCATATTTGTAATCGAGTAGCTATAATATCATAGATCATTGATGGGCAGCAGCCACACTGGTGCAAGAAACTACACACTGAGAAAGGAAGGCTGCCTGCCCCAAGTGGCGATTATGGGCATTGTCTATAATGATACAGCACGAGAGGCCTACATTTAGCAGTGAACGGAGATGGGTAATTGATGATGATTAAAAAAATTTTCGATCAATTTATCTGTATTTTTTGTTAATATAGTAATAAATTATGGTTGGCTAGTTAAAAGAAATATTTCAATTTATTATAATATATTTAAATATTTACTGCCTTATAATATTACAACGCGACGAAAAATGTATTTGATGCAAATAAATCTCTTTCGTGTCCCGCTTGAAATTTTATCTTTATAGCTATATATATTTTAAAAATTTCAGCCCATTCGAGGTCAGACAGGCGTTAAAAGGTTTACGGCTCGTATTTGTCACTTTGAAACGTCAGGCGGGACACGGGCAATCGATTGTGTAAAATATGAATAATTATAAGTTTTCAGTAGTGCGTCTAGTCCGGGCCAGTGGTAGTGTCTTGGCAAGGCGAGACCGGGTACGTAACCTTGTGTTATTTACGGCGCGCCGCCACCCGCCGTCAATGCACGCTGTTAGCGACCAGTTACATAATGTACGTTAACCGCTTTATTTGAGGTGGTAAAAGAAAGGCAAGATTCCGTTTATTTGTTTCATTCCCTTTCATTTATTTAACGTTTCTTTTAATATAATTAACATTGTTTTTGTTTATTATGAATTCATACTTTCATTAGAAAAGAAAACATATGGGTGAGAATCAAAGAGTAGATAAGTGAGGGTATTTTCGAAGAAATAGTTAGTGGATAAAAATATTTTGTGATTGTGTGAATAAATTGGGTGTTCCTTATATTTTAAAAACTTTGAAAGTGCATTTAAGTACTTATGTCCATACTTACGCAGGTATGTGCACTTTAGATGGCTTATAAAATCTTAAGAGAGCATCCGATTGATTTGGGATTGTTTTTATTTTAATCGTTGTCAGTCAAAAGGACAACATGATAAGCTCAAAATCCTGTTGTTTTCAGTTATGATCAAAATAGCTTTGCTAATGTAATTGTCAAAAACTAATTGTTTTGTCTACACATTAGAAAATACTGGCAGGATGAGGCAGCTCAGATTCTGGAAGTTGTTTTTTTCCTTTATTACTTCGATAAAGAACTTTTGATGTGAAATCGCCCAACCATATTTCTGACATAACACAAGGTTAGTTAATTTAGTGTCAAATTCTGACATATTTTTATTAATCAAATTCACAAATTGCTTAATTTTTATGAAAATTTTCTTTCAAATAATTTTCACCAGCTAATACTTCACATTAATTTTATTTCAAATACTAATAATAGGATGAGATGTATCGTCTTAATTTCAATAGTATATTATAATCTTTAAAGTAAATTTTATCTTCGATAAGGCAATGATATTTTAAATAATTATAAACTATATAATCAAGTAATTTATTAACATTTATGTAATTTTGTATTATACCTTGTTATATTATCGTCATGGGAATTAAATTACATTTAAAAACCTTTACATAGAAATTAATTTGGCTTATTAGTAAAATAGAATATTATTTTAAAGCAATCTTGGAATTAGAAGACAATTACCGCATTATGACATTACAATTTCCTTTTCTAATTACGAAAGTGAAATAAAGTGACATCACCAGCCAACACAATAAGTAGCCTGTGATGACATAGGTAAAGTCAAGTACATTTAATGTAGTGTTTCATTAATATGTTTTTACTGTCATTTGATTGTTACTCCAAATCTATCATGCAACGGTCGCGATATCGACTTGATTTGAATAGTTTGAATTTTTATGTGAATATGTTTCTATTTAAATTAATTTGTTTTGTCATTTAACCAAAGATTATAATTTTTTATTATCGATAATGAAGATTATAATTTAGAAAAAACCGAAGACGATATGTGAACTTTTAAGCGGAATATTTCCTAAATAAACTAATTTGGATTACCAATTGTAAATTGCACTTGTAATTACTTGTTCGGTTATTTACGCACGGAATTAATTAACCATGATATAAATCGAAAGCGGTGACACGTCGACATATTAAGGATACACATGTGTATTATATTTATTAGATACATTGACCAGTCCTCATAACGACGTAAGATTCATCATTAATTCTCAACTTGATGGTGCGATAGTAATACATGTTTACGACAGGATCCGCATCAGGTATAATGTATTTTATTTATGAGTTTTGCGTGAATAGTCGAATCATAATTTACGAACACTTGCGAAGTTTAAGTAATCGATAATATTAAATGTACCGTTTAGGTGCTTTTATAAATTTTTACAAGTGTTTATCGAGAAAATTATATCTAAAGATATAAAACAACAAATGATGAATTTTACTTACAATGAATAATAAAGCCAATGGTAGATACCAACCGGAAGGGGAATTTCGTAGAGGTTTTGTTACCAGTATTGTTATCTAAAAATCTACTTTTGAATTGATACTTTGAGTTGCGAAAAATATACTTAAAATCTAGTCAAAAGTTAATCAGTTCTGTTATAAATTATATATTGCTATATAAATACGAGTATATAGTTCATCTTCATATAGAACCTATATAAGAGTTAATTTTGTTTTACAACGTGTCAAGTTTAAATGACGTATGTACGTATGTCATGGAAGAAAAAATTAATATTAAGTAATTAACAAAATAAATTTTCGTTAATGGACGTCTTAAATATGGTATCAAAAATACTTTTTCTCAAATAAATATTTTCAAAATGGAGTTACGTTTTATAGAGACGTCATAAGTATTGTGGACGCATAGGTTTCTCGATAGTTTCGAACGTTATTACTTTTTTTCAATAAGTGAAAAAACAATTTAGATAAAACTTGTAGTATCTTAAAAAATTTTTTTAACAATGTATCATTTGTTTAATGTGGTTGTAAGATGAATTTTAAGCGATTTTTTTAATATTTATTGGAACTGCCACCATTATCAAAACATTAGGCCAATTTTCTCCATCTACAATTTTTAAGATTTATTTTGGTCCACGTTGTTTTTGTAGCAATTATCATCCCGATGCAATAAAAAATGTAGCCTAAAATAATGAAAAAACTTGACTTAATATCGTTGTTGTTTTCAAATAAGTTTGTTGCCAAATCTCTTAAAGAGGACCATTGTAATGTAATACAAATCGGTATCAATTAATTACTCCTAAAATATATATCACTCGTAAAGTACATATCATTATAAATATTCAGACTTTTTCCTAATCTTGGAAAACGCCAGAGAGAAAATATATATTTTGAAGAAAGCGATTGTTTAAAATAATTCATTTATTTTTATTTTGCTATTGATATTTTTAAAGCGATTTAGTTATTGGAATAAACTCTTCGTCTCCGTATAAATATAACCATGTTATATTCGAGATAAAATACCGATTCTTAATTCTTAACAAAGTTTATAGTGCCTTCTTTATTATGCATGTGCTTTTATTTAGCTCTAAAATTTTCGAATTAATTTTAAAATATCTGAGATAATAAGGATAAAAATCTGCAGACTTGTCAGTATTTGACACTAATAATAAAAATATTCTCGAATATAAAGTTTTTCAAGTTTAAAAAAAATAATTTTTTATACTTATAATTTATTACAAACTAAAATTTGGAATTTATTTGCATGTTGAATGTGGGTTTTTAAAAACAAACTTTTCGTGTTGTCTCATTTCATTAATGCATGCCAAAAATAATATATAAAATCACATTTAACAAACATACGTTAATAATCTTAACAGCAAAATTCTAACTCACGACTGGGTAATTTGAATCTATATAAAGAGAATACTATATCATTATTATACGTGAATAGACGGAAAATTGTTACTTACAAGGAATCGGAGCCAAAGCAGACTACGTAGGCAGTTCGTATCTACACCAATTAGTAATTATGGTACAAATGGCCTATACTTACCACAGTCGTTTCATCAAGTCATAGTTAGTTATTACAGTTGAATAAATCAGATAAGTTTTTTAATTGCAGATAAGTTGCCATATTAATTTTTTTTAATGAAAGTCTTCGAACAGCGAAGCCTCAAATGCTAGAAAAACTACTTAAAAACTACTTTTTATGTAATACTTAAATTAATTTGTTTGCTATCCAGTCAATATACTGAAATTAATTACATTTTTGAAATTATGTTTCTCTTTGATGGACAAACCTCTAAATATTTCACTGTAGACATATAAATTTGTTTAACATTTAGCAACTGTCACAAGTAAAGATCATAAATTTTAAATTTGTAATTTCCCACTAGCTCTAATCTGCAAATTAGAATAATAATGTTTCAATTAGGCAATCAAGTTAATTCAATTTACAAGGCAGTAGGGAATATTAATTATATAAAACCGTGAATTTTAAGTCCTCAATCCGTAAAATTGTGAAGAATTCTCTAAACTGTCTTACAATTAGGTACCGCAGCCATTGTCTTAAGATAAGTGTTGGATGAAATATTTTCTGCGGGTTTGATTTATTTTTGTAGTTTTTTTAAATCATCCGAGCGCCCCTTCGTTAAAAGTTTGCTCTTTTTGTAACTGTTTTCTTTATAGTTAGCATAGTTATTTTTTATTTTTTCACAATTAAATGAAACTACGTGATGTAGTATTATTTCTACTTTCTTTAATTTCTTTACCACGAGCAAAGATCTTTGCTAATATCCCACCTGAAGATGTTGTAATACAACGAAACCTAGGTCGTGGTAACGAAATTAAAGAAAGTAGAAATAATACTACATCATGTAGTTTCATTTAATTGTGAATAATGAATTTCTACAAAATTAACGCCAAATATGTTCAAAATTTTATTTTTTCATTTTTAATTATTAATTTTCACACTAATATATTCGCATCGCTTATAATGATTTTGGTTTATATCACCAACTCTGTTTATAAAGTTACATTTGACAACTATTTTGAAATGGTATGTTTATGTGTGAAAATGAAAATTAATGATGGGTTGTTCCTAAAGCATTAATATTTTTAACTTATGTTCAAGGTTGCGTATCTCAAATTGAAAAACAGAAATGAAATAAATCACTCACGTGTCTGTCTGTCAGTCACGGCCGATTTTGTTAAAAACTATGCCATATAAAAACTTGATATTTGACATAGTAATACATCCTAATAACCCAATAAGATACTCATAAACCAATAACCTAATTAAATATTTAATATAATATCCATTAATAATTATAGAAAGAGAATTAATAAGGTACTTATCATTTGGAGTATTATTTGAAAGGGGTTGTTATGAAGAATAATATTTCTTTCAGTTATACTTCTTTATGCTCGTCGTGCATGCGCACACACGGTGCAACAAAAATCGACAGGATGAACTTGGACACGATGCAACAAAAATCAGCAGGATGAAGTTGCTCACTAAACATATATTTACACGGGTATAGTAACTGATATTATATTCATTATAGTTACTAAGGTATTTATAAATCACAACACGTGTTTTATATTTATATAAATCTAAAATATTGTAGTGAATATTCGTGATTGAAATAGTGCTTGTAAGCTTTTTAAAATATATTTTAAGTTAGTTTCTTTTAGCGAGGTTAAGTTTCGCCATGTATTTTATTTCTATTATAAATTATTACTTTATAATTTATGAAATACTTAACATTACTACATTTTCAGCATGTTCCTTTATTTTCATCACATTATAATAAAGACGAAAATTTACCTATACCCCTCTATCTAAACTAAAGAATTATACTCACTGAAATCTAAGGCTTATAGAGAAAAAAAACGATACGTCTTGTCAACCAGCCGAGTAAAAGTAAAACGCGCTGAAATGACTGACAGTAAAAGCGCTCTCAAATGACTGATATAACATAATTAGCTGCGTTCATTTCTTTCTCCACTAAAAACGTTTTCACTTAAAATAAGCTAGCGTCGTTGATAAGATACAGCTCACTATATTTTTCTAAATTATTTACGTAATTAAATTCAAAACATAAAAACGTAATAACAAAGAAAAGCGAGTAAAATTTTATTCAGAGCAGAAAAAGTATGTTTCTTAGTATCATCAATATATTGTCGTCCAATATTAAATTTCGGATCGGCGAGGGTCGCTCTAATTTTTTTTGCAGATAGATTTTTACAAGACGTGTGCGTTACAATATTAAATATCATGTCTTGTAGGTGGGTTACAATATTATATATCATATATTGTAGGAATACTGGTATTACAGTATTAAATATCATGTTGTAGGACGTGTGCGTTAAAGTATGTATCATATGTTCTATTCTCTCAAGTTATCTTTGTTGAGTGCTATACTGTAGCTCAGACTGATGTAACATTTCAATCTGTATTTACTCATTGCCGACTATGTGTAAATCCTCTTTACTCTATCCATGATGTCGGTTTTCCTTCAGATTAACTTCGTCGAATCGAAGTTTATTCTAAAACTTTCAAATTTAAGAAATATCTCACATTAAATTTTACACCCTTAAAATATTTTCCTTAATATGCACTTGTTGATAAATCAAAATAATATGCAGTCTGTGGTTTCTAGTTTCCATTATAGTATATGTTTATTAAACAGTCATTCAATCACTTATTAGCAATTAACACGTTTCCTTTATTTCAGGTTATGGGCCCAACTCGCTTCCACTATGCCACTGCTTCAAACTGTAAATTTTTCAAATGATTTATTATAGTAGTCACGGTTTTTGTCACTCTTAAATATTTCAACTTTTTATCATGTTAGCAGTGGAAGTAAGGAGTATGGGGTCGATGTGTTTCACGCATACGCATATTTATGAATCTGTGCAACCTGTCAATGGTATCAATCAGTGTAACTTTATGAAATTTTTACGATTCAAATTTTATATCTATTGTAACTATGTATAATTTTTCACTTCTTATTTTCTTATAGTGGAAGTGTTGATGAATATAAAAAAAATATGTGTAATGTTTACGGTACGGTCAGTTATTAAATGGTTATTTGACGTTTGTTGGCAATCAGCCTCTTCAACTGTTTTAACATACGGCATTTTAACATAATTTTTCAATGAAACAAAACTGTTGTTGTTTCATTGAAAAAGCGAATAATGGAAAGTAGATAAATACTAATCGAATACGGAAAAAAATGACAAAAGACTCTCTCTCATTTATTTTTCGTTTATTTGTTCTATTATTCTTATTTAGTTACATATGTATGACATTATTTTTTAATCTTTTTGTTTCAGTAAAGATAAAATTGCAATCAAATAAATTCAGTAACATTACAATAACATAACGATGATGTACTTTAATAAGTTTATTCTCATTTATCACAGTAAATACTTTATGTGGGCTCCCTATTATAGAGTTAGATTCTATCTTCTATCGCCTTAAAATCAGATACATTATTTTAATTGAGAAAAGATTTCAGAAACCGCTTGAATTGCGCAATACAAATCTAAGCGTTCCGAATGACTCTTTCCATACATCCACTAAATGACTGCGAGAAGTCATGTAATCCATAAATAGAAAGAAGAAGTCATGAAATCCATAAGAAGAAATATTCATGTAATCCATAAATAGAATTTACTGCAGTACCGATATCGACTACCGGGATAGTGAATGGTAAATGCCCGAGGTTCAAAGCCTTGCTTACTTTCAATCGTGTGAAATAAAAATTAAATACAAACTAAAATTTTAATATATTTATTTAGCGTCTTGAACTCGTATTTACATAAATATATTAAATTAGTAATTTGGGAGATGAATTATTTGATTCAAGTGTTATAACTAACGTTTACCAAAATAACATTCACCTGTTCCAGTAACACTGTGACACTGTCCACCAGTGTCAGTAACACTATGTACAACTATACATTAATCTCACAAACCACGTTTATTTCTATAATTTTGGCTTTTATTTTTCATTCGGGCTCCAGCTACCGCCGCGTTTATAATTATATCCACGAAGATAATAGTTATATTGAGTGCTGCAGCCATAGAAATCTCTAAATAAATTAATAAAATTAAGCCATGCATTTAAAAGACGCGTTTGGATTAATCTGCCTGCTGCAGCAGAATAAACAGGAAGATAAAAGGATAAATTTATTCCATATTTTTGAAAAAAATGTTATTATTTTTTGAACGCGAACTTTCACTATCTATGTACGAGCATTTTTAGATAACATAATGGTAATTGTAAAAAGGTGGTCTAATTTTTCTTTTTTATTTATTAATCGTAGAATCCAATTAAAACCATATTTTAATACGTATTTCAAACTGCTGCTAAGGCGTTCTAATATCGGATGTACGTAAAAATGAGTTGCATCTAAAATATATTTCAAGCAATTTATATAATTAACGTAATAAATTTTATGTGATATGAGTGTGTGACAAACGGGGTATCCATTGTATTAAGATAATACATATTCACATATCACTTTACTCTGGAGCACCTAAGCTGTATATAGTGAAAGAAATGTTATTAAAAACCTATAAAATAATATAAATGAATAAAAATATAAACAAATATTTCAAAACCAGTATTTTTTCTATATAATTTAACATTTGTTTCCAAATTTTCGTTATATATCTACGATCCTGATCGATCGTCGTAAAATAGGTCGTTCGATAAATGTATTTATATATATATATATATATATATATATATACATATATATATATATATATAGACATATATATATTCATATATATATATATACATATATATATATATATATATATATATATATATATATATATATATATATATATATCGATTCTTACGTATATATATATATGCACAACATTTTCCTGTAATTATGAATATGTATACATACAGTCTACATTTAGTATCGTAGTGGAACATGGGACGTATTTCATTTAAAATGATATATCCCAACAGCAAAGGGAAGGCTGGGGTTGTCTTCTATGATGACCTTGCGTAAAGTGACAAAATGCCGCGCCGGAGCGAATATACGATGTGACGCTACGTCATCTGAAAGCTCGCTGCGTGACTCTACGAAATTATGAGACACGTTAATTACCTTCAAAAACGGATCCATTACCATTGAATCAAAGTCCGTTGTTATTAGAATGATTTAATGTTTATTTTATCATTTATCATTTATTTATGCTGTGGATTTCATCTTAACGTCGAAACTTATTTAAATGTTTCATTTTGGATGTTTTATATTACATAACCCACATAAGCGAAGAGAACTGGGTGACACACGAAAATAAAACTAACTCTATTTAATATATTTCAGAATAGCAACAATAGTTTTTGTTGATCGATTTGATGAACATTTATCTTTGGACCTATTCGGGCCTTTGGGTTAAGGTTTATATGGATATTTAAACCTAGTTCTAAGCACATTATTTACTAAACAAACACAAATTTCAATTCAGCTTTTTCGAATTTCACTTCACTTTGTCTGGATAATATTTTCAATATTATTTGGGAGAATAAGAATATACTGCTAACAATATATTCTTACCAATACGTTATTGGTACTCACCGTTTCCCTCCTAATACATTATGTTTATGATAACATAATATGTTCAGAATTTCTCACGGAACAATGAGCTGTAGTTTCGTGCTTGGCCGGATGATACAGGCGCAGTAGGCACCCCGCTCAGCAAAGTCGTCACAAATAGATGAAATAATAAATACGAGCCAGTAAACCGAGACAGGAAATAATGTGAACTGTGCCGCTTATAAATTGGTTATTATTCAAATGGATTATAATATTCAAAAATATTCAAATGGAACCTTTTGGCATCTTGCGACCAAGAATTTTGAAGGATTAAAGATTATTTTGCAGAAAATATTTTATCTCGAAAACGAATCTAATATTTCTCACATTCATCTTCTATCGATTCCAAGCTTGATATTTTTATATTATGTGAATTTGTTACACTATGATGTCAGAAGTGTCTAAGATAATAAACAATTTAACTATCTTTATTTTCTCCACATAAAATAAAAGGGAATATTGTCGTTGTCGCATTCAGAATGTTATTACGAAAATACAGCTATATTAATATTATTTATTAATTTCAGTAATTTTAAGTGGTTATTGGATAGTTTTAACCAAAGTCGATCATAATACATAAAAATTCCCATTTTCAAAACTACCTAAAAATATAAGCTTAATGTTAGATTTCTATTTACATAAAGTTCATGTTACAGCTTTTCTGAGTATTCAATATACACCTAATAGTGCAGAGTTTATACTCACCAAACAAATTAAGGTACACACTAATCCAACCTAACTACACGAAAAAATGGCTACTCTATCGAGATGTAACAAATATTTTTATATTTCTGAAGTGAAAACTTCTTTAGACCCATCATGCGCTGCGCACTTTTCTGAGCAATGAATGAAACTGCTCATGCTCGAGAGGGTGACACGTCACGCTCGAATCAGTGACGACAAATCGGAAAAACTTGGCTCCCTTCGGAATCTGCTAAGTGAACAACTTTTTAGCTGCATTATGCACATTTTTAAAAAATCAAGTCAACTACTTTTTTAGGTGCACCCATGAGCACTTTTTGTACATAAATTTTAAAATTAGAAGTTTTCACTTCTATCGTGTAGTCATAAGAACACACCAGAAAATTTCTATAGTAAGGCTCATTCGGTTATTAATAATCCTTTTTGGCGCCACAAAAACCTGGCTTTCCATCTGAATAAAATAGATTTTTTTATCTAAATTGTCATAGAGTTTTTTTTAATATGTTCTCAAATAAGATCATTTATTTGTCGGTCCATCCATCTGTACGCCACGGCCGTTTTTCTCAGAAACCGATGATGTAGAGACTCGATATTGGGCATAGTGATAAAGTACATTAACCCACATAATTCTCAATAGCAAGCTTACTAAAATATTGTTTTGAAAATTTTTGACAAGCCAAATAAAATACCGAAGAAATTTTTTAAGAGGATTTGAAAATTATTTATTTTAAAATTTAATGTAAAGTACTTCTAGAGATATTAATGAATATATCCAAAAGCATTTTCTCAGAAACCGTTTTGAAGAAGAAACATGAAATTTGGCATGTAGCTTATTAACCCGAGTATATTCTAATAGTTTATAAAACATAGAACTTTTGCGAGGGGCAAATGAAAATCTCATTATTTTTTTAATCTTTTCTCTTCGTGCAAATTATAAAGATTCCAGAGGTACTTTTTTCAGGAATCTATTTAAGAGATATTGTTGACTTTATTTAGGAATTTATTTTCGTATTTTTCCCTTTATTTTAAGAATGTTAAAATAATTAAATATTTTTAAATATTGGTAATATGTCCAAAAATGTAGTTTAAACATTTGTTTCCAAAAACATGAATTAAAAACCAAAAAATAAAATATTACCGTCGTTTAGAAATAGATTGTCTCTAAACAAAAATTAGTCATAAAATTTATTTGAAAATTATAAAGGAAATTAACAAGCTATAAATATTTCAAGTCGTACTGAGTTTATAACTAAAATTTAGAAAAAAATATAAAACATGAACCAAAAAATTTTAAACATGAACTTGAAAACAAAAATGAAACCTCATTACATACAAATACACACATTTGTTAATAAATGTGGTTTAAATATGTTTAAGGTTAGAATATCGAATTTCGTAGTACATGAATATTAACAGCAAGAAAATTAATTTCAATAAATTTTTAAATGGATTAAAATTTAAGTCATGAATTTATTCTGCCATAAATTTATCCACGTTTAAGAAATACTTTACCAATCCAAATCAACAAAATCTTGAACCAACTGATCAAATTTATAAAACGTTTTAACATTGCCTTCGTCTAGCACTCCAAAACTTAACGACATCCCGAAGCTTAGATTTCATCGTATTTGATAATTGAATTTAGTGTAGATATTTTAATAAATCTTAAATATTACGAATTATATGCAGCAATCTGATCTCGTATACCATCTTAGTTATACAAGTTTTCTTTTGAAGTGATTATTGTTATTACGTGGGTGTTCAAGAAATAACACTTGAGTCAACCGCTCAGTTATTCCTTATTAAAATAATATAATTTTATATCGATATCGGTGTATCCCCTTCAAATTATGTTGTTGTAGGCGGATCTTAATTTGATGGTTTTAAACTGGTACCTTTAACGTCGTGATTATTGTAATTCCTTCTGAAAGAGTAAACTAACGTTTATTAGCTATTGTTTACTAGGTTAATTGATTGTTGCTTACTCGAATTATTGTTAGTTTAATTAAGGAAATAGAACGTTTAATTTTTGTTCGTTTAAAAAAAAATATGTTTTCTTTAATTTGCATTTATCTAGCTGCTTCCAAAGTAACACGCGACATAAAATGCGATTTAGAAACATTATGCAGCCACTCATCTCATTCACAGAAACATAAGTTAATAAGACGAGGACAAGTAAAGCATTCTCTCAGTTTCTGATGAAATTTCGAAACAAATATTTTTGTAAAATTATATTTTTATTATGCTCATATCGCATTCGATCATTAACGAAAAGTTTTCAAATGTCGACAAAATATCTTTGTCACTTCGTCAAATTTTCTCCTCAGACATTTTTTATTTTATGTAACTTTCTGCATTACTGTAATTTTTAGTACATATTATACTGTCAGCGATTCCAGCCGCATAGAAAAAAAGACAATCGATCAATACTGCACTAAGTCAATAATCAGAAATAAATCGCGTTCTAAAGCATCCGCTGGGACAGGTCCGTTGCACAGAGAGCCTACCGAGCAAGTGAACGCTTATTGTATAACGACCCCAATCCTCTCGCATTTAATTCTCTCATCCTTTTTTGCCTGATTTACTCATATTTTTGCCTTATTGGATTCTACCGCATTAAATCCACCCTTCCTTATTTTCCATATTAAATTTTATAATATTAAATTCACTAACACTTTTTCACCTTATTCAATTCTATTGCATTGAATTCAGTATCTGATATTTTTTCCTTATTCAATTTTACTGTATTTAATCCGCTCATTTTTTTCCTTTATTCAACTCTACCTCAGTTCTCATTACTCTACGTATACTATTAAAGTATTAGTTTAATCAATAATGTTAACAATAGCACACACATGCTAATTAAATAAAAAAAATATTAAATCTTACTGACACAATCCATAGTGATAAAATAACATTTTTAGTATTACTTGTTTTAACTCATTTTTCTTTTAAGTTCACTGGCATACGTAATTACTAGCAGCAATACACCATTACGTATTGTTTCCCTCTCTCATTTTTGTTTATTATTGTACTTTAATACTTACATTCAATCGATATGTGCTGATCGTTTCCCATCAACTTCCATCTTTTTTTTCCTTCATAATGGATTTTCGAAATAAATCAACGGATATTACTTTTATATTAGTTATTACATTGTCTATCTTTATTTCAGCTGCTTTAATTTTTTCTTCCACAACTATCACTTTACACTAGTCTGTATTCATATATAGATTCATGAGTACATAAGCCCTGATAAGTGAAAAACCGATCTTTGTATAACCATAGGAAGAAATAACTTAAAATATAATTTAATATTTCAAATCAAATATTTTTTCAAATAGCTATTATCTCCTTTAAAAGATTATGAGTTATTGATAAGTTAAAGATTATAAGAAAGTCAGCGTAGTGATATTCATATGGGAGCCAATGAATAGACACACATTTATGTGTCTGTTCATCAACAAGATCCAGTTCCGAACAAATTGTACCACTCTGTTTAACACTATTAAAGTACTGGTTTAATTTATTGTGTTAACAATATTGTATAGGTATATATCAAATAAAATTTAAAGTTAAATCTTAGTGATACAAAGGTACATTTTAGTGTTAAATATATTTCCATTATTGACATGTATTATATAAATCACAAAGTTAAAATGGATATAAAATTGAAAAAGAAACTCTCCTGCCCTATTGAAATAATTTCACAGAAACTGATAACAGGAAAATGTTACTCAAACATTGGCTAAGTGCGTACAATGAAGTAAGGTTTCGTATTTATTAAGTAAAGTTCAGCATTCAAAACAGTATTGAAAAACTATTATGTACGTACAATTAGGGTTCCATATTCAAAACATATGAGGTACGTACAACGAAGTAGGATTCCGTATTCAAAACACATGAAGTATTTAACATACATGACGTACGTACAATGAAGTAGGATTCCGTATTCAAAACACAAAGTATTCAAAACACATAAGGTATATACATTGAAAAAGGGTTCCGTATTTATTTTTAAATAGAAACTTCGTTTTTCAAGTATTTTAACCGTCATCTACAAACATTCTTATTAAATTAAGGCGTAATTAGCCGCAAAGCTAGAATCTAACTTCGATAAGATATTAAGTGATGTTTTCATCTGAAACACCAATTAGCAAATATTCATACACTTTAGTCTAAAGTCCTACAAGGATGACCTATAATAATTGGAAAAAAACAATTTACATGCCAGCTCCGATACGCGACTGGAGTTTCCTCATTAAAATGGAAAATTCTTTAATAAGAAAATGCTAACATATAATTATTTTCAAGGAAAACACCAATGAACAAAATCAAATTTATAGAACAAAGTTAAAAATATTTAGTAACATCATACTAAAGAGTGAAAATTAAGAGACCTTTTAATTTTGTAGGATAGAAGACATCAAATATTCATACATAATAACATTTAATGATTACATTTTGATATAAGCATATAAGCGAACGACACTAAATTTTCTCGTCACATTCCGTCATTGCGATTACGCCTTAAGAAAATGCCAATATGTGTATCACACGCTCTCATTGCGATTATGCCATAAGAAAATGCTAAATAAACATATTGATATCTCACTCTGTAGATACGCTGAAATCTTGCGCGGAGAAGCCATCTAACGGTTGCACTTTTTTAATGCTCTCAATTCGTACGATCTGAACTTCTGATTTTAGTCCTCATATCATACCGGGCGCTATATTGAAAATCGATTCTTAAGGAATAAACTCCTAAAAGGACGTATTATATCTAATATTTTAAAGCACTTATCCTAGAAAAACCGGTGGAACAAGAAAATGACGGCGAATCTGGCCGACTTTTACGGTTTGGAACGTTACGAATTAAAATGCGCTAAAGTTGAAAAGGATAGAATATACAACTGAACACAAACTGACGGGTCGGCGACGCACGCCTCTTAACGTATGCATCGAATCAGATAAAATTTAAGGTTGTTTGATTATAGAATCCTAAAAAATTATAATCATAAAGTAACGAATAAAGTAACGAATCATGTGTGTTCTTAGGTTTTATTTTTTTATAATCTAATTTCAACTAAAATTTCATCATGAGTAATGCCAAAAAACTTTTAAAAAAATCAAGGCTTCCATTCTCAAAAATTAATTTGATTTTACTATTTATAAACGACTGAGCTATCTGCATGGATTTTATTTATTTTAAAATAACGGAAAACTGAAATTGTCACATTGCAACCGGAATATATATATATATATATATATATATATATATATACATATATATATATATATATATATATATATATATATACACATAAGTCAAACTGCACGAATCCTTACATAATTTGTTACGTATAACTTACCGTCAGGCAAGGTTATTATTATTAAGTAAATGAGTCCAGCCACTCGAAAGTTGCAAATAAATTATGTCTTACGCATAAGTATTAAAGTGAAAAGGGGATTTTTAACAACTGAGATTGAAAGATCTTATGTTGCCACTCTCTTCTCATATACAAGAGCGCAATTATTAATTTAAATTTAATTGGTTGCGAAATCACTTTGTGTTTCGCCGTGTTGTGTCGATAAGTTTTTAATGTATTGTGTTATTATTTTGTATGGTAAATATGCCTGGCGCACGGTAGCTTTTTACTGCTCAAGAGTACAAGCAAATGGTGTTACAATATGGTGAACATGGTAGAAATGCTTCTAGGGCATTAGCTGCCTTTCGTAGGCAATATGGGGAAGAGGTCATCGCGTAATACCAGGACGATAATTGACGCAGTCCAGCGTATACAGGATGGCTACCCAATAAACGGACAGCATGCTGAAGATTTACCAACAAGTCAAGTTTCAGCACGTATTGAAGAACAAGTCTTCGTATATTTCAGGCGTGATCCGTTAACAAGTACACGGAAAGCAGGAAGAAACTTCCGCATTAGCCACAGTACTGTCTATAGTAATTAATTAAAATCACCAGCTATTAAGATCGGCTACTCGATAACCGGACAGCATGCTGAAGGTGTACCAACGCATCAAGTTTAAGCACGTGTTGAAAAACAAGTCTTGGAATATTTCAGGCGTGATCCGACGACAAGCACTCGGAAAGCAGAACTTATGCATTAGCCACTGTACTGTCTAAAAGTATTAAATTAAGATCGCCAGCATCCGTACAAATACAGGAAAGTCCACGCACTATTACTTCATAATTACAATGTTAGAATAAGTTATTGTCAGTGGATATTAGATCGGTGCCGCCGTGACAATCAATTTATTCAAGAAGTTTTGTGATCGGATGTAAGCACATTCCAAAAAAATGACACATGGAACCGGAAAAATAATCACGTTTGGGCATGCTCAAATTCAAATGCTACACGTGAACGTGGACATCAATACCGATGGCCCATCAATGTAAAGGCAAGAATTCTTGGCAACCAAGTAGTTGGACCGTTATTCGTCGAAGGTACGTTAAATTTAAATTAATATTTACATCTCTTAAATAATTAAATTTCCGATTTTTTATGACATTCCTATGCAGCAATTGATTTTCGTGTGGTTACAACATGATGGAGCATTGGCTCACTCCGTTGTCAAAGTTCGTGATAGGCTAAACGAAATGTTTGGCATCCAGCGGATAGGTCGATTTTGACCTATACGCTGGCCTCCACGTTGACCAAACATCACCCCATTTGACTTCTTCGTGTGGGCATTCGGTAAAGACTTAGTGTTTGAGAAATATTGTGACAGTGAAAAAGAGATGCGTGCCCGTATTATTGCTGCTTTGATAAACTTAAAATTACCGTTAACCAAGATATTCCTTTATTTCATAGAGTCCACAAATAAACAAAAAACAGTGTTTGCAAAAATGTGTCGAGAACGGGGGGGTGAGGGGGGGAGGTGATTTGTTGAAAATGCTTATGTCATTAATTTGTTCTTTAATTTTCAATTTACTTTTACTTCAATCGATTGAAAAATCAGTGCAATCATAATTTGATCTATCATCCGTATACGTCCGTGGCAAACATAGGTGAGTCCTAACTTTATTTTTAGATCCTAAAAAATATGTACATACCTATAAGTGACGAGTATTCATGCACAGATTACTACTATACATATATTCATATTATTATATTACAAAGTACTACTATTAAGTATAATGTGATTTACATTGCGATATGTAAACTCACCAAGCGCCCAAGCGCCCTTAATTACAAGCATAAATCAAACATACTGCACAAAACCACACGCAATTGTCAAAACTCGTACATATATAATATCCAATTTAGTCGTTCACTACGCCACTCCTTTAATCCTCTTGAAAAAACCTCCATCGATACAAGCGTCGCGAGTGACGGGGATAGTCATGTGGCGAATGGCGAGCACTCCTCAACGCGAAGCGACGCGAGCGTTAAAATCCTAGGCTATATTCACAATAGACTTTTTATTATTTGTTGAATATATTTGGCGTTAATTTTGTAGAAATTTATTATTCACAATTAAATGAAAATACGTGATGTAGTATTATTTCTACTTTCTTTAAGTTTTTTACCGCGACTTAGGTTTCGTTGTATTACAACATCTTGCTAATAGCCCACCTGAAGATGTTCTAATACAACGAAACCTAGGTCATGGTAAAGAACTTAAACAAAGAACTTAAACTTAGAAATAATACTACACCACGTAGTTTCATTTGTTTTTATTATTTACTAAAAATCTAACATGTCAATATATGGTGTTTTTTTATTTTTTAATTTTCTGAAATATATGGTGTTTTGCAACGTCCTGATGGCTCTTTATAACTCAAGGTTTTTTTTTCACAGAGGAGTCTCTGACACCCTATATATATATATATATTTATATATATATATATATATATATATATATATATATATATATATTCTACTAACTAGGGAGTGTCGCCTCAAAAGTAACCCAGAAACTGCTGACTTTTTACTGATTTTGTGCACTTTTTATAATATTTGGCGCCACTAGAAGCGAATGACTATTACATCTTAATATAAATAAAAGGTACGTTAAAAAAGAAGAAAAAAGTTTTTCTTCGTGTTAAAATATACTGGCAATTTTTTATGCGCATGCGGCACCACCGTGGTGTGTTGGTTTGATTACAAGATTTGCGGCTTTTGACGGAGCGAGGCATCGTAGGGACTCGGGTTAAATTCCCAAGCTCAACGAATGGGGCTGGGCTGTTGTTCTGGTTGGCGTTAAGAAGTTACTATCATAGCAATAAGTTTGCTATATGTATTACTTTTGTGCACTAAAGTAATTAAACAAATAAATAAAACTTCTAATCAATCTACCTACGTTAATTTTATCTTACTGATCTTTACTATAGACGACAAATTGTAATACTTAAGATTAAATTGCTTTATTCTATGAACTTAGTTTGGTGGGAGACACTTGTAGACCCAAGCCAAATGAAGAAGAAAAGCGTGACCAAATACTGATAAGCGAGTTATATACACGATGCGCGATGTTCAGATAAATATGATAAGCGAGTTATATACACGATGCGCGATGTTCAGATAATACCGCTGAATAAGGCGGAAATATATGTTATATATTTTAACTATAAAACTTTTAACAATAGTATATACAAAACCTTGTGAGAAATCTTCTAAAATGTCGATCAACATCCCTAATTTGGATTAAATAATTACCGTTTTATGTACTACTAGAGCATACTATAAACTAAAATTTGGCTTTTTGGGTCATAGAAAGTTGTACTATAATTTCACTCCACGCATTATAATTTATATCCCAAAAATAGAGATTCAAAACTTTCCGGTTTATACCTACGTATATTAGCGGAACCTACATGCATCATACAGCAAAATACTGTGTCCCTGAACTCCGTCAAAGTGCGTTTAAAAATACGCAATAAATTTTCATAACCGAGCTTGTGCAAAATTTAAATAAATCCAATTCATGCGTCACGTATAGTATATACATCGTGAAACTCTGTTAACTCCATTTTTGCAAACGGAAAGCGTTTTGAATTATTAGTAAAAGATAGTTTAGTATTATAATTGATGTCTAATAGTACATTGTGGCCTTTTTGTATAGACGTACGGTGTCTCCGAAGCAATTTTGTTACTAAAAATTTCATATTAATTTGGATCCACTTTCAAGAGTTTCGGTGCTGAAAAATAATTTCGTTTAGGCACGCAGAGAGTAACTTGTTGTACACAAGCTGTAGAAACGAGATCGGTATTATATTTCGAATAACTTTTAAATAGTTTATTATAAAATGAAAAGCAAATTTTAATTTACAATTATTTTAAGGAAACATTTTAATAAAGATACTTGTTCCCCTTTAAAACTAGTTTCGCTCGACATGAAATCGGAGAATCGACGCTTTTGCCTTCTTTGATATTCACACGCGCTTCTGACACACTCTTTGACATCCACAATGCTTCTCTCCTACTGACATTCATAAGTATATTCGCAACCACATACACTGATGAGTACTATATTTTACTTGGTAATTGATATTTTGCAAATTTAGTTACTTTCCGAAACATTATTGTACCCAATAGTTACAACCAAGTACTTGTATATTCATTGTTTTATCATTTTCAATGCGCCTGTTATTCGATGTTTATTTAAAATTGATTTAATTTTTTTTTAATTTATTTTTTTCTATTTTTAGTACCCATGTTACACAGAATTTTTGAACTAACGATGAATTCAATATCAATAATATCTTATTCATGAAATCTGAAAAAACGTTTTCAGGATGTAATGAAGTTGACATATCCATATTTCCCCACGTACATACATACATATATACACACGTACACACGTACATATTTACAGACATATGAACCACATTCCCTCTTTTGTTTTCACCGTAGTCCGTGTTTCAAACTTATGTTTATATTTATATACACAGAGACTACATGTTTTTGTATGTACTAATGGTCGCCCAGTGGTCGAAATTCGACCATAATAAATTTAAATTATAAATTATTGAATATAAATTATTAAAATATAATGTTCAAATATTATTAAGGTTCTATTGTCAAAGACTATATACTACTATAAACACAGATTTCGCCAACACAGATTCTGTTATTATCCTATTTAAAAAAAATAAATCATATGGAATTCAAAAAGGAGAAAAATAATGAATACCTATTTTAAAAAAAAATTATTGAAACAGAACATGTTGTGAGATGATGCGAAATAAAAAAATTATGCGGTAAAAAATACTCTCCATTGAATAGCATTTTTTATCGCATATTGCAATAATATAATTAACGATATAAACCTCCTCTGAAAAAAATGTTTTTTGTAATAACTCTTTCATCATTTGCTAAACGTCCTTGACCGTTATATTCGGAAATATAAAACCTTAGACCATCGAATGAACGGACTCTACTTGCTGCGACATACAATTGCCCATGTGTGAAAACTGGCCGATTCACTAAAATTCCAACCTTTTGGAATGTTTGTCCTTGAGACTTATTTATTGTCATCGCAAATGCAGGTATTATAGGAAATTGTGGTCTTTGAAAGTTAAACGGTTAAATAGTTCCAGAGTACGTTAAATTTATACGTGGGATCAAAATTCTCTTACTGCGTGCGGTCCCAGTTAAAACTTCGCAATCTATTCATCTTGTTCTGATCCATCTTGTTCCATTGACTAAAGCGCCCTTAGTATTTAAGTTTCTGATCAATAAAACTATGCAATTAACTTTCAATACTAACTTATGCGGTGGTAAACCACTAATAGACAAAGAATTTAAAAACTCTACCGGATAGTTATTGATGTCATTGTCATTATCACAAATTATTTTATCATAGCTATGATATGTTTGCTTTTCACCAGGAATTTGATTAAGTATATCAGTATTAATCAAAGTACAATCGTCATTTGTAGGTGCTAAAATAACAGAGTTCAATATATTTTCTGAGAGTATGTTATGGGAAATATTTCCATACACCTCAATAATAATATTGTTTTTATCTCCTATTAATTGATTAGGTATTTCAATAACATTTTTACCAAACTGAGGGAATTGTGGGGCCTCATCATTACCAAATTTTTTCAAGAATTCTACAAATTCTATTTCATTTGGTAAAGCTCTCATATTTCGAGTAAATGTAACTTTATGAAAATTAGGAAATTCATGCCAACTTGTAACATAATTTTCAATTAAAGTTCCACGTGATCCATGTGGGATTACTGGTAAGATTTGCCGAAAATCACCGCACAGAAGTATAGTTTTACCTCCAAACACTCTATGTTTATCGTTTTCATCACATAGATCACGCAATAATCTATCTATGATTTTCAACACTTGCAAAAGACACATAGAAACTTCATCAATAATTATCAATAATGATGAATTTATGAAACTACCGTAGCTACTATTTGCATATTTGATACAGAATTTTCTTAAATGGGTATAGGCAATTTAAACACATTGTGTAAAGTCCTACCTCCAAGTAATCAAGTTGAAGCTAAGCCAATGAACGCAGTTGGAATTCAACGAAGATTAAGCGAATTTAATTTGTGAATTAATGCTGTTTGAGTGAATGTTTTGCCACAACCAGCGTGAGCGGTTAAACAAAAAACATTGGATCAAGTATCATGATACAAAATGTCACGAATAACTTGATCAATGAGATTAAGCTGTTCAATATTTGCACTTTCATAATACTCACAAAACAGCATCTCTTGTTCTATTATATCAATAGTATTTTCTTTTTCTATTCTCTGCGAGTATGTGGGAACTGGTAAACCAAGAATTTGACAGGACAAATTATGAACAATCAAAGTATCATCAATTTCTAATAGAGCTCTGTTAAAGGACACTTCTTTGTTGTAAAGTCTTAGAAATCTTCACTTCATACTTTAAATTCATTCCATAACGCTAAAGCATTGGCTGGTACATTTATTGCACAAATGTAACCAAAAAAATCCGCAATTGTTTTGGTGAATGTAATTCTTTTGATTCATTTAAACATTCCCGCCATTCATTATCATTTGAAGCTATTCCGCGAGCATGGCACGCTTCAACAAAAGAAGGGTATAAAAATTCATTGTATGTTCTAACATCCTCGAATTATTTCGTACCACAGACATGTAATAAAAGCAGTCGTAAGTGAAAAAGTTCGATATCTTTTGGTGACACTACATATATCCTTGTAATGATTTTTTTCACCTCCACAGCTTCTCTTCTTCCATTTATTTCGGGAAACTTCCCACACATAATGCATAGGAATTTCAGTATATTTATACTCTCGTGCTGATGGATCTGATCGATTCAACTCAAAAAATGCTAATAATTTTGTTTGTCTTTCATTATCAATTACTTGACGTTCTTGCCCTTCTCGGAAGTATACATTCTGTCGACGCGGGAAATGAATATCAAGTCTGATTATAGTGTGTGATTGAAAATGCATTGGTAATTCATAGCTGCGCCATATGGCTTCTGTTGATCCGACATAACGACCAATGAAAAATTGGTAACTTCATTAATTTCTATATTTTGACCTTGTTCATTTCCACCAGACTCTAGTTCAACAGATACACTGTCATAGCCTTTATATGCATATTTATAAATGTATTTGATACTTTTGACTGTAGTGCATACTTCAACATTTATATGGCAATTAAATTTAGCAAGTAAATATGGATTGTATGGTACAACATACCGATTGTCAAAGCAACTACCACGAACTTCTGCATTAATACCATTATCACGTCTTCTGTATAATGGATACCCATTTAACGATTCACTTATAGTTTCATTAAATCGTTTTGGATACTCTTTTATACATTTTCCATCTCTCATACATACAGAATTAGGATTAAGTACTCCGCATGGACCATGCATCATATGTTTTACAACATATTTATGTAATGTGGGATGTGTTTCAATGTGAGGAATCTCCGCAGATACAACTTTATCAATATCTAAGTATTAACAATTTTATCTTGCTCATTTAACGTGAGTAAAATGGGAGCATGAGGCAATCCTCTTTTTTGATATTCAATTGTATAAATGAGTGCTTCAACTTTATCAAAGATGTTATTTTGTATAAGGCCCTCTATGAATGCTTTCAACTTTGACTTGAATACATGCACAATAATATCAGGTCTAAAATTAGCAGCTTCATCTACACCAATGTGTTAAATATTTCTGGCCAACTTGGATTGCAAGTCATTGTAAAAAATAAAGACGGTTTTCCGAAATGTTGTACAATTGACATTGCATCTAAATAATTCTGATACATATTTCTTGGAGATCCATTGAATGAAGATGGTAAAATTACTCTACGACCAACATTCCTGGCATTCATGTTCAATTCTAAGTAGTCTGTTAAATTGTTGTAAACTTCAGACCTAAGAATTGTTTGATTTTGTCGAATGAAAGGTAATCGTGAGCCCTCTATTCTCACATAAATATCAACTATCCACTGCAGAAACAATTTTTGCGAATGGTGTAATATACTGAAATCATCTCTAATTGCAAGTCGATAGGCTGCATACTGAAGCATGGCTAATTTATTTCTGGGTGCTCTTGAATTAGATGTAGTTGGTGCATTATGTGCAATATTGACATGCCACCCAGTATCACCGTTGGGAAAAAGTAGTGGGAACGCTAAAGGATCTAATGATGAATCCAGAACTGAGATATTTTTAATTACACCATTAACTTTTGAAAAAGAAATCATATTTCGTTCAAAAGGTAGCTCGCCATCAACCGTACTAAATATTACGGCTACATCAGTTTGAACTGCATCATTGAAGCGGCGTAGATCCAAATCATGATTTACTTTAATGAGCATACAAATATCTTTATTTTGATTTTCGACTCTCTGACAATGATCTTTCATTGCAATGAATGACTGCACAAAAGGATTACTGCGTTCCAATTGGAGAGAAATTTCTCGCATTATGGTGTTGTTATATGTTTGATTAAAACGTTCTTGTAATCTATAATTGATAGCAGTGTCAACATCATAAAAATATAATTGTGCATAACATGGTGAGCGACCATATGCAGCAGTCATTGGACCTGATCTGTGATAAAAAAACATCATGTATTTTGAAATGATACACTCCACTTGTAACTGCCTCGGAAACTTTGGCTTCTGAGCTAACCATAACAAAACATGAATTATATTTCCGAATATTTTCAAAATAATTTTTCGACTTATTTTTTGTTAAAGGTTCATTAGAAGTAAGTCCATCATACAATGATTTGAAATATTTATTTTGACTTAATGGTGGTAATATTGCTTTACCTTTATGACAACACGAAATGAATGCGGTTCTGTCGCCTAAAGTCACTTCAGATTCAAAATGTTTCGCATTGCAAAACCTGCACTCTAAATCCATTAATCCACAATCATGACTTAAAAACACTTTTGGAGTGACATTTTGTGTACATTTAAATGTATCTCTTGTAACTGCTCCGCAAATTTTATTAATCAAATAATATTAATCTCGGTTTGACCATAGACTTCAACCATAAACGAAATAGTACATATGTGTGTGTGTCAAACGCATGCATTTCTAATAAAATCTATATATCCTTTCTATGTAAAAATATTAGCTTTCAGCACTCTTCTCCATATAAACTTTAAGTGTGCCAAATTTCATACTCCTCCGGACGTGTAATTTTCGTAAAAAGGAGTATAAAGGTTTTGCTTCGCATATTAAAATTTTCGTTATTATTAACCTTTAAATTATGGTTATTATTAACCTTTAGAAAATTTAATAATATTTTATTAAATCGTAATAACTCTAATTTCAGATAAAAGGTCAATTTTTTTACTACTATATATGGGAAAATAACAAACTTAAAGCACAATAACTTAGAAATTGTCTGGCAGATAAATTACAATGGAAAGCCAGCGGAAAAATAAAATTATGGACAACTCATATGTCAATATGTGTGTATATACATGTGCGTAGAGAACGAACGCTATATAATCAAAGATAAAGATACATGTGCGTGTGTGTCAAACGCATGGTAGTATGTGTAATGTTTTTTTTATTAATTTAATGTGTTTCTAATGCATTATTATATAGAAAATTTTAGCTTTCCGTACTCCTCCATACACACTTTAACTGTGCCAAATTTCATACTCCTCCGTCCGCGTAATTTTCGTAAAAGAGGTACAACGTTTTTGCTTCACGTATTAATATTATGATTATTATTAATAATGTCACATTAAATAATAACAACTGTAATTCTAGATAAAAGATCAAATTTTTTACTATTATATATGAGAAAATAACAAAGTTGAAGCACAATAACTTGCAAACTGTTTGGCAGATAAAATACAATAGAAAGCCAGCGGAAAAATAAAACTATAGACTACTCATATGTCAATTGTATATATATACATGTGTGTGTCAAATGCATGGTAGTGTGTGTAATGTTTTATTTATTGATTTAATGTACTTTATAAACATTATTATTGAAAAATATTAGCGTTCTGCACTTCTCCTACATATAAACTATAAGTACGCCAAATTTCATACTCCTCCGTCCGCGCAATTTTCGTAAAAAGGGGTCCAAAGTTTTTGCTTCACGTATTAATATATAGATGTGTAGATACTTGTATATTATTTCATGATATTTGACTTTTCTCCAAAAAATAAAAAAAAAAACACACGGATTTTTAAATTGAAGGACAGTATTTTATTTTAAAATGCAAAGAAGGAGGCAGGTGTCAATTTTTGTTTAAAAAAATTTACGTCTATCACACTGAAAAAAAATGTCACGGAAACTTTTGCATTGCAAATACAAGTACTAAATATGACAACTATATCATACCACAAACGTATTCAATAAGGAATCTTCTGTGAAACATTATAAAAATTCTAGTCGAATTCGTGGTAAAAAATTATTTTAATTATTTAAAAATATCCTACGATTGGAAAATAATTGCCTCTTACTTTTTTATTTGACAAAATGTAAAAATAATTTTATATGTCCTAGTTTTGATATATTTACGATTATATATATATATATAATATATATATATATATATATATATATATATATATATATATATACCCCCAAAACTTAATTACATTAAGTGTAATTAAATATTTATTACCCTAAGATTTTCATATTAGTAATGGCTTTTGATAAATAAGGTCATTTCACTTCAAATAATATGAAACTCACTGTGGGTGAGACTCGTACTTGACCGATGTTTTTTTTCATATTTTAAATTATATATGACCACATGTCTGAAAATACAATAAAATTACAAGTACGTAGGTTCCACTAATCACATTATAATAAAATTCGTTACCTACAGCATAGATGCGTATGGAAAACGAACACAGTTTCACAGAAATACACCCATCAACAAAAGCATCGTCAAATGAACGCACGCAGATATTCCGGAAACCGATTTCAGTAATTTTCTCGAAAATCAATAGGACGCCAAAGTAAATTAAAATCTAATAATTCGGAAGGCGCGCAAACAACATTGTCTAAAATCGTGAGTTGATACTGATTTACATACATTTTGTGCGAAACCTCTTATTCATGTAAAGGTATCACGAAATATTTTAAGTTTAGCGAAAATAATAACGCAAATGGCGTTTTATCTCGAAAGAAGCTCCGACGGTCCACTAATACCTTATAGCGCGCGGTCCTATCTCCCACAGGTGGCGGCAGCCGCAAAACTCGCCCATAAATTCTAATTTCGCGTCGATTTTTAATTTCGCGTCGAAATTTGTGTAGAAATTTTTATTCGTACGAAGAGTAGATTTATTTCTTGTTACTTTTATTTTTCTCTGAAACTCATATGTAAGACAAGTGAAGTGTACCTTAAGAAATACTCAAAAAGCTAGCCCAGCGAAATTCAACATTTCAGAAGGCAAATAATTTTGAAGTCATTCAATTTGCCCACGGTTACTTTGAATAATTTATACGAAAGGAACACTTTACAAGGAAGTAAAATTGCTTAGGATTCACTGTTTCATGTACATATCGAAAGTTTGAAGTAGGTACTTACCCTTCGCTGTGTAGGCGGAGGGCAGGACGTGAGGTAGATTCTCCCCCAATAGCAAAACTCTACTAAAATTTTAAATAAAAATGTTCCTCTTCTCCGAGCCTGCGTTAAATCTAACGTAACCTTAGTTTCCAATACGCAGCAAAACAGAAATTCGAATAAGCATATTTGAAGAATGCGAGACGTCGGTGTCGAACCAAAAAGACGTTTCGATTAAATAAATGGATTTGAATGAATAATTAAATATTTAAAACGATACGAACGCTTAATCAATATTCCACACGTTTTACACTTTTTTTCGTATTTCCACAGTTATTATACATTACAGTTTAACTCGAAGGAATGCCTTTTTCTTTGATTAGCATATTTTTTCTGTTAGATCTAGCTTTTAGTAACTCTTCTTATTCTGAGATGTCGATATTGACTAGTGAACAGATTGGTCCTTTCAAATTGTACGGGTAGTACTGATATTTGTGTCGCCGATTCAATTTATAAAACAATACATTTTAATTTATTTTTAAGCAAATTGGATAATGGAAATTTTGATATTTTACTGCTTCCTAAGAAAAAAGATTTTAAGTTTTACTTAAAGGCATTCAGAGCCTGTTCGTACTGTTTCGTACACAGCATACCTACGTAATTAAAACTGTTGTTTTGAGATAACTAAAATGTAATTATAGATAATTGTTTGGACATTGAATCCTTAACGTATAATCAATGGTGTTAAGTATATTTTCTATCATGGAAAACTTGTTTAATAAATTTTCCATTTAGAGTTTCGGTTCTCAAAAAGAGAAATGGAACACTTATAAGATCACTCATGTATCTCTCCTCCTTATTACTTTTCTCGGAAACGGCTTGACATATCAATTTAAAACTTATTTTTCTGCGTTTCCAAATTATCGCGCTTCAAATTTATTATTTTCTCATACAGGGTATTAAAAAAATGATTTTATTTTAAAATTAAGTTTAAAATTTATTAAATTTAATTTAATTATTTTAAAAGTGTAAATAAATACTCAGCCTTTAATTTAATACAAACACATGGAAACAAATAATTATTTAAAATTACTAAAACCATCTAAATAAAGTTTAGTTAATAATGTAAAACAAAATTAATGTGTGGAAAATTTATTTTGATTTATTAATTATAAATATTTAATAATTTATAATTTGTAATTCTAATAAACACGTATCGAATTCGAAATCATCTGGCGGACGATTGGCTGACAATTGAAAAATAAAATTTTGGAGTACTTATCCGTCAAACAAACCACGTAAATATATGATGAGCAATTTCAGGAAGTCGATATTTTGTTGCACAGTGCCAAATTCATCCTGTAGTTTTAATATCATTCTCATAATTTTTCATACTACGTCGAAAGAATTATGAATCCAAAAATGTTTTTTTAAAGTCTTGACTTTGAAGCAATTCGACCACGGCATTATACCCGTTATAAGCGTGGGAAGCGAAATGGTCGTAAGTAAATGACCAAAACTCCTAATGCTTTATGAGCCAATTTGCGTCTGATTTTCGCAACAAACACCTATATTACGATCTTATGCTTCCATAAGTCGAGTGTTATTTGAACGAGTTATTTGTCATAAACAAATTGTAGTCATCAGCCATTTCATCCCAATACCGCTTCATGATCTCCGTGCACGCGACACAGTTTTTAACTCGGCTAGCGGGTTTTGTTATTACATGACTGGTGTAAATTTATTATTCGCTCCATCTAATCCTCAAAACTATTTACTTGATTAAAGGGTCAAATTACTTATTTTAGTAATTCTATTAAAATTACCTTCAATATGAGAGTGAGTAAGGACAGAGGAGAATTTGCTTTATCGGAAAACGGTGGTTCGTGGAAATAATCATAGGGAATATAGAAAATTTTAATATAACTAACTTATTCATATTTATATATGGACGTTTTATTAAATACTATGTTCGTCAAAGCTCGACTTGAAATTAATGCTAATTAACTTTTTAATAAACTCGAAAAATCAACCGAAATGATACGAAACGTATTTATGCTATTGAATGATCTGATTTTTAAACTGACGATAAGATAGTTTATTAAGAAATTCTACGTTTAATATTGTAATATAAATCTGTAATATGATGTAAAGTTGTCAATGAAAAATGTGATAATTTAAATCAAACACGAGATTTCCTCTATATCTATTGAAGTTCATATATAGTAATAAAAGAAATATTGATTTTAATGAGATTTATGGGCACAATATGTGAATGAATTATTTTACTGTTAATAAAGCAATAACTCATAAATTAATCAAATAGATAGGAGACTTGCTAAAATTTATTATTTACAAATGCAATGTGTATTTTCCTCCATTCTCAACAAAGCATGAGCAGCTGCTCGCCTACAAATAAACAAGGGAAGCGTCTTACCTTAAATAAACACATAGCCAACGTCGCCGGTGTATGTTCTTTGTCAGCATCAGTTATAATAGTAACTGGAGGTAATTGCATATGCGATTATGATAGTATTTATTTATAAGCGGCCAGTACGGTGTAATTTGCAAGTAGTTATTCATTAAATGAATTTAGCATTAGTTAAATAACATATTCAAACATATTTTTAAATTCATTTTAATAAAGCCTAATCTGTGACGAAAACAGTTTGAGAATATTAAGGCGAATCTGAAAATAAATCGCATACATTTTAAAATAAAATAAACGCTAAGTACGTATACAATGATACAAGAGTAAAAAACCTAGCGTGTTATAGAATTATACGACATAATATAGCATTTCTAATTACTTAATAATCATTATTATATAGATAGGCGAAGACAAAAAAGTTAAGAACCAATTTCTCCTCTGTTTGTCATCCGATTTTCTTTTTTATTTTTTTGTTTGATAGCTACTGACGAGCTTTAGTGTTATGAATTAAAAAATTGAAAAATTCATTTGCATTCCGACAAATGTTCAAAAAAGCCATTATATAACTAGGCAAAGGCTAAGTACTGTAGGAATAAATGATGCTAATGTTTGACCCTGGATGGCAGCACATAATAACTGTCAAAATTTAAATTCATGTAGCCGATATTTTTATTTAGAATTACTTAAAATATTAATTTAATTCTGTTACAATGTTTTAAAAATATTTTATTAATTTAAATAATCTTTAATATATACCTCATGATTTATTATTATTTTTTTGCCACTTCAGTTTCTGTTATTATTACTGTGAAATCTAAATTGTGTAAAAATTAGAAAATGTTGTCGTTTGAAAAGAATGTTGATGTTTGAAATATTATAAAAATGTTTTAAGAAATAAAACCAAAGAATGTCAAAGCAAAATAATACTAATATTAAGGTGCCAAAGCAAAATAATATTAATGTTGGGGTTTCAGTTAATTCATTTGAAATAAAATAAAATAATGTCATTTTAAAAGTGAGATTATAATACGTGCGGTGAAGTGTTATTGCGCTTCATATCAACATTTTATAAGTTTGTTGATTTTCATCAACGTTTTGGACTCTCGATTGAATTCAAAGTTCGTGTTTATAGTTCTAGTTTATTCAATAATAATAGGGCGGTATGAACATTTTGGAATAAGTTCAGTTTAGCAAAAATGTAAATTAAAATTTTTTTTTGTTTTAAATGAAAGAAAATTTGTAAGAAATCAGATATCAACAAAATTAGGAATCGTTCGCGATTATTTCTTTAAAAAAAGTGGTTTGAAAAGGTTCCCATACAAAACCGCACTATGTCAAGGAAACATTAGTTGTAAGTTTCTCGACTTAATTGCCATTTGTAGTGAAACTAAACACAAAATTTGCAAATACAGGGAGGAATTTAAAAAAAACAAACTCAGAAATAAAAATACGAAATTGCGCGAAGTAGATCGTAAAAAAGAGGATTATAAAATTAGTGTTTGACAGCCAATTTACGTCTATTTTTTATAATGAAATAATCGTATCCGATGCCTAATTTTTTAAATACTTCATTTTTTCAAATAATTTGGTAATGAAATATGGTAGCAGTTCACGCTATGCGTAGTTATATTTTTATGATGTTGGTACTGTGGTTAATTTCAGATTAGATGAAAATGCAAATATACTTTGTGATAATCAATTAATGCGGGAAATTTCAATTAAATTAGATAGAGTAAATTCATTTGTTCGATCTTATAAATCGATGGATGAATTTTGCAATAGAGCTGTTAACATTTATAAGGAGGTGATTATTAAGGTTATTAAGATATGTTTATTAAGGTTAACAGGGATTTAGATATTAGAAAATTTAATGATGTTATTCAAACAGATGTCGCTGCTATTTTTAGTACTACAGATGGAGAACCACTTTTGAAAGAAATATGATTGCGTTTAATAAAGTTAATTCCACCGTCAGTAATATTTATGTTTTGGATAGTTAAGTAGATCCTTTTGCATATCTTATTTTATTCCCTAATGGTGATACTGGATGGCATAATAACATAATTCATATTATAGCATGTACATCTAATGCTTTTGTGCCGAGAAATCGAGTTACAATGGTACAATATATTGTACGTCAACTTGCTATAAGAGATAATTTTAGCTATTTGCATCATTGCCTAAACTTGTTTTTACCGTGGATAGTTGATGAGTATATTCGTACTGAGGGTTCAGGTTTGCATTTCATTAAACAAAATCACTCAAATTTAAGATCTGAATTGTATAACAATCTCACTGATTAATTCATTTTGAATTTTGATTTAAATGATGATGTTTCAAATGTTGGAAGTCGAATTGTTTTCATCATCATTTGTTGACTCATCACTTAACGCGAAACAAAACTATTTGGATGCCATGTGTATAATTCAGCATTATGGTAGACCAAGTTTATTTATAACGATCACATGTAACCCTAATTGGCCTGAAATTGCGAATAACATTCATAGTAATGATGCTTCGAATTTCAGGCCTGATATTATTTTTCGAGTTTTAAAATCTGAATTAAAAGAATTATTGAGAAATATCATTACAAAAGAAATATTTGGTAAAGTTGTTGTTTTAATTTATACAAAAGCCGACAGAAGTGAAAACTTAAAACTGTAGTTTGAAATTTCAACCTGATTGTAATATTAAAAATAACATAAAATTATTAAAACTTTTTAAAATTAAAACGTGTTAATAACTTTATAATTATTATTACATTATTAGATGTCTACCTAATGTTTTATATGAATATATATATATATATATATATATATATATATATATATATCGGTGTATTTCGAGTTTTCTGTAGGAACATAAAATTGCTTGTTTCACGTCCCCGAACACGGATTGATCGTCTTAAAAGAATTATTTTAGCACCAACAAATGATGATTGTGATTTAATTAATGACGATATACTTAATCGTTCATCAGAAGAACAAAAAGTTTAATACAGCTTTGATAAAATTAACTCTGTTCAAAATGATTTACATATGAAGGATTATCTCACTGAATTTTTATATTCATTGAATGTTAGCGGAATGCCACCTCATAAATTGAAGTTAAAAGTCAATTCCATAGTTATGCTCATTCGCAACTAAAATACTGCAAAAGCTTTAGATAGTGGAACACGAATGACAGTGAAACGCTCGCATAGCAATAAAATTGACTGTTAAGTATTAACGGGAACTGCTATAAATAAAATAATTTTGATTCCAAGAGTTAATTTAACATTTTCTGGAACAATACTTCCATTTTATTTCAAAGAACTTAGTTCCCGGTAATACTTTGCAATGACCAGAAATAAATCGCAAAGTCACACTTTTGATAAAATTGGTGCATTATTGCGACATCTAGTGTTTTCGCATGGACAGTTATATGTTGCTGCAAGTAGAGTTCATTTATTCGATAGTTTGAAATTTTATATTTCTAATGACAATGGTCAAGGTACCTTACTCAATAATAATAGAATTTTTACAAAGAATATTGTTTATAGAGGAGTTGTACGTATAAATTTATTTAAATTGCATTTGAATTCAAAATTCAAATTTGTTTTTTAATCATTCCATTAATTTTTTGTAAGAATAATATACAAATATAAAAATTGGAATTAATTATTTTTCAAAGAGTCCATTTTTACATTATCAATAATTTCTTTTAAATAATTTAAGCTTGATTTATTATTGAAATATAATTGTTGTTTTATATAAATAAATTAGGGTTTTCAAATCGTGATTTACTGTTATTTTACTGAATTTACCTGTCGTCTAATTTGTAGCTATTTCATTAAATCTTTATCTAATTAGTGTCTATCGTATTTAGCATATTTAATCATGTCTTATTTGTAGCGTAGTTCGTATTAAACCAAATATCTAAATGTGGCTATCGTATTGAATCGCATAATCGAGAGGGTGGAGTTAAGAACCGACAAAAATAAAAGTTCTAGATTATCGCAGCTGTGATATAAATTGTTTGTTGATTCAGCTAAAAGTTCAAGCTATCATGTAAATTGCTATATTGGCGAACTGTATCTTGGGATAAGAACATTATTATTGGACAAAACTCTGCGTCATAAAAAATATCAAAATAGGAGGAGAAATCGCACTACAAGAATTCTGTAGACATTCAGGCACATATGAACATTAAACTTTAGATGTAACATAATATTTTTTTATATTATTTATAAATATTAATATTATTTTCCATCATATTAATATATTGCTTAGTATGCCTTTCACAGACGTAAAAAGTATAGTGTATTTCTTGAAAACTACGATATTTAGAATCATATTTATTGTCTTCTGGTAAACTATAAGTGACCATAATTGTTTTTAGGGTTTTAAACCTTAAAAGGACAAAAGGAACCCTTATATGGGGAAAGATAATTTCGTTGTCCGTTTTACTGTCTTTTGTTTGTCAAGACAATCTTTTTCATCAACGTATGGAGGTAAATGTTTACGGATACTTTGTAGTGCGAGTTCCACTCATGCTTGACAGCTTTTTTCATAATTTTGACTTAAGCCGTTTCGGAGATATAGAGTTTTGAACACATTTTCTGTCTGAATTTTCAACAATACTTCTAGAACTATCTTAATTAAAATTTTAAAAAACCTTGTAACTTGCACTTTCAAATGATGTCCACATGACACATAAAATTAAAGCTCGTATACTTTATGTGCCCACTCTAAAACTAACATAGAAATATTTTTGAGTATCGATAATTAATATATATGCGAATTAATATGTTTTATTACCTTTCTTTCAATTTTCTTAATTAAATGGTTTCTGCAGAATTCTATGGATGTTTCAGCAATATCTTTAGATCTATTTTCCATAACACTTAAACATAAATCATTTTAGAATCCTTATTAATCACACGTTCAGTTGGTAACCTACAAAATAAGTGACACTTTTAAAAAATTGAGGTCTGTATATGCCCTCTCCAATATATTCATACGAATATTTTAAAGTATTAACATTTCAAATACATGCGAGTTAAAATGCTTTATCATTTATCACTTTATCAATGCTCCTAATGGTATTTCAATCCAATCGCTAATGACATAAAGAAACAAAAATAAGTATATTTACTTATTTCAGGTCGATAACTTTATTAAAACAAAACTAAACTGCCTGGTAGTTAAATTACGTATTCATTTCAAATGAACACGAAACTATAATCAAGTTAATACGGTACACCATAGGCATACGAGAATCAAATATATATTTTGCAATGTTACAATAATACTTTTGGATTATAGTCGGGGGAAACGCCCGAATAACATCTGGCATTCTCTGCTAACAAATAATAAACAGATTTAACACCTTGCAGAATGCTCAAAAAATATGACGCAAAGTTAATATTACGCAGTTTTCGTAATAAAACAAAGGAAACAGTGGCTTTCCAGTACAATAAAAAAACTGTTTTAATTTAACTCGTATTTCCGCTCGTTTGAGTAAATTCGCTTTGGCAGGCTTTCATTTTGATCTCATCCGCGCTAATTACGCGGGCGCTGAGTAAACTGCAAGAGACGAACATTAATCATTGTTCAGGCAAAAATAATACGCAGGTATCTATCTGTCTCCACCTTATCTAACTACGCTAGATAGCTGTTCATAAATATAACTACATCACATGTTATTAGATTAACATATTTTATTGTCTTGTCAAATTGAATAACATCATTATGAGTCTTGTACGGATATCTTGTGCCAACGTGGCCACTATTTTACGTTACATGGACATCGTTTAACGGGCGTTTAATATTAGACATGTTTTATTATGAAGCTTAAAGTTTTAACAAAAATATTGCTTTGTGACAGTTAAAACCTTACATTGTCTATTTTTACTTCTAATTTACTTTATTTTTATTACATTATTTTTAAACTCCGATTTTGATTTCAAATTAAATTAATGTTTGCCACTTTCATAAATTGTCTAGGTGTTGAATTGCCAAACAGTTTAAGGGAAATTATTTTTTGCTAGCAAAACATTGCAACTGTTAAATATCAGCAATTAGTGTTTGTACTCAAAAGTAGCTTATTTCGACACCCTCTGCATAATAAAGTAAACAAGTGATGCTTCGTTTGTAATTTTGAAAGACCTTTAAAGTTTCATTAGGAAATATTGTTTGAGAATAATAATAAAAAAATATTTTACAAAATGAAATACAATAATCTAAGACTGAAAAAATGATTATATTTTCGCCGCCGTGGTATGTTGGAAAGGTTAAAGGATTAAGGTCTTCAATAGCGTAGTGCACAGCGAGGTACCGGCTTCGAATCCCGGTCGCCCGTCCAGCGGGGCTGGAGGAAATTCAAGACGCTTGCTCAGCATGGCGATTATGGGCATTACCTGTAATGATATATGCATTAGAGGTCGCAATATCGGCCTTTTTTCTTAATATCGGTATTTTCGACATCGAAAATTTCAGAATTCCGGAATTCGATATTTACGATATTTTCGATACTAGAAATGAGACGAGTCAAAAACCACGAAAAATAGGAAATAGAGTCTCAAAATTAAATAAAAGAGATCGTTAATTTATTTTTAATAAGTTTTATTATTTTTAAAACCAAATCACTATCTCAGTCGTACAAATTCGTAATTAATAGGTAAGGTATAATCATTAGTAAACTTTCATTAAATGAAATAAACTTTTTTCACAGTTCACACTTAAGCAAATAAACTAAAGATAATCATTAATCATGTAACCGAACATTTTAAATTGAAATATCAAATAAGTAAATTTTAATTCACTGTTAATATAACATCAATTTGTGGCCCATGCCTCTTGTATTATGTAAATCGAGTTAAAATCGATTAAAAAACTTGAAAAAGGAATTAGTCAGAATTATATTATAAATATATTTTTTAAGAACTAAGTAGTTTATGACAAATAAAGTATATAATTATACATGACAATCATTATACCTAATAATAAATCAACAAAAACTCTGTTTTAATAACAAATTAACAAAAACTAAATAGAGCCCTTTAATAACAATAATAGATAGTGTTAACTGGTAATGACATTAATTGGCAAATAGAGAAAAAGATTTCTGTTTTGCATGGTTATCATGGCACTACAAAATAAACAAAAACCTTATTTGAAAACGAACAAATCTAAACAAACACTTCTAATAACAAAATTATAATTATTTATAAATACACAACTTTGAGATGAAAATAAACAAACTACTTATCACCTTTAAAGGATCACATTTTTTTATAAATTCTGACTTAAACATGAATTAGTTATTAGTGAATTTAAGTTTTAAAGCTAATTAACTTATAAGTAAATAAGACGGAATTAAATTATTAGTCTTTCCGATTACAATCATGCCGCTTCTTTAAATAATGCGATCGTAGAAATAACAATGTATCCATGGTTTTGTCACGTAAATCTTAAGTGATTACAAATGTAACCTGCAAATGAGAAAACTCTCTCCGACTCCACGCTAGTTGGTGGAATAGGAAGTAAATTATCGTAGGCTTTTTGAAGATACTTTCCTCTAGTACCACTATTTTCATGTAAGGCCATTTCTATTTTAATTAAAGTATTTTTGTCTTCTCTTGCACTCGTATCATCTTGCTGGAAGCTCGCCTTCACTACCTCTAGTATTTTTTTCAGTCTTTCAAACTCTTCCTCATTCACCTCTAGCTCTGATCTTAATTCAATAAGCGATTTGCGGATGGGATCTTTTAATTTTAAAAACTGCTCCCCGACAAACTACTTCATCTTGTTCGACAGTCAAGTATTAAATTGAGTTCGCTGCCAATCTCTTCTTTCACATATTTTTGCAATATAGCGTCATTTTTTGTGGGTGACTTACCAAATATTTTTACTATTTTACGTACTTTTCCTATCAAATTTTCAAAAATAAATTCGTCCTTCTATGTATGTCCTCTTAGTCCTACATTGAAACTATCGCTGTTAGCCAGTTCCTCCTCAGAATTCTCAATTAAAGTTTCCTCATCGACGTTGTGCTGTGGACCTTTTTTTTGTGTAGGTTATCCAATATTGCCAACTGAATTCCGTGCGCTAGGCACTTTTGGTGGTAAAGCGCTGCTTGACGTCTTACAGTATTCATGACGCTAGCTCCATCAGTGGTTAAACAGACTATATCATCCTTTAAGGATAAACTAAATTCTAACAATTTTTCTTCAATTTACATACATTGGTCGGCATACTATCAAATACCCTGATCAGGCCAAGGTTTTCTAAACTATTAATAAATATTCCAGGAGTCTGACTTGCACTATAATGAATATTTATATTCATAAAGCGTCTATTACCTGAACTAGTCTAATCGTCTAAAGTCAAAGACATCGTGATGCCTTTAGCCTTCATCTTGTCTAGTTTATCACATAAAGCCCTCTTGATTCTTTTACTATGTAAAAGTACGATATTTTTAATTGAATTTAGGCATTATAGCATTATATGATTTAGGCAGCATATATCCACATTGAGTCATGATTCGCCTTTAGTCAGCAGAATTTTCAAAGACACGGAATGGCATTCCATCTAAAGAGGTCAGTCGGGAAAGGAGGCCTTCTAAGCTATTAGAACTGGAAAAATAATCTGTCAACTTTCGTTTTTTAATGGAAGCAGGAACCTCATCGAGATCTGAAGCCCTGGAAGTTGAAGCGGACGAAGTCGATGTTGATGGTTATGATGATGCTATTAGTCCCGTAGTCGTCCCACCCGTTGTTTTTAAAATATTGTGGCTTTCAGAAAATGATACCAAGCCGACGATTTCGTTTCGGTCAATTTTGGATGATGAATATAAAGGTCCATGGTTTCACCTCAAATCAAAGTAATGTATGTTTTAATATAAGAATGAATTATAATTTTGAAAATGGTACCTGGCCTATAAAATGAGAGATAAGATGTTCATAAATTCATGTACCTAATTTTTAATTTTAACGTTTTTAACTTGAGCCACAGTTTTATTATTGTTTATTGTTCTTAATATTGTGACAATAACGCGCCTCGTGTGATTAGACACTTTAAAAAAAAATAATTTGTAATGATTATTTAATGCAATGTTGAAATATCGAAAATCCCGGTTTTTACAAATCCGTTTTGTGGCACAATTTTTTTCCGATGTTTTTGATATTCGATATTCCGATATTCAAACCCATTTTTGATATTCGATATTCCGATATTCAAACACATTGATACCTATTTACAGTGGTGAACGGATATTGAATATTGAGCATTTTAAATTTTTTTTGTACCTAAATAAATTATAATGAAATTTCAGGTGTCTAAGATATTAAGGTTGTCAACACTTAAAAGACACAAAATATTTAAATGTACAAATGCGACAAAAATATTTTCGATGCAAATTAATCTCTGTATGTGTCCCACTTATACGTGTATTTATATTTAACAAGATGAAAATAGCGCCTCGTTTGAGGTCAAACGAGCCCTAAAACTTTTACAGCTCCCATTTTGTCACTTCGAAACGTCAGGCGGACACGGGCAATCTGATTGTATGAAATATGAATAATTGTAAGCTTTCAGTAGCGCGTTTAGTCTGGGCGAGTGTTTTGACACGGCGCGGCCGGGAACGTAACCTTGTGTCATTTACGGCGCGCCGCCGCCCGCCGTAAATGCACGCTGTTAGCGACCAGTTACATTATGTACGTTAACCGCTTTGTTTGAGGTGGTAAAAGCAACGCAAGGTGAACGTAGATATATCCGACACAATATTGCTGTTTACTTATGTCATTCCCTTTATTTCTCTAACTTTTTTTAACGTAATTAGTACTGTTATCGTTTATTACGAATTCGTATTTTCATCAGAATGGTGAAAGTATCGCATTCGAATCCAAGAGAAGATAGTAATAGAAGAGGGGTGTTTTGGAAGGAAATGTTAGTGGATAAAACGAGTTCGAGTATGTGAATCAGTTGGGTGCTCCTTTGAGATTTTTTAAGCCGTTGAAAACCAATTTGCAAACGAACGTACTCACGTACGTACTTACGTATGCCTCGTAAAATCTTAAGGGAGCATCCGGTTGATTAGAGATTTTTTTATTTAAATAGTAGGAACGGAAGGTTCTTCTTTTCTATAATGACTTGGACAAACAACTCTTGATGCGAAATCGTCCAACCATATTTGTGATGTAATATGAGGTTAGTTAGTTTAGTGTGAAATTGTGACCGAGTCATATTTTTAATAGTGTAATTCAAACATATCTGTTATACTCTCCTCCATATTTAATTTTGTTACAAATTCTAATAGTAAGATGACATAAATATCCTTAATTTAAATAGTATATTATAATGTTTAATATTGCATATATTTGGTGTTAATTTTGGAGAATATCATTATTCCCAATTAAATGAAACTGCGTGATGTAGTATTATTTCTACTTCCTTTAAGTTCTTTACCACGACCTAAGTTTCGTTGAATTACAACATCTTGATGTGGAGAATTTTTGCTAATAGCCCACCTGAAGATATTGTAATACAACAAAACCTAGGTCGTGGTAAAGAACTTAAAGAAAGTAGAAATAATACTATATCACGTAGTTTCATTTAATTGTGAACAATGTTTAATATAAATGTTACCTCTGAATATATAAAAATTAGGCAATGATACAACAAATGTAAACTGTGTGAACAAGTAATTTATTTAAAATTATGTAATTTGTATAATTATGCCTTGCATATATACTATCATTATGCATACAGATAATAAAATGAATTTAAAAAACTTTATTATAAAAAATAATTTGGCTCATTAGTAAAACTGAAGTTATTTTAATACCTTAGTACCTTAGGATTAGAAACGAAATTATTGGATTATTATAATACCTTAGGATTATAGAAAAAATTCCGGATTATAACTTAACAATTCCCTTTCCTTATTACGAAAGTAAAATAAAGTGATATCACCAGACAACAAAATAAGTAGTCCGTGATGACATTCAGTTCCACGAAGTCAAGTACATTTTATTCAATGATACATTTGCGTGTTTTACTAACGTTTTAGCGTAACTCCACGTCTGTTATGCAACAGTCGCGATATCGATATTTGAGTAGTTTGAATTAAAATATGTTTGTGTTAAAATTAATATTTTTAACAAAAAAATTTAATTTTTGGTTGTGGATAACGAAGATGGTAATTGAAAAAGAAACCGAAGACGACATGTGAAATTTTGAGCGGAATATTTCCATAATAAACTAATTCGGATTTACCAATTATAAATTTGTTCACTTGCTTAGTTATTTAGGCGCGGAATTAATTAAACATGATATGAATCGAAAGCGGTTACAGGTAGACATATTAAGGATACAAATGTGTATCATTTATTAGATACACTGACCACTCCCTGTAACGACGTAAGCTTCATCATTAATTCCCAACTTAATAGTGTGATCGTAACATAAATATTAACGTCAGGATCAGCGCATCAATCCTAATGTATTGTATTTATATATCGTTTATATACTTTTAATGTATTTTTACATGTGTGTATCGAAAAAATTGTGTCTGAAGATATAAAATAAGAAATAATAAATTTTATTTATAATATATATATATATATATATATATATATATATATATATATATATATATATATATATATATATATCAATAAATAATAAAGCCGATAGAAGATGCCAATCCGAAAGTCCAATTCTCACCATGCTGAACGCAAACATTTTAGTTTTAGTTACGTTCAGCATGGTGAGAGATTGTTGTAAGAAAATGCATTATGAATATTATGTTTCCATAAAATATTCTCATTTACAAAGTTAAATTAATATTTTCTGTGTATAATCTAGGCTCTTTGATTCTTATCTAACATTGCAATATCAAGGAGTAAAGTATGAGGTGAACTTTGCGCAATAAATATATCGTAGAAACTGACAAATTATCGATTTTTAACAATACTACTACTGATTGCTATTTCATTTTCGTATTATGTGAGGTAGGTAACAAAAAGGCGTTTGACGAAATACGTATCAAAATGGCGACGCAACCTTTAGGTTTAGAGCGTTCATCTAAACTGTGCCATGTTTAAATAAAAATAACGAAATAACAAAGCAATGATAAACTGTCGTACCCGAGAAAAATGGATGTACCTACTAACAGTAAAATATAAAAAAGATACAGACACCATGGTGATTTAATAATCATTCAATTTTTCCAATTTTGGTTAGGAATACGAAATTTACATCATTAAAATCCATGAGCACTGCATTGTTTACTTAAGAATATTAATTAGTTTTTTCAGGTTAACAATAAATATTGAATAATTTTCGAATGCCACGTATGAATATAATTTGAATATGTCTCAAAATCGGCAATATGTATGCGATTCAAATTAAATTGCTAGTTGACCTCAGCGTAAATTGCTTGGCTACCGCTCTGCTACACACGATTTTTTTACATAAATTGAAAATTGAATGCACGCGGTCGCTGGGTCGTGTCGCTCTCCGCTCCACTTACATTGAACTCTTTATGTGCGTCATAACGTATTAACTTAGGTCAGCTTCATAATTGTATTGTAATTGCCTGTATTTTGTGTACTTCGCTAAAATTATGCTTAGCCAAAGAGATTTAATGAAGTTTTGTCCTCTAAGATTAAAAAAAAGAACAAGTTCAATTTTTTTAGCTATTGGCTATACCGGCTTGATGTCCCAGCAAGGAAAAATTAGAAATGTAATGCAGCTGCGTCTTCATTGATTGCCCAAGCGCTGAAGCTATGGAAACCACTCAATAGTTTTCCGAAAACATCATGATCTAAAATTTTATATAAAAGTTATTGTTTAAACCAACTTTCTAATATTTTTCCAATGGGAAATGCGTAATGGAAATTGCAATATTAATTAAATGTTCTGTGATTGATTTTCATTAACACTTTAATTAAACTTATCATAATTAACAGGTAATTTTGATATTGACCAATATTTTTAAAATGGAGATTGCAAAAATAATGTACTAAACCAGTAGCAAGTTTTCGATGCAATATGAAAGTTAAAATTATCTTAATTATTAATACTTTTCTAGCATTCAATTACAACATTATTAATAATGGAATTTACTTTCATATCATTGTTGATAATTAAGTTTTGAAGTTATTAAAACGCAATTCAAGTTAAGTGTTAAAATTGCACAAAGGCAAAACAGTTGATGAAATGCGGACTAAGCATGACAAGCGCACAACATTTAAGGCCTGAGCACTGTTTACTGAATAATTTCCGTCTTGCTAAGATGTTAACGAAAGCAGCGCTTGCCTCTTCTTTCACATCCGCTTATAACACTGTAATATCTATATAAGCGAGTCGTATTCATTTTAAGTCCCATCGCGGACTTTTTCTCAATCGATAGTTTAGTCGCATGCTTAATTTGTGTGAACACTGTAGTGAAGAATACGCATACCCAACGATTCAAAATCGGCCAATCACAAAGTTTGATGGGCTACCCGATTCTCTTTCAATTAAAAAGTCGGCCAACTCTCGGCTGTCTGCTTAATTAGCATTGCGAACTATGCGAGCGCGCATCCTTGTTTAAATGGTGAGGCTCTTAGTTTATTCTGAGATTTGACGTGAGGCAGGGTATGCTGCCCGTGTAGTGCAGCTAGGGCGCCATCCCTCCGGTTTTCACACCGGAGTCTCCGGTTTTAACGAATAATCTCCGTGTTCCGGGTTAGTATCGTAATTGTCGGTTTCTCACAAAAGTGAACCTAAATTTATTAAACAACTGCCTGCAGTGATGGTTCTCAACCGACTGGGCTAGCTAACGCTGGAACGCACGGCCGGTGTGAGTGAGACAGCGCGCGTGAGGCCGCGGGAATGCAGCGCGGGACGAGCAGTACATAGAGAGAGCACCCGCATTCAGTTGTTAGTTCAATTATCGTCAACTTGTGTAATTTTCATTGACCTGTTTTCCATAATAGTTGTCATTGCAGTGTACTGTATTATTTACTGACTTCGAAAACTATATATTTATTGTATTTTTTATCATGGCGGACGGGGAACGAAAACAGAAACGCAAAAAAAATACGAATACAGTCTACTTAACGAATGATAAGTATACGGAAAGGAATAGAAAAGGCGACGAGAAGCGCTTGAAATGTCTATTTTGTAATGTAATTTTAACAGTCAATTGGGATGGTGAAAAAGTTATATAAAATCTTATCAGTTCTGAAACTTAAAAGAAAATTGTTAGAAACTTACAGTCTAATTCGTAAATGACAGCATTTATTACAAAAATAAACACGGCCGAAGAACAAAACGTTGCGATTATGGAAATAGCAACAATTTATCATGCCATTAACCATCACCATATTTATCTAAGCACTGAGCATGTCATTAAACTCAATGTCTCATTATATGCAGATTCTAGATCATCCAAAAAATCCATTGTGGTGAAACTAAAACAGATTCAATCGTTGTATATGTTTATATGCTTCAAATTTAGTTGAACAGAGTTTGAAAGAGCTCAACATTTCAAACGCATATCACAACAGTGTACACTTTTCCAGCGCTATTGACGCCTCTAATAAAGGTTTTCAAAAATGTATTCTAATGTTCTAAGATATTTTGATCGTGAAAAAGGCATCCAAAATAAATTAGTGAATTTTTTTGAAGTTTATGAAAAACCATCAACAAACAATTTTTAAAATATCGAAAAATTTACACAGAAGCATGACTTAGACCCAACATTCGTATCAGTCAGGGAACTCAAGTGCATCAGGGAACTCATTGAAAATATTCGGATACAAAAATATTAAAAACGAATTGCAATTATCACGTTCTTTGTAATGCTACTAGAAGTGCAATGAAAGTATTAACGTATGACGTAGAAAAATTAATTTTAAAAGTTTTTGCTGAATTTTCCAATGGCGTGAAACGAAAGGAAGAACTACAGATATTTTTCAATTAAGTTTCCATTGGATACAAAAAATTTTCACGCCATGGACCAACTCGATGTTTAAGTTTGCCCAAAGTTCTTAATATATTAATATTATCTTGGCCTGCTGTGTCGTCATATTTTAAGAGTGGTGGGAAAATGCATAAAATTATATGTTAATTTGTGAAGAATTGTATAAATACAGGCGATTTATTTTCAAAAATAACATTGCAGGAATATTAATTATATTTTATTAATCATTACGTGAACATTTTAATTCAAAATTTTACTCTAAAAAATTAATTTAAAATGTGCAATCACGTACAAAGATGGCATTGAAGCGGTCGATCCGCTTAGCCATAGTTTATAAAGACAGATTTTTAAAAATTTTCGTCTAGTTTGTTATGGGTTGAATTTCTGAAAGTTACAGAATTATCGAAAGTAGTGGAGAAAATATTTCCTATTCCTGTAGGCAATGCTTTTATTGAGCGAGTTTTCTCTTTGTGGACTGATGTACAAAATTTGTGAACGCATGTACGAAACTGCCTGTCGATCGAAATGGTGAATACAAAGCTGCCTGTCGATAGAAATAGGAGTACCTAATAAAATTTAATTATAATATGAAGTGTCAAGAGTTTGTTTAATATTAAAAAAAACCGGAGTGATAAAAATACTGAAAAGTAACAAAAAAATGAAAAATATAATTTTAAGTACTAAGTAGGTTCCAGCGAAAAAAATATTTTCATTGATATAATCAAGAATACCATGTAATTCATAGAGTACCAAATAATATATTTCAATAATTACTAAAACCAATTGAAATACCTTATTGAATAGTCGATTAATATTGCTATAATAGCTGTTTTATTTAACTAATGTAGATTAAAGCTGATTAAATAATTACTGTAAAGTCATCTAATGTAAGCTTTGTAGACCTGTCTTTACCTTATTTTTGTTTTGGCTAATCTCCCGATTTTGAGTCTGGCAAAGGTGGCAGCCCTAAGTGCAGCATGTCGATTAGTAGCCTGTGTAACAAACAATTGACCGACGGTGGGGCAGTCAGAGCATTCACCATCGATAAAGCAATTTAATCTACGTAATGTGCGAGGATGCAGGCCAATCCGATTAAATTATCAGCCTATCATTTTATCTGTAGTCTGTGGGGCCTCTTAATGTTTAGACTACATAACATAATATTTGCTATGTTATTTCTACTATATTTTTCACGTGAATACATCTTGTCGTTCAATACACAATAAGGCACAAAAAAACGAAAAAACGTTCATAAATTTGAGCAAAACTAAATTAATAGTAATTTATTTTGGGAAAATTACATGAAACTTATTATATTCGCATTGATTCAGTGCAGTTGCACTGAATAATAATGAAAGTTTGTTATACACTTTACCACTTCCTTTCCTTTGCTCACCGCGCGGCGCGCTGGTCTTTGAAACATGGTCAATAGTTTAAGTAATAGTTTCAGTAGTATTTTAGTAAAATTACTGATTTATCCGCAGTGCGCTCGGAGCGCGGACTTGCAAGGACGTCAAGTGACAACATCTCTTCATTATACAAGTCGCACAACCGCCATAGCGGTTCTCTGATACTGGCTTTCTTTCGTGCATTACCGACATCACATAAGAGACGGTTGTGATTTAGTTTGGGAGTTCGAATCTGTATCTGACTCAGTAAAGATGGACAGTCATAATTATCTTGAAAGATGTTGAACCTAATTATCAACTGGAATAATGAACATCCACGATAGAGTGCATAACATTCGTATTTATTAATTAATATTTTATACGATGATTTACGGGACCAATACGATACGGAAGAGTCTCCAAAACTTTTTTGTTTATTCTCATTATCAGAATAAGTGGCGTATAATGGATTCTACAACAACAATGTATGTCTCTTCATATGTAATAAATATATCATCTAAACTCGAGAAAATGTACGTAACTCGTTAATTCTGACAATGACGAGTCCAAAAACCATCATTGTCCAAACTTGTAAATTATCCTCGCAAAAATCTAAGGCTTATGGAGAAAGAAAAACGACTCATCATCTTAATTTTCCAAGTACAAGTAAAATACGCTGAAATAACGGAAACAATGTAATAAGCTGCGTTTATTTCTTTTTTCATTAAAAAGGTATTCACACAAAAGGAAAAACTGGTGCCATTGATACGACAGAACTTACTATACTTTTTCTGAATTACTTACGTAATTAAATTCAAGATTGACAATTAAATGAAACTATGTGATGTAGTATTAAAATGTGAAAACAAAAAAAAAGCGAGTAAAATTTTATCCCGGACAGAAAATATCTTTTTAATACAATTTAGTGTCATCAATATCTTATCGTACAATATTGAACCACGGCGACGGTTGCTCTAATTTTTTTGTACGATAGATTTTTGTAGGACGTGTGCGTTACTGTATTAAATATCATATGTTGTAGAACGTTTGGTTGTAGGTATTGAGCGTTTCAGTATTAAATATTATATGATATAGAACGTTTGCATTGAAGGAATAAATATCATGTGTTCTATTCTCTCCTATTCTTGTCGGACTGATTATTGTCGATAGTCTAGGTCGCGTGTTACACTGCGGCTCAGATTAACAGTATGTTTCAACCTATATCCTACTCATTGAAATTCAAATCCTCTTTACTCTGTTCATAATGCAACTTTTTCCTCAGACTGACTTCATCAGTAAAAGTCCTTACCACAACTTTCAATTTTATTACAAATTTCTCTGAAACAGCCCACATTACATTTTACACCCTTAAATTATTTCCTCGACATGTACTGTTGTAATTGTGTTTATTAAATATTCAACGATTGCTTGTCAGCAATTAAGACGTTGCTTTTATTTTGGGTTATGGAACTAGTTCGCTTCCACTAAGACACTGTATTTCTGAATGTGGGTATTTGTTCTCTGACAAATTTATCCCTTCCTCCTGCAAGTATAAATCTAATTCTTTTCTCTTAAATATTTCCTCTTTTAATTATCTTTGTACTTTAGATAGAGGTGGGCTCGATGTACATTATGAGATGGGCTCAATTCACACATACGCACATTTAGGAACCTGTGTAACCTAAGAATAGTTCGAAATGGTATAACTTCATGAAATTGTTAGGGGTCAAAGTTTATGTTCATGTTACTATGTGTAATTTTATGTTTTTTACTTATTTTGATACAGTGATGATGTTGATATGAGTAGCAAAATATGTGTAGTATTTATGGTACTGAAAGTTATGAAATGGTCATTTCATCGTTTATCGGCAATTAGTCTCTTCAAGTATTTTTACATACGGCTTTTAATATAGTTTTCAATAAAACAAAATTCTATCTTCTCATTCAAAAAGCAAACAATGGAAAGTAGACAAGTAGGTACTAATCGAATATGGAATACAAATTTAAAATTACTCTTATGGTTATGGATCCAAATCTATGCGTTTCAGTAATAACAACACGACAAATAAATAAATTCAGCTACATTACAGTACCAGCTACCAGGATCGTGAACAGTAAATGCCCGAGATTCGTATCATACAATACACACCACGTTCATTATCACAAAACATTTATTTTTCATTTGGGTTATAGCTCCTATGAAACCCAAATGAAAAATAAATGTCAAAATTAAACAGTATGAGGAGTATTTATATTTATATACAAGAAGATAATAGTTGTATCGAATGCTGTAGCCATAAAAATCTACAAAATAATTAAATTGAGTCTTACATTTAAAAGGGGGTTTGGATTAATTCATTCGCTTTTTTAGCAGAAAAATCATATATGTAAATTGGTGACATATTTTTGAACAAAAATTTCAGTATAATTTTTTGAACACGAACCTTCACTATCTATGTACGTGTATTTTTAGCTCTCATAATGATAACGTAATCAATTTTTGTGATATAAGAAAAGATAAACGAGATGTACATTGTAATAAGGTTATAGATATCAGCCGCGGATCTGGGGGGGGGGGGACAAACCGGGGCACAAAGTTTCAAAGGGTCTAGTATCCAGCGAACGTTGTTCCATCAATTAATTCATTGGATTTTAAAACACCCAGTTTGTTTTTGAACACACCCTAATTTGACTTATGAACATATCCTCCAATCACATACATTTTTGTAATATTTAACATTTCTCCATATGTGCTAGATCCGCGTAGACCTACTTAATATACTCTATTTTATTTACAATTATTTTATATTAAAAAATGAGATGGCGCCCTTGACGTCTGATACCAATATACTCAAGCTAAAATTTTCATTTTCGTGCTTTTAAGTTAGCAACGGATCGGTAGGTGATGCCAATTAAAAGCAAGTAAGTTGAAACAGCTTAAAATATTGGATGTCAAACACCCGACACCCGAATCCCCGTCGCATCTAGAAATTAGGGGCTACACGACCTGAGCCGAATAAACGGTCGAACTTCAAGCGACAATCTCTGTTTATGTGGTTGATTGCGAGTGCGGATAATCAGCGTTATTAAAATAATTATTAACGAAATCATAGATTTAAATTACCGTAATGGAAATGAACGATTGACAGAGATAAGAAAGAATACATATTATATTATTTATCGGTATTTTTACTATATGAACGTATTATTTTATTACTTACTGAACGTATTATTTTATTGTTGATGAAGTGCCAATAATCCCTAACTAACAAGAAAAAACTTCCGCTGATACAAAATTGAAATGTTATTTTGATCTGTTTGCTTTGAGTACTGGTTGTACTAGGTCCTATTTGATTAAAATTTTGTACCTAAGGTACATAACACTATTACATTGTAATTTGTTATTATGTTAATTCTGCGTTTGTGTTAGAATCTTTAGGACAATAAAAGCTTGTTATTGGCATATTTTAATTTACTAGTTAATCTTTTTGTATTTTAGCTCTATCTAAGCTCCTCAAATACAATAAAATAAAATCAAATCTTCGGGAAAGGATAACGAGAGGTTATAACCAAACATTGAAATCGGGCCCACGTTTTGCTGGACTCCGTAATTTGGGCATTCATCAGTGTTAAAATATACTATTTTATATTTTTAGGTTGTAAAAAGCAAGCGATGAGCGTGCCGAGAAAAAATGATCCTGGGGCTGAAAACAGAAAAATAGCTAAAGATAAAATGTAAATAAATTGGCTTCTCAGATAAGAAAGTGGCTTCATTAGGCTGCTGCATCGTTAAGTACCACCCATACTTCTGGTATTTCGAATAACTCTTGTATTTTGGACATTCAAGTTAATTGAATGAATAAACAGTATTGTACTGAACAGCCAAAGCTTCAACGTTCAAATGATGTTGAACAATAATCATTGTCGGTATTATCTCAGCAGGGAGATAACGTTCAGCTAGCATCTAGTGACTTATTGCAGTCACATAGCAAAGACAAATACAAGATGTATTACTAAATGATGAACATTCAAATAATATAGAGTTTAAGTACACTGAACGCAACGGTAGGCATGTGTCACATAACATGTGATTCGGAATAATGGAATCATGAAATATTAAAGATCCTGGCTTGTTTATTCGTAAAAAATGCTCCTTGCTATACTGTCTGCAAGCTATTCGCCAACATTCTACATCAGCCTTGTGTAAAGAGGGTCTCATTTATTGTAAAAAGACTTAAAAAAGATTAGCTTAGCATAAAGTACCATAAATATTTAGAGAATGTTTTATCAAATGGAAAACCCGTCTGCAGCAAATTAAATCATGTCATGGCATCGATCGCGACATAAAACGATAATTTCACTGTGAGAAAGAAAATTGGAGACATATTCTACATGTGGTAATGGACGCTGTCATGTATCTTGACACAAACTGTTTTTCTTTTAGAGCTTCTAAAGAAACACAGAGTGATCTCATTGAGAATTTTCCCCACCCTAGTCAAGGATTTTTTTGTAATTTAATAAGTCTAAAATATGCTCGCTAACCCACGCTCAAGTACCAATTAGACCACGTAAAAAGGATAGGTATCCTATTTGTCGAAAATAATACAAAATGAAATCATCGATATAATGGCAAACAAAGTTCGAAATACCATTATCAATGTAATCAAGGAGGCAAACTACTTCACCGTTATTTACACTATTTGACTACACTCTAGATGTATTTCACACGGAATAAATGAGCCAGGTGATTTGATATATAAAAATAACAGAAACTGGATCTAAAATAAAAGAAAGCTTTATTGATTTTCTTGAAATTGACGGAAAGACTGAAGAATATATCACACAGCGAATTCCGGAAAAATAGAAGCTAATTACTTTGATGGGCAAAAATGTCGTAGACAATCTTACGTCAACCGATCTATTATTGCCGGCATATATGTAATATATTGTATAAATGTGTCCAATTCGGAGTTATGAAAATGAACGAGCTGACAGAGTTAGTGCCATGTCTAGCATACTCTACCCACAAGATTTAATCTTGTGGGTGTACATTTAGCGTCATCATATCCCGAACCAGTTACCCTATTTGGGCTTATACAAAAACTTTATTGCTTCTTTGTTAGATATACCATGCGATGGAAAAAAATGCACAATTGTACAAAAACAAACTTAAAAGGAAGTGGTCAAACCAGATGGTCGGCTAAACACCAAGTTGTTACTGCTCTATTAAATAATTTACCAGAAATTGTCAAAGCTCTGAAATAAATTGAATAATCCTCTCTAGCCGCATAATCTAAGTATGAAGCAGGTCATTTATACATGCGGTGATGGATTTTAAATTTAAATTTCAAATTCTCGACAATTTAGGATAATATTCTTCGTAAGATTAGTAGAGTGAACTTTGAAATACAAATAGAGCATATTAGCGTTTCGCGTTCTGTGGCGATAATACGAGGTCTTGTTAAAATCTTAGAAGGAATGAGAGAAAAACCAATAGAATATTAGATCAAAGAAGCTGCACCTGTATCAGAAAAGTTGGAATTCGAACCAATCGTTAAAAACTAATGAATTTTCAAAAAAAAGGCAACGCGACGAAATCAACAACGCTAGATCCGACTGGGCTATTTACCAAATATATGAAAGTTGTGTTTGATAAATTTTTAACAGAAATTGAAACAAGAATAGTGTGCAAAGAGTCTACATGAAAATTTCACCTTCCTTAGTGGCCACGCGTTTTTAAATATATCGACCGAGGATCTGCTAAAAAATTGAGCTGATCTAGGTCGTAAACATACAAAATACTTGAAAGCAGTTCATTTTTGACGGGAACTTGGAGTATTCAAAGAGCTAGTGACCGAAATTTATAAAAAATCAAGTACGTTCGATCTGTTAAAGCATGACGTTTCCTAATGTTAGTGTAGCTTTAAGAATATTCTGCATTGAATATATTTGGCGTTAATTTTGTAGAAATTCATTATTCACAATTAAATAAAACTATTACTGGTGGACTATTAGCAAAGTCTTTGCTAGTAGCCCACCTGAAGAGTTGTAATACAACGAAACCTAGGTCATGGTAAAGAACTTAAATAAAGTAGAAATAATACTACATCACGTAGTTTCATTTGATTGTGAATATATTGGATATTAGGCACCACATTTGCAAGCTGTGAGCGAAGCTTCAGCAAACTGAAAATACTTAAAATCTATTTGAGTTCAACAATGAGTTAGGAACGTCTAACTAGCCTCGCGATCCTAGCCATCGAAAACAAAACTGCCTTTGAGATGGATTTTGATGAGCTAATAGATTCTTTCGCAAAATAAAGCACACCGTGTAAAGCTGTAGCAAGATTGGAAAGAAAAAAATGCTGGGACCCATAGATTGAGAAAATATCTTGAATTCCTGTTGCCTTTCCTGGTTACATGTTTCTTATATTTAATTCCATGCCACGCATTAGAAGAAGTTATAAGCTAACAAGAAAAAAAGAGTGCAAATTTATTGGCAAGTTCTTATTCTCCCGATCGCAGTATATGCCACCCATTATATATTTGTGAGTTTTTTTTAACAATTTATCTCAAACGTTGGAAAGAGGGTGTACCAGTATCAAGTTTCTGCTCCCGGTTAGAAAAAATCGTAGATTTTTCGATTATCGGGGCTAATAAACATTCACATAACATTTTGCTCTGGAGTACCTAAGCTGTATAAAATAACAGAAATATTATCAAAAACCTACAAAATAAGATAAACGATTATAAAGATAAACAAATATTTCAATGCTAGTGTTTTTTCTCTACAATTTATTCACGGTTCCCGAAAAATACTGTAAAGTTACCAATAATTACAGCATTTATGTTCTTTTTTAGGTATGTAAAATAGTAATCGTTTTTTTTTCTATTTAATTTGACGCCGGTGCCAGCTTGCTTTAACAAAATACTTTCAAAAACCGATAAACAAAAAAGATATACTGCGTGCCGTGTATTGCTTACCCACTGCGCCGTGATTCGAAAAAGAAAATTTGCTACAGTCACACAGTGCAGCTTTTTTTGTTATTAGCATTGTTTGAAAATTTTATTCAAATACAGTTAATAATTATTATTAACTAAAAAACTTTAAAACCCATGTAGTGGGCTAAAAAACTTTTAAACCCATGTAGTGGGAAATTATGAATATGTTTGTATACAGTCTACATTTACTACTGCAGTGGAATATGGGATACATATTAAATGAAACATCCCAACAGCAAAGAGGAACTGGAAGTATCATGCATGATGACCGTGAAGTGACTAAACGCCGCGTCAGAGCGAATATACGACGTGATGTTACGTCATCTGAAAGCTTGCTGGGTGTCAATGAAATTATGACAGACGTTAATTAATTACCTTTAAAAACAGATCCATTATTATTAAATCAGACTTCGTTGCTATTGGAATAATTTAATGTTTATTCAAATTTTTGATCTACCTTATTATTCCTCCTACACATATCGTCGCAAAATCTAACTTTTAACATATCAATATAATTTAAAATACGAGTCTCATTAGTGTCATCTTTGTATTGTATTAAAATAAGAAGTAAGCTATGTAGCTCTGCGCCATGATATATCTTAAAACCATACGTAGTTGTATATAGATCTAATTAAATCAATGTTAATCTACAAAAGTGCCCGACTTTTTACTTTAAATGTATCAGGTTATCGTCCCAGAAGCCCTAACAAAAGTGGAAAGCGCTGACAAGTTTAATAAAACAAAAAAAAACCAGTGGCTTTAAATATCATTAAAAAATTAACCGGCCGCGAATGTTAATCTACGGGGAAATTCGCTGCAAGAACTTATTTCGAGCACAAAGAACTTTGGGATTGTATAGAAGGTGAAGTACCTGTAGATCCAAAGAAAGATGTAAACGCGAAATAAAAAATCATTTTACTTGTGGATTCGATAAACTTCATCCACGTTCAAGATGCCGAGTCTGCCAAGGAAATGTGAAACAACTCGGCGCGCGTTTCGACGATTCCGAGCTAACAGGCCGTGTGGGTTTAATTCGTGACTTATGTAAAAGTAATCATGCTGGATGTCAAAACGTAGAGATTAACATATTTAATTAATTCCCACTCAACAACTCAAAATTCAACTCAGAATGCGAATAGCAGATCGCTTCCACACGACAAGAAAGGTTTTTTTAATCGCTAAAAACGTTATCGTGTCTTACGTTTCACAAGTATTAATATTATTTTTAAACCTATATAAAAGGTTAATAATAATCCTATATACATGCGTAGAACCTATATCTCACTGAGCTGCTTTCAATTCTCCTAAACGTTGACGATTGAAAACAAAAACCGTGGTCCGGAGCAGAAATGGAAGTCGTCAATGCTTCTAGGGTAATTGCCATTCGCATATTGCCAATTGAGAAATTCAAGTGATATTATCGTTTATAACAAAATATCAGGGCCTAATTAGAATTTTAAACATGACAAGATTTGTTTTAGTACCATAGTTTGTATACGTTCGTGATGTTTCCTTAAATCGGAATGGATCAAAAAATATACGAATATTAAAACACGAGAAGATGGTTGAAAATATTTTGGAATAACTCCATGAGGTAAGAGGTAAGTATAATCATATAGTGCGGTCCAAAGTTACACCTTCAATGGTAACTGTCATTGACAGTCTTTTAGTTTTTTTCTAATAGTCTCTAATAAAATGTCAATATTTAAAAAGAATTTGAAGCTTATGTGATTTAGCTTAGCAACATATTTTGCATACGTCCTTGTAGATATTATGAGTCTGTGATTATCAAGAAAGTGCAAACTCAATTGTAATATTTCCCATACATAAACATGTACTTATGGATCAAAAGTTATAATGTTATAAGTATCTGTCAGAACTTCATCATCGTGCATATGCTATTCCGTAAACGCAAACCTATATAAATGTTGATTTTATTGTCGGGGCTCATAAAGTTTTTTATTATTAGGCTCATAATGTACTAATCGTTTAAACGCCGGACATCCCGTCAACATACACTGCTCTCGTTATACAAACGGGAGCGTCACTTTCAAGCAGAGACATACCCTAAACAAGTTTTTCCGCGTAACGAGTTATAATTTTTTGTTTAGTTGCCTCTATCTCAATAAAATTAATTACACAAATTAACAAAATGTCCTTTCAAAATTGAATTACAATGCTAATGCAAATAAATCGATTTTTTTAGACTTTTGAGCTCATAATTTAAAAAGTAGGGCATGTGGAAAAATTGTGCGCGAATTAAAAGTTCAATATTTCGCGAATGGGGTTTAAAAATGAAAAATGGTAACGACAGTCTTAGTTTTGTTTTAAAATACCAATTCAGAGATATGGGAGAAAAACAAATTCGCCCCAACTTTAATAATAATTGACCGTGACATTAAGTGAGTAAGATATATATATATATATATATATTTTTTTTTTTTTTAATAACCTGTTATAAAAAAAAATAAATGATATTTTTGCACTAACCATGTACTTGAAAAATTATATTCATGTAAGTAAAACTAAGATAACTATGAGGCTTTAACAAACGGACAGACAGATAAGATTAAATTGTAAATGTTTCTTGTTTTACTACAGAACACCAAAAAGCTGCTAAAAACTAAATATAATCCAGATTTATATTTTGATTGGTGTATTCGATACCGGACCATTGTTTTTTTATACTCTATTAATTCAATACAATCTATATCCATTCAACACTTGGCTTTAAAGATTCCCTCGCTACGTCACATGAATTAAAAAAAAATTAAAAAGTTGTGACCCATATCCAAACAAGCTCACAGATGCTGTGAAACTTCTTTAACGATCCATGATAGTTATTAATTTATAATAATCATTAGTTATCCATAAGTTTGCGCTTTATATTCTTGTTATTATGATTAAAACTATACTTTCATTAATTAAACTATATTAACTATATTTTATAGTAATTTATCCAATAAATTTTCACTCGAATCTATATATATATATATATATATATATATATATATATATATATATATATACATACATCAATTATAATTTTTATTATACCGTACACAAAACAAAATGTAAGATTAAACGCGCGAAAATGGACGGCGATCTTACTGTTTTTGGCGCTCGGTCGGTACGGCTGCCGGTCGAATACGTTCGATATTTGTTTTCTCGAGCGTTACATATTTTTAACGTGGCATAAGTACTCACACGTCGATAAAGAAGTTTCGTTTGAAAAAGAAAAGTTAAACATTGTTTCTTTTTAAATATTTAGTTAAGGACTATTTTAACAGGAGCCAAATATCCATCGAGTATTACAAAGTACTTCAACAAAGTGTTACATACATAATTTAGAGTCGCCTACAACCTCATTATGCTGCACTTTGATAAAGAATACCGTTACGATACAATATTGCGATGTTATATACTTTGGAAAGGGTTATGGATTATTTTAAATATTAAATCACCATATAAAGCTTAAGGCATATTCTAATGATGCAGAGTTGCAAAACTTTTACGGATGTTTGTCCGAACAAGAACAAGAGTCTACTTTACCGATCGTGTCTTATTACATGGTGCAATTGTTAAAGTATCCATAAGAAGTAGGTTTGTAACTATCAATAAATCGGACTGATAGTCCTGACCGTGTGTGGTGCATTTGGGCGTAAGAGCCCGGCGCGTTTACGTTACTACTTGAGCGCTTTCCATAAATTTTAGTTACATTCTGGTTTAATATTATGCAAACATTTATGGTCTGTTACCTCTCTGTGTTGAATAAAAGAAACTATAATTCAAAATAGGTTATATGAGTGTTTTTAGATAACAAGTGTAATTTTCTAATTGTTATCAACAGGAATGTATGCTGAATATTTTCTATAAGTATAATCACATGTATACAGTGTGTGTGTATACAGTGGCTGTAAACAGAACACTTTGTTTTTGAAGTAAAGCTTCTTTAAGTGCGACTTGAAGGTCACTCAGATTTTTTTCGGAAGAAAATAATGTTCAGTAAGGTTTGCAGTTTGCTTTCGCAGTTTCCTGGATTTGAAATTTTGTGGGTATCTACATTATGGATTTATACATAATTGAATTTATATCTATCCTATTTTTATAAGTTTAATACTAATGACCATTTTGTTTGAAAATGTATACTATTCATGTGGTCCCTAATAAACATTATGATGGTCTGATGATGAGATTTTGAAATGAGAATGGAATTCCTTAACGAAACAATAATCAAACAACAAAACAAAAATCTTCGTAATTCAAGCTATTTGTTATTGATAGGTGTTACTTTTGCAAAATAATTTCACTATAGACCAGGTCAGTGTCTGATGATGAGTTCTGCACGCATAAAATGAAACTCCTTAACGGATGATAGTAAACCAACCATGATTCAAGATATTTGCTACGGGCAATCAAGATATTTGATACTGATAGGTGTTAACCTGCAAAATAACTTCACCATAGGTTAGGATCTGATGATGACTTCCAGAGATAAACAATGGAATTCTTTAACGGATAGCAGTAAATCAGCAGTGATTAAAGACATTTGTTACTAGGAGTTGTTTCTTTACAAAATAACTACGCCATCGACCAGGTTAGGATCTAGTGAGAGTTCTAGAGATGAACAATGTAACTCCTTAACGAATGGTAGCAAATCAAGCGAGATTCAATATATTTGTTGCCACCGACCACATAATATCTGCCACAATTGTCAAAGAAGTGTTACTGCAAACGAGCGTAAATATTACTCGCACTCATTTAATTTTTTTTTTTAAATTTTCTGTTTCCTTTAATTTACAATGAAAGGTATAAAAATATGTATAAAAGAGTTTTAAAATACTTGTCTATATATTGTTATATCTCAATACCTGCGCTTTGCTGTTTCACCTGCCTGGACCTGGGCTGGGAGTATACCGAGAATACTCAGAGTTATACGTAATAATACGCCGGTGTCTCTTCCTTAGTCCGTTTAAGCAATACTCCCTACTGTTACTATATTTTTTATCACTTTTCTGTCGTTAGAAGTCATAGCTTAACGATACAAAACCCATAACATTCCTCGAAATATAGTTTTATAACATTTTTGAAGTTATAAAAAATATAGTTCAAAGAAACAAATTTTTCACCGTATATAGTAGTAAAGGAACATATATTCTATTAAGTTGGTATTATATCATAACAATTGATTGAATTTGATGAAATATTTATTGTTACATAACTTAGTTTCAGGTTAACGTATACTGTCACAATGTATATGTAATGTTAAAGGTCTGAGCTGTAAAACAAATGCTTACGTACATTGCGTCACTTGTAGTAAATGTGATGGTAAGATAAAGCAATATGCAAAATATTATACTAGTTGCTAATTTCCTATAACTCTGTAAATGCGTACTTTAAATGCAATAAAAAACAGGTTTTGTATTAAAATATCCTCTAAAAATATCGTATCGTAGAAACGCACTAGCAAAACTGCTGATAAAAGTTGACACTTTCATTAGTATTTTATATTTTTGATGAATATTTGACTTTTTCCACAAAATATTAAAAAAAAAACAAAGTCTTGAATTGTTAAATTAAAGGATAGTGTTTTATTTCAAAATCTGAAGAAGAGGCAGATGTAAATTTTTGTTTAAAAAATTTAAAAAAAAAGAAAATGTAACGAAAACCTTTGCATTTTAAACAAAAATGATAAATATGATAATTACATCATAGCCTAATTGTATTGTACGGCTGGAGAGAAATCACCTCTATTTGACAAAAAGTAAATGTGTAATATACAAACTTACCATTATTATTCTGTGTAAAAAAAATCCTACTTTATGACCATATAAGGGATGTATGTGTTATCAAATATACCATATATTAAAATCTTGGCGGCCAAACCAATTTATATAGTTATTATTAAGGAAACGATTTACCCAAAAATTTATGGAAATCACGATGCCTCATTTCTGAATTGAGTTAGAAAGAGCTATTTCAAACTAATTGGAAACTATAAAATATAGTTTAGTTGAGAACTGTTCCGCTTTTAGGGAGATGGTTAGGTATAAAAAGTATTTCGGCGATACCTGTGGTCTACACAATGCAAATATGCAATGAAGTGTATTGGGTCATTTTATGATTCGTCCTTGTTGTTCATGTATTATCTGATTATAACTTACCAGCGATTGTGACGGGATAATTATTTTTTCACGATTTTCTACCTTAAAAGAAAAAAACGGAATCATCATAAAATCACGCACGTGTCTGTCAGTCATGACTCTTCATGATATGACATGAAGAGTCATGACTAACAGAGACGTCATGACAGTCATGACTAACTCAGAAAATGTTTGACGCGGAAAATTGAAATTTGGCATAAATCTAAAACATAATAAACCTCATGTTTCTCAATGAGCAGCATTCAAAAAAATAATTTAAACATTTCACATGACGCAAACCAATATATTCGAATTTTTTTAATTTCTGATATCGTGTAGAACATAAATGGAAAAATTAATTACGAAACTAGTTATTTCAGAATTTTATATAAGAAAGTTCTAGATATATTGCAAATGTTATCTCTAACTTTTTTCTTAGAAACTTTTGAATAATAGAAGCCAGAAAACTTGTTTTTAGAATTTTTGTCTGTGTGTCTGTTAATTTATTCTTTAATCAAGCGAAATCTCTGAATGGATTTTGATGAAATTTGGTAAAGTAATAGTTTATACATTCGTGCAAGATATAGAATACTTTATTAATCTTCCAAATTTAATAAAATATTTGATTTGGTGAATACTACGATCCACCAACGCCATCTATTAGCTTCTTTAATTATTTTTAATATTAGCTTTTTCGGTATATATGTCGTTCATTATTCGTGATATCTTTTTTTATTCCAAATTTCGCGAGAAAGAATTTGCAGGTAAAACTAATATAAAATGCTCATACGGTGAGATAGTTTAATAGAAGGACTATATACTCTAATATTTCCGTACATCATAGCATCACAACTATTTTACTTTAAGACAGATTACGTTGAAAATTTTATAAGAAGACGTAGTTGAATTACGTAAAGATATAGAAAAAAAACAAGAATATTGCAAAAAAAATATAAATTTTTTGTACAGGACTCCACGCTCTTTCAGTCCCGTTGGTGGTACTGCGATGTGAATCTCTTTTCTGGGTTAATAAAAGCGTTACGTTAAATAATATCCCATCAAAAGAATAAACGTGGAAAAGTGATCAAGTTCGTTAAAAAGAGCAAATGTTTCTGTTGGTTTCGCTCATAAAACAATTAAGATATAAATGAATGCCAAGTTCTAATAAAATTCAATATAGGTTACAGAAAAATAAAACTTTTCAAAAAGAAAAAATATTATTCATTTATTCTGCTATTAATATTTTTGCTATTAATAAGTTTTGCTACTAATATTCCGTACTTCAAAAGTAAAAATGGAACCCTCATAAAATAATTCACGTATCAGACACGGACAGACTGTCCGTCGGTCATAGCCATTTTTTCTCAAAACCCCCTTGATAAAGAGATTTTATATCTGACATATTAATAAAGCATATTAATTCGCATGCATCTCATAGCTTACAATCAAAAACGAAAAAAAAACAGGTTTTAGAAAGGATACGTTAAGTTTGTAGGAAAACAATAACTTAATAATTCTAGATATTATAGTTTCTGAGATATTTACGATGAAATATATTTTCCCCAAACTTAATCACATTAAGTATTATTAAATATTTATTACGCTAAGAAATTCATCTTAGTTGCGGATTTTGATAAATAAAGTAATTTCAGTTCAAAGGAATATTGTACTTTCCGTGGATGGGTCTCGCAATTGGCAGTTGTTTCCTTTTATATTATAAATTATAAATAAATTGGCATATGTCTGAAAATTGTAAAAAAATATAAGTTCTTATGTTCCACTAATAACATTATAATAAAATTCATTACCTACACCATAGATTCGTATAGAAAACGAACACAGTTTCACAGAAGTACGCCCACCAATAAACGCGTCGTCCAATAAATGCACACAGATATTCCGGAAACCGATTACAGTAACTTCCTCGAAAATCAACAAAGCACCAAAGTAAATTAAATTCCAACAATTCGGAAGGCGCGTAAACGACTTTGTCTAAAATCGTGAGTTGAAACTGATTTACATAAATTTTGTGCAAAACCTCTTATTCATGCGAAGGTATCACAAAATATTTTAAGTTTGGTGGAAATAATAACGCAGATGGCGTTTTCCCTCGAACGAAGCTGTGACGGTCCACTGATGTTTGATGGCGCGCGGCGCTATGTTCCTCAGGCGGAGGCAGCCGCAAAACTCGCCTATAAATTCTTATTTCGGGTCAATTTTTTTTCATCCCTTTTACAAATTCGCCCTTATATTATTTCAGTTTTATTTTGCTGTCGTCCGTTCCAATGGTATTTATTTGATTCGAGGTAAATAAACAAAAACTTATTTACTCACTTTTATTCTACTCACTTTCCATTGTAAGTCAATCATGTGCTAGACCAGTTTCAAATTATCGCGTTTCAAATTACTATTTTCTCATCTGTATGGGAAATATAATCTCATTTTTAAACGAAAACGCAGCACCGAATTTAATTAATATTTGAAATTACTAAAATAATCTAAGTAAAGTTCAATTAATAATGAAAAGAAGTGAATATGCTTAAAATTTATTTTAATTTATTTAATTATAAGTAATTAATTAATTTGTAATGCAAATAATACATACCAAATTCGAAACGGCTGGCGGATGATTGGCTCGTAATAGAAAGCCCGCAGAAAAATAAAATGTTGCATTACTTAAGTGTCAAATAAATGATCTAAATTTGTGTTTAGTGAGCAACTTCAGAGTGTCGATTTTTTATTGCATCGTGCCAAATTCATTCGGTATTTTTAAAATTTCACTGTCGTAATTTTTTAAAATCTTTTTGAAGTCCCAAAAAGTATGACTTCAAAAATATTTTCTTAAAATTATGACCGAGATAATCCGACTACAGAATTACATCCGTTATAAGCCTGGGAAGCGAAATAGTTGTAACACACGACCAAACTCCTAATTATAATTTATGAGCCAATTGGTGTTTAATGTTGGCAACAAATAACTGTTTTAGTAAGTGATTTCATCAATACATTAGATACATAATTTATATAATGCTGCATGCTTACGTTACCATGGGTCCAGTATTATTTGAACAAGTTATTTCTCATAAGGAAATTGTAAAGCCATCAGCCATTTATATGCAATACCGCTTCGTGACCTCAGTGCACGCGACGCGGTCCTTAACTCGGCTAGATGGTTTAAATATATCAATCATATCTAATTCTCGAAACTATTTACTTGATGAATGGCTGAAATTACTTATTTTTGTCATTTTATTAAAATTAAATTCAATATAAGAGGGAATGAAAATAAGGAAGAATTTGCTTTAGCGACAAACTGTAGTTCATGTAAATAATCGTAGAGCATTAGCCCTACGTTTTTTATTATAACTAACTTTTCATGTTTCTGCATGGACGTTGTCGATTAATGAATCATGTCTACAGTATGAATGGTAAAATTACAGTAAGATAATTTAATAAGAAATCTCACGATTAACGTCACTGTAATATAAATCTATAATATGATGCAAAGTTGTCAACGAGAAAAAGGTTAAATTTGAAATGAAATACGAATATTTTAAAGTATTGATATTTCAGATACCGGCGGGTTAATATGATTTATCATATACTATTATGCCAATGTTCGTAATGGTATTTAAAAAGAAGTTGGCAAAATATTCTAAACCAATATTTTATGGGAACGAAAATAAGTAAATTTAATTATTTGGGGTCGATAATTTGTCGACAATAGACTTGAAATTTATGCTAACTAACTTTTTAATAAACTCGAAAAATAAATCAAAGAGACACGAAGCATATCTATACTATGAATGGTCTGTTTCTTAAACTAACAGTAAGATAATTTAATAAAAAATCTCACAAGCAATGTCGCTCTAATATAAATCTATAACATGATAATAAGTTTTCAATGAGGAAAGTGTGATATTTTAAACAAAATTCCATGACATTTCTTTTAAATGTATCGACGTTCATTGTTCATTATTGACACAAGGTATGAATAAAATATCTCATTAATAATAAAACAATAACTCGTAAATTAATCGAATAGAGAGGAAACTTGTTAAAATTCATTAATTAGAGATGCAGTGTGGATATTCCTTCCTTCTCATCAAACCATAATGAGGAGCTGTTCCTCTGTAAATAGACAAGGGAAGGGCCTTACCTTAAATAAACACATAGCCAACGGCGCCAGTGTGTGTGCTTTGTCAACATCAGTTATAATAGTACCTGAAGGTAATTACACATGAAATTGTGGTAATATTTATTTATAAGCCGGCCGGACGGTATAACTTGCAAGTAATTAGAACATCCGTGCGTGGTACTAAATCCTTTTTCGTGACAGTTACTAAGTTTCGTTATGCATTAAATTAATTTAACACGAATTAAATAACTTATTCAAACGTACTTTAAATTCATTTTAATAAAGCCTAATCAGTGACACCCTCCAAGAATAATCTGTATTTATATAAGTACGGAAAACACTTTGATAATATTAATTAAGATTTTGAAATGAAATAAACGCATGAGTACGTGTACAATGATATAGGCGTCAAAAACCAAGCATATTATAGAATTATACGACATAGCATTTCTAATTGCTTAATAATGTGTTATAAATGAATAAATATCTCGAACAATATAGTACAAAATTATAAAATCGTTCCAAAAATGGGGAATATAGTAAATACATCCAAAAAAGTATTGATAATGGCAATATGTTTTCAAATTACGTTTCTTTCTCTATCATGCAGAATAAAATTAAAAAAAATAATAATTACGCTTTTGGCAACATAATCACAATATGTATATATATATATATATATATATATATATATATATATATATATATATATATCATTTAAGAATTTTTGTTAATTTTCTTGTTTTTCTTAGAAAGTAATATAAAAAAAAATCTCTTAAATTTATTGGAATGCCATTTGAATTGGGATTATTCATGGTTTTCAGTTTAATATAATATATAGGTAACTTTCTGTATAGATTTAATTTTCAGTAAAAGATTTCTTCCTATCCGTTCATACGATTATCTATTTATTAGAGCATCGGCAAAAACTACGGAATTGATTTGAGTGAGATTCTTGTTAACAAGGATTCGGATTGGAATTTAAGCTACGTTTTGTTTCAAGCGAATATGCCCTATAAGATTTGAAAATCAATAATTATGTCTAATTTATGCCTGTCGTATTAAATTATATATCTAATTTGTAACTGTCGTATTAAATCCTCTATCTAATGTGTATTTATCGTATTTAATCATATGCATAATTTATAGCTGTCGTATGAATCGAAAAATCGAAAGTGTGTTTTTAAGAACCGACGAAAAGAATTGTTCGAGACTGTCACAGCTATGATATAAATTGTTTGTTGATTCAGCTGAAAATTCAAGCTATGATATAAACTGCTATATCAGCGAACAGTATATTGGGATACGAACAATATTATTGGACAAAACTCCGCGGTATAAATAAATATCCATTCTAGGAGGAGAAACCGCAATACAAGGGTTCCGTATACACTCAGGCACAAATGAACATTAAACCTTAGATGTAACACAATATTTCTATTAAACTAATTACAAACATTAATATTATTTTTCATTATATAAATATATTGGTTAGTATGTTTTTCACAGACGTAAAAATATCGTGAATTTCTTGGAAACTATGATATTTACAATCATCACTATTATCTTCTGATAAACGTTATGTGAACTTCTAGTAAAACTGTTTTCAGGCTTTCATACTTCAAAAGGAGAAAAGGAACTCTTGTAAGATCACTTCGTTGTTCGTTTGTTCGTATATCTGCCTGTTAAGTCCTTTCTTCTCAGAAATTCGTGGAAGTATCAAATACTTGGGTTTAGGTTTCTTGGAGCTTTAAAAAAATCAAGACTTCCCGGTTACCTAGAATCGTGAAATTTGGCTAGAAGCAAGTTCTTACAGCAATTTATCACTTTCGGAGACAAAGAGTGGTTAACACTTTTTCTATGAGCCTTTTCAACAATACTTCTAAAACTGTCTTACATAAAGTTCTGAAAGAGAAAACCCTTGGAACTTGCTCTTTCAAATAATACTCACACGATACGAAAATTAAAATAAAATTCGAACACGTTACATGCTCAATCCAAAAGTAAGACATAAACATTTAAATATTTTTGAGTATCTGTAATTCAGATACATGCGAATTTTTATGCTGTATCATCTTACTTTCCCAGCTTCTGTAACAAAAAATTTTTGAGAATTCTATAGATATTTTCAGTAATATCTTTAGAAATATTTCCTGTAAAATTTTTAAACCAATAAGTTTGGTATCCTTATTAACCATTCGTATAAGTAATATCCTACATGATAGATGAAATATAAAAAAACCAAATCTTTATTTGATACTCCAATATATTCATAGAAATATTTTAAATTGTCAACTTTTTAGAGGCATACGGGATAATGTGCTTTATCATATACTACTATCTCAATGCTGGTAACGGTATTTAGAAAATGTTGGTAATATAATATAAACTAATATCATAAAGACAGGAAAATAAGTATATTTTCTTATTTCAGGTCGATGACCTGCTAGTCAAAATTGCATATTAATTTCGAATGAACATAAAACTATAGTCAAACTAATACGGTACACCGTAGGCATACGAGTACGATGGATATTAAACATATCCTTAGCAACATTACAGTAATACTTTTGAATTATAGCCGTGAGAAACGCCCGAGTAACATCTGGCATTCTCCACTAACAAATAATAAACAGATTTGGGACCTTGCAGAATCCAGCGAAGTAACACCTTGCAAAATCCCCAAAAAATACGACGCGAAGTTAATATTAGGCAAGTTTGTGTAATAAAACGAAGGAAACAGTAGTTTTTCAGTACATTAAAAAAGACTGTTTTCATTTAAGTACTACTTTCGTTCGTCTGAGTAAATTCGCTTTGGCTTTCATTTTGATCTCATCCGCGCTAATTATGAGGACACTGAGTAAAGTGCAAGTGATGAACATTAATAATTGTTCAGGTAAAAATATCTATCTGTTTTCACTTTCCCTAACTACGCCAGTTGGCTGTTCATTAATATAACTACGTCACATGTTATTCGGTTAACATGTTTTATTGTCTTGTCAAACTGAATTATGAGACTTGCACGGATATCTCGTGCCAACGTGGCCTCTATTTTATATTATATGAACATCGTTAGACGCGCATATTCTATTAGACATGTTTTATTATGATCCCTAAAACTGTATTAAAAATATTGCTTTATGACAGTTAAAACATTTTCTATACTAATTCCTAAGCTATTTTATTTTTATAACATTATTTTTAAACTCTGATTTTAATTTCTAAACAAGCTAAAGTTTGCTTCTTTCCTAAAGTGTCTACAGTTTAAGAGGCATTATTTTTTGGTAACAAAACATTACAACTGTTAAACATTGGCAGTTACTGTTTGTACTCAAAAGTATCTTATCTCGAAACCCTATACAAATTCAAGTAAATAAAAGTTGCTTTGCTTGTTATTTTGAAATACCCATAAAGTTTCATTAAAAAAACATTAAAAAGAGTTAATTTAACAAATTCAAAAACGAATAAAAATGTTGTTTTCGCCGCGCGACATATTGGATCAAAGGATTAAGGCCTCCAATGACGCAACGTACCGTAAGATTCTGGCTTTGACTCCCGGTCGTTCGTCAAGCGGGTAAATATCATTATTGTAATCGAGTAGCTAAAATACCATAGCTCAATGATGGGCAGTAGCCACACTGGTGCAAGAAACTACACATTGCGATCGCCAAGCTGCCTGCTCGGCTTGGCGATTATGGGCATTATCCATCATAAAAAGAGGCCTCCGTAGAGCAGTGAACAAAGATGGGTTATTGATGATGACGGAAAACTAATTGTCTATCTAGGTATCTGTATTTTTTTGTTAATATGATAATATTTAAATGTTTATCGCATTATAATATTACAACGCAACGAAAAGTATATTTAATGCAAATAAATCTCTTTTATGCATCCCGCTTAAATATATGTAAAAAGATGAAAATTTCAGCCCATTCGAAGTCAGACGGGCGTTAAAACATTTGCGGCTCGTGTTTGTCACTTTGACGTCAGACAGACACGGGCAGCAATCAGATTGTGTAAAATATGAATAATTGTAAGCTTTAAGTAACCCGTCTAGTCTGGGCGAGTGCTAGTGTCTTGAGAAGGCGCGGCCGGGTACGCAACCTTGTGTCATTTACGGCACGCCGCCGACCGCCGTAAATGCACGCTGTTAGCGACCAGTTACATTACGTATGTTAACGGCTTTGTTTGAGGTACTAAAAGCAACGTAAAGTAACGTAGGTAGGGCTGACACAATATTGCGGTTTATTTGTTTTATTAATAATTTATTTATTTGTTTATCATTTATTTGTTTATGAACAGTTTTAAAAAGTAAACTGCATTTAATATAATATTATATTAACGTGTTTTTACTGTCATTTCATTGCTACTTCACATTATCAAGCAATGATCGTAACATCAAACTTATTTGAGTAGTTTGAATTTGCATGCAAAAAATAATCAAAGAAAAGATCAAAGATGACATGTGAACTTTTAAGCGTAATATTTCCAAAATAAACTAATTTGGATTTAACTATTAATTATTAACCATATACATCGACATATTAAGGATAGACATATATATATATATATATATATATATATTAGATATACTGGCCAGTTCACTTAACGACGTAAGATTCATCATTAATTCTCTACTTGATAGTGCGATAGTAATATAAATGTTTACGACAGGATCCGCGTCAGGTATAGGTATAATGTATATGTTTATAGTATTTGCGCTAATAGTCGAAACATAATTTACGAGTACTTGCGAAGTTTCAGTTGATATCGACAATATTAATAATATCGTTATATAAATTTCATGTATTTTTAAATGGTTTTCTAAAATTGTCTAAAGATACAAAAACAACAAATGATGAATTTTACTGACACTCATAAAAATAATAAAGCCGATTATACATACCAATCAGAAGATAAATTTCGTATAGGTTTTGTGCAGGTATGCATTGTTATCCTAAAATCTGCTTTTGAATTGACACTTTAAAAAGTTCCTAAAAGTTGTTTAAATAGTTCGTAAAACAAAATTTACCCTTATCTAAGTTCTAAAAGAAGATGGGCTGCGTATTTATATAACAATATAGAATATAATATCTATTGTAACAGAACTAATAAGCTAATTAGTTCTGTTACAATAGTTATTAAATTATATATTGTTATATAAATATGCAGCCCCTCTTCTTGTAGAACTTAGAGAAGGGTAAATTTTCTTTTACGACTATGTCGTAAAAGAAAAATTAAATATTAATTAATTATTAAAAGAAATTCTCAACTAAATACGTTTAAAATTAAATTGCGTTTTATGGAGACATTATAAGTATTATGGGCGCATAGGTTTAATGACAGTTTAGAACGTTTTTACTTTTTTCTAATAAAAAAAATTAGATAAAACTTGTAGTAATTTATAAGTTCTTTTTAACAATATATCATTTGTTTAATGTGGTTGTAAGATGAATTTTAAGCGATTTTTTTAAATATCTATTTGTATTACCACCATTATCAATACTCTAGGCCAATTTTCTCTGTCTACCATGATTATGATATATTTTGATCCACGCTATTTTTGTAGCAATTTTCATCCCGATCGAATAAAAAATGGAGCCTAAAATAATGAAAAAACTTGATTTTATATTAGGCTTTTCTCTATCCACGATTATTCATGCATATTTTAGGCCACGCTATTTTTATAGCACGTTTCATCCCGGTAAAATAAAAAATGTGGCCTAAAAAAGGGGCAAAAGTTAGATTTATATCTTTATTGTGTTTCAAACAAATTTTTTTGCAAAACCTTTCAAAGAGGAACATCCTACTATAGTAGAAATCGGTAAGAATTATTTACTGTAAAAATATATATCGAATTTAACTACGTTTTATTATAAATATTCAGAGTTTTCCTTAATCCTGGAAAACTCTAGAGAGGAAATGTATATTTTGAAGAATGCGATTGTTTAAAATGGTTTCATTTATTTTTATTTTGCTATTGATATAATTAAAGGGGTTTAGTTATTAAAATACAACTATCGTTCTACAATTCTTAATTCTTACCAAAGTTTGCAGTAAGTTCCCTAACATTTTCAAATTGATTTTTAAAATACTACGTTCAATGATTAATTCAAGAATCAATATATAAAAAAACATGAGATAAATAAGAAAAAACTTGGATATTAATTAGTACTTAAAACGATTGATAAAAATATACTTAGAAGATAGATTTTATCAAGCTGAATTCACGATTTTAAACAAAACTCTTCTTGTATTAAATTATTTGGTACGTGCATTATGTATATATATATATATGTATGTATATATATATATATATATATATATATATATATATATATATATATATATATATATATAAACACATTTAACACACATGCGTTAATAATCTTTTCAGCAAAAGTCTAATTCACGACTGGGTAATTTGAATCTATAGGTAGAGAAGTCCATATAATTATTATACGTGAATTCACGAAACAATTGTTACTTACAAGGAATCTGACCTAAAGCGGACTACGTAACACTTCGTATCTACACGAATTAGTTTCGTATCGATTCGTCCAGTCATAGTCCTTTATTACATTCGATTAAATAACAATTGTAAATAGGTCGACAAAAAGATTCAAATGTTTCAAAAATTACACAGAAACTAGTTTTTATACAATAATAAAATTGACAATCTAGTCACTATCTAATCAATATACTAGAATTAATTACCTTTTCTTAATTAACGTTTCTCTTTAGTGATCAAACCTGTCACCTAAACATATAAATTTATTTAATATTTAGTAACTCTCAAAAGTCAAGTTCATAAATTTTAAATTTGTAAATTCCCACTAGCTCTAATCTGCAAATTAGTATAATAATGTTTCAATTAGGCAATCAAGTTAATTCAATTTACAGGGCGGTAGGGAATATTAAATATATAAAACCGTGAAATCCGTAAAGCTGTGGAGAATTCTCTAAATTGTCTTAGAAGTGGGTACCGCAGCCATTGTCTTAAGGTAAGCTTTGGATGAAACATTTTCCCCTGGTTTAATTTGTTTGTGTAGTTAAAATAATAAATTTACAAGTTGTTTTTTTTTAACAGTCCGAGCGCCCCTTCACTTAAAAGATTACTTTTATTCTAATTGTTTTCTTTATATTTAGCAGAGTCATTTTTTATGTTGTCATGGATAATTATAAGTGAATAATTTTCACTCTAACATATTTTCATTGCTTTATAGTTATATTGGTTTTTATCTCAAACTCTATTTATAGAGTTAGATAAAATAACTATTTTGAAATTGTATATTTTTTGTGTGAAAATAAACATTAATAATCGCTTAAAAAGTCCACAATAAATGAAACTACGTGATGTAGTATTATTTCTACTATCTTTAATTTCTTTACCACGACCTAGGTTTCGTTGTATTACAACATCTTCAGGTGGGATATTAGCAATGATCTTTGCTAATATCATTATCAAATTCATTATTCACAATTAAATGAAACTACCATTTAATTGTGAATAATGAATTTCTACAAAATTAACGCCAAATATATTCAACGCTTAAAAAGTGTTAATTTTTTTTAAGTTCACCAAAAACATTTTATGTTCAGCGAGATATCAAAATGTAAGGAAAAACATGCTCTATAAGTTATCTGGGCTGTTTGATTCATACCTAACATTGCAATATAAAAGGGTCAAGTATGAATTGAACTTCACGCAACAAATGTACCGAGGAAACGGTGAATATTATCGATTTTAAGCAATACTACAATTGCCTGCTATTTCATTTCCACAAATAGGCTTTTATCTACACACGCTATATGTACAATACGACGTGTTATGTGAAGTAGGTAGCAAATTGATGCGTGATGAAGTACGTATCAAAATAGAGATCTTAGACCGGAACTAACTAGGATGTGGTTGGGATAATGGACTCGGTGCCACTCGCTAGGCCAGCAGGGTCTGGTTTTTTACCGCTCCTTGGCTAGCTGACGAGGAACAAGGGGCGGGTTTTTCTCAGACTGGGTTAAATCGATAAGATCTGAAGGTCAAATCCTCGTTATACACGGCACGGACATTTTTTATTATTTTTTTTTCAGAACCTTTATGTAAACCAAGCTATGTTTAAAGGATAACAACGATGATAAATAAAGAAGTTATGAAACACTATAGTCTACGAGAAAAATGCCTGTGCTGGAATGACAGATAAACATAAAAGAGATACAGACACTAACATGATTAGAGTCATTCAATTTTCCCCATTTGGTTGGGAATACGAAATTTACATCAAAAAAATCTGTGAGAATTAACGGAATAATGTAGTCAAAAAACTATATCTCATTTTTTAGGTAAAAATTAAATACTGAGTTATTTTCGAATGCCATTTATGAATATAATTTGAATATGTCTCAAAATCGGCAATATGTAAATTAAATAGGTAGTCAACCTCACCGTAAACTGCTTGGCTACCGCTCTGCTACACACACTTTACATAAATTGAACATTGAATGTACGCTGTCGCTGGGTCATCTCGCTCTACGCTCGACATACATTGCATTTTTTATGTGGGTCATAAGGCGTTAAATTATGCCGGCTTTATAATTTGTGCTGTCACAGCGTGTATTTTGTCTATTTCGCTAAAATTATACTCTGTTGAATAACTTTAATGAAATTTCGTGCACCAAACTTAAGAAATAACAACAGTTTCTTTTTTTCTACCGATTGGCTGTAGCGGAATGTTCTTCCAGCGAGAAAAAGTTAGGAATGAAATACAGCTGCGTCTTCATTGATTGCACAAATGCTGAATATATTATAATATTTTAGTATACATCATGGTCTAAAATATTACACAAATGTTACCGTTTAAAATAACTTTACAATATCATGAGAATGGGAAATGCGTAATGGAAATTGCAATATTAATTCAATGTTCTCTAATCATTAAATGTTCTCTATTAATTCATTAAAATTTAAAATGAACTTATCTTAATTACCAATTCCTTTTGAAATTCACCAATGTTAATTTTTAATACATCCACATTGTCCTTATCTTATTAAAATCGAGATTGAGAAAAAAGTGAACAAACCAGTAGCAAGTTGCCGGTGCCATATGAATGTTAAAATTATTTGCATTTAATTACGACCTCAGTAATAACGCCAGCAAAGGAATTTACTTTCGTGTGGTTACTGATAATTAAGTTTTCGGGTTTTTAAAACGAGATTCAAATAAGATCTTAAAATTGCACTAAGATAAAACAGTTCTTGAAATGCGGACTAAGCATTACGAGAGCACAAAGGCCAAAACCAGAGCGCTGTTTACTGAACAATTTCCACCTCGCGCAGATGTTAGCCATAGCGATATCTCTTTCTTCCTTCACATCCGCTTTTAGCACTATATCGTTATGGGTTTGTCGTATTCATATTTTAACCCCATTGCAGACTAGTTTAATTGGTCAATAAAGACATATGCAAGTGTGCACACACAACGATTCGAAATCGGCCGATTAAAAAGTTTGATTGGTTTCCCAATGCCCTTTCAATTAAAAACTTGGCTAACTATCCGCCGACTGCTTAATCAGTAAGGTGTGCTATGCGAGCATGTAGAATTGCTAACAGTTTAATCGGCGATGCTCTCAGTTTGTTCCGTGATTTGGCGGGAAGCTTTGTATGGGCACGTGCAGTGCAACGTGTCTACTAGCAGCCTGTGTATCAAACAATCTGTCGACTTTTGGGCAGTCTGCGCACTCATTATCGATCAAACAGTTTAATCTGCGTAGTGTGCGAGGATGCAGGCCAATCCGACTAAACTATAGGCCGATCATTTTATCTGTAGTCTGCGGGGGCTCTTACTGTGTAGACTAGACTCGTATTCTATTCGCATCATTTCTGTGCAGTTATTAGAAATTTCGTGATGTTTTTTTTATTTCATAAGAAGAGATAAAACAAAAACAAATTATTTGAAATATTCTATGAATTACAAACATGAAATCAGGTTTTCTTCTAACATTTCCATAAAAAACAAACAAAAAGTAAATATGTTTTTAAAACATCCATTTAAATACAATTTTAAGCGTGACATTGTTCATTGAAATAAACAAAGCAACTTTTGTATGAAGAAGACATAAAATTAACACGGAAAATATTAGTAATTAACTTATAAATTAAGTAAAGCTGAATTTACGTACTATAAAATATCTATTTAAGTCGTTTCTAATTAATAATAGTCGTTTCTAGTTAATTTGAACAAACAATAAATAAAAAAAATTAATGGCGAAATCCTGATCCATCTACTATGTATGAATTTCACGGGGCCTGTACTTCATATCTGTTCTAAACTGGGATGTGAACTTGCAATGTTGTCACGAGACGACTTCTTTTTATTATACAAGTTGCACAACAGCCGTCGCGGTGCTCTCATACCGGCTTTTGTTCGTGCACTATCGACATGAATTAGGAGACGGCTATAGGTTAGTTTAGGAGTTTGAATTTCCATCTGACTCAATGAAGGTTAATAGTCATAATTACCTTGAGAGATATTGAACATAATCCTCAACTCTAATAACGAACGTCTATGATGTCGGGCATCATATTTTAACTTATTATTCTAGGCAACAGCAGCATATATCTCTTTATATGCAATAAATATATATATATATATATATATATATATATATATATATATAAAACATATAAAACTTGAAAGAATGAACACAATACGCGAACGTACACGTGGGTACCTAGCAAGTACCCACAATGATGAATCCAAAAATAATCATTATCTAAACTATCGAATTATACTCGCTGAAATCTAATGCTTATAGGGAATGAAAAACGATAGATCGTCTCAACCAGTCGAGTAATAAAACACGCTGTTAAGACGATACAGCACACCATATTTTTTTTGAATTGACAACGTAATTAAATTCAAAATATTATAACATAAAAACAAAGAAAAGTGAGTAAAATATTATCCAGAGCAGAAAAATAATTTTTTTCATTTATTTATCTACTTTATTGTATCTAATTGATACATATTGGGGACTTATTTCTACGAGAGCGATCTTTTACAGCCAACCATAACACCAGTCCAGTCGTTAAAAGCCGTATGTCTTGTGATCGACCCAACACGGCGACGGTACTTTTTTAGTATCATCGACATCTTGTCGTCCAATATTTAACTTCGAATCGGCGAGGGTCGTTCCAATTTTTTTTGCAAGGCAGATTTTTGTAGGAAGTGTACGTTGCGGTATTAAATATCGTACATTGTAGGTGCGTTACGGTATTATATATAATATATTGTAGGAATACTAGTGTTATAGTATTAAATATTATGTGTGCGGTAAAGTATTAAATATTTTGTATTCTATTATGTCCATTTATTATTTGTCGGGCAACGTAGACTACGTTGTGCGCTATACTACTGCTCAAACTGACGTAATATTTCAATCTGTATCCTACTCATTGTCGACTATGTGTAAATCCTCTTTACTTCGTCCCTGATGCCGCTTTTTATTCAGATTAACTTCATCGAATTAAAGTTGTTTCCATATTTTACAATTTTATTACAACTACCTTTGGAATATCTCACATTAAATTTTACACCATTTCAATATTTTCCTTTATATGTACTTGTTGATATACCAACATAATATATGATTTGTGGTTGCTAGATTCTATTGTAGTGTATGTTTATTAAACAATCATTCGGTCACTTGTGAGAAATTAACTCGTTGCTTTTATTTTAGGTTATGGGCCCAATTCGCTTCCACTATGCCACTCTGCTTCAAAATGTAAGCATTGGTTTTCTAACAATTAATCCCTTCCTTCACTTTACAAGTATACATCTAATTCTTTATTACAGAATTCATGGCCTTTGGTACTCTTAAACATTTCACCTTTTAATTATGTTAGCGGTAGAAGTAGGGATGGGCTCGATTTAGTACACACATACGTAGATTTATGAATTTGTGTAACCTGTGAATAGTATGAGTTTGTATAACTTTATGAAATTGTTAAGGTTCAAAGTTCATGTCAGTTGTTACTATGTATAATTTTGCATTTTTTACAAATTTTGATATAGTGTTGAGATTAATATAAAAAATATGTCTAGTGTTTACGGTACGGTTACTTATTAAATGGTCATTTGTCGTTTGTCGGCAATCAGCACGTTGATTATATTTTAACATTAATTGATGGTTCGTCTCCTACTATTTTAACACACGGCATTTTAATATATTTTTCAATGAAACAAAACCATTCTCGTTTCATTCAAAGAGGGAATAAAGGGATGTAGACATGTACTAATTGAATAGGAAAAAAAATTAGAAACGACCATTTTTTATTTATTATTCGTTTATTTATTATACAATTATATATCATTTTTATAAATCGATGTGTTCAGTAAAGATAACACTGCAATTAAATAAATTCAATAAAATAAGTAACCATAAGTAACTTAAACTATAGTAACCATGATTTTATATATAAGTAACCATGATTTCATGGTTACTTATTTTAATGTTTGTATAGTAAGTGTTGTGATGAATGAGAATAAACTTCAATAAGTTTATTCTCATTCATCACAATACATACTTCATGTCGGCTCCTTACAATAGAACTGGATTTTAACTCCCATCGCCTTAAAATTATATGCAATGTATTAATTGAGAAACTATTTCGAAAGTCCATTGAATAATTCAATACAAGTCTAAGCCTTCTGAATGATTCTTTCGCTACATACTCAATGTCTTCTAAAAGTCAAGCACGAATCGAATTTTATTCCTAGATTACTACCTCAGTGCATAGCCATAAGGGCGTTGCGCTTTACACCAGGATTGTGTTCATACTCGAGACGAGCGCACGTCAGACCGTAGCTTATCACAGAGCATTTGGCCAATGGAGAACGCAACGATCCTCTGGAAAATGGCATCGATATCATGTTGCAGCAACTTGCAATCAGCTTTGCCCTTAATACATGAGAAAATCGTCATGTAATCCACAAATAGAAAGCAATACCTGGTTTTAACTGCATTACCGATGTTAGCTTCAAAAATAATGACCATTAAATAACCGAGATTCAAATCCTTGCTGACTGAAGTAAGCATTAAATAAACATTTCAATTTTAATACACCTTTACGCGTTTGGAATACGTATTTATATAAATACGTTAAATTGATTTAAGTGTGATATGTCGCTCAGTTGTGAATATATCGCAACCAGTGCCAAACTAATATTTACCTATTCCAGTAATACTGTGCATTAATCTCACACAACGTTCATTTCTACAATTGTCACATTCATTTTTCATTATGGCTACATCTACCGCTGCCATGAAACAGTGTGATGAGTACTTATATAAATGAAGATAATAGTTATATCGAGTACTGTAGCCATAACTATCTCTAAATAAATTAAGTAAATTAAGCCTTGTATTTAAAAGGTTTTTTTAGATTAATATACTTATTTATTAGCAGAATAAGCAAGTAAATAAAAAAATGTATTTTTTCCATATTTTTAAATAAACGCCCGCAGTGCAGCCTTTCATGTTATTGATAATGACGGAATTTTTTTATAAATACAGTTAATAAATAATTAAATAACTTTTAAGTACTTTCTAAGCTATTAAACCCACGTAGCACTGAAATTACGAATATATATACATACAGTCTACATTTACTACTATAATGAGACATGGAACGTGTTTCATCTAAAATTATATACCCAAACAAAAAAGGAGAGGCTGGGGCTAACTGCCATGACGACCTTGCGTGAAGTGACAAAACGCCACGTCAGAGCGAATATACGACGTGATGCTACGTCATCTGAAAGCTCGCTGCGTGACTCTACGAAATTAGAAGAGATGTTAATTACTTGTAAAAACAGATCTATCATTATTGAATCAGACTCCGCTGTTATTAGAACGATTTAATGTTTATTGAGCTTTATCTACCTTTTTAATTCTTCTCCGAATATCATATTGAAATCGAAACTTATTTAGTTGTTTCATTTTGAATATTTTAAATCACATAACCCACATAAGCAAAAAGAAATGAGTGACACATAAAAACTCAAAACTGACTCTGTGTATTAAACATATCAGTATAACAACAGTTGTTTTTGTTGATCGAATTTTACGAACGTTTATCTTTGCACCCGTTCGAGCCTTTGGATTATGATTTATTTGGACGTTTAAACCTAATCTCAAGTATATTATTTATTAAATAAATACACAAATATTAAACATAAGCGTCATCAAAAATTGATATTTTAATTAAGTTTATACGATTTTTTTCCGGACAGTATTTAAAACGTTATTTGAGAAAAAGTAACAATATATTGTTACCAATACATTATTGATACTTCTCATTTCTCTCCTAATACGTTTACGATAACATTAGACATTTACAATTTCTCACGGAATAATTAACTGTGGTTTCGCGCACGGCCGGATGATTCAGGCGCAGTAGGCACCTCGCTCAGCAAAGCCGGTACCTCACAAATAGGTGTAATAATAAATACAAGCCAGTAAACCGAGACAGGAAATAATATGAACTGTGCCGCTTATAAATTGGTTATTATTCAAATGAATTAAAATATTCTAAAATATTCAAATTAAACATTTTGGCCTCTTGCGGCTAAAGATTTTGAAGGATTAAAGATGATTTTACAGAAAATACATTTTATCTCGAAAACAGATCTTATATTTCTCGGGTTCATGTTTTATAGATCCAAAGCTTGATATTTTTAAATTATACGAATTTGTTACGTGATTATGTCAGAAGTGTTCAAGATAATAAACAATTTCACTATAATTATTCCGCCGCGTAAAAGAAAAGGGAAGTTGATAATATCGTTGTCGCATTTGGCATATTATTGCGAAAGTACAACATAAAGTAATATTATTTTTGAATTAATTGCATTAATTTTAAGAAGCTATTGGATATTTTGACCAAAAATATATCGTAACACATAAAAAGTTACATTTTAAAGACTACCTAATAATGTCTGCTTAATGTTAGATTAGTATGTTACCTAAAGTTCATATTACAGTTTTTCTGAGTATTTTATGTATACCGAATAGTGCAGAGTTTGTACTCACAAAACAAATTTAGGTACACTCTAATCTAATCTAACCACACAGCATAATGGCTTCTCTATCGAGATGAAACAAATATTTGTATATTTTTGAAGTGAAAAGTTCTTTAGGTGCATTACGCGCTGCACACTTTTACTGAGCAGTGAACGAAACCGAGCCGCCATGCTCGGGTCGGTGACGCATCACGCTCGGGTCAGTGTCACTGAATCAGCTTAACTCTGCTCCCTTCGGCATTGGTCTAGTGAACTACTTTTAAGCCGCATCTTGCACAATTTTAAAATATGAAATGGGTTACTTTTTTAGGCATAGTCATGCGCATTTTTTATATATTTATTTTAAAATTAGAAGTTTTCACTTCTACCGTGTGATCATAAGCACACACCAGAAATCCTTTAATGAAGTAATTTTCCTTTTTGGTACCACGAACAAACTGGCTTTCCTGTCTGGATAATATCTCGATTTTTTATTTATTTATATTGCCATAGATTTTTTTTAATTTTGGGTTCTAATACAACATCATGTCCGTCCGTTCGTCTGCATACCACAGCCATTTTTCTTAGAAATCGGTGACGTAGAAACTCGATATTAATATAGATAAAGCACATTAATCCACATAAAACTCAGTATTGAGTTTACAAAAATGTTTTTCGAAGTTTTTGACAAGCCAAATAAAGTACTGGAATTTTTTTTAGTTACTTGGATTGAAATTATTTATTTTATAATTTAATGTTTAACATTTCTGAAAATATTTATGCATATGTCCACAAACATTATTGCGCAAGGTGTTCTGAAGAAGAAACATGAAATTTTCATAAAGCTTATTAACTTGCGTATATTTTAATAGTTTATAAAATATAAAATTTTATAAACTATTAAAATATACGCAAGTTAATAAGCAAATGGGCAAATAACGAACACGATTATTTTTTTTTAAATTTCGTGTAAATTGTACGTTCAAGTTAAAAGCATTCCAATTGTGCTTTTAACAAAAGATTGCAAAGAATATATTGTTGATAATATCAGAAAATATATATTCAGATAAATTTTTCCGATGAATATTTATCTATATGTATAATTTACCGCACTTTCGAATTTAACTTTCAGCTCCAAATGATTTATGAGAAACAGACTGTGACATGCGAACAGACGGACTGGCGCGTAAGTTTTCTTCAAGGTTCCATTTTTTTCCTTTCAAGGTAGAGTACTGAAAAACGTTACTTGAAATTTACCCAAAATTTACTTGTAAACTTAAATTGTTAAAATAGTCTAATTCTATATCGGTAGCGATGGGTCTATTTTTGGGATTTTCACTATATTTCTAGCCTGTGAAAAATAATATTAATATTTGTTAATAGTTTAAAAGATATATATTGTTTCCACAAACGTGCCAGACTGTGTATAAAACCCTCGTAATGCGAGTTCTACTCATATTCAATAGTCTTTCTTATTTTAAGGACCTTTTAATTTTTTTTTAGAATTGAAAAGAAAATTTACATGCAACCAATATATTTCAAGTCATCCAGAGTTTATAACAAAATAAATTAAAATAAATCAAAATATTAAATATAAGCCTAAACACAAAAATGAAACGTTATTACATTTAAATATCCACATTCGTTACTATATCCAAACACCTACTTCTACATGTTAATAAATGTGGTTTAATTATGTTCAAGGTAAGCGTATCAACTTTGGAAATGCATGAATATAACAGCAAGAAAAATCAATTTAATCCATTTTTAAAAGGATAAAATTTATGTCATGTGTTTAAATAAAAAAAAAGTCGTAAATTTATTCACATTTGAAAAACACATTATAAATAACAATATATAATAAGCACCATCCAAACGAACCAAATCTTGAACAAACTGTTCAAATTCATAAAAAGTTTTAATATTGACCTAACTTGGAATTGAATTTGGTGTAGACATTTTGATAAATCTCAAATATTACGAATTATCTGCAATATACTGATCTCATAAAACATTTTAATAATTGAAGTTTTCTTTTGAGTCATTCCTTCCGTGGGCGTTCAGGATATAACAGCCTGGTAATCCGCTAAGTTATGGCTTATTAAAATAGTATAATTATATATCGGTATCGGCGTATCCTCTCTAAATTGTATTAACGTAGATATATTGTAATTTAGAAGGTTTTAAACTGGCACCTTTGACATATTGAATATCTTAATTCCCTCTAAAAGAGAAAACAAACGTTTGTTGACTGCTATAAAACTAAGGTAGTTGGTTGTTGCTTACTATAATCATTGTCAGTTTAATCAAGGAAATATATCGTCCAATTTTAGTTTGTACGAAAACATATATATTTTCTTTAATTTATATTTATCTGCTGCTATCGAAGTAACCCGCGAGATAAAATGCTATTTAGAAACATTATGCAACCACTTATCTCGTTCACAGAACGTAAGTTAATAAGAGGAGCAGAAGCAAAGCGTTCTCCCCATTTCTATTAAAGCTTTGAAATAAATATTTTTGTAAAATTATATTCTTATTGTAATGTGACACTTTATTAATTTACTGATTTTTTTCCTTATTCGTATCACTCTGTTTCGTACTATTAATATATTGGTTAACAATAGTACGTCCAAACCAAAGACAATTTAAACAAATTAAATCTTAGTGACACAATCCATATTGATACAATTACATTTTTAGCCTTAGTATTATTTCCATTATTGATTAACTCATTTTTTTTAAATTCACTTCCATATATAATTACGAGCAGCAACACATCATAACATATTACTTCCCTGTTTCATTTTGAGTTATTGTACTTTACTTTTATTGTACTTTACTGCACTTATTGTACTTTAATACCTGCATTCATTCGAAATGTGCTGGTCGTTTCACATCAACTTCCAACTTTTCGTTCCTTGATAATAAACTTTCGAAATAAATAAATATATATCTACACGTGTTTATGTTTTTTATCACATTATCTATCTTTATTTCACACACCGTGCTGCTTTCATTTTTCCATAACAATCACTTTATACTAGTCAGTATTCATATATATATATATATATATATATATATATATATATATATATATATATATATATATTAATGGGTGGATAAGCACCGATAAATAAAAAACCGATCTTTCTATAATCTTTGCAAAAAATAATCTAAAATATTGTTTTTATATTTCAATGTTTATGTGCGTGTGCGTGCGTGTATGTGTGTGCGTGTGTGTGTGTATGTGTGTGTGTGTTTGTGTGTGCGTGCGTTCGTGCGTGTGTGTGTGTATTTGTGTGTATTTGTGTGTTTATGTGTGTGTGTGTGTGTACAGGTGCCCTGCAAGGAGTGGACCAACGAAATGTCAGCGATAGAGGGAGTTATACACATACAAAAAAATTCATTATCCTAGAGCTAGTGGTTTTAGAGATATGATTTTTTTATTTTTGGTACTGCGCATAAAAATATTTATTAAATATTATTATTATTTCTGTTTTTATTGTCCAATATCTTTAAGAGAACATATTCGTCTTCATAATTAAAATGTTATTCATTCGTTATTATTGGCAACATAAAAATTAAACATCTGCATTTATCAAATTAAAAACACGAAAAGTAATTTTTGAACAATGTTAGTGTAAAAAAATATATGGCAACCTTGTGGAACTTTATTTGAAAAACATCTACAATTCACATAAATTCACCAGACTATTGAAAAATACTTGCTGTATTGAAATAACTCCGCATTCGCAGAAATGCTTACGATCAAAACAACCGCTTATCAGAATTGTTTCGCTATCTCTTTCCCACTCGACTGCATGGCAAAATGCCTCAGACTATTCTGAATGGAATGAAACGGGCTATTTGAATGGAATGCTCTGCATGCCACAGATATGTATCGCGAGCGCTACTCTAATCGAGAACGCTATACCAATCACAGAGTCTTTCTTTGTGTAAATAATGCATATTTAGAGGGCTGAACTCTTAGAAACGTAGTTCCTGAAGGAAGATCTAGAAATGTTGATGAGCGTCAAATGCTGATCAAAGCGGCAGAAGCTCTTCGGCAGATTTCTCGACATACTGGTGTTGCAAGAAGTATACTACACTGCATTTCAAGAAAAAATAATTTGTACCCGTATCATGTACAGTAAGTGCAAGCACTGCTACCTGCTGACTATCAACGAGGAATAGATTTCTATCGAGAGATGCTGCGTCAATGCAAGCGAGATCCACTTTTTTTAAATTCAATCTTATGGAGTAATGAATCATGTTTTAAAAGAATTGGAGTATTTATTATGCCCAATTTACATCAATGGGCCGTCGAGGATTCCCACATGGAAAGGCAAGATAGATTTCAACATCAATACGGAGTCAATTTGTGGGCTAGAATCCTGGATGGCAAAATTATTGGTCCATTTGAACTCCCGCCTAGGCTTAATGGAGTTCGTTATCTATGGTTTTTAAGAGACGAATTTGGAAATCTGTTGAATGAAATGACAACACGATGGTGCACCGGCCTACTTTTCGCGACAAGTAACTAAATACTTAAATGCAACTTCCCAAATCGATAGATACGACGTGACGGTATAATTGCATGGCCACCACGTTCACCAGACCTCAATCTATTGGACTATTTTCAATGGGAATATTTTAAGGAGGTGGATCAGTGAGACTACTAACGGTAATGAACAATAATTAAGACAAAAATTACACCATGTGTTTGAATTGATAAAAGTCAATGAAAGGGCCTTACGTTGTTTAAGAAGAAATTGTGCAAGACGCTGGTTATGCATAAGAGCAAGTCGAAGGCATTTTGAGCAAATATTGTAATAAGAAATATATTAAATGCAGTACGATCATAAATACTTGTTTAATTTTACCGCGACCGGAAAAATTATCAATGGTATGGGTTTAGCAATAAAAAACAGGTTATGAAATAATTTAGTACAAAAAAATTATACTTCTTTGGAATCTGTGTGAATTATATATGTTTTTAAAATAAAGTTTCATAAGGTTGCTGTAATTTTTTTTACACTAGCATTGTTCAAAAATAACTTTTCACATCTTGCTCTTAAAAAAATTCATATGTGTCAGCGTTTAACTTTTATATTGCCGGTAATACCGATTGAACAACATTTTAGTTAGGAAGACGAAAATTCTCTTAAAGATTTTAGACAATAAAAAAGTAGAAATAGTAATAATACCTAAAAAAAATTGTTTTCATACACAGTAACAAAAATTTTTAAAAAAAATCAAAACACAATCACGTCACCTGCTTTCTTCAGTATTTAGAAATTTTGTAGTATATTTTCAATTTCTAAGGTAAAATCCTAACAAAATTTATATACAACTACACTGAGTCTCCAAATAAAAAGGATCATCCAGATTGGTAGGATCGATATCATTCAAACTCAATTACGGCACCTGTGCTGTTCAGTTTTGGGGAATTCTTTATTATATTTTCAATTTCCACGTCAGATTTTTACCAAATTTTTGTAAAACCATACTGGGAGTATATATACTCTTCCAAATAAAAAAAGATCCACATAATCAGTCTGGAAATACAGGAGGTTTGAAATAACATACGAATAAAATTCAGTCACTTTTTTGATGTCGTAAAAATATATCACATCTGTTTGTTTTATCTGCCACAGCCGAAAAATATAATAACAAAAATTATGTATAAGATGATGAAACAGCAAATTTTATATTCATCACACTGACGCACAACCCTCTATCAGTTCATAGTTATATTTTCGGCATGAATTGTGGCCAGCCTCTCTGTTGATTTTGGAACTGGTATACATCAAACGAATACCGGATTCCTCTTTAGTAGGTATTGCAATATGGTAATGAGTAACTTGAAAATATTGTTCTTAAATTATATTTAAAAAGTCAAATGGCAGAGAAAACAAGTTTAGGATTGATCGAGATTCATACCAATTTGTACACAATTATTTGCCACCATTTGTATCCGAACACTCACATTAAACTTTTCTAAATAACGTAATTTTTGTGACACAAAACTAATTTATACATTACTTACAACTACAACACTAATATCTAATGATTTAAACAAATATAACACGTTTCCAAATTAGAATTAAGAAATGCTGTTATTCTGATTTATAATAAACTATCTAGCACGGCAGACGTTGTTCTGCCTTTAGTGCTGTTTGTTGTTTTTCTGCCTAAAGTGCAAATCCAATTGTAATTTTTCCTGTACATATACATGTTTACTTATGAATCAAAAGTTATAAATCTGGCGGTTACGTGTTGACTAAATTTGGCATCCACTAATAAATAATGTGATAAATATCTTATAGAATTTCGTTTCCATAAAAACCAACTAACTGATTTAATAGGCTATACGGTCATTGTGCACATGCTTTCCAGCTAACGCACACCTATAAAAACGTTGTAATAAAATTTCATTGTTTTATTTTATTGTCGGGACTCATGAAGTCACGTTTTTCATGAGTTTCTCATAATGCACTAATCGTTTAAACGGCCTACACCCCCGCGCCACACCCTGTTCTCGCTATACGAACGGGAGCGTGACTTTCAAGCAGAGACGTACCCTAATCAAGTTTTTCCGACTTTGTATATTTTGTTTAGCTCATAAAGCATTGAGTACGTATATACATAAGTCAGGATTCCGTAGTTGCCTCTATCTCACTAAAATTAATTAAACAAATTAGCAATTTGTCGTTTCAAAATCGAATAGACAATGCTAATGCAAGTAATATAATTTTTTTTGGTTTTTCAAGCTGATGGTTGAAAAATTAGAGCATGTGGACAAATTGCGCACGAATCAAAAGTTCAATATTTCGCAAACGGGGTATAAAATGAAAAATGGTAACAACCGTCGTATACGCCTTCTACACTACTCGTGAAATTACCTCGACGAATTTCTCGTCGAAGTTGATCGCAGTCCGAAATACGTGACTACACACTTGTGCAACCTCGCGAGGAGTTCAGTAGCCGTGAGTCACCCGCACGCACTCACGTGTAAACAGTACGACGTCTATCTGTAAACTAAAGTACGCGGAGTAGTGTAGTGAGACGCTTCGTGTAACTTCGCGAAGTCCTTTGACTTGGGTGCAAAAAAAAGACAGTGAGCGGAAGTCGCCCGAGGCGAGGCGAGGTTGAACAAAGCTAATCGAAGTACCTCTCTACATTATTCTCTGCGCCTAATTTCGACCACTTTCGCGAGTAGTGTAGTGCAAGTTTTAGTTTTGTTTTAAATTACCTGTTTGTAGTTATCGTATTCAAAGATATGGGAGAGAAAAAAATTTGCTCAAAATTTAACCGTACATAAGAACATTTTAATATTTATTTATTCATATTTTCCTACGAAATATGTACTTGACAAATTAAATTGAAATTTAATTATTATGGGTAAAAATGTAGAAACCTTGAGGCTGCAACAAACGGAAAAACAGATAACATCAAATTATAAATGTTTGTTGGACCGTTTTAATGTTCACTTTAAAAGAAACAAGTTCTGAGCCCTATCCACACAAACTCACGGACGAAGTTAAACTTCTTTTACTATTCATGTTAGTTTATAATTCATAATAATCATTAGTTATCTATAAACATTCGCTTTATTTTCTTGTTAGTATATTTAAAATTATATTTTGATTAATTTGTAGTAATGTACACGATAAATTTTCACTCGAAGACATTGAATATACATATCACACTCACTCAAAATCACGTTTATGTATAATTTTTGCACAATACCGTACACAAAACTAAATGCATGACTAAAGGCACGAAAACAGGCAGCAATTTTATTATATTTTTTACGCTCGATCGGTTCCAATGCCGGACTGATGCATTCGGTATTTTCTCTCTCAAGCGTTACACATCTTTATCGTGACCTAATGATACACATGTAGCTACAAAAGTTCGTTCGCTTATAAAAGAAAAGTTTAATACCATTTTCTTTTGAAAACATTTAATACCATTTCTTTTGAAAAGTTTAATACCATGAGTTTGTAGAAAAATATCTTAAGAGGAGTCAAATGTCCATCAAGTATTATAAAGTACTTAACAGAAGGGTTACATACATTATACAGAGTCGCCTTCAATCTCATTATGCTCGACTTTGATAGACAATATCATTTCAATATAATTTGCGATATTACATGATTTTGAAACGGTTATTTTATACATTAAAATACCATATAAAGCTTAAGGGATGTTCTAATCGCAGAGTTGCAAAACGTTTACGGAAGTTTGTCCGACCTCGACTCGAGGCAGACGCTGGCTGTTAATGCGCGGCGCTCTCTCTGAAACTACGTGCGCCGCGCGCCATTACATCACTAATCGACAGTTTTCCATAAATTTTAATTACAGATCGAGATATTTCCATAATTGTAAACTATGAAATATAATTCAGTTAAGAACGGTTCCGTTTTTAGGGAGACGGTTAGCTATAAAATATATTGCGGCGAAAAACAGAGTCTATACATTGTACCCATGCAGTGAAGTTTATTGGGTAATTTTATGATTTATCCTAGTTCATATATTATCTGATTTTTTTATTACTTACCTAACTATTATAACGGGATAGTTAACTTTTCACGATTTTCTCCCCCAAACGGAAAAACAGAATCCTAATAAAATCTCGCACTTTCCGTCGGTCAAAACTGTTTTACTCAGAAAGTGTTTTACGTGGAAACTTGCAGTGCGTGGAAAGTTGGAACAAAACCAAGCAAAATAACGTGCAAAGAGTATGCGATTTTTTTAAATTTTTGATATCGTGCAGAATATAAATTGAAAGACCAATTGGGAAACTGTTTATCTTAGAATTTTATCTAAGAAAGTTCTAGGTATATCACTAACAATATCTCTAACTTTTTTCTCAGAAAGGGTTTAACGTAGAAACTTAAAATTTAGCGAAACGATATTGCATATTAACTCACGAACTCCTTAAAAATTTCCATTCAAAATTTTTCATATGAATATGTTTGAAGAAGAAAATAAAGTATACTATTCTTTTCACTATTGCATATCACGTCAGTTGAAATAACAAGTTAAACATATATCAAAATTATTTTATTCATAATTTTATATGAGGAATTTCGACATATATTGTGGAAAATAATTTTCCGGGTAGAATCTAAATGCTGCCCGGAAATTATTCATAATTATTCAAACTCCACCGGGTGCGCAAAAATATTTTTCTGTCCGAAACTACATTAATTAAGAATTCGTTACTAGAATTTTACCGCAAATTTGTTGGAAAAAAATAGTGATCGTTCTAAATTTCTTAATTTGGTGATAATAACATTATTTTGATGCTTATGAAAGAAGTTTAACTAAGGTTAACGGCAACGATTATCATAAGTTTCACAGTTTTTGTGACATTAATATTATTTTTATGCCTGTAAAAGACATATTATCTATATCATATAATAAAACTCTAACAGAGTGATATCGGTAAAATATTCTAAAGTGTGATTGGTTTAACGCATAGAATGACAATAGAAGCCAGAAAACCTGTTCACAATTAAATGAAACTACGTGATGTAGTATTATTTCTACTATCTTTAATTTCTACTATCTTTAACTTAATATCCTAGAAACATTAGAAATAAACCGACATAAAAAAGACACCAAAGTTAATATTTAATATATTAGCAAATAATATATTAAATATGAAAAAATAAATATAATATCATCACCCATACTTAATATCTTCTAGACATAATATAATTAGACAACATCGATACTACAGTACTCTTCAAATTGTTTCAGCCCAAATACACATATAAATATAAGTGTATATAATGAAATAAAAAAAATTAAAATAAATAAATATATGAATAAATAAAACCGGAGATATATAGAATTATTGTATTAACTTGTCCTTACTTTCAGATACCCTTGCTTTTGTATAAATATATTACCGATAATAACTTCCATTTAATTTTATTACATACACCGGAACATTTGCATTGTATAACCTCACATAATAACAACAATTCAATTTATTACCCTCACTAAAATACTGGTATATCGTATAACTCTCGGAAATATAATAAAACCTACACCGCGCCCCTGCAATAAACTCACTAACATAAGCGGTAGAAAAACCCACACAAACCCGGCTTCCGCTATTGTGTTTGAAACATATAAATGCTGTTGGATGTTCCTAAGAGTTAATCTTTGCTAATATCCCACCTGAAGATGTTGTAACACAACGAAACCTAGGTCGTGGTAAAGAAATTAAAGATAGTAGAAATAATACTACATCACGTAGTTTCATTTAATTCTGAATAATTAATTTCTATAAAATTAACGCCAAATTTATTCAATACCAGAAAACCTGTTGTTAGAATTTTTGTCTGTTCTTCAACATGTTTATTTGTATAGGATAATTTTTACGTGAATGTTATTAATTTTAAAAAACCTTGCTTTGGTAAATAATATGTACGATGTAATCTATTAAAGTTTTTAGCAAACATTGTACTCATAGATATTGTAAAAATTAGCAAAAAAACAGAGAAATTATTGTGTTCTTTATCTACACATGTTATAAAATTGTAACAAAGTGAATTCTGTACAGTAATAAAAGGATGCAGTAATAAAAGGAACCAGAAAAACTTTTTCCAGAATTATTGTCTATCTGTCTGTATGTTAATTTGAGTGGCTATCACATCGCAATATATATATATATATATATATATACACACACACACACATATATATACATATATATATATATATATATATATATATATATATATATATATATATATATAGTGTACACAGCAAGTTCCTAATAACTTTTCTTATTCCGAATTTTACACGAACTAAGTCGCATGCACGGCAAGTGTAAAATATTCATGTGGTAAGATTTGACATTTATAAATAGTTTAATAAAAATAATATATATCTTTAATATCCCTATATCATAGCATCACAACTATTTTAGTCAGATGCGACTAAATATTATAGGAACATGTAGTTGAATTAAGTAAAGTTAAAAAATGTATATTTTATAATTAATTTTTTACATACCTAAGTTTGAACGGAACATTTGAATTCCAAATGTTACTCTTAATAACCAGATTTTTGTATTAGTTTTAATAATACATAGCCTTGTCTTATTAGTCTTGAAATTATACACCATCTATGAACATTTCACTATGATTCATCTATGAGTCTTCTACACATTCTATGAACAACGCTACAATACATCTATGAGTCTACTACACATTCTATGAACTATGAGCCTACACACTCTATGAATATATCACTGTAATTAATCTATAAGCCTACACAATTCCTGAACATTTCATTACAATTAATCTATGACCTTCACAATCTATACTCTACACTAACGCCTGACGGCGCGCGGCGCTATGTTCCACAGGTGGAGGCAGCCATAAATTCTAATTTCGCGTCGATTTTTTTTCCGCTGTTTTACGAATTCGCCGTTATATTATTTATCTTTTATTTTGCAGTCGCCAATCCTAATGCTACTTCCTGTGCACAATATTTTATAGAAGAAAATATTCCTTGTATAATAAAATTGTAAAAAAAAAATTATGTTGATGGGACAATGGAGTGATAAAAGTTCGTAATATGAAGATTATCGTAAAGAAAACTTGTTTAGAAATTCTTATTCGTACCAAGAGCAGATTTATTTCTTGTTACTTTTATTTTTCTCACATAAGTCAAGTGAAATGGTCTTTAGGCAATACTCAAAAAGTCAACCTGGTGAAATTCAACATTACAAAAGGCAGATAATTTTTAAGTCATTCAATTTGCCCACGATCCCTTCCAATCATTTATACGAAGAGAACACCTTACAAGGAAGTAAAATTGCTTCGGATTCAGCGATACGTCTACATATCGAAAATTTGAAGTAGGTACCTGCCCCTCGCTGCGTGGGCGGAGGGCGGAACGTGCGGTAGATTCTACCCAAATAGCAAAACCCTATTAAGATTTCAAGTAAAAATGTCCCCCTTTTCTAAGTCTGCGTTATATCTAACGTAACATTAGTTTCTATACGCAGCAAAACAGAAATTTAAATTGGCATATTTGAAGGGTGCGAGGCTCCGGGGCGGACCGAAAAAATGTTTCGATTAAATGAAAGGATTTGAATGAATAATTAAATATTTAAAATGATGCTAGCGCTTAATCAATATTCCACACATTTCCCACTTTTTCCCGTATTTCCACAGTTCTTATACATTACAGTTTCAACTCGAAGGAACCCTTTTGCTTTGATTAGCATATTTTTTTCGTTCGGCTAGCTTTTATTAATTTTTCTTATTTTGAGACGTCGATATTGACTAGTGAACAGATTGCTCCTTTCCAATTGTACGCTTGTTAGGGATATTTGTGACGCCGATTCGATTTATAAAAAAATACATTTTTAATTTATTTTTAAGCAAATTAGATGATGTAAGTTTTGATATTTTACTACCTCCTGTAGAGAAAGAATATTTGAAGTTTTACTTTCAGAGCCTGAAGTAAGCAGAAAATATTATTTCGTACTTAGATAATAAAAACTATTGTTTTGAGATAAGCAAAACATAGTCATATATAATTTTTGGACATTGAATCGTTAACGGATAATTAATGGTATTTAGTAAATTTTTATTAAATAAATTTTCAACTTAGAGTTCCGTATCTCAAAAAGAAAAAACAAAACACCTACAAGATCACTAATATGTCTGTCCTACTCCCTACCATAAAAATGGATTTGCATATTCCTAAAAAATGGATTGACGTAGCAATTTGAAATTTGAGGTAACAATGAAACCATAGACTTATATCACTTTGTAAGGACAGGCCCACAGCAAACAAAAAATGTCCCACTAGAAACGGTATGAGGACGGCCGAGAGTATATTTATCCTGAAAACAATCAAGATTGTCTAATCAAAATATGTTTAAATTACGGCTCGAGAATTAAAAAAAAATTGATATATGTTACTTTCGGTTAATAATCGTTTCTTATACATATTTTTTGTTATTTACTGAAAAAATAGTTGTATATTCAGTCACTATATGAATTCCAACGTTGTGACCTTGTAAGGACGTATTTTCACACATTATTTTAATTTTTTTTGCTTTACTTTTTGAAAATATACTGATGAGTACGGTGTCGGAAAGACAGGAAACTTTCGAAGCAAAATGTATTATTAAATGAATTAGTCTATCTGTGACTTCAATAACTTTGAAGAGTTTGAGTTTGAGTGATTAAATATAGATAACGCATATAATTTTTGTCAAGGCCTATCCATGAAGGACACACATGTTTATATACACGTCGTGATTTTAAATATTGAGATCAATGTCTACTATGTGTTAGGTTACTAAAAATCATTTTTCAGTTCGTTTAATATAAGGAGTGGAAAAAGAATTTCGCAGATTATTATGCTACTGTGTATATATATATATATATATATATATATATATATATATATATATACACACACATATATATATATATATATATATACGCGCGTGCGTGGGTGCGTGCGCGTGTATATGTGTGCGTGTGTGTGTACGCGCGCGATTGAAGAGCTTTAATATAACTAATTTTGGAAACTCCTGCTTTTCGTTAGAAAAAAGAATCCACAAATCTATTAGTTAGTTCCTTCCAAATAATAATTATCTGTACATATAATATTGTAACAAAGTGAATTCTGTACATGGAAAATATTTAAAAGGAAAATTATTGATTTAGCGTATACCATGACAATAGACGCCAGAAAACCATTTTTAGGAATTTTTGTCCGTCTGTTATTTTGTGCATCAATGACGCACTTACTCTCTATACTTACTCTGTACCTACTTACAGGACAAATTTTAATGAAATTTGGTATGGTAATAGCATACCCAAGAGCAACGTATGAGAGAGAAAAAGAAATTCTAATGACTTTTCTTATTCCGAATTTCAAGCGAACGAAGTTATAGGCACAGCTAATTTAAAATATTTGCAAATAACTCGACATTGTCTTGTCGCTCTCTAAAACCAACTTTAATTGACTGTGTCAAATATTTAATCAATTTTTAAAGCAGGGAAAAGGAATGAGATAAAAATTCTTTGTAAAGGTAAACAAAACAAGAAAGCGTAATGTAATTGAAGATGATTTAATAATATTCGGTATAACATATGAATTGTATCATGACAGAATTGTCGAAAATTCACGTTTTTACAAAATTCACGTTCACGGTCAGTATATTTTGCATATTACCAATTTGGCACTAAAGTAATAAACAAATATTTTAAACAATATAAAGTACGAGAACAGGGTAAATGATTATCGAAAACATGCCGTAGATATGTGTACCTACCTAGTTGTGTGTAGACAGAGAGTACTAAAGTATTATAATTTTTTTAAGATAAGTTTTACTTTTTTAAACCTTAACCTTTTCATTGCTGATGAAGTATATATCGGTGTTTGCATAATCGTCTTACCAACGCTGACAACTATAAGTACGCAACTTCCCGATACAGGGAATAAATTAGAACTGATTGGCAAAGTATGAAATGGATATATTTATGCCACCTTAATTTCGTATAATTTTTAACATATCCATGTAGTATAATGCCATAATGTATGTAGTATAATTACTTTACATAATTTTTTTTTATTTAGTTATGAAAAAATCAAATATGATAACGACGTGACAACATTAAATCTACGGTCCCAAACAGTCGGCCATTGTAACTAACGAAGTAGTTTCACATGATTGGTGTTGTCATTTTCGATTTGGTTTATGTTCCTTTGGCCGTATCTTGATATTTAGATCAATGAATAAAACATGCCATGAGGTAACACTGAAAAATATCGATTGGAGAATTTTAGGGAAGGGTGGTTACAAATTAAGTACTCAAAATTTTTCTTTTTAGTTTCATATACAATGAAGGAGATTATTTCCAATAGTTAGTTATAAGTTTCTCAAAAATCTTTTTTTTCCTAATTTTGGTTTACTACTAAAAATATACTTAAAGATTTTCAAAAAAATATGTTTCGCTCTTATTTCCGAAACTACTGAACGCAAAGTTATGAAAAAAACATAGTTTCGCCTATGTGGTAGGAATGCTATAGCGAAGATTCCAGATGTTAAAGTTTTTAGAAATATGCACGATGTTTTTATGCCTGTGAGAGATACAGTAGGCAACGCATTAACGTTGTAACAAAGTAATAAACTAACAGAAGTACCAGATATCCTTTAATGTGTTGGGAACCTTGGAGCTTAGAAGTGCGGTTGGAGCATGATTATAAATGCCGTTGATAAAATCTAAATTCAATGAAATATTTAAATTTTAAAATTAAAATTTCTTTCACAGACAGATTATCTGCATTTTATTTTTCTGCTAGCTTTCCATTATAAGCCCATTATGTGCTAGACCGTTTCCAAATTATTTCGTGTCAAATTGGAAAATAATAATTTTCTCATAGAGAGTAGTAAAAAATTTGATCCTGTTTTAAAATTAATTAAATTAAATTTAATTGTTTTAAAAATTTAAATGAATACTCAGCTTTCAATTTAATATAAACATATACACATGGATTTATTCATTTTTACTTACACAGTTTACTTACACAATCTAGACAAGGTTTAATCAATAATGAAAAGAAATAAATATGCTGAAAATTAATTTTAATTTATTAATTTTAAGTTTTTAATAATTTATCATTTGTAAGGAATTCGACAATTTTTTATAAATCAGATGAAAGTATACATATTAAAAACTATATATCAGGAAAGAAATTCTGCAGCTGATGCTTGTTTATTATAAAAAAAAACATTTTTAAAATAAAGGACTCACCAGAAATATGTCGAAATTTGTGTATTACATGGTTATTTCTCACTATATTCACAATAAATTTATCATTATATACTGCACATTTGACACACACACAAAGTAATTAGAAATTAGTGAAATTAAATTACTTAAGATAAATTTTTAAAATTACGTTAAAACAATGTAATTTTTAACAGCCTTAAACGTCAATAAAGAAAAATTATTAATTATACCAACTTAATAGGTTTTACTATCTCTGAATCTATAATTAATGTTTTTTTTTTATTTATGGCTATCAAGTTTTGCATTTGCCCTTGCTATATAAATACGTATGCTATATAAATAAAAAAAAATTGTTTAATAAATAACTTCCATAAAAAATTAATATTTTCAAAAAATAAACAAATTTGTTTTAAGTTTTTCGAAAGTAGAAACAAAATCCTAGCCAAGGCTGGGCTGAATTTAAATATTCAATGATAAATATTGTCAATATTAATAATTTAAAATATATTTAAAATTTAGATAACAATATGAAATGAATACCATAAACTATCCAAAAAAGATATATGCCATAACCTAACCAAACCTAACACAAACCAACCCAACCAACCCAACCCAACCGAACCCAACCGAACCCAACCGAACCCAACCGAACCCAACCGAACCCAATCGAACCCAACCGAACCCAACCGAACCCAACAGAACCCAACCGAACCCAATCGAACCCAACCGAACCCAACCGAACCCAACCGAATCCAACCAAACCCAATCCAACCCAACCCAACCCAATCTAACCCAAACTAACCTAATCTAACCTAACCTAACCCAATCTTAAACTAACCCAACCGTAACTAAAATAATTTCTAGCCGTGGCTGATGTATTAAACAAATTGTTTAAAAAATAGCTTCTTATATAATTCCAAAAAAAATTTGTTAAAAATATTTTTAAATAATAAGCAAAATCCCAGCCCAGCCTGTCCCGCCGGCGGGCTGAACTGGGCTTGAGCTAGACTAGCGGGACAAAATTTAAATAAACAGCAATAAATATTATTAATATTAAAATTTTCATTATTAATTAAATTGATAATAAAATGATGATCATGAAAAAAATAAGATATGAATTTAAAATATATTTAAAAATAAGGCAACTACAAAATAAAATGAAAGGCATAAAATAAAAAAAATGTTAACGGCAAATTCAATGGAAACGTTCATTAATTAGCATTTCTTTCCTTTGTACGCTATATAATCAAAGATAAAGATAAAAATATTAGACTAGTTTTAAGAAGAAAACAAACGCATAAATAGTAAATTATATCAGAATTGTTACAATATATTCGCCGAAAATGTCTGTAATATATACAACAAACAAAATTAACGAATTAGGAAGAGATTCAGCAGCTTTGATAGTTTATTCTTTTGTTAACGAACAACAATGACAAATATCCGAAATATGGCTTAATCAGTCTTACTTAGCCTTTTTACCAACACTTGATATTGGCAAAAGTTCTTTCTGGAGAGAACAAACGCCATATAATCAAAAATAAAAATAAAGATGTTATGATTCGAAATATAAACCATAGACAATTAGACTTTATCAAATTGTTTTTATTATAATAAATAATCATCAGCTGCAGAATTTCTTTCCAGGTATGTATTTTTAATGTGTATACTTTGATGTGATATCAAAAAAATTATCGAAATGTTTCTGATTGTAAAGTGTATTTATACCGAAAAATAAAATGTTGAATTGCTAAGTGTCAAATAAATTATCTAAATATATGTTTAGTGAGCAAACTCAGGGTGTAATTTTTCTGTTACATCATGACAACTTCATCCTATATTTTTAAAATTTCACTCTCATTTTTTTTCATACCACGTCTAAAGAAGCATGACTATAAAAATGTTTTCTTAAAGTTATGACTTTGAAGCAATTCGACTACGGCATTGTATCGGGTAAAAGTGTGGGAAGCAAAATAGTGGTAACAACATTTTATGAGCCAATTGGTTTTTAATTTCTGGTTTTTAATTTAAAGAAAAAAAATAACTGTTCCGATTTCGACAATACATTATTTACATAATTTATTTAATGCTGCAACCTTATGTTTCCATAGGTCGAGTGTTATTTGATTAAGTTATTTTTCATAAAGAAACTGTTAAGTCATCAGCCATTTCATCGCAATATCGCTTCATGATCTCTAAATACGTGACACAATCCTTACCTCGCCTAGCGAGTTTTATTATCACATGAATGGTTTAAATGTATCCATTTATTATTCACTCTATCTAATTCTTGAAACTATTTGCTTGAGAAATAGGTTAAATTACTAATTTTAGTTATTTTATTAAAATTACCTTCAATATGAGAGCGAAAGTAGAGAGGGGAGAATGTGCTTTAGCGAAAAACGATGTAAATAATCGTAGGGCATATGCCTTACGATTATTTATATCACTTTAAATATAAATAACTTTTCCATGTATCTGCATAGATGTCAATTGACGAAGCCTGCAATATAAATCTATAAATACGATGCAAAGTTGCCAGTAACGAAAAGGTTATATTATAAATCAAATTCGAATATTTTAAAGTATTAACATTTCAGGTAGGGGCGGATCAATAAGGTTTATCGTGTATTACTGTGCCAATGCTCGTAATGGTATTTACAAAAATGTTGACAAAATAATCTAAACTGATATTTTATTTCAGGCCGATAATCTGTCAATGCTTTTTAATAAGCTCGAAAAATACATTAAAGGGATACGAATCATGTCTACACTATGAATGGTCTAATTCTTAAACTAGTGATAAGATAATTTAATAAAAAATCTCACGATTAATATCACTGTAATATAAATATAACATGACACAAAGTTGCCAATGAGGAAAGTGTGATATATTAAATCAAATACAATGACATTTCCTCTAAATGTATCGAATTTCATTGTTTCACTGATAATAAAACAATAACTCATAAATTAATAAAATAGACCGGAAACTTGCTAAAATTTCGTCACCGTGGTGTAAAGGGTTCATCACAAGCACCCTTTCACTGCGAGGCGCAACGGGACCATGTTTCGATTCCCGGCCGCCCGTCGAGCGGTGCTAGACTGGTGTTCTGATTGGCTCTTAAAGATTGCTCTTCTGGGAATAAATTCGCTATATATTTCAATTAGATACATTAAAGTACAAAAATAAATAAATAAAATTCATTACTTGGAGATGCAGTATGTGTATTCTTCCATTCTCAACAAACCATAATGAGAAGCTGTTCGCCTACAAATAGACAAGGGAAGGCCCTTAACTTAAATAAACATGTAGCCAACGTCCCCGGTGTGTGTTTTATATCAGCATTAATTATAAGTAATAGTAACTGCATGTAACTACAGAGGTAATTATTATAATATCTATCTATAAGCGAATATAACTTGCAGGTAATTAGAACAGCCGTGCGTGGTGCTAAATCTTTTTTTGTGACAGCTACTAAGTTTTGTTTTTTATTAATTTAAGTTAACATTAGTTAAATGATTTATTCAAACGTACTTTCTATTCATTTTAATAAAGTCTAATATGTGACACTCTCCAACAATAATCAATATTGATATAAGCAAATCTTTTTTTGTAGCAGTCACTAAGTTTCGTTGTTCATTAATTTAATTTAATAATAGTTAAGTGACTTATTCAAACGTACTTTCTATTCATTTTAATAAAGTCTAATCTGTGACACTCTCCAACAATAGTCAATATTGATACGGTTAATTAAGATAAATCTCAAAATATACCATATATATTTTAAAATGAAATAAATGCATGATACACATTCATGCGTTTATTGCCACGGTACAAGAGTCAGAAAAGTGAAAATCAATACTTCATCTGCACAATCCAAAATTAACGTATAATTATTTATGAGCATCGATAATTGAGATACGCAAGAATTAACATGTTTTATTATCTTACTTGTTAATTTTCTAGATCAAACGGTTCATAAGAGTTCTACAGACATTTTTGGCAATATCTGTAGAAATATTTTCCACATTTTAAAATAAATAACTTCACAATCCTTAATAATCACTCTTTCACATGATATCCACACATTTACGTTTCAAGTTTCTAAATCAAACGGATTTTAAGAATTGTACAGACATTTTTAAAAATATTTTAAGAAGTATTCTCCGTAAAATTTTAAAATAAATAACTTTATAATCCTTATTAATCACACGTTTAGTTAGTATCCTACAAAAAAGGGGAAACTTAAAAAAAACGAGATATTTATTTGCCCCTCCAATTTATTCCTACGAATATTTTAAAGCATTAACATTTCATATGCATGCGGGTTAATATGCTTTATCATATAACTACTGTGTCAATACTCGTAATAGCATTTACAAAAAATTTGGCAATATAATCTAAACTAATATTGTAAAGAAAGTAAAATAAGTATTTAATTATTTTAGGTCGATAATCTTACTGAGAATAAACAAAACGGCCTGGTAGTCACAATTGCGTATTATTGTCACAATAATACTTTTGAGTTAACAACATGAGAAACGTTCCAGTGACATCTGATATTCTCCGCTAACAAATAATAAACAGATTTAAAGTTAGCATCTCGCCGTGATTGTACGATTTCGATTACTATTAAGAAATGAAAACAGTTAACATTGTATGCAGATGTTAACCTAAGAAGCTACTAGATTAAGTGTAGTAAATTGTTCATAGATTGTGTAAACTCATAGATTAATTGTAATTAAATGTCCATAAATCCTATAGGCTCATAAATTAATTGTAGTGAAATGTTCATAGACAGTGTGGGCTCATAAATTAATTGTAACAAAATGGTCAGAGATTGTAATGTATAGGCTTATAGATTAAAATATTCAAAGATTGTGTAGGCTCGTAGACTAATTGTAATGAAATGGTCATAAATTGTATAGGCTCACAGGTTAATTGCAGTGAAATGTTCATAGATTATGTAGTCTCATAGATAATTGTAGTGAAATGTACACGGATTGTGTATAATTTCAAGATTAATAAGACAAGGCTATGTATATTAAAACTATTCCGTACAAACGTAAGTATGTAGGAAAGAAATTATAATATATGTTTCTTTTAACTTTATATAATTCAACCATGTGTTTATAAAATTTTTTATCGATTCTGTCTTAAACTAAAATAGTTGTGATGCTATGAAATAAGGATATTAAAGGCTGTATAGTATTTCTATTAAGGTATTTATAAATGTCAAATCTCACTATATGAACATTTTATACCAGCTGTGCACGCGACTTCGTTTGTATGAAATTATGGACCAAAATGACTCATATTTATAATATATGTCGGTTTAGTACTAAAAAGGAAAATCACAAAATATGTGGCGCTGTGTTTGAAAAGGTAGAACAACGTCTGACGGAGGAGCTAGTATAAATCAGATTTAATTTATAAATCAGATTTCATTCTCATAAATTTTGTATTTCCTAATTCGAATTTTATAAAACGGTTCCAACGTGTTATATTTTTTATGTCATAATATATTCATATTTTAGTTGTAATTAATTTATAAATTAGTTTAATGTCACATAAATTACGTTATTTAAACAAGTTTAATCAATGTGATTGTTGGAATACAAATAGTGGCAAACAACTTTGTAGAAATTCTCTTTCTCGTTAAATCCCAAACATGTTTTCTCTGCTATTAGACTACTATATTTAAGTATAATCTAAGAAAAATATTTTCAATTTACTCATTACCATATTGCAAAGCCTACTAAAGAGGAATCTGGTGTTCGTTCGATGCATACCTGTCGCAACATGAACAGAGAGGCTGGCCACAATTCATGTCGTAAATATAACTTGAATTGATAGAGGGTTGTGCATCAGTGTGACTATAAAATATGACGTTTAATCATCTTGTGTCTCATTTTTATCGTTATATTTTTCGTCTGTGGCAGACAAAATTGATAGATGTGATACATTTTTACGACATCAATATATGACGAGATTCCCAATGTGACTGAATTTTTTACGTATGTTTCATGTCTCCGGTATTTCCTAACTAATTATATGAGTCTTTTCTTATTTGGAAGAGTATACTCCCAGTATGGTTTCAAGAAAATTTGGTAAGAATGGCTATGGAAATTGAAGATATAATAAAGAATTATCCAAAACTGAATAGCACAGGTGCCGTAATTGAGTTTGAATGATATCGGCCCAACCAATTTGGATGATCGTTTTTATTTGGAAACTCAATATGGCCGCATACAAGTTTTGTTAGGATTTTATCATGGAAATTTAAAATATACTATAGAATTACTAAACACTGAAGAACGCAGGTGCCGTGAATGTGTTTCGATTATTTAGATCTAATGATAAATTTAATAAGACATAATTAAACGCCACATAAATTAGCACTTCAGCAAAGATGAAGTGGAAAAGTATGCGATGATGAAGTGGAAAAGTGGTATCAGGAACTCAGTGATGAGGAGTAAACTCATCGAATTTGGACTCGTCTTAACGCAGCAAGAATTTCACAGGGTAAATAGGTAGATAGATAGTAGAGAGTAGATGTATATATGGTTATATATAATATAATTTAAACCTTTCATCCGCAAATCCAGACGTTCTGGGTGTACTGCCTGCTTGAAATATAAGGCTTGAAGATCTACTGTTTTTAAATTATAATTGTGGGTCTCAAGCACAAACGCTGACATTAAACTTTGGGTACCAAGTCCTTAGTAAGATGCTACAGTTACCAGATAGATGTTACCCACCTCACGTCGACCCTTTGACTTTACGTTGAGTGAACGTGTGTGTTATTATGCCTTTTTGTTTAAATTTTTACTCCAAATGATTTATATATTATGTGTGTTATAGTTTATTACGTGTATATAAATCGCTTTTAATAAGTATTTGGTTACGCTCTTCTTCTTCACTCGACTTGTGTCCACAAGGTGTCTCCACTTAACTAAGTTCATACAATAAAGCCATTTAGTCTTAAATAATAAAGTTTGTCATTTTTAATAAAAATCAATAAGTTAAAATTAACGTAGATAGATTGAGTAAAAATTTTATTTATTTGTTACTGTTAAAGCAACCTCTTAAACTAACCAGAACAATAGTCTAACCCTTTGGTAAGCGGCAGGGAATTTAACCCGGGCCCCACAATGAATCGCTCTGTCCAAGGCCGCATATTTTGTAATCAAACTAATACACCACCATGGTGATATTACATAAAAACTTGCCAGTAGTTTTTAAAACGAAGAAAAACGTTTTTCTTCTTTTTTTAAAGTACCATATATTATAAAGAAGTGCAGATGAAAATAAAAATTAATGGAACCCTGTGTATTTAATCATTTCCCACTTTCGCCTTGTAATCCCTTTTATGAAGTATTAAGATTCAAAGTCTTCGCGTATTAAGCAAGCTTCGGTTAATTAAAATATGTTGTTCGGATCGCTTCATTTTTTTCATATCTTAAAATCAACAATGTTCTATTATGTTGAAATACTTTTTTCTAGCGAAAGGAACTTCATTGCCGCCGGTGCCCCACGACAACTTTCCTCTTTTTGTTTTGTTCTATAAATATATGAGGGCAATTTGCTATTAGGAGCGTTATCCATTTCGTTAATATCATATAACTCCCTAGTCCTGATAACTTTAATAATTTTGTGCCAAAATCCAGGATCACAGTGCTTATAATAGATCCCTTTAAATGAATATACTGATACAAAAATATATATGGCATTATCAAGACAATCATGGGATAATATGTATTACATATGTTTCGTATTTGATCTAGTTTTCACAGTTAATAATATAAATATTAAAATTTTTAAATGCACTTAAACATAAGGGAAGTCATTTATATATAAAAAAAAATATCCCAGAAAACAGAGCGGTTGATAATAACAGAGCTTTGATAAAGACACCCTATGGCAGAGTACGTGCCAGATTTGTTATCCATAGAGTCTGCTGCAGGATGAAACTTTTCACGTTTAATCCATTTGCACCTGTTTTAAATAAAATGTTTTCAGTTGCAATGCGAGATTTTTCAGGTTCCCGTTATTTTAAAATAAATAAAGTTCATGCAGATAGCTCAATCGTTTGGAAATAGTAAAATCAACATAATTTTTATCAATGGAAACTTTGATTTTTTAAAAGTTTTTTTTGGCATTAGTCACGATGAAATTTTAGTTGAAATCAGATAATAGAAAGAAAATAAAACCCAAGATCGCATATAATTTGTCAATTTTCTTAGCACTCGTGCATTAATAAAATGGTGATGGTGGGTTATTATGATTGTGACAATAATTTTTCGGAATTTCATAGTTGAACAATCTTATGATTTACCTTATACTTTTTTCGCGTCCGTTCATCTGTCGCCGTCTAAACCTTTTAACACTTTTACGCGCTACACATGGACGAGTTGACTTTTTTCTCCAATTATTATTGGTCGTGTGTATTGTGCTTTAGACTAACGTGCATGAATATTAGCTAGTCGGTGTTTCAGATAATATCTCATTTACTATGTAGTTTTTGTCATGCGGTAAATTACGCCTTAATTAAACAAGAATATTTGTAGATACGGTAAAAATACCTAAGAATTGAAGTTTCTGTTTTAAAATGAATATGGAAACTTCACGTGCTTTGAATACGGAACCCCATTTCAATTGATATACCTCTTGTGTTTTGAATATTTCGTGTGTTTTAAATAAGGAACCCTACTTTTTGTATTCATGTTTTATCAATACTTCAAGTGTTTTGAATACGGAACTCCACTTCATTGTACGCACTAAGCCAGTGTTTAAGTAACTAATGCATTTTACTATTACCAGTTACTGTGGAATAATTTTAATAGTAACACAATATTGTTTTAATTTCGTTTTCATATTGATTATATAACTTTTATAAATATGTCAATAACGGTATTAGGTGTAACACTAATGTAACGAAAAGAGTGGTACAATTTAGTTGGAACTTGATCTTGTTGATGAACGGACATTCAAATGGGTGTCTGTTCAATGGCTCCCACACGAATATTACTACACTGGTTTTATTTTAAATAATCGAAAAGTTTTTAAAGTATATAATAGCTATTTCAAAAATATTTGAATTTGATATATTAAATTACATTTCAGATTAGTTTTTTACTTATCGGAGCTTATGCAGAATCTATATATGAATACTGACTAGTACAAAGTGATGGTTGCTGTGGAAAAATGAAAAAGCACGATGTGTGTAATAAAGATAGATAATGTGATAACAAACATCAACACATGTAGATATATGTTCATTTATTTTGTATATTCATTATAGGAACGAAAAGACGGAAATTGGTGTGAAACACCTACTACATTTCGAATGAATGCAATACAATAAGAAACCAAAACGAGAGAGGGAAATAATAGTTAATGGTATATTGCTGCTCGTAAATACGTTTGGAAGTGAACTTAAATTTAAATGAGATAATCGATAATAGAAATACATGTAACACTAAAATGTAATTGTATCACTCAAGATTGTGTGAGTAAGATCTAATTCTTTTAAAAGATATTTGATGTATATTTACTATAACACTATTAATTAAACCAATACTTTAATAGTACGAAACAGAGTGATAAGATATGAAGCAGAATTGAACAAGGGAAAAAGAATGAGCGAACTAATACGGTGGAATTTAATAAGTTAAAAAATATGAGTGAATTAAATTGCGATATAATTGAAAAAGGATGAATGAATTAAATACGCTAAAATTGGGGTCGTTATAAAATAAACCCTCACTCGTGTGGAAGGTCCTCTGAACAACGGCTGTGTCCCAGCGAATGCTTTTAAATGTCTGTATTTTCTACGTGGCTGGATTTGCTGATAGTATAATATATGCTAATAATTACAATAATCAGAGTTACATAAAAAAATGTTTGGGGAGAATATTTGACGAAGCTACAACGTACGTTGTCAACATTTGAGAACTTTCCGTTATATATCAAAGTTAAATAAAAAGATAATTTTACATATTTAAAATTTAAAAAAAATTTGATATAATGCCTTGCTTCTACTCCTTTTATCACTTATGTTCTAGGAAGGAGATAAAGGGTTGCAAAATGTTTTAAAACTGTATTTTATATCGCTTTTAACTTTGGAAGCAGCTCATAAATATCAATTAAAGAAAACATATTTTTTTTCGAATCAACAAAAATTAAAAGATATATTTTCTTGATTAAACTAACAATGATTATAGTAAGGAACAAGCTACCTTAGTTGTATTGTAGTTAATAAACGTTTGTTTTCTCTTTCAGAAGGATTTGTGATAATCACTATGTCAAAGGTACTATTTTATACCTTCTAAATAAGAATCAATATCCTACGTCAACAAAATTAAGGGAGGATACGCCGATACCGATATAAAATTAGAATATTTTAATATGTAATAACTTAGCGGATGATTCAGCTGCTATTTTTTGAACGTCCAGTGAAAGAATATAAGGATGGCTCAAAAGAAAACTTGAATAATTAAGTTGGAATATATGAAATCAATTTATTGCAGATCATTCGTAATATATAAGATTTATTAAAATGTCTACACGAAGTCCAATCCCAAAATACGATGAAAGCAAAGTTTTCAGATGTCGTTTTTGGGTGCTAGATGAGATCGACGCTGGAGTTTTTGAGTGCTAGACGAGGTCAATAATAAAACTTTTTAGAAATTTGATCAGTTTGTTAAAAATTTTGTTGGTTTGGGCAGTGCTTATTTTATACTGCTATTTATAATGTGTTTTTCAAATATGGACTACATTAAAAATGAATTGACATTAATTTTCTTGCGGTTTGTATTTATTTATTACAAAAGTGGATACTCTTACCACAAATATACTTAAAATTTATTTTATTGGCAAATGTAAATATTCGGATGTAATAAAGTTTAATTTTTGTTTTCAGGTTTATATTTGAAATTTTTGGATCATGTTTTATTTAATTTCCTTAATTTTTATTATAAACCCAATATAACTAGAAATATATTGGTTGCTTGTTAATTCCCTTTATCATTTTCGTGTAAATTTTTGACTATTTTTTGTATAGTGGTGATATAATTCTAAAGGATGGTAAAAAAAAAATTTTTTTAATGTTTTTATTCCTACTTTTGGAAACAAATGTTTTTTTCAACATTTTTGGATATGCAATATTTTAAATATTTAATTAGTTAAAAGATTCATAAAATAAAGAAAAAATAAAATTTAAAATTTTCCATACACTTAAGTACGTATAAATATTTATAGAAAAATAAAATTACTATTAAATATGAATATTTTATTTTTAACAGTAAAATGTCGTAAATGTCTCACAAATTTTAAATCATCGCTATAGTTTTCAACTAAACTTGAGGCAAAAATCGTTTTCATTTTCTCAGAAATCGTTTAGAGTTGAAAGTTAACATCGAAAGTGCATATCCACTCGCAGGCCTTTCTACCGGTAATTTTCAAAAAAACTCATAGGGAAACTTAAAGTTATAGATAAATTATCATCGGATAAATATTTACCTGAACATATATTTTCGGACATTTTCAACAATATCTCTTACATACATTTCTGGGAAGATGGCACTTGTGATCCTTGTAACTTGCACAAAGAGTGAAGTTTAAAAGAGGAATCAGGTTCTTTATTTGCCCCTCTCTAAAACTCCATGTTTTACAAACTATTAAAATATACCCGAGTTAATAATATTTACGCCAAATTTCATGTTTTTTCTTCAAAACATGAGAAAATGTTTTTGGACGTATTAGTTCATACTCGTGTCTTTAGAAATACTTCAAGTTAAATATTAAAATCAATAATTTTTAAATTCTGGTAACAAAAAATAATTCCAGTGCTTTATTTGGTTTGTTAAAGATTTCCAAAAAAATATTTTTAAAGCTCATTACTGTGATTTACGTGGGTTAATGTGCTTTATCATTATGCCCAATATCGGGTTTCAGCGTCACTAGTCTCAAAGGAAAATGGCTGTCGCGCTTGGACAGATGGACGAACAGATAAATGATCTTATATTAGAACACGTCATAAAATATCTATGACAACTTAGATAAACAAAAATATCAAGGTTTTATTCAAACAAGAAAGCTAGTTTGTTCGTGGTGCCAAAAAGAAAAGTGACCTCATTAAAGAATTTCTGGTATGTTCTTATGACGATACGGTGGACGTGAAAACTTCTAATTTTAAAATATTTGTGTAAAAATTGCGCACTTGCTATTTTAAAAATATGCATGGTGCGGCAAAAAATATAGTTCACTTAGCCGATGCCGAAGGGAGCCGAATTTACCCGGTTCAGCATCACTGATCCGAGCATGACGCATCACTGACCTGAGCATAACTGCTCAGTTTCGTTCACTGTTCAGGAAAAGTGCACAGCGCATGATGCGACTAAAGAAGTTTTCAATTCAAGGATAAAAATATACGCTCAAATCTAAAATTAAGCAGACATTATGTTTATGCTTGAAAATTTGAGTTTTTATGTGTCACGATCTATTTTGGTTTAAGCTATCCAAAATCTACTAATGAATGTTAATGTAGCTGTCTTTCGCAGTAACACACTTAATGCGACCACGATATTATACTTCCCCTTTTCTTTTATGTGGCTAGAATAATTATAATAATGTCAAACTGTTTATTATCTTAAACATTTTCGGAAACATTAAGTAATAAACTCACGTAACTTAAAACTATCAAGCTTTGGATCTATAGAAGATTAACTCTAGAATACAAAATCCGTTTTCGTGATAAAATGTATTTTCTGCAAAATAATCTTTAATCCTTTGGAAATTCATAGCCGCAAGATGCCAAAAGTTTTAATATTTTCGAATAATATAATTCATTTGAATAATTACCAACTTATGAGCGGCACAGTTCACATTATTTCCTATCTCGGTTTACTGGCTGGTATTTATTATTTCATCTGTTTGTTCCAACTTTGCTGAGCGGAGTGCCTACTCCGTCTGTATCATTCGGCCATGCTCAAAATCACAGCTCATTGTTCCGTGAGAAATTCTGAATGTCTAATGTTATTGTAAACGTTATGCATTAGGAGAGGAACGATGAGTACCAATATTTTATCAATAACAATATATTGGTAACAATATATTACCACTTTTCTCCAGACAAAATTCGAAGAAATTGAATTAAAATATCTTTTATTTCTAAAGTTTGTGGTCGGTTAGTTGTGTTTGGTTATGAAATAATATACTTAAGACCAGGTTTAGAACATCCATACAGATCTCAACCCAATGGCTTGAATAGTTCCAAAGATAAATGTTCGTCAAATCGATCAACAAAAACGACTGCTGCTATTCTAATAAGTATTAAATAGAGTTAGTTTTGTGTTTTTGTGTGCCACCCATTCTTCTTACTTATGTGGGTTATATAAACATCTGAATAAGTTTCGATTGCAAGATGATATGTGTAGAAAAAATTATAAGGTAGATAATAAAGCTTAAATCAATAAACGATAATAAAGCTGAATAAACTTTAAATCATTCCAATAGCAACGAAATCTGATTCAAAAATGATTAGTAATGGAAATGTTTTGAAAGGCAATTAACGTCTCTCGTAATTTCGTAGTCATCTGGGTATTGTTACATTCTCCAGTAGTCAAAAGCTCTGTGATGACCTAGGCTCTGGCGTGCGCTCATCTCGAGTATGAATACATCTCTGGTGTATGGCGAGACGCCCTTATGCTTATGCATTGAAGTAGTGATCTAGAAATTAAATTCGATTCGCGCCTGAATTTTTATGGTAATTTAGCGGATGTAGAAAAAAGTAATTCCGAAGGCTTATATTTATGTTACGTAATTCAAGGGACTTTCGAAGTCTTTTTTTTTATTTTATAAGACTTATTTTATATTACTTTAAGGCGAAGGGAGTTAGAATTCAGCTCTATTATAAGGAGCCAAGACGAAGTAATTGTTGTGATGAATGAGAATAAACTTATTGTAGTATTTCATCGTTATGCATTGTAATGTCATTGAATTTATTTAATTTCAGTGTTATCGTTACTATAGACATGGATTTCAAAAAATCATAATAATAGTATAAAAAATAAGTGAATCATAAATTAAGGATAATCATTTTTAATTTTTTCCGTATTAAATTAGCACTTGTCTACTTTCCATTATTCGCTTTTTGAATGAAAGGAAAACTATTTTCTTTTAAGTGAAAATATATTAAAATGCCGTCTGCTAAAACAGTTAAGGAAACGAACCATTAATCAATATCAAAATATAATCAATGTGCTGATTGCCAACAAACGACAAATGAGCATTTAATAACTAATCGCACCGTAAATACTAGACATATTTTTTGATATTCAACTCAACACCCCCATTATATTAAAATAAATAAAAAGTGTAAAACTATTATAACAACGAACATATGCTTTGAATACTAACAATTTCATAGAGTTATATTGATTCGTACTATTATATATATATATATATATATATATATATATATATATATATATATATATATATATAGGCTACATAGATTCATAAATATACGTATGTGTGTAATGCATAGAGCCCATGATTAAAAGGTGAATTATTCAAGTGGCAAAGGGCGTCAATACTGTAATAATAGTTTGATCTATACTATTTATAGATGGAAAGGATTAATTTTCAGAGAACAAATGCATACAGTTTGAAGCAGAGTGCCACAGTGGAAACATTTGGGCCCATAACCTAAAATAAAAGCAACGTGTTATATATTGCATAACCTGAAATAAAACCAACCACAAACTATATATTATTTTGTTTTCTCAGCAAATACATATTAAGTAAAATAATGTAAGAGTGTAAAATTTAATGTGATATACTTCAAAGGTAGTTGTAATAAAAGTGTAAGATATGAAAAGAACTTTAATTCGATAAAGTTAATCTGAAGAAAAAACGGCATCATGGACAAAGTAAAGTGAATTTACACGTAGTCAGCAATGACTAGGATACAGATTGAAATATAACGTCCGTTTGAGCTGTAGTATAGCGCGCAACGTAGTCTACGTTGCCCGACAAATAATAATTGGACAAAATAGACTTTAGCGCATACGTCCTACAACATATGATATTTAATACTGTAATACCAGTATTCCTACAACATATTATATATAATACTACAACGCACCTACAACATATAATCTTTAATACTGTAACGCACACGTCCTGTAAAAATCTGCCTGCAAAAAAATTGGAGCGACTCTCGCCGATCCGGAATTTAATATTGGACGACAAGATGTTGATGATAAAGATATTTTTCTGCTCCAAATAAAATTTTACTCATTTTTCTTTGTTTATACGTTATAATGTTTTAAATTGAATTACGTAAGTAATTCAGAAAAATATAGTGAGCTGTATCGTATCAACGACGCTAGTTTATTTTAAGTGAATACGTTTTAGGGAAGAAAGAAATGAACGCGGATTATTATATTATTTCAGTTATTTCAGAGCGCTTTGTAGTCAGTCATTTCAGCGTATTTTACTTTTACTCGCCTGGTTGAAACGACCTATCGTTTTTCATTCGCTATAAGCCTTAGATTTCAGCGAGTATAATTCTAGCTAGTTTAGATAATGATTATTTTTGGATTCATCATTATGGGAACCTAGTAACTTGCGTAAGTTCTCTCAAGTTTTGATTATATATTTATTGCATATAAAGAGATATATGCTTTTATGGTCTGGAATTTACTATACGCCACTTATTATGACAGTACTGAGAATATGAAAAAAATTGAAGCACTTCAGTATCGTATTGGTGGCTGTAAATCATCGTTTGCAGTATCAATAAGTACAAATATGATGCCCTAAATCATAAATGTTCGTTGTTAGAGTTGATGATTATGTTCAATATCTGTTAAAGTAAATATGACTATTCGTCTTTATTGAATCAGAAACAGATTCAAACTCCTAAATTAACTTATAGCCGCCTCCTATTTCGTGTCAATAGTGCACGAACAAATGCCGGTTTCAATGCACCGAAATGGCTGTTGTGCGACTTGTATAATGAAGGGATGTTGTTTCATGACAGGTTTGAAAGTACGCGCTCTAGCTTAGATCAGATATAAAGAATAAGACTCCGTGAAATTCATGCACGGTGGATGGATCGGTGACTTTAATTTTCATTTTATTTTATTTATTGTTTGTCTAAATTAGTTAATTAGAACACCTTAAATAGACAAATTGTAATCCATAAATTCTGCCTAATTTAATTTATAAGTTAATTTTATACATTTTTCGTAATAATGTTATGTCTTCTCCAAACAAAATGTTGTTTTGCTTATTAAGTTGACAATGCCACATTTAAAATATTATTTAATTGGATATTTGGTAAACATAATTACATTTTTCTTTCTTTGAAGGAAATGTTAGAACACAAGGTATGTTTAGAATCAAGGTCGTGTTTAGAATTCGTAAAATATTTCAAATTCTTTGTTTTTTTTTTCTCTTTACTTAAATGAAATAAAAAAGTCTTCACGTAATTTTGTGCATTTTTTCCACATAAACCTTAAAAAATACATAAACATGAAAACTTATGTTTTTACCTACTTGTATATAATTTTATGTAGTTTTCGCGTCGATTATTATCAATATTGATACAATTGGAACTTACATTTACACGATATGTCCTAAGTGAACTATCGACTAGATTTCGTTATCCAAGTATCACCGCGCTGCGCGGGACGCGGAGAACAGAGGAAAGTAAATAGTAAAGCGCATAACAAACTTTCATTTTTATCTTGAAACGATGCGAATAGAATAAGTTTCATATTATTTTCCAAAATAAATTGCTGTCATTTTAATGGCACTCGAATTATTGAACATTTTTCGTCGTTTTATTCGTACATTATTTTGTGCCGAACAATAAGACGTGTTCACGTGAAAAATATAGTAGAAATAACACAGAAAATATTATGTATAATATTTAATAATTGTTTCAACTGCACTGTAGTCTAAACAGTAAGAGCCCCCGCAGATCACTGATAAAGTGATCAGCCGATAGTTTAGTCGTAATCGTCGCCTGCATTGTTTGATACACAGGCTGCACTGTACGTGCGTATACACTGCCTCCCGCCAAATCTCGGAACAAACTGAGAGCATCACGGATTAAACAGTTGGCAAGTCTACGTGCTCGCATAGCTCGTCACGCTGATTAAGCAGTCGGTCGATAGTTAGCCAAGTTTTTAATTGAAAAGGAATCGGGTAGCTCATTAAACTTTTTAATTGACCGATTTGGAAACGTCGGTTGTGCGTGATCTTCACTATAGTCCACATACAAATTAAGCATTCGATTAAACTATCGGCTCACTGGTACAACATGCCGGTGTAGCAAATCGCTAGAAAAAATTAAAATGTCGTATATGCTGAAGCTTTGAGAGCAAAACTTCAGCAAAATAATAGTGTCTGTATCTCTTTTATGTTTATCTGTCAGTCTGACATAGCTATTTTTCTCGGTCACCACAGTTTTTCATATCTTCGTTATGTATCATCATTATAATCATTGAAACATAGCACTGTTTATATGAACGCTCTAAACCTAAAAGTACCGCCATTTTGATACGTATTTTATCACACGCCATTTTGGTACCTACCACATATTACACGACATTTGGGTATGTACTTCGTGTGTGCATAAAAGCACGTTTATGAAAATTAAATAGTACGCATTTGTAGTGTTGCTAAACATCAATAATTTCCATACTTTTCTACGGTACGTTTGTTGTAAGAAGTTTAACTCTTATTTGACTCTTTTATATGGCAATGTTAGACAAGGACCAAGCAACCCAGGTTAAATACAGAAAATATTTTTTCCTTACAAAATTCTCTCATCGTGCTGAAAGTGAAATGTTTTTGGTGGATGTAAAAAAGGTCTAACGTTTTCGATATGCTAGCTTTTAAAAGTTCAAAACTAAAAAGAAGTATTTTTCAACTTTTTAAAGGAAGACCTGCCTGTCTGTCCCAAAACTTTTTTTCCGAAACCGTTTGAAGTGAAATTTAGCATAGCAATAAAATGTATTGTCCAGGATCTTTCTCAAAAGCTAACATTCCGAAATTTTAAGGGGGTAAATTAAGCACTAATTTTTTTAAAATTCTATATATAGTGTGGAGTATCTTTTCAAAGGGCTAATTATAATATAAAAAATATGTAATAATAGGCAAAAAACCTAAAATTATGAAAAACTTAAGAATGTTAGAAACCCATGCAAAATTTCCAGGGAGATTATGGCGATAACTTTAGATGTCATAATTTTTTAAATATTCCATTTTTCGTCCCATTATTTTGGATACTGAAACGTCAGAATGAATTAGAAAACTTCTAGAATTTTGTTTAAAACTCATTTTTATTACAGTTTTTTCCATTCAGACTAATGTGACGAATGACATTACAATGGTGATGACGTTACAGGAATGAAAACGGTAAAGGAGGAAGTAGAACACAGATTACAATCCCATCGAAACCGCATAAAAGCTCACACTAATACCCTCGCAACAGCACTAGATATTCCCATAAATAAACGACGACTTAAAAGACACCAACTTTTAAGTTAAATAACAAATTCTTAAATAATTAAGTGACAGTTTCATCGCTGGAGGGCCAGTTCTCGCCTGTCAGATATCCTACAACAAATCTGTTAAGAGCTTGTTAAGCTGATTGCAAGAAAATAAAAAAAAAAGAAAAAACATGGGTTTAAGGCTGAACTGTGGGCTGATAGCAAATTCTTTTTTTCGGCTCACGGCGCAGTGGGTAAGCAAGCACGCCATACAACTTTTTGTGCGTTGATTTTCGCACAAAAAAGTTGTATTGTATTGAATCGTCGGTCAAAGGATTCTGATACATTTGATCATGGAGATATAGCGAAATTTTAGAAGAAAAATGTTTAATTGTAGAAAAAAGATACTCGTTTTGAAATATTTGTTTTTCTTTCTGTTCGTTTACATTGTTTGTAGGTTTTTGATAACATTTCTTTCATTTTATACAGCTTAGTTTGCCCAGAGTAAAATAATACGTGAATATTTATTATATATTGTCATGTTCGTCACAGACACCCATGTCACAAAAAAATTATTACGTTAATTTTACAAATTGCTTGAAATATATTTTTGGTACTACTAATTTTACGTACTTCCGATACTAGAGGCCCCATGCACGAATTTGAAATACGTATTGTAATATGGTTTTAATCGAATTCTATTAGAAAGATTAATAAATATAAAAGAAAAATTAAATCGACCTTTTAACAAATACCACTTGTAGCATGATGGTATCTAAATATTTACGTACACAGATAGTGAAGGTTCGCGTTCAAAAAATAATAATATTTTTTGTTAAAAAATATGGAATGAATTTATTCTTTTATCTACCTGTTTTTTTGTTAAAAAGCAGGTAGATTAATCAAACGCACCCCCCCGCCCCCTTTTAAATGCAAGGCTTAATTTAATCAATTTGTTAAATATTTTTATGGCTGATGTAGCCATATTCATTTATATAAATATTAATTATATTATTTCATGGCAACGGTAGCTGTAGACCAAATGAAAAATAAATGGCAACATTGTAAAAATGAACGTAGTATTTGAGGTTAATGCACGGTGTTACTGGAAAGGTGAATGTTAGTTTTACATTGGTTGCGATATGTCAACAACTGAGCGACATATCATACTTAAATTAAACAATACGTTCGCCAAATTACCAATTTAACGTAATTATAAAAAAGCGAATTCAAGACGCGAAATAGATGTCTCAAAATTAATGTTTGTTTTTAATTCTTACTTCACACGATCGAGAGTCAGCAATGAGTTGAATCTCGGGCATTTACTGTTCCCTATCTTTATAGTTAATATCGGTAATGCAGTTAAAACTACACACTGCTTTCTATTTCTGGATTACATGAAGATTTTCTCAGTTATTAGGGGTAAAGCCGCTGCAACATGATATTGATGCTATTCTCCAGGGGATTGTTGCTTTCTCCAGTGGTATTTGACCCCTGTGATGTGCTACGATATGACGCGCGTTTGTCATTAGTATGAATACATCCCTGGCGTACGGCAGGCCGCCCTTATGCCTATGCATTGAATTAGTGATCTAGGAATTAATTTCGAATCGCGCCTGACTTTTAGTGGTAATTTAGTGGATGTAGCGAAAGAGACATTCAGAAAACTTAGATCTGTGTTGCGTTATTCAAGAGACTTCCGAAGTCTTTTCTCAATTAATTTATTGTATATGACTTTAAGGCGAAGGGGGTTAGAATCCAGCTCTATTATAAGGGGCCAATACAAAGTAATTATTTTTGTGAATGAGAATAAACTTATCGAAGTATTTCATGGTTACGTATTGTAATGTTATTGAATTTATTTAATTTCAGTGTTATCGGTACTGAAAGCGTGGGTTTAAACATAATATAATAATGGTATAATAAATAAATTAACCATAAATAAAGATAGTAATTTTAAATTTTTTTTCGTATTCAGTTAGTACTCGTCTACTTTCCATTATTGATTTTTTGAAAAAACAACCACTGTTTTGTTTCATGGAAAAATATATTAAAATGCCGTATGTTAAAATAATTGAGGAGACGAACCATTAATCAATGTTAAAATATAATAAACGTGCTGATTGTCGACAAACGACAGATGACCATTTAATAACTAACCGCACCGTAAATATCAGACATATTTATTTTTATATTCATCTCAACATCCCCACTATTTCAAAATAAGTAAAAAGTGCTAAATTATACATAGTTATATACAAACATAAACTTTGAACACTAACAAATTCATAATGTTATACTGATTCATATTATTTAGAGGTTACATAGATTCATAAATATACCTATGTGTGTACTGCATTGAGCCCGTCCCTACTTTTACAGCTAGCATGATTAAACGTTGAAATACTTAAGAGTGACAAAGGCCGTGAATTCTGTAATAAAGAATTTGATTTGTACTTGTAGATGGAAGGTATTAACTGTCAGAGAACCGATGCTTACAGTTTGAAGCAGAGTGGCATAGCGGAAGCGAATTGAAATAAAAGAAACGTGTTAATTGCTAACAAGTGATTGAATGACTGTTTAATATACCGACATTATAAGAAAATAGAAACCTAAAAGAACCTAAAGAATCTAGAAACCACGAACCATACATAATTTTGATATCTCAATAAGTACATTTTAGGGAAAATAATGCAAGGGTGTAAAATTAAATATGAGATATTTCAAAGATAGTACTAATGGAAAGAACTTTAATTCGATGAAGTTAATGTGAAAAAAGTGGCATCGTGGACAGAGTAAAGAGGTTTTATACATAGTCGGCAATGAATAGGATACAGATTGAAACATTACGTCAATTTGAGCTGTAGTATAGCGCGCAACGTAGTCTACGATTCCCGACAAATAACAATTGGACAAAATAGAACATATGATATTTAATACTTTAGCGCACACGTCCAACAACATATGATATATAATACTGTAACGCACCTATAACCTATGATATTTAATGCTGTAACACACACGCTCTGTAAAAATCTGCCTGCAAAAAAATTGGAGCGACCCTCGCCGATCCCAAATTAAATATTGGACGACATGATGTTGATGATACTAAAAAAGTGCCATCGCCGTGGTGTGTTGGGTCGATCACAAGACATACGGCCTTTGACGACGCGGCGCACCACGGGAACCCGTATTCAATTCCCGATCGTTCATCGAACGGTGCTGGACTGGTATTATTGTTGGCTGTAAGGGATTGCTCTTGTAGCAATAAGTTCGCTACGTGTATCTATTGGATACATTAATGTAGATAAATAGATAAAAATAATATTTAATCCTAAACTAACTTATATTCCTCTCCTATTTCCTGTTTAATGTGTACAAACAAATGCCGGTATCATAAGCACCGCGACGGTTGTTGTTCGACTTGTATAATAAAAAATGTCGTCTCTTGATAGGTTTGAAAGTTAATCCAAGTTTAGATCAGATGTGAAGAATAGGCTTCGTGAAATTCACACACAGCGGATGGATCAGTGATTTTACTTTTCATTTTATTTTGTTTATTGTTTGTTCAAATTAGTTAACTAGAACGCCTTAAATAGATAATTTATAATCCGTAAATTCAGCTTTTTTTAATTATTAAGTTAATTACATATGTTTTCCGTATTAATTTTATGTTTTCTTCAAGCAAATGTTGTTTCGCTCATTTAAGTTAACAATGTCACATTTAAAATTGTATTTAACTGGATATTTCATAAATATATTGCAAAGATGAAACTTATGTTTATTATCCACTTGCATACAATATTTCATAGACTTTGCGTCAATTGTTACCAATATTGACACAATTTGAACTTGTATTTACATGCTATAATTGCCTAAAACGAACTATCGACTAGATTTCGTTATTCATGTAGCAGCGCGCTGCGCGGGACGCGGGGAGCAGAGGAAATGAAGTTGTAAAGCGCATAACAAACTTTCATTATTATTCAGTCCAACTGCCCTGAAACAATGCGAATAGAATACGAGTTTCATGTAATCTTTAATTTCAAAATAAATTTCTGTAAATTTAGTGGCGCTCGAATTTTTGAACGTTTTTTATTCTTTTATTCGTGCCTTAATTCTTTATATTCTGTGCCGAAAAATAAGACATGTTCACGTCAAAAATATAGTAGAAATAACACAGCAAATATTAGGTATGATATTTAATAATTGTTTCAAGTGCATCATAGTCTAAACAGTAAGAGTCCCCGCAGACTACAGGTAAAATGATTGGCCGGAAATTTAGTCGGATTGCCATGTACCTTTTCATACTACGCAGATTAAACTGTTTGATCGATAGAGAGTGCGCAAACTGACCAGCAATCGGCCGATTGTTTGATACACAGGCTGCTTGTCGACACGCTGCACTGCACGTGCGCACGTAGCGTCTCATGCCAAATTTCGGAACGAACTGAGAGCATTTCCGATTTAACAGTTGGCAAGTCTGCTTGCATAGCACGCTCTTGTGATTAAGCGGTCGACCGATAGTTGGCCTACTTTTTAATTGAAAGGAAATTTGGTAGCCCATCAAACTTTTTAATCGGCCGAATTCGAATCGTTTGGTGTGCGCACTTACACATGTCTTCGTGAAAGTTAAGCATCTAATTCAATTATTATCGGCAGATCAAAACTCTGTAGTCTACAATGAGGCTAAAAATATGTTATACGATATGCCCATAAATATATTACAGTGCTATAAATCTATGTGAAAGAAGAGATAGACACCGCTATCGCTAACATCTGCCCAAGGCGGAAATTGTTCAGTAAACAGCGCTTTGGCGTCGGCCTTTGTGCGCTTGTCATACCTAGTCCGCATTTTAGTAACTGTTTTGCTTCGTGCAATTTTAAGATTTATTTGAATCTCGTTTTAACACTTGAAAACTTAAATATCAATAATGACGTTAAAGTAAATTGCTATGCGGGAGTTATTACTGATGTGATTAAATGCAAATATATTAACATTCATATTGCACCGGTAACTTGCTACTGGTTTTGTTCTTTTATAAATTTTTTACGCGATCTCGATTTTGAGAAGATAAAGACAATAAAGATACAGTAAAAAATAATATTCGTGAATTTCAAAATGAATTGGTAATTAAGATAAGTTTAATTATAATTATAAAGAATATTCCATTAAGCATTGTCCATTTTCAAAATATTATAAAGTTGTTTTAAACGATAACATTTATGTAATATTTTAGGTAACGATGTTTTCGGAAACCTTTTGAATGGTTTCCATAGATTCAGGAATTGTGCAATCAATAAATATGCAGCTATATTTCATTCCTAATTTTTTCTTGTTTTGACAACTCACCCCTGTACCTTAGAAAACAAAATTTCATCAAAGTTATTTGACCGAGCATAATTTTAGCAAAATACGCAAAATACACGCAGTTACAGCACAAATTATGAAGCCGGCATAATTTAATGCGTTACGACGCACATAAAAAGTTCAATGTATGTCGAGCGGAGAGCGAGATGACCCAGCGACAGCGTGTATTCGATGTTCAATTTATGTAAATAAAATCGTGTGTGGCAGAGGTCGCCCAGCTATTTAATTTGAACCATATATATATTGCAGATTTTGAGACATATTCAAATCATATTCATAAATGGCATTCAAAAATAATTCAGTACTTAAGTGTTATCTAAAAAATTAGATATACCTTTTTAGGTAAATTATTCCGTTGATGCTGACATAAATTTCGCATTTCAAACCAAAATTGGAAAAATGGAGTGATTCATAATAATCTCGGTGTCTATATCAGTTTTGTGTTTATCTGTTAGTTTGGTACAGTAATTTTTCTCGGAGACCACTTGGGAGATGTACTTCACATGTCATTATGTTACCTACCTCACATAACACGTCATTTTGGTACGTACTTTGTTTGTGCATAAAAGCCCGTTTATGAAAATGAAAAAGCACGTAAATGTAGTATCGCTTAAAATCGATAATTTCCACACTTTCCTACGGCCTATTTATTGCGTGAAGTTCAATTCATATTTTACTATTTTATAAAGCAATGCTAGATAAGGATCAGGCAGCCCAGATAACATATAGAGAATGCCTTTTCCTTAGATTTTCTCATCTTGCTGAACTTAAAATATTTTTGGCGAATGTAAAAAACCAACACTTTCCAATATGATAGCTTTAAAAGTTCGAAACTAAAAAGAAGTATTTTCCAATTTTTAAGGTGTCGTAGGAATGATCTGCGTGTAGTAATAAAATATATTATATCTCAAAAGCTAACAAATTCATAGGGAAATTACAGGGGTATAAATTAAGCACAAAATTTTTTTAATCATATGTATGTAGTGGTTTTTTAAATCTGTATAGTGTGGGGTATCGTTTGAAAGGGCTAGTTATATTATCAAAAATATGTAATAATGGATAATATAATTTGTATATAATATAAAATACAAAAAGAGGCAAAAAATATGTCCCTATTTTTTTCCCAAACTACTCAACCTAAAATTATGAAAAAAATAAGATTTTTGGAAGTTTACGCAAAAATTCCAGAAAGAGTTATTTATATATTTTGGTGCCAGAATTTTTGAAATATTTCATTATTACATTACGGTACATTGTTTTGGATTTTGTAAGATGGAATGAATTAAACAGCTTCTATTTTTTTTTAAACTCATTTTGGTTTCAGTTTTTTCTATTCAGAACAATGTGACGAATGATATTTTAATGGTGATAATGTTAAAAATCGTGTTATTAATGCTGATTAATTTTGACAAAAGGGCTTGTAATAGACTGACTTAATACAATAAACGTTTTGAAGTTATATTATGACATAAAACTTGTTAAGTATGAGCAGAATTCGTTCTACGTTGCTACTACTAAGCGTTTATCATGCATTTAGGGTCTTGTAAACATTTAGTGCTATGTAACTGCATTTACATTGATCTTTTTACAAATGTAAAGTATTAAAAACCTAAATATATTTCCTACTATATCTTTAGCACTTGTAAAATATGGTGCACGTTTAAAAAATGATAAGATCCAGGATAATCGTTATGATTTTGATGTAATCTTCTAAGAAAATCAACCCTATTTTTGCACGAATATTTACCAAGTTCAGAATGGTGGGGAAGGTGGGGCGATCAATTTTCTTGGATCAATTTTCGTCGTTTTTAGAATATTTTTAATTCGAAATATAAAATTATGAAAAGAGAAATCATGAAAACAGTTATGTTTCTTTGGCTTAATACATGAATAACTTTCTTTAGGATGCAAATGATTAATGAAAATAAAGTATTAAAAGGACATGACCGTGATTATATACCCGGTTGGTGAAATCTAAATTCAATCAAAAAATTAAATTTTCAAATGCATACAATGAATTGCTAAAGTTTCTAAAGTAATCTAAATAATGAAAATAAATGACAATGCTGAAAATTTGTTGCTGTTGATTAACTTCAAGTATTTAAAAAAATTGTATAGTAATAATTTGTAATTTATACAAATAAATATGTACCGAAATTTAACCTCACTCAGAGAAACACACTTAAAATATATTTTAAAATGTTTATAAGTTCTATTTCTATCAAAATATTTACGTTAATTAATATTTTTTATTACATGGACCACCATTAAATTTCAATTATTAAAAAATATTTTTAAAAGCGCATATATAACTTAGATTTGTATGAATGTAAAACACGTGTTGTGTATTTATAAATACCTCTTTAACTATCATGAATATAGTTTCAGTCAATACATGCATGTAAATATAAATTTAGCGAGCAACTTCATAATGTCGATTTTTGTTGCATCGTGCGCGTGCATCGTAAAGTTTCATTCCCATAATTTTTATCTTAAAAGTTTTATTTCCGTAAATCTCCGAAAGAAGTATAACTTCAAAAAATAGAATTCCTCTAAATAACCCCTTCCAAACAATACGCCAAATTATAATTAAACCAAAAAAGTTAAGTATTTTATTTACACCTTCTGTAATTCTTAAATGAATATTTTATTTAGTTATTTCATTGGATTATTGATTTATGAATATTTTATTGAGTTCTGCCGAATATCAAGTTTTCACGGCGCATGGTTTCTAAAAAAATCGGCCATAAATGATAGACAGACGCATAAGTGATTTATATTAGTTCCATTTTTCAATTTAAGATTCGGTAATTTGACCCAGTATTAAAAAAAATTAAGTTGTTGAAACAAGCGATCATTAATTTATATTTTCACATAAAAACCTACAACTTAAAATAGTTATTTTTTGTGACTCTGTAAATAGTGTTTGAGATGTAAACCAATATAACTCTCAAGAAATCAATATATAATAGCGTGAAAATGAATTATAATTGTCTGTGGAAACATAAAAAAGTGACTGTACTAACTATAATGGCAAGAGTTACAACACAAGTAATCTTTTAAGCGAAAGGGAGCGTGGACAGTTAAAAAAAATGTAAATTTATTATTTCAACAACACAAACAAATTAAACAAGGAGAAAATGTTTCACCCAAAGCTTACCTTAAGACAATGGCTGCGGCATCCACTTGTAAGACAATTTAGGGAATTCTCCACAGCTTTACAGATTAAACACTTAAAATTCACGGTTTTATATAATTAATATTCCCTACTGCCTTGTAAATTGAATTAACTTGATTGCCTAATGGAAACATTATTATTCTAATTTGCAGATTAGAGCTAGAGGGAAATGATAAATTAAAAATGTATGAACCTGACTTGTGAGAGTTTCTAAATGTTAAATAAAATTATATATTTATAGTGAGAGGTTTAGAGGTTTGATCATTAAAGAGAAACATAATTTAAAAAAAAAGTTAATTAATACCAGTGTACTGACTGGATAGTAAGACATATTAATTTTAGTTTTCTGTGAAGTATTTAAAGCACGAAGCCTTCGTGTCGACTTCCATTAAAGAAACAATTAACATGATAACTTATTTGCAATCGTTAATAATAAGTGACTATGACTGGGCCAAACGACTGTGGTAAGTATAGGCCATTTGTTCCATAATTACTAATTCGTGTAGGTACTAACTACCTACGTAGTCTGCATTGGGTCCGATTCCTTGAAAGTAACACTTTTTCCGTCTATTCACGTGTAATAATTAAATGGACTTCTCTACATATAGATTCCAATTAGCCAGTCGTAAGTTATACTTTTACCGTTAAAATTATTAACGTGTGTTTCTTAAATAAATTTTTATTGTATAAATCAAATATAATAAGGCAACACGAACAATTTAAAAAAATGAATTCACTTGTAATATAAATTAAAAAATTTAGTTTGTAGTAAAATTATAAGCATTAAAAATGAATAAATGAAAATTATTAGTGTCAAATATCAATAAATATCTAGGTTTTTTTCTTTATTATCACGGATTTTATAATTTTTATTGTTAAATTAATCAAGGAAAGGGATCAGTATTTTATTTAGAATATAACATATTAACATGGAGACGAAGAGTAAATCGCTTTAATAATATCAATAGCAAAATGAAAATAGATGAAATACATTTAAAAAACTGGATTGTTCAAAATATATGTTTTCTCTCAAGCATTTTCCAGGATTAGGATATTTACTTATACGTGAATAACTTTTTAAGAATAAATAATTTATAACCGTTAGTACCATATTGGAATTGTCCTCTTTGAAATATTTTGCAAAAATTGTATTTGAAACACAATAAAAATATAAAATCAAGATTTTACATTATTTTAGGCTACATTTTTTATTCGATTGGGATGAAACTTACTACAAAAACAACCTGGATCAATCGTAATAATCGTAGATGGAGAAAATTGGTCCAATGTTTTGATGATGGTGGCTGTTCCAATAAATAATTAAAAAATCGCTTAACATCCATCTCACCACCACATTAAACAAACCAAATATTGTTGAAAAGAACTTTTAAATTACTACAAGTTTTAAATAAACTTTGTGTGACTTGTTGGAAACAGGTAAAAACGTTCTAAACTGTCGAGAAACCCATGCGCCTATAATACTTATGACATCTCCATAAAACATAACTTAATTTTGAAAATATTTATTTGAGAAATAGTATAATGGGTTATTATGATGTATATATGTATGAATAGTATAATGGGTTATTATTATGATGAATGGGCCATATTTAGGACATTTATTACCGAAATTTTTTTTGTTAATTAATTTTTATTTTTTCTTGTACAACATTGATACATGCGCCATTTAAACTTGACACGTATATAAAGTCGTAGAAAGAAATTAACGCTGATATAGGTTCAGCAAAAAGAGCGGCTGTGTATTTATGTAATAATATATAGCTTAATAATTGTTGCAACAGAATTAATTAACTTTTTCCTAGCTTTAAGTATATATTTCACAAATCAAAGCGTCAATTCAAAAGTAGATATTTGTACAACATAAAAAAACCTCTACGAAATTTACCTCCTGTTGGTAATTGCCATCGGCTTTATTATTACAAGTAAGATTCATCGTTTGTAATTTTATATCTTTAGACATAATTTTTTCGATACACATATGTATAAATACATGAAAGTATCTTAACAATACATATAATATTGACGATATTAAATTAAACTTCGCGAATATTCATATATTATTATTCGAATATTCACGTAGAACTCATAGCTATATTTATAAATTATACTTGATCTGTCGTAAACATTTATATTACAATCGCACTATCAAGTTAAGAATTATTGACGAATCTTGGGTTGTTATTCGGACTGGTCAGTGTATATAATAAATATGATACACATGTGTATCCTTGATATATCAACGTATAACCGCTTTCGATTCATAACATGGTTAATTAATTCCGTACGTGAATAAACGAACAAGCTTTGCAAATTTATATTTGATAATTTTTTTTTACCTGCAAATTCAAATTACTCAAATAAGTTTGATATCGCGATCGTTGTATGATAGGTGTGAAGTAACAATGATATGACAGTAAAAACACTTTAATGCAACTTTGCATTAAACGTACTTGACTTTATGAAACAGATGTCATCACAGGCTACTTCTTGTGTTGTTTGGTGATATCATTTTATTTTATTTTCCTAATTAGGAAAGGGAATTGTTAAGCCATAATCCGGTAATTTCTCTTCTGATCTTAAGATTAATTAAAAATAATATTCTATTTAATATACCGTTATTTTTTATTTGTTAAAATTTTTTGAATGTAATATGTTTTCATAATGATTATATGGCAAGATATAACAAAAAATACGAAACTGTAAATAAATTATTTGATTACGTAGTTTATAATTGTCGTACAAAATATTATTGTCTAAACTTTCTCTATTCAAACATAAAATTCATTTCAAAAATCGTTATATATTATTCTAATTAATACCTGTAAAGGTATTTGCATCAAAATGAAACGGTGTTTGAATTGCACTAATAAAAATGTCTCACAATTTGACACTAAATTAATTAACTAACCTCGTATTATATCAGAAATATGGTTGCATGATTTCGCATAAAGAATTCTTTATCCAAGTTGTAATTTAAAAAAGAACAACAAGACAGAGTGAAACAACGTAATCATAGCAACAATGCGTTAGCCATCTCTTTTGAATTCACGAGCACAGCCTGCCAGTATTTTGTACTGTATTTACAAAACAATCAGTTTTTGGCATTTATTTCAGCAATGCTATTTTGATTACAACTGAAAACAACAGGATTTTGAGCTTATCGTATTGTTCTTTCCATTCACTACTATTACAATAAAAACAATTCCTAATCAATCGAATGCTCCCTTAAGGTTTTATAAGCCATTGAAAGTGCATATACGTGCGCATATATGTAAGTACGTAATTAGCTACATATGTACCTAAATACGCTTTTAAAACTTATAAAATCTGAATGGAGAAACCGACTTATCTACATATACACAAACTATTTTTATCCACTAACACTTCCTTCGAAAACACCCATAGTCAAAACACCCTTTTGAATTCTATCGCGACTTTTTCCATTAAAAGAAACGTAAATCAATTAAATAAATGAAAGAGAATGAAATAAAAAAAGACAATATTGTGTCAGCCCTACCTACGTACACTTTGGTTTGCTTTACTTAAACAAAGCGGTTAACGTACATAATGTAACTGGTCACTAACAGCGTGAATTTACGGTGGGCGGCGGTGCGCCATCAATGTCACAAGGTTGCGTACCCGGTTCCGCCTTCCGATAAAACTAGCCAAGTCAAGTGACAAAACACGAGCGGCAAACGTTTTAGCGCCCGTCTGACCTCGAACGAGTTGAAAGTTTCATCTTGATATATATAGTTAAATAGGACGCATAAAAGAGATTTATTTGAATCGAAAACAATTTTTGTCCCATTGTAATAATATAATGCCGCAAATATTTAAATAAATTGTTAAATTTAAATATTTCTTTTAATTGCTAGGGAACCATAATTTATTATTATATTAGCAAAAAATACAGATACCTAGATAGAAAAATATTTTTCACTCATCAATTAATAAACTATCTCCGTTCACAGCTGAATGTAGCATCTCTTAATGCGTGTATTATATATAACCCCCATAGTCACCACTTCGGGTAGAGAGCCTGGCAATCGCAGTGTGTAGTTTCTCGTACCAGTGTGGCTACTACCCATCACCGACCTGTGGTATTTTAGCTACTCGATTGCGAATATCTGTCCGCATGATAGGCAACCGGATGTTGAAACCGGGACCTTGCGGTACACTGTACCATTGAAGGCCTTAATCTTTTAAACTATACAACCGCGCGGGGTAAATATTACTTTTTTCAGTATTAGAATATTATGTTACATTTTGTTAAATTATCTCTTTGTTATTATTGTCAAAAAATATTTTCAAATGATAATTTGTACAAAAATAACTTACAACGCACTTCTTAGGTACTTTATTTTGTATAGAGTTTCATGATAAGATACTTTTGAGTACAGATACTAATTGCCAATGTTTAACAAATGTAATGTTTTGTTATCAAAAAATAATGCCCCTTGAACTGTAAGACAATAAAATACCTAGATAATTTATGAAAGTGGAAAATTTTAGCTTATTTAGAAATTGAAATCAGTTTCAATTAAAGTTAGACTTTAAAAATAATGTTTTAAAAATAAAATAACTTAGGAATTCAAATAGGAAATGTAAGTTTTTAACCGCCAGAAAGCAAAAAAATTAAAAATATTAATAAACATTTCGTGGTCGTAACAAAACATATCTAATATTATACATGCGTCTATCAATATTCATATAATATATAACAGGTGCGACGTTGGCACGAGATATCCGTCCAAGACTCACAATGTTATTATTCATTTTGGCAAGACAATAAAATATGATTACCGAATAACACGTGAATAGTTATATCAATGGACAGCCAATTGACGTAGTTAGGAACAATGATCGATATACGAGTATGTCTCTTGCAGTTTACTCAGTGCCCGCATAATTAGCGCTGATGAGATCAAGATGAAAGCCTGCCAAAGCGAATTTACTCAGGCGAGCTGAAATAAGAGTTAAATTAAAACAGTCTTTTTTAATATACTGTAAAGCTGTTGTTTCCTTCGTTTTATTACCGAAACTGCCTAATATTAACTTCGCGTCGTATTTTTTGCGGATTCTGCAAGGTGATAACTCGTTGGATTCTGCAAAGTCTTAAATGTGTTTAATATTTGTTAGCGGAGAAGGCAAGATGTTACTCGGGCGTTTCCGACGACTATTATTCAAAGATATTATTGTTACATTGCAAAAAAATATGTTTAATCTGCATCATTCTCGATGTCGACGGTGTACTGTATTAGTTTGAGTATAGTATAATGGTCATTCAAAATAAATATGTAACTTTGACTAGCAGGTCGTTTTGTTTATTTTTAATAAAATTGTCGACACCAAATAACTAAATCCACTAATTTTCTTTCCTTTAAGGTATTAGTTTTGGTTATAATACTGCTAATATTTTTGTGAATACCATTACGACCATTGGCATAGTATTATATCACAAAGCATATTGATCCGCATGTATCTAAAATATTAATAATTTAAAACATTCATATGAATGTATTGGAGGGACAAATAAACATCCCAATTTTTTTTTTAAATTTTACTTGTTTTGTATGGCACCGGTTGAATGTGCGATTAATAAGGATTCTAAAGTTATTTATTCAAACTTTTATAGAAAACAGTTCTATAGATATAGCTAAATACGTTTATAGCATTCTCAAAAACGGTTTGATCTGGAAACTTGAAAAGTGAGATGATAAATCATATTAATTCTCCGTATCTCAGTTATCGATAATCAAAAATATTCTAACGTTAATTTTAGATTGTGTACATAAAGTATTTGAATTTCATTTTAATTTTAGTTATCTTGGGGATATTATTTGAAATTTAGATTAATGGGGATTCTGAAGTTATGTATTTTAAAATTTCACGGAAAATAGTTTTAAATATATTGCTGAAATTTCTATAGAATTGTCAAAAATCGTCTGATCTAGAGACTTCAAAAGTGATATGATAAATCATATTATGTAATTATCTTGTATCTCAATTATCGATGCTTAAAAATGTTTATATGTTAATTTTTGATTTTGCACATAGAATATTGAAATTTTATATTAATTGCACTTATCGTGTGCATACAATTTGAAAGCGTAATTAATAAGGATTCTGAGGTTATTTATTTTAAAATTTTAAGGAAAGTAGTTCTAAAGATATAGCTGAAAATGCCTATCGAATTCTCAAAAACCGTTTGATCTAGAAGCTTGAAAAGTAAGATGATAAAACATTATTTCTTCCATATCTTAGTTATCGATACTCAAAAATATTTACGTGTTAAATTTGTATAGTGCACATAAAATATTAAAAATGTCATGTATGTGGGGATATTATTTGAAAGACTAAGTTATAATTTTTTTTCAAAATGTTGTTTAACTTTTCCAATTCTTGTACCATTATATACGTATTCATGTGTTTACTTAATTTTAAAATGTATTTGATATATTTTCAGATTTGACTTAATTGACCTTATGAAAGTGTTTTCTGTGCTTATATCAGTATTGATTATTATTGGAGGCTGTCAGAGTTTAGATTTTATAAAAATGAATTTAAAATATATTTGAACAAGTTACCTAGTGCAACGAAATTAAGTAGCTGCCACGATAAAAAGATTTAGCGGCACACAGCGATGTTCTAATTATTTGCAAGTTATTCCATACTGCCCGCTTGTAAATGAATATCTATATATTAATACGTGAAGCAAAAACTTTGGACCCCTTTTTACGAAAATTGCGCGGACGGAGGAGTATGAAATTTGGCATACTTATAGTTTATATGTAGGAGAAGTGCAGAACGCTAATATTTTTCAATAATAATGCTTATAAAATACATTAAATCAATAAATAAAACATTACACACACTACCATGCATTTGACACACACATGTATATACATACAATAGACATATTAGTAGTCTATAGTTTTATTTTTCCGCTGGCTTTCCATTGTAGTTTATCTGCCAGACAGTTCGCAAGTTATCGTGCTTCAACTTTGTTATTTTCTCATATATATTAGTAAAAGATGTTATCTTTTATCTAGAATTACAGTTGTTATCATTAAATGTAACATTATTAATAATAATCATAATATTAATACGTGAAGCAAAATCGTTGTACCTCTTTTACGAAAATTACGCGGACGGAGGAGTATGAAATTTGGCACAGTTAAAGTTTGTATGGAGGAGTACGGAAAGCTAAAATTTTTATATAATAATGCATTAGAAACACATTAAATTAATAAAAAAAGCATTACACATACTACCATGCGTTTGACACACACACACACACACATGTATATACACACATATTGACATATGATTTGTCCATAATTTTATTTTTCCGCTGGTTTTTCATTGTAGTTTATCTGCCAGACAGCTTCTAAGTTATTGTGCTTTAACTTTGTTATTTTCCCATACATAGTAGTAAAAAATTTTACCTTTTATCTGAAATTAGAGTTATTACGATTTAATAAAATATTATTCAATTTTGTAAATGTTAATAATAACCATAATTTAAAGGTTAATAATAACCAAAATCTTAATATGCGAAGCAAAATCTTTATACTCCTTTTTAGAAAATTACGCGTCCAGAGGAGTATGAAATTTGACACAGTTAAAGTTTATATGGAGAAGAGTGCTGAAAGCTAATATTTTTACATAGAACGAGATATATAGATTTTTATTAGAAACACATGCGTTTGACACATACACATATGTACACATATATGTACTATTTTGTTTTTAGTTGAAGTCTATGGTCAAACTGAGATTAATATTATTTGTCTATAGTCTTACTGAATGTCAAAAATAATCATAATTATGATAATGTCATATTCATAGTTTGCTTCGCATACACATATTAAAAGACCAAACGCAAATTTAAATAATATTAATAGTTTACAAATGAAGAAGTAATTTTTAGAGATACATATAAATGTGCACTAAATGTAATTCCAAGACTTTTTCATAGTTGTGATTGTGGATTAATGGATTTACAATGCAGGTTTTGCAAAGCGAAACGTTTTGAATCTGAAGTTATTTTAAGTGACAGGACTGAATTCACTTAATGTTGTCATAAGGGTAAAGTAATATTACGGCCCTTAAGTCAAAATGAATATTTTAAATCATTGTATTATGGACTTATTTCAAATGAACCTTCAATCAAAAGTAAGGCAAAAAATTATTTTGAAAACATTCGCAAATATAATTCATCATTTGCTATGGTTAGCTCAGAAGCTAAAATTTGCAGGGAGTTACAAGTGGAGTGTATCATTTCAAAAACATGATGTTTTTATCACAAATCAGGTTCAATGAATGCGGCATATGGTCGCTCACCATGTTGTGCGCAATTCGATTTTTTTGATATCGACACTATCAATTATATATTATCAGTTATAGATTCCAACAACATTTTAATCAAACATGCAATAACAATATAATGCGCAAAATATCTCTTGAATTGGAACGCAGTAATCCTTTGGTTCGGTCATTCATTGCAAATAAAAAATATTACTGTCACAGAGTTGAAAATAAAAAAAAGAAATTTGTATGCTCATTAAAGTATATCATGATTTAAATCAACGCCATTTCAATGATGCAGGTCAAACTGATGTAGCAGTAATATTTAGTACAGTTGATGGTGAGCCACCTTTAACGAAATATGATTTCATTTTCAAAATTAATAATTAATAGTATCATCAAAAATATCTCAATTTTAAATTCATCATTAGACCCTTGCACATCCATTACTTTTTTTAAATGGTGATACTGGGTGGCATATCAATATTCCTCATAACGTACCAACTATATCAAATTCAAGAGCAACTAGAAAAAAATTAGCCATACTTCAGTATGCAGCCTATCGACTTGCGATTAGAGAAGATTTCAGCATGTAGCATCATTCACAAAAAATTATTTCTGCAGTGGATAGTTGATATGTATGTAAGAATAGAGGGCTGAAGATTACATTGCATTTGACAAAATCAAACAATTCTTAGATCTGAAGTTTACGACAATTTACCAGACTATATAGAATTGAACATCAATGCCAGTAATCTTGGCCGTAGAATAATTTTACCATCTTCGTTCAATGGATCTCCAAGAAATATGTATCAGAATTATTTAGATGCAGTATCATTTATAAAACATTTCGAAAAGCCTTCTTTATTTATTACAATGATTTGCAATCCAAGTTAGCCGGAAATAATTAACAATGTTGTTTTCGGTGAAACTGCTAATTTTATAGCTGATATTATTATTCGTGTATTCAGGTTTTTTGAAAACATCAATGAGGGCCTTTTACAAAAAAATATCTTTGGTAAATTGAAGCACTCATTTATACAATCGAGTTTCAAAAAAGAGGATTGAAAAACATCCTAAATTACATAAATATGTTGTCAAACATATGATGCCTGGTCCATGCGGAGTAATTAACCCTAATTATGTATGTATGAGAGACGGAAAATGTAAAAAAGATTATTTAAAACGTTTTAATGAATTTACATGTGAATCAAAATGGACATCCATTATACGGTGTAATAATGCTACGCATGCAAAAGTTCGCGGTAGTTGTCTTGACAATTGGTACGTTGTACCATACAATCCATATTTACTTGCCAAATTTAATTGTCATTTAAACGTTGAAGTTTGTACTTCAGACAAAAACGTTAAATACATAAATAAATACGTATATAAAAGCCATGACAGTGCATCTGTTGAATTAGATTCAGGGAGAAATGAACAAGGTCAAAATGTACAAATTGATGAAGTTACAAATTTTTTAATTGTTCATTATGTCATATCAACAGAAGCCGTATGGCGCATCTATGAATTACCAACGCATTTTCAGTCACATGTTACCGTCAGATTTGATATACATTTACCGCGTAGACAGAATGTGTACTTTCGAGAAGGGCAAGAACGTCAAGCAATTGAAAACATAAGATACACAAAATTATTAGCATTTTTTAAATTTAATCGGTCAGATCCATCAGCAAGAGAATAAAAGTATATTGAAATTCCTTTTTGGAATCTTTCCAAGATTCCCGAAAAAAATGGAAGAAAAGAACCCGTGGAGGTGACAAAATCATTGTATGCATGTATGTAGTATCACCAAGATACATCGAAGTTTTCCACTAACGATTGCTTTTATTACGTGTCTGTGGTTCAAAATCATTTGAGGATGTTAGAATATCTATATATTAATACGTGAAGCAAAAACTTTGGACGCCTTTTTACGAAAATAGCGCGGACGCAGGAGTATGAAATTTGGCATACTTATAGTTTATATGTAGGAGAAATAATATTCTAATATTTTTCAATAATAATGCTTATAAAGTACATTAAATCAATAAATAAAACATTACACACACTACCATGCATTTCACACACACAAAGTATTATATTACACGCAAACATACGACTCTTTGGTCAAATTATTTCTTTTGTTTATCATTTTGTCTATACACATAGAGTACTGAAATAGACATAGAGTACTGTCTTATATGTTTACTTTGGTCTTACTGAATGTCAGGTTAGCGCAGAAACTGTCAAAATAAAAGCCCGCATTTTTTAAGTTACAACAAAAGACATGGCTGTATGGTCTAGATTCCTTTGCCTTCCGTCTTTGTAGGGAAAAAATGTAACAACTAAAATTATTGAATGTCTAACAGAAAAGTTTTATTTGCCTCATTTTGCATTTAATATAAAAAATACCACGTGAAATACCGCTCGCTTATACAAATTTGTGTAATATAAGTTCTGTAGCAGCAATCTAACAATATCTTAACAATATCATCATACAGGTAAAAAAGTATATAATTTGTTATTGCTGGTTCAAAGCAATTATTGTATTTTTAATTAATGCTATAAAAATCTCTCTTTTTTCGATTTCAGTAATTTCATATACTTACAAGAAAATTAAACCTGTTGTTGCTGGTTCAAACATCATTGGTATTTTTTATTGTGGAGACTAATAAAATCTTTTTCTCTTCTTGATTTTAGTAATTTCCTGAAAGACCTTTCATTATGCCTCGACGTAGAACATTAACGGGTCGGAGTGAAAGACAAAGAAGAAGGAATTATCCTTATCCAAATATTGTTAACATTATACAGAATGAAGAAGTGATTTTGGGAGATACATTTAAATGTGCACAAAATGTCACTCCAAAAGTGTTTTTAAGTCATGATTGTGGATTAATGGATTTAGAGTGCAGGTTTTGCGATGCGAAACATTTTGAATATGAAGTGACATTAGGCGACAGAACTGCATTCACTTCGTGTTGTCATAAAGGTAAAGCAATATTACCACCATTAAGTCAAAATGAATATTTCAAATCATTGTATGATAGACTTACTTCTAATGAACCTTTAACAAAAAATCAGTCGAAAAATTATTTTGAAAATATTCGGAAATATAATTCATGTTTTGCTATGGTTAGCTCAGAAGCCAAAGTTTCCGAGGCAGTTACAAGTGGAGTGTATCATTTCAATATACATGATGTTTTTTATCACAGATCTGGTCCAATGACTGCTGCATATGGTCGCTCACCATGTTATACGCAATTATATTTTTATGATGTTGACATTGCTATCAATTATAGATTACAAGAACGTTTTAATCAAACATGTAACAACACGCAGTAATCCTTTTGTGCGGTCATTCATTGCAATGAAAGATCATTGTCAGAGAGTCGAAAATCAAAATAAAGATATTTGTATGCTCATGAAAGCAAATCATGATTTGGATCTACGCCGCTTCAATGATGCAGTTCAAACTGATGTAGCCGTAATATTTAATACGGTTGATGGTGAGCCACCTTTTGAACGAAATATGATTACTTTTTCAAAAGTTAATGGTGTAATTAAAAATATTTCAGTTCTGGATTCATCATTAGATCCTTTAGCGTACCCACTACTTTTTCCCAACGGTGATACTGGGTGGCATGTCAATATTGCACATAATGTACCAACTACATCTAATTCAAGAGCACCCAGAAATAAATTAACCATGCTACAGTATGCAGCCTATCGACTTGCAATTAGAGATGATTTCAGCATGTTACACCATTCGCAAAAATTGTTTCTGCAGTGGATATTTGATATGTATGTGAGAATAGAGGGCTCACGATTACATTTCATTCGACAAAATCAAAATATTTTTAGGTCTGAAGTTTACAACAATTTAACAGACTACTTAGAATTGAACATGAATGCCAGGAATGTTGGTCGTAGAGTAATTTTACCATCTTCATTCAATGGATCTCCAAGAAATATGTATCAGAATTAATTAGATGCAATGTCAATTGTACAAAATTTCGGAAAATCATCTTTATTTATTACAATGACTTGCAATCCAAGTTGGCCAGAAATAGTTAACAACATTGGTGTAGGTGAAGCTACTAATTTTAGACCTGATATTATTGTGCGTGTATTCAAGTCAAAGTTGAAAGCATTTAAAGAGGGCCTTATACAAAATCATATCTTCGATAAAGTTGAAGCACTCATTTATACAATTGAATTTCAAAAAAGAGGATTGCTTCATGCTCACATTTTACGCACTTTAAATGAGCAAGATAAAATTGTTAATGCTATAGATATTGATGAAGTTGTATCTGCGGAGATTCCTCACATTGAAACACATCCAACGTTACATAAATATGTTGTAAAACATATGATCCATGGTCCATGCGGAGTACTTAATCCTAATTATGTATGTATGAGAGATGGAAAATGTATAAAAGAGTATCCAAAACAATTTAATGAAACTACATGTGAATCGTTAAATGGGTATCCATTATATAGAAGTCGTGATAATGGTATTAATGCAGAAGTTCGTGGTAGTTGCCTTGACAATCGGCATATTGTACCATACAATCCATATTTACTTGTTAAATTTAATTGCCATATAAATGTTGAAGTATGTACTACAGTCAAAAGTGTCAAATACATTTATAAATATGTGTATAAAGGCTATGACAATGCATCTGTTGAACTAGAGTCTGGTGGAAATGAACAAGGTCAAAATATAGAAATTAATGGAGTTACCAATTTTTTAATTGGTCGTTATGTCGGATCAACAGAAGCCATATGGCGCATCTATGAATTACCAATGCATTTTCAGTCACATACTATAATCAGACTTGATATTCATTTACTGCGTCGACAGAATGTATACTTCCGAGAAGGGCAAGAACGTCAAGTAATTGATAATGAAAGACAAACAAACTTATTAGCATTTTTTGAGTTGAATCGATCAGATCCATCAGCACAAGAGTATAAATATATTGAAATTCCTATGCATTATGTGTGGGATGATTCCCGAAATAAATGGAAGAAGAGAAGCCGTGGAGGTGATAAAATCATTACAAGGATATATGTAGTGTCACCAAAAGATATCGAACTTTTTCACTTACGATTGCTTTTATTACATGTCTGTGGTCCGAAATAATTCGAGGATGTTAGAACATACAATGAATTTTTATACCCTTCTTTTGTTGAAGCGTGCCATGCATAAATGAATCAAAAGAATTACATTCACCAAAACAAATGCGGAATTTATTTGGTTACATTTGTGCAATAAATGTGCCAGCCAATGCATTAGCGTTATGGAATGAATTTAAAGTATATCTTAGTGAAGATTTTCTAAGACTTTACAACGAAGAAGTATCCTTTAATAGAGCTCTATTAGAAATTGTTGATATTTTGAATGTTCATAATTTGTCCTGTCAAATTCTTGGTTTACCAGTTTCCACATACTCGCAGAGAATAGAAGAAGAAAATACTATTAACGTGATAGAACAAGAGATGCTGTTTTGTGAGTATTATGAAAGTGCAAATATTGAACAGCGTAATCTTATTGATCAAGTTATTCGTGACATTTTGTATCATGATACTGGATCCAATGTTTTTTGTTTAACCACTCACGCTGGTTGTGTCAAAACATTCACTCAAACAGCATTAATTCACAAATTAAATTCGTTTAATCTTCGTTGTATTCCAACTGCGTTCAGTGGCATAGCTTCAACTTTATTACTTGGCGGTAGGATTTTACATAATGTGTTTAAATGACCTATACCCATTTTAGAAAATTCTGTATCAAATATTACTGCAAATATTATAATATATAAATTATAATATGATAATTATTGATGAAATTTTTATGTGTCCTTTGCAAGTGTTGAAAATTATAGATAGATTATTGCGTGATCTATGTGATGAAAACGATAAACATAGAGTGTTCGGAGGAAAAACTATACTTCTGTGCGGTGTAATCCCACATGGATCACGTGGAACTTTAATTTAAAATTGTGTTACAAGTTGGCATGAATTTCCTAATTTTCATAAAGCTACATTTATTCGAAATATGAGAGCTTTACCAAATGAAATAGAATTTGTAGAATTCTTGAAAAAAATTGGTAATGATGAGGCCCCACAATTCCCTCAGTTTGGTAAAAATGTTATTGAAATACCTCATCAATTAATAGGAGATAAAACAATATTATTGATGAGGTGTATGGAAATATTTCCAATAACATACCCTCAGAAAAAATATTGAACTCTGTTATTTTAGCACCTACAAATTACGATTGTACTTTGATTAATACTGATATACTTAATCAAATTCCTGGTGACCAGCGAACATATCATAGCTATGATAAAATAATTTGTGATAATGACAATGACATCAATAACTATCAGGTAGAGTTTTTAAATTCATTGTCTATTAGTGGTTTACCACCGCATAAGCTAGTATTGAAAGTTAATTGCATAGTTTTATTGATCAGAAACTTAAATACTAAGGACGCATTTGTCAATGGAACAAGAATGCGCATCAAATTTATGCATCGAAATTCAATAGATTGCGAAGTTTTAACTGGGACCGCACGCAGTAAGAGAATTTTGATTCCACGTATAAATTTAACCTACTCTGGAACTATTTTACCGTTTAACTTTGAAAGAACACAATTTCCTATAATACCTGCATTTGCGATGACAATAAATAAGTCTCAAGCACAAATATTCCAAAAGGTTGGAATTTTTGAAACCGGCCAGTTTTCACACATGGGCAATTGTATGTCGCAGCAAGTAGAGTCCGTTCATTCGATGGTTTAAGGTTTTATATTTCCGAATATAACGGTCAAGGACGTTTAGCAAACGATGAAAGAGATTTTACAAAAAACATTGTTTTCAGAGAAGTTTTAAATCGTTAATTATGTTATCGCAATATGCGATAAAAAATGCTATTCAGTGGAGAGCATTTTTTACCGCATAATTTTTTTATTTCGCATCATCTTACAGCATGTTCTGTTTCAATATATATTTTTTAAAATAGGTTTTCTTTATTTTTCTCCTTTTTGAATTCCATATAATTTATTTTTTTTAAATAGGAAAATAACAGCGTTGGGGAAATCTGTGGTTATAGTAGTATATAGTCTTTGACAATAGAACCTTAATAATGTTTGAGCATTATATTTTAATAATTTATATTAAATAACTTATAATTTAAATTTATTATGGTCGAATTTCGACCACTGGGCGACCACTAGTTATCATAATCACCTCTGCAGTTATATTCACTTACTATTATAATTGATGCTGACAAACGACACACACTAGCGCCGTTGGCTATATGATATTTAAGTTTAGGCCTTCCATTTTTATTTGTAGGCAAACAGTTTCTCATTACGGTTTGATGAGAACGAAGGAATATTCACACTGCATCTCTAATTAATGAATTTTAGCAAGTTTCCTCTCTATTCGATTAATTTATGAGTTATCCTTTTATTACTAGTGAAAAAAATAAATCTTATTTATATTAATTGAACTTCGATACATTTAAGAGAAATACCATCACATTTTATTTAAAATATCACACTTTCCTTATTAACAACTTTGTATCATATTATAGATTTACATTATAGCGATATTAATAGTAAGATTTATTTTTAAATCATCTTATTGCTAGTTTAAGTACCAGACCATTATAGTGTAAATATGATTAGTCTTTATTTTTTGAGTTTATTAAAAAGTTAATTAGCATAAATTTCAAGTCTAGTATCGACCAATTATCGACCCGAAATAATTGAATACACTTATTTTACTCTCTTTGAAATATTAGTCTAGATTATTTTGCCAACATTTTTGTAAATACCATTACGAGCATTCGCGTAGTAGTATGTGATAGGGCATATTAATCTGCCCGTATCTGAAATGTCAATCCTTTAAAATATTCGTATTTGATTTAAAATATAACCTTTACCTCATTGACAACTTTGCACCATAATTATATATTTATATTACAGCGATATTAATCCTGAGATTGTGTTTTAAATTATCATACTGTTAGTTTAATAATTATTCTTAGTTTAAGACCATTCAAAGCTCTCATATGACTCGTCAACCGATAAAGTCTACGCAGAACCATGAAAAAGTTAGTTATATTAAAATTTATGTAAATAATCGTAGGGTATTTATACTCGAATTATTTACATCAACTACAGTTTTTCGCCAAGAGCAAATTCTACCCTCTCCTTTTTCCTTGAATCATATTTTATAAAATTACTAAAATAAGTAATTTCACGTATTTACAAAATAAATAGTTTCAAGAATTAGATAGAGCGAATAATAAAGTGATACATTTAAACCATTCATGCGACAACAGAACCCGCTAGTCAAGTTAAGAACTGTGTCACGTGCACGGAGGTCATGAAGCGATATTGCGATGAAATGGCTGATGACTTTACAATTTCTTTATAACAAATAATTTGTTCAAATAACACTCGGCCTATGGTAACATAAGGTCGTAGCATTAAATAAATTATGTAACTAATATATTGTCAAAATCATTTACTAAAACAACTGTTTGTTACGGACATTAAACAATAATTGGCTCGTAAAGCATTAGGAGTTTTAGTCATCTGTTACGACTATTTTGCTTCCCATGCTTAAACGGGTATAAAGCCGTAGTCGAATTGTTTCAAAGTCCTAACAAAAAACATTTTTGAAGTCATACTTATTTAGGCGCGGTATGGAAAATGACGAGGGTAAAATTTAATAAATAGGGAATGAAGTTGGCACGATGCAACAAAAAACCGACACATTGAAGTTGATTACTAAACATATATTTACATAGTTTACTTGATATTTAAATAGTCCAATATCTTATTTTTCTGCTTGTTTCTATTGTAAGTTAATTATCTATCAGACTGTTTCGAATTCGGTATATATTTATGCATTATAAATTATTAATTTTTAAATATTTAAAATTAATAAATTAAAATAAATTTTCAGCACATTCATATTTTTTCATTATCAAATTAAATTTAATTAATGTAAAATTTCAAAATTTGGAAGCAGTCTAGCCCATGAGTAGCTTACAATGGAAAGACAGCAGAAAAATAAAATGGTTGACAACCCGTCTGTCAAATATTTTTAAATTATAAGTTTAAAATTTAATTATTTCATTGAATTTCGATTTTACCAATCGCATTTGTAATCACGCTGTATTCCTTTTATTATTTTATTTCAATTCATTACAATTTGCATGCTAAATAAAGTTATTCTTGTATTATGCCAAAAAAGCATAGCTTCCAACCCACGTACATAAGAACACACAACATTTATTTAGTTTCATTTTCTATCTAAAAAACTGTCAAGCATAATAGAACTCGCACTGGGGAGTTGAAAAGAGTGCCTGATATTCATATTATATTAATATTAATATTTCATAACGTTAATACGTTGTCTACTGTATTATTCGCAGGCGTGGAAATTGGTGCATATTTCCAAAAACTGACATCTGGAATCATCGCTGTAACATTCATATCACATTTGCGTAGGCTAAACTACACATTTTTTCATAATTTTAATCTCGGTAGTTTTGGAAATAAGGGTGGACGATATTTTTGAACATTTTTTATTATGTTCTTTAGTAGCAAAACTTAGTACCTAAAATTATGAAAAAAATAGATTTTTGAGACTCTTATAACTTGCCATTTAAATTTATATCCCACATTGAATACAGAATTAAAAGAAAAACTTTGAGTACTTAATTTGAAACGACCCTTCCTTAAAACTTTCAAATCAATATTTTTCAGTATTAGTTTGTGATGTGTTTTATTACTGTATCAAATTTTAATTTGCTACTTCAAGCCGTTTCCGAGAAAAATGATGGTGATAGGCAGAGGGGCAGATATGTGATTGATCTTGTAGGTGTTTTTGAGATATGGAACTCTGAATGAAAAACTAATTTAATAACATTAAAAAAATGTTCCATAATGGAACATTTACTTACCATTAATTATACGTTAGCGATTCGATGTCCAGAGAATTATCATGACTAAATTTCAGTTATATCAAAACAACAGTTATTATTTTCTAGGTATGCTGCGTATGAAATAGTACTTTTTCCTTAAATAAGTTTCTGAATATCTTTAAGTAAAATTTAGAATCTACTTTCTTATTAGGAGGCAGTAAAACATCAAAATTTTATTCATCCATTTTGCTTAAAAAGAAATTTAAAATGTATTGTTTTATAAATTGAATCGGCGTTACAAATATACCTAACACCTGTAGAATTGGAAAGGAGCAATCTGTTCACTAGCCAATATAAGAAAAATTAATAAAAGCTAGTCGAACGGAAAAAATATGCTAATCAAAGCAAAAGGGTTCCTTCGTGTTAAAATTTTAATGTATAAGAACTGCGGAAATACGAAGAAAATTGTAAAAATTGTGTGGAATATTGAATAAGCGCTCGCATCATTTTAAATATTTAATTATTCATTCAAATTCTTTCATTTAATCGAAACATCTATTTGGTTCGACACCAACGCCTCGCACCCCTCAAATATGCTAATTTGAATTTCTGTTTTGCAGCGTATTTGAAACTAAGGTTACGTTAGATTTAACGCAGGCTCGGAGAAAAGGGACATTTTTATTTGAAATCTTAATTGGGTTTTGCTATTGGGAGAGAATCTACCGCACGTTCCGTCTTCCGCCTACACAGCGAGGGTTAGGTACTTACTTCAAACTTTCGATATGCACACGAAACGGTGAATCCGAAGCAATTTTACTTCCTTGTAAGGTAGTCTTTTCGTATAAATTATTCGAAGGAACCGTGGGGATTATTTTTCCCCTTGAAATATTGAATTTCAACGGGCTAGCTTTTTGAATATTTCTTAAAGTACACTTCATTTGACTTATGTAAGAGTTTCAGAGAAAAATAAAAGTAACAAGAATTAAATCTGCACCTCGTACGAATAAGAATTTCTGCGCAAATTTCCTTTACCTTCATGTTACATATATTATCCCTCATTTGTCGCACCAACATAATATTTTTTTACAATTTTATTTTACAAGGAACATTTTCTGTCATAAAATATTGTGCACAGGAAATAACCCATTGGCGACTGCAAAATAAAACTGAAATAATATAACGGAGAATTCGTAAAACAGATGAAAAAAAAATCGACGCGAAATTAGAATTGATGGGCGAGTTTTGCGGCTGCCTCCATCTGCGGGACATAGCGCCGCGCACCGCCAGACATTAGTGGATCGTCAAAGCTTCGTTCGAGAGAAAATGCCATCTGCGTTATTATTTCCACTAAACTTAAAATATAAGAGATTTTGGACAAAATTTATGTAAATCAGGATTGACTCAAAATTTTAGACAAAGTCGTTTGCGCGCCTTCCGAATGTAGGAATTTAATTTGTTTTGGCGCCTTGTTGATTTTTGAGAAAGTTACTGTAATCAGTTTCTGGAACATCTGTGTGCATTAATTTGACGATGCTTTTATTGGGGTGCATATGGGTGAAAATGTGTTCGTTTTCTACAAGAATTTATGGTGTGGGTAACGAATTTTATTATAATGTGATTAGTAAAACCTATGGACTTGTAGTTTCGTTAGAATTTTCAGACATATGATATTTATTTGTAATTTATTATATGAAAAATGTTAGCCAAGTACGAGTCTCGCCAATAGGGGATTCCATATTCCTTTGAAGTGAAATTACTTTATTTATCTAAAAGTCATCGCTAATATAAACTCTTAGCGTAAAGAATATTTAATGATACTTAATGTAATTAAATTCGGGGAACATATCGTGTGTATTTATTAAAACTAGTACGTCCAGAATTATCGTTGTCGTTTTCCTACAAACTTTATCAATTTAGAAACCTTTTTTCCATTTTTGAATTTTTGCCATGAGATACGTGCGAATTAATATGCTTTATTAATATGCCAAATATCAAATTTTTATATTAAGCGGTTTTGAGAAAAACTGCTATGGCAGACGGAAAGACTGATACGTAACTTGTCTTATGAGGATTTTCTTTTTCTTTTCTGAAGTACGGAATCTTTAAAATTAAAACTTGCATACTACAAGACTAATTAGTGACAAAGTAATATATTTTTATTTTTAAAAAGTATTTTTTTCTGTTGGTTTTATAAAATTTTATAGGACTTGGCACCCATTTAGGTCTTAATTCTCCAATCGGTCAAACCAACATACACACTTTTTCTGTTTATCCTTTTGCACATGGCGCTTTTATTACCACAAATACTATATTAGGGTATTGCTTTTATGTTTTTCGTAAGAAAAATACATCGTAATAGCACAAGTGAAATTGGAAAAATGCAGTGTCCCCGTTTCAAACAATTGGTTTTTGTTTTTCAATATTTTCGTTCATCATAAATTTTAATTAAGTAAAAAAAAATTAATACGAATTATTACAACTAAAGTTCAAGAATTGCATGTGTTAATGTTACGTATTTTAAAACCTGATGCCAAGTAGATAGATAGGAATTAATGCATATTTATTTATATAAGTAAAACTAAGCATGACCACTACGTATACTAAGCGACTGCATAAATATTTTAATTATTGTTCATAATAAATATCAAAAAATATTTGTTTGAAATTTTTATTGGGAAAAAATTAGCAACTCATCGTGACTGTATAATTTCTATTGTTTTTATAAAGTGGCAGGTATTATAATTATCAATAATTTATATTAATGTCAGAAGCTACTGGATTAATTGTGGTGAAATGTTTATAGATTGTGTATGCTATGGAATACTAAAACTTATACAAAAATCTACTGGGTAAGAGTAGAATTCGGATTACAAGGATTTTGTACAAACTTAACTACTTAGAAAATATATTAAAAAATATTTTTTCTATGTCTTTACGTGATTTAACTCCGTCTTCCTGCCTTCCTATACAATTTAATCGCAATCTCTCTTAAACTGAATTATTTGTGGTGCTTTGATGTACAATCTTTGCTAATTATCCACCTGAAAGTGTTGTCATACAATGAAACCTAGGTCGTGGTAAACAATTTAAATAAAGTAGAAATAATACTACGTCATGTAGTTTCATTTAATTGTGGATGTTAAATTTCATTAAAATCCGTATTGGAGATTTCGCGTGATTGAAAAAAAATTAACAGACAGACAGATAAACATTCTAAAAACAGGTTTTCCCTCTTCTATTGCCATTCCATACGTTAAAACAATCACACTTTTTAAAATATTTTCTTCATACAGAATTCATCCTGTTAGAGTTTTATTATATTATGTGGATGGTATGTTTTTCACAGGCATAAAAATGATGTTAATGTTTTAAAAAGTATGAAATATAAAAAAATCGTTATTGTTATTTTATAAATTTTAGGTAAACTTCTTTCACAGGTTTAAAAATAATGTCAATATTCCAAAAATTATCGAATTAAAAGTTATAAAATTTATACTTTGAGGAAAAGTACCTACCTACTTTTCCTACTATGAACAAGTATTTTAAAATAAAACTAAGACTATCGTTTCCATTTTTCATTATTAAATAGTTTTTGCGATATACTGAATTTTTAATGGGCGCGCAATTTGTTCGTCTGCTCTAATTCCGCAACCATGAGCTTCAAAAATCTGAGAAAAATTGAGTTACCTAATATTGTAACTCAATTTTTGTATATTCAACTTTGAAATGGACTTTTGCTAATTTGTATACCTAATTTTAGTGAGAGACCCTAATTTACTCATATTTGTATTCCCATATGCAATTGGGCAGTTTTTTTGTATATATCTCCAGTCTTATATATTTCTTCAAACTTCTCACGTATTTCGTGTTTTCGAAAAAACTTGGTTAGGGTAGGTCCTTGTTTGAAAGTCACACTCTCGTTCGTATAGCGAGACCAGGGTGTGGCGAGGGGTTGCACGGCGCTTAAGCGATTAGTACATTATGAGCCCAATAATATAACAATTTTATGAGCCCCGATAATAAAATAAAAAAATTAAATTTTGTTCTAACGATACTGAAACATTTGTACAGTTTAGCGTCAGTGGGAAAGCACGTGCACTACGACCGTATATTGATTAAATCAGTTAATAGGTTTTTTATGGAAACGAAAGTTCTATTAGTTACATATGACATTATTAATTAATGGATACCAAACTTAGTTAATACGTAACCGCTAGATCTGTAACTATTATTCCATAAGTGTTTGTGTATTTGTATGGAGAAAATTACATTTGGGGTTGCACTTTCGTGATAATCACAGAGACTCATAATTTCTATACGGACGTTTGCAAAATATGTTGCGAAGCCAAATCATAAAAGCTTCAAATTCTTTTTTACCCTTGAAATTGTATTGAAGACTATACGTCTTGAATTTTTCAAATTACTATTGACGTAAATTATCATCGAAGCATTGACCCCTTCCATTTGTGTTCTGGACATCGGAGTATTTTATTTTGTTTACAATATAATGCTTAACCAAAAGCAAATGAAGAAAGCGTTACAACGAGAAATGTAGATAACAAAATACAGTGAATCAAACTCCAAACGTCTGAACTGATACTGATACAGATTCTTAATTTTTATTATTTAATATAAGTTATGTGTGAAAGTGACGATCGAAGATATTTCTTGTTATGTGAGATTGAAGATATATTATAGAATTTATAAACAATGAAGACAGCAGGTGGCGTGATTATGTTTCGATGATTTAGTTCTGATGTTAAATCTAATAAGACACATTAATTTGAACTTTAACAAAATCAGTGTGCGATGATGAAGTTTGAAGATGGTAACAAGAACACTTCAGTGATAAGAAGTAAACTCATCGAGTTGGAACCTGTTTGATTCACCTTGATGTAGCAAAGAAGTTAATATGTCAAATAGGTAGATAAGTATATACGGATACATATAATATAATTTAAACCTTTGATCCGCAAATCCAGATCTTGCGGGGTGCATTGCCTGCCTAAAACCTGGGACTTGAAGTTCTGCTATTTTTAAATTAGTATTATCACGTCGACTCTCTGACTTTGTGTTGAGTGAACGTGGTATTATGCATTTTTATTTAAATTTTCACTCCGAATAATTTATTTTAATTTTTCTCCGGTAGCGACTTAGTCTCAACTCTTAACTCCAGATTTCAATTCTTCAGCCTGATGCTTCAGTTGTGAGGTTTCTTTTGTGAATGTTAATTTACATCACAGGCATTGACCAATCAATGTGAATAATTCTTTTTTTATTTAAATGACTACATGTTATGAGAAACTGGTTAGAAATTGGCCATAGAAATTATAGGAATTTCTCAACAATGTACAGCGCAGGTATCGTGAGTTTGGATGATATAAATCTAGTGATAATCTAGTAATAAAGTCTCTAAAATATGGATACGATTAAGGGCGGTAGAATTCGTCCCTTTAGCAAAATCGGAGTGCAATGATGGAGCCGGAAGTTGTTGATAGGTACTTTTTACTGATGAGGAGTAAACTTATAGTGTGTGGGCTCATTTCGTTTCCATTCAGGTAAGCAAGAAGATAATAAATGCAATAGTTAGATAAGAAGGTAAAGGTACACAAAAAGGTATGAAGTAACTAAGTTATTATTTGGTAGGTAAATAAGTCAGTAAAGGTAAAACTAATGCACGAATTGACCAAACATTAGTTCGTAGTTAGGTAGATAAGTAAGCATATACAGATATATACAATGATATGTAGCAACTAGTAGGTATAATAGCAGATAAAGTAAATAAAGATATTTACTGGTTTAAAGCACTGAATATGGTGCATTCAAAAGGGGGAATATGATTTATATGTCTATATATATACAAATACATATATATATATATATATATATATATATATATACATACATATATATATATACATATATATATATATATATATACATATATACATATATATATATATATATATATATATATATATATATATATATGTGCGTGTGTGTGCGCGTGTATGTGTGTTTTTGTGTTTTTGTACGTACAGACACATGAACACATTAAGTTCATTAAATACTGCCAACGTCTTTTTCGATTTCATAAATGAGATATTATTGATGTTGAATTCATCGCAAGTTCGTAAAATTCTGGGTGACATGGGATGATATAGGTTTTAAAAATAGGAAAAATAAAACAATTTCACAAAAAAAATTGAACTGACTTTAAATAATCACCCAGTGAAAAGCGCATTGAAAAGTATAAAATAATGAAAACAGGAGAACTAAGTTGGAACTTTTGCGGTACAATATAGTTTCCGGAAAGAAATATATTTGCAAAATATTGTTACTGCTAGAGATTTTGAAATCGATACCAAATGAAATGTAACACTCATCTGTGTGTGTAGGTGTGAATATACTTATAAATATCAGAAATAAGAGGAGGGTCGTGGATAGAGGAGGATACTGGTGTGAATGTCAGAGAGGAGAGAAGCGTCGATTCTTTGATTTCGAGTCGAGTGAACGTAGAGTTAAAAGGAGAATAAGCAACATTATTTGAATTTATCCTCAAAATAATGGTAAATGAAAATCTACATTTTATTTTACAATAAAGTATTTAAAAATTATTCAAAATATAATACCAACCTCGTTTATAGAGCTTGTGTAAGACTAGTTACGCTCTGAATGCCTAAACGAAATTATTTGTTAGCGCCGGAACTTTTGAAAGTGGAATTATGTTAATATGAAATTATTATAAGCGAAATTGCTTCGAAGACACCATACGTCTATAAAAAAGGCCACGATGCAATTTCAGACATCGACCTAATAACTAAGCCATTTTTCATTAATAATTTAAAAGCTTTCCTCTCGCAAAAATAGCGTTAATAGAGGTTTACGATGTCTACCCCTTACGCGATGCATGAATTAGATTTATTTAGACTTTATACTAACTGGTTCACGGGAATTTATGTCAATTTTTAAACGCACTTCCATGGAGTTCAAGGCCTCGGTGTTTTGCTGAATGATACATGTAGGTTCCAATAGTTTACTACGCAGTTATAAACCGAAAGTTTTGAATCTGTCTATATGAGATATAGAAGATAATTGTGTAATGAATTTGTGGCACAGCTTTCTATGACACAAAAAGCTAAATTTGACTTTATGTTATGCAATAAAAATTCAGAAAATGGTATTATTTTATTTAAAATTAGGTCATTTGAATGGAATTTAAAAATTTTGCTCATAACGTTCATATCTACAATTATTAAAATTTTTGTGGTTCACTTGGCAGACTTACTGCTATTAGAGCAATTTCTTATAGTCAACTAAAAAAATAGTCTCGTTCCATTCGATGAGCGGCCGGGAATTGAACCCTGCGATGAGCCGCACCGTCAAAGACCTTATGCCTTATGATCAATCCAACATACCACGGTGACTACGTAGAGGGTCAAAACTTTGCCAGTATATTTTAACATGAAGTAAAACTTTTTTCTTGTTTTTAAGATAACGGAACCCTTTTTGTGTATTTCACGTACTTTTCCCACTTCTTTTAGTTCCTTTTAGTAGAAGCTTCTGTTTAGAAGATTTTTTTAAAGTATAAAGCTTATGTTTTATAATTTGCAGTTTATTTCGTCTCTCTTTATCAAAACATGACTATACAAAAGTGTGAAAAAATCTTCGGAAATATTTTATGAGTATATTTTTAATGAAATTATATGAAGTAATTTAACTTCATTAGTTTGGGAACTGTAAAAAAAAACTTAAATGCATGGAAATAATGCAGAAGGAAATTACTGAATGACTGAGCTTGCTGGTATTTGTAACATTAATTAGTTTCATGTTTAAATATTTTTGGCAATATTTAATTTAAAAAAAGTATACAAGACGAATAGCAACAGAAGTCTAACTGTCGAAGTATGAAACTCTTGAATCATCTGCTTTTATGGGCATGTAGGAGCAGGATTAATAAATTCATAAAATATATACAGCTTTGATATTTCACGAAATAACTATGAACATTTAATTTACGCTTGGATATGCACTTGATCCGATTTTTTTGAGGAATCTTCTTTTCAGGGAAACTAACAAGTTTTATGTCAACATCTATGGCTTAAGAGTAGAAAGTTAAAGCTTGGTTATTGTTTTATTTATTGTCAAAAATTATGTTTGTATTGGCGTTAATTTTGTAGAAATTCATTATTCATTAGAAATTCATATATAACGAGACCTAGGTCGTGGTAAAGAACTTAAAGGAAGTAGAAATAATACTACATCACGTAGTTTCATTTAATTGTGGATTATGTTTGTAGGTAAATGATACGATGAAAGAATTTTTAAAACATCGAAAAATATAAAAAAAAATTTAAGACAATTCCAAACTGCGTACGTAGAACACATACAAACTAAAAATTGTATTGCCTTCATCTCTTATTCTAAATTTTCCATAATTGGAAATTGTTCAGACCCGCGAATGTCACTAAAGAAAAATTTAGTCACAGTTATATTATTTAAAATATACTAAATTAGGATCAATAAAAAATATATTTCTGCAGTTAACATAAAAAAAACGTATCTTAGTTAAGGTAGTTTGCCAATTGACCAGTTATAACTACATAGCAGGATATCCGTCCCTACGTGTAACATGCTCTCGTGAAACGTGAAATGAGTTAATAAATTCTTTTGTAGAAATGAATCCTACCTAAACTAGAATATTGTTATCTTTAAGGAAACCGAACAGAAATCGACAACTGAGATGTTTTTTTGAATGACAGATTTATTATTCATGTAGCGCGTACATACGTAAGTGCCACAGTGCAATAAGTAAATTTCGTTCACGAACACAAGCGTGCGTGTTACGTATAAATAAAGTTTAAATTAATTGCTTCAGCTGCTATGCATTTATTGCTCCAAAATTTAATTAACATCTAATGCAAATATTTAGACGATTCTAATTTATCTTGCATAACAAATTATTTTCAAATTCTGAATAATTATGCTATTAGAGGTTCGAAATTAGTTACCGTGGGAAGAAGCAATAATATGCGCCACATTCCATTTAAATTGTGAATTTGTGTATTTTTAAGGTTGTGACGTAGGTTTAATTTGTATTAATATTTTAAATGTTAACTGATTTTTTTACGTGGTTCAACTTTAAAAGAAGGTATGACAGAACTTTTGTTTTTATATAACAATGTTTTCATACCATGGCGGTGAAATCTGCAGTTATCATTGATTTTTTATTGGGTTCATTTTTAATAATAATTTTAATACGACTAATAATTTTAAATGATATTTAAAAATATTACAGATATTAGGATATGTTTAAGGTCCATGGTTAAAAATAGCATTAAAATACCAATTGTCTTATAACCAATAATCCTCCTAAGCGTATTTTTATTTACGACTACTTCACGGGTAGCTAAATATAGATAGATAAAAATTGAAAAGGGTAAATTTCCCGAATGAAAATAAAGTACATTTTTATAAAAGCGAATGTTCTATTTTCTATGGTTACCCATCTGACAATCTGAAACGAATTATAGGCGACAGCCTGTAATTCGTTTCAGATTGTCAGATGGGTAACCACAGTTGTTAACGGTCATATGTAGATATGTAATCTATCATTATTTTAGTAAAAAAATAATAATTAACAAAGAATTTTTTACTCACACCAAAATTGCATTACTAACACCATCTCATTGCTCAAACCAAAATTGCATTACTAACGCCATCTGTTAGATATTATAGGTATAAATAAGAATGTATATTGTGTTACAGAAGAAACTATAATTCATTTGAGTCTACTTTTTGTAGATGTCACGTTCTATAATTTTCGGGAAGTGTCTAGTACATGTGACAGAGTATATAAGCTTAAAATATATCCCACATTAAGTCTATTATCTTCATTTACTATTATAATTAATGCTGACAAACCACACACTCCGGTGCCGTTGGCTATGTGTTTATTTAAGGTTAGGCCTTCCCTTGTTTATTTTGTAGGGAAACAATTTCTCATTATGGTTTGACGAGAACGAACGAATATTCACACTCCATCTCTAATTAATGAATTTTGGAAAGTTTTTCTTCTATTCGATTAATTTATGAGTGATTGTTTTATTACTAGTGAAACAATTTATCCACACATTGTGTATATAAATCATATTTATATTAATTGAACTTCGACACATTTAAAAGAAATGTCAGCACATTTTATAAACATGTAAATAAGATTTTCTTATTGACACCTTCACATCATATTATAGATTTATATTACAGCGACATTAATAGTGAGATTTTTTATTAAATTATCTTATTGCTAGTTTAAGTGTCAGACCATTGACAGTGTAAATATAATTAGTGTTTATTATTCGATTTTATTAAAAAGTTAGTTAGCATAAATTTCAAGTCTATTGTCGACCAATTATCGACCTGAAATAATTAAATATACTTATTTTACTTTCTTTAAAATATCGGTTTAGAATATTTTGCCAACATACCATTACAAGCATGTGCGTATATGCTAGAGCACATTAACCAGCCTGTACCTGAAATGTTAAAACTTTAAAATATTTATCAACCACAGTTTTTCGCTAAAGCAAATTCTCCCCTCTCTACTTTCCCTCTCATATTGAAAGTAATTTTAATAAAATTACTAAAATAAGTAATTTCACCTATTAATCAAGTAAATAATTTCGAGAATTAGATAGAGCGAATAATAAATTGATACATTTAAACCATTTATGTGATAATAAAACTCGCTAGCTGAGGTAAGGACTGTGTCGCGTGCACGGGGGTCATGAAGCGGTATTGCGGTGAAATGGCTGATGACTTTACAATTTCTTTATGACAAATAACTCGTCCAGATAACACTCGACCTATGGTAACATAAGGTCGTAACATTAAATAAATTACGTAATTACTATATTGTCGAAATCACTTACTAAAACAGCTGTTTTAGTAAGTGATTTATGACGAAGTTGGCACGATGCAACAAAAAATCTACACATTGAAATTGCTCACTAAACATATATTTACATAGTTCATTTGACAGGTAAATAGTCAAATATTCTATTTTTCTGCTGGCTTTCTATCGTGAGCCAATCATCCGCCAGACTATTTCTAATTCGGCATGTATTTGATTGCATTATAACTTATTAATTTTTAAATACTAAAAATTAATAAATTAAAATAAATTTTCATTACCAATTAAATTTAATTTAATTAAATTTAAATTTAAAATTTTGGAAATGGTCTCGCATATGAGTGGCTTACAATGGAAAGCCAGCAGAAAAATAAAATGGTTGACAACCCGTCTGTCAAATAAATTTTAGATTATAATTTTAAAATTTAATTATTTCATTGAATTTAGATTTTACTAACTGCATTTGTAATCACGCTCTATTTCTTTTATTATTTTATTTCAATTCATTATAATTTGTATGCTAAATAAAGTTATTCTTATATTATGACAAAAAAGCATAGCTTCCAACGCACGTACATAAGAACACACAACATTTTTTTAGTTTCATTTTCTATCTAAAAAACTGTAAAGCATAATAGAACTCGCACTGGGGAGTTGAAAAGATTGCCTGATATTCTCATTAAACTAGGTATCTACTTCAAACTTTCGATATGAATACGAAACGTTGAATCCGAAACAATTTTACTTCCTTGTAAGGTGTTATTTTCGTATAAATTATTGGAAGGAACCGTGGGGATTATTTTTCCCCTTGAAATATTGAATTTTACCGGGCTAGCTTTTTGAATATTTCTTAAAGTACACTTCATTTGACTTATGTAAGAGTTTCAGAGAAAAATAAAAATAACAAGAATTAAATCTGCACCTCGTACGAATAAGTATTTCTGCGCAAATTTCCTTTACCTTCATGTTACATATATTATCCCGCATTTGTCGCACCAACATAATATTTTTTTACAATTTTATTGTACAAGGAACATTTTCTGTCATAAAATATTGTGCACAGGAAATAACCCATTGGCGACTGCAAAATAAAACTGAAATAATATAACGGAGAATTCGTAAAACAGATGAAAAAAAAAATCAACGCGAAATTAGAATTGATGGGCGAGTTTTGCGGCTGCCTCCACCTGCGGGACATAGCGCCGCGCACCGCCAGACATTAGTGGATCGTCATAGCTTCGTGCGAGAGAAAATGCCATCTGCTTTATTATTTCCACTAAACTTAAAATATAAGAGATTTTGGACAAAATTTATGTAAATCAGGATTGACTCAAAATTTTAGACAAAGTCGTTTGCGCGCCTTCGGAATATTGGAATTTAATTTGTTTTGGCGCTTTGTTGTTTTTTGAAAAGTTACTGTAATCGGTTTCTGGAACATCTGTGTGCATTCATTTGATGATGCTTTTATTGGGGTGCATATGTGTGAAAATGTGTTCGTTTTCTACACGAATTTATGGTCTAGGTAACGAATTTTATTATAATTTGATTAGTGAAACCTATGGACTTTTAGTCTTGTTAGAATTTTCAGACATAGGATATTTCTTTGTAATTTATTACATGAAAAATGTTAGCCAAGTACGAGTCTCGCCAATAGGGGATTCCATATTCCTTTGAAGTAAAATTACTTTATTTATCCAAAAGCCATCGCTAATATAAACTCTTAGAGTAAAAAATATTTAATAATACCTAATGTAATTAAATTTGGGGAACATATCGGTGTATTTATTAAAACTAGTACGTCCAGAATTATCGCTGTTGTTTTTCAACAAACTTTATCAATTTAGAAACCTTTTTTCCATTTTTGAATTTTCGCCATGAGATACGTGCGAATTAATATATATCATGTAGTTTCATTTAATTGTGGATGTTAAATTTCTTTAAAATCCGTTTAGAGATTTCGCTTGATTGAAGAAAAAATTAATAGACAGACAGATAAACATTCTAAAAGCAGGCTTTCCGACTTCTATTACCAATCCATACGTTAAAACAATCACCCTTTTTAAAATATTTTCTTCATACAGAATTCATCCTGTTAGAGTTTTATTATATTATATGGATGGTATGTTTTTCACAGGCATAAAAATGATGTGAATGTTTTAGAAACCATGAAATTTAAAAGAATCGTTATTGTTATTTGATAAAAGTTTAGGTAAACTTCTTTCACAGGTTTAAAAATAATGTCAATATTCCAAAAATTATGGTATTCAGAAGGATCTCCATTGTTTCCTTATAAACTTTATTTAAGTTTCTTCTGGAGACGTGAAAGTAATATTAATATCTGATAAATTATGAAGTTTAAAATAGTCGCTATGGTCTTCCGATAAACTTTAAGTAAACTGCTTTCAAAGGTATTAAAATAATGTTAATATCTCAAAAACGATGGAAATTAGAATGATCGCCATTGCTTTTCTATAAACATATAAGGTTTTCGATAAACATCTTTCACAGCGATTAAAATAAAGTTAATATCTCAAAACTTAAATAATTTAGAACCATCACTATTTTTATCTGAAAAACTTTAGGTGTACTTCTTTCAGAGACCTTAAAAACATTGTTAATATCTCAAGAACTGAGAAATTTCTATTTTATGGACGCTGTTCTTTTATTAATTGATTATCATCATCTTAATTGGTATTCATCTAGCAGTTTTGGAGATAGGTCGAGGAAAAATATCTTTGACGACATTTTCAACAATATATAAAGAATTTCTTTACATAAAATTGTCAAAAAAAATAGCTTTCATATCACTATATAGTGTTATTCTAATTGATAAGTGGAAAGATCTGATGACGCCGTTTTTTTCTTAATTAATGATGAATCTAGCAGTTTCGGAGACAGGGCGAGGAAAAATATTTTTGCGGACACTTTCAACAATGTATCAATTTCCTTACATAAAATTGTGGAAAAAATAGTTTTGGTCTCCGTATAAAGTGTTCTTTCAACTGATATGCTATGAAATGAAAAAAGTTGGCATACTTTATTTTCTGCTTCAAACATTTGTTTCGTGTTAGAGATATTGTTAATTATATATTAAACACAATTAAATTAAACTACGTGATGTAGTATTATTTCTACTTTATTTACGTTCTTTACCACGACCTAGGTTTCGTTGTATTACCACATCTTCAGGAGGGTTATTAGCAAAGATCTACGCTAATAGCCCACCTCAAGATGTTGTAATACAACGAAACCTAGGTCTTGGTAAAGAACTTAAAGAAAGTAGAAATAATACTATATCACATAGATTCATTTAATTGTGAATAATGAATTTCTACAAAATTAACGCCAAATATATTCATTATATTTAAATATCTTAGATAAAATTCTAAAATAAAGAGTTTCGTAATTGTTTTTTAAATTGATATTCTATACGATATTGGAAATCAAAACAAAATGGCATATTTTGTTTGTCCCCTCTGAAATGATTAAAACATTATTTTTAGTGTCAATTATTGAGATATGTGAGAATTATTATGCTTTAGTTTTACGTCAAATTTTAAGATTCTATGTCAATCACTTTCTGAGTAAAACAGTGATGACCGACGGACACTTGCGACAAAACCCTCATAAGTTTAATTATTCCTTTCGAGATTTTTTCATCACAATCGTTAGGTAAGTAATAACATAATCAGATTATATACGAACAATACGAATGAAACATAAAATTAAGCAATAAATTTCAATGCCTATTTACTTTGTATGGACTCTGTGTATCGCCGAAATACTTTTTATGTCTAACCGTCTCCCTAAAAGCGGTGCTGTTCTTAACTGAAGTATATTTTATAGTTTTCAGTTAGTTTGAAGTAGCTCTTTATAACTGAATTCAGAAATAAAGAATGGTGATTTCCATATATTTTTGGGTTAGTCGTTTCCTTAACAATAGCTAATTAAATTGGTTTGGCGGTCAAGATTTTAATGCATGTATATTACATAACACATACATCCCTTATATGGTTATAAAGAAGGAAATATTTTTACAGAATAATGATGGTAAATCTGTATATTATGCATTTACTTTTTGTCAAACAGAGGTGATTTTTTTCCAGCTCTACGGTATTTATAAATTGTTAAAATCATTTTCTTACCACGAATTCGACAATATTTTTTTTTTAAAATTTTGTAACGGAGATTCTTTAACAAAACGTGGTTATGGTATTATGTGGTAAAAATATTTATTACTTGTATATTAAATACAGAAGTTTTCATTATACTTGGATTTTTTCGGCGGTGTGATAAAGGTAAAAATATTTGAAACAAAAATTAACATCTGCTTCTTCTAATTTTTAAAAGAAAATGTTCTATCCTGAAAAAGTCAAATATCCATCAAATATATAAAACGCTAATAAAAGTATAAACTTTTATCTACGGTTTTGCTAGTGCGTTTTTACGACATGACGTTAAGACGATATTTAAAAAAAACTGTTTTTTTAACTCAGTTAAAGTACGAGTTTATAAAGTTATAGAAAATTACCTTCCAGTATATTATTTCGCATATTGCTTTATCTTGCCATCGCATTTAGTTCAAGTGACATAATCTGTTCTATAGTTCAGATCTTTGATTTTATAAAGGGGAATATTGCATATACGTTGTGATTGTGAATACTGTTCAGATTAACCTAAAACTAAGCTACGTAACAATAAAAAATTCACCAAATACCATCAATTGTTTAACATGGTAAGAACTCAAACAGAATAGATGGATATATATTAAAATATAGAGCAAAACAATTTGTTTATTTGTTTGGAGAGAAATGTTCAAAATCTATGCTTAATAAAAGTTATAAAATTCATACTTTGAGGAAGAGTAGGTAGGTAACTTTGAACAAGTATTTTAAAATAAAACTAAGACTATGTACTTTTTGCAAAATACTGAACTTTTAATGGGCGCGCAATTTGTTCACCTGCTCTAATTCCGCAACCATGAGCTTTAAAAATCTGAAAAAAATTGAGTTACCTAATATTGTAACTCAATTTTTGTATATTCAACTTTGAAATGGACGTTTGTTAATTTGTATACCTAATTTTAGTGAGAGACCCTAACTTACTCGTATTTGTATTCCCACATGCAATTGAGCAGTTGTTTTGTATATATCTCCAGTTATGAGCCCAATAATACAAAAACTTTATGAGCCCCGAAAATGAAGTAAAAAAATTAAATTTTGTTGTAATGATACTGAAACATTTATACAGTTTAGGGTCAGTGGGAAATCACGTGCACTACAACCGTATAGTTTATTAAATCAGTTAACAGGTTTTTTTCGGAAACGAAAATTCTATTAGATACATATGACATTATTAATTAATGGATACCAAACTAAGTTAATACGTAACCGCTAGATCTATAACTATTATTCCATAAGTGTTTGTGTGTTTGTATGGAGAAAATTACATTTGTGGTTGCACTTTCGTGATAATCAGAGACTCATAATTTCTATACAGACGTATGCAAAATATGTTGCTAAGCCAAATCTTAAAAACTTCGAATTCTTTTTTACTCTCGAAATTTTATTAAAGACTATACATCTTGAATTTTTTAAAACACTATTAACGTAAATTATCATCGAAGCATAGACCCCTTCCATTTTTGTTCTGGACATTGGAGTATTTTATTTTGTCGTAAACAAATATGGTCAATTGTGTATTGATACTTAACCAAAAGCAAATGAAGAAAGCGTTACAACGAGAAATGTAGATAACTAAATACAGTGAATCAAACCCCAAACTTCCGAACTGATACTGATACAGATTCTTAATTTTTATTATTTAATATAAGTTATGTGTGAAAGTGACGATGGAAGATATTTCTTGTTATGTGAAATTGAAGATATAATATAGAATTTATAAACAATGAAGACAGCAGGTGGCGTGATTATGTTTCGATGATTTAGTTCTGATGTTAAATCTAATAAGACACGATTAAAGGCCATATTAATATGCACTTTGTCAAAATCACTGTGCGATGATGAAGCCGGAAGATGGTAACATGAACACTTCATTGATAACCAGTAAACTCATCGAGTTGGAACTCATTGGCTTCATCTTGAGATAGCAAGAAGTTAATAGGTCAAATAGGTAGATAAGTATATATGGATATATACAATATAATTTAAACTTTTGACCCGCAAATTCAGACCTTGCGAGTGCATTGCCTGCCTAAAAGTTGGGACTTGAAGTTCTGCTGTTTTTATATTAGTATTTTCACGTGGATTCTCTGACTTTGTGTTGAGCGAACGTGGTATTATGCATTTTTATTTAACGTGTTATGAAAAAAAAACAGTGAGTCGTCACGGGACGCTTGGTAGATGTGAAACAACGTGTTCGTACAAGTAATATATATAAAAGACAATATTATTACAGGAATTAAACATAGCATAATGAAAAAATAAATAGTTACGAATTTCTTATAGAAAATGGTGACTTTTTTTAATAAACATTTATTTACAATTAATACAAAAATAATAAAGCACAGGTTATGTGTACCGTAGTAAACAACAGCGTCGAACTGAGTGAGTGTCGCCATACCGTACACACTACTACATATAGACTATATGTAGATGTTTCACATCGAAACTGGTTAGAAATTGGCCATAGAAATTGAAGAAATATCTCAACAATGTACAGCGCAGGTATAGTGAGTTTGAATGATATAGATCTAATGATAATCTAGTAATAAAGTCTCTAAAATATGGATACGACTAAGGGTGGCAGAATTAGCAAAATCGAGGTACAATATGCCGGGAGGTGTTGGTAGGAACTTTTCACTGATGAGCAGTAAACTTATCGTGTATGGATTCATTTTATTTGGATTCAGGTAAGCAAGAAGATAGTGAATGAAATAGTTAGATAAGAACGTAAAGGTACATAAAAAGGTATGAAGTAACTAAGTTATTAATTGGTAGGTAAATAAGTAAGTACAGGTGCAACTAATTCACGAATTGATCAAATATTAGTACGTACCTATGTGCATAGGTAGGTAAGTAAGTATATACATATATATACAATGATATGTAGCAACTAGCAGGTAAAGTAAGTAAAGGTATTTACAGGTTTAAAACACTGACTACTGTGCATTCATAAGGGGAATATGATTTATATATATAAATATATATATGTGTGTGTGTGTGTGTGTGTGTGTGTGTGTGTGTCTGTGTGTGTGTAAATAGAGATATATGAATACATAAGTTTCATTGAATAATGCCAACTTTTTTTTTTTTGAAGTTGAATTCATTGCCAGTTCATAAAATTGTGGGTGACATGGAATGATATCATAGGTCTTAAAAATAGAAAAATAAAACAATTTCACAAAAAAAAATTGAACGGACTTTAATTAACTACCCAGTGAAAATCGCATTGAAAAAAATTTAATAATGAAAATACGAGCATTCAGTTGGAACTTTTGCGGTACAATATAGTTTCCGAAAAGAAATATATTTGTAAAATATTGTTACCGGTAGAGATTTTAAAGTCGGTACCAAACGAAATGTAGCACTCATCTGTGTATGTAGGTGTGAATCTACTTGTAAATATCAAAAAGGAGAGGAGCGTTGTGGATGTCAGAAGAGGATGTAAATGTCAGAGAGGGGAGTAGCGTCGATTCTTTGATTTCGAGTCGAGTGAACGTAGTGTTGAAAAATGAATAAGCAATATTATTTAAATTTGTCCTCAAAATAATGGTAAATGAAAATCTACATTTCATTTTAATAAAGCATTATTCGAAATATTAAAAATTATTCGAAATATAATCTCGTTTATTGAGCTTGTATAAGACAAGTTGCGCTCTGAATGCCTAAACGAAGTTATTTGTTATCGCCGGAACTTTTGAAAGTGGATTCACGTGAATATGGAATTATTATAAACGAAATTGCTTCGAAGGCTTCATACGTCTATAAAAAAGGCTACGATGCAATTTCAGACATCGACCTTATAGCTAAGCCATTTTTCATTAATAATTCAGAACGCTTTCCTCTCACAAAAATGGCGTTAATAGAGTTTTATGATATCTACCACTTACGCGACGTATGAATTAGATTTATTTAGATTTTGCACCAACTGGTTCATGGGAATTTATGTCAATTTTTAAACGAGTTTCGATGGAGTTCAAGGCCTCGGTATTTTGCTGAATGATACAAGTAAGTTCTAATAATATACTTTGCAGTTATAAACCGAAAAGTGTTGAATCTGTGTTTTTGAGACGTACAAGGTAATTGTGGAATGAATTGGCTATTTGACAAAATTTTTTTTATTTCATTAATCAAGGTACAAGCTGATGAAGAATGAAAAACATTTTAAATAATCTTAAACATTTACCGAGTTATAAAAGTTTAAATTTAATCTTTAGACAAGGACTGTAATACTGTGTTGTGAGGTCATTTTTAATATTGCACATTATATTGTACAAGAGGAAAAGAGACAGGGACATACCCAACTCTATCCGTATCTTCAAATTAAGAAGCCTATAACTGGCTTATTTTTCAATCAATTTTTGAATTTTTTTCAGGACTGGTTTTTAATTAACTTATATTTCAAAATATTGTACGAAAAACATCAAAATTTAGAATGAGTCAACTACCGGATTCATGACACAGCTTTCTGTTACACAAAAAGCTAAATTTTACTTTATGTTACGTAATAGAAGTACAGAAAATGTTATTATTTTAATTAAAATTAGGACTTTTAAATGGAATTTAAAATTCCATTTAAAAGTCCTAATTGCTCATAACATGTTATATTTGCAATTATTAAGATTTTTGTGGTTCACTTAGCGGGCTTACTGCTATGAGAGCAATTTCTTATAGTCAACTAGAACAATAGTCTCGTCCCATTCGATGAGTGGCCGGGAATTGCACCCTGAGATGAGTCGCGCCGTCAAAGACTGTATGCCTTTTCCCTCCGTCAAAGACCGTATGCCTGTACCTGTACATAGTCACCACGGTGACTTTGTACAGGGACAAAATTTCTCCGGTATATTTTAACATGAAGCAAAACTTTTTTCTTGTTTTTTAAATTACGGAACCCTTTCTGTGTATTTCACGTACTTTTCCCACTTCTTATAGACCCTTTTATGGAGTATGAAGCTTCTGTTTTATAATTTGCAGTTTATTTCGTCTTTAATTTTATTATTTGCAATTTATTTCGTCTCTCTTTTCCAAACATGACTATACGAAAGTCTGAAAAATTTTCCGGAAATATTTTATAATGAGTACTTTAAATGAAATTACATGAAGTAAAATAACTTCATTAGTTAAGGAACTGTAAAAAACCTTAAATATATTAAACTAATGCAGAAGAAAATTACTGAATGACTGAGCTTGCTAATATTTGTAAGATTAATTAGTATGAAATATTTAAATATGTTTTGCAATATTTAATGAAAAAAAATACACAAGGCGAATCGCAACAGAAGTCTATCAGGCGAAGTATGAAACTCTACAATCACCTGCTTTTATGGGCGTCTAGGAGCAGGACAAATGAATTCATGAAATATATACAGCTTTGATATTTTGTGAAATAACCACGGAAATTTAATTTACGCTTAGTTCGATATGCGCTTGATCCGATTTTTTCAGGAATCTTATTTTCAAGGAAACCAACAAATTCTATGTAAACATCCATGGCTTATGAGTAGAAGGTTAAATCTTGGATATTGTTTTTTCTATTGTCAAAAAAATTCTGTTTGTAGATAAATAATACGATGGCAGAATTTGTAAAAGACCGAAAAATATAAAAAAATTGACAATAAGGCAATTCCAAATTGCGTCCGTAGAACACATATAACTTAAAGATTGTATTATCTTCATCTCTTATTCTAAATGTTCCATAATTGGATATTTTTCATGCATGCAAATGTCACTAAAGAAACATTTTGTCACAGTTATATTAATTAAAATATACGAAATTAGGAACAAAAAAAAATTATTTCTGTAGTTAACATGAAAAAAAACGAATCTTAGTTAAGGCAGTTTGCTAATTGATGAAAAATAATGAATGTGAAGTGAGTTAATAAATTTTTTCGTAGAAACGAATCCTACCTAAACTAGAATATTATTAGCTATAAGGAGACCGAATAGAAATCGACAATTAAGATAAATATTATTGTGAATGACAGATGTATTATTCATGTGGCGCGTACATACGTAAGTGCCCCAGTGCAATAAGTAAATTTCGTTCACAAACACAAGCGTGCGTGTCATATATAAATAAAGTTTAAACTAATAGCTTCAGCTGCTACGCATTTATTGCTCCGAAATTGTACTTAGTAAGCATCTAATGCAATTATTTAGACGATTCTAACTTAACTTGTATAATAAATTATTTTCAAATTCTAAATGATTATGCTATCAGAGGTTCGAAATGAGTTTTGCTTGGGAAGAAGCAACAATATGCGCCACATTCCATTTCTATTGTGGATTTGTGTATTTTTAATGTCGTGATGTAAGTTTAATTTGCATGAATATATTAAATATTCATTGAATTTTTTTACGTGGTTCAACTTCTACAGAGAATAGGACAGAATTTTTTTTTATATAACAATGTTTTTATGCCAAGGTAGCTAGATGGAAAGTTGTGACAAATGCAGTTATCAGTGATTTTCATTGGGTTCATTTTTAATAATAATTTTAATACGTCTAATAATTTTAACTGATGTTTCAAAATATTACAGATATCAGGATGTGTTTAAGGTCCATGGTCATAAATAGGACATAAATATCAATTGTCTTATAACCAATAGGCGCCCTAAGCGTTTTTTATTTACGACAACTTCGCGGGTAGCTGAATATAGATAGATAAAAATTTAATGGGGTAAATTTCTAGAATGAAAGTAAAGTACATCTTTATAAGAGCGTATGTTCTATTTTCTATTGTCTCCAATCTGACAATTTGAAACGAATTACATGTGACAGCCCACAAACGGATGTAGTGCAGCCGGCGTTGACGGCAGGGCGGAGGGAACTTCTCCTTTGTTTTATTACCTAAACTGTGTAATATTATTTGCGGCGTATTTTTTGGGGATTCTCTAAGATGTTAACTCGTTGGATTTTGCAAATTGTTAAATATGTTTATTATTTGTTAGCGGAGAATGCGAGATGTCACTCGGACGTTTCCCACGACTATAATTCATAGATATTATTGTTACATTGCAAAAGGATATGTTTAATCTACATCATACTCGTATGTCGACGGTGTACTGTATTAGTTGAGTATAGTATCATGTTCATTCGAAATGAATACGTAATTTTGACAAGCAAGTCCTTTTATTGATTTTTAATAAAATTATCGACACGAAATAACTAAATCTACTTATTTTCCTTCCTTCAAGATGTGAGTTTTTATTACAATACTGCCAACATTTTTGTGACTACCATTACGACCACTGGCATAGTATTATATCATAAAGCATATTGAACTGCATGTATATAAAATGTTAATACTTTAAAATATTCTACATTTATAAGATACTTTAAAATGCCTCGGTTTTTTTAAAATTTTACTTGTTTTGTAGAATACCAATTGAAAGTGGGATTAATAAGAATCCTAAAGCTATTTAGTCTAAAATTTTATGGAAAAGAGTTCTAAAGATATTGGTAAAAATGTTTATGGAATTCTTAAAAACGGTTTCATCTGGAAACTTAAAAAATAAGATGATAAATCATATTAATTCTCCCATATCTCAATTATCGATACCCATAAATATTCACGCGTTAATTTTAGATTGCGCACATAAAGTATTGAAATTTTATTTTAATTTCACTTATCGTGTGGATATTATTTTAAAGCGTAATTAATAAGGATTCTAAGGCTAATAAGGATTTAAAATTATATTGAAAATCGATTCAAAGATATAGCTGAAAATGCATATGGAATTCTCAAAAACATATTGTCATATTATTTGTTCCATATCTTAATTAACGATATTCAAAAATATTTATACGTTGAATTTAGATTGTGCACATAAAATATTAAAAATTTCATATATGTGGGAATATTATTTGAAAGACTAACTTATAATTTTTTTTCAAAATTTTGTTTAACTTTTCCAATTTTTGTACCATTATATACGTATTCATGCGTTTACTTCATTTTAAAATGTATTTGATATATTTTTGGATTGATCTCGATTAAAATGCTCAAAGTGTTTTCCGTGCTTATGTCAGTATTGATTATTGTCGGAGGCTGTCACAGTTTAGATTTTATAAAAATGAATTTAAAATTATGTGTAAACAAGTTATTTAACTAATGTTAAATTAATTTAATGTGCAACGAAATTTAGTAGCTGCCACGATAAAAAGATTTAGCGGCACGCAGCGATGTTCTATTTACTTGCAAGTTATACCGTACCGCCAGATTATAAATAAATATTATCATAGTTACCTCTGCATTTACCTTCAGTTCCTGTTATAATTGATGCTGACAAAGCACACACACCGGACCTGGCTATGTGTTTATTTATGGTTAGACCTTCCCTTGTTTATTTGCAGGGAAAAAGTTTCTCATTATGGTTTGATGAGAATGAAGGAATACTCACACTGCATCTCTAATTAATGAATTTTAGCAAGTTTCCTCTCTATTCGATTAACTTATGAGTTATTGTTTCAGTATTTGTAAAAAAAAATATTCACATGTGTCGATTAATTTTATTTATATTAACTAAACTTCGATACATTTAAAAGAAATTGCATCACATTTTATTTAAAATATCACAATTTCTTTATTGGAAACTTTGTGTAATATTCTAGATTAATATTACAGAGATATTAATAGTGAGATTTTTTATTAAATTATCTTATTGCTAGTTTAAGTATTGTAAATATGATTAGTCTTTATTCATAGTGTAAATATGATTAGCCTTTATTTTTCGAGTTTATTAAAAAATTAATTAGCATAAATTTCAAATCGAGTGCCGACAAATTATTAACCCAAAATAATTAAATATACTTATATTACTTTCTTTAAAACATTGGTTTAGAATATTTTACCAACATACCATTATGAGCATTTGCGTAGTATTATATGATAGAGCACATTAACCAACCTGTATCTGAAATATTAATACTTTAAAATATTTATCAACCACAGTTTTTCGCTAAAGCAAATTCTCCCCTCTCTTCTTTCCCTCTCATGTTGAAAGTAATTTTAATAAAATTACTAAAATAAGTAATTTGAACCATTTATCAAGTAAATAGTTTCGAGAATTAGATAGAGCGAATAATAAATTGATATGTTTATACCATTCATGACATAACAAAACCCGCTAGCCGAGTTAAGGACTGTGTTGCGTGCACGGAGATCATGAAGCGGTATTGCGGTGAAATGGCTGATGACTTTACAATTTCTTTATGGCAAATAACTCGTCCAGATAACACTCGACCTATGGTAACATAAGGTCGCAGCATTAAATAAATTACGTAATTACAATATTGTAGAAATCACTTACTAAAATAGCTGTTTGTTACGGACTTTAAACACTAATTGGCTCGTAAAATATTAGGTGTTTTAATCATCTATTACGACTATTTTGCTTCCCATACTTATAATGGGTATAATTCGTTGTATTGCTTCGAAATCATAACTTTAAGGAAACATTTTTGAAGTCATACTTCTTTAGGCGCAGTATAAAAAATGATGAGACTGAAATTTTGAAGATAGAGAATGCAGTTGGCACGATGCACCAAAAAATCGACATATTGAAGTTGCTCACTAAATATATATTTACATTGTTTACTTGACAGGTAAATAGTCCAATATTTAATTTTTTTGCTGGCTTTCTATTGTAAGCCAATTATCCACCAGACTGTTTCAAATTCGGTATGTATTCATGCATTATAAATGAATAATTTTTAAATACTTAAAATTAACAAGTTAAAGTAAGCGAATTCATATTTTTTCATTATTAATTAAATTAAATGTAACTAATTTAAAATATCATAACTTGGGAACGCTCTAGCACGTGAGTGGCTTACAATGGAAAGCCAGCAGAAAAATGAAATGGTTGACAACCCGTCTGTCAAATAATTTTTAAATTATAATTTTTAAATTTAAATGTTTCATTGAATTTAGATTTTGCTAACTACATTTATAATCACGCTGTATTCATTTTATTATTTTATTTCAATTTATTGCAATTTGCATGCTAAATAAAGTTATTTTTGTATTATGCCAAAGAAATACAGCTTCCAACGCGGGTACATAAGTACACACACAATTTTTTAGTTTCATTTTCTATCTAAAAAACTGTAAAGCATAATAAAATTTGCACTGGAAAGTTGAAAAGAGTACCTGGTATTCCTATTAAACTATTTAAAAATATTAATTTTTCACAAAGTTAATGCGTTGTCTACTTTGTCTTTCACAGGCGTAAAACTTTTGCATATTTCCAAAAACTGACATCTGGAATCATCGCTATAACATTCTTATAATATTTGCGTAGGCTGAACTATACATTTGTTCATAATTTTAAGTTTAGTAGTTTTTGAAATAAGGGCGGAAGATATTTTTTGAACATTTTTTAGTATATCTCTTTAGTAGTAAAACTTAGTACCTAAAATTATGAAAAAATAGATTTTTGAGACTCTTATAACTTGCCATTTACACATTGAATGAGGAATTAAAAAGAAAAATATTGAGTACTTAATTTGTAATCCCCTTCCCTTAAAATTGTCCAATCAAATTTTTTCAGTGTTGGTTCATGTGTTTTATAACTATGTCAAATTTTAAGTTGTTACGTCAAGCCGTTTCCGAGAAAAACGGTTGTGATAGGCAGAGGGACAGTCATATGATTGATCTTATAGGTGTTCTGTTTTTCTTTTTGAGATATGGAATTCTAAATGAAAAAAAAACTATTTAATAACATTAAAAAATGTTCCATAATAGAAAATTTACTTAATACCATTAATTATATGTTAACGATTCAATGTCCAAAGAATTATCCATAACTACATATTAGTTACATATATCAAAACAATAGTTTTTATTTTCTAGGTTTGCTGTGTGTGAAATAATACTTTTTCCTTACATCATATTCTGAATAACTTTAACTAAAATTTAGAATTTTCTTTCTTATTAGGAGGCAGTAAAATATCAAAATGTTATTCGTACATTTTGCTTAAAAAGGTATTTACGCGCTCTCATCATTTTAAATATTTAATTATTCATTCAAATCCTTTCATTTAATCGAAACATCTATTTGGTTCGACACCGACACCTCGCACCCTTCAAGTATGCTAATTTGAATTTCTGTTTTGCTGCGTATTGGAAACTAAGGTTACGTTAGATTTAACGCAGGCTCGGTGAAGAGGGACATTTTTATTTGAAATCTTAATAAGGTTTTGCTATTGGGGAGAATGTTCCACATGTTCCGCCCTCCGTACACGATACGGTGAATCCGAAGCAATTTTACTTCCTTGTGAGATGTGTTTTTCGTATAAATTATTCGAAGGTACCGCGGGCAAATTGAATGAGTTAAACATTATTTTTCCGTTTGAAATATTGAATTTCACTGGGTTAGCTTTTTGAGTATTTCTTAAACTACACTTCATTTGACGTACGTATGAGTTTCAGAGAAAAATAAAAGTAACAAGAAATAAATCTGCTCTTCGTACGAATAAGAATTTCTAAACAAATTTCCTTTACCTTCATATTACCCATATTATCCCTCATTTGTCGCGCCAACATAATATTTTTTTGCCATTTTGTTTTATAAGGAACCTTTGCCGTCATAAAATATTGTGCACAGGAAATAACCCTTGGGATGGGCGACTGCAAAATAAAACTAAAATAATATAACGGTGAAATCTTAAAAGAAATAAAAAAAATTATGACAGAATTTTTCGGTTGCCTTCACATGCGGAACATAGCGCAGTGCGCCGCCAGACATTAATGGATGAACAAGAGGTTTTGCACAAAATTTATGCAAATCAGTATCAACTCACGATTTTTGACAGAACCTTGAGAAAAGACAGAGTTTTGAGAAAAACGGCAATTGCAGACACACAGACTGATACGTAAGTTATCTTATTATGGTTTCGTTTTCCTTTTTGAAGGACGGAGTCTTTAAAATGAAATTTTCCGAGTAAAAGTCTAATTAGTGACGAAGCAATATATTTTTCTTTTAAAAATTTTTTTTTCTGTAAGTGTTCGGAAATTTTAATTGAACTTGGCATATATGTAGATCATAATTCTCTTATCTGTGAAACCAACACACGCACGTGTTCTTTTTACCCTTTTCTGCGTGGTGTTTTTATTACTGCACATGTCATATTAGGATAGAGTTTTTCGTAAATACATCGTAGTAATACAAGTGAAATTGAATGAATTTAGAGTCCCCATATAAAAAAATTGGTTTTTCTTTTTCAATATTTTTGTTGATCATAAATTTTAATTGAGTAAAAGAAATTATATACGTGTTTTAATAACTAAATTTTAACAATTGCGTATGTTAATGTTACATATTTTATAACCTGATGCCAAGTAGACAGAAAGGAATGAATTTGTGCAAATTTATTTAAATAAATAAAACTAAGCACAAGACTACATATGCTAAGCGCCGGCACAAACATTTTAGATTATATGTTTAATAAAAGCAATTGCAACGAGGACAAGAATCATTGTAAATGTAGCAAATATTTATATTTAATGTTTATTAGGAGAAAATTAGTACTCATCATGATTGTTTAATTTCGGTTATTTTTATAAAGTGGCAGGTATTATAATTGTCAAAAGTTTATATTAATGTCAGAAGCTACTAGATTAATTGTAGTGAAATGTTTATAGATTGTGCATGCTATGTAATACTAAGACTAATAGAAAAATCTTTTAATTGCGAGTAGAATTCGGATTATAAGGATTTCGTACAAACATAATTACTTTATTTTCTCCTTCAAACATTTTCACATGAAAAATTTATCTTTTTATAGAAATTTTCAACGTAATCTGTGTTAAACTGCAATAGTTGTAATGCTTCGATACACGGATATTTTAGAGTATATAGTATTTCTATTAAACTATTTACAAATATAATATCTCACCATATGAACATTTCATACTACCTGTGGCTGTAAATTCGATCCCGTTAAATTCGGAATAAAAAAGTTATTAGTAGAAATGAACATTATCATTTTTCTATTTTTTTGTTTATTTTTGTAAAACGATGAGTATAAAGTTTACAAAAAAGGCTAATAGATGACGTTCGCGATACTAATATCGTAATATTAACCAAATCAAATGTTTTATTGAATTTGGAAGATTAAAAAAAGTATATTTTATATTGCCCGAGGGTATAAAAATATAATTATACCAAATTTCATTAAACTCCTTTCAGAAATTTTGCGTGATTTAAAAATAAATTAACAGATAGAGAGACAAAAATAAAAATACAGGTTTTCACGCTTCCACATTATTTCATACATTACAAAAATCACTATTTTTAAAATATTTTATTTGTACAGAATTCACTCTGTTACGTTTTTATTTTAGTATATAGATAATATGTTCTTAACAGGCATAAAACTTATGTTAATGTTCTAAAAATTGTGAAATTCAGAATGATCTCTATTGCTTTTTTATTAACTTTAAGTAAGTTTCTTCCAGAGGTATAACATTAATATCTCATAAATTACGAAATTTAAAAGTCACTATGGTTTTCCGATAAACTTTAGTTAAACTGCTTTCAGAGGCATCAAAATAATGTTAATATTGCAAAAACTATGAAAATTAAAATGACCGCAATTGTTTTCCGATAAACATTAGGTAACAATTTTTCACAGCGATAAAAATAATGTTAATATCCCAAAACTTAAAAAAATTTGAAATATTATTATTGTTTTCCGATAAACTTTAGGTAAACTTCTTCACAGGGATAAAAACATTTTTGAAGGCTCGAAAACTGAGGAATTTGGATTTTTAGTGCCGCTGTCTTTTTTCTTAATTGATGATGACTAGTAATTTTGGAAATAGGGTGAGGAAAAATATTTTTGCGGATAGTTTCAAAAATATATCGAGAACTACTTTACATAAAATTGTTAAAAAATAGTTTTGATATACGTATAAAGTGTTCTTTCAACTAATAAGTGGAAAGTTCTAGTGGCGCCGTTTTTTTCTTCATTAATGATGACTAGCAGTTTTGGAGGTAGAACGGGGAAAAGTATTTTTGCGGATATTTTCAACAATATATCTTGAACTTTCTTACATAAAATTGTGAAACAAATAGTTTCGGTATCCGTATAAAGTGATATGCCATGAAATGAAAAAAGTTGGTATACTTTACTTCCTACTTTAAATATTCCCACAGGAAAAAAATTCATTGTGAATTTTCGAGGAGTATGAAAGTTAATATGCTTTATTGTTTTGCAAAATTTCAAGTTTCTCCGTCAAATAGTTTCTGAGAAAAATGTCAGAGATATTTTTAGTAACATAGCTCGAACTTTTTTGGATAAAATTCTATAATAAACAGTTTCGTAATTGTTCTTTGAATTTATATTCCACACGATACCAGAAATTTAAAAAATCGAATAATTTGTTTTTCCCCCTGAAATGTTCAACCTATTATTTTGAGTGTAAGTTATTGAAATATGTGAGGGTTATCATGCATTAGTTTTACGTCAAATTTCAAATTTATACACCTAACACTTTCTGAATAAAACAGTCATGACCGATGGATACGTGCGTGATTTTATGAGGGTTCCGTTTTTTCTTTTGGGGTAAAAAATCGTGAAAAGTTAATTGTCGCATTACAATCGTTAGGCAAGTAATAATAAAATCATATAATACATGAACAACATGGATGAATCATAATATTATACATACATTTTTATAGCATATTTACATTGTATAGACTGTGTATCGTCGAAATATTTGTAATATTTGTCATTTGTAATTATGTCTAACCGTCTACCTAAAAGCGGAACAGTTCTCAACTGAACTATATTTTATTGCTCTCAATTAGTTTGAAATAGCTCCTTCTAACTAAATTCAAATTATGGCATGGTGATTTTCATTAATTTTTGGTATAGTCCTTTCCTTAAAGATAACTATTTAAATTGCTTTGTCTGACAAAATTTGAAAATTAGCATATGCCATAACACTACATTCCTCATGTGGTTATAAAGAAGGAACAATTTTTAAACAGAAAAATAATTGTAAGTCTGTATGTTATACATTTACTTTTTGTCAAATAACAAAATGAAAGGTGTTTTCAAGCCGTATAATATTTTTTAATTGTTGAAATAATTTTTTTTACCACCAATTAGACTACAATTTTTTTCACATTTTGAAGAGGAGATTCCTTACGTACTTAACATTTATGGTATGTTGTAGTTATCATATTTATTACTTGTATTTAAAATACAAAGGTTTTCGTTACGTTTTGTATTTTTTTTTCGGTGTGATCAAACTAAAAATGTTTTAAACAAAAATTTTAATCTGCTTCTTTTCCAGATTTTTAAATGAAACACTATCCTTTAATTTAAAAACCCGTGTCTTTGTTTTTTTTTGTTTAATTTTCAGTAGAAACTATCAAATATCCATCAAATATATAAAACGGTAATAAAAATGTCAACTTTTATAAGCGGTTTTGCTAGAACGTTTTTAGGATACGACATTAAGAGTATACATTGAAACGAAACCTGTTTTTACCTCAGTTAAAGTAAGCGTTTATAGAGTAATGGCGCCGGCCACACTTAGTCTCCGAGAGAGCGCCGCGCACTGACACTGCGGTGGGTACGCGCAAAAACAACGAGCGTCTGTCTCGAGTCGAGGCCGGACAAACTTCCGTAAACGTTTTGCAACTCTGCACGGTTAGAATATCCCTTAAGCTTTATATGGTGTTTTAATATATAAAATGGTCCATAACCCCTTTGGTAAGCATGTAATATTGCAACATTATATCGTAACGATATTCTCTATCAAAGTAGAGCATAATGAAATTCTAGGCAACTCTACATAACGTATATAACCCTTCATTTAAGTACTTTATAATAGTTGATGGATATGTGGCTCCTTTTAAAATAGTCTTCAACTAACTCAAGAAATGATATTAAATTTTTCTTTTGAAGCAAAACTTATATAGCTACGTTTGTGCACTTCGTAACGTTAAAAACGTGTAATTCTTGAGAAGGCAAATACCGAACGCACCCGACTGGCGGCGGAACCGACCGAGCGCCAAAAAATAGCAAGTTCGCCTCATATTTTTGCGCCTTCATTCATGCACTTAGTTGTGCGTACGGTATAATTCAAAAATTATAATTGAGCGTGGCATTAAGTGAGTATGATGATATGTACATTCAGTAGATTCGAGTGAAAATTTATTCAGTACGTTATAATAAATTATTAAAAAAAGTTTTAATCAGAATAACAAGAAAACAAAGCGTATACTTTCAGATAACTTATAATTATTATAAATTATTCACTAACATGAACCATCAAAGAAGTTTCACTGCATCCATGAGCTTATGTCATAACTTTTTTATTTTCTTTAACTTGAAATGACGTAATGAGTGAATATTGGAATCGTTTAAAAAATTGAAACCGAATTTTATAAGTATATGGATTATATTGAATTAACAGGGTATAAGGAAAAATTAAATAAAAGAAATTCATACACGTGTAAGTTCATCCGATTGTGTAATGCACCAATCAAAATTTAAATCTGGAGAATATTTAGAATTTGGCAGCTTTTAGTGTTCTATAGTCAACGTTCTATGTCAAACAAGAAACGTTTATGATTTCATCTTATTTGTCTGTTCGTTTGTGACAGCCTCATAGTTTCTATAGTTTTACTACATGAATATCATTTTTCAAGGACATGGTTCGTACGAAAATATCAAATAGTCCTTTTTCTAGAAAATATTAAATTTTTTTTAAGTACAGTTAAATTAGGACGAATTTTTTCTATTCTATATCATTGATTAAAGTAATTATAAAACAAAACTAAGAATGTCGTTACCATTTTCCATTATTAAACTGCTTTCTGCAACCATGAGCTTGAAAAATCTATTGTATATTCAAATTTGAAATTAAATTTCCTTGATTTGTATAACTAATTTTAGTGAGATATAGATGACTACGGAACTCTAACTTATTGATATGTAAATTCCGATACGCGGTTGGTCAGTTTTTTGTATATATTTCCAGCCTTTCATAATTTTCCACAAACTACCCCCGTACTTAGTAGCTTACGAAATAAAAAAATATTATAACTCGTTAGCGGGAAGAACTTGACTAGGGACCAACCCTGTATGAAAGTCACGATCTCGTTCGAATAGCGAGAGCAGGGTGTGGTGAGGGGTTGTACGGTGCTTAAGCGATTAGTGCTTTATGAGAATAATGATACTAAACTTTATCATTCCTAACAATAAAATAAAAAAAAAAATTTATTGTAACTTTACTGAAACATTCCTACAGGTTTGTGTTAGCGGGAAAGCATGTGTACCATGATTGTATAGTTTATTAAATCAGCAGGTTTTTATGGAAACCGATGTTCTAACAGATGCTTATCACATTACTTATTACTGAATACCAAACTTAGTTAATACGTAACTACTAGATCTGTAAGTATTATTCCATAAGTGTATATGTGTTTGTATGGAGAAAATTATATTTAGGGTTTCACTTTCATGATAATCAGAGAGACCCATCATTTCTATACGGAAGTATGCAAAATATGTTCTTAAGCCAAATCATAAAAGCTTCAAATTCTTTTAAATCCTTGACATTTTATTGGAGGCTATACGTTTTGAATTTCTTATAACACTATCAACGTAAATTATCATCGAAGCATTGACCACTTCCATTTTTATTCTGGACATGGGAGTATTTTATTTTGTTATTAATATAGTCAATTTTTGTATTATTGCTTAACTAGAAGCAAACGGAGAAAGCTTTACAACTAGAAATTTAAATTATAAAATACAATGAATCAAACTAGAAACGTCTGAACTGCTACTAATACGGGTTCCTAATTCTATTTAATATAAGTTATGTGTGAAAGTGACGATGGAAGATATTTCTTGTTACGTCAAATTGAAGATATACTATAGAATTTATAAACAATAAAGAGTACATAGTTTCCGAAAAGAAATATATTTGCAAAATATTTTTACTGCCAGAGATTTTGAAGTCGGTACCAAACAAAATGAAGCACTCAACTGTGTATATTGTGTAACACTTGTAAATACACTTGTAAATGTCAGAAAAAAGAGGAGCGTTGTGGATGTCAGAAGCGAGTGTGAATGTCAGAGAGGAGAGAAGCGTCGATTCCTTGATTTCGAGTCGAGTGAACGTAGTGTTAAAAGGGGAATAAACAATATTATTTGAATTTATCCTCAAAATAACGTTATATGAAAATCTACTTTTCATTTTATAATACAGTATTTAAAGCTTATTCGAAATATCTTGTTTATACAGCTTGTGCAAGACAAGTTGCGCTCCGAATGTCCAAACGAAATTATTTGTTAGCGCGGAAATTTTGAAAGTGGATTCAATTTAATATGAAATTATTATAAACGAAATTGTTTCGAAGACACCATACGTCTATAAAAAAGGCCACGATGCAATTTCAGACATCGACCTTAGGACGAAGCCATTTTTGATTAATAATTCAGAACGCTTTCTTCTAGTAAAAATAGCATTGATAGAGTTTTACGATATCTACCCCTTACGCAATGTATGAATTAGATTTATTTAGATTTTGCACCAACTGGTTCATGGGAATTTATGTAAATTTTCAAATGCACTTCGATGGAGTTCAAGGCCTCGGTATTTTGCTGAACGATACATGTAGGTTCCAATAATTTACTACGCAGTTATAAACCGAAAAGTTTTGAATCTGTGTATTTCAGATATAGAAGATAATTGTGGAATGAATTTGTGGCACAGCTTTCTATGACACAAAAAGCAAAATTTTTCTCTATGTTACGTAATAGAAATACAGAAAATGGTATTATTTTAATTCAAATTAGGACTTTTGAATGGAATTTTAAAAATTTCTTATAACGTGTTGTATTTACAATTATTCAGATTTTTGTGGTTCACTTAGCGGACTTACTGCTATAAGAGCAATTTCTTATAGTCAAGTAGAACAATAGTGTCGTCTCATTCGATGAGCGGCCGGGCATTGAACACTGCGATCCGTCGCGCCGTCAAAAACCGTATGCGTTATGATAAATCAAACACACCACGGTGACTACGTAGAGGGACAAAATTTTGCCAGCATATTTTAACATGAAGCAAAACTTTTTTCTTGCTTTTTAAGATAACGGAACCCTTGCTGTGTATTACATGTACTTTTCTCACTTCTTTTAGACCATTTTATGAAGTATGAAGCGTTTGTTTTCCAAACATGACTATACAAAAGTCTGAAAAAAATTTCCGGAAATATTTTATAATGAGTTCTTTATATAAAATTATATGTAGTAATCTAACTCCATTAGTTGAGGAACTGTAAAAAACCTTAAGTGCATGGAAATAATTTAGAAGGAATTTACCGAATGACTGAGCTTGCTAGTATTTGTAAGATTAATTAGTATGAAATATATTTTGCAATATTTAATGAAAAAAATACACAAGACGAATTGCAACAGAATTCTCACTGTCGAAGTATGAAACTCTTGAGTCACCTGCTTTTATAGGCATCTAGGAGCAGGACAAATGAATTCATGAAATATATAGTTTTGATATTTTGCGGAATAACTACGGACATTTAATTTACGCTTGGTTCGATGTACACTTGATTCGATTTTTTTCAGGAATCCTATTTTCAAGGAAACCAACAAATTTTATGTCAAAATGTATGGCTTATGAGTAGAAAGTTAAAGCTTGGATATTGTTTTTCTTATTGTCAAAAAAATTGTTTGTACATAAATGATACGATGGAAGAATTTTTAAAAGATAGAAAAGTAAAAAAAAATTGACTGAGGCAAGTCCAAATTGAGTACGTAGAACATACATAACCTAAAGATTGTACTGCCTTCATCTCTTATTCTAAATTTTCCATAATTGGAAAATTTTTCATTCACGCAAATGTCACTAAAGAAAAATTTTGTCACTGTTATATTAATTAAAATATACGAAATTAAAAACAATAAAAAATATATTTCTGTAGTTAACATGAAAAAAAACGGATCCTAGTTAAGGCAGTTTGCCAATTGATGAAAAGTAATCACTTATAGCAGGATATCCTTACCTACGTATTATATGCTTTCGGTGAAGTGAGTTAATAAATTCTTTTGTAGAAACGAATCCTACCTAAACTAGAATATTATTAGCCATAAGGAAACCGAATAGAAATCGACAATTAAGATAAATATTATTGTGAATGACAGATGTATTATTCATGTGGCGCGTACATACGTAAGTGCCCCAGTGCAATAAGTAAATTTCGTTCACAAACACAAGCGTGCGTGTCATATATAAATAAAGTTTAAATTAATAGCTTCAGCTGCTACGCATTTATTGCTCCGAAATTGTACTTAGTAAGCATCTAATGCAATTATTTAGACGATTCTAACTCAACATGAATAATAAATTATTTTAAAATTCTAAATTATTATGCTATTAGAGGTTTGAGATGAGTTTTGTGTCGGAAGAAGCAACAATATGCGCCACATTCCATTTCTATTGCATATTTATGTACTTTTAAGGTCGTGATGTAGGTTTAATTTGCATGAATATTTTAAATGTTCATTAAATTTTTTACGTGGTTTTACTTTTACAGAGAATACGACAGAACTTTTTTATTTATTTAACAATGTTGTCATGTCAAGGCAGCTAGATGAAAAGTTGTGACAACTGCAGTTATTATTGATTTGTTATTTAATTTTAATACGACTAATAATTTTAAATGATATGCCAAAATATTACAGATATCAGGATGTATTTAAGGTTATAAATTTTTTTTCCATGGTTATAAATAGGATATAAATACCAATTGTCTTATAACCAATAGGCGTCCTAAGCGTATTTTTATTTATGACAACTTCGCGAGTAGCTAAGTATAGATAGATAAAAATTGAAAGGGGTAAATTTCCCGAATGAACATAAAGTAAATTTTTATAAAAGCGTATGTTCTATTTTATATTATTTCCAATCTGATAATCTGAAACGAATTATAGGCATCAGCCCACAACCGGATGTAGTGCAGCAGGTGTTGACGGCAGGGCGGAGGGAACTTCTCGTTGTAAATTCAGCTTACAGTAATTAGTTGTATTCAAATTGTTGTCGATCGGGGACTAAACTATTTAACTGTTTGAATTTCCGCCAAAGTGAGATATTTCATCAAAAATCCGGTTATGTTGTACGTTGTAATACTTTTAGTCAATATGTTCTGAAAAGTGTGCACTTATTGTGAACATAGGCATACGATTTTATTTAAAAGTATTCTTAATCATATAATGCGACAGTCGGTACATTTTTGTTGTAAACTATAAATATACAAAAAGTCATAACAGGTCTAGATTTTAAAATAAGCACAGTTGTTAACAGTCATATGTAGATATGTAATCTATCATTACTTTAGTAAAAAAATAATTATTATCATAGAATTTTTTACTCACATCAAAATTGCACTACTAATGCCATCTGTTAGATATTATAGGTATAATTAAGAATGTATATTGTGTTACAGAAGAAACTATAATTAATTTGAATCTACTTTTTGTAGATGTCACGTTCTATACTCTTCGGGAAGTGTCTAGTACATGTGACAGAGTATATAAGCCGAAATTATGTCCCACATTAAGTGTATTATCTTCATTTACTATTATAATTGATGCTGACAAACTACACACACCGGCGCCGTTGGCTGTGTGTTTATTTAAGGTTAGGCCTTCCCTTGTCTATTTTGTAGGGAAAAAATTTCTCATTATGGTTTGACGAGAACGAACGAATATTCCCACTCCATCTCTAATTAATGAATTTTGGGAAGTTTTTTCTCTATTCGATTAATTTATGAGTTATTGTTTTATTACTGGTGAAACAATTTATTCTCACATTGTGTATATAAATCTTATTTATATTAATTGAACGTCGACACATTTAAAAGAAATGTCAGCACATTTTGTAAAGATGTAAATAAGATTTTCATATTGCTAGTTTAAGTATCAGACCATTGACATTGTAAATATAATTAGTCTTTATTTTTCGAGTTTATTAAAAAGTTAATAAGCATAAATTTCAAGTCCAGTATCGACCAATTATCGACCCGAAATATTTAAATATACTTATGTTACTTCCTTTAAAACATTGGTTTAGAATATTTTGCCTATATACCAATACGAGCATTTGCGTAGCATTATATGATAGAGCACATTAACCAGCCTGTACCTGAAATGTTAAAACTTTAAAATATTTATCAACCACAGTTTTTCGTTAAAGCAAATTCTCCCCTCTCTTCTTTCCCTCTCGTATTGAAGGTAATTTTAATAAAATGACTAAAATAAGTAATTTCACCTATTTATCAAGTAAATAGTTTAGATAATTAGATAGAGCGAATAATAAATTGATACGTTTAAACCATTCATGTGATAACAAAACCCGCTAGCCGAGTTAAGGACTGTGTCGCGTGCACGGGGGTCATGAAGCGGTATTGCGGTGAAATGGCTGATGACTTTACAATTACTTTATGACAAATAACTCGTCCAGATAACACTCGACCTATGGTAACATAAGGTCGTAACATTAAATAAATTACGTAATTACTATATTGTCGAAATCACTTACTAAAACAACTGTTTTAGTAAGTGATTTATGACAAAGTTGGCACGATGCAAAAAAAATCTAAACATGGAAATTGCTCACTAAACATATATTTACATAGTTTATTTGACAGGTAAATAGTCAAATATTCTGTTTTTTTGCTGGCTTTCTATCGTAAGCCAATCATCCGCCAGACTGTTTTGAATTCAGCATGTATTTGTTTGCATTATAACTTATTAATTGTTAATACTAAACATTAATAAATTAAAATAAATTTTCAGCATATTCATATTTTTTCACTATCAATTAAATTTAATTTAATTAAATTTAAATTTCAAATTTTGGAAATGGTCTCGCATATGAAAGCCAGCAGAAAAATAAAATGGTTGACAACCACCCGTCTGTCAAATAAATTTTAGATTATAATTTTAAAATTTAATTATTTCATTGAATTTAGATTTTACTAACCGCATTTGTAATCACGCTTTATTCCTTTTATTATTTTATTTCAATTCATTGCAATTCGCATGCTAAATAAAGTTATTCTTGTATTATGCCAAAAAAAGGAAAGCTTCCAACGCACGTATATAAGTACACACAATATTTGTTTAGTTTCATTTTCAATCTAAAAAAACTGTCAAGCATAATAGAACTCGCACTGGGGAGTTGAAAAGAGTGCCTGATATTCTTATTAAACTATTTAAAAATATTGATTTTTCATAACGTTAATACGTTGTCTACTGTATCATTCACAGGCGTGGAAATTGGTGCATATTTCCAAAAACTGACATCTGGAATCAACGCTATAACATTCATACCACATTTGCGTAGGCTAAACTCTACATTTTTTCATAATTTTAAGTTCGGTAGTTTTAGTGGAAGATATAATAAGAGTGGAAGATATTTTTGAACCTTTTTTATTATGTTCTTTAGTAGCAAAACTTAGTATCTAAAATTATGAAAAAAATAGATTTTTGAGACTCTTATAACTTACCATTTAAATTTATATCCCACATTGAATACAGAATTAAAAAGAAAAATGTTGGGTACTTAATTTGAAACCACCCTTCCTTAAAATTTTTAAATCAATATTTTTCAGTATTAGTTCATGATGTGTTTTATAACTGTGTCAAATTTTAAGTTGCTACTTCAAGCCATTTCCGAGAAAAATGGTGGTGACAGACAGAGGGACAGACATGTGATTGATCTTATAGGTGTTTTTGAGATACGGAACTCTAAATGAAAAACTAATTTAACAACATTAAAAAAATGTTCCATAATGGAACATTTACTTAGTACCATTAATTCTATGTTAACGATTTGATGTCCAGAGAATTATCCATTACTACATTTCAGTTATATCAAAACAACAGTTATTATTTTCTGGGTATGCTGCGTTTGAAATAGTACTTTTTCGTTACATAAAGTTCTGAATATCTTTAAGTAAAATTTAGAATCTTCTTTCTTATTAGGAGGCAGTAAAATATAAAAATTTTATTCATCCATTTTGCTTAAAAAGAAATTTAAAATGTATCGTTTAATAAATTGAATCGGCGTTACAAATATACCTAACACCTGTAGAATTGGAAAGAAGCAATATCGATGTCTCGAAATAAGAAAAAATTAATAAAAGCTAGTGGAACGGAAAAAATATGCTAATCAAAGCAAAAGGGTTCCTTCGTGTTAAAATTGTAATGTATAAGAACTGTGGAAATACGAAGAAAAGTGTAAAAATTGTGTGGAATATTGAATAAGCGCTGGCATCATTTTAAATATTTAATTATTCATTCAAATTCTTTCATTTAATCGAAACATCTATTTGGTTCGACACCGACGCCTCGCACCTTTCAATGATGCTAATTTGAATTTCTGTTTTGCAGAGTATTTGAAACTAAGGTTACGTTAGATTTAACGCAGGCTCGGAGAAGAGGGACATTTTTATTTGAAGTTTTAATTGGGTTTTGCTATTGGGAGAGAATCTACAGCACGTTCCGTCTTCCGCCTACACAGCGAGGGTTAGGTACCTACTTCAAACTTTCGATATGCACACGAAACGGTGAATCCGAAGCAATTTTACTTCCTTGTAAGGTATTCTTTTCGTATAAATTATTCGAAGGAACCGTGGGGATTATTTTTCCCCTTGAAATATTGAATTTCAACAGGCTAGCTTTTTGAATATTTCTTAAAGTACTATTCATTTAACTTATGTAAAAGTTTCAGAGAAAAATAAAAGTAACAAGAATTAAATCTGCGCCTCGTACGAATAAGAATTTCTTTGCAAATTTTCTTTACCTTCATATCACATATATTATCCCTCATTTGTCGCACCAACCTAATATTTTTTTACAATTTTATTTTACAAGGGACATTTTCTATCATAAAATGTTGTGCACAGGAAATAACCTATGGGCGACTGCAAAATAAAACTGAAATAATATAACGGAGAATTCGTAAAACAAATGAAAAAAAAATCGACGCGAAATTAGAATTGATGGGCGAGTTTTGCGGCTGCCTCCACCTGTGGAACATAGCGCCGCGCACCGCCAGACATTAGTGGAACGTCATAGCTTCGTTCGAGAGAAAATGCCATCTGCGTTATTATTTCCACTAAACTTAAAATATAAGAGATTTTGGACAACATTTATGTAAATCGGGATTAACACAAAATTTTAGACAAAGTCGTTTGCGGGCCTTCAGAATGTTGGAATTTAATTTGTTTTGGCGCCTTGTTGATTTTTGAGACAGTTACTGTAATCGGTTCCTGGAACATCGGTGCATTCATTTGACGATGCTTTTATTCAGGGATACTTTTATTTGTGAAAATGTGTACGTTTTCTACACGAATTTATGGTGTAGGTAACGAATTTTATTATAATGTAATTAGTGTAACCTATGGACTTGTAATTTTGTTCCTTGAATTGTAGTTTAATCTTGAGAATTTTCAGAAATATGATATTTATTTGTAATTTATTATATGAAAAATGTTAGCCAAGTTCGAGTCTCGTCAATACAGGATTCCGTATTCCTTTAAAATGAAATTACTTTATTTATCCAAAATTCATCGCTAATATAAACTCTTAGAGTAAAAAATATTTAATGATACTTAAAGTTATTAAATTTGGTGAACATATCGTTTGTATTTATTAAAACTAGTGCATCCATAGTCGTCGTGTATTTATTAAAACTAGTACGTCCAGAATTATCGTTGTCGTTTTCCTACAAACTTCATCAATTTAGAAACCTTTTTTTAATTTTTGAATTTTCGCCATGAGATACGTGCGAATTAATATACTTTATTAATATGCCAAATATCAAATTTCTATATTAAGCGGTGTTGAGAAAAACGGTTATGGCAGATGGACAGACTGATAAGTAACTTGTCTTATGAGGGTTTTTGTTTTCTTTTCTGAAGTATGAAATATTTAAAATTAAAACTTGCAGGCTAATTAGTGACGAAGTAATATATTTTTGCTTTTAAAAAGTATTTTTTTTGTAGGTTTTATAAAATTTTATAGGACTTGGCATCCATTTAGATCTTAATTCTCCAGTCGGTGAAACCAACCTACACACTTTTTCTTTTTATTCTTTTCCACATGGCGCTTTTATTACCACACATATTATATAAGGGTATTGCTTTTATGTTTTTCGTAATAGAAATACATCGTAATAGCACAAGTGAAATTGGAAAAATGCATAGTCCATGTTTCAAAAAATTTGTTTTTTTTTTCAATATTTTCGTTAATCATAAATTTTAATTAATTAAAAAAAAATTTAATACGAATTGTTATAACTAAAGTTTAAGGATTGCGTGTGTTAATGTTACGTATATTAAACCTGTTGCGATGTAGATAGATAGGAATTAATCTGTGCATATTTATTTAGATAAGTAAAACTAAGCATGTCGACTACGTATACTAAGCGACTGCATAAATATTTTAAATTACGTGTTTAATAAAACCTGTTGCAACAGGGGCATAATAAATGTAGAAAAATATTTGTTTGAAATTTTTATTGGGAAAAAATTAGCAACTCATCGTGATTGTATAATTTCTATTATTTTTATAAAGTGGCAGGTATTATAATTATCAATAATTTATATTAATGTCAGAAGCTACTGGATTAATTGTGGTGAAATGTTCAAAGATTGTGTATGCTATGTAATACTAAAACTTATACAAAAACCTACTGGGTAAGAGTAGAATTCGGATTACAAGGATTTTGTACAAACTTAGGTACTTAGAAAATAAATTAAAAAATATTTTTTCTGTGTCTTTACGTGATTTAATTACGTATTCCTGCCTTCCTATAAAATTTAATCGCAATCTCTCTTAAAGTGAAATAGTTGTGTTGCTGTGATGTACAATCTTTGCTAATTATCCACCTGAAAGTGTTGTCATACAACGAAACCTAGGTCGTGGTAAAGAATTTAAATAAAGTAGAAATAATACTACGTCATGTAGTTTCATTTAATTGTGGATGTTAAATTTCATTAAAATCCGTTTTAGAGATTTCGCGTGATTGAAAAAAAAATTAACAGACAGACAGATAAACATTCTAAAAACAGGTTTTCCCTCTTCTATTGCCATTCAATACGTTAAAACAATCACCCTTTTTAAAATATTTTCTTCATACAGAATTCAACCTGTTAGAGTTTTATTATATGTGGATGGTATGTTTTTCACAGGCACAAAAATGATGTTAAAGTTTTAAAAACTATGAAATATAAACAAATCGTTATTGTTATTTGATAAATTTTAGGTAAACTTCTTTCGCAGGTTTAAAAATAATGTCAATATTCCAAAAATTATCGAATTAAAAGTTATAAAATTCATACTTTGAGGAAAAGTAGGTAGGAAACTATGAACAAGTATTTTAAAATAAAACTAAGACTATCGTTTCCATTTTTCATTGTTAAATCGTTTTTGCGATATACTGAACTTTTAATGGGCGCGCAATTTGTTCATCTGCTCTAATTCCGCAACCATGAGCTTCAAAAATCTGAGAAAAATTGAGTTACCTAATATTGTAACTCAATTTTTGTATATTCAACTTTAAAATAAACTTTTGCTAATTTGTATACCTAATTTTAGTGAGAGACCCTAATTTAGTCATATTTGTATTCCCATATGCAATTGGGCAGTTTTTTTGTATATATCTCCAGTCTTATAATTTTCTTCAAACTTCTCATGTATTTCGTGTTTTCGAAAAAACTTGGTTAGAGTAGGTCCTTGTTTGAAAGTCACACTCTCGTTCGTATAGCAAGACCAGGGTGTGGCGAGGGGTTGTACGGCGCTTAAGCGATTAGTACATTGTGAGCCCAATAATACAACAATTTTATGAGGTCCGATAATAAAATAAAACAATTAAATTTTATTCTAACGATACTGAAATATTTATACAGTTTAGCGTCAGTGGGAAAGCACGTGGACTACGACCGTATAGTTTATTAAATCAGTTGACAGGTTTTTAATGGAAACGAAAGTTCTATTAGTTACATAAGACATTATTAATTAATGGATACCAAACCTAGTTAATACGTAACCGCTAGATCTGTAACTATTATTCCATAAGTGTTTGTGTATTTGTATGGAGAAAATTATATTTGGGGTTGCACTTTCATGATAATCACAGAGACTCATAATTTCTATACGGACGTATGCAAAATATGTTGCTAAGCCAAATCATAAAAGCTTCAAATTCTTTTTTACCCTTGAAATATTATTGAAGACTATACGTCTTGAATTTTTCAAAATACTATTAACGTAAATTACATCGAAGCATTGACCCCTTCCATTTTTGTTCTGGACATCGGAGTATTTTATTTTGTTTACAATATAGTCAATTTGTGTATTAATGCTTAACCAAAAGCAAACGAAGAAAGAGTTACAACGAGAAATGTAGATAACAAAATACAGTGAATCAAACTCCAAACGTCTGAACTAATACTGATACAGATTCTTAATTTTTATTATTTAATATAAGTTATGTGTGAAAGTGACGATCGAAGATATTTCTTGTTATGTGAGATTGAAGATATATTATAGAATTTATAAACAATGAAGATAGCAGGAGGCGTGATTATGTTTCGATGATTTAGTTCTGATGATAAATCTAATAAGACACGATTAAACGCCACATTAATTTGAACTTTATCAAAATCAGTGTGCGATGATGAAGCTGGAAGATGGTAACATGAACACTTCAGTGATAAGAAGTAAACTCATCGAGTTGGAACCTGTTTGATTCGTCTTGATGTAGCAAAGAAGTTAATATGTCAAATAGGTAGATAAGTATATACGGATACATATAATATAATTTAAACCTTTGATCCGCAAATTCAGATCTTGCGGGTGCATTGCCTGCCTTAAACCTGGGACTTGAAGTTCTGCTATTTTTAATATACATATTCATATTACATATATTATCCCTCATGTGTCGCACCAACATAATATTTTTTTACAATTTTATTTTACAAAGAACATTTTCTGTCATAAAATATTGTGCACAGGAAATAACCCATGGGCGACTGCAAAATAAAACTGAAATAATACAACGGAGAATTCGTAAAACAGATGAAAAAAAATCGACGCGAAATTAGAATTTATAGGCGAGTTTTGCGGCTGTCTCCACATGCGGGACATAGCGCCGCGCGCCGCCAGACATTAGTGGATCATCATAGCTTCGTTCGAGAGAAAACGCCATCTGCGTTATTTCCACTAAACTTAAAAAATAAGATATTTTGGAGAAAATTTATGTAAATCGGGATTAACTCAAAATTTTAGACAAAGTCGTGTGCGCGCCTTCTGAATGTTGGAATTTAATTTGTTTTGGCGCCTTGTTGATTTTTGAGAAAGTTACTGTAATCGGTTCCTAGAACATCTGTGTGCATTCATTTGACCATGCTTTTATTTGTGAAAATGTGTACGTTTTCTACACGAATTTATGGTGTAGGTAACGAATTTTATTATAATGTAATTAGTGTAACCTAGGGATTCGTAATTTTGTTCCTTGAATTGTAGTTTAATCTTGAGAATTTTCAGAAATATGATATTTATTTGTAATTTATTATATGAAAAATGTTAGCCAAGTTCGAGTCTATTCGTATTCCTTTGAAATGAAATTACTTTATTTATCCAAAATTCATCGCTAATATAAACTCTTAGAGTAAAAAATATTTAATGATACTTAATGTTTTTAAATTTGGGGAACTTATCGTGTGTATTTATTAAACTCGTACAAACTTTATCAATTTAGAAACCTTTTTTTCATTTGTGAATTTTTGCCATGAGATACGTGCGAATTAATATACTTTATTAATATGCCAAATATAAAATTTCTATATTAAGCGGTTTTGAGAAAAACGGTTATGGCCAATGGACAGACTGATAAGTAACTTGTCTTATGAGGGTTTTTGTTTTCTTTTCTGAAGTACGAAATATTTAAAATTAAAACGTGCATACTAAAAGACTAATTAGTGACAAAGTAATATATTTTTATTTTTAAAAAGTATTTTTTTCTGTAGGTTTTATAAAATTTTATAGGACTTGGAACCCATTTAGGTCTTAATTCTCCAGTCGGTGAAACCAACCTTCACACTTTTTCTTTTTATCCTTTTCCACATGGCGCTTTTATTACCACACATACTATATTAAGGTATTGCTTTCATGTTTTTCGTAAGAGAAATACATCGTAATAGCATAAGTGAAATAGGAAAAATGCAGTGTCCCCGTTTCAAAAAATTGGTTTTTGTTCTTCAATATTTTCGTTAATCATAAATTTTAATTAAGTGAAAAAAATTAAATGCGAATTGTTACAATTAAAGTTTAAGAATTGCGTATGTTAATGTTACGTATTTTAAAACCTGATGTCAAGTAGATAGATAGGAATTAATCTGTGCATATTTATTTAGATAAGTAAAACTAAGCATGGCGACTACGTATACTAAGCGACTGCATAAATATTTTAAATTACATGTTTAAAAAAACCTGTTGCAACAGGGGCATAATAAATGTTGAAAAACATTTGTTTGAAATTTTTATTGGGAAAAAATTAGCAACTCATCGTGATTGTATAATTTCTATTATTTTTATAAAGTGGCAGGTATTATAATTATCAATAATTTATATTAATGTCAGAAGCTACTGGATTAATTGTGGTGAAATGTTTATAGATTGTGTATGCTATGTAATACTAAAACTTATACAAAAATAGTAGAATTCGGATTACAAGGATTTTGTACAAATATTTTGTACTTAGAATGTAAATTAAAAATATTTTTTCTATAGCTTTAGGTGATTTAACTCCGTCTTCCTGCCTTCCTATAAAATTTAATCGCAATCCCTCTTAAACTGAAATAGTTGTGTTGCTGTGATGTACAATCTTTGCTAATTATCCACCTGAAAGTGTTGTCATACAACGAAACCTAGGTCGTGGTAAAGAATTTAAATAAAGTAGAAATAATACTACGTCATGTAGTTTCATTTAATTGTGGATGTTAAATTTCATTAAAATCCGTTTTGGAGATTTCGCGTGATTGAAAAAAAATTAACAGACAGACAGATAAACATTCTAAAAACAGGTTTTCCCTCTTCTACTGCCGTTCCATACATTAAAACAATCACCCTTTTTAAAATATTTTCTGCATACAGAATTCAACCTGTTAGAGTTTTATTATATTATGTGGATGGTATGTTTTTCACAGGCATAAAAATGATGTTAATGTTTTAAAAACTAAGAAAAAAACATCGTTATTGTTATTTGATAAATTTTAGGTAAACTTCTTTCACAGGTTTAAAAATAATGTCAATATTCCAAAAATTACCGAATTAAAAGTTATAAAATTCATACTTTGAGGAAAAGTAGGTAGGTAACTATGAACAAGTATTTTAAAATAAAACTAAGGCTATCGTTTCCATTTTTCATTGTTAAATCGTTTTTGCGCAATACTGAACTTTTAATGGGCGCGCAATTTGTTCATCTGCTCTAATTCCGCAACCATGAGCTTCAAAAATCTGAGAAAAATTGAGTTACCTAATATTGTAACTCAATTTTTATGTATTCAACTTTGAAATGGACTTTTGCTAATTTGTATACCTAATTTTAGTGAGAGACCCTAATTTACTCATATTTGTATTCCCATATGCAATTGGGCAGTTTTTTTGTATATATCTCCAGTCTTATAATTTTCTTCAAACTTCTCACGTATTTCGTGTTTTCGAAAAAACTTGGTTAGGGTAGGTCCTTGTTTGAAAGTCACACTCTCGTTCGTATAGCAAGACCAGGGTGTGGCGAGGGATTGTACGGCGCTTAAGCGATTAGTACATTATGAGCCCAATAATACAAAAATTTTATGAGCCCCGATAATAAAATAAAAAAATTAAATTTTGTTGTAACGATACTGAAACATTTATACAGTCTAGTGTCAGTGGGAAAGCACGTGCACTACGACCGTATAGTTTATTAAATCAGTTATCAGGTTTTTTATGGAAGCGAAAGTTCTATTAGATACATATGACATTATTAATTAATGGATACCAAACTTAGTTAATACGTAACTGGTAATAAATATCTGTAACTATTATTCCATAAGTGTTTGTGTATTTGTATGGAGAAAATTACATTTGGGGTTGCACTTTCGTGATAATCACAGAGACTCATAATTTCTATACGGACGTTTGCAAAATATGTTGCTAAGCCAAATCATAAAAGCTTCAAATTCTTTTTTACCCTTGAAATTTTATTGAAGACTATATGTCTTGAATTTTTTAAAACACTATTAACGTAAATTATCATCGAAGCATAGACCCCTTCCATTTTTGTTCTGGACATCGGAGTATTTTATTTTGTCGAAAACAAATATGGTCAATTGTGTGTTAATACTTAACCAAAAGCAAATGAAGAAAGCGTTATAACGAGAAATGTAGATAACAAAATACAGTGAATCAAACTCCTAACGTCTGAACTGATACTGATACAGATTCTTAATTTTTATTATTTAATATAAGTTATGTGTGAAAGTGACGATGGAAGATATTTCTTGTTATGTGAAATTGAAGATATACTATAGAATTTATAAATAATGAAGACAGCAGGTGGCGTGATTATGTTTCGATGATTTAGTTCTGATGTTAAAACTAATTATTAAACGCCACATTAATTTGCACTTTATCAAAATCAGTGTGCGATGATGAAACCGGAAGATGGTAACATGAACACTTCAGTGATAATCAGTAAACTCATCGAGTTGGAACTCATTGGCTTCATCTTGATGTAGCAAGGAGTTAATCGGTCAAATAGGTATATATGGATATATACAATATAATTTAAACTTTTGACCCGCAAATTCAGATCTTGCGGGTGCATTGTCTGCCTAAAAGTTGGGACTTGAAGTTCTGCTGTTTTTAAATTAGTATTGTCACGTAGATTATCTGACTTTGTGTTGAGCGAACGTGGTATTATACTTTTTTATTTAAATTTTCACCCCAAATAATTTATTTTAATTTTTCTCCAGCAGAGACTTAGTCTTTGAACTCCGGATTTCAATTCATCATGCCTGATGCTTCATTTGTGTGGTTTGTTTTGAATATATTAATTTTCATCACCAGCATTGATCAACCAATTTTAATAATTCTTTTTTACGAAAATCGCCACGTGTTATGAAAAAAAAACAGTGAGTCGTCACGGGACGCCTGGCAAATGTGAAACATCGTGTTCGTACAAGTAATATGCATAAAAGACAAGATTATTACAGGAACTAAATATAGCATAATGAAAAAACAAAAAAGTGTGACGAATTTCTTACAGAAAATGGTGACTTTTTTTAATAAACATTTATTTACATTTAATACAAAAATAATAAAGCACAGGTTATGTGTACCGTACTAAACAACAGCGTCGAACTGAGTGAGGAGTGGTTGCGCATGGCGACACGTCGCCATACCGTACACACTACTACATATAGACTATATACATACCTTAGTATAGCGTAGCGATCCGTCGCCACGGCAAGCGTCGCCACGCCAATGATCCGGTTTATACCTGCGCCTATAGATGTTTCACATCAAAACTGGTTAGAAATTGGCCATAGAAATCAAAGAAATTTCTCAACAATGTACAGCGCAGGTATTGTGAGTTTGAATGATATAGATCTAATGATAATCTAGTAATAAAGTCACTAAAATATGGATACGACTAAGGGTGGCAGAAATCATCACTTTTGCAAGATCGAGGTACAATATGCCGGGAGGTGTTGGTAGGAACTTTTCACTGATGAGGAGTGAACTTATCGTATATGGATTCATTTTATTTGCATTCAGGTAAGCAAGAAGATAGTAAATGAAATAGTTAGATAAGAACGTATAGGTACATAAAATGGTATGAAGTAACTAAGTTATTAATTGGTAGGTAAATAAGTAAGTATAGGTACAACTATTTCACGAATTGATAAAATATTAGTACGTACCTACGTGCATAGGTAGATAAGTAAGTAAATACATATATATATATATATATATATATATATATATATATATGTATGTGTGTGTGTGTGTGTGTAAATAGAGATATATGAATACATAAGGTTCATTGAATGATGCCAACTTTTTTTTTCTAAGTTGAATTCATTGCGAGTTCATAAAATTGTGGGTGACATGGGATGATATCATAGGTCTTAAAAATAGAAAAATAAAACAATTTCCCAAAAAAAAAATGATCCGACTTTAATTAACTACCCAGTGAAAAGCGCATTGAAAAAAATAATGAAAATACGAGCATTTAGTTGAACTTTTGCGGTACAATATAGTTTCCGAAAAGAAATATATTTGTAAAATATTGTTATTGCTAGAGATTTTAAAGTGGGTACCAAACGAAATGTAGCACTCATCTGTGTATGTAGGTGTGAATCTACTTGTAAATATGAAAAAGGAGAGGAGCGTTGTGGATGTCAGAAGCGGGTGTGAATGTCAGAGAGGAGAGAAGCGTCGATTCTTTGATTTCGAGTCGAGTGAACGTAGTGTTAAAAGGAGAATAAGCAATATTATTTGAATTTATCCTCAAAATAATGGTAAATGAGAATCTACATTTGATTTTACAATAAAGTATTTAAAAATTATTCGAAATATAATAAGAATCTCGTTTATAGAGCTTGTGTAAGACAAGTAGAGACGACATTATTTGTTAGACAAACGAAATTATTTGTTAGCGCCGCAACGTTTGAAAGTGGATTCAAGTTAATATGAAATTATTGTAAACGAAATTGCTTCGAAGACACCATACGTCTATAAAAAAGGCCACGATGCAATTTCAGACATCGACCTTATAACTAAGCCATTTTCCATTAATAATTCGAAAGCTTTTCTCTCCCAAAAATAGCGTTAATAGAGGTTTACGATGTCTACCCCTTACGCGATGCATGAATTAGATTTATTTAGACTTTATACTAACTGGTTCACGGGAATTTATGTCAATTTTTAAACGCACTTCCATGGAGTTCAAGGCCTCGGTGTTTTGCTGAATTATACATGTAGGTTCCAATAGTTTACTACGCAGTTATAAACCGAAAAGTTTTGAATCTGTCTATTTGAGATATAGAAGGTAATTGTGTAATGAATTTGTGGCACAGCTTTCTATGACACAAAAAGCTAAATTTGACTTTATGTTATGCAATAGAAATACAGAAAATGGTATTATTTTATTTAAAATTAGGACATTTGAATGGAATTTAAAAATTTTGCTCATAACGTTCATATCCACAATTATTAAAATTTTTGTGGTTCACTTGGCAGACTTACTGCTATGAGAGCAATTTCTTATAGTCAACTAAAAAAATAGTCTCGTTCCATTCGATGAGTGGCCGGGAATTGAACCCTGCAATGAGTCGCGCCGTCAAAAACCTTATGCCTTATGATCAATCCAACACACCACGGTGACTACGTAGAGGGACAAAACTTTGCCAGTATATTTTAACATGTAAAACTTTTTTCTTGTTTTTAAGATAACGGAACCCTTTTTGTGTATTTCACGTACTTTTCCCACTTCTTTTAGTTCCTTTTAGTAGAAGCTTCTCCTTAGAAGATTTTTTAAAAGTATAAAGCTTATGTTTTATAATTTGCAGTTTATTTCGTCTCTCTTTATCAAAACATGACTATACAAAAGTCTGAAAAAATCTTCGGAAATATTATACAGTGAGTATTTTGAAATGAAATTATATGAAGTAATCTAACTTCATTAGTTTGGGAACTGTAAAAAAAAACTTAAATGCATGGAAATAATGCAGAAGTAAATTACTGAATGACTGAGCTTGCTGGTATTTGTAACATTAATTAGTTTTATGTTTAAATATTTTTGGCAATATTTAATTAAAAAAAATATACAAGACGAATAGCAACAGAAGTCTAACTGTCGAAGTATGAAACTCTTGAATCATCTGCTTTTATGGGCATGTAGGAGCAGGATAAATGAATTCATAAAATATATACAGTTTTGATATTTTGCTTAATAACTATGAACATTTAATTTACGCTTGAATATGCACTCGATCAGATTTTTTTGAGGAATCTTCTTTTCACGGAAACTAACAAGTTTTATGTCAACATCTATGGCTTAGGAGTAGAAAGTTAAAGCTTGGTTAATGTTTTCCTTATTGACAAAAATTATGTTTGTATTGAATATATTTGGCGTTAATTTTGTAGAAATTCATTATTCATTAGAAATGTATATATAACGAGACCTAGGTCGTGGTAAAGAACTTAAAGAAAGTAGAAATAATACTACATCACGTAGTTTAATTAAATTGTGGATTATGTTTGCAGACAAATGATACGATGAAAGAATTGTTAAAAGATCGAAAAATATAGAAAAAATTTAAGACAATTCCAAACTGCGTACGTAGAACACATATAAACTAAAAATTGTATTGCCCTCATCTCTTATTCTAAATTTTCCATAATTGAAAATTTTTCAGACCCACGAATGTCACTAAAGAAAAATTTAGTCACAGTTATATTATTTAAAATATACGAAATTAGGAACAATAAGAAATATACTTCTGCAGTTAACATAACAAAAAACGTATCTTAGTTAAGGTAGTTTGCCAGTTATAACTACATAGCTGGATATCCGTTCCTACGTGTAACATGCTCTCGTGAAACGTGAAATGAGTTAATAAATTTTATTGTAGAAATGAATCCTACCTAAACTAGAATATTGTTATCTTTAGGGAAACCGAACAGAAATCGATAATTGAGATGATTTTTTGTATGACAGATGTATTATTAATGTGGCGCGTACATACGTAAGTGCCACAGTGCAATAAGTAAATTTCGTTCACGAACACAAGCGTGCGTGTTATGTATAAATAAAGTTTAAATTAATTGCTTCAGCTGCTATGCATTTATTGCTTCAAAATTTAACTTAGTAAGCAACTAATGCAATTATTTAGACGATTCTAACTTATCTTGCATAACAAATTATTTTCAAATTCTGACTTATTATGCTATTAGAGGTTTGAGATTAGTTAGCGTGGGAAGAAGCAATAATATGCGCCACATTCCATTTAAGTTGTGAATTTGTGTATTTTTAAGGTTGTGACGTAGGTTTAATTTGTATGAATATTTTAAATGTTAACTGATTTTTTTACGTGGCTCAACTTTAAAAGAGGATATGACAGAACTTTTGTTTTTATATAACAATGTTTTCATACCATGGTGGTGAAATCTGCAGTTATCATTGATTTTTTATTGGGTTCATTTTTAATAATAATTTTAATACGACTAATAATTTTAAATGATATTTCAAAATATTACAGATATTAGGATATGTTTAAGGTCCATAGTTAAAAATAGCGTTAAAATACCAATGGTCTTATAACCAATAATCCTCCTAAGCGTATTTTTATTTACGACTACTTCACGGGTAGCTAAATATAGACAGATAAAAATTGAAATGGGTAAATTTCCCGAATGAAAATAAAGTACATTTTTATAAAAGCGAATGTTCTATTTTCTATGGTTACCCATCTGACAATCTGAAACGAATTACAGGCGACAGCCTGTAATTCATTTCAGATTGTCAGATGGGTAACCACAGTTGTTAACGGTCATATATAGATATGTAATCTATCATTATTTTAGTAAAAAAATAATTATTAACAAAGAATTTTTTACTCACACCAAAATTGCATTACTAACACCATCTCATTACTCAAACCAAAATTGCATTACTAACGCCATCTGATAGATATTATAGGTATAAATAAGAATGTATATTGTGTTACAGAAGAAACTATAATTCATTTGAATCTGCTTTTTGTAGATGTCACGTTCTATACTTTTCGGGAAGTGTGTAGTACATGTGACAGAGTATATAAGCTTAAACTATATCCCACATTAAGTCTATTATCTTCATTTACTATTATAATTGATGCTGACAAACCACACACTCCGGTGCCGTTGGCTATGTGTTTATTTAAGGTTAGGCCTTCCCTTGTTTATTTTGTAGGGAAACAATTTCTCATTATGGTTTGACGAGAACGAACGAATATTCACACTCCATCACTAATTAATGATTTTTGGAAAGTTTTTCTTCTATTCGATTAATTTATGAGTGATTGTTTTATTACTAGTGAAACAATTTATTCACACATTGTGTATATAAATCTTATTTATATTAATTGAACTTCGACATATTTAAAAGAAATGTCAGCACATTTTATAAAGATGTAAATAAGATTTTCTTATTGACACCTTCACATCCTATTATAGATTTATATTATAGCGACATTAATAGTGAGATTTTTTATTAAATTATCTTATTGCTAGTTTAAGTGTCAGACCATTGATAGTGTAAATATAATTAGCCTTTATTTTTCGAGATTAATTAAAAGTTAATTAGCATAAATTTCAAGTCTAATGTCGACAAATTATCGACCAGAAATAATTAAATATACTTATATTACTTTCTTTAAAACATTGGGTTAGAATATTTTGTCAACATACCATTAAGAGCATGTGCATAGTATATAATAGAGCATATTAACCAGTCTGTACCTGAAATGTTAAAACTTTAAAATATTTATCAACCACAGTTTTTCGCTAAAGCAAATTCTCCCCTCTCTACTTTCCCTCTCGTATTGAAGGTAATTTTAATAAAATGACTAAAATAAGTAATTTCACCTATTAATCAAGTAAATAATTTCGAGAATTAGATAGAGCGAATAATCAATTGATACATTTAAACCATTTATGTGATAATAAAACTCGCTAGCCGAGGTAAGGACTGTGTCGCGTGCACGGGGGTCATGAAGCGGTATTGCGGTGAAATGGCTGATGACTTTACAATTTCTTTATGACAAATAACTCGTCCAGATAACACTCGACCTACGGTAACATAAGGTCGTAACATTAAATAAATTACGTAATTACTATATTGTCGAAATCACTTACTAAAACAGTTGTTTAGTAAGTGATTTATGACGAAGTTGGCACGATGCAACAAAAAATCTACACATTGAAATTGCTCACTAAACATATATTTACATAGTTTATTTGACAGGTAAATAGTCAAATATTCTATTTTTCTGCGGGCTTTCTATCGTGAGCCAATCATCCGCCAGACTATTTCTAATTCGGCATGTATTTGTTTGCATTATAACTTATTAATTTTTAAATACTAAAAATTAATAAATTAAAGTAAATTTTCATTATCAATTAAATTAAATTTAATTAAATTTAAATTTCAAATTTTGGAAATGGTCTCGCATATGAGTGGCTTACAATGGAAAGCCAGCAGAAAAATAAAATGGTTGACAACCCGTCTGTCAAATAAATTTTAGATTATAATTTTAAAATTTAATTATTTCATTGAATTTAGATTTTACTAACTGCATTTGTAATCACGCTCTATTTCTTTTATTATTTTATTTTAATTCATTATAATTTGTATGCTAAATAAAGTTATTCTTGTATTATGCCAAAAAAGCATAGCTTCCACATAAGAACACACAACATTTTTTTAGAGTCATTTTCTATCTAAAAAACTGTAAAGCATAATAAAACTCGCACTGGGGAGTTGAAAAGAGTGCCTGATATTCTTATTAAACTATTTAAAAATGTTAATGTTTCATAACGTTAATAAGTTGTCTACTGCATCATTCACAGGCGTGGAAATTGGTGCATATTTCCAAAAACTGACATCTGGAATAATCGCTATATCATATTTGCGTAGGCTAAACTATACATTTTTTCATAATTTTAAGTTCGGTAGTTTTGGAAATAAGTATGGAAGATATTTTTGAACATTTTTTATTATGTTCTTCAGTAGCAAAACTTAGTATCTAAAATTATGAAAAAAATAGATTTTTGAGACTCTTATAACTTGCCATTTCAATTTATATCCCACATTGAATACCGAATTAAAAAGAAAAGTTTTGAGTACTTAATTTGAAATCACCCTTCCTAAAAATTTTCATATCAATATTTTTCAGTATTAATTCATGATGTGTTTTACAACTGTGTCAAATTTTAAGTTCCTACTTCAAGCCGTTTCCGAGAAAAATGGTGGTGATAGGCAGAGGGACAGATATGTGATTGATCTTGTAGGTGTTCGGTTTTATGTTTTTGAGATATGGTACTCTGAATGAAAAACAAATTTAATAACATTAAAAAAATGTTCCATACATTTACTTACCATTAATTATACGTTAAGGATTCGATGTCCAGAGAATTATCATGACTAAATTTCAGTTATATCAAAACAACAGTTATTATTTTCTAGGTATGCTGCGTATGAAATAGTATTTTTTTCTTACATAAGGTTCTGAATATCTTTAAATAAAATTTAGAATCTTCTTTCTTATTAGGAGGCAGTAAAATATCAAAATTTTATTCATCCATTTTGCTTAAAAAGAAATTTAAAATGTATTGTTTTATAAATTGATTCGGCGTTACAAATATACCTAACACCTGTAGAATTGGAAATAAGCAATTTGTTCACTAGTCAATATCGATGTCTCGAAATAAGAAAAATTAATAAAAGCTAGCCGTACGGAAAAAATATGCTAATCAAAGCAAAAGGGTTCCTTCGTGTTAAAATTTTAATGTGTAAGAACTGTGGAAATACGAAGAAAATTGTAAAAATTGTGTGAAATATTGATTAAGCGCTCGCATCATTTCAAATATTTAATTATTCATTCAAATTCTTTCATTTAATGGAAACATCTATTTGGTTCGACACCGACACCTCGCACCCTTCAAATATGCTGAGTTTCTGTTTTGCAGCGTATTGGAAACTAAGGTTACGTTAGATTTAACGCAGGCTCGGAGAAAAGGGACATTTTTATGTGAAATATTAATTGGGTTTTGCTATTTGGGTAGAATCTTCCGCACGTTCCGTCTTCCGCCTACACAGCGAGGGTTAGGTACCTACTTCAAATTTTCGATATGCATACGAAACGTTGAATCCGAAGCAATTTTACTTCCTTGTAAGGTGTTATTTTCGTATAAATTATTCGAAGGAACCGTGGGGATTATTTTTCCCCTTGAAATATTGAATTTTACCGGGCTAACTTTTTGAATATTTCTTAAAGTACACTTCATTTGGCTTATGTAAGAGTTTCAGAGAAAAATAAAAGTAACAAGAATTAAATCTGCACCTCGTACGAATAAGTATTTCTGCGCAAATTTCCTTTACCTTCATATTACATATATTATCCCTCATTTGTCGCACCAACATAATATTTTTTTACAATTTTATTTTACAAAGAACATTTTCTGTCATAAAATATTGTGCACAGGAAATAACCCATGGGCGACTGCAAAATAAAACTGAAATAATATAACAGAGAATTCGTAAAACAGATGAAAAAAAAAATCAACGCGAAATTCGAATTGATGGGCGAGTTTTGCGGCTGCCTCCACCTGCGGGACATAGCGCCGCGCGCTGCCAGACATTAGTGGATCATCATAGCTTCGTTCGAGAGAAAATGCCATCTGCGTTATTATTTTCACTAAATTTAAAATATAAGAGATTTTGAACAAAATTTATTATGTAAATCAGGATTAACTCAAAATGTTAGACAAAGTCGTTTGCGCGCCTTCCGAATGTAGGAATTTCATTTGTTTAGGAAAAAACTTCTTTCGCAGGTTTAAAAATGTCAATATTCCAGAAATTATTAAATTCAAAAGCATCTCCATTGGTTCCTTATAAACTTTATTTTAGTTTCTTCCAGAGACATAAAAGTAATATTAATATCTGATAAATTATGAAGTTTAAAATAGTCGCTATGGTTTTCCTATAAACTTAAAGTAAACTGCTTTCAAAGTCATTAAAATAATGTTAATATCTCAAAAACGATGGAAATTAGAATGATCGCCATAGTTTTTCGATAAACATTAGGTAAACGTCTTTCACAGTGTTTAAAATAAAGTTAACATTTCAAAACTTAAATAATTTAGAACCATCACTATTTTATTCCGATAAACTTTAGGTGAACTTCTTTCACAGACCTTAAAAATATTGATAATGTCTCAAAGACTGAGAAATTTCTATTTTATGGACGCTGTTTTTTTATTAATTGGTTATCATCATCTTAATTGGTATTCATCTAGCAGTTTATGAGGTAGTGCGAGGAAAAATATCTTTGAGGACATTTTCAACAATACGTCATGAATTTCTTTACATAAAATTGTCAAAAAAAAATAGCTTTCATATCACTATATAGTGTTCTTTTAAATGAAAAGTGGAAAGATTTGGTGACGCCGTTTTTGTCTTAATTAATGATGAATCTAGTTTGTTTTGGAGACAGGGCGAGGAAAAATATTTTTGCGGACACTTTCAACAATGTATCTTGAATTTTCTTACGTAAAATTGTGGAAAAAATAATTTTGGTCTCCGTATAAAGTGTTCTTTCAACTGATATGCTATGAAATAAAAAAAGTTGGCATACTTTATTTTCTGCTTCAAACATTTGTTTCCTGTTAGAGATATTGTTAATAATATATTTAACACAATTAAATTAAACTACGTGATGTAGTATTATTTCTACTTTCTTTAAGTTCTTTACCACGGCCTAGGTTTCTTTTTACTAACACATCTTCAGGAGAGTTATTAACAAAGATCTACGCTAATAGCCCACCGCAAGATGTTGTAATACAACGAAACCTTGGTCGTGGTAAAGAACTTAAAGAAAGTTGAAATAATACTACATCCCGTAGGTACATTTAATTGTGAATAATGAATTTCTACAAAATTAACGCCAAATATAATCAATATATTTAAATTTCTTAGATAAAATTCTAAAATAAAGAGTTTCGTAATTGTTTTTAAATTTATATTTTACATGATATTGGAAATTAAAAAAAAATTGCATATTTTGTTTGTCCCCTCTCAAATGATTAAAACATTATTTTAAGTGCCGATTATTGAGATATGTGAGAATTATTATGCTTTAGTTTTACGTCAAATTTTAAGATTCTACGTCAAACACTTTCTGAGTAAAACAGTGATGACCGACGGACACGTGCGACAAAACCCTCATAAGTTTCGTTTTTCCTTTTGAGATTCTTTCATCACAATCGTTAGGTAAGTAATAACATAATCAGATTATATACGAACAATACGAATGAAACATAAAATTAAGCAATAAATTTCAATGCATATTTACTTTGTATGGACTCTGTGTATCGCCGAAATACTTTTTATGTCTAACCGTCTCCCTAAAAGCGGTGCTGTTCTTAACTGAAGTATATTTTATAGTTTTCTATTAATTTGAAGTAGCTCTTTATAATTCAATTCAGAAATAAGGCATGGTGATTTCCATATATTTTTGGGTTAGTCGTTTCCTTAAAAATAGCTAATTAAATTGGTTTGGCGGTCAAGATTTTAATGCATGGTATATTTCATAACACATGCATCCCTTATATGGTTATAAAGGAGGAAATTTTTTTCAGAATAATGATGGTAAATCTGTATGTTATGCATTTACTTTTTGTCAAATAGAGGCGATTTTTTTCAGCTCTACGGTATTTATAAATTGTTAAAATCATTTTCTTACCACGAATTCGACAATAATTTTTTTTTAAAATTTTGTAACGGAGATTCTTTAATAAAACGTGGTTATGGTATTATGTGGTTAAAATATTTTTTACTTGGACACCAAATACAAAGGTTTTCATTATATTTGAATTTTTTCGCCGTGTGGTAAAGGTAAAATAGTTTAAACAAAAATTAACATCTGCTTCTTGTTCGAATTTTTAAAAGAAAATGTCCTATCCTGAAAAATTCAAATATCCATCAAATATATAAAACGCTAATAAAAGTATAAACTTTTACCTACGGTTTTGCTAGTGCGTTTTTACGATACGACGTTAAGACGACATTTAAAAAAAACTGTTTTTTTAACTCAGTTAAAGTACGAATTTATAAAGTTATAGAAAATTACCTTCTAGTATATTATTTCGCATATAGCTTTATCTTGCTATCGCATTTAGTTCAAGTCACGTAATCTGTTCTATAGCTCAGATCTTTGATTTTATAAAGGTGAATATAACATATACGTTGTGACTGTGAATACTGTTCAGATTAACCTAAAACTAAGCTACGTAACAATAAAAAAATCACCAAATACCATCAATTGTTTTAACATGGTACGAACTCAAACAGAATGGATGGATATATATTAAAATATAGACCAAAAACTTTGTTGGTTTGTTTGAAGAAAAATGTTGAAAACCTATACTTAATAAAAGTAATAAAATTCATACTTTAAGTAAAAGTAGGTAAGTAACTATGAACAAGTATTTTAAAATAAAACTAAGACTATCGTTTCCATTTTTCATTGTTAAATCGTTTTTGCGAAATACTGAACTTTTAATGGGCGCGCAATTTGTTCACCTGCTCTAATTCCGCAACCAATTCAAAAATCTGAAAAAATTGAGTTACATAATATTGTAACTCAATTTTTGTATATTCAACTCTGAAATGGACGTTTGCTAATTTGTATACCTAATTTTAGTAAGAGACCCTAACTTACTCGTATTTGTATTCCCACATGCAATTGGGCTTTTTTTTTGTATATATCTCCAGTCTCATAATTTTCTTCAAACTTCTCACGTATTTCGTGTTTTCGAAAAAAACTTGGTTAGGGTAGGTCCTTGTTTGAAAGTCACGCTCTCGTTCCTATAGCGAGACCAGGGTGTGGCGAGGGGTTGTACGGCGCTTAAGCGATTAGTACATTATGAGCCCAATAATACAAAAACTTTATGAGCCCCGACAATAAAATAAAAAAAAAAATTTTTGTTGTAACGATACTGAAACATTTATACAGTTTAGCGTCAGTGGGAAAGCAAGTGCACTACGACCGTATAATTTATTAAATCAGTTAACAGGTTTTTTATGAAAACCAAAGTTCTATTAGATACATATGACGTTATTAATTAATGGATACCAAACTTAATTAATACGTAACCGCTAGATTACATTTTGAAAATTACATTTGGTGTTGCACTTTCATGATAATCACAGAGACTCATAATTTCTATACGGACGTACGCAAAATATGTTGCTAAGCCAAATCATAAAAGCTTTAAATTCTTTTTCACCCTTGAAATTTTATTGAAGACTATACGTCTTGAATTTTTAAAAACACTATTAACGTAAATTATCATCGAAGCATTGACCACTTCCATTTTTGTTCTGGACATCGGAGTATTTTATTTTGTTTACAATATAGTAAATTTGTGTATTAATGCTTAACCAAAAGCAAATGAAGAAAGCGTTACATCGAGAAATATAGATAACAAAATACAGTGAATCAAACTCCAAACGTCTGAACTGATACTGATACAGATTCTTAATTTTTATTATTTGATATAAGTTACGTGTGAAAGTGACGATCGAAGATATTTCTTGTTATGTGAGATTGAAGATATAATATAGAATTTATAAACAATGAAGACAGCAGGTGGCGTGATTATGTTTCGATGATTTAGTTCTGATGCTAAATCTAATAAGACACGATTAAACGCCACATTAATATGCACTTTATCAAAATCACTGTGCGATGATGAAGCCGGAAGATGGTAACATGAACACTTCAGTGATAACCAGTAAACTCATCGAGTTGGAACTCATTGGCTTCGTCTTGAGATAGCAAGAAGTTAATAGGTCAAATAGGTATATAAGTATATATGGATATAAACATTATAATTTAAACTTTTGACCCGCAAATTCAGACCTTGCGAGTGCATTGCCTGCCTAAAAGTTGGGACTTGAAGTTTTACTGTTTTTATATTAGTATTGTCACGTAGATTCTCTGACTTTGTGTGGAGCGAACTTGGTATTATGCATTTTTATTTAAATTGTCACTTAATAATTTATTTTAATTTTTCTCCGGCAGAGACTTAGTCTTTGAACTCCGGATTTCAATTCATCATACCTGATGCTTCATTTGTGTGGTTTGTTTTGTATATATTAATTTTCATCACCAGTATTGATCAATCAATATTAATAATTCCATGGACACGTGTTATGAAAAAAAAACAGTGAGTCGTCACGGGACGCCTGGCAGATGTGAAACATAGTGTTCTTACAAGTAATATACATAAAAGACAAGATTATTACAGGAACTAAACATAGCATAATGAAAAAATAAAGTGTTACGAATTTATTATAGAAAATGGTGACTTTTTTTAATACACATTTATTTAAAATTAATACAAAAATAATAAAGGACAGGTTATGTGCACCGTCGTAAACAACAGCGTCGAACTGAGTGAGTGTCGCCATACCGTACACACTACTACATATAGACTATATATATACCTTAGTATAGCGTGGCGATCCGTCGCCACGGCAAGCGTCGCCACGCCAATGATACGGTTTATACCTGCGCCTATAGATGTTTCACATCAAAACTGGTTAGAAATTGGCCATAGAAATTAAAGAAATTTCTCAACAATGTACAGCGCAGGTATTGTGAGTTTGGATGATATAGATCTAATGATAATATAGTAATAAAGTCTCTAACGACTAAGGGTGGCAGAATTAGCAAAATCGAGGTAAAATATGCCGGGAGGTGTGGGTAAGAACTTTTCACTGATGAGCAGTAAACTTATCGTGTATGGATTCATTTCATTTGGATTCAGGTAAGCAAGAAGATAGTAAATTAAATATTTAGATAAGAACGTAAAGGTACATAAAAAGGTATGAAGTAACTAAGTTATTAATTGTTAGGTAAATAAGTAAGTACAAGTACAACTAATTCCCGAATTGATCAAATATTAGTACGTACCTACGTGCATAGGTAGATAAGTAAGTATATACATATATATATACATATATATATATATATATATATATATATATATATATATATATATATATATATATACAATGATATGTAGCAACTAGCAGGTAAAGTAAGTAAAGATATTTACAGGTTTAAAGCACTGACTACTGTGCATTCATAAGGGGAATATGATTTATATATATATATATATATATGTCTGTGTGTGTGTAAATAGAGATATATGAATACATAAGGTTCATTGAATAATGCCAACTTTTTTTTTGAAGTTGAATTCATTGCCAGTTCATAAAATTGTGGGTGACATGGGATGATATCATAGGTCTTAAAAATAAAAAAATAAAACAATATCACAAAAAAAAAATTGAATCGACTTTAATTAACTACCCAGTGAAAAGCGCATTGAAAAAAATAAAATAATGAAAATACGAGCATTTAGTCGGAACTTTTGCGGTACAATATAGTTTCCGAAAAGAAATATATTTGTAAAATATTGTTACTGTAGTCGGTACCAAACGAAATGTAGCACTCATCTGTGTATGTAGGTGTGAATCTACTTGTAAATATCAAAAAGGAGAGGAACGTCGTGGATGTCAGAAGAGGATGTAAATGTCAGAGAGGAGAGAAGCGTCGATTCCTTGATTTCGAGTCGAGTGAACGTAGTGTTGAAAGATGAATAAGCAATATTATTTAAATTTATCCTCAAAATAATGGTAAATGAAAATCTACATTTCATTTTAATAAAGCATTATTCGAAATATTAAAAATTATTCGAAATATAATCTCGTTTATTGAGCTTGTGTAAGACAAGTTGCGCTCTGAATGCCTAAACGAAGTTATTTGTTATCGCCGGAACTTTTGAAAGTGGATTCATGTGAATATGGAATTATTATAAACAAAATTGCTTCGAAGGCTTCATATGTCTATAAAAAAGGCTACGATGCAATTTCAGACATCGACCTTATAGCTAAGCCATTTTTCATTAATAATTCAGAACGCTTTCCTCTCACAAAAATAGCGTTAATAGAGTTTTACGATATCTACCACTTACGCGACGTATGAATTAGATTTATTTAGATTTTGCACCAACTGGTTCATGGGAATTTATGTAAATTTTTAAACGAGTTTCGATGGAGTTCAAGGCCTCGGTATTTTGCTGAATGATACAAGTAGGTTCTAATAATATACTTTGCAGTTATAAACCGAAAAGTGTTGAATCTGTGTTTTTGAGATGTACAAGGTAATTGTGGAATGAATTGGGTATTTGACTAAATTTTTTTTATTTCATTAATCAAGGTACAAGCTGATGAAGAATGAAAAAAATTTGAAATAATCTTAAACATTTACCGAGTTATAAAAGTTTAAATTTAATCTTTAGACAAGGACGGCAATACTGTGTTGTGAGGTCATTTTTAATATTGCACATTATATTGTACAAGAGGAAAAGAGACAGGGACATACCCAACTCTATCCGTATCTTCAAATTTAGAAGCCTATATCTGGCTTATTTTTCAATCAATTTTTGAATTTTTTTCAGGACTGGTTTTTAATTAACTTATATTTCAAAATATTGTACGAAAAATATCAAAATTTAGAATGAGTCAAATACCGGATTCATGACACAGCTTTCTGTGACACAAAAAGCTAAATTTTACTTTATGTTACGTAATAGAAGTACAGAAAATATTATTATTTTAATTAAAATTAGGACTTTTAAATGGAATTTTAAAATTTTGCTCATAACCTGTTATATTTGCAATTATTAAGATTTTTGTGGTTCACTTAGCGAACTTACTGCTATGAGAGCAATTTCTTATAGTCAACTAGAACAATAGTCTCGTCCCATTCGATGAGTGGCCGGGAATTGCACCCTGAGATGAGTGGCGCCGTCAAAGACTGTATGCCTTTTCCCTCCGTCAAAGACCGTATGTCTGTACCCGTACATAGTCACCACGGTGACTATGTAGAGGGACAACATTTTTCCAGTATATTTTAACATGAAGCAAAACTTGTTTCTTGTTTTTTAAATAACGGAACCCTTTCTGTGTATTTCACGTAATTTTCCCACTTCTTATAGACCCTTTTATGGAGTATGACGCTTCTGTTTTATAATTTGCAGTTTATTTCGTCTTTCATTGTATTATTTGCAATTTATTTCATCTCTCTTTTCCAAACATGACCATACAAAATTCTGAAAAATTTTTCAAAAATATTTTATAATGAGTACTTTAAATGAAATTACATGAAGTAAAATAACTTCATTAGTTTAGGAACTCTAAAAAACCTTAAATACATTGAACTAATGCAGAAGAAAATTACTGAATGACTGAGCTTGCTAATATTTGCAAGATTAATTAGTATGAAATATTTAAATATGTTTTGCAATATTTAATGAAAAAAAATACACAAGGCGAATCGCAACAGCAGTCTATCAGGCGAAGTATGAAACTCTTCAATCACCTGCTTTTATGGGCGTCTAGGAGCAGGAGAAATGAATTCATGAAATATATACAACTTTTATATTTTGTGAAATAACCACGGAAATTTAATTTAGGCTTAGTTCAATATGCGCTTGAGCTGATTTTTTCAGGAATCTTATTTTCAAGGAAACCAACAAATTCTATGTAAACATCTATGGCTTATGAGTAGAAGGTTAAATCTTGGATATTGTTTTTCCTATTGTCAAAAAAATTCTGTTTGTAGATAAATAATATGATGGCAGAATTTGTAGAAGATCGAAAAATATAAAAAAATTGACAATAAGGCAATTCCAAATTGCGTACGTAGAACACATATAACCTAAAGATTATATTATCTTCATCTCTTATTCTAAATTTTCCATAATTGGATATTTTTCATGCATGCAAATGTCACTAAAGTCAAATTTTGTCATAGTTACATTAACTAAAATATACGAAATTAGGAACAAAAAAAAATTATTTCTGTAGTTAACATGAAAAAAACGAATCTTAGTTAAGGCAGTTTGCTAATTGATGAAAAATAATCACTTATAACTACATAGCAGGATATCCGTACTTACGTATAACATGCTCTGGAGGAAAGTGAAGTGAGTTAATAATTTTTTTCGTAGAAACGAATCCTACCTAAACAGAATATTATTAGCTGTAAGGAAACCGAATAGAAATCGACAATTAAGATAAATATTATTGTGAATGACAGATGTATTATAATTCATGTGGCGCATACATACGTAAGTACCCTAGTGCAATAAGTAAATTTCGTTCACGAACACAAGGCTGCGTGTCATATATAAATAAAGTTTAAATTAATAGCTTCAGCTGCTACGCATTTATTGCTCCGAAATTGTACTTAGTAAGCATGTAATGGAATTATTTAGACGATTCTAACTTAACTTGTATAATAAATTATTTTCAAATTCTAAACGATTATGTTATTAGAGGTTCGAGATGAGTTTTGCATGGGAAGAAGCAACAATATGCGCCACATTCCAGTTCTATTGTGGATTTGTGTATTTTTAAAGTCGTGATGTAGGTTTAATTTGCATGAATATTTTAAATGTTCATTGAATTTTTTTACGTGGTTCAACTTTTACAGAGATTAGGACAGAATTTTTTTATTTATATAATAATGTTTTTATGCCAAGGTAGCTAGATGGAAAGTTGTGACAAATGCAGTTATCAGTGATTTTTATTGGGTTCATTTTTAATAATAATTTTAATACGTCTAATAATTTTAAATGATATTTCAAAATATTACAGATATCAGGATGTGTTTAAGGTCCATGGTCATAAATAGGATATAAATATCAATTGTCTTATGACCAGTAGGCGCCCTAAGCGTATTTTTATTTACGACAACTTCGCGGGTAGCTAAATATAGATAGATAAAAATTTAATGGGGTGAATTTCTCGAATGAAAGTAAAGTACATTTTTATAAAAGCGTATGTTCTATTTTCTATTGTTTCCCATCTGAAAATTTGAAACGAATTATAGGCGATAGCCCACAAACGGATGTAGTGCAGCCGGCGTTGACGGCAGGGCGGAGGGAACTTCTCCTTTGTTTTATTACCTAAATTGTCTAATATTATTCGCGGCGTATTTTTTGGGGATTCTCTAAGATGTTAACTCATTGGGTTTTGCAAAGCGTTAAATGTGTTTATTATTTGTTAGCGGAGAATGCGAGATGTCACTCGGACGTTTCCCACGACTATAATTCATAGATATTATTGTTACATTGCGAAAGGATATGTTTAATCTGCATCATACTCGTATGTCGACGGTGTACTGTATTAGTTGAGTACAGTATCATGTTCATTCGAAATGAGTACGTAATTTTGACTAGCAAGTCGTTTTGTTGATTTTTAATAAGATTATCGACACGAATTAACTAAATCTACTTATTTTCCTTCCTTCAAGATATTAGTTTTGGTTATAATACTGCCAACATTTTTGTGAATACCATTATGACCATTAGTATAGTATTATGTCATAAAGCATATTGATCTCCATGTATCTAAAATGTTAATACTTTAAAATATTCTAGATTTATAAGATATTTTAAAATGCGTCGGTTTTTTTAAATTTTACTAGTTTTGTAGAACACCAATTGAAAGTGGGATTAATAAGAATCCTAAAGTTATTTATTCTAAAATTTTATGGAAAAGAGTTCTAAAGATATTGGTAAAAATGTTTATGGAATTCTTAAAAACGGTTTAATCTAGAAACTTGAAAGATAAGAAGATAAATCATATTAATCTCCCGTATCTCAGTTATCGATACTCATAAATATTAACATGTTAATATTAGATTGTGCACTTAAAGTATTGAAATTTTATTTTAACTTCACTTATCGTGTGGATATTATTTGTAAGCGTACTTAAAAAGGATTCTAAGATAATTTATTTTAAAATTTTATAGAAAATAGTGTAAGGATTTTAAGGAGCTTAAAATGTATATGGAATTATCAAAACTGTTTGACCTTGAAACTTGAAAAGTTGTCATCTTACTTTACTTAAGCATATTATTTGTTCCATATCTTAATTATCGAGACTCAAAAATATTTTTACGTTAAATGTAATGTTCATGTATGTGGGGATATTATTTGAAAGACTAAGTTAAAAATTTTTTTAAAAATGTTATTTAACTTTTCTAATTCTTGTACCATTGTATACGTATTCATGCGTTTACTTCATTTTAAAATGTACATGATATATTTTCAGATTTGTCTTAATAAATATTCACAAAGTGTTTTCCGTGCTTATATGAGTATTGATTATTATTATTGATTATATGAGTATTGATAGTTAGAGGTTGTCACAGTTTAGACTTTATAAAAATGAATTTAAAATTATGTTCGAAGATGTTATTGAACTAATGTAAAACTAATTTAATGGGTAAGGAAACTTAGTAGCTCCCACAATAAAAAGATTTAGCGGCACGCAGCGATGTTCTAATTACTTGCAAGTTATACCGTACTGCAAGATTAAAAATAAATATTTTCAGAACTACCTCTGCATTTACCTTCAGTTCCTGTTATAATTGATGCTGACGAAGCATACACACCGGCGTCGTTTCCATATGTTTATTTAAGGTTAGACCTTCCCTTGTTTATTTGTAGGGAAACAGTTTCTCATTATGGTTTGATGAGAATGAAGGAATACTCACACTGCATCTCTAATTAATGAACTTTAGCAAGTTTCTTCTCTATTCGATTAATTTATGAGTTATTTTTTCATTATTAGTGAAACAATTTATTCACATGTTGTATCGAATAATCTTATTTATATTAGTTGAACTTCGATATATTTAAAAGAAATTTCATCACATTTTATTTAAAATATCACAATTTTCTTATTGAAAACTTTGTGCCACATTATTAGATTTATATTACAGCGATATTTATAGTGAGATTTTTTATTAAATTATCTTATTGCTAGTTTAAGTACCAGACCATTCATAGTGTAGATATGATTAGTCTTTATTTTTCGAGTCTTTTAAAAAGTTAATTAGCATAAATTTCATGTCTTGTATCGACAAATTATCTACTCAAAATAATTAAATATAAGTATATTTACTTTCTTTAAAACATTGGTTTAGAATATTTTGCCAGCATACCATTACAAGCATTTGCGTAGTATTATATGATAGAGCACATTAACCAGCCTGTATCTGAAATATTAATACTTTAAAATATTTATCAACCACAGTTTTTCGCTAAAGCAGATCCTCCCCTCTCTTCTTTCCCTCTCGTATTGAAGGTAATTTTAAAAAAATGACTGAAATAAGTAATTGCACCCATTTATCAAGTAAATAATTTCGAAAATTAGATAGAATCAATATTAAATTGATACGTTTAAACTATTCATGACATAACAAAACACGCTAGCTAAGGATCGCTAGAGTTAAGGATCGTGTCGGGTGCACGGAGGTCATGAAGCGGCACTGCGGTGAAATGACTGATGACTTTACAATTTCTTTATGACAAATAAATCGTTCAAAAAACACTCGATCTATGGTAACATAAGGTCGCAGCATTAAATAAATTACGTAATTACTATATTGTCGACATCACTTACCAAAACAGCTGTTTGTTGTGAACATTAAACACCAATTGGCTCATAAATACTATTTTGCTTCCCACGTTTATAACGGGTATAATGACGTAGCCGAATCGTTACAAAGTCATAACTTTAAGAAAATATTTTTGAAGTCATACTTTTTTGGCGCGCTTTTTTTAAAAATAGAAAGTGAAGTTGGCACGATGCAACAAAAAATCCACACATTGGAATTGCTCACTAAACATATATTTACATAGTTTATTTGACAGGTAAATAGTCAAATATTCTATTCTTCTGCTGGTTTTCTATCGTAAGCCAATCATCTGCCCGACTGTTTCGAATTTGGAATATAGTTATTTGCATTATAAATTATTGATTTTTAAATATTTAAAATTAATAAATTAAAATAAATTTTCAGCATATTCATATTTTTTCATTATTAATTAAATAAAATTTGATTAATTTTAAATTTCGATTTAACATCAGGTTATACTTCTCTGTATAAGAAATTGAAGCGCGATTATTTGGAAACGGTCTAGCATATGAGTGGCTTACAATGGAAAGCCAACAGAAAAATAAAATGAATTTTGATTTATGGTTTTAAAATTTAATTATTTCATTAAATGGATATTTTACTAACCTCATTTATAATCACGCTCCACTTATTTTCCTATTTTGTTTTCATTAATTGAAATTTGCCTGCTGAATAAAGTTATTCTTGTATTATGCCAAAGAAGTATAGCTTCCAATGCGCGTACATAAGTACACACACAAATTTTTTAGTATTATTTTCTATCTAAAAAACTGTTGAGCATAATAGAACTCACACTAGGGAGTTATCGTATACATTGAGACATTTATAAAGATTAAATAGTACCTGGTATTCCTATTAAACTATTTAAAATTATTAATTTTTCACAGCGTTAATACGTTGTTTGCTGTATCTTTCACAGGCGTCAAACTGGTGCATATTTCCAAAAACTGACATCTGGAATCATCGCTACAATATTCCTACAATATTTGCGTAGGCTAAACTATACATTTTATCATAATTTTAGGTTCAGTAGTTTTGGAAATAAGGGCGTAACGCATTTTTTAATATTTTGTAGTATATCTCTTTAGTAGTAAAACTTAGTACTTAACATTTAAAAAAAATTGATTTTTGAGACTTATAACTTGCCATTTAACATTACGTATTGAATTGAAATTTTGAGTACTTAATTTTTAACCACTATTCCCAACAATTTTCAAATCAATATTTTTCAGTGTTAGTTTATGATGTGTTTCATAATTGAGTCAATTTTAAGTTGCTACGTCAAGCCGTTTCCGAGAAAAACGGTTGTGAAAGGCAGAGGGAGAGACATGTGATTGATCTCATGGGAGTTCTGTTTTTCTTTTTGAGATACGGAACTCTAAATGAAAAATTTATTTAATGACATTTAAAAAAAATTCCATAATGGAAAATTTACTTAATACCATTAATTAAACGTTAACGATTCAATGTCCAGAGAATTATCCATGACTATATTTTAGTTATGTCAAAACAACAGTTCTTATAGGTATACTGTGTATGAAATAGTATTTATTTCATTACATCAGGCTCTGAATATCTTTAAGCAAAACTTAGAATCGTCGTTCTTATTAGGAGGCAGTAAAATATTAAAATTTTCTTTATCCATTTTGCTTGAAAAGACATTTGACATGTATTTTTTGTTTTATAAATTGAATCGACGGTACAAATATCCCTAACACCGTTAGAATTGGAAAGGAGCGATCTGTTCACTAGTCAATATCGATATCTCGAAATAAGAAAAACTAATAAATATATGTTAATCAAAGCAAAAGGGTTTCTTCGTGTTAAAATTGTAATGTATAAGAACTGTGGAAATACGAAGAAAAGTGTAAAAATTGTGGGGAGTATTGAATAAGCGCTCGCATCTATTTAATTATTCATTTAAATCCTTTCATTTAATCGAAACATCTATTTGGTTCGACACCAACGCTTCGCACCCTTCGAATATGCTAATTTGAATTTCTGCTTGCTGCGTGTTGGAAACTAAGGTTACGTTAGATTTAACGCAGGCTCGGAGAAGAGGGACATTTTTATTTGAAATTTTAATAGAGTTTTGTTATTGGGGGAGAATCTACTGCACGTTCCGGCCTCCGCCTACGGAGCTAGGGGTAGGTACCTATTTCAAACTTTCGATATGCAGACGTGACGATGAATCCGAAGCAATTTTACTTTGTTGTAAAGTATTATTTTCATATAAATTATTTGAAGGAACCGTGGGCAAACTGAATGAGTTAAAAATTATCTGCCCTTTGAAATATTGAATTTCACCGGGCTAGCTTTTTGAATATTTCTTAAATTACACTTTATGTAAGAGTTTCAGAGAAAAATAAAAGTAACAAGAATTAAATCTGCACCTCGTATGAATAAGAATTTCTGCGCAAATTTCCTTTACCTTCATATTACTCATTTCATCTCTCAATTGTCGCGTCAACCTAATATACTTTAACAATTTTATTGTACAGAGAATATTTCCTATTATAAAATATTGTGCGCAGGAAATAACCCTTGCGATGGCCGGCTGCAAAATAAAACTGAAATAATATAACGGTGAATTCGTAAAATAGATGAAAAAAAATGGACGCAAAATTAGAATTTATGGCCGAGTTTTGCGGCTGCCTCCATCTGCGGGACATAGCGCCGCGCGCCGCCAAGTATTAATGGATCATCGGAGCTTCGTTCAAGAGAAAATGCCATCCGCGTTATTATTTCCGCTAAACTTAAAATATTCCGTGATACCTTTGCACGAATAAGAGGTTTTGCACAACATTTATGTAAATTAGTATCAACTCACGATTTTCGCGTGCGCCTTCCCAATCGTTGGACTTTAATTTATTTTGGCGCCTTGTTGATTTTTGAGGAAGTTACTATAATCGGTTTCCGGAACAACTGTGTGCATTAATTTGATGATGCTTTTATTGGTGGGTGTATTTCTGGGAAAATGTGTTCGTTTTGTACACGAATCTATGGTGTAGATAATTGCTTTTATTATAGTGTGATTAGGGCCACCTACGGACTTGTAATTTTGTTACAATTTTCAGGTATATGCCATTTATTTATGATTTATTAAATAAAATCATCGGCCAATTTCGGATCTCACCCACGCAGGGTTCCATATTCTTTGAAGTGAAATTACTTTATTTTTCAAAAGCCATCACTGATATGAACTTCGTAGCGTAATAAATATTCAATAATACTTAATGTAGTTAAATTTCGGGAACATATATATCATCGTGAATATATCAAAATTAGGACATCGTTATTTTTTTCCTACAAACTTTGCGTATCTTTTTAAAACTCGTTTTTTTATTGTTGAGTGTTAGCTATGATATATATGTGAATTAACATATTTTATTGATATGCCAAATGTCAAATTTATATATTAAGCGGGTTTTGAGAAGAACGTCTATAGCAGACGGACAGACTGATACATAAGTTGTCTTATGAGGGTTTTGTTTTTCTTTTTGATGTACAGAACCTTCAAAATGAAAACTTGCAGAGTAAAAGACTAATTAGTGATGAAGCAGTACAGTTTTTCTTTTTACCATTTTCCACATGGCGCTTTTATTACCATACATACTATATTAGGTTATTGCTTATGTGTTTTTCGTAAGAGATATACATCGTAGTAGCCCAAGTGAAATTGAAAGAACGCAGAGTCCTCGTTTCAAAATATATATATACATACATATATACACACACACACATATATATATATATATATATATGTATACACATAAACATGTACATATATATATATATATATATATATATATATATATATACATGGCTATGACACAAATTCCACAGGCAGTCGATGCTTTCAAATAGGAAGGAAACTGCGTAAGAAAACTATGAACTTTGTTGAACGTCCTTAAGACGCGCTTAAAAGGGCGTCTTAAGGACGTTTTACTTCCAAAACAAAATGTTCTGTTTACAGCCATAATATGACTAGGATTATGCGTATAGACAATCTTCGACATATATTCCTGTTGATAGTAATTAGAAAATTCCTCTTCTTTTCTTAAAACACTCAAGTAACCTATTTTGAATTGTCATATTTTCTTTTATTCAAGGCAGAGAGTTAACGGACCCTAAGTTTTTGCATAAAATTAAACCAGAACGTAATTAAAACTTATGCAAATCGCTCGATTAGTGATGTAATGGCGCCGGTTGCACTTAGTTTCCCAGAGAGCGCCGCGCAATGACGCTGCGGTGTGTACACCCAAAAACAGCGTCTATCTCGAATCGAGGCCGGACAACTTCCGTAAACGTTTTGCAATTCTGCATGATCAGAAATTCCCTTAAGTTTTATATGGTGTTTCAATATATAAAATGACTTATAACTCCTTTCAAAAGTATATAATATCACAACATGATATCCTAACGATATTCTCTATTATAATACAGCATAATGGGATTGTAAGCGACTCTACATAATGTATGTAATTCTTCTTTTAAGTACTGTCTAATAGTTGATGGATATTTGCCTCCTCTTAAAATAGTCTGCAACTAACTCACTATAAAGAAATGATGTTAAACTTTTCTTTTTGAAGCGAAACTACTCCAGCAACGTATGAGTCATTATGTCATGTTAAAAATGTGTAACGTTTGAGAAAGCAAATGCTGAACGCATCCGACTGGCGGCGGAACCGACCGAGCGCATAGTAAGATTGCCGCCTAATTTTGCGCCTTTAGTTATGTAATTAGTTTTGTGTACGCTATAATTCCAACATTATTAACGAGCGTGATATTAAGTGAGTATAATGATATGTACATTCATTATACTCGAGTGAAAATTTGTTGAGTCATTATTATAAATGGTTAAAAAGAGTTTTAATCAGGATAACAAGAAAACAAAGAGTATGCGTCTAGATACCTAATGGTTATTATAAATTATTAACCAACATGAACCATTAGGGAAGTTTTAATTTATCCGTGGGCTTATGTCAAAAATTTTTTATTTTCTTAACTTGAAATGATGTAATGAGTGAAGTGAATATTGGAATTGTTTAAAAATTTGAAGCCAAATTTTGAATGAATATGGATTATATTGAATTAACTGAATAGAAAAAAACTAAATAAACAAATATTTACACCTGTAAGTTTATCCGGTTGTATAATGCATCAATCCAAATATAAATTTAATTATTGTCAGTTGTATTGTTCTGCAGTAAAACAAGAAACATTTATAATTTCATCTCATCTGTTTGTCTTTTTGTTACAGCCTTGCAGTTTATTAAAAAGTTAATTAGCATAAATTTCAAGTCTAGTGTCGACAAATTATCGATCCGAAATAATTAAAAATATTTATTTTACTTTCTTTAAAACATCGGTTTAGAATATTTTGCCAACATACCATTACGTGCATGTGCGTGTATGATAGAGCACATTAACCAGCCTGTACCTGAAATGTTAACACTTTAAATATTTATAATATTTATTTACCACAGTTTTTCGCTAAAGCAAATTCTCCCCTTCCTCCTTTCCCTCTCGTATTGAAGGTAATTTTAATAAAATGACTAAAATAAGTAAGTTCACCCATTTATCAAGTAAATAGTTTCGTGAATTAGATAGAGCGAATAATAAATTGATACATTTAAACTATTTATGTTATAACAAAACCAGCTAGCCGAGTTAAGGAGGTCGTGAAGAGGTATTGCGAGGAAATGGCTGATTACTTTACAATTTCTTTATGACAAATATCTCCTTCAAATAACACTCGACCTATGGTAACATAAGATCGCAGCATTAAATAAATTACGTAATTACTATATTGTCGAAATCACTTACTAAAATAGCTGTTTGTTGACAACATTAAACGTCAATTGGCTCATAAAGTATAAGGAGTTTTAGTCATATGTTACGACTGTTTTGTTTCACACGCTTATAAAGGGTACAATGACAGCCGAATTGTTACAAATTCATAACTTTAAGAAAATATTTTAGAACTCATTCTTTTTTAGTTTTTAGTGGTAAATCGTAAAATTTTAAAAATAGAGGGTGAAGTTGGCACGATGCAACAAAAAATCAACACATTTAAATTGCTCACTAAATATATATTTACATAGTTTATTTGACAGGTAAATAGTCAAATATTCTGTTTTTCTGCTGGCTTTCTATCATAAGCCAATCATCTGCTAGACTGTTTCGAATTTGGCATATTGTTTTTTGCAATATAAATTATTGATTTTTAAATATTTAAAATTAATAAATTAAAATAAATTTTCAGCATATTCACATTTTTTCAATATAAATTAAATTAAATTTAATTAATTTTAAATAAGAGTCCTGTCTTTCCTTTTGGGATACGGAACTCTAATTGAAAAATATATTTAATAACATTAAAAAAAATTTCCATAATAGAAAATTTACCTAATACCATTAATTATGCGTTAACGATTCAATGTCCAGAGAATTATCCATGACTATATTTTAGTTATGTCAAAACAACAGTTCTTATTTCCTAGGTATGCTGTGTATGAAATAGTATTTTTTCCTTACATCAGGCTCTGAATATTTTTAAGTAAAATTTAAAATCGTCTTCCGTATAACGGGCAGTAAAATATTAATTAAATTTTCTTTATCGATTTTGCTTAAAAAGAAATTTAAAATGTATTTTTTGTTTTGTAAATCGAATCGGCGTTATAAATATCCCTAACACCGATAGAATTGGAAAGGAGCAATCTATTCACAAGTCAATATCGATATCTCGAAATAAGAAAAATTAATAAAAGATAGCCGAACGGAAAAATATATGTTAATCAAAGCAAAAGGGTTCCTTCATGTTAACATTTTAATGTATAAGAACTGTGGAAACACGAAGAAAAATTTAAAAATTGTGGGGAGTATTGAATAAGCGCTCACATCTATTTAAATATTTAATTATTAATTCAAATCCTTCCATTTAATCGAAACATCTATTTGGTTCGACACCGACGCCTCGCACCCTTCAAATATGCTAATTTAAATTTCTGCTTGCTGCGTATTGGAAACTAAGGTTAGATTAGATTTAACGCAGGCTCGGAAAAGAGGTACATTTTTATTTGAAATCTTAATAGGGTTTTGCTATTGGGGAAGAATCTACCGCACGTTCCGGCCTCCGCCTACGGAGCGAGGGGTATGTACATACTTCAAACTTTTGACATGCAGACGTAACGATGAAACCGAAGCAATTTTACTTCTTTGTAAGGTGTTCTTTTCGTATAAATTATTCGAAAGAACCGTGGGCAACTTGAATGACTTAAAAATTATCTGCGATTTGAAATATTGAATTTCACTGGGCTAGCTTTTTTAATATTTCTTAAAGTACACTTCACTTGACTTCTGTATGAGTTTTAGAGAAAAATAAAAGTAACAAGTAACAAGTGCGCCTCGTACAAATAATAATTTCTACACAAATTTCCTTTATCTTCATATTACTCATTTCATCTCTCAATTGTCGCGTCAGCCTAATATATTTTTACAATTTTACTGTACAGGGAATATTTCCTACCATAAAATATTGTGCGCAGGAAATAACCCTTGCGATGGCCGGCTGAAAAATAAAACTGAAATAATATAACGGTGAATTCGTAAAATAGATGAAAAAAAAATGGATGCAAAATTAGAATTTATGGCCGAGTTTTGCGGCTGCCTCCATCTGCGGGACATAGCGCCGCGCGCCGCCAAATATTAATGGATCATCGGAGCTTCGTTCAAGAGAAAATGCCATCCGCGTTATTATTTTCGCTAAACTTAAAATATTTCGTGATACCTTTGCATGAATAAGAGGTTTTGTACAAAATTTATGTAAATCAGTATCAACTCACGATTTTAGTGTGCGCCTTCCCAATTGTTGGACTTTAATTTATTTTGGCGCCTTGTTGATTTTTGAGGAAGTTACTCTAATCGGTTTCCGGAACATCTGTGTGCATTCGTTTGATGATGCTTTCATTGGTGGGTGTATTTCTGGGAAAATGTATTCGTTTTGTACACGAATCTGTGGTGTAGGTAATTGCTTTTATTATAGTGTGATTGGGACCACCTACGGACTTGTAATTTTGTTACAATTTTCACATATATGCCATTTATTTATGATTTGTTACATAAAAACATCTGCCAATTTCGAGTCTCACTCACGCAGGTTCCATATTTTTGAAGTACTTTATATATCAAAAGCCATCATTAATATGAACTTCATAGCGTAATAAATATTCAATAGTACTTAATGTAGTTAAATTTTGGGAACATATATATCATCGTGAATATATTAAAATTAGGACATTCAGAATTATCGTTATTTTTTTCCCACAAACTTTGCATATCCTTTTAAAAACCTGTTTTTTCATTGTTGAGGGTTAGCTATGAGATATCTGTGAAATAACATACTTTATTATTATGCCAAATATAAAATTTCTATATCAAGCGTGTTTTGAGAAGAACGGTTATAACAGACCGACAGACTGATACGTTGTCTTATGAGGGTTTCGTTTTTCTTTTTGATGTACGGAACCTTTAAAATGAAAACTTGCAGAGTAAAAGACTAATTAGTAATGAAGCAGTATATTTTTCTTTTTAAAAATTTCTTTTCTCTAAATTTTACGGAATTTTAATAAAACTTGGCATCCATTCGATCTTAATTCTCTTATCGGTGAAACCAACACACACAGTTTTTCTTTTTATCCTTTTCCACATGGCGCTTTTATTACCACGCATACCATATTAAGGTATTGATTATGTGTTTTTCGTAAGAGATGTTATGAGTGACGTGAATATTGGAATGGTTTAAAAATTTTAAGCCAAATTTTGAATGAATATCGATTATGTTGAATTAATTGAGTAGAAAAAAATCCAATAAATTTTGGATGATATTTAATATTTGACAGTTTTTAGTGTACTGTAGTAAACCAAGAAACATTTATAATTTCATCTCATATGTTTGTCCGTTTGTTACGGCCTCACATTCCTACAGTTTTACTAAATGAATAAAAATTTTCAAGTACATAGTTTGTAGGAAAATATCAATTAATTTTTTTTGTAGAAAATATCAAAATTTTCTTAAGTACAGTTAAATTTGGGACTTTTTTCCTATTCCACATTTTTGAATAAGGTAACTATTAATAGGTATTTTAAAACCAAACAAAGACTATCTTTTCCATTTTTCATTATTAAACCTCTTTTGCGAAATATTTAACTTTTAATTGGCGCACAATTTATTCACTTGTTCTAATTATTAGACTACGAAAATGAGTTAGAAATTAGAACGAAGAAAGTGAGTTATTAGCTTTAGCATTGTCTATTCAATTTCAAAACAACATTTTTCTAATTTGTATAATTAATTTTAGTGAGACAGAGGCAACTACGGAATCTTAACTTGTACATGTCTCAACATGAAACTGATCAGTTTTTGTATATATCTCTAGCCTTTCACAATTTTATCCAAACTACCCACGTACTTAATGCTTTATGAGCTAAACAAAATATTATAACTCATTGGGCGGAAAAACTTGATTAGGGTACGCCTCTACTTAACAGTCACTCTCTCGTTCGTATGGCGACAGCGGGATGTGGCGAGGGGTTGTACGGTGGTTAAGCGATTAATACATTATGAGCCCAATAATACAAAGATTTATGAGCCCCGATAATATAATAAAACAATAAAATTTTATTGCAACGCTACTAAAACGTTTGCCTTAGCACGAAGGCATGTGCACCATGACCGTATAGTTTATTAATTCAGTTAGCACATTTTTATGGGAAAAAAGTTCCATAAGATACATATCACATTATTTATTACTGGATAATAAACTTAGTTAATATGTAATCGCTAGATTTGTGAATCTTAATCCATAAGTGTTTATGAGTTTGTAAGGGAAAAATTATATTTGGGGTTGCACTTTCATGATTATCACAGAGACCCATAATTTTTATACGGACGTATGCAAATTGTGTTGCTAAGCCTAATCATAAAAGCCTCATATTCTTTTTAACCCATGTTATTTTGATGAAGACTGTACGTCTTGAATTTCTTAAAAATCCATTTTTCTTCTGGACATCGGAATATTTATTTAGTTTATAATATAGTCAATTTATGTATTATTGCTTAACCAGAAGCAAATGGAGAAAACTTTAGAATGAGAAATTTAAATAATAATATACAGCGAATCAGACTCGAAACGTCTGAAGTGATACTGATATAGATTCTTAATTCTATTTGAGTATAAATTATGTGTGGATACTTCTTTTTACGTCGAAGGTGTTATTTCGTTAGCTGAATTATTTTCTAAACCTATTATGAAATTTTATAAACATATTTTGGAAGTTTAAGGAGTGTTGAATTTTAACATTTGTCACGTTTTATTGTATGTTTACAATTATATATAATCTTTGGTGTGTCTGTTAGTGATCTTGTAACTTCTGAACGACTTGACCGATTGTGGTCATATTCACACAATGTATATGTTTTGTCAATCCGATGGTTCATACCTATGATAAGATTCAATAGGAAGTGTTGTGAACAAGTTATTAAAAAAATATTTATTTATGGCCCGAAATGACATACACATATATAATAGTTTAATACCAAAACAAATAAGAAAATCAAGATCCGATAGGTGGCGCTGTGTTTCAAAGGGTGGAACAACGTCTGCCGGGTCAGTTATTTTATTATCAATCAGAATTAATAGCATTCTCATAAATTTCATATTTTACTATTCAAATTGGGAAACGTATTATATTTGTATATAGCATTATATATTCATATCGTAGTTTTAATTAATTTGAAAGTGTTTTTGTGTCACAAAAATTACATTATTTAAAAAGTTTAACTAATCGAAACAGATAATGACAAATAATTTTGCAGATATTTGTATGAATCTCGAAAAATTCCAATACTCCTCTGCTATTAGACTTTTGTATTTAAATGTAATCTGACCACAATATTTTCAATTTTGGGTAAATTGAACCACATTGCAATGCCTACTAAAGAGGAATCCGGTATCCGTTCGATGTATATCTGTCGTAACATCAAGAGAGAGGTTTGCCGTATATATAGCCTGCCTGGAACTTGGGACTTGATGTTCTGTTATGTTTAAATTAGTATTATCACGTCGACTCTCTGACTTTGTGTTGAGCGAACGTGGTATTATGCATTTTTATTTGAATTTTCTCTAAAAATAATTTATTTAATTTTTTTCCGGCAGCGACCTAGTCTTTAAACTCCGGATTTTAATTAATAAATATAAAATAAAAAAAGAAAAATAAATGCATAAATTAATTAATCAATAAATAAAACGGGAGCTATGTAGAATTAGTGGTATAGCCTTGTTCTAACTTTCAGATATCCTTGCTTTTGTAAATTACTGAGAATAACTTCCATTTAATTTTATTACATACAACAGAACATTCGCATTGTATAGCCTCATAGAATGATATCAATTTAATTTTAAAAATAATTGTATATCGCATAACTCTCGGAAATATAATAAAACCTACACCGCTCCCCTACAATTAACTCACGAACATAAGCAGTGGGATAACCCACACAAACCCGGATTTCGCTATTATTTTTGAAACATATAAATGCTGTTGGATGTTCCTAAGAGTTAACCTGAAGATGTTGTAATACGAAACCTAGGTCGTGGTACTTAAAGAAAGTAGAAATAATACTACGTCACTTAGTGTCATTTAATTGTGAAAAATGGAAAAATAAAAGAATTTTACAACAAAAAAATTGAACCGACTTTAAATAACCACCCAGTAAAAAGCGCACTGAAAAGTATAAAGTAGTAAGTTTCGCTAATTCACTACGTAGGTATAAACCGAATAGTTTAGAATCTCTGTATTTGAGATATAGAAAATAAGGGTGGAGTGAAATTATGGCACAGCTTTCTATGACATAAAAAGTTAAATTTTACTGTATGTTATATAATAGAGGTACGGAACATGATATTATTTTAATTAAAATTACAGCTGTTGAATGGGATCTTAAAATTTACTTATAACGTGTTTTATATGTAATTGTTAACTACCTACGTATACCATGTTTTTGAGGAACGTGAAGTGAGTTAGTAAATTCTTTTGTAGACACAAATCCTACCTAAACTAAAATATTTTTAGCCCTAAAGGAACCGAATAGAAATCGACAATTAAGATAGATGTTATTGTGAACGACAGATATATTATTCATGTGGCGCGTACATACGCAAGTGCCCCAGTGCAATAAGTAAATTTGTTCACAAACACAAGCGTGCGTGTTATGTATAAATAAAGTTTAAATTAATAGCTTCAGCTGCTACGCATTTATTTCTACGAAATTGTACTTAATAAGCATCTAATGCAATTATTTAGACGATTCTAACTTAACTTGTATAATAAATTATTTTCAAAATTCTAAATGATTATGCTATTAGTGGTTCGAGATGAGTTCTGCGTGGGAAGAGGCAACAGTATACGACATGTTTCATTTCTATTGTGGATTTGTGTATTTATAAGGTCGTGATGTAGGTTTAATTTGCATGAAAGTTTTAAATGTCCATCGAATTTTCTTGTTTCAACTTTTACAGAGGATACAAGAGGACTTTTTTATTTATCAATAAATAAACAAAAATATTGTTTGTACGCATTTGCGTTGTTTTTATTTTTAAGCAAACCTTACAAAGGAAAAATTTACTTGAACGTTTTAAGTTTTATACAAAACAATATTTTTATGCCTAAGCAGCTAGATGAAAAATGGTGACAACTGCAATTATCACTAATTTTTTAATAATAATTTTGTATTTATAATATTTTAATACGGCTAATAATTTCAAATGATATTTCAAAATATTACAGATATTAGGATGTATTTAAGGTCCAGGGTTATAAATAGTATATAAATAGCAATTGTCTTATAACCAATAGGCCTCATAAGCGTTTTTTATGTATGACAACTTCGCGGATAGCTGAACATGGATAAATAAAAATTTGAAGGGCTATATTATAAAAGCGTATGTTCTATTTTCCATTATTTTCAATATGATAATCTGAATTATAGGCGACAGCCTACAACCGGTTGAAGGGCAGCCTGCGTTGAGGGTGGGTCGGAGGTAACTTCTGGTTGTAAATTCAGGGTACACTAATTCGTTTAATTCAAATTGTTGTCGACCGGGGATTAAACTATTTATTGTTTGAATTTCCGTCAAAGTAAGATATTTGATCAAATATCCGGTTTTGTTGTACGTTGCAATACTTTTAGTCAATATGTTTTGAAATATGTCCACTTATTGTGAATATAGGCATTCGATTTTATCTGAAAGTATTTTTAATTATATACAATCGGTACATTTTTTTGTAAACTATAAACACATACCAAAAAGTCATAACACGTCTAGATTTGAAAATAAGCCCAGTTATTACAATCATATCTCGATACGTAGTCTGTTATTATTTTATTAAAAAAATAATTGTTAATAAAGAATTGATGAAAAATCGATGTTTACTGTTTATACCAAAATGGCATTATTAACGCCATCTGTTAGATGTTACAGGTAATAAGAATGTATACGTTGTGACAGAAGAAACTATAATTGATTTGAATGTGCCTTTTATAGATGTCACTAGTTGTCACGTTCTAAACTTTTTGGGAAGTTTCTAATTCATGTGACAATGTATATAAGCTGAACAAGAGAACTGAATTAGAACTGTTGGTATGAGTTCGAGAAATGTTTGAAGTTGTTTGTGATAAAAGTTATTTAAATACATTTATTTAGTTATACATTTAATTAATTCTAGGGTAAATCTTGTTAGTTCTTTAGAAATAACATTGTCATTAACATGAAGTTCCCAAATTTATGAATTAATAGGTAATTTTTTTAGATTTTGAAAAAATCCAAGCACTTATTTAGCTAATATGTTCTTACTTTTACATAAAAAGAAATATAATTTAAATTGTTACAGCGAAATATCATAAAATCTTACGTTATCTTGCCGTAAAGAACGTGAACGAAATCATTTCTTTGATGCGTGATGCACGGGAATGACAGAAAAGAAAATGAGATAATGAATTACATTCCTGCCGAGATATTGCTTACTATTTTGAGTGTGCAGTTAATTTTGAAACTACTCAGAAACATTTGTAACTAAAATTTTGCAGTGTGTTACCATCGTTTGATTTATACATTGAAGATGAACTTTATACTCCTTGTTATAAATTTCAATTATAAAGTGAAGTTAATTTATTTTTTCCAGACAATATAATGGATACTGAACCACAATCTGATGCAATGAAAAAGTTATTATTTATTGAAGAATAAATAATCGCACGAATTTACCCGATTATAACATTTTTCGCTTTAAAGATGGTTAATTTTGATATAGAGGCCAAATCATATATTTTTATCACGTTACGAATTTTATAATTGCCTTGCCTCATTCTAATGATATTATTTCAAAATAAATTTTTGTTACGACATGTAACGGTGAAGTGTACAAAGATTTTAATGTTGGGACTGCTTTAAAATATCCTAAAAATAATAATCTTTCGTATTCGTCTGACCGCTCTAAAATATTCTAAAATAATTATCTTTGTTCTTTAATAAATAATTATTTAATAATCGTTGTTCTTAAAAAAATTTCATTTTCATAATATTGAAACAATCAAACCGTTTCAAATACTATTAGAGCGTGAAGTAGCATAGATCAATTTTTTTTGTAATGCTATTTTAAAGTAGATCAAGCTCTTATTTTTATACAAGATCTCAAGAATTAGTGGACGTGGTTGACGAATTATGAATTAAAAGTTAAATGCAGCTGACTTATATTGGCTAGAGATTTATCGCATACTGGATCTTGATAATTATTATTTGGAGTATTTCTGTTTTAAATTTGTTGGCATTCGGTTTTTTTAATAAACAAGCGGAATTAGAAGAAATGTCTTTACATGATTTTGGTGATTACTGGTAAAGCCGTATGATTTAAATCAACACAATAGTGCTTGGAAGGTTGTATATGAACATCATTTCAAGGATAAGTATGATGATATTCTGAGTTATGATTAGGATCATATGTCATAAAATTTGGAAAACAAAGAATATTATGAAGAAATAAATCAACCATGTGCTTCGATGGATATAGCTACTGAACCTAATGATATTCATCAAGAAATGGATCTGGGTAGAGAGTAAATCGATATCAGGTGTTATTGGCATTTTATTTTAAATGAAAAATGGTTGAATTAATTAGTAAAATTTGTTAAAAATTAATTAATATTTATAAAAAATATGGAAATGGTCCAGAAAATCAAAGAAATCATATTCTTAACAATCAATATAATCTATCATATGTTGTTTTTTTCGATAAAAACCAAGAACTGATTAATATATTTCAAAAACAAATTAGTTTTCTACAAGGCAACGGAAAAGAACAACTGGTTAAATGAGTCGTTATTCAAGAAAAATATGGTTCTGGAAAGAATACATTAATTAAATATTTTATTTCTTAATTGAATAAAATATTGGAACTATCTTATTATCAGTTGCTTGCGCCAATTGGTGGTGCTCCTCTTTATATTAATAGTTTGACATTTCATTCCAAACTTTTAGTAGGAGTGACTAAAGTATACAAAGACCTCATTCTAAATTTCACTTGTTCTATTCTAGGAGGACATTTATTGATGAATTTATTATTTGGCATCAAGTGCCATGCGTAGTCGTGGATAAATTATGTTTTGTTTATGGATATTACAATATATATATATATATATATATATATACATATATATATATATGTATATATATATATATATATATATATATATACATATATATATATGTATATATATATATATATATATATATATATATATATATATTATCAGGATCCAGTATGCGATAAATCTAGCCAATATAAGTCAGCTGCATTTAACTTTTAATTCATAATTCGTCAACCACGTCCACTAATTCTTGAGATCTCATATAAAAATAAGAGCTTGATCTACTTTAAAATAGCATTACAAAAAAAAATTATCTATGCTACTTCACGCTCTAATAGTATTTGAAACGGTTTGATTGTTTCAATATTATGAAAATGACATTTTTTTAAGAACATCGATTATTAAATGATTATTTATTAAAGAACAAAGATAACTATTTTAGAATATTTTACAAGTATCAAAATAATTACTTGAAATATCCAAAATTATTTTTTTATCGTCATGATTTCGATCAAATTAATCTAAACAAGTATTTCGAGATATTTTTGATAGAACTGGTAACGGTGAATTTACAGTCGGAAGTAACGAAAAAATATTTACCAAATGGACATAATTTTTACAACGATGTCATTAAATTATTTACAACAAATAAGGATGTAAAAGAGTTTAAGAATCAACAGTTAAAAGAATGGTGTTGGCAGGTGCTTATATTTGAGCTGCTCACAATTGTTATAAAACAAAATCTACAAGTGCAGAAATATTAGTTGGACTTTAACCATTTATTATGTTATAAACTGGATCTAAATTATGTTCCAATTTATGAACCGGAAAAGATATGGTTAATGGAGGTTACGACGAAAAAACATTTATGAAGAAAATCATGACCCCCGGATAATCATGACCCCACGAGTAACAAACGTTCCTTTAGAAAATTTTTTTTATTCAACTTATTAAATTAATGCCTGTATTCTAATATCATTTATAAATTTTTTGGGGAAAGTGGGAATACTACTTGATCTAGGAAACAATTTCCATTACAATTAGCTTTTGTAACCACCAAACCTTGAGGTTTAACATTAGATAAAGCCGTTCTTGATATCATAGAAAAAGAAATTTTTATTTTTTGATATATATTGCGCTTTTTAGAGTATAAACATTAAAATAATTAGCATTAAATATAACATTTCCTCGTGATAAATTTTATAACATTATAACATATATATTACAAGGTAGAAGATGAAAATAAATTTACACGAGAAATTTTGTACATAATTAAAAATAAATATATTTATTCACTATAAAGACAAGTTATAAATATTTCTAACACTTTTTGATTAACCAGTTTATAGCATGACTATTGATGGTAAATATTTCGTGAAATTTAAATGTTAATTATGTGATTTTTTAATTTGTATGTACTATTTTTAATAATAAAATTTTATGCATACAAAAGTTTATGCATATACAATTCATTTCTAAAAATATCAAATTCTCTCAGTTACTACAATATATTTTTTAACGTAACGAAAATTTGAAGATATATCAGTAAATATCGAGTGCGTCACGTACAACTAACTGGCTGTGGGTGAAAATAATTATTCCTGAGATCTATACCAGTTATTTTCAATGTTTACCTCTGAGTTTTATTAATGATATCGCATGGCATATCATCATCGAAAATCACAGACGTTTAAATTCACATTGGAAATTCGACGGTATCAAGGGAAATTGCGAACGAAAACTGCTTCTGCTTGGTTGACGTCAGTAAAAGTGGTACCTTCGATTATATATTTTTGCAAAGCCTTCACCTGAAGTTTAATGCCGTTGCAAAGTTTGGAGGGTTTAGGTAACAAAATAAAATGTTTATAGAGCCAACCTTGAGGTACGAGTACTTGATATGAGGGGATATTCCTGGTGGGTCAAGATTGTGAAGAAACTCCATGGAGTACAGTGTCATTCAATACAAAATCCGTAGATTTATATCTTATTTGAACAGTGGACAGATTTTACACCAGAATGTTGTTAATGATGTTGACCGAGTCTTTTTCGAGAAAAAATCGTCGTTTACCGCAGCCTTAAGGCACAATCTTTGCCATCGTGATAAGTATTAGGGTAGATAATGTCAGTCTAGTTGATCAGATCTATCACAATATCGCGAAGGTTACTGGGAATGTTTGTTTTACCTGCCACCTCTTAAATATTTCCAACATAAATTTAAACCACTATATTTAAATTTAAAATTTAAATTGTATTAAAAATAGATACATATATTTACTCTTAACGACAAAACATAAAATTTGGCCATAAAACTAATGAGTATAGGTTACTAACTACATAAAATTTGGCCATAAACTGATGAGTATAGGTTAGGTATAGGTTACAGCCTTTAATATCTCGAAGCATCTTATCTAGTGTCTCTATATGTTTTTTGTGAGTCATCATACACTCATTCCATACGATGACTTTGGTTTCTAGATTAACTTACACCACGTCACACTGTTTACGTTAATTACACAGTGCAGTTTCAGAATTGTGTCATAAGAAATTCCACTGAAATATTAACGGTTGTTAAAAACAGTGAAGATATCGCAAGTTCAAACTGCATTAGTATTTTACCAGATATTGACATGAAAATGTTATCAAGTAAAATGAGATATTGGTTAAAAACAAAGTCTTTTGCCAGTTGAACATTTCCGCGTCTCTCTATATTTCCTACCTAACTTTTTTTGGAAAACTGTCCCCACTTTTTGAGAATCTCCAACTTAGCAGAAAACTAAAATTATGACGAATATCTCATGAATTCTATTAGGAGAGTGACATAATAAGGTTTCCTCGGAAGTGCGGTTCCAGTATGCATCGTCCGCCAGCAAGCTGAGTATTTTGCACGCTGCTTGAAATGTCTGATGAACTAACCGTGCATAGTTTTAAGGACAGTAAATGATTTATTGCTACGAATCTCGTATAAGAGCAGGCACAAGTGTTAGCACTTAGCATTGTTGGGATGAGCAGTGTAAATTCGATCAAGTACCCAATTTTTCTTCATCCTCGGATAATCCGACAAAGGTTACCATTGCGTCTTTCTTTAAAACTGTTTTTTTTCCATATGTAATAAGGCAAAATGTTGCAATGTAAAATAATCCTTGCCAAGACATAGACTTGGTACGCTGGAAAAAGGTTAGAATTGTTAATTCTGTCAATAATATTGTTCTTCGTAAAACATATTCTTTGGTAATTTTCCAGATACACTGCAAGGTGTAAAATAGAAGAAAATCTTCCATGAATGGAGAAGCATAAAATGCGTTAAGCATGCGTCTCAAAATAGCTAATATATTTGAATGAAATGTCGAGAAGGCATCCTGCCTTGTATCTCGACATTTCATTCAAATATGCAGCAGTGAACGTAGACTGATCAGAAACTTTGTTTACGTACTTGCAGATATATTTATTTCGATTTCACAGCATTGCAGAACTCAACTTTTATATGGACCGACAACATGAGAGATGGAAAGAGATTTTTTGGTACTAACCAACGATTGTCAACATCGACGCCATCAATTTTGACAATAAACCCATCGTCTGCCAAAGACCGCTTGCAATACCGAAGATAGCATTCTTGGCATATTTGTGTATCTTTTATAAGGGTTCGTGGATATTTATTAGTGTACGCACCATCCACCAGCTGAGAGCTTACCGTGGAAATATAAAGGGCTGGATCAGGATCAGATTTTTCTGCGTTTGTAACTTAGTTGGTAGACTCCGGTCTTACTTTTTCTTCAAGCCCCTGGAGAATATCAACGTGAAGAAGACCACGTTTTTGTTACTTCTTAGAATACATGTGACATTTGCTTGTATTAAATATGTAGCCTTTAGTGAGGGGCTTCATCACATATTTTAGTTTCATGTGGAAATTTCTCGCTACTATGTCGTGTTTATCGTGAGGTTTTTGGCTTTTCATCAATAATTCTACGATTTTTTGCATACTTATTAACAAAAAATTGCTTATTGAATATATTAGGCGTTAATTTTGTAGAAATTCATTATTCACAATTAAATGAAACTACGTGATGTAGTATTATTTCTACTTGCATTAATTTCTTCACCACGACCTAGGTTTCGTTGTATTACAACATCTTCAGGTGGGATATTACGAAACCTAGGTCGTGGTAAAGAAATTAAAGAAAGTAGAAATAATACTACATCACGTAGTTTTATTTAATTGTGAAAAAATTGCTTGAGAAGGCTTCATGGCTAGAGAACGCTCCGTTGATCCATAGCTGTAAAATTTAGGAGCAACTTTTTCCTAACTTAGTTTCCATTTGGAGATTAAATCAAGAAACTTTCAGAAAAATGTTGTCTTTTTGTATTTTCCTTAGACCTACTAACCCAGGAGAAAATGTGAACTTATAACTTAACTCGACAACGGCAATTTATATGAAATCGATGAAGACGAAAAATAGACGTAATTTTCTTACTTCTTAATCATGTAAGAAAATATATCATATTACCTCGAAAGTGGCACGGAAACCTGTACAGCACACTTTACTTGTACAGCACAGCCTTACATACACATTTTTTGCAATCGATTGGGTATATGCAAACAATTAATGTAAATCTTTTTGTCAAACATGTGATTATGTTTAATTTTTATATTAACGTCTCTGATGCATAGAAAAATACACATTTGCAAAAAAAAACTATATCCTGACCTGATTTAATAATATTCTGACTTCATAATATTTAATACCGGCGATCTCACTTTTGGTTTTAAATATGTTGTTTAAAACAACAAAACTAAGCGAAACAAATAGTAAAAATTTTACATTCTCAGGGAACAGAAAATTCTTATTTTCCTGGATTATTATGGCGAAAGCAAAATTTACTCTGTATTTCTATAAAATTGTAGCCAAAAGCAGCCTTACAAAGTTACGTTCCTGTAATTTTAAGCAGACAGCGAGACACGGTCGTCCCCGTTTTGCTACTTTCTTATAATAACAAATATAAACCTGGGTGATTAAGTGGAATTCAAAATTTAGCAGATAAATTGGGTCAATGTTCAGCGATCTTGCAGCTCATACCTAATGATGTAAACAGTGAAATCACAATGTAACTTTGAATGTTTTTCGCACGAGAGAAAAGTTGCAATATCTCGTCAAGTTTGTATGGCCATTGTCCGAGGACGGTTCCCTTTAGAATTTTATGCATGGGTTACGTGAATTATAACGGCACATTTTATTAAAATTATCCTCTAAAAATCAACAAATTTATTTCTTAAGCCGGTGTATAATTATTAAAATTAATGTAAGCATAAAATGATTAAACCTGTGATGGGCTTTTTGCTTTAAATTATTCATAAAAACGCATGTCAGTTTAATAAAAAAAAAGATAGATGTGTTTATTTTTCTTACAGTTACAAATACAAATAGCTACATTTCCGCAAATGGCATTTTTCTATCAAGTTAATAATTAAAAAATACCATCTCATTACACAAAATTATTTTATTTTTCTTTGTCTAATTAATAACATATATCTTCATTTACACGAGAAAAATAGTTATCTATCACTTGTCGCCAGCGTGTAACAAAAACGGATGGTAGAAAGTTGGCCGTTGGTAGGTACAATGAGCGAAGACGTACAGTCCATTCAAATAAAAGTATATTTATGCATCAAGATGGGCTCCATTTTATTATAAGAGATCCTTTTGTTTTCGAAAACCCAATGGATTGTATGGGTTGCATGTCAAAGGTGTTCGAGAAGGATTTCTCTCTCGAACAAGGAGTTCAAAAAGTCGTTACAAAAAGTGACGGTTTTATTAGTTGACGAGTCAATATATTCACTGTTAGTGTCGAATCATTTTGAACAAAAACAAAAATCCTACATCATTATAGTTCAGTAACAACCGATAAAAGCCAATACTACATTATAACCAAGGCATCGCTTTCTGCCACGTACTTTGGCTTATTTATTTCATCAATTGCTGATTTTTAGTGTGTATCCTTCGAAATACAAAATTACTTACGTAAAAATTTTCAGTCTCAATATTAAAAACAGTCATACAAATTGTAGAGGCTTATTTCATAAATTTAAATGATTTATTGTAAACATGAGTCATTGTAATTGTCAATTGTCAGTAGACTTGTGAGATTGGATTATTTGAACTTTATACTTTAAAATCATTAGTTTAATTGCGTGAGCAAACATTTTTATTATTGCTTACGTAATTAGGTTTTCCAATAATAAAACCGCCACCTTTTTCAGCCGTATTTCGAATGTTACAGAAACTTCTCGAGTATCTCATAAAGAGCGCGTGTTTGGTCTTCTTTCTGTAATTGATCGAGTTTCTGCGGGTAAAGTACAAACAAAATATGGTAATTTTACGAAGAGGACTTAGTGATTTTGTACCATGAATCCCTTTTGTAGTATATAGGAGCAAAGAAATACGCAACATATGTACATCAACATGCAACTCTCATATGCTCCCTTACTCCAATAGGAAAATAATTTTATGCTTTGTGGAAGGAACGTGAAAATGAACAAATTGGAAATATTCTGTTAGGATACCAGAGCAGCTGGTGGTACTGAGGTGGCAGGTTTATTAGTTGCTGACATAATATTTTCAGTAATTGGAATTATTATCTATTAATTACATGTTATTCATCAAAGATACATCAGAAACACTCTCGAGTAAGTTCGTATATGGGTAAGAAACAGTTTATGAAATTCATCAACTGTCCTGAAAAAAAAACAGAAATCCTTACGGGATCATTCAGATTTCGGTCATAGTATTTTATGTAAATTTTAAGTAATATTTATACACGGGAGTGTTTTCATATTATCTTTAGGTTTTACGGTTCTTGCCCGCTATATCACATCTTTAGATTACACGGTCATGGGAAAAAGAGAAATCAAGAATAATATGAAGGAAAGAACCAGTTGCTCAAAAGGGTTGAAGTTTTGACGCCTAATCACCGTCTACGTAATTTATATTTTTTCATTCCCAGAAACCCGTGCCGGTGGCACTTCCATCAGGGTTTTGATCGTCATCAACGATGTTATACGATAATAATTTGAAGTTTAACGAAGTGCTATAATGTTGCTCATAATTAATTTGTTTAAAGTGCAGAGATATTATCCATTAGTATTCTACAGCTTGGTTATTTAGCGTTTCTTTAACTTGTAATTTTAGTTGTAAGGACTTTTTCACTAAGAAACGTTTTCTTTGTATCGTTTTGTTCATTTTAATGGCGCGACCAAGCGCATGTCGCTAAGATATGTTTTTCACAAACATAAATGATACGGAAAAAATGTATGTGACGATATTAAAAAAAATAGTATAAAATAATATGTTGTCATTAATTTTGAGAAAAATAAAATCTATATCGTAGTAAAATTCAGTCCATACTTTTCAAGTTTAATGATTTTAAATAGAAGCCAAGGCAATACACATCAAGGCATAGGGTGAGATTCCAGCATAGTAAATTCTTTAAAGGTAATTATGAAATAGTAAAATACTCTTGATAATTAAATATTTCTTACAGATTTCTTCGCATTCTTTACGGAAGAACAGAAATAATTTTTGTTATTTTACATACCATTTCATACGAGAAGACGGTCATGTGTAAGTTTAACTCACGTAAAGAGGGTTTCTTATTGAATTTTATGAAAAATGTAGATTAAATGACCTTCGAGCCATAGGAGGCGAGACATTCCGATAAAATCGAATTCTATCTTCATTTTAAACATGTGAAAAACATCAAAATAAAACGATTAAATTAAGGAAAAATCTACATTTTTAACCGAATATCCTTATTTTCCTACCATAATACGCTAAATGGAAAATTTACTCTGTTTCGCTCCAAAGTTATAGGCAAATACAATATTATAAAGTTACCTCCATGTATTTTTGAAAAGACAACGAAACTTGTTTTATTAGTTTCTCGTGGTGAGAAATATAGACCAGGGCAACAAGCGGAATCAAAATTAAACCTATAAATTGGGAAATTGGTTTAATGCTCTTATACCACACATCTAATTACGTATACAGTTAAAATAACAATATAACTTTGAATATTGTTTGCGCGAGAGAATGTTCACAATATTCTGGTTTGTATAGCCGTAGTTAGAGGACTATTCGCTTTTGAAACCTGCGCACGGGTTACATGATTTATAACGACATAATTTAATTAAATTTTCCTCTAAAACCAGCTAATTTATTTCTTAAGTATGTTTATAATTAAAATTTAATGTAACCATAAAATGTGATGTTGCTTTTTTGTTTTAAGTTATTCATAAGTGTTCATGTTAGTTTAAATGATTACCTACTACGTAGTTGATGACGGTCAAAACCCTGATGTAAGTATCACCGTTCTGCGAATAGAAAAAGGTAAATTATATAGACGGTGATTAGGCGTCAAAACTTTAACCTTGCTGAGCAACCAGTTTCATTAATTTCGCATTAGTATCTCTTTCCTTCATATTATTCTTGATTTCTGTTTCCAGTCACAGATTCCATTTCTGTTACATGTCACAGATTCCAGGACACACTGATTCCAGGACACACTTTGATCACATTAAAGATATGATATAGCGGACAAGGGCCGTAAATCCTAAAGATAATATGAAAACACTCCCGTAGATCAATATTTCTTAAAATTTACATAAAGTACTGTGACTGAAAGCTGAGTAATCCCGTAACGGTATCTGTAGATTAATATTTCTTGAAATTATTCAGAACAGTTGATGAACTTCATGAACTGTTTCTTACTCATATACCAATTTACTCGAGAGTGTTTCTGATGTATTTTCGTTATATAACATTTAATTAATAGGTAATCATTTCAATTACTGAAAATATTATGTCGGCAACTGCTAAACCTGCCACCTCAGTTACCATAATTAGCTTCTGTGGTAGCCTAACTGAATATTTCCAACATCTTCATTTTCACTTTTCTTCCTCAACGCGTAAAATTATTTTCCTATTCGAGTAAGAGAGCATTTAAGAGTTGTTGTGCCAAATAACGCAAACATAAATTGGCATTTATTGTAATAGAACTTTAAAATATTCTAAGCGCCCTGTATAAGGATTATAGGGAGACCAAAATTACCTTCTATGTATATTTGGAACCAATGCTAGGTTGTGTCAAAAGAAATTACTTCTTCATCCAGCTAGGTACATATGTTGCGTGTTTTTTTGCTCCTATATTCTACAAAAGGGATTCATGACACAAAATCGCTCAAGTCCTCTTTATAAAATTACTATATTTTGTTTGTACTTTACCCGCCGAAACTCAGTCAATTACAGAAAAGAAAATTAAATGCGCGCTTATTATGAGATATTCGAGAATTTTCTGCAACATTCCGAAAATCGCTGGAAAAAATGGCGGTTTTATTATTGGCAAATATAATTACGTAATTTTTATTATTGCTTACGCAATTAAACTAATGATTTTAAAGTATAAAATTAAAATAATTCAATCTCACAAGTTTACTGACAATTGACAATGACAATGACTCATGTTTACGATAAATCGCTTAAATAAGTCCCTATAATTTGAATGGCTGTTTTGAATAGAGAGACTGATAATTTTTACGTAATTAATTACATAGTTCGAAGGATGTCAATTAAAAATCAGCGCTTAATGAAACACATAAGCCAAAGTGCGTGACAGAAAGCGATGTCTTTAGTGATAGTGTAGTATTGGCCTTATCGGTTGTTATTGAACTATAGAGAGAATTTGATTCCACAATAACAGTGAATACATTGACTCATCAACTAATAAAACCGTCATTTTTGTAACGATTTCTGGAATATCGTCTCTCCGTTCGAGAGAGAAATCTTTGTCGAACACCTCTGGCATGTAAACCATACAATCCATTCAATTTCGATGAGCAGAAAACAAATAAAATATGGAAATCACACAAAGAAAACTCAGTTTTTCGTTTTATGAATTTCATTCAGGGCAAAAAGAGAACGAACATAACGATGTACTCTGATAATAAAACGGAGCCCATCTTCTTGGGTAAAAAATACTTTTACTTGAATGGACTGTACTTCTTCGCTCATTGTACCTGCCTACAGCCAACTGTTTACCATTCCGTTTTTGTTACACGCTGGGGACAAGAGATAGATAACTATTTTCATCGTGTAAATGAAGATGTATGTTATTAATTAGAGAAAGAAAAATAAAATAAATTTGAGATGGCAATTTTTAATTGCTAATTTAATAGAAAAATAACTTTTGCGGAAACGTAGCTTTGCTTACGTTTTTGTATTTGTACCTATATGAAAAATAAATACATTCATCTTTTCTTTTCTTTAACTAACATTAGTTTTTATGAATAATTTAAAGCTAAAAGCCCAACGTTACAGATTTAAACATTTTATGCTTACATTCATTTTAATAATTATCCACATGCTTAAGAAATAAATTACGTGATCTTTAGAGGAAAATGTTATTAAAATATGTCATTTTAAATTATGTAACCCGTACATAAAATTGAAAATCGAACCGTCCTTGGACAATAGCCATACAAACTTGTAAGAAGAGATATTGCGACCATGTACTCAATTTTTCTACTTAATTTTGAATTCTTCCTACTTCCGATCTTCTGATTTTTTTGACAGTCTAATGGTTAAACAATAACAAATATTAACCCAGTTAATATTTGTTATTGCAAGAAAATAGCAAAACAGTGATGACTATGTCTCGCTGTCTGGTTAATAGTCTTGCAATAACAAATATTAACCCAGGTTAATATTTGTTATTGCAAGAAAATATCAAAACAGTGATGACTATGTCTCGCTGTCTGGTTAATATTACAGGGATGTAATTTTGTAACGCTGCTTTTGCCTATAATTTTATAAAAATACAGAGTAACTTTTGCGTTCGCCATAATAATCCAGGAAAATAAGAATTTTCTGTTCTCTCAGAATGTAAAAATTTTGCTATTTTACTCGTTTAGTTTTGTTGTTTTAAACAACATATTTAAAATAAAAGGTGAGATCGCCAGTATTAAATATTATTAAGTAAGAGTAATATTAAATCAGGTCAGGATATAGTGATTTTTGCAAATGTGTATTTTTCATTTTTCAGAGACTAATTAATGTTAATGTAAAAATAAAACAAAATCACATATTCGACAAGAAAATAACATTTATTTTTTGCATATAATGAACCGATTGCAAAGAACGGGTACAAAGTGTGCTGTATGGGTTTCCATTCCACCTTCCAGGTAGAATACAAGATATGTTTTCTTACATGGTTTATTGTAAGAAAATTACGTGTGTTTTTCGTCTTCATCTTAGTAGTCTTTTCGTACTTATATCTACCACCAACATATCAATGGGAACAATCTCATCGTGCACAGTGTAATAATTATCAGGAGAATAAACAGCAGATGGGTACGACATTAAGATGTGCTTATCTGTGACTACGGCTATAAATAATGGAATAAGCAATATTGTCCGGCACACTGAGTAAATTACGGGTTTCAAAAATCGTTTTTTAAGATCGATGCCAACTGTTGTCTTTTTATATTCCTTTCTAACCCCATTGAATCTGGTTAGGTAGTTAACATTTATGTTAATTTTAAAACCTTATTGAATCTAATTTACTTCACAAAAGTGATTATAAAGTTAATTTTTGACTGATTGAATCCACAGATTGCGAAAATTATTCGTTCTTTATTCTTAAACATAAGTAGTTGAGCTCACTTGTATTGTAGGAAAATCTCTGTGTTTCTCTATTTGCGCAGTGTTTCGCTTTTCTTTATTAAGTAGGGCAGAAGTGGTAACGCTTCTAATTATAACAGGTAGAAATAAAATACGTTGCTTACAATAAGGATATTTGTAACAGCTAGTAGAATTATAAAATTGTATTTTAATCTTTCTCTTACCTAGATTCATGAGAAATAATTGTTTCTATGTATGACTACATTCTATGAAAAAATCAAAAGGTCAATGTCTTTTTGATAGATCCCTAAATGCTTCTCGACCTTGAAATAAACCCGTAAATCCTTCTCATTACTATTATCCTTGAACACCACATTTTATGAACACTCTTTTACTTTGAATGGTCCTCTTCCCTGAAATAATATGAAATTATCAAAATTTTAAACGCGCTTTAAAACAGTTAATACTATTACATTAATACCTACAGATTGTAATAGTGGTGGCTTTCATTTTATATTACGAAAGGTAGTATTTTTTTGTTTACATTAGCAAAACATTAACAGTGATTGGATATTGGCTTATCAACTAATGGAACTATAAATTTTTTCCAGCGATTTCAGGAATGATATAGACTCTTCTCAAACATATTTGAGTTACAGAAAGAGCTGTGTTGTGTGTTATTGGTTAGCAATTGCGTTTTGGCGAGTAGACAACAAATAAATTAGAGAAATCACACGAAGAAACCTTTTTTTTATGAATTTCGTTCAGAGGCAAATAGCGAATGAAGTAACACGCAAAACTTGGATATGCACAGCGATGGTAATGGTGTGCTTTCTTTTGATAAATGCGAGCATTAATTACAAATATTGGAATCAAATTATTTATCCATTAATCCTTAACATTAATATTGCACAATTACATGAAATTATGTGATGTAGTATTATTTCTACTTAAGTAGAAGTAATACTACATCACGTATTTACATTTAATTGTAAATAATGAATTTCTGCAAAATTAACGCCAAATATATTCAATATTAATATTGGATTAAATTTACAAAAAATTACAAATCTTTTCTTGAAACGTATCTTATATTAATTTTTTTTGTCTAATAGAGCTATGCTCATATTCTCATTTTGTAAAATACGTGATTTAGAAAAGATGTGGAGATGTTCTCCTTAACTACCACATGAGCTAACTTCTCTTCAGAAAAAGAGGGAGGTGTGCATGGAGGTTTGATTTCCCTTCATGATGTGTGAAAAAATTACTTTCCTTAGAAGTACTGTACTTTCTCCCTTATTGTACCTACTTACAGACCTCCGACTATCATTTGCTCCACTGGCTGGCCAATTATGTACACAATCAAAAAGAAAGAAGCAGATCATCTTAAAATTCGACAAATACATATATGCATATATATATATATATATATATATATATATATATATATATATATATATCTATAGATTTTATTATGACATACAAAAAATTAAGTATTTTGTGAAATGAAAAGATGTTGGTGTTTTTATTTGGGGTTAATTTTGTATAATAAGTAAAATATTTGTAAAATAGGTTTCGTTGTATTACAACATATTCAGGTGGGCAATTAGCAAAGATGCTAATAGTACTACATCACGTAGTTTCATTTAATTGTGAATTGAAAAGATGTGTTTTATAATTGCCAACTTAATATAATAATGCCATTCGCAAAGAGGTAGCAAATTTACCTTCCTACGAACATATCTGTATTAAAATTAATATATTACGGACTATTTATCGAAAAGAATTTTTTTTTCAAACAACTTAAATTAAAAGATAGCATTTTAATATAAACAAAACGTAAACAACATTTGCAATATTTATGTCACTGACCTTAGTAAAACGGCAACGGCGCGCTCTTGTTGTTTTTATTGGCACCGGTAGCAAAGCAGCGCGGCGTATTTGAAATAACATATATCATGTTTGAAATTATTTAAAACTTAAAGCTAGTCCCGTGCCAAAACTAGTGAATTTTGTTTATTGATTTTTGGTGTACGGTTGGGGAACACCATATAGTATATGAGGATTCATTTAATGTCAAACGGTCAAATCCACATTGTATAATAGCATATGAGCTTTGTTTAATTTTTTTCCTTTGTACTTTTCTGTGTGTCGTTTCATAAGACAATGAACCGCTGCGTCGGCGTCGCATTAATAAAAATAGACAAGAAATTCACATCGATAATAAACGAAATTAAAAGTTGTATTAAATTTTAATAGAATAATTATTTTGTGGGACTCCCCGATTTTTTATGGAATTATTTTTTATTTTAGATTATTAAAAGCACTCCTAACATAATTTTAATAAAGAATAAAGCTTTATGAATAAATGAGAAACGATTTAGTCAAAATGACATATTATTGGTGAAATTTAACGCAAAATAATAGTTTTATTTAGATTTTTGTAACTTTCTTAGTTTAAACGTATATTTAGCCGGATGTTTTAGTAGCAAAATGTTCAATTGTGTTAAGGCAATCAAAAAGAACTTTATGCACGTTTTGTTGAACAAAATGTTTAGAACCGTCTTCTGAAATATGATTCGGAGTCGACGGTACAAAATGGCCTATTTTGAATATATCTGGCGTTAATTTTGTAGAACTTAATGAAACTAAATGATTTAGTACTATATCTACTTTATTTAAATGATTATCCCACCACTTAGGTTTCGTTGTGAATAACAATTAAAGAATCAAAGAGTCTAAATTATCTAGCAATCCAAAACAGCTATTTTATAATTTAAAAAAATAATTTAAAAAAAAAATAATTACGGTTGCTTCATTAATTTCCATATAAAGTTTATTACATTGTGTAATCATTTTATGGAGGTTATTTAAAATAATTTCTGCGGATCTCATTTTCTGCTACTTCTGCCATGAATGGATTTCAGAAATAATGTCAATGATTGGCGAATTTGTAACGATGATACTTAATTTAAGGCTTACAGAAAAAAATATTTACATCGTTTTATATTTTTTAAATATTTATTATAAAATGACAGACAACTCTATATTTTTTAAATACTAACTTTGGGTACACCTTTGGGTAAAATAGATTTGGGTAGAATTTGGTACATATTGGATTAGTTATTACTCGCGTTATTATTTATGAGCTAACAGAATACTATCTTGAATTATTGAATATATTTGGCGTTCATTTTGTAGAAATTCATTATCCACAATTAAATGAAACTATGTGACGTTGTAATACAACGAAACTCAGGTCATTGTAAAGAACTTAAAGAAAGTAGAAATATAATACTACATCACGTATTTCCATTTAATTGATAATACTATTTTTTATGTTTAATTTTATTTGTGGTTATAATATATGTTATTATATTATTTTATACGTGTTTTTATCGGGACTAAATGAAATTGAATACTTTTGATTTTTAAAGGAATTTATAATCAAATATTAATTAAAATAATACATTGAATAGAATTAACAATTAATTTTGAAGAATTGAAATTGAAATAAAATTTTTCGCCATAAATGGCGAGCCTGTTGTCAGATTCAAATATGGCTATATATGATATTACATCAGTATTAAAATTCTGAATAATATATACCATTTATTGAATATATTTGGCGTGAGTTTTGGTAGAAATTCATTATTCACAATTAAATGAAACTACGTGATGTAGTATTATTTCTACTTCTTTTTATTTTTTTTAGATACACAATAATTTAAGTGTCTTTGAAAGTTAATATCATAAACGGATATATTAAAACTCCTCACATTATCATAAGACAGAAAAGAAAGAATATTGAATTAGTAGCATAATTAATTTTTCTTTTTGTAAAATAATACTCATATCTCAATCATTCAACGTTCAGAAGGAAGTTTGCCACATAGCGTCATATCGTTTTGATTGTGCCGTGCGGCACTCGATGTGGGATACTTAAATCTTGGGTTAAGGTTGACATACAGTATCTTGATAACAGAATGAAATGTAAGGATATTTTATCGATTATAACTATTTTATTCAGATCCAGAACCTATGAAACTACTACTATGCCAAAGTCATATTTTTGTTCTTATTCCTACTTGACAAATTAAACGGTGGGAATATATTTGGAAGTAAAAACAATTCTTACAAGGTTATTGTGTAGGGTGTCAAAGAAAAACTTATTAAAGCACGATTTCAATAATATGTGTGGTGAATTTTGTTAAAGGATTTGCTTTAGCATTTTTCAGGAAAAGCGCTTAAAACCTGCTATCCTTCATACTTATCACAAAAATGATCACTTAGAAAAAGTAGAAAGAAAGAGAAAATATTGAGAATTAGTTAAATATGGAACCTAAATTATAGACGTTGGAAAATTCTAGCGCGGTTAACTGTTATAAACACAGTAAATGTTTCTTTTCTTGTAACTGCTGAACTATTGGTTTTAGAGAAAAAGTTTTTTAAAAATAAATATTTCTTGTAATGTAGGGAGATGCTTCTGTCCTTTAGTGTTTTTTAAAACTTTTATTTTACTCAGTCGAAACGTTATCTATCACACGCAAACACACACACACATACACACACAATATATATATATATATATTTATATATATATATATATATATATATATATATATATATATATGTACATATATATATAAAGAGAGAAATAATATACTTATTTTAGCTCGCATACTTTACGAAATAAGCACTTTGAGCGATAGGTATATTAGGGCCTAATTACTCTACTAAAATATCTCTCAGCATCAATATGTGATTCATTTGCAGTTAAATCACAATAAATGTCTATCAAGTTGCTTTTGAAATTATTACTACGAAATGCATAGTGAAAAAAGTCTCGATTTTGATGAAGCAAATGGTATAAAAAGCTGTTCATATTTGGTAGCGAGCACGACACTTAACCAAAATAAGGTTTATTTGTAATAAGGACTTCTGATCATAATTTTTCCGTTCAAAATTTATATTGTATAAGTCTTTATAGCACGTCTTATGTTTTCATATTGTTCAAAGTAGCGAAATGTTAGCCGAGGTTTGGTTAATATAATGTATTAACTATATAATTGATGCTCTACTTGTTTGCATTTCACTAAACTTCGCCTAGAATGTTGAATGAATGAAAGAGCTAATTTATTTAATAAAATGAGAAAATTAGAAAATTTTCTAAAGGGTTTTTCTGCTGATTACAATGTGTTGAAAATATAAAAATAAATAATAAGTGTTATTAAGATAAAAACGCAAGCATACTTATATTATATATGTCACAATTCCTAAGATGTTTTCACAGCTGCTGTCGAAATATTTTCATAAAATATAAATATGAAGCGTACTTTCGATAATAAAAAAAACCTGTTAGTCTGTTTTGTTATCGACAACACGTTTTCAAATTTCAAGGTACTCCATTATACTACAAGCACACTTTCATTGTGGAAGCAAACCTTTTCTTACTATAAGGTATTTTTCTTCACGAAAATATACGCTCACCAAATCACAATGAATTTTCTCGCAATATTATTATAATGGAAACATAGATTTTTTCTTAGTAATATTTTTATGGTTCACAAGTGTTCAGCATCGATTAAGAGTTCAGCATCGCTTAACACATATAGTTATCTCGTTCTTAAGTGAGAAAATTTTCCTTTTTAATTTATTAAATAGTCGGGAAGCAGGATGTGTTTTCTTCTGAGGCTAACTTATTATTCAAAATATATCTATCTATGTTCTTATAGATTTTAAAGCTCTCAGGGAAACAATTGCGAAAACCAATTGAAACATCTATATATACATACGTTATACAAATTTTTTAAATAAATTTAAAATGAAGTAGGGAATAATTAATTTGGCAATTGTAGTTGTTAAAATTTTAAATTCAAACGTAAACAAAAGTGATGCACCTTAATTGAAATGACATGCATTCGATAAAAGTAAAATAGGTTCAATCGGGTTCGTTTCCATATGTTGCATGGTAAAATAATTCGATTACATTGTGCCATCAATGCTGCCTTTGTTTCGTCATACGCGGCGAGCAACCGCAATGAGGTATTGTTTTCCCTTACACCATGAGAAAAAACAATATTGGAAATGTTCAGACAATATTAAATATTTATTTTCGTACTGGAGCGTTTAGTTTTACATTGAAATATTTAATATAATCAGAAGAGATTAATTAAATAGATTCAGGAAAAACCACATGGTTGATACGATAGGTCCGATTGAGTTTAATAATTGGTATTTATATCTACGTTCCCTTCATCACTAAGACAAATTACTACAAATTTAAAATTTTAAAGATTTCTTCTGTTCTCGAAGTAAAATAAAGTTTGGTTCCGTTAATAAAATTCTATCATTCATTGTAATTAGATTTTATTTCTCAGTAAATTTATAAACCAAATTATTTTTCAGGTTACGATAACTCGACACAAGGAATCGATAATTCGATTTCATCAAGAAACCGAACTATCGATTCCTTGTCATCTTATTGAACATCCTCCTCAACCCCTTAAATACACAATTAAATGAAACTACGTGATGTAATATTATTTCTACTTTCTTTGAGTTCTTTACCACGACCTAGATTTCGTCGTATTACAACATCTTCAGGTGGGCTATTAGCAAAGATTAGGAATCTTAGCAAAGATTAGGAATCTTTGCTAATAGCCCACCTGAAGATGTTGTAATACAACGAAACCTAGGTCGTGGTAAAGAATTTAAGAAAGTAGAAATAATACTACATCACGTAGTTTCATTTAATTGTGAATAATGAATTTCAACAAAATTAACGTCAATTATATTCAATACCCTTCAATACAATCTAGTAGCGCTATAACAGCTCCCAGAAAATTTACTTAAAATATTTAAGTTTTAAGAAATTGCCTCGTAATAAATATAAGATCAACCAATATTAATATTTGATATACTATCTAATAAAAATATTATCAATAATACAATGAAAGCATGATGTTGTATAAATTGATGGGTTACTTAGTTCATGATTAACTTAAGTTTTTTTATTATTAAAATAATATTATTGAGGGCTATAGTTTAATTGGTTTTATATCAGTGTTTAATTTTTCTTATAGCCTTAAATGTATCTACCGTATTGATATTTCAACCGATATGCGGAATTAATTTATGAAGCGTGAATATTTTGTAATCAATTTGGAATTTAGGATTCTTTCGCAGCTTGAATTCCATGCGTTCAATGTCCCGATAAAAAATGGTAATACATAATTGTTACCTCAATCACATAAGGGGCACCTATAAAGTTATATCAAAAATATTTTTTCTGTCTTATTAGTATTTCATTACGATAATAGAAGTGAAAGTTTTTCTGTGGAATGATCTATCCTGGTACAAACGGTGTGAAATGCAGTCAATGTAAAATAAGAGTACCAAGAAAATATTATCAACCATAAGACTTTTTAAACGGCAGATGCCAGCAGTTACCGAATTATTGGAATGAACTCTTCTTTAAAATGATGTTTCTGACAAAAAAGCTGAACTGAAGAAGTATATTATAGAATTTAAATTTTTATGTAATATTTACATGTAATTTTCATATAAATTTTATAACAAATTATCAAATACTTATTTTACAATTTTTCACTTATTTTATTATATGTTTAGAAGTAAATATGTGTCTGTTAAAATTTTTAAGGAATTAGATCTAATTTATTTTTACCTATATACATCTATAAAATACATATATTTTTTTCAATATTACGATTCAATATTTTTTGAGTATTCAAGTTCAGATTATGACTCAATATAAGAAAATTTCGATTACTCGTTTACACCGGACAAATTATTATTGAGAATATGGTATTTTATGCAACTTAGAATATGGTGCAGATACAAAATATTTTTAATATTTGATATAAGCATCACAGACAGTTAACCTGAGAGAGATATTTTAAAAAGTAAGAGGGAATTGACTGCTTCCACAGATCATGGAATTAAGTTGATATGTTATGTAACGTATTTAATGCGGGTTTGAGAGTCGACTAAATTGTTTTTAAATACCAAGGGAAGAATAAACGTAACCCCCATACCCGCCACACTACACACACACACGCACGTACATTCCACACGCAATGCGAGAGCTTGGAAAACATTAGCTATGTATAGATATTGATTGGGAATATATTTAGTAGTAAGTTAGCGATACTTTATTTGTGGAAATTGAACGTATAAAGAATGTTCAATAAAATCAATATATGTAGTAATAATAGACTATTTATAATTAAAGATACCAACTAATACTTTGAGTATCAGAAGCGATACTTATTAAAGTTTATTTCGTAAGATGATTAATATAATAATACCTTATACTAATATATTTTATTAATGACCTTTAGTTTTAGGTTAGAAAATTCGGTTTGTGAGAAAATTGAGTTTTATATAGTTTTTCTTGCAATAATATGCTGGACAATATAGATATGAGATTAAATTTAAGATAAACGTCATATACAAGTTAATAACTTGTTATTACAAGTAACCTTCTAAAATATTATTTATGTTAGATATTTTTCTGCTTTTTCTCTAATAATTAAGTTTTTATCAGACTTATATTTCTCTCAATTATTTTCTTTAATTTTAGTATTCTGGGAGTATCAGTAATGAATGAGGTTGTAGTAGAACGTAAAATAAAAAAAAACATACGGGTATGCGGTATGAATATCATCATTATTCAAGTAATTTTTTTTCTTAACCACTTTAAATTGAACAGTACCAAAATAAACTTATCTTGTATATCAATATAGAAAAGTGTATAGTTTACAAGTATAAATAACGAGCTTACCGTATTTCCGTGAATGGCTGAAATTGCGGGTTCAAAAGCATGAGTTGCAAATTGAGTGTAAGAAGTTGTGGCATCAAGAATAGCAGTAGAGAAATATGGATTCACTAAAAACATTAAATTCTATGAATAATATATTATGGCTATAGAGAAAGCAATTTCTAGGCACCAGGCAATAACATGAAGTTTAAAAAATCTTTCACTGCAAATAATTATTATGAAACTCAATTTTGTTAAAACATTAATTTACCCAATTACCAAAAATAGGGGCCAAATAAATAAACATTAATTTGGGAAATTGAAAAAGAACAATAAAAATGTCTCATAACATTCAATTGCGGATTTATTTCATACGATAATGTCGATGTACGCCGCGCCGTCCAGCACGGCTTTGACGTTGTCATGATATAATCAAAACGCCATAGACAACAAAAAGTTTAAAAATTGGTAATCCTATCAAAAATTACACTTATTGGTGACCTTTGATGTAAATTCCATAAAAGTTTTTATTTGAACTATTGTTTCTACATACAAGCACGGAATAACTTGCCATTTTAACTAAGTTTTGAAACAATATCGATGTGCCGCGATCATAACACAACTGGTGGCCGTATTCCAAGTACGATTACGTGTATGCCTCATTTAGGTATAAAGAGGCGACAAGAACCATGTGACCTTAGTATATCTCTCTTAATCAGTGTTTCAATCCGCAGCATACTAGCGTATCTAAAGTATAAAGTGTAAAGTCTAATTACTGACGGTCAAGTGCGGAGTACGTCAACAAACATCTGTGTGAGTGACGCCCCCACCACAAAAATACATTTTTCTTAAGTGACATTTTAGATTTCTAACGAAATATTTCTAATGTTTTAAAGAAATACTTTCAAAAACTGATGTAATATCAATGCTACCATATATATTTATATATAACAAATTTAAAACGAAACTTTCGACCGACGGATGGAAAAGTGGTCGAGGCATAATGATGAATGATAAAGAAAAGTGCCCAATGGAGTATTGTACTGATGATGAAATATATTTCACTAAAATTTTAATATTGTTGTCAATCATATTGCAATACTTACTCCGAATGGAAAGAAAAATTAGAATAATAATTTGTGATATTTTTCCAGAATACGTCGAACGTGACGTTCCGTCCTGGAAAATTATTAAAAGATAAAAATTATAATTCTTTTGACTTTGGATTTTGTTTTTTTTTATATATATACAGTATCGATATACTGTAGTTAAATTTATGTATGTATTCTTAATACAATAAGATATAACTTTTATACGACAACATTATATAGAATATCTTCAGGAATAATTTAAGAAAGAAAAACCTAAATATGGGACATATAATTTGTTATGTTTGGTCAAGACTGTCACATTAACTCAATTAAAAAAAAAGTGTGTGTCGGAATATACATAAAGTATTCCGGATCCTCGGTTGAATATTTGATACATATCGACCGAAATGAACACATGAACATTCAGATCAATCTGAAAATATTGCGTATCAGGTTTCTCAACTCCACAGTAACAAATTACAATTGAGCATATTGCATATGACTGCGGAGCTTATTTTTTTTTGCAAATGAAGATTGAAAAGGACAATGATGAATTTAACCTCATTTTCATTTTAGAATGCGCGATAAAAATCAGTTTGTTCTTTATTTTCCGTATATGGGGAGGAAATTAAAAAAAAAAATAAATTTTTGTCACAAATTAATTCAGATTATTTTCTTAAACCATCGACTTGTAAAATTCCAAATAGATAGGTCAATAAATCATTAGTAATAATATAGAAACTCTGCGGTTTTGACAGATGGATGGATTAACATGACGAAGTCGTAAAGGTAATTTAATAATCGAAACCTAAATTTTTTTTAACCCGTTTATTTTATATGCGCTAATAAAATTATTCATGAATATTAAGGTTCGTAATTCGTTTTCGTTTCAAAAATATTATATAAAAGCGGTAGTTGTTTGTGAAATGGTGCTACATATAAACAACTTCCAATTTATTGTAAATCAGTTTTCCGGAGCTGAAATATATGGGCATTAAAAATAGCTTTGGGTAAAAAATGCAGTGTCCGGTGGTGTAATATTGTACACCAAGACATTTAATGTTTTGAGTATTCGCTACAGCTGAATTGTAAAACTGTTGAAATAGTCGCGAAACGCTTTGGGTAAAGTGTTTCCATTCAGATAGTGTGGCTTGGAACTTGGTGCCCTACTACAAACCATATTTTATTGTAAACTAGCTTTTGGCCGCAGTTTCAGATGCATGGTAGAGGTGAAGTCGTAGTTTGGTGTTTTTAGATGATGAATATTTTAATATCTATTTATTAAAAGAAATTACAATAAATGCAATCAATTATAAAAACCGAAGTCTAATTTTAATGTACACAAATTTAATCAAATACCAGGCAAAATTGAAGTAGCAGAACAGAAAAATGTTTCATCAGGAAGAGTGCGCTAGTTAGAGTGCAAAGTATGCGAGTAAGCCTCGTGGAAAATTTCCTCTAATAGATTTCTCCTACCGCATCCAGCCATCCATAGCTCTAACATAAATTTTAAATTTCAACTTTTTACTAAAAACACGTAAGGAAAGTATTTAACACCTGATGATTATTTTGATTTCAGATTATTTTGGTTTTTTTGATTATTTGGATTTTTTAACGTTTGGAGATAAGTGATTGTGTGTATATATTATTGATTTAAGTGATTATAAGTGAGTGATTGCAGAGAAATTTTCCAATTTTTGACATTAATATTTTTGATGGGAAAGCAATTTATACATAACTAATTGTTGAGATTTAATAAGAGTATTTCGAAATTTATTTTTTTCCAAAATTCAGAACACTTATTGTGAATGTTTCAGAAACTTCGTATGGAGTGAATGTATGAATATAATTTTAAATGGAAAATAGGCAATTTAATTAATTCATTCATTAAATTTTCCACATAACAATGCTGCATGAAAATCTAAATATAATTTAAGAATAACTATTTAACCATTATTATATATATATATATATATATATATATATATATATATATTGATTTAAGGATATGGATTTAAGTTACCAGGAAATTATTACAAAACAAACTGCTTCGTAGGTGATGTTCTCCTAAAAAAGAGACATAGTGTAATGTCAGATATCGACCTCATTAAACCATCTTTTAGTATTAATTCAGATCGTTTTCCTCTTGCAAAAATATAGGTTTTAAGAGTGTTACGACACGTAAATTGGATTTATTTAGATTTGGCACAAACTTCGTTCATGGGTGGGAATTTATGGCACATATTTAAACGTGCTTCGATGGAGTTCATGAATTGTTTATTTTTCTGAACGAAATATGTAGTCTGTTAATTTACAACACATTTATAAATCGAAAAGTTAGAATTCGTGTATTTGATATACAGAAAATAAAGGTTGAGGTGTGTTATTGTTACCGCTTTCTATGGCTCAAAAACTAAATTGTACTTTATGGTACGCAACAGTCCTATATTAAATGGTATTTGCATGTTAGCACGATGAAGAATACTAGTTATATTAAAAGATTTGCTTTCAAGTTTGCTATGATACATTCTCGTTTTATTTTGGGGCAATATTTTAATGATTATTTTTATAAATATTTCTAAAACTCTGGAACAGGTTTTTAGGAATTATTTCACATTTAAATAACTTAGAAAGTGTTTAGGTTTGACTTTTTTATATATATGGTACATTTCCGTTTTATTCAATACCTTTTATTTATTCATTGGCAATTTAAATCGCTATTATTAAGTATTTGGCTATGGTCTTTCCTAAACTCACTCAGGGTTTGTTTACAAGATATGTCCTCCCAAAGGAAGTTTATATTATAAGAAATTTATTCTTAAAAACTAGAATTTATCGTTTTTAATAACGGTCAGTTAATATGTCAAGCATATTTTTTACAAGAGAAAATTCCAGTTTTTTAGGAATCCGATTTGCAAGGAAATAAACGAGTTTTATGTTCACATATATAGCTTAAGAATAGAAAGTTAAGGATTGAATTTTTCCGAAAATTTCAAAGAAATTAAGAGAGAAAAATTCTGGAAATCTGATATAAAGCAAGTTTTGAATCTCATGTTTCCTCATGTATACTTATAAATTGTCTAGATGACAAATTTTACAACATTTCTCAAAAGAAGATATTGCTAAAGAGAAATCATATAGCCCTTATGTTAATTAATATATATAAAATCGGCAACTACACTTTACATGTTTTTCTAGTTAATATAAAGAAATGGTCTCAATTTTGGCACATTGCCGATCCATTAAACATACCCAATTATAGGTATCAGGATACTCGTAACTACATATATTAACGCCTTGCGGAATGTGAAATGAGTTACTAAATTCCTGGTAGAATTTAAAGTTAAACTGAAATATTTTTACCCACTAGGATACCGAACAGGAGTAAAAAAAATAAGGTAATTTCTATTGTGAATTTAGGATTTATGATTGATGTGGTGCGCTCATGGTAAGTGCTCCAGTGTAACAAGTAGTTCTCGTTCATGATCATGAACGCTCATGTTAAGTAAAGTCTGCGTGAATAGCATCAGCTACCACGAATTTATTTTCCCGAAATTATATTCAGTAAGCATCTGATGGAATTATTAAATGATTCTAACATAACGTCTATTATAAATTAGTTTTAAATTGTAAATCATTTAATTATTAGGGAGTTTTAATTGTTGTGTGGTTAGATTTCTGTATAGTCAGAGGTAATAATTTGCGTTATAATCAATTTCCATCGTAGATTAGCACATTTTTAAGGACATAATGTATATTTAATTTGCATGACAATTCAAAACTTTCATTGAATTTTACATATGTGGACCACGTCTTGTAAAGGTTATGATTAAACTTTTAAATCAATAAATCAAAGAAAAGAAAATCTTTTAAATATTAAACTGATGTATATTGGAAAAATAACCTGTACAGATAATAAATCTATAGAATTGGCATAAAGTAATCAAAAAATCATATATATAAATATGTGTTTATATATATATATACATATATATATATATATATATACATTATATATATATATATATATATATATATACATATATATATATATATATATATATATATATATATATATGTAAACGAAGTTACGGACACAGCCAGTTTCCTAGTAAATAAAGTACTTTTGTTCAAATTGGTTTGTAAACCAAGTCTATTTTTCAGAAAGTTAAAAAAAAAATAAAGTAATGATTATTACTATATATTACACTTATATTAGAGCTTGCGATAATTAGCGTTGTGTAATAAAACGATTAAGAGTTTCAAGTAGGATTTTTCAAATTATATGACGTGGTGCTTAAGACTCATGGTTACAAGTATCGATTGTCTTATAACTAATAAGCTTTCGAAGCATATTTTCCTGTATAAAAACTTCGCAGGTAGCTAAATAGTTCCATTCCATATAAATAATTTGCTTCTAGCAGTAGTCAGAAATTGAAGGATATTTCACAATCTAAATCGGAAAATTTTCGAAATAAAAAAAATAATTTTTTTGTGCTTCGTAGTTTGATTTTTACATTTCCATTCTACGATGATTGAACTGCTTATATTCATATATAATATAGATAAGAATTGAAAATGGTATAATATAAAAGCATGTATTATATTTTCTTTTCCTAGAAGCTCCAATCTGAAGCGAATTACTGGCGACAGGCTAAAACCGGATATAGTGCAGTCGGCGCTGAGAGCGGGCGGAGGGAACATCCCGTTTAAAATTCAGTTTACAATAATTCGTTATCTCCAAATTGCTGCTGAACCGGGACAAAACTGTTTACTGTTCGAATTTCCGTCAAAGTGAGATATTTGATCAAATATCCGATTTTGTTGTACGGTGCAACACTTTTAGTCAATACATTTTGGAACGTGTCGTCGCGTATCTCTGTTGCGCATATAAATGTTCGATTTAAGCTTGAAGTATTTTTAATATAAGAATTAGAGTCATTCCATTTTTAAAAGTGACTGATTTCTTACTCTAGACAAAACTTCAAAATGTGTCTTTGAATTGAATACCTTGTACAAAAATATTAATAGCAACAGTTATTAATTTTCTATATTAATTTCTATTCGGTATATTGAAGTCAAAACTTGTTTAGGTGCAACCTGCACAATTTTCCTGAGTAGTGAATGAAAATATGCCGTCACGATCGGGTCGGTGACGCTGAATCGTGTAAATTCGGCTCTCTTCGGCATCGGCGAATTAGTTAAGTAAAACGGCAAAAAATTAGTTAAGTAAAACCAGTGTTTTACTTAACTAATTTTTTGTTAAATTTCATGGCCTAAAAATTATAGAGGAATATTTTATAGGGACTGTATATCAATTTGAAGATTAATTTTTCCCAAATGTGACTTGAAAATAGATAGATATCAAATGAAAATTCAATATATTTTGCAATGAGATCCCGCTCGACAAGTGCGTTATAAAAAAAAACCGCCCCCGTTTCACATAAATCTGAGTGTACATCAAAACATCATCTAAAGAGCACATCTGATGCATCTACTAGTAAAATTTTGTACATTTAGGTCTAATATTATCGAATTGCGGTTGCAATAGAAAGAAAATAGAGTAATTATTTTTTTTAACAAATATGTGGTGAATTTGGAAAGATTGCCTATTGTTTTTCTTCAGCAAGAAATTTTGTATATTTTTTTAAGCAGAACAGTCGCTTTCGTTTTTATTCCCTGTACATAACAATGAGATTAAAATTATATCAGATTTAAGTATATACGCCATATGCTGAAAAAATAAATAAGGTAAACCACAACTACATAAACTTGTGGACGAAGTGAAACTTCTTTATCTGTTCATATCAATCATTTGCACTTTTTTAGGCGCATCACCCGCACTTTTTAACTAGTATTTTGTTTTAGTATAATTTAAAATAATACACGTGTTATTGTATTTTAAAATAATAATCTCGAATTTTTCCTCATTCGCCGAACTTGTTATCCACCATATAACAATTACAATTAGTAATTAATTTTTTTGATGAGTTATTTTCACGCAGACAAATTATATTACGCGTATAAATTAAAATTAAAGATTAAAGTATTTAGTAAGGAAATGAAAAAAAGGTCGACGCAATTTACGTAGTCTCTTTCTTATCGATTGTATCTTATTTGGAACAGCATCAATATTGCCGAAAGCAATTGCAATAGGCTAAAAAAACATAGTGAGTGATATGAGTCGACAAATATAAATTTCGTTATTTAACAGAATCAGACTTCTTATTATATACGCGGCAGGAAATTTTAGCAGTATTTATCCTTAACCGTCAAAAAAACAAAGTACTGTAACAGGCGCTTGAAACACGCGGGGAGTGATGATGGATATAGCCAAGAATAACTTAGAGTTTTATAGCTATGTGTTCGTATATAGTTACGCCATTAATTTAGTATAGTAAAGGAGGCATAGACCGCGTGAATTGCAATAAAGTGACCTTCACAATATAAAGTCTCGATATAGTAATCTTCGTGACAAGAAGTCTCTATAAATCTCATATTAGATATTACTGGTTAATATCTCTTTAAATGAGATTTTATCTAGAAATATCTAATATGATAAAATAAGTGAAATGCTGAATATTATCCAATAAATTTATTAGAGCGAAGCGAATTGAAGGAAATTATGATACATTTAATTTTTGTAATCCTACTACTTTAGCAATAAATATGGCTTATTTAAAAGTGGGTTTGTTTAAATAATGGTAACTTTGTTTTTTTTCTGTTTTAATTGCTTTATTTTGACGTTTTTAGCATCGAGATTGTAATAGCTTCGATGTTAAAATTGTATGGTACTTTGTTAAGATTCTCACGTTTTGTTGAAACAAATGCTTTGTACCGTCTTCTGAAATTAAATTCGGAGTCGACAGTATAATATCGCCAATGTAGCCAAATCCACTGTTTTAAAACATTGAATATATTTGGCGTTATTATTGTAGAAATTAATTATAATTTAATTTTTCACAACGAATCTTTCCAAATTGTTCACCTGAAGATGTTCCCATACGACGAAAATTGGCTCCTGCTAAATAATGTAAATGGAGTAGAAATAATACTATATCACATAGTTTCATTTAGTTGTGAATAATAATACTATTCTAATTTGTTTAGCAGTGGGGGATTAGTGAGCATGAAAGCTCAGTGCAATTTTAACAAAGATGGTCTATTTACTTAAAATATTTTTTGAACAAATGAAATAAAAACGATTTTGCTTATTAAGAAAAACCGCTTGTAAATTAGGCAGCGTTTTTACCAAAAGAACCAATAAAATATCTAAACAAAATACGGTGACTACTTATTTTTCTGGAGGCTCGCTTTTTAAATGAAAAACAGAATTTTCATATTTATATTTAATTAAAAATAAATGAACATTTCAGGTCAGATTCATATTAGTTGATGTTTAGGTGTCGTTGACAAGTTTAATTGAAGAGTTGTAAAAGAAAAAATGGTATAATTAGGATGATTTACAATTTAGATTCAATTAGTTAATAACGTAGCTACTAACGAGTATTACGAAATTTTACCAAGAACATGCAAACCAATCTTCGAAATAAATTTCAACCATGACGGTTTGTTGTTGGTTCGAAAATTTATTTTCTAAATTCTTAAAGTTATTAACAAATTTATGCAAAATTTTAAAAACAAAAAATTCAGACAATTTATAAAAGAATTAAGTATTATGCAAGATTAATAGGTAAGAAGCCAAACAATTGCTTCCAAATAAAAATATTTTTATCTCTGTTGTTTTCGGTGGTACTTACTCAAACATTAGTAATAATTCAGAAAAAAGATACTATTTTGCAGTAAAAGATTTTAAAATATTTTTTATAAAGGCTGACTTTGATAAAAGATTTTTTTTAAATAAATTTATAATATCTTTTTATTATATTAAATTAAGGGTCTCCAGAAACGTAGCCATGTTTATTATATTTTACCATACTCGTAATTTGAATAGTTAAACATTAGGCGGGGGGCTCATGAATTTAACCCTATGTAACTGTTTTTTTTTATACAGGAGTATTGTTATTCGTTTTTAGCTTTCATTCAAATAGTACTTATGTGTAACTTATCCTTAAATTTACTATCCAATATATAAGCGTATTGAAATGTATATACACAACCTATTGAAAAAAGAATCAATTTCAGTGATATAGAATTTAAAATGTTACTTAAGTAAATTACTTTTTTAAAATAGTTCATCGTGACTAAGCAAAAATTTTACTTAAGCTAAACCTTTCGATTGATGCATTACAGAAAATCTCACTTCAAATGATTTGATTTATACGACCCAAAAGAGAAGATTTGCAATATTTCATTTATTAGCCATACTTTTACCTAAATTTAATTTTAATAAGTGCTACTGAAACCGATGTCTAAACTGTGCAGTACAGTTACAAATATAATCGAAACGTTCCAGTATTTAATATGTATTGGAGGGTTTCGATGAATAATATTACATCAAGCATGACACTTCGTTATTTAATATTTGGCGAAAATATTACGATAATGACGACTTTGTGTGGTACGTGGCTTTTATAAAGATATGTATATTTTCGGTTAGAAAATTTGAATAATAATAGTAATGAAGCTACCAGCAGCCCATATGGAACTAATGAGGTGTTTATCGAAATGATGGGTCGTATTAATGTAAACGTATAATATGGCTCTCCCCCCTCAAGCTTTGTCTTAGTGAAATGATTGTGAACAAGTAGTAGTAAGACTATAATTTTTTTATTGTTATTGTTATGAATGAGTTCTGAAACTTCTGCGTGTTGTCGAGTTGAGATTTTTAAACAGAAATCTTTCGTGCATGAAGTAGAGCGAGATGCATTTATGATATACATATTAACTCAGATAAATGATATTAATTATAAAAAGCATTAATCTATTGGGCGCGTCACGTTAGGTGATGGACAAATAAAGTGGATATTGCAAAGAAAAATTAGTTCGAAGAGTGGTAAAATATTTAAATATAATATAATATAATATTCTTTATTTATGTTTATTATTCCATCTTACGTGTTTGATAAATTTTAAACATTTTATTTATATTTTTAACAACTCTAATAATTGCTGTTAATTTGAATAAATTTAAAGTGATGAAGTGTATAATAACATTATGGCTTTGTGTACATTTTTTTCATGTTTCTCTTCAACCGCCCATTTGATAGGTTGTTGTGCCACTGCGTAGACATCGCTTTGATGAAATAAGAGATTTGAAATTTACAGTGATCATAATCGAAATCAAAAGTTGCATTAAATTTGAATGGAATCAGTACTTTTCTTCGCTTTGTATTTTTATGCAAAGTGTAAGTGTATCTGTTTATAAATAGCTAATTTAGAGCATAGCATAAGATTAAAAAGTAAGGAGATAATTCTGAATAAATGAGAAATAAAAACGATATTACCATTTACCCATAACATATTATTAGTGAAATTTAATGCAAAATAACAAAATTTTGTGTGCTATTTTACCCTTTTTCAATGTGTATTTAGTCGGATGTAATAGTATCAAGATGAGATAGATTCAATTATTTTACAACATTTAAGGAACCTAAAGAGTCTAGTAATTCAGAGGAGCTGTATTATGATTTAAAAAACATCATAATTTTTACTATGACCTATGGTTCTATCCAATTAATTTCTGCCGATCTTACTTTCCATACTCTTTTACAAAAATGACTTTCAGAAATAATTTCAATACTTGGGGAAGTCAATACGAAGATATTCCATTTAAAACGTACAGAAAATATCTGTATTTCTTGTTTAAACGTCTATAGAAATATTGTAATAAAATTTATAACATAATTTAAAAATATTGTAACATAATTTTTAAATACTACGTAACTTAAGTAAAATCGGTCTGAAATGAAATTTATTTTAGACACTTTGTTCTACTTCTATCATTTGTACAGATTTAATTAGTTATTATTCAGGTTATTACGAGTATCTACGTTTTAACAAATATAGTATATTTTATTAGTTGTTACCGTGTAAATAACAACATTATTTCAAACATGTTTAATCGGTATTGAATAGTTTTGACATTTAATGTAATTTTTATTAAAACATTGATTAAATTAACGTGTTGAAAATGTATTTATTTTCAATTAACCATAATTATATTTTTCAAAAATGAGGGTAAAGAAATGTTATAATTAATTTTGAAGAATCGGAAACAAAATAAGATATTTCGCAATAATGGACAAATCTAATGTTGGCGTTCACAATCACTCTGTTATCTGCAATCACTCTATCTATTGTAGAAGTAGTATTTGTAGAGTTGCAGGTACCAAAGATCTTTCACAATAATAGGGTGCATAGCTTTGGCGCATTTGGAAAACAGGACAGTGGAAAAAATAAGAAAAAAATAGTAAATTTGTCTAACATTCGTCATCTTTTCATCTTTTGGTTTTTATCGTACCGTATTTTTATCAAATTCGAAGGATCGTATTTACATTCCACGAGAAAATTCTGATTTAGATAAAATAGCTGTGAATACAAATTTGTATTCACAGCTATTTTCCTTGTTGTGCGCGCAAAGTGTTATGTATAAAATGTAGATTTGCAAATACATTTGACTATTTCTTTATTTTCTCGTAGAGACTAAACGAATTGACTGGTTTTGATGATTGAGATATCATTAGACTAGCTTTTCTTGCAAGTATCACTAAGTGTAAATTATTAATTGGTCCTTAAATAGCCGGTAGAGGGTAACCTTGAATCCAGTACACTGCTGTAGGGTTCGCTGATCCCCAACTTTCTCCACGACTTCTTTTTATTACTTCCGATCGGTGGCGGTGAATTTTGCTTTGTATAAATCAAGTCTCAGGTCTACCTTCATTCGTGCCAACTATTTTTTACTGACTACAAGGAGTTCTCCAAAGATGTTGTATTTGCTCATGGGGTACTCGTTTGCAAACTGTCTTAGACGACGTTGCTGAATTTGATGGTCGATGATTGGTTGATTCTGACAGCAAGACCTGATTATATCTTTGGTGATACGGTCGCGCATTGAGACTCCTAAGATATGCTGGAGATATGTTATTTAAAGAACTTTTAGTTTGCCAAAACTGTTTATGCGCAGGGTTCATGTTTCTGAACCATAAGGAATTCATTTTTCTTCCACACACACGAATTGAGCGAGGCCAATGCAGCAGATGCCTGTGGGATTCGAGCATGGATGTCATATATAAATGTCATAAATAAACTACTAATACTATTAGGTATATATAAATACTAATATATTGGACTTTACATAATTTTATTAAAGAGTAAAAACCAAAAAAAAATTGTGAACTAAGTGAAAAGGATTGAGCAGACCATTTAGGTGTTATATTTTACTATTGAAAACTAATTTATAGAGGAAATAGAAGATTCTCTAATATAATCAGTAAATGAGCATCACTATTCATATCATTCAACTTGTATTAGGTATTTGTAATACTGAACATTCGAAATTTCCATTTTACCGGTTAATGCCTAATTCGCCCTCGCCAGTTTTTGTTTGTTCCTTTTTGTTACCCAAGGAAGTGTTTGATCACGATTTGGTATTAATTGGGAAATACTAACAAAACTATCTTTGGTGAACTCTAAATCGTACCGAAAAAAATTTAGGGTCATAATCTTGTTGAATATATACTCGTACGTCGATAAAATTTACATATATACTTTATATGTATATTGATTTTAAGCTATTAAAGTACTATTTTTGTAAAATAAATACATTGTACTCTTTTATTACACGAACATTATACGAGAACATTTGTTGTTAAGTATTGGTAACTTGTAAATATTATAGTTTATAAATAAATAAAACTCAATACATATAAATTCATACAGGCAATTTCAAGCAGATGCTGAAAATATTTTCATAAATCCGTTTATAGATCTTCTAAGTAAACAATTTGCAATAAATTTCAGACGAAGGACTATAATTGAGTAGAGCGCAGCTGATACTGGCGCAGTTTCTTTATTCAGCTTGCAATGAGACTTTACTTTCAATTTGCTGTTAGAGTTTACTGCACGTATTTTAGCACAAGAACAAAGCTACTTGAACAATAATAACGAAGAGCTTTTTTCTTATAAATTCTTCTTGACATTTTAAACAGTGTAGATAATTAAAAACTATAAGAAATTAACTTTTTCGACTGGTGTCTGATATGGTCATTTTAAATATACTCAAAATAGTAAGGAATAAATGTAATGTACTCAAAGAACATCAAAATAAACGTAGTTGAAAAAATGTAAACTGAAAAAAATCTTCCATACGTTTTCTTATAAAATTATATAAAATATATTTTTTTTTGGATTGTCAGTTTTTGACACTGTTGATATTAAAGTCCTCGAACATTTCGCCCATTTTAAGAAGTGAAAATTGAATTCAAACAACCATTCAAACAAATATTCTCAAGGGTTTAATAAGACAAATACATCCTCTGTGGGTAAGCGCCCTTGTATGTCATCGTATATACTTTCAAAGACTCCCGATTGGAACTATTATTACTAGTACAACCAATAGAAGTATTGTAGTGTTTTGGGACAAAATGGTAAAAGGAGACATTAATGAAATCACATGGGTGCCTGCCCGTCCGTTCTTATGTCAGAGGCGATTTTTTCATAACCTATTCGACTTTAAATTTAATAGAGAAGTATAGTATGGTGGCCCAATAGGTGGATAATGGTAATTCTGGGGTTAATATCAAAGGTATGTTGAGAAATAAAAAAATTCTTACAAGGTTATGGTTTGTGATATTAAATGGAAACTTCTTGAAGTACGAATTCAAAAATGCCTGTGATTAAATTTCTTTAAGAATTTGTTTCAGGATTTTTCACAGAAAATTCTTAAGAATTGCTGTCCTCCGTCCTTATTATCAAAAAGATCGTTTCTGAAAAATTAATTCGAAAATGTGATATAAGTCACGAACATTAAGAATTAGGGACATATTAAATCAAAATAATTGCGGCCAAAAAATTCTAGCGCGAATATTTGTTGCAAACAATGTTGTTTAATTCCCTATAACCATTGGTCTTAGAAAAAAACTTTTCCCGCAATAAATATACCTTAACTTTTGTTCTTACAGGTTTTTCAAAATGTTTAATTTGACTTAGTCGAAACTTTCCCCACTTAGCTCCACGCATATACGATTATAACGGCATTTACGACACGTGGCGAGTAGCACGGGTATATGGGCGCCTTTTAAGTAAATAGTCGGTGTGCAATATCATTTATATTTAAGCATACGGTTGATGGCACGGAACCCTAATTGTGCAAGTACGGCTTGCACTTGACTGTTTTTTTGCGAAAATCTCTAAAGCGGTTTTTTGCCTGGAATATGTTAGTTAGTTCATTATAAGTAAAAGTTGGCCAAGTTGATGCGGCGCATTTATCTTAATAAGCGTCTTTTGGCTGATATATCAAGAATGTCTGGTCCTATGAAAAAAAAATCAAAAGACCTTTCTTGTAGGAAAAAAATGATATTTCACTTGACTTTAAAAACTCCTTATAAAATGAATATTTTCATAACATTTGCCCTACAAAGTTTTAACTTTTTAAGGAAAAATCATTCTTATATTTATTATAAACATAAATTCTGAAAAATAATCAAAATTAATTCTTTTGATATATGGGTGCATGGTAACGCATCAAGTTCGAGCCGCTCTACCGGAAGCTCCAACCTTTATCCGAAGCGCTCACAACTATTTTGAGACCCCGTTACTCAAACAAATGCTGGAAGACTGACTTCAAATTTTACGTAATAAGAACTCTGAGCGATAGGGTTTTTAGTGTATTTCTTATACTAAAATTATTATATATGAATTTACAAATTTTAATTAGTTGCGCTTTTCTAGAAAATCATTTTTATTTAAGTCTGATTCGATTTACAGTTGCTTGAAAAAAGTGCCAGACGACGGGAATTGATTAAAAGAGTCTCTCAAATTGTCTCGCCATAATTATTTTTTGGTTTTATTCTTCGGTTTTTTCATACGTATCGACATTACTATTGAAATTATTCTGAAAATATAATGACGTTCGTGAGTTTCTTTCATTCCTTTATTCACGGTACAATCTTGACTAACGATTGATACGTAGCTGTCAAGCTGCATATTATATTTTATTCCCATCTCATCTCGCTGTTGGATTCATACAGTTTACTGTTAAATAAAATTTAGTAAATAACGAAATAACGTTTAAACTTGATCACGAATATGTACAATAGCTTACCGATATTTATTTACAAAATTTTGTTTAAAAATGATATTTATAGAAAACTTTTGTGGAGAACATGCAAAATGCTTCTCAGTTCACATTTAATAAAACATGCATTTGACTAAATCTATTGAGCAAAGTATATTGTTTTGGTAAAGTCTAAATGAATATGTTCTCCATTATAAAATAATAGTTTAAAAGAGCAACGTAAAACCAATATCTTAGTAAGTCTACTAACCGTTCTGTAGCGCTTTTGCAAGAATATTGCGGAAATAGTTCATATAATAGTAGAACATAGCCCTTGTAAAGCCTAGATTATTTATTTTCCTAATAGGGATTTACCTAATAAAGTCGAGATTATTTCAATTATAGAGTAGATATATATACAATTAAACCAACCTGTTTTTATCCCAATAATGAACAATAACATCATTGAAATGTATTTCATTTTAGGAAACCATTAACATAGAAATATATATTCTATCTATATATATATATATATATATATATATATATATATATATATATATATACATATATAAGTATATAATATATATATATATATGTATATATATATATATATCTATATATATATGTATATATATATATAATATATATTCACATGCAATCAAATTGAACGATGATAAAGAGGAATAGTTTCCAATAAAGCTTCAATATTTCGAAAGTAAGTTGAACTAATGTACGTATATAATATAGAATTTTTCTAATAGTATTCAGATTATATGTCAAACGATTATATGACTGACTATATCGTTGCGGAACGAGATACTTTGTTATGGCTTTCTACCATGCTCTTTTGCCTACGTGCTTCATTATGCGATGATTTTTATTGCGTATGTTTCGAAAAATAAAATTACTTATCTAAAAATAATTGTTTTTCCCCATTATAATGTTGGGGACCCATTTTACAAAGAAATATAAATGGTGAAGATTTTTTTTTTAAATATGAGTCATTTTCATTATTTAACCTCGGTTAATTTGGGAGATTGAATTAATTAATCTTCATACTTTAAATCAGTATTTATGTAAAAAACCCACAATTATAAGTAAAAAATATACAATTAAAAATTGAGTTTCGGCCAGTAAAGAACGAGAGAATATGTATAACTTCAGGAACAGAAATTAGGGGGTTTTGTATCAAGAATTTTGCATAGGGTGAAAATCGAGCAAAGCAATGAGTAATGTGTGTACAAAGATGGGTGAAGGGGTAATTTTTTATGATAAACCAAATATTGGCTTCAAAAATTAAAACCAATTAATTTTGATCTCTTTATAATTCTTATCTAAGGCGATAATAAATTTAGAAAAATTAAAATTTATCTTAAAACAAGTCGCAAATTAAGTTTACGGTATTTGGCAGAGCAACTTTCATGATATCTTATTGCAATAGGGAAAACAATGATGCTTTGGTAAAGAAGCGGAAATATCCTATGCTTAGGCTGATGAACTGAGATGGCAGATTTATTAGTTACAAAAATAATATGTCCAGTAACTCTAATTATTACCTATAAATTAGGGAAGATATATGAGAAATATTCTCAAATAATTTGGTGTACAAGTAAGAAATAGTTCACGAACTTCATCAAGTTCCATGAAAAAAGGGAAACTAAAAATCACTGAGGCGTCGGTACGCTCGTATGTAATAGGCATTTTTCTCAATGGTAGACATTATTCCGAGAGCTTAAAGCTGCCAGTCAAGTGAAGCGGCTAGTCAAGCGGTCACCAAGTAAAAATATATTGTCTTTAGTAATTGAAGTTTTCATCAACCAGTACCCCTAGATCTGTGATCGTAGAATCGTAGGAGTACAGGATTACAGTATCCTTCAATAACAACTGTGGTAAACGATAAATTTAAATTTTTGAAAGAATACTTTGACTATTTACAATAGTTCGAGGTTAAAAGATTTATTTAATTAATTATGGTTGAAAGAGTACAACTTTCCGAATGTTTAAAATAATCATGTGCATACAAGAGACGTTTACAGTGAAGATTATTGACAAATTCTATAAAAATGGAAGAAAAACGTAGTGAACGAACTCCACTCTGAGAGACACGGTCCATTCTGAAAAGGTATTATACCAATTGCTTACGTAGTACCAGAAGCGTTACTAAAGTTGAGTAACACAAGGATTGTTGCTCGTGCGCGTGCTTTCGCTGATGATTGAATTCGGACTGAGGTGCGGGACGAGGCTTCCTCTTTAGGAAAGAGGAGGAGAGGGAGTATGGTGATTGTAGTGAGCTGGCAAATCTTTTTGCTTGCTTTTCCTCTTCAAAATATGTTAATAAACAAACTAGAGTCAATAAGTCGGATTTATAGTTAGAATGGCCGTACAATTTCTTTTTTTTTGAAAGTTTGACTTCTGGTAGCAATCTCTAAATATAAATTAAACATATACGTATTCATTAGTTTAGGGTAGATAATCATATGACGGAGTGCCTAGCTAATTTTTCAAAAGTTAGAAAACAAGGACAACCCTAATCCAGATCTAAAACCGGGCTGAAACTTTATTAATTAAGTAAAACTATCGTGCTTTTTCATGTTTTTTTCCCTATTCATACCGATTGTGACTACATATTTAGTAAAAAAGACATTACGAAAAAAAATGTAATGAAAAAAATATATGTAATTTATCTTAATTTCATTTTAAAAAACCGATTCGATGCGCCTATCTGATGGCGTCGTTGAAAATAAAAATTCATCTCCATTTTATATGGGGGGGGGGAATTAATTTGTTTTAATTTATTTGATACATACTAATTGTTGACTACGCAAAAAAAATGTGTGGATTTTAATGCACACTCGTACACTCCACCCCTTTTAGGTTATCCATATAAATTATTCATAATGCAAGACTATATAATATTCGTAACAGGCTGAAAATAATTTTTTCTTAAAAAATATCAACTAAGTATAAAGATACAACTTTAGCGTTACAATGAGCTGGGCAAAAGATGTATATTTTCATAGTTTTTTAGTAAAAGGTAGTAATAAATTTCTGTTATAACTCTAAAATTCAAGTTAATTAAATATTTTTTTTTGTGAAATTTACAGAAATCTTTCCGTTTTATATTTATTTATGTGTATGTGTATTTATATATGTATATAAATATATATATATAAATATATATATATATATATATATATATATATATATATATATATATATATATATATATATATATATATATATATATATATGTATATATACATTTATATCTAATGTATCTCAAATAAAATAAAAGACATCAAGAATAATATGAAGGAAATAGAGGGTAATGCATAATTAATGAAACTGAGCGCTGGGCGAGAGTGTGGTTTTGACATCTAATCACCGTGCACATCATTTGTCTTTGTTCATTCAAAGAATGATGACACCTCCGTCAGAACTTATCGTTACCAGGGATATAACACGATATCGATTTGGATTTTAACGAAGTGCCATAATGTCGGTTACCTTTCATTCGTTTAAATTACGGAGGTATTATTTATTAACAATGGCTGTGATAAAATTATAATGTAGTACATTACCTATGTATATATTGTAGCATATTAATTTGTTGACCTGACCTTATAATTTCTGTATAAATTTATACTAATATTATTAATATGATATTAAACTAATTCCATATTATACTTTAATTACTTCATTGCTGATGTTTGTGAATGGAATGCGGTTGATTAGTCAATGAAACTGTATTCTATAATATCTTCGTCAACAACCGGTTTACACTGCGGCCTAAATGGATTTGATTAAGTGTATTAGGTAAACTTTATTAAAATTTAATGTATGAATTATAAATTATACCAAAATTACTGTTATTTATTTTTCTGAATAAACAAATGAAAAAAGAGGCACTGTTTTTTTAGTTATTTGAAAAAAAAACATGCCTTTAAACATATCTTGATAATATTAAAAATATACTACTGTTTCATTATTGTGAATATCCTCCTAGATATTGAAGGATTAATTGTAAATCATTTAATTCATCCTCCATTATTTTCAATGATATTCAAATAATTACAGTTTACAAGATTAATGGGAAAAAATTAATTTCTTTACGGAAATTTCATGAAAGTGGTTCAATTTTCACTGATATTGGACGAGAACTCTTATTCAATTGTAGGACTCTAGGAGATAAATATCACTTGAAGATAAATACTCTTTTTTATAATCGATCTAGAAGATAAATATATTTATGTGTCAAATAGCTTTGAGCAATTTGAGGTGGGGTCGAAGTTCATTGAATTCGTTTGTATATTTGAGTACAAGATAGCAGAGCCAGTGCATAGAATTGATTAAAATTAGAGAAGTCTTTTATATCTAATTTCAGACCAGAGTTCCACTTTCCACTAAGAAATTTCACAGAGAAACTCTACGAAAATTTATAATACAAGATTAGCTATTTACCAATAATGCATGTTTCAACATTGTAACAGGGGTGTAGGTAAGACATACCTGTAAATTATCAAGATATTCACAGGTCACGAATACTTCATTTTCCTTATAAAAATGTATTTCTATACGTTTGAAACACATGAAAGGACTTGAAATTGTGTCTTCACTTACTGGAGTTTAAAGTGACATTTGTGTTGGCAGGCAATATTAATTAACGACTTCAGGCATTTAACGGCCTGAAGTCGTTAAATAATATTACGAAAAAATACTTGATTCTATCTTTTTAGAATGAATTAAAATGTTATGATTTTTTTTTTTTAAAGATTAATGATTAAATATTGTATAATATTCATTTAGCAAGTGATTCATATTATATTCATTTAGCCCATCGTTACAGTACTAACATATTTTTAACACATATCTTAATAATAATGATTGCTAATAATAATGGTTTAGGTGATAATCACATTAGAGCTACAGTAAAAACTATTGGTCGGTCCGTTGAATTTTTAAATTGTTAAATTACAAGTTAATTTAAATTACATACTTTTTTTTTGAGGCTGCTGGTTGATAATTACGAGATTTATTTTCTTCTAGTTTTCTTAATTTAATCTTTCAAAGACGTGTAGTGATTAAAGAGTTCTTCATAATTTAGACAATTACATTCGCATTTCCATATTTTTCCATTCGAACTCCTCCTTTATTTATATGTATACATTTCATTTCATTTTTAAAAGTTACTGAATATTTAGGCACACATAATTAGAATAAACGTTACTATAAATGGTATAATAATGGTTAGAGCATTGATATTTTTCACTTTACAGGTTTTGTAACGTGTTAACTGATTGGGTAGGATATGTAAAAAATATTGCTATTAGGACAAAAATGATGTAAAATAACGTTTCTTTCGTGTACTTTCTTTTATTATAACTCATTCATTCTTTTATTATAACTCGTAGTTTATGTATTACAGTTTGAATATAGGTAGTATTTAGTCAGACGCTGACCACTTCTGAAAGTATTTGTTGTTACTATAAAGTAACTTAAAATTGAACTTTGGAAATTGAGCTCAGTCTTTTCTAGGTCACGTAAACAAAAATAAAAATAAAGCAAGCAGACACGAAGACACTCAGGTCGCAATCCAAAATTCAAAAAACTATTATTTTGAAACGTATTGGTGTAATATGACCAGTATTGAACAAATAAATTACTTATTGAAAAAAAGAAAAAAAACTATACATAAACATATATATATATATATATATATATATATATATATATATATATATATATATATATATATATACTGGGTTTTAAATAAATTTAATTTATTTAATGGAGAATGTAAATATGGGGAATGTAACCAATTTGTAAACAAAATTTAAAACTCTCCAGGGTACACTCGATTAGCCTAGAACAATACATATTAACTTGCATAAGATACGATAAAATGTGTAAATTTTCAGCCTAGTAAGCTAACACTGAATTTATATGTATGGTATATATTAATTCGGTAAAGCAGTAATAAATACATTATAGGTACATACTAATAACGTTCTTGTTTCCCTTTATAATCCCTTAAACCTCTTTGAAAAGAGATTTATGTTATTTGCTAAAAATTGACTGTATTTACACGCTATCCACTCTGCGAATATTTTAATTCTGGAATACATTTGATACTAACATGAGAATTTCATATTCAATTTGTCTGATAGAGTTATTCTTACTTCCAAGTAATTAAAATAATTGCTTACAGCTAATTTTCCCCTTTTCTTCCTTCTCTTACCTGTCTTAACCTATCACTCTTTCCAATCAGTAATAATTATTTTGTTGAATGGATTCAGTTGCTTGTGGAACAATAAGTTTGCGCAGCCTATGAATGCTTAAAAATAAATTAATTATCTATTCGTTCTGTTTATTTGTTAAATGAGACGAAACTTAGCACATGAGTTGCTATAATTTTATCAGATGTTGTCAAAAAAATTATTAAATAACAAGAAATTGTAATAGTTATAGACGAGCTTTGATTTGAATAATTTTTCAGGCGGCAAAAAAGTAAATACAAATTAACAAAAAACCTATAGATGTTTCTTTTTTCTGACTTTTATTTTATTATATTTCTTTAATCTGGTTCTCAAATTTAAGAAAGAAACATGTTTAATTAATATGAACAGATCTAAGTGAGTATTTAAAAAAATTACTTTAGTTAACTATTTACGTTTTTTCTTTATTTTTATAATTCCTGCAAATCTTGTTTTTATAAACTCTTTACTTTGTTATAAATCGCATCGAGATTTTCACAATCGATAAGGGCGAGTTACACTTTATAGATGAAATACAAATCAACTCAACGATATGGCTATTGCAATACAGGAGAAAAATATTTGTGAGATTTAAAGACATTTACGTGTGACAATAAAATGAAAGTTGAAGTATTTTTCGTTAGAAATATGTAATATTGTAGAAAAGCAGACCGGATAACAATCGTCCGCATATCTCACAGTGGCGTGAAAACAGTGGACACATCACCTCTTCGCTCACGGTCTAGCCTCAAGATAACCCCGTCCAGACAGTAAGGTGACCTGCTGAAAATGTTTGTACTGTTATATAACGAGGGACTGTGACATGACAACACGAGATATAGTTAATTTATCTACGTCAAATTTACCGATTATTATAATAATGTTTGTGAGAAAGTTTCATTGTGTCAAAAATTGTGAGATATGAGAAGTTTGGGATAATTTCGGAGGTATTGTTTGGGAATTTTATCTATACTCGGAGACCCAATACAACTTCGTTTTTGCCCGGAAGCGATCACAAATTAAATTGAGAAATACGTATACTGAACACTCTTTCGCGAAATTATCAACATCAATGTCATACTTTAATAGCTTCCTATATCATTGATCTATCGTAAATAAGGCCATTTTCAATCTGGAGCAAGTAAGTAATTATCTTACAAACTATTTTCCACACAAGTTCTCTCTCTAAAGAATGGTAAATATACGAATATTTTTGAACTTAAGCTTCATTTGTCACACTCCCGACGTCCAATAACTATTCTTCATCTACAAGATTTACAGTGGCGGCTCGAACTCAAACCCAGCCCATTTTTTAATAAATCTAGCCTGGTTTAAAGTATTTATTATTTTTAGAAATAAATTTAATATTAACTGATTAATATGCGATGTTTGTTGAATTACTCGGTCAAACTGTGGCCAATATTTGATTGTATATATATATATATATAAATTTATATACGAGTATATATATATACGTATTTAAAATCGCGTGCAACTCAATACCTGTGACCGATATGAAACTTCTTTTGCGACCTAAACGTCAATTTATATTTATATGGTAAGTGATATAACGACACACAGAGAGAGAGAAAGAGAGAGGGAATACACTAAGTATAATTCCTTTGATTATACTAAATTAGTGTAGGAAGATTGTAGTACCTTACATTCAGAAAAATTTACGAAATGTCATAACAAATCGATGTAAACATCTGATAAAATCTTTATATAAATTTATATAGAAAATTGTCAATTAAAAAAATAACCGCGATGCCAGTACCAGAGAACGGTTAAATACGGCTGTAGGAACTCAAATTACTCTGATGTAAATTATTTGTACTACAACTATGTATGTGGGTTCATTGCGATTTTATAAATAAATTAAATACATATTTTTTCATTGTTGTAACGGATAAAGTACATTTAAATTTAGTAATAAATCGATCATAAATAAATAAATATATCGACAAAATTTTGATAGCATACTTTTGACACACATAACAGAAAAAAGCTGATAGAAGTAGTGAGCGCCATTTTTGTTTGTTTTCGCATGCGTACAACCCTTGACTTATTCTATCGTGTTTATCTATCTCTCTCGCTCTTAGCTAAATACTTATTTCCGTTCTTCTTTTGATAGATTCTTTAAATTTAGGCGTTAAAATAAAACATTGCATTTAATTATAATACTGTCTGAAGTTTTGATGTCAACCGCGTATAAGTGCCAGTTAAAAGTAATTTAGCATCAATTAATTGAATAAAGAAATTAAAAAATTATAAAAAATAGTAATTGGAAAAGATCAGCATTATTGATTTTATTTTGTTTATTCTTTTTATACATATAATGAGTTATAGTTATCGTAACTGAATGCGTTTCGTATGGCGGTACATTATGCATTGAATTATATTTGCAGTTTTCTTTCCTTGGTAATAGTCGGTGTTTAATTCAAGCTTGTTCTTTTTGGAGAAAGTTCAATGGCTTTAATGCGACAGTAGTGTATGTCAGCATGCATTAAACGAATATTGCCAAAAAGATGAATTTTTGCGAATTTATATATTTAACAGAATTAAATTGAGATATTTTATAATGCTAGTAAGTAATTTATATTTCATTCCTATTGTCTGTCAAGTTGTATTGACAGCACGCCTTTGCTTAAAAAGAGATAAAGTTTTATTGAATAACTAACGCAAAGACTGCGTACTCGTAATTAAAACATTAATAATTAGAAACATAATAATTTTAGTACACGGTACATGTTAACAAAATGCACAAAAACACTCACCTTGCCTAACATCCACCAAACACTAGTCTTCATTTGTGGGTCACGATAGAGACGATGTAAAATGTCACTGATGTTCTTGAAGGCCCATGATCGATAGTTGCAATTTATAATAAATGCAAAATGACAAGCAGAACTGGAACTAGTACTATGCTTTTTCATGACTTTTTTTGACTAGCCACTACCTTAATGCTACTACTTTGCAATTAAATAAGGGTTATTACATATCGTTGTCTAAATTCATATTTATCCAGACAAAATTCGGGCAACCCAATATTAGCCACAGTTTGACCGAGTAATTCAACAAACACCGCATATTATTCAGTTAATATTAAATTTATTGCTAAAAATGATAAATATTTTGAACCAGGCTAGATTCATTAAAAAATGGGCTGGGTTTGAGTTCGAGCCGTAACTGTAAATCTTGTAGACGAAGAATAGTTATTGGACGTTGGGAGTGTTACAAATGATTGAATGTAGAAAGCTTAGGTTCAAAAATATTCGTATATTTATCACTCTTTAGAGAGAGAACTTGTATGGAAAATAGTTTGTAAAATAATTGCTCACTTGCTCCAGATTGAAAATGGCATTATTTACGATAGACCAATGATATAGGAAGCTATTAAAGTATGACATTGATGTTGATAATTTCGCGAAAGAGTGTTCAGTATACGTATTTCTCAATTTAATTTGTGATCACTTCCGTGCAAAATCGAAATTATATTGGGTCTCCGAGTATAGATAAAATTCCCAAACAACACCTTCGAAATTATCCCAAACTTCTCATATCTCACAATTTTTGACACAATGAAACTTTCTCACAAATATTATTATAATAATCGGTAAATTTCACGTAGATAAATGACCTATATCTCGTGTTGTCATGTCACAGTCCCTCGTTATATAACAGTACAAACATTTTCAGCAGGTCGCCTTACTCTCTGGACGGGGTTATCTTGAGGCTAGACCGTGAGCGAAGAGGTGATGTGTCCACTGTTTTCACGCCACTGTGAGATATGCGGACGATTGTTATCCGGCCTGCTTTTCTACAATATTATAAATTTCTAACGAAAAATACTTCAACTTTCATTTTATTGTCAAACGTATTCATTTTATTGTCTTTAAATCTCACAAATATTTTTATATAGCCATATCGTTGAGTTGATTTATATTTCATCTATAAATTGTAACTCGCCCTTATCGATTACGAAAATCTCGACACGATTTATAACAAAGTAAAGAGTTTATACAAACAAGATTTACAGGAATTAGAAAAATAAAGAAAAAACAGAAATAGTTAACTAAAGTGATTTTTTTAAATACTCACGATGATGCAATTTATTTTTTAAACATTAGATCTGTTCATATTAATTAAACAGGTTTTTTTCTTAAATTTGAGAACCAGATTAAAGAAATATAATAAAATAAAAGTCAGAAAAAAGAAACAAACATAAGCTTTTTGTTAATTTGTATTTACTTTTTTGTCGCCCGAAAAATTATTCCAATCAAAGCTCGTGTATAACTATTACAATTTCTTGTTATTTAATAATTTTTTTGACGACATCATTTTCCATATATATATATATATATATATATATATATATATATATGTATATATATATATATTTATATATATATATATATATATATATATTTATATATATATATATATATATATATATATATGTATATATACAGATTTTTTTCTTTTTTTCAATAAGTAATTTATTTGTACAATGCTGGTCATATTACACCAATACGTTTTAAAATAATAGTTTTTTCTAATTGTCTTCGTGTTTACTTGCTTTATTTTTATTTTTGTTTACGTGACATTGAAAAGACTGAGCTCAATTTCCAAAGTTAAATTTTAAGTTACTTTATAGTAGCAATAAATACTTTTAGAAGTGGCCAGCGTCTGACTAAATGGTATATTCAAACTGTAATATAAACTACGAGTTATAATAAAAGAATGAATGAGTCATAATAAAAGAAAGTACACGAAAGAAAAGTTATTTTACATCATTTTTATCCTAATAGCAATTTTTTTTACATGTAGGATATGTAAAAATCAGTTAACACGTTAAAAAATGCTCTAACCATTATTATACCATTTAAAATGACGTTTATTCTAATTATGTGTGCCTAAATATTCAGTAACCTTTAAAAATGAAATGAAATGTATACATATAAATAAAGGAGGAGTTCGAATGGAAAAATATGGAAATACGAATATGGAGTATTTGTCTAAATTTGTCTAAATTATGAAGAACTCTTTAATCACTACACGTCTTTGAAAGATTAAATTAAAAAAACTAGAAGAAAGTAAATCTCGTAATTATCAAGAAAAAATTATGTAATTTAAATTAACTTGTAATTTAACAATTTAAAAATTCAACGGATCGACCAGTAGTTTTTACTGTAGCTCTAATATAAAAACCATTATTATTAGCAATCATTATTATTAAGATATGTGGTAAAAATATATTAGTACTGTATCGATGGGCTATATGAATATAATATTAATCATTTGCTAAATGAATATTATATAATATTTAATCATTAATCTTTAAAAAAAAAGATCGTAACATTTTAATTCATTCTAAAAAGATAGAAATTACAAATTCATTGTATATTTTTTCGAAATATTATTTAACGACTTCAGGCCGTTAAACGATTTGTCATTTTGCTTATGTCAACCTGCTAACACAAATGTCACAACACAAATGAATGTAAGGTATTACAATCTTCCTACACTAATTTAGTATAATCAACGGAATTATACTTAGTATATTCGCTCTCTCTCTGTGTCGTTATATCACTTACCATATATATATAAATTGAGGTTTAGGTCGCCAAAGAAGTTTCATATCGGTCACAGGTATTGAGTTACAAGCGATTTTATATACGTAAATACATATTTATATATATATATATATATATATATATATATGTATATATATATATATATACATATATATATATATATATTTCTTTTTTTTTTCTTTTTTTTCGGCTTATCGTTATAGTATTACCAAGGCGTTGTACAAATCGACCGTTTTTTGTAAACAATTAGTGTAATCTTTATGATTACAATTGGTAAAAAGAGATTGCCACAAACGTTGTTAGATCTAGTTATGTATTAAACAATCGAGAAATTCCCTTATGAGTAAAAAAATAACATTTATTATACATTTCATTATATTATATAATATATTATAAATATATTATATATTTAATTATTATCTTAATGTAATTTACCAGGAAAACAACTAATTTTGGTGTATATAAGGATATTTTTAAAGAAGATATTTAAGCAATTAAAAAATATTTTATTGAAATCATAATCAGTTAAATAATCTATCCAAAACTAAAATAGAATTTCATTAGAAAAATGATTGTTTAAACTAGAGGCAATTTTAATTCAATGTGGCAAACAAAAAATATTTCCCTATGCAGTGGGATTTAAAATAAATTACAACTTTAATCGTTCATTTTAAAAAAGGTCGACATTAATTGATTAAATGCCGCCTTTAATTTATTTGATTCATCAATTTAGTTTTAAATTTGATTAAGGAATTTGACACTTTTCTTTTTTTTTTGAGAAAGGTGTAACGTAAAGGAATTTTACTTACTTTTTTAGTGTTAAAATTAATTCCTGAGGTATTTTTAAAATATGTAATGATTTAGTTAAAACAGCGAGAAAAATGCATAGGAATATCAATTTAAATTTATGGCGAAAGTATTGCCACCGATTATAAAATTAAATAACGTTTATTCATGAAAAATATCCTGATGGTAAATAAAACATTATAAAAATTTCAATGTTTAATATTCTATCTTCTGTTATTTATTTGAAGTAATGTTAGTTTTATTACTTATTGAATGCTAAGCTTGGAAAAAATGTAATAATTTTTAAATAATTGTGAAGAATTTAATTTCAAATTATAACACATTATATAAATTTTTTAAAGTTCGCAAAAATAATACTTGTATATATTTATATTTTGTTATTCTTAAGAATTTACAATAATATTTTATTTAATTTAAAATTATGCTAAGTGGAAAATACCTTTAGGGTAATTTTCCTATTCAGTAGCAAATATGAAGAATGTGAAAGTTCGGTAGTAGAAAGTTCGGCATCAAGGTGAGGCTATAGTCTTTATTGTTGTTGTTGCTATTAATGTTGAATCGTTTGAAATTTTGGATTGGTTCCCAGTAAGATTTATGAAAGGATATATTAGATAAAAAAAGAGTCGATATTTTAAATAATACTGTTCGGTATAATGTTAACAGATTCAGTTTTTAATGATTTGTTTGTGTCACTTTTAAAATATAAAAGGTTGAATTTTTTAAACCCCAGTTAGGTTATCATTGTTAAATACTTGAACTGCCTCGACATAAATGTGTCGTTGAGTTTTATTTTGTAACACTAAGAGTCATATTTAATAGCAATTTCAGCATATTTATCATAATCTCGTTTAATATCACTCTTAACGTACTACAGTTCATAACTACCACTGTACATGTGTCTATATGATAAGACTTTGTTTCTGGATTTTTAGCCTGGACTTTGTTCTATTAATTACATCTTGGAAGCACTGTAAACCATTTGCTATACGCCATTGATTTCTTTGTTAATCACGCTGATGTCAAGACTTAGTCGTGTTCACGAACGTTTCATATTTAAAAGCTTAAAGGACATGGGAAAATACAGTGGCTGTGGCGGGCTGTCAATTCTATTCAAGAACTGATGCTAATTGGGACTTAAGACGAAACTTTTGTGTATTGTTTATCATGTTGAACATCGTAACTAGAATTTAACTCTTTCAAAAATGTTCGTCGATTATATTTAACTGATTCGTCGATTATATTTAACTATTTTTATTACATTTATTTAATTTAGAAACAAATTAATGGTTAGTTTTGTAACTAGTTTTATTAAAAATTGTAAACAAAAAAGAAAAAATATATTTCTTAATGTAATTTTTTTTTCAGTTAAATACAATTTTTCGCCACTTTCTTTCCAACACGAAACCTGTTTGTTTGGTATGAAATCATTTCTTTTATTTTTTGTGGCTAATTTCCACATTATGATTTCTCGTCTTGAATCTGTCTGAAATGTCAAATATAAAGCCTTTTTTTTGCAATTTGCATCACTGACAAACCTCTAATAATTGTATCTAAAGTTAGTCTTATAGCAAGTTAAGTTTGTTGTTGTTTAAGTATATAATGTTAACTTTCAGTCCAAAACATTTTTGTTTCTTATTCTTATAAAAATGCATTTGTAGTTTGCGGTGTGTAATGTAAACCTGGGTATTTTTTATGTTAAATGAAGTCAAATATTATTTAGGAACCTCTTCAGAACTAAAGTGTAATGTCTATATATCTATCTACTATTCTGTGAGTTTAATAGGTTTTAATTGACTTTCTTCACTTACATTCAGTCACACCCAGGTTTTTCTCTCTCAAGTTAAACAAAAAACGACATTGTTATAATTATTAAATTATTTGCAATGTGTTAAAGAATTTCATTACTTTCATAAAAATAACAGAAATAACCTATACTTTTTACATAAGCAAGGAAAACAATTGAAAATAATTTAATACAATTTTAAGAAAGCCACTCCGGCAAACGGTGAGTGCAGCCAGTAGTTTTATATTTTCATAATTTTGCTTTATGGAAACTGAAAATCTGAGACACCTAAACCACTTTTAGTTAAAAGGTCAAGTATATTACATTTATTATTTACTTCAAATAGTTTAGTCTTTTGTAAGACAATTCAATTTTGTATTTTGTAAGACAATTGTCACGAGAATTAGTATCAAATATTTTGACTTTGGAATTACGAAATAATTGGTGAAATTTCAAATTCACTTACCATTTCATCTATTGTAACCAAAAAATAACGTTCACAGTTACTAGCAATCATTATGAAATCGCAAGTATAGAATGATATTCCACTTTAAAAGTATTTATAGAGGACAAACCTTGTGGATTCACTGGCAAAGGGGTTCAAAACCCGAATTGAAGTAAAGAAATCGAATCGATATTCATTACAAAAAAGCATAAAACGTGTAAGTAAAGTTATGACATCGAGATGATTCACAAAGATCTTCTTCCCAAAGTTTTAAAGGTGGTCATTGTTGTACGACGGCCCTCTCCTAAATTTTGTGGGCGGGTTACGTGATATATAATGACCTATTTTAATAAAAAGGTTGTTTAAAGAGCACCTAATTTATGTTGAAATTACGGAACAATTACAAAATTTGCCAAGGGAGCTACTAAGCGTATTTTTATAAGTTTCTAGTGATTACTAAGTATAAATATAATAACAAATTATAAGTATTTTAAAAAAGAAAATATAAACGTAATAAAATTTTGTTTGTTTTAATGCTATCAGATGTGCTATTAAAATATATTCATGAAACCTAAAGTGTTCTTCTGTTACTGCCAAAAATATGTTAGTCTATTTTGTTGAACGACGACACGTTTTCAAATTTCAACGTACTCCATTTTATTATAAGTACAGTTTCATTATGGAATCAAACCTTTTTTCACTATTACGTATTTACGGCAATGAACTTTTCTTTATGAATCCTTCATGAAACTGTATGGGATATTTTAACACACACTGACTTTCTTCACGCTAAATTTTTTGTTAATATAATTTTACTATCAATATGGCTCTTTCCTGCCTAATATTTTTCAGCATACATGTTTTCTGCAGTGATATTCATAGTTAGCCCGTTTTTAAAAGATACATTTTTATATTTGAATTAATTAAATAGCGAAGAAACAGGATGCGACTTTTTCTGATTTAAGGCACACTATATATTTTTCTTATATTCCAATGTAGTTTAATTTCATTAGTGACAGAATTTCAATAATGAAACGAAACATACGCACACACAACATTTTCGAATATTTCAATAAATTTAATGCAGAACAAAGCAACGAACAATTAACGTGGTGATTGTAGCTGCCAAGGTTTCGAATTATAATATAAATAACTGAAATGACATGTATTCGGTAAATAGGGAATCAACTGGGTTTGTTTACATATATTGCATAGTGAAATAATTGAATTACAGTGTGCCTTTTTTCGTAAGCGTCGAGGGACCGCAATGAAGTATTATTGATTCTTACTCTAAATTTGACAACAATATTTTAAGTACTCGGAGACGGTAAAATATATTTTTGTTTTAGTACACCGGCAATCAGAAGAGGTTAATTCAATCAATTGAGGAACTCCCATATGGTAGATATGATGGGTTGAATCAAGTGAAGTGATCAGATTCACGTTTTCACCAAGATGAGACAGACAGATTTGCAACAGGTGATAGAGTACCACACCAATAATACTTATATGTGCATTTCCAGATGGTGTAGCTTTCGTGAGACTGCCTCAGAGGACAAGGCCAATGTTAAGTAAAATACATCAGATATTTTAATTAGTGATTTTATTATATTTTGCAAGAACTAGAAGAAGAAGCCAACTGACGAACTACACTCTAATAATGATTTTTTTGGAAACTCATTACGATATTAAGTGTTCAGATTCCTGGAATATTGTACTTTTCACCTTTGATGTATATTATAGTTTACAATAAATTCAAGTATATGAGGATTCATCAAATAGGATTTATACATGGAAATATTTATAGCAAATGTTATGATTATGTCCCATTCCAATCACGTTAAGTTTTTAATTAAGTTTCACTTTGCTTTATTTCCATAGTTTCGACTTGCTCCTATTAAATTTATATATTCGAATATATTTTTTGATTGGCACAAGGAACGACTTTATGACTTTTGTTTCTAAAATACTTCCTTGAACAAAAAATTTCATGTCTACGTGCAACCATAATCTTTTTTACAATATTATTTTTCGGAAATGAATTATTTACAAAGTTTCGTATTATTCTTAATTTTCCACGAATCATATAAACCATGTAATTTTTAATTAAACAAAATTTTGGAAAAATCGTTTCTAATGAATGAAAATAAGTTAGTACAAACAACGTGTTTTTATTATTTATTTCAAATATGTTGTTGACTCTTTTGTAACTATTGAATCCCGTAGGTTTTTACTATACGTAATTAAATAATAAAAAAAAGTAAATATCTCCAAACTTCTGAAATGTAATTAACAACTTTTGGTCAATTTATAATATATCGTGATCATTATCGGCCATGCTATTAAAATCACACCACGGGCTATAGTCATAATGACCTATTCATTCAGGGAATACATTAACATTTTAGACTATTATTTAGCTGATATAAAATTTCCTTAAGTATATTTAAAGTAGATATTTTAAGTTATTTTAAATTTAGAATAAATCGGATATTTCAAGTTTCTTCCCTTCTGGAAAGAAAATATACGTCGGATTACCTGAATACAAATCGAACATTAATTGTAATAAGGTGTTTATTTCTGAGTAAATATATAAACTAAATTATCTTTTCAGCCTACACAGAGAAACCGAATGTTTGCTTCCTCTTTATCTCATTGGACACCCGCCTTAACCTTTTGAACATAATCAAGTAGCGCTTAAATTTTCATAAATTATTCTTTACTAAAAGTATAAGTAACAATTATTGAATATATTTTGCGTTAATTTTGTAGAAATTCATTATTCACAAATAAACGAAACTACGTGATGTAGTATTATTTCTACTTTCTTTAATTTATTTACCACGACCTAGGTTTCGTTGTATTACATCTTCAGGTGGGATAATAGCAAAGGTGGGATATTAGAAAGATATTAGCAATCTTTGCTAATATCCCATCTGAAGATGTAATACAACGAAACCTAGGCCGTGGTAAAGAAATTAAAGAAAGTAGAAATAATACTACATCACGTAGTTTCATTTATTTGTGTATAGGTAACAAATTTAAAAACAATGAAGCTTTAGCTCTATCTCGATACTTGCATACTTGCTTAATTCCTCAGCGTTTTAGTTTTCAAAGAGACTTATTAAAGAAATTTTATGACTAATGGGAGATAAATAGAGACGGTTACCTGATAGACAACTTATTAAAATGTATTTATGTATAGGTAACAAATTTAAAAACAATGAAGCTTTAGCTCTATCTCGATACTTGCAAAACTTGCTCAATTCCTCAACGTTTTAGTTTTTAAAGAGACTTATTAAAGAAATTTTATGACTAATGGGAGATAAGTAGAGACGGTTACTTGATAGACAACTTATTAAAATTTTAGTAAAACGACGGGAAGCAGCAATATGCTTGGTAGTTCATGATTACTTTAAGCATTTTAATATTAACATTTGAATGCCGTAAGCTTTGTTTTGGTTGGTTGACCTGATTTTATTTTCATCCTTAAGTTACATTTAATGATAATATCGACACCACAACTAGTAAACAGTTTTCAGATCAATTAGTGTCGTATTTCATAAAGTATACATTTTCTTCTAAATTTGCTGTAAAGTTTTGCATATTTTGCTGCAATTTTTTTATTTTGAGAAACAACCATAGAAATGGGTCTAAAGTGAATTTTAGTAATTGAGATTTTTGTGTTTTATGGTTAATCTATTAGTCCAAATTTTCCGGGAAAGTTATACGAATCTCAAAATTAAAATTGAATTTTTACTGCTCTGTGCAATTAAATATTAGAGATATAAAATAAAAATATATTATATCTCTAATAATTTTTATTAAAGATAGAGTTTAGTTAATGATGCATTTTGGATTAAGTTTACAAGTATCAGGTAGTGCAGCTTAGGACATGGCGGTGAACTACCGTGCTCTCGGATTATATAGCAATTTTAATGTACAACAATTAAAAGCAGGATCAACCAACAACGGCCAGTTATAGGAAGCGTAAGGAACCGACCATGCGAACGAGCCGAAAGGCAATTTTTCTTTGACAGAATTGTTTCCCCTACAACATCCTACAGCCGCTATCTTACGTCATCCGCACTGATTCGAGCTTGTCCACCTTTTAGGGAATTCTGGATTAATATTAATACAGCTCCATGATTTGAACATGTACATTGATATTTTGTGTACAAAAACCGTTCATAAAAAAATACTCAAATGTATCTAATAGAATACAAATTATAAAGCGATGAAAAGACAAGACAGACAGTTGGGCTTTACATATATAGGGTACATCGTGTGTTACAATATACGTTGTGATTTACAAATATAGAAAAATATGTCTTTTGTACATCAGTTATTAAAATTATATGCCATAATTAAAAAAACAAAAAAGAAACAATTGAAAATCCTACGAACATTATCATTTTTCAAAATTTCTGATAATTTAAAAACGTGTTATCTTACTCATATCGTAGTTATAACTGATATGAATTTGCTTTTTTTTTTGTGTTTTTAGTGATATTTGATTTTGCATTTAAACATGTTCTAATTTGATTACTTCAATCTACCTTATATTAAATTAAAATATCTTCTGAAGTAAAATATGATATACATTGGATGTATAAATATTCTACTATTAATGGAAGGCCACACTTCATATCGTATCCCACGAAAGCATTAATGTGGAATTTTAGAGTGCTGCATCAATGTAATGTGACGTTTTTTCGTCTTATATATCATTTATATCATCATCAATATAAGACATTTGTGGCAGATGAAAACACATTAACGACGAAACACACTTATTCATCATTGATGAGGAAACGACATTGATGATGAAAACACATTTTTATCATTGATGACGAAACGACATTTATGATGAAAAAACATTGATTTCCTTTTTTAAATTTGACTCTAATTTCTCTATGACAGCGCGTAACCCGAAACGACTATTGACTTTTAAGCGACTATTGACTTTTAAGCGACTATTGACTTTTAAGCGACTATTGACTGAACCGCGTTTATGTGTGACTTAAATTTCAACATTATTATAATTCTCTACGAACAAACTACGTGGAACTTAGCGGTATCTTGACTTGAAGTCTTTTTTTAAATATCATGATGATCGAAAGAGAATTTGCTTCAACTTTCATATTTATGTTTTTGCTGGAATATTCATTTATACATGATTTATCGTGGAGACATATGTATGTATTTTAAAAACATATTTTTTCACAAATTCAGAGTATTTGTTTTTGTGAATGTTTCGGACAGCGTGTCGTGAGAATTAATTTCGATATTAATTAATTTTGCAATAAACTATTTAAAAATAATTCAATTTATAACAAAAATCTCGTTTATAGAGTTTACATATAACGATATTATATAACGTATATTCAAACAAAATTATTTTTAGGTGCCTTAACTCGTAAAAGTGATAAAAAAAAAATTGTGCGTTGACACGCAAAATTTTTTTTTATCATTTTTTGTTATCTGACGCGCAACTGTAATTTACTTCTTAAGTACGATTGTCTTGTAATGTATAAAATAGGTAACACTGTATGAACTGTATTTAAATATAAAAAAGAAATTACATTCATGCAAAGAAATTAATTTTGTATTTAATTTTCATTATGTACATGTACATTTGACTATACTCACCCTTTCATTAATAATATCACTAGCACACATTTCTCGGCAATAGCGTTCCAAGCGTTTTTTTCATCTTCACGCTTGCTCTGTCAGTGTGTTTGTTTTCAATTATATCTTTATAAGGGATCAATATCTGCAACAAAAGCATTTTCTTTGTTTTCATAAGCTTCTTTTTCCTGTATTCATTTTACTACTTTGGCGATACTTTCAGCCAAAAAGAAACCACGTTTCCAACTTTAGTTTATGATATATTTAGCTAACGATTGATGCGCAGTATATACTGTGCAGGTGAAAGTATTGAATCAAAACATAAATCTCCGATCGATTAATGTTTGATTTTCCAAACTCGATTAGTTAATTCTAGTTTAATACACGTCTATTGGACCGTCAGAGACATAATAAGATAATTTCTAATCTAGACTTACAGAATCGCGATTTAATCTGGTTTTATGTTTTGTCTATTAATACGAACATGTGTGTCAAACTCTCTCATAAGAAAATATCAAATAAACCTATGTATATCTCCCTCTAAAGATAGGCAGAAATGTTACGCGGAGAGGCCATATAACGTTTACACTTTTTAAACGCTCTGAACTTCTGATTTAACTCTTCATATTACTTCATAAAAAAAGTGGTACAGTAAGTGGAGTTTACTCCATGAGAATCGCTTTGTATAAAAATCGATTCTCATAGAGTAAACTCCACTTACTGTACCACTTTCTATGACACAAAAAGCAAACTGGATTATATAGCATGCAGTAGAGATATATAAAATGATATTTATATAAGACATAATATCATTTCATAAATATCATTTCAATTGTCCGTTCACATATATCTTGTTATATGTTCTTGTGGAATGTGAAATAAGTTAATAAATTCGTTCGTAGAATTTAATGTTAAACTGGAATATTATTAGCTATCGACAACGTCGAACAAAAATCAACCATTAAGATATATGCTGTAGTGAACGACGGATTTATTATTCATGTAGCGCGTACATACGCAAGTGCCCCAGTATAACAAATAAATTTCGTTCACAAACACGAACGCGCGTGTTTATATATAAGTAAAGTTTAAATTAATAGCTTCAGCTGCTACGCATTTATTTCCCCGAAATTGTGCTTAGTAAAGGAATAATTTAGACGATTGTGACTTAACTTGTATAATAAATTATTTTCAAATTCTAAATTATTATGCTATTAGCGGTTCTAGATGAGTTGTGCGTGGGTAGATGCAACAATTTGCGTCACATCCCACTCCTATTATTATGTACATATGATTTTTATATTTTTAAAGCCGTGATGTGGGTTTGATTTGCACGAAAGTTCAAAACATCCATCAAACTTTTTATGTGTGGTTACTAAATTACTGTTTCCCAATAAATAAAAACGAAATATTTTAATTTATACTAATAATATTGGAAACATTTTACACGCACATATATATATATATATATATATATTTATATGTATATATAAAGATATATATATATATATATATATATATATATATATATATATATATATATATCTATATATATATGTGTGAATGGTTTCTCGGAAACGGCTCTAACGATTTCGCTGAATTGGTATATTTATTGCTTGGGTGATTATTTTTAATAATTTCTGAAGATGAGCATTGTAAGTTAATTATTTTGGAAATGGCTGTCATTTGAAATTTTCAAAATTACTGTGAACACTATTATTGAGAATTAATAACCTTTGAATGGAAAAACATAGGAGAGAACGGCTTATGGCAAAGGGAGGGGAGGGATGATGAAGGTTGTGGAGGGGAAGGGGGAGAGGGGAGGGTAGTGGGGCAGGGGAAGGCGGTGTGGGAGTTGAAGAGCAAGGGGAAGGGGAAGTGGTAGGGGAGGGGGAGGGGGGTATGAGAAGGGAATGGTGAAGAGGAAGGGGAAGGGGAGGTGGAGGGGAAGGAAGAAGGGGAGGTGAGGGGGAGGGGTAGGAAAAGGTGAAGTGGAAGGTAAGGGAAAGGGGAAGGTAAGGGGGAGGGGAAGGTAAGAGGAAGGGGAGGGAAAGGGAAAGGGAAAGGAAGGGACTGGAAGGAAATACCAAGGGAGAGAAAGAGGGGAATGGGAATGGCAAAGGGAAGCCGAAGGAAAGGTGTAGTGGAAGGCGAAGGGGATGTGAAAGGCGAATGCGATGCGCGAACGCGAACGTGAACCCAAAGGCGAACTGAAAGGCGAGGGCGAAGGCGAGACTGAAGGCCGAAGGCGAAAGCAAAATCTAATACTGAATCTAATACCATGAAACAATTGTATGTATAACAACAATATGTATGTATGTATGTATATGTATATGTATATATAGGGAGCATAATAGAAGAATATAACAAATTTTGGAATTTTTGTTGGTAAATCTATTGTTGGTAAATATGTGTTCGTGTCATGCAAAAACCATTAAACGGATTCTAATGAAATTTTACCTAATAGATTTTGTAACCTGAGATGATATACAGGTTTTGTTTCATTGCGACCACTAGAAAAGAAAATATGGTAATTTGAACTTTTTAAGAAAAGCGGAATTGAAAGAGAGAAAAAGCGGTACTTAAATATTTTAACATTTATAATGATATAGATGACGCTACTTGTATTTTGATCTGCGATCTAACCGTTAATTTAAGAACATTTTCTAAAAGTCAAAGTAAAAAAAATCATGGGCAGAGCTAGCTCTAAATATTTGCAAATATTTTTGTTAAAATTGGTTTTTAAACCAAAGCATTTTTTGAACACCACTAAGATTAATTAAAATAACGGTTTTACGACATTATACGTTACATACATATTAAAGATCGATGGAATGTAGCGACAATTGAAATGCTGTGATAATACGATTAATAATTTTAAATGCGATTGTTCAAATTATAATAATTATAACAGATATCACGTAGTGCACAAAATTTATGGTTAAAAGTACCGTTTGTTTAATAAACAATAAGGTTTCCCATCGTGTTTTCATACATGATAACTTAGTATGCAGTTAAATAATTCTATGAGTATAGTTTTGAGTGCCATTTGCTTCTGTCGTTAGTATTAAATTGAAGGATATTTTACGATCAAAATTCGAGATTGTTAAAGTAAAAAAAAAATTGTGGTTCGCAGTTTGACATTTAAATTTCTAACTTAAGCGATTGCCTCTTTTATAAATGGCATAGAAAATAATAGAAAGGGGAAAAATTTCCAAAGCGGCTGTTCTGTTTTCTATTGGTGAAAGCTGCCAATCTGAAGGCTCATAAGCGGTATCCTACAGCCGGATATAGTGCAGTCGGGGCTGATGGAGGGCGCAGGGAACATCACCTTTTAAATTCAGCTTACAATAGTTCGTTATATCCAAATTGCTGTCGAACTGGGACAACTATATTCTGCTTGAATTTCCGTCAAAGCGAGATATTTGATCAAATATCCGCTTCTGTTATACGCAGCAGCACTTTTAATGCATTTTAATTTATATTTTGTAACTTGTCGAATCATATTTGTGTTGTGAATGTAAACTTCGGGTTTAGTTGAAAATTTTCATAATATATGAATGCTTCCTATTCCATTTTTAAATTCGGTGGTTTTCTATATTTTTACTGTGGAGATAAGTTTTAAACATTTTTAGATTTTAATTTGACCTTGAGTATAGACCAAATAAATTTTCTATGTTTGTTTCTATTAAATTTTACTTTGGTATCTTAATGCGTTTTCACGTATAAATCAATAATTTCACACTTTTAAATAAAACCTAAATACTTATGCCTTAAGCATGACAGGTCAGCCTTATTTATGTAGCTTATTTCTTGTTCACTTTATTTCATTTCTAATAACACTTTATTGTCAATATAAACTCTCAGAGACTTAATAACACAAAGTGATTTATATAAGCTGATAATTAAAGCTTTCAATAATTATCAGAGCCTGAGTTCTTACTATATACACTGTACCAAATATTAATCCTTAACTATTCAAACGATACAGTACGGTTAAGCGTTAAAGTGGTAGCGAGCTAGTCCCTAGCCAATAATAACTTCGAATTCCATAATCATATGTTCTTAGATGATTACTCAGATTATGGGTCATAGTAAGGGAGGAATAGAACGCGTAATTTTACCAATTATTTGCGATAAAATAGTCTTCGTAATATAAAATGTCTATGGTGTCCATCAAGCACAATATTTTGTTTAGCTATGTTTCTTTTTTAATAAGAACTGATAAATATAATTTTGCATTGAAGAGCGTACGTAATGCCGTTATGCTGACACATTTTAAATTTTATGATATAGATTCTAAAAAGGTTTGGATCTGGGAGATTCATCGAGCCATCCAATATTTTAAAGACTCATATTTTGACGTCTCATTCGACAGTCGTGATAACAAAATAATCTTAGAGTTCAACGTATGGAAAGATAATTTTACAAAAGAAATTGAAAAACTTCGCTTCTTATTTACATGCGTTCATGTAATTCAATTTGAAGGAGTTTTGATTCTATATATATATATATATGTATATATATATATATACACATTTATATATATATTTATATATATATATATATATATATAAATATATATATACGGGCAGGCGGGTGTAGTGACATTACAAGCGTCTATTTGGTTACAAAAACCTTAAAAGATGCATTTCATAGTTAGACCCAGACATTTCGTATAGGAATTCAAAATTTTCAAACGTGACATCTCTTTTGTTGCTGCAAGTAAGGATCTCATTTCCTTTTATTGTTACTAGTATAAATGTTTCCTTCCCATTAAAAATCGTAGATTTATAATTCAAATAACGCTACGTTCCTGACATTTCATACTATCACACATTTGAACCAGTCATTCGTTTTCTAAAATTCCATTAAATCAAAAGATTAGGGTATAAAAAAAATCAGTAATAATATCAAAAGTTCTACCTTTAATTAGAAACAAGAAATGTGAACAATTACAGATTATTTCCAAAAAAAATCAATTCAAGTGTTACATGCTTGACATATGGCATTATTTTCCTGCTATGAGTAAATACACATCATACACATTATATTCGTCTTCTCTACTTTTTTCAATCTAATCCTTTCAGCAACATTTTTAATTTCACTTTTCCTTTTTTCAAGATTGGTGAGGAGATTTTAATATATTTTAATGCGACTTTCGCACAAGTTTGGTGACACTTAAATGGATGAAAATATTGGCATATTCACTATTTTTTCAAGTTGAAGTTAAACCTGCAGAGAGGCAGCTTATAGTTGTCTTTCTGATAAAACGTAAACTTCAGTTTATCTACTTTAACACTTATAAGCTTCCCAAAAAAATAATCTGTCTAGCCGATTTTAATAAACAAAAATTGTAATTTCTTTGGTATCATGTTCTAGCAAATTGAATTTAGGGCTAAAATTTACTGATACTAATTAAGAATTTCGAAGGGCCTGTATAAATTATACAATTCCATTAAAAAATAGCTAGGAAAAGTCCAGCAAAATTCTAAAATAACAACCGTACTTTATGTTCAGTAAGCAGTGATCGAATAAAATTACTTTTCCGGTTGTTTTTTTATTTATTTGTACTGTATTTCCGTTATTTCATTAAAAAAATAAAGGTTTTAGAATACACGTTTCTTATTACTATAGTGTCAACGTATGATTAGACACCATTTGACGTACTAATAGACACAACGCAATTTTTTTACCATTTTTCATAGAATGCACCAAAAATGGTTTGAAATTTCTATTAAAACAAAGCATAAGTCAATTTCCTATTCGAAAAAATGGCAAATTCGTTTTTTTTTGTTTAAATCGATATATTTTGAAGTTTTAGCACATTTTTTAATACATTTCAAATTGAAAGTGAGATCGCCTCTTTTTTAAAAATTACTAAAGTTCATAATGTCAGAAAAACATTTTTTGCGAATATATCATTACTTTTGGATCGAATGCTAATTAGGTTTGTTATATAAAAATGAAACATGATTGAATCTCTAACAAATGTGCAATGACTCATTTAGAAAAGACCTGCTGTTAATTTTCCGCACAAGGTGTTTGCTTCCATCTATGTAATCGATCTTTACAATATGTGAGTGTTCTATGCATAGTGAATAAATTAGGTGTTTGAAACATGAATTAACCGAAATATAAATGTTTGGATTTACTCTAAACAAGAATGGAGCCTTTCACATGAAACAAGGGTCTTCATGCCACTAATAGGAAATAACTCTGGGTGATTTTATAATAACCTAGTGTGTTAAAAGAACATATTGAAGATGTAACTAATCCTATTTCCATGTGGGCTATCGAAGGGATTATACAAACAAAAACAGTATTATACCATATGAAAAGTGACGCGACGAAGAAAACCTGAGTATATTGCAATGCAATTTCTACGTAAAAAACGACCAATACCAAGCAGCTTTGATTTTGATTAGATCTTCGAATTTGATTTAGTAGCTGCAAAAGCCATATATTGCAAGAGCAAAAGCCATATATTACTTTTGAATCTTCCATTGAATGGAAAGAAAGGTCGATCAACAGATTAAAAATGGCCGACATGAATATTTTTAATACGTAGAAATTAACGGCAATTATCAGTTTATGTTGGCGGAGCTAAAAAGTTTGCTTGGGGATGATGTTCACGACAAGACAATACAAGCCGAAAAATGATAACGACTTGTTTTCATGATGCTCAAGCGGCTGTTCTTTCTAATGCGTGGTATGAAATAAAAGTCGCAGCAACAGTTTCATTTAGCAAGATCATTTTAATCAAAATTATGAATTGACACTTCTCTATTTGTATTGTTGATACGGATCAAAATAGTTTATGTTGTATCGGCAAAATTTCATGGAGAGTTGTATTGAAAATATAATGAATTGCCCGGTATCTTATGAAAATGTTGTAGTATCTAGCTACATTTTGAACTATTCACTTAATCCATTTAGCTATGTTTGTTAAGCTGTTCCACAATAAGCTAATTACAATATTTCGACTCCGAGGTAGTGCTGCATTATTATATGTGCAATAATTTGGCATAAATTTTATTGTAAATAGCTGCATACGTACTGAAAGAATGAGAAATTAAACTGAGCACCTGAAAGCAGTGAAAAAATTGCTTCCATATTTTCCTGGTTTCGGACATTTTATTTACACCAAGTCTAGCTATTTTTAAAAGCCATATTTAAAAAAGACGTGCATGCCCTACAAGTCAGCATGCTTCAGCTAAAGTTATCAAAATTTACGGAAGGTTTTTTTGCTGTATGGTGAAGTAACACATTTCAATTGTTATGTCAAGACCCGATCAATGGGGGTTATTTATCAAGAAGGGGATGTTCAGTACTATTGAATTATGAAGAATCTGCTAAATACTATATTCTATCGCGAAAATCTGGACCACGCAAAACTTTAATTTTACGCGTTTTTGAAAATTCTTATAATATTTTTACTAATTAATAATAATTCTGACAATGACCATTCATCGGATATGTGGAAGTTAATTTCTTCTCCGTCATATCAAGCTGCGACGGCCTTCGATCGATTTTGGAGTATCATGAGATTTAGGATTTAGAATTTATTTGAGATTTAGGGTTCGATGATGCGAATACTCGCTAGGTTCGTATTAAAGAAGAGTGAAATAGATTCACTCAATATATACCATCAGATAGTAAAGTATGGAATAAATGTATGGCGGACATCCGATACAGAAAATTCATATTCAAGGAATGGTCAAAGTTATACTGGCAAATTAACGATCGGCCGCGATGTGAATTAAGGTGAAAGAGTAGTAAAAAAATTAAGTTGCACAATACGAAGGATCGGGAAGAAACATTTCGAAGGGTAATTTTTTTACTAATCTATATTAAGCGAAATATTTATTGTCATGGAATCTGAAAATTTTAGGAACTTCAAAAAAATAAAAATTATATTCCAGTGGAGACGCAAGTATCCGAAGATCGCAAATAGTTTTCCACTCTATTTGAATTTCATGAGCAAGTGACAATATGCTCTTATGTTCCAAAAAAGCTGTTATTCTATTATCTATGATGACCTCATATAGAACAGTTTGCAAAGACAGAAAGAACAAAACAGAAATTGTTTTGTATTATAATAAAACGAAGATTGGAGTCGATACCATGGATCAGAAGTTAACATATTACACAATCCACAGGCGGACTAACCGATAACCTCACGCTTTTTGCATAACATTTTGTTTGTCGCCACTTTTGCGAGTTAAGAAAAGTGTTAAAAAAGCGGATTATTTTTGAAACAATTAAGTGATGAATTGTATATGCTAACGATTGAAGATAGATCCCAAATTATTCAAGTCATGAGAGATTTCGTTACTGCGATTGCAAGCGAAGGCATCTATGGAAAACCAATATATATAATAATAAATCCCACATGCAGAGCGACAATATCGACTAAGTCTACTCTACTAAACCGTTTTGTGATGAAAATTCAAGAGTAGTAAAAATATTTTGTATGTTTTCAAGAATAAATTCCATATGAGTACATTTTATATATAATTTATAATAAGTCATTTAAATTTTTTAATTTCAGTTTTTAATTTTCAAGTCATTAAATTTGTTTGTATGTAGACTATTATTGTCGACGCTAAGAGATATATTTACTACACTAAATAAACTATGGAATTTCTACTATGCGAATTAATTATTTACTACTATTCAATTATATAGACATAGTTCATATATATGGGCATCGAGGATCCCGGGTTTTGATCAAGTGGGTGTTCGACTTTAGCCCTTAATTTTATTTATTGTTTTGCATATTTAAATATCATAATGTATATGAATCGACGACAAATAATTGAAATAATAAAAATGTTAAAGGTTTTGATTATCTTTTGTTTGTTAATATTACGTATATGTTAGCAAGAACCCTTTTGAATGTTCTTGCTAACATGTACGTAAGCAAGAACACGCAAAAGGGTACCGAGAAATAGGGTATGGGAATAAGGGTTGTAGTAATACTTTGACTGACAACATAATCAATAATTATAATAATCATTGGTCTTCAAATATTACATAACATTGATTTCCAATTATTGAATTACATAATGGGATAGAAATTTAAAAAAATAAAATTGAAACAAAGCAATAAAATCAGTGTAAATAAAATATTTATAAACATATTAGTGATTATGATTAGTAATTATAAGTTTACTACTTGACCACGTCACGCTTAGACAATTGTGACTTGGGTAAAAAAAAATCTGTACTGTATCAATATTGAGATAAATTCTTGAAATGATCCATATGTTATTATTGGATCTCTCCCACATCGAGTCACATGATAGTAAAATTATATTTTTCTATTTATTATTAAAAAAATATTATGCTTATATATCAAACATTTTGGAGATAAGATTCTCGTTGTATTCGATGGCTATGAAGACTATAGTAAGAGCATCAAGATAATGGGGCATTTACGAAAAACGGCTACAATTTCTAGATCTCTCTAAATTCTTTTCGATGAAAGTTTAAAAGTTTCTACATAAGAAGTGTGAAAAAAAAATTATACTTCTCATTTAAACCTAAAAAAATGTAACTATAAATATAGACCAAGGCTATTAAGCGGAAAAATTCAAAATTAAGCAGAAAAATGGGGCCAGTGTTCAACGGCCTTATAGCTCATACTTAATGACGTAAACAGTTAAAGTCACAATATAACTTTGAATGTTTTTTGCACGAGAGAAAATTCGCAATATCTCTTCCCTCCAGTTTGTGTGGCCATTGTTAGGGGACGGTTCCCTTTTGAAATCTGCGCACGGGTTAGGTGATTTATAACGACACATTTTAATAAAATTTTCCTCTAAAGACCAGCTAATTTATTTCTTAAGTATGCAGATAATTACTAAATTTAATGGAAGCATAAAATGTTTGAATCAGCGATGTTGCATTTTCGGTTAAATTGTTCGTAAGGGCTCATGTTAGTTTAATGAAAGAGGACTTTAATATATTAATTTTTAATACAGGTATGTTTGTAGGAAGGTAAATTTGCTACCTCTCTGTGAAAGGATTTCTTTTTCTATTAGGTTGATAATTATTAAACTAGCTATCTCAGTTAAAAAAGTTATTTTTTTTCTTTGTTTGTAATCAATAAAATTAACATTCTATTATATAAGTACTGTTGTTATCTATCACTTATCGCCAGTATGCACGCAAAGATAAAATTTCCTTCTTGTGGGTTCTTAGACTTTTGGACTAAAAGATTGTGTAAGTTCAATCATAACATGATCTGTTTCTTTAACCTTTTATTAGGTAAATATTAGATAGCGAGCGAAATAGTTGGTAGTTGGACACCAAGAGTTCCGTGGGTGACACGCAATGGGTGGGGAAGTATAGTCATCCAAGTGGATGTTTTCTTTTTGTATGACGATTGGAACTCAATATTTCGCGGGTATTAGCTCATGTGGTAACCAAACAGAATATTTCAAGTTCTTCTCCAAACTATTAATTTGTTTGTCTTTTACAGCATGAAAGCATGAAACTATCGGACCTAAGTAAAATTTTATAAGATTTCTAAATTCAATCACCTCAACCGCCCTGAATTAGGATAAACGAAGAAATCAAAATTTTCTTATTTGAATATTCGGAATCAATGCGTGGTTGTATCACAAGAGAATACATCGTCACTCATTGTTTTGCGTATCGCTTCGACTACTTTTCGTCCAAAATGGAATTTATCGAGCAAAAGTGATTTAAGTTATTATCGTGTAATTTCCATATTTTATTTGTTTTTATTTGTTGAAAACTAGGTGTTAACTAAACGAAAAGTTCAATACCGCGTCTAATATAGCATACCGGAGAATCTATAATATTACTAAAGTCGCTGGAAAAAAGTTAATATTGAATTCAATAGTGTGCATAGGAAAATGAAAATTGCTTTTAGAATTCAAATATCAATTCGAACAACGAGCAAATTTCTTCATATATATAATTCAATAATAACTGAATAAGACCTTATACTACAATCTATATATGAATATTATCTATAAATTAATACGTGAAGAGAGAACTTTGCACTCCATTGCGTTTTATATTGTATGCACGGAGGAACATGAGATTTGGCATATGTAAAGTTTGTATGGAGAAGAGGGCAGAAAGCTAAAATTGATTATTAATATGTGTTATAAATACATTAAATTATATATTAAAATATTCATTATTTACGTTGATATCATTAACGTCAAACATATTGGTCAAACAGTTGCACAGAGTAAAGATTGTCGCTAAACAATTTTAAAATGCCAGATTGATTAAATAAGTTTGGAGCTGTCAATTTTGTCTTACTTCAAATGTTCCTTTATTAATAGTTTGTGGACTTTATGTCAAAGCAAAAAAGCGTTTATATTATATTTTGTGTTATAGACGTCTATGTTTTATATATTAGTGAAATACAGCTTGCTTAATATACATCTGTTACAAAAAGAAACATCTCTCAGCTTGTTTAACACTGTTTGCAAAAGTGAAATTTTGTAGCAGCGATCTGAATTGATAATTAAACTTGCTTACCTATTTGCGTTTTTATCAAGGTGAGTAGATAAGTACATTATGGTCGAATTTCGATCACAGAGCGACCACTAACTGTAACCATTTTTTCAAAGTGCGTCTTTAATTTTGCTATTTTCACCATCGATTAGGACTATTCAAAGAAAGAGAGTGTTAGTAAAATGTAGTATTATATTTAAGGGTAATAAGAATAAAAATATTTACAAGTTTATTACAAGGAATCTAAGTGAAGAATTTAAACTCGAGCTGCTGAGAGTCTTTCAAAGCAATAAAAGTACGATAAAATGCAAGAAGGTTGACAGCGAAATGTCGTGATCCCAAATATGTAGCGAGTGTATAAATTTAAAGTAGTTTACCCCCACGGGTAAACATATCAAAACGACTCACTAGGGGAGCACGAAAATTCAGTAAAGTGAAAATTCAGTTAAAATTATTAACAGCGATTTATTGTTACGTCCAAAGTCTTTGTTGCGTAAAATATTTCCTAAGTAACTGAAACAAAAATAATTTTGCTTAATAAGAAAAAGTAGCTCATAAATTGTTAAGCGTTTTCAGCAAAAGGAATGAGGTCAACAAAATACGTAAATGAAAACCCCGGATGACTTTATTTAGTTTTCTAGGGGTTTGTTTCTAAAATGGAAAGCGTACCTTTGTGTTTATATTTCATGAAATGGGAAAGTAAATTTTAAGTCTAATTCTCAGTAGTCGCTGAAACAGTTATCGATGACAGGTTAAAAAAATAATTTGAAGTGTAAGCCTATAATTTAATAAATTACTTGATCAAATATCCATTTGCGTGTGTCAAGAAATTTTACCAAGAATCTGGAAATAAATTGTTGAAATAAGCATTTTAATACAACTTATGTTGGCGAAAACTGTATTTTATATGAATGTATCAATTTTGTGGAAAAGACTTTCCTTATTTATGCTTTGTAAATATTATAAAAGTGAACGATTGAAGAAAGGGATTATATTTATATTGTTTACTTCCAAAATTATAATTTTATGTTAATGTGACGGATGAAAATATCATTGATAACGGTTCAACCCTAACCATTTTTTGTTGGCTCTATGATTGATTTCACAAATTTATAAATAATAAAAGATATATGGAATTTGGAAATCCAAAAAGCACAAAGAAATAGTCTTAAAATAATAAATACACATTTTTTAAAATTATTAGGCAAGAAGCCAGATAATAGCTTGCAATACAAATGTTTTGATACCTGTTTTTTTTGTAATTTAAAAATAATTATGAACAATTGTGCAATTTTTGAAATTATTTTGTTGTAATATATTTTAAAGTATTAATAGTGTCATTGACTTTTCTAAAAGGTTTTTATAAATATATTTATATCTTCTTTTTGAACATATTAAATCACTGCGGTCCAGATATTCAACTATCCCAATTATATTTTACTATTCTTAAATTGGATATTAGGTTTCAGCATCGAGTGCGTAAATTAACTTCCATTTTTCTAAGCGAGTATTGTTATTTATTTTCAACAATTATTTGCACGTTACCCACTTTTCAATTTACTTTCCGACACATAAGTATATTAAAATGAGTATGTATAATCTATGGAAAAAAGTGGCCAATTTCAATAAAATACAATTTAAAATATTTACATACAGTACTGACGGATATGATTTCTTTTAAATAGATCGTCTAGACTAAGTAAAATATATCTCACTTAAGCCAAATCTATCAACTACTCCACTATAGAAAATCTTACTTCAAATAATTTGATTTAATCGCGTCTAGAAGAAAATATTATATATAACAGTTTTAAACTGAAACCTTTCATTCAGTATGAGGTAAATTGAGATCCATTTTTAATTGCATTTTAAATAGTGATTAGGCGTTTTTCCTTATTATATATGTGACTTACCTAATGGCCTGGCCACAACACACCAGGCGGTGGTCAAGAAAAGTGGAAAAAAATAAAGAAAAATTACTCATTCCTGTCGCAAAATATTTAAACATATTTTTTTAAATTTAAATTTGGTAATCTCACGCACATATTTGATAAGTTTTAACCGTTTTCCGTACAAAGTTTATGTGCGCAACAGTATCTTGGTATATTTGAAAATATCCCTAAAATAAATGTTCAGTTGTTTCTTTGTACCTTTTTATTCATCCTTTTGATAGGACGCTTTGATGTTTGTCGACATTGTTTTAATTAAACGAGCCAGAACTTATATATTTATTTTAATCGATGTGGAATTATGTATTAAATTTGAATGCAATCACTGTTGAGAGACTCCGTAACTACATGCAATGTGTAAGTTAATTATTACATTATCTATATAGTACTATTACATTATCTAATCTTTTATTCTACTGTTAAAATTTTTTTAAAATTCTTCTGTGATATTTTGCAATAAGCCTTGGTTGTTTTTTCTTCACCTCAGCGACGGGTTGGAGAAGGTCGGGTGAATAAGGCGCATAGCCACAGCGGTCATAACATTTTTGGTTAAAAATTGGTGCACATACAGGGCTGTGCAAGTATCGTGGTAAAAAAACAGTCTCTCAACTGCCACAAATCAGACCTTTTCCTCCCCAAACTAATATGCAATCTTTTAACATTTCCAAGCAGAAAACTTAATTGTCTCATACTGTGGAATAAACTACGAATAGACGACTACTTTCAGATCGAAAAAAGAAATTAATATTTTATTGAGGTTTGATTTCAATTGACGAGCTTTTTTATGGCGAGGCGGACTTGTAGTCCTCCATTGTTATGGCAAATGATTCATCACCTGTGATGATCTTGGTAAAAAAGTTTGGATTATTTCGTTCAACTTTTTTTTAAAGCCAAGCATGTTTCCAAACGCCTTTGTTCTTGTTGAGCAGTGAGCAGTGAAAACTCGAATTTGGCAGCCGTTCTTCTCGTCCCTAAATCTTCCATCATAATTCGCTGAATTGAAATTTAAGTCACTTCAGGTAGCTCCACAACTTCTTCAATAGTCCAGCGTCTTTCAAGATGCTTTTATGATTTTTTTTTAAACATTTTCATGGGTTTGCATCGTGGAAGAAACGCCATAGCGAGGTCTGTCATCAAATGGCATTTCACCTTTTTGAAATGATTCAACATTTATGCGAACCACTCAAAAACTTGTGTTTTCCCAATAGTATAATTCTTGTAGAAGGTTTATAAAATTTTAAGTGTTTCTATGCCAGTCGTTTCCGAGAAAAAATCAATTCTTTGATGCAGCGCGCAAACTTTATGCAGCCATTGTAAAAATAACAGGTATGCAAAACAATGGTTCTTATGAAATCCATACAGGCCAAACGAAACCTTTATTGATTCGCTAATGGTAGTTCTATACACTCCTAGTGGTAGAACGCGGTATTACAAAAACTCCATCCATCACAATATCACTTCTGTTTCTTTTGGGTACCCCCCTCCCAAAATATATTGTATATCACCTGTAGAGTCAAAAGGGCTTGAATGATTTTGGTGGATGAGATGTCCATTAAATCATTTCTATCCCTTAGGCATCTTTAGTAAATATCAAATGATTGTGTTTGACGATAGAATTATGAAAATATAAGTTTTATAGGGATAGTCCCTATAAAATATATATTTTTATCATAACAACAGGAAGAAATTATAAAGTAAATAGAAGTTTATGTCAAAAACTCAGTCGATGAACGTTGCGAATCATTATAAGGATAATTAAATACTGTGTGGCTGTAATTTTTAATCAATTATATTATTAAAACTAATAAATTTATTAAAACTATAACAAAGAGGTCGATATAAAGCAACGATATACAAAATCTAGAATTTTAACAGCTATGATTGTAAAAGGTCAGCTCTATATTTGCGAATTCACTTCTATTCTAATCAATAGTATAGTTTTAAACAGAATTAAACAAAATAATTTCGATTTGTCACGTCTGTGTAGACAAGCAAGATGGGTGCCGCACACTGCAAAATGACCGTTATTTTTCTGCTCAAGCTCCCGGATGACGTTTTACGCACCAGGATGAAATATTATATTGTTGAATATATGTGATTTGATTGAATGAATACTTGATTTAGAATTGAAATTAATTGTCAGAATTAATAATAATTATTAATAATAATTCGTTATTAATTTTATGTTTCATAATAGCCCAATAATTATTAAAAATAAGAACAAAATATTCGAAAGAAAATTTCCCTTTGGAATGATATAATTTTTTAGTAATCAATAAGAAAATAATACAAGGTGGTATTTTGGTAAAATTTTAAAGTTTGCCAAATAAAATAAAAGATATTAAAATAATATAAAGCAAATAAAACTACTGCGTAATTAATGAAACTAGCCGCTCGGCGGGCTTTTAGTTTTTACGCCTATCACCGCGTATACGTCTTATCTATACTCATTCCCAGAATGGTGATTTTATAGTTACTAACGATATTATTCCGTAATGGTCGGGGTTTTAACGAAATGTTATATTGTTAATTATATTTCATACGACAGAAAAGCAAAGTGATATTATCCATTATGTTTCTAGAACTTGTATATTTATCATTGTTTATAACTTGTCTGTTCTAATGTTTAAGTAATTATCGACTATAAACTACGCAATTTACGAGTAAAATTTATGTTCAATTATATAAAGATTATAACCGCAAAACTTTTTAAAGATTTTCCGCTAACTATGAATTATTATAATTCAATTGATTTATAAGTGTTTGTACAATTATGGTAAATAGATGGCGTAATGTTAGAATGTTGAAGTTATGCAATTGCTTTATTACGGCGAAATTGCAGAGTAAAGTCTACATCAATGATGTAAATCAATGATATAATTTTCGGTGAAATTCAACTGAATTACTAAAAATTCTGTCTTTTTTTATTTTAACTTTAACGGTGTCGGAGACTGGGAACATGATTTCTGTTAACTTTTCAGAACTATTTTTAAATCTCTACTACATAAAATTATCTTAAAAATAAAATTATTTTCCAATCCTTTTTATTAATTTTTTCAGTTTATATCCCACACGATCGCGAATAATTTTTTTAATAAAACTTTTACTGCTTCTTATTCGTGTAAAAAATATTAAAGTTTGTTTCTCAGGTACCTTCAGTGAATAATGGTCAATCAATAAGTAATCATTTCAGTTACTGAAACTACAAGATCGACAACTCAGAATGATGGTAATTCATCGATATGGTAGCCAAATACAATATTTTTGTTCTTTCCCCAAAGTGTGAATTTGTTTTTCTCTTGTAGTATGAGAACTTATAAGTTTGAGCGTTGCTCCGACGAAGGACATGAGCTTCATTTGGGATCTGTTTTAATAAGGCGTTTCAGTTTTCCTAAGTTTGGTGGCTGTTCTGGATGATAATTATGGAGGTATTAAATTTTTCTTTAAATTTTTGAAACAAATACTTAACTGTTTCTTAGGAAAGTATCCCTTCAGTTATCACAGTGCATATGTTGCGAGTTGCTTCGCCTACCTTTCATCCTGTTCTCTTAGTGAAATTACCATATTTGCACGGTTTTACTCCCTCCATTTTCTTTAAATCTTAAAGACGGTAATTTTTACATAAATGGTTACATATTTTGAAAGACACCCTAATAATCAGCAAATAATAATACACGTAGCGAAAGAGCGGGCAGAAAGCGGTAACAGAGTATCACATTGGGTGGCGATATAGTCGCCATACGTGGCGATATAGCCTAATATATTTAGTGAATATTCGGTATTCAATTTTAGACCCATTTTCGAGATATTATTAACAAAAATGTTACATTATGTATAGCAGCTCGTAAACTGCTGTGGGGTTATTTCTATATACAAGGTTTACTTTGAAACATATTTCGTTGATATTATTGTTTTTATAGTATCCATATAATTAAGTTGCATTAATTGTACATCTGTTTTCTATACTTGATATAACCTGACATTTATTTGGAAATATGACTCATATAACAGCTCAACTAAGTCGATAAATCAAAAGAGGTATTTTCTATCAATAAAAGTCTGCGACAATCGTTGTCGCAAAGACCGTGAAATATTGCTGTGAAATTGTTATTATATAGACCCGCGCACATAACGTTTTCGTGTTATTCTCTTAAAATATGAAATTTAGTGATATTTGATGTAAAATCATTTTGCCTTCACCAAAACAATTTGATCGTGTCAATTAAATAATGTAGATATTATCCGCCGCAGCTCTATAAGTAAATTGCTTCACACAATGTATTGATTCAATTGCATAGATTAACTTTTTTGATTAAATACGAAATTATGAATCATTCTACTTATTCTGCGCAAGACTTTTCAGCGAGAGTCGTTGTTAACCATTAACTATTACTAAAACGAAAATTTATAAATATATATCAGTGAGCAATTTCGTATATTTTCGACGAAATTCCGAGGGTTTCGGTTTATAAACTTTAATTGAAATTACAAATTTCAGTCGTTCTGGCCAAACGCAAAATAATACGTGGTGAAAGTTTCAAGCTAAGAAAACATATGAAACAAATGCGATCTAGCTTCAACTATCGCAAATTACACGTGTGTGCGCGTGTGCGTGTAAAATATAAGAACATCCCATGTAAGAAAATACCATTATTTAAATTCCATTTACTTCAATTAAAAAATTCAAATATTTATGTTTTCTTCACAATTTAAAATAATGCACATCCCAAGCTATCAACGCAGATACATTATTCAGTAGTGATCGTGTTTGATTGCAATATAAATTATTTATGGAGAATAAAATGGAAGACTTTGAGAATAACATGAAAGAAATAGATGGAAATGCATAATTGAATACTTGATTTACACCATAAACTAACGCCAGTTCACCGAGGTAAAGCAGCGAGCACTAACAAAATTTCCATGCAATTTAAACAAAGCCCTGAAGTTCATCCGATACTAAATAACAAGCTCGCGTTTTGTGAGAAAGCGCTACGTGCCATCCAAACGAACTTCATATTTGCATCATAATAGCTGACGGCGGTGAATACGTCTTAGTTAGCAGTGATGCAAATAAATCCGATAAATATGGAAAGATATTAATCCAGCATGCAAAAACGCAAAATACATGACCAGGAGCCTGGGAATACGTTCCTGCTAAAGTATTATCAAATTCTGAGGTATATATTTGTTTACACATAATTTTGAGATCGATGTCATTACATGTCTTGTTATTTTTGGTGTGAGGTATTTGTTCACTTATTGTTTTTTAAATAGAATGTATTAAGTATATAAATTGGATATTAACGTACGATTTAATGTTAAGGCTTTTTTCAAATAAAAAAGTAATTTTTTTGAGTTTCACTTTCTTTTTCAAGTAAGAAAGTCAAACTCAAAGAAAAAAGTTGTAAAAAATATGTAAAATACATCGACAGTTCGTATTTTATTAAATAAATTAATTTATGCATTTGAATCAATATATTAATAAATTAATTTAATAAGTAAAGTAATTTATTTGTAGATTGGATTGGATAGGATGGTAAAAACTATCGGGCGAGTACCTCCTTTAAATAGATCGGCATGCATGTCCGACGCGATCAAATTATAACCATAAAATTACATTTTAATATAATGGTGTGAAATAGGTAACTCGGCCAGTCCACATATTAATCGTTCAGCAGCAATTAGGATGATATTTGCGACAATCGTTCTTATAATTATAGAAAATAACTATCGCGATTGATCGACTTAAGTTCGAAGGTTATTTGATCACATTTTCAAAATAAAGGCCAGATTATATCAAGTATAGAGAAGAGAGAATTATTGTTCACACAATGAACAATAATATCAAAGTATGCTCTATTTTAATATACCTTGAACATAAAAATAGACCGATGGCTGTGCACGAGCTGCTATAAACAATGAAAAAGCATCATAACATTGAAATAAAGAACAATAGTTTCCATTAACATATCAGTACCTGGAAAATGATTCGATCTAATATACCTGATCAAATATAGAATATTTTGAATGGTGATCAAATTATGCGTAAAATGACACAAACATATTTTGTTTCCATTTTCACTTAACGGTAAGCGACTATGTAGTCATGCAACGTGATACTCTGTTACCGCCTGCTCCCACTCTTTTACATATATGTTTCATTATTCACTGATTTTTAGTGTATGTCTTGAAGAATATCAAATTACTTACGTAAACATTTTCGGCTAATTAAATGCCACGAAGAGAATAAGACGAAAAACGGATGAAGCAACACGCAATACATGCGCAACGATGTTGAAAAGCTAGTTTTCTGTTATACGATCAAATGATGATTCCGAAGATTCAAAGACGGAATTTTGATACCATAATTCTCATGAAGAGCAATTACTTAAAATATATTCAGAAAAATTAGAACACCATGTTAAAATAAATTCCAAATTAAGTTCTCGTTATTTAGTTTTATCATGTTTTTGTACTGCAGTAGAAAAGTAACTTCACGCTTTGAAAACATTGTCGGTCTATTACATGAGCTAAGGCTCTTGAACTGAGCAGATTTACTAGTTACCAAACTGATAGTTCAGATAATTGAAATTATCACTTATTACTGATCGTCATTTGCCAAAAATACGTGAAAAACACTCTCTAATGGTTTTATATACAAGTAAGAATCAGTTCATAAGGTGTATCAAATATTATGAAAAAAGGCCAAAAAGTAGCCATTTTTCTCTCACAACTATTATACTCGAAAACCATGCGATCGGACCGGACCGGATGAAGGTTGATTTAAAAAAAACCCAAACGATCAAAATCAATTTCTATAATAACATTTCTTTAACAAAAAAATTCAATGTAAAGACCAGGGATATTGTATAAGCGTTTATAGAAAATATACACTCCGTATCTCCGAAAGTGCAAATGTTGAGAATTTGAATTCATGACTTATAATTGAAGTAACTGCTGGTCAGTTATTTTAGTTATGGTGAATTGTGTTTAAAAGAAAATTAAATACTGTGTGGCTTTAATTTTTATTCAATTAAATTATTAAAACCAATAAAGTTATTAAAATTATAACAAAGAGGTCAAGATAAAGCAACGGTATAAAAAATCTAGAATTTTAACACCTATGATTGTAAAAGATCAGTTCTATGTTTGCGAATTCATTTTTGTTCTAATCAATAGTATAGTTTTAAACAGAATTAAACATAAAATAATTTCGATTTGTCACGTCTGTGTAGACATGCAAGATGGGTGCCGCACACTGCAAAATGACCGTTATTCTTCTGCTCAAGCTCCAGGATGACGCTTTACGCACCAGGATGAAATATTATATTGTTGAATATATGTGATTTGATTGAATGAATACTTGATTTAGACTTGAAATTAATTGTCAGAATTAATAATAATTATTAATAATAATTCGTTATTAATTTTATGTTTCATAATATCCCAATAATTATTAAAAATGAGAACAAAATATTCGAAAGAAAATTTCCCTTTCGAATGATATAATTTTTTAGTAATCAATAAGAAAATAATACGAGATGATATTTTGGTAAAATTTTAAAGTTTGCCAAATAAAATAAAAGATATTAAAATAATATAAAGCAAATAAAACTACTGCGTAATTAATGAAACTACCCGCTAGGCGGGCTTTTAGTTTTTACGCCAATCACCGCGTGTACGTCTTATCTATGTTCATTTCCAGAATGGTGATTTTATAGTTACTAACGATGTTATTCCGTAACGGTCGGGGTTTTAACGAAATGTTATATTGTTAATTATGTTTCATACGACAGAAAAGTAAAGAGATATTATCCATTATGTTTCTAGAACTTGTATATTTATCATTGTTTATAGCTCGTTTCTTTTATTGTTCAAATAATCATCGATTATAAACTACGCAATCTAGGATGAAAATTTATGTTCAATTACATAAAGATTATAACCGCAAAATGTTTTAAAGATTTTCCGCTAAATATGACTTATTATGATTCAATTGAATTATAAGTAGTCATACAATTATGGTAAATAGATGGGGTAATATTAGAACGCCGAAATTGCAAAGTTATGACGTCTAGAATCAATGATATAAATTTCGGTGAAATTACTAACTCTGTCTTTTCTTGATTTTAACTTTAACCGTGTCGGAGACAGGGAATATGCTTTCTGTTAACATTTCAGCACTATTTTTAAATCTCTACTACATAAAATTATTTTAAAAATAAAATTATTTTCCAATCTTTTTATTAATTTTTTTTTCAGTTTATATCCTACATGATCAACAATAATTTTTTTTTAAACAAAACTTTTACTGCTTCTTACTCGTGTACAAAATGTTATAGATTTTTTTTCAGGTACCTTCAGCGAATACCGGCCAATTAATAAGTAATCATTTCAGTTACTGAAACTACAAGGTCGACAACTCAGAATGACGGCACTTCTAAATGGCAAATCTCGAAGTGGACATATGGGTTAAGACGCTAAGAAGGGTCAAAATATCATTCACGGTGGTAACAGATCGCATTTTAAGTAATTTACTGACTATAAACTACTGTATTTCCGAAAACCGGAAATTTCGGAATAAATTTTACGTAAGTAAAAAAAATTTAAAATATATAAAGAAAATTTAGAATTAAAATAAATAAAGAAATAAGAATAATTTTATTGTACATGTAAGACCATATACATTTAAATAGTTACATTGGATCTGGTTCTTATAGTGAAAAAAAAACATATTTAATCAATATGATCCATAAACTGGGAAAATCAAGTGATTATTTAAAAATTGACTTGAGTATTTTTTCATGATTACGTTCTTTTCTCATTTTTTTACAATTTCCAGGAAATAAATATTTTTAAAAAAACTAAATGCTGCCAATGTTTTTCTAATCGACAACAAAAATTTGAAAAGTGTTCTTCATGAATAAAATCCAAATCAATTCATGGATTTGGCTATAGAATATGGTATCCTCGCTGATACGAAAGTAAACAATTTGATAGAAGGTATTGTGCACATAATTAATTTTCTACTAAACGCAGAAAAAATAGCTTAAACTTGAAAATATTGTTAGCTGTGTATTAAAGATTCTTTCGAAATATTTTATCAATTAATACCAACAATATAAATTTATATAATTTGTACAAAAATCACAAATTTTCACATTTTTTAAGGAAGATACAGGTAGGCAGAAAAACGCATTATCTAGAACAACAAAGCACTGTGAAACATAAAAATCTTACAAGTTCATAAAGAAATGTTTTTCTGTCTAGTTCTAAACATAAAAAAAACACATCATCACATGAAAATTACTGGATAGTGTTTATTCAGTCTTGGATCAAAGATAGGTTTATGAGCTGACAAACATCCAGAAGAGTGCGACTGTAGTCATTCACTTTGTCAGATATAACCAAATTTTTTAATAATTTTTTTATATATAGACGTTTATTTATTGTAATAGCTAAATATCTACGATCGTTTACCGTTTTTGTTTTTAAAATACTTTTTGTAAAATATGTTTTGTGGAAAAAGTCTCAGAAAATTGTACATAAACGAATAATTTGCATGTAGACATCCCAGTTACGTTAAATGGAAGGACCGAGTGGGGGATTGACCGAGAGACGGCAACTTACGTAGTTACAAAAATAGAAGAACTCAGCATAAGATGCGATATGATATGAGATATTTCAACATCGTCGCTTATAGTGTTCATATTGTATCAACACGATTTATGAAATTAAAAAAAAATATTTTTATCTTTGATTATATAGCGTAATTCAAATGCTTTAATGTTCCCTAATAAATTTTCAGATAAATATTTTTAGTATTATTTATTTAGATATATGCTAGTTTACAATAATTATCATTATGGCAAATTTTAAGTCTTTACGCCAAACGTTTTCTTCAAACGAGTCAATTCTTTTCGTGTCAAAAATATTAGTTCAGTAGCGTGTTTTGCAGAATTCTTCTAAATTTACTGAAAGAATAGCTTTGACATTTCCGTAATTACACGTTGGTAGATATAATTAATGAATACACAAACACGTTTCTACTAAGAAAATAAAGAATCTCAGGAGTTTTTTTATAATTCTCAAAAGAATTTATTTTTGTTTATTTTATTACTGTTTTTCATAAAAAAGGGCTAAGAATCTCTTTATCAAAAATGTAAAATTGGCGTGTTTGTATATTGAAAACACTTACGAAAAATGTGATTTAGCAGTGACTCATGACGGAGGTCTGTTGGATATCCTGCATATAATAGTCCTCCGTTATGGGTCACTGCTGAATCACTTTTTTTATAAATGTTTTCAATATACAAACACGCCAATTTTACATTTTTGATATAGAGATTCTTAACTTTCTTTTATGAAAAACGGTAATAAAGTAAACAGTATTTAGTTAGGATAGGATTTTTTTGTGCATTTCTTTAATATTGCTCAAGGTTACCGTGTTGCTAAATATCAATGCTTTAATGCATAAATGTGTAACTTTATACCCTTTTAATTTGGGATGTGTTGTCAATATAATCTAAAAATTATTAATGCAATAAAAATAAATAACTAAAATTTTAACATGGCACATATCATTTCAATTACATTGAATACGTAATTTCGTATCATCGGTATATGTATATTTCTGTGTATATGTATATATAGGTATATATATATATATATATATATGTATATATTTAATGAAGGTTAAGGAATTTTGGTTAATGAATATTGTACTTTTCAAATTGTTCTTCCGTTCTCCAATTGATTGACGCTACATTAAAATAGGCCTATGACTAGCTCAAGTGGACTGTGACTAGAGCTATGCAATTGTTGGCGATGATGCTGACTAGCAACAAATATTTACTCCTTATCACACATGTTATCAAGACATTGTAACTTCTGACTTTTTTTCTGTGAGTAAATGTAAAATGAAAAAAGTTTATTTATTTTGTTACAAAATTATTAACAAATTCTGAGTAGTGTTTTGTTGCGATAATTTCGATAAAGAAAGATAGATCGATGTCGTCTTTTTAGTTACTGGTGTTGTGAAAGTTAATCATGTGTTTCTGATTGAATTTATTAATAAGAAATACTTCAGACTTTACATATTTTTTTAACCTTTTCATTAATTCTTCCCAATATGACGATGTCCACGTTACAAGATGTAATGATGCCCTGATAATATGGCTCCTATAAGTAAACTCAATCAATCAACCTTTTTAAAACTCTAGAATGATATGGAAACAAAATTATTTAAACACGTTTTATTTGTTTATTTCAATTCGGTATTCGGTTTTGGTTTATTTCAGTTAGGGCTTTTGAAAAATTGTGCTAAAAAATACATTTCACATGTTAAAAAATTATCAAGAAATACCGGCCTGTACATAGAAATAAAATAGCGAAAAAATGATAGAGGATATTTGCCTATCGTAATGAACAAATTATTATATTTCTTGGAGGTAAGAAAAATATTTTCATCTAAATATCTTTATATCTTCAATGTACGAACCAATGAATAAAAATAGATCTGAGAAGCCCCAAAAATAATATACTTAGTTTATACGAAAAATAAGGGCGGCGCTGATGCGTTGAATCAACCGTGGTATATTTACATCCTTTCCAGGTATTTTGAAACTCTAGATATCTATATTTTATGGCAGCTTGAAAATCAACTAATCAGTTGTTGTAGTTTTACTGGAAAATATGTATTCGAACACAGTTTTCCGAAGATTTTATTTTATTATCGCTAGAAACGTTTCGCGTATTGAGTTTTCCTCACGAGATATCGAAGGTTATTATGGAAAAGACTCATTCAAAAGTTCATCTTACTTTCTAATTCTCATTATCATGTTCTTTTCTAAATAACCTAGAATTTTAGATTGTATTAAATCTGTATAAAACTTGAAAAACCGTAAAATTTTCTGTTGTTATTACCATCAGTGAAAAATATCTAATAATTGTATCTAAATTAAGTTGTATTACTGTAATTACAAACTTGTAAGTTTTCCTTTGTATCTGAAGAATTTTAAATTCTTGGTCCTTTTAAAAATTCATTTTTAATTTGGGATAAGTAGTGTAGATTAGGATATCCTTTGTATTTTATTTAAACGAGTATACTTCTAATAAATTGTACTATAGATATACTTATAGGATAATTGGAAAATGAATTTCTGAATTGAAAAATTGTGGTGTATTTCGTCGAGGTAAAAATACTTTGTTTATACGTCGACGACTCTATCAACATATTTAATTATACTTTTCCAGTTATAGCTTACTCTTAACCTCATTTGTGAACTAATAAATTTCATGCTAAATAAAGCATGGTGAACGCGAACAAGTTCACCATTAAAATAACATTAGACAGAAAACGATATTGCTACAATTATTAAATTATTTGCAATGCATTAGAGGTTTTCATTATTTCCATAAAATAGTAGTAACTAGTAATACAGTAATAACTTTCAATTTTTATTTACGGAAGGAAAAGTTGATTTAATAACAATTTTAACAATTATTTTTTTGTAAAAATTTAGTGCAGCTAGTAGTTTTATATTTTCATACTATGCTCTCTGGAATGAGAAAATTTAAGACAAGTAGGTAAATATCACTTTATAAATAAACTGTAATACATTTATTATATCTGTTCAACAGTATATCGCTTTGTAGTTCATAAGTCCATTTGCGTAGGAAATATATTTAAATATTTATTCTTTTGCTGCTAGAACTGTCAGAAGAATTACTACCGAATATTTGAATTTTTTAAATTACAAAATAAATTAGTGTAATAACTGAAGGAAGTTGCTATTAGTTTGATATGTGTGGAAGCAATTATCGTAATTAAAGGATAAAATCTCACCTAATGGTACATTTTGTGATAGTAAAGGCATGGAATGATGTTCTGCATTAAAAGTAATTTCAGAGGACATATTTTGTTTTTTTTCTTATTGTTTAACTATCAAAGGAGATTTTGAACTAAACAGATCTAAATTACATTTACTAACCTTGTGTCGATATACACTTAAATGCATGTTATGACGATGAGACGATTCCAGGAGCATCTTCTTCCCAAGGTTTTAAAGGTCATTGTCACGATCGATCGGTGAAAGGCACACCGAATGTCTGTCGATGGTTCTCGTTTAAATTTTGTGCGCCGGTTACGTTACATATAACGATATATTTGAATAAAACGTTTCGCTGAAGATCAGTTAATTGATGTCGAAATTACATGACAAATACAAAATTTTCTAGGGGAAATACCGCAAAAGTCACGAACTATTAAAGTGTGTTTTTGTAAGTTTCCGTTGATCATAATGTGTTTAAGATATAAAATAAAATTACAAGCATTTTAAATCTAAAAAAAAAACGTAATTAGTTAGGTTAATTGTTAGGATTCTTAGTACAGAGCTATTTTTATGCTGCCAGAAGTGCCTTAAAAACATCTCCACAAATAAAAAAAGTAAAGCGCTTTCCTGATGTTCCCAAATATATATTAGTCTATCTTGTTGATCAACAGTATGCTTTCAAGTTTCAAGGCACTTCCATTATAAGTACACGTTCATTGTGGTATCAAGGCTTTTCTCACCATTAAGTATTCTACAACGATGAACTTTTTTCGTGAAAGTGATTATGTATAGTACACATACACTCACCTGGTTCACAATGAACATCCTGTCAATACCCCAGAGTATGTAAATATGTATCTATTGATGGCAATATTTTTGTATCTATTGATCATTATATTTCAATAAGGTTTAAAGTAGTCAGTAGGAAAATTGTAACAACAAAATGAAATATAAATAATGAGCTAAAAATGCATGCGTCCGGTAAAAGAAGGTAATTTTGTATCTATTGATCGTTATATTTCAATAAGGTTTAAGTAGTCAGTAGGAAAATTGTAACAACGAAATGAAATATAAATAATGAGCTAAAAATGCATGCGTCCGGTAAAAGAAGGTAATTTTGTATCTATTGATCGTTATATTTCAATAAGGTTTAAAGTAGTCAGTAGGAAAATTGTAACAACAAAATGAAATATAAATAATGGGCTAAAAATGCATGTGTCTGGTAAAAGAAGTTAATTTTGTATCTATTGATCGTTATATTTCAATAAGGTTTAAAGTAGTCAGTAGAAAAATTGTAACAACGAAATGAAATATAAATAAATATAATTTTCAATTGAGTTCTTTACTAAAAGTTGTATGAAGAAATAATTTGATTACAGTGTGTCAATAAACTGACTTTCTGTAGAGGGACAGCAAGGGTGTATTGTTTTCTTACACACTAAGCTCGATAACCATATAGTCATCGAGCTTACTCGAATACTCAAAAACAATCAAACATATATATAAAACATTTCGGTTTACGTAGCAATATTCATTGTAGCTAATAATACTAAGAAAACGAGTAATCAGAAGGGGTTGATTCAATAGATTAATGAATGCTCATATGTTTGACACGATTGGTTCAATCAAGTTTAATTATTTGTTTTTAAGATAGGGTATTACAGCAATAGTATTTAGATGTTCATTTCCTCATGGGTTCGCTTATATGAGACATGCTGCAGAAGGTAAGGCCATTGTTGCTACTAAGGTGCATGTAATTTCAGGCGGTACCAAATATTCTAACCGAATTATTGGAGTAAGTTTCTCTATGAAATGGTATTTCTAGCAGAAAGTAATCCCAAAAAAATATTTATAGGAATTCAGTTTTTCTGTAATATTTACGCATAATTTCGGAATTAATTTTTGAATGCTTGCTTACGTACGTTACAATTTTTTACATTGTCGCTTGATCGTCAACAGGTGTTTGTTACTATTTTTATAGAATTTAATATTTTATATTTTGTAATATATAATTTATTATCAGTATTACGATTATATTTTAAGACTTCAAATTAAGATTATGATCTTCACATTTTAATAGATATTTTCGACATTTGTTCAGAATCATTAAATTATTGTCGAAAGCATGCAACCCTGGTACGGTACAAACAAATAAATTTTAACATCCTATATAGGGAGAATAAAGTCATGAACGTTTAACACGAGAGAAATGTTTTAAACCGAGAAGGCTATCTCTCTCCGCGGTACTGCGGTACGGAGGCGAGGCTAATTACTAATGGTCACCGGTCGCGACACTACTACCATTGAGATCATTCAAGTGGCGTTTACGTGCCATTTGATACATATCTGTTTCTTTTATTTCGTACGCTTTTTTATAAGCTATATATTAGATTACAAACGAAAAATTAATAACAGTTTTAGGAAATATTTATTAAAACACAAAAGTAACTTGCACACATAAATATTTATATGTACCACACTTAAAGTGAAAATTTCGATTGATGGATGAAAAAGTGTTCGGTTCATGGGAAAGTATTGAGTCGATGAATATATAAATATGTTTTACTAAAATCGAAATGTTATCATCAATCACACTTTAAATGATTGCTCAGATTTGCAAAGGAAATCAATAATAAGAGTAATAATTTCTGCCCCATAATTACTCACTCAGAACACATAATTACTCACTGTAACAATATTAAGAGTTACAATTTCTATAATAAAAGAGTGAATACTAAGACTAAGGATTTCTGCTGCTTGTTTTTCAGAACATATAATTACTCACTGTAATAATATTAAGACTAATAATTTCTATAATAAAAGAGTGAATAATAAGAGTAATAATTTCGGCCGCTATTTTTTCAGAACACATAATTACTCACTGTAACAATATTAAGAGTTACAATTTCTATAATAAAAGAGTTAATAATAAGAGTAAGGATTGCTGCTGCTTGTTTTTCAGAACATATAATTACTCACTGTAATAATATTAAGACTAATGATTTCTATAATAAAAGAGTGAATAATAAGAGTAATAATTTCGGCCGCTATTTTTTCAGAACACATAATTACTCACTGTAACAATATTAAGAGTTACAATTTCTATAATAAAAGAGTTAATAATAAGAGTAAGGATTGCTGCTGCTTGTTTTTCAGAATATATAATTACTCACTGTAATAATATTAAGACTAATAATTTCTATAATAAAAGAGTGAATAATAAGAGTAATAATTTCGGCCGCTATTTTTTCAGAACATATAATTACTCACTGTCAAAAGGCCAAGGTTTTTACAAATTCTTTATAATGAATTAGGATTTAAATTTATTTGTACAATACAGATTCACGCAATAATATAAACTTGCACGTATCTATTAGATAATATATAAGTTGTATCCGACCATATTATAGATATTGACTTCGGTAATACCTCAAGAAATAAAGATAGAAACACGACAGATAAAATCTATCACATTTTGGTATAATTCTGTCACATTAATTCAGTCAAGAAGAAATCCGGAACAGTGTATGTCGAAACGTGCATAAAATAACATAGATCAGTATTTGATCTTTAAAACATTTTAAAACACTTGAAAGTTCTATTGTACTCGTTACCACATATTAAGCAAAATAAATACTTCAAAGTTCTAATGAAATTTTTCGTACCTGAATGTTTTAATGTTTTAATTTTTTTTAAATCCACGGCTGGAAAACTATATTTCGGTCTGTTGCATATAACTTTGAGACATTTCCTTTTTGAAAATGGTGTTTGTGTTTGGGCTTGCACGAAGAAAACCATTTGACCTTTTTTATTAGATGCATGAGGTAATCAATTTAAAAAAAATATACATATCTATATATATAAATATATGTATATAAATAATTTTTATGAAATATATATGTGTGCGTATTATTTTTCCTACGTATTAATCGAGGTCTATTTTTGTAGCTCCGTTTTATACAATGAACATAGGTCTATAACTGTGAAATTTTGTGTTTGCGATGAACAGATAGACTTAATGAAAACATAAGGATTGTTCGATAAAAGAATCCAAAAAACCCGTTTCTCCTATTTTATGTGCACTAATAAAATCATAGCGGAATTTTATGGCCGAAAATATTATTGAAGCGCAGTTGTCAGATTTCCGGTATTTGCTGTAACTGAGTTATGTTGATATTAAAACGGCTGCGAAGAGCTTTGGTGAAAGGGTGCAATATCCGGTAGTATACTGCGTGCAACAAGATATTCAAGATTTCCAGTGTTTGGTGGAGTCGAGTTATGAAGATGTCACAATAACCGCTAAGCGTTTCAGGAAAAGTGTGTGGTTTCAGGAACGCGGTTTGGAACTTGATGGCGAATTACCGCACATCCAGACTTAATTTTAAACCAGCTCTTGCTCGCAGTTTTCGATGCTTAGAAGGGATAATTTTGAATTTTAATGGTTTTCGATAATGGACATTATAATAATTTTTTTATTTTAACCAAACTCTAATTGTAATGTAAACAAATTTAATGCAGGCCTAATTGAAATTAAAGTCGATGGGCTGAAAAGTAGTATTAGGAAGAGTATATAGCACGGGAGGTTTGAATAATGACTTCCTTTGAATTTATACAGCTTCGTTATCGTTGTGCCATCCAAAGCACTTTGCGCTAGCTAATATTGTAAGATCCACTTGACTAATATTAACTTAGATTTATAAATTGACCAACAACACTAATGTTTTAAGCGCAAAAAAATTTCAGGAAAAACCACTTAATGTGATTTTGTAAAGCGCATTAAAATTCATATAGAAGAATCCAATTCCTAAGTGCATCAAAGTAAAGATAGACAAATGCACAACGCACGGACGTTTAGTTATAAATGTGTATATATGTGTATATATATATATATATATATATATAGAGAGAGAGAGAGAGAGAGAATGGTATGTGTACAATTTTAATTAAAATTATTTGATGTAACGTAAAACGAATTAAAGTATCGATTAATTATATTGTTTTTCATAATTTCTCACAATTAAGGATAAGAAATGTGTACTGTATTTATAGTCTGATTATAATTAATTGGTAAATTTAGTGTGTTACAATATATTTATATTATTTAAAATATTTTATTGGAGAGGCTGACTATGCTTCATGTCGCATTACGCGAAAGTATGACTGTGGGTCGTTAGTGGCTGATTGACGTGGTATATTTTCTAATTGGGCTCTAGTTTCTCTACAGACGTGCGTGTGCTTTGTGGTTACATGAAACATTTTCAGTCTCTACTGAATTAACTTCTAACTCAAGACTTGTTTGAAATAATAGGTTTAAACCTAAGCATTTTTTTTAGATTACAAATACCACACTATATTTAATTTCATAGATGCCCCTTTTGTAGTTTGCGATGTATAAAATTATTAAAATTGTTAATTTTAGCGCTGAGTGGCAGTGAGCCGTTTTTGTTACTGCTATTGATTTTACTTGAAGTTAAAAGCTTGCCGAGTTAAGGACTTATAAATGTTTAAATTTAACTTGTTTAAATTTAACTTTATTTATTTTGATTTAATATCGTTTTTTAGTTAATAGTATTATTTAAAGTGAACTTGCCCCATTTCTATTTATGATGGATATTTCTTCAAAAGTAACTAACCGTGGAGATCCTATTCTTTTATTATAACATTTATTTTTTCTTAAACTCAGTCACTTGTTTAAAATGTTTCACATACTTAATATAATTAAAACGGAAATAAGAATTTTTATTTAAATTTTTCTTCAAAATAATAGCGCATGAAAATCTAAATATAATTAAAAATTAAATATTTAAAAATTGTCTGCCTTATAATACAAACAAAGTTTATAGAGTTAATGAATAACTAACGTTGTGAATGCCTAAACGCAATTATTTGTTAACATGGATTCAAGTTAATATGAAATTATTCTAAACGAAATTGCTTTCGAGACGCCATGCGTCTGAAAAAAAACCACGATATTATATCAGACGTCGACCTTATTATTAAACCTGTGTTACTAATAATTCAGAATGCCTTTTGCTCGAAAAATAACGTTAATAGAGTTTTACCATATCTGTCATGAAATAAATATACTTAGATTTTGCATAAATACGTTAATGGGTGGGAATTAGTAGCGCATTTATAAACGAGTTTCGATGGAGTTTTGGACTTCGATATTTTATTTAGTGGTACAAGTAGAGTCCGCTAAATTATTACGCTGTTATAAAATAAAAAAAATTGGATCTACTTGTTAGAAAATAAGGTATGTTAAGTCCTAAGGGACGGCTATAAATGTTCCCATAAACGGAAACGCGTGATTTTATTTGGATCATTAGTAGATTTAGTGCCAAATTTTATTTAAATTCATCAGAGTAGAACTTTGAATTTTTATAATTATCTGGGACAAGTAAAAAACAATATATTTATTATCAAAACTAATTTATCTAGAGGAATATTTTGCGTTTTATCGGAAAAAAGTATTATTTTATTTTTGAAGTGAAAAGTTCTTTAGGTGTACCTTCGCACTACACTTTGAAGTGAAAACGTATTCTGAGGAGTGGACAAAGCTGAGGCATTTGAATGGGTTGGTGATGTTCGGTTGGCTCGGTGACGCTCAATTGGATAAACTCGGCTTTCTTCGGCATCTACCAAGCAAATTAATTGTTTAACATAGAATTCATCCTTTCAAGAATTAGGTTCTGCTTTTTGAATAATATTTTATTTGAGGAGGGGGAGGTTGCGATCAATGGATCAGAGCCTTCATCGGACCATCTAAGTATACCAAAAACGGTGCACATTGGAAAGTTTTCAGTTCGTTGCTAATCAATGGTTTTGCACTCGATGTGTCCCTGCCAAACCTTAATTCCGTCGCTATATGCGACAAAAAGTGACGTGTGCAATTGTGTTTATATTAAAATCGAGCTACTGAAAAACTGATCTAATTATCATTATGGTTTCGTAGGTTTAATGATTTTATTGGATTAAGCTAACAAATTTACCTTTTATCACATAGGCTATTGTGAATAGGACCTAATTCCTAAGCTTTTTTTAAAAAAATACTTTTATTTTGCTTACTTACCTAGTTGCTATCAATGGACTTCAAGTGTGGTACTTTCAAAGGACCAGTAAATTTTCTAATAAAATGAATTTGTTAACTGGAATTTTTTTCAGATAGGATTTCATAATGAAATGTTTTTTCTGCGTGGTTCTCCATTTTGAATAAATTAGAAACTAATTTTTCGAAGAATAGGACTATTTATACTTCTTTCTATCTCTCACACCACATAAATAATTTCTTTAAACAATTGGAGGCCATAATGGACAAGCATAATCTACATGATGCTCAATGTATTTTTAATATAGATGAGACGGGCTCGTCAACTACACAGAAAAAACCTAGATAAATTTTAGCTCAGAAAGGTAAGCGCACAGACAATACACAAATTGCAGCCGCTTGAAGTCTGTTTTTTCAAGCCTCTGTGCCTATACCGATGAAACAGAAAAAAATGACTGCGTTAGAATCCAAGCCTAGTTGTACTTTCTAAGTGTATATACTTTTTGGAAAAACCTATTCTTGAGTTGCTTCCGTGGGTGCTGTCGCAAATGACTTTCCGAACACTGGCATATACCCATTGTACAAAGATGTCTCTGCCGGTTGTAAATTTATAACTACTGAAGAAGAAACAGATGAGAACTTCCCAGCTCACGACGAGAGAGATTCACTCTCTGCGATTTCACCGGAAATGGTGCCAGTTGTGGCTGTGCTCAAACCGAGTTGGAACAACAAGTGCGAAGGAATTTGATGAAGCTCCGATAGCAGAATTAAATGAAGATAGGGAAGGTTCAAGTGTAAAAGAATAAGAGCTTACAACAGCCATTAACGAAGAAGCAACTGCAGATTGACAGGGTAGAACAACGAATCACTTCCAGCCAAAAAATCTAAATCAGCATCAAAATTTGAGGTTCATATTGACGAGATATCCACAGGAATTCAAGTTAATTGCAAAACAGTTACACGAAAGTAGTCCCAAAGGACAAAATAGTTTGGAATTTACCTATTTGCTATATAAATTCACCTTGGAGCAAGTGTGAGCTCGGAAAACACGCAGAAGTAAACATTGTAGAATGGTTCTGCAAACTTAGTCTTTAATGCAAAGCAGAAGACATAATAACCTGTCAGATTTGTAAACCCGGATACACGTGCATTGTGCATGTATCAACAAGAACGTTAAAAAATGTATATGTTCTCTGTGTATTATTTCATTTATGTTTTAAGTTCTTATATTCAGTACAACCTTTTGTTAAATTACACAAACACACACACACACCTACAAACACACACATTCATACCCACGGACACGCACACGCGCACATGCACATTCGCACATACGCACACAGGCACACACGCACACACGCATAAACGCACACACGCAAATACATACACACTAAAATTCACACGCATACACGCACGCAAGCCCATAAACATGTACACGCACATACACACACAAATAACCACACGCGCACTCGCACTCGAACACGCACACGCACACGCACACGCATACATGTTTATGTACTTACGTATATATTTTATTTAAGGCGTTTTGTTTATTAACAGGCAGCGGCAGCTTACTTGAAAAATATATATTATATTTTAATATATCCGTATCTATGCGTATTATTCTCGTATGGAATATGAAATATTGATAAATTCTTTCGTAAAATTCAATCTTAAACAGGTTTATTATTAACCATAAAGAAACCGATCAGAAATCGACAATTAATATAAACGTTAACGTGAATGATTGATTTGATATTTGTTTGGCGTGTATATACGTAAGTGTCCCAGGGTAACCAATAGATTTCGTTCATGAACACGAGTATGCTAGTTACGTATAAGTAAAGTTTAATTTAATAGCGTTAGCTGTTACACATTTATTTCTCCGAAATTGTACTTGGTAAGCGTTTAATGGATTTATTTAGACGACTGTAACTTGTGCAATAAATTGTTTTCAAATTCAATATTGTTGTACTATTAGGAGTTCTAGATGAATAATGTGTAGGATGAGGCAACAATTCCTTGGCAACTTTCCCTTTGTATTGAAGATTTGTGTGTTTTTAAAGCCGCGACGTGAGTTTAATTTGCATAAAAATGTAAAATGTCCATTAAACTTTTCACACACACAGATATATATACATATATATATATATATATATATATATATATATATATATATATATATATATATGTATATATATATATATACACACAATTAACACAATCAAAAGGAGTGAAATAACCGAATAAAAAATAAACTATATTTTTATAAAAGCAGATGTCCTGTCTTCTAATGTTCGAAGCCGCCAACATGAAATGGATTTTAGACATCAACTTACAACCGGATATAGTGCAGTTGACGGTGGAGTGAAGGGAACTTTCCGTTTTAAATTCAGGTTACAATAATTCTTTATTTCCAAATTGTCATCGAACCGGGTGAAAATTCTTTACTGTTCGAATTTCCGTCAAAGGGAGATATTTGATTGTATATCCGGTTTTGTTGCACGCTGCTCCCTTTTAACCATATATTTTGAAATGTATTGGCTCGAATTTTATTGTAAATATAAACATTCGGTTTAGCTGACAGTATTGTTAATAGATGGATACGACTGATTTAATTTCTTAAATTTACCGATTTACTAATTTTTAAAAATGTGTCTGTGAGTATAATGCACGGTACAAAAACATCGTTGATAATTGTTATTGAAGTCAAAGCTGTACATTGTCAAATCAGTTTTTGTATTAATTTTTTCTAACGTTTTACCAAAAATATTAAGACCCTTTCTTATTTATGACAGCAACTATATGGTTGATAAAGTGATAAAAACCTATGACCATTTATCTGAACCTAAATTCTTACTGTAAAAGCTTGATGAAATTTTGGAAGTCTTTATCTTTAACCATTCATACGTTACAGTATTGTAACAGAGGTACGGACAAGTAGTGGGAGATCCGAATCCATAGCCAAGAATAACATAGAATTCTACAGCTCATACTTCTACATTCATAGAAAATTACGTAACTTATGTATCCTAGTAAAGAAAGAATACATCACGTAAATTGCGATAAAGTAACATTCCTAATTGAATTTCTTGATAAGGTAACTTTCGTAATACAAAATCTTGGACTAAAAATTACAGAATATAAAATATCGATACCTTGTTGATATTAACCTTCGTAACATAACGTCTTTTACTAGCAATAACTTAGTCATCAGTTAACAAGTGAAATATATATTATTTTACTTAATAATGGGAATTAATCAAAATAATTTTGAATGGATGTACTAGTGTAATACTTTTTTGCTGATTTCTTTTAAACTTATCAGCATAGTGCCCAACCTTCGTTATGTAACCTCCGTCATACTACTCAATATATCGAAGACTCACATCTCTTCAAGGAGGTATAGCATTAAAAAACATTACTAAACTTTATGTTGCACTTTGAAATATTTTCTTAATCGTATTTCATTCGATAAAGGCGGTGAGAAAAAAAAATATTTCCGTGTTCAATAAATAATATGAATATGGAAATATTTGATATCAAGCTATTTATAATTTCAAAAAAATATTGAAAAAATTTCTTCCTTATTTATATGTGTTCCTGTAATTCAACTATGAAGTGGCGAAGAGGTTATCCAAGGAAAAATAGTGCAAAATAATATAAGATGTCGTCGAAGAAAAGGCGAGTATATCGCAGAGTCGGCGGTGTCAAGTATGTATTTGCTTCCAGTTTCAAAAATTGTGGTTTTTTTGTTCGAACTCTGTCATCAAAGGCTTGAAGAAAAAAAAGAAAGAATATAGATAAATTATCAAAACTTTGAGTACAATTACACCTGAAGGCACTAATATAAAGGAGAGGACACAGTGATCGAAAATTTTATCGAGGTTGATTTAGTAGCGTCAAAAATACAACCAGAGCTTTATGTTTGTTTTTAAATCGTCATTAGACGGTAAGAAAGACCAACGAAGAAATAATGTCTGTGTACATGGACAACATTATCAGGTATTGTATAGAAAATCAGAATGACTGTCAATGAATTCTAGCGGAGCTGAAAAGTTTGCTTAGTTATGATATTTCTACAGATCAATAGAAAAATAGAATAAAATTAATAGAAAAAATGGTAAAAATGTTGTTAGTAAAGTTGAAAAAATTAAAATGATATTTGTTTGTTTATATGTATATTATATATGTTTATATTTTTGTGATTCTCGAGCGACTACTCTACTCTGAAGACTTCGTATGAAAATAAAAAAAAATTAAACCGGCAGAAGAATGTTTTAGCATTTTTCCGCCGGAAACACAGTAGTTATACGTGAAAGTAGCAATTATAAGAGAAGTTATTCCCAGTACTGTTGTAAATACTGAATTTTATTCTCCACCAAGTAAAGAAATCTCTAATGCCAGTAAATATATAGATATCTACGACAATTTTTCGTAAAAAATAATAATTTTAAAGATTAAAAAAAAAATTTAATGTCAGCTTACATTATGACGTATGTAGTGAGATGAAAATTATTTTCATCCTGATTACTGTATGGGCTTTTTGTACTCATATCGTAGGTATGGATAGAAATTGCTTACAAACGTATTAGAAAATTTTGCTTTTTCTCCTTCTCGTTAAGAAACTGCACGAAATTTTTATTATTCATTATCATTCAAAAAGTATTTTACCATTAGGGTCAGGTACTTTTATCCGATATGTGGCTGATAATGCGGATATCGGTAGATCTATATTAGACGGACATAATATAATACGTTTGAGACATAATTTATACACGAGAGTTATCAAAATAACATTTACCCAAAAAGATAAGTTATTATTGATCAATTACTTGGGAAGTGTAGATCACAACTGAGTGCTCAATTCTTAGTTTTATTTTCAGGTTTAGCGAACATATACGAAATCGTATGGATTGAAGATAACATTGCTTACGAGGAAGTATCAATTAAATGTGTACGGTCACTGTAAATGTGTACCAGGTTTAACAGGTTGGATGGGATTTACCGAACATACAACTGAAACAAACACCAATTTTACGACGACTCGCGTCATATTTCTTCCTTTTATTTACCATCCGACCAATAATTACAACGCTTTTTATATAACATTAAAGTATACTATAGACAACGCTGCTCCGAACGACCAAAGACATGTATCGCGAGTCTAGATCAGTCACTATTCATGAAGGCACGTGAAATCGTAATTGTTACTTAACGTTTTCGGAGCTTTCAAAAGCTTGCAAGATTATTCAGAATGTATAGAGAACATAATGGTGGGATTGGCATAAAAAAGTGCTTAGCATTATGTAAGCTCCAAATTCAGAATATTATTGCCATACCTGCGCAAGAAATGTTTAAGACCATAGACTACTCTATATAACTTTATCGATAATTTTAGTGAAATATAATACACGGGGCAATATTTTATGAATATATTGTAGCATCTATCAGAATTTTAAAGCAATTGTCGAGCTATTTCTTAATTTGTTAAACAAGTTTTAAGCTTTTAGTACTACGGCATAATTATGGCTATAATATCATTGACGTATTTTTTATTGTATATGACTTCATACATGCTGAGATGACTAAGAAAATGAGAAATTTGACTAAGTACCTGAACGCGGTAAAAAAGATGCTTTTATATTTTCACGCTATCGGATATTTTGTCAACTCTTTAATATTTTATAAGACGTTCCCATTGCAGAAGAAATTATGAATCAGCTGAGGTTGTAAAAATATATGGAAGATCTGTTCGGTGAAGTGACAAATTCCATAGCGAAACCTGGACCGATATGATAATAGAATAAACATTCATAAAGACATAAAAACATAAGGGTGACTTTTTTGTGGAATTAGCATATACGAAGGTGTTATATGCAAGAGAGTATACAATATGTATGTTATGAATGCCATTTTTAATGAACTGCAAAAATGGTAATTTTTTGGCTACCGGCGCGTAACATCCTATAGATCCCTGTATTAATATAGATGAAAATGTTAAATGGTTCAAACATCATAATCCATTTCTAGATGTAAAACAATATGTTCCTTTTTAATTGAAATTATTGTAATCATGAAATAGACTTTAATAAAATAATATACGTAACGTTTATCTTCAATTATTAAATGAAAACATGGGACAAACATTTGAAAATACTAAATTGAAAAGACCCAACAAATTCTTTCAATTTTATCTGTTATTAGTTTTGCAAAAGTTACTGATTGCAATGTTGTCATAGCTCCACTGTATCTCTTTTAGAGAATATTTTTGAGATATTCCCCCTAGTTCTTCGAAGCGCGTATAGGAAAGAGCACATTATTAATGCCTTCAAGCTGTAGATATTGAAATAAATTTTAGTAATATTATAAATAGTCGTATCATTAACAGCATTTCCTTTATACTAAGGTATAAGTACTTTATACTATAAGTACTTTATACTATAGCTCAGCAAAAAATACGTGAATGTAGTAGTAACATGAATGTAGTAGTAACATTATAATTTTATTAAATTTATTATGAACATGTTTGTAAAATTTCTGCATTTTATCGAGCTAAGATTTTTAAATGCAAACCTTTAATACAGTATAAGGTAAAGTGAAATACATTTTTGACCTGCATTTCTTAACTAGGACGAGGAGTTGTTCATCATTTATATACATCATCTATGTGCTGTGTCACGAGGCAAATGACAAATAAAGCGGAAATTATAAAAAAAATTATTCATCCATGTGGTAAAATATTTTAATATAATATTTATGTTTACATATCATACTCCCTCGTAGATAGTTAATAATTTGTAAACTTAGTCCCCACAAAGTTTTTGAGTCTAATGTTATTAGAATTTCAATGCTACGTCCATTGCTAAAATTGTGAAGTGTTATTGTAGTTTATTGAGAATCTGCTTCAAATAATGTTAGAAAAGAATGAAAAGGCTTTAATAAATAATAAGTAAAAACAATTCTCCCATCCCAAAATGACATATATTGCTGAAATTTATTGGAAAATTTTAGGTAGGTTTTTGTTATTTTCTGGTATAAATGTTTATTTAGCCAAATATTATAGTACCAAAATGACCTGTATTCAGAATATTGTGGTAACAAAATGACTTATATTTAACTGTGCTACGACATTCAAATATTCAAGAAATAATAATTCAAAGCGTCCTGTTATATTATTAATTTCTTTAAAATTAACATTATTTTTCATTTTAAATTTTAAAAAATCTATGAGTGAAATTTTCTAGGACTTTTTGGAAGAATGCCTTCTAGAAATATCAATCTGTAGCGAATGTATAACGTAGCCTATAACGTAGTACTTCGTTTAACGTAGCGTATAAGTAGTACTTCGTTTATCAATCTGTGGCAAATGTATAACGTAGTGTATAACGTAGTACTTCCTTTAAGAGTTATAGAAAATACCTTTATTTTTTGTTTAAAAATTTTAACAATATAAAAAAAATTAAAATTTCTTCTTAATTCTAAATCATAATCATATGTTCAATAATGAAGTAATTGTGTAATAAATTTTGTCAGACTAAAATTAAAAAATTATTTTTTGTATGACTGTTTAGCGTATTTTAGGCATCCATAATCACTCTCTGTAGTAACATCTTGTATCATTGCAGGTAAAAAAAAGGCTAATGATTATGGGATGCGAGTATACCTTCGGCACATTCGAAATACAGCAGAATGAGTTGGATAGGTGAAGAAAACATTTTAAGATACCCATTAAATGAGTGAAAATAAATAGAAATAGAAAAGAGATTTCTGCATTTTCTTTTCATGTTGGGTCTTGTTAAACGTATAAACATTTTGACGTGCTCTTTTTTCGCATAATATTTTTATCGAATTGTAACATAATTACCACGAATTGTAACTTAAATATTAGATGACGTTGTTGAATATGATGCTAGATGGTTGGTTGTTTCTGACAGCGAGATCAGCTGGCATGGTTGTGGATTGAGACTGGCAGGATCTGTTGCAGATTGCATATGCATTTGAAACACTTTGAGTTTTTTGTAACCCCTTTTGAGAAGGGTCCATTTTTCTAAATTATAAATAAAGGACCGGTAAAATAGTCGTCCGGAAGCTTTAAAAAAATAGTGGTGATATTTTACTTTTGCAGCCACCAATTGCGAATGCAGCAGATATCTTTCCGACTCGGGTATGGGTGTCACTAGTTGTTATATCATTATGTAAGTATTAATATGGTGGATATTTAAAATCATTTTATTAAATTGTAAAAATTTTAAAAAAACTTAAATCACAATTGTAATATGGAGTATCGAATGAAAGTACTTGATAAGAATATTACGGAAGTTTATGTTTTGCAGGAATTTTCATCGATATAAAAGAATTATAAAAGATAAAATTTCTCTAATGTGCTTATCAGATGAGCGTTGCAAACCATTTGATTAAACTCATATCTGACATGTTTGAACATTGGATTGAAGTTTACCTTTCACCAGTTACTCTGGTTACGTTTCGCCCAGTCGAATTTTTATTCTTTTTAAATTACAGAAGAGTTTGTTTAAAATTTTCTGTCAATTAGACAATAATAAAAAAGATTCTCTCAACGACCTCTAGATGATATTTAAAAAAGTTTAGGGCAATAATCTTGTTAGGATCTGTATCCGTAATAGAAAAATTCTACATATATATAATTTATATATTTTCATTTCAAGCGATCGAAATAAAATTTTTATTACAATACATATTTTTGTACTCGTCATATTAGTTTTTGATTTTGGTAGTTTTTACACTCACAAATTATCTAAGCCTGATTATCAATATATAGCAGCAGACACGTTTACTGTTAGATATTATTAATCTGTAATGAATGAGTATGTAGTAAATAAACAAGCAGCGATTCGCATAAATGCAATGGAAATAAATATTAAAAATAGTTTTATATGTCCATTTATGTTCCGTATTGAATTACGTGCCAAGAACTATAATTGGGTGGAATGTAGCCACTGCTAACTTGGACGAAATTTATTTGAAATTTGAAGTTTCTACGTCAAACAGTTCCTGAGAAAAACGAGTGGATGGACAGACCGGCGAACGAATACGTGAATTTTCTTATTAAGGGTTCAGTTTTTTCCTTTTGAGATATGGCACCCTAAAATATGTAACTTTAAGTATCAAAATGAGTAATAAATTGTAATAATCTTACTTCACAAAACGAGGTACGAATGACAATAAAAAAAGACCTGCATACAACTGTACGTAATGCTATGTAAATGTGAATGATCAAACAGACAATGTTAATGAATTATTAGTTGTTTATGAAAAGATGAGATAAGTAAATAAGAAAAACCATGAGTTCTATGAGAAATAAAGCTAGACTCATTTTACAAGACGATGATAAAAATGAAAGTATAAGATTTAGAAACTGTCATCGGATAATGATAGTTTCTATAAGAGCTAACGAATAACACAAATTAAATTTATATTTGATGTTGATGGTCAGATGATGCCAGGAGGAACGAAACTATAAGAAACCAAGTCTTATAGATGAGGTTCAATGGTAATTATAACTTGCATTTACAAAAAATAATTTAAATCGGTGTAGATCAGCTTGAACCACAATTTTTTTAAAATTTGAATACGCGGTAGTGTACCACCAAGTTAGAACCGCTCTATCAGAAACTCTATATATTTATATGATTTTAGCTTTCCTCGATTGATACTGGGTGCTTGATTTTTCACACGTGGAGAGAAGAACGGTTATTTAAAACGTGATAAACCAGGTTTCAACATTAACTTTGGCCGTGATAAATTCTTATATATATTTATCGCTTTAAAAAATATCCACCACAGCCAAATTCAATGAGGCGAGAGTTATAATATTCAATAAATATAGATGCAGCTTACAACTTTCTATAAAAGTTTTGCAACAACTTTTTTATTTTTTAAAGAGGAAGATTGACAAGAGACAAAATTGCTCATTATGATAATACAATTTTTGAACTATAGAAATAATTTACTTAAATCGTGTTATAATCACGGTTTTAATTACTTGTTTTCAAAGCTTTTTGACTGAGGGTCTGGAATCCCAATACGTTTGTATTCTCGTTTATTTCTTCATTATCTTTTGAATAATTAGAGATCAATGCCCTAAAATTTCACAGGTTCTTCATTATGTAGTCTAATTATTTAAAACTATGTGTTAGATTTATTTACCAAAATACACAACATTAGAAATAATTTAAAAATGTGATTTACAAGACATGCTTTTTTTCCTTTGTTATTTTTAAAAAAATTTATACTTTGATATTTTTCTCCATTTAGCCTGCTAATTTATTCGGTCAAAACTTTGAACAATGTATACAATTAGGTCGCAATTATTTTATCGAAATGAAAGTATGTGTATTTAGATTGAATTTCAATTATTTACCCAGTTAAAGAGAATCATTTTTATTTGCGCCTGGTCCGATATAAAGTCGCACAAAAATGTATGTGAAGACGAAGATGGATTAATACAATCTATTAAAGTTGTCTCAAGTATTCAGGTCTTTCTCAGATTTTTATAAACCTACCAACGACATTGCTTTTAAATTACTTTTAAAATAAAATTACGGAGTATTTATGAGTCCATTTCCTTCACTTTAATTTATTTACTTCAAAGCACTCGCAAGCCATTGATATTAAGCGGCATATTATCTCCTAATCTGAATTCATCTCGGTGTTGTATTTTTGCGTCAACTAATTAATGAAAAATAATAAATGAATATTAATTTTAGTCAGAAATGCAAGAAATATTTTATAGATATTTTTCACAAGATTTTATTGAGTTTTAATTAATAGTTCCAAGGAAAATTTTCCCATAACTTTTGTAACGAATAATTAAAAAGTTTCGTCAGTTCCTACTACAATAAACAATTGATGACTCATGATAGTGCAGGAGCGCAAAGGCGAAGGAGCAATCGTTTACTTATATATATATATATATATATATATATATATATATATATATATATATATATATATATATAAGTCAACGATACGATTGTAATAATAGAGTTTAAAAATAAAATGAAGAACTATCACAGCATAGCTTTTATTAAACCATTATTACCTCGAAAATGAGTCGATCTGATGTATCTAGTCAAACAGATTATTCTGAATGTTATCCAGGTGAATGGAAAGCGACACACAAATGTTTTTATCCTATTTTGACTGAATGACGGAAAATTACATCACCTCGCAACTTTATACTTTTTGCCGCTTTCTACTCCGCTCTTCCATCTATTCTTCATTATACGCTAATTTTTAGTGTATACTTTCCAAAATATAAAATTGCTTAGGTGTCAGGGTTCCAAATGCCCCTTAAAATTTAGGGCTCGCTTCACTAAACTGATTAACATATCATCATACATTAATGTATCTTAATATCCTATACTATTAAACGAGCAATTCTTGTCTGTATATATATAAATATGTAAATGATTTCTTGGAAACGGGGCGAGTTGGAGGGGGAGGGGTGGGGTAGGGCGAGTGGGAGGGGAACGGGAGTATGGGGAAAGGGAAGGGGAGTAGAGGGGGAGGAGATGGAGAGTAGAGGGGAAGAGTGAGGTGAGGGGGAACGGGAGGGGAAGGAGGTGGTGAGAGGGGGGGATGTGGAGGGGAAGTGGAAGATAAGGAGAAGGTTGAGGGGTAAGGAAGGGGAAGGGGAAGGGGAAAGGAAAGGAAGGGGAAGGGAAGGGGAAGGGAGAGCGGAAGGGAAGGGGACCGGGAAGCGGAAGGGAAGGGGGTTGAGGTGGAAGGGAGGAGAAGGTGAAGGAAAATAGACGGGGAAGGGGAAGAGGGGACGGGAAAGGGTGTGGTGATGGTGTGAAAGAGGAGGCGAAGGGGTAGGGTAGGGGTGGTGGGGAAAGGGGTATGTGAAAAGGGTTGGGGAGGGGGAGGTGAAGATGAGGAGTGGGGAAGGGGAATAGGAAGGTGTAATGGAAGGCGAAAGGCAAATGGAAGGCGAACGCGAGGACGAACGCGAAGGTGAACGCGAAGGAGAACGCGAAGGCGAGCGGAAAGGCGAGGGGGAAGACGAGACTGAAAAAGAAAGCAAAGGCAAAGCGAAAGGGAAAGGGATACGGAAGGAGGAGATACCGTGAAACAAGCAATTTCACGTTCCTATGGGAAACCGAAACATACCGAGCATCGCTCGGTCACCTGGTACTTTTATTTAATATGCTTAAAAAATCATTAGTTTAAGTATCTATGAAACAATAAAATATATTTATTTTTTTCAGTGAATTATTGAATGTTGCCACTTTTTTCACCGATCTTTTGAATGTTGCTGAAATTTTCCAAATATCTCTGGTAGGTTACGTAAAGCGCACAACGTCTAATCTTCCGTTCAGAAATCAACTAACTATCTACAAACGAAGGAAATGTAATATATTGAAATTTAGGGAAGAGAACAGAGCAAAAAACCAGGTAAAAATTCTAGAACAGCCCTAGAAACACTAGAAAAACAGCCGAGTATTGTTTCCAAGGATTCAATGAAGCCAATTTTAGTCTCTCTAAAGTTTTAATCCACGATGACCAACACAGTCAATTTAGAAAAATTATAAAGCCTTATTATAGCAGATCCCACATTAATTGGCTGAGCAAATCTCATATTCTCTCTGTAGTAGAAAAAGAACTTCCTATTTTTGCAAAGAAGTGAAAATATTCTGTTAAACTACCATGCAAGATGTTGATGACTTAAGAAGGCACGTTTGTTAGGTAGCAACTTAATCGTTTCCGTACTTAAGATTATTATTTATTTTTAACCGCTATTTACCGAAGGTACGTGATCATTATCGTGTACCGTCCTGATATCTGATAACCTTCTGGAACAATTTTTAAGCGAGTAGGAAGTAGTTCATGAGTTTCATTGTCTGCGTTGATTACGTATCTCTTATAGCATAATTAATGAAATTAAGTGCGAGGTCTAATCACCGCATACACAACTTATCTTTTCTAATGCATGAAACGGGCACTTTCGTCAGGACTTTTACTGATTCTAGCGATGTTATATGATAATGATTGAGATTACAATGAAATACCATAAAATTTCATAATTAAGTTACATTAAGTGGTTTTGCATATTTAGTTTTGCTTTATAACTCGTCTGATTTGTTGTTGTTTGAATATTCGTCAGTAATGAGTTATGAAATCTACGAACAAAATTTATGTTCAATTAAATAGAAATAAGTTTTAAATGTTACTGTGTATTATTTATTTACTTTTTATTGAAGTAATTAACCAATAGTTACCTCAATTATGCTAAATAAATTCTATACTGGTAGAATGTTGAAATCATAAAGTTACCAGGTCCAGGAACATATATTTAATTTTCTTGTACATTTTATCTCAATTGTCAATCACTATTTTTTCATAATTTTAAATTTATTGATTTCAAATCCACAGTAGATGAGTTTTCTCTATACATTTTATTAATATACCTGGAACGGTATTACATAAAATTTTCTTAGAAAAATAGTTTTGAAATCCTTGTAACAAATACATAATTGGTGTCCCAAAGTACAGAAAGCTATTTTTTTATATAGACCTTGTACTTTACCAGATACATTTTTGTCATTGAGAAATATATCAGTATCATGGTTTCCGAGAAGAAATGGCCGTTACAAATGGTTATGCGGACGCATAAGTGATCCGATATATAATCCATTTTTCAGCATACTTGAAGAAGCACCAGAATTGTTTTCTACAAGCGTACAAATTTATTTGAGGGCGTTTCTCCAGTGTCTTCAATAATTAAGGGTCAACTAATAAATAATTGTTAAAATAATTGAAACAATTCGATTTGCAACTAATAAACTAATCATCTCATTTTATCAGCGTTGCCTCATGTGATAGCTAAACAGAATATTACCGGTTTTCCCTAAAACGTGAAATTATTTTTCTGTAGCCGTATGAAAACACGGGAATTGCTCCGTCAAATAAAATAAACTCAATTTGGAATCTATTTTTATAAAGTGTTCTAATTTCTTCAAATTTGTTTTAGTTAGTTTCTGCGGATAGGGATCGTAGAGGCAGTAAGATAACTTGTTTCGAATCTTTGGAAACAATATTTCGCTGTCATAGGAAAGTACTTGTTCACCATCGTTGTGTATATATTGCGTACTGCGTCGTTAATTTTTGGCTCTATCGACCTCACTATTCATAAAATTTCCCTATTTTGTATTCCTTTTATTTGTAGAAACCCAATTGAAATATGAACAGAAGATTAGGTGCTGCGCTTTTTGTGTACCTTCTGGCAGGTATTTGAGATATTTCTATTGTATTCTAAAAATCACTTAAAAAGTGGAGGCTTTTACATGTTTTGAACTAATATTTTATTATCTAAGCAGATAATTTTTAAACATAAACATGGTTTAGTGTAACAAGATACATTAATATCTTTAATGAATATTCACTATAAAAATCCTATTGCTTTTTCGTGAAACTTTTTAATGGACTTTTCAAAACTTGACACTTAGTCAGTAATTTTATATTATGTAAGAATTTGATAATTTTATATTATACATTAAATATAATACCAGTGAATATAGAAGCATAGGCGAAAGAGCGGGGTAGAAAGTGGTCAAAGGTGGTACCCTTTTACCGCTTTCTACCCCGCTCTTTGTGACGAAATATATTATCTCGTCATTTAATCAAACTGATAAGAAATAATTTGTATATCATTTTATACATAATCTGGACATCATTTTTATTCAAGGTGAGCTAAAATGACGATACTATTGTTCATTTTATAGAAAAAACTAATTTTTCGTACATGTTTTCCCATACTTGATATAATCTGTATTGATATATCTATTTGGATATATGAGTCGGTAATAGCTGAACTTGGCTCAATCATTATAAGAGCGATTGTCGCAAAGGTCGTAGCAAATTACTGTCGAACGGTTAGTATAGGGAGTAGCTGACTTATTGTTTTGATGATTTTATGATCGATGACGTAAACTCATTTTGTGTCTTTATCAAGACAGTTTGGTTGCGTCAGATAAACAATACGCATATCGATCAATTTGAGGGGGCACACTCACTCGGTCGCCTAAACGAACGAACGAAATACGAACTTATCTGATTCTTATCTTGATACTTATCTATTACTGATGCATTTTACTCATTTTCTGGAAACATGTTCGATGAAATTCACTTTCATTTTCACACACGCACGCACGCGCGCATACACACACGCATGCACGCACGCACGCAAGCACGCACGTACGTACGGATGCACGCACTCACGCATTCACGCACGCACGCACGCACACAAATTAAGTTGGTTTTCTGTTTTTTTATAGATTGTTTTTGTAATTTTAAATGAAAGTGTTGAAATAAGTAAGCAATATGGGTTCTGCCCTTTTTTCTAAAGTTCTTCAACATTTAAAAATACCTGTTGGGAATAAATAGAACTCGCACCATGAGGGTCCTATATGCATTCTGGCACTTATTAATATTTAAGGGTACACAATATTTAAATTAAGGTATTTGCAAATTAATTTTTTACTACTTAAATTTATTGCTCATAATTTCTTTCACAGACCTAAAAAAAGAAGTATAGTCAAAAAATTATAAGGTCTTTAAATGACCCCTTTTTAATTCTTTTATGCATATTGCAAAAAAGTTAGCTATTGCAGAATATGTGGGTTATTAAGTTGTATTACTATGCCAAATTTTACTTTTGAGGAAATCGGCTGTGAGTGAAGAAAAACTAGAATATATCGCCTATTATATCTTTCACAGGCGTAAAAACGTTATGCATATTTAAAAAAAATTACATTTAGAATCATTGCTATAATTTTCCTACAACCTAAGTGTGAGCTTTTAAAACACACATTTTTTTCCTAATTTTAAGTTGAGTAATTTCAGAAATAAGAGGTTGGGACATATTTTTAGTACATCTTCCCCCTTATTTTCAAAACTGCTCAATTTTAATTTATGAAAAAAAATAGAGACTCTTGTAACTAGCTGTTTACTTACAAAAAAAATATTTTTTCAAGGGTTTTATAAGTTTAACCTATGGAGACATGTGAGGGTTGATATGTTCAATTATTATACCAAATTTCAGGTTTTTTTGAAAGTGGTTTCTGAAAAAAAAGAGCTGTGTCTAACAAACGGATAGACAAGTCAGTAATCTTATAACAAATTTAAATTTTGAGGTAAGTAACACTAATTATGTCGCCGAGAAAAATCGCTAGAATTTTCCTTCAAGACTTGCATAGGCTTCTAAATCTATATATTGTTGAACAGTTTTGGAAACAAGGAGCGGGATAAATATTTTTTGCATATTTTCCTGTAAGTTTTTAAAGATATAATACTAAAAATTGTGAAAAAAAAAATTTCGAGACCGTTATAATTAGCCTCTTCAAAAAATATGCCACACGATACATGCAAATTTAAAAAAATCGAGCATATAATATACCCTTATGTGCGGGTTAATATATTTCATTACTGGGTTAATGTCAAGCGGTTTCCGACAAAAACGGCTGTGCTGGATAGATGGATAGGTACCTAGATGATTTTGTAAGGATTCTATTTTTCCTTTTGAGATAAAGAACTCTGAAAAAAGTTTTGAATTAAATTAAATGAAAATGTTGAAAGGAAAAAAAGGATGGGGTTTAACTTTTATGATTTTTAAGGTTCCGCAGTGAAATAGGGCGGCCTTATAATTTTCTCATCCCTTTCCAGCCTTACAGCTTCCTTATTCAGCCCTTTTTTAGTTTACCTACGTCCTTCGTAATGATTTTTTTGTATTTCTGATTTTTTTCGGTTTAAGAAATTTTTACAAAATTATTTCTAGTTCCCTATTTTAATTAATACAAAATGAATATTTCGACATTTCACAAATTTTTTTTTTAGTATTTGCATTATTAAACTTACCAGACATTTTTCATTTTGGAAAATGATGGAAGCAGCTTTTGTTAAATTTTAAGCCAAGTAGTAAATAAAATTTTCTACCGCAATATGAATGAATGATTGCCTTGAATGTCTCATTGATCATGTATGATAAACATCACTTCAAATTACATAGAGAATAAATATTTAGTAAGCTTAAAATATAATCGGATTTTTTATCAGATTTGAAATGCTTCTTAATGCTATTTTTAACTGTAAATGTGTTATTGAATATATTTGGTGTTAATTTTGTAGAAATTCATTATTCAGAATTAAATGAAACTACGTGATGTAGTTTTATTTCTACTTTCTTTAATTTCTTTAACCCCGACCTAGGTTTCGTTGTATTACAACATCTTCAGGTGGCAAAGATCTTTGCAAAGATCTTTGCTAATATTACATTTAATTGTGTAAATGTGTTAATTATCGGAGACTAAACTGAAAATACTAAGTGAAAAAATATGATTTTACATTCAATAAAATGAATGTCAATAAACTTTCTCTTATATACTGAAAATGAAAAAATATGGTAAATGAATAAATTGCTTTCAACCGGTTTATAATTGTGCATAAATAGTGGTTTTACGTTGGAATGTTCGTCGTTTTATGTTTGGTCGTTGTCCCCTCGGAGGACAATTGGCAGGGCATATTCATACGTAGAGCAAAATAATATTCCACTTTTTGTACCTTAGTGAAAAATTAATAACATCAACGTATTCCTTTTGTTATGCGTCCTTTCCATTGAAGGAGTAGACGGGCCTAGCAGAAGATATTCATTGAAATTTACATAATGGTTAGGGTTGTTAGCAAGAGAATATCGATTCTTTCGAAAAAAGTCGATCTAGACACAAGTTGTTATAGTACATATGCTATTGTAATTGCGAACTAAATCTTTCATTTGATAACATGATTGCTGACATTTTTTAACTAGTGTACGAATTCACCTATGGCTTTCATGTTTAAAGCACCCATTTTACTACGAAATTTCTTACATAAAGGTTTGATTATATCTGAAAAAATCAATCGTCGATTTAATTAACTATTTGGTTGCTTAGAACTATAGCCTTTTTTGCAAATATTTTAAAAGTGAGTCGAGGGAAGCTTTAAGAGACTGAAAGTCATTTGGCTCCATGACGAGATAACTGAAGAGCGAGCTTAAAGGAAAGATGACTAATGAAGTTATAATTAGTTTCCTTTTATTAATGGTGCACAGTGTAATGGCCTGCTGGCATCCGACCTCTTGATGTAACAATACTTATTTGAAACTTGAACGTATACTTTTATGATTAATAAATACCATCAATCATAAGGCGGCTTTGGATATATTCAACAGTTTTTTAAAGATTCTGTACATACTTATAAATTATTGTTTCGTGTCTAGTGTAACGGAGGATTTATTTGTTTGCACCGGAAAACTAGGAATTAATAAGTAAAATGTAATTTTTAAAACATTGTAATTATTGATAACATAGTTAGCTTAAAGGGCAAAAGAATTTTTAAAAACTTGTATTGAATTCGAAACCAATGACTAAAAGTTTTGAAAGATAAAAATGTGTCAAATTTGCGTAGTCGTTACTGGTTAAAATCATGAGCCCGACAAGGATTTGTTTGCTTTTATGAACGATAAATAAGATATGAATTGATAATAACTGTCCATTTTATTTATTAATTATATGTTTAATAATAACTGTACTTAAAATATCCAAAATTTTACATGTTGGAAAATGATGAGCCACTAAGGGAAAAGGATATGAATAGAGCAATAACAGCGCGAGCGTAGTTAAGAAAAGTATGTAGTAACAAAGTAAATAATTTCTTAAAATATTTAGAAGAATACATCGGTAAACGGAAATACAGATGGTATGTTTCTGGTGTTTAGTTTCTACGGAATCCTGTAACGCAAGTAAGTAGTGACGGCATAGAAAAAGGACATTTCTAAAAAGATCAGATTAGGGAAAGAATATATTTAAAAATAAAGATTATGGTTTTCTAAAACAGGATATATACCCTGTTCTGTATTTATTGCTTAAAGTATTATAAATTAGTCAAATATTAAGAAGAATACATCGACCATGAATCTTTACTGATTTGATCCCTGATTTGAACTCAGTTCCGTCTCATTATTAAAACTTGTTAATTTTTTAAACAAAATTGTTGGTAAGATGTTGGCGCGTATCTTCGTAAAAGTAAAGAAAAAATAACGAATTGTTGAAGATGTTATATTATTTATTATATTGTTTAAGTATATTGTTCTGAAAAATTTACCAATGACTGACTAAACTAAAGCTAATGGTAGACAAATGATAATAGGACTCTTTTCTGAGGATAGCGGTAGCAGGTTTTAGAAAGAAATATTTTATTGCTTATCATTTTGCTTGGATTTAATGAGATCTATTGAAACGCCTATGTTTGAAGTTCTTAACACATCTGCTTAAAATTCGCATTTTGGGAATAATTTGTAGAATTGAGTAATAATCAGTATGTCCATAAATTTGTAAATTATCGGCACGCATGTGATAATTTAAATTAAAATTTTTACACTAAATCAAAAAAAAAAGAACAAACATATTACTTTATTGCCAATTTCATCTCATGAAGCGGAACATATACGACACACAAAATTATTGATTATATTTATATATATATATATATATATATATATATATATATATTTATATATATACACATAAAAATCTTGGGCTGACTTACAAGTTTATAAACGATACTCGCTATCATAAAAAAAAAATTTAAATCTACATGTCCTCAAAAAATCAAATTACAATTACGCGCCATATTTTTCTATGAATTGCAAATATCTATTTCTTTATTCTATAAGTAAGAGTTTTGATCTCTGACCATGAGTGATAATCAGATTGGCCAAAATCGGGTTCATAGGATGGCATTGGCAAAATAGCAATTTACTGCCAGCAAAACACGATTTAATTGTTGGATTAGAAAAAGTAAACGCATTTGGTATTTGACTAGCAGTTAAGTATTACCTTTCCGGTATTCGGTTCAGGTTTGGGTAATGGAATTCGTGTCTATACTTTATTAAATCATCGGCATTTGCGTGAGTGATTAACATATGCAATTAATTCACTTTTGATCACCAGCTACTAATAGCTTCAGTCGATCTAAGATACATCTTAATATTATTAATTTTTGACGAATGCCACAGGTTAGTGAGGGACCGTAGTGTCATTAGTGTGAGAAGCTACGTAATGCAATTACCGACCCGCCTGACGACGATTATAAACAAGCGCAGTACACTAAATAAACAACATTATCGCTCCTGCAGCCATTCCCACGAATTTGAACCACACACATAGGAAACTAGGCGATAATCTTAATGTAAATATATAATAAATTGAATGTAAACAAAAAGATAATCATATTGTATAAAAAGGCCTGCGAGCCACACCTATTTGTTCAATTATTACATAGAGCTTGTGGCATTCTAACGTTAGCTCCTTAAGAAACATATGTTATAGAAACATTTTTGGCTTTAAATGAATTATTTTTTTTATCATCTTGTGATTGAATTTAATTTTAACTGGTGCATAACGTGGGACAGGGATCCGAAAAGACCACTCTCGTAAACGATACCTTTGTCTGAATCCACACGTCTACAAATCGAGTGAAGTGAAGACTTCTCCCTGCAAGCGAGCATCGGCCCATTACACGGTGCCTACGCAGCAGCCTAGAAGCCGTCGAGGGCCAACAAGTATAATATCGACTGAAAGACATCTCGATGAAGTACATACTCCTCATACTGACAGCACAATTGTAAGTACTTGATCATATACATATTATCTTTAATATTTTACATTGAATATTTGTAAAAATTATATTGAAAAAATGTCCACTGAAGCCAAACATATTCCCATTCCCTTGTTTGATGGTAAAGGAAGTGAACGTGCTCTGACAGGTTTTATTCGAATAATGGAATGTTTCTTAGCAGGCTTAGGTAGGTGAAAGAACGCAAAATAATATAATAATTTCTAAATTAGTCAAAGAAGATCTATAAACCGTATTAGTCGAGAGGAGCGAATTAAAATCGAAAATTTTTAAAGAAATTTTAACTAAGAGATTCGGGCTTTACAAGATCCGAGTCGAAGATCTCATTGGAGAGATCTGAAATTTAAAATTTAAAGATGATAGATTGGTAATTCTCATACACGACTCTATTAAAATACATCTATATAAAATAAATTTTCAATATCTTTAGAATACGACTATATCGCGATGGATTTACAAAATTAAAAAGCAGGGCCAAACCCGTAAACATCACCCAAACAACCAACATAGTCACAATACGAACCCGCCAAACAAAATAATCCAACCCTCGCAACAAAATAATTTTACACCGCGTTACCCATTTAAACCCCTAATTAATCCCAATCATCAACCCATCAGTTTCATCGCAATCCCGCGGCAAAGTCATAATTATCCACCATTACCTTTTTCTCAAAAATTGAGACAAAGTCATAAAAAAGTCATACCTTCACCAAAAACTGAGACAAGCCCAACAAAATACGGACGTGACCATGCGCACCGCGCCACTCCAAAGAATATTTAATAGAAAAGGACGATTCTGAAAAAAGGAACGGAAGATTATAGCGAACTGAAATAAGAACGAATATTTTTGATTAAACATTCGAACTGAAATACCGAAATAGTATTAAATCAAATTAATAATTGTCATCTGCCATACATTACATTACACGATAACAAACGAATGTTAAGACACTGGAAGAGCTAGATCATTCATACAACCTCAGTTAGCTAAGCGTTACATGAAAGAAGGAGTAGCCGATTATTCCAATGAAAATGTTTTAGTCTGAACCGCGCATAAAATAACTAAACACGAAGGAAAAATAACCCTACCGCCCTTTGACAATGTTTTTGGAGCAGACACTATACCATTAAAATTTTAAATTTTTGACTTTTCGGATAAATACGATTACTTACTCGGTTGTAACGCTATGTCCAAACTTAATTTAATAATAAGCCCACTACAAAATGTACCCCTAACATCTAATGACGACCTAATCCCTGTGTATCATATGAAACATAATATATAAACATTGAACGACATATTAAATCAGCATAATGACACATTCGCTGACACCGTACACGAAACAAGATTCAATAAAGTACAACACCGCATCATGTTGTTAAAGCGCTATCCAATTTATCAGATACCAAATCGACTTCCGGAATTGCAAAAAATCGAAGTACCTAAACAGGTAAAAGAAATGTTATAAAACGGAATAATAGAGCTATCAGGTTCACCCTGGTCGAGCTCCGCGCATTTAGTTGCAAAACATATAGAAGAAGGACAACCCCCTAAATGGCGTTTAATAATAGATTATAGAAAATTAAATGAACAAACAAGTGACGATAAATTCCCGTTGCCAAATATCGAGGATATATTCTCGAATTTAAACGTTTCGAAATATTTTACCACTTTAGATTTGACCGCCAGATACCACCAAATATAAATACACTCGGATAGTATTGAATTAACCCCATTTTCAACCCATAACGGATACTACGAATTTACTTGTACATCCTTTGGTCTTAAAATAGTCCCCGCTACCTTCCATAATGAATAAGGTTCTCAGACCGCATCTAGAAGCTGCCCATTGTTCAGTGTATCTAGACGATGTTAAAATATATGCCTCGAACGAGTTAGAATATAATACGCGACTAAAAGCTGTACTAGAGATATAAGATCAGTATAATTTAAAAGTCAAAATGTCTAAATGCAATTTGTTTCAAACTTCGGTAAGATTCTTAGGTCACATACTAATAGAAAAAGTTCTTAGACCATTTCCAGAGAAAATTAAAGCTGTCCAGAATTTCCCTAAACCTAAAACGTTAAAAAAAATAAAGTATTTTCTAGGCGTGGCATCTTATTACCGTAAATTTATGCCAGATCTGTTTAAAATAGTTAAACTCATAACAGAACTTGCAAAAAAAGGAATTAAGGTAAAGCATGATGCACGGTTCGATGAAGTATTCGATCGTACCATACAATTAATTACGAACCCACCGGTACTTGCATATCCACATTTTAATAAAACGTTCACAGTAACATTTGATGCTAGTGACATAGCTCCCGGAGCAATCTTATTGCAAAATGATAGTCGATATTTTATACTGGAAACCGATCACCAACCCTTGATATAGATAACTAAACTAAACAAATCTAACTCCAAACTAACCATATGGAGTCTAAAAATATAAAAGCGTGACTACGAAATAAAACATAAAAAGGAAAGAACAATTATGTAGCTGACGCATTATCGCGTATAGCATTACAACACAATTCAGGTATGGCTACCGTGCAAAGTAATGCCGATGATTCTTAATAAAACATGAACACTCGCGCTCAGGATGACCCGTATATACTTAGAAGCTGGACCTTACGAAGTTATAATAATTAAAAAACCACGAAGATTGTGTGATTATCACGTAAAGTAAGACACCAATAGACTTCAAGAGTTTTATTATTGAAAATATTGGAGGGGAACGGTACGCAATAATAGCCCCTCAACAGTTAGGTGAACAAACATCAGAAATTTATAGAAAAAACTTTAACAAACAACTATTAGAAAATATATAGTTTAAATCTCTACGAATAGAATAAATAGAACAAAAAGAGATATTGAAAATCATTCGCGAAACCCACTAAAAAACCACTAATCAATGAAATTAATAAAAAATACTAAATAGACAACATTTTCAGTAAACTACCTTTAAAAACTGGATTACTGCAATTCTTTTTGTCAACAATAAAATTGCTTGATTTGTTGCTAGTTAAACTTTTGTTCATTATTTGTGCCCAATATTTCATCTTTATTTAATATTTTAACACATCAGTCATTTATCAATTTCAACACATCAGAACATTTATTTTCATGTCGGGTTTTTGCAGATATCTTACTCGTATTATAAATTTTTTTTTAAATCGTCTTGTGTTAGTCATAAATTATAAACAAATATTAAATAATAACAATATTGAGAAGACAAAAAAATAATTCAAACGATATGAAGGCGTTTTCAGCGAGAATATACTATTGGGTGTCGTATTAGGTGTATCAGTTTTATACATAAATTAAAATTAAAAAGTACGACAAGAAATTAGTAACAGGTTTTAAGATATAATTAATGAAAGAGGTTTTAATACGACTATATAGTTTCGGAATTTGCTATCCTCGTAAGCATTTTATATTTGTTCGTTAAGTGAACGGCGTCAATTGATTGAGAACTTTGGTGGTTGTCGATTAATCATTGTAGATGATAGTCAATTAATATGTAATGTTACGCCCAAACGTATGCTGTGTTTCATACCCTAAGGTTCAGAGATATAATATTTTAGAACTCATACCTTTGGCACTGGTCTAACATTTCATTGGCAATGCATAATAAACTTAGTATCCATTGATAGTAAACGATATTGACTCATGGAAACTTGTTTATTATATTGAAGTATTGTCTACACGAGTACTTCAATAGACACCGCTGATTAAGAAAACAATGTAAGTGCTTTTGTTAAGAGAACAATGATTGAATAGTTAGTTCAAGACAAACAATTTAATCATTGATGCGATAAAAGTACAAAGCTGTGCTGTGTGAAGGCAAAGTAGCATATATATCGTCATATGTTAATTGGTTGTAGTAATTTTTAAATTTCTATACAGTTGTCTTGACGGGTAATATTTCATTGATTATTTTTAAAATTGAAATTTGATTAGATTATTTTATAGAAAATTGTACGTGATGATTTCTTGGTCTACCAACGTAGCACGAATGTGGTTAAGTCTATAATATTAAATTATAATTGATTGGTTTGAATAGCGCTATGTTTAATAATATATTTGTGATATTGAATATATTTGGCGTTAATTTTGTAGAAATTCATTATTCACAATTAAATGAAACAACGTGATGTAGTATTATTTATACTATCTTTAATTTCTTTACCACGACCTAGGTTTCGTTGTATTACAACATCTTCAGGTGGGATATTAGCAAAGATCTTTGCTCCCACCTGAAGATGTTGTAATACAACGAAACCTAGGTCGTGGTAAAGAAATTAAAGATAGTAGAAATAATACTACATCACGTAGTTTCATTTAATTGTGAATATATTTGTGTTTATTATTATGAAGATCATTAGGGAGATTTCAGTACTAATTTCAAGTATTTCACTTGGTGGTACATTACTGTAAATTTTTCAATATTTTGCAGTCCCAAAACACGTGGAAGAATAAAATTTAATTTTTTAAGCTCCCTGCATGTGCGACCATGAAGATTAATATTTTTTACATATAGAGGTACTGTAAGACAATGCATTTTTATATTAATAAGCAAGATGGGACCGTTAAGGTAAAAAATTGGTTAAAATCGGGCAAACCTTTTGTAAATCATTTTAGATGGCAGTTGTATCTTTCTCTTAAACTTTTCTCATAAGAAGGAAATTATAATTAATACCAAGAAAATTATATTACTCGATAAGTAACTAAACAATAGCTTGAACTTTAACAATAGTACATATAATAATAATTAATGGTATATTCTATGATATAATATGTGCTTTCTCTATTTTTAATTTGGGTTAAGATTTAATGTTAAAATAAGTGAGTAGTAAATAATAATTACAGATTTCCTTTTTGTCTCAATTGGAATCATAAAAGAAAATGTTGTTTAGCCAATTGATACAATATTGATGTTGTTTAAAATATGTAAGTAATAAATAAAAATATTGTAATAATGACAATTATAAGAAGAATAACTTCAAAGAAAATTCAGTAAAAGTGATTCGTTATTAGCCGGACTGCTAAATCACAACTTACTTTAAAATTTATTTAAATTATTTACTTAATTTTTAAAGATAGACTATTTTTTCATGGCAGCAAGTTTTGTCTTGATTTATAATTCTATTAACAAGAAATATACATCGATTGCAGAGTTTTTTTGTAATTCAGACAAATTTATTGTTACTTCTATATTTTTCTGTTCGTAGGTTATTGAACTTTTAGCTGCAAACGATTAAAACAAAAGTTGCCATGGGTCCAAGAATGGTTGGTATATTTACATGTCTATCTATAGTATTCATGTCTTGCCAAATTATTGGGCGGAGTATGTAAGAAAATAGTTCTCTTGAAAGATAATAATTAAGAGAAATATTTTTTTTCATTTGAATTCGTTTAGAAATTGTTCAGTTATTTATTTATGTTATTTGTTTATATATTTTTGGTCTGGCAATGACTGATCTCTGAAGGTTTACTTTAATCGACTACATATGAGGTAACTCAAAATTGAACTCCATCGTTTCTATGTGATGAAAATACTAATAAACCTAAAGCATAAAGATTCGCAGACAGGCAAACGCCAATTCTAATAGGTATTATATTTATCATGACACAAATCAATCACTATTTGTAAATAAATATGTTTTATTAATTGAGTGCTATATATGTATACTAGCGTGACCCGTGCGAAGTCTTCGCATTATATCGATTTGCGTGGTAGATTATAAATATTTACACATGAGAAAATGAACTCACAGCTGTCATATTAGTTACAACAGAGTGTTTAGAGTCAATTTAATAAATCAAAATTGATTGCAGGTATTCAATTCGTTTCTAATTTTGCATACTGCTTATTACGTTTTTATTCCATTATGAAGCTCAGATGATAGATCAAACAAATATTTTACTAAAATTGACATATAGAGGCGCGAGTATCAAAAGCATTGAGCTAAAGCGCCACTTTATTTATATGTGAGTGGATTTGAAATTAAACAAAAATTTTACCGACCGTCAATTATATTGACGTTGAGCCGTTAGATGGCAGTATTGCTGTTTTGTGTATATAATTTTAATAATTAATTAGTTTGCAAAAACAATAGCAATAATAAATTTTTTAGTTGTGGATGCCGGTAGAGCAAGCCATTATCTATAAAATGATATATAATTTATATGGATTAGTTGTGAGGTTTTTTCTAAAAAGGGAGAGTAACATCTTAACCTTAGCGTATTAATATATATGATGATGATGATGATGATATACAGTCATACACTATGTCAAATATATTTATTTTAGAGATACTTACAAAATTTCCTTAGAGATTACAATCTTTAATGAACTATCTATAGCTTTAGTGTTTAAAAAAAATTTGTAGACTCTCTTCGTGGACAGAGTTTCAGATAATTGTGCACAGATAATTAATTCACATGAAGTATGTGGATAAAGCAATTAGATTACCGTGGTGAAACAAATGGAAAAAACAACGGAGAAAGAATGAGTTCGATGTAAAAGAAAGATATGATATGAGAATGAGTGTAATGTAAAAGTAATATATAAATGGCGTGGCATGATCTTTGATTGTACTGTTTACATTTTGCTCATACGACACACGTAAATTAAAAATATAATTAATGTACTTTATAGTCTCATCAAAAATTTCCAAATAAATATTTTTGGGTATTAATTATTGAAATATGCAAAGTATTATGCTTTATCACCATGAAAAATTGCAAGTCCTTACCTCAAACGGTTTCCTAGAAAAACGCCTGTGATAGAGAAACAGGTGGGCGGATATGTGGGCAATCTTATAAAAGTCAATCTTTTTCTTTTGAAGATTTTTCCTTTTGGAACTCTAAAAATAAAATTTTTTCAAACGTATCTAATTTGCTCAGACTGAATAAATTATAATTATTGCCATAGTGTATTTATAGAAATCGACTGCGTTTATTAAATGTTTAATTTTTGGTTGATTTAAAAATCAACAGAGGATTTGAAATCCGTATTTAAATAAATTGCGATTTTAACGAATAGAAAACATTATCAAAATAAAATATTTTTAACATGCATGCTGTTAATATTTAATGTTATTATATTGTATTTTTCGAGTAGCATCGAGAAAATAATTAAATTTTTTTTTTCAAATTCTTGTTCGCTTATGTACTTCTGTTTATTATTTAAAATCGCAAAATTTATTTACAATATATAATAAGGACTACGATAGTCATCTGGTCTGTGCATGAAGTAACATAATTATATATTCGGGTTGGTGGAAATATTAAATAAGTTTAATATTTTTTATACCAAAAAGTGTTTTATCCGCATTTGATTCTTTTAGATTCTATAATGGGCATATCTCGATGTAATTCTCTTCAACTCCGACGGGAATTGCTTTTTTGATCGTGCATTTTTTTAAATTATTGAATAATTATGTTGAAAACCTTTCAGTCTTGGGTTTAGTAACATTTTATACTCCCGACTTGCGTTAGAAGAAGGAGTCATAGTTTATGATATCTGCCTAGAGAGCGTACGAGTATCCATCAACGTTCACCTATTTGTCATACATTTGCCTTTATTCATGTGGTATAGCAGGAGGCCTTGATTGATATTTTTTGGATTGATATTTTTTTTCTTCGTTTATCGCTTTAAGAATGCGATTATGAAGTTGTTTGGTAGTTCATGTTTGATGCTAGTTAGTCTATGTTTCATTTTAATTAATGTGTTTTTTTGCTTTTTTTTCTATTATAATTAGTGTTTATGTTATTGTGTACTGTTAACTATTGAACTATAGCATGTGCACATGTCCAACGCATTGGGACAACCGGTAAGTTAGATATGAGATTTTTGGACGAATAAATAAAAGTGTGGTGCTTTTATGATGATTTTTTTACTTTCCAAATTGTTTTGTCTAGTCATTGATTTAAATCAAGCAAATGCCCTAAACAATTTTAAGACTGTGTCAAACGATATAACTAGTAACTATGATCTGACAATATTAAATGTGCCATACGATGCATTAGAAAACTCGAGTGGGTTTGTAAAATGTTTGGGTGCTTTGGGAAAGTTTCATAAGTGTTATTGGAGAATTTATTATTGACAACTTAATTCAACTTGGACTTTGTACTGAAGTGATCACAAATTAAGCTGGTAAGTACGTACATTACTTATTTTTTACATAATTAACGCAATAGATGTGATGCATGAAAAATTCCCTGGATGTTTGTTTATCTTAAGTAAGACCTTTTTAAGCCAATAGCAAATGAGCAATTATCTGTAAACATCAATGTATTAATATATATTTTTAAACACAAACTCTGCACATTCATTAATTTTTGACACCCTCAACACTTGACAACCATTATTCGTGTACAAGATTTACAGCTATGGCCCCACACTGCCTCAGTCATTTTTTATGTTTAATATAATATATTAATTATATAATTTAATGAAAATAAAATAATTATTTGCACAACACATATCGTTTTTAGTAAGATTAATACACGGTGTTCGTTGAAATACTTGTGCAAAATATGGCACAAGTATTTATGTAAGTATTAATATTCAGTTATCTGAATGTTGTCTTTTCAGAGTCATAGGAGTTTTATAAAATTAAACTATTTTAATAGTGGTCTATTAAGGTAATGGCTAAAGCTTGGCATGTCAGTAAATTGTGAGTAATTAAAATAATGCCAGTACCAATCTCACTTGTCGTTTTGTATCTAACAAGTAATCACAAAAGTGTGGGTTCTAATCTCACTTGACATTTTGAATCTAACACTAAGAAAATCCGTTGTATTTTATTTAAACTCTCTGGCCATATCTCCTCAGCAGATCTGGTACCGTAACTATCGTGAACCATGATACAGGGCTAGTTTATGCAGGATGTTTGGTTAGTAGAGGGTTTTTCATTTATTTTATAAGTGTTGTTGAAAATTATCGCGTTGCTAATTATTAATATTTTAATTCATAATTAGGCAACCAATAATTACTACGATTATGGAATAAGAATTTGGCTGCTTTTAAATGGGGGCGTGCTGTTACTAATAAAAAGAAAAGAAATGGAATATAAATAACTAACGTCGATACAATATATTATTTTAATTATACTGATAATACAATTTTGCAAAAATGTAGAAGTTTGATTATTCGTTAAGCAAATGCTGCCTAACACTATTGCTCTAAAGTGCATCCGTTTGATTTTCTTCAATTGGTCGAAAGCTAAGTTAAATACAAAGTATTAACGAAGAAAGTAAACTACAAACATTAAAAAGCATAATGTATTAGTCTTAATACCATAGTACGAAACGTATTAAGTTATGACAATTGAAACTCATTATGTGTATAATAATAAACAATAAAAGAAGTGTTTCCATTAACAGTATGTTTCGATCTCTGTCGTTTTCTTTAATAAAGATAGTAACTGTTTTTTATTAATTAATTTTTTTAATTCTTTAATTTATTTGTTCAATTAATTGATGTCATATTAAAATAAATATTCGACTGGTACTCTGCAGCTGATAGTGTTATAATTGAGTATGAAGTATTTAATGATATTGTCGATAAATAAAAAATATTCTCCACTTATCGCAAACAGATTAACAAGAAACTGTAAAGTCCGATGGTTTTATCGCTAATAAATAATGTGACCATTATCAATATTAATATAAAATGTGAGAAAATTTGGTTAGATCTAATTCTATATTAAAGAAATCGAAAAGATTTCCTAACAGTAAATGAAACATTTTGAAAGTATGATAATAGATTTAGCATCGGAGGAGGACATTTTTTTAGTCCGGTAAAAGCAAAATTAGTCATTTAACATTTAGTTGCCGGTGATAATATTGAAAGATGAAATTAATGTTACGAAATATAAAGTGAAAAAGACACCTCTCCACTTTGATGGAACAAATGTATTATATATTTTGCATACATCATACGTAGCCCAGATTTTATTTACTTCTGAGAAGCGTTGCTGATCATCATTTATTTACGTAAAATTTGTAATGTGTCCGTATTTAGCATATCATATATTATATAGCCCAATTAATAACCCAATTAATGTATTTTTTTCGAATAGATGCAAAGAACACCGTTTTAAATGATATTTAGCGCGAAAACTGCAGTTTTGGATGTATATTATAGCACACTTTCACAGAATATTTATAAACAAATATAACAATTTTGCTAAAATATGTAAATTGATTAATCTATCTAATAACAAAAATTTAATTTTGGTTACTAGACAGATAAAACTTCTTCAGAACAATGTTTGTTTTAATTAGAGACGATTTAAAATATTTCGCCACCCATTAAGATAAATTGCTGTTTTAACCATCTATTTTAGTGAATGTCGATGCTGGTGATAATTTATTTAATCCATCCTTTTAGTTTTAAATTTGCTTAAAAAATTCGATATATTTTTTATTTGAAGAAAATGTAACTTGAAGAAATTTTTTGTGTTTAAAAATTATGTTCTGATTTATTTTTTAATTCTGTAATTACTGGTTTAAAATTGCGAATGTAATATGCAGGAATATCAGTTTAAAATTATATCAATTATAAGGGACCCTTACTCAAGATGCACCTGTGTCCTGATCCTAAAGGATACGGTTTTCTCTATTCGACAAAATTTTAGCCATAATTCTTTGAATGTTAAGCATTGAAAAAAGTGTAATAATTTTTGAACAAATTGTAATGATTAAATGTAATTTGATTTTACGTTTTATTATTACTGATACAAAAGTCATATATCCGACGATTATTATTATTAATTATTGTTGCTTAATCTAAAATCATGCGTAACTAGGAACTATCGCCTGGAATCTTTTTCCATTCATTAACAAATAATTTTAATACACTAGAAATTACTGAAAGGTTCGGCATCTAGTGGTTTATATGGTTATTGTTGTTGTTGCTATGGTTATGGAGCGTTTGTCAGCTCTTTTTTACGCTCTTTTATCATACTCGATTGTGTCTTTTATTTCAACGCTTCGTTTTCCATCACTGGTTGTTGTTTCCAATTTGATGATTTGTGGAAAGTGCAATACCACAAAAAGGGAAACCGTTATTAAATTTTTTTTCAGAGACTAAATCTAATATTTAATTTCAGCAGAAAGATACGCTTAAAATAGCACTTAGATTTAATTTGTTAATTTTTTGTCTTAATTACGTGTTAAAAGGTTTGATTTTTTCAATCCTGGCGTTAGCTTGTCGTTCTTAAATACTTTGACTTTCTCAATATAAACGTGTTGTTTAATATTATTTCGTGAACGCGAAATTAATATTTAATCGAAATTTTGTCATGTTGTTTCTAATAAATTGATTGATACCACTATACAAAATATACAAATGTGCTTGTACTAATGTGACAAAAATTTGCTTCTGGATTTTTTAATCTTGCAATTTTTCTATTATTAACAACATCTTTGAATCTTCTTAAGGAATTCTACATACATCATTGACTTATTTGATACCCACGTTGATATCAATAATTAGTGAGTTCAAAGGGAATTAGTGTTACATTTAAAAAATAATGCAGGGAAGGATGGCTGCAAATTCTGTAAGTCAGCTCACACCAATTGGGATATAAGACAGAATTGTTGAGTATTGTATAACCGTGTTTCATGTGGAATTTCATTATTTAACACGATTTTTAAGTTATTTCTGATATTTTATAATTCTTAATATTGATAATTCTTAAAATTGATTTTTTATTTAAACACACATTTCTGTTTTAAGTGGGAAGCTTATATTCACAAAAGAAACAGAATATATCCTATGTAAATATTTTAAATTCGAATGTTATATGCCTTTCTTTTAACATTAAATACATTCCATAGTATTTTTTGTGATAACATGTTTATACAACAAAAAAAACATATATTTCACAGGTACAAGCAAGGTGATAGATTTCTGTTTATTAAAAAAAATTATAATGAGAATTAGAGAACATGGATGAACTTTTATTTTACCTATTATACCTTACATATTTGAGAAATGCTAGGAGTATTTGCCAGACCCAATAATAAGATAATATTTTAAGGAAAGGTTGTCTGAATACACGTTTTTCAATCTAACACAAAATTGATTTTGAAGCTGTTTAAGACGCCATAAAATATATATACTTTGATATTGCGAACATCTAAAACTGTCGTAAATATGGCACAGCTGATCGTATCGACATTGCTGTTAGTTTTCTTCTAAATATATATTATTGAAGGCTTATTTACAGATCTATTTTCATTCAGTGATTCGTACATTGAAAATATCATAATATTTTTTCTTATTTCCGAAAAAATCTATACAATTTATTCCTTTTAAAAAACGAATATTGCATTATTCCTTCTCCTATATTTTATTTATATTGAACAGATGGATATTTTTAGATTAATTTTATATCACATTCAATATAATTTTGTCAATCATTCTTCAGACACTTGTCCACAATTCACTATACCACAATTCGTCAACTTAATGTTGACGAATTGTGGTATAGATATTTATATTTTGAATTGAGGTGATAATATGAACTGATAGTTTAACAATAGTCTATTTTTGTATATGTTGTGTGTCGTGGCATTTATAGTATAAAATGTGTTTAAATCATATTGTTATACCATTTTATTCACTTATTATCTTTGAGTTTTAAAAGTTCACATCTAGGAAAGTAATATCTGCTGGGAATCAAATGTGTAAACTCAATGAATTAATCAAATAGTGTACAATCAAATGTGTATACTCTTTGATTGATTCATTGCGTTTAATTTTAAGTGTTATTTTACTAGGGTAGCTTTAGATCTTATCACGTGGTCGTAATATCAGGAAAAGATTACTTAACAATGTGAACAAGGACGATGAAATCTAAAGCATTTCAAGCTGTATTTTTATCAGTAAATATAATGGGAATTACACGATTACGTTTCGTTACATCAGTCAAGAAATATAAGTAACTAAAAAGAAAAATTCAACCTATCTTTCTTTAACGGAAATATTCCTGTTAGTATTTTTGTTGTTAAAACCCGATATAACATTATCAGATTCATCTACTAAGGCATAATTCATTTATATGTCGTCATCACCCGTTTTCTATAGCAGTTTTGAATTGATGTTAAAATCATCTTAAAACTCATTATATTTCTGATATTTTCATAATAAATATCAGAAATATAATGAGTTTTGAGTTCATAATCAAATAATAAGTCAATAATTGTAAAAGGCAAGAAAATATAACAAAATTTTGGTGGGTTTTCATTGCATGAAGTACGATCATAAAGACAGCGTTATTAGATTAAACTAATTTACTGAATAATAGATAAATTAGAAACATTAGAAAAGCATCATAATATATTAATATAAATTAGTCTCACATAATCTGAGAGTTATTTTATTAATAAACTTTATTTATTCAAGCATTGTTGGTGGTTTCCGGTATAATAAGATCTTTGAGAAAGAGTTGTAAATTAAATGTGATATATAAGCTGACTACCCATAAGCATGTCAATATTTCGCACACATGCTACAATCATATTGTTTCCATCGCACTCTATTAACCTTAAAATTTTAAATAAACCTTTTTCAAATCGTTCAGGTCAAATTATAATATGTGTCAAAAACTTAAATTAGATCAAAAGACTTATAAATATAAATTAAATTAATCATTTGTTAACGGAGATGATACTATCCCTTAAAAATCATTTCAAATTGAGCTTCCAAAATTATCTAATTTATTTAGTTAGCTAACATTGTGAAAAATACTACTCAGTAGTATATATGAATGAAATTTATCTTTTAACTAGGCTCGAAAAGTATGCCTAACAATATATATAAAACTTGCAAACTGTTTTGAAATATGTTTCAAAAATCATAGTACGAAAATAAACGCTAATTAAATTTTTAATAACCTTACCGTTTTATTAATACTTCTATTATTTAACGTCACACAAAGATTAGTAAAATATAATTTAAAATATTTCCATTCTGCAGGGAAATACAGTTTTATAAATTGAAATTTGGCCACTAGTACAGAACCACAGGTGAGCGATTAAATCAGTCACCGTTAATATTTCAAAAGGTCGTTTCAAACACTTTTAGAATAAAGAATTGTACAGTATGTATTTTTTCACCAGATCATGAAATAATATCGACCTTTGCAATAGAAAATGAAGATGATATGATTAGTCATAAAAACCAAAGTATTACGGCTAATTGGCGGTAAACCTTATTATGTACAAAATAAAAAAAAACGGAATAGAAGTAATTATTTACTTAAAAATGGGTCTGAAAATTATAGGCAATTTTGCCATTATAATCAAATTGGAATTTCTGATCGCTTTTTGAAATACGAACATCACAATAAAATTATTAATTTAATTAGGGTTCAGTTAAAAGCAGTTATTAGACTACGAACCTCGACTTCAAGTATTTTAATTACATTGTTTACATCCAGCCAATTAAATTGAATATCCAATGACTCGTTACTTGCGAAAATTTATCTTTGTTATTATATTTTGAGAAAAAATTTAAAAGAAATCTCTCAAATTCGATGATTTCTAATAATTTCTATTCTTTTATTAAACAATTATTGTATTCTGTAACATTAAACGAGTAAATTTAATTTGTTCTGTTCAAGAACACGTTAACTAAGGTCGTTAGAATAAAATTGCTCACGGAAAACAAAGGAGTTTTCCAAATCAATGAAGTTATGTCTGTAAAACAGAGAAATTGTGACAATTTTTGATGCTGAATACAGCTCTATCTCTGAATTTTTTACATATCGTGTACCATTATAATTTTAATTCATTTAATTTTTTTTTTATTTAATAAAATTGTCATATCACTGCACAGGCATTATCTCATGTAGTAGTCGAATAGAATATTCCCACTTTTCTCAGAGAATGAAATTATTTTTATATGATAGTATACGAATATGAGAGCCGCTGTGATTTTCTTCTCTATTTTAACTTGTTGATGAAGAATTTTTATTTTTTCTAGAACGTGATGAGGATAATCTCGCTTTATAGAGTAGATAGTGCTATTTAGAGCCCCTTTTTGTTTCATAATGTTGATTATATTGCCCAGAGTGGTGAATGTCACTGTGATTGTTTTAGGTTTATCGGATTTTTTGCCTATTCTTCTGGCTTCTTGTAAGTCGCCGCCATTTGATTTTAATGAAAAATATTTGTTAATAAAAGAACTTTCATCATCTTGAATACCAAAATATACAATATTTCTCTGCTTTTTTGTGTTTTTCCAAAATTTTTCATCTTTGTTACTGAATTTTAATTTTTTCTTCGAGCTTTTCCTGGTTTTCTTTCCAACTTCAAAATTTGTTATCCAATATTTTGTTTATATTTTCTGTTACTTTCTCAGTTACATTTTCCGGCACTCTTGGCTATAACCGTTTTTTGTTCATCTAAGTCCTTTTGAATCTTGTGGAGTATAGCCATAATCACCTTCACATTTAAGAAAAGAAAAGTTACTTAGTAATTTTTTGGTCATCTAGGTCGCGTCTCGATGCCGAATGACGTTAAAGTGTAGCTATGGTAATATCTGACGTAAATAATGATTCGTTTAGCCCTCTAGTGGTGAGAAGTGGAACTACCAATGTATGTCTACTGCAATCTTCGTAAGTTATTGCAGTAGACATACGTCTTCGCTTATTATGGTATACATAGAAAATATGATCTGATAGTTCAACAATAGGTTCTACTTTCGTGTATGTTGTGTGTCATAGCATTTATAATATAAAAAACGTCGGCATTTATCATATGTTTAAATCGCATTTTTATACCATTTTAATAATTTATTATTATAAAGTTTTAAAAGTTCACATGCAGGAAAATAAGGTTTGCTGCGAATCAAATGTATATCATGAAATGTGTAAACTAACTGAATGAATTAATCAAATAGCGTACAATCGAACGTGTACACTGTTTGATTAATTCTTTGAGTTTATTTTAAGTATCATTGTAATAGGATAGCTTTAGATCTTGTTAAGTGGTCGTAATATCAGAAATAAATTTTTAACAATTTAAACAAGTATGAAAAAAATCGAAAGCAGTTCAAGCTGTATTTTTATCAGTAAATACAATGGGAATTATATGATTACGTATCGTTACACCAGTCAAGAAATATAAGTAAATTAAAAGGAAAATTCAACCTATCTTTCTTTATCGGAAATACTGCTGTTAGTATTTTTGTTGATATAAATTTATCAGATACATCTACTAAGGCATCATTAACTTCCATGTCGTCATCGTTCGTTTTCTATAGCAGTTCTGAAGTGATATTAAAATCATTTAAAAATTCATTATATCTGAAATTTCCATGAAGTCAAAAATTGTAAAAGGCAAAAAAATATAACAACATTTAAGTGGGTTTTCATTGTATGAGGTACGATCATAAAGACAGCGTTATTAAACTAAAGTAATTTACTGAACAATAGAGAAATGAGAAACATTAGAAAAACACAATAAGATATCAATCTAACTTAGTCTCACATAATGTGATAGTTATTTTATTAATAAACTTTATTTATTCAAGCATTGTTGGTAGTTTTCGGTATAGTACGATCTTTGAGAAAGAGCTATAAATTAAATGTTATATATAACCTGACTCTTCATAAGCATGTTAATATTTCACACGCAAATTACACGGGGTAAAGTCAGTTTCTTTCCATCGCACTTCACAAGCATTAAAATTTTGAATAAATCCTTTTCAAATCTTCCCGTTCAAATTAGAATATGTGTCAAATACCTAAATCAGATCAAAAGACTTAAAAAATATGAATAAAATTAATAATTCTTATAGCAATCGAGTTAATGAAAATTATAACATCTCTTAAAAATGATTTCAAATTAAGCTTCCAAAGTTAACTAATTTATCACATTAGCTAACGTTGAGATTTAAAATCCAATTCTGCAATTTTTAAACGAATATTACTCAGTGGTAAATTTACGAATTAAAGCTTTAAAATTGATCTTTTAAGAAGTCCCAAAAAGTAAACCTAAAAATGTATATCAAACTTGTAAAGTTTTTAGGGATATATTTCAAAAATCATATTGTAATTACGAAAACAAATGTTAAGTAAATTTTTAATAACCTTTATTATAATCTTTTTGTAACGTTAAATAATAAAGGTATTCTTCATTATTTAACGTTACAAAAAGATTGGTAAAATATAATTTAAAATATTTCTATTCTGCAGTGAAATATATTTTTATAAATTGAAATTTGGCGACTAAGACAGAACTATAGCAGTGAGGGGGTATAGCAGTCAACGCTAATATTTCAAAAGATCGTTCCAAACACTTTTAGAATAATAAATTGTGTGCATGTATTTTTTGACCAGATCATGAAATAATATCGACCTTTGCAATAGAAAATGGGGACTATATGATTAATCATAAGAACGAAAGTATGATGGCTAATTACCGGTAAACCTTGTTGTGTACAAAATAAAAAAAAGGAATCTAAGTAATTACTTTCTTAGCACACACATCTTCGGATTTCTCGCTGAAATATAAATCTCGGGACTTTGCTATTCATAATTACACCAAATGATTTCAGTTGTGCAGTGGCAATTACATGTTGTTCTTTTTTTATTAACAATCTACGTAATACTCTTTTCAGTTATCGTTCAACGTATTATCAATTTAATAGAAAGAAATGCAACGAATGTCTACTGGCTTAATTCTTATAGATATAATTATATATCATACGCAGTTTAGGAGAGGTCTATCCGCTGCGAAAGCTTCTGGTTTTAACTGATTTGCTTCTTAATTGACTTTTTAAATAAATGGAAATAAATTTCATACATGGTATCTAGAATATAAAAGGTAGACTATTGTTAAATTCATATAGCGTATCTTGCTTCCCAATTAAAGATTAAGAGTGAAATAATCAGCCATTTTTGTTTGCGTCTTATCACGTTTTCGAGATACACTATTTCTACGTAAAGGAAAGGTTAAGCATCCTGCCGTGAACATACATGATGGTTTAGTTTAACTTAATGAAATATTTAATTGTAATAATTATTCAGGAAATATTGAAAATGAAAAAATAATTTAGAAATTAAATTTTTCAGTAATAAAGACCCACACCAAGAAAATAAATAAACAATTTTTCTTTCATATTTTTGAGATGAATCCGATTAATATACTTTTGCTATAGCAATAGATAATTTTCGTTTTATAATTTTGAAATGAATACGAAAAAAATACTTCTGCTAAATCAATTAACTAATACCTCTATTTATAACTGGTCAAGAATGAATAAAGTGCAATGTTTGTATTCATAATGAAATAGTTTTAATTGTCACAATTACGTAATTGTCACAGACTCCATTTATAGTTTCATGTTACAGTAATACAATTTGAAACACCGAATTATTAGGCTTTTATGGTGACTTTAACGACATGTACAAATGAATATTAATTATATAAGATGATAAATTAACCGTTAATCGAAATATTTAGCACTAACCAAAATTTATAATATATGTTCACGTAACATACATTTAAGATAACGTGGAATCTTGTTTTGCTGCCAATATGATAATGGTAGTGATTGTGAAATTCAATTAAAATACCAACGAGTGTTTGAAGTAATTTAGCTTTCATTTGACACGTGCCCTCAAAAATTTTATTTCATTTAAAATTTGGTCCACTTTAATACAATTGAAAATTAAGGTAAGGAAAATTTCGGAAATAATTTTTTGTTTTTTTAAAATATGACTAAATTAGAACTAAGTTTTGTCACCGAATTTAATAATGATTATAAGTACACATTCAAGGTAATATATAATCTTACCTTCCTACCAATATAACAATGGTAATGATTTTGAAATTTAATAGCAATATTAACAAGTATTTAAAATAACGTGTTCTTTTATTAATGACCCAGAAACGTATCCTCAGAAATTTAGTTTCATTTAAAATTTTTAAATGCCGTCAAAAATTAATGTGAAGAAAAATTTCGGAGAAAATTTACTTCTATTAAAATATAACTAAATTTGAACAAAATTTTTCACCGAATATAATAATGATTATGAGTGCTCATTCAAGGTAGATAAGCAGTCTTAAATTCCTGCTAATGTGACAATGATAATGATTATGAAATTCAATTACAATATCAACAGGTATTTAAAGTAATATATTTTTGAAGTTATACTTCTTTAGGCGCGTTATGAAAAAACGATGAAAGTGAAATTTTAAGATTCGTCACGCAAAAGTTACAGTATGAAGTTGCAGCGGTTGCAGTCTCGAAACAAAAGCTATTGGCACCATCGTCGCCTCTGTTCACTGTTTTCATATTCATAGTATTTATCCACATTTCTAGTGTCTACATTCACACACGTGTTTTAGTTTCATATAAGTGCGATTTATATATGTGCTGATAAATTATATTCAGTAGTGATTTAAATTCAATATTTTGATTAATATATTTACTATTCGTAAATATTAGTGAAAAACTTGTGTTTACAGACTTTTTCAAGTGCTCCAATATAATTGAGGTTATCTATCCGTATGTATTATTTAATGATGCCAAAGAAGTATAACTTCTCACGCGCGTACATAAGTACACGCACCCTTTTTTTTATTAATAACCTTGAGACGGGTCCTCAAAAATTTAGTTTCATTTAAAACAATGGTTCATATTATTACACTTAAAAATTTAAGTGACGTAAAAACTGGGAAATATTTATTTGCTTTTAATTCGAATTAATTTCTATCACCTAATATAATAATGAATATACACATAAATTTTTCAAATGAACAGGGTCAAAAATAAAAAATGATTTGATGTCTATTTAATATAAATAAACAGAAATCTGCGAGTCATGATAATTTATTAATAAAAATGTTTAATTTAATACAATAAATAATTTAATGAAAAATTTTAACAAAACAAAACGTTGGTATCCTACAAACACTGTACGAATAGTACCTCTATCTCTAAATGAATAGAACTAGAATAGACCAGATGTTACGACGAGTTATTATGAATACGTCATACCCATTCATTATCATGTTAAATTTTATCGATGACGACCAAAGTGAAGTGACACCGCTCTATAAACGAACAAAGATAAATTGCGTGTGCAGAACAGAGATTAGGCACATTTCCGCGATCATCCATTTTCTTTAATTATCCTTTAATGACTGTTTCTTCATATTTTCATTTTTTATTCATAATTATAAGTAATTACCGATTAATATTCATTACGATTTTTATTAAATGATGTATCTTATCCAGATTACTTTCCTTGTTTATGAATTTCTACCGGCTTACATAAATACAAGAAATGATAGTTTAACACTTACACACCATCATTAAGAAATATTATCACGTAGCATAATTATGAAATATTATCACTTGATTCTCAAATCGAAAATTCAAACCGGCGTCAGATAATATCGAAAACAATTTTAGAGAAAACTTATGTATGTTAAAAAAAATTAATAAGAATGTATATTTGATTATTTTAAGAAATGCACGTGAAAATAAATACGAAACGGAAATGAATTTTAAAACTTGATATTCCGGTATAATTTTATTACTGCGCATAATACAGAGCGATTAGATAAAATGATTGCCTTATAGCATTCCTTTATTTCCTTTATCTCTTAATCTCATCATGTCCCGCCGTCTGATTCTCCGTCAGTCGCAAATTTAAAGTTTTTATATATTTAAACCAAAACGTATGAAATTTTATTTCGATGCTTCAGGAAAATGATCTCAATCAATATTTATTTTAATTTAATCCATCATAATTCTAAAATAACGGACGAGTTGTTTTTTTTTCATGTATACCAATATAAAATTGACGTTACTTCGCCATTTTTTATTTTTAGCTCAATTCGCAAACAATAAGCTTCAAAATGAAGTACAATATGTTTAACTTTAATTTTTGATCGTGAATTAAAAAACAAACGTGAAAAGGCACGAGCGTTTGATAGGAATTTTCGTGTATTTCGCTTCATATGTATTAAAGATCAAATGCGCATTTCTGCTGCATTATGCGTGTTGTACCACGCACTTAGCCGGATGTTTCTAAATTGATTTAATATGACATATTTATGTTCAATTATATACAATTTTATCTAAGTTTTAACTGAAGTCCTTATCTATCACTTGATCGAACACAAGTTACATGTTTTTACAATATATATTCTGACGTAAAACTATACCGTATATATGAATTTGTAAGAATCTCTGTATTTTAGCAGTGCTTGTTATATATTTTAAAGGATAAAAGTCAAAAATTATTTCTCTGATTTTCTTTGCCAATGGTGAGCAATCGTGTGAAATGTAATCTAGTACAATATTGAAATTGTATCATTTTAAAAGCATTTGCGGAATCATCATGATAATTTTTCACATATTGGTTGAAAATAGTGTATTTCAGGAAATACATTGAAAAAATTCGGAAACATTTACATTTATTTATTTATCATCTCAATATTATTACGGAAATATTATGGTAAAACCTATGAGTGTATGGGCAATTGAATTTGACATAAATCGAAACTACACATTGCATAAACAATTGTTTTGCAATCACGGCTAGTTGGTTAAGTAATTAAAAATTATTAGCAGTATGAAGATTCTTAAATAATTCGTTTATGGAAGGCAGTGTAGCAAAAAGATAATGACTGCACGAACACATGAAATTATGGGATCCAAATTAGGAAATGATTTTTAGTAACAAATGTCACAGAGTTGATCTTTGTGCCGATCAAAATAAATATGATTATGAAAATTTCACAAGCGCAATGTGGAAATTAAGGAAATTAGATACATCTCAGAGAGTGAAAATTTATCTTGTTCATTTGCTTCTCAGGATAAATTGGTAGAACAGGACAATGGTAAATATTCATGATATTTCTTAAAAGTCTAATTTGCTGATGATGCCTGCATTAGATTTTTCTTGAAATTATAACTTGCGTTAAAGATAATAAATAAAAATTACAAACGCGCGCGCGCACCACGCACTCACGAAAGCACGCGCACAGGCACAGGTACACTCACATGCAGTGTAAGAACACGTATTCAAATTTCACATTGTTAAAATTCATTCTTAATATTAGGTTGGCAACTGTACACAAACTTTTATATTTTTTATTTGTCGTCAATAAAACCGATCGTTAATTATATGATCATCGTCGGTATCTAACACTTGTCACCAGCGTGTAGGCAGAATTAAAGTTCCGACTTTGTAGAAATATTTGGATCTTTGACTGAAAAACCGATGAAGTTCGATTTTGATATGACATTCGTCTTTAAATTTTCAATCATATAAATTATTAGACAGAGGGTGAAACAGATGGTAATTAGATGGCGAAAGATTTTAGCATTAAAATTACATTGAATATTTCTATGTAAAACTTAACTTTTAAAAGTGTGCTTAATAGTTTTAGATTAACTTTATGCTTAACCCAATATGAAGCTTGATGTGAGAGAACAATACGTTATTGCGGTTCCCTAGTGCGAATGAGGACAAGGCAGCTTTTTTTGTCACACAATTATCGAATTACTGCACTATATAATATAACCTGTGGAAACTAAGCAAACTGAACCCCTATTATTTTTACCGAATGCATGATATTTTAGTTCGAACTCATCTTATTATATCATCTTATTATTGTTTTATTTTTGAAATTAGCAAAGGCAAATTTTTGATTTATGTAAACGAATTGCGCCAATGCGACTTGTACTAATCTTATACCTCATACCAGACACAATAACATAAGCAGCGGAAGTAATGTTATGGTAGATATTTCACTAAGCATCTCATTTCCGAGGTTTTAAAAGTCGTTGTTATACGATGGTTCTCTTTTGAATTTTGCGCGCAGGTTACGTGATTCATATTGACATATTTTAATAAAAGGTTTCACTTAAGGTTAATTTATGTCGCACTGATGGAGCAATTATTATTCTTTCCCAGGGAAACTATTTAAGAATTTACAAGCTGTTGAAGCATGTTTTGTCAGTCTCTGCTAGTTACGATATGTTGAAAGTATAATAACCAATTTCACGTAATCTCAAAATCAAAACAGAAATGTAATTAAATTTCTTCAGTTTGAATTCCTTAACAATGTGTTATTTTCATGTTGCTATCAATAAATCTCGACGAAAAAAATTTTTTCTCTTGATATTTCCTAAAACATATAAGTTTGTGTTTTTGACGGATTGAAAGTTTTTAAATTTCAAGATACTCCATTATATTATAAGCACACTTTCATGGTGGAATAGAGCCTTGTATCACTATTAGGCAATTTACAATAACGAAGCTTTCTTTGTGAATACAATTATATACGGCACATATACTCGCCTAGTTCACTCTAAAGATTCTCTCAATTTCTTATAATATAAATAACATTTTCATCATAAAATTTTTGGGGTCACATATGTTCTGCCGTGGATAAAACAGATATTTGGCTCATTTTTAACATAGACATTTTTCGGTTTGAATTAATTAAATGTTTAAGAAACATAGTACGATCTTGCCTGAGGCTAATTTAAATCACACAAAATATATTTATCTATATTTCAGTAAGCTTTATGCCATCAGCAATTAAACTATAAAAATTCATTGAAATAACCATCCATAACACATATTTATTAAAATTTTTGGCCAACAAGGATTTCAGAATAAGTTGAATGTAAAATGAAGCTAAGAACAATTCAAATAGCGACTGTCATCGCTCCAAATTCAAACGTAAACAACAGATGCATTTGAAGTGAAACGGTATGCATTCAGTAAAAGAAATACAGGTTTAATTGGACTGGTAGAATATTTGATTAACATATACCGACAAGTCTGCCTCTATGTCATATGCGGCGAGAGACTGCAATGATGCACCGTTGTCTCTGATACTAAGCTCGGCAACATTACAGTAAATTCTTGGAATCGATTATATTTTTTAACATATTGGAACGTTTCATATTATAAGGAATTATCCAATGTTGCTTATAATGCTTAATACAATTGGATCAATGTAATGGTTAGTATTTTTCTTCATGTTATCATCATGAACGGTTAGGCATAGATGTACAACAAATTATAAGAATATTACAGCAATAGTAGTTAAATATTTATTTCCAGATGATTTAACTTTCGTGAGACTTGTTGCAAAGGGTAAACCCAGCGTTGCACTTAAGATACATATAATCTTCAGTGGTTATGAATAAATTTGGTTCAGGAGTTGAAGTGCATGTTGATGTGATATTTTTAAAAAAAATTATTATTATAAATCAAGTTCTCTGAAAAACTATAGGCTAATAATATGTTTTTTTTTTCGAAAATTAGTACCATGAAAATGTTCATATTCCGAGATTATTTCCTTTTTTATCTTAAGGCCCTATCCTCTTTTCTTGGTTTTATATCCTAATATGTTCAGTTTTTACTATGTGACGTACATATTTTTCCTAAATTTTGTACTCTGCTCTTATCAAATTTACACACTTGTATATATTTTGATCTTTGTTACAATAAATATCTTCTCGCGTCCAGAACTTGCATTCGTGTTTTAGTTCACACCTTTTTGCAAAACTGCCTTATAGAAACGCAATATTTTTATTATATTTCTTATTATATTTAAATACTCTACTACTAAATCACGATTGTGGAACAATTCATAACGAATGGTAATAAATTTGTTAAAACATGTTGGTTTTGTGTTTAACGACTTTATTTACTCCATTATAATTATTAAAACACGTAGGTTTTTGTTCGGATCTTTGTTCATTAGTCCCATTTATTGGGAATCGAGATATTTACTTGTTTATTAATCTCAATTATAAATAAACAAGTAAATATCTCGATTCCTGAAATGTGATTCATAATTTTCAGTCTAGATATATATATATATATATATGTGTGTGTGTGTGTGTGTGTTGTGTGTGTGTGTGCGTGCGTGCATGTGAGCGTACGTGGGTGCGTGCGTGCGTGAATGCGTTAGTGCGAGCCTGCGTGCGTTCGAGTGTGCGAACATGCGTGCGTGCGTGCGTGTACGCGCGCGCTTGTATATAGGTTTTTGAAATTTACTTTTAAATTCATAGTGGATCTTATATTTCAATGATTTCCTCTTTCCTTGAAGCAATATTTACTCTGGCCACTTGAATAAAATTCTAATATTAACCGTAATAAGATTTTACTTCTCAGTAAATGTTTACACAAGATGATTTCTGGCATTGAGCAATTGAATTTTCCCTTCTTCATTATTTTATTGGACACCCGCCCCAAGATTGTTAGGAGAATCTAGTTGTGCTTCATGCTTTCTACGTTTCAGTAAATATACTTCATAATAAGTTTCACAGGTGGAAAATTTGAAGCTTTAGCTTGTTCGGATATTTGTATTTATACAATAAGTATTTTCGTAAGTATTTTCAATATTGTTATTTTATAGAGTCTTGTAATTATTTTAAGCTCGCTCAATTGATATGGATATTTGACAGACTACTTAATGAAAATATTATCAATAAGAAAACGTAACCATACGGTAGTATGTATCAATTGATGGATTTTACAGTACTAATTATTAATATTATATTATTAATATTATATTGTTGCAGAATGCATTGGTTGACTAAAATGGTTCTATTATAAGTGGTAAATTTTCTTCACATTCTTAAATGAACTAAACGGTGTTCAGATCCGTTAGATATTCAACTCAAAAAGATCAGCATAAGTTAACAGATCCGTTAGTTATTCAACTCAGAAAGCGCATTGTTGTAATTTTGTTTCAAAATTTTTTTGTTTGTTCAGTATTTTTTGAGAAATAGCCATGGAAATGAATATGAAAATGATTTCAGTAATTAACATTTTCGGTTTTTATATTAAACATATCAAGGCAATATGTTATTTATGTATTCTGGAAGATATGTAACGCCCTTTGCATTTCGTAGAGTTATCAGCGTGAATATGAGATGTGTAGACGGTATGAAATATAATTCGTACCAAAAATATTTTTAGAGTTTGGCGCGTCACACTTCCTATTCAAGTTAATTATTTTGAAAATGGTGTTTGGTTAAAAATAAATAAAAGTATTTGTAGAAAAATGCATAAAGTAGCGTAAATCAGTAATAGTTCTTTAATAATTCCATGCATATTTAATTTATTAATATAAATTGTAATCAAATGTTCGTACCTAAATATGTTTTCAAATCTGGGATTTACAAGTTATAATTGGGCATATTATACATCCCATTGAAGTTTATTTTGTTGAAAATGGGGCTCAAAAATGAAAAGTGGTAAAAATAAATCAAAGTGCGTTTTGAGACACGCGTGAAGTAGCAAAAATCGGTAATTGTTTTTAATATATATAAATGCATGCAAATTCTAATCAAATGTTCGTAGCTAAAACTGTTTTCAATTCAGTGATCGACAAATTAGTAAACACATAGCCATGAAGTTTTTTTAAGAAAATAATGAAAAATGGTGAAAATAAATCAAAGTGCGTGTTGGAACCTGCGTGTTGGATCATTGTTCTTTACATAAAAGTTTTAATCAAATATTCGTACCTAAAATATTTTCAAATCTGCGATTGATACATTAGAGTTGGGCACGTTACCTATGGTATTGAAGTTTATTTTTTTTCTGGAAATGGAGCTTAAAAATTAAAAATATTGATAATAAAGCCTACTTTATTTTTGCGTGCGTGAAAGAAGAAACAGTTTGTTCTTCTTTTTACACAAGTGGGAAAGTAAATTAAAAAGGAAATATTTTGCCACAAGCATCGACTTGTAAAATTTCAGGAACGTAGGTTTAAAACTATTGACTTCAAAATATTGGTTGAAAAATATTAACTGATTCTATGGCAGAAGAATTGATATCACGAAATTGTATGGGTAATTTGATAATGGCATCCCAAAAAGAAAAAGCGTTAAGGTTGGGAACTCATTTCGTAAATATTTTTAGGCGCAGTTATTCTATATGTTATGGTGCTGCATTTAAATAGCTCTTGCGGCAATATTTAGGTTAGGATAATATTTTTATTAAAAAAAAATTGTGTGAAATGACAAGGATTAAATATATTTGGCATTCATTTTGTAGAAATTCATTATCATTTCATTTTTATTCCCAACTAAATGAAACTACATGACGTAGTATTGTATTTACTTTATTTAAATTATTAACCACGACCTAGACTCCGTTGTATCACAAGATCTTTGGATGGGAAATGAAGAGAATATTCTCTTAATTTAAGTAAAGCAGATATAATTTACATCACGTAGTTTCATTTAGTTGTGAATAAAAATTAAGTGAAAAGACGAGTTTTGCCCAATATTGCTTTCGATATTAGACGCATACATCGGAGTCTCCAGGAGAATATTTCATAGTGATACTTATTATTATTTGCGAGTACAAATTGATATAGAGTCATGGAAGTTCCTAAATATAAGATAATACTTTTAAATATAAGATATAACTTTGATTAAAAATACGCAATGGGGAATAACACTAAATGGCTTATCTTGTTCTTTTTAATATCTGAGTCGGATGAATGAATTCATAAAAATGACCCAGGTTAGTCTGGAGGATGTGTGTAATTTCGATGGCTGTTTGCTGCACTTGTAATTTATTTTGTTTTAAATATTAATCTGTAAATATTTATACTGATGAATAAAAAGAAAAGTATAACGTAGCAGTTTAGGAAACAGAGCAGTTGTTAAAATGAATGAAGGTGGATGGTTACCGGACATACCTAGTCCCGATTTCCGCTCGCTGCACACGCAATATATCTTAGTTCGTTCATAGAGCAATTTTACCTTGGTCGTCATCAATATTTGACACAATATTAATACATAAATGAGCATGACGCGCCAAAATTTTGGATCTATTCTGAGTTTTATTGGGATGATCCTCCCTAATTTCGGATCTATTCAATTGGAGTCAGAGATATTGTCTATTTAGCATTGTAGAAAAGCTATGCTTGGTTTTGTTAAAATATGTCACAGAAAATTAGTAATACATATTATTATTCCAAGAATTTAAATTTTTACAGGTTAATATCAGAGGGATTAAAATAATTAAATATCAAAATTTATATTTTTTGCCATGTTTACTTCTAAAATATTTATATTATATGTAGGAAGTTTTATAATAAAGGAAAGGTAATTAATATTCAGTGAATTTTGTCAGTTCTAAATCAGTCAAATTTGAAAAGAAATGGATTTTCTCTCAACTTATTTTTCATCCAAAATTTTATTGAAGATTATGAACGTTTTGAAGATTATGAACGTTTGATATTACTTAAAACAATCTTTCATGTTAAAATGAAATTTCACAATCAGCACTAATGTCAAATTGGCAGAAAAATAAGAGCCCACATTGTTTTTAATGTGTACTTTCCTGTCCAAATCTCTTTTAGTGTAAAATGTCTTCATTAACGGGCTGGTTTCGTCATAATATTACATTGATTTAAAGGGTTAATTACGTGTTTTTGATGGTGTTATTGTAAAATTATGGAGACTATGAGACTGACAAAAAAATTGGAAATTTTCTAATAAATATATATAGTATACTTAATTTATTTTTAACCAATTTTAAACAGAGGTGCTGATTCATTATTAGAGAAAGAGTACTTTTTTGGATCCCTCCCAGAAACGTGAGACGGAAATAATTTAAATGTTTTTGTTTTTGTCATTTTTCTTAAGAAATAATAATTTTTTCGTCTAATAAAACACGTTATTTTATTTCAGTACTTTTTGAATAATTATTTAATTTAAATATTTCGTTATTTTAAAATGAATTACAGTGTAAAAACCTGAAAAGTACTAAATTATTAGTATAATCAATTTACTTAATAGCCTAATCTTACATTTCTGCTAAGTAACGCTCGTTTCTTGCAATATTTGAAGCCGAAATAAGGTGTTGCCGCGTTGCTTTCATCATGTCGCACGGCGGTCGGTGTGTGTGCACTCCAGGGTGATTAATTCTTTCATTAACGCATTCTCTCGAGAATAATGTAAGATACGACTAAAAGTTATTGACAATAATTATCTTATTTCGTATACAGGTACCATAGACGCTGGTTTGTACTATCGGTTTAATATCAGTCTATATGTTTTACACTTCAGAGACAACGTTTGATATTTATTTCAATTTATTGTAAATGTTAATTAGGGGCAAGGGATTTATATCTATATACGTGTTACTTCCGACAAACCATCAAACGTTTTAACGCGTTAAGCTGGAAGATGTTTGTCGCATTCAATTCGATGAAATTGAATGCGGCAAAATCCGTTATATCCCTGAAAAACTAAAAGAAAATTATGTAGTTTGCTATTACAAAAACAACAGTATATAGTGCTCACTATTCAGCTGAAATCGTTTGGCGAAACGATGGGTAGCGAAGTTCCGAGATTCATATTTTATTGAGAATTTCCAAGATGCGTAATGGATTATGAGGAACAAAATCATTATAAAAATATAAATTTAGCTTAAGTTAAAATATAAGTTTCAGGTTACATATGTTTTAGATTAAAAACATCTTATATCCAGATGATATGATCATCAAAAGGAAAAAATTATAACAAAATTAAAATTTTAACACAGGCAATTTCTTTTTTAATCTTTAATTCTATGATAATTACAGTTATATTATTCATTATTTAGTTTTAATAGTGTTACTCTAACTCGTCTAAGAACTGTATAATTTTTATAAAATTTGGTATGAAAATAAATTATCAAGTTGTTTACTTTTAAACCCAAAAATAACATAATTTTCGAAGAATGAATCTCGGTGTAATATATAGATGTTGCGATAGCCACACTTGAGCTAAGATAAATACCACTATCTCAATCTAAAATGCAGGTGGTGGTGCCGAGGGCAAAAAGCTTTTAAGTCGTATTTTTCAAATCTACTTTCCGGGAAACTAAATTTATTACATATGGAGGTAGTATATAAAGAATTAAAAACAAATTGGGTACTTAATTGGTCCTCCGATGTTTTCTACGAAACATTATTTTTGAGTGTTGGCAATTAAGATGGCGAATTATATACTTTATTACTATGCCAAATCTCAAGTGTCTACGTCAAACGATTGCGGAGAAAATCGGACAGACGGATTTGTAAATGATCTTATAAAGGCTCTTTTCTCCTTTTTGAGGTACGACACTTTTAAAAAAATCTTTATCGTTTTTGATGACTTTTTTCTCACTACTTTTTATTGCCTTTGTTACTGATAAATGACTTTTCCTTAATTCATACGTATATATTACATTACAAGAAGCATGTAAATAAAACGGATAGGAGCAATATTCAAGTAGTTAATTATTTTTCGTTGTTATTTCTATTTATATATTTATATTCGAATGTTATATTTTGGTTAGTCATTGGTATAAATCTTTATTAGCAACTCCTTAAGAGTAGTCATTTTAATCTCATGAGGTAAACGACTTAGTTAGTGATTCGTCTTCTTGCCGTGTTACCTTTGCCTTTGAATAAATATAGCTGTAAAATTTCCCAATGTTGCCATAGCTTAGTTTTATTCATGTAGTATGAATTTTCACATCAATTTTTACAGCTTTATATTGTTCTTTAAAATCTTAATTTTGTGTTTTTGCTATTCACAACGCTGGCAAACATTTTTAGGTTTGTGAAGCTCTTTTTTGGTTTTAGAAAAACAGAAAGCTCTTTTGTATAGTAAATTTAATTTATTGCATGCTACTGCTAAAGACCACTATTAAAACTGCCACTGAATGAAAAGCTGTCAACAATGTCCAGCTTAACAGGAGCTTATATTTTTAATAGCGTACTGCAACGCACATTCCTTTCGAATTTTAATACCCTTTTTTTGAGATGTCAAGAATTTCAGAGAAATTAATGAATTTAATTCAGAAATTAAGAAAATTATCTTATAAACACTAACGTAGAAAGTTCATATTAGGCATAATAATAAAGTACATGAACTCGCCTATGTCTCAGCAGGTAACACTCAAAAATATTGATGTAGGAATTTAAAAAATAAATTAATTTTTTTTTCAGAATTGTATGTATGGGAATAATAGAATCCGATTGATAACGACGAATTACTAAGAACCAACTTAACATAAATATAAAATAAATTAAGTTACAAGAATGCTAAGCTAACTCACATCCGATGGATCGTAGCAAAATATTAAGAAGCCACTCAGCATAAACGTCTGATAAATAAATCTACAAGAACACTGTTAAGCCAACAACATTCGATGGACGTTATATTATTAAGAAGCAAGTCCGCAAAAAACATCAAATAAAACCAAGCTTCTCATAACGCAAGCGTCAGCAGAGGAGAGCTATAAAATAGAGCCCGGGCAACTGACGGGGAGAATCTAGAGTCTAGAGTCTTAGAGTTAACGTTATTCAAAATTGTTAACCTTGATTTTAATTTTAATAATTATTATTTCGTTTTTAAATTGTAATTAAATATAATATATTTGTAAGCAGTTATAGTTAAAGATATATTTTTGAGTATCCGCCGAACGCGATACATATCCAATGTTAAACATAAAAATATACAGTATGTAAAATAAAAAATATATTTCACTCTACGCCCTCCCTAAGAAATCTCTCCTAAAGAAATTTACATTAAGTTTACTAAAAAACTGCACCAATAATAAATCCCTTAAATTTTGAGACATTCATGATGTTAAGTCCGCAAAATATATACTTAGTAATATATATTTACATAGTGAGCAATAACTTGAAGATTTGTGAATAGTATATCGTTTAATATTTTATAGAAGAGACTCTCGCCATTCCTTCCATGTTCTGGTGAAACTATCTATAGTGTACAAATATATATTTTAAATATGTTTGTAATGATCGCTTTAGACAAGTCCGATGATGCTTAAATTAAAAGAGCATTAACTGTTATAGTCATTCGCTTATAATTTTGGTTAATATAACTATATTGCTTAGAAGAATTGAGTTATTTTATATTATATTTTATTTATCTACTTGGAAAGTAATGATAAATATAGCGATGAGGTTATGAAACGTTTGTTAACGTTTATTTCCATGACTGCTATAAAATGTATTTAGTCCCACTACATGTTTGTAACAATTTTCAAAATTTTATGTACGTTTGAGATTCAATTCTATTTACCAATCTTTTATTTTAAATAAATTAATATATTTCTAAGACAAACTTCAGAGCTTTAATTCAAAGATTTTCGATTACAGACTGCAGTTGTCAAGAAAAGATATGCTTAGAAAAAAATCACCAATACAATTTTGTTTCTACAAATTGAATGGATATGGTTATGTAGTAATGAAAGCTCAAGTTAATATAACTTTTAAGTTTTAGATTACCCTCCATTAAAACAAATTATGAGGGTTTAGTTAAAAATAACTCATAAATTATGAACGCGATTCACATTTTTCAAGTATTTTGATTTCAATGAAATTTTTTGTCGCATATTAAAGAGTACAAATAAAAATATTATTGGAATAATTTATGTAATAGGACGTTATGTGAGAGTATATCGTCATTATCATCAGTCAGAAAACGTGCAATGTTGGAAATAGATCTCCCCCATTGATTTACACCAAGATCAATATCGTGCTTAACAACTTTTATCGATTTTTATCATGGTCATCTGTGCACCTAGAGAGAGGCCGCCCTACTCTGCATCGTCCGTTACCATATCACCATTCAAGAACCTTTCGCCCCCAGTGGTTGTCAATTCGACGCGTTATGTGACATTTTTATTGTCAGTTGTGAGTATACATAACATTTGAATTGTAGTGATGATAAACCTTTGATTCTACCTTGAGTAACCTTACATTTCACATTTAGTTTATAGCTCTTGTATATACTAAATTTCAATGCTAGTAAAAGAGTGATAGTAACTATTTAGTTTCACATTGTGTAACTTCGTATAAAAAGCTATCCCACGTTTAGTTTATATCTCTTTTTCAAAAGTCGCAGAATGTTTCTGTATCTGTTATCAGGCATGCTAGAGATTACTATCAGTGACATTACATTGACTCTAGTATTATATTCATCTTAAATTAATATGATTAGGAATAGTTTCGATCCCTTTCCATTTATTCGAATCTTTAATGAATTTAATTCTCTCATTCCCGTAAATTATTTCAATAAATTATGTTAACTCGTTCATTTTTATTTTTTCGTCCATTCTTTTTGTTAGTTTGATTTGAATTTCGAACATGTATATGTAAATGAATGAACCTCTAAAACGAATCCAGTTTTTTAAATTAAATTTCAAACCAAAGTAAGTTTCCGGAAAAACACTAATTTCTTCAAAGTTGGAATAAGAAACATCTGAGGGAAAAATCCGCTTTATTATGAAGTAAACGATTATTCGTTTTGTTTTATTTGTAGATCTCTAAGCTCAAAGTTGCGCGTTTTATTTTAACCGTACGCATTAAGAAGGTTCAGAAGAAATCCAAAGGTAAATGTATATAAATATTTGACAGTGCGTTTTATTATTTTGCAGCTAATAAATACAGTAATATAATTTTTTTTTCGATATGTAATGGCCGATTATTGAGAAGTGTTTATAAAGAAAAACCCATGAAAGAAAGTAACAAATATCGTTGGATTTGCCGCCCCTACAATAACTACTTATTGAGATACTTTGTCACTATTGATTAGAAAGCCATTTGTTATTCTAAGATATATTTAAATTGACACGTATTAATATACAACAGGCTATATCCAATCTTACTGGATGTTTAATAGCAATGTTTGTTTTTGGTATTCAATTTAGTATTTGCAATTAAATGTAACCTAAATTATTTATTTCTAGAATACACGTATTAAGAAAAGGAGCGGTGAAAGAAAGTACGCAAGCAAGTATAGAAATTATAAAGCAAGTCTTTTTTAGATCTATTAAATCCTTATTCCCCTATTTAATTGTCATATATGCAAAGGGTTTGTTTTCAACTTACAAGAAGAAACTAATGATATAATGTTCCATTTAAAAGGCAAAAGAACAACAGATATTAATTATTTATTAACATATTTTTTGAGGTACAATTCCCTTTTCAATCACGGCATATCTTCTATACGTTTTGCAAAAGGAAAGTGAATTCTTATTTTGATTTGTACGGTACGTGAAATTTTACTCTTGTTTACAATATATGCGGTGGGAACTTCAATTTAGAAGCAACACTTTAATGTTAGGCGAAAATGGACATAATTTAAGAAGCTATTGCTGTAGGATGGCTCAGGATGGTTTAGGTTAAGTTATATTGGGTTAGATTCAAATGGCTTAGCTTAGGTTAGGTTAGATTTAGGTGGGGTTAGATTCATATGGCTTAGGTTAAGTTATCTTTTGTGAGGTTGGATTAGGTATAGTTAGATTGGGTTAGGACCAGTTATGTTGAATCGTCTTGGTTTTGGATAAGTTTGGTAGGGATAGGTAATATTAGTTTAGGTTAGATTAATTTTCTACTATTTTTCATGTATGCAGACCAAAATTTATATAGAAAAATAAAATAAATTTAACAAGGACAGTATTCGTAACAGACTTGAATAAATATTTGTATTTTAATAAATGCCCCTTTCTGATTTTGTTAATGATATAATTAAAAATAACGGCGTATTCGGCTGATTATAATTTATTTTATTTATTACAATTATTTCATGATAATCATAAAATTGTAAAATATCGTTTTGGTTTTGCGTACGTTAAATATTTAATTTTAATTCTCCTTTGATGACAGGAATAATTATACGTTTTAACAACCTCTTTTGATAGGCTTTGTTGATGTTTACAACCACCTGATTACCCAAAGGAGACGCAGACATTCGACGTCCTTCAATAGATCAGCAATGAAATTAGGGCACGCCAGCAATTATTAACAAGGAAAATAAGCCGCAAATATCCGGTTTTGGTATTGGAAAATTTTGATATGGCTTTTGTGGCAAAGATAAAAGCGCTTGTGTTTGCTTTAAACTCGACCTATTTTCACCTATTATTATCGGAAATATTATACAAAGTACAGTTAACAGTACTTTGTTTAATATAATTTGTTTGTAAGAAAGGTTTAATAGCGTGATAAGTGAACAACGAAGCAAACTTAACCATAGAGTATACTGAGTGCTTAATATTTTGAAGGCTTTTAGTGATGTGTATAATTATAATGCAGAAAACTTGTATCGAAAGGAAATTGTAAATTAAATAAATTCTTAATTTCCGTTTTTCTTATTAAAAAATGTTACTACGTTAATACGTTACGTAAACTTATTATATTGCTATTAATAATTTAAAACCCTTTAGTTTGCCATAACATGGAATTAGTCTGTGTTATCTTCTTAAGTAGCGAAATATTTTCAATTATTTTAATATTTAGCTAAAATATTTTTTGAATACCTAATATACTGAAATACTGAAATTTTCATTATCTTGACAACGATCCTCATGAGAAATAACATTATGAGACTTTGTGAATAAAAACTGCTCATGGCGATTACGTTGTTATTTTTTATGTCGAAGTTAAATCAAATACTAAACATGTAAATAAGGTTTCCATTCTAAATAATGCTTAAACAATAGTGTATTAGGTATTTTCCGTATCTAAATCAAGTTTTTTCTTTTTTAAATATAACGAGTGTTAATTCGTGTTTTTGTTTAGATTCATTCCCATTGTATCTGTTATACACAGGTAAAACATACTAGTGCAAGAAAATTACACACTCTATAGAAAAACACATGTAAAACTAGTAAATAGCGTAAGACATGCACTTGTACAACACGGAACGAATGTCCCCGTCTGTGGTAACTGTTTATGGTAACTATTTCCATTTATTTCATTTAGGAAATTGCTACATATTTAAAAATCCCGATACTGATTATGTTTTATAATTGTTTCTAAAAAGTAATTATAGTCTTTGTTAGGTTTTTTTGTCATGTTTATTTTTTAAATAGAGTTCTTAATGAAATAAAAATGCAATTTACACGTTTAAACCAAAATACCTTTTTTCTTTTATATTATGACCAAAAATTTTATTAACTGTAAATTATTAAAATATTTAGTTTGTTGTATTGTAAGGAATACCATTTTTTAAAACTAAATCTCTTTAAATAATCCCAGGTCAATTTTTTCTAGTCTTCTTTATGTTTCGATGTGCTATAATTTATGTGATATAATTTTATAAACTTCAAGGATTTTCTATAAATTTTTAAAAATTAAGTATTAATTGAAAGTTTCATTCTTGGAAATTAAGGTGTTGAGTACATTTGAGATAAGCCAAACTAATTATTATTGATTGTTCATAATTTATATTCAACGCTTTTTTTGGCATTTTATGTTAACATTTAACTTCATTGTTTCATCCTTCTACATAAATAGTCATATAAAAATGTTAATAGCGTGAAAAGTGAATAAGCAAATATACATTATCCATAACTAACGCATATGCAATAATGAAATTGTTTATTAATATGATAATAAAAATTAATAATTTAGCGTACTATATTTCAATTAATCTATCGGCATGTTTATTGATTTATTTTTGTTATCCGATTTATTCATTGATACAAACTTTAAGAACTATATTCTGAAAAGGTTAATTCAATATTTTACATTTTCGAAGACATTTCAGTACACATTGCCGGTTTATTTAATGAGTTATTTATTTGCCGGTTATTTATGAGAATAGTTTATTAATTTAGTTAATGAGTTGCGACTGTTACAGAAATTATTTAATTTCTTGATTAAGGTTTACAGTGACTTATATGGTTCGTTTATAATGTCGCTACAGACATGACAACAGGTCGGGTTCTTCTGTTTTCCAACTTGTATTTATTTTTATAAGCACGTTTAATCCTCATTATTTAATGCTATCTTATTTAACTTCCTTTCGTACTGAAATCAGTTTGTTGTATACCTAGAATTATTTGAAATATAATGTTAAATTAAGACGAAATTTGAATTATCCCGTTTCTTTTCGAGTTAAGTTAGGTCATTAGATTTATTGATTTAAAACTTAACATTCAAATATCGATTGAACTTATTGTTTCTCTGTCTACTAACTTTTTTATTGTGAAATGTTTGTACCACTTTATAATCAGAAAAAAAAGTTATTGTGCATATTCTCATATCTAAACCGTGGGATAAATCTATAAAGACTTTCAATGTAAATCTTTCCACTATTGCCACATTGCATTCTTGAAATGTATTGTTTTATAAGCACTCTTTTGTCATTTCTATATAACTATCTATAAAGCTTGCACATTTTCACATTTTTTATAATCATCGATCGTAGTGTTTATTCTTTCTATTTTATCAAAACAAAAAATTATCGATATTCCAGAATATTGCCGGGTCCAATTTCCAACTAATTCTATAATATTGTTATTAAAAGATATGCGTTTTATATGTCCACTCTTAAATCCACTTTTGAAATGGTACAACCATAGTTCACTTATAAGATTGTATTGTATTATAAAACGAAATGATCACACGAAAATTTCTGAAATTGACTTGGTTCATTGAATGGCACTTACTTTGAAACTGACAATTTGGACCTTTTATGTGTTATATCCGCAAAATAGATTTATTTTTATCGTATTTTAATACATTTATTACGTGTATATATATATATATATATATATATATATATATATATATATATATATTACTTCCTCTTGAATTAAGGGTTATATATCAACGGTATCTCTTCTTTTCTTAAACAAATCCTGTCATATATACTACCAGCTAATAAGACAGATGTTACTCTGCCCTTTGAAACATAGCGCCGTCTATCGGGTCCTGATTTTGTAATTTTATTTTTGGCATTAAACCGACATATGTTGTGGATATGACACCGATCGGTCAAGTTGTTCAGAGGTTACACGATCCCTAACAGACGCATCAACGATTAAATAAATAAACATTTGTGATTCAGTTGTAAATGTGCTGGATATAAATTTCTCTGCTTTTTTGACAATATTGTTTCCGCGTGGAATATGGACTGTATAATCAATGCACTCTCTTTCTTAAACAAATCAAGTGACTTGGTTGATTATTTTTTACAAATTATTGTTATATTATAAACTGAGACATGTTTTTTGCTTTATATGATTAATAGTAACATTAATAAATTCTATTGTAATTTCTTAAGAACAGTTTACGGCATTACATTAAAACTTAGTATTTATATTTTTAATGAGCTGTTCTTTTATTCCGGAAACTTTTTGATAAACCGAAAGATAAAACTGTTTTTTTTAAATATCTTCTGCCAGAAATATTATTTATATATGTAATTTAATTTACAGAATCGCTGAAGTTAAGTGAAAAAGTGGATCGTTAAATCCACATAAATAATTTTTTTATATGTCACTTACCTTAATAAATTTTATTCTCTGTTGTTAAAATATAATTCATTTAAAGCAAAAGAAGACATTAAAGAATTTATTTTGAGAGATAAAGTGATTACTGAAGTAATATTTACGATAGGAAATATGACGGAGCTTGGGTCTGCCAGCCTCATCCATTAGCGTCTACGATTCAATTCTTCGTATACAAACATGAATAAAGAGGATAAGCGAAATGTATATTTGAATAATATAATAGCTAAAATTATTGTAGTTATAGTAGAGATAAAAGAAGTCTTAGAAGAAGAAGTATTAAAGTCCTTAAAATAAATTGTCTTTTGATTAACTGGATTTCAAAGATGAAAAGCCAAAATTAATTCAGTGGATGTATACGGAATCTTCTTCAATGTGCCTTATTAGACCAGGACAGAGTGATAATATATATTATATCTTTAAAAATTAAATAGTATTGTAACTATATATGCATCAAAATTGTTATTTAATAAAATTCTCAAACACTTTTTCCAGATCACTTTTTTCTTGACTATGACAAAGTCCCCAAGGAAGAGTTATGATTTTAGTAGTCTTTGGACATATGTATGTGATATAGATATTCCATTCTAGGGATCAAACAACTGAAGTTATTTTAACATATTTTTATAGAGGTATTGCCGGATTCATCCTAATACTAGGACTGTCTTTATATGACCTCTACTGTCCACCAAGACAATATGGCGCTCACTGATCGCCATGTTGTCTGAGTGATTTAAAATTGCTTTGAATGTCGTGGAAATGGGTTTCCAATTAAATATAAATTTACAATGATACCTGTTATATTTGACTTAAAATTACTAGCCACCAATAAATGGGAGAAAATTAAAAACATATACTAGATGTAGGTGTTTATGTGTAGATGGATACGCTTTACTTTTTCTTGAGTAATAAAACCAAACTTGAACGGAAGGGTAAACATTTTAACACTCTATGTATAATCGATATAGCCTACCTGTTATACATCATCTGCAAGAAAAATATGCCTCTGATAATGGAAGAATAATAATATTTTGGTCAGAAATATTTCTCATTTCACTGTTTTTAATTTTAAGATATTTTCATTGGGATATTTCATGGCGCTCAAAAGCTCTTAAAGCCTTGTTCACATTTTTTCGTCGTCGGATTTTAATTTCTTTCATTGTTTATTTCTTTAAATTCTTCTATGTAAATAGTCTATTGAAACGCTGTTTCAAATATCTAAATAGTTACAAAATTCTCTTTATTTTTCGAAATAATTATATTACATTCCAGTTAAGTAAAATTTGATTCATTTCAAATAATTTTAAATGTATTTACGCTAATTTAAAAATAGCTTCAAGGATATTCTCAGTTGGATTCGTACGTGACCAAACATCAAAAAAGATATATTTATCAAATGTCTTTCTGTTTTTATGACTTATAGCACTAGTGACTAGTAATAGAAGGTATAGACGGACTTGGTTGAACCAAGCTAAGTAAAACTATACAGTTCAACGGAATAGTTATAGTGGTAGAAACGATAGAAATGTTTTAAACGCAGATCTTGAGCTGACATGACGAAGACACTTTTGTATTAATAATAAATTATGCCTTTTGTTTTTGAGTAAAATCTAGATACCAAAAATAAGCTAGTAATCCGTTACTGATATTTATAAACACCTATAGGGTAAAAACACTATCAATATTCTCTGCATGTCGTGACAGACATTCAATTTTTATATATTAATTGTACTTTAAACGCAATACAAATTTTCAAAAGTCTTACTTCCGAAAAATCAAAAGTCGCTTTTAGTTAATCTATATTTTTTAAACAATATTGCGTTTGTATTTTACACATTTGAAGGGATGACGCGGATCTAATTTTGTTTCACATTGGCTTGATACTGGCATGAGGGAAAAGGGTTTCATGGGTATATTTTTTTAATCTCTTAAATTAAACTATAGACGATCATTCCTGACGTATTTTAATTATTAGCTGTGCCTGCTGTTCTGTCGGATATCTATAAGCATATATTTTACTAAAAAGTTTATAGATGGCATTGTAAGCAACAATATCATAATATTAATAAAAATATTAAATAAAAGTATTCCATATATTGCTCGAGGTTATAAACCTTTACCAAACCAAATTTCATCAAAATCCTTCCAGTAGATTTTGCGTGATTGAAGAACTAATTAACTAACATACAGAGAAACATTCCGAAAATTATTTTTTTGTCTTTTATTATCACTCTATATACTAATTCCAACACTCTCTGCAATACAGAGATTCGTCGATTAAAAAAAACGAATACTTCAGCCATGCATATAGTTGATTCACTTTTATATTTCATAGACAGGATGCTCGTTTAGCAGGTTGTAGCACAAAAATCGATGGATTTACATCAATAGGTCGAAAGTGATGACTTGGCTTCTGTATTTTGCTTCACCCTATTCATGCATTATATAAAGAAACTAAATCTTAAGTAAGATAATGCAGGTAATTCAGAATATGTATGTTTCTCAAGTATTGTCTTATTTTCTATTTTTTGACAATACAAACTACTCTGTTAGAATGCCTACTCGTTCTTTATCTACAAATACTACTTCAGTAATCACTGTATCTATGTCTTGACAATACAAATTACTCTGTTACTAAACTACTCTGTTACTGTAATCATAACAGACACGTATAAGAAACCGGGTTGATATCCTAATAATAAACTGTGGGAGAACAAACAAAAATTTGTTAGAATGTAATTCACTGTCATGTCTGTTTTAAATGTTAGCATTTTGTATTGATTTTATGTATAATTTTAATAGGGAAATCGTGACGCGAATTTTCACATTACGGTGTCATGTTGCTTATTTAAAACAATGATATAAAAATAATAGAAAGTATTTTAAATTGCATGCGTATTTTTTTACTGCAGTCGTTATTTTACATGTATTGTTTTAAGAAGGACGAGAGAATGAGGGTATTGATAAGAAATAGTAGTCATTACCACTGTTGGAAATAAGAAAATAAGATGTATAACTGATAAAATAAATAACGGCAAAATAAGTTTGTTTGGCTTAACTCGAGCGGATCTGTGTTATTTAGTTTATCTAATAGAAATGTCTATTTAATTATATCAAGAAATTGCATGTGTACTTATGTACACACTTTAGAAAATATACTTCTTTGGTATAATGTAAGAATAATATTATTTAGCACGCAAATACTTAATGGAAATAAAATAATAAAAGGACTGGAGTGTGATTATAAATACGATCGGTAAAATATAAACATTTGGTCAAATAATTAAATTTTAAATATTAAAATATTAAATTTATCTGAGAGATGAGTTTCCTAATTATTGCGCTTCAACTTTATTATTTTCTTATACGGAGTAGTAAAAAATTAAATCTTTTTATATAGAAATAAAATCCTTCTAATTGAGTATAATATTATTGTTAATAACATGAATATTAATAAAAACTGTAATTAATATTATTTACTGAAATTAAGTAAATTAAATTTAAATATTTAAAAAAATTAAATGGATGGAATAAATTGTAAAATTTATTGAAACAATGGAAATAAACTTTAATTAACAAAGAAAATAAATGATTTTGTTGAAAATTTACTGGAATTTATTAATTTTAAATATTTTATAAACGATAAAGTGATAATTTTTAATTTTATAATACCGATAATACATATCGAAACTTAATCGCACTCAGAGAAATACTCTTAAAATATGTAGGTTATTTTTAAAAGTTTATAAACACTATTTTTATCATGAATATTTACAATAAATAACTTTTTTTTATTATATGGCCCACGGTTAAATTTAAATTAATAAAAACTATTATGAATATAGTCTCATTCACTCCACGTATATACATAGATGTTCAGTGAGCAACTTCATCTTGTCGATTTTTGTTGCAGTTTGCGCGCGCATCGTAAAATTTCACTTTCATTATTTTTTTTTTCATAACGCGCTGAAATATGTATAACTTCAAAAAGACATTTCGAAAATGATTAGTTGAATTCTTGAGAAAGATGTTGCGTAACATTATTTTCAAGATGAACCCAGCTTATTTTGTCCGTAAGTCGACCAATTTTATCTTCAGGAGCAAGAAGTGATGGTTTCACTAAAGAAAAAATGAACGAATTTCATGATAATATAAACATATAATAAAATTACAGAATTGGCGTGTCTGTGTATTGAACATATTCACGAAATAATGATTTATGGTACGCAATAAAAGTAACAGAACACAAAAATATAGTTTTTGGAATTGTTGTTTGCGTATTTGCTTGAAAATATTCGATTAAGATGGAGTTATCTTTAAAAATATAGGGGTTAACCCGAGATAATATTTCGCTTCTGTTTTATAGATACTAAGATGTATGTAATCAAGAAATCCAGAAGTGTGCAATACTAGGAACCAAGAAGTGTGTAATACTCGACGCGTAGTAATAACACAAATGTATAGTGTATTTATGTACGCAAGTAGATGACTTTTCGTATAATTTAAATCATGCGATAATTTTCCACTTGGGCACACGTTAAGCAAACGAGCGTGGCCAGAGTTCAGATGTAGATTAGTGCTCTCATGTGTCCTGCCCACATATATGTTACTCAAGCAGATACTTCGGATAGCTAGATACTTCTTTCTTTTTGCTGTTGCCATATTAATGAATTTTTGAAAACGTTCGTCTTGTATATCTCCTGATGAAGTTCTGGTTGGAGTTGATTTCTTTATTTCCGATAAATAATTAGTAGTTTTTCCGTTATATGTGCACAAATAAACATATAAGTAATCAAAATATTTAAATATAATATTATTATGTTCTATTACTATTGTTGTGTCCCCTAATTTTTTTTTCTTAAATGTCTTTATTATACAGACTATTAAATTCTATAGTTTTCTCATCTGTATAGACAGTTAAGTACGCAACGACTAAATTCAATACTTTTTGTTACTACTTACTAGTTAAATAAATCATAAAAGGAAATAAAAATAGAAACATCTTGGACAAACATAATTCCTTTATATCTGGTCCCATGGATATACTATGATTTTTGTTGCTTTTACTACATGTATCTGGATAGCAATGAAATTATTACAAAATTAACTTTTACAAAACGTAAATCCAAAGATATTAGAAGATGCACACGGCTCTCTCCGTAACTTCTTCGTAGATTCAAAAGTAACGCTTATATCAATATAAAAAAATGTGTGCCTAAGAGTCGAACTGAGAACATGTTAGAAGCTATTTATTAATAGCGTAAATACTTTTGAAATTAATTGAAATGAAGTAAATTTTACTTTGAAAAATGAAACAAAAACCTTTAATTGACATGTTTTAACTTTTCAGACATTTGTAATGGCTTTTCAATATATTACATTGATTGAAAAATTCAATCAAATAAACGATAAATAAACTAAAATCCAGTTACAAAGAAATACAAAACAAGTTTTGAGAGCTTTTGCACCCAATAAACTACACTGGCAATGAAGATATCTTAAACTTAAAAACTGTAAAATGGAAAATGCTTTTCATCATAATGTTTTTCTTCCATCATGGTAGGTCTATTTTTATTACAGGTAGTGTATGGCAGGTATATTATTAGTGTATGGCAGGTATGTTATATTTATTATGATAGTGTATATTATTTATATATAGAGTGATAAAATCTTAACCCTGCATTTCTACTTCGGCCTTCTTTACCCATAAAAAGCTTATTTCATGTCCATCGAGTAGATGCTTTTAATTGTTTCCCATTTATTTGTATGTAGTAATTTTTACTGAAATACAATATTACTGTAAATTTCCCATTCATATATTTAATTTCATATTTATATGTCATGCAAAAACAATTTTTATATCACCCAAGACCATATGGCGCCCAGTGAACACCACATTACCCTGGCGGCCAGTAGGAGCTATATAAAACGGTATAATAATGTACAATCAGGAAAGGACAAACAATAAAATAAAATTTGCTGTTGTAATATAAAATGAAAGAGCTTTTTTGTATAAACGCATATTTTACATTTCATATTTATATTTTATTAAGAATTCTGTATAAAAATGAAACATAGCAGTAAAAACCTCACGAAGTAAATAATTGAATAATTAATAATAATTCAGTAATAATTTGAGAAACGTTTACAAAATATAATCAATATCGATCTTTTTAATTATATTTTAAGTCAACCTTTACCATAGACGGGGATATTAGTTCTGTTTTGTGCCAATTCCTTTTTTTCCGCTTTTTACCAGTTTTACATGTGTTTGTTTTTGACGACCTTATCAGGCCTGTCATTTTCTTGCAATTTATTTCTGAGTCATTTTCTTATAATTTATTTCTGAGAGTTTCACTCATAATATTAAAAAAAAACGTGATTTGCATATGAATTTATATTACATTTTACAAAAAAATAAGACCTAATACACTGTTATTTAAAGATTATGTGGAATAGAAAAGTTATTTGTATATTTGTTAATTTATTTAACAGTTTTAAAATATATTCGTACTGAGGATCGTTTGAAAGAAAATTTACCAATTATTTTCTTTCACATAAGTATCTAAAAATATTTCTAACCCTTCCAAGTATTTGAAGATATTACGCTACTTAAGAACATAACACAGACTAATTCCATTTTAGTGCCCATTAAAGGGTTCATAATTAAATGAAACTATGTGATGTAGTATTATTTCTACTTTCTTTAAGTTATTTAACATGACCTAGGTTTCGTTGTATTACAACTTCAGGTGGGCTATTGGAAAAGATCTTTAATTACTGACTTAAAGAAAGTAGAAATAATACGACATCACGTATTTTAATCTAATTGTTAATAAGGAATTTCTACAAAATTAACGCCAAATACATTCAATAATAAAGGGTTTTAAAGGGGATGTAGTAATAGTGGTATAATAAGGTTACGTAACGTAATAACGTAATAAGATATATTAAATAGAAAAAAAAAACATAAAAAAATTATTAACCCCAGCGGAATACACCAGCCTTGTAAACATGAAACGAGACAAATTAAAATTATATTCGACTTTACAATCTCCGCATGACAAACATTTTCGGTCTTATAATGACATAAAACACTAAAATGCTACAAAATATTAGGCAACCAGTGTAAGCGATCCTGTTCTTTGTTTAAAATATGCGATAATAGATATAAATATGCGGTCCTGTACTTTGTTTAATATTTGCGATAATAGATATAAATATGCGATCCTGTACATTGTTCAATATCCGCGATATAATAATAGATGAAAATAGGTCGAGTTTAAAGCAAGCACAATTGCTTTATAAGCTTTTATATTTGCCACAGAAGCCATATCAAAATTTTCCAATACCAAAACCGGATATTTGCGGTTTGATTTCCTTGTTTATGCTCGCTGTGGTGCCCTAATTTCATTTCTAATCTATTGAACGATGTCGAATAACAGTCTCGTTTGAGTAATAAGATGGTTGTAAACATGATCAGAGATTATCAAGAGGTTATTAAAACATTGAATTGTTCCTGGCTTTGAAGGAAAATTTCAATTAAATATTTAACAGAGGTAAAATAATATTTTATAATTTTGTTATTATGGAGAAATAATTGTAATAAATGAAATAAATTATAATCAGTAAAATACGCTGTTAATTTATGTAAGTTTTTCACAAGATGTCCGATCAGAAAGTGGCATTTATTAAAATAAATATATTTATTAAAAACTGTTACAACTGATATTTTCCTTGTTAAATTGATTTTATTCCAATAAAGAAAATTGAATTAAATTAATACATAATCGTGTGACATAATATTTAAATTTAAGATTTTGCAAAAATTGCCAATAAAAATGAAAAAAATTTAACACCCGAATCTTGAATCCAAAATTGCTAATTTTAATACAAGACATTCTATAATATATTATCTTTGTTTTGATATCGATGGCCACGTTCGAGTATATTTTTATTTTAAAAAATTATATTTGGTTTAGAAAATCAATCAATTACCTGCCTTGCGCATATTTTTTTTAGATTTCGCCACATTAACAATTATTCTCGTCCTTTTCGAACGGTTGCTTTTTTTAAGACAAAGTATGTCTGACGGCTGCAGTAGAAGTCCACAATCTATCATTAAGCTAGAAAAAATTTTTGCCAAAACGATTTTAAACGATCGACAAAAAATATTCCTATAAAATATAAACTGATATTAAGGAGAAACTCACGTTGAAGTACTTATTGCGCTGTTGAACCTCACCAAAACTGAAGGTTAAACGAATTATTATCCTGACGGGAAGTTTTGTATAGAAAAATAAATGAAAGGATTCTGTATGGCAACCGTAAATGTTCATCGTACTGATTAGATTCAGGCGTATAATTAAAACAAAGACCGAAAGAGATGAACAGTCAAAAAAGTTCGTGGTGAGGATAAACAAAGGACTTTGTTGGTATTAGCCACTTCGGTTTCATACGATCTTGCACAATATTGTCAAGGTTTGCAAACAATTTTGTAAAAACTTAGAATAAAACAGTTGAAATTGTTTAATCTAGTATATTTCTTTTCTCCCCTGGTGCTGCTTGACAAAGCGTAGCCCAAATCTTCAACTATTAAAAAAGGATTCAGCTGAAAATTACCGTTATTATTGATAAAATGATTCCCGAAACTTTGATTAGCCGAAATAAACCGTCGCACAGTAAATACTCATATAAAGATATAAAAAAACATTTTTATGTTTGATAACATTCATCACTATTTATTAATACGACGTGTTTTTAAATAATATCAGCCAGTGCAAACTTAGTTACGGTGAGAATGTAATTCAAAATATCATTTAAATTTAACCCAATTTTGTTTATCGAAATTTTATTTAAAAACCTTAATAATACAAGCTGGTTTTTACCTTACATCGGATAAGTAAGTATAATGCCTTTAAAAAGCATTTCAAAGGTTTAGTTTTTTATCAGTTCTTTAATATGAAAATTATAATTAATTACAACGATAGTGTTTTCAAACTTATGTCATATCAGAATAGACAATAATTGTAATTATAATAAAATTAAAATTGTGCTATATTGCATGGCGCATGGAGCTATTTTTTATGATTTTTTATCCAGTAATTTTCGAAATACGGTGGGGTGAGGGTCGTTTATAATTTGATGTTTGTTCTGCATAAACGGAAAATAGTTTAATTTTACCCAACCTAATCTAACCTAACTTAATTTTATCTATCCGTACTAAACCTTACTTAACCAAAACGAGTCAATGTAACAATTGCTAATTCAACCTAGCTCAAGCTATTAATCTAATTAGACCTAATCAAACTTTGCCCGGCATAACCCAACCTAAGCCAATTGAAACTAAAACAACATAGCCCGACCTTACCCTACCTAAGCAATTATAACCTAACTTAATCTAACCAAATCTAACCTACCCTAACCCAATCTAACCTAACCGAAAATAATCTAAGCTAACCTAATTTAACCTTAACCTACCTAATATTATGGCATGTACATAATAATACGATTGCGGCATGCAAACAAAAAGAGAACCATTTTTGTTTTGTTTTTTTTTTGCGACTTCGAAACATACTCATAACGTTTAAGTATATGACAATTAAAATAGGGAATTTAATAAATACAAAACAGCAATTCTCTAATTTTTTATAGCTGCTAGAGCACTTGTTCTGACGTGTCTTTTGCAATTGTACTCTGGAAGTAAACAATTCAGAAAATATTTAATATCAGTTATTAAATTGAACACTAAAAAGAAATATGACAATTAAGGATTAAACATTTTTAAATCTAGCCTATGTTAAATTGATATGATGTAGAGTGCCAATATGTCTTAGAATAGATAATATATTCTTCTCATGAATTGTAACAAATTTTCTTAATAAACAGACATTGTAGAGGCAACAAATTGAGTAACATTTGTTACTTTCAGTCGTGGATATTGCTTTATAAGCACCTCTTGACTTTTTTCAAATAAAACGCCATAATATATCGAATGCTAGAAAACAGCATTGTACTGTAGTAATTAGCGTCAAACAATAAAACGAACCGTAAAATATAATGGACATTTACCTTTTGATTTCTTCCATTCTTTCTTCACGCGTGCAGTTGAAAATTCACACTACGTGGAACTTAAAAGATAGTAAACAAATTAAGTGTAATTAATAATTATTATGATAATTATTTATTTCCAAATGAAGTGGGTTTTTTCAGAACTTTATGTCATCAACTTTTCAAGAAATAAGTTTTATTTTGAAAACACAATTAGGATTAGTCTGCTATTAAAATAGACCTCTCAAATAGGATTGGAAATGTCAATCAGTGAAAGTAAATGTCGCCTAGATAAGTATGGTATATTGTAGTTTAAAATTGTGAGCAGTCTTGTAGGATTAATATGGCGCTCGTACCGTGTGTGTGATTGATAAGATATTTCTTGATGAGGAATCTAGGCAAATAGCCATCGCTACTATAGATGTCAACGAGCAAAGAAAAGAGGAGTGCGGTGATGGTGATTTGGTTTATATATCCTCCACCATGGACTATATGGATCACATTGGAAGCAGCGAATTACCATAGGCTAAAATATACAACACTCTTTAAATAAATCCTTCCTGACAAACGAAACATGTATGTACTAACTTAGAATACGACCCACAGTCTAAGAGACAGTTCACACACCGTGTGCCTATACAAAAACTACTGTATTGATTCCTACTTAAAATTTACAGAGATAAGCAGTTAATTTTACCTAAATTTAAACTTTATACATACTTTTTATACTTCACTTTTTACACTTTACACTTTACCATTTTATATTCAACGTTTTCCATTTTTAATTTTATATTAAGGATCACAGTTTCTACTTTAAATGTTCTACGCTTCATGAAATAAAAATTAAATTGTCTTGATGATTATTTTTCTCTTTAACGTCGCTTTCACGTTATAGTGACGCTCCATTCAACGCATAGAAAGCAAGCCGAATAATCTAATGTTGTATACTTTTTGTATTAAAATGACGTAACATTTATGGTCAAAAACATTATTATAATGAATACATTTGGCGTTAATTTTGTAGAAAATCATTATTCACAATTAAATGGAACTACGCGATGTAGTATTATTTCAACTTTCTTTAAATTCTTTACCACGACCTAGGTTTCGTTGTATTACAATTTCTTCAGGTGGGCTATTAGCAAAGATATATAAATGTGGTTAAGAAATTAAAGAAAGTAGAAATAATACTACATCACGTAGTTTCATTTAACTGTGGATTATTATAATATATAAGTAGTCGGAGTCTCACCCAATAAAATATAAAAACGGTATTATTAAAGTCATACATAACGCTTTGTGACAGAATAATTTTGACATTTGGTAACATAGACAAATGACATTGGTGTCCGTAGTCCGTTTGCATTCGAATTCTTGCAGTGTCGTTTGTTGGCAGTTTGCTTGCTTTTATTGGCAATTCTTATTGATGATTGGTGTTCTACATCGACAAATTTCATCGACGCCCTGATTCTTTCCATATATTTTGGATACTGTTCATCTAATTATGAAGTTCAATATAGACAGATACGAGATAATTACGACGGCATATCGTGTTCGCGCTATTTTGTTTACAAACAAGACCGGGCGAAGGCTATGATTTAGGTTTGTAAACTATATTCAGGATACTCTTTTACATGATTAGTGTTTTGTTTCCGCAAGAGTATTGCTCCAGTAACGCATTATTATTTTATACAAGAATTACTTTAATATCTGTCAAATACATTTGTTATTGTGAAATGCATTTATCACGTTCTTTATTTTTACTAATTTTTATATTAAGAAGATGTATTATTTTGTATCTAAATGATTATAATAATTGTATCATTAAATAACGTATACCAGAAAAATTCATTAAAATAAAATTACTTATATTGAAATTTCGCACTCTGACATATAACAGTGCCATTCCAGTTTCTTTGTCAAATAGTGTACTATGTTATTTTTTGTACTGTTTTCTTACATTTTTATTATCCTTTGGTATTATACAACCGTTAACATTTAAATATTTTTTAATTATTTGATAAAGTGCATAATATATGAAATTGGTCATATAATTTAAAAATGAGCTTAAATAAAGACTTATGTAGTGTGTATTTTAGATTGACAGACAGTTTACAATTACTGTAGCAATAAAATCGTCCGAATGTAAACCATTAACAATTGCTCTGGTATTCTAATTCCTTCTTTTATTAATGCAAATTTAGTTCCAGGTAAAGCTTTTGTAAGCATATCAGCAAACTGATTGTACACATATAATTCAACTCTATAGTATTTTCATAAAGATTTTCTGTTATAAATTTATGTTTAATATCTATATCTTTGCATCTTTTGTGAAACTTACCATTTTTTATCACATTCATTAAGGTCACATATTCAACCATATTTCCTCTTTAGTCGTTGCTCAGTCTGCCATGAAGTTTGCATCTGTGGTAAACAAGGCTCGAACTGAGATACGAGTCTACTGTCTCTGACTGGATTAGGTGACGATGACACCATTCTTGATTAATGCATATCCAGTTAAATTGCGACTGGTTTCAATATCGTTAGCACAGTCTGCATCGCTGAGCCTATGAATTCCGTAGTGTGTGTATTATACAGGTATCTCAGTTCGAGCCTCTTGGTTTGTTTTAGATATTTCAGCATCTTAATTGCGTTCCAGTGAGCTTCGTTTTAATTACGCAGATTTCCTCACTAGGGTCACAAAAATATAATGCCTGGTCTACTCGCAGTTGTCGCATAGATCAGTGATCCCACTGCTTCTCTTTATGGGTTCACACCTGACTATAGGGGAGTACGTTTCGTCTTTTGTATTTATTATTGTTCTTGAATTGGGTAGTACAAATTGGGACCCTTTCGTGGTTTAACTGTATGTGCCGAAAGTTGCCTTCCTTCCTGTTGAAACCCATTTAATTGTCTTTTCTTGGAACGTGAACCATTGTTTCAGATCCAAATAGTCTGAGATGACTGATGTTTGCCTTTATATTTTACTGCAAGAGCTTTACACTCTTGTATTGAAAATGTATTAGTAAGATAGACGGTTCTATACACTACTTCAGCCTAATGCGTTATTGAGAGGTTAGCATCAAATAGCAAAACTTTGACTTTGCAACCAGTGTTTGATTCATTCTTTCTGCTACTCCCTTATATTCAGGCGTTTAGGGAATGGTAGTTTGATCTATAATTTCAGCCCTTTTTAAGAACCCAAAAAATTCTTTTTTATGTGTTCCAGCTCGTTGCCTGTGCGGGAACATTCAATTCGGCTAGTCAATTGTTTCCCCAATGGGTTTTTGAAATTATTTGTGGTGGAAGCTTCCCTTATAGGAAGTAAAAAAAACATTCTTGTAACCATTTGATGTGGTTTCCATTGGACCACAGTCTTCCGAGTACATCATGTTTAGCACTTTTGTGAATTTAGAACTTTTATATATAAGAGACAGTCGCGTGAGTTCGTTTTCTAAACATATTACGCATTGAACCCCGTTATCATTCTTGCGTGACTGCATACTTTTGGCGTTTTCTACTACTTTGTTTAAGATGGTTGAAATTTAAATGACCCATACGATGATATTACAGAGAAATCTCAAATTTGTCAACATCCGATATGTATGCAACGTTACTATATGTTTTTAATCTGTACGTATTTTTGACCAAATATGTAGTAGCCACAGTTTCGTTATTTCTGTTTATTTTGAAGTAATCATTATTACTAAATTGTTTTCAATAATTTGGCTAACTGAAATTAAGTATGCAGCTAATTTAGGCGTACATAACACATCAATTAATGTAATCATGTTGTACTACCTTTAATCATTACAGGCACCAAGGCTCACTTTACCAGAGCCCATTACCTCAATTGGTTTGTCGTCCGCCACTTTTATTGTCTTGATAGACGAGGCCTTCCATGTTGCTTTGTGGCGATGGCTTTTCGTATCGGTATGAAAAAGATAATTCTGTTTTTTCATAGGATTAAAAGCGTCCAAGTCTATGTACTATGCTTCGGCATCAGTGCTGGAGGTAGCGAACTCGTTAGTATGCTTTGTGTTTTGGTTTTTTAAATCCCTCTTGTTTTTGCTTGGATCTATATTCGGTTCTTCTGTGACTGGATTTATTACAATTGAAGCATTACAAATAATTAGAAAAGAAGTCATTAGAGAATTATTTCTGTACCTTTCTACTTTAAAACTTTTGTTCGTCGTGAATGCCTTGCTATCGCTGTCGTTTATTCTGTCGTCTTATAAAATGTTGCTTTGACCAAATCTGTATTTATTTTCACATTCGAGCTTTCGATTGCTGTGGACATGGACTTGTATTATTATGGTAGTTTGTTCTAAGCCACTCGTTATCCATTGAGAATTTAATATTTCGAAGTATGTTTGCCATGACCATTATTCCGTTAAGGTAGCCTTCTACATTTTGACATTCTGCAAGAGTTATTTTGCATAGATCTCTGAACAGCCCAACGCAATGTAAAAGTCCCGTATCATCGAAGACACATATTCGATTTTTTCAGACATTACACGTTCATAGGTTAAAACGGTTTGACAGATGACTTGTTTTTTTAAATTTTGCTTTATTTCAACGCTTAATTTACTGGGCCCATAACTTTTTGAATTGTTATTTCGCCGGCGGAACCGCGCGAGTGATTGATGAAGAATCCAGATAAATAGCCACCCAACTATAGATGCCACAGAGCAGGGAAAAAAGCAATTACCGTCATGCAGTTGCGATTTATATAGCCCCTGCCACATACTATACTGATTACATGGGGTGATATTATTATAGATTAAAATATTCACATCTAAACAGTTCTAGATGAGTGATGTTTATTTACTTCTTTTTAAATCTTCTCCTTTTTTACTTTTCGTTTTTTTTTTTAATTTCATATTCACTTTCGTCATATTTCTTTCATTATTTCATTACATTGTATTTTTTGTACCGTAAATGAAATTTTAAATAGTTTTCAACAGCAACCCGCTTGAGATTTTCTTTAAGCTCAAAAATCAATATGTAAAACATATACTAAATTTCAAATAACGTTGTTATAAAAAAGTCTCTGAATGACAATATAAAAAAAAATAAAAGTTAGAATACAAATTAAGATCGATTGTTACCTGTTCAAAATGGATAGTTGGGTGTAAAACGCGTAATAAAAACATTGGTGTATATATATATATATATATATATATATATATATATATATATATATATATACATGCACACTCCATGCAATACAACTATTTGCATTACGTTTTGTTTCTCGGTCTTTATCTAACATAAGTTATATCAATAAAAAAACAAGCAACAAAAGAAAGCAAAAATTGTAAACGATATAGCGCTTGTGTTTTATATATTGCAGTACAACACAATATCTATGAATACTTGTAAACTCATTCCATTATACCATTAATAAAAAATTCTATCTTTTATCCTATTAGATAAGTAAATCTTGTTTTTTATTACATATATCTGAGACAAGCTCGAAAATGTTGACGATTCCTTCATTTCTGTAAAACGTGCTTGTCGTGAACTTGTTTCCACGCTCTGGAGTATCTCGAGAATTTTGGTCTACTAAAGATATTCCTTCACATAAATGAATTTTTGATAATTGGCTGGAAAATAAAGTGAATACGATGTGGATAATGTTAAGGAATTAATCGCAAATGTTGCTCATTTGGCACAGCGTGGTTTCGATGACCAACATGATATGTCTAACTAAATGTATAACGATACGTCTAAAGTATAACTTTAAATGAGAGCTAAACAAATTTTTAAACTTTTGTAGATTTCATATCAAAATATTATGAGGAATTGTATTTATGTTATATAATATTGTGTTTGGATAGTTTACAATAATGTTTTAGTTAATTTGCTATTGTCAAAAAAATTGAGTTATACGTGTCCGTTCATATTTCAGAGGATAAATATTTCCATAAAAAAATATAATTGAAAACACACAACAGGTTTTAAAATTATTTAAGTGCCAGTTATTTTTGACGAAAGGAACTCGTACTACGAGGGTTTCGTACACATGTGGGCATTAATAAAAATTTAATGGTACCAAACATTCTTATGAGACTATTCACATAATTTTAATTTTTTGAACGAAAATGTATTGCCTACTATATCTTGCACAGGCGTATATTAAAAAAATATATTTTTTAGGTGATATATCTACAAATTACCAATTTTCGAATATTTTCTTTATTTGTGCTGTTATAACTTGCTTCTCGCCAAATTTCATGATTCTCGTGCAACGGGAAGTATCCTATAGGTTTAAATTTATTTGCGAGTGTCAAAACATGCAACATAAATGACCGTATTTTTTTATTGAATTAACTTATAAACTTGATTGTTTTACAGATCCAAGGGATTGTAAAGTTAAATATTTGATATTGATCTCAACTTAACACCTTCATGCGTTCCTGAGAAAAAGGACAGACAGACAGACAGTCAATGAAGTGATGTTTTATAGGGTTTCCTTTTTTTCTTTTGAGGTACGGAAGCCTAAAAATAAATTTACTTACTTATCTACGTATATTTCATAATCGAAATAAGGATGATTGATTATATGGATGTTACGTAAAGAAAGTCATCTTTAAAATAAGAATACTGTATTTTAATCTTAAAACTTTTCTTAAAATTTTTTTTAATTAGGTTTATTTAGGGCCATTAATAATTAGTAGTATAAAAATTAATATTATGTCGAGGTAATAAAATTTTCATAATTGGAAATTAATTTGAAAGTAAAAAATACCTCTGCGAAATTAAAAATTATCTTGTATAACTTCATGAAGAAGAAATTAAATTATCGAACTTAGTTATATACTCGCATTAACTTTCTGTAACAAAAGATTAAATGATAATAATTCTCATTTAATACCGCAAATCTTTCTTAATAGAAATCACAACACCTTTTGTGTTTTATGAATTTAACAATTGTAATTAAATGTTAATAGAAATTTAAATAAACATCATGTAAAGTAGAAAGTTTATGTTCACGATTTTTTCTCCGCCAAATTTTAAATGTTAATGATATTAGTCTGTGATGACCATCCTCCGTCGTTGCGTAAAATTTCATATTATTACATCCAGTAGTTTCCGAGAAATTCGCTTATAACAGACGAACGGATGAGTATTCCATTATTTTTCCGTTCTGGTAATTTTGTTCGGAATACTAAAAGATATCCTGTTGCGAGACGATAATTGAAAATATATGATACGAATTAACAAATTACACATTAGTACACAAATGAGAAATATCGGAAATAAAGGCCATTTCGGTAGAATCATGTGTTCACAATCTGGCGATTTAACGTCATTTACCTTAACTTTGACATCACTACGTAAGCTATTACAAATATACTTGTTTGTATCTACATCTAGAGTTGCAAAATACTTTATTACTTATTCCCATGATATCCATAAAAACAATGATTATTGAGAAAAGCTTTTTAAAGTCGTGCATGTGAAGATATCAATTAAACAATAAAATACAATTATTGACAAATACAATACGGTGGTTGACTCATTCTAAATTTTGATATTTTTCGTTCAATATTGTGAAATATAAGTTAATTAAAAACCAGTTCTTAACAGTCAATTTAAAAAAATTTCAATAAATTTTTCAATTCAAAAATTGATTGAAAAATAACACAGTTGTAGGCTTCTAAATTTGAAGATACGGATAGAGTTGGGTACATCCCTGTCTCTTTTCCTCTCATAGAATATAATGTGCAATATTAAAAATGACCTCACAACACAGTATTGCCGTCCTTCTCTAAAGGTTAAATTGAAACTTTTATAACTCGGTTAATTTATATGATTATTAAAAATTTTTTTCACTCTTCATCAGATTGTACCTTGAAATTATGATTAATGAAAAAAAAATTTAGACAAATACCCAATTATCAATTTATAAATACAATCATGAGTAATATAATAAAAAAATAACTTTTCGACTCGACATAATGAATTCGTTCGTAAAAAATTATTCGCCCGTAAAAAAAATTAAAATAAAATCAACAATTATGACGAAAAGATATTAAAAAACGTCTTCAATAAAATGACCCCTTACGTTATTCAATATAGGTGAGCCATTGATATTTTTTTTCAAGTCTCATTGCAGGAGATGAAATATCACAGAATACCAATAATAAAAACTGTATTTCCAATATGACAAAATAATAAATGCCTTACTTATGAAGTATAAATCAGGTATACTACTGGATTGTGATGATATACAAATTTCTTCCAAATGTCCAATCAGTATATATGGCGATTTAAATATTTAATTGTGTTAAAGTAATTTATGAATAAATGCCATTAGCGTCCAAGAAGGTTGGTGTTTTCTGGCTATTCATTTATCGGAACTATAAAATTGTAGCATTTAGTATCTGCTCAAATATCTGGATTCATGTTTGATGATACATATTTAGATTTTCACACCGAGAAGAAATCAGCGTCAATGATGAAGAGTCCTGTTCCTTTTTATTCAAATACCTCCTCATTTCACGAGGTGCTTGCTATTATTGTGTGTGGCTTAGATGTTACGCAATATACTTTTTTGTGATAAAGTTATTACTTCAATTGAATCTCATTCACATTCGTTTGTGTAGGTAAGTCAACATTGCGATATAATTTATTTGAAAATTAGGATATGATATCAATTATTAGACTCCTTCGAATTATGAAATTGAATTTATTCATATAAGAATACACCCAACATTAAAAATGATTGTTTTGAAAATATTATCACTAACTATATGTTTGTTTGTCAATTTTAACTTTAGAACGGGCTTGGGTTTTTGGCCGCAAAATTTTGATTTAAAGGCTTAGGAACTTGGAAAAACAAACAAAAAGTGAATATGGGAAACACGGGCGTTCCAAATTTGTGTTTCATGCAAGTTGAAAATAATACAAATTAACTATATTTACTTATGACAAAAACCATAACCTAATTAAATTTAGACGTAAACATACCTTTGTTTTAAATCCGTACCTTATGAGCCTTTGTTTAAAAATGATGTTAACATTTTTCTCTTTTTTCTATTAATTTATAAAAACAAATTTACAGTATTAGGAGCAGAGGACATATAAATAATCGGACAATATCTAACGAAAATTATTATGACTGACATACTTTCATTTCTTTTTTTTCGTTGTTACTTGTAATAGTTCGAGCAAGATCGCATTTATTTCATATGCATTATAGATAACTCGAAACTGTCACCACGCTTCAATTTTTCGTGTGAATTTTTTTGTTGAATTTGATGTTTGATATGTAATTTCAGCATTTACGCAAATTACTTTATTGAAGAATTACCCTTAAAAATGATTAAGAGTATTGCTTACAAATATGACAGTGTTTCTTTTAGAAAATGGTCAGGCATTAAATTACAAAGGTATGTATCATATGATGTTTATTGTTTCAGTTTACAATTTTCTCATAATTTATTGTGAAATATATATTTTAATTCTTTAAGCATTTCATGGTTACAACTTTATTTCATTGTTAATACATTTCCAAGTCGCAACTACATTTTGGACTGACTTTTTTATCTTAATAAGGTGACATACGTGCGTAAGTCGTTAATCGTTAAAATATTCTCAGAGGTGTGGAGTAAATTGTAACCATAAAAATAAATTTTTTTATTTAATATTTTTGCTTCCAACTTAATACGCATTTAGTTGTTTTGAAAACAAATTTATGTAAGTTAAGGAATGAACAATAAAAATAAGCAAATTTTGTTGGAAATAGATTGTGTACTCAGCAAAAAAATAATTGTAAAATTTTCACGAATATGTAGGATATTCGTATAAGAGCCTCACACCAATTCATATTCATTTTGTGTTTGGTTAAGATTCTGAGACAAATGTAAGGTGCACTTGGATTTTAAAATAGTTAAAGTTGTTTCAATGTTATCACATCTTAGGCTTCCCATTTTGACAGTTACATATTGGTTTTCTATCAGCTAAATTGTTTCCATTTTAGTTATATTTTCAAGCTATTATGGTACCGAGTTTATATTATATAGCATTATATTTATTGTATATTATTAATACATAAGTTATTTCAAAAACATACTCCGTTTTTTGGTCAATCACACCCCTAAGTATTAAAGTCTGCCTTTTGGTTACGGTTATCATGCACATGGTTGACATTATTAATAAACAGCTAAATTTTAAAGTCAATGAGCGCAACTGATGTATAATTATATTAAAAAAATCAAAAACGTTACACATTTTTATTTATGAATATTATATCAACATAACCTTCTTTGTTTTTAAATTTAATATCGAGAACGTCTGCAAGGATTTTAATGAAATGAGTGCCTATCTTTTCCAAGTTCTAGAGAGCGATACTAACTAATAATAATTCTCGACTTTGAGGAAATTGCTTTTTCTTGAGAAGTCTGCCAAGCAAAACTTATCTTTTTTCAGAAAGCTTAATTTTGAATATGCTCTTCATAACTTAAGCCTTTAACCGAAATAATTGTTTCCTTTTTTCCTTTAAAATAATACTCCGTATAATTGTAAAAGACTTTGTACAATGAAATGGCATCTTTTAAGAAAAATATTATTTTTTAAATAAAAATAAAAAGAAAAAATACGTGTTTTAAGTTCTTAAGTTTGTTTCGTAGTCCTTTGGGTATTTATAAGGATTTATAAGTAGCGTTTGTTCTTTTGCATTGTCAATATTTCGTAATTAAGACAGTTGTTGGGTGTGTAATTTAATTTTTCTATGCTATTTGTTTAATGATTTATTTAACTAAATTTCTATTGAATATTTTTGAACAGCGAACTTATAATTACCGAATATATTTAGTCACAAATCGAAAATGTAAATAAAAGCCTATTGTCAATGTCTTCTATATTTTTTCACACAAAATATTTTTTACTGGTTTGACATTTTTTAATAGCGAAAATTATTTGTTATTTTCGCTTTCACGGCTCATCTCTTCAAATGATATCAATGAATAAGGTCCAGCATATTAAGCATAGAGAAATGGTTTGGGAAAAATCTTATCAAAATACCGTACATAGTTATGAGGGCGTTTTTATAGAGGAAAATAGACAGTTTATGAATAATATAACCTTGAACCGTCCTTTCTTCCGTGTTTTTCAATTCCTTGGCGGAGATAATAAAATTGTAACAAATTACAAATATATACCGAAAGGTGTGCTCAAAGATATGGTACAATGTGCAAGAAAAAACACAAACAAATCTGGTCAATATTCGTTACAGGTAAATAACATGTTTTTCAATTGTATCGAATTGTTAATCTTTGTATTCAAGTTTATTATTTTCCTTATTAATAAATGTTTGTGACAACACAAACCGGGGATCGATTTAGTAAACATGTTTTGACAGTTAATTTCTATAAACTTGCTCTATGTGCGGCTTCTTCCACAAAAACTTTAAATCCTTAAACCGGAATTTTCTTCAGAAATATTTTTATTCCAAAATTAAAAGTATATTGGAATAGAAATAATTGATATGTTAGTTTGAATAACGTCTGCATTTCAAAAGCATATAAAATTCCTTTGATCAGGATTATTGTGCTTTATACTTTAGCAGGAAATTAAACTAAATTGTCTTGACGATTTCCGGTTGTTATTTTTGAATCCGTGCGTTTAATCTTACTGCATAAGTAGTACTATTTAATTTATAGATACTTATGTAACAATCGATTATAAAAGTGCCTATAATTTTAATTCGCATCGTAGTTTTTAGATATCTTTAACGCGATATATGAATAAACTGATCAGTAATAGGCAAAACTTTTCGTAGAAAATAGTTAAATAAAAGTTTTGAATTTGGAAAATTTCAGTCGAAACTGCGTTCAAATTGATGTACTGTATTTTGGGTTATACTAAAAAAAGCGACAGAATGACGGACAGACAAAAAAATCTAAAAAAAATCTTGGGTTTAGAGAAAAACGTTCTGGGTTTGGAAAAGCCTAAATAACAAATTCCACCAATAGTTTCAAAAACATCTACAACGTAGAAACACACCTCTATGAAAATTTAAAAATAATATAGGAGAAATTAAATTATTCCACCGATAAATTACACGAAAACAGTACATACTTTTAATACGTAAAAAAGTTCCAAACCAAGTTTCAAACTTGGCCCTTCTGTTAGTTATTCATTCTCCAATTTGAAGTAGAAGCAGATATTTAAATCAGTCACCGAAAATTATTAAGGGAAAAGTTGCTGATTGTTATTATTTCATAAATTAAAATATTTTTAATCTTGCTTCTTCTGGCGTTTACATAACTTTTCTTTAATCTTTAAATTTACGCAAGAAACATGCATAATTAGTAACTACGTTTGGCTAGGTTATTCTGTAAATACATACATATCAGTGGAGAATATGTGTGAAATTATAAGTGTCATCCATCACATTTGAAACTAAGTATTGCCAATGAGTTTAAACTGGTGAAAAAATATTTCTTCCCTTTGGTATAAGTTATATTTACGTCTTCGCTGTCTAATTGTATAATCTTTTGGTTGTATTATTCATTTTTTCATTCGGTATGACTACCAAAACTATTTGCGGAATGTTCCACGATTTGAGTTACAATATACACATATTGACTAAGAAAACAGACTTTTTTCATTCGCTGCTACATTTGTTTCATTTTTACGGCTCAATTATGCAACACATTTTTATGAAATTTTCTATGCGTATTGAAATGAATCATTATATTCCGGAAAATACTAATTCCATGTGACGAAGCAACGGGTAACAGCTAGAGTGTAATAATTTGATGCACTCGATTTTTTTTTATTTGTAAATAATTATCAGGCTGAGGTAGATATATCTGTTTTCATTTTATCTTGTCAATTATCCCACATATTGGAGAGTATACCTAGACCTCATAACTCATTTCATAACTTTAACAATTGTTAACATCGTAGACATTTGTATTTAATTTGTTACGGTTTGTTACACTTTTATTATCTCCACTAAGAAACGAAATTTACAGTCAGATAATTATGGATATAGGGCAAACAACAAAGGTTAATCTTATGTTTACAATAGTAAAACAAAATGATAACTTTCCTAGTTGCTGTGATAATAATATTGGGCGCGGAGTTAGGGTTTAAGTTTTAATTTTTCTTAAATTGATTTTTGTTTCGAACTTTTATGGTGATATAAATTAGTCATGAACAGCAATATTAGATATTTTTCGATGATTATTACTTTAAGGAAACTGCACGAAAAATGTAGTTGAATTGTATAGGTGGAATTTATTATAAATATTTTGTAGATACGACTTAAATACTGATCAAAATAATTTTTTCGGCATTTATCTACAGTGACTTCTACAGTTGTAATTAAATAAAAGTAAAACGGAAAACAATTAATTCCTTTGACTTTTTTATAAAATACGGCCACAAACATCAACGACATTAGGTTTAGTTTGTGGTCCAAGGTTTTGGCAACTTCTTCTGGATGAACGGCATTTTTAAGTATCATTTTCTCTGAGGGTTCATTCATGACATGAAAAAGTCGTTGGTCGTTATCATTGAATTGGATTAAGATCAAAAAACTTTATGTATTGGATTCTCATGATACCCATAGTAACTAAATACTGCATTTAATTTGAAATTAAAATAAAAAAATTAAACAAAACGTTTGGGGTGCCATTTCACTATGCTTATCACGTTATAAGTTTTTACATATACGTATCCTCTATCATATGAAGCCTATATCAAGGGAATGAATATAGAACGATCGCTTTATCTCAGAACAGAAATGATTATTTCTGGAAATCAAAAACTCATCATGTTATGGATAACATCTTAAAGTAATAACGAGAAAGTAAATACGTAATAAAATATTACGGCTTTTTATTTCCAGATCATTTCTTTGATTCTGGGGATCTCAGAGTACATAGAAATTGCCAATGCTTATTTCCAATATTTGTTTTCGAAAATTGCTATAATTTATTTGTTTCTATGTATTGAAATTAGTTTATTTATTTTCGGGTCCCATTCCACCCTTGTAAGATCTTTTACATATCCGTACGCGTGTCCATCAGTCGCAGGCACCTTCCTAACTGTTTCACATAAACATTTAAAATTTGGCATATGGATAAACATGCTAACCTGCGAATAAAAATAGTTTTATTCGGAGATTTGAAACTGTTAAGATACAGGCTGTATAGGATGCGTTTATAAGTCTATACATTGCCGAGCACTAAGCTTTTATATTTACATATTTATTCATTTGTCTTTTACCATGATGCTGTTTTATCATGTTGTTTTTCTCTCTCAAATTTGAAATAAAACTTGATAAATTTAGCTTTCGTTAATAACATGTAACATAAAAATAAATTGTAATCATATTTGATAACAATTTTCTTGCATGCGAAAATGTTTTATAAATTATATTAATAAAAAATGTGCCAATTACTAATAACGAGTTTTGAACTGTGACTTCGCTCGCTCGGAAGTGGAAGAAAATATTAGTGTACTTCCTGAAAAATGTTTTTAAAATTACGATAATTATTTGTAACATTAAGACGATATAATTATCTTACTCCCTAAATAAATATATATACTTATGTTCACGCTCGTAATTGTAAGGGAGTGAAAATTTAATTACCAAGAAATTCTATTTTGTGACAAAAGTTTCCTAAATTCATTTCTACGGAAGGGTCTATTTGTATGATAAAAAATTCACAGGAATCGGTTGAGTAGTGACGTAAAAACGAGACCAATCGTTCACACAGAAACTTACTTTCGTATTTATAACATTATTTAGGATTGGTTTCAATGAATGGTAAATGATTAAATAACAGAGGATGTTGATTAAAAGGAACTTTTAGACAAAAAAATGAGTATGGGCGGAGTAAAAATGTTAAACTTTAAAATAAAATATAATGAAATTAACATTTCTTTTATTTGAATGCTGCAAATTCTTGAACATTACTTTCAAGTAAATTTAATTACTTGTCTATTCAAAATCTAGGTCTACGTTTTGAAAACTAGCTCATCATTCTTTTCTCAAACATACAACTAAATTTTCGAGATCAAATTAATTCCAAAATTTTGCCAGCTAGGCAGAGAAAAGTCTTTCTTTGCCTAAATGGCAAAGCCTTGGAATCAATTTAATCCTGATACAAAGAACTCGCCTCTATGAATATTTTTATGGTCGTTTGAAAAAGTAATTCTTCCCATAATTCCTTAGTTACTAGTCTTTAAATCTATCTTATTTCTTTTCCCTCAAATTTGTCTAGATTTGTACTTAATATTTTTTTTCACATGTCTAGATTTGCACTTAATATTTTTTTTAAATTTTTGTGTTGTATTGTAATTATTTACTTATATTTGTTTTGGCTTTCTTTTAACTATTGTGTAATATAATTTGTAAATTTCATAATAGACAATGTTCCTTAGCAGTCTTCCACATTACTAAATTTTCACACATAAATATTGTGGTTCACTGGTATAGATTGCCCATGCAGTATTTAGTTCGCCAAATGTACTATAATATTACGTGTATGTTAAAGTTTAAAATAAATAAATGTTGACTGATGCATACAAATGAAAAACATAATTGGGCATTACCTTTTTAATCCATATTACGATTATTTTCTTATGCCAATTTTTGGTCTGAAAACTATGAAATAGATTAATAGACTGGTATTCTATTATTTTGTCGCTATATCCTGCCTTGAATTCATTTAAAATTTATTTAAGATTTAATCTATTTATTTAAAAAAAAAATTAGTTCGTAGATTAAATAACTCTGTATTACAAGAGTGTACGAGTTCGAAGAATTTTGCGAGAAGCGGTTATTTCCAATATAATTGTCATACATTTTCACAAAATTATATTATTATATACCTCAGATACATCTAAAAAAAGCCAGAAGTCGATGAAAAATTATGTTAATAAAAATAGTCTCCACATCTGTACCAAGTAATTTGTAACCATGGCGTTGTTCATAAATGAATGCCACTGATTAGAGAAATTCAAATATGCATCGTAAAAATCTAAAAGACTCGCGACAGGATTTTCCCCTATCTACGTGGTTAACATAATAATTAATATGTAAAATCTAATATGTCATTTGTTACGTCCATATTTAAAGAAAGTGCTTCCTTAATCTCTTAGAATCAATATGTAACCTATTTTTTGATCTACTTCTAGAAAATACTTCACAAAATGTAAAAGTTTACTAGGCTACACAATTACTTCCTAACGGTAAATCGGTGCTCTCTCAAGAAAATATAAACCAGCAGAAAAAATAAAAAAATACATAATTCGTTTCAATTAAAAAAAAAGTGTTTGCGATAAAATCGTGCACGTAACTTTAAATAACGCGAGTATGGAAATTATGTTATAATTGACAGTCATGTTTTGAACTCCATGGGCATTTTACTATTTTTCTTGAAGTTAATCAATAATTATCAGAATTATGTTAATTTAATGGGAATATAATCGTATTATTTATTATTTTTTGGCCATTAAGATACTACTAGTATGATAACCTGATAGTTGATCATTGTAACCTTTTATGAACTTTGTATAAAGTTACAGAAGTGATTTCTATCGGTATATAAATCGAGAGATCTATTCGCAACGTCACGCATAAATATATTTTGAAGTAGCGAGGACTATGGATTATAAGATCAAAGCTAAGATTTTAAGAATATACAAATATTCCAAAATTTTCCGAGTGGATTGGTATCTAAACTTAATAGCAAATATAGTTTTAATAACACATCGAGTTTTAATTTCCACTAATCAAGGCTATTTCTCTATTAGTATTCTGGTTGTATGTAAATCAGATTCAGGCGTAGGACCCAGAAAAATTGTTAAACATACACTCGGAATACTTGCTCTACCCGTAATTGTTAGTTAAATTAGCCATTTTTTATTGCTTAACTATTTGCTGATAATCTTACGTAGGTTTAATCTTATTTTAAGCATAAAAGAAATTGAAATAACCTCCATCATTGCTAACTCAAGGAGAAGCAACATAGAGGTCATGTCCAAGTCAGAAAATAAATGATAGCATCAGCTGTGCCATTGCCCATCAGAGAATTTACGTATATCCAATTGTTGCTTTAATTTTAAGACCTTATATAAGTATAACATTAGAGTACCAATTTTCAATCCTTACAATTATTAAAAATGGACTGATATCTAAATTAACTAACTCACTGTAATAATTTTACAATAAATATTTATATTGGTAGAGCAAGTTGTATTATTCGTAAGATTATTGCAAATTGCATTAGACAGAATTAATAATTAATGTGTTCAAATATTGCTGCTTAATTTTTAGAGACAACTGTTTTATTTTACTCCGTAGAAGAGAATAAAAGCTTAGTATTCTAAATAGGAGAAGAAAAAAACCGACATATATTGTTTGGTTTTCTTTTTAGAAATGATACAGAATTAGGAAAACCTTTTTTAAAGGTCCAATCCACATTATAAATAGAGATATTTGTTAAAAATGTGTGTTTATCATTGTTATTTTTTCACCTTAACAATTGCTCTAAAAATAGTAAGGATTAATGAACATAGCGAGTATTGAATTAGTCTTTATTATTAAGCTTAAAAAAATTTCTATTGTGGTCAAAGTTCATGGAAACACGAAATTAGTAAATTTTTAATGATTTTACATCGTTAAATTTCTGGCACTAAAACGTGACAATCATGCACAAATATGAAGGGAAAACCGCTCTTGGCTTCGATTTATGAACCGTGTGTGCCAATAGTCGCAACATGTGATGTCAATTATTATATAATTTAACTAGTGTAAAATATGGTACACGAATGATAGTGATCCCAATCTGAGTTGGAATGAGATACGGACTTACTATTGGATTTAATATTCTTGTAATAAATTAATCTATTGAAGTAGATTTTAAGACTAAGCAACTCTAAGAAAATAGGTACATTAATGTAAAGGGTTATTATTCCCTTAATTTGTGCTTGGTAAGTAATTTTATATTGGTAAAAGTTATTCAAGTTATTGATTTATTGAAGGTTATTCAGATTAGTTTAAAACGAATATCTTAATTCAAGACAACTTTTTAATTTCAGTAAAACTGACGATTATTTGGACGCATCTTCGACTTGTAAAAATAAAATTTTCTTGAATGAAGTTAATTCAGAAAGAAATAAAGCAAAATAATTCAAGGGAAAAATAGCTCCTCACGAAATGAGAACTTTCGGGTTGTTGTATTAACTATGTATTACTACGAAACTATTGTATTACTATTATATTCTATGTAAACTATTGTATTACTACGAAACGACACATTTGTCTTCTATAACAATAACTGCTGTACGAAGTAAACTTTTATTCTTGTATTTCTTTGAAATTGGTTTCATAATAATTATAGTCACTAATGACGAGTACTATGAAATACCCGTCGTTCGTTTGTCGAAGTCAAGAACTGTGCCACTTTATTTGTGCACGGAAATGTGATATATTAGAATGTGAAAATTAATGATATTGAACTATATAATATTAATCATTTAGTGATACATTAAACTTTGCAATATTATGTTTTGAAGACTTTTTAAGATACGTAATATGATATGAAGAACATATACAATTCTGGTTACCATCTTAATTTTTAATTGCTTCTGGTAATATGAAAATTTGAGTTAAAAATATATAGCAAATTTATACACGTGTCAAATTTCAATAGTAATTTGTAATTGGTATTGCGTCTTTAAAAAAGGCATGTGCGTGGTATTTTTGTCATCGAAATTAAACTTATTTGTGTCTGCCTTAATTATTTTATAGAAATATATTTCCCCTGAAATGTGTCCAGCAATCATGTATCTTGAGCGTATTACTTTGCATCAGAAGTATTCGTCATTTAGTGATACACCAAACTTTGAAATGTTACATTAAAACTTTTTAAGACACGGAATATATTAGTAAAAGGCAAAACAGATTCAATCCTAGTTGCAATCTTAATTTAAACTGTTTCGGATTGTATTATGAATATTTGAATTAAATATGTATAGAAACTTTATACAAGTGTCAAATCTTTATAGTTATTTGTAAGTAGTGTTGCGTTTTTATTTTTGAAATCCAATGTACGTGAAACTGTCTTAATTAATTGATGGAAATCGACTTAAAATAAAAGCGATGTAGAAAAAATTATTGAAATAACGGACTGTAGTGCATTTTGACGGACTGTAGTGTAATGTTTCCAAGTGGCATTACGTCGTAGGGGTACATAAAATAACCCATAAATGTAACTTTCAAGGTTTTTTCACCTTTTCAATAAAAATCTTCACTACACATTGTGCAGTTACTATGTTTTTATTTATAACCGGAGTCGATAATTGTCTATATAAATATGCATGGAAAACAATCATGAGTGTTTGGCAAGTACTATTTCGGTTGGAGTGGTTTAACAAGTACTATTTCGTATTTAGTTCACCTAACTAATTTAATTTACATCTACAAGAATACAATAAATGGTGAGAATCAATAGTATAAAGGAAATTTCTATCCAAGTCATTAAAAAATAATATAGAACATTAACTGCAAAATAATTTGGAAATAGTCTGAGAAAAATAGTTACTGGATGATTAAAAATAAATATTTTTCCACGATTTTTGAATATTTTATTAATTAATCCGAATGTTGAGATCTAGCTTGTTCCTTGGCATGATAGTATGGACAGTGAACGCATATTCTTTAAATTTAAGGGCAGACGTGGCGGTAAGCCAAAAAACCAAAAGTTTTCTTACGTCACATTTTCTCATTGGTGCAAATTTATTTCCATATCTCTACATGATTAATGTAATAATGTTCTTTTCAATGGACGACAATTTGGCTTGATAAAATCAACATAATCACTTTGTGTAAATGCGAATAGACTATGCTTTAACCGAGACGTTGGTGTTCAAAATTAAATATTCGAGTAGTTCTCGTGATTATATCGGCCAAAATTATTAAATATATCAACACTGATTTGTTGTATTGTCTCATGAATATCACGAGCTTATGTAAACGTTTCAATGAACAGCTAGCTCTTCATTTCACTTTTCTGATACCCTTCGCTCGTCTCCAAGCATTCTGATTCATTTTGGGCAATGCGCACAATTTTATTACATTCAATTTTCTTATCATTCCTTTTAGTTCTAAATAGATAAATTTAATTTTCTCTTTAAAATTACAACATAAGAGTTATTTTTATCTCATATTTCCCTCTTTGTTGCAGATAAATTGAGGAACTTCGTAAACTCAACTTGTTTACCGTATCTTCCTTTTAACCCTAGATTACTAACCTTATTTTTCGACGTTTAATACTAACCTTCGTCGTTTCGACTACGCTGTATAATGGAGGGGTTTTTAGGGGTTTAATTAAAAAAACATATTTATATTTATGTTTTCATTTTAAATAATAAGTATTAACCTACATATTTAGAGATTATAATATATACTTTAACATATTTTTTATTCAAACAGTCATCATAATGAGATCATAGTTTACATGCATAATCAACTTTTTGATAAATTTAAAAAAAAAATCGTACATATTACATATAGCGTTAAATTGTTCGAAATAAACTATAAAAACAAAAATAATATCTGAAAAATTAATTAAAAATAAAATTTTGGTAATGGTTTAGGAACTAATACATTTGTGACACACATCAAGTACTTTCAGTCATCCTTCGCGGAGGGACATATGGCACATATTTTTCTTTTATTTTGCTGTGGGGGACATCAGCTGCATTACTTTGCTCAGTCTCATTTACAACACCCTCATTACTACTTCCTGGCATGTTTAAAATTTGTGTAATCTAGTCCCGCAGACTAGTTTGTAGAGTTGGTATAAGCAATCTTTTTTGCATGTGTGGTTCGATCAGCTTGTGATGCAGAGCTTTTAGATATTCACGCCTCGATAAAGGTTTTTTCTTAGCCTCTATAGTGTTTGTTACATAAATGACGTAACTATTTATAAATGCAATATTGAGCATACCATAAAAGTTGCACAACGGCCAGCGTCGTGTTTTTCGATTGCAAGAGGCAATGGAACATATTTGGTCCACCACTCCTTTGGTTTGATTGTAAAATTCAACCATTGTGGGCTTTTTAGTATTTACATTAATGGTTCCCTCTTCGTAACATGTTGATAGTAGGAATACAACTTTTTGGTGTTTTGCTTTGTAGGAAAGTAATGTTAGTTCGTTATCATAACAGAACATAGCTGTTCCAGTTCTTCTAGTGCGTTTTGTTAGCTTGTAGAGTTCCAACCAATGTCAGCTTATATGTTTCTTTTACTAAACCTTTGGCTAGTGGCACCGAAGTGAACCAATTGTCCATTGTGATATTTCTATTCGTACCATGAACAGTACGTGTTAATTTTTTTACAAAATATTCACCAAGTGGTACTCCATCTGTTTTAGTAAAAGAACCTAGATAAGGTTCTGCATCCACCATATACTTTGTAGAATTATCTACAATCATCACAATTTTGATACCATATTTATTTGGTTTATTCGGTATATATATATATATACGAAAGGGACATCTGCCTCTGAAACCTAACAACTGTTCATAAATGGTAAGGTAGCATCTAGGTTTATAGTTCTCTCGACACTTAGCTATGAAAAGATCCCAAATATCTCGAAAGGGATCGAACACATCGGTTAACCTCCGTTCTTGACGCGTAGACTTATCGTCAAATCTTAGGCAGTTTATTAGCAAATCAAACCTTTCACAAGACATTGTACTGCGATATCGATTTCCACAAAATGTGATATCAAACAACTTTCCAGATGGTAAATGATTATCTTTCATTGCTGCAGATAATGTGGGAATGCCAATGAGAGGTCTAATTTCATTAGCATCGGTTGGTCTCTGAGTGGATTTGAATGTTTTATATTTTTCAGATTTTATTGCTATCTCTGCATTGGTGTGGGTTACAATTAAATCAATAATATTATCAGTAATGAAACATGAAAAGCATTGAAGTGGATCTAAAATATTTTTGCAAGAATGTACAGGTCCAGGTCTTATATGAACTATGTTCCTTGAAGGTCTTCTGCTTTGTGACCTTGGCTTTCATGATGACCATTTGTGTTTATCTTTCCCACGAAGAATGTTACGCGATGGTCTTATAATAAAATTGCTAGGATCTGCTGAAGTGCTAGGTTAAATTAGAAAACCGCACGGTCGCGCGCGCAAAAGTTATCGCGATTTTATTAGTGACGCGTCCGCGAATCGACGAAGGTTAGTAATCTAGGGTTAAACTGATTTTTATGGGAACATCCCGCTGTATCGTACTCTGTATTTAATAAGTGCCTCTTTAGAACAGTACCTAAATGTAATGTTTGTGGTGACTGAAAATAAGTTTTATGCTTATTTCATTCAATTCCGTTAGCATTTATGTTACATTTTGGTGACCACAACGTATGGATAACTATATAATAAATAAATAAATGTTGCTTTTAACAAAAACTTTTATTTATTTATTATATGTGTTAATAATTAAAAAAGCTTTAATTTATCAAAGGTACACATTTGATAAATTAAAGTTTTTAACAAAAACTTTAATTTATCAAATGGGTACCTAACACCTCCTATAATTGCAAACCTTTTGACAAAAATTTTGCAATTATAGGTTAGATGTTGGCTATGTGGCTTCGATATTTTTTCACGTATTTAGAAATTGTGGAAGTTCTTGTCTACTTACACGTTTCCCAACTGTTTCTCAACACTATCCTTGCAGAGGAATATAATCAAAATATTGACACCTTCATCTTCTCTCACACTAGTTATTGAACTTTAGAACAATAACAATGTTAAGCTCATACTAAGAACACGGCAGCAACGTGTCTGTATTATTTCTGAAGTTTTTGTGATATATGTAATTAATCCACACACATAACAAATTGTGAGAAAGTGAATTCTTTACATGGAAAATATTTAGTCAAGAATTGTTAATTTAGCGTATACATTAATATCAGTAGTCAGAAAACCTGTTTTTAGAAATTTTGTCTGTCTGTCTGTTTGTTAATATGTGATATATAATATACAATCACACAAAATCTACTGGACGAATTTTGATGAAATTTAGTATGGTGATAATTTATATCCTCGAGCAACATCTAGTACATGGTGAATGTTACGATATTGCTACTGGCACTTTTTAGTAAAATCTATGCTCATAGACACCTATTTCAAAAATTATCTACCGAATGGATTTTGGTGAAATTTAGTATGGTTAATAGTTTATATCCTCAAGCAACACATAGGATACTTTTCGTCTGAATTTCAAAGATTAAATATGACCTGATTTAATTAATATTACGATATCGGTACTGCCAATGCCCTCTATTAGAGTTGTTAGACAATTTTATAGATATATTACGGTATGGTATGGCCCACCACATTTATTAACATTTTTAGTGAAACTTATGCTCATAAACATTGCAAAAATAAATAAAAAATAAAAAACAGAGTAATGATAATAGTCATAACAGTTTCGACAGTTCAGTTACATCGGCCGTAATGAAATGTTTAGCGCGTTGGCACGGTACGTAACCTGGTGCAATAACGTGGGTGCAATTCTCACCGGCTGATCGAATTTTTCTGTGTGGTTTACAACAGTGATTACTACACTGATGTTATTTTTAAATATTACGTTTTTAACCTGGTTTTTGACTTCTAATATTATGAAAACAAATGTGTACCTAACGCCACCTATTAATGGAATTTGTAAGTTTCACGTTCATAGAAAAAGAAGTTTATGTGTAGATTTTTTTTACAATTCTATGTTATATCGATATTTATCCATCCATTGTTTATCATTATCCAATATTTTTACGCAGGATGGTTATTCTAAGCGATAATCATCAGTGAATTTCACGCGAACCAAGTCGCAGACACAGCTAGTTATACAATACATTTGTAATGATGCAATTTATTGTTAGCTGATACTAAAACTGACAATCAATAATTAACCTAAGTTATATGTAAGTAATATTGATTAAAAAACGTGTATTTTGAGTAAATTTAATAAATAAACTACGATCCATGATTAATACAAGATTATTCACTAAATAACAGTATGCGTATGTGTGTGTGTAAATTACAGTATGCGTGCGTGCCTGGTTGCGTGGAAGTGTGCCGGCATGCGTGCTTGTGTGCGAGCATGTGCGCGTGCGTGCGCGCATGTGTGCGTGCTGGTGCGTGTTTGTGTGTGCGTATGCGTGCGTGTGCATGCGTGCATGTGTGTATGCGTGCGTATGGGCATGTGCGTGTGAGTGCGTATACGTGTGTGAGTGTATGTGTACGTGCCGTTACGTGCGTACGTGCGTGGATGCACGTGCATGCGTGTGCATGCGTGCAGCCTGCTCATACTAAGACTTAAGGCTTTGCGGTCGCCATTTCAAATCTTTCCCGCTGCATCTGCCAATTTTACTGCTCAAGTAATTAGCCCAAAACCATTTTTTTGTTTAAAAACTTATGCTGACATTCCCTTATAGGTCACGAAGTGTAACTCCTAACATGGTGCGCTCCAATTTCCATTGAATGATCTGCAGTCGTTTAATATACAGGTGGGTAAGTGTCCAGGTCTCCGCTCCATACGTAATAAATGAATATGTTCTTAGACTCTAAATTCAATTCTCGGAAATGTTGCCTGATAAGTATTCTTTCATTAGAAATAGGAGAGGACCGCAATTAATACCTTGGTTCACATCGGAGTCAATAATGTAATACACTGTTTTAAAACTTCCATAATGGATAAACTGTATTAGAAAATTTTCAGTTTAATCCAGTTTTTTGCCACAACGAAAAATTTATGGAGAATCCAGTTTCTAGTAGTTTTATAACATTTAAGGGGAATATCATTAACAAGACAGTTAAAAATTTCTTTTCAAACCAAAGTAGGCTATATTTACCTGGCATTCTTTATCCAGCTTAGTAAATGCGCTGCCAGTAAATGAAGAAAAAATTGTAACAGTAGCATGCACGTTTATGGTGGAAAATATTTATCATTTCATTTCGTTCCGTCTGAAATTTCATTTCACGAAAATTCAATTTTCATTTCACTGAACCTAAATTGGCGTTAAAACATGTATATTTAAGATCATTTCAGACACTTTAGCAAAGGTGGATACTATCCCAGGCCCTAGTTTTTTATTTCGGATCTGGAACTACTTTTGTAGACTGGTGTAACATGCAAAGGCTTCTAAAAGTATGATTGTGTGCCAGAAACCATACTAAGATTAATTTAAAACATTAAAGATTACTTGAAATAGTCAGCAACCACCTTCATTTAATACGGTGGAAATTCATCTAAACCACAAGTTAATTTCAATTGCGACTTCCAGGGGACTAGTTGGATATTTTACGCAGGCCATGGCCTCCACTGCCTCTGTACCTAGCTCGGAACTATCCCTTAAGAGACCGATTTTCGGAATCTATGGCTAATATATTAATAATAACGATATAAAATTGTATGATGTAATTGATATTAGATTTAGATATATTTTTGGATAATTTTCGAATGAAGGAGGATAAAGTTTGACTCAGGTGTATGTTTCAGTATCTGTCTGAAACAGACATGTATTGAAGTGCATGCTAATATAAATTATATGTTTAATTAAGATCTACATAATAGTTTATATGATCAGGAGATAGTAGCTAGTGTCGATGCTATGTACCATAAAAAGGGACATCGACAATAGCTAAGAAAAAGTTTATGAGATAAATTAGATATATGTTCTCACGAAATTCCTTAAACGTTTTCACTTTCTTTTTGATATTTTGACGTCTTTTTTAATTGCTTTAGATAATAAATTGCACTCTGTGAGAAATAGAATTCGTTAAATTTTGGCATTCCGAGACAATCGTGACTTGAACGGCTGTTGTCAAATGCTTTAGATGTCTACTCACAATTATGAAAATTAAGTGAAATCGGGATTAAGACGCCAATCCGCAATATATAACCTATCAAATTGTTCAAGCCACTATAGCTTGCACAATTTTCAAAATAATTTTAACTATTTTTTTTCAATTAAATTTGTTTGTACGTCTACTGCTGTAAGAATTCTTATGCTAAATTCAATTTAGATCCGAGATGTATTGTACAATCAAAGATATATTGTACAATTAAATATATATTAATTATTATTAAATATTTATCCTAGCCGAGATACGTTGTAAAACTAAAATTTTTAATTCGGGACATTTTTTGCGTAGACGAGTTGTATATTGTATCGCGCTATTTAGTTTTGTATGTAAGTGTTTCAAATTTTTTTGTGTTATACAGTTTTTTTTAAACTTTTCATTAGTTACTTACCATAAAAAATAATAATTTAAATTTACTTGTTTATTCAATTTATATTATATATTTTGTTGTTTACGATAATTGAATACTGACATAATCGTCAAAATCATTATTCATTCATACTCAATCCTCTTATGACGATTTTGTTATTCCGTCTAATTCTTACATGATTTTTATTTATTTCGTGACTGCATCTTTAATGCGTTCACATACGATATTTTTTATTCTACACTGTGGAAACCTTTGTATTTATACATCTGTTATATCAATACTCAGGTAATTCCATTCCTTAAAAAATTAATTAGGGTAAATTAATTAAAAAATTAATTTACCCTAATGTCCTGTTAGTCAACGCTGCCTTACATTTTTACCTCCTCTGTAGTATCTATTCACTCACAGGTTTTATATTAACTTTCAATGATGGCGCGGTGGTAAGATCGTTATCTATTTTGGAGATAATCTTCCTCTTAAAAGTATTACAAAATCCCCGTCCGACCGTTTTTGCCTAACCCATTTAAAGAAATATCTCTCTTCGGAATTAATTTATTTTTAAGATTTTAGCTCGTCTCCTCATATCTGGTCTTTTGATTATTTTGAAAGTTTAATTTACAGTTATGAACATCATATTCCGGTACGATGTTTATAAATCACTTTAATACCTATTTATTTAAATGTCATATGAGAAGTGTAAACCTTTGGGACATGGTGAACTCTGTACCAACAATTATCACTAACTACGTGATCCTCGTTCTTTTCCTAACATTGTTTACTTCCTGTTTTTGGTATTTAGCACCAGGAGATAAATAACTAATCGTTTAAGTTGCTACCTAAGCTATCCTGAATATTTTTCTCTTTTATCACTTGGCCAAGGAGTTTTCAGTCTATTGCATGTGTAAAATTTTTTTCAAAGAGTTAACTAAAAATACAAATTTAACAATCGTATCCTAAAATAGTCTGTTAAGTACGCACCATTTCTTATCTTAGAAAATATTTTTTATCTTAGAAAATATTTTCTTGGCTTAATGACGCCGTAAAAGAAATTATGGCTAAACGTGATTGTTCCAAGATTAGTGACTAAACCAATACCTCTTCAGAAATATAAGTTATGGTAATATTTATCATATTTGTGTTTAGGTGCACAAACATGTAAATATAAACAAAAAGCATTATATTTCCATGTCCATGCGTATTTAGGGTTTTTTAATAAGTATCTTGACCACTTTAAGAATGTATAAGTAATTCATACAATAAAAGAATAAGATCGACGTCATTTAAAATGAAATTCCGCAATCGACGTCGAGTCGCTGTGATGCGTAATAATATTTTAATTATACTTAATATCAGTGTTTAAATATTTTTTTTAGAAGTATCCCTGACTAATTTTAATTTTTTTTGTTTTTTTTGATAGGGCATATATTTAGTATAATAATTAAAATTGTATTTTTAATCATTGTGGTTAACAAGTAAATTGATTAATACTTTCGCCAATGTTCTCGTTCATTTCGTTCTAATTAATCAGGTTATCGTACATAGCGAACAACAGGTAGAACTGTAATCCGGTTGACAATCTTTGAATTAAATTTACTTTTTATTTTCTTATATTACGATTGATACAGATCCGTCATCCGGACCAATGGTTACTATTCAAATTACAATATATTTAACTCCACAAAAAGGTTAAGATATATCTTTAGTTTTCAAAATAAGGTTTTTCTTACATGTCAGGTTCTTTTGCATGATACATTGAATTTTCTTATTATTTCAGTTATTGACTAAAATATAAACTTGCAAAGTCCTTTATTTTGAATTTTCTTTTGTAAAAAATATTTTGTCCTTTTTCTGTTATGCAAAAGAACTTCCTTACTTTTTTTAATTGCTAATTGGTGTAACTAAAATATGAATTTTAAATGTTTTTCTTTCTAATAAACGTTTGGAATAAAATATGAAATAAAAATGAAGCTGTAATAAAACTAAAGCCCTAGTAGACGTTCAGTTCTGAGATGTTAATATTTTTCCCAGTAGAACATGTATCAAAACTGAACCTCACCTACGGTTTTATATTTCAGTGACTATTTATTACCTTTCATTGAAATTATGATTACCTAACTTGTTTTTCGGCTCTTAATTTTCTACTTGTTTTTTGGACGTAGACGGTTGTTAGTTTTTTTATAACTGCATTTTTATTTTACCTTTTTTAGTAGCTTATTTTTTATATAGGTGTATGAAAATAAGCTACTCAAAACGGTTTGAAATCGGATGCATACAGAAATTTGTATTTTTGTAATTTATTCCAAACGTTAACCACGTTTTTCAGTTTTATGAAAAAATGGTTGAAGAAAAGTTATAATTATTTTTAAACACCTATCGAATAATATATTTGTCGATAATATGCGCAATTTTTTTTCCAGTTCTGTTTTTTATTACAAAATGTTATTGTTGTTTGTCTCTAAAAACTTAGCCTATGATACTCTTAGATTAAATACAAACTGATTGCTACCTCATTTTTTGAAAAACTCATGTTCATTCCAGAAGGGAAATAAATCAGGAGATAGGTGACAAATTATTTGATGTATTAATGTGACACAATTGTTTTATCACATTTACTGTAAATATTAATAAATATAAAAAAAAAATAATTGTTGTATTCAAATAGTAAACAAGCATTATTAAATGTATAGAGCTCACCCGTCCTCAGCTGAAATTTTCTAGAAGCACATATACTAATGATTCATGAATAATATTGTTGCACATAATATTGCATGCTTTAATATTGTTCGATATGATTATAAAAAAATATATAAATTATACAATTAGGTATACGAAACTGTTTGTAATGTTTTCAAATATTTCCGTTACTTGTATCGCGGTTACAATGAAGTTTCTTCGTATTGCATTAAAGTAAATTTGAAATTTAGCATATATACTTTATATTTACCCGTACCGTTTAAAGAAAATTTGACTTGAATAATTAATTTATTAATTAATTTTTTTCATCAATTTGCTAATTCGTTATATTTTATAACAATTTCAAAATGCTCTGAATATGAACACAACTATGAAGGGACCCAGAGAAAGCCTTTGAATTTTTTCGTCCAAATAACATCGCAGTATTTATTTAGAATAAAGAATGATTACTTTTAGGATTTGCATACTCCTAATCAGACGTTTCTCATTTCGGAGCGTTTAAAAAACACCATTTTAGAATCGTCATCTCAATTTGAATCGTTTTTCAGATACACGGTATTGCTTGAGCTTGAAAATATATCGAATAGTTTAGACCCTAAACTATTCGATATATAAACTATTCGTTCTCTAAACTTTAGAGAATATCTAATTTGTCGATAGAGTTAAAATATGTATTGCATATTAAATTATTTCTGATGCCCTTCATTAAATTTAACTTAATTTATACATTTTTTAATTTGTTGCAATATATCCAAATGTGTATTAGATAAACTTTTGTAGAAAATTTAATGTTGTTTTCCTCGAATGGACATAATTAATCATTATAATTTTCAATGTGCATGGCATTTTAATATTTCGTTATCTTATGGTACACTTGTTGTATTTTGTGTTGTGTTGTCGGCTCAACTCGCACGAAAACAAAAAATCCCTCTCTGGGATAAATGCAAATCAATACAGGTAGGTTTTAACTTACTTAATGTATCTATTTATATACTGGGAGCAACAAAAGGAAAAGTGTATTAGGAGGAAATACTATGATTTCGTATAAGTGGTCTTAAATATCAGCCTCTGTGTCAACGGCGTTTTATTTACTTAAAACGAAATTCCATCTTCGTCGATTTCGGATTTATACATTCCATTTACGATTTATATTACACTTGATTGTTTTTTTTTTATTTTGTAAATTTTATATTGTATACATTGTTTTGTTCACTTGTAATTTTGATTTAGTTGCACTATCCTGTACTTTTATATACTCATTATTCCAAAAATACATTATTTATTTTTATGAATACAATGTCTGTTCCGCCAAATTATAACAACTAAACTCTTTAAGCATGACTCTAACTCGCATTATGAAGGTTCTTTTTGCGGCTAAAAATTATATATATATATATATATATATATATATATATATATATATATATATATACACACATACACACTTATATAATATATATATATATACACACACACACATACACACATATATACGTCCTGGATTATTTCAATAATTTTCTACATAGATCGCATGCCAAGAATATTGGCTATTGGACAGATCTAATCAGGAACACATAAAAAATTTAAACTTCCGACACATTTAGAGGGAATTTGATACCCGCTTATTCTGTTGTCATTACATTTGCGTTTTCTTGTTTTTTAAAGATATCTTAATGAATAATTATGTCAAAATTAAATAAGCAAAAATAAGAGTTGTGACCGTGCAACAGAAAAATTAACAAGTTATTTTATAAACATGGTTGGTCCTACAAAAAGTATGCTGATTATTTGAAATGCCCCAAACCTAACGTTTTCAATGACATTGGCTTTAAAGGATTAAAAACCACTGATAACATTATTCGGCAGTCTAAATTACAAAAAACAACATCTCGTGAAGACTTTTTGATGGCCTGTTTAGCGAAGGCTGACCTGTTCAAGGGATCTGAAAAAATAAGGAGAGAAATTTTTGGCAATAAAAATATATCTGCATGTACAGTATAAAGATGAGTTTGCACAGACAAAATTATTTCGATTAATTGCCAAAAAAGTACCACTTTTGTCGAAGGAACACCGAGAAACCCAATTGGATTTTGCGAGAAACTATGGCAATTGGGCAGAAAGGCAATGGAAGAACATTTTGTTTTCAAACGAAACGTAAATAAATCCATTAGGTTCGTATCAAAAATAATATGCCCATTGACCTGCTAACCAAACAGGACGCTAACTATAAAAAAGTGAAGCATAGGAGTGGAGACATTAAGTTTGGGGTTGTTACGCACGGCATGGTGTTGAACAGTAAAAAATAATTAAAGGCCTTTAATTATTTTTTTAATATGCCTTTAATTATTTTTCCATCCATTATAATCAATAATAAATTTAAACACAAGAAAATATTGGAGGATACTGTCCTTAGGCTGAACAGACGTTGCCAGTTGTATAGAGTTTTCAGCATGATAACGACCCTAAATTCACTCTTCAGTGTGTGAAAGCTCCCTGTGTGAAAAAAATCACTATATTAGATTCATTTGTTAACATCCCAGATTCAAATTCTACAAAAAATCTTTGGACCGAAGTCTAGATGACTGTAGCCCCTAAAAGATCGAGTAATCTGAACAAATTATATAATGTCTTTGTCGAATCTGAGAACGCTATTTATGCTTAAATATTCCAAAATTAAAAAGAAATTCCATGCCCGTTATTTCAAGGCAGTTATTGCAACCAAGGATCATCCTACGAAATATTAAGTGATACTACTGTAAGCAGAGAATACAGATGTATGTTTAATTTATTTTAATTCTAAATAATAACGGCAGTTTGGAATACAATGCCTATATCAAATAAATTAAATGGAGGTTTCATATTTTGCGTTATCTAGTACGATGTAATAAAATCTAATAAAAAGGAGTAAATTTTGAGGTCGTTAAGCGTTAAAATTAGAAAGTTAAATGTAAAGTGACCCGACCTATTTACCCAATAGTTAATTTGAGGTCAGTCGTTTTTAATGATATAATCACAACTATATTTATATATATATATATATATATATATATATATATATATATATATATATATATATATTTAGTGGTTGGGTAATAATTTTTTAACCCCGATTGGCTGCCAAAACTTTTTGAGATTTTAGAGATATTTTTGATATACAAAATTCTACTTTTCCTATTCCTGGGAAGAATAGTTATTTTATTTTAAAAGAAAAGTTGCATTCAATATAAAATTGTAATATGCTCGCATTACAGCCTCACTTTTTTATTAAAATGGGGTGAATTGTTTATTCAAAATTTATTCTATAACTTGACGAAATAATTCAACATGCCAAAAAGGACTTGAAAGTAATGTGGGAATGCTACTTCTGTTTGAATGGGCACATTATATTCATTAAATATTTAGGCGACTAAAACTTAACAATTGTATGGCATTGAATAATTTTCAATCAAAGTATACTTGTATATTCGATGTATTCGATAAAATCAAACTATTGTAACATTGCTGTTAGAACTGAAAAATAACTTAATTATTCAAAAAGTTGTGCATGGTAAATGGAAATGGAAAATTACATAATAAGTAATGGCAAAAAACTTTATTATTTTGATATCTTGAAATGGATATTCTAATTGTAACTTAAAAGAAATTGAAGTATATCTGGTAGTTTATTTCAATAAGTGTAACGTGCAGGTTTATGGCAAAAAGTGTATATTTTATTTTCAAGATAAAATACACATTGATGCATAATGAAACTCAAATTGTACATTTTGTTATGATACTTCACATAATATTGTTATTTGTAGTTAAAATTAGTTAAAGCACGATGTATTTTAAACTCCAAAAAGTTTGTTATTTACAAAAACATTCTACGTATATGGAAAATTTACTATAATGCAAAATATAAATAAACTAAAAATTATCTTCACAGCATAAGTTTAGTAACATGGAAAAATAACCGAAAAAGAAGACGAAAAACTTTGTTATTATATAATAACTAATTATTTTAGTGGGGATTCTAATCGTAACACGAAAAAAAATTGTTAAGTATTTTTGTTATGATGCTCAGTAAGTCTTTCTTTCATTATTAATTCCGAATGGAAACTGATAGTTTAGAAAAATTGTGCAATAATACTTATTAAAACTTATTTATCACATTTTAATGCAATACTCGATAAAATATTTTTCAATCAAAGAAATCAAGACATATTTAAAACTCCTGGAGACTTTATTTTAATAATAAAAAACATTACATATATGTATATATGTATATATATATATATATATATATATATATATATATATATATATATATATATATATATATATATATATATAAATAAATATATATATATATATATATATATATATATGAATATATGTATATATATATATATAAATTTAGAGAATTTATTATGGTGCTACATAAAAAAAAGTAAAAACAATGATACTATCCCCAAATTTTAAGTTTAAAACTGGAGTAGACTTTTAAGTAGGAGCGACTGATATAGTCTAATTGCTCTAAACCAAAAATATAAGTAATAATAGATATGACCAGCCCATACGTTAAGTGTACAAGAACACAGTTATACAATGATTCGTATGCGCACATACATTTTATTGTCAGTTGTATAGTAGGTGATGTGAATGGTCGTATGTAGTAATTTTGCCTAGAAAATATAGTTCGTAGTATCAAATACATCTTTATTTTTGTTTATGTAATGCAAAAATACCAGTTGTAACACAGAGAGGAACTATAGTAGTAAAATATTAAATAAATTGTAAATATTTCGAAACAATTTCGTGATTTAATGTCAACAATTTGGCTTTAAAATTAAGCGATAGAAGCAAAACAAAGTGTTTCGTTTTAGAGACGAACGTCTCAAAGAACATAAATTTAAATTATGGATACTATTTGTGACATTATTTTGTAACATGCAAGATAATATTGCTAATAATATTTCTGACTTAGTTTAGATATTTTAATTTGCAAATTTTGACAAAATATCTACACTGCAGCGGACGGCCAGTGGAAGTAAACGTAGAAATTTGAAAAAAAAAATTATTGAAAAGATTCCGCCGTATCTCACGTTGCTTGGCAGCTGAGCTTAGTTGCAGTCATGGGGAACACACAAGTGTGTAACATAGTGGTCGTGGACCACCGCTTAGTTAGATCAAAGTGCCAATATATATATGAATCTTCTTTCCCTAAGATGCATCCAACATTGGATCGATTAATTGGTAACCGGAGACAAAAAGTGGATAAGTGTGCAGAAACCACACGCAAAAGTTCCAATAGCTAGCTCACACGAAACACTGATACCGACTCCAAAAACTGAACTTCATCAAAAGAAAAATTTGTCATCCATTTGATGGAATGCAAAAGGAATGTTGTATTGGGAGTTGCTACCAAAAAATACCAAAGTTGACTCAACAATATGCTGCCATCGACTTGACCAACTTTGCAGAGATTCAAAATAAATATAAAAAAATCTTAAACGTACATTTCCTTTATTTCCTGAATGTTGACAACGGGTTATATATAACAATGGTGCTTACTATGCATAAGAGTAACTAACAATGAACTATGATTTTTGAAAAACATCTTTGCAATTATGGCCCTTAATATTTCCTATTAACCCAATATTTTCGGCGTTGTAGCTACTTTCAAGTACGCCTTTTTATTAAAATAAGTAATTTTCTTTAGTCATAATTACACTACAGTAATTACAACTGGTCGAAACTGGTACAGGTACTGAACTTTTGATCCATGAAACCCGTATTTAAATATAACACACATTCCTCTCATCACTTATTTTGAGCTTAAGATATCATATTTTTATAACAAATAACAACAGCCTGACTAATATATTTCCACCATATTATCCTCTGGTCATAGAATGTAAAAGGTTATTTAAATAAACGGAACAGTATATTTTGATCCGATATCAAGTAAAAATGCACACAATGTTACGCATAAATGTACACTCACCGTTTACCTTTCGTTGTCTATTTTAAATAATTTATTGGAATTTTTATTCAACGAATATCTTTAATTTTGGAGTGAATTGAAAAGAAATTGGCGCAATATTGAAAGCGGTCAACTTAATATTGTGAATTTCAAATGAATTGTATATTTAAAAGAAACAAACATAAAATTTGGAATAATGCTAAACAATGGAAAAATATTAAATAATTCATACAGATACACAAATATTTTACAATACTACTTAATTTCAAATAAACAGAACTAGAAAAATTGATTAATTGAAAAGATGAACTTTATTTATTACTAACAGCTTGTATAAAATATGTTTTTACCGTCTTTTTTTCTTACTGTGATCTTAATATTTAAATTAATGCAACGTATGCTGTAGTATATAACCAAAAAAAAACAAGGTGCAAAAGTTTTATTATAATAAACCATTATTTGGCGACCACCACGCGTCTGGTCCGTGGAGCAAAATAATGCACAGTTAAGTAAAATAATAATACGAGCATTCGGCGGGTTTCTAGCTCATACACGAGGCCATAAATAGTCGTTCCCAGGTTTTAAAGGCACAAAATTTCAGAGAGTTAGCTTAAACCCCTTAAATTTCGAAGGAATTTTAAATGAGCACAACTTAAATTAATTAACGTGACTTAATTTTCGAAAGTATTTTTCTGTAAGCCGAATAATTTATCTGATATACTATATACATTAATCTAAATAATTTATTTCACGTTAATAAAATTAACACACATTCGAAATTGACAAAGTTATTAGGCTTCCAAATAGGTCGATGTTCAAATTGGGTAGAAAAAATATTAATGATTTTATTATAATCGGCTAGCATTATTGACATTGATTTCAATAGGCCAATTAATGCTGTAAAACTGAACGTAATTGCTTAAGTAAATGATATTAACTAAGGTAATATTTAATTTATTTCCCCTAAATTTATATTAAGCAAAGGCATTTTATCTTTAATTAAGGGCAAAAATAAAAAAAACGACTTTAATGTGAGGTAATGAAAATTCTTTTTTTCCAAAATGATGTTTCATGTTGTTTCGTGCGGAAAATATAAACGTTTAAACCACTCTCACAGCTGTGGCACAGAGGTCTACATTTATACGTATTAAAAATTCTCACGTACTTGTAGTTCTACTTACAAAATATTAAATTTATTATGTTATATATACCCTCGTGCTATTGAAAATGTAATTCGTGAGAGAAAAACAACGGTCCGTACAATCCCAAAAACGCCTTATGGCCAAATATCGATTTCCCTTAAAAATTGCTGTGCAACATTTTCAATCAAAAAAACAACTTATAACTCGGTCCTTCCACCTTGGTTATAGTTAATTGACTTTAAAATTAGTAAACATTATACTGATATTTAGTTCTTCCTAAAACAAATGTTAGTCAGACTTTACGCTAATAAAGCTAAATCGAGCTGAACTTTTGTCAGCATTATATATCATATTTCTATCCGCTTTGAATAGTCTCTTTTCCCTTTTAAGACAGGTGTGTTTGTGTACCTGCTGACATCTAATGTTATAACAAGGAAAAGTTTCTCGAGCAAAAGGTAGTTCGGCTGCCCAGTAATGAAGGTCATAACATTAAAATTGAAACAAATTGGCGAAAAACCATTAAGGAAATATTGAAATTATATTTATTTCTTTAATATTACGTTATAACGTTTACTACATATGCTTTTGAAATTATCTGCAGTTTGATAGCAGTAAGTAACATAAAGTTTATGCAAAAAAATTATCTTATAAAATTGAAATGAATATTTTATACAAGGTCTGCAACACTACTACATTTATATATACTAATAACACTACAATTATATATAATGTGTTTTATTCTTTCGATTTACCCTTTCATAATGAGTCTACCTTCATAAAGAGCTAGCAATAAAATCATTTACGACAACTGATCTGAATCAGCCCAGGCTTTTTAAAAAAACTTTAAATAAATATTAATTTTTTTGTCATCAGAGACATTCCTTCGCTCTTGACCAAAATTTTTTTATTTAGATAATTTTTTATTTTTTAGTTCATATTGCTACAAAATAACTTTTCTTGTATTTTTTAAGTGTAATTTTATTTTTATTTTTTAATATTTTTCGTTTTAAGGTTGAAAATGATTTTTTTTAATTTTATGAAATTATTGTTCCTTATCAAGGAACAAAAAATGTTTGCCAAATTTTAAATAATTCGGACGTCTGGAAGTGGGCGAAAATTTAATTGAAAAATTATGTTATATTATTACATACAGACATATATAGAATATTTATATAGTTTTTATTTTTTAGTTCATATTGCTACAGAGCATGTTTTTTAGAGTTTTTTAACTATAATTTTATTTTTATTTTTTAATATATTTTATTTTAAGATTGAAAATTAATTATTTTTTAATTTTATGGAAGTATTAGTCCTTGATATAGTTACAAAGTTTTAAATAATTCAGAAGTCTGGAAGTCGGTGAAAATTTAATTGAAAGATTCCGTTATATTTATACACACATACGTACATACATGCAAGTAAAGTTAATGTAATAGCGTATTAAAAAGGGAGTTTCTTGAGAAAAAGGTCACCCGGCTGCCCAACGACATTTAATACATGTATTTTTGCAATTTAATAGCAGTAAGTAACATAATATTTACACAAAAAGATATTCATGATTTTGTTAAATTAATATTAACAGTTTATACAAGGTCTGCGTTATATATGGTTTCTTTTATTATAATAAACAAATAAAGAAACAAAGCAATGTATCAACGGAGTTTAACATAAATATTCAATTAACTAGGGCCTATTTTTACGTCACTAAATTAGTTATTTTTTTGTACGTTTTTTATAGCGACACAGGAAAAATCACCAGAATATTTTCTTTCTAAGTTTCCTATTTTTATACAGAATGGTGTTTAAGACAGAAACTGATATATAGATTATATCGGTATGTAGGCAAAAATTGGATCAATAGAGGGTAAGCGTACGACTTGCTTAAAATGACGTTCTAATATAACGTATTTAAATAAAAGCCGTAACAAAATTGCGGGTAAGAACTCCTAATATTCGAGTAGAAGGTTAGAGTATTACACAAAAACGGCTGAAATGATTTGAATGAAATTTCACAAGAATAATCTTTTGTGGTTCAAATTAAAACTTAGGCCATCTTTTGTTTGTTCTCACTAGAATCACAAGAAACTCACAAGAACCAGACAAATGACTACATTTATGTTATACTTTCATTAAGGTACTCTATAAGGTACAGATTGAGGGCTAAAGTACTCCTTTGCGTTAAATACTTTCTAGGAAATGAAAATTTATTTATTAATACTGATAAACAGAAATAGTTTAGATGATTGCTTTAATAGGATACTTTTATTTCGGTGAAAGGTACTATTAAGACGTAAATATATTAAATGTAAGACATAAGTTGTTTCGCGTATGGACGGGGGAGAGGTTTTGGGTTATTCGATCATCTCAAATTATCACTTTTTCTGTAGAGGTACATAATTGTGAAGGAGTAAATTTTGGTAATGTCTGTACCGTGTTCGCTAATAACGCCAAAAATACTGTTATGATCTCATGGACAGTAAAAATAATAGGGTGGAAATGGCTGAGAGTACATATTTTCTAAGCTTCCGTCATAAAATTATTTTTATTTTTTAAATAAATTATTTTTATTTTTTAAATAAAAATAATTTTATTACGTTAGGTTAGGTTAGATTGGGTTAAGTTGGACTAGATTGTGTTGGGTTGGGTTAGGTTGCTTTATGTTGCACTTGATCAAACTTGATCGGGCGGTTAAGCTGGGTCAGCTCTTCAGTAATTCAGTTGTTTACATTTCATTTTACTTGTTACTACTATTGTCTTGGTTTCATGAGCAGTAAAACTTCGCCTCATTTCTTCTGCTCCATCTATAACTAACATCTTTACCTTTATTACATTCTCCATTGGAATCATTCATGTCTTTAAATGCAGCTATTAAAGTTATATTATGAGCCAAGGTTTTCTGGAGAATAGCTTTAAATTCTTGCTAAGATTCCACAGGAAATATTCTCCGTAAAACCTTATTCACGGGGGAGGGGGGGGGGAATTAAATGGTCGTTTTTTATCTGTAACTGCATTGAGTTCTATTGGAACAAATGGTATGAGATAGGTTTATTTTTTTATTGATCAACTTCAAAAAAGGAGCAGATCCCCTATTCGTTCGAATTTATTTATGTCCATCATATCTCCAGTATATATCAACTGATTTTATTTAAACGAGTATATATACTCTCCATATGTTTCTATGAATATGTTCCTAAGTTTGGTTAGAATCTGACTATAGAAATGGAAGTTATACCGTACAATTCCCCAAAATTGAAGAGCACAGGTACATTAATTGAGTTTGAGTAATATTGATTCAAACAATTTGGATGAGTCCTTCTTTATTTGAAAAGGTATATTATCAGTATAGTTTTGTGAAAATTTGATTAGAATATGATCATGAAAATTTAAGATGTATGTATAGAATTCCTCAACTTTATGCAGAAAAAAATGCCGATTGGTTGGATCTACCTCATTGAATTTTAATGATTTAATTTTTCTTTGTAAGAATGCACTCCTTGTATTGGATCTGACCACGTAAGTATATATAGATATATCATAGAATTTCTTAACATTGAACAGTGGGAAGGAAGTGGAAGGTACAGTAATCGTATTTCGATGATATAGGTTTAATGATAATTTAATAATCTACGACTAAGGGAGACATAGATTTGCTATCAAGCAAAATCAGGGGGCAATAATAGAGTCAAAAGATGATGATAGAGACTTATTAGTGATAAAGAGTAAACTCATCGAATTTGGACTCATCTAACTTGTATTGACGTAGCAAGAAAGTAATAGGGTAAATATGTACAGATATATACGTATGTTGAGTATGTACGAGTACATGCGATTTAATTTCAACCCTTTATCTATAAATCCTGATGTTACATGTGAACTGTTTGCTAAGTTTTCCTATTTTTAAATTAGTATTGTGAGTCTCAAACGGAGATTCTGTTAATAAATTCCGGAGTTTAACTCCTCAGTCCTAATGCTGCAAGGCTACTCTCCACCTAAACTGGCGAATACGACTTGAGGGTCTGCTGTTTTAAAATATTTTTGTGGATATTCAGCAGAGACCCTGTCATTAAATTCCGAGTTCCAACTCCTCAGTTCTGAAATCGCAAGTGTACTGCCTGCTGAAACCGTGAGATTTAAGGGTATGCAGTCTTCAAACCAGTATTCTAGGTCCCAATCAGAAACTATGTCATTAAACTTCGGGTTCTAACTCCTCAGTCTTGATGATGCAGATATATTCTATGTATGTCGCCTAACTTCAGGATCTACTTTTTAAAAATAGTACTTTTTTTATTTTTAATACAAAATTCACCGTCACCAAATTTTGGTTTTAAGTCCTCAATCCTGATTCTGCAAAAGTCTGCCTAAATACGAAGTTTCACGGTCTGTTGTTTTTAAATTGGTATGGTGTGTTTCAAGCAGATGCCGTTGAACTCTGGATTCCTATTTCTGAGTCCGATACTGCAGTGTTATGACGTTTTTTAATTATGATAACTCATATGTCCGGCACGTATCAACCAATTTATCTGATGAATTTTATTAGAATTCGACCATGCAAATTAAAGGTATATCCTAGAATTTCTCAGTAATGTAGAGCAAAGTAGCTTTGATCGAGTTTGAAAGGTATAGGTCAAATGATAATTTAATAATAAATTCTCTGAAGCTAATAAATGTGTTCTTTAGCAAAATCATTGTATTTTAATGAACCCAGGAAGTTATAACAGGATATTTTCAATAATCTCGTAGAGTTTGCACTTGTCTTACTTATGTTAACGTGAGCTAGAAAATAATAAAGTAAATAGATAGGTAAGTATACACAGGTACACAAAAAAACAAGAAGCAACTAAGGTATTAGATGATAGGTAGACAGGTAACTAAGTATATAAACGTGTACAAAAAGACGTAAACCAATTAGAATATTCGTCGAGGGAAAAGCCGTACGTTAAAATATATTAAGGTTTGTACTAACTGCGATACTAACTGTGAGGTTTGTACTAAGTATTAACTGCGGTGAAGCCAAAAGAGAGAATATGATTTATTGGTCCGTATGTATGTATGAGTGTGTGTACACATGTATTCTGAATATAAAAGAAAATTGCAAAGTATGAAGATTTTCGAAATCTATAATTGAGAGAGTGGAGAATGCATCGACTTGCAACCGGTTCCAAAAATCTCCAGCAGCACCGTAATAATTCAAACTAAACACGCATATTTTCATTATTTTATATTTTTCAGTGCGTTTTTTAGTCGGTCGTTATTTGAAGTCGGTTAAATTGTTTGTAAAAATGTTTTATGAGATATTTGCCATTTGCGTTTTGTCTAATAACTTTTTAGTGGTTGGAATCTTGTTTGAATCGCCGTGTAAAAAAGTACGTAGGTAAATAAATTTGAGCTAGAAGAGATGCTGAATCTTCTGTGTCCACGGTTTTCTAACCATTGTTTAAACCTGATTCTTCATTTCTTTGACTTCTTATTTTTAATGTCCTGTATACCATTTCATGTAAGTTTCTTCTATTGTCCAGTAAAAAACTCTTTTCAATTGTTGGTTTTGCTACTTAGAAATGCATCACTGCACTTAATTAAAACTAATTTCACCCCTGAATCAGGGTCGGTTTTCTTTGAAGATTTGCATTTTTAATTTTTTTTTATAAATGCAAATCGATGTTGCTTCACTCTTTGCGTCTTGTAGGTCGTTGATATACTGTGATGATTCTTTTTACTGATCCTTGTGGGGTGTATTTTTTATTGCACGTCACTTTAATACACTAAAGTATGCATCTTAAATTTCAGAATGGAGGAAATGGTATAGAATTTCCAAGATCACCGTAATATTCTTGAATGAAAGACATTTCACTCCCTAGACTTATAATATTTAAATATTTGGCTTTCTGGAGGTCACAAAAACATGTGTCAAAATTATGCATGCAATACAGGAGGAGTATGGGTTGCATTTAAAAACTCATTATTGCCGGAGACCAAAATAATTGCTCAATTCTCTTTTTGGAAAACCTTATGGGGAGAGGTAATGGTGGCTCCATTAATATATTAGTATAGAATGATATATAAAACACGACAAACCTTGACATTGTAACCATGTCATCCTCAAAAATGGAATTATCGTAATGGAAAACAAAGTTTTAATAATGGAAAATATTGCTGATCTTAGTTTAACAATTGGCCAAAAAACTATTGGGTTTATCTCATTTTATTGGAAGGACCATGAGGAATTAGAATCGGACCTACACTGATTAAAATACGCTATGGAAGAACTAAATACCTTACCCAGCATCAATACAGGCGATTTCAATGCAAAAAGCAGACGGCGAGGATGTATTATAGATGACGTATATATGTTGAATTTCTATTACTGGTTGGTCTAAAAGTTCTCATTACGACATCCGCCTTATTTTCTGGATATTTCTTCAAGATATGCTGTAGAGGAGTATTATTTGAGTTACAGTGGTGATCGGATAGCTATCGAGTTTTAAGGAGGGCTGAAGAATCGATATATTAAGATATATGTTCTACTACATATACCGAACAAAATGTGGTCAGAACGGGAACCAGTCGACATTGAGAGACAACTGGATCTGGACTGATTACAAGACAGAATTACTGCCAAAATTATAAAACTCTCATTTAATTCTAGAAGCTGAGATGGGCACGGAAATTGAAGAAAATCTTAATACATTAGTAAAAAAATAATAAAAAATATAGTGGGGTTCCCATTGTATACCTTATTATATCCTGTTGATTTCTTATTATATACTATTATAATAAAATTCTCAAATTCTGCTCATAACCCTCATGATATAATAAACGAAGTCAAGAAAATGTTGACGTCATGGTACTAGATATTGATATCAACACCGTTATGAAACTGAGGAATAAGAAAATCGTCATACCATGTGACTCAGAAGGATAACGAATCACACCGAAGATAGCACAAAAGAGTTCAAAAGTAAATTGATGGTTATAAAGCCACAAGACAGAAATCTTCTCATTCTTCTAGTTAGAGTAAAAATGAATATCTCTTACAAAAAATTGAGCAAGCCATCCCAAATGAAAATAAAATATATTTACAAGAATGAACAGAGAACAAAGCTAAATATAAATCTTAAACCATGCAAAAGGTAGATAGCATATCTTCGGTAACGTCATCGTAGTGGTAAGTTCACTAGGTCTAACAGATTCGTCAAAAGAGTATTTAGCTGGTGGATAAAATAGTTTCAGCTAGTGTATAAATAATTTGGTTTTGGACATATAACTTTGGATTGCAAAAACCATCATAAATATAGGTAATGCACTGATGTGACATAACAGACTCTCCTCTCTTTTGTCGGAATTGCCACGCAGGAAAATAAAAGGGAAGGTACAGGCCACCTCGGTTAGGTTGGGTTAGATTAGTTTTGGTTGGATTAGGTTGGGCCGTGGTTGATTGGTTTAATTTGGATTATGTTATGTTATATAGGATTAGGTAGAGTTGGGTTAAATTAACTAGAATCTTATGTTAGGTTGTGTTCGATTAGGTTAAATTATGATGAGATGGATTGGATTGGGTTATAACTGTATAGTTTAGATTTGACTCGGTTATTCAATTAAGTTAGTTAGGGTTTTGTGGGGATATGTTGGGTTAACATAAAATGGTTAATTTTGATGTCTGTTGGATTACATTAAGTTAGGTTAGGTTAGGTTAGCTGATATAAAAATAGTTTTTTACATTTATCGTCGAAAATATTTTTACTTTATAATGAAAAACAATAGGTACTATGTATAGATTAATATCAATAGGTTGCAAATTACCTGGTTCAAAAGCAATTTCTTTTTCTTTAGTTTATGTAGAATATAGCTTTAAATTTTGGGAAAGGATTTCCGAACTCTGGGACATATAATTTTGTTCGCTTCGCTGAACATTATCACAGAAAAAATCCATATTCTATCGGATACTCCCTTCAGATGTGATAAACCATTAAAAGTGCACATTCGTTTGTAGATACATATGTACATACCCACAGAACTCCGATATGGTTCCTGCTAATCTCCGAACATTTATTTTAATTGATATCGCAAGTGAATTTATATAGCAAGTGAATTTATATTAAGTAAAACATTTTACTGTGGATTAACAACACGTTACTACAATTATGAACAAGGGAAAATAAAACACGTTTAGCCTAATTGTAATTATAGTCACAATGAAACAGTTTTGTTGACATAATAGAGCTAAAATAATGCTAAATACTAATACTAACTACAGCTAAGTCGATGCTCTAAAAGAGCTATGCCACTGCTGATATTTCTTTTTTCAATTTGATATTTTTTTATTTTTATTTAAGTTTACTCGAAAACCGAAAGATAAATTGAAAAATTCGTGATTATTTCTAATCTTCAGCACATGAAACTTCATTTAAAAATAATATTCTGTTTTTAATACTATTTCCAGAAAAACTTCAATTTACAGAAAAATTCTAAAAACAAATTTTAGAGAAATTTTTCGTAGTATACAGATTTTTAATATAGTTTATATGAGGATACCGTACCGACTTAGTCACATATAATAAATATTTGAAGGTGCATAGATTTCTTTTTTTAACTATTTATAAATATTAATTTTATTTCTACCATATAAATACATTGCCTCACATATATTTCAAATATCGTGAATTTCATGAATGTTGGTTTTAAATGTTTTAATAATGATGTTTTCTTGGTAACTTTGAGTTAGAAAGAGGTGTAAAATTATTTTTTGTACCGATTTATACATGTCTAGTAGTATTTTATTTGAAATTTTGAAAGTTACAGGCTTCGTTCAATTTACTCAAGACTCAAGAAATTTAAAAATAATCGAATACCTACTTCATTTTACCTTCTGGAAATTTAAATATTTTTCATATTAATTAAAGTTTTTTTAATATTATTACTAAATTGAATGCGGTTTAGTGTACTTTATCGTACTGTTAAAAATTCAAAGTTTTGTTTTTACGTCAAGCTGTATGAGCAAAACGATATTTCTGGAAATATCTTGCGTAAAATAAAAAAAAAAACAAAAAAATGTATAATTTTGATAATATCCTCTTTCAATTGATACAACCATGAAGTAAGCAAAAAAATAATTTTAGTTGCTCCCTCCAAAATTTATATAAAAATCTTTTGAACTACATGTTAGTTAAAGAAGTCTTCATGTAAAACGGTTCCTGAGAAAAATGGCTGTGACTGACGGACGGACGAAAGAACATGTGAGTGTTCTTACAAGGGTTTAGTTTTTAGGATTTCTTACTTCAAAATGAAAACGGAATCCATGTAAGATATCATTCACCTGTCTGTGTGTCTATCTTTTACAGCCATTTTTTTTAGAAACCGTTTGACGTAGGAACTTTTGCATAGTAATAAAACATATTAACACGCACATATCTCAATGGCTAATACTTGAAAATAATTGTGTAAACATTTTTAGAGGGGCGGAGGGCAAATTTAATACTTGCCATTTTTTTAATTACATGTTTGGAAGAAGGGTATTGCTGGAAGTATTATATCTTCAGAGATACATAGAAAAATATACCCCTAATTCTGAGGATTACTGAACCAACAATTTAAAAAAATAGGATTTCTACAAGCTTACGCAAAAGTTGTAGGAATTATAGGGATGATTCAGAATGTCATTATTTTTTAATGTCATTATTTTGTATGACGAAGTCAGATAAAAAGCTTGACGTAGATATTAGGCAAAAAGCTACGCCGATACGAAAAACCTTATAGAGTACAAAGTGAATTAGAATTAAAGTACTTTAACAAAACTTGTTTATTAGCGATTTTCTGCAATATAATAATTTTAACACAATAAAGAACGATTTTTTGCATTTTAAAGTTTTCGTAAGTAAAAATTGCCTGTACATATAGTAAAACTGTAACAAAGTAAATTTTGTGCATGGAAAATATTTTTAAAAGAGTATTGGTTTAGCATATAGAATGGTAATGGACGCCAGAAAACCGGCATTTATGATGTTTGTCTATCAGTCAAATAGCTCTTCAAAAACAGGAGAAATGATAATATTCATTATTCCCAATACCTTTTCTTATTCCGAATTACACGTAAAGGAAGTCACATTCACAGCTAGCATAAATTAATTGACGAAAAAACCAAGTTTTTTATTCCTTTGTTAATATTATATGCTCTTTTGGAATTCTGTATCTGTTCTGAACCATATTGTTGTAGCAATGTCGCTTATCCGGCCATGCATTCGTTTGTTTGTAGATCTGTCCGAGACTTCTAGCTTCTAAACAAAATAAGGTAGAAAATTCAAAATTTACGTATAATATATAGTTTTTTGGTGCCAAACTAAAAATGGTATACAAAATGACATGAAGTTATATTTCGAAAATCCCCTAAATATGGAACAATGAATGGAAACGGTTGAAACATGCAAATGTTAGAAAAATATTTTTTTATCACATATGTATGGTGTAATTTTGGAAATATAATTTTGAGTAAAGTCAAATCGATCTTTTAATTTTTTTAATAAAAATTACCGTCAAATTTTCCATTTTTAGACCAACTTTTTCGTCAGGTCTAACTCAAAAACGTCGTAACGTGGTATGGTGTTATTCAGCTATAATATTTCTGAGATACACTATTTAATTATCGAATAATAAAACATACTAAATTTAAAGTTTTTAAAAATATTACGCGTAATGAAACCAAAACATTTATGGAAAATGCTTTATATTTTCACTCTCGTGAAAAATATTCTAGACAAAATGTTTATAATAAAAAATACCATTAATATTTTCAAATAGTTTTACAGAAATGCTACATATTTTTACACAAATGGTTGTATGTACGTAAGTGTATACGGATCCCCCGCAGCGAAAATTTTACTCTTAGCTAGTTTATTTCGCTGTGTAAACACTAAAAGATTATTGAGCAATTGCGAAACAGATTCAGAAAATTGTATCGTAATATTTGAAACGAACAGTAGCAACATTAATTTTATTTTACAACTATGTTTTATGTTGAAACTCTCTTATGTTTGAGGGAGTGGAAATATTTGAACGAACTTTTAACGAGGTCCAGAAACACTCACGGTAACCACAGAAGGGTCGTACGATACAAAAAACTTTTTAATTAACTTTTAATTAATTGCAACTTTGTTCTCATGTAGAAAATTTATTTCTTTCATCATTTATGGTTAATCCAAATTCAAACAGTGGAAATTTCACGATACCTTATTTTCGTGTAGAAATAAAGAAGATTACTTTAAGATTAAACTTAGTGAATCTGAAATGAAAGCATGTTCTATCGATTATTATCTTGATTAAAAACGATTTTTGTTCAAATTTAATTAAACTGAAATAGCGTAATTTGTAACCATGTATGTCTATTACATACAGAAGTAATCTTTTATAACGTGATTTTACAGCACATTAAATAAGTAATATTTGGTTAACAGAATGTTAATAGAGATTTATAAATTGCACTTATAACATATTGTATATAAGCCTTCCGTAATAGTGATCTCTTGGCGTACTCTATCGACAAATATCATTTATAAACTAGTTACAGTTTAAGGTATTTATATATATATATATATATATATATATATATATATATATATATACATACATATATATATATGTATATATATATATATATATATATATATATATATATGTATGTATATAGGCGCTAAGTGGGGGTGAGTAGATGGAATAGGTCGGTGACACTATCTCTTTACCAATAAGACATACAGACTTTAACTTTGGCATATATGTCTCTTACTACTTACAATAATTAAGTTTGGCACAAATAACAAAATTACGAAGTTTTATGTGCATCCGTTTTCGAACTGTGTATGAAAATAAGCCACTAAAAAGGTTAAAATAATAACGAATCCATAAAAAATTAAAACACGTCACAAAACTTAAAAGTAGAAAAACAAGTTAGGTAATCATATTTCCACTGAAAGACACATCGTCACTGAATTGTGAAGCCGTAGGCGGTGTTCAGTTTTGATAAATAAAGTTGACACATTTTTGTATCGCTTTACAAATCGACAGAAAATATTAAAATTATTTACGAATATAAGTTACCATTACTCAGAGGTCGTGTCACTTTATTGATTTCTTTGTCTCTCACAAAAATAGGTTTTTCCAAGAAGCGTTTGTAATACAGTGCTGGACAGGTTAATTCTCTACTGGGCACGTTTAATGTCTACGTAATGCGCAGGCAGGTATCAATATGGTCACAGATAAATCATTGTCGAGTATCACTGATTATATCGTGATATAATGTTGCTGCAATCATGTTTTGTTTTCTGCTTTTGTAGCTGGAACATATAAAGAGACATGGAAATCTCGACATTAATTTTTATAATTTAAAATAGTCAAAAAGCAAATATTCAACGATGTTTGTATATTCATCTGTCGAAACCTTTTGAACTGTGAATCACTTAATTTACGCGCGGAGCTGATACCAGGCGTTATTACAACTAATCATATACCATCAGCAAATGTTTGTTAAAACAATTAGAGTATAAAAAAACACACTTTTGTAGCAACATGAACTAAAAAATAAAAAGTAAACTTTAAACATAAAGATTTTGGGTAAGAGTGAAAAGATGTGTCACATCTCGGTATAACTTAATGTTTTGAATAAGCTTAAAAAAAGGGTAAAATGATTGACCAAAAACTTAGTTTTAATATAAAAAAACCGGAGGGTACTCTCGATTTAATGATTCTATTTTTACAAATAGCTAGTGATAAAAAAATCACAACTGATATCGAGCACCCCACGCTTGTTTTACATTAAATTTAATTTTTTTATCAATTATTTTATTCTTATTTCAAGCTTATTTAAAGAATTAATTTATATCGAGTTGTGAGATCTCTTTTCGCTCTTCACCGACACCTTTATAATTAACTTTTTAATTTTTTAAATTTTTAGTTTATTTTTATTTTTTTAAACTATAATTTTGTTTTTGTTTTAAGCCTGGAAAAGGTTTTTTTATTATAATTTTAATTATTATATTGTAATTGCTTCTTTAGAGGCGGACAAAATTTTAAATAATACTGACGTTTGGAAGAGTGTGAACATTTTTTCAAGAGTTAAAACTACATTTGTTTTACCCTTTTCTCTTGTCATTTGTTTTTATTTTTGATATATATCTGTTCATCCCATCCTATACTAAGTTTCCAAAGATCTTGTAAAATACATTTTCCAATAAAAGTATAAGATGATATAAAGCCAACTGGGTCTAAAATACTAGCGAGTAATTTTAAGATTGATTAATTTAGTATACACCGTATCACCAAATAAATATTAAACACAAAAATAATCACTTGTCGGCGACCATTGTAAGCCGAGAACCTTATGAGATGATTCATCGTAATCTTTTTATTTTTATCAGAAAATAATTTATTTATGAAGTTAATATCGCTGCTAACCCATTTAAGTAAAACGAAGCCGCCCAGTTTTAGTAATGAAGTTATCTCGCTCTGTAATTCAAATGCTTTCTCTTTACTATCAATAGACCAGAGTAGATCCAACACCTACTACTATATACCAAGGTAATACCAGTAGGTGTTGGTAGATCATCCACAAAGAAACCTTCACGAAGTAAGCGAGTTGCAGACGGGTATTGCTTTTCCTCATCTAACGCTAATTGGCGCAGAGTATGGACGGTATTAAACGGTGCACTACGAAATTCATAAGTTTTTATGGTTAATTAAATAAACGAGAAAAGGGTGAAACAAATATATATACACGAGTAAAGCTAATAAAAGCGTTTTAAAAAAGAAATTAATTTAAATTGTTCGTGTTTTACATACATAAAGGCAGTTACCATTAATTTGAATAAATATTGTATTATTACGATTAATCAATTCGTTTGGTAACTTAAAAAAGAAGAACAAATTAAAAATGTTTCGTACTTTAATAATTACCAAAATTTATGGAAATAACTGAACTCATGCACGATGACGTTAAAGTTACATGACAATTTTTAACTCTTACCTAACGCATATATTTATTTATCTAACTGAAAGCCGATTCGTTTACTTGTGGTCTAATATTCTTTTCATTTAAATTCCTAATATTCTTTTAGAAATAATTTTAAGTTAATTTGATATTAATTGTAATTCAATAAATATTATGATAAAAAGAGTGTGATACTTTTTACGACAAAGAGACTAACTCATCAGAAATATTATTTATTCCGAAAACTTGGAAAAAATTAGTAGTCATAATCATTTTAGACTAGAATAACTTTGTGATCATGTAGTCGCTAGTCAACAAATAAATTTGTTAAGGTACAACTTTCTTATATAATATTACATTAAATATTGATTGCGTCAACCTCATTGATATTTGAAATATTTTTCATCTGCATAATAAAAGTGATAAAATTTCACTGCTATGGATTTAATATTAGGACTTCTTGCTATTTTATATAACAAAAAATTGGACGTTCAAAGTATATATGCATTTCCGTAACAGTAGTGACATAAATGAAAGAGTAGCATCTATAATATAGGACCTTAGGTACTCTCTAGTAATACTTTTTTCATTTTTATATCACATAAGACAATTTCAATGCAGAAACTTGACGACTATGATACATCAATTGAAAATGAAACGTAAAATAACAAGATTTCGTCTATTTTTATTTGTATATTTAACGTGATTACTTAGATGGATGGAAGAAATAACAAAAAAGTAGGAAAATACAAGTATATCTATTTGTATATTTAACATGATTACTTAGATGGATGAAATTTAATTAATGGTCACACTAGTTCTTGTTGCTCTTTTGTACAATAAAGAATTGAATGTTCAAACTATGTTTGCATGTGCGTGACCGTAGTAAAATATATAAAAGGAGTAGCATTACGAGTATGTGAATATTATTTGTTATAATCCTTTTTTATTCACCTATTCCATAAGATAATTTTAATGCACGAACTTTATGAGATATTCATTGAAAACCAAACGTAAAATATAGGTTTTCATTCACATGTTTATTTGTATATTTATTGTGATTTCTTAGATAGATATAATATAATCTATGGTCACACTAGTTCTTCTTGTTATTTTATATAATATAAAATTGAATATTCAAAGTATCTTTGCATATGCGTGACAGTATTTAAATAAAAGGCATTATAAATATATTCTTATTATAAATATGTGAATATTATTTGTTAGTAAAACTTTTTTCATTCATCTATTTCACAAGAAAATTTCAGTGCACTAATTTTATGAGACTTTAAATAAAAATTAAACGAAAAATAACATGGCATTGTCCATAAGTTTATTGGTATATTTAACTTGATTTCTCAGATGGATGTAATGTAATCACAATTCACGCAAAGTAAAACAAAATTACTAATTACTAGGGATAATAGGTATAAAGGTACGTAGTACTTAAAACCAAATTATTGTAAATAAACCAGTTTTATGTTTATGAGCCTCGAATTTTCTATTATTATATCCTATTGAATATATTTGGCGTTAATTTTGTAGAAATTCATTATCTTTGTAATTCATCATCTTTGCTAACAGCCCACCAGAAGATGTTGTAATACAACGAAACCTAGGTTGTGGTAAAGAACTAAAAGAAAGTAGAAATAACACTATATCACGTAGTTTCATTTACTTGTGGATTATTATATCCTTTACTTAAAAAAAGTATTAAATTCTAGATTGACACTCACGGATTAAATTATTCTGAAACAATGCATACATAAGATCTCTGTAATAAATATTTTCATACGAATGTAAATAAATTATTTATTATACCTGTATTTGGGATTCTCGAGCCAGCATATTGAAATTAAACTCATTATAACAGTGAGTAAAACATTCTCTCATGTGGGATTTATAATAACCTAAATACAATTAAATGAAACTACGTGATATAGTATTATTTTTTTCTTCAATTTCTTTACCACGACCTAGGTTTCATTGTATTACAACATCTTCAGGTGAGACATTAGCAAAGATGTTAGCAAAGATCTTTGCTAATATCCCACCTGAAGATGTTGTAATACAACGAAACTTAGGTCGTGGTAAAGAAATTAAAGAAAGTAGAAATAATACTACATCACGTAGTTTCATTTAATTGTGAATAATGAATTTCTACAAAATTAACACCAAATATATTCAATAACCTAAACCTAAAATTTAGACATATCTGCAATATTGCAGAAATATTTTATTAATTTAAAACGAAATTAAAGCTCTCATTGAAGTACATAATATAATATAATAGATAATTCATTACTACCTTTTTATTGCAGTCGTTAACACTGAATGATTACCCAACGAACAGATAAGCGAAGAAATTACATAATACAACCTGCAGTAAAACAATACAACTTAATTGTTCAAAGCAGAAATATGGTTTTATAAATTTAAACCTTGCTCTTATCTCGCTGGTAGGTGGAAATTGCCAACTGAATTATACGCGGTAACTGGATGGAGCGAAGTCAGTGCCGACGGTGGTGTTGAAACAAAATATATTTGTTTTGAAGCAAGCCTATGTTTACTGATTATTTTGAAATATTAGACAGATGCAAGGTTGTTCACTGGGTCTTGAGTCAATTTTTTTGGTTGCCTCTTATGATATTAGTTGACATACTTTTACAAATATTCTTGTTGATTACAATTTATAAATTAAATTTCAACGAGTGTGTACAGTTTTACAATTATTCTACTAGATAATTAAATTAAAAATACAAACGACTTTTTGAATGCTATTAACGTAGTGATGCCAGAATTAAAATATACCATCATTTAAACATTGAAATGATGAAATTAAATACAATTTTCATATTTTATTATATGTACATATAATAACACGGTAATTAGATAAATATCTGAACATGATTTTTTTTAAATCGTCATTGCAAAATGTTACGCAAATGATACAGACCCTAAAACAATAGTTTTTTGGAATTTTCGTCTGTTTGTCTGATTGTATATTCGTTAATCATATAAAAACTAATGGACCGATTACGATGAAATTTAGTTTGGTGATAACTTATCATTAGAGTCGTAATCAAAAATATGGCGGAAAGATCTTTCATTCTCAAAAAAAAAACTGGTTCGAGCAAGCATTACACGAATATTATAACTCTACAAATATTGACAAAAATGTCTTATGTGACAAATAATTTAAAAATAATTTTCGTTGGAATATGGAAAAATAAAAAAAAAAATTTTTTTTTGAACATTGATTTTTATTCAAGTTTGTGGGAGCGTTGAAAATAAATATTTTGCGTTTATGCTAAATTTTCATTATGGCTGTTACATACATAAAATATAATATATTCTTTACTATTTTGTTATTAAAAATTATAATCAGCCACGATGTAAGTAAACTTCAAACCAAACATATAGTTATATGATATTGCACCGTGTTGAAATGGCAATTACTTGGTTTTGTTAACATATTTAAATTCCGTGTTGATGTATTACTATAAAACTTAGATATTTATTTTATAAATAAATATAGGTAAACATTAATTATAACGGATAAATAAAATTTTTTTTAAACAAGCAGATCAAATGTTTTCCCAATTTTTTTGGCATCACTGCAGTTAGAAAAAAGTTAGATAACACGATATGCTTATTGATATTGATTGAATTGAATTGATACGCAGTTTTTGAAGGCATTTTATTTATTAGTAACATGAAACATATTTTAATATGGTTTTTGAAATTGTGCTGCTAACATTTTAAGCGCGTTATTTTATAGTTTTACCAATTGCGATAGATTTAATTTATAAAATTGCGCTGCTGATTCTTTTAAACGCGCTAACATTCAGCTCACATTCTACTTATTCGATTTAGGCGATATATTTTAATTTTATCAATTGTATATTAATTTTTAATAATTGAATTTAGTCATTTTTTAAGTCTAAAAGACAGTCTCAATTTATATTAGTTGAAATTTTTTGCAAATAATTAAAAAACAAATAGTGGTCTTGGTTAATTTTAAATACAACCTTATTATTGATCAGTTATTAAGATGATAATTGCTGGGCTTGATCAACAAATATTAATGTTGCGTTTGTGATTTAGCTCTTGATAATTTATATTATTATCTTGATAATATAATTGTGATTTAGCTCGTTATAAGACATTGAACTTCGTTTTACAAGAAAATACCTAAAAAGAAGAAAAGTAATTTAGCTCAAAACTCAAGAACGGCTAAAAGGATGAGGATTGTTAGTTCTTTCGAAACTAACGAGGAGGTTTTTGTTCAATGTCTTTAAGTTGCAGTTTTATAATGTAATGATATAAAATACAAATTGTCTAGTTTAAATCGATCTTAATTAACGCAGACAATAGTTATTGAGATGAAACCTTCCACGTAAGTGAACATTTTAATATTTTGCATTTTAAATTCAGAAATCTTCAGATATGTACAATAATTATTACAGAAATGGAGTGCGTAGTAGTCTAATTTGTGTAACCAAAACTATGACACATATTTTTATTTGTCTTATTTTACATATTCATAAAACTAATAACATTACGTGTTGATAATAAAAACTGTAAAAACTTTTTTTCCTAAAATCTTTTCTGTGATCAGAATTTTTCGGCGTCCTTACCTCCACAACACATCATTTAAGAACAATCTGGCTATCGATGGTCTCCATCTTATTTAAACAATTTTATTTTCAAGTTCAAAAATATTTATATTATGACAGGTTACTTCGAGAGTAATAAGCTTCAAACGTTTATGTGCTATGAGGCAGGTTCTCGAAAGCCTGCATACTCCAGATCTATAACCAATTCTAACAGAAAGACATAAAGGAGCAGAAAAAACGTATTTTGTTATAATTTTCAATAGATCTAACATCTTTCCCATAACTGGACCTTGTTTTCTATTATTATATTGATATAAATTAAGTCGTGACCTCGTCCGTCCTTAATAACCTTAGAACATATGAGTATTCTTGAAATAATTTTAACACAGGTTTATGTTTCAATCTAAAATAGTTTGTAAGTTCCTGTTCAATGTAACTTGTTGATGATTATATGTAGTCAATGATTCCTAATAATGGATCATTTACTTATATCAGAATAACTCCTTAACTAGGAGACTCGGTGAATGTTTTCTTGGAGAGCTGTTTCCAATAAATATTAGAAAGAGAAAAAATGCTGTAAACCTCAAAATGTTTATGGTAGTCTTACTGACGAAGGAGACAAAATGGATGGCATGTGTAAATATTAATAAGGCTGAGTATGGTACTCTGGAGAATTTGCAGAGATGAGTATAGAAAATATTCATTCTCATAACCCTGGATGTAGCAACCGGTAATTGTTTCATTGACTTCAGATTTATGTAACAACGTAGGATTATATATTGGAATAAGTTTGCTGACAAGTATTTGAAAAACATTTTTTTTTGTTACGCTTTTATTGGGTCCTGTAAGGTCATTGGTCGATTAATACATATAGGGCACAAAATTAGATATTTTGTGTGACAATTTAGAGGAAACGCCCTGTTATATTTTCATTTAACTAATTTTAAATTAAAAATAAATTTATTTTTCAAAAGGAGAGGGATTTTCAATTAAATTATTTTAATTAATTTTAATTTTGGCAGCAAAATGTAAGCTAGGCGTTAATGGTCGATTTACCGTATTAGATGTTAATGGTCGATTTACCGTATTGAGATTTTGGATATTTTTTGTTTTATTTGAAAAAACCACGGAAATATACTTTAAATAAAAAAAATTAACAAAAAAATTACCTCGTTATTTATTATCTTACTCTTTATTTTCATTATGTTTAATGTGAATGTGTGTGTGTACGTATATGCACACGCATACACACGCATACATACCCAAGTACACATAACCGGGCTTATTTTAATATAGGAAAAGATCACTTTACCGTATATCATAAAACTGAAGATATCTTAAAATTCAAATAATAATTAAAAATTTAAAAATTAAATTAAAGTTACCTTCATGTTTCGTTAGGCCATTTCAACTTATTACTTCTCTTTCATCGTGGTCTGTGCTAAAGGAATGATTGTTTGGAGAACTGATAAGCGAACGAATATAAGACAACTTGCAGTAAAACAATTTAATTATTAAAAGCAGAAATATGGTTTTATAAATTTAAATATCGCTTTTATCTTCCTGATCGGCGGAAATGCAAAGCGAATTAGAGGCGGTAAATGCATGGAGCGCAGTCAGCGCTGACGACCGCTTTGAAACAAAATTCACCTGTATTGAAGTAGCTCATTTTAACTTGTTAGTATGACATTTTTTTGTCGTTGATATATTTTCGTAATCATGACTAACGGTTATGAATGTTTATATTAGAATTGGCATGGAACGAACGCGTTTGCATGGTTGATATACGTTCTTTTGAATTCAATAAGTAATCAGTTACTTCATTCTAAGAAGTAAATAAGATTGAAATATATTTGTGTTTCGATTACACATTATTCAAGGGATGACACGAGGCAGACAATAAAAGGGATTTCAATTACTGTACATGTAACAAAGGATTTTGATATTACTGAAAAATATTACTGTTGTTGTTTTAGGTACTACTGGACCATTAACGGGGGCATTTGATGGTGTATAAACATGTTTGCCACAGTATTCTGTGTATACATTAAACATATAAAGGAGAAAGTACCGCCAGCAACAAAGGCTTTTGATATTGCTGTGCAAGTAACAAAGGCTTTTGATGGTGTATACTGTACAAGTATCGAAAGATTTTGAAATTACCAAACATATAACAAAGGTTTTTGATGGTATATACTGGAAATGTAACAAAATAATTTAATATTACTCCACAAGTAACGAAGATTTTTGGCGATTTGTAAATGTTTGACAGAGTACTCTGTGAAAATATTAAAAACATAAAGGAGAAAAACTACAGAATTTACAAGTACCAGCATCCTTTGCATAATAAGCTCAGAATTTGAGAGTGAGGGTGCTCAAATTACAATTTGAAGACATTTTTAAGGACACATCCTTAAATTATAAATAAAGTTTCGACTCACAGGACACATTAAAAAATACAGGACTTTATGATGATGAGACGTACGCTATTTGCAAAATATAATAGTTTAAAAACAAGTGTAATATATAATAAAAGGTATGTATACCTGTCAAGTACTAACAGAACCTACATATTTATATTTTTGGTAATTAAATACATAAACTAGCATATATTTCATAAGAGTAAGAAGAATTATTTGATCACCAATAGCTCTTCAATATACATAAGCATGTTAACCAAAATAATTTTGAAATGAGGTGTTTACTAAATGTCGTTATCGTGATTTTTTTTATTTTCAGCAGGCACAGTTAAATAGTAAATAGGAGTGGACACTATTCTACAGTTTCGAGACTCGTATCTAGCAAAGCCGTATAAAAATATATATTTACACAACTTTAAAAGACCTTTTCTATGATACTTTCATTCGATTGGGTTTGTGAAAAAAATGTCTTTTTCCTAAGTTTGATGAAAAGAGTGTGCATTAAAATTAAAATGACAAATTCTTTTATTTACATACGTTTGAATATTTAATCGATGTATTCCGGCAAAACTTCCTAATGATCGGATTTAAATTAAAAGTGTTAGGATGCCGTAACATAAGTATGGGCAGAAACAGGCGGACATAGAGATATGATCTAATTATAAATATTCCGTTTTCCACCATTATCTATGAAACCCTAACCAAATGCACCTACAACATAATGCAAGAGCTAAAACGTCTTTGAGACTGTGTATTTGCTTGTTGTTTTATAATAAACAGTGTCTTAATTAACTGGTTTTTATTAAAGCATCAAATTATTTATAATTTTTGAACATAAATAATATTACTATCTTTTATTCGATATAATAATAATGATAATTTTTAAACGATTAAAAGTTTGAGTAAACAACGCAAAAATATATTCTAAGCCTCCGCATTTCGTTAAAATGTTAAATGCGGTTATATTTTTAATAATTGTTTTAATAACAGTTCTAAGGACCAAGGCTTTACAATCCGTTCACGCACTTGGAAGCTCAACAAATCTTCTGTTGAACAGTGTGTTTCCAACTCGAGTATTGGAAAACCTATTAACAAATTATTTTCATTAGTCAAATACCGATTTGGCAGTCTGAAAACTTTATATCTAAGGGTTTCCATTAAGGTTAAGAGGCGTCTGATGCGCTAGAATCTTGGTTAATTTGTGTGCTTCTTAGATTACGATAGTGCGCCTTATGGACTTTATTATATGGCCAATTTAAACATTTCTATCATTAAATTTTTAAGCAAATTCAACGATTCAAAAGTTATATAAACTCTCTCAGCAACGCAGACTTATTGATTTAAATATTCTAACTAATATTGTTAATAGATATCATAACTCAACAACAATTTATAACCGTATTGGTATAACTACAGGTCATAGAAACAAAAGTGTAGCCATTAATAATTATCCATTAATGACGTTTGTCACTTCATGAAATATAAAGAATAAATTATTATATGTTATATAACCATATTACGAGTGTTCTTAACATTTTCGTAATTTATTGACTTATATAATTTACATGATTACAAAAAGACTATATATAAATTATTTTTTTCCAAGAAATATCTAGTCATTTAGAACTTAAACAATTTTAAATAGGTTTTAAAATTATTATGAATGTTAAAGTTCATTCAAGGGGATATTTTAAAGTTTACTTTATATTGCAAGGATAACTATTAAAGAACTTTTATACTTATTCTTATATTATATAAAATTATATTTTCAATAAAACTCCTAAACATTTTTTAAATCAAATGTTGAAGAGAAGAATTACTGTCAAAACTTTAATACGGAGATATTTGGAATTTAAAATGGAACTTTTTTGGTGTTATAAAAAAAAATTAAAAAATGCCCAACTGCGTAGTAAAGTAAACTAAAAATTATGAATTATAAAATCTCTGAGATTCTAAAGCAGCGGTTAGAAACATTCTATGACTACGTAAAGTACTGCGCTTACATTTTCTCAGCTCGTGGTACAAAGCTGCAAGTTTAGGATTTGTGAAGCTACAGTCGCCTTAAATTGTTTTCGAGTTACTTTTTTTGGTTGATTCTTCATCGTTATTGTCCATCATTCTTGGCAAAATTTCTCCACAGATCTAATGATCCCCACAGAAGCAACGGATAAATTATGCAATTTATTATTTAATGTCTGATCCGCGGTTTAACCCACTTAAAAAAGGGAAAAATAGAGACGAAATTTAGAAAAATGTTCGTGTAAAAAAAAATTACCTTGGAATTAGAAACAACTAATTAGATAGAGATGCAAAAAATTGTAAAAATGGATCGAAAAAAATAGCCTGTTTTATAATAGATTTCCGTAGGCTGACTCTCTTAATCGTATTCATGACCTAATTCCTAATAGGTTTTTTTAAATACAAAAAAATAAGTACTATTTTGGGATAAATGTGTAACTTTATTTTCATTTCTATAATTGATTCTATATGTATGCAAAATTTCATTGACATAGGTTTAGCAATTAAGGTATGAAAACAATACAAATAAACAGATTACCTTACTTTCGTATTTAAAATATTAGTTGAGGTTTATTGACACTTTACGCAAAATCAACAAAATCTTTAAAACCATTAAGTTGTGCATTATATTGAAATCCCAGTAACGTAATGTGTCTTTTGTTACCCGGGAAACTATGACGTTATTAATATTTTAGTTTCCATCACGAGAATAAATTCTCATTCTGGGTCACATTTTCCGCGATTAATTCATTCGAAAATGATTCATTACATATTTCAATTATATCACAGATCCATGATCAACGTCTTTCATTATTTAATTTTTTTCAAATTTTTTTAATTTTTACATCTACAGTGGTGCATCTTCCATAAAATTATTTAAAAGAAACATCAATTACATGATTGAACGATATTCAAACCGGTTTCATTGTTTTATTTATTATCATGAGAAACAATTTTCATTTTAATTGATACATTTTCATAAAATATCCACTTGATGCAACAATCACATTATTGATCAATGCCCAGATTGTTTATAATTTTTTTTTATCACGGAAACCAGATTGATACTTTCAGTCTGATATGTAATGCATATAAATCTACGGTGCAGTTTAGGCTTTTTGATGGTGCAGTGTTATACACGTACAACTGAAAAACATTACAGTTCTGGACAGCGTAGTTTAGTAATACCAACTAATTGCAAAAAATATCGAAGTACGTCTTTTTAAAAGTTTCATCAACACAACATAATCATTAAGTATGACTATTTTTTATTTTTAAATTGTAATACCTTTAAAAATCATGAAAGGAAATTTTTCTGGCAATATTAAATTTTTTAAGTTTTTAAATAGGAAAGTTAAGTAATATATGTATGTACATATAAATATATATATATATATATATATATATATATATATATATATGTATATATATGTATATATATATATATACATATATATTTATATATATATATATATATATATATATTACATGTATATTTATATATATGTATATGTATATATATATATATATATATATATATATATATATATATACAAATTGATCATATTTGGAAATTTAAACGTTATTTTAACAATTTAAATAAAGCTTAGGTTAACATGAAAGTTTTGAAGCAATGGATGGATGGAATTGAACAACGCACGAACCGAATATCAATCATACATCTTAATTATATCCTTCTGAGCTCCTCCAGGCTTTGGAAAGAACGTTAAGCTGTCGATATCAGTTGTTGTGATAAGATAACAGACGTCATAGGAAATCTGGGCTAACAGGGGTTTGGTGTTGCGAAGATCAGAAGGCAGTCGCTTCGTACAAAACAAACATCGCGACCAAATTCCTTACTATAGTTAGTGAACCCTAAGTAAAATGATACGGCGTAACGTTAAGTCGAACTAAGCAGTAGCTTTATTTGAATAAATTGACTCGTTTTTCTCCACAATATTTACATTTAAATCCCGTCGATATACGATAGTGAAGAATAACGAATAACGGGAAATATTTTCATTTTCTGCGGACGAGTGCCAACGGCACGTGCTGAAAAAGAAGGTTATTTCCATTGGAAATTGACGTCCAATTGTGATTGATCCAATTTATGTACAAACATGGCAACAAGATCTCGATGTGCGTCGGATACTTTTTCGTAACATTGGAATATTACCTTAAATGTGAACATAGACATATGCTAAACATTTATAATTATTTTTGGGGAAATTTCCGTGATCACATAAATTAATAGTAATTGCTCGGTTATAAGTTGGTGTCGCGCATCCCATTGGATTGCATTAAAATATTAAATATTGCATTAGTTTAAACGAAGTATGAATTTAAGCTAGTGGTATTTTAAAAAATTAAAATTTATTTATTTTTTTTCGAATTCCGCATTATCGATGTTATACGATTCTGAAAACGCTACAGATGGTTTTTAATATTCATTTTATATAAACATAATTTATGGTAAAATAGCTTTGCTATGTGATAATCGTGTTGGGAATAAAAAACTGGGTAGATTGTTTGAATCGGATGCTGGTCTCCCGGATTTCGGCGAGATTAATTACCGGCGGTCACGTATGACACGCGTTGTTAAATTTTCACCGGTTGCGACGCAGTAGATAAGTCGTCTCATTAATAGTCACTCTTATATTTATTCACGTATAAGTATAAGCTACACTATATTTATGTATTTCAATTAATGTGGGTAATTACACCCCAATATTTTTGATGCTATATTATTGTTGTTGCTTTTAAAAAATTACATGCTTCTAATGTTGGTTTGACTTATGAAGATATGGTCGCAATTTTTGACCGATTTTCGTGTTTTTATTTAATGTCGTTTTATATTTCAGGTAATCTAGAAACAGGTAAAATAAAGCAACGTTTTAATTTATTTTACTGTTGTTTCAACAATTAGGAATAACGAAGCTATTGAGAATTATCAAATTAAAACATTGATACATTAATTTTTCGTATATTTAAATTTTTTGTTATATCAGAAAGCAGAAGAGATATTTTCACAAAACGGTAAATTAAGATACGATAACGTCAAAATAATTGTATTTTAATAGCAACATTTGCTTTTACTTGGATAAATAATTTACGAAAATAGCAGTTGTTTTTTGGTGCATAAACGTTTTTGTTGAGTTTTTTATGTAGTTTTACCCAGTAATGTCATTACCAACATAAGCTCGGTTCGCAATGGTTGATTCGATAAATACTTTATTGTTCCCTTTCCTCTCGGAGTAGTTGGTAACTTTGTCTCTAGTGGTTGTGAAATAATTGTAACATGGGGTTGTAATATAAAAACAATAAAATAAAGAAAAAACTGTTTTGAAGTTTACATTATAATACTAAAAATTGATAAAACTATTATAATTTTTACTAACGTAAATGTCAAATGCAAACTAAGCAAAATAACTGTCTCATTTACATATAAACTCTGGCACTGAGCACAGAATGTAAGATTATTTTATTCCCAGGAGGTAAATTATTTTACATTTTTGTTTACAATATACGAGTACAACAAATGTTATCTCGGACATAATAATTATTAGTTCACCTGGTCGTAAAAAGACGTCGCTTGAAATAATTCCCTTATCGTTCGAACTTAATTATTTACCAACAAAAAAGTATTTATACCGTGGCCTAATTCTGCGGAGACAATAATTCTATTTAAATTGTATATGTTATAAGGGGCCACAGGGGGCTAGCGGAAAATATAATTTCATGTATTTATGTGTCGAGGCTGTAACTCCACGAATTGTATTTATTTTTTTTACTGAATTGTATGGTGAAGTGATATAATGATTATATCAGGAGGTTATAAAAAAGATTTTAATTACTACTAGTATACTTAGTAAAACAAAAGAATAATAATTCCAAAGCTATTTTAAAAATTCAACGTGGCAAAATGTAAAATGTGAGGCTTAGATACAGCCTAGTGTGAATACAAATTATATCTGTCACATCAGATGGCGTCTTTACAGCATCGTCTAAATGTATCTTAATTCTTTGCTTGCATCCGTTATTGCTGAACTTTTCTCGTCTTTTCCAGTTATGAAAAAGCATGAGCTATATATGAACTCATCATTAGAACAGCATGAACAATGGTTGATTAAAATTTAGAAATAAATTTTGGAAAAATGTCATAATTCATCTTAAAATATTCTAACAATAAATGGAAATATTATTTAAATTTTATCAATTTAAAAATTGTCAGTAACAAATATTGCTCAAATTAATTGTCATTAACAAAAATTTATTATCATTAACAAAAATTGTCATTAACAAACATTGTCATTAACAAAAATTGTCATAAATTAATTGTCATTAGCATAAATTGTCATTAACAAATATTTAAATTGCTCAAATTAATTGTCATAACAATTGCTAATATTTAATTGCTCAAATATTAAATTGCTCAAATTAATTGTCATAACAATTGTCAATAACAAATATTTAAATTGCTCAAATTAATTGTCAAAACAATTGCTCAAATTAATTGTCAAAAATTGTCATTAAAGAATATTTAAATTGCTCAAATTAATTGTCATAATTATTGCTCAAATTAATTGTCATAACAAAAATTTATTGTCATTAACAAACATTGTCATTAACAAAAATTGTCATAAATTAATTGTCATTAACAAATATTTAAATTTTATCAATTTAAAAATTGTCATTAACAAATATTGCTCTCGGTGCACCATGAACTGCTACACGCAATGAATAGAATATTATTTCCCTTTAATCATTTTGATTGTACGAATTGAATTATATACAGTCGTTTTCTTTTAAATAATTATGAATAAAATTTAATTACAAAAACTGACGTACTGTTAGATGTATTTGCCGAAATGTCATGTTTTTTACATTACGGATCGGTACACGAGAGTCATTCACGGCGACCAATTTTTATAAGAACGATTTTTTAAGACGCGTATTTGCTATTGTAGGTCGTTTACAGTCAATACTTCAACCGTTAAATTATAATAACCGGGACATATAGTCCACAATTGAATGCGCATGTTTTATTCTAGAAAAATAAGGTATTTAAATAGTTTAAACCAATTAAATCTACTTATTCCTTAATTTAAATTAATTTGTCAAACAAGTCCCCTCATGCAAAAAAAGAAAAAATATAAGCAGACAAAAAACACCTGAAATTGCCAAAAGTATTGTAACTGCTTAACCTATATTCTGACTGCAAAAGAAGTTAGGTAGATATTATTTGTTAAACAATTAATTGAAAATTTACATTATTATAATTGTGAAAATTAATTATTACTGTTATAATAATGTAAAGTTTAATGTAAACTTTGTGGGCGTCTGATTTTTATAAAATATAAATAATGATGGATTTATATTTTATTACACATAGTTAGGTATTATTATATACTAAACATTGTATAACCAGTTGGTGATTTTTTGTGATATTACACTGAAACCAATTCAATAGTGATATGCAAATGAGTATTTTCAAATATTCTTTAAAACCACGAATAGGAAATATTCCTAAAAAGTAAAGTACTTCTGCTTAAAAATATTTAATTCTTTCACTTTAAGTTGTTCTTGGCTTTAAATAGAAATTTTCAATATTCTTAATTAAGTTCTTCAAAGTAACTTCACAATTACGTTTACAATAAAAATACCTATGACAAAAAAGGTCCAAAGTACAAGTGTCTCGTAATTTCAACGCAATGGGAATATTATACCAGCATATTTATATTAGCATATGAAATATTTTCAAATAGGTAGACTCCGCGGTGTTATCAAAAGATGTAGAGGTGAGATGGGTAGAGATAATCATGATAGCAATTATAAATATGTTAAAGTAAGGACTTCATTGTAAATAAAAAAAAATTGTTACACGACATTCACGATCAATAACGTATGCAGTTCTACGTCAAATTCATTTGCTTAATGCTGCTCAATTTATATTGCAACTCCATGTGTTCAAAATAAGTACCAACCTCATCGACTTGACTATGATTAATATAACCTACTTACGTATGTAGATTACTACGTTTTCGTAGCACCATATTTCTCTATATTTTTTTCTCTAACATTATAAGTATCGTCTTTGATGTGAACATAGATGTCTGCATAAAGTTTTGGACTCTTTTCAAGTTATATGATTATTAATGTCCTTAACGTGAATTTTTTCATTTATATTATTTCAGTTGAGATCTATAGCTACATAAGATTACTTGCTTGTGTAAGTTGCTTTAAGAAAAAAATAGGGCTGAAAAATAGGGCTTGCATTGGATGCTGGCCGCTAGGAGTCACTAATTACTTCCGATTATGTAGGGGTACATTGCCAAATGTTAATCCACCTGGCACCGTAAACATGTAAGTTCTTTCAATCACGATTCTCTTTTACGTTCTTCAAGCAAGTTTCAGAAACGTTCTGAGCGCTTTGAAACATTTTTAGTAGAAGCTTATTTTTCCTGTACCATTATGCTATCATCGGTGTGAGGTAGGCAGTGATAAGGCATACGTTGTAATTTTAATATATTATATTGAGAATATGTTAAAAAAATATACTCGTTTATAAATATATTAAATAAAATTTAACGTAAAGGCCATAACGAGATAGGTTTCGAGTTGGCCATCTAATGTAAATCGACTTTTTTAGACATCAGAAATAACGACAGATTCATTATTACTGTTGTCTAAAAAATACATTATATTTTCAATATATTTAATGATATTCATATTTGATTATTACATATTCAATTGTAGCTTCAGAAGTTAACTCAAATTGTAATATGCATGAACATTTTGCAAGATTTATAGATGTAAATATATAAACAAATATATAACGAAATGTATCAAGTCAGAATTATTTTTTAAAAACAAAATTAAATTCGTAGTATATTCAAAATTCTTTCAAACGTGGAATTCATTTTAAGTACCATTATGCTATAATTCTATGGTATTTAAATTAAATATTCTATTCTAATTTCAGGGATGTGTTAGTTTGTGCTCTTTATCTATGGGTCTATTTTTAATTTAATATTAATATTAAACAAATAGTGCAGGAATTTACTAATAATTATTTATCAAACTGAAAAAAACAATGCCAAATATTGTAAACGATGCTATTCTTTAAAAAAATTATAAAAATTAATTTGATCGTTATATATTTCTTATATTCATGCTATTAGAAATATAGATACTTGATGAATTGCCGTAACTATCGAAGGTTATCGAAGACGGTTATTCATTTATATACCAACAATTTGTAATCCACACAAAACAACTATGTTTTACGAACTTTTGTTAGCCTTATATTTTTAGGTATCAAATCGTTTTAAGCAGATGAAGATGGCCATAAGTAGATGATGATGGATTAATAGCAAATAGTCTGTCGGTAGCTTGCATGAAATAAAAAGAGTAAAGCTGGCATTACTGTGAGCTGGCATTACTGTGATTATATGCGCCTGAGATAGTGCCAGCTTGTTGTTCGAGAATAAATTGATAACTTGTGCGCCGTTTGATTTATGTTTGTTTCCAAACAGAAATCAAAATTACCCATAAAATAAACAACGATTCATTTTGCCCTGAATGATTTATTCATAAGTTCAGCGCTCGCGACATGCTCACAGAAGCTGAAACACTAAAATTGTAAGGGCTATCAATTCACGACACTACACGATTCACGCTTTCTTTTAAAAATCAAATTACAGAATGAATCCTCCTTTTTAATGACATTCGTAGTATCATTAATTAAAAAGGTTAATAAATAATGATGAAATTTAAAGTTTTTACACAACATTCATCTTCCGAATTATTCGGGCTACACTATTCAAGGTTACGACGTCTAGTATTAGTACTAATAAGATAATTTTTAAATATCGAGAGATAGTATTAAATATAATATTATCATTAAATAAATAACTGTGTGTTAATACCAGGTGCAGTTAACAGTTCGGTTCACCTGTACTTGTATGTACATTAAACTCCCTTCTGAAATTTCCATAATTACTTCTTAGCAAAGTTACCTAAACTTTGCATGTTATCATGACTTACGTATATACGTATATATATATATATATATATATATATATATATATATATATATACATATACATATATATCATCATCATCATATATTAATACGCTAAGGTTAAGGATGTTACTCTCCCTTTTTAGAAAAAATCTCACAACTAATCCACATAAATTATATATCATTTTATAGATAATTGCTTGCTCTACAACTAAAAAATTTATTATTGCTATTGTTTTTGCAAATTAATTTATTATTAAAATTATATACACAAAACAGCAATGCTGCCATCTAACGGATCAACGTCAATATGATTGAAGGTCGGTAAAATTTTTGTTTAATTTCAAATCCACTCACGTATAAATAAAGTGTCGCTTTAGCTCAATGCTTTTGATACTTGGGCCTCTATATGTCAATTTTAGTAAAATATTTGTTTGATCTGTCATCTGAGCTTCATAATGGAATAAATAATGCGAAGACTTCGCACGGGTCACGCTAGTATATATATATATATATATATATATATATATATATATATATATATCTTCCTTCAGCATCAACTTTGACGAGTTTCTTTCAATGGCTAGATTATTTAAGTCGTTTCTTTAAAGATTTGATTGATTTTTCACTGGAGTTTATAACATGTTGTGAAATAAAAGTCTACATGTCATTTTTAATCGCCATTACGGTGTTAGGGGACAAATTTAAGAAATATTTGTTTGTCCGAGTTTCTTGGATGGTCAAGATTACTATGAGAAATTCATTTCTCCTTTATAGGATATTGGGAGATTATAATTCTCTAAAATTTATTATTTTTATTAACCATTTTACATGGTATTTTTAGTTATTAAGATAGTATTAAAATTAATGATCACACAAAACTATCTTTTAAAAACAAACCTATGTTACACATTCAAAGTAAAAATCCACACAAAGTTCATAAAGAAGCGAAAATTTTGTTTATTTGAGAACGGAGTGAGAACGTGACAACAACCACATTTCATAAGGACGTGACTATTTGTGCTACTACGAGATCTGTGCAGCAACTGGCAAACAAAAGTGATGGGCTTTACTGCTGGCGAGTTTTATTAAACCGGGTTGGTGGATACAAATGCATCACGAATTACAACTCAAGATATGTAAATAAATTACTACGAGGTTTTCTTACTAACTAGGAACATTTACAGTTTAAATGTGCCATGTTTAAGTAAAATATTTTAAAATACTTTAAATTTTAAACGTTTAAGGTTACATTGTACTTCGACCGTTTAATGAATTATTTTAAATGTTAATATTATTTTTGTTCACGTTAATATATTGCGAGGCTTTCTAAGACGTAAAAATTGGATTTAAAATCATGGCAATAGTTTTCCGGTTAGCTTCAGGAAAAAATGTAGATATGTCGTTTTTTCATAATTTTCACTCTAACGTTTTTGAAAAGGTTAGAGAAGAGACATGGTTGTGTGCATCTTAGGTAAAAATGTAAAAGAAAATAAGTTTGGAGCAATTTAAAGAGCGTCTTATAAAGAAAAAAACTAACATATGTTCATATGTATCTACATACATACATGCATGTGTAGATATGCGATCATACATGCGGACATATAAATCACATTCAGTGCTCAACAGTCAGTGCGACAAGCTTGTATATACCTGTATATATTATTTATCTGATGTACCTACTTACTTACCTACCTACGTGAAAATATTTAGTCACCTCATTTGTTTATTTATAGCTTTATCTGCCTACCTACTAATATCTTTGGTGCTTCATGCCTTACGTGTACCTATGTATATTTACTTCCTTATTTCTTTGCTTAAGTCAAGACAAGTGAAAGGAAACCAAATTCAGTGAGTAAAAACTCCTTGTCACTACTAGGCAAACTTTTAAAAGTACCGATACCAAAAAAGTATTGGAACAAAAGTATCCATATCTGCAGGTATCGAGCACTTTTCAAAATATTATTAATATTATTAGAGATAAGAGAGAAATTTCCTCAACATTTCGAAATAAAAGAACAATTAATTTAAACAAATTTATATTTTAATTCAGGCTTCATTTGACACTGTGAATCAACTATCTTATTATAATAAATGAACCAATTATTTTTTTTTCCGAAAATCGAAAGTATAAAATATTTTAAATTAGATTCCACAAACGATTTGTTGACTGACATGAATAAAACATTATACAATCGATACTGTTACCCTATTACGAGTTTCAGTCATAATGGCTCCGGCTCGGAAAAATAGTCTTTCGGATGGCAACGAAGTTGGGGGATGACAAAATACTTTTTTGCAAATCTGCATATAACCTGGAAAAAACTGATTTCATATCTTCCCATGCTTGTAAGGGATCCGCTTTTAGTGGATTTCCTAATTTAACGCCATAGACAATTAAGAGTGGTACTGGGTGCAACGTATCGTTCTCCACTCATATCCTTTGTAACATATTGGCAGGGATTAAAAATGAGCATTATCTTTTGTATAATGTTATTTTCTTGAGCAGTTAAAATGTCTGGTGCTCTTGAATTTTCCAATAACACTTCATTTATGTCATCTCTATAGTAAAGGTAGCGCTCGAGAATATAAAATGTAGAGTCCACCTAGTTTTCACACCCAAAATTAGCTTAAATTTTTTTTGTCTTGTTTTTCTCTAAGCAGATAATTTTGTATTACGCTGTTCTTAAAAACATTTACGATTTCTTGTACTTTGCCAATAAGGTGCTTTATGTTGTCAGTTTCAAGTAATTTCTTGACCACTCGATTTATTGAATGTGCAAAGTGCAGAAGGTGTTTGGCACATATTTGTCCCATTGTCAGCAATTATGATAGATATGTTAGGTTTTTTAATGCCAATTTTTTGGCAGCAATCTTCTAATTATCGAACAATGTTTTCAGACGAATGGCATGTGATCAGAAAATGAGTATTTAAATATTTTGCATTTATCTCATTGTTATGAAGGAAACGATCTGTCACTTTGAGAAAGCTGCGTGTGCTCATTATTTCTGACCATATGTCACAAGTGAAAGCAACTTCGATGTTTTCCACATTATTTTGGCAATAAATTTTGGCAGCATTGCCTCATAAATATCGTCCAAACGATGCTTCACTGTATCCTCTGTGGGTATTTTTATATCTGGTAAATCCAAATTGATTTCATCAATCGACGAAATACTTTATCTTCTACGACATGGAAGGGTCGATTGTTAACACAAATGAAATATACTTAATTTTTTATAATATTTTCATAATTCGATTCTCCATCTGAAATGATAAATAGGCATGAGTTTTGTGTGCTTTTCTTTAACAGATAGATTAGTAAAAAATACAAATGTGTATCCATTACCTTTGTATGGTGATGCTCTTTAAAAGGTTTCAATAATCGATATTTGAGTATTTCGCCTCTAAGCTGAGTATGATGTCGATGGTGATTGTTCATTTGTTACATTAAAGTTTTAGCAATTTCACATTCTGCGATAGCCTATTGATTATAGATTAGTATTAATTTATAGCATCCAAAATATTGAAAACAGATTTCCTATTTTTTGATTAGGTGCATTCTTTTAAGTTTCCGGCACTGTCAACGCAAAGCTGATTTTTAATGTACCATTTTGTAAAAATATCTATCCAACCTGATAAACCAAGTTTGTAGGAGAATGTAATTATCAGAAAAATATAAATATTATTACATTACTCACCTTTCCGCATGGATTTTTTAATGCTTTCTCATATTTGAGGTGTTTCCACTAGTCTTTAAAATTTTAAACCGTTTTTTTCTGTTGCTTCGTTTTTTTTTTAAAGTATTTCCGTATTTCACTGTTTCCTCCAGATGGAGGTGCTGTTTAGGGTATACCACAAATTAATTAAATTACACCGCAAAAATTGTCGTAATATATTTTATGAGGCCTAACGAGAAAAAGTTAAAGAAAGCTCTAGCACTAGATCGAGATCGACTACGAAACAAAACTGCGACATGTTGCGCTTACGAGTTTCTTATTTGCCTTTGACCAGTGTTGTGTTACCATCTCTTGTAAACGAAAATAATTAGAACTTTTTTCAAAACTTACTAAGGAATTTTAAAAATAATTAAAAGGTCTCTCCAAAAAAAAATTGGAGAAAATTATAAGGCTGTAAAAATAAAAACTTTTAAGAAATTGTATTTATTATGTTATTCCCAAATATAAACCGACAACATGTCGCGATTTTCCCAACATATTGCTTTTTCTAAAGAATAAATTAATGTTGCCGTTAGGCATATCAAAACTTTGAGACTTAACATATACAAAACAGGTAGTACCACTGCCGTATCAGGTTGATGAATTAGAATCCGGAGTTCAGTGACATAATCCATGCTGGAGACCAATAATGCTAATTTAAAAATAGTATTTTAACAAGCCTAATGAATCGAACAGACTATATCTGTGTAATTATAATTAATCCTAATAATTTTGTAATAGCTTTACATACAAAATTTATCTATCTTCTATATATAAACCACGGTCACAGTGTTTCTAATTGAAAAAAGGCGCGGAATAAAAGTTACGACATTTAGATAAATTTATTGATTTATATTAAAATAAATATAATACTCATTTCAAGTGTTTCTGTAGATAAGCCTTCAAAATTTCATGGAGTCTTCAAAATTTCAAATTTATATTAGTATTTTAAAAGAACTGAAAAGATTTGAAAGTAAATTAAAGTAGAAATGTGCATTTTAATGACGTTCGATGCGATTTATCCATAAAGAGTGAGAGGCTGAACGAAGAGAGGAAACGGACTTGAAAACATCATGTAACGATACTTTATTATATTTTTGCCAATTAAAATAGAGCATAGAACTACATTCATGAAAGAATGTTACACATAAAAAATCATTTTATCAAATAACTTAATTGTACTCGTAAGATGTTCGCTTTATGAGTTCGTTTTGATACTTGGGGGAAATACACTTAACGTGGTGTTGAAAGAAATATTTTAGAGGCTGTCTTTGTCTACCCTAAAAGCAGGTCTCTACTTTTAATACCAAACAACTAATGGTGCGTTTACGCGAGCCTCCTACCAAATATATGTTTATTTTGGAACCTCTTATTTTTGAACCTTTTTTATCTATTAATTTTTAATACCAATCTTACGATACCCCAAGCCTACGTGCACTGGATTTTTTATTCGTTCTTTATTTACATGTACGGATTATTTACATTTAATATATTCCTACTTCATTGTATAGAGGTATTTAGAGAATATCTACAATGTAAATTTCATCTATATAGTGCCAATAGTCTTATTACTAGTAAAATGGCTGTGATATATGGACAGACAAACGGAGAAACAAACCGACGAATAGACCAATATCACAAAATTATAAGGGTTATATTTTTTTATTTGGCTGTGGAACCCTAAAAAAGACTATATTAACACATTAATGACCAATAACGCAGTCCTTCAAATTCATATGTTTAATGCAATTGTTGGTCATTTTACTAACTTTGCGTGTTCAAATACCGGATCAATTCGACAGTGGATAATCTAAACTACATTTATAGCCACGATTTTCGTGTACCGATCTTCTCTATCTGCATATCTCTTCCATTACAACTATCCTCTCTGATATAAACGTAGATTTATGTGCAAATTTTGAATATTTTTCAAGTCATATGCGGAAAACCATAAATAAATACTTATATGTAAAATTTCTATCGTTCCAACGTGAGTTTTTCCAGCTAACATCCTTCCATTTATGTTTCAGATACGTTCTGAGCGCTTTAGAAATTGAGAGTAGAAGCTTATTAAATCTATATCATTTTGTTAACTAACACCGGTGTGAGGTAGGCAGTAATAAAGCATATGTTGAAATTTTTATACATTCTATTATAGATTTGTTTAATAAAATACATAAAAACATATTAAAATAAAATTTTGCACGAAGGCCCTAATGAGGTCGGTTTCAGGTTTGCGGTATGCCAATAGCTTTATTCAGTCATCACATATTACGGACATAAACTACTTCCATGTAAGTTTCAGATACGTTCTGAGCGCTTTAAAAATTGAAAGCAGCTTATTAAATCTATATCATTTTGTTAACTAACACCGGTGTGTGGTAGTCAGTAATAAAACATACGTTGAAATTTGTATATATAAGATATACAAATTTGCATGAAGGCATATACAAATCGGTTTCAGGTTTGCGGTATGTCAATCGCTTTATTCAGTCATCACATATCACAGACATAAACTAGTAAATTATAAGTATGTTTAATGATAATTAAATTTTCCTTGCTAGAAACGTTAACACAAATCGTAGCAAATATAATTTTTTTTTAAGTTTTATTGAGTTAAATATGTAAAAAACTAGAGATCTAAATGTAATTCTCTTTGAAAAAGTCAGAATTTCTCTATAAAAAGAGTTTTATTATTAGTATCTTAAAATTATTTTACTAAAATTCTTTTACATTTAGAACGTATTACATGTATCGTTTGTATATAGTTTCATGGCACCTATATTAATTATATTATTCTAATTCCAGAAAGTATCTTCAGGTCAATTTTTACTGTAATATCCAACAAATAATGCAAAAACTAATGAGTTATTATTTATAAAACTATGCAACAACCATGCCTAATATTGTAAACAAAACTAGCCTTTAAAGAACATAACCGAAAGTAACGTTATCCTAATATATTTATTATATTTAAGTTATGTAAAACGTATATACTTGATGAAATAATATAGTTAATAGATCTAGAAGGGGTATTCATTTATATACAAACGATTTTTAAATCAAACGAAAAAGTACGTTTTACGAATTTCTGTCAGCATTATACTTTCAGGTAAAAAATAATAATGGCTACAGTATCGTCAACATCGTAAACAGATAACGACGGATGTCGTAAGTAGATAATGACGGACTAACAGGAAGTAGTTAAATTTACGTATGTCGGTAGATTTCATGGTATAAAAAGGGAAAACTGGCCTCACGACGAACTGTCTGTAGAACGAGCGTGAGACAGCACTGGCTGCACCGTTTAAGAATAATGTTATTGCTTGTGTACTGTTCGACTTCTGCTCAGAAACTTATTCGTAAAATAAACAACGATTCATTTTGCCCTGAATTATTTATTTATAAGTTCGGCTTCCGCGAAACCACATAATCAGAAATAATAAATTTGTGAGGGTTTCGATTCACGACACGACATCATTTACGCTTTCTCGCAAAAGTCTAACTATCTAACCACTTTCTCTTTTATAACTTAAATAATATTCCTAGTAAATACAAAGAAGTTAATAAAGGTTAAAAAAATTTTATAGAAGTGAAAATTTATATTTAAACTGCAAGTCTCATCTTCAGAATTATTTGTGCTACGCTATGCAAGGTTGAAACGTACAACTTAATAAAAACAGAATAGTCTTAAAATATCTATTATTTGCAAGCTTAATTAAATGTATAATTTTGGGACAATTAGGAACATAGGCATCTATATGCTCATTCTAGCTTTAATTAATAGCTTGTTAATGTGTATTTGTGTGTAAATTGTAACTCCCTCTTGGAATTAAAGTAACTATTTTCATGGAAAGGTAGTTTTAAATTGACCTGACCACATTTATTATGAATTAATTTATTACACAAGAACGAATTTCTGGGCAACAAAATTTTATCTAATTTAAGTTCGATAGTGAAATGTTTATATTTGAACATATATATATATATATATATATATATATATATATATATATATATATATATATATATATATTTGTAGCGAACGTGTTCTCTTCCTTCATCGTCAAGATCCACGAGTTGGGATTTTATTATAAAGAAAAGGTTTCAAATTCAATATATTTTCTTTTGTATTCGAGTTTATAGGATAGTCAAGATTATATAAGCAATGTGTAAAGATAAATTATATTTTTTAACGTAAATTTTATTAATTCTTTTTCTAGAAATAAACATTTAACTTCAAGAAAAGTAAATATGCATGACAATTCTTTGTTTGTCAACTATCTAACTTCATCTATGCAGAAATTATTCTCCATAAAATTACCCATAATTCAATTCATCACGTAAGGAAAAATGAATGCATCTTTCCTTTAATTAATGATCGATTAAAATATATTTTGAGAGTTCATTTAAATAAACTAAATCGCCAATTCACTATTTAACTGGAAAGTATCTAATGTATACATTTGAACATATTAATCACTGTTAATAAAATGCAATCCTAAACCTCGTATATACTAAAGTAGTTAACTTTCACAAGGTCCATGGCTTTTACTATAAAGTATCGCTTGCTAGGAATTTGTTTGATATCTAAACGTGTACTTCGTTGATAAAGTAGAAGGAAGTTTGAAAATATTTCTCTCTAAATTAAACCAATGGTACGAGAAATACAGTACATAGAATAAGCAGAATAACTCTAGTTCAATCGCTCGTGAACTACAACAGAGCGGTGTAATTTCTGTATCATGAAATGGAACATTTCTACGAATCAATCTAAATAGTCGCCCGCCATTTCCAATAACGGGAATCGTGCGGTTCAATTATTGAATCGGTTATGGATTTCCCATGAGCGGTGTCGGTTCATCTGGCTATTTTCTATATTTAATTAGAAATATGTATTATATGAATATTCATTTCAGCTAAATAATTTTCCCAGAAATTCAAATTTTATTTCATAAACAAGGTTAATTGACTATATAGTTGTTATAAAGCTTTTGTGTTTATATTGCTTATTATCGGTTAAAAAGTCGGTTAGTGATCTAATGTAGATCGTGTGGAGGCATACAAAAGGAAGCCAGAAAATTTATAAACAACATTTTAGTCTCTTTGCATTATACTACTTTTTTAAAGGTAGAAATATATTCCAATATAATATGATGTAATGTTTTTATCGGTATTTTATTTATATACTTATGATGATGAATAATTTTGCAGAATCTGTACATTAAATTATTATAATTAAAGTTAAGTGAATTTAGTAGAACTTAGTAGACCGGTAAAAGATGGTAATTTACTTATAAAATTTTGATTACTTAGAAATAAAAATTAAGCCAACTGTGTTTATTTTTTTCATTATACATGATGATGTAATAACTCTTGAATCAATATTTTTGTCTTTGGTTTGTACGATATAAAGAGGCGACGAAAAATGTATAATGACCCATAAACTTGTTTATATTCAATATCCATTGCTATCACGTCAAGTTATTGGTAGCGCCACATGATAAGAGGATGCATTATGAATAAGAACAAACATATTCAAATCTTCTCAAATAATTTGCAGCATTAACATCACTTTTAGCATTCCATTCTAACTCTACTCGGTGCCTGGGAATAAATGTCGGACAAAGGAAGACGCTATTCTTTGGTTACAAAGGAATAAATTGTCGTTGAAATAAAAACGTAGGGCAAGTCCTTTTTTTAATTGAGTGCAAAAAAAGTATTAAACCTAACTCTGTTCAACACACTTATTACCGTTAACACACAAGCTCACGCTAGCCATACGTACCACTACATTAATCCGAGCGACGTTGACTGACGTGCGCAAGTATCGTGTGTATGGAAATAATGACAAATAATTATGAATGTTATTTTGAATATTCTGAAAAAGAGTCATCTTTTAAATTTTATTCTAACGACAATCAACTATTTTTCAGTTAACGAATAACGTCCTTCTTTGTGCCAGACTTAGTCCCGGACACCGTGTATTTGTCCGTCTGTTTGTTTCTTCGTCCGGATGTCACAGCATCATAGCGTTTCCAGTTTTAAACTGATTGTGATGAAATTTTACTTGAAAACGGAGTTAAATAACATTAAAATGTAATTTCGTTGAAAAAAAACTTTTTGAATAATTTTTGAAAGGGCTTCTGTTACACCTTGAACTTCGAATGATATTTTTTCAGCATGTTTTAATGAGATGTTTCAAAATTCACTTGAGTATATCTAATAACATTGGTTGAAGCAGAATTTATAACTCTTTCAATCACGAAAAAAATGTGAAACAACAAATATTATTTCAATCAACTTTTATTTTTAAATTAAAGGGGTATAGACAACAATGCAATTTTAAGTTAAAGATATATTAGACAATATTTACATATATATATATATATATATATATATATATATATATATATATATATGTATATATATTTATATTTATATATATATATATAAAGAGTGATAAATAAAATTATCTAGTGAAGATACATTCCCACGAATTTATAAAGCATTTATCTACATGAAATTGTTTAATCAATTCCATTATGTTTAGGGAAACGTGAATACATTGAAAAAATTATTTCTCTTTATAAGTTGAAAGAAGAGAGAAAAAAGGTCGTTTGTGTAGTACAATAATATTACAGGAATTGATCGAAATATAGTTTACCAAAATCAGACAATTCGCCTTTAATTGATGCTCTACAAAAAATAAAAGCAATATTTTTAATAGTTTAAGGAACTACCCTTAATTGTTTAAAGTTTTATACGTACCTGTATGAAACTCTTATTTAATTAAAAATAATCCTAATTATTAAAAATATTGCCTCAATGTTTTTATTACCATTAAAACTTTAATGAACAATTTTTAAATTATTGTTTTTGTTTAATGATGTACATTGAGCCAGTAATAAAATCATGCGTTTCACAAAAAAGATGTTTACATTGATACAATAGTTTGTTTACACAAAAAATTCAAAATGTTATGAACAATCAAGTGACTCCTCATTTCAAGCAATTTACTGCAGACGTGAAAAAAAATTAACGATTACAAATTCAATTTTTTTCGGAATCAAAAATTTTAATCCATAAGAATTCATAAAAAAACGTTCAAGAATAAATTAAAAATATATTCAATAAGACTCACAACATATTGATATAAATGATGGGCAATATCAAAAACAGTGACCTAATTCTTCGAAGGCAGGAAGTGGTACGTATATTCGCGAGGAGTCGGAAAACGCACGTACTTCACCAGTTGTGAGTATTACAATCTTTAACATAATTTTTGTGAACGAACACATGTTACATCTAATCACATTTTGACGTTAGTCGAGCCGAGACAAAACACTTATCCTTTATGAAATACATTTATTTTTGTTGGAAAATAGATATTCCATAAAAAAATACGAAAACTGTAACGAGCAGATATATGGAGCAACATACCTTACCGTAAGTAAGTCCACTTTTACTTCATTTTTGTAATAAATATTATTCTTTAGTAATTCCTCGCCATTTCAAGTTAATAAAATGTTAATTGACGTACTCTAGATCGATAATTTTAAACTATAAGGTTTGATATAGTTTAATGTTCTAGATTGAATATTTCGATGACATAAATTGTTAATTACGTCCAGAGAATATTTGCATCGGTATATACAATCATATTACAATTGCAAACTTTAATATTCAACGTACTGAATATTTTTTTTTCTTAATTGGATTGCTGGAAACCATTCAGGGCAATGCCGGCATAATATGTTTGGAGAATTATAATTATTATATAGCAGTGAATTAAAATTCAGTTACGTAGTTATTAATATTATGTACTGAACACAGTTAGGATAAAAAATTAGTGAAAATAAGTATATTTTTTGTAATATTATATTGGAATAAATTTAATAGTAATATGCAAAATAATTTGCAACTGATCTTGAAAGCCATGGCCAAAATATAATCACAGAGGGTAAATTACTTCCGTGTAAACATATTTTATTTTATTTCTTCAAGTTTTCTGCTTTATATCGAAATTTTCACGATTTATTTATATACTTTACAATTAAGTGTACATTAAAGATGTTTCTCGTGGAAAATAATAAAATTACAAGTATCTCACAATTTCAACACATTGAGGGAATTATATCGACATCCAGGGAAATATTTTTAAAATATTTAAAAAAATTAGACTCCATGGTAATTTCAAATAACCATCATAAATAGGTAAACATAAGGAACTGATCGAAAATATTAAAAACTGCATTACACCTTCATGGCCAAAAATGTAATTCCATGTCCTTTAAAATTCATGTGCTGAATGTGATCCGTGTTTTTTTTTGAGTTTCAAATCCCCTGTTCCAAATGAATACCAACCTCGTCGACCCGATTACGATTAATATAATCTACATTATTATTACGATTAATCTAATCTATATTCAGCTCTCTCTATTTACTTTTCTCTAATATTAAAAAGATTCCCTTGAAGATTTTCAACTCTCTTCAATTTATATCAATGATAGTAAGAACTATTCCTAATGTTCCAAAGATCGCTTCTAAGATTTATATTATCGCAATTGGGATCTAGAGCAACGTAACTTTTCTCATTTGTGTAAATAGCGTTCAGAATTAAAAGAGGACTGATCACTTGTACCAGATGCTGGCCGCTGGGAGTCAGGCGAAACTAATTGCTTACGGTCACGTGCGGCAAGCGTGGCCAAATATACATCCGTTCGAAGCTGTAACAATATAAGTTCTTCCAATTAGCATTCTCTCTTCTTTTCTTTTATGCGAGTTTCAGATATTTTCTGAACGCTTTTACAAATATTGAGAGTGGAACTTTATTTTACCTCTATCATTGTGCTAACAGCTGCCAATTATTTTAATTAGGCATCCATGAAGCTAAAGTTGAAATTCTAATATATTTTATATAAAATATGTTTAAAAAATTATAAATATACTAAAATAGAATTTTACGTTAAGGTCATATTGAGGTCTATTTCAGTTTTACAAATTAATATATATATATATATATATATATATATATATATATATATATATATATATATGTATATACATATATATATATATATATATACATATATATATATATATATATATATATATATATGTATATGGGTTATATACGTATTTTTTTTAAATATCCGGAATTAATACCGACATAAACCTATAAATTATCGACATATTTAAATATATTTGTATATCGTTATTGTGATTTCTATTCTATCTCCTAGTGCTGGCTAAATTTATCATATATATGAACATTTTCAAAAAGTCTCGACCCTAATACGTAAACGAATAAATATCGAAATGTATAGTCAGAATTTTTCTTTAAAAAAGTTTATTTTCAAAACGCTTTTATTCAAATTCCTTCATACGTGGAACTCATTTAATGTATCATTTGTATATTATTCCACGACATAAAAATTAAATATTTAATCATAGTATATTTAATATATTTAAGATATATAAAACGTCGACACTTCTGAATTTAATATAACTAATAGTTCTAGAAGAAGGCCATTCAATTACATATGATAATTTTTTTGAGTTAGATGAAACAACTGTGCTTTACAAATTTCTGTTAGCCTGTACTTTCAGGTACCGAGTAATAATGGTAACATTATCATCAACATCGCAAGCAAATAATGACGGACGTCGTAGTAGATAATGATGGACTAATAGGAAACAGTTAAATTTACGACTGTGTTCAGCCAGCCCATGCAAGCAATAAAAAGGGTAAAACTAGCGTTATTTTGAGATGTCTGTAGGACGAGCGTGAGACAGCACTGGCTGAGTCGTTCGAATATTATGTTATTGCTTGTGTAGCGCACGATTTCAGCTCAGAAACTTACTCGTAAAATAAACAACGATTAGTATTGCCTTGAATTATTTAGTTGTACGCTCGACATTTGTGACATACTCACGGAATATGAAATATAATTTATATTGGCGATCAATTCGCGACACGACATGATTAACGCTTTATCGTAAAAGTCATGCGATACAATAAGATAAAAAAAGGTTATTCTTTACTTATGGAAGTTACAGTTTATATTTAAACTGCAACATTCATCTTACCAATAATTTGGGCTACCTTATTAAAGGTTAAGGCGTGCAACTAAATAATAACAATACAATGATTAAATATAAGTGACTTAGCGCAAGTTATATTTTTAAAAAATTAGATGTAATTAACTGTTTTTTTCAAACGTACTCATTCATTGTATATTTAATGATCATTCTTAACCACTTTCTTAGAAAAGTAGTTTGAATGTTTATACATGGATCCACCCATAAATTTATTAAATTACAACTCTTTTCTCTTATTGAATTCAAGTAATATACACATACACACACACACATACGCACACACACACACACGCACGTATATATATATATATATATATATATATATATATATATATATATATATATATATGTATATATAGCGTTAAGGATTAAACAACTATATATATTACATTTATTTTAATTAAAAAAAATTTCCTTGCATAAGTATGCGCAAATCTCTACGTAAAGTGGCAACTGTACCACTGCGCAGGAGTATAAAACGTGTTTCTCTTCCTTCAGCACCAAGTTTAACGAGTTTCTCTCTACGTCTGACTGATTCAAGATATTCTTTTAAAATTTTCATCGATTGTTCACCAGATTTTAAACGATGTTATAAAGTGAAAGTCAGTATGTAAGTTTTAATGGCCATTATAGTGTTATAAAGAAAATATTTAAAAAATATTTTTTGTGTCTCAGTTTCTGGGATAGTTAAGATTACTATGAAACGTAACCCTATATATTCGTTAATTTACAGATCATTTTACAGAAACCCTAAATACAATCAAATGTTTAAATTTTTATACGTACGTAAGTGTGCCAAACCACCAGAGAGCAAGTCCTAGTAGTACTTTACAAACTTTTATTTATGTAATTCATGGTGGATAACTTTTCTTCCTAAATTAAATGAATAGTACAACTTTTTAAGCGAGAGACAGGGATCAACAGAATAGAACAACAACTAGAGTTCCATCACTCGTGAACTGCAAGAGGCAGCGGTGTAATTTTGACACCACGAAAAGGACTATGTCTATAGTTACCTTAATAGTTGTACGCCCTTCCCAATAACAAAGCTTTTTTAACAAAGAATGTTTTGATTATTGGGGCAACTATAGCTTTCTGTCGAAGGGCGTTGGGTTATCTGGTCATTTTCTATATTTGATTAGAATTATTGTACACTTCGTGTGTATATGCTTTGAAGTAATTGTAACTCGGATAATTTTAAAGGTATTCAAAATTTTAAAGGATGATGTTCCCCTCAAATTTAAAACAATTTCATAACGTTTTAAAATATTAATCGTGTTTTAAATTTGTCTTTCAAAAAGAATAAACGTTTCCATTCGTTAGTCTATTCGGAACTGGTCGTAATTCTTGATCGATTTTGTTGGTTATTTTTTGGATCGATTAATTAACTAATAGGATAGAAGATTATTGATATTTACGTTATTTTGTCAAATCGTTTAATTTTCAGAAAAAAAATGTGAAAAAGACTTTTTTCGTTATCGGCGACCTTTCCCGACTTTCATTTATTACGAATATTTGTGCGTGTTTTTCTCTGCATTTTATTGTTTTTATATTTTTTTATTTTAAAATTTTTCTCATAAATTGTTTACTCGGTTTTGTGAACGATATTATACTTTGGTTGCGAATTCCAGTCATATATTTTCTACAGTCTCACTAGTTATTTCTTCCTGCTGAAATGTTATCTTCCAGATTATGATTAACTAACGACATAGTTATTATGAAAATTTTGCTTTGACCGAGCCAGTAAGGTATCGTGCAAAAATGGAAATGAAAACCGAACAATTAATAAAACTTTCCTGGGTTATTAGCATTGCTCACACATTTTTATCAATGTTTTTGATTTTACGTACATTTTGGAAGTTAAATTATTTTGAAAAATTTATACGTTTCCTTTTCAATACAGATAATAGAATTTTTATTGATTTTAAAATAAGTTAAATACGTTCCGATATGTGGACACTTTAATATTTCTGTTTGGAACCGGTAACCGATTTTAATTCAGACATAATTGCAATTGTTGCCATTATATACATGCGTAAAAAATGTTATCCAATAATTAATTATATGGCTGGATTTTTAAAAAAATTCCTATTTAATTTTTTATTTTTTTAAATTCTTTTCCTGTGTATAACATTTCTAAGTATTGAGGCCGTGCAAAATATTTGTCTTAAAAGTTTAATTTGTTGTCACTTTAATTTTCAGGTAATGCAGAAATAAGAAAAATAGAGACTTTTCAATCTATATGATTTTTGTTTAATTTCAACAAATATGAGTAATAAAATTATCGAGGTTGTAGTTAATTTCAAATTGAAGTTTTGGTGGTTACTTAAATATTTAATTTTGTTATTATTCCAGAAAGCTTAAGGTGTTATTAATTTTCGATAATAAATGGTAATTTAAGTCGTGATTTATTAGCGATATTTGTATGTATTTACATAATTTATTTAAAGAAATAATAATTTCATATACGTCTCCAAGTTATGGTTCAATATCAAATGGTGTGTTGAGATGGAATTAAAAAAAAAACTACCTTGTAACTTATATTGTAATCTTAATAATTGACAAAACTGTTGAAGTTGTTTTATTCTACCATTTTCTCCGTTATCGTTAACGTATTACTCTACTAATCTCTCCGTGATCACATTAATACTCGCAACCTTCGAATTGCCGTCGTTTTTTTTTGTAGGCTGATTTTTGTTAGACGCATGCGTTAAAGTATTAAATATGCTATATGCTTATTACATATAGCGCGTGCTTTGTGTTGTATATCAAAGCATAAATTTTACAAAGGGACTGAACTTGTATCCTTTTTCGCCTATCACAAAGCACCGTGTACCGTTTGCTTCGTGGTAGCCAGCAATTAATGTTACGTTTAAAAAAAAAAATTATAGAGTTTTCTCCAAATACCCTGTCTTTTAGAAACTTTTAAATAAAAATTAATAAATCATCCAAAATCTATTAAATGTTACCATTGTACTAATCGTACAAATAATAATATTATGAAAACGCAATCTTGTAAAGTGACTTAGAAAATGTGGGACCATCAATATGATCAACGTAAAAATTCATAACTATAAAAAGAAAATAAAAAAATTAATAGCCTGGTAGGATTTGAACATATTTTATATATTTTAAATTAATATTTCGCTTATAAATTATACTAATATATATATCAAAGCTTATCACTTCAAATTTAATTCACTGTTATATAATAATCATAATTCTACCAACATATTATGTCGGAATTGGCATGGATGAGTAAAAGAAGTAAAAAGTAGACTTACTTAGTGGTAAGGGATGTTGCTTTTAAGTCCATATATCTGCTTGTTGTAGTTTTATTATTACTATTTTCCAACAAAAATATACGTATTTCATAAAAGAGAAGCGTTTTATCTCTGCATGACTAATGTCAAAATGTGACTACATGTGACGTGTGTCAACAAAAATTATGTCAAAAATTGACAAACTCACCACACGTGAAGTACGTGCGTTTACCGACTCCGCGCAAAAAGACGTACCACTGTTTTCAAAGAATTAGGTCACCGTTTTGGATATTGCTCAGAATTTATGTCAATATTTTGTGTTGTTGTTTGAAATTATCCCAAAATTGTTAATCAAGTGCACAGCTTGTCTTTCGTTGTATGACATTCTCTCCTTTACTTTTGGACGTCTTTTCGGTTAATTCTTTGCTATTTACTGTTTTGTTCGATTTTCTATTATCGCAATCGGAGCCATATCTTTCTAAATTATGACCCTATTTCCTTAATACCCTGTAATAAAAATAGAAAAATATTATGGGTCGTGATAATACTACTTATTAAATATGGGTAACAACATTTATGTAATAAATAAGCGAAGCGCCTTTGTTATTTACGTCTAATACAACTAAAATGTTCCAATTTTTCTATTTAAACTAAGCCCAGTTATCTAATCTTGTTACAATAATTTAATTTCTTTCCTATATCTAAAATGTCGTCATATTCAATAAAAAACGCGAGTGAAGCAGTGGAAAAAACTAAATCATAATAATTTATGTAGAAGCCCATATAGTGAAGACCCACAATATTTTTATTTGTCTTTGAATTCTTATTCAATGTCGTTTATATTTCAGGTAATTTGGAAAAACGCAAAACAGTAACGCCGTTATAATTTATATAACTGATGCATCAGGTTAACTAATATGGATAATGAATCAAACGAGGAATTGGTGAATTTTGAAATTAAATTTCGATCCATGTATATTTTATTCATGTATATTTTACTCTATTCTATCCATTATCTTCATAAGTTTATTATTAAATGATGAATTTGACAACTCAAAGAAATATACAGTTGAAGGAACTTCAGTTAGGGTACGCCTTATTATGTTTACTGCGCCAAAAATCCCATATTCGTGCGACATTTTAATACAAAGAAGGGATGATATATATGTGGTCTATTATTATTGCGTGGAATGTAAAACTGCTGTAAAAGTGCTGAATAAGTGGACTGCTGTTAATTGCATTGTGGACAAGCTTATGAAGCAATCTGTAGTCTGAACATTTTTTTTTTCATTGAACCACAGTGTTCAATTAAAAGTATAAATGGCGCTCTTCGTAATTGAATACTTTTTTTCTTAATCTAGTTTTGTAGGTGATATGATCTGTACCTTTTGAACCCTTTCGATGCGTTTAGTGTATTTCTTAAAAATTAGGTTCCATGCTATACATCCGTAGAGCTGACTGTGTATAAGTGGATTGTGCAGAAAAATCAAAGTTTGAATATTTTTAAGTCCTTGCTTTTCCTTAAAATAAACCCTAATATCTTTGCAACTTTACTAGTTACATGATCGACTTGTACTTCAAATTTTAGCTTACCATCTATAATTATTCCTAAATCCTTAATGGTACTATATTGAACAAGTTTAACGTTGTTGATGGCATACGTTTAATAGTCATAAACGAATGGAAAATGTTCCTAACATTATCAATTCACCTGGTTTAAAAAAATGTTTTTTGAGATAATTCTCTTAATCGTTTGAATTTTATTGTTTATTAGATTAAGTTGCATTTCTACTGCAACTTAATCTGTGCGGACGATAACTCTATTAAATTGTACATGCTATAATGGACGACTGTGGGTTAGCGGTAATTAAAATTTTATAAATTTGCGTGTTTAACTACTTTAAAGGACTGTAAATACTTGTGAAATATTGGGCCACTATGCCTTTTATTGTAAATACTAAAGAAATTACGGAGGAGTTATTTGTTAAATGACGAGAATGAGATTTTACGTTACTATAATTGTACAAATTAATTAATGTTACATTTATGGACGTCTGATTTTAACAAAACTGTATTTTGGTAGATTTACTATTCATCAAACTAATTCAGTAACAGTGTAAGTAATATTACCTATTAATCATAGCTATGATAAAAAAAATGATGGAAATATGTACATATTTTTTGTGATATTAATTGGAATAAATTTAATATTAATATGCAAAATAATTTGCAAATGATCTTGAAAGCCACGGACAAAATATAATGACAGAGGACGTAATATAATGACAGAGGACGTCTGATTTTCACAAAACTGTATTTTGGTAGATTTACTATTCATCAAACTAATTTAGTAACAGAGTAAGTAATATTACCTATTAATCATAGCTATGATAAAAAAATTGGTGGAAATATGTACATATTTTTGAGATATTATTTGGAATAAATTTAATATTAATATGCAAAATAATTTGCAAATGATCTTGAAAGCCACGGCCAAAATATAATGACAGAGGGTGACGTAAAATATTCTACAATACAACTTGAAGAATTTAAATAAAATATTTGAACTTCCTTGTACAAATATTTTATTTCAATTCTTCAAGTTGTTGTCTGCTTTATACAGAAATGTCGATGATTTAATTCTCAGAGTAACTTTACAATGAAGTGTACATTAAAGAAGTCTCTCGGGGAAAGTATTTAAAACACAAGTATCTCATAATTTTAACACAGTGAGGGAATTATATCGATATGCAAGGAAATATTTTTAAAATATTTTCAAAAATTGAACTCCATGGTAATTTCCAAAGTTTTAGAGGATGGATGTATAGACGAACATAACGACAATTATAAATAGTTAAAGATAAAGGAACTGATCGTAACTATTAAAGAAAATGTAATTCTATGTCTTTTCAAATTTATTTGCTGAATACGATCCTTGGTTATTTTAAGTTTCAACTCTCCTGTTATAAATGAATGTCAACCTCTCTCTAACTACTTATTCTAATTTAAACTTTTTTCTTGAAGATCTTGAAAATTCTCTTGAAGATTTTCAACCCTTTTCAAGTTATATAGAGAAAATTAAAGGAATGGTACTAGAAACTATTCCTAATGTTTCAAGGATAGCTTTTAAGATTTATATTACGCAATTGGGATCTATAGCAACGTAAGTTTTCTCATTTGTGTAAATAACGTTAAGAATTAAAAGAGGACTGATCACTTGTACCAGATGCTGGCCGCTGGGAGTCAGGCGAAACTAATTGCTTACGGTCACGTGCGGCACGCGTGGCCAGATGTACATCCGTCCGACGCTGTAACAATATAAGTTCTTCTAATTAGCATTCTTTTTTCCATTCTTTCATGTGAGTATCGGGCACTTTCTGAACGCTTTTACAAATATTGGGAGTAGAATTTTATTTTACCTGTATCATTATACTTAAACCTGCCGATTTTAATTATTTTAATTAGGCATCCATGAAGCGAAAGTTGAAAATCGAATATATTTTATATCAAATATGTTTAAATTAATATAAACTTATTAAAATACACTCTTGATGAAAAAAAATGTTATACACACACACACACACAAACACACACATATATATACATATATATATATATATATATATATATATGTATATATATGTGTGTGTGTGTATGTGTGTGAGTGTGTGTGTGTGTGTGTGTGTATATTTTTTTTCCAGATATCCAAGTTCAAGGAAGTATCGACATTTCCAGGAAGTATCGACCTCAATACATAAACGAATAAGTAGCAAAATGTATAGTCAGAATTTTAAGTTTATTAGTTTAAAAGTTTATTTCTTAAAATTTATTTTCAAAACGCTTTTACTCAAATTTGTCATTCGTGGAACTCGTTTTATATATCGTTTGTATATTATTCTATGGCATTTTATTTTAATTTCAGGAACGTGAATTAGTTGGTGCGCTTTGTCTATTGGTTTAATTTAAGTGAGTAAAATATTCTACAAATACTTACGAGTTATTATTTATCAAACTGTACAATAAGAAAGCCGAATATTGTAAACGATACAAGCTTTTGAAAATATCACAGAAATTAATTTAATCACAGCATATTTACTATATTTATAATATAAACATGTATACACTTGTTAATTTAATATAACTAATAGTCCCGGAATATGGCTATTCACTCGTATATCATCATTTTTTAAATTAGGCGAAACAACTATGCTTTACAAATGTCTGTCAATCTGTACTTTCAAGTACCGAATAATAATGGCAACATTATCATCGTAAGTAGATAATGACGGAAATCGTATTAGATAATGACGGAATAATAGGAAACGGTTAAATTTACGAGTGTCGGTAGCTTGTATGGAATAAAAAGGATAAAGCTGGCCTCATTGCGAGCTGTCTGTAAGACGAGCGTGAGACAGCACCGGCTGCGTCGTTCGAATATTATGTTATTGCTTGTGTAGTGTACGATTTCAGCTTAGGAACTTACTCGTAAAATAAACAACGATTAGTTTTGCCTTGAATTATTTAGTTGTACGCTCGACATTTGTGACATACTCACGGAATATGAAATATAATTTATATTGGCGATCAATTCGCGACACGACATGATTAACGCTTTATCGTAAAAGTCATGCGATAAAATAAGATAAAAAAAGGTTATTCTTTACTTATGGAAGTTACAGTTTATATTTAAACTGCAACATTCATCTTACCAATTATTTGGACTACCCTGTTCAAGGTTGAGGCGTGCAACTTAATAATAACATGATAACTATTAAAAATATTACTTTATATATTATTGGCGTGTTTAAATACGTATGTGATTTTAAAACAATTTGGAAAATAAGTGACTGCGCTTACTACGCAAGGGACATTTAAAAAAAAATTAGATGTAGTTAACTGTTTTGTTTAAACGTACTCGTTTATTGTATATTTAATCTTCATTCCTGAACTTTCTTAACCACTTTCTTAGAAAAGCAGTTTGAATTTTAGTATATCAACTATATATCCATATCTAACGTCATTTATTGCATAAATTTGTTAAATTACAACTCGTTTCTGTTCAACAAAATTTAGTTCAATTTATTTGAGTACATGTTAATATTTATATTATATATATATATATATATATATATATATATATATATATATATATATATATATATACATATATTATCTCTTAGAAAAACGTAAAATAAAATTAATTCGAATAGTTGAATTAGCGTTAATTAAAAAGCCATTTGTTTTTCCAGTAAATAAACTATGTTGAAGAACCTGTTAGTTCCATATTAAACACTTTTCGCAGATCTGTTTGTTGGGCAACTGCATCACTGTGCAATGGGCACGAGTATAAAACGTGTTTCTCTTCCTTTAGCATCAAGTTTAACGAGTTTCTCTCTATGCCCGACTGATTCAAGCTATTCCTTTAAAATTTTTGATCGATTTTTCACCGAATATTATATTATGTTATAAAGTAAAAGTCAATATGTGAGTTTTAATTGCCATTATTGAGTTATGACGAAAATATGTAAGAAATATTTTTCGTGTCTCAGTTTCCGGGACAGTCAAGATTACCATGAGACCTAACCCAATATATTCGTCTGTATGCCTTTCCATCCAGATATCACAGCGTAATAGCTTTTCCAAACCGACTGTAATTAAATTTTACCGGAAGACGAAATTGAATAACGTAAACATGTAAATACATAAAAATTTTTAATAACTTTTGAAGTGTTTCGAGTACGAATTGAACTTGAGGACAATTTTCTTTTATAGACACTATCAACATATAACTGAAGATATTTTTTTTTAATTATAATGAAAATATAATAAATATTATTGGAAACCAAATCTAATAATATTATTGAATTGTCATTGTAAGATATTCTATCGTTGCCTACTCACTTTTTAATTATATGTAAAAGAGCTTCGTTCAACTTGCATTCATATATTTAAGAGATACAGGCACCCAAGTATTTTACGTCGATATATATATATATATATATATATATATATATATATATATATATATACATATATATATATATAAGACAAGTTAAATAGCGAAAAATAAAATTAAATAGTATAATATAGTGAAGATACACATATATTTCCATGAAATTAAATAATATATTTTGTACACCATTATAGCAACACAATTGGGTATCCTAAGTATTTCATTTTCTGTGGTTTCTTATTTAAAAAAATACGTCTCTTTATAAACCTTATATGTTATATTGTTTTCATACTCAATAACAACAAAATGCTCATTGTAAATATATAAGAAGCAAGCAACGTGAAGCTATTCAAGTAAGAAATGGCTAGTTGCCATATACCACAGCCTGTAGAAATATCTGCTTATATTAGATGTTTTCTCTGTTACGATCAGCTTCCGTACAAATTGACTATGACCCCGACTTGTAATTTATGCATTCTGCTTCGTTTTTCGTAAATTCTTTCTATCTTTTCTTCCTTCGAAAAGAAAAATCGTTCAAATTTTCCGTAACATTTTTTCAACTCGGCAGCAAATTACTTACAATGAGGAGGCACTTGCTTTTATTAAGATCAAGAAAACAAAATCATGTCTTTTCAGATAGTTTCACAATTTTGTGTATGAATAAAATATCGTGGTAATTTAAATGTCGTTGTTGTGGAGCGTTTGCTTTTGTTACTGGCGTAATTCCGATCACTATTATTGAACAAGTAAAATTGATCTGTTTATTAAAGTTTGTTGAATAAATTTCTCCTCAGAATTTTAAAAAAAGTTTTGAAATTTTTGGTCCTATTAATATTATAAACTTTTAATAGTAAAATATAATATTCTTCGGATGACTTAGCCACCGCTACTATTTCCAAACGAATTGTAAAGGAATTGGAAATAACGCATTTGTGAAGATATACATCTTCTTTCTTTTTCCAATTTATGTTTTTAACTGCAAGTGATTTTTAGTATAGGTAGTTACTCACAAGAAACTTGATTCTGATAAACCGTTTGGTTTAAAATTGAATAAACAATTTGGTTTTGAATTATGTTAAATGTAAGTTGCAGTAAACTCAAAATATATATAGATAGGGGAAATTCATTTTATTCAGAGTGAGAGAGAGAGAAAAGTTCAAACACACTAGCATTCATTTTTTAATCGTTGCACTTAAGTTCACCTACGGAACCAATTATATATGCATATTTAATTGTAAAATTTGGAATTGGATATTTTAATTAGGGAATTAATTTCTACATTGACGCAGGCTATTCTAATACAACTTTCTTGGTTTCTTAATCTCATTTCTTAATTCTTAAAAGAATATGACCGTATTGGTTATCGATGTATGGAAAATCGCAGCTGTGTGCTTGTTCTTCCGATGTTAAAGCCTGTCTCCTAAAATATTTCGGGTCAATAAAACTTGCAAACAAAAAAGGTGGAGCTCTTTTTGTTTAAGAGTTTTATTAAGCCAATTCGCAGACTAGGAAAGAGCGATCTACGTTACTGTTCATAATGGGAACTATGTATATACAGCTATAATTATACGAAATTAAAATATACCTTATGATACAACACGACTTATTCTTTGAGGGTTCTATGCATATTTAGTCATGTGTAAATAATTAAGGGTATATAATATTCGTATTAAATTAAACTACTCAGTAAAATCGAAGAGTTAACAAAATTATTAAAAATTGTAAGTAATTTTTACATATCCATAATTTTGCGACTATTTCTGAAATTGTGCTCTCAAAATAAAGAAATTAGCCCTTCTAAGTCTGATTTTTTGGATCATTTATTAAATTTATAAGATATTTTTATCTTTCACTCCTACTGAGTTTTGGATTAAAAAGTGAAAAAGAAATCCTAAACGGTTTTAGTTTTATAAAATATTGTGATGGGCAAAATGAATATTTTTCGTAAAATCAATTGTTTGCTTCTGAAAGTGCATGTGATATTGATTATACTATTCATTACACAACTAAGTTATCGGTAGTCATTTGGAAAACTTATTTTTCAGTGTCATTAAAGAATTATTCTGGAATAACAAATATATTTCAGGTTCTGAATATCTTCTTTTTTATTGAAAATCAACGGCGGACAATTGAAATTTCCATTTGTTAATCCACTTTTTTTTGGGTCTTTTTCAAACGCGACACATAGAAACGTCATCACATAGAAAGTTAAAATTAGCCGTATTATAGCTCTAATATTTCATATATATTATATTTTAAGAAGAAATGCCGAACAGAGCCAAATATTTAATTTTAAAAAAGTGATTGGTAATAAAACCAAATAATTTTGGGAAATTGTGCCGCATTAGAAAAATATCATAATGCATTATATTTTTAGGTTTGTAAAAATATCCTTAGACTATTTTTACAGTAATAATAAAATTAATTTTTACAAATAATTTTACAGAAACTCTATGTACCATTAAATGTTTAAAATTTTATATGTACGTGTGCCGAAGCCCCGGAGAGCAAATCCTACTAGTACTTAACAAATTTATTTATATAATTAAGGATGGAAAATATTTCTGTTTAAGTTAAGACAATAGTACAACTTTTTAAGCGAGAGACAAGGATCAAAAGAACATAACAACTACAGTTCCATCACTCGTGAACTGCAACAGGCAGCGGTGCAATTTTGACACCACGAAAAAATGTATGCCTATAGTTACCTAAATGGTCCTACGTCGTTCCCAATAACAGAGCTCTTTTAACAGAGTGGTTTGATAATTGGGGCAACTATAGCCTTCTGTAGAAGGCCATTGGGTTATCTGGTTATTTTATATATTTAATTATAAATATTGCACACTTCGTGTGTACATGCTTTGAAATAATTATAACTTGAATAATTATAAAGGTATTCATAGCTTTAAATTGATACAAAAATGATAAAATTTCATAACGTTTTTAAATATTCATTGTGTTTTAAATTTGTTTTTGAAAAAGAACAAACGTTTCCGTTCGTTAGTCTACATGTACTCGTTTGTACGTATGAAGACCGTCTACATATGTAGAGCGTATAAAGAATGGTAATGGAATGGTCGCAATTCTTGGCCGATTTTGGTGGTTATTTTTTGTATCAAGATAATCTGATAAGATATTACTAAGAGCCACATAAATTTGCTCTTTATAAAACCAGAGCACAACTATGAAACCGTAAGATGGTGACAAGAATTCTTCAGTGATGAGGAGTACCCTTTCTAAATTTGGAATCGTTTGACTTGTCTTACCCTAGCATGTAAGTAATTGGGTAAATTGTAAGTAAATATATACGGGTAAATGCAATGAAATTTCAACCTTTGATCCATAAATCCTGATTCTGCGGGTGTATTGCTTACTTAAGCCATAAGATTTAGGATCGGCTATTTTAAATTAGTATTTTTGGTATCAAACTGAGGCTCTCTGTTTAATCGTAATATTGCAGGAACTTAAATATTAACACTTGAGGACCTTCTGTTTTTAAGTTAGTATTTTAAGAAGGGACTCTGCATTAAAGTCTGAGTTTCAACTTCGTACTCTTAACGTTATGGAAGTAATGCCTACTTAAGTCATGGGGCTTTTAGGTCAGCTATTTTTAAATTAGTATAATGTGTCTCTGAGACTGGCACTAAATTCCGGGTTCAGACTTCCGGCTTAAACTGTGAGACCTGAGGGTCTAATCTTTTGAATTAGTATTGCGAGTCTCAAGCAGAAACTTTGATATTGACCTCAGTATTGTAACGGTTCTGATGCCGCAGAAGCTCTGCCTACCTAAACCGTGAGAATCGCGTATGTAATGTTCTTAAATTAGTACTTTGAGTCTTAAGCAGATCTTCTACTAATAAATTCCGTATTACAACTCCTCAAATTTAATATTGTGAGAATATTATCTGCCTAAACCGTAAGACTTGCAGAACCCCTGCTTTTAAATTTGTATTTTGAGTCTCAATGAGTAACTCTTTCATTAAGCTATGGTTTCTTATTCTTTAGTCCTCATGCTGCGTCGATAGTACCTGCTTAAATCATGAGACTTTAGGACCTGTTTTTTAAATTAGTACTGTGGATCTCAAGCAGAGGCTCTTTATTTGAAATCCGGATTCCAATTTCTCAGCCTGATGCTGTAGTTGTGCGACCTGTCTTGTATATGTTAACTCATATCTTCCGTATTAATTAAACGATTTGCATGTTTCTTTTTATTGGAATAGCCCCAGTGTAGTATAATGTTGCATGGGTACACCTTACGGGTATTGTATGTAGAGGTATTGTCTGCTTAAACCGTAAGAATGAAGATCTGCTGTTTTTAATAAAATAAGTTTATTTTGGGTCGCAAGAAAAGACTCTTTCATTAAATTCCGTTATACTGCTCCCTTAAATTATAAGACTTTAGTATCTGTTGTTTTTAAATTAGTATTGTAGATTTCAAGCAGAGACCCTTTTATTGAACTTCAGATTTCAATTCCTGAACCTGATGCTGAAGTGCTGCGACTTGTTTCGTGTATGTAAACTCACATCTCTCGCATTAATAAACCAATTTGTATGATTCTTTTTTAATTTAATGGCTTCAGATTTTTTAATTTAATGGCTTTCCTAAAAGAAATATTGACATGACTAAAGCCGGAATAAATCGGGCCTTTGATAAAACTAGTGACCTTATCTGAGTAGGAGTAAATTCATCGAATGCGGTCTCGTTGCACTTGTGTTGACGTAAGCAAGAAAAAGAGAAAGTAAATAAAAAGGTAAGTATACACATGTACATAAAAAGGTATTAAGTAACTAATATAAGAGTTTGTGGGTGGATAAATAAGTACAAGTATAAATAAATGCATGAATTGATCAAACATTAGGATGCAGGTCGGTAAACAATTATATAAAGGTAATACAAATACCCACAGTTATTAGAATATTAGTAGGCGGATATGCAGGTTTGAAGCACTCACGTGACACTACGTTGAAGCCATAAGAGGGAATGTGACTTATATATCCGTATATATATATATATATATATGTATGTGTGTGTACAATTGCATGTCTACCTATACATATATAATTTTATATATATATATATATATATATATATATATATATGTCTGTGTGTGTGTGTGTGTATATATATATATATATTTATATATATAGGTTCATTAAATGCTGCAAACATATGTTACGATTTCCAATATTTAATACCGATTTCGATGAAGTTTTTACTTTACAGCGAAATCAAATAACTAATGAATAAATACATGGAAATAAACCTATTTCATTTTATTTTTTAAGTACTTCGAAAGGACATTGAACTTGATTATACATTTTTGCCCCTAGACTTATCATCAAAGAGATCTTTTGGATTTCCTCCAGAGTTATTGTATCTCCGCCTTTTAACTTTCTAATTAGGTACAGGTAAAACATAAAACAATCGGTTAAAGTTATTTCGTTCAACTCGAATTTATAAAATAAAGAGACGTGAATACGTGGAAAAGTAATTTCTTGTTTGTAACTTTAAAGGAAGGAGATACGAAACGTAATATGATTATTGGATTATGGGTTTATTCAATGAAACAAAGTATTCTCGATATAACAAAACTCTTATTTAAGGTAAATGAAATACAATTGAAAATATTATACGTACAAGAACAACCACTTAACTATCTACACGAGTTAACTAACTAACCCATATATAATGCTGCAACCTAGTATTAAAAATGTACAAATTTAATCTTGCTTTTAATCTAATATTTCCACTAAAATTAAATAGTGTTTAATAACAAAATAATTTAACCAAACAAATAAAATATTAACTAAACGAAATCTGATCTCTTAAATAGGCAAAAGTTTGAGTAGGCAATGCTTTTGTTAAAATATCAGCTAATTGACTTTTACTTGATACATACTTAATTTCAACTAAAGCTTTTACCTTATGAATTTATACGTAATATCTATTTGTTTAGTTATTTGATGATAAACAGGGTTGTTAATAAATTTTATTGCAATCTGATCAATCAACATTTAATGTAATACAATCATAACTTTCACCGAAATCTGACTTAATTTGTCGTAAAGGCATATTTGCAAGCAATCAAAAAATCTACCTCCGTTGTGGAGAGAGATAATAGTCTTTTGTTTCTAACTGGACCATGTGGTTGGTCTTCCATTCATTATAAAAATATACCCTGTGGTAGATTTATGCGTATCTACATTAACTGCAAAGTCTGAATCTGTATATCCAAATAGAGCACCACGTTCTCCATATTTTGCACTTAAATTTTTACTATTTATTAGGTATCTAATCACACTGTAAGTAGCATTTACATATTGTTGACTAGGATTGTTTACATATCTGCTTAATACATTTACAGAAAATGAAATGTCGGGCCTTAAAACAGAACTCAAAAATGGTAAGCAGTCTATAGCTTTTCTATAAGGAAAATTAACAACATTTTCATCTACATTCTTTCTAATATCAACATTAACACCTGCTGGAGATTTGCAGGATTCGTATTACTCATATAAAATTTATCAATAATTTGACTAATATAATTTTCTCAATGATTACAAATAGTATTACTTACACTCCCTATTTGCATGCCCTCAAAATATTTAAAATTTAATTATTTTGTTTAAAAGCTTGTTTTAGCTACTCAATTATTTCTTTGATAGATTGTTTGAGGATATTACAAATTTTATTTAAAAGCGTGCATATAAAAGAGTTTTATAGCACACTATTCGATTAGTCTCACTTTTAATAGTAAAAATTCACTTTGTAGGAAGTGTTCGCTAACCAGATCTTTTAACTGCAGTCTAAGTATTATTTTTTTGTGTGCACACAATTCTTTTTTAATAGATTCAGACCACTCACTTTTTTATTGACTATTCAGTGCATCAGCATATGTTTGATCTAATGACAGCTCGACAAGATTTGCCTCAAAGTTTTTATTAAGGCGTGCCCATAAATTTTCAGCCCTTGCTGGTAAGTCCGCTAATTATTTAGGTGGTTCATATCCAACAGACCTGTCATACACCAGACCAATCATAACCAACAGTCGGGTCACAACTGTTAAAACTCAACAAGCTGTGTCCATTCTCTGTTGACGAAATTTCAATCAAAGTTTACTCTACATTAACTACTTCACTCTGACTTATCATTTCTGTTTCATTCTGATTTATACAAATAAAAATGTCATATTTGATGAACATCAATTTCCAATCACAAGAAAGAATATCAGCAGTACTTATTTATGCTATATTCTTTCTTGTGATTGGAAATTGATGTTCATCAAAGATGACATTTTTATTTGTATTTATATTATATATTCTGTAGTTGGTGTTGCTATTGTTCTTATTGGATTTTGTCCTTAATTGATTCGGAATACGGATATAACCAACGCTACCAAATGACTTTACGTGGCCTAACTGAGATTTGATGCCATTATACAATCCGAAAGGTGTTGTATTATGAGTCTGTGTGGAAGATGTTCTTTTTAATAAACATACCGCATAGTTCACACCTTCTGCCCATAAATCCAACTACGCATGTCAAGTATATAACATTGAATGTTCACTCTCCACTATCGTTTTGTTCTCCTTTTCTGCACGTCCATTCTGTTCTGGTGTATAAGGTGCAGTACGCTCATGTACTATTCCCTCTTTGTCCATTTATTCTTTGAAAGCTTTATTTACATACTTTGTTCCATTGTCGGCATGTAATATTTTGACATTGTGCATGAATTTATTTCTAATTATAGCATTGCGTTTCTTGAACACTTTGATGATATCACTCTTATTTTCAACAAAATATACATGCCTGTAACTCGTAGCAGCATCTTTGAATAATATAAAGTATCTCATACCTTGAATTGATAAGCAATTCACAGACATCACTACATACTAGGTCACCTGGCTGTAATTTTCCTTACTCAGATTTATGTAACGGGGATATGCAATGCTTCCCATATGCACATGCCTCACAAACAAAATCATCTTGTCCATTGTCATTCACTTTCAAGCCTTCCACAACATTGTTTGCACTCATGTTCTTTATTTATTTTAGATTAATATCCCAGTCTTATATACCACATTTTAATGTCACTTTGATGATTATGAACCAAGTTACAGGTATCTGGGACCGCTGTTTTAAAGTTCAACTCATACAAATTGTTTTCTGTAATTTTTGCACTTATCATTATCTCATTATCTTTATAAATCAATGTACTTGTATCTTTCTTGATAATTGAGTAGGACTTTCATATTATCACATCTTCTGATAATAAGTTTCTTCTCAAACTTAGAAATTATAAGCCACTATGCAGTTGGCTAGTCTTCGACTGTTTATTGACATATCTTTTTATTAATACTTTGCCGTCGTCAGACACTCCATAGGTTGTTTATTTCCCAATGCAAACAGCTGCAAAAAGAAATCCTCTCCAAAAGTAATTTTCTTCAGCGTTGCATGCATTATTTTCTATCTAAAACGCTAACATATTTGCACCATTTTGTTGAGGTTTTCAAAACTTGAATTTTCTTGGAGGCGACATTCTCTAGAAAAATGACCTCGCTTTCCACAATTATAGCATTCGAACGTATGTTTAGTCGTTTTATTTTTATTAGTACCGTTTCCAATTGCCATTGATTCATTTTGTTTCGGCTTTATCTTCCATCATTTATTTGCAACAATAAGTACTATCTCTTGTTCTTCTACGTCTGCTAAACTTACTTCTTCAACCAACAGACGAGCAGTTTAATAGACAATGGTCTGTTGCCTTGAGTCCAATGACATACTTGGTTGGCAATGTTCTCAATATTTTTATTATGATGGCCATGCCGCTAATACTCTCACCACTTTTTAGCCAATGTTTCAACTATTTAGATGTGTGGAGTTATACTATCATACGGTGACATTTCGCACTCATAAAACTTTTCATGAATCAATATTTTGCGAAGTTCATTCTTTTGTTTATATATAGATTCCAATTTTGTCATTATTTCCGTAGCATTATTACAATTTTCTATCAATATAATATGTTTGAAATGCATCGAAGTGGTTATAATGGACATCGCCATACCATAATTTTTCGACCTTTTAGCATTGTTTTTTTTCTGGTTTTGTGACTGTAATATCAATTGCTTTTGCCTGCGAAGCGCATTTTATTTGAAACTTTCATTGGCGAAAGTTATTTCCGTCAAATTTTTCTGTGCGATCCATTTTGAGGTTATTTCGTTAAAGATTTCAACAGCGATTTTAACTTTTTCTTTGCCGTTTTCTTCTGTTATTTTATTTTTAAAGTAACCCGTAACTTATTAGATTATGGATTAATTCAATAAAACACAGTATTTCCATATAATAAACTCTTAATTAAAATAAATGAAATATAATTGTAATTACTATACATGCCAAAACAACCAATTAACTAACCAACGCATACACAGTGCTGCCTCCTAGTATTAAATATATTTTATTTATTATGACATTATTTAGCGTCAAAGATAAAATATGTCCACTTGAATGTGTACTGCGTTATTTTAACACGTTTTTATTAACTCGCTTTTTTAGTTTTTTTTTGTTTGTCCGGTAAAAATTTTGCAAACGGTTTTAAATTATCTTCCAGCGGGAATAGACTTGAAACTTTAAACATAGATAAGAACTGAATGACAATGCAATATTATAAGTATTTTCATAGCTATTAAAAATTCACAATCACAAATTTCAAGGACAATATATATGTAGTTAAATCTGTATCGGGTTATAAATCTTTATGAGACAAAGATAAATTATTTTAAATTTATAGTCCGATTTAAAAACGTGGTGAATTAAAAAAGAAGATATTTTATGTGAATAATGGTTTGTTTTTATATATCCATGACCGTATAGGTAGTACACGACCACTTATAATATTAATTGTATTTGTCTTTTGATTTCTTATCAAATTTCAGCCTTATGCTAATTTTTTTTAATATGAAATCAAACGTACGGTTATATTGATTACCAAAATTTTCACTTCTACAGTGGGGACTCCAGTATTTTAATTTTTATAATTATTTTAAATAAAGAAAAACCTTAGTAGCTCACTTTGTCTAATGCTATTAGTACTTCTGATTCTTATTACGATTATTAATACGAATTTAAAATTGGAACGAACTATTAAGTTATCCTAAGGATTATTAATTTTAAATAATCGCAAATTTGATTAGAACCGTCATTGGCGTTTCTGTAGTTTTACATTGTTAATGATATTACTAAATAAATGAAATACGTTTCTTCATTGAATGCTGTTTTATTTTCATATTCAATTATATAAAAATGCTCAGAACTGCTATCAGGAATATACAACATATAGCCCATGCACGTAAGAAGTATATGTCTTTCATATACTATAGTCATTAGAGATATCAATCTAGATCAAAATTATCTGCAGTCCTGTTATTTTATTTATTTATTAAAGTGTTTAATGTATACAGTTGATACGTATGGCGGATTCATTTCTTCGAGATTAATCTCTTACAGCCAACTAGAGTACCATATGTGCATTGTGATCAGTCCAACACACCACAGCGTTTTTTGATAAACGAAACTGCTGAGAATATAATTATAGTAGAATTATCCATCGGTGATTTAATAGTAAACTAGTGAACTTGGTTATAAAATCTTAAAAGTGTAAATTTATTTTCAAGACAAAAAAAATAATTTTTTTTTGACAGCCACAGTCAATTTTTAACAACAAGAGGTGACTTGTTTTTATAAAGATCAAAGAAAAAAAATAACATATTTTTCTCACTATCCACAATTTTCTGTATAATTAAAGCATCGAAGTAAATTAAACGTCGTTGTTTTAGTGCACATAATTTTATTGTTGGTGTAGTTTAAATTATAAACACAAACAAAAAAAATTTAAAATTGAACAGTTCAATAAACTTTTATGAGTATACCCGTTGAATATTAAAAAAAAAATTATTTATTTTTATTTAGTAGTTTGATAATATTATAAGTTTTTCATCGTTTTTCATTATTTCGTTTCTGGAAATGTATTTATTTATGTATTTTAATGTACATGATTGATACATTTGATGGACTTATTTTCACGAGAGTAATCTCTTACAGTTAACTAAAACGGGGCCCCGCGGTGCGTCGCGCCGTTAAAGGCAATTTAATATCTTTTGGGTCACTCAGTCACTGCTATAGTGACAACCGCTCTTAAGGGCTATATACCGAGAAGGAATTAAAGAAATTGCAAAAGAACACAATTAGGACAACACGTATCTAGTTTCTTAAATTGAATTTAAATTTTTAAAGCCAAATTATTTTCTATTATGTATATTACATACAAGACATAAAAAAGACAAATAAGTCTAAAGGTGTTTACACTCTATCATCGGTTGGGGTCAAGTTATTGTAAATGTGTCTTGCCGTCGATTTGACATGCTTGTTAGTACATGAAAGAACCTTCCTTCGCCACCCTTTCGACCCTCAAAACACTTTTCACTGTCATCTAAGAAGTACTTCATGTATTTTTCATAATTTATGTAAATATCCTATATTTAAACAAAATTGAAATAATATTTTTCACTAAGTTTTATCACAAGCTGTTAATTAAACCTAGTCCACTGTTCCGATTGCAATGCCTTAACCATTGACCCTAGAGACAAGAAATTTAAGCATATTTCTCTTATTATCGAAGGTAATAATTAAGAGTATTTTTTAAAGGTATTTTAAACATGAAAATATTTCTTGTTCTGAAACATAGGTATCACTCTTTTATCAAAGCAGTGGTGCTAGAAATTTCTCAAAAATATTTCCGTTTAATTTTTTAATTGATTAATTCTTTTTTTATCTCAAAAATATAATTATCGTATTCAATAAACAACACAAGCAAAGTAGTTAGCAAAAGCTAGGCTATAATAATACGTATTGAATTAATACCTGGTAACTCAAGAGACCACGTATTTTTTTGTCTTGAAATTTTTACTCGTCGGCGTTTATATTTCAGGGCATCCAGAAAAAGGGAAAACAAGACGAACACTTAAGTAAATTACTATTATTTTAGTTTAACAAATACGAATAATGAAGCTATAAAAGAAGTAGTGTATTTTCTTGTAAATAGATATAATTTTTTTTGTAAATAGATATTAATCCAGAAAACGTAAGGTATTAGTCATCCTACTATTATTATTGGGAAGAAAATTTTGTTTCTTTGCTGCTTTTTTATTCACGCAAAAACTACTAACAGGATCGTCAGAATTGATTTTGTAGCTTATAGTCTCTAAATTGATTTTATAGCTTATAGTCTCTAGATTGCCATAGTAAGTGTATTGTATAATTTTTAGATATAGTAAATAATGTCAACGTAGTTTGAAAAAATCCTGATCTGGACATTTTTATGACAAACGCTTTCAAAACTCTTACAGATACACTGATAATCCCAGCATTCTGAAACATGGCGATTTTTACATCAATTTATTAATACTTATTAAAATAGGTATCATAGATATTGTAAGAATTTGTGTAGGTAACCCTTGAGCCTTCACATTTTATAATTTTTATTAGTAATTTAGAAGAAATTAAAAGCATTTTGAACGTATGTTAAAGTGGAAAGGCGAATTTTAGTAATGTCCTTTGTGATGTATTCGCATAAAGAGAAAGGGGGAATGGAGGGGGTAAACGGGTGTGAGCAAATGGCTATATAATATAACCATTACTATCATTATTTATCATCTAGCTTAACTATTTTATAAATTTATGTGATTTATTGTTTTATATCTAAACTTTATTCCTTCATATTCTATCAATTATTTCTCTTTTAGGACTTATGCACATAATTATTTTTGTATCGGTAAATATTACAATTCATAAATTTAACACACAGTATTAGAATTTTTTCTTATCAAAAATTAAATTTTAAAAATATCAAATAATCTATGTTATTACGCTGCTTTAGCTTGATATCTTGATGAGCGGTCGAGAAATGTGTAGACAACCTTAAAATTTTCGAACATTGGTTGCAAGTGAGATAAACATATGTGGCTCAAACTAGTTTGTTATTTGTTCTGTGAGTACGAGTACATCATATAATATATGCCTTAAAATTATATTTTAGTTAATTTTTCATTATATTTTTATTAATTAAAATAAAGCGTGTACTATTTTCATAAATAATTTCTTTAAATAACTTAATTTTTTCCATATTGTATACTCTTACGGGCCGTTTAGGCATCTGGGGGATATTAACATGGTGTATGAAGAATTATTTCAGATGCAATTTTTATCTAACCTAAAATTTATCTATGCGGGGCTGGGGTGGCTTGATACTTTTTAATAAAATTGCAAATTAAGTCATAATTTGGCAAGATTTGAGGTTCTTGATAATTTATTATATTTACAGATATAGCAGCTTTGATTTTAGTGTATATACTCATATATGTTCCTTGACATTTTTCTGTTCTCTTATCCAGTTATGTCAACACCAGAGTAATGTTCATACGCAGAAGGTGACTAGATAAATATCTTTCTACTCTCGTATTCACTTCTTCCCTCTCCTAGGAGTAGTAGGTAATATAGTGCTGGTCTTTTCGGTCTTTATAATCTTCTCCAAGTCCAATGTTTTGTGAAACTTACGTTTCAAATTTGAAGAAATTGTTGTAGCTGTTATCGGTATGAACGTTAAATGCAACCCAAATGAGGTAATCGTTTGATTTACATATAAAAACAGTCCCTGATCACAGGGACGAAATAGAAGACATTTACACTGCGAAACTTTAACCACTTTTATATTTTTTGTACAAAATGTAGAAGTAAAATGAAATGTCATCTCGGACATAATTACTATCAATTCACCTGGTCACAAAAAATAATAGTTGGGATAATTCTTGCTTTATTATATACCATCATGAAAGAAATTGTTTTGTGAGGAGAGTAAATCTATTTAAATTGTGCTTGTCTATATTAGGTATTGCACAAGATGTGAAACGCTTTTAAAGCTATATGCAGAAAATCAAAATAAATAATGGAAATGGTAAAATTCCTAATGTTTTAACGAAAGTTTTTAATATATATATATATATATATATATATATATATATATATATATATATATATATTTATATACATTATCTCAATTTAGATGTATAGCAATATAGATTTTTTTTCATTTGGATAAATCGTGTTAAGATTAAAACCAGAGCTGATCACCTGTGCAGGAAGCTGGTTGCTGGGAGTCAGGCAAGACTAATTACTTGCGGTCAGCTATTGCGCGTTGTCAAACGTTCAATTGCGGTTAGCTACTGCATGCGTTGCCAAACGTTCATTCATCCGACGCTGTAACGATCGAAGTTCTTCCAACAGACATTCTCTTTTATAATCTCTCACGCAAATTTCAGGTACTTTCTGAATGTTTCATAAACATGGGGAATGGAATTATGTTTTATCTTTATATAACTTCCACTGACGTTTTTCATTATTGAAGCAAAAATTTAAATTTAAATGTTATTTTAAACCTTTTTTTAAAAATATATAAACATATTAAAAAAATTTGCGAAGACTATAGCGAGGTTCAGTTTCAGGTTCGGAATCGAATGAAAATTGATTTTCTGGCTTGAAACAATTGACATCAGACATCAAAGATTACAGGCCTAAGCCTGTATAAATTATCAATACATAAATTTCATTATCGTAATTCCCATTCTAGCTTTGGCCACTAGCTCAAAATGCTATTTACCATTTATTGATCTAAATATGTAAAAAAAGATTTATCGAAATGTAATATTTCAGATATAATATTACAGATTTTGTTAAATAAAAAAGTTTTAATTATTCGTTCCACAATTCTTTTAATCACATATTTTCACATTTAATTAAATTCTTTCAATTTAAGAATAATTTTAATATAATTAGATCGCCCCTAACATGTGAACCAGGTCTATGGGTTATATGTGGTTGTCAATTATTTAAATACATTCATGCAAAAATCATTGCCCTTAAACTTATCCATAACCCACATTATCACATTGAGGAAAGATATATCAAAGATAAATGCTCAATTATAGGACATTCCGGGAATTAATTAAATAAATTATACCGCGAATTCAATAATATTTTAACAAGTATCTTACGAATTAACTTCAACAAATTAATTACTGCTATTACAATGCAATATTTTAAACCTCGTATATAATAAAGTAGTAAGCTTTAATTATAAAGTTTAGCTTATAAGGCGTTTGTTTACTATCTAAATACTTACTTTGCTGGCAAAGTAGAAGTTCGAAAGTATTTCTCCCACAGCCGCTCAAGCGGGTAATAGATTAAATACAATAACTATACTTTAAACATTCGTGAACTAAAACTGCAGTGAGTGAATTTAATTGAATTTATATTGATGTTCAAATATGGTCAATAATTGGGTACGTTTTGATAATAATATTTTAGATAACTAAGAGACGGTAATTTACCTTCAAAATTAAATTTAAAAATGACAATTAAACTTTTTACAGTGTCATTTTTCCATTTTACGTGAGAAAATATACTTTTTGTAATAATTTATTATAAAGCTTTGTAAACCGGGTATACCGTATTTAGTTATTTTGTTAAATATCCATCGCTAACACTTCACATTATTGGAAGTGATTAGAAATGTTAAGAAAATGCATTATAAGCATATCAAAAATTTGTCAAATAATTAATATCGTGAATTATTACATTAATACCAAATATGGCTATCTGCCTCTCCATCCGGATGTCACACCTTGTTTTTGCAGTTTAAAACCGATTTTGATGAAAATTTACTGCTGGATGAAGTTTAATAACCTTAACACGAAAAAAAAACATTTTAATATTTTTTTTAGTTGCCTCGAACTTCCATTGTATTTGCGGACCTTTTTTTACGAATCTACATGTCAATGAAGAATTTTTTTAAAATTGAAACGATAATATTGTTAGAAACAAAATCTTTTTCGTAAAATATTCCACCCTCTCCTCCTAACTTTTCAATTATATTTAAAAAGGTGAAACAATCAGTCAGACATTAATTCTTTCTAATTAATTCATGTAACATTGCATTGAAATTTAATTCATTCAACTTTCTTTTGCAACTTTGCTATTATTAACATAAATTCATATTGTAAAGCATTCATTTAAATTAATTATTATATTAAATTCATTTTAGTACTTAAAATTCTATGTCGTTCTTTTTATATAAAGTAATCAATAATATGTTACTTCATAAACATTATGTGTTTTCTTGTTTTCATAATAAATTATATAACAAAATGTTCAGAACTAGTACATAAGGAGCCAGCAGTTCAGAACTAGTACATAAGGTCACGTATTTTGTAAATCGCCTCAAGAATAAAAGCAGGGCTGATTGCTTCTGCCGAACCCCTGGAAGTCAGGTGATACTAATTACTGACGATCACGTTGGACGCGCTTTGCTTAATGTTTCGTCTGACGCCGTAACAACATAAGCTCTTTTAAATAGTTTTCTCTCGTACATTCTCCATGCAAGTTTCAGGTAATTTCTGAATACTTTTTAAACATTGAGAGTGAAATTTTATTTTATCTGTATTATTATGCTAACACCTACCGATGTGGATTTAGTATTTGTGAAACAAAATTTCAATTTAGTATATTCTCTCTTAAATACGTTTAAAAACGTAATAAATAAATTTACGTGAAGAATATATTGAGATATTGTTTCAGGTTCAGACTCTAATGTAAATCGGTTTTTGCAGCCATGGTAGACATGAGCCTGGAAATTATACATATATATTTTATTATTATAATTGCCATTCTAACTATGGCCGCTCATAATATACATTTATTATCGGACTAAGAGCACGTAAACACGTAATTTTTTTTAATAAAATATTTTTCGTTATTCATAGCTTCATCATTCTTTCACTCAGATTGTTTCACTAGTGGAACCCATTTTGTGTATTAAGTTTTGAGTATAATTCAATTGTATTTAAGGTAGATATAATATTCCACTACTACGAAAATGAACTATACCGTAATCTTTTCTATGTTATTAAATATCGTCCTATCAGTAAAAATTCTAGTTAAAATTTTATCTAAATATGCAATGTTTAAAACTTATGGAATAAGGTGTTTACTTTGATTAATTTTAATACAATATTCGATAAATATTGCAAACGGTCAGGAGGTATCCTGAGCCAAACTATGAAAAACGAAATCTGATTTTGTAAACAAAACTAGCGATTAAAAAATAAAACCAAAATCAATTTGATTGTAATAGATATGTTATGTAAACTGATGACTTTCGATAAAATGATATAATTTAATTGAGAAGGTCTTGAAAATAAATCTTCACTTATATATTGACAATTTTGAAAAAGACAAAAATAAAAAAGCGTTACGAATTTCTATCAGTGTTATACTTTCAGGTACTGAGTAATAACGGCTACATAATCGTCAAGATAGTAAGCAGACGTCGTAAGAAGATAATGATGGACTAATAGGAAACAGTTAAATCTCCATTTGTTGGTGGCTTACATGAAATAAAAAGGGACAAGCTTGCCTCGCTGCGAGCTATCTTTAGGACGAGCGTGAGCTGTCTCACCGGCTGCATTTTAAAATAATGTTATTGCTTATGTGCCGTTTGATTTCTGTACAGAAACTTGCTGCGAGCACTGAACTTCAAATAAATAATTCAGGAATAAATAAACAATGATTAATTTTTTCCCTGAATTATTTATTTGTAAGTTCGTCATTCTTGACATACTCACAGAATCCCAAATAACATATTTGTGGGGCGATCAATTCACGAACATAATGTGATTCACGCCGTGTCGTAAGTTAAACCATTGAATCATTACTTCTTTGATATGGGCATGTGTAGTATCAAGAAGTTAAAAAATGATTAATCATATTTTTACGAAAATTGAAGCTTATGTTTATACTACAAATTCTCGGAAAATAAAAGATCATTTCTTATATGGTTATTACAATAGGAATTGCAATATTCGTTTTAAAAAAATATTTATTAAACTTATTCTCGTGTAATTATAGGTCTTTTAAACATATATTTTATCAATGTTATTTGTTTTTACTCTGTTGGTCTTAGTTGACATATTACCCACACTTAATCATTGTATTCCATATTTATTAAAACCGGGGTAAATAATTACTTTACAGATACTCTTGAAAACGTTTTGTAATTAATCTTGAATTTTTACCCAGTTAAATATTATTTGGAATTGGTTTACTTTAACTTATTTAATACTGTATTAATTTACAGGGAACAGCGAATATTTCCGCAACATTATTCGGAATTTTTGGGCTACCCTATTCAATAACCTACAACTTAATGATAATGTGATAATTTTAAGATATTAGGAGTACATTATACATTATTTGCATGTTTAATTAAATATATTATTTTAAACGATTCAGAAAAAAAGTGACTATATTCTTATGTTTCGCAATTGGTACTTTTTTAAATACAGTCTAGTAGTTTGATTTTAGTTATAGTCAACTTTTCTATTCATATATACTCATATGTTGTGTATTTAATTTCCTTCCGGCATTTCCGTAATTACTTCTCTAGGAAAGTAATTTATCCGCATTAAACCTAACCACATATATCATAAGTAAATTTATCACGTTATAATTAATTTCTAAGTAAGAAAATTTGATTCAATTTATTTTATTCTATATTAATATTAGAATATAAATATTCAGTTGAAGCAATTTTTTTTTTGATATTTTTATTTTAATTAGATAGAAAATGTCGCCTTCATTACACAAGTACATTCAAATATCGTCGATATGAGTAAAATAAAAAGAATTGCAAAGATTTGATTACCGAAAGTTAAAAATATTTTTTTCTTCTAACAAATAAATTAGAAACAAATAACCTACGCGTCCCATATTACACACGTTTCATCAATCTATTGGACTCCTGCGACAACTGCATCCCCAAATTCGAATAGCAAACACGTTTTCCTTCCTTCAGCATCAAGTTCTGCGAGTTCCTCTCTATGGCGGAAGATACAAATAATTAATTGATTTTTCAGCGGATATTATAAAATATTTTAAAGATCACAAGAAATGTTTCTTGTGTGCGAGTTTTCGGAATAGTCAAGATTACAATAAGAAATTAACTTCTACCTTATAGTAGAAAATCGCGAGTGATTAAGATTCCGTGCCCTTATTTTATTAGTTCCCTTAAATTTTATTGCACGTTATTAAATTGATATTCAAATTTATAATTAAATAAAACTGTCTTTTGTAAAATTTATTAATGTTACGTACTGAAAATAAAACTCCCCGGAAACTTTATAACAGTAGCGAATTTTATTCATTAGGGAAAGGAGCGAGAACGTGTCAACAATCGCGCTTTATAAGGACGTGACTATTTTTGCAGCTCTAAGATCTGTGGAGTAACTTGGAAACAAAAAGAATGGAGTTTTTTATTGAAAGCGAGTTCCATTAAACTTGTTTATTGGTTGTAAAGTGTATACAGGTGGCAACTGAAAATAAGTAAATAAAATTATAAAAGTGTGCAATTGAAAAAAAAACACGTTAAGTTGTTGTGCATTACAAAAAAGTGCGAATTCCTCATTAAAAAATTATCTATTAATTATAATAAGAATTGCCTCAGATAAATGGGTAAATTTGGAATGGCTCTATGAAGCAAATTAGAATTGGTAAAACATAAATATTCCTGGCAACTATGGTTTCATTTTAACCTTTCTTCATTATGTTTCTGTAGAATGTAAAACACTCAATCAACAAAGTTGCTTCGTCATTTTTGACTTGCCTTTGCATCTAAAAGTGAGATACGTCATATCTATCAGCAATGAAGAATTTTCTTTAAAGAACGTCGTGTGAGACTTAGAGGATTTCACCATGAGAGTCCTTAATGGGTAGTGTTAGATATATTATGGTTTAAATTTATATGAGTTTCCTTCTTTAGATGCCTTGATTTATTGGGCAATTTTTTTCCACTTTTTCGTATATAGCACCTCTGCTATATATATATATATATATATATATATATATATATATATATATCGCTATTTTATCGTCACTTGTGGGTAAAAAGTCAACTAAACAACCTGATACGCTGAGTACGCTATTATATCAAGCCAACGACGTAGAAGTTTGCTACTCTTATTTAGATCTCAACAATTTTTGGGTCAGATGAAATTGACCGTTACGAAATTTTGACAGCATGACAGTTCCGTGCATTAAATAATTATCAACATTTCACTTATTGATATTCATATACTCCAATAAAACTCCAACAAAAGTAATTAATGATAATAAAACAAGTTGGTTTAGATTACGAGGACCTATAAATGTTCTCGGAATGTTACGTCTGTGCTCAGAGTTATTGCGAGGTATGCTATTCAATATAATTAATTACAAATAGCAAGGATAATACTTGCATATTTATGCACAGATGTATTTTCAAAATCATTCAATTTTGCAAATCTGTCATTTCTTGCAATTGTAGTTAACGGTTATACGTAGTTTTGTTAAAATGAAGTCAAATGTGTCTGTTAGAATGAAAAATTGGTGAAAACTGTCCTAGAGTAGATTAGATTTTAATGAATTTTCTGTAATGGACTTACCTATATTTATTATAAAATTTACTAAAAATGTAATTTGGCACAACTAAGTTTCGTGAAATTAATTTAAATATTTGAGAACCAGATAAATACATACGCATATACGTTTAAATTAATTAAATATAAAATACAGTGATCATCATTTAAAAACTTTTCTGTTCGATTGTCTGATGATCAAAAACCTTCCTCTGAAATGTTCACTGATTTGAAACCAGATATTTCAAAATATTTAAACATTTATATTGTAAGAATTTAACGAGCTACTAATCTTTATTTTTATATGTATTAATAAAAAAATGTTTGAAAATATTTTCAGGATAATCGAGATTAATACGGTATATTCGTTTTTATGTGATTATAAACAATTAGGTGCGACTCTGTTTCTCCATCCTTATTTTAATAATCTTACTTTTAATTGTCAGTCTTCTATTTTATATTTAAGGTAGTAATGAAATTAAATTAATCTATTCTACAAAAAACCCCTTAAACGAATATCTCTAGAACTTAATATGAATTATGATAATTTAATTTATTCCAAAACAGAGCCCGTACTGAGAACGCGATAACAATCACAAATCCTTGTTCACCTAATATTAAAGTTGTATCCGATTAATAAAACTTCCAAACAAAAAAGGTGAGCTTTTTATGTTTGCAATTTTATTAAACCTGTTTGCTGTTATTAAAAGCGACCCCAGTCACAGGTTGCTATTTGAAATAAGTAAATTAATTTAAAAATTTGTCTATTTAAAAAGTGAAAGGAAAATTATTTAACAATACCGAAGCAAGGTATCACTTATTAAATGCATACAAATTGTATTTGCCCCCAATAATATTTAAACTTTTCTGACTACGAATATTTATTTATCCATCTACATTTTCATGCCATCTCCTCTTAAGTGACATCGAAGAAAACATGACTATAGAAGTTTTGTATGTTTTTGCAGTAATTTTTTTTATATCTGTCTTCTTCCATACACTCATCCGTGTATATATTTTTTCATCCTTTCGCCATTCAGCAGTAAAAATCTTGAAATGATCATATCTCAATATTAATTTTTAGGGTTCCTGATCTCAAATGGCAAAACGGACATATAACTAGCCCCTATATATTGTACTATTAGAATATGAACCTCTATGTATTTCAGTATTTTAGTTATATATACTGAAATACATAGAGTATCTTATGTATAAACTTGAACACGTTAATCACTGCTATTATAATGTAATTCTAAACCTCGTATTTTATGAAATAGTAAACTTTTATTACAAAGTTTCGCTTATTAGGCGTTTGTTTTCTAACTAAATATTTACTTTGCTGACAAAGTAGAAGTTGGAAAGTATTTTTAGTATTTATAATAAGTACAATAAATACACTTTAAACCCTCATGAACTATAATTGCAGCGGGGTAAATTAAGTATCACGAGACGAAACATTTCTAGAACTATCTAAATAGCAGTCCGCTCTGCCCAATAACCAGGCTCATATGGTTTAATTATTGAAAGGGCTACGAGCCCTTCCCTATAGCGTTATCAGTCCTTTTCTATATTTAATTAGATATATTTTATTTTTTGATTTTCAATTTGAGCCACATATTTTCTTCACTCACATCCCTTCTTTTTTCGTGAAATTTTATTCACTACATTATGAATAATGAAAAGTAAAGTTAATATAAGACTTCTGCATTAACATTGCATTTAGTTCGTTAAAAAGGCGGTCATAGTCCAAATAGTCACCGTCCGGAGGTTTGCAAACTCAAAACAGAAAATTACTAAAACATTTCCGGCTTTTATAGATCGATTGACTGTGCTTTTTGAAGAGTAAATTCTGTTTTAACATAATATAATACACTGTAGTTTACCTTTGTTTACAATTTATTTATGATGCAAAATATTTGTGCAGTCTAAAAATTGAACTTTTAATAAATTTAAATGTTTGATGTTCAAATATGGTCAATAATTGTGGTACGTTTTGAAAATAATATTTGAGACAGGTATTGGACGGTAATTTACCCATAAAATTAAATTAAAAAATGAGAATTGAACTCTTTGTATTGTGATTTTTCCATTTTATAAGAGAAAATATGCCAGTTGTAACAATTTATTACAAAGTATTTTATATCATGTACACCGTATTTATGTTGTTTTGTTAAATATCCATCGCCAACAAGTCAAATTACTGGCAGTAATCAGAAATGTTAAGAAAATGCATTATAAGTACATCAAAAACTTGTAAAATAATTAATATTGTGAATTATGATATTAATACCAAAATTTTACCTATCCGTAACCAAGAAAGAAAAATATAACCATACGTGTCCAGCTATCTGCCTCTTCATCCGTGTGTCATAGTATCACTGTTTTTCCAGTTTAAAACCGATTTTGATTAAATTGTACTGCTTGATAAGTTTAATAACGCCAACACGAATACTTGCGGATGTTTTTTTATGGATCGACATGTCACTGAAGAAATCTTTTAAAATTGACACGATAACATTGTTTGAAACAAAATCTTCTTCGTACGATATTCCACCCCCGCCTGCTAACTTTGTAATTACGTTCAACAAGTTAAAACTGTCAGCCAAAAATTAATTCTTTCTACATGCATTGCGTTCAAATTTAATTCATTCAACTTTCTTTCGTAACTTTGCTATTATTAAAATAAATTAATGTCGTAATGCATTAATTTAAGTTAATTTTTAATTTAAATCAATTTTGGTAATTTAAATTCTATGTCTTTTATACAAAAATATGTTTCTTCATAAATATTATATGTTGTCTTCTTTTCATAATAAATTATATGACAAAATGTTCAGACCTAATACATAAAAAGTCAGCAACGTAGAACAATCCACATAAGAAGTCGCTAATTGCGGTATACCATAGACTATATAGATCTCTGTCCAGGTGAGAGTTACCTGCAGTCCTATTATTTTAAGTTCTTGTTTCGTAGAAAATTACCAAAACACCTACTTCTAATTTACAAATTTTTTTATGCTTTTTTCAAAACTTTTTTCAAAATTTCAAAACTTTCATGTTTTTTATGAATTCTTATGGGTTTGAATTTCTGTGTCCAAAAAAAATCAATTTATTTCTTCATTCATTTTTTTCACGTCTGCAATAAATTGGTTACAAAGAAGTGTCACAATACTTCTGTTATGATCAAATAAACAAAATGCATATGTTTTCCATTTGATTCGTAATTAATCACATATTTTCAAGATTATTTATTATTTTCTGTATAATTAAAACATTGTAGGAAATTAAACGTGTTTGTTGTGAACTTCGTGCTTTGATTACTGGCTCAAATTACATGACTAACTCGAACAAAAGAAATTTAAAAGTTGAACGTTTTCTTCTACTTTTTATGTGATTCTCCTTCAAACTTGGAAATTACTGTTGTTCAATGGTTTATTCATTATTTATTCCCTAGATATTAAAACTCAAGGATAATTTAATTTGGGTTCTTATCGTAATTTATTAAGCGATTAGGAATTTCGAAAGAACAAACTTATGCAGATATGCGTCTTCCTTTCTTTTTTCTAATTTATAATTTTAAGGCCAAATGATTCCCTATATATTATGGGGTATTAAATATATTATGGGGTATTAAATAGATAAATTAGGTTAAATGTATTTACGGAAAATTATTGGTAAGGGTCAAGTTATATTTGATGCGTCATATTATCAACTCGACACACTTGTTCATATAAACGCACATCTTCCCTCAGCGTGATGTTTAAAATACACGTCACTGCCCTCCAAAACGCAGGGCGTTATTTTTTGTATGTTGACCACAATTTATGTCAATATACATACATACACACGCACACACACACACACATATATATATTTATATATATATATATTTTATATATATATATATATATATATATACATATATTTACATATGTATTATATAACTTGAAACTATCGTAGTACTGTTTTGTACAGTTTTACATAGTTTATTTTTCATTATGTGATACACTTTTAACGTCGTTTTGGTTGATTTCTATTTGTTTTCTGTTATTTTCTATTTGTTTTGATCACAATCAAAACCATGGTTCAAATTCCCAAATACTCTGTAGTAAAAAGGAAACATTGTCAGTCGTAATAATAATAATTCTTAAATATGGATTACATAAAATTAAACCTAGTTAACTGATATAATGGCGACAGTTTAATCCAAGACCAAAAAGGCATTCGCTTTCCAAAATACTTATTTTGTTTAACGTAGTCCTTTTTATACATATATCATTATTTTATTCAAAGCACGAATACTAAAATATCAAATTCCTAAAACATATTTTTGTCTTTTTATTTGTTTAATTTTTTCCTATATCCAAATCTCGTCATCATATTCAACAAACAAAGCGAGTAATGCAATGAATGGAAACTAGACTGTAACAATGTACATAGAGGTTAATTATAAATACTCATGTTGCCGGAAATTATTATAATTTATTTTTAAATTCTTATTCAATATCATTTATATTTTAGGTAATCTGGAAAAAAGAAAATTAATAACGATATTTTAATTTATGTAACTGTTGCTTTGGTTCAATGGATATGCATAATATTTGAGAATGTGGGTATTTCGAAATTAAATTTTAAAGCAGGTATTTTTTATTTATTTATATGTTATATTAATCTAAAAAGCTTAAGCCGTTTGTTACTCAATATTTCGCAAGTTCTCTCATGGTGTAGTTGGTAGCGTAGATAATGGTTGTGGCCCATCCTTGTACTCATCACGACTTGATTAATTAGAAATTCTGACTATTCCAAATTTACTTTTTCAGAATAAGTTTACAAATAAGCGTACAGTAAAGAAAAAGTATGATGAAAAATGATCAAGATATAAGGATGTTATAATTACAGCGCAGTGAATGCAGAATAAACAACGCAAAAATTATATCGGTATGTAGGGAAATACTTTCTGAATGTATTCCAGAAAAGTTCGATTCCCCGGTTTTGTCAAAATTTGTAGAGACCAGCACAAATAAACATGAAACCTGTCACAAATACTTCAAATATCGATTGTGAATATAGAAGAAAACTATGTTAACACTTTTACGACCATTTTTAAATATCAACGCCGCTAATTCAAAATGAGTACTAATTTCATTGACTACTGTGCTTAGAATAATTTACATACGTATAGCTTTGATTTTGAAGATAAACCTTCTCTCTTCGTTAACATTATAAGTATCATCTTAAATACAAAGATAGACTTCTATACAAACTTTGAACCCTCTTCAATTTATATGCAGAAAACTATAAATGAATAGAAGTCGATAAGATTGTCAATATTGGAAAGATAACTTTTACCATTTAATATATCTCGTTTGAGATCTATTGCAAGATAAGGTTACGTATTTTGAAACTCGCTTCAAGAATAAAAGCGGGACTGATTGCTTGTGCCGAATTCTGACCCCTGGGAGTCAGGCGATACTAATTACTTCCGGTCACCTTGGACGTACTTTGCTTAATGTTCATCAGTCTGACGCCTTAACGACACAAGCTCTTTTAAATAGTATTCTCTTGTGCATTCTCCATACAAGTTTCAGGTAATTTCTGAACGCTTTTTAAACATTGGGAGTGAAATTTTATTTTACCTATATTAGTATGCTAACACCTATCGATATGATATGATCATTAGTGAAGCAATTAATAAAATTTAAATTTGGTATATTCTCTTTTAAATACGTTTAAAAACATACTAAACAAATTTACGTGAAGACTATATTCAGATTTTATTTCAGGTTCAGACTATAATATAAATCTGTTTTTGCAGCCATGGTAGATATGAGCCTGTATATTATCAATACATTTGATGACATGTATATTTCATTATTAATTACGTAACAAAATGCAGCAGATAGAATTCATTTTAAATAAAATACTTTTTATTATTCGTAGCTTCGTAATTCTTTTACTCAAATTCTTTCACTGGTGGAACCCATTTTGTTCCTAAAGTTTTGAGTGTAATTTAATTGTATTTAAGGTAGATGTAATGTTCCACTTTTACGAAAATTAACTACACGGTCGAAAATGAACTGTCTTTTCTACGAAAATGAACTATCTTTTCTACGAAAATGAACTATCTTTTCTAGGAAAATGAACTATCTTTTCTACGAAAATGAACTATCTTTTCTACGAAAATGAACTATCTTTTCTACAGAAATGAACTATCTTTTCTACGAAAACGAACTATCTTTTCTACGAAAATGAACTGTCTTTTCTATGGTATTAAATATCGTCCTATCAGTAAGGATTTTTAAATTCTGTGATGGATTCTAATTTAATTATGTAAATATGCAATGTTTAAAATTCTGTGATGGATTCTAGTTTAAATATTATTTAAATGTGCAATGTTTAAAATTCTGTGATGGATCCTAGTTCAAATATTATGAATTGAAATTCTGTAATGGATTCTAATTTAAATATTATGAATTCAATTCTAGTTTAAATATTGTAACTTCAAATTCTGTGATGGATTCTAGTTTAAATATTATGTAAATATGCAATGTTTCAAACTTATGGAATAAGGTGTTTACTTTCATTAATTTTAATACAATATTTGATAAATGTTGCAAACGCTCAGGAGGTATTCTGAACAAACTGTGCTAAAACGAAATCTGATTTTGTAAACAAAACTCGCGTTTAAAAAATAAAGCCGAAATGAATTTGATTGTAATAAATATTTACGTTATGTAAAATGATGACATTCCATAAAATATTATAAATTAATTGACAAGATCTTGAAAATGACTCTTCACTTATATATCGACCATTTTGAACTAGACAAAAAGAAAATTATTTTTCGAGTTTCTATGAGTATTACACCTTTAGGTACTGAGTAATTACGACTACATAATCTTCAACATCGTAAACAGAAGTCGTAAGAAGATAGTGATGGACTAATAAGAAACAATTACATCTCCGTCTGTTGGTGGCTTGCATGAAATAAAAAGGGTAAAGCTGACCTCACTGCGAGCTATCTTTAAGTCAAGCGTGGAGCAGCACCGGCTGCATCGTTTAAGAATAATATTATTGCTTGTGTACCGTTCGATTTCTGCACAGAAACTTGCTGCGAGCGCTGAACTTCAAACAAATATTTCTAGGATAAGTAAACAATGATTCATTTTGTCCTTGAATTATTTATTTATAAGTTCGTCGTTCGTAAAATACTCACAGAATCCCAAATAACGTATTTGTAGGGCGATCAATTCACGAATACAATATGATTCATGCCGTCTCGTAAGTTAAACCAATGAATCATTACTTCTTTGTCATGGGCATATGTAGTATCAAGAAATCAAAAAAAAGATTAATCATATTTGTAAGAAAGTTGAGGCTTATATTTAAGCCACAAACTCTCGGATAATAAAAGGTCATTTCTTTTATGGTTATTACAATAGCCATTGCTATATTTGTCTTAAAAAATTGGGTGGGGCTGTGTCGGTGCACACGGCCGTTGGTTTTAACGTGAAACGTCTATATCAGCGAGTCGCTTTTAGTATTAAAGATTGAAAGAAAACCAGATTGACTTCGTTCTAAATATTTCAATACAATCTTACGCTTGACGAGGTTAGTACAAATAACATTCCATTTAATATTCGACAATGATTTTATTTAACATTGACGGCAGTAGTAAAGATCCACGCGGATCGGCGTTAATTACTGAACGTGCCTTTGCAGCTTTGAGACGCTCCCGAAACCGCCTCGCTCGCTCGGCGCCGGACATTGGGATACCTATGCGTGGCCCATAACTCCCTCTTTCCGACGATAGCCGTGTTTTATATTACTGGCTGGTCCTTTCACAGGCTGAAGCTCACATATTAATATTTTATTTAATTTTTTACACTTATTGGTTATTTTTAAGGTCAAATATAGTTAAAGTTACATTAATTATTTAAATTGATTGGCCTAAATGAACTCTATAAATACACGAAATAAACACTGCGCTATCACGTGTGAGTCGTGAGTTATACTGAATAGAACCCAGCGAGAGCGCCGGTTTCCGTTATTCTACGCAGTGCCTCCTCCCGCCACCCCGTCCTGCCCCGATGCAAACTCGTTATATTTCTAAGACTCATAGTTTTGTAATTATTAAGGAAAGACGATATAGACCTTTTCGTTACGGTTTATTTTTCTGACCTGGTACCCGCATGTTTTGGTGTGATTTTAAAGATGTTTCAGGTCAAAAAATATTTATTAAAGTTATTCTCATGTAATTAAAGGTCTTTTAAACATCTATTTTACTAATGTTATTGTTTTTACTCTGTTGGTTTTAGTTAACATATTACCCACAGTTAAATTGATTAAAACCGCTGTAATTAATTACTTTACTTATGCTCTTGAAATTGTTTTGTAGTTGATGTTAAAAATTATGTGGAATGGTTTTGTTTTAACTTATTTGATACTGTATATTTTAATGAACAAAATGATCGCGGAATAGAGATAAAATTCTCTGAATGCAGTGAAAAGTTATTTTATTCTATGTGATTAACAACAAAGAACTCGCGAGATTAATTTATAGGGAACGGCGAATATTTCCGTAAAATTATTGTTCGGAATTTCTTGGGCTACTCTATTCAGTATTGAGATCTACAACTTAATGATGATAATGTGTGATTCTTATGATAGTTATAGTAAAACTTTCTAATCACATGTTGTTTATTTAATTTCCTTTTCGGTATTTTCTTAATTACTTCCCTAGAGAAGTAATTTACCAGCATTAAACCTAACTACATGTAAGTAAATTTATTACGTTTTAATTAATTTCTGAGTGAGAAAATTCGATTCAATTTATTTTATTCTGCATTAATATTAGAACGTAAATGTTTAATTGAAGCAATATTCTTTTTTGATATTTTAATTTTAATTTGATAGCAAATGAAATTGAAATCCAAATATCGTCGAAACGAGTAAAATAACACGTAGTGCAAGAATTTTATTACCGAAAGTTAAAAATATTTTTTTCTGCTAACCAATAAACTAGAGATAAATAACCTACAAGCCCATATTAAATATGTTTCAATCTATTCGACTTGTGTGACAACTGCATTCCCAAGTGTGAATAGCAAACTTGTTTTTTTTTTCTTTCAGCTTACCGAAAGTTACTAATATTTTTTTCTTTCAACAAATAAACTAGAGATAAATAACCTACGAGTCTCATATTAAACACGTTTCATCAGTCTATTTGAATTCTGTGACAACTGCATTCCCAAGTTCGAATAGCAGACTTGTTTTTTTTCCTTCAGCATTAAGTTCAGCGAGTTCCTCTCGATGGCCGGATGATCCAAATAATTCCTTTGTAATTTTGATAGATTTTTCACCTGATATTATAAAATTTAAGTCATAAGAAATATTTTTTGAGTGTGTGAGTTTTCTTTAATTTCTACCTTATAGTAGGAAATCGCGAGTAATTATGATTCTCTGCTCTAATTTTATTAGCGTTCTCAAATTTTATTGCACCTTATTAAATTGATATTACAATTTATAATTAATTAAAACTGTCTTTGTAAAACTTATGTTGCGTATTGAAAAAAAGGCTCCCTGAGAACTTTACAACAGAAGCGAAAATTTTCTTTATTAGGGAGAGGAGTGAGAACGTGTCAACAATAACACTTTATAAGGACGTGACTATTTTTGCATCTCTGAGATCTGTGGAGTAACTCTTAAACAAAAAAGATGGAGTTTTTTATTACAGGCGAGTATTATTAAATTTCTTTATTGGTACATACAGGTCGCAACTGAAAAAATGTAAATGAAATGTGGCATGCATACAGGTCGCAACTGAAAATACGAAAAAGGAAATTATAAAAGTGTACAATTGAAAAAAACATGTTAAGTGTGTATTGAAATAAAGTGCGAATTCTACTCGTGCATTGAAAATAAGTGCGAATTATACAAGGAATATGGATCACGGCACCTACTACATATGGTATCTTCATTTGGATTTTCATCGATTTACAATGTACCAAAATTTTTTTCAAATTTGCACGGCCATACTCCTGGGAGTGACTATAGAATCATTTTGTCAGTTTGTGTTCGATAACAGAGATTCATTTTGTCAATTTGTTTTCTTATAATCAGTAGTCTTGAAAGGTGGTACATGGTTTTAATAATTAAAAAATCTGTCACGCTATGGAACGTATTCATTTTGTGATCTTAAAAGTGCGATTCCATCCGATCCTTTAGAAAAATTAGAAAACCACCAAAAAAGTTATGATAAAATATGAATCAATACTAATGCAAACTTCCCAATAAAAGTAGCGCTTAAAGAGTTTGAAGGCCATTAATTGCCATTGTCTTTTCTGTGTTTTTTTATGTCCAGTGAGAATAATATTCTCATTCTCTTTAGTCCTCAGGTAAATGGGCAAATCTGAAATGGCTCTATGAAGAAAGTTACAAAGGATAAAACATTTAACCTTTCTTCGTTTTGTGTCTGAACAATGCAAATCGATCAATCTCAATCAACAAATTTGCTTTGTCACTTCTGGCTAGCCTTTGCATCAAAAAGTGAGATACGACATATCTATTAACAACGAAGAGTTTTCTTTAACCGTCCGGTCAATGACCAAACTTTCACCATTCCTTCAATGACCGGGTACCCGGGTATCCTCGCGTATAGAGTGGCAGATATACAAGTCATTAGTACACAGATGAAAAAATTATTTTTTCTGTGTAAGCTGGCTAACATAACAATTGGCATTCTGCTATTGTTAAGGTTGACATAGCAATAGCAGAATGCCAAGGTCAATCGATATTTAAGTACCTGAGATGACCCTTTCCCCCATTCATTTCAAACGAAAGAATAAAAACGTGTTCAGTTGGAATTCTACAAGCGTAGTGAACAGACATACAAAATACACAGTGAAAGTGAAAAAAAATATACAAAATTAATATTATCAAAAAAAAAATCGTATTTAATCTAAATAAATACAATGGTTAATTCATCGAGTTTTCGACGGTAAGGCGAGATTCACTTGTTTTATTTTCAACTAAATTATTTATTTTATGTTTTTGATTTAAAAAAAAATTACTAATTAATAAATTGAAAATTGTTTACAATAGAGTCACCGCTATCAGAGAAGTAAGAATTTCGAGAAAACATTCGAAGCAGAAGAATATGATGATGACTACGTGTTGGATAGTAGTGACAATGAATATTTTCCACCGAGCGTGGCGGCAGCTTCAGATTATGATGTTATAGGTAATTAACATTTCTATTGTCTCTTTTGTACGTTGATAATTATAATGTATTATGTTATATAAATTGTTTATTTTTTTCATTATAGATGATGAAGTTGCACATCATGAGGATCAAGGCGAAGAAGATGAAGATCAAAGAAATGAAGATGGAGAGGATGAAGATGAAGAAAGTGAAGTAGAAGCGACGGAGTCAGGAATGACAGCAAAAGATGGAACTCAGTGGGCTGCAACACCACCAAGTGAACATCAAGTTGGAAGTCATAATATTGTGCGAGAGAGATGTGGACCTCATAGGAACACCAGCATGCTGTCAAATCTAGACACATTCAAATTATTTTTCACACCAGAAATGGCTGATATCATTATACGCCATACTAATAAAAAGGCAACTACAACATATGCAGAATATATAACGTCTTGTGCGACTTAGGGATTTCACCATTTGAGTACTTAATGGGTAGTGTCAGATATATTGTGGATTAAATTTATATGACTTTCCTTCTTCAGATGCCTTGTCAAAATGTATATATATATATATATATATATATATATATATATATATATATATATATGTGTGTGTGTGTATATATATATATATATATATATATATACATTTTGATATTAGTCGCTTAATAATAGCCGTTTATCAATTGCTTGTCTCATTCATTTGGAATAATCCTCAATGTTTCTTGTACTTTTGCTTCTTATAACTTTCTCAATGCCATGATTAATTAGCAGAAAGAACCGTTTTGTGCTTAAATTTTTATAAATTTAATGAAACTATTGAAATGTTTATCGGCATAAATATCTAATGCAGGGCGAATGTGCTACCTACCATTATTTAAGTATTAATAACGATCTTACATCAGGGTGACAAGATAAACGTTTTTTCGTTTATTTATTATCGAATTGTGCAAAATGTTGGTATGATAAATAAAAACTCTATAGGTGGTTAGTCGTTTCTTCCGTTTTTCGTGTAAAAATGTAAAATCAAAGGTCATCTCCAAGAAAAAAGGTTATCAATTTACATGGTCCTGGGAAGAAATTGCTTGAAGTTATTCTCGTGTCATTCGAGTTCTGTAATAACAGCACAAAAGTATTTGCATAGCTATCTTACTATATGACAACAATAAGTTTACTAATAATCCAATGTAAAGAGGGTAAGCGGAAATTATAATTTCCTACATTTATGTATTTGAGGAAGTGAGAAATGTCATTCAGAGTTATGGAAAGTGAAATAAGATATTTAAACAATTTTATTTGGACCGTTATTTTACTGAAGTCTTTGATGAAAAGATTTATTTTTAATAAAAACATATACATAAATATATACCAATAATGTTACCCACTTTTGGATTCACCTGGCTGAACGTATCTACTCAATATCCCAATTTACCTTTTAGTATATATGTTTATATTTCATACCCTAATTACAGTTATCTTAGTTGTTTCATACCTTTACTCACCGACCTAGATATCTACTAATATCCTAGTTGATAAATTCGCTTGTTTATTGCTATACTTCATTACCTACCTACCCACTAATATACTTGCTGCTTCGTGCCTTTATATGTGCGTGTATATACTTACCCACAAACTTATTCATCTACTAAAAACTTAGCTGTCACATACTTTTGTACAAACACTTATTTACCCAACTAATTGTTAATATATTATTAAGTTTTTGTCTTTATACATATCTGTGGGTACTTACTCATCCACTTATCTACTAATATCTTAGTTGCTTTATGCGTTTTTGTGTATCTATATAATCTTAACTAACTATTTGTTTACCGCAATTAAGTCAAACTAATTCAATTTTTATGAGTTTGTTTCTTACTGCTGAGGAATTCCCGCCCCCACCTTTTGATTCTATTATTAGACCGTGGCGACGGCTTTTAACCAAAGGGCTCGTCAAGATAGGTCAAAGAAGCTAAAAACCGATTAACCTACTCCTCATCATTGAAGAGTTCTTATTACGATGCTTTCTATAGTGATTACGGTAAATTGTTGCAGCCATAATACGAAATTGACTATAATAATATTAGACAAATGTAACTTAAAACCGTAATTATTATTAAAGTTTACAGAATAATGCATGTTATCAATACCCTTGTATATCACAATTTCGATTCTATAAGATAGTAGAGGATGAAGAATAATGCAGCGATAGATAATTTTTATGCCCATCTTCGATGGTAACATCAACTCAACATATTCCAAAATAACCATCAAACGCATCTACTTAAATTTCATTCATCTAATTTTTACTTTACCAAGGTTCTGATATCATGATTTTCTCTATCTACTTTTCCTAATATTGCAAATATTATCCTGAATGTGAATACAAATATTTGCCGTTTAGAACTTTTTTAAGGGAATATTCAGATTAATACAAATAAAAAGTACTTTCTTTAATTCCTAATACCCTAAAGAGAGATTTTTAAATTGACGTTATCCCAATTGAGATCTGGAGCAACTTAAGTTTTCTAATTTACGTAAATCGCGTTAAGAATAAGAACCGTGTTGGCCACAGGGAGTTAGCCGAGACTAATTACTGGTAATCACATGCGATGCGCATTGCCAAATGTTCACCGGTTAGACGCTGTAGCCAAGATCATCTAACTAGCATTTTTTTCTGTTGAAATATATTTTGGGAGTTAAAGTTAATTACAAATAGTAATTATGCTTATCTTCGTAATTACGTTTATAATATTATAGACGTTTTCAACTCCCATTGTATATGAAGCCTGTAATGACGTTCGGAATTAAGTGTGAGAGCTAAAATTACATATCAAACAGTGATAATTATACTTAGCGTTGTCTTAGTTTATTACTATATTATTGGTGAAATTGAGTAATTTATTCTGCGCTATAATATAATTCGTCTACGTGATGTGTCAACACGATCTTTTAAAAATCTCACACATTTTTAATAACATTTAAATACCTATAAAAACTAGCTGTAATATTTAAATTACTAAAATATTTTCTGATTGTAACTTCCTAACAATAGTTCAGCAAATATTCAGAAATACTCTTTGAAAAGAAAAAAGTGTTTTCTTTCACGCTATCCTCATCACGTTGAAGTTATTTGGAATATTGCAGTAATGTCATAAAGAATACATTCTCGCTCACACACTTTGTTCGTCTATTCGTAGTATATTACGTATATAATCTTTATTTATTAGTGGTTAGTTTGATAGACATCTATCAAACTAACCACTTCAACGAAACATGATCCCAGTTGATCCTGGCTGTTTTTGATTAAACTTAAGTAATCATCAATAAACTTTTAAATGAATTTTTCTCAAAATGCTGTTTGAATTTTAATCGCACAGAATTTAGCAAATAAAAAGTTAACATTTATCTACTTCCAGCTCCTTTTCTATAAATATTGCAGAAATTTGTACATATACATCATCATTTATGCGATAAGTTTTATATAATATTTTAAACATAACTCGTATTTAAGAAACATAACTGAAACTATTGACCTTAATATATATATTTCGTATAAAATACTCGATATATTAATATAACTAATGTGTATAGAGATGTCTACTCATTTATGTCTTAATAATTTAAATTTTGAGCTAGACGAACATAGCTGTGACGATATTTTGACAAAATCACATTTTCAGACATCAAATGGCCGTGTTAATAATAATGCTTGTATTATCAACATCGTCGCAAGTAGATCATGGATTATTCATGGATTAATGAAAAACAGTTAAATCTGCGAATGTCGATAGTTGGATGAGGGCTGGCCTCATTAATAGTAGAGGATCTCAAGTCAGAACGACCTTCACCGATTTGATAACCAGGTGAAAATTATATTTTAAAGAATAAAATATGTTTGTGAACGTGTATCAATAAGGTTGCCATAAAAAAAATGTTCATGGCTATGATTAATTAAAATTATAAAAAAGTATTATTTTTTAAAATTTGACTGTCTTGGTTGCCAAATGACTCATAGTCTAATTGAAAGTATACAACATCTGCTATATGCAGTCGATCGGTTGCCTACCTTTTTCTGTTCCCTTTTACCTGGTAGCCGCGTGCAAACAGGTAAATTTATATTAGTAATTGCGCTCATCTGCTTACCACGATATTTATATATCAAAATGTAGGTAAATTTATTGTGAGTAGAGTAGTATAAGGTTGCTCAAGAAAATCTGTTCATAGATTACGGTAGCCAGGCTTTGAAGTTGCAAAAATTGAAGCATGTAAATATGTGTGACAGAGAAGCGTTGCTCGTACTGTACCTTGCGATAAAGGAGGACATAGTATAGCAGCTGCGCGCTACTGGCCGGTAGAATATAAGAGAGTGGGCATGCTTCCTATTCGTAGGATAGAAAAGAAAAAAATAGTATACTATAGAGGATCATTTTCAAACGTAGAACGTTGTGATAAACGTGTTTTGTGAAAAAAATTAAAAATGGAAAAAAAATGCTTTTCATACGGATTGAAAAATTCTGTTATTGATTTTAATGACAGAACATTTGATCATTGTTATTTAAAATTAGCATATCGACGATCAAAAGGCTTTAAGTACGATGAGTTACACTTAAATATATATTTATTGGAGTTTGTAGGTTATCATTCCTCATGTTACAAAAAAGTGACTGTTTTAAAACAAAAAAACGTTGAGGATTATAATGCATTTGTTAACAATGTTGATGTAAGTATATAATTAATTTACTTTTGATTATTATAATAAAATTTTTTGAAATGTTACTCATGAGGATTTTGTCAATTATTCTGCTTAAGTAAATAATTATTCAAAGTTCATTCAGTACTTTAAAAGCTATTATTTTTTAAGGTTAAAATTGAATAAACATTTTATACGTTATTATTTTATTTAATTAATTAAATTATATATTCAGGTGAAATTAAAGAAAGTGGAAATAATACTACATCACGTAGTTTCATTTAATTGTAAGTATTAAGTTTATTTATATAAATCATATTTATATAAATCATATCAAAACATATTTTCAGGTTCTTGTTACGGACACAGCAACAACTTCTTCAACTTCAGTCACTTGCTTGTTTTGCAATTGCAAACAAAAAAAAACTGGCAACCGTGTAGTCAATCTTGTGTATCCTCAAAGTGATCAAATTACAGAACAACTGAGAACAATAGCAGATACCTTACATGATTCGGAGATTCGTCAGAAACTCGATCAAACCCAAACTATTGCTTATCACAAACCATGTTATGCTGCATACCAAACAAGAGCAAAGCGGTGCACCGAAGTAAAAGGTGATTCCAATTGGCATCAATGTAGACGAGTTCATAGATTAGCTTTTGAGTCTATTTGTAATTTTATTGAGTGTGAAATTATTGAAAGCAGTGCAGTTATGAATTTTACTCAATTGTTTGGACGGTATCAAGCTTTACTACTAGAATTTGGGGATTATGAACTAAATCTTGATGATTTTAAAGATTACCGACAGGAAATGCTGGAAAAAAAATTACTTAAACGATATGGGGACCAAATAATAATAGAAGCATCTAACGGACCGCGTAACCAAAAAATTGTTTATAAAGCAGATATTGATATATCTATAATGGCTAATGACATAACATTTCTTCACCAAAGTAATGAAAAAAAAATTGAAAATGTTTCATATAAATTAAGAAATTGTATTAAACAGATAGACCTTCATCCACTACCCAGCAAATTAACCGCTGATGATGTCATTCGAGGAGAGTGTGAAATTCCGGAAGAACTGCTTGATTTTATGGAAAATCTCATAAATGGACCTGACATTGCTCAGAAAGACCGTGAAGAAACTAATTTAAGAGTAAAATCTATTTGTAGCGATATTATTTACGCAGTTAGCAAAGGTCGATGTAAACCAGCAAAAAATATTACTCTTGGACTAGCAGTAAAATCCTTGACAAATTCGCGCCAAGTTATTACCATCCTGAACAGATACGGCCATACAATTGGATATAATTTAGCAGAAGAACTTGAAACAGAGATGACATATACATCGGTTCAAGATAACAAGGTTATACCGACCGGTATCGCCGCGGTAAATGAATGCAGTACCCATGTTGCGTTTGACAACGTTGACCGTTTTGTTGACTCAACTTCGGGAAAAGATACTATGCATGATACGGTTGGTATCATATATCAGTTTCCTCGGTTTGAATTTCAAGACATAGAAGTCGCAACTTCTTCAACTTCTCTGCTGGATGAAGATCAAGACGAACAGGGACCACATCGTAAACGAAGACGTTTTAGTGTAATTTCAAGACAGGTTCGACCATACTTTCAAAAACCTAAAACAACTATGCAACTTCTTCCTGTAGACTCTATTATTGATAGAATTGATGTATGCAAAGGTGCTACAGAAATTTCAATAACTAAAGATTTATTGTGGATAATGTCTTTATCGCAATTAGATTTCGTTTCAATGTGTTTAGGCTATAACTGCATGGTGTATACGGATCAGAGTGAAATTAAAAAAATCGAATATTTACCTTAAATTAACTCTTCTCCAACCTCATATGCCATTGTAAATGAAACACTCAATATGGCTAATGAAATAGTTGAAAAATGCAAGCAAAATCAAATCATCGTAACATACGATTTAGCAATTGCAAAAATGGCGATGCAAATCCAAAACAAAGACAAGCCTAAATTCGACCATATTTTTATAAATCTCGGATCATTTCATATGCAAATAGCATTTTTAAAAGCTGTTGGAAAGTTCATTGACTCTAGTGGACTCATTGATATATTAGTTTCAGCAGAAGTATTAGCTGCAGGCTCTGCTAACAGTTTTTTTAGATAGCAAGCATTTTAATAGATGTAAACGATTACACTTATGAGTGCCGCATTACAAATATGTCATTTTAAAAAATACTTATCAACGACAAATGTATCTGGCGAAATGTTAGATGAGTTACTACAAGCATTTATTGAAGAACCTTCCAATCCTGATGTGAACGAGCCAACAGAATTACCAGATTTACTGAATCGTATTTTAAACGGGTATAAAGAATTTTGCAATCAGACTTTGACCGGAAATCATGGTAAAACAGCCCAATTCTATTACCAATATTGTGAGCTTATTAACTTGTTCCTTCGTTTTTCAAGAAGTATTCGCACAAGTAACTTTGAGCTGTACATGGATTCTATTTTTGATATGTGTGACTTATTTTTGCACTAAATCAGCCTAATTATGCAAGATGGGCCCTAATATATCTTAGTAACTTAGTAAGACTGCAAGCGGAGAATTCACCTTTAGTTTCTGAATTTCGCCGCGGTGCTTTTGGAATTCGTCGTACAAAAGCTAATTTCGCTAGATCACCCGTCGATTTGACTTTGGAGCAAACCATTAATGCTGATGCTAGCAACCAATTATCTGACAATCTTGCTGTCGATTCATTATCAGCACGTCAAAGATGGGCGCTCAGCCACAGTACAAGGACGAAAATATTGTCGTGTGTGAAGGATGATGTTAAATTGTCGCGAAAAGATGATACTTCGCACGCGTTACAGAAAAATGCGATTAAAAAAGACAAAAAAAGTCTTGAAAATATTATTGAGGCCATAAAAAATACGATGAACCCTTTTGAAGACACCATTGATCGAAATATTCTATTTAACATCTCAACGGGAAAAGCAGCATCTGAAAACGTCACAAATTTTCTGCTAAACGTGAAGACAATTGGTAATGAGCAGAAATTAAACTTTATTTCTCAATGTAACATGGAGACTGAAAGATTTGATAAGCCAATTACTCGAAACAAAATCTTGAACTTCGCTTCTGAATGTGCTATGAAAGTATTAACAAATAAAGACAAAACGAAAAAATTATTGTTGAAGATGGAACGTGATATTTTTGGTCGATTACTTGGAATAAGTATTAGTAAAAAAATTAATATTGAACATTGTTTGACTTTTCCACTAGCACCGATGCCGCCTGCTCTTTTCTCATGTGCTGGTGAAATGTTTAAAACTGACAAGTCAACATTAGCTAAAGCATTAAAATCTCAGGTCGAAATGGTTGAGCCAACGAATATTAATGTTGAGATCATCGATGGATTTTATTACTTGCACCTGATCGGATCTTCAATGCCTCAAACTTTTGACAAAATCGCGGAGTCAATACTCATTAAACTTTGTTCAACAACTGCTGACGAAATACATATAATTTTTGACCGTTATTTTGCACGATCAATCAAAGATTATGAGCGTCAAAATCGGCAGGAATTCGACATTCCGTTCAATATTTCTGGTCCTCAACAAAGTAGGCCTACAGATTTTTTGCAGAGTCTTAAAAATTATCGTTTCAAAGAGAGTTTGGTACAGTTTTTAGCTAACTACTCGGAAAACGACCATTTAGCAACAATAATCAAAAACAAAAAAAAAAATTTGACGGTAGAAGAACACTGCTATTAGTTATATATAATTGACCAAAATTGCGTTATAAAAACAACAGAAAATAATTATGAGTGTTATCACGAAGAGGCGGATACAAGAATAATTTTTCACGCTTACAAAGCAGCACCAGTTTCAAGAATTTTAATAAAATCAGTTGACACAGATGTTCTCATAATTTTACTTGGAAACATGCATAAAATTCCTGATTCTGAAATTTGGCTTGCTAGTTCAGGGACAAAAAAAAGTAGTAATGACCTCAATTGCATCAATTGCACGGAACTAGCATTGAAATTAGGATTTAATTTGTCTCTAAGTCTACCTGCTTTCCATGCGTACACAGGTTCTGATTACACGGCTGCGTTTTACAACAGAGGAAAAGTAAGACCGTTGAAAATTTTTTCGAAGAACGAGACATACCAAAAATGCTTTGCTTCATTAACTGAGGAAGCCGACATTTTTCTTAACGAAAAAATGGACGTTGTTCAAGAATTTACGGTGGCTATGTATGGTATCAAACATTGTACTAAAGTAAATCACGCAAGATATCAAATTTTCCTGAAGAATTTTTCTGCAAAAGAAGATAATGAGAAGTTCCTTAAAAAAGTCAGAAGTTTTGACTCAAATACCATACCACCATGTTGGGAATCACTGAAGCAAAAAATTTTACGCACAATTTTTGTAAATTCTATGTGGTTACATGCAACTGATTCTAATTGTATAAAATTATGTCCTGAAAGTTGTGGTTGGTTTTTCGATAGTCATTTGAAACCAAAAGGATTTGATGGAGATCAAACGCCTTTACAAATTGATGATATTTTGCAAATATCGGAGACTGCAAATGAAGAAGCTTCTTCCGACTTAGAAAATGGCGATATAACTTCCGGAGATTCCGATTCGGAATAATTTACAATTTTGACTTTGGCATTTAATGTCTTTTTATGTAAATATTGTTTGATATTAAAGATTTATAATTTTCAAACTATACAAATTTACTTTTAAAAATTTTTTTTTTAATTTTGGAAACGTTTTTTTATTACGCTTTTCTTATTTATTTTATTAAGCTCCAAAATGATCCTCTATAGTATATTATTTTTTTCCTTGTCTATCCTACGAATAGGAAGCATGCGCACTCTCTTATATTCTACCGACCAGTAGCGCGCAGCTGCTATACTACGTCCTCCTTTATCGCATGGTACAGTACGAGCAACGCTTCTCTGTCACACATATTTACATGCTTCAATTTTTGCAACTTCAAAGCCTGGCTACCGTAATCTATGAACAGATTTTCTTGAGCAACCTTATACTACTCTACTCACAATAAATTTACCTACATTTTGATATATAAATATCGTGGTAAGCAGATGAGCGCAATTACTAATATAAATTTACCTGTTTGCACGCGGCTACCAGGTAAAAGGGAACAGAAAAAGGTAGGCAACCGATCAACTGCATATAGCAGATGTTGTATACTTTCAATTAGACTATGAGTCATTTGGCAACCAAGACAGTCAAATTTTAAAAAATAATACTTTTTTATAATTTTAATTAATCATAGCCATGAACATTTTTTTTATGGCAACCTTATTGATACACGTTCACAAACATATTTTATTCTTTAAAATATAATTTTCACCTGGTTATCAAATCGGTGAAGGTCGTTCTTACTTGGGATCTTAGACTATAACAACTGTTTGTAGGATGAGCCCGAAACAGCATCGAATTGTCGCTTGGGAATGTTGTTTTTTTTAATGTACGATTCGATTTTTGCTCGTAAAATAAATAACTAGTCAGAACTAAACAACTTTTGGGTCAGATGAAATTGAAACTAAAAAAATTCAATTTTGCAGAACTAAGTTTCGTAAAATTAATTTAAATATGTTAATAACAAGTAAATACAAATACATATAAATTTAAATAAATTAAATATAAAATACAGTGAACATCACTTAAAAACAGAACAAGTTTTCAGATGATCAAAAATCAATCCAAAATATTAACTGATTTACCACCAGATTGTTTAATAAATTTACACAATGGTATCGTAAGAATTTAAAGAGTTACTATTATATGTAATTATTATTATATGTACTAATAAAAATATTTTGAAATATTTTTTTTCCGGATAGCCGAGGTTGATACGGCAAATTCGTTCCTATGTGATTGTAAACAATGGAGGGCGACTTTGTTTCCTTATTCTTATTTTATTAATCTTATCTTTAATTATTAGTCCTCAGTTTTATATTTAAATTAGTAATGAAATAAAACTAATCTTTTCTACGAAAAACTCGATAAATGATGATCCCTAGAATTTAATATCATTCATGATAATTTAATTTATTCAGTACTGAGAACGCGATAACGATAAGAAACCCGTGTTCCCCTAATATTATAAAAAATGTAAGCTCTTTATATTTGCAATTTTATCAAACCTGTTTGCTGTTATTAAAAGCGACCCGCGTCACAGGTCGCTATTTAAAATACGTAAATTAATTTCAAAACTTGTCAATTTACAAAAATAAAAAAAAAGTTTAAAAATACCGAAGCAAAGTATCACTTATTAAATCCATCTTCATCTGCATGCCGTCTCCTCCTAAATAACATCGAATAAAATCTGAGAAAATGTGACTGTGGAACTTTTGTAAGTTTTTACAGTAATATTTTTATATCCGTATTCTTCTATACACTCATCCGTGTATACATTTTTTTAGCCTTTCGTCTTTTAGCATTAAAAATCTTGAAATGATCATGCACAATATTAATTTTTAGGGTTTTGTACCTTAAATGGCGAAAACGGGCCTATAACTAGCCCTTACATATTGTAATGTAAGAATATTAACCTCCATATATTTCAGTAGTTAACATACATAAATTCTCATACGGGATTAGAGGAATCAAATAAATAGCAGAATTTTTTTCTACTTAAATTATTTTGTATCGCTACATATCAATTGAAAAGGCAAGTCTAAAAGATATCAAAATTATCTTTGCAGAATTTTATATAAAACAGTTCTTGTTGAAAATTTTCATAAAAGGAAATGTTCTTATTTCCGAAATTGCTAAAGTAAAAAACTATTAAAAAAACCGTTAGTAAAGTATAGCTACAGTTTACGAAAAAATAAAGTGATGATTCTGAATTTTATAATTTTGAAGATATTTACGATATTTGTATATATGTATTCTTTAAATATTTATGATTGTGCTTGTGTATCATGTAGCACTATTAACAAAACCGTTACTAAAAGTATAGCTACAGTTTAATGAAAAAATATAGCGATGATTCTGAATTTTATAATTTTTAAGATATTTACGATATTTGTATATATGTATTTTTTAAATATTTATGATTGTGCTTGTGTATCATGTAGCACTATTAACAAAACCGTTACTAAAAGTATAGCTACAGTTTAATGAAAAAATATAGCGATGATTCTGATTTTTATAATTTTTAAGATATTTACGATATATGCATGTATGTATTTTTAAAATATTTATGATTGTGCTTGTGTATCATGTAGCACTATTAAGAAAACCGTTACTAAAAACATAGCTACAGTTTACAGAAAAAATATAGCGATAACTCTTAATTTTATAATTTTTAAGATATTTACGATATTTGTATGCATGTATTTTTTAAATATTTATGATTGCGCTTGTGTATCATGTAGCACTATTAACAAAACCGTTATTAAAAGTATAGCTACAGTTTACCGAAAAAATACAGCGATGATTCTGATTTTTATAATTTTCAAGATATTTACGATATTTGTATGCATGTATTTTTAAAATATTTATGATTGTGCTTGTGTGTCACGTAGTATTGTAAACTTAAATGTTTCAAATCCCTAAACGAGTACAAAATCATCATTGCGTTAGTTTTACTCGTTTTTGATAGATTTAATTTATCCCCATAAAATTGTTATTTATATTGACTATAATTTTATTATTTTACATTTTCCTATTATGTCAAGCATTGTTGCAATCTCTCAAGTCGTTAAATTTAGTTGAATTTCTTATCTGATTGCTAAAAATATTTTTGTATTACGACCCTCTAACAGCACCCTAATTCAGATTAAAAGGATATTTTCTGTCTAATTTTATTTAAATTGAATAATAATAAAGCTTGTTTTTAACATTAAAAGGTCAAAACCAAAAACAATATTCTTTCTTTTTGTTACAAAGCTCATGACCTACATAAAAAGAAAAAGAAATTTATAGGAATAACTCATAGTTTTTGAAAGAAAATTTTATTCATTTGCTTTTTTGCAGAAATAAATATCGGAGCTGTAAAAAGTTAACACGATTTTTTTCCATTTTTCCACTTAAATGATACATATTGTATATTTTAACATATGGAGCAGGCATAGCTTTTGACAAACTCATATCATTTTAAATTGACTATTTGAGCATGAGTGATGATAGTTGCGGTATTACTTATTAATAACGAGCGCACTCGAGGGGTTAACTTAATAAATATTTTATGTATGAACTTGAACACATTAAGAACTTGCTATAATACAAATCCAAACCTCTTGTTTAACCTAATCAACTTTGGTTGGTAGGCATTTATTTTGTATCTTAATATCATATATAGAGCGTCAAAAATATTTATCTTCAAAATAAATCAGTCGTATGATATAGTGCACAAGTATTAATGTTGAGAAATGTGGGTCAATAGAAAAGCATAATATTTGGAGTTTCCATCGCTCCCAAACTACAATGCCGAGCCATGTAATTTCGGTATTAAGAAACGAAAAAATACTACTATCTAAATAGTTATTCTCCCCATCCAATAACAGGACTCGTTTGGTTTAATTATTTAAGCTGTGTCTCTTTTAAAATTCAGGTTGATTACGGCTTGGAATTTTTATGTTGTTTTATTGAATACCCCTTTTGTACTTCGTAAAATTACCAATATAGACTGGAACGTCTTAAGAGTTACACTTTAAAGAAAAGAACAGTGAATATATCGAAACCTGATTAAAGGACCAATGTCACTTACGACACGTTAACGGCACTTTTTAAGGTCTTGAACCCTAAAATGAAAAAGAAAGAACCTTCAGTAGATAACTCCCGTGTCTGTCCGTTTATTTGTCAGAGACGTTTTTTTTTATAAATCGTTCCACGTCGATATATTAAATATTTTACCGTATATTAATAGTCATAGAATTCAATATTTAACACTGATAGTTTACCATTTTTTTTTATTTGGCATATCACAAGGGGTATTGATTGAAGCGGCATATTATGAGGATTCCAAAACTTTTTTTTTCGCAATTCAATGCATTATTATTATGAATAAACCCACATAAATATATAAAAAAAATTCATGCTTAGAGAGTGTATTAACCTCGACACAAGTTTTTATTAAATTTATACCAACATACGTGATGTGTTTATATTCGTAATTAAATGAATATTTATTGCTACATACTCGTATGTATGATTTATATATACCAAGTAGGGTAACCTAATTTGTTTGCCATTGCTAAATTTTCATAAGCTCTGTAAGTCATTTCATTAAGTAGTTATTTACTAACTGCTTTCACCGGTCTTCGCAAGTAGTCAGCTTACTATTCTTTGAATATACTCTTCTACCTATTTTATTGAAAGTATCCTAATTTTTATAGACACAAACGTCCGATGCAGAGTGAGTGCGCTAAGCGCCATCACAGTTGAGGTAACATTAAACTATCATTGAAAGGAAAGATATTTTAAGGTTATCAAATCGTATATGAAGCTGATGTCATAAATAAATCTTCTATGGATTGTATGACATTTTAAATTGTTTGTATAAACATGTAAAATCAAATGTCGCTTCGAAAAGAATTATTATCTCTTCACTTGGTTCTATAAATTTGACGTTTGTAGTTTCAATATTTTTAAAGTATTTAGAAATTGTTTCAGAAAACCTCTTCAAAAAGTATTAATTTAAAAAAGTAATCATGTCCAAATAATTCTTCTTCGACTACTTATATTAAATGAGTCTTTTTTAATTTATTATGTATATTTTTCCTAGCAACACAACAGTTCGAAATAACTAAATATAGTTTATTGTTAAGAAAGAGCAAATTGTTATAGAAGTTCTTTTAGTTTTGTAGGGAGTGGGAAAAATAGTTATACTTATGTTTATGGATATAATATACACGAAATCTAAATATAGGAACATTTATATTGATCTTATCCATAATTTATTATTACATAATGACTTTTAGAAAAAAGAATTATTTTTTCATGACATCTTGTCGTGACCAAATCTATGGCTACTGATTGACTAGCCAATCTACAACGATTATCCATTTTATTTCCTTATTCTGTCATTTTAATTACATATTTAAATGATCTGAGATAAGGTTCTTTAAAATAAATTTTATATTTAATTTTACAAGATACTTTTAACAACAAGTCCTTAGAGTGAGAAAAAATAATAAAAATGTAATTCTCTCACTTTCAGTTAAAACAAGTTATTAAAATTATATCCAAAAAATTTCATACGAAAATTTTAAAGAGACTGGAAATCTCATAGCAATCCAAATGCATTAAAAATAGGAATTTAATTGAAAATAAATAAAAGAATTATTTGAATGTTTAAAGAAAGCCCATCCAAAGGTAGTCGATCAAAATTTTACGAATTATTTATTTGATGTGCATATAAAATTTCGAAAAAACTTTAGGTGGTAACTCAGGAAAAGGCCGACACTTGACTCATTCTTACATTCAAAGGCTAGGACATTCAAAATATCACCAGCTTATTATTCATCTACCCTTTCACGACTCAAGAATATATTTACATTATATTCATCTCTTATGATGATCATTAACTCTCCATGCTTAAAAAGGATATCGTATATATCGACACGTCTATAATTTAACTAATTTACGAATACCCGTTCCGAAATTCCAGCGCTCTTTAAATAGTTTTAATTTACATTACATGTTACTATGTTGAATGTAAATGCAAACAATGAGTATAGATTTAGAGCGTCCATTAAGAGCAAAACTTAAAAATTAGAATTATAAATTTATATTATCCTATTTTCAATCTAAATTTCGCTTGTTTGTCTAAATCGTGCAATATATAAAAAAACGTAGACTGATCCTTTATGTCGGGTGCTGGCCCCGGGGGGTCAGGCGAGACTAATTGCCGGTGGTTACGTGCGACGCGCGTTTTCAAACGTTTGCCGACCCGACACTAGGCCGCGCGTAGCCAGGTCGTTTGATTAACATTTAGTTTTATATTTATCGACATAACTTCCATGTATGTTCTGAACCTTAAAAAATTTTGAGAATTATATTTTATTCGACTTAATTCATTATGCCTACTCCCGTTGATGCGCCATATATGTTAATGATGAAATTTTCATTGATGTACTTATTATAATAAAACATTAAAATCTGCGAGTTTGATAGTTGGAGATCATTTTCGAAAATTAATAATTTTTATTTTAAATCTATCAAGATTCAAAAAAATATTTTAGCAGTGGAACGCTGGATCGTTTTAATATAGATTAAATTTTATCCAAAACTGGATGAAAGTAGGGCAGTTGAAGTAAAACGCTTATATTTCAGAAGAGAATTTTCAGAGACAAACGAAAAGATAAAACATAAAATTATTATTCTAAATTTTGAGATAGGTTTAAGAAGACAGTTCAAATGTCGGAAAAAATAACTGTTCGTGGTGCAAACTAAAATAATTCTCTTGATATTTTATATAGAAATTGACACCATCCCTTCTTTCATATGTATGTTTTCCCTGTCCCCATTTTCATAATTCATTTGCAATCGCATGTCATCGGACGTCGCAGTCATTATAGGTCGCAATTACCAAAAACGTCAGCGCGGGCGGGATTGCTGAAGTAAATATTTTGTATACTTCAATGATTCCGAGCATTGTGGTATCCAGTGCAAGTATAATATTATCTCACATTAAATAAAATAAATACCAAAGTCAAACTTTTAGTACTATTGGAATTGTTTCGAGTTCAGAATAGTTTACTGATAGGCAGCTACATATCTACTAGGTTGTCCAGAGCGAGACTCGCAGGAAACTAATATATATTACTGCCACAAAATAAGGTGTAACAAATACGATCAATACAACGTCGGTCGGGAGACACTGAAAGAGACATGTTTGGAGATAAATTATAAGATAAGACTTCTGGTGTAGTTCGTACTGTCTAAATTGTTCCAAAAATATGTTTTATGGCGCAGTGCACTATTTTAAATTGCGTAATACAAAAAAAAATTACCACGAAAGACCAATAAATTACCCCGCAAAAACATCGCAGGATGGTCAATCATCAAGAGGCACACTTTAACCTTTTAGTATTGACATCGGTGTATCACAGAAGGAGCGTAGATAAAAATGACGTCTATTTATTTAGTATTACTATTATCCCCCCCCCCCCTCCCCCATTACCTTGTTTGATCGTGTAATTCGTCCGTGAAGTGCTAGTTTTTAGAGCAGCAATAGTATCACCTACAGTGTTGGTAAATTGTATGATACGTAAGATCAGTGTAAGCGTTATTTTAGATGTCACATCAGTAATTGTGTGCATTTATTTAAAAGTCCTTTAGACGTTAGAATACATGTGATGTTTTAGATAGGTTGACCTGGTATATTACGAAATAATCAAAAGAGGAGGCGTGCAGTATTTATTAAGATTTAAATCATGCCTTCAGAAATGGATAAAGAATGAATTATTGAATGATGAATAAGTAATTTTGATGACTGACAAGTGTACCCTAACTTTCAATTAGAGAGTGATCGTGAAATGGAGACTGAGCAATCTGAGATTGAAGAAGAATAAGAAACGAGGATACAAAACAAGTTAAGTAGTCAGCTTTGTTCCTAAAATCATCGTAAATGTCACCTACTTAAATACCTAGAACTCCTAGGTGTTATTACCGTAAAAATGATTTTATGTGGTCAGCTGAAGAACCTGTATCTCCTCTCGTTCCTTGAGCCATAACACTCGACATAATTCCATAGTTTCAGATTTTTGTCACTGTGGTGATGACATAATTTTTACACGGATCAAAAATTATCCCAAATTCGTAAGAAATATAAAAATTCAGGCAAATTGAACTTCGCGTCCTACTAGTAGTGAAGAAATTAAAGATTTTGTTGGTTTATTGTTTTATACATCCATATTCAAGTGTAATTATGAGAGTACTAAATATATGTTTTGCCACTGATGGTCCAATACGTAAGATTTTTAGATGGATAATGCCCCTATTTCGATTTCTCATACTTCCGAATTGTGTTCATTTTGACGACAAAGGTACAAGACCACAGAAGCTACTAACATACTGTAACTAATAAACGAGCATGATTCTGATTTCTGAAATATTCGAATAATTCGTTGAAAATTGCAAAAGAGCATATATACCTATTTATGTGTTATACTTGCCTAGAAAGCCAGCCCAATAGAGCCTAAACATTTTGCTATGGGTTGATGCTGAGATTTTTTATGTATTAAATGCCTGTATGTAGTTTGGTAAGAATTTTGATGGGGTTAATCTTCCATTATTGTTCGATGGCCAAAGATAATTTAAGCGTTATATATATATATATATATATATATATATATATATATATATATATATATATATATATATATGTATATATATATCAATAGTCATTGCTAGGTGACGAACGGATTAGCTAATCTACAAAATTTTATTTTAATAAAACTTTTCTCTTCGAATTGGTTAATACCATTCATAATTACAGAACAATCAACCAATTAAAAAAAATTGTTCTAAACTTTGCCTTGTTTTATTTTATTGTGTAGTAGCAAATTGGGAATCATGTAAAGTAAAAGTGAAATTCTCAAGTTGTTAGTTGATGATTATTGACGTGTGTAATTCTATACTGTTTCATATTAATTATAGTGTTAAGACTAGAAATACATCTTATAAGCATTATGCAAAATATAGCTAATTACAAAAGTGTGCCGAAACTTTTGATATAATAATTTATATAAAATGAACGGAGATATATAACCAATAAATATAAATTTTACAACTGTGTGTCATATAATGTATAAAAGCATTTAATTTAATAATATTCGATACCCTGCACTGTTCCTTGAACTGAAAAGGTGTGTAAAAAAAAGCAGGCGTTATATATTTCAAGGCAAGAAACGTAATAACTTGATATAGTATACATACACACGTACATATGATGAAGATATGTAGATATGTATCTATTCTATTTCAAAGTCAAAGAAAACGGGGACACGCGATTGAAATCGAACGATAACTTGACAGGTGAATTTCAGGTATTCGTACTTTCCGTACGAGTATATTATGACATAAAGTCAATACTATTGTTTATTTATATGTATATGAGATATGTACGTGTTATTTTTTGCAACAGTTTTCGTATTTATGTGAGATTTTTAACAAAATGTGACAAAATTATTATAATTATTACAGAACAATTTGATTTCATGCCTCGGGCTATAAAATAAATTGGTTATATTTATAATATGGAAAACATATTGACAATATGAAACTTTCAGTCTTTCTTTCCATATAGGATATGTATATTATACTTAGTTTCCATATAGGATATATATATTATAATACGATTATAATATACGTATTCTATATGGAAGATGTACACAAATAATAAAATTTTCATTCGTATATTATAAATCTCTGCAGTATTTAAAAGGATTTTTCTTATTGTTACCTTTATAGTATTATATGATTTTATCTTGTGAAAGGGAAATTGGATTAACAATATTTTTGCTTAACAATTTTTTTTCATACTGCTAACGTCAGAGATCGCGTTTATTGAAAGGCTGAAAAAAAAATATTTAGAGGAAGTGAGGGTGAAAAATGTAGGAAAGACTGATTAATTTGGATTGAGAAAATATTATTAACGAGTAAAAAATTAAAGCAGAAGAGTAGCAGTGATAGCGAACATAGATGCCGCTCTGAATATTACTGCAAAGTGCATAGGTGGGTAATTCCATTAGCGAAAATATTGAGGACCACCCTCTGTGTTTTATGGGATTCCGTGCATACATATTTTTAATTGTGCCTTTTACAAAACTTTCAACGCTGAAAACAAAATTGAAGTAGTAAGTAACACTATGATAAATTTTTATATCAGGTTTATAAAATCGATTACGTTATCGAAATTGTTTCTTGGGCATTCCTAAGGAAATTGCGTAGATTATTGTTTTACAGGGTTCTCTATATTTTTTCTTAGTATCTAAGAAAGGTTAATTATTCTTTTGTTGTTATACTTCAAATACGTTTATTATTTTTATATTTATTATTTTATTTAATTTTTATTTAAATCATTTAACAATTTTTTTTTATTTCGTATGCTAAATAAAATGTTTTAAGTACATTGCATATATTACTTAATTATTTTAACTACATAAAAAACGGAAAAACGTTAAATTTTTAAGTGAGATCATCTTATTTCGTTTTTTCTTCTGAAAATTGTAATAAATAGTATTTACAGGTTCCAACTTCAGATCGCGAGTTAAACTAATTTTTTCATTTTTTTATACAATTGAGTGTTTTAAAAGGCATACTTTGCTGTATTTTGAAAGACATTTCTATTTTGATGAACAGTATGTTTAAATAAATTTTGTAGATTGGCTTAAAACGTTTTAAAAGTACCACAATATATCATTTAAAAATATTGGAAAATTTTAATTCACATATTTGAAACCGAATTAGAGAACTACAGTGGGCAACGAAACCAAGAATTTACATGTTTGAATTTTTGTTTTAATATAAATGCTATCGTTGCATTCTGATGGACCCTTGAAATTTATTCAATTGTAATAAGTCAAATAGAAAGCAATAAAGAACAGCTAGAAAGCTTATCGTGGAGGGAAAATGTGATTTCCTTTGGAGTAAAAGAAACTGAAATAAATTAGGAACTGAAATACGGTTTTCCTCCAGAATTACTCCAAAAGTTAAAAAGATAGACGGAGCAACTTTCAGAAAAAAAACAAAGGCAGAAAGGCATATCTCAAATATGACAAATTGGCAATATATCCGGAAAGTACAGAAGATGGTATAAACCTAAAGGACAACGAAAATAATAGAAACCCAAATAAAAGATACTTATCAGAATCGCCTGAAGCCTCCAATACCCCTTCTAATACAAGTCAGTCAAGAACGAAAAAACACCGAAAAAAAGAAACTGTAATCAATAAATATATTACAAGAAACCAAAATTTAAAATAACAAAATATTGTTCACAAAACAATGAAGAACATATATTTTTTCTCGCTATGCAAATATAAAACATGGAATTATTTATGATTTTGCTTCATAATTAAATTTTCTTTTTTTAAATTTAATTTTCGTTTTATTTTAAAATATTTTTAATACAATTAAATGAAACTACGTGATGTAGTATTATTTCTACTTTCTTTTAGTTCTTTACTATTAGCAAATATCTTTGCTAATAGCCCGCCTGGAGATGTTGTAATACAACGAAACCTAGGTCATGGTAAAGAACTTAAAGAAAGTAGAAATAATACTACATCACGTAGTTTCATTTAATTGTGAATAATGAATTTCTACAAAATTAACGCCAAATATATTCAATATTTCTAATACGTTAAAATAAAACGAAAATAAATTCCTATTAACTACTTATAAACATCAATAACTAGTTATAAGGAGTCATTCACGCTCATCTTAGAAGGGCGATTGAACTTTTAGTTATCATTTTCTGTAACTTTAAAATTGATCCTTTATAACTATTAATGATCTATTTAGAAGTTACACGAATAAAAAAGTGAAAAAATATTGATAAATATTTCGATAGCAAAATAAAAATCTTTTACCATAATTACATATGTTGATGTGATTGCACAAATTATATCTTTTCAAAAGAGTGCTCCTGCGAGTGGTCAAGTAAAAGGGTTGCTTAGAGTACAGCTTGCACTTAAACTACTTTGTTTTGTAACATTGATAAACATTAAGAAAATTGAATTTAGATCGATTAATAATATACATACCTATATATTTATTCAAAGTGGAAAACAAATCAACACACCGTTGAGTATTATCCGCGTGTGTGATAGTCAACTCTAATTTCTTAACCATGAATTTAATTTAAGAAATACTATAAAAAATCGATTAAGTAGACTTTGATCAGAATTTCAAATAAAAATTCTTTCATTAACTTACATCAATTTCAAGAAATAAATAACTACAGAACGTAACTTTATCACGTTCCAACACGCGCTTGGCCCAGGTTTTAATTTAATAACTTATTAGAACGTATTTTTTTCATTAGAATGAAAGTATTTTTTTTCTTTTAGCATCATAATTTCAGGTTAAGAGTGTGTATGTAGTTGCACATGTATGTAGTTGCATACATGTACCTATACAGACTGGCAATCAACATGAAGTTATTCTGGAAAGTACATACATACCCGAGAGTTAAATAAAATGGAACCGGCCGGCCTAGGCAACTATATCCAGCTACATACATTTTCGGTATTCCGTTTTAGGGTTCCTTGTTCGAAAAAGAGCAAAACTAATGCTTGTAAAATTACTGAAATGTCTATCTCTTTATTTCCACGTAGTAATGGATTTTATTAACAGACTTATTTTGCAACAATGAAATGGTAAAGAGTATTTCCTTGAGAATTTTGGTGTAATAATTGTTTTTCGAATATAAATAGTGTATAAAATGAAAGGCGCCTTTACATCTAAATTATTTTCATTATTACATATAAGATACCGCACATTTATCCTCTCCCATCCCCTCCGTCTCAACACCTCCTCATCTTCCCCAACCTCTCTATCTCCCCATTCTCCCTATCATTCCATCCTTTCCATATTTCTGTCATCCACATTTTGCCATCCTTCCCATTTACATTAATACTTTCATGATTTTCTGAAGGATTTTGATAACTTTAAAGTCTTTTTTTTTCTTGAAAGAAGCAAGTAAATTTGCAATAAGTTCCATATTTTGTGAACATTGTTTATTTTCTTACTAATTTGCAGTAAAATGTGATTACTTATGTTTGAATAAACAAATTGAAATGATATTTTAGAGTTAATTTGTGATAAATACATAGAATATGTAAGATATTACTGTACTAGAGAAGTTATTAAGGTAGACACTTAGAATTCGTATTCTCGTGTGATTTTGGGTTGAGTAAATTTTAATAAAGGAACCTCTGTGTTTCATTATTATTAAATAATTAATTGTTTGATGTATTCATTTTAAATATTTAAAGGGAAGTCGTTAGTAAGAAAACACAACCAGAAAATTGTGATCATTTTCCCTACTATGTAGCTATTTCCACGTTTTTTTCGGAGGGGAAATTTTTATCTTACGGAGAGGTATCAATTGTTACAGACAGCGCGTAGAAAACTCGTGGGGGAATGATACGGTGTGAAAAGGGACGACACGCTACATTACATTCCATTGTTTGTAGGTCAACTTGTCGAGTGACGTCAAAAGCTTATAGCTTACGTCCTTTTTTGTCGGATTCACATAGCGAATTTTCGTGTGCGTAGTTCCTGTGTTTATTAATAAATTTGTAAAATATGTTAATATAAATTGCTCAAGAAATAAAAGAACACAGTTGAGGTTTAACACATTACCTATATAGAAATTTCGGTGATGTAAATAGAAAATAAATTAGTCGATATTTCCTTTATAATAAGAAATTTTCCTTCCAACGTTATGCAGGTTTCACATGCCTTACTTATAGTAAAAAATGTTTGATTCGCAAATTGTGAGACTCTTTTAAGTTTACACTTCTTGACATCTAAGGAATACAACCGTGTGACGGACAGATTTACGAATAAGATTAATATAGTGCCAAACCTTCGGTTACGCAATCAGAAACCAATTAAAATACAAAAAAACATCTATTTTTTGGCGTATTTTATTCGAATATAAAACATTAAATATTAATTTAGATTTAAAAAGAACCGCTGTTTCCGCATACTTACCATTAGATTAATTTTATATTACATAAAGATTCATTAACTCTATCTATAAACATACATTCAGGCTATATACTTTCAAATTATACAACAAACTTGATTCTAACACCAGACATTCACCGTCCATTCAAGCCTGTCTCTCACGCACGCACGCACGAGCCTTTGTGTGTAAACTTATGATAATGTTTCTACTTCAAGCTATTAACACATTTCAATACATTTTTTTGGTAATCGGTTTTGTTGTTGAATTGTAACAGTATTTGTTATTTCAATTTAGAGATTAAATGTATAAAACAATTAATAATTTTGTTTAACTATGTAATTTAATGTATCTAATTGACATGTGTGGTGGCTTTATTGCTATGAGAGTAATCTCTTACAGCTAATCAGAATACCAGTACAGCCCCGTTTGACAAGGGGCCGGGAATCGGACCCGGGTCACCGCCGCGAGCCGCGCCGCCAAAGGCCGTTTGCCTTGTGATCAACTCAATTTAATTGATCGTTTCAACACACCATAGAGACATCAATGTAAATTATATTTATGTTATCGAGATAATATTTTAGTTATGAGTATTTTACATTATATAATATTTGTACTCTACAACTGATATAAAATAATATTACATGTATGGCAAATAATCGGGGGTACATGCTGCTTGAATTTCCTTTGTAAGTTATAGATTTCATGGTACCGTTCATGAATACAAATATTGTCATGGTCTATTAATTAAATTAAAATTGAAAAACCTATCGTTGATGCATAATCAAAAGATTTAAAAAGATATTCTATCTATGGAATAGGAAATAAGAAAATTTAAACCGTCTGCTGCCGGCTTACGGAGTATCATAACTTTAGGCAAAGTCTAATGAAAGTAATTCCATTTATTTGAAGTAGGAAAAGCTGAAATGAAAATGAAAATTTAATATCACGATATAAATTTACCGTGTTTTTATGTGATTCTTACCTTTGCTTTTGTAAAATTAATTGAGGATAATTTTAGATATTATATTTTAAAGCAACTTTATAAATAATCGTAATCTTTTGTGATAAATTTCATGTTAATGAGTACGTTATGGAGTTCGTGCAATATTTCCCTATCAATATTTGAATTAAATATTAGGTATGCGAAGTTATGATATTTCTTTCTATTGATTCTTATCTTTCGATTTCGATAATAGAAATGTTGGGACCTTTTGCGATTGTAACACTTTGTATATGACAGAAATATTCATAACAAACAATACGGCGTTACTAGCATTAGTGTCTTATATTTTTACTAGCTTCGGATGGTAGATATAAATAAGGTCTGAAGCAACAATGAAGTACGGTAGCATTGTTCCCAATAATTCTAATCACCATGACTAGGTATAACACGAACATAATTGCATGCTTTTAAAGTTCTTTTCCTTAAAATTAATAACGGAACTCTTATAAGTTACGTGTCTGTCCGTCTATCGTCGGTTACAGTTATTTTCCTCAGACATGATTTAACATAGTAACCTAACATTTGGCTAGTGATAACAGATACTATACAGATGGCATATATCAAAATTAAAATACAAAAAATATTCACATGGAAAAAAGAATATTAAAATATTTTTTTCATTTCATGTACCTTGTTTATCAATTCAAATATAAATTATTAAGATTCCATAACGATTTTCTTCAGAATTTAACAAAAAGTAACTGTAGAAATATTTTTTAATACGTTTAATAAAATATTAGATATAAAAAACAAAGTTGCCAGAAGTTTACATGAAGTAAACTGAAAACTGGATTTTAAATTTCATAGTTTTTTACTAGGCAATATATTCACTTGTTTAAAAATAAAATTATTGAATATTAATATTTCAATAGAAGCATAATACACAGTCAATATTTTATATAAACTTTTACGATAACCACGTAGTGAGAGTGCAGCTCGTATTTACTGTACTGTTCCCGATATGTTCTATATATATATATATATATATATATATATATATATATATATATATATATATATATACCTGAAAATATTCACAATGGTAGAACACATAACGAAATTAAAAAGAGAGTTCTCATAGCTAAGTACTCAAAGCTCTACTACTTTACAAGTAATAGTCGACCGACTTATAACATGTGGTTTGGTCTTTTCAAAGTTTAATAGATACTCTATACAAGAATAATAACTCCATATAAAAATAACTTTGTATTTTTAAATGTATATTTAACACGATCATGAAAGTTAGACTAGGCAATATTTTTATATATTTACATGGTAACAAATAATATTGTTTAAATATGCACAATGTTTTTACGTTTATAAAAGACATGATAGCCAATATTTTTTACCTTGCGACAAGTGAATATTGTAAATTGGTTAATAGAAATACTGTGTATCCTAAAATATTCATAAATGCCCTAGCTTTTTGAAGTCGTACTTAATAAGTTTTTTTAAATCGTGAATATATATTTTACAATGTTTTAGATAATAGTTTAGTAGTTTAATAGATTTTATTTTATGGTTCTTCTTTAGTTCAATACATATATATTCATACATACATACACACACATATATATATATATATATATATATATATATATATATATATATATATATATATGGATAATATTTATACATTCTTAATAGAAATATTATAGCTTGTTGCACTGATAATCTACCAGGAAAAGGGATGCGAACTACAGATCCATAGGCAGATGGTCGACATGGCAAAACTATAAAGGGATATGTCCTATTATGTTTACGGAACTCTAAGAAAATCAAGAAAATATATTGGGATGCCCATATTCCAAATTAAGAAATAGAATAAAGCTTAATGACATGAGTGAGATTGCAAAAAGCATGAAGAACAAAAAGGCTAGAGATTTGGAAAAGAAAAACTGTTCCAGACGACTTTTGAAAATGTTTATCCAGGATGAATTCTTAGTCTAAAATTTTGTGAGTTACTACTTTTCGTCGAATACAATGTTGCGTTGGAGAATAAGGAAAGCGGGTAAGTTTTCAGAACATGACAAAAGGTAATGAGTAAACAAACTTCTAAAATGATAATGATTTATTGTCGAGTATCTGGAACCATTTACGATAATTAATTAAAATATTATCAATTTTCACAGCATATTTTTCTCATGTATTACATTACATTATATTGTTCTCATGTATACGTACAAAGATAGATTGTTAGAAATAATTGAGGTAAATTAGGTGTCGATCAATTAATAATTTATTTCGCATTTTTAGGGTCTTTAAAGAGAGATTTTTAATTCGACTATAATTTTTATGTTAACATACATGTCTCCGATATGTTTATTAACATAAACAATTTTGTCTCTGACATTTCCACACATCAGTGACCTTTCCCAATCAATTTGGATAATTTATTATTATTTGGATAGATACGCTTCCAGTACAGTTCTAGGAATTTTTTATTACAATTTGAATATGGAAATTGAATACACACCATAGAATTCTTCAACATTGAACAGCCCAAGTACTTCAATTGAGTTTATATGATAGAGTTTCAATTAATTAGATGATTATTTTTCTATTTAGAAGGGTACACTCCCAGTACGGTCTCATAATTTTTTAATAGAATCTGACCAGGGAAAATGCAGATATACCATAGAATTTCTCAACATTGAATAACATAGGTGTTGTGAAGCATTCCATTAAAAAAAATACAAACAAACCAATTTGACTGTTAAATTATGGTTGACACAAATTCATATTCAATCAGTCGACGACTATTTATAAAACTCATTGTTCGTCACCGACATTATCATTAAACAATATATTATAATCACTGCGTTAACTTAATAAATTGTCCGTTGTTTTTGTAAGTGTTTTGCGTAGTTTCAGGAATTTTGTGTTTTTGAAATTTAGGTTGTTCAGTTGTGTGGATTGAGTAACTTATTTTTGATTGGCTGTGAGTTTAGGGCTGGTTACCCTGTCCGGTAGCTTCATTTGAATAGTCTCATGCTTGGGGCTGGTTACCCGTATAGACTCTATGTCTTATATAGGACAAGTTCTGAATTTGGGACTGGTTACCCTTTTCATTGGCCTTATTTGAATAGTCACTTACTTAGGGCTGGTTACCCGTGTAAATTTTGTGTTTGTGAGGATGAGCTCACAGTTTGGAGTTGGTTACCCTGCTCATTAATCTTATTTATATTAAAATTGGTTTCGGATTTGAACAAAGATCGTCTCTCACGACACCAAGGTAAGACATTTATTCGTTTAAACTATAAACCATGTCCTATTTTCCATTGGAATTTTCATAAGTGTTTTCTTGTATAATATGAATTCGAGGTATCAGATTATAATTAGACCTATGTCCATAGGTCGATTGAAGCTATGGATTAAAGTGATTATTGAAGCTGGTTTTGAACTGATCGTTGTAATATTCGCGTAAACAGCACATTTCAATCGCAAAACCTGGTTTATTGCAATATAGGCATACAGGTGACTTACTAGAGGAGTGTTGGCTATAAAAATTATTGTCAGACCTTGGTGGGTTATTTTTAAAGTTGGAATTAAGTGATCTTGGAATTCCTTCGATTTGTTTAGTTTTAAAGACGTATGTTCTTTGCATGTAGAGGAATCTTTGAATTTTCGCCTCTGAACCGGCTTGATTGATTGCATAATTTAGTATTTCGGCAGCAGACAGGCTATGTTTTAAATTTGGGAAAGAACCCCCATTTAAAAGTATTTAAGGTGAGAGCTTCCATAGCCGCTATGCGACATTTAAGCTCCCCATTTACTTATTAGAATTAGTGACTTCAGTGAAGAAATTCGATAGGCACGTATCTATATGCAAAGAAAACTGATATATTGTCTCATTAACGTTCTATTGAATATTTTGTAAAACTAGTGAGTAGGTGGGCGTGGTGTTTACGTTCCTGGAACTGATTTTTAAGGAATTTTTTGAATGAGATTCAATTTTCAAACTTTTTTATGGAAGAGGCAACAGCTGCATTACCTTTTGATTAACTAAGTATAAATTTAAATACTATATAATCTTGAGGTGGAGTTACTTAATTTATTACGTTTGTGCAATTCATTACGAATAAGTTTAATTTTTTGCGTGATCCATCGTAAGGTTTGAGAAACCGTAAAATAATGCTTAGCGGAATTGATTCTGAATTTTTTTATTCGTCTGTGGCGCCTCTAATATTCCTCTCTTCTCTAGGCATATTTGTATTGTTATAAATTAAATTTTCCGAAATTACTGATGGGAATGTTTTAATTGCGGAATATGATAAATAACTGTGAGCTATTTGTTTTAGTAAAATGATAATATTTTAACCAGATTGTGACAAAAATAATTGTATCGTTATTATAAATACAGTCTAGATAAAAATGAAAAATAAATCTAAGGTATTATATAAAGAAGGAAGTAAGTTAAACCATAATAATTTCAAATAGTGAGTTTTAATAGTTTACAATATTACAATTTTTTAGTTTTCACAGAGGTTGCGTTTATGAAGTTGAGTAGTACTGCTGTGCTCTGGCACCGGACTTGGAATTCTCTGGCACTGGAATTGGGTTCGTGAACTTAAATGCTCTGTCGACGTCGATTACTTAATACCAATTACTGAGCAGATAGATTGAAATTCGTTGCGGTATTGAACGAAGACGTGGTGATCGAGGTATGGTATGCAGGATGATGAAGAAATGTTTGGTTGTTATGATGATTTGGCTTGATTTGTTGTCAATTCGCTGATAGTTTGCGGGAAAATGGGAAATTTGTGAGGCGTTGGATGTACAGACGTCGAAGACAGGATGGCATTATCATGTTAATATGATATCCTTGGGAACAATGCTGCATAAACACTATAGCTGGTAAGTCAGGAGTATAACAACGCGTATATTTACAAAAAAGATGGATAATTTTTAGCAAAATTCGGATTCTTCCAATCATTTTGCTTTTCAAAGAGTGAAATTGCGCTCCAATAAAATATACTGCAATATTTATTTATCCGTGTTGTAACTATAATATTTTCAATATGCTGAACAATTGTGCAAAATTTGCACTTTGAGTTTTTAATGAAGCTAATTGAATTTACATAGATCTTCAAATACGGTTAATCATTGTGACATATTTTGATAATGATGTTTGACATTGGTAGGAGATTATAATTTACCCATAAAATTTGATTTACATTAAAATGCAAGGCAAACTATTTTTTTTTCGATTTCGTCGTTATGCACGAAAAAGCATATTGATGTAATAGTGGTTTTGTTTGTCCGATATAAAAACACAGAGAAGAAAATAAAATAACCCATTTACGTTGTGTTGTTAAATATCTCTCGGTACCACGTCAAATTGTCTATAGACATTAGAAATGAAAAGTGGATGCCTTATAAACAAATATAAGTATATGAATACCAAGTAATTACTATCTTTAATTACAGCATTACGACTTTTTAGCACTCCGTAACAAAATGACAAGACCGTCTACCTGTCTCCCCGTACAGATGCCACAACGTCATAACTGTTTTTAGATAAATACCGATTTTGTTCAAGTTTTACTATAAAGCAAAGTTAAATAACGTAATGTTACATAAAAAATACAATAAAATAATACCAAAAGCTTTGATAGAAATATTAGTTTAATCAAATGTTATTTATACACAAAATTAAATTATTACAAATATTTCATTTTCCAGTAATCATTAAAATACTTTTTTTAAAAACAAACTAATGTATAAATAAATACTAAATACAATAATATTTCATAGAAAAAATACACTGCATACATTTACAATTACATCGCAATGAACCTGAGTCTCGACACGGATATCCAAATATGTTGGAATGCCAGCGCCAGCGAGAGACCGGCGTTAGCATTCCAACACCTTTGCCGATATCGCACCTATATCACTGAGAAATAGTATTACAGAAGATATCATATCTATTACAGAATCATCATAAGTCCATTTATCACATCGCATATCATCATTAATAATGTTTTTTCAGCCATGCCGCAAGGCTTATTAAATGACACGGCTTCAAGTAAAAATCTTTTGACATCGTTTAATTTAAAAGTGGTGTTTTCTTTCACCACATATCGTTTATTTTGCACCCGGATAATTTTGATTGTGTTTATTTTACAGTATGACAACAATTTTAGTAAGTGTATTGTAGAACGGCCGTATACTGTGCTTTGAACAACATTCGCCATCTTAATTACATTCAAACTTAAAAGTGTTGCACATTCAACACAACGAACTTAACATTATATAATAATAGAATAAACTTAATATAATATGGAATAATTTTATGAAATGTCAAAAATTCTCGTACGTAATTCTCGAGCGTACTTCAAATTTCAAAACACTGACGGGTCAGTGCATGGTAAACGTTAAGTATACATACGTGGGAAAACAGTCAATAAAAAATATAATTGGTCTCCTGAATCTATATGCCTGTTGGCAAATAAGTAGTGTGACCCTTGTGAACATATAAATAATGAATTTCACAAATAATTATATTAGATGTGCACTAGGATTAATACAAATTTGTTAGTCCTACGTACATTTATATATGGCCACTTTAATGGAATTGTTTGGATTTGTGTTTGCGCAACAGGTAGACTGACAGATAATTATATGAACTCACATTGGTTGTCCTCAAAATAAAAAGTAACAATTTAGTTTTACGAATACACGTATCCGAATGGAGAATAAAAGTTTATGGTTCCGTACAATTCATAATCACAAATCGGCATCTTTATCTGATAAACTGATGATTTTGTGAAAGTCGGACAAAAGTACGATTTTAAAACAGTAATATTAATTAAGTCTCAAGGTGTATTCACCATAAAAATGGGCATTCCATTTCTTACCTTTCTAATATCGATTCAAAATTAAGTTTTCCGCGGCCGCGAATATAAGCCGGCGGATATAAGTTTTTTTTTTCCAATAATATTACAATTATTATATTGTTTTCCGCCTACTACACTATGCCGCTCATAATGCCTTTTCTTTTCGTAAGACTATTAAAATGCGTAATAACAAATCACTGAGAATATGATCCGCAGCCGTAAATGTTGTTGTAGCTGGAAAATATTGTAGTATTAACACTTATTTCAAAAGAAAATAAAATGTCACAATGTTTGTTTATTGTTCATATGCCAAATATAACATAAGTATATTTATATGTGATAGAATCAAATCTTGAAATATAGCAGTGTAAGCTGACATATTGTAGTTATCTCACACTAACGCCTAATAAAATTAATGAATAGCATACATGCTTTAGGCTTTTTCAGCGTCGAAATATCAATTATTTTCATGAAATGTTTAAAAGGACTCGTAATTTCGCAATTTAGATGAAAGATTGTCCAATTCGTGTCAGTAAAATATGGTGTAATACTTGTTTTATAACATTTTTTATGGCCAAACTTATTACAAGAATTTTTATAGCGATTAAAAATTTCCAGGACTATGTATATGTGGTTATTAATCTGTATCGGGTTGGAAATTTATATGACGCAAAAATAAATTATTTTAATTTTTTAAGTGCTTAATTAAACAAATCTTCTAAACAATTATTGATTTGTTCATATATCTATATGAATGTATAGGTAGTACACAACCACTAATAATGTTAATTTTGTTTGTTTTTTATTTCTTACCAAAAATTTTTAGCATGCGGTAGGATTAAATTGGTTGCCAAAGTTTTCACTTGTCCAGTTTGGTCTTTGTACTCAATTATTTTATTATTATTTTAAATAAAAGAAATCATCAACAAAGAAACCTTAGTAGCTTACTTTGTGTAATGCTCTTAGTACCTCTGATTCTTATTACGACTATTAAAATGAATTTAATATTGGAATGAACTATTTATTTGCCTTCATGATTATTAATGTTAAATAATCGCACATTTTGATTAGAACCCTCATTTCCATATTTGTGGCTTTTTATGGTTAATAACATTTAAATTAAATGAAATATGTTTCTGTACAGTCATTATATGCTGTTTTGTTTTTCATATTAAATGATATAAAATGCTTAGAGTAGCTATCAGGAATATGCAACGTAGACCCATGCATATAAGAAGTATTTATTTCCGATATACCATAGTCTCCAGAGATATCCATTTAGATCAAAATTATCTGCAGTCCTGTTATTTTATTTATAGTAATCTCTTATAGCCAACAAGTATACCAATCCGGCTACACATGATGAACGGCCGCTATCCCCGCGGTGCGCCGTGCCGTCAAAGCTGTATGAATTGTGTTCAGTCCAACGCACCACGGCCACGACAAGTAAACTTACATTTTAATTTGACGTGCTTCTGTGATTAATGAAATTGCCGAGAGTATAATCCATCGCGTCGGTCATTTATTAATAGTCGTATACTTTTTATAAAATATTAAAAGTGTAAATTTACGTTCAAGACATAAAATATTAATTGCTTCCATAATTTTGTTTGACAGCTACAGTAAATTTTTAACAACAAGGGGTCACTTGTTTTTTTAAGACAAAAGAAAAAAAAAACATATTTTTTGCATTATTCACAACTTTCTTTGTTACTAAAACATCGTAGTAATACATACTTTTGTTACGTACTTTTATTTTTGGTTTAGTTTAGATTACTAACATAAACAAAAAAAAATTAAAAATTTAACTGTTCCATGAACTTATATGAGTGTACCCCCACATATTATACATTTTTAAATTATCATTGTGGTTTATAAATATTACAAGCTTTTTATTATTTTGTCTCTAGTAATTTATTACGTTAATGTATACGTAAATGTATACGGTTGATACGTATGGTAGACTTATTGTCACAAAAGCAATCTCTTACAGTTACCCGAACCATCAGCCCAGTCCCGCTCGACCAGCGGCTAGGAATCGAACGTGGAGCTCCGCGGCGCGCCGCATCCTCAAAGGCCGTTAAAATTTTTTATGTGACTCAGACACCGCTATAGGGAAAATTGTTATTAAAGGTTGTATACTAGAAAGGAATTGAATAAATCACGAAAGAACACAATTAGGACAACACGTAACTTTGTTCTTAATTGCAATTTTTATTTTCAATGCCAAACTATTTTCTATCATGCATATTATATACAAGACATGAGAAAGACAAATTAGTCTGAAAGTGTTTTCATTCTATCATTGGTATATGAAAGCCCCTTCCTTCACCGCCCTTCCGACCCTCTAAATACTTTTCACTGTCATCCAAGAAGTACTTTATACATTTTGGATGTGACCCATAATTTATGTAAATATTTTGTTATTAAAAGAAATTAAAGTAATATTATTCATTAAGTTTTACACTATTTTTCACTTTACGACATTCCGTTAACTAAATCTGATTAACTATTCCAATTGCAATTATTTAACCACTGACTCTCGAGTCAAGAAATTTAAAGCATATTGGTGTCATTAACGCAGGTTTCAATTAAGAGTATTTTTAATAGTATTTTAAATACAAAAAAATGGGTGCGTGTACTTATGTACGCGCGTGAGAAGTTATACTTCTTTGGCATCATTAAATAATACATACGGATAGATAACCTCAATTATATTGGAGCACTTGAAAAAGTCTATAAACACAATTTTTCCATTAATATTTACGAATAGTAAATATATTAATCAAAATATTGAATTGAAATCACTACTGAATATAATTTATCAGCACATATATAAATCGCACTTATATTTCTTTATCCAATAAATTCAAATGAAAAAGCGACTCACTGCGTCAATATTATGTACTTGAAGTATTTTTGTTACGTGAAATTAATAATCATATCTATCAAAAGATGGCGCTGCGCTGATGTAAGTAAATTATAAACTAATCGATATTTTAATTCTGTATGAAAAGTGAATACAAAATAAAGATTAAAACAATATTACCATAAAGTTAAATACCTTATGGTAATATTGATTTTATCTATTATCTGCATAAATTAAAATCATCATCAAGTAAATCTGCATCAAATGGTAATATTGTTTTTAAATATTATCTGCCTCTCTGTATTTATCTGTGAAACTTGGATATTAGATTTATTAGTAATATAAATAAAGAATCACAATTAATGACATCAAACATTTTTAAATTATTCGAAAGACAAATAAAATGCAGAATCTAAAAATAAAAAACTTGTCTTAGAAGCGCCGGGTATCGATCTCGGTACCTCTCACATGCTAAGCGAGCGCTCTACCATCTGAGCTACGCCCCCAACGTAAGTTTCGTACAAAATATTGGTATTAATATATAGTCTCAATAACTTCAACTTCATACTGTAACTTTTGTGTGACGAATCTTAAAATTTCAATCTCATCATTTTTTCATAACGTGCCTAAAGAAGTATAACTTCAAAAATTTCTTCTTTTCAAATATAAATATCATTCTTGTAGTCAGAGCAGTGATGCTAAAAATATCAAGTTTCCCAAAAATGTTTTCATTTATTTTCTCAATTCGTTATTTCTTTTTCTTATGTCTGAATATCTCATTATTTTATTCATCAAATAACACAAGCACAGCGGTGGGCAAAACAAGGCTATAATAATATTTGAATATACTGAATTAACGCCTGGTAACTCAAGAGACCTTCCAATTTTTTTTATCTTCGGATTTTTACTCATCATCGTTTATATTTCAAGTCATACAGAAAAAAGAAAAAAAAGACGCTGTTTTAATTTATGTTATCATTATATCAGTTCAACGAATATGAGCAATAAAACGATTGAGGAAGTGGTGTAATTTCAAATCAAGGCTTTAAAGCATGATTTTTTTTAAATACATATTATTCTAAAAAGGGTAAGACATTAGAAATCCTAGTACCATTACCAAGATGAAAGTTTTTTGTTTGTGGTTTTTTTCCATTCATGCAAAAACTATTATCCCGACTGACGTAGAATATTATTCATGATATGATGGCTAGATCCTTATCTAGGTCCTGATCCTGGTCTAGATTCTTATAGTGTCTAAATCTAGACACTATAAGAATCTAGAGACTATAAGCCATCATATCTATTCCATGATGGCTTATAGTGTCTGGATTGCTATAGGGTTAAAATAAGTACGTTTATTGTATAATTTTTGAGATATAGTTAATAATATCAACGTAATCCGTAAAAACACCGATTTGGGCGTTTTTGTGATGAACGCTTTCATAAATCTTACAGATACACTGATGATGCCAGTATATACTCGCGTTTATATACAAAATGGGTAAGATAAAAATGGATTTTTTTTACATGAATGTATAAACCCTTATTAACATAAATATCATAGTAATTTTAAGTATTTCGGTAGACAACCCTTGAGTCTTCACACTTCATAATTTTGATTAGTAGTTTGGGAGTAATAAAAATATTTTGAAAGTAAATTAGAGTAAAAATGCGAATTTTAGTGACGCGTGGAGAGAGAGAGAGAGGGTGGTAGAGAGAAATAGGAAAGGAGACATAGAGCATGTAATATATAACTGTTACTGTCTCTAGTTATCACCTACCTCAGTTATTTAAGAAGTATGTGTGATTTTTGGAGTGATGAGTTAATTATTTAGGAAATATTTTGTCAATGTATTTCATTGTAACCAACTAAAAATAAAATTATTTCGGTCAATATGAATCTTAACATTGTGGAAAATCTGATACGCCTTGGAAACTAGCAATCTTTCTGTGTTACATTTAAATAAATTCTGTTTTAGGTGAACTTTATTCCTTCATGTTTTATTATTTGTTTCCATTTTACGACTTAACATAAGAGAGTGACATATTTACATATTATCATTAAGTTACCTTAAATGCATGTAATAGTTATTTTTGTTCCCACAAATATTATTTTATAAATTTAAAATTTAGTTTTCTTTATAAAAATTAAATAAAAAAATATCAACTAATCTATATTATCATGCTGTTTTAGCTTGATATCGTGATGAGCGGTCGATAAATGTGTAAACAACGCTAACGCGCTGTTTCTTTACATTCTTCTACTTTCTTTTCCAGCTGTGTCATTACCAGCATAATGTTTGTACGCAAAAAATTACTAATAAATAGCTCTCAACTCTATTATTCACTTCTTCCCTCTTGGAGAAATTGGTAACACAGCCCCTAATGCGGGTCTTTTTAATCTTTATAACCTTTCAAATTAAGTTATGCATTAAAAAAAAAAACTTTTGTGAACCTTACATTCCGACCTGACAGAAAAGTTGACCAAAATTCTTATAATGGACATTGTTAAATCAATTAGTCTTTATAAACCTTCCAAGTTGTAATTCTATATTAAGTTATGCATTAAAAAAAAACTTTTGTGAACCCTATATTCCGATCTGAAAAAAAAGTTCACAAAATTCTTATAATTGTCATTGGTATATCAAATGCAATTCAAAAGAGATAATGGTCCCAATTATACATAAAAAGAACTCCTGATCAAAGAGACGAATTAGAAAACAACTACCCTGCAAAACGTAAATCGCTTTTACGTTTTGCATACAAAATGTAGGAGTAAAATAAAATGTCATCTCGAACGTAGCAATTATCATTTTACCTGGTCGTAAAAAGATGTTTCTTGAGATAATTCCCTTATTCTTCGAGCTTTATTATATATAAGCAATTGTTTTGCGAGAACAGTGAGTTTATTTAAATTATGCATGTTATAATGGACGATAGCGGATAAAAGGAATTAAAATATCCTACATTAATGCATTTGACATCATAACTCGATATTTGAAGACAAAACTTATTTGTCTTATAACTGAATGATATGGTGAAGGGATATAATGTAAATTTTTTAATTGGTAATTAAAAAAAATATCAATTTCAAATTCTTGTCGTTTGTTTATATTGTTGTGGCTGTGGTTTTCAATTTTTCCTTTAAATTTCAACAAATTATCAATAATTTATTAAAAACAATGTCTGCCGTCTTTGATTTTGCGTGTTGAGTTTTACTTGTAACAGTCGGATAGGTGAGAGTTAGCCCGAGTAACTCCATTTTTTAAATGACTAAAAAAGAAGGAGGTTTATTATATATCAAATATTTAATTTTATCCGACTATTATTGATCATCTGTAATCATCATTTGGATCGTAAAATTACAATAAACTACTATATAGTTCAAACATAAATAAGCGTGTTTTATCTTGGAAAAATCACATTTTAAACAGTAAACTGAATGAAATAAATGACACTTATATTATTTTATAGCATTTGTAAAATGAATTACATTAGACGAAAACAACCGTAAGGAAAGAAAAATGTGTGGAACTGTTGAAATAATTTTAATTGCATAAATTTTATCATAACTACAATTATCGTAAATTTTATCGTAACTTCAATTATCGTACTAAATTTTATCGTATCATACAGAAAATATAGAGGCTTTATAAATTCAGTCATAATATTGCATAGTTTTCAAAATTACATAAACATGCATTTAATATTATTACACTTATGGACTAGTTATTTTTATGAATTCTGGATATTGGTTGGTTTATTTTTTACCACACCGATTTATATAGTTAGGGGCATATGTACTATACATTGTTTGCATAACTAATTTGATTGTGAGTAATGTCTAATTGTGTGCCTCATAACCAGCTAGTGAAAATATTTTTTTTGTTTTATGTTACTATATATAAATAATAGTTCAATGAAAAATAAAAGGAATGCGGATATTCTTGAAAGCCACTGGTGGAATATATTCTCAGATGATAAAGTATTTATCTATACAAAAACTTTTTTATCACTTTAAGTGTCGGCTTTAATGAGTATTTCCACGGTTCCAAATAAACTTTTCAGAACAACTTTACAATAACATATAAAGTAAATATGACTGTGGTTAATAATGTCCAAGGTATAGGTTTTTCATAATTATATGGGGGGAAATTATGTCGGTACGCAGAAAAGTATGTTCGGAATGTTTTCAAAAATAGGTGAACGCCTCGTTACCATAAAAGGTTTTGGAGGTCAGGTGCGTACAGAGAATCGATAGCGACCGCAAATACGTCAAATAAGGATTTGATTATGAATATAAGACAAACTTTATTAACACATTCATGACCAATAACATGTTCTGATGTGATTTTAATTTCATTTGCTGAATGCAATTCTTGTTTCATTTATTTAATTTTAACTCTGTATGATAAAAATGAATACTAACGTCATCGAATCGACTGTAATCTACGGAGCTATAATTAATCAAATCTACATAGGTATAGCCATAGTTACGAAGTACCAACCTTCTCTATCTACTTTTTTTCCACCATTACAAGTATCGTTTTCATTATATACAAGATCTTGAACGGTCTTCAAGTTATATGCAGAAAATCACAAATGAATAATAAGTAATATTTAAAATTCTTGACGTTCTAACGATAGCTTTTATCACTTATATTACTTGAATTGAGATACAATGCAACATAGATTTTTTTATTTTTCCTAAATTATGCTAAGATTAAAAACAGAGCTGATCGCCTGCACCGGAAGCTGGCCGCCGGGATTCAGGCGAGATTGTCATGATGTTAATTCTGGCGCGTTTTGCCAAACGTTCGGCTGCGGTGAGCTGCGGTGCCCGTTGCCAAAAATTCATCCGTCCGTTGCGATCCTATGACAATCCAAGTTCTTCCAACAGATATTTTTTTCACATTCTATACGCAGTATACATAAATATACGCAGTGACTTAGGCATTAATAAAGCAAAAGTTTAAATTTTAATATTTTATTGTAAATATGTTTGAAAATTAAATAATGTTATTGAAAATATTTTGCGAGAAGGTCTTAGGGAGGTTAAGGTTCAGGTTTGGAACCTAATGTAAATCGATTTTCCGGCAATCGACATCAGATAGATATAAGTCTGTAAATTACCAATATATTTATATTTCATTATTACAATTACCATTATAGCTTTGAGCGCTAGCCCAAATCGTTCTGTACATTTATTGGCCTAAATAGATAAACAAAACACGTATCAATATGTATCGGTTCGAATTTTTTTTAAATAAAATATTTTCAATTATTCACAGCATAAAAAGTAGTTTTTTATATATCGTTTAAATATGATTTGATCGCATCTAACGTAGATATATATATATATATATATATATATATATATATATATATATATATATATATATATATATATACATATATATTTTTAATTTTGCGAACGTGAACTAGTCCGTGCTGTTCGCCTATAGAGTATAGGTTGCTGTCAGTTATTTAACTTCATGTATGTAAGCTTAAACTTACCCATAACATTTTTCCATATTATCGCAGTAAGAAAAGATATATTAGTAATAAGTTATCAATCTGTCGTTCAAAGATAGGTCTTTATTAATATATTCAAGATCGGTCTTTATTATTATATTCTCATAACGGAAAGGGTAACTTGATATACTGCTAACTAACATTACACCAGTTTCCTCATGGTGTATTTGATACCGTTGCCTCTAATGGCTCATCTTTATACTCTTTATGATCCTCTCCTGCTCATGGTTCAATCGTTATCTTAAACATAACTGTTATCAGTTCACCTGATCGTAAAAAATGTTGCTGGTGGCAACTTTATTTTCGCCCGAACTTTACTATTTACCGTCACAAAAGCATTTATGCTGCGACTTAATTCTATGAGGACAATAAATCTATTTAAATTGTGCGTGGATGCCAGTGGGCTAGCGGAACTAATACGTATGTTTAACTATTATAAAAGAATGTTTCTATGCAATAGTTTTCTCAATCAATAATCATTAATCGCAAAGTTGTGGAAAAAAACTGTATTATTTACCATCACAAAAACCGAACTTTATTATTTAACATCACAAAAGCTGCTATCTAATTCTATGAGGACGACAATAAATATATTTAAATTGTACGTGGAAGCCAGTGGGCTAGCGGAACTAATACGTATGTTTAACTATTATAAAAGAATTTGTCTATGTAATAGTTTCCTCAATCAATAATCGCAAAGTTGTCGAAAAAACTTTATTATTTACCATCACAAAAACCGAACTTTATTATTTACCATCACAAAAGCTGCGACCTAATTCTATGAGGACGACAAAAAATATATTTAAATTGTAAGTGGACGCCAGTTGGCTATCGGATTATTATAAAAGAATGTATCTATGTAATAGTAGGCTACACAAGCTTGTTTTTTAATTACTCGAGAAATTAGGACGGCATTATTTGTTTAAAAAATGAATTGAATTTTAACGGTTTCGTAAATGCCAAAAACCAATTCATTTTTTAATTATTTATTTAGTTTTTATAAAAATCTGATGTCGATTTTTATAAAAACTAAATACTGAGAGATTTCTTTTCCATTATATCAATTCACATAGTTAGGTTAATAATATACACTACACATAATAATATATACTAAACATTGTTTGCCATTTAAACTTATTTAAAATAGAATGTAGAAAAATTTAAATTTTGCTACTTTAATACTCATCTCACATAGATACTAGCTAGATATATCTAAACTCTTGTACTAGCTCCTAGTACAAGAGTATAGATGAAATAAAATTATATTCTTAATGTTTATAAAGCGTTGAAAAAGTAGAAAAGAATTCTATTTGGAATGTACAAGAGAATAGTGTTTGGAACAGCTTATGTTGTTACGGCGTCAGACGGATGAACATTATGCAACGCGCGTCCCACGTGACCGGAAGTAATTAGTATCGCCTGACTCCCAGCGGCCAGAATCCAACGCAAGAAAACAGTCTTACTTTTATTCTTTAAGCTATTTACACAAATAAATAAACTAATATTGTTACGGGTCTCAACTGAGATATCATAAATGGTAAAACTCATCTTTGGAACATTGATAATCTCATCTACTTTTATTTATTTATAGTTTTCTTTATTGAAGAGAGTTCAAAGTTTGGGCAGAAATATTTCTATTTTTTCTATTTTTACTTCAAAAGTTAATATTTCTAATGTTAGAGGAAAAAATATAAGGACATTTGGTGCTTCAAATATGTGGTAATCTACAAACGTACGTAGATTATATTAATCGCAGTCGAGTCGATGAAGTTAATACTTATATTGAACATGTAGACTTGAAATTTAAAATAAGCTATTATCGCATTAAGCAAATGAATTTTTTGTATCGAAGAAGATACTTGTAATGTTAAGGAAGAGAGAAGGTTGGTACTTCAAAACCCAGCCTATGCATATATAAATTAGATTATTCACAGTCTGGTAGATGAGATGGGTACTTATTTTGAACGAGGGGAGTTAAAATTTAATATGACCAAGCATGGTATAATACGAAGTGAAATTGGATTACTTTAATGGCCGTGAAAGTATTAATATAGTTTCCTTTTAAATTTGCAATTAACTTCTTTCCTCTATGAATTTTCATAATACCGGGGATTGACCTTTTCTTGAAAAGTTTCTGAAAATATGTCCCTGCATACCGATATAATTTTTGCGTTGCTTATGTTGTATTGTGTTAAAATTATGATATTCTTATATCTTGGGCCTTATTCATCGCAAGCATCTTTACTGTATACTTTTATGGTAGACTTTTTCTGAAAAAGTTTATTTAGAATCATGGAAATTTCTAATTAAAGCCGACGAGTAATTGAAGGGATAAAATGAAATATTTATAAGCAGAAGTCGTTTACTCTCTGGTAATATATTATAGCCGCCGCGACGTTGAAGAATATTTACAAATTGTTTTGCATATCACTATTACAGTTACTTATCACTAGTACTGTTACAATGTAATATCAAAATGTAAAAAAAAAACTTTGAACAATTGTTTATGCAAACATTTTTTAGTCTGTAATATTATTACTAATTACGTGAAATTATGTGGTGAATGTTAAATCCATGAATATTATTTTTTTTTTAAATCAGCCGTTCATATTTGTAAAATTAATTAGTTTTGTCTTCACAATAAAGTAAAATTTCAATTTATTTTTTAAACAAATAGTGCGACTCTAATTTCTTGAGTATTTAAAATAAAGGCTTGTGTGGGCTCTTATAACATAGGTACATTATTCTGAAATAGGTAAAAATACAAATATAGGAAAATATAAACTCTTCTAGCTCGGTACAATTTACATAAATTTATTGTCGTCACAGAATTAGGTTGCAGTAAAAATGCTTTTGTGGCAAATAACAAAGTTCGAAAAAAAAGAATCATCTTTCGTAACATATTTTTACGACTAGGTAAACTAATAAGATATATGTTCGAGAAGAGGATTGAACCATGATAAGTATAAGGGCCAAGAAGAGTATAAGGATGGGCCACTAAATACAGTATGGGGGATCTGGCAAAGTATCAAATTAGCAGCTATTTATCGAGTCACCCAATTTTTACGGAGCATATGCTGGTTAAGATTCTACTGGATAAGGCAGCAGAAGAAATGAAACGACCACACATGTAATAACACAAAGAACGAGATAGCGTTTATATGAAAGTAGATTAATAAATCAAAATATTTCTATTAAATTACGAATAAATTTTCCAAATTTATAAAAATGAGTAAGGGTTTATTCTTTTAGGCTAAAGAAAAATATAGATATACAGAAAATGCATGAATCTAAATATAATTTAAGAATTCACCATATCCTCAATATATTCGTTGAACCGAAGTTATTGTTATCATCATCATTACCATGTCGTTATTCTTTTTGCGTTTTTCCAGATTACCTAAAATACAAAACGACACTAAATAAGAATTCTAAGACAAATTAAAAAAAATCCGAAAAATCCGATCCGATCCTTAATTCTGTATTTATTCCGTGTTTACTCGCGTTTTATGTCGAATGTGACAACGAGAAATGTGTGATATAGGAAAAATATTGAATTATTAAAAAATTAGAAAAGAGAAAATACCTTTTAGGAATTTGATATTTCTAGCATCCGTGCTTTAATTTAACTAATGAAATATTCATATGTATAACTACTATATAATAATACTATAATAATTTAACACTATAATAACTAAATTAACTATAATATAATTAAAATAGTAGAAATTAATAAACTATAATAATTTTACAAAAAATACTAATTATAGACAACTACCTTAAATAAGGTAAGTATCATGCGAAGTGAATGTCTCTAGGGTCAGTGGTTAAATTATCGCCATTACAAGAGTTAACTAGGTTTAATTTACACTAAAATGATAAACCAAATATTTTGTAACCCATATTTAATAAGTGTTGTTATTACAAAGTATTCAGGAATTAGGTTTATAATTAATTTTGACTAACATGGTTTGGATTGTGATCAAAATAAATCAAAGATAACAGAAAATAACTAAAAATTAACCAAAACGACATCAAAAGGTAAGGGAGAGTATATCACATAAGGAAAGGTAAGCTGTGTAAAACTGTTCAAACAATGTAATGATAACTTCAAATTATGCGATATTATCGCATATTATTGATATAAATTGTGGGCAACAATTTTTAAGGCAGTGATATGTTTTGAGCGTCGAGCTAAAGATGATGTGGTTTTATATGCAACGAGCATGTCGAGTCGATAAGAGGACACGTTAAAACATTTATGCCAATTTATCTCTTTAATATCTCATAATATTCATGACAGAAAATCATTGGGCATTCTAAGTATAAATTAAAAAAAAGAAAGAAAATGTATTTAGTCTGCATAAGTGTATTCTATCGAAATTCCTTCAATTTTATTGCAGGATGAATGAACATTTGTCATAAAACACGATAACCACCTAAAGTACATTGTCCTTGAATGCTAATTTCTAGAGAATAAATAATAAATAAGCTTTTGAATAATAATAGTTACCAAGTTTGAATTAGAAACTAATAAAAACTTTAATGAACAATTTAACTTTTAGCTTTCCATTTTTTGGCTTAGTGATGTGTAAATTAAGCCAGTAATGAACGCACGCACTTCGCGACAAAGAGGGTTAAATTATTGCAATGGTTGAACTATATACAAAATTATAAATTATGTGGAAAATATACGACTAATTATAAATCATTTGAAAAATGTATGATTTTATTTCTTTGATTTTAACAAAAGATGTAAAAAATTGACAGCAGACGTGAAGAAAATTAATTAAGAGATGAATTGATTTTTTTTCCGAAAAAGGAAATTTAAACTCATAAAAATTCATAAAAACATATACGAGAATTAAAAAATAAGAAGTGGGCATTATGGTAATTTACTGCGTAACATGAACTTAAATTAATAGGACTGCAGATAAATTTCATCTAGACAGAGATGTCTATAGACTGTGGTATACGAGTATCACATTTGGTGACTTCATATATACATGGTTTTACGTTGCTTGCTTTTTTCGTAATACCTCTGAGGATTTTTTTCATATAATTTAGTATGAAAACAAAACAAAATGAAATGTTTACGAGGAAATGTATTTTTGTTTAATAAGAAGCCGCGAGAAAACAAATAAGTGTTTGAATCAAAATTCATGTTTAAATTATATTCATTCTTAGCACTTCAATGAATGCATTACGATATTAATTCATTTTATAAAAGCAAAGTTGCAAAAGAAAATTGAAAGAATTAATTTGAATGCAATGCAAGTTGGAAGAATTAATTTTTGACTGATTTTTTCACATTTTTAAACGTAATTAAAAAGTTGGGAGACGAGGGTGGAACATTTTGTGAAGGAGATTCTGTTTCAAACGATATTTTTGTTTAAATTTTAAAAGATTACTTCAGTGACATGTCGATAGGTTTTATAAAAAAGTCCGTTTTAATCACGCATTTTCGAGACAATGAAAAAAGTATTAAAAAGGTGTTTTTTCTACCTATTTACGTGCTTACCTAATTTAACTTTATCTTTCAGTAAAATTTAATCAAAAAAATCTTAAGCTTTCCAGTTTTAAACTGAAAAGGCTATGATCTAAGACATTCGGATTTAAGATTATGTTTTTGTTATGTAGTGTGGGTCGGTAGAATTTGGTATTAATGCCGTAATTAACGATATTAATTACATGATAAGTTTTTGACATGTTTATGTTTGTTTATGATGCACTTTTTATCATTTCTTATCTTATGATAATTTGATGTGGTAGCGATGGATATTTAGTGTAACAACGTAAATGGGTCTTTTTTGTCGCCTTTTAATGTCGAACAAACCAAACGGTAAGCAAAGCTTTATAATAAATTATCATATCAGTATATTTTCTCGCATATAATGGAGAAACCGTAATAGTATAATTCTCATGATTACATAAATCTAATTTTAAATAATATGATATCGTACCATGATTAGTCTAGTAAAACACGTTTTATCGCAATAGACTGTCTTTTATTTTAGCAAATTGTCATAGACAGACAAACAGTTTCTACAAAACGATAAGAGATGGCGCTACTATTAACTAATTACATATTTTGATACAACATTATCACACCCCCACTTATCAAAATAAACAACAATTTTATTTAAGTACCATGCCCAATTTACACATAAACTTATAATGCTTAATAGTACACAGTCCTTTGGTAAGTAAATCGGCAGGCATTTCCTCACTACACAAGTACATAACTTTAATATATTTATTTTTAACAACATTTCTTACATAATGGAATCTCACATCTATGTGTTTTGATCTGTTGTGACTTTGGTTACTTAATGACAACTTTAAAGCACTCTGATTGTCACAATAGATCTGTATTACAGATAAGTTACCAGTTATTTCATGTAACAGGTTTCTCAAATACACTCCTTCGCGAGCTGCCTCAGACAAAGCAGTATATTCTGCCTCTGTACTAGAGAGCGATACGGACTTTTGCTTTCTGCTTTGCCATGAAATGGCAGATCCCGACATAGTAAAGCAAAAGCCCGTGCAGGATTTCCTATCTACGGCATCGCTGGCCCAATCGCTATCTACAAAGCCCTCTAACTTGCTACCGCCCTTAAAATATTTTAAACAGTAAGTTTTTGTACATTGCAAATATTTAAGAATGCGTTTAGCATAATGCCAATGTGTAAGATCATAGCAACTGTTAAATTGGCTCAAATAGCTAACAGAATAGGAAATGTCAGGCTTGGTTAATACTGCCAAATACATTAATGATCCAATTAACTTCTGATATGGAACATCAGGTACACATTTATCAGGTTTCTCTAAATTTAATTTACACTCTATTGGTGTTTTATGCATTTTACAATCCAACATATTGAACCTAGTTAATAGCTGATCAATATACTGCTGCTGATCTACAGTAATTACATTTTTACTAACATTTATTCTCATGCCTAAGTATTGCCTTACAGGTCCTAAATCTTTTAGCTTAAATTCTGATCATAAAGTATCTTTTAATTTTTTACTTTCAACGGGACAATTCGAAAAAATTAAAAAGTCATCCACATATAAGGCCACAATAATTTTAGCTTCACCTTTAGTTTTTGTGAGCAAACAAAGCTCATACTAACTGTTTTTAAAATTTAATTTACATAGTAAATCTTTAACTCTGTCATACCACGCAAGGGAAGACTGTTTTAACCCATAGATTGCTCTTTTCAATTTTAAAACCTTTCCCCCATTTTTGTTCATAAAACCTTCAGGTAATGACATGTAAATAGTTTCTCTCAAAAAACCGTTTAAGAATGCTGTAGTAACATCCAAATGATCAATACTCATATTCATCTTAACACTGAAAGCAAACAATAATCTGAGCGTTGAATGTCTAACCACGGGAGAGAACGTGTCCGTATAGTAAATTCCAGGTTTCTGCGAGAAACCTTTTGCCACCAATCTAGCCCGAAACCGCACATTATTGTCCACATTAAACTTTTTGTTAAGCACCCACCTGCACTTCACAACTGTCACATCACCGGGGTTGTCAACGAGCTCCCATGCATCGCTGTCCTCAAAAGACTGCAGCTCGTCGGCCATGGCATTCTTCCACTGTTCACTCTCAGGCCCTGCAAGAGCCTCTGAGAACACTATCTCCTCTGATGCTGAAACAGTGTTGGAAAGACATGTAAAACCATACCGTTCAGTTGCTTTCCTGGAACGCTTTTCAGGTAATTCTGGTGTCTGTTCTGGGGTTGATGTCGTCTGGACTTCTGTGTCTAATATGTCTGTGGTTGGAGATGAAGTTTTCGTTATTGTTTCATTACTCTCCTCATACACTGAAGAATAATCTGATGGGCAGTCTTCCGTCTCTGAAATATGAGACGATTTATCCCCCATTGAAACTGTGTTATCTGCAAGTGTCTCTTCGTTAGGAATCCAGATAGCTGACTTGTTGCCTGTTTCTTTGAGCTCTGATTCATTTTCCATCACGATGACATCTCTACTTATAACAAGAATCTTCTTCGCACGATTACACAGCCGGTAACCCTTGACCTCTTCACTATATCCCACTAAAATGTGCTCCATGGCTTTCTTATCCCATTTCAAACGACGTTCCTTGGGGATATGTACCATGACTTTACTTCCAAATAAACGGATGTAACTGAGATCTGGTTTCTTCCCATACCACAATTCGTACGGAGTTGTCTGAAGTCTTTAAGCAACGGATCTATTCTTCAAATAGACAGCAGGGTTAGCTGCCTCTGCCCAAAATCGTTTATCCAGCTTTGCATCATACAATAGACATCTAGCCTTCTCCACAACTGTACGGTTGGCTCGCTCACATAAACCGTTCTGTTCAGGCGTGTAATTATTTGATTTTTGATGAATTATACCCTTTTGTTTCAAATAATTATCAAACTCCTTATTGCAAAATTCAAGTCCATTATCTGAACGTATCATCTTTATTTTCTTATTCAACTGATTCTCAACCAGTGTTTGGAAGTCTGAATTTGCTGAGCGCCTCACTTTTATTCTTGATAAAGTATATATAAGTCATCCGACTGAAGTCGTCTACAAACAGAATGAAATATCGAGCATCATTCAATGACGTGGTTTCCATTGGTCCACAAATATCTGTGTGAACTCTTTGTAATAATTCGGTGCTTCTCTCACCAACATGCAAAAAGGGTAATCTTGTTTACTTTCCCTCGCAACAAGTTGTACACTGATATTTGGTTATGTCAAAATTTTTTTCATATGACAAACCATTCACAATATTTCTCATCTTGTTCATGTCTTGACTATTTAGGTGTGCTAATCTTCTGTGCCACAGATTTCCACTAACTGCTGGTGCGGCCAACATACAAGTCTGTGTTTCTAACCTCAACTTGTAAACACCATCTGACAGGTCGGCAGTAGCAATCAAAACATCATTCTTGTCTCGAATGTAGCAGTGTTTTTCATCAAATATCACATTATTTCCGTTTTTAATCAGTTCACTCACGGATAATAAATTTGTTGTCAAACTGGGAACGCACAGCACATCCTTCACTGTAATTTCAAATTTCAGTTCTGAAACAATGTCGACGTCTCCGGAACAAACTACTGGCACTGTAGATTCATTTGCAACCACTATTTCTGGTAAACACGGTGATCGGTTCATGTTTTTTACCCAAGATTCGTTCACCGTCATATGAGCGCTGGCACCTGAATCCACGTACCATTCAGTTTTATTGAACTTTCCATTCAGGAAAACGACATTGAAAACATATTTACTATTGTTTTTCTTCAATAAAGGGCACTGATTTCGATAATGACCATTTTCTTTACATTTGTAGCATGTAATTATTTTCGATGAATCTGTCATTGCTGCTGTCATTTTCTTGTTTGATACTGACGTTGAAAGACCGGGACTGCCTTTCTTTGACTTATTGAACGAATGATTATTTCTCGCGGCAAATGCAGCACCTGCGTCATTATCTCTGGTCACTTCCATGTCGAGCAATTTCGACTTTATGACATCTGCAGTTATCGAAATGCCCGAATGTTCAATTGCCATTATCATGGGAAAATAACGATCTGACAAACCTGCTAATAATAATGAACCCACCCATTCATCGGTGATTGTAAAACCTGTGCTGTTCAACCGTTGAGCTGTCTCGACCATTTGAGTCACATATGTAGCCATTGAATCACAATTAACTAGCCGAATAGAAATAAAATGTCGCAGCAACGTTATTTTGCGTGAGAAACCGGAGTCATCAAACATGGTCTTCAATGTAGTCCATAATTCTGCTGCGCTCTTGGTATTCTTAATATGCACATACAACGATGGGTCCACAGTCAATATTAGCTTTGCCTTCGTCTTTGCGTCGTCTGCTGGCTTAACTTCAAAACTTGCCGTTGGCTTGATGTACTTGTCCATTCCTTCAAGAACCAACAAATTTTCAGCCGCAAAGCTCCACTCATCATAATTTTCTCTTCCTTTTAGTTTAGGAACACTGGCAATATAGTTCGTAGTCATGTTTCCGTGATATAACTTTCACAAATTATCTATTTTCACGAAAATAACTGATAATTTAGCACAGAGTACGCCCATAACCTCTAGTAAAACACGTTTTATCGCAATAGACTGTCTTTTATTTTAGCAAATTGACATAGCAGACAAACAGTTTCTACAAAACGATAAGAGATGGCGCTACTATTAACTAATTACATATTTTAATACAACATTATCACAATTAGTAATAGAATATGAAGATCAATATACATTCAATTAAATTTATTAAAAATTTAATTTACAGTCTGAACAATTATTTAGCATCACAAATATATGGTGAACAATGATGAATTATATTTAATTATATTATGTCGGAACATACTTTTACTCTTCGGAAAGCAAATTCAGTCGATTCAAATAACCTGGTAATTTTTTATTAATTTTGTGTTTTTAATTTATTAACCTTTCGGCGAACTATTTGGCCCTCGATAACCGACAACTTGCGATAAAAATATCAAACAAAGATTTATAATAATTTTATTTTCATTAATCATAATATAGTGAATAACTTTTCACGAAAAAGAGAGGATTTTACTGAATAAATTATGTTACTCAAATTTAAAATCAAAGATTAAAATATTTCGAATTAAATATAGAAAACAACCGGATGACCCGAAATGGTTCTAGAGAAACTTATAGCCCCTTCAATAATTAAACTAGACGAGCCCTGTTACTGGAAATGGTGAACGCTTATTAAGATCACGTTGTCACCGTGGTATGTTGGGTTGATCATAAGACATACGGCCCTTGAAAATTCGGGGCACCGCGGGGACCGGGTATCGATTTTCTGCCTATCTAACGGGGCTAGACTGGTGTTATAGTTGTCTCTCTGTACGAGATTTACTCTCTTAGCAATAAGTCCGTAATATGTATCAATTAGATACGTTAAATTAGATAAATAAGATTGCTGCAAAAATATTTTATCACATGACCCCGAAATCACGCCACAGAAAGTTGTAGTCCACGAGCATTTGAAATGTAGTTAGTGTGCTTATTATAGTGACCGCGTTTCTCACGGTCAGTATACGACTTACTGAATTTGAACAGAAATGTTTTCGAAAGTTTAAGACAATAAATGTCTAATAAGCAAAACTTTATGCATTAACATATAAATGTTATATTATTATAAGCACGCCTTGTGATCAACTCAAAAGATTGATCACAAGGCTTGCATAAATGTTAATGAATTATTCGGCGATTATTCGTAACTGCAAAATTCTTTTACTCAAATTCTTTCACATGTGGAACCCATTTTGCTTATAAACTTTGGCCATAATGGATTTAAGATAAATATAATGTTTTAATTTTACGAAGTAATCCTAATATTTTCTATATTACTAAACATCGTCCTATAAGTAAGTATCATTCACATTCTATGATGATGATTAACATACGGTAAACAATACCCAAAAATCAATTTAATCGTAATAAATATTTAGGTTATCTAAAATATTGGCACTTGATAAATTAATATAATTAATAGCTCTAAGAAATGGCTATCCATTTACTCGTATATACCAACCATTTTATATCAAACAAAAATATTTTTTTTATGAGCGTCCGTCAACATTATGTTTCTAGGTACTGAATAATGACGGCCATATAATCATCAACATCTTAAGCAGTTAATGGCGAGCGTCGTAAGAAGATAATGATGGACTAATATTAAATTAAAGCTGCTAAATTAACATTAAATTAAATTGAAGCTGCGACTGTCCGTAGCATGCTCGAAATTAAAACGGTAAAACTGACCTCACTGCGAGCTATCTTTAGGACGAGCGTGAGACAGCACCGGCTGCGTTGTTTGAGAATAATGTTATTACTTGTGGTACACAAGCTCGATTTCTGCACAGAAACTTACAGCGAGCGCCGAACATAAAATAAATAATTCAGGGACAACTAAACAATGATTAATTTTGTCTCTGAATTATTTATTTGTAAGTTCAGCGTTCATGAAATACAGCTTTAGATGCTGTATTTCATGAACGCCGAACTTACTATAATACATTGATAGGTTGATCAATTCAAGAACACGACATGATTCACGCTTTCTAGTAAGTCAGACCATTGAATCAATACTTTTATTTTGGCATTCGTAGTATCAAGAAAATAAAAAAGGTTAATCACATATTTATAAAAGGTGATATTTATGTTTAAACCACTAACTCTCGGATAATAAAAGGTTATTTCTTTATGGTTATTGCGGTAACCATTGCTATATTCGTTTTAAACAAAATTATTAATTAGTTATTCTCATGTAATTACAAGTCTTTTAAATATACATTTTACTAATTATAAAAAATTATGTTTTTACTCCATTGGTTTTAGTTCAGCTAGCTATTATCCACACTTAACCATTTTATTCTCAATTTATTACAACATCTTAATTGGTAAATAATCACTTTATTGACTCTTTGGATAATGATTTTGCAGTTGAAATAGTGTTTATAATTATTTGGAATTGGTTTGCTGAACAAAATAATTGCGGAACTGAAATTCACTGATTACATTTTAAACCTATTTTATATGACGATTAACGACGACGAACGGCACAACAATCATTTGCGGAGTTTTTTGGGCTAAACTATTTGGTATCATACCTACAACTTAACGATAACATGATAATTATAAGATATCGGAAGTACATTATACATAATTTGTATGTATAATCAAATAAATAATTTTAAACATTTCAGAAAATAAGTGACTATATTTTTACGTGCCTGTGTATTTTCGCGAATGATTTTCTTTTTAAATGAAATATGTCATTCTTAGGCAAGTTATATGCATATATACTCATATATTTTACATTTAATTTTTTTCCCGGAATTTTCGTAACAACGTTAGAAAAATAATTTATCCGCCATAAACCTAACCGCAATTATTTTAAGTAAAATTATAACATAATAATTATTACATTTGAGCAACAAAATTTGATCCAATTTAACCGAGTCCATGTTAATATTAGAACATAAATCTTGTTAAATAAAGCTTCTCTAAAAAAAGAAAGCTTTATTTAAATAAGCAACATATTTTTTTATATTCTTATTTTAATTAGATTGAAAGAAATTATCGTGTTCAGACGAGTAAGAAGAAATATTACGGCACGTTTTAAAATTGGTATTAAAATTTATAATTCTACGTTTCAAACTGAAACTAAAACTCCCCAAGAACTTTATAATAGTAGTGAACATTTTATTTATTAGGGAAAGGAATGAGCACTTATCAACAATCACTTTATACATAACTACTTTCGAAACTCTGAGATCTGTGGAGCTACTTGCAAACAAAAAGGATGAAGTTTTTTAATGCAGTTTTATTAAACTTGGTTATTGGTTGTGAAGTGCGGCGTATATACAGTCGCAGCTGAAAATACGTAAATAAAATAGTAAAAGTGTGCGATTGAAAAAAAAATGTTATATACAAGTGAATAAATATTTAAGTGTATTCAATTGTTTACATAGTATTTCAATTGTTTAATCGATCATTACAAATGCTTTCATCATTTTCCTCCATTTCAATATGTTGCAGTGTATGGCTTTCATAGGCGTAAAAAATCATTAAGTTCTCCAAAACTATGATGTTCAAAATATTACTATAATTTTTAAAAACTATGATGTTCAAAATATTATCGTAATTTTAAAATTTACGCAAAATTTTTAGTAATGCTCTTCCTTCGTTATTTTAATTGTAACGTTTTCGAAAGGCAGAGCGGAAGACATGTTTTTTGAGGATGTCTTTAGCATATTTCTAATTACATAAAATACTATTAGAAAATTATTATGGAATTTTTGCGCTGTAAAAAAATCGGGAAGATACTTTGTTTTCTTCTGAATATTCTTGAGTGTTGACTATATATATATATATATATATATATATGTGTGTGTGTGTGTGTGTGTGAGTGAATTAAAAATTTCTCAAAAATAATGCTGTGACAAACGGACAGACGGACGGACGCGCGAGTCACAACTCACGTATGTGGATTCCATTTTATCCTTTTGCAGTTCGGAATCCTAAAAATTATATCGTTTTACATAATAAAATAAAATGAAAATTGAATTTATTCAATGCTTATAAATTATATTGGTATTCATACATTTTCACAATTTTTCATCTAAATGAGGTAAGCAACGAGAATAAAATACCATAATTGAAATATTTCTTTCGCTTCACTTATTCTGATAAATATGTTCAGGCACGTTCTTCCTCTCAAACCATGCTGTATACATTCTTTATTTACGTCTGGTCAAATCTTTTCCAGACTTTCCTTTTCCAAATCATGCTCTCCTTATATACATAATTATTTTTAAAACGTAAATTGTATTTATCCTCCTTTTTTTCTAGAAGTAAGCAACGAAGCCCGTGAAAAGTAAGCATGCCTTATTCATCGTAGCATTTTATTGTCAATTGCGTCAACTTCTTTTATCCAAAATTAATATCCTCATTTATACCCATGATCCATATTATCACATTAAGGAAATATAAATGAATAAGAAAGGATCAGTTATGGTATATTTTGACGATTAATTTGAAAAAAGTGCATAGCCAATTCTCTATTACATTAAGAAGTATTTAATGTATAAACCTGAACATATTAATCAATTTTATTTAAAATGTAGTTCCAAACTTCATATATAGTGAAGGAATAAAATTTCCCTTTAACATTTTGATTTTGATTGTTAAGTCTTTGTTTTGAATGTAAATAAGCACTTCGTTGATCAAGTAAACTTTCAAAAATAATTCTGTCTAAATTAGGTCAATTTTACGACTAGTCAAGCGGTTAACGCGGTTTAATAGAATAACCCAATAATACATTCACTCGTGACCTACAACACGCAGTGGCGTAATTTTAGTTCCACGGAAGAAACATTCCAGGAACTACATAAATAATCAATCGCAATTTCCAATGGTAGAGCTTATGTTGTTTGAATATTTAAGCGGATACGTGTTTCCATAGAACAGTATTGTTTTGTTTAGTTATTTTCTCTGCTTAATTTGAAATATATCACATTTGTATTATTAATTGGAGCCAAGTACTTCTTACTGCTAATCTTTATTTTTCATGGAATTTTATTCATAAGATTAATTTTAATATACAATGTAGTTTTTATAAAACTTTATTAGTTATCGTTTATTAACCTGATGTAATAACATATTGCAATATTGGTTGTTTGAAATTTAAAATTAAAACCGAAGTGTTAATGACACTTTGCTTGGAATATTTAACCCATTTTGTTAAATAGACCAGTAACAGTTAATTAGTACAATGCAATAATACATAAAAAGTGCAGTAAACCGAATAAAAATAAGTTTCCATTACATATGGGCACGAAAATTTTATATTTTATATACTTTCTAAATCAGACGTTTTAATGAATCCTGAGTTTCCGAATTTAAAGTTAGTCGCTAGCGACGCCATGTCAGCAAAATGGTGGTAAAATCGATTTTTTTACGTTTGTTTTGTATCCGGTGCGAGTTAGATAAAAATAGTTATTATAAGGAAGGCAGATTATACAATTTTCAATATTTGTTATCTAAACCATTTTTATTTCCGATTAACATTTTTAGTTGTATTCGTCACTCGTATTTAAATTAATTTATTGCTTTTCAGTGTATTTCTATATATATATATATATATATATATATATATATATATATATATATATATATAAGATTTTAAATGTCACCATAAACACTCACACAAGACTACAAAAAAGAAAATAAATATTACTTAGTAAGTCAATCATTCAAAAAACAAGGCCCTTAACAGATAATATTGGAATTTGTTTCTATAATATAAGGTCTACATCTTTTACTGGTAAAGACTTACAAAAGAAGCGCTTCTATAACATCTGTAGTCTATATTTAAAACATAAAATCGAAGCTATCCTTTAGTGCATGGAATGCATTCTTCAATATAATACGTGTCGAGCATTATGGCTTCTTCTAGAGATGTTTTTTATTTGTGCACGTAATTTATTGAAAGAAGATATTTTATTGACAGTGAAAGAAAAATGTCTAAAAAGTATTAACTAATCAAGCATAAAGAATTAACAAAATGAGCATCATAAAATATTATTGAAAACGAGAGCCACACAGTCACATCTCATCGCATTACATTTGCTGCAAAACCATGCTCTTTTAAATTGCCTTTGCAACTCGTTTTCCTAATATTTTTGAATAAGGAATTGACAGAAAATTTTCATCCTAATACTGGCATTCGTCAAGGGTGTATAATGCCTCCACTACTGTTCAACGTTTACAATGAGTTTATAATGAGAACTACACGTGGTTATAAAATATCGTATAAAATATCGAACGCTATACAGATGACACCACCTTGTTTAGTTTTGATGCATAACATATGTCACACTTACTCCTCAAAATGAAGCGCGTAAGCCTCGAGTTTGGTTTGAAGATCATTGGTAGCAAAACTAAAATGATGCTTGTTGAACTCGCCCGAAGTCACTCAAATAGCAAACTGTGAAGTGGTCCAATCATATGTATCCCTCGGGGCGTTGATCTCGTATAACGGCGGATGCGTGGATGAGGTGAGACATATGGCGATGAAAAAATGTGCTACGAAGAAATTGAAATAAACATGGATGGACTGAAGCATTAGCAAGTCCATTAAAACTTGGCTTGTTAGAACTCTGGTGTTTCCCATATTTCTTTACGCCGCATGTACGCGGACGTTGAGAATACTTGAGATGAACAAAATAACTGCTCTGGAGATATGATTCTGGAGAAAAATGCTTCAAGTATCGTGGTCTAAATTTCGTACGAATGTCTCTATACTTCAAGAACTTGATATCAAGCGACGTCTATGGACACTCTTTCAGATTCGGATACTTAAATTTTTGGTCATGTCACGCATGGAGATAGTAGCTCGATAGAGCGCCTTGTTTTGCAGGGAACAATAGAAAGCACTAGACCACGTGGTAGGTCGTCGATGCGGTGGACTCACCAGATCATATATGCTGTAGGCGATCCCATGTATGAGTGCACTAGGGTGACGACAAACAGGAAGAGATGTAGAGGTATCATGAGGTGAGTAACAACAACCACCCATAACAATACTACAAGATGGCCACGATCATTTTGTCAAGAGCGAAACGACAGAGAAGTTTGTAAATATAGTTTTATTGGTCATTGCAATTTTTTTTCTTATTTTTAAAATCATCATTAATGAAAAAACATAATGATACAAAAATTTCGCTTAAGATTGTAATTTAATAGAAATACTATTATTTGAGATAAAAACGTCGAAAACTTTTTAACAAATTAGCGAATTAATTCATTTGAAATCTAAATAATATTCACAGCATCGTCATTCACTAGTATCATTGATGATCTTATGTCAGGCAATTAAAAATAACACAACATTTTAATTTACATTACTATTACCTAAGTTCAACAAGCAGTGGCAAAACAATTTTGAGAATAAGATGTGTCTGCAAATGAAATCTTTGTTCGCATATTTTTTTATGTGTTTAATGATTTTATTTTCATTCAGAAGCGAGTTGATTTTTAGTTGAAAATAGCTTTTTACGTATTTGGATTGTATGTAATAGTTCTATGTCCTCTGATTTCTTGTCCGCTAATTTGATGTATTCGTATGCCCAATGTACATAACGTTGTTTATAACTAGACTACTAATAACTAGCCGTTTATTGATCGCTTGTTGCATACTTTTGAAATAGTCCGTAGTTTTGCTTCTTATAACTTTCTTTATGTCATGATTCATTAGCATAATCAGAAAGAAATTAATGGAATGCTTGAATTTTATAAAGTTAATGAAACTATTGTAATGGTTATCATAATAAATGTCTAATCTAGCGTGAGTGTGCTATCTCCGTTATTTAAGATATAATAAAGATCACAAACAATGCTGATAAAATGAAAGGTATTTTTATGTTTATTTATCATCGAAGTGCGCACGAAATTAGTATGGCAAATAAAAAAGCTACAGGCGGTTAATCATTCTTACCTATTTTCGTAGAAACATTTCCACCACCACTAAAACAATAGTATTTGTACAGTTATCTAATTAAATTATGTGAGAACAATATATATATACTTATATTCGGACGAACAGAGTTTTAGCGGAAATTATAATTTTCTAAATTTGTGTACTAGAGGAAGTGAAAAATATAATTCAGAATTATGAAAAAAGAAATTAAATATTTAAACAATTTTACTTTGATTTTTCTTTTACTGAATCCTATGATAAATATATTTATTTTTAATGCATATATGCATGTATATACAACCCAAATATCTTACTCTTTTTAGGCTGCACCCTACCGAACGTATCTACTTAATATCCCAATTAACTTTTAGTTTATGTGCACATATTTACAAACCTACCTTAAAATATATTAGTTACTTAATACATGTACTTATATGTTTACTAATATCCTAGTCGAATAATTACTTTGCTCCTGACTGTACTTTATTACCTACTTACTTACTAATACCTTAGTTAGTTCTTGTCTTTGTACACACGTGTACGTACTACTCATCCACTTACCTAGTAATACTTTGGTTGCTTCGTGCGTTTATGTGTACCTGTATAATCATACCTAACTATTTATTTTGTAACCTATTTACTTCAAATCCAAATGAATTCACATATTGTGACTCCTGATGCATGTAATATTACAAAGGTAATATCATTCGGAGAGGTGAGAATTCGAAATTTATTATTTATATATAATGGGACCTTAGTATGTAGTTATATCAACTTATTGCATTAGATTTTTTTATTCTTACTTGGTATACATTATGACTATATTAAAATTTGCACTAAAATGACTGTATAAGATACATTGAATAGTGTATCTAATATTCCCTTAAAAATAATACATTTCATCAATGAATCTTGAGTAATATTTAAGAAATCAAAATGATTCATATTACGCAACATGTTGAGTAATGTTCAAGGTGATTAGTGATGTGGCATTACCTTTTGACGTACTGTCTTGCGTATGTATACTTGTCAAGACAGGTCAAAGAAGCCAAAACTCGATGAAATCCTCGTCATTCAGGAGTTCCTATTACCAATTTCTTGATCCGCCATCCGACCTAGGGTAGTACCTGTGAACAAATGACTTGTCAAGATAAGTCAAACAGGCTCAAACTTAATGAATCCACTTTTTAATATTTAAGAGTTCTGTCACAACCTTCTAGCTCCATGATATGTGATTGAAGTACTTATAATTTATTACATAAAAAGAGTTCAAAATAAGTTTGAAATTTCATCTAGGAATTTCTCGCGATAACACAGTAGGTCAACATCAAGTCTTGACCATATATACATAGGACTTTACGAAACCATCTCCTTTTAAACAAAAGAGGAATCACCAAAATCGGTCAACGAGGCTACGAGTTATACTATACTGTACATGAAAAAAAATGCGTCGAATTGTTAAACCCTAAAAAAGGTGCGGTGTTTAAACAATTTAAAGGGATTACAGTGTTGTGCATAAATCCCGATAGTAATCTCAAATCTATTAAAAATAGACAATTGTAAATATAAGTTGCAATAAATTCTACTAAAAAATTATGAATGCATTTACTATTTGATGTGTCTACGCATGTATCACAAGCGTATTATGCAACAATTCAGGAAAAAATTATTTAAATATTTTGTTAACTCACATAGTAAAATGACAGAATTATAAAAGTTATTTAGTTCGGTAGCTAATTATTTCACTGTATGTTTAATGTTTTACAATATTGTTAAATTTCACCTGAAGATCTACTGATAAAAATAATAGAAACTTCTATTACGTTTCGATTTAAAATTAACGAAAACGTCTATTACGTTTTCGTTATTTTTTAATGAATTGAAAATAAGCAGAAAATAACAAAAAAAGGCATTAAATTAAATAGCCAATAGGATTTATCCTACGTTATCAATACATTTTTATGGAAAATTGTAGCCATAATACGAGATTGACTATGATGGTGTTACATAAAGTAATTTAAAACCGTGATTATTGAATATATTTGGCGTTAATTTTATGGAAATTCATTATTCACAATTAAATAAAACTATGTGATATAGTATTATTTATACTTTCTTTAAGTTCTTTACCACGACCTAGTTTTCGTTGTATTACAACATCTATCAACATCATAATAGCCCACCTGAAGATATTGTAACACAACAAAACCTAGGTCGTAGTAAAGAACTTTAAGAAATTGAAACCGTAATTATTAATAAAGTTTACAGAATAAAATTTATTAGCAATACACTTGGTTATCAGAATTTCGATTATACAGGCTGTCCAGTGGCAGATTTCAATGTTTGAAAAATTGTAAAAAAAAACTACACCTCTAATACAAAGTAGGTTTATTTTAACTTTATAACAACAAATGCGAATTTAATTTTTTTAAAACCACGTTTTCCAAATGACGGCCATCGAGTCTGGCACACTATTCGAGTCTAGCACGCATGCTTTCAAAAACGCGTTTGCAGAGCTACTGGGGTAACCTACTGACTTCGGCTCGAATATTTTCTTTAAGTTGTGTCACAGTGCTCGGATTTGTTTTGTAAACAACGGATTTTAAGTATCCCCATAAGAAAAAGTCACATGGGCTTAAATCGGGTGACCTAGGTGGCCACGGTACGGTACCGTTTCGGGATATGTTTTTTTTCTGGAAATAACTGCCGCACTGCATTCATGGACACATTAGCAGTGTGAGCTGTGGCCCCGTCCTGCTGGAACCATGTGTTTTGGTTGAAGGATGGACTATTCTGTAGTTCTACTCTGAAAAAGTAATTTAACATCTGGGCATATCTCTCCGAATTCACAGTTACAGTTTGGCCACGTTGATTTTCAAATAAATAAGGCCCTATGATTGCAGATGCAGACATGGCATACCAGACTGTTACTTTAGGCTTATGTAAAGGCTCTTGATGCATTTGTCTTGGGTTGTGGACATCCCAGTAACAAAAGTTCTGCTTATTCATATATCCTCCAACGTGAAAGAGAGCTTCGTCACTAAAGAATATGTTGCCCATCCGGGTAGCAGTACGAAATCTCAACAACATCACCTCCGCGTAAGTTTTTTTTAATCCAAAGTCAGAATCGTGTAAATCTTGAACAATTTGAATTTTATATGGATGGAACTTGAGCATTATTTGCATTATTACCTGTAAAGTTGATTTCGGAATTTCCAATATCGATGAACGTGTACATCGTGATAAACGGGGATTTTCAACGACAGAAACCATAACAAGCTCGACATTTTCATCCATGGCTACCAATGGTGGTCCTGGCCTGGGCCTATTTAATGTTGATCTTGTAGGTCTGAACCTTGCTACCCATGACTGAATGAGGTTGATCGATGGTCCATCACGTAATCGACGAATACTGTAACGATTATTAAATCGACGGCGTGCTACAGACAGCAAAAATCCATTCGAAATGTACGCCTCGACGGCAAAAGCGCGGTGCTCTCCACTCCACTGTTCCATGGCTACTAAAACATCCGCACCGCTTGTGTTTCTAACGACGCCCCCCGCGCCTCTCTTATTCCTCGCGTTCAGAAACTATGTTTTTTCAAACTTTGAAATCTGCCACTGGACACCTGTATAAGATATTAGGGTATGAAAAACGAAACGGCTATGGACAACTTATTACGCCCAGCTTCAATGGTAACATCAATTAAACATACTCAAACTGATCATAAACTGCATCCACTTAATGTTCATTAAACTAATATATACATTACCAAGGTTCTGAAACCACAGTATTCTCTACCTATTTTTCCTTATATTGCAAGTATCCTGAATGTGAATACAAATATTTGCCCTTTAGAACTTTTTCCAAGGAAATACTCAGATTAACACAAACGAAAAGTAGTTCCTGTAAGTTCTACTACACTAAAGACAGCTTTTTAAATTGACATTATCTCAATTGAGATCTGAAGCGATAGTTTTTTCATTTACGTAGATCGTGTTAAGAATAAGAACCGTGTTGGCTACAGAGGGCCAGTCGAGACTAATTATTGATGATCACATGCGATGCGTATTGCCAAATGTTCACTGGATAAACGCTGTAGCCAAAATCATCTAATTAGCATTTATTTTTATAATACATAGAAATTGTGCTTATCTCCGTAATTACGTTAATAAATATTACAGATGTTTTCAAGTACGGAGTAGTGATGTTCGGAATTCAGTGTGGATGATGAAATTACCGGTAAAACAGTGATAATTTTACTTAGCGCTGTCTTAGCTTATTATTATATTATTGGCGGAATTGAATGATTTATTCTGTTCTGCAATGTTAATCGCCTACGTGATGTGTCAAAATGATCTTTTAATAAAAACACACAATTTCTTATAACACTTAATGATAAAAAATTACTAGCTAAAATACGTAAATGTATAAAAATAAATAAAATATTTTCTGGTTATAATTTTTACGGTAATTCAACAAATATACAAAATTACTGATTAGAGACATCTATCAAACAAACTACTTCAATGAAGCATGATCCCAGTTAATTCTAGTTATTTTTTATTCAACATAAGTAATTAAAAATAAAATTTTAAATGAATTATGCTTAAAATTGCTATTGGAATTTTAATCACATAGAATTTAGTAAATGATTTTGAGTTTGTTTATTTCCACTTTTATTTTCTATAAAAATTGCAGAAATCCATACATGTAAGTCATCATTTACGCGATAATAAGACCTTATATTTTAATGAAAATTCTCATTTGAGAAACATAATTGGAACTAATTTGACCGTTATACATGTATAACGTATAACATAATTGATAAATTAATATAACGAGTGGGTCTAGAGATGTCTACTTAGTTATGTCTTAAGAATTTAATTTTTGAGCTTGACGAACATAGCTGTAACGAGATTGTGACAAAATTACATTTTCAGTCATCAAATGCTCATGTCAATAATAATGGTTGTGTTATCATCAACGTTATAAGTAGATCATGACAGTTTAATAGAAAACAGTTAAATCTATGAATGTCAATAGTTGGATGGAATAAAAGCAGGTAACGGCTGGTCCCATTCACAACTGTTTGTAGGACGAATGTGAAACATCATCAACTTTATCGTTTGAGATTGTTTTATTAATGTGTGATTCGATTTTTTATCGTAAAATAAAGAACTAATTATTTTTATTCCTGATAATATAACCAATTACTCTAGAAGTTTGCTACTTTCATTTAGACCTCAATACTTTTTGGGTCAGATAAAAATGACTGTGACCAAAGTTTGACAGCATTACATTTTCGAGCATTAAATAATTATTAACTTGACACTTATTCTACTGCACGTAATTAAAGGTAACAAAAACAGTTAGGTTAGTTTACGACGACCTACAATTATTCTCGGAACGCCACGTCTGTGCTTGGAGTTATTGTGACGTACGCTATTCAAGATAATTAGTCATAAATAGCTATAAAATTGCAAGTATAGTACTTGAATATTTATGCACATATATATTTCCAAAACCATGCAGTCAGTTTTGAAAACCTATCATTTCTTGAAATCGTACTTAACGGTTCCATATGTGGCTTTATTAAAATTAATTTAAATATGTCTGTTGGAATAAAATATTGGTAACCACTGTCCTAGAAACAGCAGATTAGCTTTCAATAAACTCATGTATATTTACTGTAAAATTCACTACAAAATGTAATTCTGCACAACTAAATTTCATAAAATTAATTTAAATATGTTAATAATAAATAAATACATACAGATAACCAATTTAAATAAATTAAATATAAAAAAGAGTGATCGTCATTTAAGAACTTGTTTTATTCGATTGTCATGGGATCAAAAACCTTCTTCTAAAATGTCGACTGATTTACCACCGGGTATTTTAATACATTTGCACATTGGTATCGTAAGAATTTAAAGAGCTATTACTAATTATTATTATTATATGTGTTAATAATACTATTTTAAAAATGTTTTATTTTCGGGTCGATATATGATGTTGAGGTTAATAAGATAATTTCGTTTCTACGTGCTTGTTAACAATCGCGGGCGACTCTGTTTCCCTATCCTTATTTTATTAATCTTGCGATTATAATACACGATAACAACAAAAATATCCAAAATATATATACAAGATACGTTTGTATTATAAATGTTTATCACCAGTTTTTAATCAATTTTAGTAATTAAATGAAGTGAAATTTTCACTTAAACTTGAAAAATTTCGAATATTGAATATATTTAGCGTTAATTTTGTAGAAATTCATTATTCACAATTAAATGAAACTACGTGATGTAGTATTATTTCTACTTTCTTTAATAAAGACAGTAGAAAGTAGAAAATTAAAGTAAGTAGAAATAATACTACATCACGTAGTTTCATTTAGTTGAAAAATTTTATAAATAAATTTCTCTCCAATTTAATATCAATCATGATAATTTAATTTATACGAGAACAGAGCCACTACTGAGAATGCGATAACGATAATACACCCACGTTCGCCTAATATTAAAGTTGTTTCCGGTTAGTAAAATTTCCAAGAGAAAAATATAGCTTATATTTGCAATTTAATTAAACCTGTTTGCTATTATTAAAAGCAACCCGTGTCACAGATTGCTTTTGGAAATATGTAAATTAATTTAAAAATTTTTCAATTTAAAAAAAATTGTTTTAACAATATCGAAGCAAGATAAAATTTATTAAATGCATATAAATTGTATTCGCTAAATAATAGCCATATTATCTAAATAATATCCATCCATCCAATAACAGGACTCGTGTGGTTTTATTATATAAACTGCGTTTATTTTAACACTCAGATAGTCTACGGGTTGTCGTAAAGCGGTGTTTAGTTTTTTGATTGTTCTCTACATTTTATGGAAAGTATTGCATCATTTGATTTTCCGTAATTTATTGAAAATATTCAGAATTTTGATTATCAATTTGAGTCAAATAGTCTTTTGCCGGTCTTAATTATTTTTTGTGAAATTCCTTCCAATGAATTAATATTAATTAAAAATATAGTAATTATAATCGTTCTTATTGCGTATTATTCTTTCTTGTTGTTATTGTTTATTGTAATAGTTGTCATCTTGAATTTTTATTTTTTGTTTTTATCGTGTATTATAATAAATGTTATCTCGTTTAATTATTTTCTGTCATTATCGCATATTATAATCGCTGTTAGCTTTTATTTTCCTTTTTTGTTGTTATCATGTATTACAATAGTCGTTATCTTGTATTATTATTTTTTGTTTTTATCGTGTATTATAATCGTTGTTATCTTGTATTATTATTTCTTGTTATTATCGTGTATCGTTCAAACATGTTCTCATGCTATAATATAAAAATATTAGTTCAGCGAAACAAAAAAGTTTCCTAAAAAAAGAATTTACAGAAAAATAGACAGATAATAAAACTTGGATTCGAATTTTTATGTTGTTTTAATGAATAGTGGGTATTTTTTCGTAATATTGTTAATTTGACGTCTTTACTTCGTCAAATTAACAATATTAACTGGAATTTCTTAAGAGCTACACCTTAATAAAAAATGAATATATCGAAACGTTATCAAGGGACCAATATCATTTATGACATGTTAACTACACTTTTTAGTTTCTTGCACTACAAAATTGAAAAAACAGAATATTCATAAGATATTTCCATGTCAGTCCGTTTATCTGCCAGAACCGTTTTTCTCTAAAAATCGTTGTGGTTTTTTTCTAAAATGGATGTTGAAATTTTAAATATTTTACAAAATATCAATCCTTATAAAACTCAATATTTAACAGTAATAGTTTACCATTTTTTTTAAATTTGATATGTGAATTGGCCTATTATACGGATTTAAAAACTAGTTTCGTTCACAATTTTATATAATATTATCATAAATGAATCTGCATAAATTTAAAAAAATTAACGCGCAAAATGTATATTTAACTTTACACAGTTTTTTCTAAATTTATAACGACATATGTGATATGACAGATCATCACATCGTACAAAATTGTTATTCGTAATGGATTTAATATTTACTGTTATTCACTTGTAGATGTGATATTAACATATCAAGTAATTTGTTGTCTTATTTTGATAAGCTCCTTATGCAGAGGGTTATTTGATTACATTGTTGCCAACCAACAGCTTTTTCGTTTTTTTAAAGTAGTCGGCAATGCTTTTTGCATTCTGGATTATATGCTTTTTATAACTTTCTCCAATGTGATGTTTCAATTGCGGATCAGAGAGAGAACTGTTTGCAACTAGTATTATTATAAATTTAATGAAACTATCGTAATTTTTATTGTTAAAAAAGTTCAATGCAGTGTGAGTGTGCTAAGCGCCTTTATTCATATATATAAAACGGTCACTGATCACAAATGACGTAACATGAAACCATCACTGAAATTAAACTGATATCAAAAATAAATTTTCTATAGATTGTAGGACATTTTTACGTTGTTTGTATAAACATGTAAAATTAGATGTTATCTCGAAAAAAATTATTATCTCTTCACTTAGTCGTATAAAAATGACGTTTGCGATAATTCTCGTATAATTCGAACTCTATTATTTACCAGTACAAAACCGTTTGTATCGCGATATAATCTTGTGAGAACAATTCGGAGTGAGCTTGCGGAATTGACAATTTACTACATTAAATATTCGAGGAAGCGAGAAATGTAATTCAATGTTAAATAAAAAATAAGAAGACGTATTTAGAAGACTTTATTTAAATTCTTATTGAATAGTCATGGAAGAATTTATTGTCAATATACGAGAGTACCAGGTGATGAATTTTTGTTGGTAATTGAGTTCAAATCCATGGTTATAAACGTGAAAAAATGTATAAAGCTTAATTGTTTTGAACATTATAAACCGAAAATAATAACGATATTCATTACTTTTATTGCAAAGTTGATGACCTACCTAGAAAGAATGATCAATTCATAAGAATAACAGATCTTTTTTTGAACGCAAGTTTTATTCATTTTAGTTTTTTGTAGAAATAAATAGTGGAGCTCAGTAAAAGTTAACACGCTTTTTCCATGCTTGTTACTTGTTATATAATATTTTTGAAATTTAATCTCCTTAGACACATAATGAGTCATATATTGTTTTTAAATGCATGGGGCAGGCATGGATTTTAGGAAAAATATATTTATAAAATTAAACATTAGGTTCTTTCTAATTTCAGTATTTTAAGTCCATAGAATTTTTTTCGGAAAACCTCTTAAAAAGGAATAATTTAAAAAAGTAATCATGCCTAAATAATTCTATTTCCATTAAATTGAGCCATTTTAATTTCATATGTGTACTTTTTCTAGCAAAATAATGATTCAAAACAGTTAAATGTAGTTTATTCTTAAAAAAGAGCAAAGTTTGATAAAGTTCTTTTAGTTCTGAAGAGAGTCGGAAAAATAATTATTTATATGTTTATGGATATCTAATATACATGAAACCTAAATATAGAAGTATTTATATCTGATCGTATTAATAATATTACTACGTAATAATACATAAATATTATTATATACTGACTTTTACCATTTGTTTCGCCATGGTATTTAATGCCTCATGATAATAATCACGATTAGCCAATCTACAATGATTATCAATTTTATTTCCTTATTTTGGGATTTTATTGAGAAATGAGCACGATCTCAAATAAGGTTCTTCAAATCAATTTAATAATTAACTCTACAAGACAGTTTTAATAAAAAGTTTCCGGAGTGGGAAAAATAATGAAAATATGATTCTCTCATTTTCAGTAATAACAAGCTTTGAAATTATGTCCAAAAAGATTATATACCAAAAGTTTTAAAGAGACCAAAAATATTATAGCGATTTAAATGTATTTAAAAGAGGAATTTAAATTTTCTAAGAAAACCCACGGCAGTATATCAACAATTTGACGGATACATTTAATCGATAGCCTGCGTATAAAATGTTGAAAAAAAATTACGTGGTAATTCAGGAAAAGGCCGACAATTAATTAATTCTCACATTTAAAAGCTAGGAAATTTAAATATCAGCAGGTTATTATTTTTCTACATGTTAGTAACTTCAAGAAAGTATTTACGTCACATCTATCTCCAATAATGGACATTAACTCTCCATGCGTAAAAAGAACATCGTATATATCAACAAGTCTATTATTTAACTAATCTAATAATATCCACTGTTACGAAATTCGAGCGCTTTTCAATTAGCTTTCATTTCAACTACGTGTATCATACTGAAAACAAACAATTATCCTGCACCAATTATCCTAGATTTAGAACTTTCTTCAAAATAATGTGTAAAACAAAATAAATTAGCAGTTGTTTTCACTGTCATTAAAATTTCAAAAATAGAATTATAAATTTGCGTTATCCTGTTTAGGATCCAAAACTTCGCTTCTTTGTGTAAATAGTGCTATAAATAAAAATAAAACGTAGACTGATCTTTCATGTCGGGTGCTGGCCACCGGGAGTCAGGCGAGACTAATTGCTGGTGGTTACGTACGATGCCCGACACAACGCAGCGCCGTAGCCAGGTAGTTCGATTAACATTTAGTTTTATATTTATCGACATACGTTCCCCATGTATGTCCTAAACCTTTTAACAATTTTGTGATGTAAACCTTTTAAAATTTTTGTGAATTACATTTATTTGATTTGTATCATTATGCTTACCCCCGTTAATGTGGCCTAAATGTTAATGATGAACTAAAAGATGAAATTTTTATTGCTGTACTGTTATAATAAAAAATTGTTGGAGATAATTTTTAAAAATTACTTATTTTTATATTAAATCTACCGAGATTCAAAAAATCTTTCAGCAGTGGATAGACGAACCCTGGATCGCTTTAATATAATTTATATTTTTTACGATTTTACATAATATTACAGCCGAAAAACTGGGTGAGTATAGGAAAGTTGGACTAAAACGCCCCTACATTATCAGTACATTATTAGTAGAGTGTATAGCATAGTAAATCAAAGTTAGTACAATAATGTTCAGAGAAAAACGAAAAGAATAAACATAAAATCATTATGTACAATAATTTTCAGAGACAAATGAAAAGAATAAACATAAAATCAATATTTTAAATTTTGAAGCCGCTCATTGAGTATAGGTCGGAAAAAATTGTTTCTCTATGATGTAAACTAAAATAATTGTCATGGTATTTTACATAGAAATTGACACCTTTCCTTCTGCCTGTCTACGTTTTCTCTGTCCCCATGATCACAATCTGTTTGCCATTGCGTGCTGTGGGCCGCCGCTGTCTGTATCGGTCGCGATTTCGATTGCCGAAAGCGTCGGCGTAGGCGCGATTGTTGAAGCAGATATTTTGAATATCTCAACAACTCCGACCATTGCAGTATCTAGTGAAAACATAATTTTACTTAACAATAAATAAATTGTAAAGTCAAACTTTTGGAATGGTTGGATTTGTTTCGAAGTCAGAGTACTTTTCTGATAAGCAACTATGTACTGGGTTGTCCAGAGTAAGGCTGCCATGAAATTATATATTACTCCTACAAAATAAAAAAAAATAAGAAATACAAATATGCGAATTAAAAAAATCATTAAAAGAACAAAAAAATAAAAGAATTTAAAAAAAAAACATTGTGTCAGCTTCGACGCTCCTCTGGAGTTTATTCCTGAATTATGATTGTTTTGAAATGTATAAAATAGGTAATACTGTATATAAATATAAATATTAATATCATTTATCAATATACCTCTTACCGTTAAGGCAGCGTTTATAAGAAGCGCATTCGCTCGACTGTTTTTTCGTTGGCTTAATTGCAAAACTGATTTCTATGACAAATTTTTAATACAACCTACGTCCATTCTGAAGGTCCTTTCTTAATATCGATGACACAATTTCTGAAATTGTATGAGTAGTTTTGGAGATTGCTTCCTACATCCAAACTTACAAAATTTAAAAGTGTTATGTTATTTTTTTTTAACGGGAAATATAACCTATATCCATCCTGAAGGACTTTCTAAATATCGGTGAAAGAATTTTTGAAATCTAATGAACAGTTTCGGAGATTATCTCCTATATCCAAACTAACAAACTGTCAACTTTTTTAACGCTCGGAACTTCTGATTTTACTCCTAATAAAATATATCGGGATCATATCATGTCGGGCGCCGTATATGAAAATCGACTCCTAAGGAGTTAAATCCAAAAAAAAAAATAGAAAATCTATTTATTGTATAAAACTCTTATGAAATTCACTTCTAATAATAATAAGCGTCATGAGAACGGAGAAGGTTGAACTGTAGATGTCGACCCTCGAACCGATGTCCAACGTATTACCGGCAGCTTGATATATGGTTCGCCTTTGTGTGTTTATAGATATTTCAACTCACGAAGGCGATTTCCACCAAGATGTTGGAGCATATTTTGCTTTATGTTATTGTATTACTTTTGTACATCCTGTGAACTATAACAAATATATTTACATATTAAAATTAAATAAGAGAATAGGCGATCCAAGGTTATCAGCTGTTAACTCTTTGGCACATACGGATTACACATGAAGCAAAAACAGAAGAGAAATAATATTAGCGCAAAATACGATAAGTGAAAACTTTTTTAGCCATCTACTTTTATCTATTCTGATCATAACTGTTAAATGTATAGCGACATACAAATAGTATCTACCCAATTTACTTCGTGTACGAGGTAATTACAACGTTCGGTGTTTTATAAATCATTAAAATAAATAAATCTTATAATATTTAACGTCAACTCGAGTCTTTGTAAAAATTCCTGTCCCAATGTCTAATTTATAATCTTATAATTGTGATGTACAAAAATGAATCTTTTAACTTTTTTAGTACTAACATGTCTTAAACATGTTAGTACTAAAAAAATAAAAGTGTGCCTTGATAATTGACCATCCTGTGATCTTCCTCAAGTGTTGTTTTTTGGTTTTTCATTCTTGAAAAATTGTCAGTCGTATTACGTATTTTAAACTGAACTGCGTTATAAAATATATTTACGCGGGTTTTAACGGAAAGATTTTATGAAAGTACATTATCAAATTTGCAAATAGAGGACGGTCCTTTCTTAAACCTTAGAAGAAAAAAAAAGTTAACAGTTTCTAATTTTGAATATTTGTTTAAAGTTTGGTAATCTCCGAAACTGCTCATCCAATTCCAAAAATTGTAAAAGAAAAAATTTCACCAATATTTAAAAAGAACCCTCAGGAGATACATTGGCTATATATTATCACGTTAAAAAAATTTTCATGGAGACCAGTTTTGAAATGTAAGTCAACGAAAAAACAGTCGCGCGAATGCGTTTCTTATGAACATTGCCTTAACGACAAGAGATGCTATATACTGATAGGTGATATCAATATTTATATTTACATACAGTGTTACCTATTTTATACATTTAAAGACTATCCTAATTAAGAAATAAATTCCAGTGGCGCGTCGGAGCTGACATACTCAATGTTTTTTTTAATTATTTGTATTTCTTTTTTATATTTTTTTATGTATAATTGAATCTATTATTTCTAATTTTAATGATTTTTTGTGATTTGCTTTTTCGCATTTCTTATATTGTATTTTGTAGGAGTAATATATCATATCATTGCAGTCCCACTCTGGACAACCCAGTATATAGTTGGTTATCAGATAAGTACTCTGACTTCGAAACAAATCCAATAATTCCAAAAGTTTGACTTCAGGATTTATTTATTGTGGGTTAAAATTATGTTTTCCCTAGATATGGCAATGGTCGGAGTCGTTGAGATATGCAAAATATCAACAAACGAGCCCACGCCGACGCTTTCGACAATCGAAAACGTGGTCCATAACGATAACGGCGGCCCACAGCACGCGACTGCAAACAGATTGTGAAAATGGGGACCGGGAAAACGTAGACAGGCAGAAGGATAAGTGTCAATTTCTATGTAAAATACCATGAGAAATATTTTAGTTTACACCATAGAGATTAATTTTTCCGACATCTCACTTACACTCACAAAACGGGCGTCAAAATTTAGAATAATGATTTTGTTTTTTTCTTTTCATTTGTTTTCGAATATTATTGCACAAGCTTCAACTTACTATTCTGCACACTCCAAGAATAATGTACTGAAATGTAGGCGTTTTAGTCCAACTTTCCTATATTCACCCAGTTTTTCGGCTACAATGTTATGTAAAATCGAATAATATTTAAATTATATTAAAACGATCCAGCGTCTATCCACGGCTGAAAGAATTTCACTATCAAACTCACAAACTTTAATTTTTTATTATAGACAGCAATAAAAATTTCATCTTTTGTTTCATCATTGACAATTAAGCCACATCAACGGGGGTAAGCATAATAATATAAATCAAATAAAACGTAATTCACAATTAAATGAAACTACGTGATGTAGTATTATTTCAACTTTCTTTAAGTTTTTACCACGACCTAGGTTTTGTTGTATTACAACATCTTCCGGTGGGCTATTAGCAAAGATTGGCGATTATATTAGCGAATCTTTGCAAATATCCCACCGGAAGATGTTGTAATACAACAAAACCTAGGTCGTGGTAAAGAACTTAAAGAAAGTTGAAACAATACTACATCACGTAGTTTCATTTAATTGTGAATAATGAATGTATACAAAATTAACGCCAAATATATTCAAAATATAATTCACTAAATTTTTAAAAGATTCAGGACATACCTGAGACTTCATCGGTAAATACAAAACTAAATTTTAATCCAGCGATTGAGAACGCGCGTCGCACGTAACCACCAGCAATTAGTATCGCCTGACGCCCAGTGGCCGGCATCCAGGCAGCACCACCATAAAGGGCCAGTCTACGTTTTTTTTATTAATAGCACGATTTACCGAAATAAGTGAAATTACTTCGATAGCCTCTCGCCGTATTTTTGTGTAGTTTCAAATAATATTTCCAGAATATTATATATTGATAAGTATCAATAATATTGTTTAGTATTGGATTATGAAGTGACATATATAAATAATCCAAATAGAGACATTTCACAGGTAAATGCGATTCACCTGTGAAATGTCTCTATTTACCTTTTATTTCTTCTTTTCCGCCAAATTATCGTTTAACTAGACTTGATCAAATATGCATATCATAGTAAATATGTTCTATCTCACCTTTAACTGTTGTTTTTATATTTTGTCTTTATAATTGTGAGATATTTGATTCGTGAAAAATGACATTTTACGAATTGACATATAGGGATTGGCCTTTTTGATCGACAAGTCATATCGATATTTTCCGTAGTGAAAATAACGTAGATTGTAATAGAAATTATTGAATAGATGAAATTAAACCAAAAAATTATTAATATTATTTAAAATGTAAGCGCTTTATGATATATGTAACCGAAAAAGACGTGGATTCAAAGCACGCACAGATCAGAAAAATGTTTTCAGACTTAAAACAATTAAATGTATCTAAATGATTCAGTGCTAAAATAAGAGACCTTACATATTGTTGTTATATAAAAAAAATTAATAACAAGCTGGCAATCAGTGAAAAAGTGAAACTTCCATTCGATCCTTTATTAATGTTTTTCATATCATTATTCGAAATATCACTCAAAAATATGTTTTTCAGGTTTTTAATGAATTATGTACAACAAGAAAAATGGACAAGAATTCTTAATAGATACAACTAGACTCCTCATAAAAATTCTATGTTGTGTAGTAAACATTTTGACAGAAAATGTTTGTACAAAGAGCACATCCATGACGTTGAAAAAGGACTCGGTGCCTATAGAGTTTGGACCGGTATGTTTGTCAACATCCTAATTTATATTTTATTATTTATAATTAAGCCTCTTATAAACGTTTAGTGTTTTTACAAAGATTGGACGCGGCACACACTGCTTAGTAAGAATGCGGTTACTCTATACAGTGTCCGGATAACGTCACAACTCCACAGAAAATTCATGTCAGATATATATTTTTCGTTAAAATAGAAAAGATGTTTTCTTTTTATTTAGTTTCAAATATTTATATATTAATTACCATATATATATATATTAATTACCTGTTTTGTATTATATAATACTGAAGTATTTATAATAATATTAGTAGCTGTCTATCACAGTAACACAATTTCTGTATTCGCGTAAAATTAACGCCAGAAAGACCAACATCATCTTATATAAATATATATATATATATATATATATATAGGAGGAGAGAGAGAGAGAGAGAAAGATATATTTCATGTGAACCATCAACATCGCAGCTATCATTATTTCCAAGAAAAAAGAAGCTTGTTTTTTAATGTAATAAATTAAAAGAAATATTAATAATGAGCAGAACATCACCAATTTGATGGCTAATCCAAGAGAATCAAGAAAAAAAATCTGTTGCGACAGCCATTCAGTACTACCATGATTTTTCTGAAATTTATCAATATTTGATAATTCGAAAGCCCCTGTGCCGTCATTAATGACATATTTCATATTTTTAATCCCAGGAACTTTCTTTCTTATTGGTTTAAAAACTTTTGGCCTGAGCTAACACACAAGAAATATTCGACAAACTCGATCAAGTATACAAATATTTTAGAAATTTAACTTTTAATTTTGGTACCGTCATCATAAACTCTGCAAAACGTTTAGGTTGAATCGAGTTCTTAATAAACATAACAAGTCTAAAATATTTCTACGTAGACTACATTTAAAAAGGCCACTCGCAATTTCTACCTTTTTATAAACTAACACAATTTTTTTATTACCGTACCTTCCAAGGAAGATTTTCTCAAATAAGGTAATTTTATTTTAAGCACCTATGTTTTTTTGTAAATCTGATAAAATCTGTAAACGACACTTCAATCTTAGCAGTCAAATAACTTGACACCATTTTAATAAACATCACATATATAAAATCATATGCAGTAAACTATCTGAAACTTTTAATGGGATTTTAATTATTGCGGTATTGTATGGCTAAATAAAAATGAATTTAATTTGAATATATATATATTTATATATATATATATATATATATATATATATATATGTATATATATATATATATATATATATATATATATATATATATATGTATATAATAAAAGAAAATGTGCAATGAAATATTTGAAATTTTGGTTGAATTTTAATGATTGCAATATTGCATGTAGCAATCGGAAATGAATTATTATATCATACTGAGATTTTGAATTTGGTAACGTTTCAGATTTAAAATATTTTTATTGTTTGCTTAATTCTCTAACGAGAATTTACCACGTTTTTAAATGAACTTTTCATAGAATTATATGATTAGTTTTTAACAAATGCGTTGATTTATGTAAAACTATTAACCAGTAATATTTTTATATAAATCAGTTTATTCTGTATTATCATATTTAGTTTAATGAACTAAGAAAATTAAAAAAATCTACGTGTTTGTGGCTTTGAAATCGCATTGTGAAGTTTTTAAAGAATCATTAAGGCAGAAAATTTATTGAAGAAGCAAATTTCACCTTGATAAAGATAAGCGTCATAGGTCTTATCCTTTATTTTACGTATTATCATTTAAAGTTTGCACCGAAATCTAAATTATTCATTAAAACTTTTTTGGATGGAGCATTTTTTTAAGTTAATTTTCACAACTTATAGTATTTGAAGTATTTTTTTAACAGGAAAATTTTTTAACATTTTTTATTAATAATTCTACAATTTTCTGGGAATTTATATATATTTGGAATACATGTGATACACAAGTTCCTAAAATTGTACTCGAATAGTAATTTTTCAGTAACGCCAAGGGGTGCCCCCAAAAGGATCGTAGGAACCATACTTGTATCAATCTAAACAACATGGCAAATACTATTTATGGGAGAAATATAACTAACAATAAATCGAACAATAAGAGGCAGATGAAATATATCCGAGATTTAGAAAGGGAAGAAAATATATGAACTAGACCTTTTACTTAGTTTCATTATAAATATGTACTTAGTAAGAGATAAAACTATACTGTTTAGCTAGGCAATGCCAACGATATGATGATGCTGGAAAAGTTGCGGTAGTCAGTGTAAATGTACAACTACCGTGGATATTATACTATATACCTAAGAATAGTAATTCCTACATCAATGTAAACTAGAAACAGCCTAACATTACACTTTCTAAATGATTGATAACTTCATCACTATCTTTGACAAAAAGTGAGAAATAATTGGATGCATTCCGTTATGCATCGAAGGCGATCCTGTTATGCAAGTTTATGATACTTAAAAAAGCTTGTAAGTAATAAGAAAAAGCTTGTAAATTAGAAAAAGTAAGTACATAAATTAGCAAATTTTAGAGCCTTTTTAAATAAGGAATTGAAAGATGAATGGATGAATGACTATGTTGCAAGATAACAGTAGTACACGAATTAACAGAGAATTATTAACTGCGCAATAAATGTAAGAAACAATTGATATCGCAGGAGACACGATTTAGTCTTGCATGACAGAGTGATTAAAATGTTAGCAGTAGCAATAAATACATATGTACTTAAACATTTAAGTACACATTATATTTCTTTTAGATGGTTACAAATTCACAAAAGCAGAGATTGCAAAGATTTATCTTTGCTAATAGCCCACTTGAAGATCTTTTAATACAACGAAACCTAGGTTGTGGTAAAGAACTTAAAGAAAGTAGACATAATACTACATCACGTAGTTTCATTTAATTGTGAATAAAATTAAATGAAACTACACCAAAACGCCAAATATATTCAATAACTCAAGGTTACAAATATTAATTTTCACAACGTAGGCATATTGGCTATTATGTATTTCAAAAGCATAATAACATGGTGCGTATTTCAAAAATTTCAAGATCTAGGATATTATTCTCACAACCTTGGAGTATGTTTCCAATAATATTTTTTTCGTAACTTTAAGTTGAGCAGTTTAGAAATAAATACAAATATTTTTTTGCATAATTTTGGTATAGTTGCCAAAACATACTACCTACAGTTACAATAAAAATGAATATGCAGGATAGACCAGCAGCTTTCTAATGGTAATATTTTATAGAATACAAAATGAACATAATATATCACTAAATAATTAAATACTGTTGTTATATACATTGTGTTCAATTTGAGTTTAGTAGTGTTTCCTACCGGTCATTATGACAATCAACATTTTAAAACTTAGTTTAAAATTTTACTTCCTCTTCAGGTATATATATATATATATATATATATATATATATATATATATATATATATATCAGCTTAACCCTTTCCCTTAATTGTTTATTATCATGATTTGAATCTCAAATTTGAAATATAACTTATATATTCATATCGTATTTCAATGAATGCAGGCATTTAAATATAACGCATAAAAATATAATAAAACTTAAAACAAAGTAATATAACTTGTTCCGTCGAAATAAAAGTTGAAACTGGTTACATAAATTTAACCGTCGCTATTATCCGATTGTAATGTGGAAATCTGCAGCGGATTATAAACGTCCAATCGCAATTGGATAGGGCGCAGCAGGTGCTGACGGCTACTCTCAGACAAAATCCGCTCGTTTTGAACAAACTGAAGCCGTTATTTTCAGTCTGTTATCGAATTTCTTGGTGAAATGCGTTACTATTGGAATTATTCCTCACGGAGACGGATATAGCAGATTTCCTTAGATACTGTAATACAAGTAGTCAATATATTTGAACAACTATCGACAAAAAATAAATGTTTGGATATAATTTTAACAGAACGTAAAGCAGATTATTGAAAACATCTTTAAATATATTTCGCCAAGTTAAAATATTTTCTTTCATAATCGTACTTTGAAAAGAATTTGACAAATATTTTGATGTTTTGGGTTTAAATTATAAGAAAAAATGTAATACAAAAGATAACAATAGAATTATAACATAGTTACACGTAATTTTTCATGAAGTCTAATATTATTTATGGTATTTGTTGCAACGTATACATGTTGTTATAGGAATATACTTATAGACTATTTCAAACGCCATCCTGTGAAAACAAGACTTTATATTAAAAATTTAATTAAAACCGTTTTAGTTAGGGGAGTTGTGAAATATAATGAGCTGAACATTAGTAAAATACCCTTTAAAAACTATATGTTTGTTGAATGATAGTCTAACCGAAAATTTTTACATCCCTTAAGGAAGCCTTATTTAAAAAAAAAGCGAAATTACCATCGAGATAAATTTCCTTATTTTTGAATATTTTGGTGAAACCCATTTTTGTAAATATCAGTTTTGCAGATCACGTGGAGGTATATGTATTTTTGAATATGTACACGTACGTAAGTGCTTATATATACACATATACATACATACATATGTATATATATATATATATATATATATATATATATATATATGTGTGTGTGTGTGTGTGTGTGTGTGCGCGTGTGGGTGTATGTGTGTATGTGTGTGTGTGTGTGTGTGTGTTTTGGTAGATTAGTAGAGAAAGCAATCAATTGAATTATATAGAACTCAATCGTTGCTGTTTTCCGTGTCGAGTCTAATCGTTGCGTGGAAGTTGGCATGACGTTGCAAACTGAAAATTGTCGTCATGTAGATTTCGTGATAAAGTAATGGCAGATATATATGATTTTAAAATTTAACTTAATTAACTAGTAAAAACTTTTTTAAGTTCAAAACGTAAAATTTTAAAAATGGCTTAAAACTTCACTTGTCGTAAAAAAAAGGTGCTGTAAAAATTAAATAAATTGATAAATTTTAAACAAAAGTCGTTATTGATAGTACGGCAGGTAGCAAGTAACTAATGAAGCCATCTGTAGAATAATAAGTTTATTAAACTATATTTTTATATCGTTTATTGAAATTATTAGTTTACTTGTTTGATTTTCGATTCAAATAGACAAAGCATTTATCTTGTCCATAATGTGTCAATTGGATTCAGCGACTTTATTCAGCAAAACAAATAAGTTTATTCAAATTGGACACATTCGTTATTTATAAAAATAATTTCCATTCCATTCCGCAGCGGTTCCTCTCGCTCGCAACTGCCGCCCCTGTTTTCGTTTCCAAGTTTTATTAACTTGAAACATATTCCAGTGACTGGCTTTTCCATTAGATGAGTGCAGAGCTTTAATTTGTACTCGATATAGTCGGCTCTTTATTCGTAAATATGCTTAATTTTTACATGTACACTGTGTAAAACTGTCTGTTGCAGTAAACTTTTTATTTAAGAACGCGTAATAATAAGACTTCTTTTCAGTTAATGGTATCTTTTATTATCTACGCGGAATAGATAAACAAAAAATTTAAATTAATTCATTCATGGATAATGCCTTAGAAGATTCTATATAGCCGAAAATATTACATATATATTCATAGTAACATACAGGGAACTCACGAAACTCATTGCGTGAAGAAGAAATTAGTTAGAAGGAAAAATAAAAGAGTCTAAAATTTCAAACCATACCAAGGAAAGTTTGATAGCTAGTATTGTAAGAAGTCATAAAAATAGAACGTATTGAATTTATATATATTCATGTTAAATTTATAATAAATTTAAATTTACAGTTTTTTGCGACGACGTTACTAATAAATAGCAGGGAAACAAAGCTAACGGCTGTAGATTTTATAGCTATAATCCTAAATCCCATATTAGCGGAAACACTATTTTCACCCAATTCTCACTGTAGAAAACTCGTATTGAGATCAGTATTTGAATTGAAGCCACTGACATTCATAAATTCTATTGTTTCATATTAATAAGTCTTTTGGCTGTTCAATAATTGAAAATATAATAACTTTACTATAACAATAATTGAAAATATAATAAACGGTTTAAATTTCCTCTTCAAAATCACGTGTAAGAATAATAGATATATTCTTTGTCACTCCTGTATAATATTTTGATCTATATTATTTTACAAGTGGCATTATATGTTTTCATTACAAATATGTGGTAGCAAATATTATTATATGTATTTACTAGCCTATTTACAGTATTCATCGTTTTCTGTGTTAGTAAGGATTGACAGTCAATTTTAATACTACGTCAGAAAGTATAAGTAATGTAGTGATAGAGTTTTATTCATAATATTTACAAAACGTAAAGGTTTGTCTTCGAAACTTGGCCGATATATTCAAGTTTAAGATTTCACCAAAACTACTGCAAAAGTATTTAGTATTGATAAACAAATAAATTGGTACCCTTTCATTTTTTAGAATTCAACATTTGTGTCGACTCCATATTTAGATTTGAATAAAAATATAATCATCTAAGAGATAATCATAGTTTTTTGCGTATTCATGGAATTACCATGCGTATTCATGGCTTCGTCATTATGCCCTGATTTTCCTAAAAATCTAACTTATGCCACCCTCAGACGTGTCAAAATTATAGAGACTTTATTACTTAATTATCATTAGACTTATGTCATTCAAACTTGATCACGGCACCTGTGCTATACCTTATTGAAAAACTTTATGGTATGTCTTCAATTTCCAAGGTCAAATTCTCACCAATTATTTATGATACTACACCAAGGTCATACACATAAAAAGGAATCATCCATATTATTTAAATATTGCCGGCGATATGCATTGACGTGAATAAAACAGACCATACAACTGCAGCATCACGCTGCGAAACTGGAATCCGAAGTCCAATGACAGAGTCTTTGCTTGACACACAAATTAATAATTAAAAAACAGCAAGTTGTAAAGTCTCATAATTTAAGCAGGTTGCACAAGCACGTTTCATGAGTGCATCGCATGAAAACTGAGGAGTAGGGGCCCGAAATTTAGTGACAGAGTACATATCATGGGTTAAATTTAAGCAGACAATACATACACAGAGTCAAGGGTGTGGAGTTGGCATCTGGAGTTTATGGGTAGGGAATTTGCTTGAGGCCCAAAATTCTAATTTAGAAACATCCAATTCTGAAATTGTTTAGGCAAGCAGTATCCGTGAAGGAGCAGGACTGAGGAGTTAAAATAAAGAATTTATTGACAGAGTCTCTGTTTGGGGATAACATTATTTAAAAAACAGCAGATCGACGAGTCTCAAGATTTATGTAGGTAGTGCCCCTACAGCGTCAAGACTGTAAAATCGGAACTCGGAATTCAGTGGCAGAGTCAGATTAAGACCCACGATACTAACTTAAAAACAGAAGATAGCCATGTCCCATAATTTAAGCAGCCAGTAATACCACATTAGGACTGAGAAGCTGGAACCCGGAGTTTAATAGCAAAGTCTCAGCTTGAGACATAAAGTAATAATTTAAAAATATCGTGTCCTCAAGCCTCACGGTTTAGGCAGGTAACACTATTGCAGCATCAGAAACGAGAAATTAAAATCAAAAGTTTAAAATAGAGAGTTTCATCAATCAAGAGTTTAATCAAGAGTGTAAATTAAAATCAAGTTATCCACAATTTGAAAAACAGGAGTTTCTCGAGTCTCACTGGTAAGACTAGCAAGGTATCATGCAACATAAGGGTTGAGGAGTTGGAACCTGGCGTTCAATGACAGGATCCCTGCTTGGAATCCACGATACTAATTTCAAAACCGCAGATTTTCATCTATCACGAGGCAGTCAGTACACCCGCAGCATAATGATTTACGGATATTGTATATACTTATATACATACCAACATATTTACCATATTATTTTTGTGGTACGATAAGACAACTCAAGCGAATCCAGTCTCGATAAGTTTACTCCTCATCACTGAAGAGTTCTTGTCACCACCTTCCGGCTCCATCCAAACACCTTAATTTCACAAAAGAGCAAATTCATATGACCCTTAGTCGTGCCTTATTAGATTATCATTAGGACTTTTTCCTTCCAGAAGGTTGGAAATCAATTAATCATCCTTCCATAAAAGCCTGCTGTGACGAAAATGTTCAGATATCATGCTAAGCAGTACTTCTTGTGTGATATTTCTTATCCCAGTTTCAACTGAATACTGTATTAAAAACCACCCAGGTAATTTCAGCCATTTGCTCCGCAATATATTTTTATAAATATTGTTTCTACTGTGCTATGTATTTATATTCATTCTGCTTAGATAATTTTTTCATTAGCGATGAAAATTATTTCCCCTTAATACAGACATTTTCATAAACAATAAAACTTAAAAATAGTACTCATTAATATATAACACACTTGTCTTAACAGTATAAAATACACAATAATGCAATAATCTCAATTAAATACAAAATAATTAAATGATTACACGAAGCGCTAAAAATGCAGCAGGCAGTATTTGAAATTAAAACGTTGTGAGTGTACTACCTGGAATACTTTGCATTTACCGACGCGAACCGTCACTTCGTATCCATAATGGCGCTCAGTTGAAAATCGAACCGCTGCGTAATTCGGACCATAGATTTATTAACCTGAGATCATATTGTCGGACGCGACTTACAGTAACAACCGATGGACCCGACTTACGTCCACACGGTCAAGACTGTCAGTCGGACTTACTGACAGTTAAGAACGTATTTCTTTATCATTAACTGCCAGTTGATTCAGAACAAGAGTCAAATTTACCGACCGTACCATATTGAATGGTCCAATTCCTGAAGTATCGATACAAAATACGTTTATAACTGTCATTAAATCTGACTGACAATCTTAACCATGTGTGATGCTTACAGGGATTAACAGTCTACACACAGCCTTCCCCTCCCCTCCCCCATTTAAATGTCTATAGTACGGCATGTATAGTTAATACCGTTAATATCTGTATCTTAATACACATTTAAGGATTATATGCAGAAGGAATGCAGAAAGTTAAAATTTATCTATGATATATTAATACGTGAAAAGAAAATTTTATCTCTTTTCAAGCATATTGCACGGAGGTGTGTGACATTTGACATAGTTTTATAATATTTTTTCCAACTGTCACATCAAATTTTAAATTTCATTGGTTTTGCCGGGAATTAAGGCAACCAACAAACAGTAATGACATAGTTGTACATGCTCTCAGCTGACGTAACAGAACAACATTTAAAAAAACATTACATGCTATATATATAGAGGTATGCGCTTTGATAAAAGAATCTCAATGACATTCAAACATTTAATGAATTACGGTCGAATTTCAAGTACTGGGCCACTTCTTTGAATAATTTCTTAAAAACAATTTTATACTTTAATACTTATACGAATTTAAAAAAATATAGAATGAAAGTACTATTATTTAATGAATATGCTATTATATTTGCTAAATAGATACAAATGAACATGCTAAGTAAATTTCATATGCTTGTATGATATGGGATATAAATATATGCTTTGTATCAAACAAAATCCCAAAACTGCTTTAATCCATCATGTACCGTAAGTAAAATAAACAAAATTTGGTACTCTGAAGACGAAAATAAATCATAATCAATTCAAAAGGTCGTCTACTAATTATCTTGTATCTTGTTCTGAAAATTCACAACCTCTCGTCATTCTTAAACGTAACATTGTATCCGACGAAAAGCAGTAACTCCCAAAACTTTGGACTACAAGCGCATCCTTGATAAATATTTTCAAAAGTCGTCGGAAATACTACTGCTTTTCTAATATATCGCCGTTATGCCGTTCATATTTATTGCAATCTCAACTCATGACATTATGCAAAATACTAATTCTTAATTTTAAATATTAGCAACACAACATATGTTCCGTGGATTTTAGGGTTCCCCAGATTTATGAGGATACATCCCTTTGTATTTTATCATATCCTTCTGTCTCTCTATCCGCCTATAGGTAAGAGTCTTTTTCAAGCAGAATATTGGTGCTATAAAGCTGATATTGGGCACGATTTTACATATGTATTTCTAACGCCTACAAAATTATGAACTTATATATTTTAATAAAATTTATTTCTGTACCTCCTCTACATGTAAGTGTTCAATAATATTGTAAGTATGCCATATACACTTTTTCCGATACCGCGGTATTTTATGAATAAATAAACTTTAAAGTAGTAATTTTTGTTAGAATTACATGTCTCCATTTCCTATGAGCTAAACCGCTATTTTTTAATATTTGAAATTAAAAGAGTAGAGTTCTCACAGACAATTACTCAAAGCTTTACTACTATATGAGTAATAATCGACTAACTTATAACATGTAGATTGGTATGTAATATGCTAATACTCTATACAAGTAAGTTAAATCAAGCGCAAAAATAACTTTGTATTTTAAAGTGAATATTTAACATGATCGTTAAAGTTACACTAGGCAATATTTTATAAATTTACATGGTAACAAATGATATTGTTTAAATATACATAATGTTTTTACGCCTGTGAAAGATACAGTAGGCAATATTTTTTACGATACGACGAATGTTTATACGAATAGGCTAATAGAAATACTGTGTATACTTAAATGTTCATACATGACCTAGCTCCTTGTAATCGTACTTGTATAAGTTTTTAAACCGTAAAAATGTCATAACTTATAGTATAATAGCAATAGGGAAATACTGCACGAAATCCACAATATATTAAGATAACATTTGTAACAAATGATTGCGATTATTCCTAAAGTTGCTTTAAGACATAATATATAAAATTATCCTCAATTAATTTTACAAAAGGAAAGGTAAGAATCACATAAAAACAAGGTAAATTTATAACGTCATATTAAATTTGAATTTTCATTTCAGCTTTTCCTACTTCAGATAAATGGAATTACTTTCATTAGACTTTGCTTAAAGTTATGATACTCCGTAATCTGGTGGCAGTCGACGTAAATTTTCTCATTTCTTTAATAAAATATATTTTTAAATCTTTCGATGATGAATCGACTATAGGTTTTTTTTCCATTCATATATATTTCAAGTCATAAACCATGACCATATTTGTGTCCATAAAGGTTATTGTGAAATACATAACATTAAAAGGTAATTCAACCGGCAGTTACCTCAGTTATTTACAGCGTAATATTATTTTCTATCATGTAAATATTATAGAATATAATATTATCATAATTGAAATGTTTATCATAATATAAACATTATCTACATCGTGGTCACCGTAGAATGTTGGGTTGATAAAGTAAGTTAGTTGATCACAACGCAAACGGCTTTTGGCGGCGCGGTGCTTAGCGGAGACCCGAATTCGACTTCCGGCCGCCCGTCAAGTGGGGTTGGACTGATGTTTTGGTTGGCTGTCAGAGATTGTTCTCTTAGCAACAAGTCCGTCATATGTACCAATTAGATACATTAAATTGCATAATTATTAACTGACGAAACACGAAAGAAAATTGTATTAAAATATATTAGTAACTTGAAATATAAACATAATTAAATGTTTATGTACACCCACACACACACGCGTGTGTGTTTGTGTATGTAGTCTCCAACTGTCAACCGGAAGTACAGTACGTTTATTAACTACAGGATAGCAAAACATGATTATAAAATGTAATGAGTAATTTTTGAGAATAAATAAAAAAGAAAAAAATTTGACATGTCGAGAGGGGTTTTGGTTCAGGATTGAGGGGTAGGAAAAGAATGGAGAAGGACAAAGAGAGATATGAAAAGAAATGGAATGTCAAAAGCGTAGTTAGGGGAGGTATGTTTTTTTTTCAGACGACTTTTGATTGCTTGAATGTATAGTGAATATCTGGTGTCGGAATCGAATTTGTTCCACAAATTGGCAGCAGGCATCATGCAAGTTTATGTAATATGAAGCTAATGCAATGGTTAGGGTGCAAAAACATTTAATTTTTTCGTGCTTCCTTTTTGAAATTAAATTATTATTTAATCACAATTAATTGAAACTACGTGATGTAGTATTATTTCTAATTTCTTTAAGTTCCTTTAAATTTCTTTAAGTAATAACAAACCAGACACAACACACCCCCATGCTGATAATGGCCCCTATATATTACAAATAAATATAAAACGTAATAAACTTAATATCCTAGAAACATTAGAAATAAACAGACATAAAAAAGACACCAACGTTAATATATTAATTGAGCAACTAAATATAATATCATCACCCATACTTAATATTTTCTAAACATAATACAATTAGACAATATTGATACTACAGTACTCTTCAAATTGTTTCAGCCTACATACACATATAAATACAAGTATGTAAAAATTAAAATAAATAAATCAATATTTAATTAAATAAAGAAATAAATATATGAATAAATAAAACCGGAGATATGTGGAATTAGTGGTATAACCTTGTTCTAACTTTCAGATACCCTTGCTTTTGTTTAAATATATTACCGAGAATAACTTCCAGTTAATTTTATTACATACACCGGAACACTTGCATTGTACAACGTCATAGAATAAACAACAACTAAACTTATTTTCCTCAATAAAATAATGGTATATTGTATAACTCTCGGAAATATAATAAAACCTACACCGCTCCCCTACAATAAACTCACTAACACAAGCAGTGGGAAACCCCACACACCCGGTTTCCGCTATTGTGTTTAAAACATATAAATGCTGTTGGATGTTCCTAAGAGTTATTCTTTGCTAATATCCCACCTGACGATGTTGTAATACAACGAAACCTAGGTCGTAGTAAAGAACTTTAAGAAAGTAGAAATAATAATACATCACGTAGTTTCAATTAATTGTGAGTTATGAATTTCTACAAAATTAACACCAAATGTATTAAATTATTATTCAATATTTTAAATTCAAATAAAACAAGCAAAAAAATTAAGCGTTTTGTATTTCAATTTATTTTCGATTACGCACCCGAAGACCGGAAACTATATTATTCTAATTCTTACATATGTCCATCACATGGTTATATAGCTGTATCTTTGATAACAAAAAGTAAAACTTAAAATACTTTCTAAATTTGTGACCCAAACATATGTGAAAAATATTTTCTAAAGAGTTTTGGTGGAGCTAGATTTGCGATTGTAAAAAAGGCATGTTCAAAATGCCTTACGTTGGAAGGAACATTTCTTTACTGTAAAAGAAATGTCGACTAATTTACTTTGAGTTTATATCATTGATATTACCACATGGAAAATGTGTTAATCCCTCACAATATTCTTCCTTTCCTTATGCACTTTATATTACATATTTTACACATTTATAAATAAACACAGAAACTACACGCACAAAAGTTTGCTCTCTGAATTCGGCATAAGGAACGTGAGCTATAAGCTTTTGACGTCATTTGACAGGTTGACCTACTAACAATAGACTGTAACGCAGCGCGTCGTCCCTTTTCTTATCGTATCATTTCCCCCACGAGTTTCCTAGGCGCTGTCTATAACAATTGATACTTCTCCGTAAGATAAAAATGTCTCCTCTGAAAAAAATGTGGAAATGGCTATATAGTAGCGAAAATGGTAAAAATTTTCTGATTGTATTTTCTAAGCACGACTTCCTTTTAAATCATTAATATTAATACATCAAGTAAATAATCCGATAGTAATAATGAATCACAGAGGCCCATGTATTAAAATTAACTCAAGCGAAAATCACACGAAAATACGAATTCTAATTGTCAAACGATAACAACTTCTCTAATACAGTAATGTCTAACATATTCTACGTATTTGTCATAAAGTGAAAATATCGATGTAACTCTAGAACATCTTTTGTTTTTGCTTATTATGGCACAAATATTCACATTTTACTGCAAATTAGTAAAAAAAATATTAAACTTATTTGTAATAATTAATAATTTATCTGCATTTTTCACGAAAAGTAACTTTAAAATTATGAAAACTCTTTAGAAAGTTATAAACATCTTAATTTAATTGGGAAAAATTGCAAAATATGAAGGACAGGAAGGCGGAGATAATGGAAATATGGGGAGAATGGGGAGATGGCGAGGTTGGGGAAGATCGGGAAGTGTTGAGACAGAGAGTAAGGGGAGATGCAGAGGACCTAAGTGTAGAAGACAGATGTGCGGTATCTTACGTGTAATAAAGAAGAGAAAAATGGGAAAGGGACTTGGCTTTCATTTTATACACTATTTATCGAAAGGATTTTATCCAACAAAATTTTCAAAGAAGTACATTTTACGATTTTACTATCGCAAAATATATATGTTAATAAAGGCAATTACTACGCGGAATATCAAATTGAAAAATCGCTGTAGCAAACAAAGAGATAGTTATTTCAATAATTTTATGTGTTAGTTTTTTTTCTTTTTGGAGCACTTACTCTAATTAGTAATGTCGAAAATGTAAGTAATTGTGTATAGTGGCCTGGGCCGGCCGGTTCTTTATTATTTAATTTTCGGGTACGCATGTTGTTCTCAGAAGTACTTCATGTTATTTGATTGTCAGCCTATGTGTCTAAATAATTTCAATTACAGATGAAAATACTGTACTCTTAACTTGAAATTACCAACCTAAAAGAAAAAAACATATTATTCGTTTAAAGAAAGGTTCTAATCAATTATTCAATTAAAACCTAGATCAAGTGTGTTTTAGATCATAATAAAGTAACGTTGCATAGCTATTCATTTCATGAAATTGATATAAGTTAATAAAATAATTTTTTTTTTCAAATTCTTTTCAAAGTCTACTGAATCGATTTTTTTCAGATTTCTCCAATCCATGGTTGAAAAATTAGAACTATTACATGCAGGAATAAAACTCAACGGGGTCTTGATTTGTATCCCACTTTGAATAAATATATGTATATATAAAATATTAATCGATCTAAACTACTCTAAGCAACCCTTTTACTCAACTGCTCATAGAAGAACTTTTTTAAGAGATTTTAATTTTACAATTGAAATATTTAACAATGTTTCTTGGCTTTCTTTTCGCGTAACTTCTCAATAGATAATTTATTATTATTAAGGATCAATTAACAATTTAATGAAAATTACAACTAAAAGCTCAATTATCTCTCTAAAATAACTGCAAATGATTCTTTTAACTAGTTAATGATGGTTATAACCAGTTAATGGGAATTACTTTTCATAATAAATCAATAAACTGAGTATTAAATATTTAGAAGAGTTTTGTTTCTTATTTAACAAACGAATTATAGTACTAAATACTAATTAAAATCAACACACAAATATATTTAAAGTTTCAAGTAAGGACAATGCATTAAGTTTAATTATGGTACCGAATACTTTATTGTGTGAAAACTTAGTTTAATTTTAAAGTATTTTGAATGAACCAAAATGCCAAATTATTCCATATTTTTCATTTGTGTAATGAGGAAAAAGAGAAGTTCTTCATTCTCTTGTAAACAATAAGTAATATTTTGATATAGTCTATTAGGATTAGAAATTAATAGGAGGAAGGATTGCTTAAAAAAACTGCGAAGAACGAGCTCATGTCAGGGTACAGAGTGATTTTGTTAAAGAATCTATATACCAATATTAATGTTTTGCCAAACGTAAAAATGTTGCCTACTCTATCTTTCGCAGGCTTAAGAATATGGTCCATGTTTTAAAAATTATGACATAAAATCATTAAAAAAGTTGGCATACAATTTTTGAAATACTGTTGGAAAATATAGGGTCGGGGACATACTTTTTTTGTATATTTTTCAGTATATTTCTGAATATATAATAAATAAAGTTATGAAAAAATATTTTTCAGATCCTTGTAACTAACACTTTTAGACGATATCCCTCAATAAAAAATTAATCTTAAAATTCAGTATTTTTAGATTTTAGAATTTGGGATACAATTGTTCACGCAATAAAATTTCCTTCTGAATCTTTTTGAATATTGTCTATTAAAATATATCCTTTATTATTGCATTAAATTCTAGGTTTCCACTCAAAGTTGTTTCTGGAAAAAATAGCTGTGGCAGACGGACAAACATACATGTGAGTGTTCTTATATGGATTAAGTTTTTCCCTTTGAGGTACGCTTGCTACAAACGAATAGAAAAATAAAGTTAAGGTTAATTATAAAACGCAGGATAATAAAGTGGCTTTGCAGAAAAAATTACACTTCATCACTCTTTGATTTACTTTAACTTTGTTTTTATTTAAAATACCATGTGCTAAGAATTTTGTTACGTATTCAGATCCACCATAACTTTAAAAACAGAAAATTAATTGCATAAGTCTGATTTGCACTTCGCCCTTTTATTCTTTATTTCTCAAATTTATGGCACCGCATCAAGATATATCCATTAATTATTTAAAAATCAATAAATATGACAGGGAAATCCTCATCTAATACGCGCACGACCGAATGTACGCGAGTAGGCATGCGTGAAAGCATGCACGCATGCATTCACGCATGCCTAGGCGAGTACATGCGCGCGTGCATGTATAGGCGGATTTAGATGTGGATTTCCCCGATTAAATAATTTAAGTAAATATACACATATATTATATATATATATATATATATATATATATATATATATATCTATATTTACTTAAATTATACATAAATTATAAATTATATATATATATATATATATATATATATATATATATATATATATATCCCACCTGAAGATGTTGTAATACAACGAAACCTAGGTCGTGGTAAAGAAATTAAAGAAAGTAGAAATAATACTAAATCACGTAGTTTCATTTAATTGTGAATAATGGATGTCTACAAAATTAACGCCAAATATATTAAATATTTAATATATATACTTAAAACAAACTGGCCCAGTTTGAACTGAACTTACGTATATAGTTTGTTTAATCGTTTTTGTGGACTTTTCATGCAACACAAAATCTAGTTTAAATAATGAGTTTTTCTTTTCATGATAAATATAACAAGTAATCCACTTTTGTGTTATTTATGATAGTTTACTTACCCAAACTATTTAAATTCACCTTACTTCTTATAAATCCTTTAATCCAATTCCTACTCGCTATTATTTCCATGGAATTTATTTTTTTCTTCGTGGTCGATACCAATTCAATTTAGATTAAAAGAACCTAGATTTATACTGAAAGATCAATGCAATATTTTTATGTGCACCCATCTGTAATGTGAACAATTCAAATCTGGAATAGACCGTAGTACACGTATTTAGTTCAGTAGCTTTATTCAAAACTTAAACTGTTTTTCGAACCAAAATAAAAATAGTCAAAATCCCACTGAGACCAGACAGAGTTTTTCTTTGTATTACAAAATTACTCATTTTCATTTTACTTACACAAATTCCAAAACTTTATTTTCACGACGAATAGGCTATTCAATATTCATCAAGCTTATTAGCGTGAAGTAACTTTAATACATACACCAAAAATAACATATATCAAGACAACAAAATGTAACAAAAATAACATGCTCGTATAACAAGTACGAAAATTTAAATTTTATTAAAGTAAGGGTCAATGTAAATATTTTGTTGCGAGAATATTTGCTTTTAAATATAATGTTTTAGTGCAAATATTTAATGGATATTAATTAGCTTATAGGCAGGGTATTATTATAACGACCCTAACTTAGGAAATAATAGTTAATTGTATTTGCAACCATAGCATTTGTACATGGATATTTTCGGTATGTTCTTTGACATTTCCTCTAAGTCTTAAGCCATTAAGTTAATCAATATTTAATTTCAAATGTCATTAAGCGAATCAATATTTCATTTAAAAACAAAACTTAAACTCTTCAAACAGAAAAATATATGTAAATGTATATATATACATACATATATATATATATATATATATATATATATATATATATATATATATATATATGTATATCTCTATATATATATATATATTTTTTTTTTTATGGAATGAAAAGTATTGTAAACAATGTCTTTTAATTCCACTCGTAAAATCTGCAGCCACTTGATTTATTATAATCGAATAAATTTCTATGGTCGATCTGAATGCAACGATCATATTTATGTTAAAGCAAAATTCATTGAAAATGTGAATTTCTGGTTTCGTTGCTCAATATAGTTCTTTAAGTCAACCAAATTAATTTTCTTTCAAATATGTGAGATAAAATTTACCGAGATTTTAAATTGAAGTATGGTACTTTTAAAATGTTTTAAGCCCATCTACAAAATTCATTTAAAATGTATTGTCCGCCACGACAGAATTGTTGTTCAAAATACAGGAGCTTCTATTCCTTTTAAAACACTCAATTGTATAAAAAATGAGAAGAATTGTTAAACTCACGATCTGAAGTTGAAATCTGAAAATAATACTTATAACATATTTTAGAAAAGAAAACGAAATAAGATGACGCGTGTCTCACTTAAAAATTTACCGTTCAGCATGTAAATAAAAACATTTATAAAAAAATATGTAATCTATTAAAGCATTAATTTAACATATGAAATAGAAAATTCATTTAAATAAATTTTTGTGATATAAAAATAATAAACGTATTTGAAGTATAACAACAAAAGAGTAATGAACCTTTCTTATATACTAAAAAAAATATATAGGAGCCCTTTAAAACAGTAATCTACACAGTTTACCTACACCTACCTTACACAGTGTACCTAAGAAACAATTTAGATAATATAATCGATTTTATAACCAAACAATAAATATAAGATATGAACAATTATTATGGTGTTACTATTTCAATAGGCTATTTGATAACATCAAAAATATACCACAATTCGGGGTCATCCTATTAGATTATAACGTAAATAATATCGCTTTTAATTTTCGAAAGAATAAATTCATATGTATTATGTAAAAAACCGTAGACATCTTTTTTTTTAAATTCAATCAACGTCGCAAACGCCCTGTTTTGAAATGTTTGATTCATGGTCTTTTTCTTTTTTTTTTAATTTATAACTGTCACCTTTTGCATTTAGTATAATTTTTTAATAATATGAATTCATTACGTATGTGTGCAAAAAGAAATACATTACAAATTATATATTTAATTAAAATAATTTCCGGTCATAACTAATGTAAAATAAAAAAAAAAATTAATTCCCATGCAGTGCATATGCTAATTTGTATATAAGTAGCTATAACATTATTCTAAACCTAAATCATTGACATAAACTTTTCCTGAATGTTGAATAAACAATATCTCTGACGTTAGCAGCGTGAAACAAGGTTGTTTAGCAAAAATATTTTTAATTCAATTTTAATTTCACAATATAAAATCATGTAATACTATAAGGGTAATAATAAGAAAAATCCTTTTATATTCTGCAAACGTTTTGAAAACGAGAATGAAAACTATATTATTTTTGTAGGTCATCCATATGGGAGTTATAATCGTATTATAACTGAAAGCTTTATTATTATGGTTTCAAGTTTACAGTTATACAAATTTCTTTTATTTCCCGAGTCATGAAATCAATTTTTGCCGTCATGATACTAATAATTTGTTTTTTACATACTATCTTCAAAACTCACATAAATATGAAAATTATTACCACAAATATCACATATATGTCTCATATACATATAAATAATAGTATTGACTTTATGTCATAAAACACTCGTACGGGAAGTACGAATACCTAAAATTCATATGTCAATTTATCGTTCGATTTCAATCGCGTATCTCCATTTTCTTTGACTGCAATAGAGTAGACAGGTATCTACATATTATCATAATATGTATGTACATATGTATACTATAACAAGTTATCAGGTTTTCCTTCCATGAAATATATAATGTCGATTTTGCGCACGCTTTTCATTTATATTTTACGTACATTTTTATTTTCGGGAAATCTACAAGTCTACTCGAATACTGCTAAATTAAATTCGACGGTGCTTTATATAAAAACAGTCGTTTTTGTATTTTTTTTATTTTACATCTCTCTTCATATTATAGAGGTTCTGACAATTATAAATTAAAAGTTTCATAATACAATTTTGTGATAATTATATTTGCATAATGCTTATGAAAATACAATAAGTAATTAATCCAATATTCTAAAAATACCTTGAGAATTTTTTTTTTCTTCACAACATTTTCAATTTGCTGCGATATAATGAAAGAATAAGCATCAAATTTTTAAAAATTTTTAATAATTTGTTGGTGATTCTTAATTATGAATGACATAACCAAATTTCAGAGAAAGGTTTTATGAAATAAAATTTTGTACATTAACCAATCCGTTCGCTATCGAACAATTACTATTGATATAGAAACGTAAGTTAGCTTACATTATTTATAAAACACTTAAAGAAAATGTTTTTTTTATTTGACTTTGGGAAGAGTGTATTTATTTATTTATTTTATCTATATAATTAAAAAGTGGATAAAATTTGTATCCATAGTAAACTAGAAAAGAAATTTACCATTCTGCAGGATAAAATAGCCAAACAATGCGAATAATATACTTTATAAGTTATTATAAAATTCGTTAAACACATGACTCAAGTACCAGTGACTCAAGTAACTCAAGTACCATGCACTGGGCTATCGAACTCACGAATTTTACCTTTATACTCGTTTTACATTGAGACATATATTCCTATATTAATATGAAAAATATTTTCCAACTTTTGTAATATCTTTCTTTTCGTGAGGCTAAAATAATTTTAAAGATATTTGTCTAATATTGGTATTTCTGCAGGTGTAGTCATACTGACATTATAAACTAATAAAAAAGTTAATAAAGAAATTAGCATGGGTAATTTCTTTCCAGACACACGTTTGCACGCATGCCGGCGGACAAGCATGCGCGTTAATGCACGCGTACGGGCGAGTGATAAAGGGAAAGAAATCAAGAAGTACTGAATTGATCCTTGCACTTGTAAAATTTTCCATGATCGTTACAAATTCTCAGAATAAGACAAACCTATAAGTTTGAAACAAGGATAATGGTTTTTAAATTTATTATAATCAAAAACTTAAAAGTTTTCAGTTAAAATAAAGGAAAAAAATTATATACCAACTTCAAAAAAAAGCTTAAGTATCCAACTTCTGGAAAATGCTGTTACATCTAATTTTATATTTCGTTGTCATATTAGATAAATTGGATCAATACTTGGAAGATATTTAATCTTCATCATGGCAGTAATTCCAATAAAAACCTTTTCTTAATTTTTTAAAATTTTGATATGGATTTTATTTTGTTTTTTTTTATATAATAAATCAGTTCTTTTCGCAGCTTAGCGTTAGTGAATATGAATTTACTTAATGTCATTGTTCAAAAATAATTTATGAAATCACTAACTGATTTTAATTTGGTATAAGCATTATATAAGCATTTATTAAATAATGTTTTTACTAAGGCGGTTATTTTTCTCTAATCTGTCTAAAATAGATATTTCATATTTGACAACATTGAAGCTAACATTTTTTATGCTTTTCCAAAAGTCATTTCTTCCTGTTAAAGACTAAGTAAAAACTTTTTCCTAATTCAATAACAGTTCCGTGTGTTTTTGTCAGTATTAGAGTATTAACTGTTTATGCTTTATTTGTGCCAGCAAATAACCGTACGATTTAAAAATTAATATTCTGTACCAGGACAGTTTAATTTTCTTAACCATCCTCAAAAAAATAATTTTAATACCAATTAATTTTGTTTATATTAAAAGCAATGATAAATACTCCGGACGATTAAATTTTTTGTTTTCTTCTAAATGTCTGTTCCATTTAAACCAACCTAAAACAGAATTGATTATTGTCATGGGAAATAAATTACACAAAAACATTAAAAATTAACATGATTCAAGATACCTTTTTTTAACTAAGAAATGCTCTGGTTAAAATAAATTGCTTATTTATGGAATTTTTAGCAGTATGTGTGTCATTCAGAGATGGTTTATAAAACTATACAAGATTTTGTATTTTTACTTTGATTCTTCTATTATTTATCGAAAGGTTTTTTTTTATACGCCAAGATTGGGTTTATCTCTTAATGAATTCCATTTCTTTTGGGTTTAATATCCAGTTTAACTCGTAGTCTTGTTCCTTTACATTCGCTAAACTCGCTTCTTCATCTAACAGACTAGCAGTTTAATTAACAATAGTCTGCTGCTTTGGGTCCAATGACATACTTAGGCGGAAATATCCCCAATATCATTGTTATGATGGCCATGCCACTAACACCCTCACCACCTTTTTTAGATGTTTAGCCAATGTTTCGACTTTTGAGGTGTGCTGAGTTACACTGTCACTCGGTGCTGAAAAACATTTTTCGGTACATCTTGTACTGAAAAACTTTTCATGAAACAACATTTTGCAAAGTTCGCTCTTTTGTCCATATATATATATATATATATATATATATATATATATATATATATATATATATATTCCAGTTTTGTTATTATTTCCATAGCATTATTACAATTTCCTATCAATATAATTTGTTTGAAATCCATCCAAGTGACTGTAATGGTCATGGTCGTCCCATAGTTTTTCAACCATTCTGCAACGTCCTTTTTCCTTCAAAGTGCATTTTATTTAAAAGTTCCATTGACAATTTTTTATAAATTCGTTGATCACGTGGGTTCTATTTTTAAGTTATTTTGTCAAAGATTTTCAACAACGATTTTAAGATTTTATTCGCCGTTTTCTTCTGTTATTTTATGTTTAGAGTATTCTGAGCCCGGATCGTTTTAGATTATGGGTTGATTCAATAAAACAAAGTATCCTCGATATAACAAACTTATATTTAAAATAAATGAAGTGCAATTGAAATTTCTACACGTACAAGAACAACCAGTTAACTAACGAACGCATACATAGTGCTGCCACCTATTATTAAAAATGTATAAATTCAGTTTTGCTTTTCATCTAATAATAATAATGCTAGAGGAATTGATAGATATATTCTTTATACAAATCAGACTCCTCGCTCCAATTAAAGCTCTGCAAAAACTTACGATAATATTTTTAGTAGTTTAATAAATTACCCTTGAATATTTGAACTTTTATATCTACCTAACATAACATTAACACCTAGGTGCATACAAAGCTAGAAAGAATGAAAGTTAAATGTATACTTTGCATGCCTTATTTTATTAAAAATTTGAAAACGCATTATGCCAATCAATAATCGTTGAAGTGAAAACTTCTTTAGGCGCACCATGCGCACAATTTCTGAGCAGTGAACGAAACTAAGCCCTCGCGCTCGGATCTGTAACGCTGAATCGGGTAAACTCGGTTCCCTTCGGCATCAATAAAGGGAGTTCATTTTTCGGGAAAACTCGACTCACTTCGGCTTAGGGAAAGCTAGTTCACTGTCTAAAATGGAGTGCATCATTTCAAGAATTACATTACATTTTAAATTATTGAACATATTTGGCGTTAATTTTGTAGAAATTCATTATTCGCAATTAAATGAAACTACGTGATGTAGCATTATTTCTACTTTCTCAAAGTTCTTTACGACGACCTAGGATTCGTTGTATTACTACATATTCAGGTGCGTTATTAGCAAAGATTGGATCTTTCAAATAGCCACCTGAAGATGTTAAATAAATGAAATATGTATCTTCATTATAAGGTGTTTTATTTTCATATTAAATATTATTATATAAAATGCTCAAAGCTGCTATCAGGAATATACAATATATAGCCATCCACGTAAGAAGTATGTCTCCGATATACTATAGTCTCTAGAGATGTCTATCTAAATCAAAATTGCCTGCAGTCCTGTTATTTTATTTATGTATTTATTTATACATGTGCTTTAATGTATCCAATTGATACTTATAGCCTATTTATTGCTTTGAGAGCCATCTTTTACATCCAACTAGAATACCATTTGTGCATTTTGATCAGTCCAATACACCACGGCGAAGACAAATAACTTGACATTGCCGTAGAAAATTAATATTACACCGTTTTTTCATAAACAAAATTGCGAAGAACGAAATATTGCGATTTTTAAATCGATTTAATAATCCTCGTTGAAATAGATATTAAGCATTTCGGTAGATAACCCTTGAGCCTTTACATTTTATAATTTTTATTAGTAATTGAAAGTGTGTTAAAGCAGAAATGCAAAAGTAGAAATGATTTTAAAAGTGTGCATTTTAGTGATGTTCTTTATAACGTATTCGCATGAAGAGAAAAGGGGGGGGGGAATGAGTACGAGCAAATAGCAATGTGATGTAATCATTACTAACATTATTTATCATTTACTCTAACTATTCAATAAATATATGTGCTTATCGAGGAGATAAGTTAATTATTTAGGAAATATTTTGTCAATGTATTTCGTTGTGACCAACTAGAATTAAAATCATTTCAGTCCGTAGGAACCTTGACACGTTTAACATATGGTGCACCTTGGAAACTGGTAATCTTTGGGTGTTACATTTCACTAAATACTTTTTATATCTAAACTTTATTCCTTCATATTCTATCAATTATTTCTATTTTAGGACTTGTAACCATATTTGCATATTATTACTCTGTTATGTTAAATGCACGTAATAATTATTCGTGTATCCGTAAGTATTAGAATTCAAATTTCTTTTTTCTTACCTAAAATTAAAAATTTTGTTAATTTTTAATTCTATTTTTATTAATTCAAATAGAGTGTGTACTAATTTCATAAAAGAAAAATAAATATCGAAATGTAATCTCTTTAAATAACTTAATTTTTTCCAGTTTTGGCATCAGAGGGAAATATATTATTTAACATGGTGTATAAAGAATTATTGCAGATGTAATTTTTATCTACCCTAAAATGTGTCTATGTGGAGCTGGGACTTGCTACTTTTTATTAAAATTGCAAATTAAATCATAACTTAGCAACATTTGGGGTTATTGATAATTTATTGTATTTGTAGATATAGCAGCATTGCTTTTAGTGTATATACTCGTATATATTCCTTGACATTTTTCTATTCTCTTATCCAGTAGTGTCATTACTAGCTTAATGGTCGCAGGTAGAAGATGACTAGGTAAATAACTCTCTACTCTATTATACACTTCTTCCCTCTGGGAGTAGTTGGTGATATGGTACGGGTCTTTTCGGTCTTTATAATCCTCTCCAAGTCATGGTTCTATATAGAGTTGCAGTTAAAAATTGTTTTTGTGAAACATAAACTCTTGAAAAAATTGTTGTAACTGTTATTGGTATGAACGTTAAATGCAACCCAAATGAGGCAATTGTTTGATTTACATATAAAAAGAGTCCATGATAATAGAGACGAAACAGAAGACATTTACACTGCGAAACGTAAATCACTTTAAATTTTTTGTACAAAATATAGAAGTAAAATGAAATATCATCTCGAACGTAATTATTATCAGTTCACCTGGTCACAAAAAGACGATGGTTGAGATAATTCTCTTATGCTACGAGCTTTATTATATACCAACACAAAAGCAAATGTTTTGTGAGGAGAGTCAATCTATTTAAATTGTGGTATATTTAAATGTTAAAATGGACGACAGCAGAGAAGCGAAATTAAAATTTCCTACATTTATGTTTTTGACATAACAACTTTACATTTGAGGACATAGCACTTATTTATATTTGGCTTTTAACGGAATGATATAGTAAAGAGATAAAGTGTTAATTTTTAAATAAGGAGATAATTTAAAAAAAAATGATTAAGTACAAATTTTTGTGTGGTGGATTAAAATGTTTGAAAAATTGTAAAAAAACATACTACACCTCTAATACAAAGTAGGTTTATTTTAACTTTACAATAGGGTAAAACACTACAATACGCCCCAGTTGACAATACGCCCCACTGCGCGTACACACACGCAAATACAGATATCATACAAGTAGCGACACGTACGGCGCCGCGCCAGTCGCCCGCCATCAGTGCTGTCGGTTAGGTATGGTTATGTCACTTATTTAGAAAAAAACATCACAATCTTCACCAATTGCTATGGAACAATTTGCGGTGAGTACCATACAAATTTACTTACATTGTACAGTATTTTTTTAATGCAGTTTTTGTTTGGAAATTTGTGTACAGCTTTAATTTACCTATTATTTAACGTATTCCTTGTAGTGAATTACTCACAACGGCGTCCATCTTGCGACTGAGGCGTTTTGTAAACATAAATTTACAAAACGCCTCGTTCGTTATGCTACAATACGCCCCATCACCCAATCAAATTATTTATTAAAAAAATACTTTTTATTTTTACAGATGTCGCGTAACTATCAAAGAAAAACCCTACGGGCTTCTTGGTCTGATACTGATTTAAATGAAGCTATGCAAAAAGTGCGTAACAAGGAGATGGGAATTAATGAAGCGTCTAAGGTTTACAATATCCCATCTAGAACGCTCAGACGACATCTGGTAACAGGAAAACTTAAAATGCCACTCGGGAGACCACCCGTTTTTTCAGAAGAACACGAGAAAAAACTAGTAGCTCATATTAAAAAACTTGAAAAAGTTGGCTTTGCACCTGACCGAAAGGATGTCAAAGAAATGGCTTACCAGTTAGCTCAAACACTTAACATAAAAAACCCATTCTCGAACGACACTCATCAAGCAGGTAACGTTTGGTTCAACTGGTTCTTGAAACGTAACCCTGAGTTAAGTGAGCAAAAATCTGAAGGTCTGTCACTTGCTAGAGCTTATGGTGTAAATCGAGAGGATGTCCAACATTTTTTTTACATTGCTGGCTCAGATATATGAAGAAAACGACTTGGGTGAACATCCAGACCAAATATTCAACATTAATGAGACTAGCATCCAAATAAATAATAAACCTGGTAAAGTTATAGCCAGCAAAGGAGCTAAAGATGTTTATACTTTGACTAGTTACGAAAAGGGAGAGAATGTGACAATCATAGCTTGCTGCAATGCTCAAGGTAACTTTATGCCACCGGTATTAATTTATAAGGGTACCTAAAGCAAGCCTCAGTTTTCTGAAGGACTACCACCATGTTCGCAAGTATATATGAATAAGAAGTCCTCATATATAAACTCGGAACTCTTCATGAAATGGTTCGAGGAGATATCCTTACAAAAAAAGGTCCTGGAAAATCCCTATTGATAATGGATGGTCACAGTTCACACTGCAACAATATTCGATTGTTAGAAGTAGCTAAAGAGAATGATGTTACATTATTATGCTTACCAAGTCACACGACTCATGCACTTCAAGCACTGGATAGGGCATTTTTCAGACCTTTGAAGGTTTATTTTGCTCAGGAAGCAAAATCTTGGATGATCATGAATAAAGATAAACGACTTACTCGCTACGATGTGTCCAAACTTATTGGTAAGGCCTGGGGAAAGGCTGCTAGTGTATCTAATGGAATCGCTGCTTTAAAGTCTTGTGGGATCTACCCATATGATCCAAACGACATACCAGAGCACTATTTTTGACTCCCGGACTGACTCGGAGAACAAGATCTTGTATATGATGAGCAAGGAAATGATAATAATGTTAATGAACTTGGCGAAGGCTTTTCAGGGATACAAAACATCAATAATCTTCCAACTCAAATGGAACCAACAATTTCGGAAGTGGAAGTAACTGAAAATGAATCTGGAAATAATGAAGAAGAAATGGTTACAGAAAATATTGAACGGTATAATTTTACTGCATTTGATAAAACACCCCAAACATGTCCAGATTTACCCTCAGCGTCTGCAGGAGAAACGCCTACAAAAGTTTTGACTAAAGTTCATCCCATACCTAAATTACCAGCAATGACGTTGAAAAGAAAACAAAAGGCTATTGTGTTGACGTCCCCAGAGAATATACAAAAAATAAAAGCTAAAAAAAAGTGTAAGAAGGATGCAGTGACGAAGAAACTGAAGATATGTGAAAAAAAGAAAGTAACACAGGAAAGAAAACAAGGAAAATAAAAAAAAAGAAAGTGAACGTTGTCTCTTCATCATAGGAAAGCGATATTGATGAACAAAGTTACAAAAGCTCCTCGAACGAAGATATTTCTGATGAAGAAGAGAATAGGTGCATTGAATGTACAGAAAATTATTATTCCACTTCTAAAGAGGATTGGATAAAGTGTTTGTCATGTTCATCTTGGATACATGAGTTTTGTGCCATGTACAATCCTCTGTGCAATGTTTGTGGAAAAAAAGTTAAACGGGAAGCTATCAATAAGATTAAGAAAACATAAAAAAATAATTAAATGTTATTCAGTAAATGCCACGTAAAACTGATTGTGGTGATTTGAAATTGATCTCGAAGTAATTTCTAAGACTGATTGTTGAGTTTTTATTTTAATTATCTTAAGTTTGTTCTATTTTTGTAATAATATTATAATGGGGCATTTTGTAACAGCCGTGAGGCATATTATCAACACATAGTGCTACAAAACGCCCCACCGAAGGTCTGAAAAAAATATTTTTTGTAACTAGTGTAATAAGAAATGTAACCAAATTCAAGTGCCATTTTGTAGTTTAAATATCATTTGTTGCATTTATGATAAATATATGACTGATAAAAGTTTAGAGGTCATTTTATTGAGAATCCCGTAAAAGTGGGGCGTATTGTAGCGTTTTACCCTAACAAATGCGGATTTCATTTTTTTAAAAAACCACGTTTTCCAAATGGCGGCCATCTGACACACTCTTCAAGTCTAGCACGCATGTTTTCAAAAACGCGTTTGCAGAGCGACTGGGGTATCCTACTGACTTCGGCTCGAATATTTTCTTTAAGTTGTGTCACAGTGCTCGGATTTGTTTTGTAAACAACGGATTTTAAGCATTACCATAAGAAAAAGTTACATGGCCCTAAATCGGGTGACCTAGGTGGCCACGATACGGTACCGTTTCGGGATATGTTTTTTTCTGGAAATAACTGCCGCACTGCATTCATGGACACATTAGCAGTGTGAGCTGTGGCCCCGTCCTACTGGAACAATGTGTTTTGATTGAAGGATGGACTATTCTGTAGTTCTACTCTGAAAAAGTTATTTAACATCTGGGCATATCTCTCCGAATTCACAGTCACAGTTTGGCCACGTTGATTTTCAAAGAAATAAGGCCCTATGATTGCAGATGCAGACATGGTACACCAGACTGTTACTTTAGGCTTATGTAAAGGCTCTTGATGCATTTGTCTTGGGTTGTGGACATCCCAGTAACGAAAGTTCTGTTTATTCACATATCCTCCAACGTGAAAGTGACCTTCGTCACTAAAGAATATGTTGCCCATCCGGGTATCAGTACGAAATCTCAACAAAATCACCTCCGCGTAAGTTTTTCTTAATTCAAAGTCAGAATCGTGTAAATCTTGAACAATTTGAATTTTATATGGATGGATAACTTTTTTGCATTATTACCTATAAAGTTGATTTCGGAATTCCCAATATCGATGAACGTGTACGCAGTGATAAACGGGGATTTTCAACGACAGAAACCATAACACGCTCACCCACATTTTCATCCGTGGCTACCAATGGTGTAGGTCCTGGCCTGGGCCTATTTAATGTTGATCCTGTAGCTCTGAACCTTGCTACCCATGACTGATTGAGGTTAATCGATGGTCCATCACGTAATCGACGAATACTGTAACGATTATTAAATCGACGGCGTGCAACAGACAGCGAAAATCCACTCGAAATGTACGCCTCGACGGCAAAAGCGCGGTGCTCTCCACTCCACTGCTCCATGGCTACAAGAACATCCACACCGCTTGCGCTTCTAACGACGCCCCCCGTGCCCCTCTTATGTGTTGCGTTCAAAAACTATGTTTGTTCAAACTTTGAAATCTGCCACTGGACACTTATCTATAGTTTCCAGCCGGCATATTTACTTCCTTCAAATTTCTACAAATGTTAATAATTTATTCAAAAATCTCTTTTGAAAGGTATTTATTTACAAAACTATTCGTGTCTAAATAATCTACCGTGGAATGTATATGACTTTGTAGCCAGCGGACGACTGATGCTGACTTTTGTGGAAGAAGGTGGTGGTCGGTTTTCTACCAACTTAGTACAAAAATAAAATTGCGCATGCTGGTGACCAAATATCTGCCATCTTCAACTGCGCATGTACTACCCCTTTTATCCGTTAGAGCGTTTTAACTGCTAACGTTTAGACCGGTGAGAGTTAACCCTAATCAGGCCGTTTTTTTTGTAGGATCGATTTTTGTGAGAAGTGTGCGTTAAAGTATTAAATCTCAAATGTTCTGTTTTATCCGATTTTTATCGATCGCCTGCAATCATTACCTGGATCGTTAAATTACAATAAGCGTGTCATATATTTCAAACGTAAATTTGCGTGTTTTATAGGAAAGTAATATTTTTCAGGATAAATTCACGACATTCTTCTAAATGTCTACTTTATTCTTTATTATAGACTAATTTCTGGAAGAAATTTCTTTAGACGTGAACGAATGTATGTAAAGAAAAAATATATTAAAATAATTGTAACTGCATAGATATTATTTTAACAACTGGAGAAAATATGGTGGCATTATAAATTTAAATATAATTTTGGATAGTAATGGACAGTCCTAGGATATTTTATAACTTTAATGCGGTCTAATATTTCGGTATGGAGAGAAATATTCTCAAAATATTTTTTAAAAAGGCAGATGCCGTAGAAAACCTTTTGGAGGAACAGTACGTGCAGAGAATTACAATAGCGATCATAAATATGTTAAAGATAAGTATACTTGATTGTAAGTATAAAATAAAAGTGTATTAACACCTTCATGATCGATAACGGATTTTTATGTAATATAATTTCATTAGATGACTGTGATTCCCGATCTTTCTCAATTCATACTCCGAATGCTCAAAATGAATGTAAACCTCAACGAATCGGCAACAATTAATCTATGCAGCATCATTTTCATAGTAACAAAGTTCTGTATCTGCTTTTCTCTAACATTACAAGTATTGTCTATATTTATTTTGCACAAGATTTAGAAAGCTCTTCAAGCTGCATGCATACAATTAAAAATAGAAATGGTAAAATTCCTAATGTTCTAAAAAGGGTTTTAACATCTATATTATTTCAATTAAGATGTATTGCAACATAGATTTTTTCGTTTGGGTAAATCGTGTTAAGATTAAAAAAAAGCTAATTACATAATATATAAAATAAAAAATATATAAAGATATATTAAAACATTTTGAGCGAAGACTATAGTGAGGTTCCGTTTCAGGTTTCGAATTTATGGAAATTGGTTTTCAGGTATCAAATTATTGACATCTGACATCAAAGATTACAGGCCTAAGCCTATATAAATTATCAATATATTTGATGATCATAAATTTCATTATCATAATTCCGTTGTTATTTCATTACCAATAATACGTTTATTGGTCTAAATATGTAAAAAAATATATATCAAAACTATAATAATAGAGATTTTTTTTAAGTAAAAAGTTTTAATTATTCGCTTCAAAATTCTTTTAATCAAATACTTTCACATTTAATCAAATTCTTTCAATTTTTGCATAATTTGATTAGTAGTATAGTAGATATATTATTTCAATTTTACGAATGTGAACCATGCCATGCTCTTTGGCTATGGGTTATATATGGTTGTCAATTATTTAAGTTCATTTATACAAAAATAATTATCCCTAAACTTATCCATAATCCCTATTACCACAGTGAGGAAAGAAGAACCAATAATAAATGCTCAATTATGGCGTGTTCCAGGAATTAATTTCATTAAATTATATCGCTAATTCACTATAAAATTAACCAGTATCACTGTTATCTCAATGTAATTCTAAATCTAGTATTTTATAAAGTAGTAAGCTTTAACTATAAAGTTTCCCTTATTAGGCCTTCTTTTTCTATCGAAATATTTTCTTTGCTGACAAAGTAGAAGTTCAAAAGTATTTCTCCTACAATCGCTCAAGTGAGCAACGCGGGCAATAAAATAAGTACAATATCTACATTTTAAACACTCGTAAACTATAACTACAGCAGCACAAATTAAGTATCACGAGACGGAACATTTCTAGAACTATGTAACTAGCCGCCCGCTACTTCCAATAACAGGGCTCATATGGTTTAATTATTGAAAGTTTCTGATCAGGTGGACCGATACACCTGATTATTTTCTACATTAAATTAGAAATATTTTATTTTTTGATTTTTAATTTGAACCACATATTTTCTTCAGTCACATACCTTTTTTTCGTAAACTTTTATTCACTACATTATGATTGATAAAAAATTAAATTAAGATAAGACTTCGGCACTGTCATAGCGGTCATAGTCAACGTCGTACAAATTAAGAAAAAATTTCCTGGTTATATAAATCGATCGAATTTGGTTTTTGAAGAGTAAAATATGTTCCAACATAATATAATACACTGTAATTCATCGTTGTTTATAACATATTTATGATGCTAAATAATTTTATTTAATAAATTATTTAGCATCATAAATATGTTATAATAAATTAGTCTATAGATGGAACTTATAATAAAATTTAATTCAATTTATATCGATCTTCAAATATGGTCAATAATTTTTCTACGCTTTGATAATAATAAATCAGACAGATAAAAGACAGTAATTTACTTATAAAATTAAATATAAAAATGAGAATTAAACTCTTTGCATTGTTATTTTTCCGTTATGCGTGAGAAAATATACTAATTGTAATAATTTATTATATAGCTATACATATTTTTTTATAGCTGTATTTATGTTGTTTTGTTAAATTTCCATTGCTATTACATCAAATTATTGGCAGTAATTAGAAATTTAAAAAAAATCCATTATAACCATAAACAAAGCTTATCAAATAATAAGCATATCAAAAACTTATCAAATAATTAATTTCGTGAATTATGACATTAATACCAAACTTTACCCATCCGTAACCAAATAAGAAAAATGTAACCATACATTTGTCCGGTTATCTGCCTCTCCATCCAGATATCACAGCTTCACTGTTTTTTTTAGTTTGAAACCGATTTTGATGAAATTTCGACTGCTGGATGAAGCTTAGTAACGTAAAAACGAAAAAACCTTTTATTTATTTTTGAATTGCCTCGAACACGCATTGTACTTGCGGATGTTTTTTCACTGATGAAATCTTTTAAAATTGAAACGATAATATTGTTTGAAACAAAATCTTCTTCGTAAGATATTCCACCCTCTCCTCCTAACCTTTTAATTACATTTGAAAATGTGAAACTGTCAGTCAAAAATTAATTCTTTCTGCATACATTACGTTCAAATTTAATTCATTCAACTTTCTTTTGCAACTTTGCTGTTATTAACGTAAATTAATATCGTAATGCATTCATTTAAGTTAATTATTAATTTAAATCCATTATAGTAATTAAAATTCTGTGTTTCTTTTTCTATAAAAATATGTTTCTTCGTAAACATTATATGTTGTCTTGTTTTCATACTAAATTACATTACAAAATTTTCAGAACACTACATGAGGGAGCTAGGAATGTAGAACCACCCACATAAGAAGTCGCTAGTTGCAACATATCATAGCCTATAGAGATCCTTGTCTAGATGAAAGTTACCTGCAGTGTTCCGTAGAAAATTCTTATGGATTTGAATTTCTGTGTCCAAAAAAAATTGATTTATCTCTTCATTAATTTTTTTCACGTCCGCAGTAAATTGGTTATAAAGAAATGTCACATACTTTTGTCAAGATCACATAAAAAAAACCATATGTTTTCCATTTGATTCATAATTAATAATATATTTTCAAGATTATTTATAACCTTCTTTATAATTAAAACATTCTAGGAAATTAAGCGTGGTTCTTGTGAAGTGCTTGCTTTTATTACTAGCTCAATTTTCATGACTAACCCAAACAACGGAAATTTAAAAGTTGAACGGTATTTGAAAGTTTTTATAAGATTCTCCTCCAAACTTGGAAATTACTATTGTTCAGTGGTTTATTCATTATTTATTCCCTAGAAATTAAGTAGTTAGAAAGTCAAGTATAATTTATTTTAGGTGCTTATCGTGAATTATGACTATTGTCCATACATCCAGCAAAGGAATTGAAGGAATTACTAAAGAATATTACGAGGTATTAAAGAGATAAATTAGCTTAAATGTGTTTACGTCAAATTATTGGTAGGGTTCGAATTATAGTTAATGCGTCCTATTATCAACTCTACAAGTTCGTTCCATATAAAATCACATCTTTACTTAGCGCGACGTTCCAAATGCACATCTCTGCTGTATTGTTTGCATAGTTTTAAACAGCTTATCATTCATTATCTGATATTTTCTCCCATAGTTTATAGCGTCATTTTTGTTGATTTTTAGTTGTTTTATGTTATCTTTTATTTGTTTTGATTACAATCGAAACTATGACGGTTTCAATTAATTATGATCCAAATTTATAAATATTCTGTAATAAAAAGAAAATATAGTCAGTCCTATTAATAAGACTTAAATATAAGTCACATGATTAATTAGATATAAGTCACATAACGTTAATATAACGAACAAGGGAAGCGCCTTTATTATTCAGATTTGATTCATCATAAATTTGTTCAATTTTTCAGTGTAAATTAAACCTAGTTATTTTATATAATGACGATGATTTAATCACTGACCATAAAGGCATTCACTTGACAAAATACTTATTTTGTTTAACGTTGTGTTTTTTATACATATATCATTATTTTATTCAAAGCACGAATACTAGAAATATCAAATATAAAACGTATTTTTCTCTTTTCTAGGCGAGTAATACAAGTAATACAATGAGTGAAAACTAGGTTATATCAAAGCACACAGAAGTAAATTATAATAAACCATGTGGCTGGGAATTCTTTTAATATATCTTAGAATTCTTATTCAACATCATTAATATTTTAGGTAATCTGGAAAAAAGAAAATTAATAACGATATTTTAATTAATGTAACTATTACTTTAGTTCAATGGATATGAATAACGAATCTATTGAGGCCGTGGTGAATTTTCAAATCAAATTTTGAAGATAGTATTTTTTAATTCTTTATATTTTCCATTAATCCAAAAGGCGTAAGCCGTTAGCCATTTGTGTTTACCAGCATATGTTCCATACAAAGAGGGTGACTCGATAAATAGCTGCTATCTCAATATTTCGCACGTTCTCTCATGGTACATTTAGTAGCGTAGGTATTGTTTGTGTCTTTATACTTACCTTTCATAGATCATGGTTCAATCATCATCCCGAATGTAAATATTATCACCTGATAGTAAAAAGCTTTTGATGAACATAAATCCAATTCCGCTCGAACTTTATTGTTTATCAACACAAAAGTATTTGTGCTGTGATCTAATTCCACGAGGACAAAAAATCTATTTAAATTGTATCTGGACGAGAGCGAGTAAGCGGAAATTATAATTTTTTACATTTGCATGTTTAACTATTTTAAAAGAATGTAATTATATAGTATTAGCGTGATTACTCCAGAAATTAGTGAAACAATATTTGTTTTAAAAGGTAACTAAGATTTTACGTTATTGTAAATGCAAAAATAAATCATTTTTACATTTATGGACGTCTGATTTTTACAAAAACTAAACATTTTTTCCTCATATCAATTTCCATAGTTAGGAAATATTACTTACTAAACATTGTTTGCAAAAACAACTATTTAAAATATTTTTTTTATATTTTTACATTGTATTTAAATACACTTAACAGCAATGTGCAAAATAATTTACAAATTTTCTTCAATACCGCCAGTGAAATATATTTCCAAGAGGATTTGATTAGAAATTTAATAGGAATTTCGGTTTTAATTAGAAATTTCCACGATTCCAAATTTAATTTTTCAGAATAAGTTTACAATTTAGTGTACAGTAAAGTTGCGTGTGATGAAAAAGGCTCAAAATATGAGGATGTCATAATTACAGCGCAGTGAAATGCAGCATAATCAATGCGGAAATTATATCGGTATGCAGGGAAATATTTTCAGAATGATTTTAAGATAATATCGATTCCCTGATGTTATCACAATTTGTAAATATCGGCTGTGCACAAATAAACATGACAGCTATCATAAACACGCCAAAGATTGATTGACAATATAAAAGAAAACTATATTAACGCTTTTACGACCATTTTAAATTCAAGTCCGCGAGTTCAAAATCAGTACAAATTTCATCGACTCGACTGTGATTAATGTAATTCCCATACACATTGTTTTGGTTTTGAAGTACAAACTTCCTCTCTTCTTTAACGTTACAAGTATCATCTTCGATACAAAGATAGACTTCTGCACAAACTTTCAACCCTATTCAAGTTATGTGCAGAAAAATATAAATGAATAGAAGTAGATAAGATTATTAATATCGGAAAGATAACTTTTACCATTTATAATATCTCAGTTGAGATTTATTGCTAGACAAGGTTACGTATTTTTGTAAATAGCTTCAAGAATAAAAGCAGGACTTGATTGCTTCTGTCGAATCCTGACCGCTGGGAATCAGATACTATTTACTTCCGGTCACGTGGGACGCGCGCTGCTTAATGTTCATCAGTCTGACGCAGGACTAACATAAACTCTTCCAAATAGTATTCTTTTGTACATCCTCTATTGAAGTTTCAGGTAATTTTTGAACGTTTTATAAACATTGAGAATGAAATTTTATATTACCAGTATTATTATGTTAACACGTACCGATGTGAGATGAGTATTAACGTAGTAAAATTTAACCTTGTATATATTGTATTATAAATACATTTAAAAAAAACTACGTGAAGACCATATGTAGATTTTGTTTCAGGTTCAGACTATAACGTAAATCGATTTTTGCTGGCCAAACAGACACGAATCTGTAAATTATCAAGATATTTAATTTAATTTATATTTCAATATTATAATTCCCAGTCTAACTTTAGCCGCTAGCAATGTACGTTTATTGGCTTATCTACGTAAATAAATACGTAGCAAAATGTATCAGTTAAAATTCTTTTGAATAAAGTAGTTTTTATTATTCGTAGCTTCATAATTCGCACATGGAATCCATTTGGTATATAAACTCTGAGTATAATTCAACTGCTTTTAAAGCAGATATAAAGTTTAGATATAAAGTGATATTTTTTAAATTAAATAAGTGATTCTTATGCTAGTTATAGTCAACTTTTCTATTCACATACATTAAAATGTGGCAGATTTAAGTTCTTTAAAAAATTTAAAATAAGTGCGTTTAAGTTTAACAAATTCCTTAGAAGAGTAATTTATCCGCGTTAAACTTAACCGGATTTATTTTAAGTAAAATTATTATATTATGATTATTTTCTGAGTAACAAATTTTATCCAATTTGTCCGAGTCCATGTTAATATTAGAAAATAAATATTTAAATGAAGCAATATAATTGATATTTTCATACAAATATGTTCGAATTGAGTAAAATAAAATGAATTGCACGGATTTGATTATGAGTCCTATATTAAACACATTACATCGATCTGTTCAACTCCTGTGATAAGTGCATTCCGATGTCCTAACAGTAAGAATGATTCTTTTCCATCACATTCTGCGAGTTCCTCTCGATGGCCGCTTGATTCAAATAATTCCCTTATAATTTGGATCGATTTTTCACCGGATATTATAAAATTTTGTAAAGGTCATAAGAAATATTTTTTGTGTGCGAGTTTCCGGAATAGTCAGACTATAAGAAATTAATTTCTACCTTATAGTAAAAAATCGCGAGTGATTATTATTCTCTGCCCTAACTTTATTAGTCGTCTTAAATTTTATTGCATATTATTAAATTGATATTAAAATTTATAATTAAATGAAACTGTCTTTTGTAAAACTTATCTATGTTGCATACGGAAAATAAAACTCCCTGAAAACTTCAGAACAGTAGTGAAAATTTTATTTGTTACGGAAAAGAACGAGAACGTGTCAAAAATCACACTTTATAAGGACGTGACTATTTTTGCAGCTCTGAGATCTGCGAAACAACTAGCAAACAAAAGGATGGAGTTTTTCATTGCAGGCGAGTTTTATTAAACCTTTTTGTTGGTTGTGAAGTGCGGCATGTACACAGGTCGCAACTAAATGTACTCGTACACGAGTAGAATTCGCACTATGAGGATTACGTCCGTAGGCAGATATAAATGTTTAAGGGTAGTATTTCAGTTTAACGGATTATTTCAAATGCTTTCACTATTTTCCTCCATTTCAATATGTTCCAATGTATGGATTTCATAGGCATAAAAAATCATGAATTTCTCAATAATCTTGAGATTCAAAATTATTGCTATGGTTTTCCGGTAAAATTTGTTTCTTCCTAATGTTGACATTAATATTTTCAGAAGGAAGAGTGGAGGACATGTTTTTGAGGACTTTCGCAGCATATTTCTAAAACTACGTTACATGAAATCCTAATAGAAAATATATTAGGAATCCTCGCACGTAAAAAAATTATATATATATTTCTGCGACAATGTCTCAAAAAATATTGTGTAAACGGGGGGACGGATGGACACGTGAGTCATCAATAACATAATCACGCAAGGGTCTGTTCTAATGTGGGTACCGTTTCACCTTTTTGAAGTACCGAACCTTAAAAATTATATCGTTTTACGTAATTAAGTATTTATTAACGCTTATAAATGATACTGGTATTCATATATTTTTACAATTTACCTTAGCGAGATAAGCGGAGACAATAAAGTGCCATATTTGAAATCTTTCTTTTGCTTCGCTCATTCTGGTAAATATGTTCCGATCCATTCCTCGCCTCAAACCACCGGGTAAATCTTTATTTTCGTCTATTCAAACATTTACGAGATTTTTTTAAAAGCATTCTCTCTGTATATGCTCAATTATTTTTAAAACGTAAATTTTATTTGTTTCCTTTTTTTCTAGAAGTAAGCAATGAAGCCCGTGGAAAAAGTAAGCGTGCCATATTCATTATAATATTTGTGGTCAATTACGTAATTTCTTTTATCCAAATTTAATATCCTCATTTATACCCATTGTCACATTAAATCATTAATGTCGTTCGTAAGATTCTTTCTCATTAATCTTTGCTAATAGCCCACCTGAAGATGTTGTAATAGACATCTCATTAATTTTTGCTAATACCCCACCTGAAGATGTTGTAATGCAACGAAACCTAGGTCGTGGTAAAGAACTTGAAGAAAGTAGAAATAATACTACATCACACAGTTCCATTTAATTGTGAATCATTACAAAATGTAAAAAAATTCTATTAAAAATTTAAACAAGCATTTAGTAGTTGAGGTGCATTTAAAATATCAAAAGCATCAATTCACATTTTAAAATGCAAGCAAATAAAGCCATTGATGAAATATAGCTAGAAAAGGCATTAAATTAACAGCCAATATTTCTTGATCCCGATCATTAGTCATCTAGTCGGTCAACAAATAATCTCCATAAAATATTTAGTAAGAAAATTGTATTGCTTACACTCTAGTACATCACAATTCCGGTCATGTGGAAGATGAAGCACTGCAACTTTTACGCTCATATCCAACGTGGTCATCAACTAAGCATACTCAAAACGCACATTATCTGCATCCACTTGACTATAGTTAATATAATTTTTATATTATCAAGATTTTATAAACCCGGATTTATCTACTTTTTTATTATATGCTGAATAAAAATACAAAGATTTACTCTGGATTTAGAATTTTACTCTCAAGAGAATATTCCGTTTGAAATAAATTAAAAAAGTTTTTGTAATTCCTAATAATCTATAGGCAGACTTTTAAATTTATATTATCTTAGTTGAGATCTATGGCAATGTAAGTTTTCTCATTTGTGTAAAAATTATCTAACAATAAGAACAGGCCTGATTGTTTCGGCTGGATGCTGGCTGCAGGGTGTCAGAGAGATAAATTATAAGGGACCACATGTGATGCGCGTTGCCAAATATATATTTACGGGCCCGAGCCATGATCATCTAATTAGCATTTTGTTTTATATTTATTGTAAATTTCAAATATTTTGCACTGATTTACCACCGAATGTTTTAATATATGTACAGATTATTGTATTGTAAAAAATTTATTAAACTAATTTTGGTAATAACTTTATGTTCTAAGAAAAACTAAGTTTTAACTCTGATTCTTCGTCCCTCTTTTATAAATATTCGTACCTTTCGTTGTTTGTCGTCAAGTTGATATTAAAATTAATAATTAACTTAACTATCTTCTTTATAACTTTCCCACGTTTATGGATTTCATAAATAAATATCCCTATAACTTTATAGTCATAGTGATAATTTAATTTATTTGAATACAGAATCAGGACTGAGAACCTGATAGCAATCACACTTCACAAGGTCGTGACATTTTCGGAGCTCTATGCGTGTTCGCATAATGTTAAATTCTGTCAATGAAACGAGTTTCCGGTTAATAAACTTCCAAACAAAAAAGGCGAGCTTTTTACTTTACCTGTTTTATTAAATCTACTGCAAGTTATTAAAAGCGACTCGCATAATAAGTCGCAATTAGAAATACGTAAATAAATTTGAAAACCTCTAAAATAAAAAAATAAAAACAAATAACATAATGTAATTCAAGTAAAAATATTACCAAATAAATGTAATTAAAACGTTACTCATTCATGTTACTTATTACTTGTAATTTGTATTAGCCTGTAACTGTATTAAGCCTATTTGACTTTCTATATTCTTTTTCGTATCATCGAAATGAGATTACCACAAATAATTGTAAGCCATACCTGACATACATTATGCTTCATTTATTATTTAATTTTTTCGACTCTACATCACCGTTGATTATATATTACATAACTGCGTACAGTGATCTCTCTCGCTTATATCTTCTTCTATTCACTCTTTAGTACGTAATTTTTTCAGTCATTCTTAATTCATATCTTTAAAATCGTCAAATTATCATACTTAATTTTCATCTTGTAATTTATTTCTTAAAAAAATAAAACAGCATCCTCTTAAGATCATTCATAGGTTCTTCCATTCGTTCGTTTGACTACCGGCCACAGCCATTTGACGTATAAATATTAAATTTAGATAGTGATATAATATATGTATATATTTCAATTATTAATACTTAAAATTATTCACACAGAAATTTTAGAGGTTGCAAATAAAGTAAGAAAGTTAATGTTCATTTTCATCTATCTAAAACCGTAATATGTCAGTTGAAAAAAAAAGGTTTAAGGATCACAAAACTATTTCAATTATAAAAATTTACATAAACAAGTTCTCGAAATATTCTTGAAAATATCCAAAAAAAATATATTTACCCCTACTTCTAAAACTGCTAAAGTCCTGCTCATTGAGAATGGGGGTTTTCACCGAGTAGACAATTTGGAAAAACAACAATATGTGTAGCTTTTAATCAAATCTTTACGAAAAAAACGTCAAATGGAAATAAACATTTGAATTTGGGAAGAATTACATGAAGACCTAATGGAATTTTAATATAAAATTAATACACAAATAATTGTATTAATGGGAATGATGAGCCTAACGCTGTGATAAAATTGCTCAATATTCTGCTCCAAATTAGTGAGAGTTCATAATAGTCTCAAATATCTGCGCAGTGAGCGCTACTTAAACAATTACGTGAAATATCAAATAAGTAATTTAGTTATACCTCTATGGCACACATAATATCTGTTAGGTGTTATGGCCACTTATCCGCTTCAGGACTCATGTGGTTTGATAATTTGAGCTGTATCTTTTTAAAACTCAGTCCACGAGTTTCTGGGAAGGGATGTTGAGTTTTCTGGTTAATCCGCTTTATTTTATTAAACATATTTCATACATTTAATATTAAATTGAGCGAAACACTTTTTTAGTTTTTTCATATGAAATTCCATTTGGTGATTTAATATTAATGAATAAGATAATAATTTAAAAAAAATTGGATTATTATCGTGTATTATTTTCATACGATCACATATTGAAAATGCAAGCATTAGTTAATAAAAGATGACTGAATATTTACGTCGGTTTTTTAAATATCCATTTTCTACTTCGTAAAATTATCGATGTTGACAAAAAAACCGTCTATACTGCATTATATCTAAAACGTAAGTATTTATATCAAAATCTCATCAAGCGACCGATGCCACTTATTATATATTCACGTTTCCTCTTAACTTTCTTTCTTTACCTCGAAAAAAAAAGAAACCATTCGATATAGAAATTTCAAATATATTAATTCCCATAAATCTAAATATCTAACATTGATAGTATTAACATTTTTTGTGATTCCATGTATCATTTGAGATATCGATTGAAATGGCAAATTATGAAGATTACTAAATTAGTCTTTTTATATTTTTTTGTAAGACAGTCGTAAAATTATTGACAATAATGTTCACACCGTATTCATCAGAATTCATTCATAACCATTTCATAGAAAATTGAAACTGGATGAAGTGATAAAGTATATTAAGTGGCGTATATTTCAATGGTCAACACATAAAACTTATATTCATCTTTGAACAATTTTCTTTTTTATACATAATAATATATGGTATATCATCACATCGTATAAAGTTTTTATACCTAATTTAACGTAAATTCATCGTTATTCAGTGGTGTGCGTGATAAATAGCCACTCATCAACTGCTTGCTACGTCCTTCTGAAGTAGTCGACGATGATTCTTATGTAATGGATTATATACTTCATCTAACTTTCTCCAAAGTTCTTATTCAATAACGAGTCGAAGATAGTATGGTTTCACGACTTGCGTTTATATAAAAATCATTGAAATTATTCTAATTTTTATCTGTGCTTATAGTCTATAAATAGTAATAATTTATGTATAATGAAGGGTCACAAGTCGCAGGAACGAAATAAAAGGCATTTTATGTTTATTTATGGATATACACAATATGAACAGCCGTATTTAATTTTGTCAGAACAATAAATCTACATAATTTCGGACGGACAGCGGGCTAGCAGAAATTATAATTTTCTACTTCAGATAGTACGAAACAATGCAGAGTAAAAAAATAAAAAAGACCACTTATGAAAATTTTATCTAGATATTTTTTTATAGTAATATTTATTTAGGTGAATCGTATGGTGATTTTTGTACGTACTTAAATTTATATTCATTATGTACATAAAGATCAATTATTGTGTTTATTGTTTCCAATTTGCGTATTCGATTTAAAAAAAAAGTAGAACATACCCTTCTCAAAAGTATTAACCATTGATTGCTCGCAGGCCCATGACTTTTTAAAAATTAAATATAGCGCAATGATTTTCTAGGTAGCTTCGTAAACTCGGGTGATATTGACAATTCAGCCGTGAGCGGCCCTAACTTGTTAACAGTTAGGCTTGGTGAACGTGTTTTTGCCCGACACCCCAAGTGACTATATGTGTGATCTGAATTCCGGGAATATGAATAATTATCAATTTTATTATTTACACTTGAAAATATAGTAATTTGACAAATAATAAGTTTTAGTGTATATTGAATATGTAGAATTATAATATTTTGACTTTTGTGATGTTATGATAATTTTTTTTTACTTTAGGTTATTTATAAAATGCCATATGGACTACATGCTCGATAAATTGCGCAGTTATTGAATGAAAAAGATGAGAACATGGATAGTGCATTTAAAAATGAACAAGATAAGGAAGTTATAGTGAGTGGCCATATTAGCGAGTCGGAGCAAAAGTGAAAACGAATCGAATGATCGGTGGAGGAGTGAGGATGAAGTCTCATTACAAAATTTAGCCAGCTCCTCTCAAAGTCATGGAAAACGTAATGAATAATTTTACCTCCGAAAGAATAGACAAACAAAATGGTTTAAACAACCACCGTACTCCAGTGTAAGAACTCAACGTGTTAATATTGTGAAAAAAATTGCTGAACCCAGAGGGTTCGCTGGAAATGTAATGACACCAAGCGAAGCATTTTTGAGTGTATTTTCAAAGGAAGTTATAGATCTTATTTTAACCTACATGAACGAATATATAATATCCATTCATTGCAACTTCGGGAGAGAACGTGTTTGCATACTTGTATCTTATGAAGAGTTACTCGCATTCTTTGGACTGCTTTATATGTCGGGAGTACTTTGATCATCGCATGTAGATTATGAAGATTTATGGGATACTGATGGTATAGAAATTTAATTTTTCTTGAACACGATGAGTTGCAAAAAGTTCCTTTTCATTCTCAGAAATTCACGATTTGATAGTCAAACAACAAGGGAGGTGAGACAATAATGATTGTCTTACCTCCCTTGTTGTTTGACTATCAAACCGTGAATTCCTGAGAATAAAAAGGAAACTTTTGCCTCAATCGTGTTCATGAAAAATTATACAAACTGGTGGCTATCAAGCACTTTTGCAATTTCATGAATGACAATTTCCAAAAATGATATAGCGTGTCTGAGAATGTTACCATTGAAGATCAATTAACTGGGTTTTTAGGTAAATTCTGTGCCTTGGTGCATATGTCCAGTAAACCCACCAAATATGGCCCACCCATAACCCACCCATTTTTATAAAAAAACGAAAGAGGGAGTTGATACGAATGACCAAATGTGAGCCAGTTTTAAAATAAAAAAACGTACCAAAAGATGGCCGATGGCGATATTTTTCCATATATGCAATATTACTGGCATCAATTCCCATGTAATATACAAATCTAAAATTGACTGCAATATAATTCAAAAGGTATTTCTGAAGGAATTTGCTGTCAACTTAGTAAAAACTCAACAAATATCAAGAGCCAGCATATCCACACTACCTCGATCGCTGCAAAGACGACTAAAAAGGCGTAATGAAAGTCAGGACCAAGAATCTGTTTCTGAACCAGGCCGATCGCCTTCATACAAAAGGTACTTACATGTCCGAGAACCAAGGAGAGGAAAACAAAATCTGAATGCTTTAAGTGCCATGAACACTTATGCAAGACCATATATATGATTGTAGTCTGTCAAAATTGTAACGAGTAAAATTATTATTTATAAAAGGTATTTCTTATTGTTTAAAATTTATTAATTATATTAAAAAGAGGTTTAAAAGTTTATTAATATGTAAGTTGAAATATTCTCATTAATAATAGTCAGATTTTGCAGGTATTTCGTATTTTATTTTAATTAATTAATATCGGGGTGTTACACACTTCACGTGACACCTTACGCAACTTTTTGGGCCCGCCCAATTAAGGCTTAAGTTGCAAAAATAGTCACGCCCAAATAGCTTTATTTAAATTGCATGTTATAATTAAAATTGTTTACTCACAATGTATAAACTGTACTAGTGAAATAAAGATTTAAAATAGTTAAATATAGTTATTTTGTTCTATGAATTAAACAAATTGCTGCAGAAGTTTCTTTAGATCAAACAAAATAAAATAAGATTGTGTTCAGTCGAAAAAAAATTTACGCTTATTGATATTTAAATCACATGAACGTTAAGTATACAAACATTTGTATTTAATCGTATCTATTGACACATAAGTACAACTGCATTTTCATATATATAAACAATTTGTTTGTACGTCATATCTTAAGACAGTGACCATGTTTCCTCTTTTCACTTCATAGTTTTTCTATTTTATGAGGTATTTGCATGATTTAAAATATCTCTCGGACAAAAAATAATAAAAAATAAAATTTTTTCATATTCAGAGAAATAAACGACTTATGAAATTGTTTCCAAAAAGGTCGTATACGAAAAGTATCAAAAATCGCCGTACGTGTGAAGAAAATGTAATATACGATTTAAATTATATTTATATATATATATATATATATATATACATATATATATATATATATATATGTATTTATGTATATATATATTTAGAAAGAAAATTAAATAATGATTAAAATCTATTGAAATTCCTTAAATGAAAATTCATAAAAATATTCAAAGAAAATTCTACTGTAGGCCATTTAAAATTTCATGAATTTTTTTAATAATTTATGTGGTAGAAAGACCCTTAGGCAATAAATCAATAAAACGTCGATTATTACATTAATTGGATTAAATCTCATATCCTAATACCAGAAAATTCAAGCATTATAAAAATATTTATCTTAGTAAATTATTATCACAAAACTATTTAGTTCATTTAATGGTCTGTGAAAAGAATAGAAATTTTCCAAATATAAATGAGTTAAACTTTTTTACGGAAGAAATCGTCAAATCGTCAATAAATAACTAGTAGTACTATCAATTGCTAATGTTATTTATAACTTTTAGTGTCATTAAAATAAATGTTTAATAAAAAATGTCAATTTTGGTAAATAAAATAAATAATTTACTACGATTTCCGTGATTCCAGGTGAATTTATATTGCAATTCTCTGTAAAGTTTTCAAAATATATTGATTTTTTACACTCTATGCATATCAGAGTTCCAACACAAAAAAACTATGCTCACTTCTGGAAAAATACTGTAAAGTAATATAAATATATATACCCATGTTTCTAAAATGCCGGTTTTCTTAGTCCACTTACCCTGAACGTAAATGAAAAAAACACCAGGTCTAATTTAAAAGTTTCTTCAAGAAAATATTCAAAACAATACGAAAGAACAATTGTTTTTACAATTTCTGAGTCTAAATTTGGTGTATTAAATTTATTTTAAAACTTTTACTAATTGAGATCTACAGCAACTTAAGTTATTTAATTTGTGTGAATCGCACTAAAAATAGAAACAGGCTAATTATTCGTGCTGGATACTGGCCGTTAGGATTCAAGCGAGACTAATTGCTGGCGGTCACACAAGTCGCACATTGCTAAATGTTCGCCGTAACCAAGTTGTCTGACTTGCATTCGATTTTATATTCGTCGAGTATTTTTAAAATCCTCTAAAATATTGACAGTTAAATTTTATTTTAATTATATCATTATATTTATTTCCGCTGATCGAACGTATTAGGAAGATAAAATAAAAGACGAAATTTGAATATTTTATTCTTACCAGCATAACAAAAAGTAAGTTTTTCAATTTGTTAGGTAGAAGTAATTTCGAAATCTACCTGTCATATTTTAAGAATTATTTCACTAGTGTATAGAAGATACTCTAGTTTCTAATATAAATTACATTTTAAAGGATTTCATACTATGCGATGGCTGATTATAAAGGTTACATATATTTCATATGAAGATATTTGTACTATGCGGCACAGTACGTTAGCACAATTTTAGAGGCAATTTTAATAAAAATATAAAATAAAAAATCGTTCTGTAAATTTAGGAACTGCTTAAGGAGGAAAAATCAAGTATCTGAAAACAGTTCTTGTGGTGTAATTTTATGTGTGGGATTGACTCAAAAAAGGGCTTTTCATGTGGTGTAAACTAAAATAATCCTCCTTCGCTTTATTTAGAATTGAATATACAAAAGCAAAAATGTAAATAGAAAAAAGGTAAACGTATAAACATTCCATTAATCTAGTTTTATCTTCCACTCCAATGAAGTCATCGGTAAAAGCTAGTATCAAATAAGATTCTTGAAAAAATGACCTGCAACATTAACAGAGACCATAAGAAATGAGGGAAGCAGCACTGCACATGCCTACCCCAGCATCGACGTCCAACGTATTGTCAGCATCTGACCTACCTGTTTCCTTTATTTACGTATGTCGCAACCGTGGTGTGTTGAGTTAATCATAGGCTTACGGTCCTTAAAATTACAATGAACTGCCGATGCCAGGTTTGATTCTTGGCTACTTGTCGTTTGAAGATATGACTACGGGGAAGTGAAGTTTATGTTCGCACAAATTATATGGGAGTTGGATAGCGACGTGCCAAATACACGGTGAGATGAGTGGGCACATATCGTTGCAGATAGATGTCTCTAAGTGCTCTTTTTATTTCAGAATGGTACGAATAGATCGAGTTTACCTTTACATTTTCTCTGAAAGTGTATATTTCTTTATTTAATTTAGTTGTTAGGTAATAAAGGAATATCGTGAAAATTATTTAAAAATTCTAATAAATTTTCGTTTATAACATGTATGTAATTATGTTGGGTGCCAAGTTATTAGAATGAATGTAAAAAGTAAACAACACAATTAGAAAGGTTGATATTATAAAACAAATTTTTGCATAGCCAAACCAAAACTTCAAGCATTATGTACTTGGAAACAACAACAAACCTGGATGTATTTGGAAACAGTCTTAAAAGTATAATAGTTATTTTCACAACTTATTTGAGATCACTTACAAAATTGTAACTCTCTGGAATTTGTCGATAAGCTAATACCAAAATAACCGTAGTTTTAAAAGTAAGGTAAAAAACATACGCTCCTTTATTATAAAAATGTAGCAACTGAACAATAATTAATATTTAAAAAAATAATATTCATCGATTTTGATTAGGTTAATAATATTAACTATTATATATCTTATATATCTTCTACCAAAAAAAGCTCACGATACGCCTGAGACACAATAACTTTGGTTGACCTTTATTACAATTTTTGCACTGATCCTTAGGAATGAAACAAGATATTCTCACAATTCTGTGTGATGTGGAGCAACTAACGTATTTGCATTATCTTTACATGATTATTTCATGTGTACATAACAATGGCTAATTATATTTGGATAAGACACTTTACTTTTTTTTTTTTATTGGAACGCAACATTGATTAAACGGCTAAGCATCAGTCTTCTTCTGAATGAGGAAAATCTGTGAGTGTGACCCCATACTTTCTTCTAGAATTGTTGATCATCAGACAACTATGGATTTACCCCACGAAAATTATTTTATCTAATTGTCCAAATAACAAACACACCATACTCATTTCTTAAATTATGGATCAGCTCGTCTGGTTTCAAGAAGTTTTCAAAGTACATTGCAAGTAGGATTTTGAATAGATTTCGATACAGCCCTTTCAGGTGTTGCTTCTAAATCCATGAAATATTCTTCGTCATTACATACATTTTAGTGAAATAATCCTCTTCGCCGTAGATTAGCAATTCGTATATAATGCTAGATATCCCGAGAGCATTTGAATGTTTAAATAAGTGTAATGTAGGATGTAAATTATTGAAGGTTTATTACCTTCAATAATTTTTATGTTTTCACAAAATTCAGAAAGTAAGTAAATGTGCCTGTATGTTTTGAACGCGACATATTTTTCAGTTACATGTTACTTGTATAAACTAAATTTATACATTTGCATACACTAAACTTAAATTTTAGTTGTAGTCGTTAGCAGTCTTTGCGTAATTATATAAGTATGTAAAATATAATTTGTTACAATGGTCAAGGGAAAAATAAACACGTATTTTTTTACACAACATAACACGTTTCTCTTTGTTAAGTAACATTTGATTTCTTTTAAATGGCCAGATTATCCAAAACATCCCTCTAAAAATCCGATAAAACTGTCTCCCGGTATAATAAGAAGTTGTAACGTAATAAATAAGACAAGGCAGTTTTCATTCATTATTGTACCATGAAAAAAAGATTTTTGTCAAAATTTTCGAGGCCATTTAGGTTGTTAAAATGAATAGCAAGATATTCATTTTAACCTCAAAGTTTGGAGTGATTCTAAATTCCAATCTTGATTATAGTCGTCTAACATTTTGTTGTTCCTCCTCCTTTGATCTAAAATTAATAATTGAATAAAAGTAGTTAACGAGAATAATTGAATCTTTTATCTTCCCGTACTTTATTTACCATGTGTAAATAAAGTACGGGAAGGGTCTTTTTAATTTGTACAACCCTTATATTACCATGGATTAGACCATTTATTATTTTTGCTAATCGTATTTTTCTAACGTAAGTGTTTTCTTTTCGAAGTTATCATGTCAGACTCATATTCAACGCGTCCTATTTATATCACTTTTGTTTTTTTAGCTTCATAATTCTATCGTTAAAATATATTTATTTTAATATATTTATTTATGTAAAATATATTCATTTTTGTAAAAAAACATCAATTTCTTTTTCGTTAAAAGCGCCAGTTCCTCATTGATATTTTTCAAAAATGTTTTTGAATTTTCCTTAACATTTTCCTTCGCACGAAATTTTGTTTACTACGCAATTTTATACCCCTTAATTATCGATTGTATATCGTAATATATACCATAAATATTTCCTCCAAAATGTTATAAATATTTCTTCCGAAACAAAGTTAGTGGTATGACTCGAACGAGAGAAGCTAATCAGTACAGAAATGCAATAACTACAGCCCAATCGTGCGCGTCCTGTATACGACAAGTAACTTTCTAATTTCGGGATCACGAAACGAAATATTTCAGGAAATATCTGAATAGTCCACTACCGTTTCCAATAACAGGGCTCGTGTGGTTTGATTATTTAAGCGACTACCGGTTTCCGCAGTGTAGTGTTGTGTTTTCTGTTTATTTTCTATTTAACTAGAGACGCTTTATGTTTGTACAGTTAATTTTGAGCAAATAATTTATTTAATGTCCGGTTTAATGTTTTTATTATTAAATAAAGGACAATTATAAAGTTGTCGTATTATTATATTGGCAATGTTGTTTGTGAGCTTTACAACTTGAACTAAATAAATAGATAATTAAATAATTTTGCGTGGGTTATTCTTGACCACTCACTTTATTATTTGTACGTGCTATTTTTGTTATTTCTCATGCAATCGTTGATTGATATTTAGATTCATGAGGAACATTTTAGATATGTGTGATCCAAATGTTAACAAATAATAGAGAAATTTTATTAAGACTGTTATTAGTACTAGGATTATATGGCATCGAGTGGATATTTCCAGTTTTTGCAATGTTTTACAAAAAATAATAGCACTTACTTTTCATGCTTTATTTAGATATAACAAAAGACTCGCCACTTTTATCTTAGGTGTAAATCACATAGATTCGTCTCGAAAGAAGCCGCTTGTTCTGAGATGTCTGTCTAGTTAAATTTATCTGTATTGCCATTTTTTAAGCGCATGTGTCTAATTACTGCAATGTATAAACTTATAATTACGATACCACCAATAAATTGACTCCATCTATCAGTCATGATACTTGGAAATGTTTCGGTACGTTTGTTATAAATTAACCATTTTGTTTCGAAAGGAAAAGTAAAAGTTTAATTTTAAATGATTATGGTTGATTAACACCGGTAACTTTGGTTTTAGGTTCAAATTGCTATGTGTGTTTCGTTTTAATTATAATCAAATCAAAATTAAATTATTATAACATGACCAAAATAGTCATGTCAAAATAATTTAAGTTTAATTTTTACAACTGAAATTCCACTCCCCCTTCCCAATTCCCCCTTCAGTAAACGTCATGGTATTAGAGAAATAAAGCCTTAAAATTAGTTAGGATGCTTATTTAATTGTTAGTAAGCGACAAATTTATTAAACAAAATTTCATGGGAATGCAAAATATTAAAATATGCAAGGAGAATCGAAACAAGCAGATAAATAACACGAGACATATATTGAGTAATAAAATTATTAAATAGAGTGGTTAAATTTACGTAAAATTAAGTTTGCGTAAAGATATCTTGCATAAAATTGGAAAATCATAATATTTTCATACACAATTATTTTAATCTTTATCTCATTATTATTGTGAAAACGCATTACTTTAATATTTGGGAATATTTAATATCGAGAAGTCGAGTCTTTATTATCGAATAATTACTTAAAAAGTTGAACCGAAAGTTGGAAGAACACGAGTCTTTTATTTATTGAAATAAAAAGTATTGAAATTTTATCTGTGCTCAGTGACTTACTTTTAGAATATCTTCTGCTTGCAAAAAATTAGGTTCCATAGTAGTACAGAAAGTTTCAAAAAGACATGGCATGTCATTATATAGACCTATAATGATGATCAGAGATCCTTCAAAAATAATGATTTTATTGTGAATATAAAAAAAAACTTAATTAAGAAATTTCAAGAAAATGTTTTCCAAACTTATTTATTCTTTCATTTACAAAGACGAAATGTTAATAAAAATCCAATTTAAATCAAACGATAACATAACAGATATATGACAAGTACTGGAAGTAAAAATATATTATGATCGTAATGATGTTCAGTATATGAAATTCATTTATAAATAAATCGTCAAATCAATTATATTATCTATTTATAAATGAACCTCATATTATATCGGCATTAATTTAGTATATGAAAACTTCAGCTAGATTGATCGTTACAGAATGTGTCCCACACATTCTGTAACGATATCTGTGCCATCGCCTCCATACATATAAACTTTAATATATTAGTAGTGCTACTTAATTTCTTTCTTCAAGTATGAAGTTCCATTATGATTTCCACCATTCATATTATTATCAAAATAACAATTTATTTAAATAGCAAACTTTCTCTACGAATTCTCTCAATGTAAATGAAGCTTCCATATTTCTACAGATACTGCAGGTAGTCGCATCTTTTATCTTTAGCTTTCAGGGAGATTATTCACAATTTTAATTTAAGAAACTAACTGAAAATGCCATTTCCATGCAAGAAGGAATGAATTCTTCAAACTAATTACTGTCGTAATATATATGTGCGTTGATCAGATAAAATTTTAAAACAATATTGTGAATAGGTTTTCCTTTTAATTCGTGTAGTTTTCAAGCAGGAATCAATAAGCAGGTGCAAATCATATTGAAAATTCCATTAATGAGATAAAAAAAAAATTCCTATTAACGTATTTGAATAAATATCTATTGTAAATAATTTGAACAATATACTGCTGTATATGGATGTGATGTTTTTATTGCAACAGAGCACTGTTATACATTATAACAATTCACTTTATGCGCATATAATTATATAAGTCTCTTCTACATATTTTACATCAATAATCATGATTTAACTTAAAAGTTGGCCTTAATGTTTTTTTTTTTAATTTGAAAGTTAATAGTTAATTAATAAAGACTAAATTTATCGCAGTAAAAGAATGTAATATTTAGATAACCTCCTTTTACTTTATTTCTTCAACGATATTTGTCAAATTTTAACGGCAATCATACGTTGAACAAGTTATATCTAAATTACAAATAAAGGAAAACACCGCCAGGGAATGAATTACAGAATAGCCAAACAAATAACAAGTAAAGACGTTTCATAGGTCGGGGATCGCACAAAAAAAAACCAAAATAACATTTTGTTAGTTTTAGTAATTAATATTAGGGCATAGTCGAGAGACATCATACTTTTGAATGGCGTAAAATCTAGGGGCATAAAACAGAGGTAATCCTAATGAAGAAGATTTACCTGAATTAAAATGTTGTCCTCTGTTTATGGTATTCGAATCAAAATTTTGTAAAAGAGAGAAATTAACAGATCTTAAAGTTTAGACATAATGTTAAGCGATTGTTTACTCAATTAAGAAGAGAATAAAATCAGATTCCGGCACCGTAAGTATATAAGTATAAGAACCGGGTTTCAAGTACAAGAATTTATTAATATTTTGAAACGCTCGAGAGCAATGAAGCTGATTTTTGTGAATAAAATTTAGTATCAAAAAAGTAGGGTGTCGCATTTGTAGAGAAGTTGACTGTAAGGGAAACACGGCCAACAAAAAAACATGCTTATGCTCACCAAATGATACACTCGTCACTTAAAGTAGTGCTGGGTGTAACATTCCGCTCGAAGTCCACTGGAAAAAAACGAAAAAAAGTTATTTTCCCTATAGCTCAAAACGTTGATGAGATATTAATCCTCAGCGAATTCACATCTACCTTTTTCATTTACTAAAAGTAGACGTCTAATAATTTTTTATAAACGAAAAATACAAAAAGATTTCAGCTTCAAAAAAAATTAACAGGCGGCTGCTGTTGTAATTTGCAAAAATCTATTCGAGGCATCAAAATGCCCAAAATGTGGGAAATGCCCAAAATAAAACGCTCTCAAATATTACGAATGACTGCATTAAGCGCAGATTTAAAATAAACTAACAAAGCTGGCCATTCGCATAAAAAACAAATATTGACAACCACACAAAAATTAGTCTCTATTATTGGTAAATAAAATCGCACTTTGTCCATGTAAAAATTACAAAAGAGAGATGTAAACATTTTGGGAAATAGAGGAAGTTGAAAAAAGGATTTTAAACTCATAAGGAAAGAAACATTTTAAACTCACTGCTCAACGAGACAATATGTCAAGGCGATACATTGTTCGTCTAACATTGAATGAAAAAGTTGGAAATCTAGGTAAATCATACAAAAACGCCTAGAAACCATTCTATGCATATAGAGAAAAAACTCATTAAAAATCCAGATTTAAAAATACAATACATTGAATGTATGCGTGAAACTATTACACTAGGATACATAAAACGTATCAAGTCACATGAAATTAAAGAACAGAATTGTTTCCTACCCGTAATTAAAAAATCGAGCTCAACCACTAAATTAAGAATCATGTGTAACGCCTCTTAGAAAACTAGCACAGGAATTTCTTTGAACGATTGCATAAAAATCAGTGCCGTCGTTCAAAATACAAATTTTGACATCATCCTCAGATTTCGGACAAATAAAATTGTTTTATTAACAGACGTCGAAAATACGTATAAACAAATTCTCCACGACGAACGGGATATGCATTATCAATTCATTTCATGGCGAGAAAATGAAAACGATAAGTTACAAATATTCACAATCCCAGTAGTCTATTCGGGTATGCACCGGCACCAAATTCGGCTACACGCGTTCTCCACCAATTAGCTGAGAATTAGATGAGGATGAGGAACGGCCAGTGAAATTCTGAAACACGATTGCTACATAGACGATGTAATAACAGAAACAGATGCTATCAAAGAAGCAAAAAACTTATACAAGGAACTCATTGAGCTGACAAATGCGGGAGAATTAATCTTATAAAATGAATATCGAACAACCTAGAGATTGTATAGACTGTAGATTAAGAACTTGCTGATATCAGTCTCAAACAAGAGCGTTTGGCATTCAATGGACCGAATGAAGGGCGAAACCACATACATGGAGAAGGATGAAACAAATCTAAAATTCACTGTACGTCACATCTTGCGAAAATGGTGGAAATGCAATGCTGGATAGGATGATTTATTATTTGAAGACATACGGACCTCTTCAATGACTATTCAATAACAATTAACAATCCTAAATAAAATCACATTTTCAAGAAAAGTTATAATAGCGAACGATCAGTGAGTTGAAATTCATGGATTTTGTGACACTAGTAAACGGAACATGCATTTATGTGAGATCTATAGACAACATCGGGAAAAATATTTGCAAATCCATTATGTACAAAAAATCGAATTTTACCTCTAAAAATAATATCATTACCTGAGTTGGAACTATGTGCGGCATTATTACTCTCACAACTCGTAAAAATCGTCTTTCTTACTCTTTGTCGAACAATTGACGAAGTATTTTGTAGTCTAATTCATCCATTTATTACTATTAATACGGATTAATACGGAACCATATTTACTCAAAATGTTTGGTTCCAACCGAGTTTCAGAAAATAGACACTCAACAAAAACGATGCATTGGAGACATGTGCCATCTCAGGAAAATATGCCAGTTTTTTCCGTAGACAACTGCTATTGGAATTTCGAAATAATAATCGCTGGAAAACGCGTCCAGAATGTCTACGGCAAGATCAGGGTGAATGGCAAAACAACATGGTAGAAGTAGTAGCATTAACGGAGTTAAGACCGATAAATTATTACTATCATTACAGACTCAGATTCATTTTAATTAAATGCTCATCAGCCGGTAAACTCAAACGCGTTCCAGGATATATATTGCGATTTAAAAACAATACCATGAAAAACCAAACTAAATCTGTTGGATACCTCATAACGGAAGAGTTAGACTCGGCGTTAAATTTGATAATAAAAATGACCCAGCAACGATGATTTAAGGACGAAGTTAAACAATTATCTATTACGGGGCTGCTTTGTTTTAACAATAAAATTTGAGCTATAATTCGATTTTTAGACAAAGATAGACTTATTCGCCTTGGTGGCAGGTTAAAGAGGTCATTATTTTCATGGACTCATAAATTCTCAATTATCTTATTTAAGACACATCACGTTGTGAACATATCTTATAAATAACAATTATGATTGAAGTGAGATTAAATCACTGGGCTATTGGCTGTAAAAATGCAGTGTCAATTATCAGAAAATGTCTGACTTGTTTTACGGCAAAAGGCAGTCAGTCGTGCCTATAATTATGGGCGATCTTCCAAGCAGTAGAGTCATAAAAACTAGACTATTTTTAAATACTGGAATAAGACTATTGTGGGCACTTTCATATTAAAGAAAAACAATTTAGAAACCCTGGTAAAATAAAAGTTTATGCGTATATATAAATATATATATATATATATATATATATATATATATATGTTTTGCACCTACACATTGTTCACATTGACTTCAGCATTGGCATTCATTGCTAATTTGCGCAAATTTTTCTTAGACCTGGACAAGCTTTGAATTTATATTCTGGTAACGCAATCAATTTCATTGTGTAATTAAATATGTATAATTTATAGAACACAATTCAGTTTTATATTCTCTAATTTATTTATTGAAAACGACTCGTTCAAGACGGACGGTGTGTCAAGAATTGTATTCTCTAAAATATCTCAAATTTACAACATATACCTGCCACGTAATGCAAAACTCTCTCGGTAAACCGTATTTGTAAAGAAGTGGGAGAACCCTACTACGTTTAATATCTGTATAGACCGAAAGGCCCCCATAAACATGTATTGTCTTCGTTAGTTTTGCTGTTCATTAGGTGCAATAAAAGGGAATACAAATAACTAAGCATCACGAAGGCAGGCCAAGTACGATAACATAACCGTCAAACAACTTTCAAACCAATATCGTTTTAATAATAACCCGACAATCAAGCAGTTTATATTTGATACAAAGGGTTAATTTATTATGCGCAGTTAATATGAAATGAAAGTGAAAACTGCTTGGAAATTGAAAAAAATATTATTCTTTTCTGTATAGTTTTCACCGCAAAACGCATTAATACATTATTTGGTAAAATTTTAAAGGAATTTCAGTTGAGCGATAATTTTCTAAATGAAAATACAGGTGATATTAAAGACGTGCCCTCGGTATTATTAGACAGATTAATACTTCTGAAGACTTACCATAATTTATTATATTCGTTGTCGAATACATAGGTGAATTTGTGGTTAAAAAAACTTTGTGAAGTTTGTGTAGGTGCCTAGGTACAATCACGAACTTATGAGTCATTTATAAGTCGTAAAGATTTCGCAAAACAAGGTAAGAGCTTTTTGACTTATCGATCAAAAGATGTATTTGGTATATACTTAAAATGCGAACATGATTTTAGAGAACATTTAAAAATTCTAATTTTGATAAGACGACTTTTAGTAAGACAGTTCTAGAAATTATAAAATTTATTTACACTGAACATTTTTTTGATAATTTAATTAGCATTCATATAAGCAGGACCTTCTTAATAGCCACATATATCTATTAATAAAACACATAATTGAAAATTATTTGACAGAAAAGAAACTTTGAAAAACCATTTGAATAAGACTATTTTATTTAAGGGTCAATGATTTTTATAATAACTAACAAAAGGATTACTTAGAATCGTAGAAATACATTTTTAAATTTTGGTGCCATAATTTAATTATATGAGGAATTGTAATGAAAATTTATTTTTTTCATATTAAATTTTATAATTTTTTTGTAGTTGAATTATGTAATTGGAATCACTACAATGTGCAGTCTTAGTAGTGTTATTGTATGAAGAACTCGTGTTGGGTATTTTCCAATTTTAGAAATGAATATCATTTATTTATAGTTAGTACTTATTCGAATACGCTCGGATTGATATTCTTCACAGTACAAATAACACACCTAAAATGTTTAAAGTTAAACTAATATTTAAGGTTAAAAAATATGTGAGGGAATACCTCATACGAAGTATTGCGTAATAATTTTTGATACAGGAGAGACTATTTTAGAATTTAATCATTCCTAAATATATCTTAAATTGGAGGCGAGTTCAAAATTATGGGTTCTGGGAAATAAACCCTTAACAAAATTTGACCAAATACGCCATACCTTTCCGCAAATAACTTTATTTTTATATTATCAAAATAATATCGTTATGCGTAGCATGTCGAGTGTGTTCGTCTATATGTACTATATTAAGTCTATGATTAAAACAAAACCATTCAAATAAATATATGACTGAAATTTAATTTTTTTCAAATGAACCTAGGTGTATTAAATAACTGTGAATCTTAATATTTCGACCAAGGTACTACTTAACGAAATATAATCTTAGATCGAATATTCCGAATATCTTCAACGTGATGAGTATAACGTTAAAGAAAACACTTTCATCTTATCAAAGAGTATTTCTGCATATTTGTTGAACTATTGTCAAAAATTATAATCAGAAAATCTTTTATTTATTTAAATATTATAGCTATTTGTTGTAGGTTACATGCTATTAAAAAATATGTGATGTTATTAAAATATCATGTTGACACATCACGTAGGCGAATGACATTATAGCGCAGAATAAATTACTCAATTCCGCCACTAATATAATAGTAAGCTAAGACAGTGCTAAGTATAATTATCAGTGTTTGATATGTAATTTTAGTTTTCACCTTTAATTCCGAACACCACTGCAGGCTTCATATACAAATGGATTTGAAAACATCTGTAATATTTAAAACCTTATTAATAAGATAAGCAAAATCACTATTTATAATAAACTTCAACTCACGAAATATATTTCAACTGAAAAAAATGCTAGTTAGATGATCCTGGCTACAGCGTTCAACCGGCGAACATTTGGCAATGCGCGTCGCGTGTGATTACCAGTATTTAGTCTCGGCTAACCCCCTGTGGCCAACACGATTCTTATTCTTAACACGATTTACGTATATGAGAAAAAAAAGTTGTCTTTGAGATATTAGGAATTAAAGAAACTACTTTTTATTTGTGTTAATCTGAATATTCCCTTGAAGAAAGTTCTAAAGGCTAAATATTTGTATTCACATTCAGGATAATACTTGCAATATTAGGAAAGGTAGGTAGAGAAAATCATGATTTCAGAACCTTGGCAATGTATAAATTAGTTTAATGAAGATTAAGTGTCTATTTTTAGCTTCGGAACTAGATAATTTATATAATTTTATGACTTAATATGTAATATTTTATCTGCACGCCAATTAGTAAATGTATTCATAAATTTTTAATACATTTTTTGATTTTCTAATTAATTTTTATTAATTTACAATTGTTTATTTTTAATGGATTTGAGATCGCTATCGGGATTAGCACACGTTACTGTAGTCCCTTTAAAACTTTTTGAAATACCGCGGTATTTACCATTTTTAGCCGAGTTCATTATAGGTGTTTCACAATTCGACGCAATTTTTTTTCATGTATGTATAGGTGTAACTCGTAGCTCGTTGACTGATTTTTGTGATCCCTTTTGTTTAAAAAGAGGTGGTTTTGGAAAGTCCCATGTAAATATGATCAAGACTTGATGTTGAATTACGGTGATATTACGAGAAATTCCTTGATGCAAGTACAATGTCCTATTGAAAAATTTTAAACAGATTTTGAACTCATTTCATGTACTTATTTATAAGTAGCTTAGTCACATTGCATGGAGCTGGAGGGTACTGACAGAATTTCTAAATAGTAAAGAGTGAATTTATCAAGTTTTTGCTTCTTTGACTTGTCTTGGTAAGTCATTTATTCACAGGTATTGGCCAGGGTCGGATAACGGATCAGGAAATTGGTAATAAGAATTCCTCAATGACGAATTCATCGGGTTTTGACTTTTTTGACCTATCGTGACGAGTCTTTCGGTTAGAAGCCGAGGCCACGGTTTAGTAATGGAGTCGAAAGTTGAGGACAGGAATTCCTCAGTGGTGAGAAGTAAACTCATCGAGATTGAATTCATTTGACTTGTTTGAGGTAAACGAGTTACAAAATAAATAGTTGGATACGACTATACAGGCATACAAAAACGCATAAAGCAAATAATATATTTGTAGGTAAGTGGATGAGTAAGTATGCACAGGTATGTGCAAAGACAAAAATTAACTAATATATTAGCAAGTAGTTGGGTAAATAGGTGTCTCTGGTGGGATAAATATCGCTTAGATAATAAATATTATAAATCACATACTCTACCTTTTTTACATTAACTGTTTTTTTGTAACTCGCACCGGAAACAAAATAAACGCAAAAAAATATATTTTGCCGTCATTTATCCGACATTGCGTCGCTCGCTAGCGGCTAAACTTCAAATTCAGAAACTCAGGATTCACTAAAATGTCCGATTTAAGAAGTATGCCAAACATGAAGTTTCCATGACTAAATATAAGGTTTACTGGATGTTTATGTGTAACAGGACTAGACTAATTAACTGTTACTAGTCTATTTAACAATATGGGTTTAAATATTCCAAGCAAAGTTTCACTTTCAATTCGCTTGAATTTTATATTTCACACCATCAATATTTCAACCTATTATTATATCAGGTTAACATACGATAATTACATTTTATATTAAAATTAACCCAGTGAATAAAATTTCCAGATAAATAATGAACGGCAATAAAGGAAAAACTTAGCACAAATCAATAATAAAAATATGAAATATTTTTAATTAGGAATATAAAATAATAAAAAAAACAACACGGTAAAAAACGGAAAAAAGAATACGAAAATACGTAACTACTTAAATATTCAAACCATGCAAGTTCTGCCATTGGAAATGGCGATCGACTGTTTACGTAGTTTCTGAAATGTTTCGTTACGTGGTACTGAAATCAGGCCACTGCGTGATGTACTCGTAGGTACATCACGCAGTGCTATTGAACTTTTAATTATTGGGATATTCTGTTAACTCGCCTTTCCCGCCCTTGAGTAGGCATAGAATTGACTTAATTTGGGGATAATTGTTTTGGAAAACTTTATCAACGAAGTGCTTATTTACATTTCAAACAAATGCCTAACAATCGAAATCAAACTTTTATAGTGAAAGTTTACTAGTTTATTACATAGGAGGTTTAGAACTACATTTTAACTAACATTAATTATTGAACTTTACACGTTAGATACTTGTTAATTTAATAGAGAATCGTCTATGCACTCTATTCATATTAATCGTCGAAATATACCATGATTCACCCTTTTTTATACATTGATATAACCTTGATGTGATAATATGGATCATGGGTATAAACGACGATATTAATTTTGGATAAAAGAAGTTACGTAATTGACAACAAAGTGCTATCATTAATAAGGCATGCGCTTACTTCTTCCATGGGCTTCACTGCCTACTTCTATAAAAAAAGCAAAAAAAAAATTTACGTTTTAAAAATAATTAACCATATATGGAGAACATGCTTTCAAAAAAAAGTCTGGAAAATATTTGACTAGACGAAAATAAAGACTGTCCGGGTGGATTGAGACAAAGAATGGGTGGGAACATATTTATCAGAATGAGCGAAGTGAAAGAAAGATTTCAGATATGGCAGTTTATTATCGCCGCTTATCTCGCTTAGGTAAATTGTGCAAATATATGAATACCAATATAATTTATAAGCGTTACTAAATTAAATTTTCATTTTACCCAATTACGTAAAACGATATAAATTTTAGGGTTCTGTACTTCAAAAGGATGAAACGGGACCCACATAAGAACAGAAAACTGCGTGATTACGTGACTGATGACTCCGTCTGCTCGTTTTTCACAGCAATTTTTTTTTAGAAATTCGTAATTTGACATAAATAGTATATATTACTAATTTTTTATAAAGCAAATTAGTAATATTTATACATAGTAAAATGTATAAATATATGTGTAAATATTTTTCATGTAATGCAGTTTTAGAAATATGCCACAAAAGTCCTCGAAAAACATGTCCACCACTCTCCCTTTCAAAAATGTTAATGTCAAGTTTAGAAAACTAAAGCAATAATTTTCAATCTCAAGTTTACTGAGATGTTCATGATTTTTCAGGCCTATGATGCCATACAATGCAACATATTGAAATGTTGGAAAATAATGAAACCTTTTGGCATAATCCGTTAAACAATTGAAATATTATGTACTCTTAAACATTATATCTGCCTAATTTTGTACATAATCCCCATAGTGTGAATTCTACTCTCTATTCTACTTCTGCTTCACTTTAACTATTTTATTTACGTATTTCCATTTGCGACCTGTTTGCATAACCAACAAACAGGTTTAATAAAACTCGCGTGCAATGAAAAACTCCCTCCCTTTTGTTTGTGAGTTGCTCCACAGATCTCAGAGCTGCAATAATTGTCACGTGCTTTTAAAATGTGATGCGTTTTTGTTCCTTTCCCTTATAAATAAAATTTTCACGAGTTTTATAAAGTTTTCGAAAAGATTTACTTTCAGTATGCAAAATAGATAAGTTTAACAAAAGTCAGTTTTATTTAATTATACATTTTAATATTAATTTATAAACACAATATAATTTAAGGGGACTAATAAAGTTAAGGCAAAAGAATCATATTCACTTGCGATTTTCTACTAAAATCAGAAATTAATTTCTTATATTAATCTTGACTATTTGGGAGACTCGCATACAAAAAATATTTCTTATGACCTTTACAACATTTTATAATAACCGATGAAAAGTCGATCAAAATTATAAAGGAAATATTTGTTGAACAGATCGATTATGTGTTTATTATAGGACTCGTAATCAAATACTCGCAATTCATTTTATTTGACTCAATTCGATAAATTGTTTTGTTCTAAAGAATTGGTTACAGAAATTTTGAGAGAGAAATTAAATATGAAAAATTTTAGTATATATGAATAGAAAAGTTGACTATAACTAGCATAAGAATCACATATTTAATCAAAAACCACTTGCAAAAATACACAGATACATAAAAATATAGTGAATTATTTTGCAAATCGTTTACAGCCTATGTATTTAATTAAACATGCAAATAATGTATAATGTACTCCTAATATCTTATAATTGTCATGTTATCGTTAAGTTGTAGGTCTGAATATTGAATAGAGTAGCCAAGAAATTCCGAATATTAATGTTGCGGATATACTTGTTGTTCCCCGTAAATTAATCTCGCGCCATTCGTTGACGTTAACCACATGGGATAAAATAAATGTTATTTCTATTCTGCGATTATTGCGTTCTACAAAAATAAACAGTATTAAATAAGTTAAATCAATCCAATCTTAAATAATTATTAACTGAGGAAAAAATACAATATCAACTAGAAGACGTTTCAAGAGCAGCACTGAAGTAAATAATTCTTACGGTTTTAATAAATATAGCAATGGTTATTATAATAACCATAAAAGAAATGACCTTTTATTATTCGAGAGTATATGGTTTAAGCATAAACCTCAATTTTTTTAAAAATTTTTTAATTTCTTAATACTACATATGCCATTTAAAAAAAAAGTATTGATTAAATTTGAATCAATACTTCTTTTAAAATTGATCGCCCTACAAATATGTTATTTGGGATTCTGTGAGTATTTCACGAAAGACGAATTTACAAATAAATAATTCAGGGACAAAATGAATCTTTGTTTATTTATTTGAAATTTAGCGCTCGCAGGAAGTTTTTGTGCAGAAATCGAATGGTATACAAGCAATAACATTATTCTTAAACAACGCAACCGGTTGTTGTCTCACGCTCGTCCTAAAGATAGCTCGCAGTGACGCCACCTTTAACCTTTTTATTTCATGCAAGTTACCAACAGACGGAAATTTAACTGTTTCCTATTAGTCTATCATTATCCTCTTACGACGTCTGTTATTATCTGCTTACGATGTTGACGATTATGTAACCGTTATTACCTGGTACCTGTAAACATAATACTTAAACAAACTCGTAAAACAACTTTATTTTTGCCTGGTTTAAAATTGTTGATATATAAATGAAGTCATTTTCTAGATTTTTTAATTTTAATTTTATTATTTTATCGAGTGTCATCATCACATAGATAACGTAAATATTTATTATGATCAAACTGATTTCCGTTTTATATTTTAAATGCGTCAAAACAAAACTTTGTTTACAAAATTAGACTTTATTTTGCATAGCTTGGCTCGTAATACCTACTAAGCATTTGGAATATTTATTGAATAATGTATTAAAATTAACCGCCTTACTCCGTAAGTTTTAAACGTTGCATATTTAGATAACATTTTAAATAAAATTTGTCATAGAATTTGAAGGTTTCTTACTTATATGATGATATTTAATAAAACAGAAAAGATTACGGTCTAGTTGATTATCGTAAAAGGGAAACATTATATCTACCTTAAACGCAATTGAATTATACTCAAAAGTTTATACACGAAATGGTCCACGTGTTAAAGTATTTAAGTAAAAGAATTATGAAGCTCCGCACAATAACAACTATTCTCAATTAAATGAAACTACGTGATGTAGTATTATTTCTACTATCTTTTATTTCTTTACCACGACCTAGGTTTCGTTGTATTACAACATATTCAGGTGGGATATTAGCAAAGATTAGAAGATAAAGAAACCTTTGCTAATATCCCACCTGAAGATGTTGTAATACAACGAAACCTAGGTCGTGGTAAAGAAATTAAAGATAGTAGAAATAATACTATATCACGTAGTTTCATTTAATTGTGAATAATGCATTTCTACAAAATTAACGACAAATATATTCAACAACTATTCTCTTTAAAAAGAATTCCAACTGATACATTTTCCTACGTATTTATTTACATGTGTAGGCCGATAAATGTACATTACTTGCGGCTAAATTTAGAATGGGAATTATAATATTGAAATATAAATGCCATTAAATATCTTGATAATTTACAGACCTTTGTCTATTACGCCAGCAAAAATCGATCTATATTAGAGTCTGAACCTAAAACAAAATCTATATATGGTCTTGACGTGAATTTTTTTAAACGTTTTATAATACAGTATATAAAAGTTTTAATTTTACTACATTAATACTCATCTCACATCGATAGGTGTTACCATAATAATATAGTTAAAATAAAATTCCACTCTCAATGTTAATAAAACATTCAGAAATTACCTGAAACTTGCATGGAGAATGTACAAGAGAAGACTATTTGGAAGAGCTTATGTTGTTCCGGCGTCAGACGGATGAAAATTAAGTAACGCGTGTCGCACTTGACCGGAAGTAATTAGTATCGCCTGACTCCCAGCGGTCAGGATTCGGCACAAGTAATCGGTCCTGCTTTTATTCTTGAAGCTGTTTACAAAACTACGTAACCTTATCTTGCAATAGATCTCAACTGAAATATTATAAATGGTAAAAGTTATCTTTCCAACGTTAATAATCTTATCTATTTCATTTTTAATTTTCTGGATATAACTTGAATAGGTTTGAAAGTTTGTGCAGAAGTCTATCTTTGTATCGAAGATGATACTTGTAACGTTAAAGAAGAGAGAATGTTTGTACTTCTAAACCAAAACAATACGTATGTAAATTACATTAATCGCAGCCGAGTCGATGAAATTGGTACTCATTTTGAATACGCGGAGTTGACATTTCAAATAGTCGTAATAGTGTTAATATAGTTTTCTTTTGTATTGGCAATCAATCTTTGACGTGTTTATGATATATATTATATTTATTTGTTCATAGACGGCCTCTACAAATTTTGATAACACCGGGAAATCGATTTTTCTTGAAATAAGTCTGAAAATACTTTCCTGTATACCGATATAATTTCTGCGTTGCTTATCCTGCATTTCACTGCACTGTAATTATCATATAACTTATTTCGTCACACGTATCTTTACTCTACACTAAATCGTAAACTTATTCTGAAAAATTAAAAAAATCGTGGAAATGTCTAATGAAAACTGACAAGAAATTGAAGGGATGAAATAAAATATTTGTAAGCAGAATTATTTACCTTCTATAAATATATTCTAGCGGCGGCATTGAAGAAATTTGAGAATTATTTTGCACATTACTATTAAATGTATTTAAATACAACGTAAAAATATAAAAAAGTATTATTATTGCAACTGACTATGTTTTCATTTTACTACAGAGTATTTAGGAATTTGGATCATAATTAATTGAAAACGGCACGGTTTCGGTTGTGATCAAAACAAATAGAGGATAACAGAAAACAACTAGAAATCTATATATATATATATATATATATATATATATATATATATATACATATATATTGACATAAATTGTGGTTAACATAAAAAATAATTTTGAACATCGCGCTGAGGGGAGATATGCTTTTATATGCAACGAACATGTAGAGTCGATAATAGGACGCATTTACTATAACTCGACCCCTACCAATAATTTAACGTAAACATATTTAAGCTAACTTATCTCTTAAATACCTTATAATATTCATGATAGCAAATTATTTGGATCACCTCAAGATTATAAATTAGAAAAAATAAGGAAGATATATGTTTGCATAAGTGTTTGCATAAGTGATACATGTTTGCATAAATGGTCTCAAGATTATATCATTACCGACTCGCTGTGGTGGAAGGTGACGATAAGATTTAGACATGAGTTTGAACATTTTTAAGTATTTGTACAACCACAAAATTATGTAATTGGCTACAGTCCCGTTAAGTTAATATATATGTATGTATTGCAAGATGTGCAATAGAACGTGAGCAAACGGGAAGTGCCTATGGGTGCAGCCTTAGCGCCATGTATGAGAGCGGCAATCATGCGGTGCAAATGGTAGTTATGGGGAGTGGAGTATAGCAAATTTTAAATTTCCGTTGTTTGGATTAGTCATGTAAATTAATCAATAATAAAAGCACGCACTTCTTAACAACCACGTTTAATTTCCTCCAATGTTCTAATTATACAGAAAATTATAAATAACCTTGAAAATATATTATTAATTATGAAGGAAATGGAAAACAATGGATTTGATTTATTTGATCTTAACAAAAGTATATGACATTTCTTTATAACCAATAGACTGCAGACGTGAAAAAAATTATTATTATCAAAACATACCACAATTATTGACCATATTTAAGATTAATATAAATTCAATTAAATTTATTACAAGATGGGCTACAAAATTATTTGGCATCATAAATATATTGTAAACAACGATGAACTATGGTGTACTATATTATGTTGGAAAATAGTTTACTCTTAAAAAAGAAAATTGAATTGATTCACATAACCCGGATTTTTTTTATTAATTTTCAATTTGGAATTTGTAAACCTCCGGACGTTAACTATTTGGACTATGATCGCTTTTTTAATGGACTAAATGCAATGATAATGAAGAAGTCTCATATTATCTTTATTTTTCATTAATAATAACGTAATGAATAACATTTTATGATAAAAAGAAGGGATGTTACTAAAGAAAACATGTGGCTCAAATTGAAAATCAAAAAATAAAATATTTCTAATTGAATGCGATAACCGATGACGCTCTAGGGAAACTCATAGCCCTTTCAATAATTAAACCATATGAGCCCTGTTATTGGAAAAAGCGGACGGTTATTTACATAGTTCTAGCAATGTTTCGTCTCGTGGTACTTAAATTGCGCCGCTGCAGTTATGATTGACGAATGTTTATAGTGTAGTTATTGTACCTATTACAAATACTTTCGAACTTCTACTTTGTTAGTAAAGTATGTAGATAGGAAACTAATGCCTCGTAGGCCTCTTCTTTACAGTTAAAGCTTAATATTTCATGAAATACGAGGTTTAGAATTGCTTTGTATAAACAGTGATTAATATGTTCAAGTTTATACATAAGATACATGTTAACGTAATAGCGAACTCGCGATATAATTTAATAAAAATTATTTCTGGAACCCATCATAATTGAGCATTTATTATTGGTTCTTCTTTACTCAATTTCATTATATGGATTATGGGTAAGTTTTAGGATAATTATTATTGCATAAATGAACTTGAATAATTGACAACCACATATAAACCACACAATCCTTCACATTCGTAAAATGAAAATAATGTAATATAAGTTAAAGGCCATCTAATCACATTCAAATTACGCATAATTTGGAAGCGAATATTTAAAACTTTTTTATTTAAAAAAAATCTGACTATTATATTTTGATACATATTTGTTTAAACACTTAGACCATTAAATGTAAATAGCGTTTTAAGCTAGTGGCCAAAGCTAGAATGGAAATTATTATAATGAAATTTGTGTATCATCAAATATACTGATAATATACATAGGCTTAGGACTGTAATCTCTGATGTTTAATGTCAATTGTTTGATGCCTGAAAATCAATTAACATTAAATTCCAAATCTGAAACAGAACCAACATGTTTTATTATATTTATGTACTTTTTAAAAATATTTACAATAATATTTTTAAATTTACATTTTTGCTTCACTAATGCATGCCTCATTTCAGTGGGAGTTAGAATGTTAATACAGATAAAATAAGATGCCTCTCTCTATATTTATGAAGCATTCAGAAAATATCTGAAACCAGCGTGACAGAAGAGAAAATAGAAAGCCTGTTGGAAGAACTTAAGACTGTTACAGCATCGGATGGATGAACGTTTGGCAACACATGCAGCAATTAACCACAGCTGAACGTTTGGCAACGCGCGCCCCAGCTGACCGCAAGTAATTAGACTCGCCTGACTCCCAGCAGCCAGCTACCTGCACAGGTGGTCAGCTCTGTTTTTAATATTAACACGATTTACCCAAAGGAAAAAATCTATGTTGCAATACATCTCAATTGAGATAATATAGATATTACAAATTTTCGTTGGAAAATTAGGATTTTTACCATTGCCATGATTTACTTTTGATTTTCTGCATATAGCTTGGAGAGCGTTGCAAATTTTGTGTAATACTTAATATAGACAATATTGTAATATTAGAGAAAAGCAGACAGAGGAGTTTGTTACTACGAAAATGTGGCTGCGCAAATATAGACTAGTTTAATTATTGCCTATTCGATGAGGTTTATATTCATTTTGAGCATGCGGAGTAGAAATTAAAAATGATCAATAATCACATTCATGAAATTCAATTATATAAAAATACGTCATCGGTCATGAATGTGTTAATACAGTTTTATTTTATATTTACAATGAAAAATACCTACCTTTAACATATTTATGATCGCTATAGTAATTCTCTGTACGTGCTGTTCCACCAAAACGTTTTACACGGCATCTACCTGTTTTGAGAATATTTTTACCGAAATATTACACAGCTCTAAAGTAATGAAATACCCTAGGACTGTCCATTACTATCCAATTTTATATTTAAATTTATAAAGCCACCATATTTTCTGGAGTAGTTAAAATAAAATCTATGCAGTTACAATTATTTTAATATATTTTTTGACACATATTTGTTCTCGTCTAAAGAACTCTCTTTCAAAAATAAGTCTATATTAAAGAATAAAATAGTCATCTAGAAGGATGTCGTGAATTTACTGTACAAAAATATTATTTTTCTAATAGATAAAATAGGTAAATTTACGTATACAATATATCAGACAGTTATTGTAATTTAAAGATCCAAGTTATGATTGCATACGGTCGATAATAATCTGATAAAACAGAAAATTTTACATTTAATACCTTAACGCTTAACGCACACTTCTCACAAAAATCGATCCTATCAAAAAAACCTGACTGCCTGAAAAAAACCTGAAACCTGCGGCCTGACTTGGGTTAACTCTCGCCGATATAAACGTTGCTAGTTAAAACGCTCAAACGGAGAAAAGGGGTAGACACGCGCAATTGAAGATGGCAGATATTTGGTCGGCAGCATGCGCAACTTGACCTGTGTGGTAAGTCGGTAGAAAGTCGATCACCACCTTCTTCTACAAAAGTCAGAATCAGTCGTCCTCCACCTATAAAGTCGTGTGCATTGCACGTTGGATTATTAATGCATGAATAGTTTTCTAAATGCATGCCTTTCAAAGGGGGTTTTGGAATAAATTATTAATAACTTGTCGAAATTTTAAGAAAACAAATACGCCAGTGGGATACTATAAATATAACAATATTGACGAATGACAAGAATTTGAATTTGACCAATTATTTAAAATTACCTCCTTATTTAAAAATTAACATTCTATCTCTATAGTATATCATTTAGTATATAAACAAAATACAAATAAGTGTCATGTCCTCAAATAAAAAGTTATGATGTCGGAAGCATAAATGCAGAAAAGTGAAGCGAAATTAAAAATTTCGCTTCACAGCTGTCGTTCATTTTAACATGCAGAATTTAACTAAATATACTCTCTAACAAAACAAACTCTGTTGTGTTGGAATATAATAAAGTTCACAGGATAAAAGGATTATCTCAACCATCGTCCTTTTATGATCAGGTGAACTGATGATAATTACGTTCGAGATGACATTTCGTTTTATTTAGTTTCATACTTATTTCTATAAATACAATGTAATGTTAATTTTCTACGGCACCTCAAATTAAAATGTGAAGTTATTTGTTGAAGCGTATTCTAGTTGGCTGCAAGAGATTGTTCTCGAAGCAGTAAATACGCCATACGTGTCAACTGTGTACATTAAAGCACATGAATAGATAAATAAATTAACAGGAGTGCAGATAATTTTGATCTAGATAGATATCTCTAGAGATTATAGTATATCGAAGAAATGTACTTCTTACATGCATGGGCTATATGTTATATATTCCTGATAGCAGCTCTGAGCATTTTTATATAATTTAATATGAAAATAAAACAGCACATAATGAAGATATGTTTTTTATTTATTTAATAATATTACTAACAGTAAAAAGCTACAGAAATGCAAATGAAGGTTCTAATTTAAACGTTAATAATCCTTAGGGTAATTTATAATACGTTGCGATATTAAATTCGTATTAATAATCGTAATAAGAATCAGAGACAGTAATAGCATTAGACAAACTAACCTATTAAGTTTCTTTTTTATGACTTTTTCATTTAAACTAATAATAAAAATTAGAATACCGAAGGCTACACTGTAGAAGTGTAAACTTTGCTAACCAAATAAACATACGTTCGATCAAGAAATGAAGAATGTTAGAGAAATGAAAGACAAACACAATTAACATTATAAGTGTTCGTGTACTACCTATACGTTAATGGATATATAAGAACAAACCAATAATTATTTACATAAAATGTTTTCTTTTTTATTTAATAGCGTTTTTAAAATTTAAAATAATTTATTTTTGTCTCATAAAGATTTATAACCCGATACAGATTTAATTACATATATATGTATATATATATATATATATATATATATATACATATTTTTTTTTTGTTTTTCTGCAAAATTTGTGATTGTGAATTATTAATAGCTGTGAAAATAATTGTAAAATTGCATTGTCATCCAGTTCTGAACTATATAGACAATTTAAATTATCTATTTTGATGTGAAGATAGTTTAAAACCGTTTGCAAAATTTTGGACAAACAAAAAAAATCAGAAAAAAAACGAGTTAATAAAAACGTGGTAAAGTAACGCAGTGCACATTCAAGTAGACATATTTACGACGCTAAATAATATAATAAATAAAATATATTAGTGGATAAAAATAGGACAAGTTAATTTCGGAAACATTTGCAATTATATGTAAAATGATTCACACAATAAATAAATAAGTTTGTCCAAAGAGAAGCTATGCACCTTCAATATAAACGTGGAATTTATGTACTGAGTATACCAACAGAGCGGGAAAAAGAAAGTTTTATTTGGATTCTATTATTGAATAATATTTTTACATAAAAATAACATAAAATATAGCGTAATTCTTGAAAGGATGCACTCCGTGTCAGACAGTGAACTAGCTTTGTCGATGCCGAAGTTAGCTGAGTTTTCCTGAACAATGAACTTTATTGCTTGATGCCGAAAGGAGCCGAATTTACCCGATTCAGCGTCAACGACCCTAGCGTGAGGGCTCAGTTTCGTTCACTGCTCAGAAAATGTGCACGTGGTGCGCCTAAAGAAGTTTTTATTTCAATGTTTATTGATTGGCATAATCCGTTATCAAAAAAAATATAACAAAATAAATCATTCAAAGCACACATGTAACTCCCATTCTGGGAACTTTGTATACACCTAGGTGTTAATGTTATGTTAGACAGATATAAAAGTTTAAATATTCAAGGATAATTTATTAAAAAATTATAGGTACTAACCAAATATATTGGGAATATAACATTATTTGCAAGAATATATTGTTTTACCTTGTTTCATCGGAAGGGAAACTAAAAAATCTCCGATATTTTTAGATTTCATTTTTTTCTATGCACCCGTACACAGTGCAATAACGGACCATTATATTAAATTATTATAAATAGTAAACAAATTAGGACTAAATTACACAAGTTAAACTCAACATAAGATCGCAAAATCAAAAAATCACTAGCGCTCACTCAGATAGCGGCAACTTATGAATGCAAACTCATAACCGTACTCATTACCTGCGGGTGACGTTAAATTGTCTGGGGGAGGTGAGTGTCGCTTCTTTATGTAGTAGCAAACCATTGTCAATTAAACTGCTTTTCGGTTGGACAAAGAAGCAAGTTTATCAAACGTAGGACAATACTAAGTATTTAACTGGATACTAAACCCCATCTCGTTTGACACCCTTAAAGGAAATTCATTAAGAGACAGATCTAACGTGGAGTATAAGCAAAAACCGTTCGATAAATAATGTAAGAATCAACAAAAATTGGAAAAAATACAAAATCTTCTATAGTTTTATAAACCATCCCAGAATGACAGACATACTACTAAAAATTTCATAAATAAGCAATTTATTTTAATCAGAGCATTTCTCAGTGTAACAAAGGTATCTTGAATCATTATTCAATATGTTTTTGTGATCATTATTCAATATGTCATCAATTTTCAATATGTTTTTGCATAATTTATTTCCCCTGTGGAGAATGAATTCATGGTACATTATAAACAAACGCATCATGGACGCCGTTTTATATAGAGGGGTATATGATGACCCATAATACTTATTTCATGTTTAGCTTTTCTGTGACAAGAATTTCATTTATTTTGTAAAGGCCTTTTCAACTAAAATTCTTTACCAGTGGGATAAGCCATACAGTTTTCATTTGTTTGCAATATTAAATTGTTGCTGCCGGGATTATATCTCGGGACTTAAATCTCGTCTTTTTTGTTCCATTGATAAATGTAGAAATTGTTGAACTACATTTTCATCTTTATATTACTGCTATAAATATCTATACAATTTCGTTTGTTATTATTTGCAAAACATACTAGTGTTTATTTTTAATTCCAATACAGGTGTATGAAAAGGTGGGTAATAAATAACGCATTTTCCGCGGTCATATATTTTTCCTGTCCTGTGTTGGTTTAAATGGAACAGACATTCAGAAGAAAGTAAAATATTGTATCGCCCGGAGAATTTACCATTGATTTCAACAAAAAAATATTAATTGGTATTAAAATTATTTTTTTGAGGATGGTTAAGAAAATTGAACTGTCCTGGTACAGAATATTAATTTTTAAATCGTACGGTTATTTGCTGATATAAATAAAGAATAAATAGTGAATACACTAATACTGACAAAACACACGGAACTCAAAAGTAAAAAAAATGTTAGCTCCAAAGTTATTAAATGTGAAATATCTATTTAAGACAGATTAAAGAAAAATATCTAGGTCGCTTAGGGAGGAAAATGTTATTTAATAAATGCTTATACCAACCACATTAAATTCAGTCAGTTCGTGATTTCATAAATTATTTTCGAACAGTGTCACTGTTAAGTTAGTTGATGAAGTAAGAAAAGTAGTAGTAGGAAAAGAACTAATTTATTACATAAAATTAACAGATTAAGATCCAGGTTTTTACTGGAATTACTGCTGTGAAGAAGATTAAATATCTTTTAAGTATTGATCGAATTTATCTAATACGACACCGAATTATTAAATTAGAAGTAATAGCATTCTTCAGAAGTTAGATACTTAAAGTTTTTTTCTGAAGTTGGAAGATAACTCTTTTCTTTATTTTAGATGAAAACTTTTAAGTTTTTGATAACAATAAATTTAATAAGCATTATCCTTGTTTCAAGCCTATAGGTTTGCTTTATTCTATGACTTTGAAACGACCATGGAACACTTAACAAGTGCAAGGACCAATTCAGTACTTGTTGATTTCTTCTTAGACTGTCGGCTTTTTCTAAGATTTATAAAGTGTTAGTGTTACTAACTTTTCAAAATTAATGAGACTGTGGAGGTATACTGAAGTGGAAAATAATATTATTTGTACTTTCATAAAAGTACGCATTTTTTAAAAGTTTAATTTACTCGATTATTTATGAGATCCCTTAGTAGTTCAATTAGTACTTACCAGATATATATATATATATATATATATATATATATATATATATATATATATAATGTGTGTGTGTGTCTGTGTGTGTGTGTGTGTATGTTGTTACCAACTCTGTGAGTTCATAACCACATAATCAAATCATGTAATACGACAATTTGATTATATTTTGAAGTAAACGTTTGAAGCAAAATTAGAGCCGATAAGCTTATGCTAAAAAAATGATTGTGTGGATTTAACTTATTAACATACAATAAGTCGCTCGTCTGTCCTTCAACGCGTCTGCAACTCTATCAATATACATGGCTGTTTAGTATGTTCTTGCGCCAACGCAACCCTTTACCAGGCGCCCGTATGCTTGGGTCGACGCGCATGCTTGTACGCCGCCATGCACGCGAACGTGTGTCTGTGCGTGCGTGATTTCTTCATTACCTTTTTTATTAGTTTATAACATCATTATGACTAAAGCTACAGATATACCATTATTAGACAAACGTCTTTAAAATTATTTTAGCCTCACGGTAAACAAGATATTACAAAAGTTGGAAAATATTTTTCATATAAATATAGGAATATATTTCTTAGTATAAAACGAATATAAAAGTAAAATGAGTGTGTTCAATAGCCCAGTGCGTGGTACTTGTGCTTACTAACTGGTCATGTGTTTGACGAATTATATAATAACTGATAAAGTATATTATTTTTATTGTTTGGCTAATTTATCCTGCAGAAATGTAAATTTCCTTCCTATTTTACTATGGATACAAATTTTATCCACTTTTAAATTATATAGATAAAATAAGTAAATAAATACACTCTTCCTAAAGTCAAATAAAAAAAAAATTATGTATGCTAACTAACATTTCTATATCAACAGTAATTGTTAGATAACGAACGGAATAGCAAATGTACGAAATTTTATTTCATAAAACGTTTCTCTGAAAGTCGATTATGTAATTCATAATTAGAGAACTAAACAAATTATTAAAGATTGTTTTAAAACTTGCTGTTGATTTTCATTGTGTCGTAGTAAATGGAAAACTTTGTGAAGTAGAAAGAAAATTCTCAAGTTATTTTTGGATTATTATTGGTGTATGTAATTCTATACTGTTTAGTATTAATAATGGATTTATGACTTTTTGTACTCTTAAAAGCATTATACAAATATAACTATCACAAAATTGTATGATGAGATTTTTAATTTATAATTGTCAAAACCTCTATAATATGAACAGAGGAGTAAAATAAAAAAATACAAAAACGACTGTTTTCACATAAAGTATCCTGGCATTTAATTTAGCAATATTCGAGTAGACTTGAAGAATTCCTAAAACTGAAAATGTATGTAAAATATAAATGAAAACGTTCGCAAAATCGACATTATATATTTCATGGAAGGAAAACCTAATAACTTGGTATAGTGTACATACGTATATACATATGATGATGATATGTAGATATCTGTATACTCTATTGCAGAGTCAAAGAAAATGAAGATATGCGATTGAAATCGAACGATGAATTGACAGACGAATTTTAGGTATTCGTACATCCCGTACGAGTATATTATGACATAAAGCCAATACTATTATTTATATGTATATGAGACATATATGTGATATTTGTGGTAATAATTTTCATATTTATGTTAGTTTTGAAGGTAGTATAATAAAATAACAAATTATTAGTATCATGACGGAAATATTGATTTCATGACTTGGGAAATTAAATCAATTGGTATAATTGTAAAATTGAAAACATATTAATAATATAAAGCTTTCAGTTTTAATATTATTATAAGTCCCATATGGATGACATGCACTAATAATGCAATTTTCATTCATATATTCAAAACATCTGCAGAATGTAAAGGAATTTTGCTTATTGTTACCCTTATATTATTACATGATTTTATATTGTGAAATGGAAGTGGGATTAAACATATGTTTGACTAATAGCTTTCTTTCATGCTGCTAACGTCAGAAATTGCGTTTATTGAAAAGTTGAAAGAGAAGTATTTAGAGCAAGTGAGCATGGGAAAGAAAGGAAAAACTGATTTGTTGGGATCGAGAAAATTTCATTAACTGATAAAAAATTAAAACAGAAGAGTAGCAGTTACAGCGAACATAGTTGTCACTCTGACTGTTATCGCAAAGTGCAGCGGTGAGTAATTCCATTAGCAAAAATGAAATTACTGAGCGCATAAAAATTATTGAGGTTTTATGGGTTTTCGTGCAAACAAATTTTTAATTGTGCCTTTCACAACTAAATGAAACTACGTGATGTAGTATTTCTACATCACGTGTTTCTACTACGTGATGTAGAGAATAACGAATTTCTACAAAATTAACGCCAAATATATTCAATAATTGAGCCTTTTACAAAACCAGCTTTATTTCATTGCTGAAAACAGATTTTAAATTGTACGTACCTTTCATATCAGGTTTATAAGATAGATTACGTTACCGAAATTGTTTTTAGGCGTTCCTTAGGAAACTGTGTAGGTTAGGGCTCCCTATATTTTTTTTAGTATGTAAGAAATGTTCACGTGAATGAAATGTTTGTTGTTATACTTCAAATATGTTTATTATGTTATGTAATAAAAAATTATTTAAATTAATTTTTATTTCATATACTAAATTAATGCTTTTAGTACATTGCATATTTTTTATTAAGGCTTTTTGCATATTTTTTATTAAAGCTTTTGTATTTCAAATCGCGAGTTTAACAATTCTTCTCATTTTCTATACAATCGAGTATTTTAAAAGACATAGAATCTCCTGTACTTTAAAAGACAATTCTGTCTTGGCAAGCTGTATATTTTAAATGAGTTTTATAGAAATTTTAGAAGTACCATATATCAATTTAAAATATTGGTTAATTTTATTTTACACATTTGAAAGAGAATTAATTTGGTTGACTTAAAGACTGCACTGAAGCAACGAAACCAGAAACTCCCATTTTCAATGAATTTTTGCTTTAACATAAATGCGGTCATTACATTCTGATCGACACTTGAAATTTAGTTAATTATAATAACACAAATGGCTTCAGATTTTACAACACTTTTGATTTCATTTAAATATATTTTTTTCTCTTTGAAAGGTCTATGTTTTGTTTTGAAATGAAACAGACACTGTTTCATTCGCTTAATGTCATAATGAAGACTGAAAATATCCATGTACAAAAGTTATGGTTACAAATACAATTAACTATTATTTCCTAAGTTAAGGTTATTATAATAACATCCTGCCTATAAGCTAATTAATATCCATTAAATATTTAAACTAAAACATATTTAAAAGCAAATATTCTCGCAACAAAATATTTACATGGACCCTTGCTTTAATAAAATTTAAATTTTCGTACTTATTATACGAGCATGTTATTTTTGGTACATTTTGTTGTCTTGGTATATACTATTTTTGATATATATATATTAAAGTTACTTCACGCTAATAAGCTTGATGAATATTGAATAGCTTATTGGTTGTGAAAATAAAGTTTTTAAATTTATGTCAGTAGAATTAAAATGAGAAATTTTGTAATACATAGAAAAAAACTCTCTCTGGTCTCATTGGGATATGAACTATTTTTATTTTGGTTCATCAATCATTTTAACTTTTGCATAACGTTATTGAACTACATATGTGCAGCCCGATCTATTCCCGATATATTATCCGATTGAACTGTTTACATTACAGATTGGTGCATAGAAAAATATTGTGTTGAAAAATATTGTGTTAAGTGTAAACCTGGGTTATTTTAATTGAAATTGAATTGACGTCGCCCCCAAAGGGAAAAAATAAATTCTATGGATACTTCCATAGATACTTCCATAGATAACGACTGGGAATTGATTAAAAGGATTTGTAAGAATTTAGATGAATTAGAATAGTTTGAGCAAGTAAACTATCACAAATGTCAAAAAGTAGTTTGTGTCATGTTTACCATAAAAGTCGTATTGTTTTCACTAGACTAAATGATGATGAAATTAATTTTAGTATAAAATATATTATTGGGATTTAGTGTTTCATGAAACGACTATAAAAACAATCAAATAAACTATATGCGTAAGTTCATTTCAAACTGGGCCAGTTTATTTTAAGTATATATATTAAATAAAATTTCAACCCCAAATCTTTGAGAAAAAACAACATTATACACGTTTGTTGTACACAATTTAAAGAAATATATACAATTTTGTATAATGTTTCAGTTGCCACTAATAGTCTGTAGCGCGCTTTACTTGGTAACCATATGCGTATGTGTACGTGCGATCATGTGTGCGTGAGTGCATGTATTCGCCCATGTTTACGCGCGTATATGCGTGCGTGCACGTATGGACGGATTTAGATGAGGATTTCCCTATCGCATTTATTGATTTTTGAAGAATTAATGGTAATGTTTGATGCGGTGCCATAAATTTGAGCAATAATTTACAAACGGGCCATATGCAAATCAGACTAAGCTTGTGAAAGCTAGAGTAGGTAACATTTTTACGTTTGGCAAAACATTAATATTTGTCTTTAATAGAATCCCTCTGTACCCTTCAAATTTCCTAAGTACCTAAATGTGCACAAAACTCACATAGTATGAGCTTGTACTTGCAAGTTTTTCTTTAAGTAATCTTTCTAATACATATACACTCCTAATGGACTATATTAAAATATTACTTATTGTATAAAAGAGAATGAAGAACTTATATTTTTCTCATTATACAAATAAAAATATGGAATAATTTAGCATTATGTTTCATTCAAAATACTTTAAAAAAACATGAACATATGAAATATTTGGTGCCCTATTTAAACGTAATGCTTTGTTGGTATTTGAAACTTTAAACATATTTGTCTATTGATTTTAATTAGTATTTAGTAATATAATTTGAGTGCTAAAACAAGAAGCCAAACTGTTCAATTATTTAATACTCAGCTTATTAATTTATAATGAAAAGTGATTCCCAAATATTGGTTATAACCATAGTTAACTAGTTACAAGAATCATTTGCAATCATCTTAGAAAGAAGATTGAGTTTTTAGTTATAATTTTCATTAAATTTTCAATTGACTCTTTTAATAACTATTGAAAAGTTACGCGAATAAGAAAGCCAAGAAATGTTGCTAAATATTTCGATTGTAAAATAAAAATCATTTGTGATAATCACATATTGTTGTGATTGCCCAATTGATGTCCTTATAAAAGTACTGTAAAAGTAAGTACTCATATGAGTAGTTGAGTAAGAGAGTTGCCTGCAGTACAGCTTCCAATCAAACTATTTTCTTATGCAATATTGGTAAATATTAAGAAAATTGGGTTTAGGTCGATTAATATCATCATCATCATATATATTAATACACTAAGGTCAATATGTTACACTCCCTTTTTAGAAAAAACCTCACAACTAATCCACATAAATTATATATCATTTTATAGATAATTGCTTGCTCTACCGGCATCCACAACTAAAAAATTTATTATTGCTATTGTTTTTGCAAATTAATTAATTATTAATATTATATACACAAAACAGCAATGCTGCCATCTAACGGCTCAACGTCAATATGATTGACGGTCGGTAAAATTTTTGTTTAATTTCAAATCCACTCACGTATAAATAAAGTGGCGCTTTAGCTCAATGCTTTTGATACTTGCGCCTCTATATGTCAATTTTAGTAACATATTTGTTTGATCTGTCATCTGAGCTTCATAATGGAATAAATAATGCGAAGACTTCGCACGGGTCACGCTAGTTGTATATATATGTATACATATCTGTCAATATGTTTATTCAAAGTGGGATACCAATCAAGACTCAGTTGAGTATTATTCGCGTAATTTATCAACCATGGATTGGAGAAATCTGAAAAAAAATTTGATTCACTAGACTTTGAACAGAATTTTAGAAATAAAAATTATTTTATTAACTTACATGAGTTTCAAGAAATGAATAATTATGCAACGTTCCTTTATTATGTTCTAACACATACTTGGCCCAGGTTTCCAGATTTTGGCCAAGCCAGAACGTTTTTTTAGAATGAATGTTATTTTTTCTTTTAGCTTGGTAATTTTAGGTTAAGAGTATATATAGTATTATCATCTGTAGTTGCAATTATTTATATACATAGGCTGACAATCAAATAATATGAAGTTTTTCTGAAAAGAACATGCGTACCCGAAAGTTAAATAATAAGGAACCGGCCGGCCCAGACCACTATACCCTGTTACTTTCGACAACTATACCAAACATTTTCGACGTTACTTTTTAGAGTTAAATGCTCCAAACAGAAAAACAAACACTTATAAAATTACTGAAACATCTCTCTGTTTGATGAAATTCCGCGTATTAATTGACTTATTAACGGATATGTTTTGCAATAGTAAATTGGTAAAATGCACATTGAGAATTTTGGTGTAAAAATCTTTTCGATATATAGTGTACAAAATGAAAGGCAAGTCGCCTTTCTATTTTTTTCTTCATTATTATACGTAAGATACCGCACATCTGTCTTCTCCACTTGTGTCGTCCGCATCTCCCCTTACTCTCCGTCTCAACACTTCCCGATCTTCCCCAACCTCACCATCTCCCCATTCTCCTTATATTTCCATTCTCTCCGCCTCCCCGTCCTCCACATTTTGCCATCCTTCCCATTTAAATGAAGACTTTCACAACTTTTCAAAGAGTTTTAATAATTTTAAACTTTATTTTTTCCTTAAAAATGCAGGTTAATTTGCAATAAGTTCTATATATCAATGTTGCCCATTTTTTTACCAATTTGCAGTAAAATGTGAATATTTGTGTCTTAATAAGCGAAAACAAACGAAGTTCTAGAATTACACCGATATTATCATTTTGTGGAAAATACGTAGAAAATGTTAGATATTACTGTAATAGAGAAATTGTTATCGTTTGACAGTTAGAATTCGTAATCTCGTGTAATTTTCGGTTTAGTGAATTTTAATACATGGGCCTCTGTGATTCATTATTACTATCGGATTAATTATTTGATGTATTAATATTAATGATTTAAAGGGAAGTCTCGCTACTCTCGAATTTTCGCTACTATATAGCTATTTCCACATCTTTTTTCGAAGGAGACATTTTTATCTTACGGAGAAATATCAATTGTTACAGACAGCGCCTAGGTAACTCGTGGGGGAAATGATACGGTGTGAAAAGGGACGACGCGCTGTGTTTCAGTCTATTGTCAGTAGGTCAAGTTGTCAAGTGACGTCAGAAGCTAATAGCTCATGTTCCTTATGCCGAATTCACAGAGCAGTTTCTGTGTTTATTTATAAATGTGTAAAATATGTAATATAAAGTGCATAAGGAACGGAAGAACATAGTAAGGGATTAACACATTTTTTATGTGGTAATATCAAAGATATAAATTCAAAGTAAATTAGACGACATTTCTTTTATAACAAAGAAATGTTGGGGTAAATGATACGATATGAAATGGGACGACGCGCTGCGTTACAGTCTATTGTTATTAGGTCAACCTGTCAAATGACGTCAAAAGCTTATTGCTCACGTTCTTTATGCCGAATTCAGAGAGTAAACGTTTGTGCGTGTAGTTTCTGTGTTTATTTATAAATGTGTAAAATATGTAATATAAAGTGCATAAGGAACGGAAGAACATAGTAAGGGATTAACACATTTTCTATGTGGTAATATCAATGATATAAATTCAAAGTAAATTAGACGAAATTTCTTTTATAACAAAGAAATGTTCCATCCAACGTTAGGCATTTTTCACATGCCTTTTTTACAATCGCAAATCTAGCTCCCCAAAAATATTTAGAAAATATTTTGTCACATATGTTTGGTTCAGAAATTTCGAAACTATTTTAAGTTTTCAATTTTTGTTATCAAAGATACAGTCACATGTCACGTGACGGCCAGATATAAGAATTAGATTAATATAGTTTCAGATCTTCTGGTGTGCAATCGTAGACAAATTGATACACAAAACGCTTAATTGTTTAGCGTGTTTTCTTTGAATTTAAATTAATAATAAGTTAATTTCAAATAAAAGACACGAAAAAATTAAATGTTTTCGCACACTTACCATCGCATTCGCATCATATTACATAAAGATTCACTACTTATTTCTATGAGCATTCATTCATGGTTCATGCTGCCAATTTATGGAACAAACTTGATTCCGACACCAGATATTCACCATCGATTCAAGAAATCAAAAGTAGTCTGAAAAAATAATACCTCTCCTAGCTATGCTTTCCACATTCCATTTTTTTCATATCTCTCTTTATCCTTCTCCATTCTTTTCCTACCCCTTAATTCTGAACTAAAACCCTCCCGACATGTCAAATTCGATTATTTTGATTTTTTAACTTTTTATTGATTCTCAAAAATTACTTATTATATTTTATTATCATTTTTTGCTATCTACCTATCTTGTAATTCATAAACGTACTGTAATTTCGGTTAACAGTAAGAGACTACACACACACACACACACGAACGCGCGCGCACGTGTGTGTGTGTCTGTGTATAAATATACAATAATGTTCTACTTAAAGTAATTAATGTATTTTAATACAATTTTGATTCGGCTTAGAGTTTACATGGATAAAACAATTAATAATTATTTATTTATCGTGTAATTTAATGTATCTAATTGATACATATGACGTATTTATTGCTATGAGAGTAATCTCTTACAGCCAACCAAAACACAAGTTCAGCCCGACTTGACACGCGGCCGGGTGTCGAATCCGGGTCCCCGCGGTGCACCGCGCCGCCAAAAGCCGTTTGCGTTGTGATCAACTCAACTCAATTTATCGACCCAATATACTACGGTGACGACAATGTAGATAATGTTTATGTTATTATTCATATATGATAATATTATATATTTCATATATGAGAATATTATATTCTATAACATTCATATGATAGAAAATAATATTACACCATAAATAAATGCCGCTTTAATTTCTTTTTAAAATTATGGACTTCACGATGACGTTTATAAACACAAATATTGCCATATTGGTTTATTAATTAAAATAAAAATGAAAAAAAACCTGTAGTCGATTCATCATCGAAAGACTTAAAAAGATATTTTATCTATGAAATTGGAAATAAGAAAATTTAAGTCGTCTGCTGCCGGCTTACGGGGTATCATAACTTTAAGCAAAGTCTAATGAAAGTAATTCCATTTATCTGAAGTAGGAAAAGCTGAAATGAAAATTCAAATTTAATATCATGTTATAAATTTACCTTGTTTTTATGTGATTCTTACCTTTCCTTTTCTTACCTTTTTTAAAATTAATTGAGGATAATTTTATATATTACGTCTTAAATCAACTTTAGAAATAATCGCAATCTTTTGTGATTTATCTTAATATATTATGAATTTCGTGCAATATTTCTCCATTGATAATAGAATTAAGTAATAAAAATGCAAAGCTATAATATTTTTACCGTTTAAAATACTTATCAAATACGAGCACAAGAAGCTAAGACATTTATGGACATTTTAGGATACACAGTATTTCTATTAACCTATTTATAAATTCATTTGTCATAACGTAAAAATATTGCTTACTGTATTTTCATAGGCGTAAAAATATTGTGCATATTTAAACAATATCATTTGTTACTATGTAAATATATAAGTAGTGTAACTTTAACGATTATGTTAAATATTCACTTTAAAATACAAAGCTATTTTTGTACTTGGTTTAACTTACTTGTATAGAGTATTAGTATTTTACAGACCAAACTACATGTTATAAGTTGGTAGATTATTAATAGTAAAGTATTAAAGCTTTGAGTAATTAGCTGTGAGACTCTACTTTTAATTCCAAACCTTATAAAATAGCGGTTTAGCTAATAGGGGATGGGGACACGTAACTCTAACAAAAATTACCACTTTAGAGTTAATTTATTCATAAATATACCGCTGTGTCAATATTATTGAATACTTAACATGTAGAAGAGGTACAGAAATAAAATTTATTTAAAGATTTTACTTCATAATTTTGTAGGCGTTATAAATATGTATAACCGTGCCTAATTTTAGCTTTATAGCACCAATCATCTGCTTGAAAAACACTCTGACCTACAGGCGGATAGAGAGACAGAAGGATATAGTAAACTACAAAGGGATGTATCCTAATAAATCTGCGAACCCTAAAGTCCAAGGAACATATATTGTGTTGCTAATATTTCAAATTAAGAATAAGAATGTTGCATAATGACATTAGTTGAGATTGCGATAAGTATGACCGGCATAACGACTAAATATTAGGAAAGCAGTGTTGTAGTCCAAAGTTTTGTGAGTTACTACTTTTTGTCGGATATTATTTTCCGTATAAAAATGAGGAGAGCTGTAAATTTTCAGAACATGACACAAGATAAATTAGGAGACGACCTTTTGAATTGGTTATGACTTATTTTCGAATACCCTGAAGACCAAATTTTGTTTATTTTACTTACGGTACATGGTGGATTAAAGCAGTTTTGGGTTCTTGTTTGACACAAAGCGTATATTTACAACCTATATCATATAAGTATATTAAATTCGCTTAGCATGTTCATTTGTACATATTCGGCAAATATAATAGCATATTCAGTAATAATAGTACATTTTATATTTTTTTTAAATTCGTATGAGTATTAAAGTATTAAGTTGTTTTTAAGCATTTATTTAAAGGAGTGGTCCCCCAGTGATTGAAATTTGATCGTAATTCATTAAATGTTTATGTTTGAATGTCATTGAGATTCTTTTGTCAAAGCATGTACCTCTATAACTAAAGCATGTAATTTTTTTAAATTTTGTTCTGTTACGTCAGCTGAGAGCGTGTACAACTATGTCATTAGTGTATGTTGTTTGCCTTAAATCCCTGCAATATCAATGAAATAAAATATTTAATGTGACAGTTGGAAAAAAAAATATTACAAACTTTAACTATATCAAATGTCACACTCCTTCGTGCAATATGCTTGAAAAGGGATATACAATTTTTTCTTCACGTATTAATATATAGATGTATCATAGATAAAATTTAGCTTTCTGCACTCCTTCTGCATATAACCTTTAAATATGTATTAATATATACATATTTAATGGTATGAACTATATATGCCGTACTATAGACATACAAATAATTTTATAAACATCAGTATTACACACATTATTTTATTAACATGCAGTATAAAATTTAGAGGGAAAAAATGGATAATCCTTATATTTGATCCAGCAATGCTTAGAGGTATAAAATAGTTCAGTTAAGGATTATAAGTCTATGCATTATATTCAATTTTTTTAATAGGGATTAAAACGAGGTCCGACCGGGGCTGCCAAAGAAAACATAATATTCAGAATTACCTTTCTGCTATGTGGCCATCTGTCTATCTGCTTGTCCCAAATACTCAAAACGTAATGAACGGATATCGATACATTTTTTAGTTTAAGCTCATCATCCTTCGCGTACATTTCAGTCCATGCAACATGAACCTACTTACAAATAGAACTTTGATTAAACGTGTGATCGATTATGTTTTCGTTTATAAAGATATTTATATTGAACAGGCTTTTGTCTATGTAGTGACAATCTGATATACTCCGAGCGCATAGATAGTATGAATTATTTGCGATACTCATTATCAACACATTCACGTAAATGTCATACTATTTACATAAATAGATTGAAAATATTTTAAACTTAAATGTCACACTAATTACATAAATAAATTGAAAATATTTTAAACGTATGTATATTATTTTCTTATTGGCTCTATGGCCCGACCATAGACTTAATATACTATAAAGTTGGGAACATATTATCGAACGCGACTTACAGTCGCGAACAACGGAAGTGACTGATGCCACACCTGGTCAGTGCTTATTGCACCTAAAAGCGCAAACTATCAGTCTCGGACGTCCGAAGAAAATCTGGCTCACCGGATATTTTCTATCAGTCGCGGACGTATCGGTCGCCTATGCAGGGGGTTCTGACGCGACAGCGCGGCTGATAGCTATGTTGTAGTGTAGACGTTTTTTGCAGCTATTCCGACATAATGGTGAGTAACGAAATATTAGTTTATAACAGTTGGCGAATAAGAAAATTTATACAACAATAATCAAAATACTACAGGAATAATCCAACCCTGTAGAATGCCCACGCGCCACGTCTGAAAACGGCATCCGAACGCAGGTGTGTAGACTGTTAACTCCCGTATGCGTCACACATGGTCAGGACTCTCAGTCGGATTTTTGATATAGCAGGCTTTTATGGAAGAATGCTTAATTGATTTGCAACCTTCTAGAAATGAAAAAGTTCTAATTATAATCTAATAATACAGGACTAAGTGTCATAGGAATTTGCTCTTTTACAAAATTAGGGTGCATGGATGGAGCCAAGAATTGAGTTGGTGGTGACAAGAATTCTTCAGTGATGAGTAGTAAACTTATCGAGTCTGGACTCGTTTGACTTGTCTCAATGTAGCACAAAAATAATAGGGTAAATAGGTGGGTAAGTATACAAGTACATGCAATATCCATAAATCATGATTTTGCGGGTGTACCGACTGCCTCGTCACAGAGGAATATCTATTATTTTTAAATTAGTATTATGGATCTCAAGCAGATATTCTGTCATTGAACGCTAGGTTCCAATTCCTCAATTCTTATTTTGCAGGATACTTCTAGCCTAACCAGTGAGACTCGAGAAACTCCTGTTTTTCACATAGTATTGTGGATCTCAAGCAGATACATTGTTATTAAACTCTTGATTTTAATTTCTTGTTTCTGATGCTGCAGGAGTGTTGCCTGTGTTGCCTGCCTAAACCGTGACGCTTGAGGACACGATATTTTAAAATTATTATTTTATGTCTCAAGCAGAGACTCTGCTATTTTACTCCGGGTTCCAGCTTCTCAGCCTTAATGTTGTAGTAGTACTGGCTGCTTAAATCATAGGACTTGGCTATATTCTGCGTTTAAGTTAGTATCGTGGGTCTCAATCAGAGTTATCTATTCCGTGTAGATAATAAAATATACCATTAACTAAAAACAAGAAAAAAATTTATGATATAAAAAAAATTATTATTACTTGTTTTATTTGTTAATTTATTATTACTTGTTTGTTATTTATAACATAAAAAAATTATTATTACTTGTTTTTAAATAAACATTTACAACAAAATACATTTTTCATATTGACACGTATACATGTAAAAATGAAATATATCCGTGAGTAAAGAGCCGACTATCTCGAGTACGAATTGAAGCGCTGCACTCGTCTAATGGAAAAGCCAGTCACTGGAATATGTTTCAAGTTAATAAAACTTGGAAACGAAAACAGGGGCGGCGGTTGCGAGCGAGAGGATGCGTTGCGAAATGGAATGGAAATTATGTTTATAAATAACGGATGTGTGCGATTTGAATAAACTTATTTGTTTTGTTGAATAAAATCGCTGAATCCAATTGACACATTATGGACAAGACAAATGCTTTGTCTATTTGAAACAAAAATCAAACAGGACTAATAATTTCAATAAACGATATAAAAATGTCGTTTAATGGAATTATTTTTCTACAGATGTCTTCATTACTTACTGGTAACGTGTCATACTACCAATAGTGATTTTTGTTTTTTTTTTTTATTTAAAATTTATCAATTTATTTAATTTTTATAGCAACTTATTTTTATGACAAGTGAAATTTTACGTACTTTTTAAAATTTTACGTTTTAAACTTAAAAAGTTGTTACTGGTTAGTTAAGTTATAGTTTAAAATCATATATATCTCCCGTTACTTTATCAGGAAATCTACATGACGACAATTTTCAGTTTGCAACGTCATGCCAACTTCCACGGAACGATTAGACTCAACACGGAAAATAGCAACGATTGAGTTATAAATAATTCAATTGATTGCTTTCTTTACTGATTTACATATTTCGTATTTCCTACTTTAAAGATTCATAACACAAAATGTAAAATATGGAACTATTTTCGGATCGAGCCATCATTTGTTCGTTTTGACTGAGTCTGTATTATTTTTCTATTTATTTGTCGTGAGGTCAACATTCAATTATATATTTATTCTTAAACTTTTATGTGTAAAAGTTCAATATGTCATATATAGAATTTTTAGGACTTATCGTAACGATGTTAATCTCTCTCGACTAGTGAAATGAGAGCAAAACACGCACACACACACACACATATATATATGTATATATATATATATATATATATATATATATATATATATATATTTATATATAAGCACTTACGTACGTGTAAATATTCAAAAATACATATATGTCCACGTGATCTGCAAAACTGACATTCACAAAAATGGGTTTCACGTAAAAAAAATAATGACATTTACCTTGAGGGTAATTTCACTTTTTTTTAAAATAAGGCTTTCATAAGGGAAGTAGAAATTTCCAGTTAGACCATCATTCTACAAACAAGTTACTTTTAAAAGGTATTTTAGGAATTTTCAGCTCATTACATTTCACAGTTTCTCTAATTAAAATCATTTTAATAAAATTTTTAATATGAAGCCTTGTTTTCACAGGATGGCGTTTGATATAGGCTATATGTATATTCGTATAACAACATGTATATGTTACAACGAATACCATAAATAATATTAGATTTCATGAAAAATTACGCTACATAGCTATATTATAATTCCATTGTTGTCGTTTTTATTACCTTTGTTCTGATAATTTAAACGCAAAAAAGAAAATATTCTAACTTAGCAAAATATATTTAAAGGTATTTTAAATAATCTGCTTTGAGTTCTGTTAAAATTTTATTCAATATTTATTTTTATTCAATAATTTTTCAAATATATACTTGTATTGCAGAATCTAATGAAAACTCTTATATTCTTCTCCTTATGTAATAATTCCAATAGTAACGCGTTTCTCCATGTAATTCGACAACAGACTGAAAATAACAGCTTCAGCTTGTTCAAAGCGAGCGGATTTTGTCTGAACGCAGCCGTACTGGCTGTGCTCTATTCAATTACGATCGGTCTTCTATAATTCGCTCCAGATTTCCACCTTACAATCGGATAATAGCGACGTTTAAATTTATATGACCAGTTGCAACTTTTATTTCGACGGAACAAGTTATATTAATTTATGTTAGGTCTGATTATATTTTTCATAGGTTATACTTGAAACTTCCAGATTTAATATAATAAATAATTAAGAGAAAGGGTCTAGCTGATATATATGTGTACGTCATTAGTATATATATATTATGTTCATTTTGTATTCTATGAAACATTGCAATTACAAGGCTGTTGGTTTACTCAATTTAAAATCAGGTAAAAAAGGATTACTGGAAACATATGTAAAGGTTGTGGGAACAATTATACTAGATCTTGAAATTTTTTAAACACGTACCATATTTTGACGTGAATACATCTTTAAATTTTCTACTATATGGGGGCAATCCAAAAAACCTACTGATAACAAAATCGAGGGATACAGTTTGGCGTTGCAGTTTCGAATCTATCCTTTACATCAGAAATTAAATTATATCTCTGGATAGCTACAAGATCAAAGAATTCATTACGATAAATGAGAACAGTGACGCATCGCGTGCAGTGGAGGGGGAAGCGCCGCCATTTTGAGATTATTTTGCTGCGTACCGAGATTTGCAATTAGCATAACTTTTGATTCGGAAAACCTACGATGTTCGTTTAAGTTTCAATCGTCAGCTGTCGTCAAAATCTATCTATTGTATATTAATAAACATTAGTTTAAAGTAGTGACAGTGAATGTAATAAGGTGTTAGAATAAAAAAATATTATCCAAAATATATAATGTCGGCCAATACGCGTCGGAAAGGCAAAACCAAATCAGAGATCGTATACGGCTGGAAAGGGCTTCTCAAGAACAATCGAATGGTAATAATAAAACACCATATTACCGAGTCAAGTAGTGCCGGTAACGTAAAAGAATGAATGCGGCCGAGCGGATCAATGACGGTACCAGTATATCTGCAGCTGGGGCGGTTGAAATTATGCGTTACATAGACGTATTCACGTACAACACACGGCCGTGTCCATGACACAGCCACACCCCATTTTTATCAATATATTTTCGTTGTGAAAATATATTTTCGTTGTGTATTTGTAACCGTGTATAAGAAATATTATGTATAGTTAAATCTTTAAATACCTAGTAAGTATATTTTGTTGTTACTGCTATCATTATAATTACTCTGTCATGAAAGACTAAATCGTGTCTTGCAAAATCATTTTTTTCTTAAATTGTTGCGCATTTAATAATTCTCTGTTAATTTGTGTACTGGTATTATTTTCCAACATACTCATTCATCCATCCATGTTTCAATTCCTTATTAGAAAAAATTCTAAAATTTGTTAATTTATGTACTTACTCCATCGATAGAATTAATGTAATATTAATCTGAATACCGTACTCGTTTCCAGTTATTCAAAAATAAACATGAAGTTTTTACCTACTTACAAGCTTTCTCAAGTATCCTTTTTCAGAAACTTGCGGAACAGGATCACCTTCGACATGAAAATTGAATGCATCCAATTATTTCTCACTTTTTGTCAAAGTTAGTGACGCAGTTATCAATCGTTTAGAAAGTGTATATTAGGTTGTATCTAGTTTACATTGATATAGGTATTACTATTCTTACGTATATACTATAATGGCCACGGTAGTTGTACATATACACTGACTCCCGCAACTATTCCAGCATCATCATATCGTAGGGGTGGCCTGGCTAAACGATCTAGTTTTATTGTTAAACGATATAGTTGAATCTAAGCAAAACGTCTAGTTCATATATTTTCTTTCCTTTCTAAATCTTGCATATATTTTGTCTGCCCCTTATTGTTCGATTTATTGTTAGTTATATTTCTCCCATAAATATTATTTACCGTGTTGTTTAGATTGATACAAGTATGGTTCCTACGACCCCTTTGGGGACACCCCCTTGGTGTTACTGAAAAATTACTATTCGAGTACAATTTTATGAACTTGTGTATTACATATATTCCTAACACATATAAATGCCCAGAAAATTGTAGAATTATTAATAAAAAATAATTTAAAAAATATTTCAAATTCTTAATTTTAATTTCAACCATAAATTGTGAAAATTAACCTAATAAGAATGCTCCATCTAAAAAAGTTTTTTTGAATTTAGATTTTGGTTTAAATTTGAAAAGATAATTCGTAAAATAAAGGACAAGACCTATGACGCTTATCTATATGAATGTACAATTTGATTCTTCAAAGAATTTGTTGTCTCAATGATTCTTTAGAAAACTTTACAATGCGATTTTTTAGCTACGAGTAGGTAGGTTTTTTAATTTTCTTATTTCGTTAACTTAATGCGATAATACAGAACAAATAGGCCTAGTTATATTTTTTCCAAAAGTAATGCATTTGTTAACAACTAGTTACATAATTCCATAAAAAACGATCATTTAAAACATGTGTTAAATTCTCGTTAGATAATTAAGCAAAAAATTAAAACATTTTAAATTTAAAACGGTAACAAGTTCAAAATCTCAGTATGAAATAATAATAAATTTCTGATTGCTCCATACAATGCCACAATAATTAAAATTCCGTTAAAATTTCAGATGGTACGCTGCACATTTTCTCATATTTTATTTAAGGTATACTTTTTGTTATGGAGCGTATAGGTGAAATAATAATATCTAATTATTATAAAATTGCTACAACACTAACGATTTATTTTATTAAGTCGCTCACAAAAAAAAGAATTATTTGACACAGATTTGCAATATACGATATTTATTAAAATGGTGTCATTTGTTTGTTTACCAAGACTGAAGTGTCGTTTACAAATTTTGTTAGATTTATAAAACACATCGGTGCTTAAAATAAAATTATCTTATGGGCTAAAATATGTTAAACTAACGTATTGTGGCGGCTACTTGGCCCGCCTTCGGGATGCTCAGTCTTTTTTTATTCCTTTTATCGAACAGCAAAACTAGCGAAGACAATACATAATGCAAGAAAATACATGTTTATGGTGGCCTTTCGGTCTGTACAGATATTAGGCGCAGTAGAGTTCTTCCACTTCTTTACAAATACAGTTTATGCTGTCGGCTTTGGGCGAGCTGCGTCCAATAAATGAATCAGAGAATATAAATTTGAATTTTGTTACTTATATTTACATATTTTCTAAATGATTAATTACATTTATCAAACACAGGTTATTGTAAATCGAGCGTTTCGGGATATATTTTGTTTATAAGTTCCTGAATGTGTCTTGTTGGTGACAACACGAACTTTGCCATAGTCTCTTGGATAAACGTCTATGATGGGTCCAAGGGGCCAGTGTAAAGATATATTCTCTTCTTTCAGTAAAAATAGCATACCGGTTCTTATTTGATTATGTGTTTTACCCCACCAGTTGTTTCGAAGAATCAGTTGATTCAAGTATTCCTTGTATCATTTTTTTCAAAAGAGTTGTTTGATATCTACTGAACAAGTTGCGAGCTTGACAGTCGATTAATTACGTGGACTGTCAAATTTGGATCGGGAATGCTTGTGAACGTATCTCCTATGGGGAAGTGTGCGGGAGTAAGTGCTTGAAAGACATTGGGGTCTTCTAATAAAGGCATTATTGGTCTTGAAGTGAGGATTGCCTTGATTTTTGCGACGTACGCCTCTAACCCTATGTAGGTACTTCTTATATAGATACTACTTTTTAGGTCCTCTAACCCTATGTAGGAATACTTTATCGCCTGTTGTTATACAAAATGAGCCTTGAATGATTTTACGGCAGCGTCCCACAGTCCACCGAAATGCGGTGGTCTTACTCGTATGAAGTGCCAATTTGTCACTTTATTATTTATAAATTATATTATCCTGTTATTATGACTGATTATCAGAATGTAAATTCAAAGCTTGTTCACGTCTAACAAAAAAATTGCGCAATCTAGCAATGAATGCGCCAGTGCTTAATTCGGATACCAATTCAATGTAAACCGCCTTAGTTGCAAAACGCAATAATACGCAGACATGTTTCTTTAATATGTAATGGCCCACATTGTTATTGTTTTGTTTTGTGTTACCAATATAATTGATGTATACATACATTCAAGTTAAATTTTGAAATAAATTTTAACTTTGTAGTTATTTGCTTATAAGTGAGCTTATTAATAAAAAGCCTGGAAATAAAGCAAAATGTAAAGATATAAAATTTCAGGTGAAACTTTGTATCAAAATTTAGAAATAATTAAAGTTAGGGACATGACAATTTGTATTTAGATTTTAAGGTAGAAATCAAATAAGCGAAGCAAAACTAAATTTCATGTCTGTGATTTAGTTTCTGTGTTCATATTTCTGGGTTTTATGTCAGGCAACTGTAGAATATTTGATTGTTTCAATTTGTTTGAGTTTTCTGTTCATATTTTGACTCTTTTCTATTAAGAAACTAACTATAGTATTTAAAAATATTTCTCGATTTATTGCCATATCTGAATTTACTGATTATTTTCTCTGAAATAAACATTTATAAGGTGAAACATAAATTATGTAAAAAAAATTATAATTCTATAAAGTTTTCTGGATACACGCATTGATTTGGATAAACGCAGTATCGAAAAAACTAAAAAAGGCGCAGAAATTACATTTAAACTACAAGAATCACGGAATATACGTGAGCAAGCATAACATTCTCAAAGAGCGGACATAAAGTTTCAAAATGTGAGGTATGGCAAATGTGAGTCTTAAAATGAAGTAACACACATACAAATTTAATATTGAGGGCAAAAAATACGTTCTAACAATCAAAGTTTCTAAAAAAATATAACGGCGTCATGACTCAAACATTACGCATAAGCAAATATTAGTAGCTTTTAGTAGACCTATGGTAATAAAGAGCACACACTTTGGATTTCATTTTCTTTGAGGAGCCACATGAAACAAAATTTGTTGATTCCTCCAGGCCCTGAATAATAGATGTGATTAATAGAGCGAGACAGCGAGTAAATATGACTTACTTTGATTGGCTTTTCTTATAATTAATTGCGAGAAATAAAAAAATTAAGATTTCAGGTTTTTAACAATTGAGGTTTTCCAAGTATTTCAAGGTAAGTTAATTAAGTATAGGTAATATTTACAAAATATGGAATGTTCTTTCCGTTGTTAGATTTGTAATTAGAGTAACTGCTCACAAATAATTTGAAAAATTATAAATTTATAACTGGCATCTATACAGGGGTTATCCAAAAGAAATGATAAAAACTATTCAAAACATATGTATACTTCATTATTTTTTCTACATACGTGCTTTTTTAACAAATATACATTTTTAGACAAGCTCTTTTGTAATGACCGTTTTTAAAAAAAATCCATTTCTTTCCTCTAAAAAAAATAATTGAATAGGAGCTACCACCTTCTGTGTTCTTTCGTTTCTTTTTTTATTAGAACTCTTCTTTTAGTAGAAGAAAGAGGTAGACGTAAAATCACTGGGGGCTAATATATGAGATATTATACTCTACATTTTATATAAACTCTACAAAAGTTTTGAACTATAGGGAAAACAACTTCTTTATTTAGTTTATTTTTTACCTAATTCTCAATGTTCCTGTTTTTTTCAGATTTTTCTGTGACCCTTATAGTGACGAAGGTGAGGGAAAACTATTTGAATACAAACTATTTAAATGAATTTATAAAAATAGTCTTTATATCTATTGTTGATACAGTCCAACAAATGGACTTACATCTTATTTTTCAAAGTAAATTTCAAGCATTCTTGTCATTTAAAAAAAATTAAGAAAAGTATGAAGTTATTGTTTTGCGTTGAGAAGTTATTCGAGTTACAATCCAATTGCCAAAATTCGAGGCTATTGCGCTGGTCGATATGGACACAGCCGTTGTGTGTACAATATTTATATAAAAAGTACATGGGGCACAGAAAGTAGTCGAATATATTTTCAATTTTGTGCAAATCGAAAAGATAAAATTACAAAATATCCCAAACTATTTCTTTTTCACATTTTAAGTTAGATATTTCTAGTAAAATGGCTGCAGAAGTCCGCGAAAATATGTTCACCCTCCCAATCTTCGAAACTACTATAGCCAATATAATAATAGCCTTTACACAGGAAGTGTAAAGGAATTATGCTAAATCTCATAGCTTTTGGGATATTCCAGATATGTTTACGCCTATAAAGATATACTAGGCAACAGAAGAGTATTTTTTAATATTATAGTTTAAAACAAATATTATGTACCTTGTATAATTATATGTGCATACAGTGAATTGTTATAGTGTATAACAGTGCTTTGTTGCATCGCAACAACAAATTCACATAAGTATGTTGTTCAAATTATTCACACTAGATGTTTATTGAAATATGTTAATAGGAAATTTTCTATGCATATCTTCGACTGCTTACCAATTGAATTTTCAATATGATTAGCACCTTCTTATAGATTCCTGGTTGGAAACCACACGAATTAAAATTTTATCGTATCAACGTATATATTAATACGACAATAATTAGTTTGAAGAATTCATTCCGTCTTGCATGGAAATGGCATTTTCAATTAGTTTCTTAAATTAAAATGGTGAATAATTTCTCTGGAAAATAGAGATAAAAGAAGCGAATGCCTGAAGTAAATGTAGAAATATGGACGCTTTATTTATTACATTGAGGGAATTCGTAGAGAAAGTTTGCTATTTATGTAAATTGTTTTACGATAATAATACGGATCGAGGAAATGATAATGGAACTTCATACTTAAGGAAAGAAATAAAGTAGAACTACTAATATCTTAAAGTAAATTGATTATGTATGAAGTCGATGGCACGGAGCTCGGATTTAATTTGGGACACATTCTATAATGATCTATCTAGCTGAAGTTTTCATATATAAAATCAATGCCGATATAATATGAGATTCATTTATATATACATGATATAAATTATTTGACGATGTATTTATAAATGAAACTAATGTAATGAACATCATTATGATGATAATATATTTTTACTTCCAGTATTTGACATTTATCTGTCATGTTATCGTTTGATTTAAATCGCGTTTTCCCATTTTCTTAGATTTTGAAATATAGTAGATATGTATCTACATATCTTCATCGTATGTCCGTATGTATTGAGTAAATTATTACGTTTTTCTTCTTTGCCAAATTTACCTAATGTAAATTTTCCGCATTTTTGTTCATAATTTTCTATACCTTTTTAGTTCCAAGAATATTACAGGATGTCGAATGTTGCTAAATTTAGATGCTATAAAACGTTGTATTACATATAGTTTTTAAATGCATATTTATTAGTTTTAAATTTCCGTACATATTATAGAAGCTCTTAAAATTGTCAATTAAAATTTTGATACTAAAGTTTTCTGCGTTTTTTTTTTGCGTAATGCTTTTAAGGATATAATAATTCATTAATCCCTTACCAATAATAAAACCCTATCAACTTATGAGTATATCGGCAGATATTCATTATTAAATACCTGGAGTCTTTTATTTTTTGAATATGATATACATCGTTTATAAACCCTTATTCTCCCTAAAGCGAAAAGAGTTATAAACAATTTTTTCTAAACTGTACTACTTTGGAAGGTTAAGATTTATTAACGTTATGAATTAAAGTTAAATTGAATATACGTACGTACACATGACGGCTGGCTCAGGTGATCGCAAATGTCAATTAGACATCAGACTGCCAGACAAACCGACATACGCAGTGAATATCATGATATAATAAATTAAGGAGCCATCAGAAACTACTTCTTCCGATTTTTACAAGTTATTCTGATTTCGGAAAGCCCACTAGTATATGTCTCATTTAATATGAATATTCAGTTTTGCCAAATGGGTTAAATGTTACTATTTTTAAAAATGTTATATAAACTCGATTAGCATAATTATGTAATTGATACTAAAGAAGAATTACAGTCCCAAATAAAAATCGAAGTTGTCATATTATAAACAAAAGGTTGTGAAACACAAAGATTAATTTAATAAATTTAGTAAGTTTAATTATTTGTACAATTAAAAAAAAAACCGGCGTGCTAAGAAGAACTTAATAAATGTTGAATTAGGTCTGGCATTTTCTAAGTTAATGATAAATTAAATCTATGATTTTGAAACAGGGATAAACTTTTTTAAATTTGATATTACCAAAAATTATAATTAAATTTTAAGTTGTCCTGCTGACGAACAATATCTTGAAGTTGATTAGGTTTTATTGAAAATTTCAGCTATTATCAATGATTTAATATTTTGTTATGGTATTAGAAAAAATTCCAGATATTTAATTTTTTTTCATCACAGATAAAATCTTTGTTTCATTTCATTTATTTAAAAATTTACTTTAATTTGTAATTTTTACATAATAACTTACTTCATCTCGTAAATTATATTTGCTGTTATCCTTAACATGCAATATTTCACGTCAATCAATTTTTATTGACTTAGTGACACCATTTAAACTAATTTGGGGAGTCACATGATTGAATTCCAATTAGTTAATGTAAGGATTAAAAAAACAATGTTTGTTTCACTAATACCATCTAAATATTTTTTTTTATCGTTCTTTGATAGATGTGTTATATTTGACAATTCTGAAACTAACAATGTTTATTACTTTTAGATTAATATTTCCAGTAAAAGACTAAGTCAATTATTTTTCCAATTCAATAATAGTTCCGTGTTCTTTGCCAGTATTAATCCAGTAATTATTTATGTTTTATTGATATCGACAATCAATAATAAAATTTATTAAACATATATTTAAAAAACATAGCATTCTCTTCCATCACATTTTAATTTTATTTACTGTCACAGATACCTTATTGCCAGGTTAGCTTGATGGCAACGAAATTGCAATCAACTTTTGAAATAATAATATTGATAACGATCAATATTGTCTTTAACTTAAAAAATTATAAATATTTCTGACAATCTATTATGAAGTTTTCTTCTTAATGTCTATTCCATTTAAAGCAGCCGAAAATCTAAAAAAATCATAATAATATTGCATCCTGTCAATGGATTGCTAAAAAACAATTGTCTGAAATTCGATAATATCTAGTTGTGTTGAGTAATAAGCTGTATAGAAATGGGTTTTATGGTGTATACATGGTTGATGTTTAATGCAGTAAAGAAAATGATTGAATTAATAAATCCACCAATTTACCTCGAACATTGTATAAAATATTTTAAGTATTTTAATAGACATCCAACTATGCTTTTAATATACGTGTTAATGACATCTTTAATCGCTTTGATGATGCTTGACACGTAGAATACATTTCGGTTTGGGGATGTGTGAAATTATGATATATCGTATCTCATTTCAAACATTGGAATTTTTATAAAAATTTTATTTTTGTGAATAAAAGTATAATTGAGGGTGGAAAACGTTAGTCTGAATACAATTTTCTTGAAATTTCTTAATTACAGTCCTAATAAAATTTCACTATTATTTGTTAGTATTTGAATCGCATATATCTAAAATGTTCCCTATGCACCTAAATATCAATCAATAATTGCATGAGGAATAACAAAAATAGCAAGTCCAAGTAATAAAGTGAGTGGTCAAGAATAACCCACGCAAATTTTTTTAATTACCTAGTTATTCTTTGTAAAGCTCACTATGAACATTGCCATTTCAGCTCAAAATCATGCCTAATAAATTGTGTAATAATACGACACAGTCCTAATAAAATATCACTATTATTTGTTATTATTTGAATCGCATATATTTAAAATATTCCCCATGCACCTAAATACCAATCAATAATTGCATGAGGAATAACAAAAATGGCAAGTCCAAGTAATAAAGTGTGTGGTCAAGAATAACCTACGCAATTTTTTTTAATTACCTAGTTATTATTTGTAAAGCTCACTATGAACACTGCCATTTCAGCTCGAAATCATGCCTAATAATTTGTGTGATAATACGACACAGTCCTAATAAAATTTCACTATTATTTGTTAGTATTTGAATCGCATATATCTAAAATATTCCCCATGCACTTAAATACCAACCAATAATTGCACGAGGAATAACAAAAATGGCAAGTCCAAGTAATAAAGTGAGTGGTCAAGAATAACCTACGCAATTTTATTTAATTACCTAGTTATTATTTGTAAAGCTCACTATGAACACTGCCATTTCAGCTCGAAATCATGCCTAATAATTTGTGTGATAATACGACACAGTCCTAATAAAATTTCACTATTATTTGTTAGTATTTGAATCGCATATATCTAAAATATTCCCCATGCACTTAAATATCAACCAATAATTGCACGAGGAATAACAAAAATGGCAAGTCCAAGTAATAAAGTGAGTGGTCAAGAATAACCTACGCAATTTTTTTTAATTACCTAGTTATTATTTGTAAAGCTCACTATGAACACTGCCATTTCAGCTCAAAATCATGCCTAGTAATTTATGCAATAATACGACAACTTTATAATTGTCCTTTAATGTTAATTGAGTAATTTATAATAAAAGAAATTAAAAAGGACACCAAATAAATTACTAGCTCAAAATTAACTGTACAAATATAAAACATTTCTAATTAAATAGAGAATAAGCAGAAAACACAACACTGCACTGCGGAAACCGGTAGTCGCTTAAATAATCAAACCACACGAGCCTTGTTATTGGAAACGGTAGTGGACTATTCAGATATTTCCTGAAATATTTCGTTTCGTGATACCGAAATTAGAACGTTACTTGTTGTATACAGTACGCGCATGATTGGACCTCAGTTATTGTATTTCTGGACTGATCAGCTTCTCTCGCCCGAGTTGTACGACTGACTTTATTTGGAAATAAATATTTATAATATTTTATCATTGTAGTATTTATTATGATATACAATCGTCAATTAAGGGATTTAAAATTACGTATTAAACGCAGTAATTAACATGTACAAGTTCTTACAATATACAAGTGTGAAAAGAACGTATTTATTACTCAAACAGGTGATTCTCATCAAATTGCGTGTGAATGAGAATGTTAAGGAAATATATGTTCTAAAACATTTTTGAAAAATATCTCTGTAAAACTAACGTTTTTAATGAAAAAAATTGATATTTTTTACATAAACTCGCTTTAATATACTCAGTCTTGTTGCCCAATGGGAATAATATTAATTCAAGCTTGTGGTTGTGTTTTGTTTAAATATATATAAATAAGTATATATATATATATATATATATATATATATATATATATATATATGTATATATATATATATATATATATGTATATATATATATATATATATATATATTAATTTATTGAAAATATCACGATATGATTAAAATCGTCTTTTCTTAATGTAACAATGTAAATTATAAATGTCTGAGGATAAATGTTCGTTACATAAATAGGGTTAACAACGGTAGCGAAATAGAAACTGTCATGAAAGATACATACATACTTTTTCTGGGCTCCACTTTTTATTACGATGAAAACAAAATATTCATTATAAAAATATTTTTTTACATTTGTAAATCGTTCTTTGCTTTACTTTTAATCTTCCAATGCTGAAAGTAAGAAAACCTTTTTTAAAATTAAGTTTAAAATTTTAATATCTTTGGCGTTAATTTTGTGAAATTCATTATTCATAATTAAATGAAACTACGTGATGTACTATTACTTCTACTTTCTTTAAATTCTTTATCACGGCCTAGGTTTCGTTATATTACAACATCTTCAGGTGGGCTATTAGTAAGAATCTTTGCTACCCACCTGAAATGTTTGTAACACAACGAAACCTAGGTCGTGGTAAAGAAATCAAAGAAAGTAAAAAAAATACTACGTCAATTAGTTTCATTTTATTGTTAGTTAAATTTAATTTAAGTTTTAATCCTGTTTAGATACTTATTAAATTAACTTGAAACTTGAAAAAAAATGAATATATTTTAACGATGGATTTATGAAGGTAAACAAACAAAAATTATATAAATAAGACATGTTGAACATGAGTATGACGAAAAGATATACACAGAAGGAATAACTTGGAAAAGAAAAGGCTTATGTCGGAAAAACATGATTGGACAAAATAATAAATTGTCTAATCCATGGTAATATAAGGGTTGTACAAATTAAAGAGCATTTGTAAATTACCTATTGGAATGAGTGAGGTGAACGAGAGGTTTGGTGTTTCACTCTCCTTTGTTTATCTCGATTAGTTGAGAGAGAACATGAAGTTTTAGATAGAGAAACAAATATCCGTAGTCAAAAAAACTTACCAAATATTGATTTAATAAGAAAAATTTTGCTTCTTCCAAACTGTGAAACGATGGAATTATTTTTAGTGTATGAATTTATATACGTACTTTTTAGTTACACTTATGGCGTGGGTCACCATTAATAATCAGCAAGCAGACTCGGTTTTTTTGTTCACAAGTCTTATTAACCGGAAACTCGTTTCGTAGACAGGCTTTAACGAAAGATGAACACGCACAGAGCTGTAAAAATTAAACGTGTAAAATAGTATGACACTTATCACGTTTCCTTTTCTCAACCAGTTTAGGAAAATCTGAATTTTTTGCGATTATTTCAAAGTCCTTGGTATCTTTTTTCAAACTCATTTCACAGAAAAATTGAATAAAAGATTAATTATTCTCGTTAACTACTTTTATTCTGGTTTGCCATTTATTTAAACCTAATTGTGAGAGCCCGCGATTGCCGTGAAAATTAAATTTTACATTTAAAAAAATATCTATTTCGGATACGACATATTATGCTTGCCAATTTGTACTAGCCCGCTATTATGTAAACCCCGAACTGTGATGTAAACATCAATGAAAGAACCTATATTTCCCTACGATCAGTTTTATATGTAATAGTTTGAAGTTTATTATTAGAATTTTTAATCACAATCTACTGTAACTTGTTTTTTACTTTTCAATAATTGTTTTGATCCAGTAAGAAGGTATTCATATTTTTCTCATAACTTAGAAATATTACATGTACCCATCATATAAAAGAAAACACCGTAATAGTTAAAGAGTGAAGAAATACATGACTTGATTTAGCATTGATGAATAATTGGTCCTTTCAAAGTTACCAGGGTCGATTGCAAGGATAAAACATTAGAAATAAACATTGTAAGTAGGGGTTCAAGACACTTGGTCGTGAAGGGACACCTAACATTACGTATGACTTGTTAATCTATGGCGGAGAGGATAATTGCGTTAAAATGTATTTTGTGATGAAGAATATTGCATGGATCTAGAAGTAAGAACTGAAAGGGCTTTATCCAAATCTATTCAAAAACCTGCTTGCAGTGCACTTTGACCACTTTTTCAAACCATACGAGTCAATCCATTATTTAATAAATGAGTATGGCGTATTTACTATTTGGATAGTTAGACAAAATAATTTTCGTGGGGTAGATCCAAAGTTGCCTGATGATCAAAAATTCAAGAAGAAAATATGGGGTTAATAATTTTCGTGGGGTAGATCCAAACATGCATGATGATCAAAAATTCAAGAACAAAGTAAGGGGTCAAACTCACAGATTTTCCTCATTCAGAAGAATGTTGATGCTCAGTCGTTTCATCAATGTTGCGTTCCAATAAAATGAAACAAAGCAAGATGTCTTATCCAAACATAATAAGCCAATGTTACGTATACATGAAAGAAGGGGATATTGGAAATATGTTGGTTATACTATATCACACAGCATTGAGGGAACATATTGTTTCATTCCCAAAGATCGATGTAAAAATTATAGTAAAGGCAAAGTTTTTTTGTCCCAAATATAACGTAAGCATTTTTTTTGGTTATTATTACTTTTTTTGTATATTATTTGTATGTTATTAACCTAATCAAAATTGACAATTAAATGAAACTACGTGACGTAGTATTATTTCTACTTTCTTTAAGTTCTTTACCACGACCTAGGTTTCGTTGTATTACATCTTCAGGTGGGCTATTGGCAAGGAATCTTTGCTTATAAAGCAAATTTGCAAGAAGAAAGTAGAAATAATACTACATCACGTAGTTTCATTTAATTGTCAATAATTAATTTCTACAAAATTAACGCCAAATATATTCAATAAATCAACTAATCAAAATTGATGAATATTATTTTTTTAAAAATTAATTATTGTTCATTTACTATTTTTTTTCTAATAAAAGAGTATATGTTTGTTACCCTAATTTTAAAATTACAATAATTTTTGTGTTAGGTTGTCCATAAATTCTAAAGAATGACAATCTTGTAGTTGATCTTAAATAAGTGAAAATAACTATTAGACTTTTAAGACTGTTTTCAAGTACGTCTTAGTTATATTGTGTGTTGTGTTTTCTTATGCAAAAATGTGTCTTATAATATCAACCTTTCTATGTGTGTTTCTTACTTTTTACAGTCATTGTAATTACTTGGCAACCAACATAATTAAATACAAGTTATAAATGCAAATTTATTTAAATTTTTAAAATATTTTTACGATATTCTTTTATTATTAAGATTTGCACCTACTATTCTGAAATAGAAAGAGTGCTTAGAGACCTCTTCCGGCAACGGTATGTGCCCACTCACCATCATAACCAGTGATCATAACCATCACTCCCCCATCACATCTCCGCATGACGAGTAGCCAAGAATCGGATCGACCACCCCCTGGTTGGTTAACTTTAAAGGCCGTAAACTTGTGATCAATTCAACAAACTACGATTGGACATACATATATAAAGGAAATCCATATGTCAGATGCTGGCAATGCGTTCGATTTCTGTGCAGGGGTAAACAGGAGGAGTGCTGCTTCCCTCATTTCTTATGGTTTTTGTTAATAATGCCAGTCATTCTTGTGAGAATCTTATTTGACACTAGCTTTAGCCTGTGACTTCGTTGGAGTGGAAGATGGAAATAGATTAATGGAATGTTTATACATTTACCTTTTTTTATTTTAATTTTTGCTTCTTTTTTATTCAATATTAAAAAAACCCGGCAGGAGGATTAGTTTGTATCACAGACAGCCCTTTTTTGAGTCAACCCCACACATACAATTACACCACAAGAACTGTTTTCGGATACTTAATTTTCCCTCCTTAAACAGTCCCTAAGTTTCCTGTAATGATTTCTTATTTTATATTTTTATTGAAATTGCCTATAAAATTGTGCTAACTTACTATTCCGCATAGCCCAAAAATCTTCATGTTAAATATATGTTTCTCAGATCTTTATAATCAACCATCTCATAGTATAAAATCATATAAAATGTAACTTATATTGGAAACTAGAGTACCTTCTATATACTAGTGAAAGCATTTTTAAAATATGACAGGTAGATTTCGAAATTACTTGGGTTTAACAAAATTCAAAAGCTTACTTTTTATTATGCTAGTAAGAATAAAATATTAAAATTTTGTTTTTTTTTATCATTCTACTAACGTTCGATCAGCGGGAATAAGTATAATTATATAATCGAAATAAAATTTATCTTTCAATATTTTAGAGGGTTCTAAAAATACTCGACGAATATAAATTCGAATGCAAGTCAGACAACTTGGCTACGGCTAACATTTAGCAAAGTGCGACTCACGTGACTACCAGCAATTAGTCTCGCTTGAATCCTAGCGGCTAGTGTCCAGCACGAATAAACAGTCTGTTTCTAATTTTAGTGCGATTCACAATTAGTGTAAAATAAATTTAAAACACCAAATTTAGACTCAGAAATTGTAAAAACAATTGTTCTTTCGTATCGTTTTGAATATTTTCTTGAAGGAACTTTTAAATTCGGTCGAGTATTTTTTATTTTTACGTTCAGGGTAAGTGGGCTAAGAAAACCGGCATTTTATAAACATGGGTATATATATTTTAGATTACTTTATATTATTCTTCCAGATGTCAGCATGATTTTATTTAATTAGAACTCTGATATGCGTGTAAAAAAATCAATATATTCTGGAAACTTTTCAGAGAATTGCAATTTTAATTCACCTGGAATCACGGAAATCTTAGTAAATTATTTATTTTATTTACCACATTTGACAATTTATATCAAACTGGTAATTGGTAGTACTACAAGTTATTTATTGACACTTTGACGATTTCTTCCGTAAAAAAGTTTAACTCATTTATATTTGGAAAATTTCTATTCTTTTCATAGACCATCAAATGAACTAAATAGTTTTGTAATAATAACTTGCTAAAATAAATATTTTTATAATGCTTGAATTTTCTGATATTAGAATATAAGATTTAATCAAATTAATTAATCGACCTTTTACTGAATTGTTGCCTAAGGCTCTTTCGACCCCATAAATTATTAAAAAAATTCATGAAATTTTAAATGGCCTACAATAGGATTTTCTTTCAATATTTTTATGAATTTTCATATATGAAATTTCATTAGATTTGAAATAATTATTATATTTTCTTTCATAATATATATCATTTATTATATTTTCTTTACACTTACGGTGATTTTTAAACTTTTCAAATACAACCTTTTTGGATAAAATTTCATGTCATTTATTTCCCTGAATATGAAAGAATTGTATTTTTATTATTTTTTTGTCCGAGAGATATTTGAAATCATGAAAATACCTCATAAAATCGAAAAATTATGAAATGAAATGTGTAATCACTGTATCACTGTCACTGTCCTAAGATATGATGTACAAACAGATAGTTTTTACAATTGCACTTATGTATCAATAGATACGATTAAATACAAATGTTTCTATATTTAATGTTCGTGTAATTTAAATATCAATAAGCATAAAAGTTTTTTCGACTGAATACAATCTTTTTTTATTTTGTTTGATCTAAAAAAACATCATCAACAATTTGTTTAAATCTATAGAAAAAAAATAACTATATTTAACTTAGAAATCCTTATTTCACTAGTACAGTATACACGTAATAAGTAAGCAATTTAAATTGTAATATGCAATTTAAATAAGGCTATTTGGGCATGACTATTTTTGTAACTTAACCCTTAATTGGGCACGCCTATTAAGTTGCGTAAGGTATCATGTGGGAGGTATAGCACCCCGATATTAATTAATTAAAATAAAATATGAAATGCATGCAAATCCGACTATTTTTAATGAGAATATTTCAACTTACATATTAATAAACTTTTTAACATTTTTTTAATATAAATAATACATTTTAAACAAAAAGAAATACCTTTTATAAATATTAATTTTCCTCGTTACTTTGAGAGACTACAATCATATGGTCTTGCACACGTATTCATGGCACTTAGAGTACTCAGTTTTTGTTTTCCTGTCCTTGGTTCTCCGACATATATGACACCTTTTGTATGAAGGTGATCGGCCTGGTTCAGAAACGGATTCTTGGTTCTGACTTTCATGATGCTTTTTTAGTTATTTTTGCAGCCGTAGAGGTAGAGTGGGCATGCTGGTTTTTTATATTTGGTGAGTTTTTACTAAATCGATAGCAAATTGCTAAAGAAATACTATTCGTAGTACATTGGGGTCAATTTAAATTTATATATTATATAGGAATTGACACCGGTACTATTGAATAGATGAAAAATATCACCATCGTCCATCTTTTAGTACGTCTTCCTACATTATAGCTGGTTCATATTTGGTCGTTCGTATCAACTCCCCCTTTGGTTTTATTGTAAAAATGAATGATTTCGTTTTTCTTTTCACCTTTATCATTATGATGCATAACAGATAAAAGCAGATCTGTGTTTTTTTGGTTTCGATACATATGAGCACAAAGTCATATTTTTATGGAAACTAAATAAGCTAAAAGTCATTTCTCGTGTTTTTTTCTGGTAGAAATTCTGGTACTTCACCCATGTTTTTTCTCAGTGTACCCACCATGGTAAGCCTATGTTCGTCTAATAGTGATTTGGCTAGTGGGACACTGATTAACCAATTGTCCATAGTAATATTTCTTCCAGTCCCGGAAATAGGTTCTATCAATCGCTTCACTAGACTTGCGGTATTAAAGGGCAATTTGAATGGTCACTCAGGTTGAATTCCAACGTGAATTTAAAATTTGTATAGATTATATATTGCGGAGTCCATGAAAGCAAAATTTTTGATCTCATATTTGGTGGATTTGCTGGGCATATACATCAAGCCACATACTCGAAACCCAGATAACTGATTATCAATGGTAACATTTTCAGACATACTAAAACATTTTTGAAAATTGTCATTCATAAAATGGCAAAAGTTCTTGATAGCCGCCATAGCCGTTTATCCTATGATTGTTTCCCCTCCCTTGTTATTTAATTGTCACCCGTAAACTCCTGAAAATAATAAGGAACCTTTTGCAACTCATCGTGTTCGAGAAAAATTCGATTCCTATACCATCAGTATCCCATAAACCTTGATAATCCATATGCAATCATCGAAGCACTCCCAACATATAAAATAGTCCAAAGAATGTGAGTAACTCTTCATAGGATACAGGTTTGCAAACACGTTCTCTCTCGAAGTTGCAATTAATGGATATTATATTTTCATTCATGTAAGTCAGAATAAGATTTGAATTTACACTTTAATCTAAAAGGTCAAAAAATAATTTACGACGTGCACAGTTATATTATAATTTACCAACCATATCCATAAATAAATATAAAATGACTTTTATTTCGTCCTGTGATTTGTGACCCTTAATTACATATGAATAACGACGATTAGCACATTATAATTCAAATAAAAATTAGAAAAATTTCTTTTATTTTATATGGACCCAAGTCTCGAAACCGTACTTTTTCTGATTCATTATTGTATAAGAACCTTGGAGAAAGTTAGGCTAAGCATTTAATCCATTATACTAGGCAAAAACCCCATTCTTAATGAGCAGGACTTTAGAAGTTTTAGAAGTAGGATAAATATATTTTTTTGGATATTTTCAAGAATATTTCAAGAACTTGTTTATGTAAATTTTTATAACTAAGAAAGTTTTGTGGTCCTCAAATCTTTTCAATTCAACTGACATATTACTGTTCAGATATATGAAAAAGGAAACAAATTTTCCAACTTTATTTGCAACCTATAAAATTTCTGTGTGAATTATTTTGAGTATTAACTATTGAAATATATGTATCACAGTATTCAGACAAACGAATGGAAGAACCTACGAATGATCTTAAGAGGATGCTGTTTTATTTCTCAAGAAATAAATTATACGATAAAAATGAAGTATAATAATCTGAAGATTTTTAATGTATGAATTAAGAATGAGTGACAAAATTTACTAACAAAAGAGTGAACGGAAGAAGATATAAGAGAGAGAAATCATTGTAAACAGTTACGTAATATATCATCAATGGTAATGTAAAGATTCGAACAAATTCAATAATAAATGAAGCAAAAATATATGTTAGGTATGGTCTACCATTATTTCTGGTCACCTCACTTAGATGAGAGACAGCACGATGATGTAGATACGTAAATTAGTATAGAAAGTCGAATAGGCTTAATGTCGTCACATGCCAATGCAAATTATAAGCATTTAATAAATGACTTTTTACTTGATTACATTTTGTCACCTGTATTTTTTTTATTTTGTAGGTTTAAAATTTATTTATATATTTCCATTTGCGACCTATTATGCGAGTCGCTTTTAATAATCAGCGACCAAATTTAATAAAGCAGGTAAAGAAAAGAACTCGCCTTTTTTGTTTGGAAGTTTTATTAACCGGAAACTCGTTTCGTTGACAGAATTTAACATTAGGCGAACACGCACAGAGCTCCGAAAATGTCACGTCCTTGCGAAGTGTGATTGTTATCACGTTCTCAGTTCTGATTCCGTATTCGAATAAATTAATCTATCATGATGACTATAAAGTTACGACGATATTTATTTATGGATTTTTACGTGGAAAAGTTATAATCAGGATAGTTAAGATAATTTTAGATTTTAATATCAATTTGACGACAAACAACGAAAGGTAAGAACATTAATAAAATAAGGAGGGGAAAACAGATTTAAAACTTAGTTTTGCTTAAAACATAAATTATTATGAAAATTGGTTTATTAAATTCTTTACAATACAATAATCTGTAAATATATTAAAATATTCAGTGGTAAATCAGTCAGAATTTTTGAAACTGTTATTGATCATCTTGACAACGAAACCGAACATGTTTGCTGCATCAGTTTGTGAGTACAGTTGTTAGAGTGATTGTGTGGGGATGAAATGTTTTAATTATGCTCGTAATCTTGAACTGATTCATTACAGGTAAAATGTATATTTATATCCTTTTAATTAATTCAACTCGATTATTTAAAATTTGTTTATTACTATATTCCGACATGTATAATATATGTATAATAGCATGTATAATGTAAAAATACAACTAGGATTGCAAGTTTTTAAAATGACTGTAGTTGAAATTTGTAATTAGTTTATTTAAATTTATATATGCAAGTATACGTATTTCATAATACATTTAAATTAATTATATGAAATTTTGTTTGCAAAATTACATTTTTTATTAATGTATACTTGAAAACGTAGCTGTATGAGTTCATTATAGTTAATCTACTAAAGTATATCTTATTACTTCTAGAAAAGTGGTTACCAATATTTTATTCCGATAGACACATTCGAATTAATTTCAATATAAGTATAGTTATTTCAGTATAAGTATAGTTGCAAAAACTGACAGGTCGGTAAATAGTTATTTATTTTACGAAATATTTTAAAGTTACACACCTGTTTTAATATTTAAGTAATTACTTAGGTACTGTTTTAATATTTAAGTAATTACTTAGGTATTGGTTAAATATATAGGTGCCCTTGGTTTTTTATAATTGTTATTCTACTCCAATTAAGTTTTAGTTCACGTCTCAACCTTGGATAGTGTACTACATAATAAATCCGAACGTGAACGATACGTTTCGGAGACCTTTGTATGTCCTCTTTACCTAATTCCACGTCTTTTGTTTCCACTAATTATGTAGAGTTAATTAAGTTTGATAAAATAAGTTCAACAATTATTTCATATCTGGCAATGTAATGCACCAAAATTTCGTCACAGCATGAACTTGTCATGTAAATCAAAAATTTGTTGAGATATAAACGAAATTAGCCAACTTTTAGAGCGTCTGGTTATATTATCAGGAATAAAATAAATTTATTGCTTATTTTATAAGTACTAAAGTTCTCTCAGCAAAAATCGAACCGCGCATAATAATTATTAGTGAGTTCAACGCTACTCCTTTCTATTCTATCTAGGCTACCGACATTCGTAGATTTAACTATTTTGTATTAGTTCGTCATTATCTACTTACGACGTCCATCATTATCGGTTAATGAAGGTTAAAAGGGCAGTTATTATTATCTTTATAGTCATTTTATGGTTAAAAATGTAATATTGTCAAATTCTCGCAACAAGCGAGTTTCTTTGGCGGAAAAATATTTAATTTATAGACAAGAGCTATTTTTAAAACTATTAATGGTATTATTTCATCAAGCATTTTGTACACCGTTAATATATTATTATTACGTCTTTTTTTAATATTGATTGAGTTTTTCCTTTGAAATATTGAGCCCTATTATTATATAAACGGTGAAGTAAATTTTTGCAGTGTTTGTAGAAAAGTGTACTAAAATCAGATAAACGTAACCTCCTTATCTACTGAATTTTTAATTTTAGGTATTTATGAATTTTAGGTAGAATTCATCTTAGAGTTTGAGTGATCATAACTTATTTGACAATGTTCAATATAAAATTCTTATATATTTTTAAACAAAAAAAATACAGCAAAGCGCACTGAAAAACATAAAATAATGAAAATCCGTGTGTTTAGTTGGAACTTTTGTGGTATAAGCTTGTTTTCGGATAAAAATAAATTTATACTGCCAGAGATTTTTGGAATCGGTGTCAAGTCAATCGGAGATATAAGATAACATACGCAAATATACAATATAGATTAAACCCTTTTAAATTAAAGGTTTTCTGTACAATCAATTATGGACTAAAAGGTTTAAAACAATTATGATTAGTGTAAAATTTTCTTTCGTTAGAACGTAGAAATCTTATCTTGCTCCTTAATATTGTAGTCAAATTGAGTTTTACTACAAACAAGTCGTATAACTCAGCAGCACAAAACTTCTTGCGCCCTACGATTTTATTTTAACCCCATGAAAGTCAATGATTAATGTGCTTTGATTACATAATATATAGCGAAGTAACACCATCTAACTTGAAAAGGTAAAACTTTATGTCATTTTAAAATTTTTAGCTTCATTTGTTTTATTATCCTGCTTTTACTGCAAATTGGTAAATTAGGCCAGGAGAATTAATCCTGTCATTTGCAACATAAGGCTGAGGAACTGAAATTCGGAGTTCAATAACATGCTTGAGATCCATGATACTAGCTAAAAATAACTCACTCAAGATTCATGATTTAAGCAGTCGGTACTCCCACAGCTTTAGTACACAGGAGTTAGAGTCATGAGTTCAGTGGTAGAGTCTCTCATCTAGACTCAAGATATTAATTTTAGACAGCAGATCCTTATGCATTCCAATTTAGGCAGATATTACCCCCTGGTGCATCAGGACTGAGGAGTTAGAACCTAGTATTCAATGAAAAATATTATGTTTGAGACCCACAATACTGACTTAAAAACAGAGAATTCTCAATCCACACGATTTAGGCAAGTGGTAACTCTGCAGCATCAGAACTGAGGAGTTGGAATTAAAATTTCAATGACAAAGTCTTTACTTCAGACCACAATAGTAATGTACAAACAACAGATCTTCCAGTTATACGATTTAGGCTGGCTGCACACCTGCAGTGTTAGGATTTAAGTATAAAAGGTTGAAATTATCGTAATGCAGTATAGCCACGTTGTAATTCACGGTATGCCTTCAAAATATAAGACTAAGCTCTCGATATTAGATGCAGTCGTATTAAAATTTAACGAGGAATAAAATAAGCTCACACGTGAAAAAGAAATGAGAAGATTATGAAGATTTTAATAAAAAAATATATGGGATTTTCTTTCAATAAAAATTAACGCGTCGATTGTAGATTTGGAAAATGTACCAGGATGATCTATTTGAGATTGACTGGAGCCAGAACGGAAATTATAACAATAAAAATTCAATAAGAACTTAATTTAAAATTAAAATTTCAAGAATTGAATACTTTTCAATCTTAATATTCCCAGTAATGAATTATCTAACAAAATATAATCTTATATCGAATATTCCTAATATCAAAGTTACGATATTAGCGCAGAAGTCTTTCTTTTTTGCAAATGCCATTTTTAGACATTTGCTTAACGCGATTGTTATGAAAATTTGTAACTAGAAATTCTTTTATTTCATTGAATATAAGTAGCACACATTATGTAGACGCCAGCTATTGTAACGTACAATGCATTATTTTATCTACTTACAAATACAATGATAAATTCGTTGCGATTTATTTTCTCAATATTTTATACACAATTTTACCTGCCGAACTTTATTCTGAGCTTCACTACGGGCATCATCCATAATTGAATATGTTTATAGTATGTATATATATATATATATATATATATATATATATATATATATATATATACTTGAAATAATGGATTAGACAATAATGGCTATAACGTCGGACAGGTAAATATATATTTGGCAATTCGCGTCGCATGTGCTCCTTTACAATTTATTTCCCTGAGTCCGTGCAGCCATTCTTATTCTTATTCTCAGAGCATTTTATACAAATGAAAAAACTTATGTTGCCATACATCTCAGCTGAGAGCATATAAATGTAAAAGTCTATAGATTATTAGAAAAACAAAAACTTTTTTAATTTGCTTTAAGCGGAATATTCTCCTGAAAGTAAAATTCTGAATCTAGAATAAATCTTTGCATTTTCATTCAACATGATAATTTTAATTATTAAAAAAAACGTAGATAAAACCAGGTCTATAGAATCTTTTAAAATGTATAAACTATAGTAATTATAGTCGAGTAGATGCGGATAAAGTTCTCAATTCAATGAGAAAAAATACGTATATCTATGAAGTACGTACTTTTGTAACTTGGTGAGAAAATCAGGATCAGATGATGTTCGCCGAATATATCACGACTGACTCCTTAACGGATTACAGTAAAAGTCTGTTTAAAAAATTTAAGGCCAAGTTTGAATTAATTTGACATTAATTTAAAAGTACGTTAGTCACAAATGGAACCGGAATATCGCGAGCAAACTTTTCAATGTAAAGGAGCAGAGTTACCAAGTTTTAGCTTATTTCACTTGCTTTGTAAGTCATTTGGTCACTAGTATTAGTCAGAATTTAATGACTGATCTGGATGTTATTATATATATATATATATATATATATATACATATATATATATATATATATATATATACATATAAATGTATGTATATATATATATATATATATATATATATATATATATATATATGTATATGTATATGTATATTTGTATATTTGTCTTTGCCCGGATTTCAGATTCCTTTGACTTAACTTGATGATTATATCTCCATGAACAGACCCTGACTACTATTTGTCACAAATAGTAGTCAGGGTAGGGTGTTCATGGAACGAGAAGTTGGTGAAAGCAATTCTTCAATTGGTAAAGTACTTAGATTTTAAGAAAAGAATGTTTTCATTTCAAGTCCAAATTCTAATAGATGATGGGACAAATTGCTTGAAAATGGGATATTATGAAAACTAAACACATTTCTTAAATTTTTTGTTCATGCTGCATTTATCATGTAATCCCTGTTTATCTACTAACATTAATAAGTAAGCAGTTGATTAATAATATTCTCGATTTTTCTTTATATTAATCACATCATTTTTGCAAAATTGGTTATGTCCGGTTATAAACGGAATTTCTCAAATCTCCTAAAAATACATTTCGTTATAATTACGACTAATGATTATGAATAAAATTACAATAGTTACTACTGATTAGTAATAATTGAAATTTTCTATCATTCTATGAAAAATTTGTCATGATTAAAGGGTTTAGTCATTAATTTTTAATTATTAGTTATGCCAATACTGGTAAATGCGTAGATGGAGAAGTAGATATAGGTGTATCTAATGAAATAAAGTTATTAAGGTAATATTAGTAAGTAGGTAAGGAAATAAACGTATACCGGAATATTTCTCAATTAATTTAATTTTTCACAACTAAATGAAACTACGTGATGTAGTATTATTTCTACTTTATTTAAATTCTTTACCACGACCTAGGTTTCGTTGTATGATTACATCTTCAGACAAGCAATTTATAAAGACATTTTGACAATTTATAAAGACTAATTACCTATCTCACGATGTTGTCACAAACACATTACACATTTACAAATTGCTTGCCTGACGATGTTGTTGATAAAAAAAATTTACAGATTCGTTTGATTTAAAAATAAAACATGAAAGTATAATCACACTTTTGTGTATATTCCATGTATATTCCACATTCGATCGTTCCACTGTTTTAACATCAAATACCCGGCGCCTTAACCTTGAATCTGTTTTTAATCAATCTACGATACAGGAATAACGAATGTTATATTTTTTAAAATTTAAATCAGTAACTTCATTAAGGTATACTTAAAAAATTGGTACTCAACTTTTTTACAGTAATTGAAAACTTATGTACCGAATTCTATTTCCGTTTATACAACTTAATTCTTGTTAAAAGTTATATCCATTATAATGCACCATTCAAATTTGCATGTTCTTCTAAGACTTTGTAAACTTTCACAACCCTATTAACAATATTAAATTTTGTTGTGAAAAACAAATTTAAACTTCACCAATTTACTTGTAATTATTGCGATCGGACAAACATTATTTTGCGAGTTGGACAGATATGGGATACCTATACTGTCAAAGCACCCAGCGCTAAATGAATTAATTAACCTTCCTATCTGTATAAAACGCAGGTGTTGCACACCTCTTGTGGCAATCCTTAACCTGTGCAGGTTAAGTGTTGCTACAAGAGGGTGATTCCCCTTTGTCGCTGATGCGCGGCTAAAAGAAAGTAGCAGTATAAATTATTTTATTTATAGAGGGAATGGGAACTAGAATGCAAAAAAAAATTTAGTTTTTTTATTATATTATTTAGGGGCTGATTTTTAATTGCCCTGAAAATGTAATCACTGACCAAAATGTAATCTTGTATAAAGGCGTATTGCTATTAAGAAATCTGCTTATAGTTAATAAGCAGGTAAAAGCATATAAGAAGGTATAAAGCGACCCAGACATCAGTAAAGAAGTAGGTACGTAGGTATTCAATCATATACACGTACATAGAGGCACAAAGCAACAAGTATTTAAGCAGGCAGATAAATCAGTATGTATTAAAAAAATTAGACATTAGTAATATTGCCTCTTCCTGTGAAGTCCTTATCGTCTGTATTGGAGGGTATATAAACCATAACTTCGTCACCACACTTCCATTTGTTGCTTCATGCTTCGTGGAAATTTCAATAGGCTGTGGTAAGAAATTTCAACAGGCTGTGGCAACCAATATTGGAATCAGCTGCTTTTTTGGCGGATGATTCTACAACTCTTGCTCTTGAAGTAGCAGCGCTGAGTATTTTGTTGTATTTTTAATTCTGACAATAATTCTATGTGTAATTTTTATAAAGAATTCATTCAGTTTTTTAGTATTTCAGAAATACCCTCAAGGGATTATTATTCTCCTGAAAATACTGGAAGCTCGTTATGAATCTAAATCGTACATCACGTAGTTTCATTTAATTATCGTTTTAAATAAATTTGAGGGTGGCAATAAATGGAAGAAATAATATATACTAAACAAGTGATTGGGATGTGAGGAGTGAACAGTGCTTTAAAATATGCATTTAAACAATAAAATATTAAAAAATATTCAATAACGTATATATACTATGGCTTAAAGAGAGTGAGGGAAGTAAAAGAAAAATAGGCAAAGTTCGAGTTTTCTTTGCAAAATTATTTTATTTATCTTAAGTCACTAACATGGACTTCTTAGCGTAATATTACCTGATGTAATTAAGGAAAGGTATATATGTTATCGTGAATATTTCAATAACTATGGTATATGGAATCATTGTTAAAGTTTTTTTATAACTTCTGTATCGGTTTCTAACGATTCTGTTTTTATAATTTTAGATTTAATTGTTTTAATTCTTTGAAGGGGATGAACCGATTCTTTGTATGTTTTTATGTACATCTCTGACAATACACTGCCTAAAATGAAGGAAAAAAAATACATTTGAGATCTTTAATCTAGTCCTTTTAAACAATGGTCCAAAATATATATGGCGTAAAAAAAAAGTTGGGTAAATAATTTGACCCCACCTTTCCACAAATTTCAATAATTAATATTTTTGAGTGTCAGCTATTGAGACTTGTGTAAGTTAATATGAATTATTGATATGTCTAATTTTAAGTTCTCATATTTTAACATAAAATATTTTAGCTTTATTTTTATTTTTCTCATATTCAAGTCAATTATGGAACTAAAAATAATCAAAGTGTTAATTAAACCCGCCGAAAAATATTGGGATAATTCTAGTTAAGTACTCATTTCTGTTGAATGAACGTAATATAAAACCATTTTTCCCCATTTAGTTGAGACGTTCAAATAAAATAAAACGTAAGACAACAATATAACATGGCGTTGTCGGGATAACAAATAAATATTGAGATTCGGTGAATATATGAACGGATAAAGTACGACAAAAAGTATGCACGGAAGGCGTGATTTGGAAAATAAAGGTTTAATTAGATGAAACCAATATTGTCTAAAGCACGGTAACAGGAGAAATTAAGTAACGTGTATGAACATATTTATCGGAATGAGTTGAGCAAAAATATATTTCTGTTACGGCTTTTTACTTTTTCTGCTTACCTTAGGTTGGAATTGGCGGAAATTTATGATTATAAATTTATATAATTTAAAAGCATTTAGTAAATAAAATTTGATTTTATTACTTTATGTAAGATGCTGTGATATTCAGGGTTCCGTACTTAAAAAAAGGAAAAAAAAGGAACTCACATGAGGGGAGATACGTGAGTGATTACTCGCGCGTCTGTCTATTTGTCATCGCAATTTTTCCCAGAAATTTTCGCAGCAACTTTTGACTTGGCACAATGATATAGTATTATTAAATTTGACCTAATGCTTATTTATTTTACGTTACTTTAATTTGGCTTCATTTTCACATATCATGCTATAATTATATATCAAAATATATAATCATATGAAATCTTGAATGTACGTCTTTAACATTGAGGAATATTTATGTGAAAACAAAGTAAACTATTCGAAATTTGTTCTCAATATTTAAAGATTCTAAAACTGTTTTCTGTAAAAATGTTATGAAAGGTAGTTTTAAAAGCATGGTTGAAATTTTCTACAAAAAATATATCAACCTTCTCCCTTCCGACAATGTTAAATGAAAAACTTTAAAAAACCCGTGTTACCGGAAGTTTACCTAAGATTTTCCGGATAAATATTACGATGGTTTTAAGTCCCACAGTTTTTGGGAAATTCGTGATATGTTTACGCCTGAGAAGATATATTTTGCGACATATTTACTCTAGAACCTGCGTACCTTGAACTTGGATGCGTGCCTAAATTAGAACGTAAACCTTTGTAGTGCGAATTCTATTTGTACCTAAAAAGGTATTTTATTTAAATGGCATACGTTTTACAATTTTGTTTATCTTTCTAATCGCAACCTGTGATGCATGCAGCTCCTTAAAACCGAAAAAATTTCAACTTTTTTGTTTGTTATTTGCTGCACAGTTCTTAGAAATATAAAATTTACTAAGTCCTTACAAAGCGTGATTGTTTTCATGTCCTCACGCATCGAATAAATAAAATTTTTGCAATATTTAAAGTTTCAGTCTTTTCACTACTAATTAAAGTTTCGTTCATATTACCCATAAATGTTTGCTAAGGATTTCGTTACATAGCCTATGGTTTTTGCACTATTTTTAGAATTTTATACTAAAAAAGTCCCACAGATAAAGTGTAGGAAGTAATCCATTTTCATTAAATTAGAATATATATTCTTAAATTAAATATAAAATAGTTAGGTTTTATAAAATATAGTTTTATGTAATTATTCATTTTAATACAAATTTAAAAGCAAACAATAAAATACAAGACGACTTCTAAAATAAAGGTAGAGAAATAAAATACCTCGTGATTATTTTCCGAAACGAAATTCTTATACCATCTTGATTATCCCGGAAAAACAATTTTGTTCATGGTAATAAAATAATGGCAACTGAAACGAGTTTCTTCATGTATAATTATGGCGACTAAAATTGGAACATTGACTTTTAGCTAGAATTGTTTGGATATCCGGTGTTGAAAGAAACTCGTAGAACCTAGTGTTAAACGAAGAAGAATGATGATGATGCTCGATTTAAAGGTATTTAAAATGAGACTCGCAGTTTTTCATCATGAGTTCATTAAATGGAGAAAAAAAAGCCTTTTTGATTTTTCGTAATTGTACTTGAGTAAACACGATGGAAAAATTTAACAAACTAGTCAAACTAAATGCAAAATTAAATATTTTTAATTTAATTAAATATGGATCTCTTAATCTTAATATTTCATTATCGGATTTAAAGAAATTGGATCTAAAATTTTTTCATGGAAATTAGTTGTTAATTTATAATAACGTCTATCACAGTCCATCCTGTAAGTTTAGACTCTTTTTCTAGGAAAGTTATTACGGAATAGCCAAGATCTTTGCTAATACCCCACCTGAAGGCGTGGTAATATAACGAAACTTAGGTCGTGGTAAAGAAAGTAGAAATAATACTACGTCACATAGTTTCATTTAATTCTGAATACAAACAAATATAAAAAGTATTCAAGAGACCGATAAACAGAAATTAAACAAGTTCGCTCTAAGATAATTTAATATTTCTTTAAACAGTCATTGCATTGGAATAACGCTAAAGTAATAACCTTTTGTAATCCGAGGTTATGAAGGTTTAAACCTAAACTAAAATATAACTATTTAACTAACGTTTTTTATTTCTTTTACAACGGCAATTACTACAAATGCCATTCTAAAAGTAGTGTTAATTCTGTGGTTTAATTTATATGAGATAGCATGAATCGTCTTGTGTAGTGAATTGATCGCACTGGCAAATTTATTACTTCAGATTCAGATTCTTTGAGTATTTCGTAAGAAACGACTAACAAATATATACTTGAGGGATAAAATGAATCGTTATTTATTTTACGAGAAAGTTTCTGTGAAGAAATCAAACGGTACACAAGCAATAACATTATTCAAAAACGATGCAGCCGGTGTGGTCTCACGCTCGTTCTGCAGACAACTCGTAGTGAGGCCAGCTTTACCCTTTTTATTTCATGCAAGCTACCGACGGTCGTAGATTTAACTGTTTCCTATTAGTCCGTCATTATCTACTTACGACGTCCATCATTATCTGCTTGCAATGTTGACGATAATGTAGCCATTATTACTTGGTTAATGTAGCCATTATTACTGAATGTATTAGCAAAAAGAAATTCGTAAAACCATGTTATATCTGTCTAGCCTAAAATTGTTGGTATATAAGTAAAGAGTCATCTTTTATGGCTATTCATTATATTAATTCCTTGAGTATCTATATAATCTAAATATTTTTTACGATTGATTTAATTTTGTTTTCATTATTTAAAGTGGAACTTTGTTTATGATATCAAACTTTGTTATCGTATAATTTGATAAATAATTATTCACATGTGCCATCGATTTGGTTATATAGTCTGTAATTTTTGCACGATTTATACAAACTAATTATATTATACAAACTAATTATAAATAAAATAACTACGCCAACTCTAATTTTAGTTTGTATAAATATATAAATACTAATTATATTTATACAAACTAAAATTAGAATATATATTAAGTATATATTAAATGCAAATATATATGTATATATATATATATATATATATACATATATGAAAGAATTTGGGTAAAACAATAATAGAAGAGGTCGGTAGTCGATATCCCTGCGACCATAAATGTAGACTCGGGCGGAGTAAATAGCTATGTGTACCTAGGCCAAAGAATTAGACCAACGAAGAGGAGTGGCGGATAAAACTGGGATGCGCAGCCTTCTCAAAACTTGACATCAAAATGAACATTATAGACCACTTAATACCACGCAACTTCAATCAGTTTGTACCATCAGATCAACAAATGCCAGTAAAATAGAAAGACGACATAAAGAGTGTGACCGGCACAAAATGGATAAAAGTAGCCTAAAATAGCACGGAATGGTGCAGATTTAAGGAAGTCTACACAAAAATGGTCGAAGATGGCTTTTTATGATGAATTTTGAAGCTATAAATAATTAATTTTTTTTTCATTTAAAAATCTTACTTGAATACAGTTTAATACGTATTTGTTTACATATTCTGGCCAAAAAATCTTGAATATGTAACAAGATATAAATGTCAATAAATGTATTGATAACTTATAAGATTTGTATCTGTAATCTTTGATGCCTACAAAAATCGATTTTCGTTAAATTCCAAACCTGAAATGTAACCTCTTTTGACTTTTGTGTCTTAATAAATTCATATTTTATGATATTTATCATATTAATGATAAAAAAGTGTCAATGTATGTTTTATTAATGCCACCTTACATCAGTGGGAATTAAAATAATGATATAGATAAAATATAATTACATGTTAATAATGCGTTCAGAAAGTACCTTAAACTTGTATGGACGAATGTAAAAGAAAATGCTAGTTGGAAGAACGTATAGTCTTACAGAGTTAGACGAATTAAAATTTGGCAACTCGGTAAGCAGCCAGAATCCGGTATAACCGATCTTCTATTTTTTAAATTAAATTATTAACGCAGTTTACATAAATGTGAAAATTTATTTTATTATAGATCTTAATTGAGATAACATAAATATTAAAAGCTGTATTTGGAACATTAGAAATTTTATTTACTCTGAATTTATTTTAATATTATATCACAAAATTAATAAAAAATATTTTAACTAATATGTTATTAGCAGCATTTTAGACATCTCTCATAAATAAATTGTTTGTGCGGAAAATGTTTAGTTACCTAACTATATGGATTGGTGTGGGGCAAAATAAATCTACCAACATTTAGCTTTAATTAAAATCAGTCGTGCATAAGCGTAATACTAATTAGTTTTTGCAATTAAAATAACGTAAAATTTCAATTAATTTTATAAATAAATAATTTGTCCCTAATTTCTCAAATAGTGAGACCAAAGGATTACGCAGTTATAATCTTTTAGACAATCCTACCTGTTTTTCTCTTCTTACATTTTTTATTTTTTTGTCTAAAGAGACATGTTTCCGCTAATATGTCGATGGTATCGTTGAATTAGTTAAGGTAAGAGTAGAATATAACTTATTCAAGGTTTAGTATATTATACAATGTATTCAAATCTAATGTACATAAACTCTCATCGTATGGTACGTTGTTTCAATTTCAAATTTGAATTATGAAGTGAGGGTATGTAAGAAATAGTTCGTTAACGAGCCCCGTGATGTCTGAGCAATACACTTTCTCCCATTTCTATATGTCTTTCACATCAGAGAGAACATAGCTTTTTCCACAGATTAGTCTATTAAAAACTATATTGCGAAATAAGTTCTGTTAGCGGCTTAGACGGGGTTAACTAATTGTAAATATTGTTTTTCCAAAAGATATCATATATTTTACAGTCATATAATTTACACTTAAAACACGTGTATTTAAGTGTAAAATATATAACGCAGTTATTGTAATTTGGCGATTTAACTAATGAGAGCAGATGACCGACAATAATCGGATTAAGTGGAACAAATGATATGACTTTAACGTGCAAGTAGCATAAAAATCGGTGATACAAAAAATACGAAGTGACTCTGACTGGCTCTTGAAGTTTCCAAATTTGTGAGTTAAAATCCTCTAACTCATAAAACGGTAAAGCAACACATGCCATAGGTGATGGCAGACGTTTAGTCGGTAGCGTAGGTAAGTGTATGAAAAATCGACGACGGATTATCTTCCACAAAAGTCGGCAGTTGTCACCTTCCGACTCATCACCTACAAGAGTCATTAACATGTGTTTCGTTTTGACTATTGAGTATGACTGGTTTTATAAATTAGTAATGCCTTTTAAAGTGTTCTGACTACATTATTTAAAACTTGAATATTGTCAAAATTGTAAGAAATGACATTCGGAAAGTAAAGATATAATAATTGATATAAATGGACAACGAGAATTTGACTTGACAAAATTGTTAAATTACCTCCAGATATTTAATTCCCGATAACGCGTTTTCGTGCATCACAATATGCATCATTTAAATAAACTTATTGTCCTCACCGAACAAATGCTTTGTGTCGGAGAATAATAATGTTCGAATGATAAGGGAATTATCTCAAGCAACATCTTTTTACGACCAGGTGAACTGAATATAATTATATTAGAAACTACGTTTGATTTTACTTCTACCTCTTGTGTAAAAATGTAGAAGTGATTTACTTCCTGTGGAATAAAAATAAAGGTTATTTCGTCGTTGTGCTCGGGAGCTGTTTTTATATATAAATGAGGCAATTATCTTGCTCGATTTGCATTTTATGTTTGTATCGATAATCGCTACGTAGTTTTGCTGAATTTTAAGATTATATTTAAGTTTAAAAACAGTTTTTTCCCAGTTTTACTGCAATGCGCATTGAATCTGAAGACGGTTATGGAGTGTATCCATATTTGAGGCAACGTTACCAATTGATCCAAGAGGGAAGGAGTAAATAGTTGAATTACCAATTATTTATCAAATCACACTCCGCGGAGCGTATACTGGTAATGACACGACTTCGTACGAGAGTAGATGAATTTATAAACTATTTCTAGAAATAAATTATGTAAATAAATGCTAACATTAATATTAAATTACGACTGAATTTACTAATTTGTTAAAAATTACTAACGTCTTACGTTTTTATGAATAATAAAAAATGTAAGTACAATACAAAAATGCACGCGTCAAAGGTTTCGTTTGAAAATTTACCAAGTAATCAATAGTTTCGTAATTCATATTCATTTAATTGAAACAATAGTGGTATAAATTAAAACGTCATTGTTATTTTAGTTTTTCCATATCACATGAAAAACTAAATGACAATGAATCAAAATTTTTAGACAAATCAATATTTTACGTAACCTTATTATTAGGTATTACTTCAATGTATTATTATTATCCTAATTTTACTTAAAAATTCTCTCTCATTGTTTGCTGAATATTACGAGATTAATAAGTAGAAAAAAAATAAATGAATAAAAAATTAAAAATCAAAAAGGGATATTTTGTGAGCGATACAATTAATTATTACATCGACATTTTTTCATTTATATGGAAAAATATAGGAGTAATTTAATTGACGTTTTCATATAAATTGCTAATTGTATGTGTATATTACCATTTGTAACTGATCCCAGATGTCATTTTCAAAACAATAATAAGGAAAATGTCCATTCATAGCAATACGTTAAACTTAATTGAAGATACAGCTTCTACTTATTAGCTTTACATAAATGCAACTCAAAAATTCAGGAAAATTATTTACCATCATCAATATATAATTAAAACACAAGAAAAAGATATTTCGTTATATTATGAAGAAACATGATTTTATACATCGAGAAGCAGAATTGTCCATATAATATAAAAAAGTTTTATTAATCATGTCATTTCTAATTGTACAGTTAGCCCGATCCTCATTTTTGCCCATGATACGCATTTTTAAAAGATAATATGAAACAATAAACAAAAGTTTAATAAAACTATACTGCTCATAAATTTATTTGACCCAAAGTTACAATCTAAGTACAATATAGTTCGTAAAACCAAAAGTACACAGGCCAAGTTTTTAATTTTTTGCTGAATAAACAATTATAAAAAAATTAAGTATAGACAATTAAAAAAGGGCAGGGAGCATAGAAAGAAAAGCGGCACAAATATCTAAAAAACCGTTTAAGGTCGCCCAGAATAAAGAAAGGAAGTATCTGGTACAAATTGTTTATGAAAATTAAAATATTCAACAAAACACTGTGAAAATCAATAACTTTTTATTTTTGTAGGTAATTAACCGTTAGAAAAAAGAACCACCAATCTAACTAACCAATAGAAAAGAGAACCACCAATGTCTTCATACGTATATACATATAAACGTACAGACCAAGGAGTGGTAGCGTGTATTATTTTTGAAAGGAACATTTGGAACTTACTAAATATTTAAGAAACAAAAAAATAAAAAATGCTATCTTTTTTATGAGAAAAATTTCCTCCTTCAAAAGTTCATTAATTGAAAAAAAGTTCATTAATAAAATTATCCTAGTTATAACTACTTCTATCGTCAAAATTTGAGGCTCTCATGCTAGTCGCTATCAATAATAAGTTCAGTCATCTGGTTATTTTCTATATATAGTACAGAAAAGAACAAGGTGACTCAACGCTACTCTACAGAAACCTGTATCCGTTTCCATAACCAAACGATACGAGCTCAGTTATTGGAAATGGCGTACGACTATTAGATAGTTATTGAAATATTGCGTTTCGCGATATACCAATTACTTTACGTTGTGTTCGTAGACTTAATATTCGTAGCATATTAGGTCTATAGTTATATTACCTACATGTTACCCCATGTGTAGTCGCGAACGATTGAATTGTGGTATGAAATTCACTGCCACGTACTAGTTGCTGACCGTCATCATGCTCCACCCCATCTACGTCGCTTACAACTTCTTCATAGATAAATGGTAAAATTCGCCAGAGACATGAACTATCCATTAAGAAGAATCTGAGTATATTTACAACCACAAGGCTGGAATCCTGGAACCCACCAGCATTTCTTGTCCACGCAACATATTTGAAGTGGAATTTGAGTGAAGCCTCCGATGAATAGGCATCGCATGCCGAACCACCCGACTTATTTGAGCTGGACCCGAGCACGTTCCCGAACAAAACTGGGACATGTGAAAGCGGATGTCTGATGCAGGCAATGCGTAATATTGTTCTTGAATGCCATCTAACAAAATACGAACGGCAAGCAGAATACTCTAAGGAGGGAAACCGTGAAGCATTTAAAAAAATGTAAATTTAAACCTTAAAGTGCATTTTAGTATGCCATACGATAAATAAAACCTACCTATATATATATATATATGTATATATATATATATATATGTATATGTATATGTATATGTATATATATATATATATATATATATATATATATATATATATATATGTATATGTATATGTATATATATATATATATATATAAATATATATATATATATATATATATATATATATATATATATATATATATATATATATATATATATGAAATATATATGAAGTTTGCAAAAATTCTGAAGATTAGAAATGGGACTTTTACAATATCACTTAAGGGTCCGTTCCTTTGCATGTTAGGCACAGCCGTTTTTCTCAGAAAGTAGAAACTTGAATTTTAATATAGTATAAATGTTGTCATGTCATGTTATTCCCATATATATTTCAGTAGAGAATACAGATGGAAATTTTAGAGTGGTTAGGTAAATACTCAAAACTTTGTTTATAAGTTTTATGTATACTCTGAGATATTAATTGTAACAGATTGTAAGGATTCTGAAACACTTTTTCTTGGAATTATATGTGAGATTATTCTAGAGGTATTGTTGAAAATGTCTCTGTGAATGTTTTGTTGAAAACGTCTGTAAAACAATTAATCTATCTTTCCATTAGTTTAAAATTAATCATATTCTGTTAATTCTAATAAAAAAATTAATGAAACTAAAGGAGTAATGATGTTAGATCTTTAGAACAATTAAATGAAACTATGTGATAGTATTATTTCCACTTTATTTAAATTCTTTACCACGACCTAGGTTTATTTTTATTACAACATCTTCCGGCGAACAATTAGTAAAGATAAGCACATAATTCCATTTAATTGTTAATAATGAATTTCTCAAAAATTAACGCCAAATATATATATATATATATATATATATATATATATATATATATAATACTTTAGAATTATGTTATGCTGGCGATTACTAATTTAAAATTTCTTGGCAAAAAAATTGGTAACATTTTTAAGTTTTACATTTGTTTTTCAAGAGTTGCGAGTAATCACAATAAAAAATGAGTTTTTTTGCTTGACTGCCAATCACTCCGTATTCTCCGATTGTAATTACTTGCACTTTCACTGCAATAAATGGATTTTGTAAGAAATATTTATTTTATGCGGTTCGTACAATTATTTAAAATGGGGAAATATTAAAGGAATTTTTTATTTTACTTTTTAATCTGTAACTCTGTGAGAAATTTATTAAATTTGTTAAATAATACGAAAGCTCAGCTTTAAAACAGCTTTTTCATTTGAATCGAACTATATCCCGAAATGTCGCGATATTACAGATATATAAAATGACCCAAAATTTTTCATGAATTTCGGTAACCTTGCAAAATTTTATTGAGTAGTTTGATTAAATTAAACCACTCAGTAAAGTATATTTATTGCCCTTACATATTTATAAGTGGTTAAATCTATACAGAACCCTTAGTTCGCAAGCTCAAAATGTATTTAATAGATTTATTTTAATTTTGTGTATTTATAGATGCATTTAGGTAGTTTCCATTACGACGATTTACGCAGCTTGCTCTTTCTTAGTCCGCGAACTGGCTTAATAAAACTCTCAAATAAAAAGGGCTCCGCCTTTTTTGTTTGCAAGTTTTATTAACGCGAACCAGTTTCGTTGACAGGTTTTAATATAGGGCGAACACGCACAGAGCTGCGATTTCCCACCCGTCGATAATCGATATCGTCACGTTCGTGTAAAATACGATCCTTATTTTATTCTCATCTCATTTTTGAACAAGTAAAGTTTTCACAGTTACTAGAAGATTTTCAGCATTCTTTAGTTTAGGTGTTTTACATAAGAATGTTTCATACGTGTTGAAAAAGTAAGGAATTAGACGATTAATAAATTAAGAATGAAATATTAGAGTCGCTCGCGCGACTTTACATATACAGAAATAATTTCAAATTTTAAATTTTATAAATACATTTTTTCTCATATGAACATAGTTGCAACGTTAAAAAGTCACCACTACGTGCTAATGCGTCTGCGCTCCTCTCTACCTCACTCTGTGTGAAATTATTTTTTCTACTCTTTCTTAACTTATTTGGAATTTATTTAACTTTTTAAATAATTTATTACAATTCGATGATTTTTCCTATAGTATTTCTAAGCTTACGTCTTTGAAATTTTTCTACGGTACATTATTCTCTTTGACGTTATGCCACTAAATCATTTTAGCTTGTTAAAATTGAATATATTGATTTCATAATGTTGAAAAACTATACTCAATTCTAATTTATATTTGTTTTAATTTGGTAAATATAAATTATTTACTTTATTTAAATAATTTCAAGTTAGTTTAAAGCATTTTACAAAAGAGCGTTAATCAAGAGGATAAAGCTTATCAAAGTGAAACATATGTGAAGCTATGTGCATACTAGGTTCTGTTAGATTTCGAATTGAGTTTATTTCCGTTTGTTGTATAAATCTATATATGTTGTTAATGATTAGAAATTTTATTAAGTACTAATCAAAATTCTCCAAGTCAATAATCAAGCCACAAATGTATCAGAATAAACAGGACAATAGCTCACATTGGATTGAGAAGTTCTCTGGTTACTAAGATGGATTTGTTTTGGAAATTTTCAGAATATGTAATGTCCCTCGTTTTTATAAAATTTTTATTTTACTTCTTATACGAGTAAAAAAATGAAAAAGCTGAGAAATTAAAAAAATAGACATTTTTAAATTGTTTCACCAATTTTAAACATTTTATTTCTTTTTGAAAACTGTCGCCTTGAAAATATTAATTTTTCAAAAAAATTGTTCATATGGCCTTAAAAGGGATGATGAGGAAATATTCACATTATCTCGATTGGGTGGGTTAACTTACTAGTTATTTTGTATATGCGGTCATTTAATAAGTTTACAAATTTACCCCAATTTTAAAAATTTTAAGCTTTTCGACATTTCAATGCACCAATAATAAGTGCACGTATATAAGTGTAAATAGAAACTCGAAATAAGTGAAAACCGACTAATAAATTAAAGATTTTTAACTCACTATTCATCGCAATGGCAAGTTAACTAAAAGTTAACAATTTATTAAGAATAAATACAATATGTATGGAAAATATTCATTTCAACCCAAGTTAAGTAGTTCAGAAGAAATAGAACTGAAGAAAGCGTGACATGATTGCAATAATAACGGTTCAGTTTATGTAGAGCCTTAGTTGAGTTATATTTTGCGAATATAAATAATTGAAAATAAACTGTTATCTACAAACGCCAATTGTATTATTTTGATTTGTCAAAGAAGACAATAACCTGACTACTCATCAGAGCCATCTCTCGTCAAAAGCCTAAAGTTTGACGATCGGCGGTATTAACAGATAGCGCAATAAATTGAGAATTTTTGCAAATATGAAATAAAATTGTATTTCAAATCTTCAAATTCAGTCCTAGTTCGATTTAATTATTTTTAAATAAATTGTACATCGTTCGTGCTTTTCAAAACATTACCACGATTCTGAATCCTGAATATTGCAAATTTTCACAATTAAATGAAACTACGTGATGTAGTATTGTTTCTACTATCTTTAATTTCTTTACCACGACCTAGGTTTTGTTGTATTACAACATCTTCAGGTGGGATATTAGCAAAGATGAGAAAAACAAAGATCTTTGCTAATATCCCACCTGAAGATGTTGTAATACAACGAAACCTAGGTCGTGGTAAAGAAATTAAAGATTGTAGAAATAATACTACATCACGTAGTTTCATTTAATTGTGAATAATGAATTTCTACAAAATTAACGCCAAATATATTAAATAATTGCAAATTTTGTCAAATATAAGGCGCATTTGAAATATCATTGTGCCTGCATTGGAATGACTGAATGTTTAAAAATACTACTAATGAATAGAGATATAAAATAACATTTTCCCCCTCATCATACATTGGATCAGAAATATTTCCCATAGACTTTGAGCGCTATATGAGCCAAATAGGCGCAAACATGGTGTCACATTTATGGAGCAAATAAATAACAACTTAAAGTAATCAATTGTGTCTTCAATCACAGCCGAGCTAATGATAATCAGAGAAAAAATTGAATCATATCATGCCTTTCAGAAGTCATCAGAAATCCACGCTACTGAACGGAATTCCACACTGCTGAACATATCAGACAATGATAAAGAAAATCTAAAACGTCGAGCAGTGTGCTACAAAGGGAAATTATATTGAAATTAAGGAGAATCTACGTTGAAATTAAAATTTCAACCAATTAATGAAACTAACCCTCAGTGTAATATTGAAACACAGAATATTTCCAAAATTAACAATTAAAATGTTCTGAGTATGGTGGCGAATCTCGCAAAAGATTAATATGCCATATCATTAGAGCAAATATAGGGTGCACATCGCACTGCCACCGGCAAATCGAACCTTCGCGCAACATCGTGGAGCTGATTACGCGGTGTCTGCGTGACGACATCGTCGCGACAGCGAGCGTGCGTCATTTCCTCACCATGCAATCCATCCAGCTTTCTACGTCCACGGAAAGGATTTAGGAGAATGAACGCTAAATATTAAATTACTTTATGCAAAAGAACGCGCTGTAAAAAAAACAAAAATTTATGACTATGCGTGGATCCCTAACGGCAAATATGTAAGAAAGCACTCTGGTAACAATTGAAAGTGATTATTTCGAATCGTCGCTGTCATAGCCAAGTTTGTTGTTTTTAATCGGAAAATAACGATATCTGAGAAATCGTTATTTGTCTGTGAACGGGAAGTTTTCACTTCCCGTTTACACCCCATCATTTCTGCAGATAATTTATAAAAAACTTTTGTGGAATTTTCAAATTATATATACCAAAAATTCAAGCAAGTATATAATCATAATAGATGACTACCATATTCCATCTCTAGATTACAAGTTTGTGTGAAAATTGCCAGACTACCTAGAATTCTCGAGATTAAGAAGTCGATTTAAGGAAGTATCTTGACATTGTTGAATAGCTACATTCCTAATATTGAAAACTCATCAAGAGCAACATAAAATATTTTCAGTCATATTTGTAAACGTTAAAAAACACGTATGGATTGCCAATTTAAAAAAATTACAAGTCAAATATCACACGATCAATATGCCAAATATTCTGGAATTTCTTTCAATCCACTTTCGAGTAGAGCTTACATATCATTTCGAAGTGATATTTGTAACACAAACCTTTTTTATAAATTATCTTGATATTGTGGAGATTACTTGAAAGCTCGGCTTATAAGGAGTTTAAAACAATACATTCCTTTAGAATTGTATGTTAAAAGGTGATCTGGCTTTGCATTAGTTTAAAATTAATCATATTCTGTTCATTTTAGTTAAAAAATTAATGAAACTAATGATGTTAGAAAAAAATTCGTTGAAACGTAACCCCAACTATGTAACCGTGAACCACATATCTAACGGTGACAACTCTTCGCGTTACGCTTTAGATTAAAGCTAATGTCGAGGCTGGTGGTGATAAATTCATAATTTATTGAAAAAAAGATCGACATTATTTTTAAGTTTTAAATCCCTGTATTGTTTTGTTTTCAATGCCCGAGTTGCGAGCAGTCAAAATAAAAAAACGAGTTTTTTTGCTTTACTGCCAATATTTCCGTTACAGATGTTTGTAAAGTGAACAGAAAAAAATGAAATCAAAGAGACCACTTGCAAACTCAATGGAATTAAAGGATTTCGTGTAATATGTTTGTTTTATGTGCTTTGTATGTTGGTTTAAAATTGAATAATAATGTGGGATTTTTTTATGTTTTATCCACACTTTGTAAAAAATTGATTAATCGGTACAAAAGCTCAGCTTCAAAATGGCTTGTTTATTGATGATGATATATGCGACGTAAACTCAATATTACATACAAATTTTAATATCACTATTGTGTGCTTAGCCAGGTATGAGATGGATCGCTTAAATAAGTAGATACGAATAGGGGAGTAGGCTCAGATTATATATAATCCATTTTTGTAATAAACAGATATGAGACTATATGTGTCCTCCTCCTAACGATGTTTTTCATCATGTGTATTGAATAGAGCCGATACGCCGATACGTAAGTCCGATAATAAACGATCTGCAGAAAATTACAGACCCATATTGATTTCGTCGACAAAATCATAGGTTTTCGAAAAAGTGTTTCTGGTAGGATATATTCGTTTTTGCATCAGCATATTATAGAGGAACATCCTAAACTTGTTCGGAACCTATTATAATAAACCAATATCGTATATATATATATATATATATATATATATATATATATATATATATATGGAATTAAAGGATTTCGTATATATATATATATATATATATATAATACCTCTTCAAATCAATAGATTGCAGGATTGTATATCGATTTCGTATACAGATTTCGAAAAAAGCTTTTGATTAAGTCGATAACCTCATTTTAAGTAAGAAACTATCTCTTAATGATATAAATGGTAATTTGCTTCTTTGGTTTTTATATTATCTCAGAAACAGGCGACAAGCAGTCTGAATTAACGATTTTATATCACCGTTACTCCTGTATATAAAGGATTACCTTAAAGTTCTATACTAGATCCCATTTTATCTGACATTTTAATAAATGATGTTAGTAACTGCATCAGATATAGTAACTTTCTGTTATACGGTGATGATCTTAAAATATTGTCAAAAATAAAAGACAATACCGATTACATGAATTTACAGGAAGATTTCAATAGGCACGATCTTACTACAATACCAACGAAATATACTTAAGTTTCGGTAAGTGTAAATTAATTACTTTCTCCAAAAATAAGATGATTCATTTCCATCTTCATAAGATTGGTGGTATTTCGTTGGAGCCTGTTTATTTCATACTTAGTATTGGGGTTATTTTGATTTTTATTTTGATCCTGTTTATTACATACTTAGTTTTGGGGTTTTTTGGTTCAAAATTACGGTTTGGCACTCATGTGGAGCTAATTATCATATGGATGGTAACAGAAAGCAGCTGCAGTTTTCTTATTTAATATTTTTGGCTCGCTTTCGCTTTTAATATATCATTAATATTTATTAATGATATATTAAAAGCGATTTTTTGCTTTTATATTTTTATTCTGTAACTGTTGACACTAATTTCCATCTGTTCATTACCTTGCTCCTTAGATGTTAATTATCGTAAACGATTTCAGTGTCTTGGAGATTTGCGATTATGAAGGCAGTTCAGAAATTTTCTAGGGTTAAGCGTATTTATGGCTGTAAGTCATGTTTTTATGCTCAACTGAGAGACGTATATGCCTGATCTTTTGAAAAAAAAATGTGGTATCAAATCAAAGGTGACTCAGACCTATTTCAAGCAAGCTACCAACATTCTTACATTTAATTATTTCCTATCACACTCTCATAACCTCCTTATGACGTCTGTTATTATCTATATAGTATATTTATAATGATGTAGTCATTATTAATTGTTGAAATATTTGAAAGTGCAAATTTCCAAAATTCAAAGTAACAGCCAGTTTATTCTAATCGAATAATTGTTAAGATGTAAATAAAGAGCCATCTTTCAAAGTAATTATTTCAATGAACTTATAAAATTTACCCGGTGTCTACGTTTAAATAAACGTAGAATTTGTTCAAGATATTAAATATTACAATCGGATAATTTGATTTGTGTTAATACACACATGCTTATTGATATCTGTCTGTATCTATAGAAAATTACACTAAAAATAAGCCTACGCATATCTACATTTGATGAAAATTGATGGACACAAACCAAAGGATATAAAAGATGTGCTGATTCAGGAATTTACATATACATTTATATTCCAACGATTTATTTAGCTTTGTATTGAGTGTTTTATTTTTCTATATCAATGTATAAGTAAAGTAGATAGATACATATTGAACGAAAATGAAAAGGAAACGTGGAGATTATATGTGTCGTTTTCAAGTTTAACCTGTAACATTACTGAGTTACAATTGTTATTGAAATAATTATTCCTTTGAGAGATATTTTTCCATCTCAATGATCCTTGTCCCATGACGCCTAGTCTTAACTTTTTTATGTTTAACAGTAAAATAAATGGTAACGGTAAAACGTAAGAAATATTATTTTTCAGAAATTCCCCGCTTCGTTTTTTCCTGTAATACGACTAAAAAGTCACACAATAAATATCCAGATAGCATTTTAAACAAAGTTTATCCGAGAATTAGAATAAGAATGATTTTTTTGTAATGTTTACTAAAAGTCAACCTATCACTTATAGTTCGTACTTCATTGAATGCTTTGAGTCGTGAACGTTTGTAACTAATTAAAAATGAAAAGCGTATGAGCGCTTGTTCTTAAAAAAATTAAACCACAACATCTACTTACTAGTAGATGCAATAGAATTATATTCAAACGATACGAATCTAATTAAAATACGAATTAAAAATTTTAAGAGAATAATTCGAATATTCTTACATTTAACTATTCCAAATTTTGACCTCCAAATAGGATTAATAAAAAGTAGTTTATTTTGCTTTTTGAAAGAAAATTTACATCCTTGACATATATTTCATGCAAATAGCTCTGACGTTTAAGTACATATCCAAGACCGGAATTAGAACGGAAAAGTGAAATAATAAAATTTATTTATTGACCAGAATCGAAATGGACCTTTATATAATTAAATTTTTAAGTGTTCAATAAGCGCAAATTGCATCGAGCAATTTTGAACTAATCGCTTAACGAACTTCAATAAAATGCGTGTTTAGAAGAAGAACCTAAGCTGCATTTTCTTTTTTTTTCTTTTTGAGTATAAAATAACTTTTTTGTCAACCGTTTCCAAAAGAATCACTGTCAACGTGATTTCAACGAAATGTATGTATTTAAATTTTCCTTGACGAAAAATAACTGTCAAAGTGATTTCAATAAGAACAATTTTAAATTTTCCTCATTGAAAATTGTATTTATTTATGGAAACACGCTTCGAATATGTTCAGTTTAATATAGAAACAAAATTACCTGCATGAATAAAACATACAATCTTTGTTACACCTCCAAGATGTGTGTAATGTAATCAATATAATTATGAATTTGGCATAGTAATTTCTACAATAAAAAAACCCTCGACGCGACTGTATAGCAATCATGAATTTGTATCTTATCCCCTTTATCCCACTTAAGTCTTTGTCATGTTATATCGAATGCTTAGAATATTACCTAAAATCTCTTTACGAGAGCACAAAACAAAATCTTCTTCTTAATACAGCATTAGGTAATTAGATAAAAAAATATGTTTTATTATTTCGGCAACAATTCATATAATCGTGGTTATCTGAATGATAGCTTAATGTAGCTTTTATTTATGATATTGCAATTAAAGTTTATATCTTATTTTCTATATCGAAGATATGAAATTTGATGATTACCAGCTGAATTACACATACATTTCTTTAAATTTATTGACAATTTACAGATATATGTACATAATTATGACTTGGGTGTACAAAAATTTATGGGATCTATCGAAGGCCTATTGGTTTATTAATTATATATTAAAGATGAATGAAATTTCTTAAAGGCTATAAGATTAGTCGAACTAATTAAACTTACACTACCCTATATATTTCAGATCAACGAAGGATTTTCAATAACACCGTGATCGCATACCTCACTCAGTATTAAGTATTGGAAAATTAAATATTTAGTTTCTTCACTAACACAATGTTATGCAACTTAAGTAAAATTTTGTGAATAGTTTTAAACACTTAAAATTAATTTCCAGTTCCGAAGGTAGTTCTGAGCTCAACTGTCCATTTCATGCGATACTGACTGTGAATGTGCTTTTAATTCATATTCATTGAATAGATTCGGATATAAAAGAAATAAAATAAATTGTAATTCTTAACAATCTTAAAACATTGCAGAAATGGCTTGAATTAAGATAGCCTGATTCAAACTTATATATGGATAATATAAAAATAAATGCGAATTGGGTGATTTCGTCTACGACATCGCGACCGACAAACATTTAACAGTGCGGGTCGCACGTGACCGCCAGTAATTAGTCTCGCTTGACTTCTTGCGACCTGCATCCGGGGAAACAATCTGTCACGTTTTTATTCCTAACATAGATAAAAATGTTGTATAATATATATATATATATATATATATATATATATATATATATATATATATATATATATATAATAAATCTTACATAATACAAATATTAAATACCATCTGTAGCTCTTCGGCATCGTAAATATATATATATACATATACATATATATATATATATATACCTGAAAAATTATTTAATAAAAGACCACAGGCTTGCATTCATATTTTATTTAAACTGACAGGGATATTCACACCGTCCTATTAGCTGACCAACATCATCTTATTTATTATTTTTATTTATTTATTTTGTTATAGTTACGGTAACATTAAAATTTTAAAATGTTTGTGGTTGATTAACGATAACAGGGCAATTAATTAAATTCAGTAATATTACAACACATAACGATGACACAGTTCAATCAGATTACACTCACTCATCACAAATGCGTCATACTCTGATGCATCCGTGATCATGCGGTTGAGCAATTATATACCGTGAGCAAGTAGAGAATTTCTTCTTAATAGTAAACGTATATAGTATTGTGATGCATACAGTACTGGGTTCTACTAAAGTAAACATATATCTGGGCGGTAATTTATAGTAACCCATTATGCCCAAGAGAAAATCGGTAGGAAATAGAAAAGGGAAGTAACAACATCGTTTGTCAATTTACAAATATCAATTACAAATATCAAAATTTCCCGACTTATTCAATCATTAGGCTGTTTCATGTAGACTTAAAGTATTGGACCTGCCTTCTATCTTGCTTTGTACTAACTTCACATATAAAAGATTAATTGAAGTAACATTTTGGAAGTTCCTACCTTTACACAACACGAATCCAAGCATTCTGAATAAACATTTAGCTATATCCACCATACGACGATAAAATGTTAGCTATCGAATTGAAATTCTAAATAAACTACTTCAATACGTCGGCATAAGGGTGTCCCGCCAACGATGTATTCATATCGAAGGCAGGGTCGTCGCAAGTTTTTCATATAGTTTTGGCAGTGCATTCAGTTTTTCATGAGTGGGTATATTTTTAGCTCTTATGTTAACTGCTCACGTTTGTAAAGAATAGCATAATTTTTATTGTCAATATTATTATAAAATTATTATCATTCATTATTATTATATATAGTCTCTCTCACTGTTGGAAGTGTTTTATCTTTTTTGCAATATTTAATTGAATTTCTGTTTTTCTTAAAACTTTTAAGCATGGGAGAGAAACGAATAGAGAAATAAAAAACAACGTTTCACTTTTATTATAATGTATTATAAGGGATCAAGATATATCAAATTAAAAATTGATATGTTTTTTAAAATTCTTTATGGTCCATTTTCTTTTGTCTTAATTAATAAATATGTGAATATGTATGTACACACGTACACACACACACACACACACACACACACATATATATATATATATATATATATAATATTTAATTTATTTTATTAGGATAAAATAAAAATATTGAATGAGAATAATTAATAATCTAAAAAAATTATATTGTCAGTGCAACAAAGAACGTTTCTCCACAATTTTCAAATTTATTTGATATAATAATAAAAAAATATTTTAGGAGACATTTTTCCTTTCTGCAAACTTTCTTTCTGCCAAGTAAGCAGGTCAAAGAAAAAGTGAACAATAAATTATGTAATTTTTTTCAATGTTTTCCATTCCCCGTTTTTACATTTACGCTTACTTTATTAAATAATCCGACTTTATAGACTAGTTTTTGTGTTATATCTCCGTAAAAATATTGTGTGACATAAATTGTGTGTATAAATGAAAATTAATGCTCACGGTTAGAGACTCAAAAAAAACAAAAAAAAATTAATAATGATGAGTCGCAGTTCGGGCCTATCAGGTTTGCGCAGGAATTCTCGTCGAATCCAACCTGGTCGCGAATGATGGATGACAAAGATGAGGAGTCTATTGAAATCAGCATATCTATAACAATTGAAAGCAGCTCTAGTATCAACATAAGCTGTTCTATGGGCTGAGGAAATGTCCACTGCGATTCATAATTTTTTGGTTAGAGTTTTTGGAAGAGGGAAATTTTTTCTAATCGCTTTGCTCGGTAAGGAATGTTAATTAATATTTACTGCGCAGTCGAGTTTTTAAATTTTTTTACTATTTATAATAAGTTATTGAAATATAATACTATTATAATAGGTTATTATATACTTTATACTATTTATAATTATTAATAATATAAATATATAATTAATTATTACTATATACTATTTATAATAAGTTATTGTTATAAGTTATTGAAATTATATAAATTTTAAAGACAGTCTCATGTTCTTTCTGTGTCTGCTTTATTAAATTCCTCGGGAACTGGCAAAATTTTCAAACCCTTTACCGTCTTATTCTTCCTTCAAGCAACAAAGGTAGTTTCATTAAAACTCATAATTTTAGTCTGGTATGATAATAACTCAATGTAAATTCTCTTCTTTAAAAATTTTTTTAATTTAAAAACATTAAGAATTTTCTATATATATTTAAGTATTTGCATAACATTTCTTTAGTAATTCCTGTAATATATAATAAATTTTTTAATATTAATAAATTGCACCATCTGTCTAATTGAAATTTAAAATTGATACTAATTTTGAAATCTCAAAATAGACTTAAAGATTCATAGTCCAAGTTAAAGAGGAAATATAATTTTATTTATATTATTTTCTTCACTATATTCCAATTATGTCTGTAGTAAAAACTAAGGTGGTTGCGTTACACTTAGGAGGTGTCAAGTCTGGGTCGTTCAGGCCAATATTTCTTTCTACTCAGAGTAATATTCCCATATTTTTGCTTTTGATAAATTTATCAGTGAGACAATTTTTTTTATCAGTTCGGTGCTGCTGAAAATAGAGTTGTTTGCAAATTAACCGTGACAATGAAATCGCAGAAAACTCATTAAATTAACAGTTTTTTTTCCAAAATTTTGCGTTAACTGTAGGAAATATGTACATTATTTGTTTGGTGCCTTTTCATAATCACGTAAGTTACATGTCTCAATAAAATATAGATAAATTTGTGACCTTCATAGCGTGATTAAAAAAGTTAAAATCTATTAATATATCCTGAAATGCCTAGCGTTAATCGTGAAATGATAAGACTGTTAGAAATCTCATTGAATAACTATGTGTAATTATCATTATGAAGCTAAGCGCTGGATCTATTTTATTTTTATTGTTCTTTCTTTGGATTTTGGCATAAATTAATAATATATTTCACCTTTTAAATATTAAGAGACTAAAAAAAAGTATTGTAATTTTTTAAAATTTTTCAAAGATTGTTCTCCAACTTAGAATTCGTGAAATCTTCGAATTAATCCTCTTTGTCGAAATTATTTGTAGTATTCTCTAAATGATAATCAAAATTATTATTAATCGACGATCTTATCAATAGAATCTTCTAATAGCTCTGATTTATATATTGAATATATTTGAAAATCATTCAACTATGCCAGTGAAAAATATGCTAGGCAATATATTTTTAAGTTGAAAAAGAATATTGATATATGACTTCAGATCGTACGATTAACAAGTTAATTTAATTTTTGTTACATCACTTATTTAGTAAAAAAAATTATAATAGTTAATTTTTAAGCCAATACGTCTCGATTTTTTGGAGTTTCTTTTTGAATTAAATAAAAAAATAGATGTGTCGAAAGTTCACAAATATTGTATGTCTTATAATATATCTCACAAAAACCTTTATTTTTTTAAATGACTAGTGAGCCGAGACCATATTTACGATTTAAGAATGTATCCTCACAAAATGTCTTCAAGTAGTAACTTTAGCACTCGCGCGTTCAGATTCAGAGCTTTATTTTTATATTTTAAGATATTATATTTTAAGTTTAACAGATTCTATTCATTTTTTTTTCACCTCCATCATCAGCATCACTACGGTATGTGTATTCAAAACGGAAGTACATTTTGATTTTATTAATAACAAGAAGTTTATAGAGGGAGAAAGAAGTATAATACACAGGAAGAAGTTAATGTGGATTTAGCCGCTCGTCATTGAATGAAAACCCTGTCAGCATTAATTGCCATAAATACTTTAAAATAGTGAAATAAACAATTATGTCAAAAATAAAAATGTATTTTTCAAATATGTTAAATACAGTTTTAATATATTCAAAACGTAAATACCATTTGCAATTGTTATGTTATTGGCCTTAGCAAAACGACTACGGTGTGCGGATGTCGTGTATGTATAGTTCTCTTTATCGGCACCGGTAGCAAAGCAGCGCGGCGTATTTGAAATTACACACCACTTAAAACTAAACTACTAAATGTTGTTAATTGATTTTTGGTGTTTGATTGAGGTAAACAACATAGTACATGAAGATGTATTTAATGTCGAACCGTCAAATCCATATTGTATACCAACAATTCATTAGTAATCGTTGTATTTAAATTCGAACGTTCAGGATGATTAGTCAATTTTATGGAAGTATTTCAAGTAAATTTGTTGGAAGTAATAAAATCAAATATAAAAGAAAATCGCCTTGTATATGACGACAACTTTCAAAATGTTGAGTTAAGTAAGTCGCTTAAAAACAAATGTATTTTGTCTCAACGCAGCCATTAGCAGCGCAGTCAACACTTCATACAAGTACCGCTTATAATTTGCTTCTCATTTCCACCAACCAGTAAGATAAGAGCGATGTTTAAATTTGTAAAACTATATTTCAGCATTCAGCAATGAGGTTGTAAAGCTAGTAGGTTTTATTCTGTAATTCGTTAGCTTCAGTTCGCTGAGTAATTATTCAGTTGGTAACGACAATAACCAAAGAGATTGTATGATTTAACGATACATATACGATAGGTACAATTTGAGTTTAGAAATAAACAAAATGTATATATATACATACATATATATATATATATATATATATATATATATATATATATATATATATATATATATATACGGATGTGCGTGTATGTGTAAATAATTATTTTCTTTAGTCATATTTACACACTTTTCATGATAGATTACTCTGTATTTTTAACATTCACATACGTCTTTAGTGTTGTTTCTTCCCCAGTAGGACAGCCCAAAATTCGTTTGAGATAGATTGTGATTTATTCATATTTATGAACCCGCCTTTATTGGGAATCACCGATTGCAAGCAACTATCACTTTTATTAATAAAAGTACAGTGACAAATGTTATGATTTTAGATTAAAATGTAAACTTTTGTTAAAATTTCATTTATTATTATTTAAGGAAACTTCCACCTTTAAGGTGTTGCGAGGTTATAAAATGGTGTGCATGTCAATGATTTTTTTTGTATTGGTGTACTGATAGAATGCGTGAAAGCTGATAATGAGACGGGATTTAAAATCTGTGGAAGATTATAACCATAAAAGTTTCCATGTTCTTTTTTCCCTTTCTTGTTAGAATTTTTTTGTTATTCTAATAACTTCATTTATAATAAGAAAAATAAAAGCTTTTTAGCTAGATTATAATTTAATTTTTAAACGATCAATACGTTTTTTATTTTCCAATTTGTTTTTATTTTCGATACTTAAAAGTTAACAAGAATAAGTTAGCATCGGTTTATCGATTAAAAGTCCAGATAGATTATAAGTTAAAGAACCCAAGATATTATTTTATTTTACCTTTTTTGGAGTCGGTTTATAAAAACCCACTTCAAAAAAGGTATGCACTAAAAAGGAAAAAATTATTAACTCAAGATTGGAACCTATTTATTTGAAATAAATAAGTTATTTATTTTTGAAGTTTGTGACAACGCTGTCCACCAACTAAACAAATTTTAATGTAATTTAATTTTTAATGTAAATTTAAAACTTTAACTTCTAATGTACTTACAATACGAAATAAAATAATAAAGATACAATTTTACATGGTTTAAATTGATTGGCGGTATTGGCATCGACTTCAAAAATAAGTAATATTAAGATATTTATTGCAAATCTACTTATTTGAGTTAATTATTTCTTACTTTTTAGCACCTACCTTTTTTGAAGTCGGTTTTTTAAAAGATATTTTAACTTATCATTTTTAGTGATTAATATATTAATATTAATCATCACAATTATTTTATTTCTTAGAATATTGAATAAATATTAGCAATCCCGAGCAAAAACTGGTATATAGATAATTTTCTCTTTATCTAACATTAATTATAAATAACTTATGGAACTGAAACGACAATAGTAGCCGCCAATGGTTAGTTGTTAGCCGTCGAGGAGTTCGGTTCTCCATATTCAAAATCCAATATCAGATTTTCCAAAGTAATAACTAATGTAACAACTAACCATACATATTTAATCACGCTTGATTCATTACCATCCGTTAAGGAGTTACATTATTCATCTTCAGAAGTCATGATCACATACTGACCTGGTCGATAGTACAGTTAGTTCGTAAATTAAAAACTATTGATAGTAAATATCTTGATTTACGTTTGATTACCTACCTTCCGATAAGGAGTTCCGTTGTTCATCTCTAAAACGCATCATCAAACTCTAACATGATCCATGGTGTAGTTATTTTGCAAACTAACAACTACCAGTAGCAAATATCTTGAATCACTTACTATTTACGACCATCCGTTAAAGAATTCCATTATTGATATATAGAACTCATCATCAGACCCTAACCTGATCGATGGCAAATATCTTTAATCACTTATTATCAGAACTTATCATCAGACTCTGGTCTGGTAAGTGGTGTAATTATTTTGCAAAATAACAAATAGCCGTAGCAAATATCCTGAATCATAATTGATTTACTCATCATCATATCATCATCATATTTATATGGGATCACAACTATATCACTCTTTTAAATAAAAAAAGAATCATCAAAATCCGTCCGTAAAGAGTTATCGTTGATCATACATAAAAAAGATTCTCATGAATTGAGAACCGTCTCCTTTTTTGAAATCGGTTAAAAATAAAGTTAATAAGTGTAAGCTGGATGGCGATTTAACAAACGCGATATTATTATACCCGTATAACATAAGGAATGATACTCGACTAGGATTTATCGCCTTGACAAACAAATATATCAAATACTCGATAAATAATAGAGTATAGTATGGATAGTACTCGTATATGTACTTTTTAATCAACTGTTTAAATCTAGAACGATGCCACAGATCTTGGTAGATAAGGTACTTTATTTTTATTTTCAATGGCGACCCATTGAAAATAGATTAGACATATATTAGATAGAGATTATTAAAAAAAATATTTTATTAAACAATTTGCACCTCTATGCCCAGATTTTAAATTTTCGAGCTTATTAGATTACAATTCTTATTTCTTTCATAAATTTCGCTTACACACTTTCAAAGCTATAGTAGAAATTTTTTTTTCATTTTTAGTAGTGAATTTGGTTTTAATTTGGTAGACTGAATGAAAATTAAAAATGTCAATGCATTGGTAATTTAATCTGTTTCCGATAGCTGCCAATATGTCTGTACATTAATAGTCTAGGCAAACTATTAACGTACATACTGATTTCGATTACGCGTAATTCAAGTACTTAATTTACTACGCGTAAAATTTCTATATAAATAATTTATTTCATTTTGAAGATATATTTTTGAGTGCTAGCTATTGAGGTATACGCGGGTTAATATGTGTTATTACTGTGCCAAATTTAAAAATTCTACCTCAAACCGTTTCTGAGAAAAATGACTATGACGAATATTCAGACACGGCAGTGTTCTTAAAAGGAAAAAGCTTTTGAGGTAAGGAGCTTTAAAGTTAGCCCGGCTGTTTTCTTAATGGACGCAAAGTTTTAAAATAATTTTTTTTCACTGCATGGCCAAAGTAAGTGTAGCAATTTTTTCAGAAAAAAAATGGCGTGACCATTTTTAAAAAATGTTTTAATCTCACCATCACGAAAAGCAAAAGGAGCAACGTCAAATGATGTTATTTCTTGTAACTGCAGTTTTATTCTGATGTGTGCCATTCTGATGTTTGTTTTGTTGTATAAGAATATCTCTTGTCTGTTTGTTACCATTATTATTTTTAAAATTTTTTATAGCCCCTAATAATTTTAATAGTTGTAGGGCTTGTAATATATATTTGAATTGTGAAAAAATTTCAAAAAACGTTTTTTTGTGTTAATTACTTACTTTATAAATATACCAAAAAAAAAACATTTAACTGGCAAAAACTTAGCACGACTTGCATGTCGCATAAGTTCAGTCTAGATTCTTTTGGAAAAATATAGGTAATACTTTCGACCTACCTATTATTTTCCATATCATTTTCAAAATGAAACCTTAAAATATAGAAATAAAAGTTAGTTGTTATATAATTGAGTTAGGTGCCAGATTTTAATCGGCATCTAATTCCAATAAAATTCCCATTCAAATTGGTCAAGTAGTCTTTGCGTGATGCTCTTAAGATCAAACAAACAGAACAATACAAAGTACTTTAAAATTTAAAAAAAATAGCACAATTCGACTTCAGATACGCATAAAAAATATTTTTGAAAAATATTCTATATACGAACTAACTTTATTAAATGTTTTTACCTGATTGTACTGATTAATTTTCTAATTTTATTCTGACATTCTTTGGATTATTAAGAATAGTTCATCTATATTTCGTGTTTCTTCTGTGTTAAATGGTTCAATATATATTTTGTAAAGTACTTTTATAATTACAAATCGAAATTACCCATCTAATTGCAAAAATTTCGATATTTCTTGTTTAATCAAGTATAAATATAGGACTTTTTTTGAAGAAACTTGATACAAGCCTAGTTAACGATTTGAATTAACAATTAAATGAAACTACGTGATGTAGTATTACTTCTACTTTCTTTAAGTTCTTTACCATGACCTAGGTTTCGTTATTATGTATTACAACATATTCAGGTGGGCTATTAGTAAAGATTCAAGATTTGAATTAACGTAGAGATGAAACTTTATACTATAATTATTGCAAATTACCATTGCTAAGATATTTCAGTCCTGTCCTTCTTATTAAAATTTAGTATTTCGACATATGTTGAAATGCCAAATTTTGCCTGCTATCCTACTCGGAAATTTACGCATATGGAACCATGGACTAAAGCTAGGTATTACTTAAATGGATATAAAAAGACATATTTTGTTTAATTTTTTTTTATCTAATCTCATGTTTTTATTGCATATTCAATGTTTAGTGTCATAAAGAAAGATAAGTCATTCAATTATTAAAGTTAAATTTTATGATAAAATAATCCCGAGAGACTAATATTTTTTATTAAATACGTCATTTTTAATAAATATTTTTTTTATTATTAAACAAAAAACGGTAAAATTACCTTTATGTATTGGCTTGAATTTGCAAAAATATTTACTGGCGATGAACCTAACAGATACTTCAGTTAAAACTATTGATTCAACTAATATGGAAAATTGTAGTTTATTATGAGTTGTAGCAAACACATTAGTCTTCAAAATAACTCTTGGTTAACTTGGATGGCAAAATTACCCCGTCGATGGAATTTTTCATAGACCAAAATATTTGAGCCTCCTATTTTAATTGATCAGTTAATATATCTGTTTTCGTTCGTATTTCCGTTCGTACTTACATCAAAATTATGAAATATTAGGTCAACAATAATAAGAGAAGAAGGGAGAATCACATCTGGATCTGTGGGTATGTTTATACGCATGTAGTTATCTGCGTTTATAAAGACTTATAAAATCTGAAGAGAATATCCGATTAACTATGACTTTCTTTATTTGATATTGCTTAGCAGAACAGACAAAACTATGATTTTCGAGTTCATAAATTCGTTACATTCCCGAATACGTTGAACCTATGTTCTGCAACGAGGTATCTGGAAGGGAAAACATTCAAATTAAGGACACACTGATTTATGAGAGTGATCTATGGACGGTACTAGATTAAAATTGAGGATTGTAACGTCAATTTTAATCTATATGTATACAAACTTATTCCTTACATCGTAGATCATATGTACCAATATTGGGCAAGAGGCGAGAAAACGTCACGAGTAGCAACGCCGATCATTATGGTGCGCTGCACGATGGGCTTTGCCGCAATAAGCTACTGAATGTGGTGGCCACAAGATGCACCTCTTAGCGTAATTATACCAGTGTCCACCCAACGTACCTACATCAATGAATATCTAACGGTTGTTGAAATAAGCCAGTATTGAAATCAGGTTACTAAACATTGAGACAAAATAGCTGGCACTTTGTGTGCACCAATATTGGCAAGTAATTATAAGAACCACCAAAACTTTACTATCTATAATATAAATCTTATTAAGAAGGTATTAAAAATATTTATCTAATTGTTTTTAACCAACAAATTTTTTTATATTTTTTGTCAATGAATTGATTTTAATTTGTTTTATTAAGCAATAATACTGACACACTAAGGGCTTCTAGGATACAACCATCCAGTTTATACTAGATTTAGTAAGTAGATTGTATGTATTTGGGTTTTTTAAATAAATAAAAATAACAATTTCCTATGAAGAGTTGTCGATTTATTTGGTTTTGAAATCAAAGGTTGAAATCTAAGGATATTTCCTATTTATTTGATTTAATTCAATATGCATAAATTTAGTATGGTAATTTAATATGGTAACAGTACGCATAACAGAAAAAGTCTCATATTGTATTATAACCAAAATAAAGAAAGCATTGTGTTAGCATGTAGGTTGGGTCAAATAAAGGGTATTTTCAAAGAAAATATTAGTGAATATACCCGGATCATATCACAGACTTTATTTATGTATGTATACATCTAAGTTCTTTTAAATCTGATTGGAGCATCCCGTTGACTACGAATTTATTTTTGATAACGCTTGGAGAAATTAATAAAACGATGGTTTTTCGAGTTTGGAAATCCCTTACGGTTGTGCCACTAAAAATTTTAAGTCTATGTCATACCCAAAATCGATGGAAAAATACTTGGATTATAATCGAACAAATTGAAGTTGCCCAATATGAATACAATAGTCCGCTTATCGAAAAAGTAGTACCTGTTATTAAAAAGTTAATCTAAACAGAAAAGTGTATCGGAAGGTAAAGACAGTAGATTTGTTTTTATACTTTAGAAAAACCGTGATCAGGCAGTAGAGAAAGATGATTGCCACATAAATTTCTGTGGTTATGTAGTTTGAAAACTTAGCTTCTAGACGTTTTCCTTTTCTTTTATAACTTTAATAAATTATTGAAATTATCCAACCATATTTGTAACGTAATACGAGATCGATAATTGAGTGCTGTACTGTGACTTTCATATTTTTGTTATTGGACTCGTATCATTGTCTTATTTTGATATAGTTTTGTTTCGCAAGATTTTCGCCCGATTTCTCAATAAATTTAATAAATATATGATCTGTAACATTTCTAAATTGACTGAATAACACATATATAGAAAATAATATTATTAAGAGCATCAGCTTCTTTTTTACAGAAATTTTATTTAAATAATGTAATTAAGTGCGAATGTGAATAATGAGTCTAAAAAATCATTAGAGTAATATGACCACTGAAAATATCTAAAACATGAAATGATAGAAATGCATTTGTATCAGAGAGAACGAGGTTTAAAAAGCGGGAAATATAGTGTTCCTAACAGAAAGACGTATATTGTACGTCTATGGAGTAGTACTGATAGAGCTAATATTTAATAAACATTTTCCCCTACCAAAGAATTTTCCTCTACTAAAGATTTTTCTCATATACATGTTAGTTTTCATAGATTTTTGCAATAGTTCGGAAAAAGTTTTGTGTAAAATTTTAACACATCATTAATAAAAAATAACCAAACAATCGTTCTAAATTTATATGCAACAAAAACACACGTTTTGTTGCATTATGTACTTGCAGTTATTTGCAGTTCACTATCACGAAAAAAAATCGTTCGTACAATTTATTAAGAAGAATTTGAAAATTGTCACTGTTTCTCTCAAGTATTTCATTTTATTGATATTCTGTTAAATTAAAATTAATTCATTTAAACCACTTTTAAATCAATATATACCAATTTAATACTATATTTTAGGAGATCCCTACCCTCATAGCTTTTATGTCGATGAAATAATTTAGATGAACTTTTTGCTTTTTGCAAGAAACCTAGAAATTTCTTTATTCATATCTACATAATACAATTGGGAAATAAATTTCCATATTTCAGTTGAATATGTACCTATTGATTAAACTTGATTAGAAAAATATTTATTAATATAAACACAAAATGTTTTCAATAAAAATTTATGACAAGTAGCGAATGAAAATGTATCCATTTAAGATTTACTATTATTTAACTTTAAAGTACGACTGGTTTTTATTTTTTTAACCAAAATAAAGGGTCCTAAATTTTGTCCACGTATACATTCAGAAATGAAACAATGAATATATTTTCTAAGCAAAAATAATTTAAAAAAAAGTTTTTTTCCAATCGTCTAACCTTTGTGTCGTACCCATGAATATTTCTGGACCAAGTTAAAATTTCATTTAAATACTTCCACCCCCTCGATACAGATTCAAGATGAAACACGGCAAATAAAATTAATATTGTTGCTTTTTGTATGAAATATTATAATATAATTTGCTGAATATATTCCAATAAATAAGTTTGTAATTATTAGCAGGCATATAAGTAGGTTGAAACAGAAGATACACAAATATGAAGTGATTAGGATGTTAGTAAGTAGATTTATTGTATGGATGTTAGTAAGTAGATATATTGTCGAACTACGGACTAACTACGGTAAGGTAAAAATACAAAAGCCAAAATGTATATATCCAAATGTACACACGTGTGTATGTGAATGCACATATAAGTATGTACGTAGATATATATGAATATATTTTGATTCATCAAACTCCGTAAATGTCTGTTCCGATTTCAATAAATAAGATGTAATTGGTATTAAATTCATCGCAAGATCATGATATTCTATGTAACTTAGGATAACATAAGCACTAAAATAATTTTTTAAAAATTTAAACTGGTTTCTAATAACTACTAAATAAGAAGCGTACTGAAAAGCACGAAATAATAAAAAATGAGTATTAGTTAGAACGTTTTCCTTATAATATCGTTTCCAAACACAAATAAATTTACAAAATATCATGACTCTTATTCGATAGTTTTAAATCGCACCGTATAATGCAAACCTTGCATAAAATATCTATCTTTATTATATTTCATGGTAATAAGTAATTTTTAATTTCTGCTCAATAACTGTTATTAAACTACCTATAGTTGTAAAGACGAGTGTAGAAGGTAAACATTATGCTGTAATTTTAATAAATAAATGCAATTCGAATAGCTCTTTAACAGTTTTTTAACAACTTTTCTTTTTTATAATATTAGATGCACACAAACAAATCTGACTTGCTAAAAAAGAGCCGTGTCTGGCTCTTTTTCGGAGAGGATAAAAATATATTACAAAATTTCTTCTCGGTGTATTTTAATTGGCGTAAAATTTGATGTATGTTTTCTTAGCGTAAGCTAAATATTAGTATGCAGTTTGCATAGTTCGCTAAATTTAATTAAAGCAGAGATAACGTGGAGTAAGTTGATTTTTTCGATTGAATATTTTATATATTCTCCGTTATTAAGGTTAATGCTGAAAGCTACACCATATAAATGTTAATGCTGAAAGCTACACAATAATATTTAATATTTTTGCGGGTATATTAAAAGTTCCTTTCGTTCATTCCATATCCTTAAAGTTTCATCGCGTTTCAGTGAAAGTTATATAATTCAAGGATATTTCCTTATTGATCCTTAATTTTTTCCACAAAATAAATAAGAAAAAAATGAAGTGCAGTTATTCTTCATTGTAAAGGACCATAATTATTGTTTGCAACGTTATACTTTTTCCCACAAAAATTATATTTTCCGTCGCAAAAGAGTATTTTAATTATAACATATACGTTTAGCAAAGTAGAACTAGATTGTGAAGGTTTTAGCGATAATATAATATCTGAGGTGGACACTAATATATATATATATATATATATATATATATATATATATATATATATATATATATATAGGTGAAAAACTGAGTCTGCACATTGAATATTTTAGGTCAAATTTAGTGCTAACTACTAAAGATATGCTGACAATCTAAAACAACACTTTTTGTAATTTTCGTCAGTTGTGTCTGTCTGTTTGCGCGCATCTTTATTGTACACGCAAATTTCAGCGATGTATTTAAATTAGCTTATACTAACATTTGTGTTTAGTTTATTTCAATCGGTTCACAAATAAAAAGATACGTCAATCTATAATTTACGTTTTTTGTTCATGCCAATATCAGAACCGGCGAAACCGGTTTGGCCGCCGACGCGAATGAAGTCGCAATTCCACGCGAATGAAGTCGCGGGCACAGCTAATTTTTCAATAAATAATATTGAATATCTTTTCAAATGAAATACAAATTTTCGTTGTCCCACATTAAACTTCTTTTATTTAAATTTAATTTAGTTTATCCGTAATAAAACATACCTCTGCAAAATCTCACATTTAAAGAAGATAATTTTCAATGCAATGAATTAAGCGTCTTTCTTTTACTTTTATATCATTAATCTACCTTGGAACGTGCATTGATTTTTTAATGTAAAATAAATGATAATTCACACAATATACCTCTAATATATATGTATGTATATTTAAGATAAACTTTTCGGCTTTGAGGAAAACATTTTCAAAAAACGAGCCCTATTAATTAATTTAAGTTGTGCAAAAAGTTTCGAAAGACACAAGTTAACTTTCTAAAATGTTATTGTATTGAAGCCTTGAACTTTTGACTATTTACGGTTACGAGTATGAGTTACAAACACGCTGAAAGCTCTTGCTATTTTTCTATTTAATTATGGATTATTTTGCTCATTGACCATATGTTTATTGGTCGCTAATATGTAGTAGTTTTATTATGGTAGAACTTTTGTGCGTTATCTCTTTTTAGCTATAGTGTGTGTTGCATTTACTAAAATATTAAAATAATAATAAGAAGAAAAGATCAGTGAAAGTATATGTTACACTTTTTCATTAGTAAAGAAAGGTAGTTAATAATTAATAAAGTATAAAACTTTAATTTGTTAATTGCATCTATGTGAAAAAAAATAGTATTTTAGTTTTCAAAATTCTTTTATCAGCACGAATTATTTTAGTTTCCTTCCAGCATTTATGTTCTAAGGTTTAATATAAATATAGATTTTATGATTTGTTGTCTTAAATGTACAGTTTTTTTTTCACCACACTAAATTTTCATTTCATTCAATTAAAAATTGAAGAATATCTGTTAAATAAGAAAATGCCCATGAACTTTTCCAAAAAAGGTAAAAAATATGTCTACATATGTAGTAGTAGATTCGTGTGTTCTGTTTGGTTCACTTTTTGTGTACAGGATTAAAATTTATTCTTTTGCATTATATTTATCTAAACAAAGGAGTTTTTATTCTATGAAATATAGGAGAGTAAGTCGGACAGAAGTAATAGGGTCGGAATTGCAGTTTCTAACCTGCACCAGTTTTAACAGCTCTAAGAATTGTAATACGAGAAGGAGAAGTTAATAGTTGTGATATTAAGTCAAGCTGGAGAATTATTATAACACCAACATTATTTTATTGCACTGCTTATAATTTTAACTCCACTATTTAGATTCTTGAATGATAAAATTATAACTAATACTGTTAGGTGGAAAATGTAAAAATAAACTTATTAGAAAAGACACATGAAAATATGCTAACTATTTATGGTATTAATTTCAAAAACATAGATAGACACTGAACATACGAAATGTGTCAATTTATGATATGTTATCATAAACTTAACTGGTATTGTAAGTAAACAGTTAAATTCTGTAAGTAAACAGTTAAATTCTATAAATAATTAAGCTTAAAATCTAACTGTAAAAAACTGTTACCAATTAGTAACTACTCAGACATAATTCATATAAGTAGTTAAAGAAAACACGGGACATACAATCATTCAAACTTAGATAGATGGTGACATTATTATTTTTTTAATATTATTCGTCATACACCTATATGAAATTACTAATATAGGAGCCGTTTCTAACACGACGCCACCACTTTATGAACCATGTCACAATCAACAACGAAAATTCATTGGAGACATGTGTTCTAGAACGTTATGTTTTCCTTTTAAAAAAATCAGGTGTGACTAAATTACATTTGCTTTATTTTTAATTTAAAAAATGCAGGATATAAGTATTAAAAATGATAATATTGGGTTAGATTTCCGAAGTTACGTATTTAAGAAGGACATACTACATTTTTTATGCAACCATTTTATAATTATTTTAAAAAATGATTGCTTTCTCGAAAAAGTTTTATAATATTTTATATCAGATTAGAAATTGGATGGACACTTCGAAAAATTCAAAAACATCATGTTAAAGTATTTGTCTATTTACGTGGTTTTGATTAAATAACTTCATCAGTTACTATATCAAACGTAATTCAACTCATTTTATACAGAACAAAACGAAGGAGTAGTACTTTAATTAAACTTTCGTACATATTACCACATATTATTTTATTGTTGCCATAAAAATGCTTCACATTTCAGGTTCAATGTTTAATTGAACCTTTTTACAAAAAAAATAGTACTTTTAAAACTGTTTATTCCCGTAAGAACAATTATAATCAATTAATTGATTCAAAAACAACACCGAAATACTTATTTTTTCATAAATTATTTGTTAATTGATTATTGAATTATTAAGGGACGATTTTTGTACAAGTATGCAGCAACATTAAAAAAATTAACTAAAATAATAAAATAAGTACACGAAGTGAAAAACCGATTTTCTATTTTAATTTCGGGGAGTTCTATTCGAAATTTAATGATATGAAAAAAGTTTTTAGGGAACATATTACTTTTCGACAGCCGACATCCCGTTTCCCAAGGTGGGGCTCAATTTAAATATAATGCGTTGTGACATTTAGCAGGTAGACGTGACACTACCTTTCTGCAGGCCTACACTACCTATCTGCCTTTATTTATAGCTATCAATTTGTGAAATAATTTAAAACACTCATTCCTAAAATAAACTCTACGTATATTTCCAAATTAAAACATACAAAATTTAGTATAATCAATTATTAATATATAATATTGAAATATTATTAACTTCTAGTAAAAAATAATTTTAAAGACTAAAATAAATTTCTTTCAAAGAGTAAAACTTGTTATATTTTTGCCACTTTGCACCTCGTGCGTATAAGGAAACATTAACTAATTTTATAGCCATTTTAAGTATTTTTTATAGCCAGTACTCTGAAATTAAACACGACTAAATGTTCATAAAAATCGATATTTAAGACATAAAAATTTTTTTTTACCTACAGAAAACTAATTTCCGTTACTCTATAGTAAATTTTATGAAATATTGATTCGTTTGTATTTTTTATGCAGCTTAATATGATGTTCCGCATTCAAGCACAAATTGTAAAGATCTGATCGGTGAATAAAAATTAAGCACGGAAATATACTTTAAAATATTAATTTACAAAAAGTACTTAAAATATTAATTTACAAAAGCACGTGGAATTGATTACAAATGTTATATTTTGGTTTTGCCATATTTTTATCTCCATGCCTGGTTAGACTTCAGAGGATATAAATATAAATGTATCCAGTGAAGTACAATATACAGGGCAGACATATTATATTCATGTATTACTTTAGCCATTCGCCATTTAAAATAACAGAAGCCATAAAAATTATCAAAGTAATATAAGTACTTGAGAAAAAACGCATTTCAGCAATATTTTATTATATACACACATTTAATATAAAACTTGTTACTTACATAAATAGGAAAAGTCTAGACGCTATTTTTCTTTTGAGTTTAATATAACAATACCCTTAATGTGTTTACTCCACAAAAATGAAGCAATATTCTTCTACTTGTTACAAAATAATGGCACGCCGAATCTTGGTAGTTTAAATCTAAGTTTTCTGGGTCTTCGTCTCTCTCACGCTCGGTACATATATTGTTTCTAGGACTCCTATTCCGTAATTACGCAATTTTTCTATTAAATAATTACGAACTAATTTTGACTCTGTTATAAATCTGTAACTCCGAGGTAAAATTCCTTAATTGCCAAAGTACGTCGGGTATCGAGTACCGATTTACATTACTGTAGGTTGCAATGCAATATATCTGAAAATAGCGGGTTGTACTGTCCGACGGTATTATTGTGTTGCGATGATCCCGGTGACTTATTTTAGACTCAGTTCTAGCACGATACAACAAATATTGAGCCAGAATTAGTTTTGTTAAATAAAGAATAGAATTCAACACAAGCTAATGATCTAACTTAAGGGAATCTCCGCAAATTACGATGCAGTTTGAGAAGTCACTACGGTGAAAAACGTGAGTTCGGGCTTTGGAAATTAAAAGAAAGTTACATTGATTATTTGGTAGTCAGTTGTCAAATTTACATTAACTCAATCAACTTGCTCTAGTTCAGTTAAATATGTTTTTAAGTATGTTTTGTAATTTTTGATTGTGGAGCTATGGAAGTGGAGCTACAATCAAATGAGTATTTAAACCTTTTTTTTTAGCTACTACCAAACTCGCTTGCTTTATACCGCAATTTTATAAATAACAATCAGACAAATTATTACATTTTAACCTATGGAAGTCACATTTGTTGAGTGTAGTGATAGAATAAACAGAAATAGAAAACCCTTTTTTTAAACCTTTTAAAAAAATGCGTTCTGAGAAAGTTGTAAACGTTGCAATATCATGAGAGCGTTAAATTGATAAAACGATCTATTGATTCATTCATAAATTGTTAATTTAAATTGAATTTCATAATTAATATATGTGTTCTTTTGATGTCATATTTTAAACTTTTAAATGAACTTAATTTCAGTTTAATTATTTTTCAAGTGATCAACGAAGAAAACCATACACAGGAAATTTTTAAATAAACACACACGATGTTCGAGTTGGGAATATTTATTGAAAGAATATAATGGATAAAATTGAATGCAGATATTCCAAAAAGTACTTAAAACTGCTAGTGGTGAAAGTGAAGTTTTACGTACCCACATTCTAAGTATATTGAAGAAATGCCAGAATGAAACTCCGAAAGAACCAGTACTTCAACGACAATCAAAATTGCCTAGGATTAAATCAGAAATACTAGGAATGAAACTCCCCGAAATAAAAATAAACTTATAAATACCGATTTAAATGTGTTATATATAGGGATATCTGTGATCTGAATGGTAGCATTAGATGGACTTTCATTTAACAAATTTTGTACTTTTGAAGACATGAAATTTCTTTTAAACAATTTGGCTTTGATTTTTTAAAATCTCTTACAGCCATAACCCAGATAGTTCCGGAATAGGTGTTTCGACCACCTAATTTCTTTTACTTGAGACGGAACCAATGTTATGGTTAAAATGGGCAAGAACTTTAATGTTCACCAATAACTGTATTATGCCCACGAAATAAAGCTTGATGTAATGAATAAAATTAAAAAAGTTATGGTGAATTTCATATAGATGAATTTAAAATTGGAAAAATTACATAACAGAAAAATGGAAAAATTACATAACAGAAAAATACACTTTAGAAGAGCCGTCCTGTTCTAAGGCCTGGTCTTGATAGTATACTGTAAAATGAGATGGAGTAGTTCTTCAGATATGGTTGGGCAATTCCTTAAATCAACTTAACGTAAAAGTTAGGTACAAAAAAATCTAAGGTCTTTTTAATATTCATCGTAATTTAGACGTGAAAAAAAACTTCAGTAATATATTTATGTCGCCGTGATTCAACTTTATTAAAAGCGGACGCTATAATACGGTTTATGCTTAATAAATTAGATCATCAAGACACAAAATCAGTGAATAAGAGGGACAAAGTTAACAATATTTGCAAAACCTTGAAAAATTTGTAATGACCCAGGAACGTTTCAAAAATCATTATCAAATAAATCGGAACATTTATTGCACAATTATTAGACAAACTAAAATTTAAGCAAACACAATATTATGCACAACGACGTCTGTAACAACTCCAAGTTTAAGTTGTAACCACAAATACTGATGTTGGGGACAAGAAGGTGGAGAGCAATCGGAAAATGAGATACACAAAGCTACGACAAAAAATAAAGATTCCACTAGAGCATTGTTTTCCAACTTAAGGGACCGCCAATTAGTTCAAAAAATAAAACCCTATTCAAAACATCCTTTTATTAAATAAAATGTTTTAAATTATAATGAAGTGTTACAAAATGAAATATAACTAAGAAATACGAACATAATAAAATAAACTTCTAGCCATAGCTGTTTGAAATAATTAATAATTAATTCTTAATGCAACAGTTGGCTTTGTTTTTTACTTAAAATTTTTCTATACGTGGATCATCAATGTAAACACATAAGTAAATATTTTTACTGATAATAGACGATTTCTGTATTTCATTTTTAAATATATCATAGACAAGAAACCTTTTTCGCATAAATATGAAGTAGCAAAGTAATTACTGTTTCTATAGCTTCCGTTACTATGTTTTAAAAGAAAGCCAAAAGTTATCTAAATCTTGAGAAAACATTCGAGTTGCAAAGTATTATCGGCCGATAATTCAATTAGTCGGTTATGAGTCTCAACTGATAATTTGGCAGTTGAAACGATAGTTTCATCAAACGGATTGAGAACCCTTTTCAAGAAAACATCCTAAAAAATATTCCCAAAAATGAGTTTTCAATTCAAATAAATGCACTTTCATGCTTTCCAACATGTGACGAATAACGTAATTTTGTAAATTAATATTTTTGTCAATATAATCAGAAGTTACAGTGAATACTTCAAAATTGCGTTCGTTTTTCAGCTTTGTGATAGTAGCGTTGACTTGGTCTATCAGCAATCAAATGTTTTTTTAACGGCCTCGTCAATTTATGTTCAAGTGATTCAACTGTGAAAACGTATCACTATAGGAAGCTAACAGTAAACATCTTTATTTTGTAAACTCTGAAAATAATTTATTTTTATCTGTAAAACAGGTTTACTGTTGATCTCGCAATTATAAAACCTTGTTTGAACTTTTGCTCACGACAACCATCTGACATTAGTATGGAAAAGCGGTGATCTGTTCTAGGTACCCATTTATTCGCATTCGTGTGGAAACCAATCTAGTCTGCAAAGACCAGCTTTTAATAAAATTAATAATTTGGACTTCCGACAGAAATTTTTGTAAGTTAGCCGGCTTCTTTTTCATGGTAAGGGCGTACATGTAAAAATTATTAGTGCGTCCACTCTAAAATTTTAAATTAACGTTTAAATTAATCGATACAACATGTTTTCTCTAATAGACCTCGCATTCGTATCAGACGAAATTTAAAAATTGAGCCAAGTTGATTCATCGAACTGTATGGCAAAAAGTTCACTCAATTTTACTTGTAAAATTATTTGAATACCGATGTCTATGGCCATTTCATTAATAAGTTTCGATATTGTATTTTTTGAGAGTTGCATCGTTTTCAATTTATTTGCTTCTTCCCGGCTTATCATCATAATGACCATATCAATGGCAGCGGACAAGATGGTACTTTCCGCAATCGTGTGCGGTTTACTCACTCACTGGCCACTCTTATTGCTTCTAAATGAGATGTTCGAAGTGCAGCGGTCTCGTCATGGCTTAATTTATTATAAGAAATTTATTGATTTTTTCAAGACAAGTGATTTGAATTCAAAAAATTTTAATGTTTTTTTTTGTTTCCAGATGCCGAATTAACTTTGAAGGCTTTCCTTGGACAGAACTTGATAACAAATAACACATTGCAGTTTGTCATCCATTTCAATAAATTCATATTTGAAATATGTATCGTTGTAAAACCTAGTCTTTTTTCGGTGTTTTACCAAATATAAATGGCTTATTTAATTTTGTCACAAATTTGCCGGTTTTTAATATTTTTTTTCAATAATATTGCCCATTTTGAATTTACACCACACAGGCCATATTTAGACTAAAAATATACAACCAATTTATTATATATTATATGAGATAATTAATCGTACTTGTTTCCGTAAAAAACAAAATCGATAATGAAACTCTTCTTCCTGTTCCTTTACTTTTTAACTAGAGTAGCTAATTTGCGCGAACCTGTCTTCTGCGTTGCAAGAACGTAAGGCGGCATGGCACATAGAAATTTAAACTTGTTTATCGGTATTTGTGACAAATGTTTCACACACAATGTTTAAACATTCTTTGTCATCTTTGTCACGTTAGTAATATAAAATTTTGACAAACGTTAAATCGAGATATTTTAGTGAGAGGGTTGCAAAGATTTTTACTAAACTTTCTGGCTTTTTAGTGGGTTTCGATATTAAAAAGGTTGAAAAACGACGTTCTAGAGAAAACAGAGATCTATAGTCTATTATTCGTGTCAAAATGTGCATTTATGATAGTACTGCTGGCGGCAGACGCGGAGTCTAACAGTAACAGCTGCGTACAATTATTTATTGTCTATTAGTGTTGAAACTGAGCGAACTTTTTCTTTCGCCTAAACCTATTGTGATAGAAAACAACATAAAATGTTTCTAAAAATCATTACGAATACGAATTTATTATAAAAGCAAATAATAAAACAAATCGCCAAACAAAAGATAATTTAACTTCTTTAGCTTTCACTTAGAGTGTCCATTTCCAGATATCAATATAACAATGTTTTTTGCCTTTTTTCATTGTTTCAGTTTCTAAGTATCTTTAATTATTTATATATTTTACTATTATAGTAAAGATAATATGATAGATTGTTATTTTCTAATAAAATTAACGTAAAATGTATTCAAAACCTATTGTTAAATTCCAGTCTTCTAAGTAATTTTCCTGTACAAAATGTCGATTTCATTAAAAACATTTCCTTTAAATTCATTTAGAAGGTTAAATTATTTCATGTTGTTATCTTTACATTAAAATTATACGAGTTTTAAATACACAGTTCCGTGCATTAGATTCTCAAAAGCACACAATACAATTTTATGTCGAATTTGATTTTTGAAAATGCGCCAAAAAGTCTGTAGTACGAGTAATTCGAGTAAAGTTAGTATAAAATTGCATTAATATAATTTTGAAATACTGAAAGCTCTGTTTGGAAAAATGATGTCGATATCATTATTTAACCTGTAGCAATATGTGCGGAAATCAATATTCCACTTTAGCGCAGCGTAATATGACGCCAATTTTATTGAAGCAACGTACCCATTTTTGCGCTGACTTTAAGTAAGTTTCATATATTTTCTTTATCTGTTTCATACAGCAATTACTTCCAGCTTTATTGATATATATTTTTACTTTACTTTCTTTTTGTATCGAACTTATTTTCTTTTATTTCCTCTCGTATACTACCAACACACGACAGCAGTTTATCGAAAAATAGATTTCTATAAATTACCGGGATGGATGGATGTTATTTGATTTTTTTAATAAATAATATTTTTTATCAAATATATACTGATAGCATATACATTTTACAATGTAACTGTATACATTTCATAAAAAAATTATGTACATATAGAAATGCTCATTTTTATAAATACCATTCATTTGGTATGTAAGCAGCATGAGGTAAGCTTTAAGAAAACTGGGAATAAATAGAATGGGGCTATTATGGAGAAGTGTGCAAAAAATAAAGACTATAATAGGGGAGGAATGATTTTTTGACCTTAAAACTTGTACAAAATTGCGGGCAATAATTTGCGATTGTGTCATACCAGGCGTGTGGCGCTTCAAGTATAGTCGGTAATAGATCATGTATGGCCGAGCGGTTTAATAGCAACTTTAGGTATACTCGACGCTACGACGAGCGTGACTAAACATTGGCGCAGAAGTTAAGCACTTGATGACTTACAGAACAGGACGGATTTTTAAAAAAATATAATTTTCCTCGGCCACTAAACTCCAATTACCTTAATAGCAATTTAAATTCATACAAACGTTTTTATTTTCTATTGGTGAAAATATAAGATCCCTTACATACGTACATACTAAAATATATAAAATAGATTCCACAGGTACCACCGAAATTAAAGAGACTCTTTTCTAGTAGAAACTTCAGAGTTTACATATTCAAATTATATTCGCCAATCACGTTTTTTTGCCATATTAAGTTGCGAATTTACTGTATTAATTGTACCTAAATAAAATATTATCAGTAGTGACTACCCTTATAGTAAAATATTTATGAAGGAGTTTATAGGCCCAAAGTTTCATATTATTGGCAAATATACCAATATTTAAGGTTAACATGTAGGAAATAAAATGTTTTGTATTAAATATTACCCACTTTACTTTGGTTATTTTTAGTGTGTGAATATTTAAATTAAGCGCATGTTGAAAATTTACTAGTATTCATTTGAATGTATTCTGGAAATATTTGTAGGTCTGGTACGTTTCTAGGAATGGTTGTTTATTTTCCTGTGACTTGAAAAGTATAGCATGATAACAAGAACAAAAAGTTTATCCAAATATTACGAATTTTTAAAACACCATGCTGCAAGTACCTTTAATGCTTTATACGCAGCGTAAATTATAAGTAGCAGTTATATCCGTAAAATAAAAATAACAATTTATTTTAAATAAATATTTACCTCACACATCCATATGGAATAAATTAAAAAAATTGCATCAGATGAAATTTAATTTGGAGTATATTAATAATACTTCAATTTCTAATAAATATAATTTGTAGACCGAGAAATTAGTCATCTTAAAACCTGTGTATTTATTCGATTGATTTTTAACCTCAATACCATATTCCTGAATCAAGATTCGAATGGAGATGAAGATCCGAAAATGGTGCTTTCAGCCGCTACGAAACAATAAAAGTCTGATCAAGAAAGTGCAGATCCTGTTATTATAAACATCAGGCATTACATGCTTTAACCAAAAATAAATATTGCAGAATACGTTGTTTGGAATAAATAGCATTATTTTCAAAAACTCTGTTTCATCTTTTCTATTATAAAACTATATTTTTTAATCTGCGACTGTTTTAATTAAAATATAAATTTAATGTCGATTCTTTTTAACAAATAAAAAATTAAATCTATTAATATGATCCTAAACTTTTACACTTCTCATATCATATATTGTGGTAACCTATCATATTCATCGGGAATATGATTTAACAATCTTATATATATATATATATATATATATATATATATATATATATATATATAACTATCAATTAAATTAATAAAACCATCAAAATACGAGAGACTAGCAGAGCATAAACTCCCAAAAGTAAATTAGTTCCAAAGAGAGATATTTCTGTAAATAGGCTTTCCATTAGGCATAAACGGTTGGTCGGGAGCTTTACAATAATTTTAAAAATAATATTATCTCTAAGATAAATGGCGATCTCACCAACGCGCCCGTAATGACTATCATTATAGGCTAATATAAAAGCTCGGAATGAATAAATGCTTGGGAGGAGGTAAACATTTAAAGCAGGTTTCCCTAACAGAACGTAAGTGTAGATTAATGTTTTATAAAATAATTAATGAACTCCGAATAACGGAACGGAATATACTAAGCATTGGTATGACAAAAATGTGGATATATTAAGGGCAGTGTCACGAAATAAGTCAAGTTCTACTGAATCGAATGAAGTGATAAAATAGTCATGGAAGGAACGAAACGACTATTAAAAGATTTAGTTTTAATTTCAATTAAATATGAAATTCTAAAAACATATTTCTTGTATCCATTTTTCTGTTAAATTTTTAATAAATACGATATTATTATATAATTATACATTCTGTAGTGCAAGCTGTCACTACATATTTGTTGAAGTATTATCCATCAGATATGCAGTTAATATTGTGTAGAGTAGCCTCAGGGATTAGGGACCAAATTGAATAAAGTACTACGTTATTAATTCCTGTACGTGCATTGCATTTGAAACAATCATATACTTAAGAACAATAAAAGGTCACTAAAGTTTATTTCCTTATATTTACTTATTTCATAAATCTTAGGGAATATTATGAAAACAAAGATAAATTCTAGCTACACTTCTAGCTTATACGATATCTCTTCTCTAATTGGAGACAATTTGACATGTGACAATTTTTAAATAAGTCTGTAACAATTTTTTACTCTTTCAACGTCTTCATATTTACTTATATAAGTCATGTAATGTTTTCAAAAGCTGTGTATCCAACAATGTCTTGTCATTAAAACGCTGTTTAGAGTTATTTCACGTTAATATTGTGTTTTATATAATTGTACGGGATGTTTTATGAATATAAACGTTTCAAAACTTTCGAGAGAAAATATATCTAATTAATACTACCAATTTCTTTTCAGTTATTGTTGATGAAGGATAACATTCTTCGATGCATCTTCATTATACACGATTCGTCGCAATGTGTGCTCTACTTTATTTAGATCTATGGTTTACTAGATATTCATGAAATAAGTGTAAATATTTTGACAAATATTTTTGGTTCATTTTGTAGACTCAGTTTTCTTTCCTCGCCAGTACATTTCTTTGCTTCGAAAAATCGCAGAGCTGAAGACCTATTTTTGATATATAATTATTTCCGCATGTTTTTATTTATCTGACACCTTGGCTAGCTACCCTGTATTGATTACATAAGTTTTCATGGATATCACAATAATACTAATTTACATTAGCGAGTACTAAAATAGACGTACATTCGGGTTAAACCTTACACCCGGGTTAAACCTTATCTTCATTTAGTCAATAACTCTTCAATATGTTATTTAAATATCATTCGAATATTATAATGTAGTATCATAATTATCGATATATTAACCACTGATTTAGTTTCGTAAATTTAAGTATAAATATAAATCGTGTCTGAAATTATTTGTTTGCATAGATATCCATGAGAGCACAATTCGAAATCACTTCTGGTTAATTAGTAAATTCTTTTGATGAAATAATTCTAATGTCGGCAGTTTTTTTCTATAATAAAAATCAAGTGATAGAGCAAAATTTATTACATATTTTCAATATATCGAGATATCGAAACCCAATTTATTAATAATATAAATTGTGCCGTGTAAAATATTTTAATGAAACTGCAGCCATTAAAATGAAGAAAAAAAGCAAGCGGGAGAGAAAATAATGTCAGTAAATGTATGCCATTATAAATTCTAGATATATTACCTGATTTTTTCTTTCTATTTATTGAATTTTTTTGCAAAATTAGAGCGCAGTCGAAACTTTGAAAAATTTACTACAATATTATTAAGCAGAACAAATTTTTCTTAAAAAAATACAGGTGCTATTCTCCGCATTAATGAATTAATGTTATAAAACTAATGTGTTAGTCAATTGCTCGCAAATTATTAAGCTATTCAAGCTTTGATTTAGGGTCAAAACTAGTTCCGATATGCATTTTTCTTTAGATTCAGTGCACATCAACTGATTAACTGAGTTCATAAGTATTTTACAAATAAATCACATTTCTATGAAAACGAACTTTTCTCTTTGGAACTTACCCAAACATTTATCATTTATGCATTTTAAATCAGTTAATGAGAGATTTAAATAACTATATTAACTAATTTCTCAGATCGAAACAGTCATACCGCAGTTTTTATTAAATTTGATTTAAAAGCTGGGTTTTCTAATATATTGATTTTTTTTAGGATGAATATATTATTAACGGTGAGATAAGCAATCGAATCAAAATAAGCTATCATTTGTCATCGGATTGTATTGAAGATATAATATGCTTTTACTTTAATATAACTAATATGTGTAGTCTCCCTATTGGCGGAAAGTGCTGTCCTTAATGTCTTCTATTTTTTATTAAGAAAATTTTCGACATCTCGATTTATTTTTCGCATCTTGAAGAAAAAATGTAATTATTATTTAGCTCGTTATAAACAATTTAAAGGAGAAATGAGAAAAATTGCATTTATTTGTATAAAACGGATTTGTCCGTATAACGATATACTCGACATTTCAGATGAAATCAAAAAGGGACATTGTATAGGCAAAGGAAAGAATTAATTACGTTTAAAGTCTAGTTAAAAAAAACTTAGATGACTCAAAAAGATACTTAGTATCGAAATATTATTCAAGTCATTTTTCCGCGTTACCTGCTATATAATGAATATTATTTGTTTCGGATATTGGTTGTAATTTCAGCAAAATCTAATCCAACCAGTTGAATTTTTGAATTCAGTGCACATTACAAAATTAATAAAATTTTATTTGGTTTTTGAAAACAATTCCAAATAAGTTACATTTCGATAGAAATGACTTTAGCACGTAGAAAAATGTTCATATATTTATTCTTTACGCTACGTAAATATTTTGGTACCGTCCAAATAGAATTAAAAGAAAAGCAGTCTCAGGCTTAATGATTCCATAAAAAAGTTATGGCCAAACGTTGTCGAGCCGAAATTATATATAAAGAGATCGCCTGTCTATCAACTTGGGAGAAATTTGGAGTACTTAAGAAAATTTAAACACGTATGTATAGAAATGCCAAAGACATTACATCTCTACTTCTATACGCTAATGCTCTTTTACAAACACTTGGATGTTTCTCGGTACTTTGGAATTTGAAAATTTTGACATTTATTTGTATTACTAGCTTGCATTTAACATTTTGAAATCTTTCTTTTAAAAAAAAAGTTTAAAATATTAAGTTCTTCAAAAGAAAACTCCAGATAACATTTCGTAATTTTCTAAACTACATACTTTCATAACCTGCATTACTCATATTCATGTTATAACGTGGGAAGTATAAGTTATGAAAAATAGTATTTTTAGAAATTATAAATGTACTCTGGTAATCTGATAAAGGTACTCTAGATGATGCTCGATGTCGAATCATAGGATATTCGACGTCGAATCTACGAAAAATGCATTCTTTCTCTCATGATCATCGAATTGGATACCTGGACACTCCCCTGCTAGTATATTAACTGTAAGTATATAAACTGTCAACTGAAACGAAATGCAAGTATAAAGAAAAACGAAGGGCACCATGTTAGGGATCAACCTTTGTGACTGAACACGTAATACCAAAATTTAAAGGTGTGTCAAACTATCCAACGTTGAAATTGGGTAGTTTGACACACCGTGGTACACGTTCTTACAAAAAAATGGCATCGGGCTAATCACATGAGTTGTAGAACTGATGGCAGTTGAAGCAGAAAGGTTTTGGAAGAAGACGCTGTGGTTCGAAAAAGACCGCGTAGCCTTGGTCATCAGCTAGTGAAACAACTTGCATACCTATGCAAATATATAGAAGATATTTATTCGATTTATGTATTTTAAAATTACCATCTTCACAGGTGACTTTCGTACGTGGCACATGAATTTCCTGCATTATCCTATAAATGTTAAAATATTAGTTCGACAAGCCACCAGAATTGAATTGTTATATCTGCACGGGAATATTACACGTGAATACGATAACATCCACTTTTCCTACTGCGCATGAACGTATTAATATCGGTTTGCAATCTTCAATTTTTTGCGTCTTTTACTTGCTAACCCGGTATTGGAGGCATCGCCCTTCAATTCGTAACTCGCCATTTCAGATGATGGATTATTTGAGTCTTTAATGGTCGGCTCATTATTTTTAGTACTTTTAATTGATATTTTATTTATTGCATGTAATCGTTATTTTTTGTTTTTTGTAACCGTATGGGTTTTTTGTTTCTCGTTTACTTGTTAAACGCATCGACAACGTAGTTGGCAAGCTATAAGTTGGCAAGCATTTTGCTAAGAAAGTAAATAAATAAATACAACGAAAAAAACTGTTAATTTGCTTAATTTCATATCCATTCACTAGTCTGTGAAGTTTTTAGTGATAAACAGATACTGATAACGGAAGGGTGCTGTGTTCTGAATCAAAAGCGGTGCTGGTAAATTATGTCTATGGGGGATGAATTAGCTACCGCAATTTCGTAGTGTTTACCATGACTTCTTACAGATTAACACATTTTTCTATTTCTTATATCTCATCATATAAAATTATCACAGGTGCATTTTTATAGGATATGGCCCCAAATATAAAAATATCTGTTGTTTCTACGGCCATTGGTAATAATAAAGTCATTTATTTCCTTTTATATTGTAATCGTAACATGGATTTTCAGTAAATTTATTTATCAGCAAAAAGACTGTGAGACTGATAGCCGGATAGTTTTTTAGCATTAGTGTTTCTTTTCATATCTAATAGTTCCAACCAGTAACATTAAGAATAAATGGCGCTTTCGTGCTGTCATTTTACCTGTACGAACTGTAAAAAAGTACATTGTATTTAATATATTATCTATATATGTGCGTGTAGACGCACGCACAAATCATGCATAAACACACTGTGATTAACTATGTAATGTTGTCATCTCTATTAATCACGGATCGTCGTTTATTTACTTAGTTTAACCAAAATGAAACTTTTAATTAGTCCTACTTTTATCCAAACTTCATTATTGATAATATATTTTACTAATAATATTCCGATTATAAGATAGCTCTCAATTAATTGCATCATGATCAATTTTTTTGTCTTATTATTACAAAAAGCTTTTGAAAGCTATACTCCGCGACATAACTTGTCATATTTTTAGTACGTTCTTAACATTGCTACACTTTTAAAGATCATTTTTTTATCTACCACATTTCTTTACGAGAATTAATAATATTCCTCTAAAAGAACACTACTGAGAAATAGTCTGGAAAAGTGTAATTAGGCACCGACTTCCATAGTTTATCCACACAAGAAAAAACATACCCAAGACACGTGGCCTACACTTATTAATAATGGTTTTAAAATCTGTAGCAGAGATAAATTTATCCATACGTTGTACTCACAAATACGTAAAGATGATAAAGATAAATATATAATACAAGACGCTAATAGAATCATTTAATAAAATAAGAAGAAAAGTTGATAGAAGACGCATAGCGGTACAAGAACGGCCGATATCTACTCTAAAGGGATGTTCAAAAATTCTATCTCAAGTCAAACAGCGACATTTATTTCTTTATTGTACGTTTATCCACATGTTGTGTTCACCGAAATGTGATATTAATGCTAATAGAATAGCAAGAATTTAGGGAACTAAACTTTGAACCTATTTTCATTCATAACAAATATATTGCACATGGGTATTCTCGGAAAGTCCGGACTACGACACAGTAGCGTGCTCTGATATAAATCAGTTTGTGAAGATGATTCGGTAAGCAGCTTGAGTTTAGAAAAACCTTTTTTTTTATTTAGAACAAAGAAAATTTATTTAGAATAAAGAGAAAACTCGGAGATAAAAGAAAAGCAGATTATATTCTCCCATTCCTTAATATAAACATGAAAGCAAATCTTGTTCGTTTAGAAATAGAAGGAATGTATTTAATATTTCAAAGAAAAACAAATGTAATCATAACAAAATTGTGCGCATTGCCCAAAACAAACCCAGAGTATGGGTAGATAAGCAAAATTAAGCAAAGCCATTGTCAAAGACTAGCCGTATGTTGAATCGTTTATGTAAACTTGTGACATTTATCAGATGACAAGAAATCAGTGCTGGTATAAATAATAGAAAAAGATAGACATAGATAAAATGACGAGAAAGACTCGAATAACCAATGTTGCCAATTGATATACATGTTTAACAACATTTTATTTACTATTACATTTAAGTGGTCTTACTTTAAGTGGTCTGACATTTGTCAAACCAGCTTTGACTTTGGCATCATGTAAACTTCGATATCATATAGACAGATGGAAATAAATTTGCTTCAAAAAGGAAAAAGAAGACATTGTGGTGTTTCATTTATTGTTATTCAAAGATTTTCGTTAAAGTAGCTTTCGTGAAATTGTTCTATTACCCCTGTCGCTCCATGGGACACATATGGTAGATTAGGAGATGAGATTTTAGATCGGAAATGAGAATTTTCGTACTAGATACATTCGTCATATCTTGAAAATTTTAGAGATAATTTTCATAATTAGGGAGATCTGTTTAATAGAATTTATCCAATAAGACCGCATAAACGTTTTATTTAATAAAATGTCATCTTTAATACGGCAAAAAAGTTGAAAACTGAAATAACGTAAGTAAACCAAATAAAAGGGCCAGTTCAAATGCATACATTATGAATGCTATTGCTTGAATGCACTACAGACAAGGATCACAACTAAAAATATAAATTTAACAATATTCAAAACTCCAAAAATTTTATGTTAAAACTTAATTGCATAATCCCAGCTCAATTTATTTCGAAGTCGTGAAACTTATATTCTTTTATCAATCGGAAGCCCGGAAAGTTATAATTATTAAGATTGAAATTTTTATCATGAACATTAGGTTGTAAAATTTGTCATAGAAGGTTGAAAACAATTGTCCATAAATGGTTTATTATTATGGTTTCTAAATAACTACATATATTTTATATATTGGTTCTAATTCTTTACATGCTCGAATACAGTTATTAAACCATTACATTAGTTATTTATTAGTATATTCAATACACATTACATTTTTTTAACCTGAGTTTTACTAGTATAGATGTTCTGCGTTCAGCTTGAAATAGGAAGAAATCTATGTCACTTTAAGAAAATTAAAGCCACAAAGTATAAAACCTGTTAAGCACAAGCAACCTCGCACTACGAGAATTTCGTACACATTCAAGCGTTTATAAATAGTTATGAGGCATTTCGGTTAAACTATTTACAAATAGTAATTTTCTCCAATGTAAATATATTGCTTATTGTATCTTCTACTGGCATAAAAACTTCGTGTATATCTCAAAAATTATAAGATCTAGGATGATCGCTATAATTTTCCTATAATTGTCTAGTCAGTCTTTATTGTCCTTGTTACTTTTACGGTTTTTGTTCTACTAGTATACACACACAGATGTATATATATATATATATATATATATATATATATATATATATACACACACACACACACACACATATACCTATATATAAATATTAGGTTAGCACCTTATAATATGTAGTCAATAAACGTCTTGAGGCTTATTTTACTGGTCATTGACAGTACTTCTACTGCATTTTGCGAGTTGGAATGACTACGCTATAATACGTCAGAAATTCTTTTTCGATAATTTTTTTCTTTTTGCTTTCATTTTAAGTTGATTTTCACCGAATAATTGTTTACAACAAATTGATTACAACTAAAATAGAATCGAATGTATATGATGTTCCAAAAGTTAGCAATCCAGTATTATAATGATAAATAAAAAAAAAAGTCAGGACCTACTTTGGTCCATAGTATGACCATTCGAATAGTGAACGTATATTTTTCCTTTCATATTATGGGATTTAAAAAAAAATTATGGTATAAAAATTTAAAATTGAATATATGACCAAATGATGAATATTTAGTAATTTGATATCATTAATTTTCTTATCCATCAAATCATATTACCATGGATAAATATTAAATCAGAATAGTTCTTGACTTCTGTATTTGGCAGTAAATCTTAATAATATTTTGATAATTATCGCCATGTGTGGCATGTAATCACATATTGCGATAGCCATTATCAAACTAGTTTCCGTGAAAGCACTCGCGGTTTATTGCACGTGGCATTTATTAATTGTGGAAACGACATATCCATGTCGTTTCGTAGAACTACACCATTTGTTTCCTCGCATATCTCTTCACACTTCGAAATGAAACTATGCATAAACTACTGAGTGTATTGCAACATAAAATCTATCACTAGAAATTGTATTTCTTATTATGTTATGTGATATTTAGGAAAATCTACCCAACTCGATTCTTTTGCAATAATTGTTAATATAAGAATCTGAAAATGCTGATTTAGGGAAAAGCTCTCTTTTCCCATGGGCAAACCTCTTTTATTGATTTCAGCATTAAATTTATTCATGTCAATTTTGTTTAAAAAATGTGATTAAAATACGTCTTACTTAAACGTGTTTTAATTAACATCATTTAATTAAAAAAATTGTCTTTAACTTTGATACGCTTTCCAAATTTATGTTTACGTTTTATCTTTGGTGTTTTAGTCTTATTTGCTTTAAAAAAAAACAAGTAAAAAAAACAAGTAAAAACCCTTCGTGCAATACCACGAGACTTTTAAAACAAAAAATTATTAAGTAATAATAGTCTACATTAACGAAATTTTTGTTGGTTTCACTTTGCCTTTAAATTATACATTAATAGAATAATTTATGACAAGAATATTAAACCATGCATGTCATAATTTTCATCGACAAGTGTATTTTTTTGATCATATCCTTTAACATCTTTTAGGTAGGGTAGAGACATTTCCCTTTGATTTACCATGCTGATAATCACCTAGCACTTCTCACTCAAAATAGATCCCGTTCAAATGTGCAAGTAAGCTTTGAGTTTAAAATCCTCAAGGGAATAGGAAAATAACTCACACTTAAATGAAACTACGTGATGTAGTATTATTTCTACTTTCTTTAATTTCTTTACCACGACCTAGGTTTCGTTGTATTACAACATCTTCAGGTGGGATATTAGCAAAGATTTCTTATATCTGATATCTTTGCTAATGTCCCACCTGAAGATGTAATACATGAAGATGTAATATTTGATATTATTCTCAGTAATATATTGATACAATATTAAGGGTATCTGATAGTTAGAACAAGGTTATACCACTAACTATATATATCTCCCGTTTTATTTATTTTTAATATATATATATATATATATATATATATATATATATATATATATATATATATATATATATATATATATATATATATTATTACTGATTATGTAATAATTGATGTAAACATGATTGTTTTTTGTAGAAATAACCGTAGAGAATCATTATTACTCCTTTTATTTACAATATGCTAGTAAACAATTAATGTACGAATGATGTAAATGTAATGATGTCAATCTCAAAAAATTAGAATCATCATCCGCTGATATCACAAAAACCCACATAACCTAGATTCCTGATTACAACGTACAATGTTCTTAACTAAAATATTGATATAGGTAAAAATTTTGTTTATATATATATATATATATATATATATATATATATATATATAAACGGATACGTTCGTGATAACTAGCAATTATAACGCATAAATCAGAAACCATTACAATGCAATTTAATCTTAGTGTTAGCTGTTTAAATACAAATTAGAACTCAGTGAAAATAAAAAAAATATGTCAATGTGTAACCAGTTTGAATTTCGTGGTGCTAAGGTTACACTGCTCTGTGTTGCAGCTATGAATTATTAAGGCGTTGGTTTATTAAATTTAAATACAGTATGTTTAGTTTAAGATGTAATCTTTTTTACCTCCCTTAAATTAAAACAAACTACAGACAAAGAGTCTAAAACTAATTTATATATATAATAAGTATATATATATATATATATATATATATATATATATATATATATATATATATATTTATATTTATATATACATATATATCTATATCTATATCTATATCTATATATATATATATATATATAAATGTGTATATATATATATATAAATGCATATAATAAGTTTTATTTAATGCATTGAAGGGATACCGTTTGAAAAGGCAAGCATTCATTAATTTATTAACCCTGCAATTCTCATAGCAACCTGCTTTATATACTGTCCTTTTCCAACTGTCGGAAAGATTTACTAAAATTTAAAAAAGGAATTCAACCTTTTTTTGAAGTGTTATGAAACTAAAACTCATATCACTAACAAATAATTATTTTTTCGATGATGAGTATGGCCACCTTATAAAGCACGAAATTTATGGAAGTACACAACGCTCAATATATTTTTCAACAATGGACGATTTTTTCGTTATTTAAACATTTTTGTATGCAGTTCTTTTTATATTAAAAATTCTTATGAAAATGATTAGAAGTTATTATTTAATTACATATTTCAATACAATCACATATTAAAATACTAACGGGAAAATATGAGACCATTAAAAGTATCGTCAGTGCTGTGGTCTTGGTAAATTTTTTTTCGTCACATAATTTATTATAACAATTTTTATAATTATTTTAACAAACAAAAAACAAAACACAAACAATTGTTATAACAATTTTTATTTAGAAAGCTTACAGATTTAAATATGTTTTTAGATGTCTTCTGAATTAGCTATACTCAGTACATCACAAGCAATGTTTTTTAATTTTTTTTCTATTTGTTCAGTATTATTCTGAAAAAAACCACGGATTAATTGTATTGGATTATGTGTTCTGAAGTTTATAAATTTTATGGATGATTTTCAAGCAACTTACAAAAATACATTATGTATGAATATATGTATGCAAGTCTAAAGAAGCACTTTCACTAATTATTCAATATACAGATAAAACAAAAGATACGTTACATTCTACGTACTAATTATTATAATTTTCCATGCGCATTGTTGTAACGTCATTTATTTTTGAGTTTAAAAACAAAAAATAATGAAAATTAATATGAATTTAAATTTATCTAACATTTATCTAAATGAATGGAAGTTTTTAATTAATATGAACTTGAAAAGTGTCTGCTCGCGACGGAAGTTTGTCCACGAATTATTTCGGAGCTCTCAGACTTTTATAGCTTTGCTATTGCTGATTCAGCGTAAAATACGTATTGTGAAACATCGTTATGCTATTAACGTATGACTGCAGTATCACCATGATGAAGTATCGGCAAAAGACCACACATTAATTGTATAAAACAGCACTCCGCGCTACATAAAACTTACGCGGTTAAGCTCGAAGTTCTTGCTATAATTAGATGTCTCCGCAAAGGGGTTGGTTCTAGGTTTAAGATTTCCAATATCCCTAAAATTGGGTTTTGATTTTCTTACCGGCATGTTTTCAGGCAATTACCGAATTTTTTTAATCACAATAGAAAATTAATATATGAGGTGAAAGGAATTATATCCTATAAATACATCAGGTTGATTTATAATTGATTCTGTTTTGCGTACAATCTTTTTTGCTATGTCTTACTTCTTCTAAATTATTAAAATTAACATTTCTTATTGTTATTAGATGAAATATTTTTAGAACCGAAATTAGTTTATCGTAACGTTTTAAGACTTAGCTTTTATTTACGAAATATATTATTAAGAATAATGTTGAATTGTGCAAGTTAGAATAAAACAATTCATTCAATTTAAACAATTAATTGGGAAAGTGATTTATTTTTCTTTCAAATAATAATTCTTCACTATTTTGTCAATGAATATCAATTGATATAATCAAAATTTAACCGCAATTTTCGTTATACTCGTTTTAAATTTATCAATCTATTTATTTTTTATACGGAACAGATTTTTTTATTTTTGTGGGAAACGTCATATTACGCTAGCTTATATATTACTTTTAAGATTGCTTTAAAGGCACGCTTTAATTTTTTTTATATTTTATTCTTTTTCTAAGCTACTGTATTTCAAAGCTTTTAAAGTATTGTACATAGGTTTCGTTAAGTATTGTACATAGCTTTTAAAGCTATATACATTCTTTTTTTATCTCGACTTGCGTAAAATATTTACACCACTTTTGTCATTACTTTTTACGTTACTCTTCTTTTACATACTCGTCTTTTTGGTTACTCTGGTCGGTTCGGTTTGTTTATTTATTTATTTAGGTACTTTAATGTATCCAATTGATACATATGACGACCTTATTGCTACGAGAAAAATCTCTTACAGCCAAACAGAACACCAGTCCATTGCCTCTCGACGAGCAGCAGGCAATCAAACCCGGGTCCCCGTAGTGCGGCGCGCCGTCAAAGGCCATATGCCTTTTTATCAACCCAACACACCGCGGTGGTTTGTTGCTTTCAATAGTTATATATTGCAGACAGAGACAAGATGGTTCATAAAAAAGTTACCGAAAACGTAATTATTCCTGATATAAGTAATTTTTTATATATGTTTAGTTTTAATTATTTTTTATATATTTTTGTAATATTAACAAAAATTGCAACAAAAACGCATATAAAGAAAAAAACCCTTTTTCTTTATATGCATTTCTTCTTACAAAAAAGGGGTGAAATTTTTCTGAATTTTTTACATTCATAACTGCAGAGTTATGGTAGTAATACTTTGAAATATTTTATAACAACACTACCTCTCTATGTAATTAAAAAAGTAAATATAATGAAATCAATACTTCAGAGTTACCCATTACTTTATCAAAGTGGTGACATTTACGCGCCCGATGTTACGTATAAGTAACATGGGTGCGTAAGGGGTTAAAATTGGAGTTTATTTTTAATATCTTTAATTTATTTACTTTGGTTAGTGTTAGGCTTTATAAATGTTGGCTGTTGCGTATTTCACTTTTATGCCTGTCTACACATATAACAAAACTATGAAATTAATCTGATCTAAATTTATAAGCAAGAATTTTTGTTTGTAAGTCGACTTATTTGTTCACGCATAACGCAAGAGCAGCTATAAGGATTCTGATGAAGTATCCACTGCTGGATACTGTGGAGTCTGGCATTATACAGAGGCTAGGTTTTATCGCAATTTACCGACTAAAAAGAAGATTTTGCAACGTTTCAGCACGAAACGCTCTTACTTAAGAAAATCACTTTTAATATTATTGTAAGAGATAGCTGTAGGCATATTAATTTTATATTTAATTTAATAATATTTTATAAATACTAATAGAGTGAATTGAAGGGCACAGCTAATAACAAATAAATGTCAAAAGTTTGCTATGTACGTAATTGTAAATATCATATGTAACTCCGGGTATACTCAAAGATGTGGAATAATTGGCAAGACAAAATTAAACAAATATTATCTACATTTCTTACTGACAATTAGTATTTTTACTATGTAAGCAAAATTCCGCAAAAATCGACTAAATAGCTGAGCTATGGAAGTGACCCAAATAAAACAATTAACGAATTGACTGTTTTCTAAGTCAAAATACAGTCGTATACTGTAACTAAACCCGGAGATAAATTCCGTAAAGGGTTCTGGCAATTACAGTGAAGGGAAACTGAATAATTAAACCAATCAAGAGATTATAAAAATGTAGAGAGAATGCATAATTGTAATTTGTGCAAATGAGTAGAAACATTTTTCACTTCATTTTACCTCGTTGGTAACATCTATTTTCAAATTTCATCACATTTATAATTACTCACTCTACGATACGTAAGTGTCTAAGTATGTGCGGAATAAACTGACTGAACGTGGCTACCAATTATGCTAAGTTATTACGTAAACTTAAAGGTGGAAGAAAATGTATAAAAACTCAAGGGAAACCAAAATTGACTAGTGTTCGTACAAACTAAAGTACTAACAATCATTGGGATTCAAACTAAGATTTGGGGCTCATATTCAATTATTTTCTAAGAGACGTCTGTCTGGCTATTTTTTTTTTTTGAGTACGTTAAAACTGGGGTAGAGTCTATATATAAGAACTTAAAATGCATAATACTTTTTCCTATTTGCTTCAAAAAATTACGTTTGTCATATTTTTCTTAAAAATCCGTCGCAAACAGTCATAAAATAAACATTGTTCCATGGTAAAAAGGAACTATTAATGGCACACTCAAAATCATACTTTAGTGTTTAAAAATAATCTGAGGGAAAAGCAATTTTCTTAAAGTCGGGAATTACTAACTAAATCACTATTATAACTGAAAACGATAGATACACCCTGTTTCTTCGAGATCCTTAGAACTGTAGTCAATTTAAAGTATTTTTTATCAAATATACTTGACGGAAGGAATAAAATGTACCTTTGTACCTTGACAGAAGGAATTTTTGATCAAATGTTCCCTTGACATCCAATTTTTAGTACTCAGGCAGTGAGACTAAAGGGGTGGGTTTAAAACCGTAAAATTGAAATTAATGAGTCTATTACAAGGATTTGCCTAAGATTTCAAGCTAAGATAAAATATACATTAATCTCAATCAAATCTACTTTTGAGACGCAGATATTAATTAAAATAAAATAAAAATGATTTCAATATAACCTTAATTTTTCTGTGAAAATATCATTACTGGAGAAAAAACTCCGCGAAAAAATAATAAGTATTGACGAAGCCATTAGAAGCAGCTAAACCAAATAAAATTAACTGTACATTTTTTTACGGAACCGATTCCCGATTTATGTTATAAAGTGCATATATTTACAAAGGAAATAGTAACTACGAATTTGAAACGAACGAAAATATTGTTATTTATCTGATACAAAAGTAGACTAGGTAGATTCTAGTTAGATTAAGGCTTGTAGGTAGCTAATTAGGTTAGATAAACCCTAAAGGTAGACACTGTTGCATAACTTTCACAATTATGAATACCATAAATTTTTAAATATTTTGTAATTTTTTATAGCCTTATTTTCTCTTCTAAGAAACTAAATATACATCGAAATCAAGGGGTCTAAGGTTGTAACTTAAAAACCGTGTATTGTTTTCGCATAATACGCTCCCATAAATACAAAAAATGGTCGGCAACACCTTTCAGAAATAATTGCTTTTTGTTTTCATTTAAATCGATTTATTGAATGAAGTGCAAAAATTTTCATACGTACGATTAAGTTATGGTGAAATATACTAAATTAAAAAAAAAAATTAAAACAGTAACAATAAGATTCTACCGATATTAACAATTTGAGGTTAGATTGTTTTAGTAAAATAAATTTGTTGCTATAAAAGCATTGAATGAAATTATAAAAATAAAATAACTAAACCACGTACGGTGGCTCGCAACAGATATGATATTCAAATCTAAATTAGAGAATATTTTCAATATAAAAAATCCAACATTACTTATAAACTCTTATAATATTCAAAAAACTACAAAAGTGACGCAAGAATACATATATATATATATATATATATATATATATATATATATCATTTAGTTTAATTCAATAAAACCTACCAATGTTTTTCTTTAAAGTGGCCATTGCATTGTAAAAAGTAGTACGATAAAAAAGGATGTGTTTCAAAGAAAAAAGGAATTAATTAATTCCGGCGAAGGCTTAAGCTATCAATAGCAGTTTCAAAATTATACTTTGGGTTTCTGGAAAACGAGTTTTGCTCGGCGGACTTGCGAAGGAAAAGCAATTTTCTCAAAGTTGAGCATTACTAACTAAATTGCTTTCTCGTATCTTAACGATGGATACTCTCCGTTTCATCAAAAACCTTAAAGTGGTGTTCAATATTAAATTTATGAATAAAGAGATCCAAGTTTTGAGTCGTACTGATGAAATAATATAAAAAAATATCAATGTGTAACATTTTGTTTATTTCTTTAACAATTATCGAAACTACGTGTTGAAAGTGGGTCGCGGTTACAAGTCATTACAAAATAAATAAAGGGTATATGCTCAAAATTGTAAACCAAATGTATTATATAATAAAAACAAAATAAACTCTGTACAATAAGGTAATGATTTTGGTATTGATGTTTGGTTCGTATTTGGGTTCGTATTTATTATATTAAACAATGAAAGGATTGATTACAATCAATCCTTTCATTGTTAAATATAGTAATTATTTTAATAGTGTCTTTGTTACGGTAATTATTTCGAAAGCTTTTATTTACTTGATTTGGTTAGTAAAGTTAAGTTACGAAATAATAAATTCTACGAACAAGGCATCACTTATTCTATTCGGAATTAAAAAAGAACATTCCATATTTCATCCATAGAACTAAAATATATTTTATTGGAGCATAATTTATTAGGGATTCTCGTCAGTACCACTTCTCTATTCAGTTCTTATGCAAATAACGTCATGCTGCAGCAAATTAAAATTTTTGAAAATTGTATCTTACGCAATAAGAAATATGGTAAAAAATTCACTGTAATTATAGTTGAGTAATCATTTAGTCTTTTAACTGGTTTGATTATATAATCTTACCTAGGGAGTGGAGGGGCGGGGAGGGGTCTAACTGGAGGTCAAAATTTTGTTTTTAATAATCCATTCTTAATTCAAGTACAATTAATTGTCTAGTCTTTGATGTTATTTGATATTTATTAGTGGTAAAATAACAATAGTCTTCATATAATATTAAAAGTAACTAAACCAAACAAATTTTAATGGTACACATGGAAGGTGAAGTACTTTATTGTAAGAATAAAAAACTTTTCAAAGGTTATATGTATTTTGAGAACGAAAATAAACACATGTCCCGAGGTGTTTATAAAGAAATTGCTTGAAAGAAACGTTTATATAAAAAGTATAATAGTTGATAAGCATTTATCGAGTGAATACGTAAATTTCCATGAATAAAAGTAACAAGAGTAAAGCTTAAGCAGGATTTTATTTGCGACGGCAGCCTGAAGGCACTATAGGTAATGAACAGAATCAGTTTTCATATTTGTTTCTTGGAAACATCTAAATCCTAATTTCAAGATCGAATAACACATATATTATAATTGTGAATTGGCTTTCCATACTATTTTTTTTAAATTTGTATAAATTAAGTGTTTTATTCAGTACTTCACATATTCTATTTTACCAACTTATTCAAAGGATCTTAAATAGAAAATTTTCTGCTGCGTGCCTTAATATATTCCAAGGCTAACGCAAAATAAAGAATTATTATTCCAGGCTTAACCGCCAATGTAGGTATAAATTCGTTACGAGCTACGACCCATCCTTGAATCGTAAAGACGCAAGTCAGTGATTCTAAATATTCGTAGTTGCATTAGTTATGAAATATTCGTTATCGACATATTCTCGAATATTTATGATTATCAAGCTGCGTTGCACAAAAAGGCCTATTTTCTTTGACGGTCCACCAAATCACTGTTTTTCAGAAAAAAATAAGTGGTTCCGCAAAGAATTAGAAATAAGTGATTTTAGGAACTTTTCCTTTACTTGCGCTATGGACCTTAAATTGAGACAAATTTCAAAGATAGGAAGTACTCAGTAGGTTTTGATGAGGAAGTCAGTTACTCAGTATCAAAATAGGTTATTTTTAAAAATCGTACGGTTTTAATTCAATTGTCATAAGCTTAATTTTTTACCGATCTGTCGGGTCGTAAACCTGAGTACTTTATATATTTTTTATTTTAAATAGGTACTTTCAGCTATTCAAAAAAAAAAGGATATTGACAGAAAGACAGATAAAAAACAAAGTAATCGTAAGAGGGTTCTGTTTTTTTCCGTTTTGAGGTACGGAAAATTAAAAATAAAAATATCTGTTGATGAAGATGATGAATATGGTAGTTATTTTTGTGTAAAAAATTGTTATTAATTTGTAACACATAAAAATACACATAAAAAAAATATAAGGCATACGGGATAATTTTTTTCTGTAAATTAAATCTCTTCCAGGTAATATGATGATAACTTTGGTTTTGATGTTCCCTAGATGGCCGCAATGTGCATTTGATACAGTCGAAGATCGTACATCATAAAAAAAACTATTGTTTGTTTAATTTAGTTAAATCGTCTTTATTTTAATTTTCTTGCCAGTAAAGTAACATGCACCCTTACTTTGTTGCGGCAATATTAAAATTACCTATGATAGTGATTGAGTTTACACTAATCATCCCTTTTGAACATTCAAATTTTTTTAAAGCATAACTCGTCGCGAGTTCGACAAATTCCGATTGCTAGACTTGATACAATTTCACCGGTCTGATTGTGGCTTCGAGTAAAGCATTCAGGCTTAGGTATTATGTATTTTTGCGTCAGTGGAAATATCAATAGCTTTGACATTATACATTTTTGACGTTTTACCCAGTAATATAGTAATTTTATTTTAATGCTATAATCAGTGACTTTTCTATCAGTGGGAAATATGTGAACGATTTCAGAGCACTGAATCTTAAAATGTATCTAAGGACACGGCATTTGATGAAAAGACTATAGTAGTTTATTCCATATGAGGGAACAATTTTATTCACATACATTCATAGTACTAAATTTCATGTAACGTTATATAACCTAAGAAACTGTTTGGATCAAGACTCATCAAAGATGAGGTGTCCTTTTTGTTAAAATCACTTTAGTAGTTTAGTCTGTACGAAGAAACAAACTTACTCACATACACATACATAGTCTGTGAAATTCAAAACCCTTTTCTCTACTGTTTTTGGGTAAAGAAGCCGAGAACACTGATTGTGCCTTTTATGTAATAAGATAATTACATAATATTAAAAAAAAACTGTTACACATCCAATTGAAGAATAATTTGTTTTAAATGCTACGTGTTTCTTTTATTACATAAATAGTTAAACAAGTGTTAAAAATACTCAGTCTTGAAAGTAAGAACAATTCGATGTAGAAATAATGCCTTTTATATAATATTTTCGTCTTGAAATACTTCATTTCCATTAGTGAAACTTGGGAGTACCACAAAAAACATGGATTTAAAAAAGTGCATATGCACGATTGAAAAAGGAAATCGCTTTTTAAAAATTTAAAGTTTTGCAAAAGCTTGAAAAGTTGACGGAATACTGGTAGAATTTTGTTATAAATTAGAAAGAAGGAAGTGTCGACATAACCGAAAAATTGTATAACCAATGATTATAGAAATAGAAGGTATGTAATAGTTATTGAAAGTTATACAGAATGGGCAAAGAATATGTCACTTTTACGTGACAATACGATGGTTTATATACGTAATGTAAGACCGCAGTGCAAATATTTGCCCAAAGTACATTATTAATTCAGAAAAATTTACCAATGAAGAAGTTGATCTTACTATTTTTCACTTAATTCAAGATCGATATTTTTTAAACGATATTGAAATCTATAAACGTAACGGTATTATTATATGGGAGAAAAAATTGGAACCCAATTACTGCTATAAATTACATTATTTGACTCTATATACTAGATAAATTGGATTTAAGATGAAAAGAACTAGATTAAATAACAATAAAATAAGCTATAAATAAGATTAAATATAATTAGAACAACAATCAGAAGCTTGAGAAAAGGTCAATACTAGCTACTTGCTGTTACACGTGTAGTGACATCATTCACGAATTCAATACACATTACATTGAATGCTATTCAACAATTTACATAATTTCTTTAATAGTTGCAACTCGTTAAAGAGGTATATCGGCTATTCATACTGCAATACCTTTGATATCTCTTCAGTGTATTATTACATTGTACATAGTTCATTTAAATATATAAAACAAACAAGGTTTATTTAAATTATTGAATTCGATTATAAAAGAAATAAACGAATATCCTGTAGAAGACTTAAAATATGTTACGCTAAATTAATAAATTATCGATATACTCGAATTATTGATAGAGTAACTTCATTATTTCAAATGAATAGATTATGGTTAAATTCTATTTCAATTTTACTTATCACGCTGTTCACGTTTGTTATGTTTGTATCTATATTAAACTCGTGGAACAATAAAAACAGCCAGTTTAATATTGAAGTGTTATTATTAAATACATAAAAGGCAATTTCAAGAATTCTACTTTGGTTAGGAATATATACAATTTTGTATTTTATTCTGAAAATGAAGTCTAGGAGTATTTGTGATAGAAAATAAACAATAAGTAATCGGTAATATTTTGTTTCTATAATATTTTATGTCTATCTAGTAACATATTTCCTCTATCTAGTACACCGTACTTAATTTAACACAAATTAAAGTCACTAGAAATTCTTAAAATTTTATATACGGATAAATAAAAGTAACCAGCGAAAATCGGGCTAGTGTCATATAAACAGAACGTAAGTTTAATAATGGTGGTATTTAGAATACATCAAACCAAATATTTCAGTGACTTAAAATTGTGAAAGATCAAAAAATAATATAAAATTTGTGATTTTAATATAAAATAAAAAAAGGATTGCCGAAGAAAATGAAATCTTGCATTAAAACAGAGGTCTACAATGATTTTCCCCTTTCAGATTTGTTGGCTGATTTTGATATATTTTTGAAAAAATTCCATCACATTAGAATTTTTAGTTATTTAGCATTGTGTTTTTTACCAAAAGTACCTAGGCCTACCTAGTCAAGAACTGATATTTTATTTTAATTCTTATTGAATAAAAAACATACTGAATTGTTGCAGTCGACAACGATGAATAAGTTCTCATTAGTAATTAGTTAAATATAACGTAATTAACTAAGTAACATACCCTTATGAAAAAAGCTAAATGTCATTTGCCAAAGGCCTTATTTAACCGTAATTAATTTAAATTATTAGAAGAGGGTTAATGAAGGTATATTAATCGATTTTTAAATAAATAGCAACATCATTGCTTTTACAAAATCAGTACTTCCGTTAAATTTGTAACGCTCACTTAAAAGATGTCATGGCGAAAGTGTTTATAACGTACATTTCGGCCTAAAAATCGCTGACCAAGACAGTGGGTCTCACATAAAGTTTGCGCGACATGCGTTCGTGAAATTTGAAAGTGGTCAAAAGGCCAAAATATATGGAAGACTGTTATTTTTGCTGTTTCAAGACTTCAGGCTACAATTCTAAAACAAAAAAGGACTTGGTATATCCGATCGTGAAATCGGTAACGCACGCAGTGCATCGTGACTCAAACATTGTAAAGCTATCACCACCATATTTGGAATCAGTACAAACTGAAGACACGAGCAGTGATGTCGACCAAGTATCTTAACCTGAAGCTTAATTTTATTTGAAAGAATGCTAGGACAATTTGAAAAATGGGTTGGATTAAATAGAGTGCGTACAACTCGGTTGGACGGTTTGTGGAGATTTGAAAGTTTTGCTGCTTGGTCGAGTTATAAATATGCTGCTTGGACATAAAACCCTAGCTTTCTCTGCAAGTAGGATAGTCGAGATAGATGACAACATTGGATGAAGAAAGAGAGGCTACCGAGAACTGAACTAGTTCCTGGAAAAAGCCCCCTTTGCACATAAAACTGGGAATGATGAAACAATTTGCAAAGGTGCTGAATAAAGAAGGAGAAGGTTTTAAATGTCTACACTAAATTCTTCCATCTCTATTTGAAGCTAAAATGAAAGAAGTTATTTTCGTTAGCTTGGAGATAAGAAAATTGACGAAAGACACAACTTTCGATGAAACATTTCTTAGGAAACCATACAAGTTAAAATTATTAGGAAATTGTAAAGAAAATTATTGAACATTTCTTAAAATCACAATCGGTGCTTCGGTGAAAAGGAAACAAGATACCATAAAGCACGTGTTTAATTTTTAGAAATGACTACAAAGAAATCAAAATCAGTCGAATTTAAATGTGTAGCTATTCCCTAAATGAAATAAAAACAAACCAATGGTGACATAGTATATATATATATATATATATATATGCTTACACACAAACATACAAACAACCGTATTATCTTCCACGTAAATATATAAAAGATGTTTTAAAGTATGGGGCGATATTTAGTTAATTAAGACGGTAACACAGACTAATACCATATTACAACAAACTACGAGATATATAAGTAATACATTACATAAGGAAATTGCGCAAATTAAGAAAAAAAAATATGAAAATATACTAACGGAAGAGGAACAAATTAGGCATGTAACTAATAAACGGGTTGATATAAAATTACATTTAAATTTACAATCTCCGCGTGATAGGTTTTGGGCAATGTAATTATATATCACTAAAGGTTACAAAATACTTAGCCCTTGGCGTATGGCTACTGTATTTTGTACAGTATTTCCGGTATTAATAGCTTTTCTCATCACCACAGACGCCATATCAAAATTTGCCAATACCAAAACCGGATATTTGCGGTTTATTTTCCTTGTTAATACGTGCTGCGGTTTCTTAATTTTCCTAATCCATTTTAATTATTCCTAATCCATTGAATGACGTCGAATAATTGGATCCCCTTGAGATAAGCAGGTGGTTGTAAACACTAAAATATATTATTAAAACAATGATTGTTCTGTCATCAACAGAAAATTTCAATCATAAATTCAACATAAGTAAAAAAACATAATTTTATGATCATTAAGAAGTAATTTTATTAAGAGAAATATATTATCAATAGGGCAAATTCTTAATTTTTTTATGTTATTCACAAGTTTTTTTTATACAAATATTTTGTTATTCAAATTGATTTTATTTTAATGAATAACTTTAAATTGGGATAATATAAAAAAATGTAAAAAAACATAATTAAGATCTTAGGACATAGTAGCGATAGGAATGAAAGAAAAGTAACAGATGAGTTGATATAATTTTCTATTTTTATACAAAACAATCTATAACCTGTTATCTTGGTTTTGCTATCGATTCCCAGATTTGAGTATATTTTTAAATTTAAAAAGTGGTATTCTTTTATAAAAATCGATTATTTTCTTATCCTATATTTTGTAATGGTGACTTCTTTCTTGGAAATCCGATTTGAAGAAAAGTGTCATATTATCCGATGCGGTCTAGTATATAGTGATAAACAAGTACTGGAAATTTGTAGTGGAACTTCTCAATCTATTATAGAGCCATAAACAGAATTTTACCTAAAACAATATTAAAACAATTACGCCAAATCGCCAAAAAGAAGTTATCATGGTCCTTCGTTGGGGTTTTTGGTTTAATACAATCTTACATAACGATCATTGTATTGCCAAGGATTGATAGCGGCGATGAAGAAACTTAGAAGCAAATAAGTGTCATTGATAAATTGCATTTTTCGAGCTACACGGCGCGCGCGCGCGTTTTGTGTGTGTGTGTGTGTGTTCGCGCGCGCGCGTTTGTGTGTGTGTGTGTGTATGTGTGTATGTGTGTGTATGTGTGTGGGTGTGTGTGTGTATGTGTGTGTTAAAATGTTCCTTATATTAATAAAAAATTTGAAATTCGGAATGCATAATCCCTAAATCTTTTTTTATGACTAAAACATAGTTAAATTTGAAATTTCAGGTTTTTATGATGATGGAAACCCACGCCAACTCGTCTTAAATGTTTTGCTTAGAAGTTTCTATGAAAACATTTATTAAATTATGGAGTTTTATCATTACTTTAAAAAATGCCATTCTATTACGGATAGTTTCTTTTTAAAGTCGCTTTTCTGCATTCAAGGCAGTGTTTTCTGTGTTCTCGCATGAAAAGTAGTAGATGGTTTCTGATCTTTTTCTCTGGCGATTAATATATGAAAATTATGCATCAGATTAACTGCTCTTTCTACGGTGTCATTTACAGTCTATATTTTGTAAATATTTGAACCATTTTATATGTTTATCGCAACTATAAATTCGGACCGATTGAAAGGAGCACGGAATTTTTCATTACTTATTTTGTGACAAATTTGGGGAATTCCTTTTCTTTGAATAATATTTTGTAGCGACTGGCAACAACGTCTATACTGACTTGTGAGAATTCCCCGTTTTTGACTAACAATCAGCGAGAATGACTTCTATTACATATATATTAAGTTCAATATAGTTTATTACACGTACGGGGAAGCCCCTTTAAGGTACGGAGAATTACGTGCTTTGACAAAGTTTGACAATTCAAAGAAAGTTTTATTGATGGATCGTCAGGCGTCCAATTCACATTGTCTCGTATTTTAATTATGTTACGCTTTCCAAATTGTGATTTTTGTGCAACTAAGTACGTGTAGTGGTTGTGAAATTATTGAACAACTTTCAACTGTGTGAGTATTAAATATTATATTTATCTAATTGTATGTTGGACTATCTGATATGTTGTTCAAACTTTAATTTATTAAAATAAAAAAACCGCCCAAGTGCATAAAGTGTTTTTACATTTCAAAGGAATCTAGACCGGAAACTCTGATATAAATTTCAATTAAATATGTCTAAGTAAGTACTCGTTCCTATGAAAAAAGGTCTTGGCAGACCGACGGATGGTCAATGAAATAATTTAATAAAAGTAAAGATAAATAAAGGTTCAATTTTTTCCTTTTGAGGTACAAAACCCTAAAAACGGAAAATTTTAGTAAAGCAAGGTTTTTTTAAAATCTACTAGGTACTTCTTTTGAAATGTTCGATAGTTTTACAACTCTAACTTGTACTTTTATCATTTAATATTTTTTGATTTTAGCATCAAAAATGAAAAGAGTAAAAGAAAGTGGAGATGCCCCATACCGTAATAAGATTAGAGCTAAGTTGGAAAATATTAGAGCAAATGAAGGAGCTTTACTTAAATATGTGAAAAGTATTGTTTCTGAGACGTCAAATTCTTCGTTAGGCTTAAATTCATCACAGACAACTGGGCCTCAAACCCAGAACAAGCTGAAAAAATACAAAAACTTGACACTGTTCCTAAAGATCAAATTCCAACAACATCTACTGCATTAGTATCTCCTTCTGTATGTCCAGACATGGACATGCATAGTTCCGAAACAGAGATTGATACAACATCAGTATTGTCTGCTATTCAATACCAAAATTTCGACCATATTGGAAAATGGCCTGAACACATAGAAGACAATATCCGATTGCATCTCATTCAGCAAGGATAGGAAATTATTCAGCATATTGATACTAATTTTGCTGAAATGTCAACAGTAATACGCTCAGATTCATGCTCTTTAAAATCAAAAGGAGAGACAAGACGGCTTACTAAGGAATGGTTTTACCGTACATTGACTACCGGCGAAAAAGTTTTACGTACTTGGATGGCTTATTCTCCATCTAAAGCATCATTATTTTGCTTTTGTTGTCGTTTATTTGAGAACGTAAATACACCGAATGGATCTAAATTTTGCTCATCTGATGGATTTAATACTTGGTGGAAATTAAATCCTAAGGTTTCAAGTCACGAATCAAGTGCACTACATATCCAAAATTATTGCAAATGGAAGGAGTTGGAGAGCAGACTTCAAAAAGGACAGACTATTGACAAAAAAGAGCAAGACATGGTGGCAAAAGAAATAAAGAAATGATAGGAAATTCTTATCAGAATGTTTGATATTATAAGATTCCTTGCCAAACAAAATTTGGCTTTACGTGGACATACGGAAAACGACACCAGTACCAATAGAGGAAACTTTTCAGAATTGGTTAATTTAATTGCAAAATACGATCCTGTACTTCGTGAACATCTTGTAAGGTCTAAAATATGTGGCAAAATTTCAATCACTTATATGTCACCACAAATACAAAACGAATTTATTGCCATTTTGGGAAATAATGTTCGCCAACATATCATCGGACAAATAAAAAAGGCTAAGTATTATTCAATTATATTCGACAGCACTCCAGATCTTTCTCATAAAGATCAAACAAGTTAGGTATTAAGAAACGTAGTAATTGAAAATCAGGAAGTAAAAGTAATGGAATCTTTTACAGATTTCATTGAAACTAAAGACAAAACTGCTGAAAGAATTTCAAAGATGATTTTGGACAAGATTCAAGCTGATGGCCTAGATATAAGCAACTGTAGAGGCCAATCATATGATAATGCTGCTGTTATGGCTGGAAATTATTCAGGAGTTCAGCAAAGAATTCAAGAAATAAACCCTAAAGCTGAATTCGTACCTTGCTCAAATCATTCGTTAAACCTAGTTTGTTTACACGCTGCCTCAGTTGAGGTGGATTCAGTAAATTTTTTCAGCACTTTAGAACGTTGCTATTCTTTTTTTTCCTCATCGACATATCGTTGGGAAGTTCTGATAGCAGCTACGGGCAAAAGCTTAAAAAGGGTTCAAGACACGCGGTGGAGTGCAAGAGGCGATGCCGTAAATATGACATGGCATCATTACAAAGACATTCTCGTCACTTTGGAAAAACTGACAAAGGCAGGTGAAAGTTTAAACACTAGGACAGATGCAGGTGCTTCACTAGTTTCGATGGAGTCATTTTCCTTTCTTTGTTTTTTGGGCCTGTGGCAACCGGTGCTACATGAAGTGAATGGTGCACAAAAATATTTACAAACAAGGGGACTTGACATAAGATTGTGCGCTCAGAAAGTAAATGCTTTGTAGATGATATTGACAGAGAAAAGAGAGGAATGGGCAAATGGCGCTGTAGGTTATGCAAAAAATATGTGTGAAGAACTTGGAATTTCCATAAAACGTCGAAGGCGGCAGGCGCATAACAAGAAAGCATATTTTTGATGACGGAACTAGAGATGCTACCTTGTCTTGAGAAAATGAGTTGAGACGAAAGCTGTTTTCTTCGTTAGATAGAGTTATTGTAGAAATTCGTGAGCGTTTTCAACAGCTACAGAATTTAAAGGATAAGTTTGCTTATCTAACACCGGCTATATTATTAGATCCAGACAACAATAAATGTAATCTAGACTACGCATCTGACGAAATTGACGAGCAGGATTTCAAGCTGGAAAGACTTCGACTGCGGACTTTCGTTGCTGCTACAGGCAACGAAAATAAATTAATAAATACAGACTCACTTGAATTATTTGAATGTATTGTTAAATCCAAGCTGGAAGATACTTTGCCCAATATTTTAATATTGTTCCGAATATTTTTCACAGTTGCCATAAGCAATGCCAGCTGTGAGACAAGTTTTTCAAAATTGAAATTGATTAAAAATTATTTAAGATCGTCAATGAGTACTCTAAGACTAACTAATTTGGCTATTTTGTCTATTGAGCAAGAGGTGTGTGATGCGATAGACATTGATGGTGCAATAAAAGACTTTGTTCTTAAAAAAAGTAGACGTATAAATTTTTAATTGAAGACGGAAGTTTTGTTTTTAATTCTAACAAATACTCATATTACTTTTCAATAAAAATATAACATTATAGTATCGTTCTGGTCCTAATTAAAAATTGATTTTATTTAATCTTGTCGATCGTCAGGGTGTACCTAATCTTAAGTGATAGGTACCTAAGTTATATCAATGTATCTAAGTGGTTAAAGTAAAATAGTTTTTGTATTAATAAACGTGATTGTAAAACTTAGATAAACTTTTTTATTTAAAATCTAACCTGTATAATGCAAAATAATGATGACTGTTCTCGCCAAAAAGTTATCTATAATTAATGTATGTAATGTATAGTATACATTAAATTAAAATACCTAAATAAGAGGGCGGCAAAATTGCCTTCCGCCCCGGGCAGCCGACACTCACGCTACGCCACTGCAGTCGACACTTGTCTCTGAGCTTTCAAAGAGGCTCTATTTTTCACAAAGATACACTTTCTTGAAAAACTGTGTCATTAGTACACAATTAAAGGATAGTTTTAAACTTGATTAACATTTGTTTAAGATAAGATTTAAAAAAAGTTATTAGAATAGAATCACATAGAACATCACAACACTATGAGATTAATATTTCTTTCTTCGATGAGTTTTGTCTCTTTCCAGCGTTGTGGGATTTCTCACAATCTAAATTGAAAACTATTTTCATTTTAACTATTCTCATTTCCATTGGTCATCATCTTCATCATCGAAAAGGGTTAAGACGGAAATTTCCTCACACATATACCACATCTATTAGCAGAACCGGTTCAAGGCTGCTTTTGAAATGAACTTGTAAATTTCGTATTTCTTCAAAGCTTTCGAAAACATAAATCTTGATTTGATATTTTTAATACCAAACTGCCTCCAAGCCAGGATGTAACATATGATACAACAATGAACATGTCTTGCAATTTTTCGCGCTGACTTTGAACTGAGGTTGTAACAAACATATTTTCACAGAATTGATAACTGGGGCCATCGTCTCGCTTTGTGCAAGGCATAATTTTAAATTTTTTTTTCATATTCTTCACCCAAAAATGTTAATCACAATTTCCTTCTCATTTAAACGTATCTTTATGAAAGTAGTTTAGATGCATTTTTGTATAATATTTTGATCAATATTCTTCCGATTGTCTTCAAACTTTTAAAAAATAATAACATCTGGGTAGCTATTTTATTAAATTTAGGAATTTTTGCTTCAAAAACACTTTAGAATGAGTTCGTAAAGCTGATAATAAAGTGCAAGTAGTAATAATTCTCTTCCTAACCTTTACTCCAAGAAAGCACAAGCTCTATTGAAATGCAGCCCCAATATTTTTTTTTTGAAACAGCTTAAACTTGCTCTTTTCCTAGCGAACTGTCTACTTTTGGTAAAACGAGAAGTTATTCCTTATATTCATAAGTAATTACATGGAGTATCACCATTGTGTCACAGTGGACTATCACCATTTCGGGAATACCACTCCGAAAATCATTTTTTATAGCCTCTGCTTTCACCTTCCGAGTTGGTTCGAACTTTGACCTAATGAAATCTTTCCTACACATTGTCGCATGTTCTTCATGCGAGAAGAGCTGAGTAGTTCGGTAGAACTATTGAGTAATAGGAAACACGACTCTTGAGCTTAAAATGACAAAATATCAAGGAAGGAAGACGATTAATTCATTGATGACATATGTTTTAATATTTTCTATTGTTCTTCCTTTTTTCTTTGCCGACCCCGTTCTTCCTTTTTAGCTTATTTTTTATCTACTCCACCAAAGCGACTAGGACGCTCTGGTTCTCTTTATCCTCTTTATTTTTATAATATCAAGAGCATCGTCGTGTGTAATATGAAATGAATTAAATAAATACATTTTAAATGTCCCATACCTAGTAAATAATTTGAATTTTCTTACATTTTTTTGTAGATCCAGCCAAACTTGGTAAAGGTCCACTAGTTTTTAATATAGTTTGAAATTACCTTAATTCTTTTGCTTAAATACTCTTACACTTTTTCCAGAAAGTAGTACTCACGAATTAAAAGATTAGCACCCTCACCTACTGTTACTTTACGAGTAACTTGCCGTATATTGAAAAACAAAGCTTTTAGAATTTGTCGATTTGACGGCAATTTTGCACCTGATATCTTATGATATCTGCTAAATAAATGTCTTTTTATCACTTAGTAGTTCAACTGCCGTCATTTTGACAGGACATAATGTGTGTAAATTGCGTAAAAACTGGTAACTGTAAGTTTCATTGCATGAGCATGCGTGCCTTGTTTTGTGTGACTTGTAAGAACGACTTGTATGAACGTGTGTAGAAGCAAGTCGGCATGAGTTACCGTCTATGAAACAAGCAAAAATTTATTTGAATGCTTATTATACATTAATAAACATAATTAAAGGGTATGCCTTAATTTATCCTGTATTCGAAAAATTAGGAACATCTTAATACTTAATATATATATGTACATATATGTATATATATATATATATATATATATATATTTACATATATATATATATATATATATATATATGGGTGTGTTTATATATACAATATAGTATGCTCTAATAACAAGAAACGGTTCAGAAACGCTAATTAAACCGTATAATGAAAATAAAACATAATTTTTTTTTAAGTTTTTGGACCTGTCCACTACCAATAAAATTTATGTACGTACATATGATATAAAACACATATGATCGTTCGTGTACATACGTGTAATAAGTACGGGATCTGTGATATTTTTCAGTATTAATAATATTCCTTACCATTATATTATTTCTTATTATACCTAACAATGTAGTCCTTCTGAGTCGTAAGAACATTAACCTGCAGGTGAATTTCAAACGCTTTTTGTCAAACAACAAACTTTTAATCACCTAACTATTTATCAAACCACCGAATATATTAGTTTATGTATAGATACAAATAAATTGCAACTTTTCTTTCCTGTCCTCATATTGAGTATATTCAATGACAAATACACGGACAAATACTATGAAATGCAAAGGGGGCCCAACATTTCTCATTGTTTAAAGATAAATTGAATAATTATTTGTCGATTAAAATAGAAAAAAACCTATTTTGTTTCAGAGAAACTAAATAGTATATTTTTATTTTTTTTCGTCTTTTATCTTTTTATTTTTTTTCGTCTTTCGTCTATTTTTTTCAACATATCTTCAATATACAAACACAGCTATGTTATAGTTTTATAATAATTATTTACTATTTTACGACAGTTATTTACTATTTTATAACAATTATTCACGTACTCACGTAAGTATTAACAAGTTTGTTAATACAGTCACTGTTGGTAGTGTTTAAAATGTTTAACAATTAATTTAAGATTGCGATAAGACCATTAGGAAACACATGGACATAAACATGTGACACGTGGTACGTAAGCCGACTATCCATAAGCACAGTTCGCTAATAGTATACTTCGCTAATCGTTATTACCGCTACTTTACTATCCCAAAAATGTTATGTATATTTCTATCCTGTCAAAGAAAATATTCCAATAAATTCCTTATTTGGAATATGTTCGTCAAAACTTATTTCGTATAAAAAAACATGAAAAACATGAATTGCACTAATCATTGGTATAGTATACGAGTTGATTTCCTTTAGATTCTTGTGATTTATTTTAACGGCGGTCAACCTAAACCAAAAAGTTTGTTAATACAGTCACTGTTGGAAGTGTTTAAAATGTTTAACAATTAATTTAAGATTGCGATAAGACCATTAGGAAACACATGGACATAAACATGTGACACGTGGTACGTAAGCCGACTATCCATAAGCACAGTTCGCTAATAGTATACTTCGCTAATCGTTATTACCGCTACTTTACTATCCCAAAAATGTTATGTATATTTCTATCCTGTCAAAGAAAATATTCCAATAAATTCCTTATTTGGAATATGTTCGTCAAAACTTGTTTCGTATAAAAAAACATGAAAAACATGAATTGCACTAATCATTGGTATAGTTCACGAGTTGATTTCTTTTAGTTTCTTGTGATTTATTTTAACGGCGGTCAACCTAAACCTTAACACATATTTTAACTTGAGTTTCCATTGTTAGCTAACCATACTGATTTAATTCGTGAGGATAAAAAGTTATTGATAATTTTCTTCGGTCACATTTGCAAAATGATTTTTATTTTAATGAATTATTGAATATATTTGGCGTTAATTTTGTAGAAATTCATTATTCACAATTAAATGAAACTACGTGATGTAGTATTATTCTACTTTCTTTAATTTCTTTAACCACGACCTGGGTCTCGTTGTATTACAACATCTTCAGGTGGGATATTAGCAAAGATAGCAAAGAAGAGATGGGATATTAGCATCTTTGCTAATATCCCACCTGAAGATGTTGTAATACAACGAAACCTAGGTCGTGGTTAAAGAAATTAAAGAAAGTAGAAATAATACTACACCACGTAGTTTCATTTAATTGTTATTAATGAATTATCTTTCCTTTATACAGGAAAACACTGCTCAAAGACAAATCTACGACAAATTAAAGCTTCGCTGTTTGGCTACCTTCCGAATACTTATTAATGCGAATTTCATTTTAAAAATATATAAAAGTTGTAGTTTGTTAAAAATATTTGTTACTTTTATGGAAATTAATGCTAATTCTTAACGCTTTATTACTTAACATTACATTCCTGCTCAATTATTTACGGTTGCAAAAACATGAATGAAATTAAATATATAATCACCCTTTTCAGGAAATATAGTTTCATAAAATGGAATTTGGCCATAAGTACAAAATTACACCCGAATAGCAATAACAATCAACGTTAATATAAACGTCAGCTGAAATAGTTCCAAAACGATCGTTTTAAACACATTTAAAATAGTTTTTATTTTTACTGTGCATATCTTTACCAGAATATGATTTAATATTAAATCTGTAACAAAAAATGAAGAAACAATGATTATAAGAATATAATAAAAATATAAAATGCTGTAAACACAATATTACGGATACTTACTTATAAGCATCGTTACATTCAAAGTCCAAATCGTTGGAAACAAAGTCCAAGTAATACTTTTATAGAAATGAGCCTGAAAACTCTATGCCATTATAATTAAATTGGACCATTTTCGAAATATAAACATCGCAATAAAATTATTGTTTTAATTAGGGTTCAGTTAAAAGGGGTCATTAGAATATGAATCTTCGCTTCCAATATTTTAATAACGTATTGTTTACATCCAGACAACCAATGTTAACGTGTGACTTGGAAGCATGGATTAATGTTATATTACAAAAAAAAAGAAAAGCAAAACAAAAAGTACTATGTTTAATTAAAAGTTTCTTAACAACTTTTATTTTCTAACGAAATTGCTACTGTATCCCTGTAACAGTACTAAACGTGTAAATTTAGTGTTTTGTGATCAGGAGCTCTTTACCTAGCGGTTGTTGGAATGAACTTGCTTACGGAAAACAAAGGAATTATCCGAGTCAATGAAATTTTGTACGTTGCTGATTCAAGAACTATGGAATTATACTTTGTAATTTAATACAATCTACTCTTATCAATGTGATAAAATAAGACGATATCAATATCATTAACTTCTTTTTATCATAATTCTAAATGTATTTTTGACGTGTAAATAACTTTTTGGATATTTATGTACAGTGATATTTATATTGGTATTATGTGTATGGAATACAATTTTAATAAATGCATAGAAAATTAATAAGTAAATATCTATACACTATGATAATGTAATCATTAGTTAAATATATGGTAATGGCGTTGTATTTATTATAATACAAAAAAAACAATTCAGCGATTGACAATCAGGAAAGAACAAAAAGTTAAATATAATTGTGAACCGTAGTACAAAACGATAACGAAGTACATAATACATTTTAGGATTTATGCAAAAGATGTAATCAGTATTGATCGCTAATATGTACGCATTGCTTAAAGTAATAACAAATTAACTGTTAACTGGAATAGCCATTCGTTCTATATTGTTAAAATAAATATATTTTCTGTTTATATTTCTATTTTGCTATAATATATTTTCTATTTTGCTCTATTTGAGTTTTGCGTAACTTTTTGAGGAACTTTGCTCAGACTGTTAGTTTTATGGATTGGTGTGTTATATCTTTGTATGAAGGATATAACGCTATATAATTTTCACTTTGTTTCATATTGCTTGTACAAAGAGTTTTGTCGAAAAATCCCTCAAAAAATATTAAGAAAAATAACCTGACTTCATAAAAAACACAGCATTCCATATTTGTCTGAATGACAATCGCCTAAACATTTAAGAGCTAAGTTTTTTCATTTAATCTATATAATAATGTCGTTTTTAATCTTGTAACATAAGGCCCCGACGCTATACGCTTTTACCTAGAATAAGTATAATTTTATCAGTCAACACTAATCAAAAGGTTTCTTGTTATTATTTAGTGCGATAGTTATTGCGAATTCATCAGATTAACTAATTTATTGTCACTTTTTATAAACAAATCCCCATAATAGCGGTTAGATGGTTAAGTTGTCAAATATAGTAGATATGGTTCCTAAGTATTATTCATGAGACTGCAACTAATTAATTTTGGTTTTAACTAAAGAAATCCTCAACAGCTTCATTAAAGCGATGCGGCGATTTAGTAGTTAAATATCGTAGGTGTCCCAATAATATTCAGTGCAACAATTATTGGTAGTTCATGATACAATGATTAATTCATTGTCCTTCTTAATAAAGAAATCCCCACTATCTACATAAGAGTAAGGTCTGTCACACCGAAATTACTTATGCGATTATTTAATAGTCAATGTACATATTACTTAGCTAACATAATACATAATAGAGCACATGTTTATCTAAACAAAACCAAAAAAATATTGTTATTCAATAGATATTACTTTTTGCAGCTTTTTCTCGCTTGCCATTGAAATAATAATTTTTATTTTAAGGTCTATCAAAACTCGAATGAAATGGCTTTCTCATAAAATCGAGGAAAAAGAAAAGAATTTTAATTCTAAAATTATAATTAAAAAGATAACAATATGGTCAATCACATTTTAGGAACTATTTTGCACGGACGTGCTTTAACAGCAATAGCTAATCAAAAATATTTTTTGCACGATGTGAAAATAGGAACATCAACCAATTTCTTTACCATGATCAAATGATGCATACTCAGGAACATCTAGTTTAAATATTTGTAAAATTCTTTCCCTCGGGATTTTCGGCAAACTTCGTTTTGAAGCCCGCCTTGTGACATAGGGCTTTATGGGATCATGCAAAACGGCCTTCAAAATTTTTCTACGATTTGTTTTCAAATTTGTGTTATTCAAACCGCACACGATATAAGAGTTTATACATGCTATGTTACTCAGACACAGAATACAACCATAGTCCATCGGTTAGTAACCCTTGCACAGTTGTAAGTTTCGAACATTTTGTCTATAAATACCTTCTTTTATTGTATCGTAGTCCATTATTATTTGAGGTTTTCCGTTTTCCTAATTCACAATAGAACTTTTACGCAGGCTCGATATAAAGAGACTGTTTTTATTCTTTTTTGGTACAAAAGAAATAGGGGTGGAATTATTTCAATGAACTAATAGCAAGACTTTTTTTGACAACCTCTGGTTTCCGTAAATTCTTTTGTAAGTTTTCTGTTGTTCTTGAGGATGGTTCTAATAATATATATTTTTTTGTTCTTGCGGTTATTTTCAATAACAGACTTTCAACAGACAGTTTTTAATCTTGCAACAAGTTGTCAAATAGAATAAAAAGAGGAAAAAGATATTCTAACCAGTTCCGTGAATAATTAATAAGATATGTGACCAGCATCGGAGACCCAGTGTCGACGTTATATGATCCGATTTATTGTTTTCCAATGTAAACTTTCAAGTTCAGTGTGTAAAATATTTATACATCAATAAAACATAAACTTTCATACCATATTTACTGGCTTCGTATAATGAATATTTTATTTTATTAATAATACTATATACATTACTTGAGCTGCAGCGGCATCTAAATCCTTCTAGTTTTTGTTAATTTTCATGAAGTTTCAGGTACTTCTTGAAGGATGACACAAGTTCTTTACATAGGTTTCGTATAGGCGCTATTTCCTCAGCAGTATGCTGGATTCTTGTCCCTTGTTATGAAATTCCATTGCACCTAATTGGAAAATAAAATATCTTTCAGCTCGCGGTCAGTAAAAATATGTCTGGAAATAAACCGTTGATTTTGAAGAGGTTTTTAGCATTTAAGCGGCCGTTTATCACAAACTTGGAGAAGGCCTCTATTCCTGCTTTTATTCCTTTTATGACAATCTCTTTCTCGTTTGACTACACTTTACGGGATTTAAATTTGCTCATTGGTGTACTTATTTTTTAGACGGATAATGTAACAAGATAAATATAGTTTCCAAATTTCACCTGGTTCTTTGGTTTGTGGTAAGTAGCCTTTTCCTTCACATCGAAAAGTCGGGTAACAATATTTCTCGTACATATTCTAAGAGACAAAGATGAATGCTGCTTGTTTCATTTTGTTACTTTGACTTTGCCGATGGAATAGTTAAAGAAAGTTCCTAATGCCGTTATAGAATCGCTTGAAGAGTCAACCTCTTGTTTCCTAGCACTGTTTACTTCGAGTACTTGAAAGACGTCTTCCTCGTCGTTGTCGCTTCCGTCGTCATATTCCTAATCCGAATCCATCGCCTTCAACAGCGATTGTATTCATCCTTCATTCATTTTGATATTCAGGTGAAATAAAGTGTAATAAAAAAGATTGTATATATATAACTTATGAACACGATATGTTGTTCATAAATTTCATATTTAATTTTTTAATATACTAAACATAAAAAATATATAAGTTATATTTCTAGGCGTAATGATCGTAAAACATAAATTAGTCATCAAAAATCAACACGTATATCCGCGTCGGCCCCACGGATCATGAGTATGCAGAACGTAGACACAAGCGCACGGCAGGAGCGTCGCCACATTAAACCATAAGTAAAAATTTGTTAGGAGGCCAGATGGAGGCTCGAAGTGGTAGCACTACTAGGCATTGAAAAATGACAACAAATAATGTTTGTTGGTTGGATAAATAATGTGAAGGTAAAATATCGTAGAAAATGTATTCTAATATTATTCCGTCCGATAGTCATTGTAAATTCTTGAGATTATGATTAATTTATTGTCACTCTAAATAAAGAATTTCCCATATCCAACATTGAGGCAATTAATTGGCTAACTTGTTAAACCTCGTAGGAAAGTATGTCCTTATATTATTGGGTTAGATTTTCATTGTGAATTCATGAGGCTACAATTAATGGCTTCCCAAATTGTCATTATCCACATTTTAACGATTCGTTAGGTAAGATATTAAATATCATAAAAAAAAATTTCCGATATTGTTCTTATCGATAGTTACTGCAAATTCATTAAGATACGAGAACGTAGAGGGTTATGAAGAATTTAAAACGAAGTGTGGAGTTTATTTAATGAAATATTATGCTATAAATTATAAAAAAATATTATATTATTTTGACTACTTATATTGCTTACTATATCTTTTGCAGACGTAAAAATTTTGTGAAATTCCCTAAACCTAAAAGAAATTGAAATCATGGCTGCAGTTTTCTGAAAAACTTACTAGGGCGATGAAGATGGCGGACGGAGTTTTGTGAATATTTTTACAAAAAAAATTTTACTACATCTTGCATAAAACTCTGAATTTACTCATCATAAATTAGTTTTTCAATTGACATAATAAATCAAATTAAAAAAAGTTTTTTTACTTCTATAAAGCTTCTATACAAATATTTTCAAGTGATATTTATTGAGATAAATACGGGTCAACCTAATTTATTATTATGCAAAATATCAAGTTTTGACGATAATATTTTTCAAGAAAATTTTTCTGAATATTTTCAATGTTATCTCTAGAATTACTTTACAGAAAATATAGAGTTTTGGGATCCTTGTAAGTAATTTTTTCAATTGATCATATGATGTAGATGTGAATTGAAATTACGTATATTATTATAATGAATAATGTAAAGTTAATCTCAACGTGACGTTACCATGCGTAAACAAAACATAAACGAATCTAAAGTAAAATCGCACACCAATTCCAACATATTTATTGCTATTATTAAGAAACATATAAATAAATAACATTTGGGAATATAATAAAACCGAATTTACATTTAAATGTTCAATTTAGTGATTTTGAATTCAATAATTTCATGTTCAAGCAACTTTAATTCTTTTGAAAATATCTTTGAATCGTTTAACCTATTTTATATCAACATGGTGAATCTCATCAAGTGACATGTTTTATTAATTTAAATTATATTTGTATACAATTATTAATGGATGAATCTTTTACGCAAGAATGGAACTTAATGCATCTACGTGAATTATTTGATTTCCGCTAGTTCTATAATAAAAACTGAATAACGTAGATGTGACGTTTAAAAAAAATCAAGTATTATATTTGCCCCCACTAAATTTTTCTATAAATATTTCGAGTGATAAATATTGGGAAACATGGTGATCATTTTACTTCTTCGTTTAGATATTTAATATAAATTTTTACGTAAAACTCTTTCTGACAAAACTACTGTAATATAGGAACAGACGGACGAACAAGGGAGTGTTCTTGCAAAGGTTTCATTTCTTCCTTTGAATTATGGAATCCTAAAAACTGGTGCCTAATAAGGGTAGAAAGAAAAGAAATATGGCGGCCATGTCACGTTAGGTATATACGCGTATAAAAAGAACGTCTTTCATTATTTTAAACCAAGTTAAATGTATAAAACTTATGAGTGACATCAAGTCAATCGCATTTTCTCAGCATGTCATAAAATGTGAATAAAACTCAAAAGGTGTGCAAGCCACAACAAACCATTGAACGTTTACATTTCCACTGAACATGAATATTTACTTGTGTTAAGCTGGAAGCCGCCCGCAGCACTTCGTTCGGTGACGGCAGCATGCGATAAATGGCACTTTACAATTCAAAAGGGTTTTATGTCATTCGGGAACATTAAACATCATAACGCTCAAAATATTCACCAGGATCGTGAGTAGTGAAAACCCGATATTTAGGCCTTAATGAGCAATCCAAAGCTCTGAAATTTGATGTGAAAATTCAAATTGTATGAATACGACTCACGCTCTTGGATGTGGAAAACTTCTCCATTATATATAACTGATGGCAATGTAAGAAAGTTAGAAGTATCGAGAAAATCAATTTAATGTATTTATTTGCTGCAGGTAATGTGATACATAGAATTAATTAAATAAGTACATATAATAAATTAGCCATTTGTGCATTGCAAGGATAATATGAAAATGCAACCTAACATTAGTGATTGTAACAATGATAATGAATCTTTTTTCTACGCATTTAGGGTTTTATTCTCTATGACGGTATTTCGTCTACAAAACTGCTTCGTATATATTTTTAATCGATTTTCCAACTTTTAATGATGGGTATTAGTAAAAAAGAGAATGACAATTTGAAAAAATATTCGTTGATTTTTTTATTTACGCACACATTTATTGTCATATTACAAGTCATCTAATGCAACGATAAATAAGTAAAGTTTTAGCAAAAATGTCAACTTATATATTAAACCTAAAGAAGTAAGTAACCAAGAACTGGGAAAAATAACAACAACATGATTAGATAAGTTTACTTTCACTCAACATAAACAAATGACACTCTGGTGTGACTCCAATTAACTGCTTAAGCAATTGAATACCGCGAGAAATGGAAGTTGTCCCGTATAACTCATTTCTAGAGGGTAGTATAGAAAAAAGGAGACGATTTGGTGAGCGCAAAAAAATGCCGGGTAAGAGCATTAATACGAGGCGTTAGAGTTTTCCTTTTAACAAGTGAAAGCCAGATTTCACAAGCGCGATCTCTTTTGACTTGTAAAGATAATGCTTTAAATTATCGAACATAAATTAAAGATTAGTTTTATCTTTGAATATAACTTTCAAGACTGTTTTCATTCACCCACGCGCTTCTTCCTTATCGAGCTTTAGACTGATTTAGTTCGAGAAGAGAGATTTTCAATCCAGAACCAAATATTTATATATCTAACTAGCGACCCGTCCCGCCTTTGTACGTGTCGGTGACGGAAAGGAAAATTCTCAGATATATGGATTTTTTCCGACTTAATCCATATTCATCGCCATAAATCGACCGATTTACACAAACACTATATCAATTATATACCTTTAGGGTAGCATTGTCCGTGTCCAGATCATTTGTCTGGGGTAATGAAATAATGATTTTGTGAATGACTAGAAATTTTTGTGAAGTGTATTATAATACAAATTATTCCAAGAGAATTAACAAACAGAGGCGTATCTTTATGGACAAATATAAAATATTTCTTTATATATAACATTTATTACTTCCACTGGATTAGGTGCAAAAATAAACATATTATGTTTTAACGTTTTATATGGCAGGCAAACGTACATTGGCTCTGTGAAAAACATTGAATGCTGAGATAAGTTTCAGCCAAATTTAAAGTCTGGCTCTGTGCTTTATTTATAGTAATTCCAAATGATAACCGCTAAAAAAATGACAGAGAATATTTTCATGCAAAATTAATAAGCGATTTCCTATGTTGTAATGATTTACGCAACTCATACCTATGTATGTAAGCTTTCAGGTGCCATTATTTTGTTGGCTTGCTCGACAATTTTTATCAAAGTTCGGCCAAATTATACAAAAACTTATTAATAATTATACACTTAATTCTAATAGTAATTATACATTTAATCCTTCCTCGTGAATCACTCTATATCTGAAAATTCGTGCAGTAGCTTTTGAGATTATTTCATTCAGACCGATAGGCAGAGAATTTCTTTTATACCATGTAGTAAAGTATGTATGTTGAAATATGTGAGTAACCAGCTTTTGCCGCTAGCTTCGCCCGCATGGATTTTCGATTAGGACGGTGGGATTTATCTCTGTTCCAGTGACACTATCCCAAATTCTAACTATAAATAATATTAAACTGTTGATATATACACGTCGCGCCAACATGAAAGGACATGTAGCAACACTGAATTGTTATTATGAAAAAAATCGAGGTTATTACTAAAAAAATATGTTATTTTTGGGGTTAAAAGTGATCTACATGTTTATTTCAAGTATAACCTATGTTGATACCAAATTTTATAACAATGTGCACAATTTCTTGCAAATATAAAAAATATAAAAATTCACATCTCTGAAAAACCGAGGTATGTCCAGCAAAAATATTTCTTCCTGCTGGACATACCTCGGTTTACATAAACTTTATTTCTTCATCTCATAGAAAACTGTGTCATAGTAATGTGTCTCTTGAATATAATCCTAATTAGCATAATATTGCAAATAAAAGGAAAAAAAAATTGGCTACAATTTTTTTAATCGATGTCTAAAGCAAGTTTGTCATATTACCTACACAGAAAATGTTTTTAACCTCAATTAAGATCAAAATAGTATTTACCTCTTCTAAATTATAGTTAAATAACAAATCTTTACAAAATCATAGTAAAGGGATTTTACTGTAATTTCTTCTTCTATCAGGGAGTATGTCACTCAAACGGTTGTATTATCTACATATATACCGTTTTTAATCTAAAATTCTTTTTACTTATAATTTATGTTATAATTTAAAGTAAGATTATTTTCAGGGTTCGGTACCTTAATAGGAAAAATGAAACGTTTTTAATTTTACTCACATGTCTGTATGTCAATCAATCATAGGTCTTTTTCCCACCGCTTAAGATGGAAACTTAAAATTGGGCATGGTAATAAAACATATTAACTTACTTCAAGAATTGGAAATTTCAGATGAGGTAGGGATAAAGTACTCAAAATATTGTTTTCTTAAATTTAGGTAGTACATTTTGGGACGTGTACTGAAAAATATATGCAAATATACAAATATGTTCTGACCCTATTTCTGAAACTGAAACTACTAAATCCATAATATATTTCTATTAATCTACTTACAGAATAGTACAAATAATAAATGTGTACGGAACCCCAAAGTGCGAAGTCTACTCGTACTTCAGTTTTTTTATCACATTCTTCATCAATGTATTATTTTTTCTCTTGAATACAACTAACGCTTCGAATTATTAACTAAAATGTAAATCTCACAATTTTGCTGCTCACTACTCCCTTATATGATTTCAGCTGTGCAGTAAGTAGACTACATGGTGTTTTTATTAAGATTGCGTAGCCAAATTAGAAACTCTTATAATTTTGTCATGTCCATCTGTATATCAGCCATTTTACTCGCAAACTGTAAGTGATGTAGAGCTGAAATAGGTAAGATTCTACTTATTTAGAAGATTTACATAGTTATGAAACAGCATCTTTCAAGAAAATTTTAAAATTTTTCCAGGCTGATAGATTAGTAAAGAAGCGATGGGGAGTGAGGATTTTTTTTCATATACCACAATGTATAAGGGATTATTGAATGTCTTTAAAAAATTGGAGGGCCAATCGTGAACAATTTTCCCAGATAGGGATGCATTAAGCTTTACCAACGTAATTTTTGTTTCAGGTACTGATTTCTACCCATTAAACCGTTATTTTTGAATATTTAGAAAGTATTCCAAATATAACGAAATTAAAAGGAAAATTATCCTCGATAAATGGCTGGTTTGCAAGTAATAAATGACGAATTTATGACACATAGGTGTGTCTGTAAAAATTCACAGAAACTCCATGCAAGTAGCTTAAATCAACTTTACAGTTTATACCTGTATTTATTATGTATATGAAAGATATACCAGGCAATATTTTCATATATTTACATGATAGACAATAATATTATTTTCGTACATACCATATTTTTATTCCTATGAAAATATACTTGGCAATATAATTTTATATTTCTACATAGTTTAACAGAAATATTAAGCTTCCTTAAATGTTTGTAAGTATTTAATGTTTACGGAATCCTCGTAGTGCGAGATCTACTCGTACTTGACAGGTTTTTATTAGTAAACTAAACGATGCTCTTTTCAGTTTTCATGTATTTAACAAATTACTTATTGCCAAAACCTAGTATTAATTTCATAGAAAGGAATGCAGCAACCATCTGCTAGCTTAACGTATAAAACTGTTCACTGGTTTACTAGAAGTAAATATATGTATTATATAAAATTCCTTACGGTACGAACATGCAGTTTAGCATACGCGTGTCTGCTCTGACTGCTCGTCGATTTCACTGTTAGGTTTGGCTTTTAATTAATTTTTTTTAATAAACTCAAGTTCGTAACCACTTGAACATAAAACATACAGGTGTTTTAAAATTGATATAGTAAGCCGACTCTATGGGTTCCTGAGTACAATGTAAGAGAATTAAAATCAACAGTTTTTGTTCGTACCTTACCCAATCCTCGAGACAATTATGAGTTAATGAAAGGGTTAAGCGTTTTGCAGTGTATGCACACTGGCCCCCGTGCGACGCCATGAAAGCGACGCAGCTAACATCTTATTTTACCTATGAATAACAAGCTATAGAAGTATTGTTTCACTGAAAGGAAAGTTGATTATGTGGGAAATTTAGTGTTTTATGCAATTTTTCTTTGCACGGTGGTTTAATTTAAAATAATAAAACAGGTAAATGTAATAATGATTCAGAAGACGTTGAAAAAAAAATCTGTTATTTAAAAATAAATTACGCTTAGTAATAAAAGCCAAAAACCAAAAAATTGTTTAGGTACTTTTCGTTATATTTTATCAAAAATGTCTAAATAAATTCTTGCTATATCAATCTTTGTTTGTAACTGAGAATAAAAGCGCATTTAGCATATTATGCATTTTAAGCAGCAACATTTTTAATTTTTGGAACTGTCATGATCTTAGCCAATTTACCATGCAAAACGATTAATTTTACCAAAGCTCTTCAAATTATTGTCTCGCTACTTTCTTGCGCCCACGATAACTATGTCTACAATTTGCACATCAATATAATCGTTGATAGATTAGCAATTTTAAGCGAAATCTATAAGTTCACATTTCATCAAACGAAATGTATAACTTCACATTTAATCGTCCGTAGTATCCTTGAGTCATGATGAAACGTGAAGTTTTACATTTCACCTTAATACGTGCTCCCGCATATTTAATTTCTTCTAAAATATCCATGATTTTGACACGATTAAAAATTTACCTGAAAAACAAATTTGAGAAAAATTATTTTTTTTTAAATTCGACTAAATTTTAACTAACTTTTATCAATCAATATTAATTATCTTTCTCTCATTACATTACGTTGAAATATGTTTTAAAGATATAAAGAAATAAACGTGTTCAAAAATATAAAAAGTTTTGTTATTTAACTAAAGTAATCCTTGAAAATTAGTCTTTTGATGTTGTTTCAAATATTTATTTCATTACTCTCACTGTTTTATGACAAAATTTAACCAAACTAAACGTAGTTGGACAACTACGTTAATACTGAATAAATAATATCTCTGACTCCAAGTGAATAATACCCAGAGTACACCCGAAATTACGGCGCGTCATTACGAGTACCTTATACCCATTTATTATCGTGTTAAATTATTGATGTTGACCAAAGCGAAGCGACGCTGGTCTATGAACGGACAAAGATAAATTGCGTGTGCAGCGAGCGGATATCGAGATTACACACTCCCCCCGAACTGCCAGTTTCATTTATTATTCATTAACACCTGTTCCTTTATACTTTTCTTTTTATTCATCGGTATTAATCATTAATGAGCAATATTTAATAAGATTTTTATTAAATAATGCATACAAGTCGGATATTATAAAGCATGCGATCCATTTAAAGTTACCTCTCATTGTGTATTTTTATCCAAAGCTTTAATTACCTCATATTGGTGAACTTTCATCAGCATATATTGATATAAAATATTTAACTTTACATAGGCGTAAAATATTTACTGTGCCTATGAAACATTATGACGGGACACTTAAATCATAAATTCATGTACGCGTCAAACACTAGAAACAATATTAGAGGTAACTCGTAATATCATATATGCGATTTTTTAATAAGAACATGATTCAATTAAATTTTGTAGTGTAGAGTGAAAATTAAGTTTCAAAGTGGTATACAATATACCCAATTCCATTTTTTCCCCTTTTGAATTTATTTTTTTTTCATGAATTTGGAAAAAATTAAAACATTCCAGGTACGGACTTTCACTTAATTTAAATTGAAGATTAATTAAGATGGTTGCTGCATTTCTTTCTATGAAATTAATATTAGGTTTTAGCAATGAGTAATTTCCTTGAAAACTGAAAAGAGCATCGTTTAGTTTGTTAATAAAAACCTGTCAAGTACGAGTAAATCTCGCACTACGAGGATTCCGAAAACATTTTAATACTTACAAACATTTAAGGAAGCTTAATATTTCTGTTAATGAGTAGCAAAATTTTGAGATTTATATTTTAGTTAATAATTCGAAGCGTTAATTGTATTTAAGTGAAAAAACTATACATTGATGAAGAATGTGATAAAATACCTGTAAAGTACGAGTAGACCTCGCACTTTGAGGGTTCCGTACTCCATTTAGTACTATTAGTACTATTCTGTAAGTAGATTAATAGAAATATATTATGGATTTAGTAGTTTCAGTTTCAGAAATAGAGGGAGACCATATTTTTATATTTGCATGTATTTTTCTGTATATCTCCCAAAATATGCTACCTAAACTTAAGAAAAAAAAATTCAGTACTTTATCCTTCCCTCCTTTGAAATTCCCAACTCTTGAAGTAAGTTAATATGTTTTATTATCATGCCTAATTTTAAGTTTCCATCTTAAGCGGAGGGAAAAGGCCTGTGATCGATTGACATACAGACATATGAGTGATCTTACAAAGGTTTCATTTTTCCTTTGGAGGTACTGAACCCTAAAAATAATCTTACTTTAAATTAAAACATAAATTACAAGATTTTTATGTAGATAATACAACCGTTTGAGTGACACTCATTGATAGAAAAAAAATTACAATAAAATTCACTTTTACTATGACCTTGCAGAGATTTATTATTTTACTATAATTCAGAAGAGATAAATACTATTTTGAACTTAGTTGAAGTTAAAAACGTTTTCTGTGGACTACGTGTGTTTTCTGTGTACGACTTAATTGCTTTAAAAAAATTGTAGCCAAATTCCTTAACGTGCTAAAATTCGTTTTTATTTTAATTTTTTTTATTTTATTTGCAGTATTATTCTAATTACGGTTATATTGAATAGACACATTTCAATGACACAGCTTTCTATGAGATGAAGAAATAACATTTATGTATTTCTTCCTGCTGGACATACCACGATTTTTCATAGATGTGAATTTTATTTGAATTTTATTTAAATTTCGTTTGCAAGAATTTGTGCACATTGTCATAAAATTTGGTATCAACATAGGTTATATTTGAAATGAACATGCACTTATTAGCAAACTAAACGATCACTTTTAACCCTAAAAATACCATAATTTTTTAGGAATAGTTTTCGTAATAACAATTCGGTGTTGCTACGTGTATTGTCATGTTGGCGAACCGTGTATATAGTATATATAAGCAGTTAAATATTATTTACAGTTAAAATTTGGGATAGTGTCACTGGAACAGAGATAAATCCCACCATCCTGATTGAAAATCCACGCGGGCGAAGCTAGCGGCAAAAGCTGGTTACTCACATATTTCAACAAATAAATAAATTTCATATAAATTTTGCATTAAATGTAAACATCACAGCGATATATTCATACATATAATTTACAAAGACTTATCTGTAGAAACTTTACTACATATTATAAAAGAAAGTCTCTGCCTATCGGTCTGAACGAAATAATCTCAAAAGCTACTGCATTTTCATGCATTTCACCAATAAATAGAGTGATTCACGAGGAAGGATTAAATGTATAATTACTATTAGGATTGAGTGTATAATTATTAATAAGTTTTTGTATAATTTGGCCGAACTGTGATAAATATTGTCGAGTAAGTCAACAAAATCATAGCACCTGCAAGCTTATATACATAGGTATGAGTTGCGTAAATCGTTAGAATATAGGAAGTCGCGTATTAATTTTGCATGAAAATGTTCTCTGTCATTTTTTTAGCGGTTATCATTTGGAATTACTATGGTGGAAGTAATAAATGTTATATATAAAGAAATATTTTAGATTTGTCCATAAAGATACGTCTCTCATTGTTAATTAGCTTGAAATAATTATTTTATAATTTGTAATATAACACACTTCCCACCTACAAGCTTTAAGCAACAGTCCGATAGATACATTTATTACTTCATTACGCCAGACAAATGATTCGAACATAGACATTTAATGCTACCTAAAGGCATATAATTGATATAGGTTTTGTATAAATCGATCGATCTATAGCGATGAATATGGATTAAGTTCGTGAAGGAAGAGACGGGTCGCTAGTCAGACATATAAATATTTGGTACTGAATTGAAAATCTCTCTTTTCTCTCGAACTAAATAGGTCTAAAGTTCGATAAGCAAGAAGCGCGTGGATGAATGAACAGAATCTTAAATTTTATATTCAAAGATGAAACTAATTTTTAATTTATGTTCGATAACTTAAAGTATCTTTACAACTCTAAAGAGATCAAGCTTATGAAATCTAGCGATCATTTGTTAAAAGAAAAACTCCAACGCACCATAGTAAAGAGCAAGCTTTCATGGCTTTTACCCGGCAATTTTTTGTACTCACGAAATCGTCTCCTTTTTTCTATACTACCCTATAGAAACAATTTATACGAGACAACTTCTATTTCTCGCGGTATTCAATTGCTCAAGCAGTTAACTGGAATCATACCAGAGTGTGATTTGTTTATGTCATGTGAAAGTAAAGTTATCTAATCATGTTGTCGTTATTTTTACCAGTTCTTGGTTACTTATTTCTTCAAGTTTAATATATAGGTTGACATTCTTGCTAAAACTTAATTATTTGTCACTGCATTAGGTCACTTTTAATACAGCAATAAATGTGTGCGCAAAAAAAAAAAATCAACGAATATGTTTTCAAATACTCATTCTATTGTATACTCATACCCATCATTAAAAGTTGAAAAATCGATTAAAATGTATACGAAACAGTTTTGTAGATGAAAGACCATCATAGAGAATAAAACTCTAAACGCGTAGAAAAAAGATTCATTATAATTGTGGCGATCACTAATGTTAGGTTGCATTTTCATATTATACTTGCAATGCACAAATGGCTAATTTATTATATGTACTTTTTTAATTATATGTATCACTTTACCTGCAGCAAATAAATACATTGAATTAATTTTCTTCATTCTTCTAGCTTTCTTACGTTGCTATCAGTTAAATATAATGGAGAAGTTTCCCATTTCCTTCATATCCAAGCGCCTGAGTCGTATTCATACAATTTGAATTTTCACATCAAATTTCAGAGCTTTGGATTGCTCATTAAGGCCTAAATATCGGGTTTTCACTAATCACGAACCTGGTGAATATTTTGAGCGTTATGATGCTTTATTTAATATTCCCAAATGACATAAAACCCTTTTGAATTATAAAGTGCAATTTATCGCATAGTGCCGTCACCGAATGAAGTGCTGCGGGCCGCTTCCAGCTTAACACAAGTAAATATTCATGTTCAGTGGAAATGTAAATGTTCAATGGTTTGTTGTGGCTCGCACACATTTAGAGTTTTATTCACATTTTATGACATGCTGAGAAAATATCAGCGGTTGACTTCATGTCATTCATAAGTTTTTCAGATTTAACCTGGTTTTAAATAATGAAAGACGTTCTTGTTATACGTGTATAAACCTAACGTGACATGGCCGCCATATTTATTTTCTTTCTACCCTTATTAGGCACCCACTTTTAGGATTCCATAATTCAAAAGGAAAATAACGAAACCTTTACAAGAACACTCCCTTGTTCTTCCGTCTGTTCGTACATTGCAGTAAATTTCTCAGAAAGACTTTTATGTAAAAACTTAAATATATAAATGGAGAAGTACAATGACCACCATGTATTCCAATAGTAGAATTTAGAGGGGGCAAATATAATACTTTAATTGTTTTAAACGTCATGCCTATGTCACGCAGAGCATAAATTGAAAAAGCGACTTACAGGAATCCCAAAACTCTCTATATATTTTGTAAGATAATTCTAGGGATATCATTGAAAATATTAAAAAAAAAATTTCTTAAAAAATATCATAAGAACTTGATATTTTGTGTAATACTGATATTGACCCGTGTATACCTCAATAAATAGAACATAAAAAAAAATTTATTAGCTTTTTAGAAGAAAGAAAACCTTTTTTTAATTTTATTTTTTATTAAATATAGCATATCAATTGAAGAATAAATTTACAATGAGTATATTCGGAGTTTTATGTAAAATGCTCTAAAATTATTCACAAAACTCTGTCCACTACGTCCCTCCCCCTAAAGTTTTCCAAAAAACTATAGCCTTGATTTCAATTCTTTTTAGATTTATCGACCGAACGAAATGTTTACGTCTACAAAAGATATAATAAGTTGTATATTTATAGAGTCAAAACAATATGATATTTGTATATAATATATAGTTTAATATTTCATTAAGAAGATCCTACACTTCTTTCAAAAATCTACTTTTTCGTATTTCGATAAATTTGGAGTAACTATCGATATGAATAATATCGGAAAACCTTTTTTAAATTATTTAATATCTTACTACTTAATCGCTGAAAAGTAGATGATGAGAATTTCTTTATTTACTGTGAAAATATATCAATCGCAGTCTAATGGATTGGGAATAACATTCGAACTGAATAACATTGGAAAATCTTTTTTATATATTGGATTATTTACAATATAACCACCTGATCGCTATGATGTAGATAATGGAAATTGCTTTATTTAGGATGAAAAAAATAATCGCTATCTCATTAACTCGTAGTAACTGTCGAATTTATTAATATTGTATCCCCTTTAACACGATACTTAATAACTTTCACCTAATCGCTATAACATTTATAGAGGGAATTTATTTATTTAATATGGGAATAAATTAATTGTAGTTCCATGAAATTCCAATAAAAATTGGACTGAATAATATAAGAATATACGTTCCTACGAGATTTAACAAGTTAGCTACCTAATTGCCTTAATGTTGGTAATGGGAAATTCTTTATTTAAAGTGACAATAAATTAATCACAATTTCTAGCATTTACAATGACTATCGGACGAAATAATATTAGAACACGTTTTCTAGGATATTTAACCTTCACATTATTTATCCGACCAAGAAAACTTTATTTGTCGTCATTATCCACTACCTAGTAGTATTAGCGCTTCGAGTCTCCGTGTGGCTTCCTAATAAATTTTTACTCATCGTTAAATGTGACGATGCCCGTGCCGCGCGCTTGTGTCTGTATTCTGCATACTCATGATCAGTGGGGCCCGCGTGGATATACGTGATAATTTTTTGGTGACTAATTATGTTTTACGATCATTACACCAAGAAATATTCCTTAGGTTTAGTGTAAATATGTAATTAATGACTACCATATCGTGTTCATAAATTACATAGTCTTTTTTTCTTATTACAGTTTATTTTAAATCATAATGGACGAAGCTGTTGGAAAAGATGGATTCGGATTAAGAATACGACGGCGGAAACGATAACAAAGTGGAAAACGTTTTTCAAGTACACGAAAAAAACAATGCTACTAAACAAGAGGTTGACTCTTCAAACGATTCGGAAATGACATAAGGACCTTCGTTTAACTACTCTGTCGGCAAAGTCAAAGTAACAAAATGAAACAAGCAGCATTCACCATTATCTCTTAGAACAAGTGCAAGAAATATTGTTACCTGACTTCACAGTGTAAAAAGAAAGGCCAGGTACTATAAACCAAAGAACCAGATGAGGTTTGGAAACTGTATTTTTCTAGTACCATTATCAGTCTGAAAATTAAGTACACCAATGAGCATATTGAAAGACTGTAAAGTGTATTCAAACGAGAAATGGATTATCAAAAAACTGAGGAAACAGAAATGGAGGCATTCCTCGGATTTATGATTTTGCTGGCGTCAGATGAAACAGCCATGTGAATGTTAAAAACCTGTTCAGAACCAACGGTTTATTTCCAGACATATTTCCCCTGATCGTGAGCTGAAATATATTTTATTTTCCGATTAGTTGGAATTTCATAATAAGGGACGAGACTCCAGCGTACTGTTGAGGATAAATTAGCGCATATACGAGACTTATCTTAATAATTCGTGAAAATCAACAAAAGCATTTAGATGCGGTTGCTCAAGCAACGTATGTAGTATTATTAATAAAATAAACTATTCATTACACGAAGCCAAATAGATATGGTATAAAAGTTTATGTTTTGACTAATGTCGAAATATTTTACGTATTGAACTTGAAAGTTTACGTTGAAAAACAACCAATGGGATCATATATCGTCGACACTGGGTCTCTGACGCCAGTCACATATCTTATTAACTATTCATGGAACTGGTCAAAATATCTTTTTCTTCTTATTATTCCATTTGACAGCTTGTTGCAAGATTACAAACTATCTTTTATTAGAACCATCCGCAAGAACAACAGAAAACTTACAAAAGAATTTACGGAAACCAGAGTCTTGCTATTAGTTCATTGAAATAATTCCACCCCTGTTTCTTTTGTACCAAAAAAGTCTCTTTATATCAAACTTGCGTAAAAGTTCTATTGTAAATGAGAAAAATGGAAAACCTCAGATAATAATGGACTACGATACAACAAAAGAAGCTATTTATAGACAAAATGTGCGAAATTTACAACCGTGCAAGGGTTACTAACCGATGGACTATGGTTGTATTCTGTGTCTGAATAACATAGCATGTATAAACTCTTATATCGTGTGCGGTTTGAATAACACAAATTTGAAAACAAATCGTAGAAAAATTTTGAAGGCCGTTTTGCATGATCCCATAAAGCCCTATATCACAAGGCGGGCTTCAAAACGAAGTTTGCCGAAAATCCCGAGGGAAAGAATTTTACAAATATTTAAACTAGATGTCCCTGAGTGTGCATCATTTGATCATCGTAAAGAAGTTGGTTGATGTTCCTATTGTTATTCGAAAAAAATGTGAAATAAGGAACATCTACACATCATGCAAAAAATATTTTTGATTAGCTATTGCTGTTAAAACACGTCCATGCAAGAAGAGTTCTTAAAATGTTGTCAATCACATGATATTATCTTAAAAACTCTACACATATTGTTATCTTTTTAATTGCAATTTTAGAATTTAGATTCTTTTCTTTTTGCTTCAGGATTTTAAAATTTAGATTCTTTTCTTTTTCCTCATGAGGAGTACTCATTTGAGTTGTGATTAGACCTAAAACATAAATTATTATTTCAATGACCTGCAAGAAAAAGCTGCAATAAATAATAAATATTGATTAACAATATTTTTTTGTTTTGTTTAGATAAGCATGTCCCATATATTAAGTTAAGCATGTCCTATATAATAATATATTAGCTAAATAATATGTATATTGACTATTAAATAACTGTATGAGTAATTTCGGTGTGACAGACCATACGAGGAGATATTTGTTACAAAATAAGGCGCGGGTATAGAAAAGTTAACTACACAAACACCTAACGGCTGCTACGAAGATAGAAGGAATTTATTTATTAAGAGTGACAACAAATTAATCACATTATCTTGAACTAACAATAGCTGACGGACTGAATAATATTAAAACACCTTTTCTACGATATTTGACAACTAAATCACCGAATGACTACGATGTAGGTAGTAAGGATTTTTTTGTTTAAAACAAAAATTAATTAGTTGCAATCTCATGAATTAACACCTTTTTTTGCTATATTTAACAACTTAACCATCTAACCGCTATAATGTAGTAGTGGAAATTTGTTTATTAAAAGTGACAATAAATTAGTCAACCGAATGAATTCGAATTTTTCTATATATTTAACAATTTAACCATCTCATCGTTATTATGTAGTAGTGGGGATTCGTTTATTAAAAGTGACAAGAAATTAGTCACAGTCTTACGAATTTGCGATAACTATTGCACTTAATAATATTAGGACACATTTCCATAATATTTAACAACTTAATTGACTAACCACTATTATGTAGTAGTGAGGATTTGTTCATTAAGGGTAACAGTAAATTAGTCAGTCTGATGAATTCGCGATAACTATTGCACTAAATAATATTAGGACACCTTTCCAAAATATTTAACAACTTAGTTATCTAACCTCTATTATGTAGTAGTGGAGATTTGTTTATTAAAGGTGACAATAAATTAGTCAGCCTGATAAATTCACAATAACTACAGTACTAAATAATATTGGGACATTTTTTCACAATATTTAACAACTCAATTATCTAACCGCTATTATGTAGTAGTGCGGATTTGTTTATTAAGAGTAACAATAAATTGGGCACAATTCGATGAATTCGCAATAACTATTGCAGTAAATAATAATGATACACCATTTCTATCATATTTAACAACTTAACCATCTAATCGCTATTATGTAGCATTAGGGAATTATTTATTTAGAGTGGCAATGAATTACACATTTTCAGGAATTTGCAATAACCATCGAACAAAATAACATTAAGACACCTTTCATATATTATATTGAATATTTAACAACTTAACCGTTTAATCGCTATAACCCATATTAGGAATTTATTTGTTTAGAATGAAAATTAATTAGTTGCTATTCAATTTATTATAATTATGAGATTGAATAATATTGAAACAAAATTTTTGGGGATTTCTTCACCTAGAGTGCAAAAACAAATTGAAATGTATCATCAAAGCACATACAATTTACATAAATTTATATTTATTTTGGCGCTGAGAAATTTTATGATCGATGCAAAATGACAAGTTCATTAAGAAAATGATTAGGTTCATCGTGTCCATGATGCAAAAACCTTATGAACCTAGCTAATAATGTTCATCGTAAAAGTCAACCAAAATATCAAGCATTTCTTTATTCCGTTTAGAAAGATAATGTTTGTGATAAGAATTTACTTCTAATAACCGCAATCGGTACAGTATTGTCTGGTAAAATGATATTTAACCTAGGTGAAAGCATATAGAGTTGGAGCATGATTTTATAAGATTAAAAATTACACTATTATATAGATTAAATGAAAAAAAAACAATTAAATGTTTAGGCAATTGTCATTCAGACAAGTGAAAATTATATACCGTTGTATCCTCCATACAAAGATGTAACACATTAAACCATAATACTAACATGCTCAGCAAAGTACCTAAAAAGTCACGTAAAACTCAAATAGAGCGAAATAGAAAATACATTATAGCAAAATAGAAATGTTAACAAGACAGAACAAATGGCAATTGTAGTTAACACTTTATTTTTTGTATTTTGATTACATTTGTTGCATAATTCATAAAATGTATTATGTACTTCGTTAGGTCTTTATTCTTACTTTTATTTTTTATTAAGAATTGCTAATATTTTAAAAATGAGATATATGCACGTTTATGCAGACAGTTCTTTTGTTTGTAGTACGGTTGATGATTATATTTTAAAATATTGAATATATTTGGCGTTAATTTTGTAGAAATTCACAATTAAATGAAACTACGTGATGTAGTATTATTTCTACTTTCTTTAAGTTCTTTACCACGACCTAAGTTTCGTTGTAGTACAACATCTTCAGGTGGGATATAAGTGCTCGTTTTTTTGCAAAAGAGTTTATATATATATATATATATATATATATATATATATATATATATATATATATATATATATATATATACACATATATATCTAAATATATGCAGATGGTGGCCGCATTATTTTGTATGAAATTAATATTAGGTTTTGGTAAAGTGTAATTTGTTACATCCTCGAAATCTGAAAAGAGCATCGAGTAGTTTCCTAATAAAAACCTGTCAAGTACGAGTAGATCTCGCATTACGAGGATTCTGTAAACATTTAAATACTTACAAACATTTAAGGAACCTTAACATTTCTGTTAAACTATACAGGAATATAAATATTATATTATTAGTACATTTTTCTAGGCACAAAATATGGCATAAACTAAGATAATATTATTGTCCTACATATAAATATATAAAGATATTGCCTATTATATCTTTCATAGACATGATAAATACAAATTTCAACATCTTAAATTCCTTCTCAGTTGATTTACGCTACTTCCATGGAGTTTCTCTGAATTTTTACAGACACGACACTGTGTCATAAATTCGTCGATTATTTCTCGTACACGAGCCATTTATCGGGGATAATTTTTCTTTTAATATCTTTATATATGCTACTATTAGAATATTTTTTAAATATTGAAAAATAACGGTTTAATTGGTAGAGATCATCACCTATAAGAAAAATTACGTTTGTAAAGTATCTGCATGATACTTTGTCATTAGATTACTATCACAGTCGGTGTTATTCACAGCATTCGAACTCCCAGGAATTCCAGGAAACCAGGAATTGATTCATAATTTACAGATTATTCTTTGTAATTTTTTAAAATTCTTACTTTATTTGAGAGCATTGATATTTTTTAAAATATATTTTCTTTAAAAAAAAGTACCACAGTTTTTAAATTTATTACTTGTATTTTAAGAACAATAAATGAATTAGATCGAATAAATCACAGTTCTTCCTAAAAAACACAATAGTAATTAATGCCCAAAACTAATATTCTATAGGTCAATGCTTTTATATTACTAGGGATAGAATTTCCAACTGACGTTTCAGTTTTGCATAACAATAAATATCAGCGGATATGAATTACTATCTCCGCACACTATCTACAGATGGGAAGGCAAATCACTTACTGATTAACCATTATTTAGAAGTGACAGATGTTGTTTCCCAATAACTTTTTGATATTTTTTTCGACATTAAGCAACTTTTCTATCTGTAATTTTTGAGTTCTCCAACCGTCTCTTTTTTTAACTCATCCAATTTTTTATTACAAAAGTTATTGAAAATCAGTGGCAAGCATATTATCCTTTAGCTTCAACGATTTAGAAATTTTGCTATTGTTATAATTCTAGGATGATGATTCCGATAATTAACGTTATAGAGTCTGGTGTACATATAAATATCGAGTAAGTTATATCGTGAACTCAATGAGCAGGACTTTAAAACTAGATTTCGGTTTAATAAGAGTTCTGTTGAATTATAATACCATGATATTTATTATACAAATACAATAAAAAAACTTATTGTGTACGTAATATATGACCATAATAATTATCCCTTAATTATATAGTTATATTAATGCAGGTTTTTGTCCTATTTAACAATTTAGACAATGAAAACCAGAGATCATAACTACACACAATTCTAGCTCTTTTTACTTAAATTATTCTTTTTTTGAAATATAAAAATATATATCCGCTACCTAAAAATTCTGGTAAAAATATCTATAATTCATATGGTTCTGTTTATTTATCATTTATTTATTTGGTACGATTACATTTTCATGGAAAATTTGCTATATGCATTAACGGAACGTGTCGCTTTTCCGGGGTCCAGACTCGGAAGCTTATCTGCGACAGTCGACAGATAGTTAAAACATCAAAATATTTGTGGGAAACAAACTAAGAATAGATAGAACATTTGACGCATTGATAAAATATTGGTTTTGGTACGTAAAATTATCTGCACAGGATGAATGAAATTAGGCGAGTAAACAAAATCATTTTAAGGACCATACGACGAATTCAAAGTAGCAAGTTAATATTGTTCTCTACGATCCAACTCCGTATGTCAGAGGCAACTTGATATGACGACACCATTTCAACAAGCGGTTCTCACACTGACCGAATGAATAAAATTATTCGAAAAAATACCCGCTCCGACGTATATATGGCCAATTATTTTAAGGAGGTGTAAAGGTCAAGCTAGTAAACTCATTACTTACAATTACTATAACATAAGTTATTTTTGAAATAACTTTCTGAGGTCGCTGATCTTATTTTATCATACTTAGACCCTTTATCATATTTAGGTGCACCATTGTTTACGTTTGAATTCGGAACGTGAACAATTACAATCGCCATTTCGATTATTCCTTGTTTCATTTTATATTCAATTAATTTTAAAATTCTTGTGGACTATACTATTATTAAATGTGCACCATTGATACCGATTACAAGGGAATGCCTTAGAGGGATTCAAGACAAGTGCAAGATTTCTGGTTATTATGAAAGTACATCGCAAAGAGAATTAAAAATCATTGGTAAACTTTTGTCTTCACTATAATACCATCGATACTTATTTATAGTTCCTTGAACAAAATTTAGCACGTGGAATGTTCCTAGATGGAATAAGATAAAATCTTAAGAGAAGTGTGTGAATATATACTTTGGACTATAATTACAAAAATTTGATTTGGGTGATATTCAGAATACCATAGAAGACAACTATTTTGAGTTTCTATGCCTGAAAACGGTGTAAATGTGGCACAAGTAAATGAAATACACCTAGTTTCTTATAGAAACATACCTGTTATTTGTGGCTTCATATATTCATTTTTATTTAGCGATTCGTAGAATAAAAATATAATGACATTTGTATTGTGATATTTTGTATTACCTCCAAGCAATAAATATTTTGGTACTCTTTTTTCGACATTTTTTCACTATTTTATTTCTATTAAACGGGTGGGTGTTTCTAGATTGTTTTGGAATACATCATGCATTTTTGTAATATTTTTTTAGAAACCAGAGTTAAAATAAACTATTTCATGTTTTTAATTGAGTCATATTTAGTAACTGACGGTTCAACAATAGGCTCTTCTTTCGCATATGTTGTTGATGGTGGCATTCATCATATGAAATGCTTTATTAATTCACTTTGTAATATAAATTTAATTCTATATTAATTATATATTCTTATACGATTTTAAAAGTATAAATGTATCTTTTCCATATAGAATTCAATGAGAAATACGTGATTAACGTTCATGATATCAGTCAAGTAAAGAAAGTAAATAAAAAGAAAATTTCGAGCTTTCTTCCTAGTCAGTATATTAATTATTTTTTTGGAAATTCTTGAGTGAAGTAATCACTTAGCATTCCAAAAACTTAATACATTTCTTATATTTCTGAGAAATCGAAAATTGTATTAGACAAACAATTTAAATTTTACAGGACAGGGTTATAAGGATAACAATATCTGTAAACTTGCTAAGTACAATGCAACGTTCACATAGAAACAAAGAGGCACAGACATAGTTCATGAATTATTATTCATCAGCCAAGCAAGAAATGTTCTTGTGCAAGAAACATTTCTTGCACATTGTGAAAATTATGTATTTTTTTAGTAAAGATTTGCTAATAGCCCATGTGAAGATGTTGTAATACAACGAAACCTAGGTCATAGTACAGAATTTAAAGAAAGTGGAAATAATACTACATCATGAAGTTTCATTTAATTGTGAATAATGAATTTCTACAAAATTAACGTCAATTTTTTTCAATATGAATGATGTTTTCTAACGTTTCCTTTACCGTTACGAAATAGGTTTACCTTGGGTAAGAGGAAGTCATAATTGGCTTAACTTTAAATCGATATTCTAGTATTGCTTTTTCACTATTTTCAACAAATTTATTATTTCATAAAAAATCAGTACATAATTTTCAGACACAAGCAATAAATATAATTTCATTGCGTTAAACCTTTTTCAAACAAAGAAAATAGTCGATATCCTTAAGGAAAATTATTTAAAATTAAGAGGATGGATCAAATAAATTACCGTCGGCATTAAATTAATCAATGTCGACATTTATTAAAAGAGACAGTTAAAATAGTAATTTATTATAAATTCTAATGCGCAGCAAATTATTAAATTATCAAATTATATTAATTAGAAGTTTTATTTTAATTTTAGTTATGAAATTGATTATTCAACTGTTTTATTTGAATAAGGTTTTTATATTTATTTAGATATCTGCTTTAAAGAATGTAGCGTCACATATAACAAAAAATAGTTTTCCTGCTAAATACGGTTTGAAAGATGTTTTTGAATGTTTCGTGTAGCTTACAGTAACTGAATAATTAATACCACGAGTGTCATTCGCGCTTTGTTTTATAAATAACAAAGTTCTTTTAAAAAATGTTAAATATATTATAATAACGGTTTTGTTTCGTAATTATTGCAATTAAATATTTACTTGAAATCTGTTTAGGATATTGAAGCGTTGTGAGTGGTGTTTCTGAAATAAATACAATAACAACTAATTTACAGTATAATGTATAAATGTAATGCGTGCGTGCAAAGGAGTGACCGAGAGAGCAAGCGAGCGAGCATGTGTGCGTATGTGTATCCGTGCATGTGTGTGTTATAGCGTAAGCGAGTGCTTTCCAGTGCGTGTGTTAACACATTGGGGGTTTTTCGGAAAGTAACGATATCTGACTCTGAATTCAAAATTATTTGGTGCAAGATTGCAGATGGAGCTTATTAGATAGCATCAAACAATTAGTTGATACAATGCCGTAGCTAGGTTTCGACAAGCATTTTCCTATATTGAACAATATGAAAATAAAAAGCAAGTGAACGTGATATTACATTTTTTATCTTTTCAAAATATTTGATTTACTCTATTTTTCAGGAAACTTTGCGTTGTCTATATTATGTAACTAAACCCTCCTATATTTTGTCGGGTTTCTTTTTTTATTTCATATTTATCAATTTTACATTAATTATCGCGAAAAGTGATCGGATCTTACATTGTCTTATCAATATATTAAAGATAAGCAAATAATTTCTGTTGCTTGGTGGCAGCACCAATAATGATATTATATGTTTAATAATAGTTCAATGATAACCCTATCCCTAGATCCATGTGCCAGGCAGACTTATTTTAATGAAGTATCAATCTTCTTATACATACAAATTAATGTTTGTTTTCTCCGTATGCGTCCCTAAACTGTTCATACGATTGGATAACATTTTATTGAGTTTCTTTGCTCACGCCCAGATGTTTCTGAATTAGTTCGACCATTTTAAAATAGCCAGTACGGCAGTGCGCAGGTAGTTTAGAGACAGTTCCTGTGTTAACAGCAGTTCGTGTGTAACCAGCTGGAAAAATAAAAAAAATATTGTGTCGGATACACAATAGAAGGGCACTTCGAAAAAACAGAATTAAAACACAGTCTATTTCTTTAAGTGGCATGGAAATACATGCCAGATTCTTGAATAAAACTGAAACTAAATTGAAGACCATGCGATCAAAGTCAGGGACAACGCTAGTTAACTGAATAAAGAGATTAAAAAGTAATAAAAAGTGTAATTAGAAAAGAACAACCACAATCTCTATTATTAAAAAATGTGAACGATAAAACATTGCCTTCATTGTACATTACATTTTTATCGTAAGTGGATAGATTTTGTCATTAATATTCGGTTTTATCATTATTTTATCTCTTATTAATATTTGGTGTTTAACTTATGGCTGATCTATTGAATAAAGTCAAACAGTTGTACCTGTGTTGTAGCGTTTGGTAGGCATCAACAAAGATTGTACAAATTATAATTTTTAACGAAGTTATACATTCAGCTTAATTAAAAGGATATATGCTAGACTATAAATCTACTGAATTATTTATTTTTCCTCTTCTGTATTTTTTTGTATGTTAACTCAAATCTTTGGCATTTATCAATCAATTTGGATAACGATTTTTTTGCAAAATTTAACCAACTTGGGTAAAATTCTACTCTGGTAATTTGAGTTATCAAATATTATTCCTCAACACTGAACTGTATAAATATCGTAATCGAATTGGGAAAATATATATTTAATGATAATTTAATAATTATGGAAGCATAAACAAAGGCGTGAAACAACTAAAACATTAGTAGGTCGGTAAGTATGCATAGATATTTACAAAGGTGTTAAACAACTAGGGAATTAGTGAATAGGTTTTATCTACAGGCATATATCACCGACTAGGGTGAAGCCAAAAGAGTGTATATATATATATACATATATATATATATATATATATATATATATATACTTAATAAATCTAGATTCAGAGCTCCAACTTAGCCATATATACTTATATAGTAAAGATATGCAAAGAACATGACTGCTTTATTTCACTCCCAACTTTTTAAAGAAGAAATACTTTTTTCGCAAATACAATTCTTGATATAAAGATGTATGGATATAAGGAGTACTTTATCATAACTGTGATAATAATAGTTTTAATTATTTGATTTTGAGGTTTTTTATCTGAAGGTCTACAAGCCCACTGTCTTTGCATTTAATTTTGTCTACCATCTTTTGAACAACTAAAAATAAACCGTTCAATTTTTCAGTTTTTTTTATTACGTAACCTAATTAAAAAAAAATTTATACGGAAAATAATAGTATTTTCTACTAATGTACCAAAATATATAATTTCAAATATTCTCTAAAATTTTGAATTACAAAATATGTATACTATCGCCTTTGCTACTTTTTAACAAGTTTTACGTTCCAGTGTTATTTTTCATTAAGCATACAAGCTACTGTTAGAACTTGAAGCAATATATACTCGTAGAAAACATCACCATTTTATCAAAATTAATTACCAACATCATCAACAGCCTCTCTCATTCGACTGCTGTACATAGGTTTCTCAAATGGGCGGGTACTTGATGGCTTGGCCTAGAAATACTTCTTCACTCATCGTTATACATTCGTCCTGAAGAAATTCAAGAATCAAAAGAATTCTATGTCGGTATAGTTTTTGTTTTTTATTCATTGCACTAAGTTAATTACTGGACAGAAAATCAGACGTCATGCTCTTTATGAACACTGCAAGAGGTTCTTATTGCAAGAAGTATTCAAAAGTTTTTAAATATTTTAAGAATCACTCTAAAAATGGTGAGTTTATTTCTTGCCAACATAATATTTTATTATTGTTCATGTATTTAAGCTAATGATTTTAAAGCATATAACAAATTAATTAAATCCTTGTTGGATTTACTGAAGGTTTACAACAACAATCTCCTTCATTGATATTTTTTTACAAAACAACTTATACCTTTTAATTTAATTTTAAAATCCTAGGATCGATAACTTTTAAATAAGTAATTTCATGTTCTAAACGATAAAAGTTAATAATCAACATATATTGCAGTATATATGCAAAAGAGTGAGTAGAAAGCAGTAACAGACTATCAAGTTTGGAGATAGCTATTCCGCCAAAATTAAAAAAAAATTGTGTGTCGTTATTAAAAATATGCTATATTTGATTAGGTACATTCTTTGAATATGTTTTTGAGGTATTGACATATAAGTGGAAACTATTATCCGTAATTTCATTGCTAAATTCCATTGTTACAATGCTTTTCAATTCTGTTTGGCAGCTCATAGATAGTTGTGGATCTGTTTTTATATTTAAGGTTTACTAAATTGAAATTTATTCTGATGGTATTATTTATTCAATAGACGGATAAAATTAAGTTAGTTTAATTATATTATTCCTCTACAGTTGATATAATCTGACCTTATATGGAAATGTAAATCAGATAACATAACTTGATTCGATCAATCATGATGGGAATTTCCTATCATTATAACAACGATTTTCGCAACGGTCATGACAAACCGCTGCACAGTATGTCAGGGAGTCTTTGTACTAAACATGGTCTTGCTGACTTATTGTTTTTACGATGCTTTATTAAAATGTCACTTTATGATTGATGACGTAAAATCATTTTGCCTTCACTAAAACAATTCGGTCGTATTCGGCTAACAGTAAACATTTCATTACATTTGTGCCATCATGAGACTTCAAATAAATTACTTCACTCAATATATTTATTCAAATATGTAATACATTAAATTATTTAATGAAGTACGAATTGGTGATTCATTTAATTTATTCCACATAAAGATTTTCCTTAAATATAAATTTTAACGAAACTTTGTACATAAAATGTTAACATGCAATTTCTAATGAATTTTCATGTTCGTTTATTATTTATTTTGTTTAATACTAAGCTGTGTGTTAAGCTCTTCATCTGTATTTAATAGTAAGTTCTGCAGTTGTGTATCGATGATCCTTAGCCGGCGTTTCCAAGTGAATAAATGAGAGTGAAGAAAGAACTTATGTAATTTCACGAATATTACATAATTTTATTTCGAATATGATGTAAATAAAGGCATCTTTGAAAGATGTATAGAGGTCATAGGAAAATACTGCAAATTTAAACGTCGAGATAATTTGTTAAACCTTATTATACCATCTTCTTCGTCTCGTATATTATATATGCGACTTTAAATCGACCCAGAGGTTAATAAATAATGAGTTCTAGACTTGCCATTATTTGAAATTAGATTGTCGCCACCGTGATGTGTTGGGTTAATCACAGACTTACGGGCTTCAACGACGTGGCGCGCTGTGGTGTTCTTATTTTTATTCCTAGCCGCTCGTTGAGTGGATTTAAAGTGATGTTACAAAGATAACTCCAGCTCCACTCGACGAGCGTGGTGTTATAAATATCACATTTCTACAATGAAATAGACTAGTGACGGGCAGCAATTCCACTGTTGGCTAGAAGTTACACACTGCCGTCACCAAGCCGCCAAGTATCCGCTCATTTGAGGAAACTATGTCCAGCAGTGGAATAAAACGAGTTGTTGATGATATTGGTAATGAATTTTGATAAAATGATAATGTTTTCTAAGAGTACATATTGCTTCAAGTTCTTACTTTAGCTTGTATGTTCAATGAAAAATAACATTAGAACGTAAAACTTGTTAAAATGTAGCAAAGGGGATAGTATACATATATTATATTTCAAAATTTTAGAGAATATTTAAAATGATATATTTTGATACATTAGTAGAAAATATCATTACTATCGCATAACAAAAAATTTTAATTAGGTCATATAATAAAAAATATAAAAAATTTGAAGGATTTATCGCTAGTTGATCCAAATATAATAGACAAACTGGGATGCAAAGATATTGGGATTCTAGCCCTTTAGATAAAAAGCTTCGAAATCAAATAATTAAAACTATTATTATCACAGTTATAATAAAGTACTCTTTATATTAAGATGTTAATAAATTATTTCTATATTTCAAGAATTATATTTGGGAAAAATGTATTTTTTTCTCATCAAAAATATAAGAGTAAAAGAGTAGATTTCTCCTTTGAAAAGTTAGGAACGAAATAAAGCATATACTTTGTATATATTTGCTAGATAAGTATAAATGGCTGAGCTGGAGCTCTGAATTTATTGAATTTCATCATCGCAAGGTGCTTGACTACGGTGTTCAATCAAATATTTCCAAATCAAAATATGTCGTGCGAAGCTAGTGGAGCTTATCTCGCATGGATGTGTGGCTTTGTAGTGGGTGTCGAGGTACGTAGTTCGACTAGGCAGGGGGACTGGGTCAAAACAAATTGATATATCCATCACACCCCACAGGGCAAAAAACCTAATTAACTCATCCATCAACAGCACCACTTTCAAGACCCGAAAAGATTAAAGTATTGGCAAACAATTGGAGACCCTCTCAGTGAAGGGGCCAATTTCAAGACAACTAGAGAGAGCAGAGGCTGGTGCTCATTTTAAATTTACTACCGGTCACGACTACCTACAGGTTCATCTCCATAGGATCGGCCTGGCTGATAATGACATTTGCCCGCTATGCGACTGTGTGCCAATGGACGGTGACCATATTCGTACTTGTAAGACTTTGAAATGCCCAACTAGTGACATTGTCGGACGCTACTCGGAAGTTCGGCGTCGAATGGTCGAAGAACTACGGATGGAATTTGGCTAACTAATTGTGATTTTATAGTTATATAGCAAAGCAATACAGAGGTAAGAATTTATTATGGCCAAGATTACAATGTCATAATCGAGCATTCGTATCTTTACATGCTTAAAGACAGACTTCCAGTACTTGCTGGGTTATAGTTAACTTGGGAAGATCAGGGTGAGGTGGGAGGGGGTATATGTCAAGAAAATTGCTTGGTGTAAGGTGTACAGTGTATATTAGTGGGAGTGCGGTTCGAACTTGGTGGTGCACTACTGTCAAAATAAATTTCGAAATATTTTGGTTCATTACTGTTGACACCGATTCAAACCATTTTTTATCAATTATGTATAAGCATTTTTGCTTGTTAGCCAATTTTACCGATTCTAACAGTTCATTTTGTTTTATTATTGAATTTGATATAGATGATGCGATGTCTTACATATTCGTTTGTCCTCGTATCTTCTTACCTTACACTAAGTCTATACATACTTAGTGTCAATCGTTAGCTGTCATTCTATACTTCATTGATTTTTTCTTAACCTTATACTTCATTTTTAACATTGTATACTTTAGGGTAAGTCTAGGTTTATTTCTCAGCTATATCATTTTTCCTACTTGTATTAAACTTGTTTTATAGCAAGTCACTTACATTGGTTGTCTTATAATTTATATCAAAATACTATTATGTATAGTATTTCATACCAGTTTTATTTTTATTTCATAATGTTATTCATGACTCATGACCCACTATATTACTTGAAATTAAACGTGGTTAGGGATCAGTACTCCAAAGGAAAAAAAACTAAACTTTTGTGATACCATTCTGCTATTTGTTATAGTCGTTTTTCCTGGAAACCGTTTCAGGTAGAAATATGAAATTCATCATAGTGATAAAGCATAATAAACCAATAGCTCAATATATCTTAATAGCAAACAAACGGCAAATATATGAAAATTTGTTTGGGGATAATATAGACTTTATTTTGGTGGACCGTTTATAACTAGAATATCTGTAGTAAAATAATTCTTTATTACCAATTTCTAAGCCAAATATCGTAAGAAAAAATTGGGATCAAAAATTAGGCTATTTAATTCCTTCGTTTGTAGAACTACCCATTTATATATATATATATATATATATATATATATATACATATATATATATACATATATATATATATATATATATATATATATATATATATATATATATATATATATAGATAGAAAGATGATTTTTAAGCAACAAATAAACATATTTTCCAAGCCTCTCAAACAAAATATCTTCCTAAAGAATTTGTCAATTATTTATATTGTCACCAGAAGCCACTCTTGAAAAATATCCTGGAATAATAAACTAATACATAATAATAATAACTGTAAAGATATATTGCCTATTAAATTTTTAACAGATGTAAAAATATTGGACATAATTAAAAACTAAAAAAAATCCCTGTAGTTTTCTTACGTTTGCGCAAAAACGTTTTAAAAACCCTGTTTTTTCACAATTTTAGGTTGAGTAGTTTCAAAAATGGAGGGGGAGGGGGTGAACGTATTTTTTCATATTTTTCAATATATCGTTTAAGATTTACTACCTAAAATAATAAAAAAAAAAGCTGTCAAATGACACTCCATACTATATTTAGAATTTAAAAAAACGTGTAATTATATGTCCATAATTTGCTCTTTCCCCCTCATTTATAAATTTCTATGTAAATTTTTTTTTAGTTTTAAGTAGAGAGAGAGTTGTCGGATAATATGTTTTATTACTGTGCCAAATTTGAAATTTCTACGTCAAGAAATTTCTGAAGAAAAAACTCTGTAATGTTTAGACAGAAAGGCATATGATCTTGTAAATATTCCGTTTTCTTCTTTTAAGGTATAGAATTCTAAAATTAAACAGACATTAAGTACTCTATTTGAATAAGTTAAAAGTTAGCTGGTGCAAAAGGTGTGAGTTAATTATATCTAATAGTGTACCAGATTTGAAATTTCTACATCATAAAATTTCTGAAAAAAAGGTCTGTAAAGTTTAGACAGACAGGCATATGATCTTGTAAAAATTCCGTTTTCTTCTTTTAAGGTACGGAATTTTTAAATGAAAAAGAAATTATGTGCTCTATTTGCCTTATCTTTGAATATGTGAAAGGTTATGTAGTGTAAAATGTGCAAGTTACTTATATATATTATTATGCCAAATTTCGAGGTTCCACATCGTAGACAAGAAAGTTATCTTATAATGGTTTCGTTTGTGATAGGGAACCCTAAAAACGCGATTTTGAAGTATAAAACAACGATTTTATATTATTTCTTCTTTGCTCTTTAAATGTCATACGACAATAGAACACAGCTCATTTGGTTATTATCATGCTCTCTTAAATAAATATTTAATGGTTTAAATATATATAAAATAAAAAAAATCTGCTTGAAACTGAACTTTTTTGCAGTAAATCTTATAGATAAAGTTATAGAAGATGGCAACACAGTTCTCATTTTTCCTTTGTTCGTGAGAGCTTCATTACCTTTCAGTATTATGTTAAGAGGCCTTTTTAATAAACTATTTACTGGATTCGACATTCATGATCCTACATTTTAAGAAATAAAAGAAAACAAAAATGAGTATGCATAAGACCACACGGAAAAAGTGAATACTTTGGCAATAAATCATAATATATTCTTCGTATAATTATCACAATTTTGAATTTCTATGTCATTATCATTGCGATTCGTATCATCTATTTAAATCATCGTTAGTACTGGAACTATGAACTATTTTATTATTGTTTTTTGTAAATTGTTAAAAAGAAACAAACGATTTATGGACATGTTTATGATCACTTGGTCGGCTACTCTCTCGTTTGAGTATATTCGGCCCACCATCGAATATACGCGAGGTGCGTCACGCTATTTGAACGCGAACCTGCCGTTTTCTTCCTGACTGAATATATTACCACATTCGGCTTTTTGATATTTCTCTTGTTCGGCTATACACAACCTATCACCGAGTATATCCGAGGCGCGCGTCGAATCGTTCGTCCATGTTTGGTCACGCTCATGACATGACGCGAATTCGCAAATTTCGTTTTCAAGTCAATAAATTTTTAATTTACTTATATTTTGTATATACATACGCCTTCAAAAAATAAATATTATGAATTAATAATTAAAATAAAATTTAATATAACTATTGATTTCGATTAAGATGTGACTTTCAAATCTCTAGTTTGATCAATCAAACAAAATGTTGTCAACGCAGCGGTGTAGCGTTTTGTCTAATGGACAGACGGAGAACCATTTATAATTGCTAATATACCAGAATGCTATTATACATGTGTATGTAATACAAAATGCATACAAACATATATATATATATATATATATATATATATATATATATATATATATATATATATAATAACTTTAAATGTATCATATGCAATTTAGAATAAAGGTTTGAACTATTAGACTTATTAAAAATCTTAGATAAAGAAATGTTGAAACTCATAAATATACTGCGAGAGTGTATCTAGTGTAAATAAAAATATTACAGCAAAATATTTTACCACACGGATAATTATAAAATTACAAAATTATTAAAAATTTGCTTATAAAATTATACAACACATGATTTTCCTATCTTCTATTGCGAGAAGGCCAATGTATAAATAATCTATATAAATGATGACTAAGGACTTGTCACAGTTTAAAGTGAAATACCTCATACCACATTGAAGATTTAGGATTAAAAATTTTAACACGATAACGTGCAGATATTTTGCGAATTCAATCATAATAAAAGTAATAAAATCATAATACTACTACTAAATATTCACGCATTTTTTCGGTTGCTTGAGGTCGCAGAGCCATATCGTAAGTTCACATCGATAAAATGCCTTATCCGTTTTGTCACTGTGAGGGGGTAGGAGGGCGGCTAGTCTGTATATTTCTATTATTTCTTCAATATTCAATTAAACATTTTCATAACGCTATACATGCCATATATACGAATATGTCACATAAACACCAGAGACATCAACAAAATCTCATTAACGAAATATTCTCGTTAGCCAAAATTGATTAATGAAGTATTGTGCTCGTTTGTCATGGACGTTGCTGACGAAATATTGTGTATTGAAATGTTTCATATAGAATAAATGTATTTATTTTTTGACTGAACTTCACAGATTTGATCGTAGTTACGACAGCGCTGAAAAGTTCAGATTATCTGGGATTGCACCTAATAAATTCAATATTTTGAACCTTTTCTTCTCGACGTCTTTAAATCAAACTATTTGAAATGAGATTGTTTTGCAATGCAGCAATAAGTAGGTTTGGCTGAAGTAAAGATATCTATGCTTAGTATAGACGATCTATTTTAATAAATTATCGTAATTAAGTTAAATTATAAATTTTGTGTGAATGAAATTGGTAATTATTTTCCATAGATTATGCATACAAATTTTAATACACCTTTATTTTGGACAGTAACGAAGAACGGATTACATATAATACTAAATGCATAATTATTAAAAATAATATCGGTTTACGAAAAAAAAAGTTAAATGAGGTTAAATTAACGCGCCCGGTGTCGAAACCTAGGTACTTAATAACTATCTAAATTACGAGTATGATAGAATATAATTAACATAGTTATATACATGGAGAGCAATAATTTAATACGGTCATAATTTTTATTAGTCATAATTTCATTTTGAACAATTTGTTTCTAAAGCCTTTCTAATAATGTTTTAAAATATTTTATACCAAAATAATTTGTTTTTTTGACTCATTTTTATTTTTTTGTGTAAGTACTATTGAAAACAATAGGGGTAAAATATTTAATATTTGAAAACATTTGTTTGGCTTTTTGTCTGATAACTTGCACAAAACTTTATTCCTTGATAACTTGTTTTGCTTATCAAACTATGCATAAATTTCACACTATGAGTGAATTTGAAAATCAATTTTAGAGCCAAATACTAATGGTCATGGTTGTAACTGTATTGAAATGCAAATTTCAAAAATTGGTTTGCAGCTTCTTGGTACAATTTTATGACATACGTAAATATATATTTTAACAAATAATTTATTATAAATATCAGTTATCCCATGGACACGCATGACTTTAAACTTATATAATTGTTGTTTTCATAACTCTTAAATAAAACCGTTTAACGATATCTCTTTTATTAACCATGACTCAGACCTAAAATGATCATTCATATCTCATGAAATTTAAATGTGAAGTTTTCGTTCCAATTTGAGAAGAGAACCTTTAGGAAACTCCATTAAGTCACGGGGTTTTTGTGTACTTATTTTTTTGATTTCGTTCCTTTTGCTGAAAATAATTAACTACATATGATTTTCTTTTTATTAATAAACAGAATTACTTTTGTTTCTATTAATTAGGAAATATTTTATGTAACAAGGCTATTAAACTTAACTCGGTTTTCCTGCTCACTTGACCTTTCTGGTAAACAAATTAGAATTACTTTAAATCGATATACTCATTACATCTTTGGCGTCACGCAATATATCAGTAAATCTTTTTACTTTCTATTTTCTCTTCAATGTTTTGAAGGAGTCTTAGCCCCTTGATTAACTTAAATTTAGATTCAACCCTAAATGCTTCTGTGTCGTGAACTAACATGTAAATTTTTCTCATTCTCACCATCTTTAAATATGATGCCACATTTTACGAACCCTCTATTACTTTGAATGGTTCTAATTTGTGGAATAGATTAAAATCATCAAAATTTTAAACGCACTTTAATAATACTGTTACTACGACGTTAATAGATATTGTATTATAGATTGTGGTAGTAGTAGCCTTTATCTGTTATTACTGAATTAAGAACATACGGAATTTGCTTGCCTGTTTAAACTGACAAAACGCTAACAGTCAATATATTGCGTTGGCGATTAATAAACAAGTTGCTTTTTTCTAGCGATTTCTGGATTACTGTACATTATTTCTGGTGTACAAAGAGAGCGATGTTGCATTTTCTGTTCAGATGGCAATTGATACTTTGACAAGTAGAAAACAGGTAAAATATGAAAAAAACACAAAAGAACTAATGGTGCTTGTATTCATAAATTGTTGGTTTGAACAAAAATTGTGCGACGCAACACGCAATTTCTGCACAACGATGGGTATTAGTGACTCTTTTGTGATACAACCAAGCATCGGTTCTGAATATTAAAAAAATTAAACTTTGATTGGTCAGATAACGCTCGACCAGGGTGATATTCTATACTAAATTCAGAAAAATTAAAATACCTTATTGTAACAGATTCCAGGTTAAGTCTGTGCTATCAGGCAGAACTACATTCTTGCTCTTCTACTGCAAAAATAAAATAATTACATACTTTGAAGAAGTAGAAATATTTTATTTTGCTACCACATAACCTAACATTTATTCACAAAAAATCGGCTTCTGCGTGAATTCTTATCGTGATGAGTGAAACAATAATTTCACTTGGACAAACTGTACGACCTTGCTAATTGCACTTTACTAACCTCTCGCCTGCCGACTAGCATCTGTTTTACTCGTTGTCCAGTATCTCTGACAGGGATAATACGAATTTTATTTCCTGCAAATAACATTCAAACTTATAAATATCATTAGGAATGAGCTGCAACTCCGTTGAAGTGCTTAATTTTGAATTCTTCTGCTTAATAGCCCAGTTATCATTACGTTAAAATAATAATATACAAAAAACTATGTCTCGTTAGTTAAATTATAGAATATAACTTGATAACATTACAATTGTTTCTAAATTGATAGTAATATAGAATAATTTTTGCGATCGCCATAAAAGTTTTGAAATATTAGGGATTTTCCAAAAATATATATACCCTTATGTCGTTGCTTACATTGCTCTATTTTGGGCTTTTACATAAAATAGATTAACAGAAAAGTATGATATAACCACCTATTGTGCAACTATCAAACATTTTTATAAGAATATTGTCTGGCGCGAATAGTAATAATGTTATAACGGGCTCCAAAAAAATGTTACTTAAGGTAATTGTCGTTAATCTATATTCTTTCCTAACCCAGCTCAAACCTGACAAACACGACACGATTTTATATTAATTTTGTAATCTTTTTTAATCTGATCGACTTCACAAAACTTAAGTATCGATGAGTAAAAAGTGAGCTTTTCGACGAGAACACTTGGTGATTTAAAACCATTAATTTTACTATTTGTCGTTTGTTGCTGAGGTAGAAGATGAATGAAACGAAGTACATTACACTTTATATCCTTTATGTATACCACTAAGAGATAGTCTTTTCAGTAAGGTAAGATGATCAACCTCGTCAATAGCTTTTTCAAAATCTTTATAAATAGAGTCAACCTATGTTCTAAAATCCATGAACTTAAAGACATATTGCATGTACAATAACAGGCCGGTTAATGTTGATCGGTTTCGTACATATCTAAACTGCTCTGCAATAATATGTCGATGAATTGCCGGATATATCCTACCATGGACCACCTTCTTAAATGTCTTGGATATTACTGAAAATGATAATTTTAAATACATTGTTTGCTCCCAAATTGGTGTATTGATGTTAAGTGTGCATTTTATATATAGAACATCCACATATAAAAAACATGGGCTACACGGAATGGTACATACGCCTTGCACGAAAAATTTGCACTGCCGTTTTATTCTAAATAGATGTACGTACAAAACAAATATAATTTTTTTTCAGAAATTAAATTATGTCCAAATTTTACAATAACTTTAATTGGGATACAAGCCATAGGAAATAAGGTAATTAAAAAAAACGTCAAAATTAAGCAAGTAACGTAAAGCGTCAGCCTTAGATAAATGGCAAAAGGTGAGGTTAAAAGCTTATGTCAATCACTTTGTCTTTTTAAGCCTGTGACGGTTGCTTACATCAATATAATACTGTCATAAATATAATAAGATTACTATGAAAGAGGCTCCGTAAATAACGTTAACATGCCATACTGAATATTTAAGTTCCATTTATAAACGTGACAGAATTAACAAACAGGAAAATAATTTAGTAAAATAGCATAGGTAACAGTAGGTCTATACTTATATAGCACGCGACTTAAGATTTGTACTAAATTTTTTTAATGAAAGTTTAGTAGAAATAATTACAGAAAATTCATTTGAGTTTTTATTTTTTTTCTGTAATTTATGGAGGCGTTTTAAAAATATTTCAATAATAATTAGTATTGTGTATTGAATAAATTGTAAAATAGCCATGCTTTTGTACAATTGATTAAATTTAGAGACAATCAGAAGTTATCCCTAAATCAGTGAAATAAAAATTGTCTGTGAATTTAAAAACGAAATGAATCGTATATTCAATCAAATACCTTTGATGAAAACTCTGACAGTAAAGAGTCTCGGTTTGATAGCATTTTGAAAATAATGAATGATTGTAAGTTGAATTTAGAATGAGAAGTTCTTTACGGCCCGCTGTCAGCGCCGACTACATCGAGAAAACTTTACTCTTGGAGATATTTAGTTACCCATGAAGTTGGCATGCATGAAAATACGTTCAAAAGTCTTAATAGTTATAAGACAATAGGTACTTCTGAAAATGGATCTTGAGCACCCCAAGATATATGTTATAATTTTAAAAAAAATTACTTAATATGATTAGTCGTGTTATTACAAGAATCAACTAAATGAAGAAACAGTGAATATTTCAATTTTCGCCACTTTTAAGTTGTTGTTTTATATTATACTTAGCTGTTTTCAAATAAATTTACTGCTTTCAAAATATATCAATTTTAACAAAAATACTAGCATACTACCAGGCTAATAATGCTTAAAATATTAATTTATTGATACATAACTACGTTTAATCGTAATTTTTACAAAATTTCAAAACAGATATGGATAGTAAAATGGTTTTGAATTTTAGTGGAAATGAAATACACATTACGTCTTAAAAAATACCCAAATCTACAATGTAATTGAATTTGGAGCAAATTGTTGTCCCTTATTACTCATCTCAAACCGCTAATAGTATTATATTTCAGAATTTGAAAATAATTTATTGTAAAAGTTAAGTTACAATCGTCTAAATAATTCCATTAGACATTTACTAAGGACAATTTAGAGGAAATAAATGCGTAGCATGTGAAGCTATTAATATAAACTTTACTTATACATAACGACGTATGTTCTCATTGGTGAACCAAATCTACTTGTTACTCTGGGGAACTCACGAATGTACGCGCAGCATGAATACTAAATCCGTCATTTACTATAGCATTTATCTTAATTGTTGATTTCTGTTCGGTGTCGTTATAACTCATTATATTTCAATTTTGACGTTGAATCCTACAAACGAATTTATTAGCTCATTTTACGTGTCACAAGAGCATGATATACTAAATTGCATTACCTAAGTACATTTCTTTATATTAACTACGTAAAACATGTATTTTGTTGTCCCTGGTTTCATATATTTTATTCTTATTTAAACCATCTTTAGGACTTCCACTTTATGCAATATTAGCAAATTTACCATCTGAACTTTATTAAAGATGATAAAATATAATAATTAAGATTGAATTATTTTTAAAATGATATAAATTTGCATTAGAGGAAAAGGTTTTGTCAACGTAGAACGAGTAAATTTGAAAAAGAGCCTGACCAAATGCTTTGCAGACGAGATTTACATATACCACGTTCTAATAGAAGGCTTTGAATAACCCGGAAATGTGCCATGTATGTTCTAAAAATGAAAATGTAAGCAATAGCAAATGCAACACATATTATCATCTTTGATTAGAGGACAAGTTTAAAATTTCATTCAACAGGCCTAAAAATACTTTTAAAAGTTATTGACTTTGTAATGAAATCAGATTGAGAAAAAGAATACAGCAAATTTGCAGGTGTATCTTTAAATATAATTAGAATAAGCTCATCGTATCTACATGAATACCAATTTTTGTAACTCTATTACATATCATAAAACAAAATTAAGCTTTTTGAGTAATAGAAAGTTCTGCAATAATTTAATTCCACTCCTTACCTTCTATATCCTGAAAAGATAGTTTCAATTTTCAATTGTAAAATAACGTAGTAAATTAAACGACTTGCAGGTATAATTCAGCAAAATAACGAATCCTTAAACACCGTTGTGACGTGTTTATAAATGCGCCATAAATACCCACCCATGAATATCTCTGTGCAATATTTAAATAAATCTAAGTCATGGACCGTGTAAAGGATAGACCTCGTAAAATTTTATTAAAGTTACATTGCGAGCGGAAAGCGTTCGGCATTATTAGTAAAATATGGTTTAATAATGAGGTCGACGTCTGACATTATATCGTGGCATTTTTTCAGACGTATGGCGTCTTCGAAGCAATTTCATTTAGAATAATTTCACATTAGCTTGAATTCGTTTTCAAGAGTCGCGGCACCGATATATACTTATACCTAAGCATTTATAGTATAAATTGTTGTACACAAGCTCTATAAACGAGATTGGTATTACATTGGGAATCATTTATAATATTTTATTTTAAATTATCTTTACAAGCACCCTCATTTTTTAGAAAAAATTAAACAAACATATTTATTTCTCTTTTAATACTGCGTTTAGTTGTTTACTGGATTCGAGTTTACTCAACCATTCAAAGCAAGCGCTCTGAACTTAAGGAAAAATCAATTTTGGAATAAATTAGTCTCCACATTTAGTTATGTTTAAATAGTTATCCCATCAAAAATTTAACTGTGAAAAATTTTGCAAGTTCTCTTTTGATCATATTAACTGAAAAAAGAACTGAAATTAAAATAATCATTAAGTTTCAAGAAATTTATTTACGTGGAATTAGAATCAAGTTAAAACCTGAAAGTTACCCATAAATATTTAGCAATATTTCAATAATTTTTCAAAATAAATCCAATTACAGGAAAAAAATTACTCACTGTCAAGAAGCACCAAAATTATAAATTTTTTGAGATCTATATGTAAGAAAGAATAAAAGCTAAAGTTGAAACGCAAAGCGGTTTTGGTCATCTTCTCGCGTATATAAAATATTTATATTTTAACTTAATACTTCAAATGGGTTTTTAGATAGCGGCGGTAGGGTCAAACGTAGCTTAAAATATTTCCAGTAAATAATCGACATAATGCGAGCACAGTTGTCGAGAAATTAAAATCAAATTTAAAAAATATACCACGCCTATTTTTTTTCATCCGCCATGGGTGAAAAGTATGATGATGGAAATTATGTATAAGGCGATGAGACGTCACATTATAAATGGAAATTGATGTGACTCTACTGACTCACAATGATGCTCTCGTGGGATATTGAATGAACTGAGTTCAGACTGTTCGTTATTTGGCATGGTCTACATCAAATCGAAACCACTTTCCACCTTAGTATGTATTGCAATCCGGTGGTAGATAAATTAAAAATATCAATGTTAGAATTAAGTACTGAACTCGCATGGCGCTGAAAAACAAGAGAAACACAATTTGTTTATAAACAATTAATTAAAATGTATTATTATTATGAAACTTAGTTACTAGAAGATTTGTGGATATCTTATTTTTTGTCAATGTAAAATACAAGTAGATTTTTTTTCGTCACTCCAGTATCAACAGATACGAGTAGATAATATTACATACTGATTTTTAAGTGATATCCAACAATGCTGCTCATACTAGCTGTTCAAAGCGTAATTTAATCAATTTTTCTTTATATTATATTAAATTCAATTTAATAGTAATATATAAGATAATTAACAAATATTCTTCAAAGCCTCAACTGCTCAGTAGGTTCAACCACTCCAGCTGTTATTCAATTTATAATCCGTTTTAACAGGTAATTTTACACGATTTCAAATAGAAAATTTGAGGACAAATTTTAGTTAGGCATGTCATAATTTACTATGGTATACTGATCTATTGTAACGAACAGACCAGAAAGTTGGTGAAAATATGTGAAATATTTAGTGAAATAAACAAATGGCCAAATTATATCCGTAGGAGGGGAATTATTATCAGAATATCTTTTGTTTAAAAAGAAAAGAATTCCATAGTATAATAAAAATGTTCAGAAAAAAAGGACATGTGTACAGATATCAGTTAACGGCAATTACTGGTCTATCTCTAAAACATATGAGTTTATTGCAAATATAAAAACATTCATAAGGAAATTTCAAGAAATTTGTACTAGTCCCTCGAAAATCAGATAAAAATATTTGTCTCCTAAAATTAGTACCCTGATTACAGAATTATTTAAATCGATTTTTTTAAATAATATTGATATTTTACGCAGCTGATAAAATAGTAAAAAGATAATGCGGGTTATGTGCCTTTCGGAGCACCCTTAAAGAAGGGTAACCTAGTTGATTTTATTTCTTGAAGTTGTTTACGGAAGTAAATCGAAATAATTCCATTTGAAAGTGCAAATTAAATGTGAATAGATAGAATTTTCCTAGATTTTTCACACCCATAATTGAAAAATCAAAGGCAGTTACCACACATTTGTGGTCATTTTGAAGGTTAAAGTTTCGCAAACGGAGCTTAATAATGAAAAATGGTAAACTGAAAGCTCAAAATAATTTTTAAAAATCTTCATTCATTATACCTCAATCGATAGAGTGCGTGAAAAAAAATTGTCATCACATCAAACCGGTACTTACAAAATTTTGTACACGTCAGTTAAAAATATTTGAACTATAAAGCTGTCACTGATGTCTAAATTCTTCTTTCGTTCACAAGCGTAAATGTTTACGATCCCTAATACTGAATGTAAAAATTAACATTTAGGGAAAAAAAAAATTTATGAATTCAACACCTATGTTACAATTTTAAACATCATCGAAATCATATATAATTTACATATGAAAGATTTAAAGATAATGCAAATTATAAAACCGATGAAAAATATACTACCAAACACGTATGTTAAAAGTATAGTTAGACTTACTATTTGACCATGATTCAAGCAAAACTTTGATTTTTTTACCCTTGAATAATTCGGTTTTCAGAAGTTTTCTCGAAGAAATCTCGTTACTTTTGAAATAACTTGGTAAAATATTACAATTTCTTCATATAATGTAACTGGTTTACACTTTGTTCAATGACAAAGGATAATTTACGTGTTATTCGATATTATAAGACATTGCTATATAACGGGAGGATTAGCTAACGTACATAAGTTTCATTTTAATAAAGTGTTTCTCTGAAAATCCGTTAATATAATACATAATAAAAGAACAATCAACAAATTATTAAAGATTGTTCTTGAACTAGTTGTTGATTATTTCAGTGTGTAGTAGCAAGTTAGGAATTTTGTGAAGTGAAAGATTTTAAAAATTATATACTGCTTCAATGTAAATAATAGATTTGAATCTAATAAGCTTTATGCAAATATAGAAAATCAACAAATTTTAACACAAAAAATTCAATTTATAATTGTAAGTGCTTCTGAAATACGAGTATGTATAGAATTTTATAACCTATAAATTTATAGATTTAACTGTGTATCATGTAACGTATGATTTCATAAAAATTTAGTTACATCCGACACTACAGTGTTCTTGGAATAGGAAAGGTATAAAAAATATGAGTAAAAGGCGTGTTGAAAATCGACGTTATACATTTCAAGGAAGGAAAACGTAATAACTTGATATAGCATACTTACGTACATAAAACCGAACGATAACTTGACAGATGTATTTCAAGTGCGGGAAGTAGGAATATATTATAACATAAAATCATTACGTATATGTACTTATTTATGAATGTATATATATCTATCTATACATATATATATATATATACATACATATATATATATATATATATATATATATATATATATATATATTAATATATATATGCTATCTATTATAGTTTTTTTCTTCATGATTATGGTAATAAATCTAATGGGTTTAATTATACAATTGAAAACTTGTGAAAAACCTACAACTTTGAGGTATAAATATACATCCCCTATAGATGATGTATACAAATAATTCACTTGTCAAAATACTTTTTTAGTACGTGGCTTAAGATTGTAAAATGGAATTAAAGCTAAAAATATTTTTGCTCAAGGGCAGAAGAAGCAGAAGGGCAGAAGCTCAACTATTCTTTCTTTCATGCCACTAACGTTAGAGTCCGCAGATATTTAAAGGTGAATAAAAGTGTATTTAGAGAAGGTGAGTGTGAAAGGTTATTAACTTTGATTGAGGCGATCATAAAACAGTTATTGCAAAAGTGCAGCGGTGAGAAATTCCATTAGCGGGAGCAAAACCATTCAAAACATATGAATTATTGAGAAGCACTCTCGGTGTTTTATGGCCTCCGAGGTATATATATTTTTAATCGCGCCATCTCCAAACTAGCTTTGTTTTATAGGCGAAAATAGCATTGCATTTTTAATTAAATTGTTACGTCACAACTTATTTCCATAACGAATTGTTTTATTAGAAGTGCGTAAGAAAATGTTTACATACTATAGTATTTTAATTAAAAGCAGTTTAAGCAACTAGCAATACAGTCCAATTGTCTAATAAATCATCATCATCATCATCATCATCATATATATTAATACGCTAAGGTTAAGATGTTACACTCCCTTTTTAGAAAAAAACCTCACAACTAATCCACATAAATTATATATCATTTTATAGATAATTGCTTGCTCTACCGGCATCCACAACTAAAAAATGTATTATTGCTATCGTTTTTGCAAATTAATTAATTATTAAAATTATATACACAAAACAGCAATGCTGCCATCTAACGGCTCAACGTCAATATGATTGACGGTCGGTAAAATTGTTGTTTAAATTCAAATCCACTCACGTATAAATAAAGTGAAAATAACTAATTATTTTAATAATTCTGTTTTCATAAGCTAATTAAAATTGATGTCGTATATATCTAAACAAATAAGTAAATATTCTCGTCGCAAAAAGATTACCTTAACTTTATTAAAATTTAAATTTTGTTACTTGTCGTATATCAGTATTGACACACATATTAAGGTCACTTAACACTAATGAATATTGGATACCTTATAGGTTGTGAGAATAAATATTTTAAACTTGTACATTTAAACAAGCCATATTGCAATACGAAAAATCTCTGCTGTTAGTGGGATTTGTGCTATTTTTCGCTTGACTCACTCTATAATTAAATTGTAGGTTACAAATTAGATATGTGTACCTCGGTCTATTTCATACTCAAATTGTTTACATCACAGAGAGGTGCATACAAAATTGCGCGTTGGACTTTAAGTGTAAGTCAGTGTTACTGTAATTGAATTTAATTCAAGACGACTACAAATATTGAAATAAATTCTGTGAAAATAATAGCGTGTGTAGGGATTGGTCTAGTGAATGCATAAGAAGTTAAGTGACTTACATCGGCTTGGGCTAATAAATAAATTTAAACGCAAAATAGTGGTTTGAGTGCCATGTTTATGATAAACAGAAATAACTGAACGGCTTACTTCAATGCACTAAAGACTAAACGGCTTACTTCAGGGCCAAATATATGATTGGAATTTGGACACTAAAACCCTAAAAAAGACCCTAAAATAGTTAAAGACCCTAAAACACTAAAAGAGGCTGTGTGCGCAAGTTTACTTGAAACTTTGCCAGTTTATTTCAAGTACTTGTGCAAGTAGTGTTCTATGCCAGCGGTTCCAGAAGTTATTGAGGATCTGAATACGAAAATTAGTTTTTACCTCGTTCTCTATATTTCTCTTTAATACATAAATATAATACATCACATACATATAGCGTAGCTTTTGATATTTTTTATTGTTGAATAAAGCAAAGTGTACTTTTTTGTCGAAAGTTCGTTACCATTAATTTTTTGACGTCACAAAAAAAATTAATACCTGGAATTCAGTTAATAGCTTATTCCCAACATATCTTTTCCAGCAGTTTTTCTTAATTCAATAGTGATTTAATTAATATTTAAAAAAGGTTTAAAAAAATCATGTATTTCATATACTTTTGAATTAAGTAGTTTTTCTTTCTTTCGTGTCACAAAGCATATGTGATATTGTGTTTTTACAAAATATTTACAAAATTTACATAGGATTTTCCCTATTTTATTTGATGAAATTTTAAAGATTCTTTGAAAGGTGTATCTTCTAACCATATTTGTGAAACTTGATGTCTTAAAATAGCACATAACTCCTCCGTTAAAATTTTTCCACCGAGAATTTTGAAAAATGTAAAAAAAATTTTTTTACTTGAATTTGCTCACAATTTGAAACAAAATTATTTCTCTTAACTTATATAAATTTCAAGACACAAATAACTACATGCCTTACTTTACCATTCGAACGCGTACTTGATTGATGTTGTACATAGTTTAGTAACTTATTAGAACGTAGTTTCTCCTTTGGAATGAAATTTGTTTATTCCTTTAGTATGATATTTCCATGTTCCGAGAGTAATATTTTGGTCTGTGGTTGTAAATACTTGTCTAGAACTACTGAAAACATTAAGAAATTTTTCTGGTAAGAATACGCACACCCAACAATCAAATATATATATATATATATATATATATATATATATTTGTATAGCTTATCGACCAATATATTTCGCAATATTAAGATTATTAAATGACAATTTTGGCGTAATGAAGAAAAAAAATTCTTCGGGATGTAATCGTGTATAAATTTAAATACAACTTCACATTTATTTTTTTCGGTATTATATTTGAGATACCGGTATATATCTGTCGTTCCCATTCGTTTTCTTCATATTCTTCCCATCACTCAATCCTGCAGATCTTGCCATCCTCCCTATTTAAATTAAGACTTTCATAATTTTCTAAAGGGTTTTCATAACTTCGAAACTTTTTTCTCAAAAAATACTTTTATATGTATAAAATTCTTTAGGATTTCAGAAGCAGTATGTCTTTCTTAAATGAAAATGAATAGCTCGCCTAAGAATATCAAAAAAATTGTTTGGCATTCCAGAATTATGCTGATGGTTTAGAAAATTGAAAAAATAGTGAAAATTGAAAATATATTAGCAATAAAATGTGAAAGTAATCGTATACTAATTAATGATCTTCCAGAGTGATGTAAATATGTCCATCAGGTGAAAAATACGGCGAATGTACTGATATTACTGGCAAACTCGGAAACAAAGAAATTAGACTCCGCGCGCATGTAGTTGAAAAGCTGTTATTGTTTTGTAAGTTGTTTAAGTTAAAATTAGAATTATCGTGTAATTTTTTGTTAACTGAATTTTGGGACTGTTATCTGTATTTCATTATTGCTTTCGAATTAATTATTTCATATATCATCATCATCATCATATATATTGATACGCTAAGGTTAAGATGTTACTCTCCCTTTTTAGAAAAAACCTCACAACTAATCCACATAAATTATATATCATTTTATAGATAATTGCTTGCTCTACCGGCATCCACAACTAAAAAATGTATTATTGCTATTGTTTTTGCAAATTAATTAATTATTAAAATTATATACACAAAACAGCAATGCTGCCATCTAACAGCTCAACGTCAATATGATTGACGGTCGGTAAAATTTTCGTTTAATTTCAAATCCACTCACGTATAAATAAAGTGGCGCTTTAGCTCAATGCTTTTGATACTTGCGCCTCTATATGTCAATTTTAGTAAAATATTTGTTTGATCTCTCATCTGAGCTTCATAATGGAATAAAAACGTAATAAGCAGTGTGCAAAATTAGAAATGAATTGAATACCTGCAATCAATTTTGATTTATTAAATTGAGTTGAATAATTTATAATGCGAAGACTTCGCACGGGTCACGCTAGTGTATTTTAATTATTTAAAAGAAAGTTATTACAAATACGGTAAGAAAGTTTCTCTAGTTGCAATCCTGTAGCATACTAATTCCACATTTTTTTGAAGTGAACATTTTTATCATGCATGCATGTGAGGTACAAATTTATACAGATGATGACTTAATATCGGAAATAATACTGAATGCGGGCCGACGCATAATAGTAGATGCCGTTGCTGGTCGTCTTACGAACGTAACATTTTTCGCTGGCATATATATTAGACATAAACTTACTTTTTCCCCTAAAATTAAAATATGAATCTGTTGTCGATACTTGTAATTTCATTATTTTGGTAGGTTTAATATTAGGGCATATAAATCATGTTGTTATATACTTTATTGTCTATACATATAATAAAACTGTAGAGTATCGTGTATTTTAAAGATATTTAAGAAAAAGTAGTTTGGAGACAAATAACTAAAGTTTTTCTGCTTTTGTATTTTTGTCTGTTCTTGTGTTGATTTGATCATAATTTATGTAAAAAATATTGGATCCATTAGGTTGGTATTTTTAGAAAAATATTGGGATCAATTTAGATAGTTTATACAATAAATCATAGATTTTACGATAACATTTCTGAATACAAAATTCTCATTGGTTATGGTATATTTTACATAATAATAATAAACCTGAGTCGTCGTTAAATACTCTAAAAAGATATTCTAACCATGAAATCGAAAATAAGAATATTTAAGTCGTTTATTATCGGCTTAAAGACTATCACAAATTTTGGTATAATGAGTATAATAAAAGTAATTTCATTTATGCGAAGGAAAAGTGGAAGTGAAGTTTATAATTTAAACCATGGTACAAATCTACCTTGTTTTTATGTAATTCTTACCTTTCCTTTCATAAAATTAAGGGGGGTAATTTTAGATTTTACGCTTTGAAATAAGTCAGAAATAAGGGTATACGTAAATTTGTGTTAAATTTAAATTTAATTCATTGTGGAAATCGTGCAATAATTTGTGATTGGTATTATAATTAAGTGTTAAAAATGCAAAGTTAAGAAATTGTTTCCACTTTCGATATGTCTGGGCTTTTTGCGGTTATCACATTTTGGGCATCGTACATGTATCCATGAGAAACAATACTGCATTTTCAGTTCTCTAGTATAGACTTGTACTAGCTTACGATGGTTAATTCAAAATAACATCTGAGGCAATATTAAAGCACGGCAACTTTGTTTCTGAGAATTCTGATTTTTACAATTAGATACGACTTGAATGAATCCATTATTGAATGTCCTTACGGTTCCATATCTTAAAAGGAAAAAACCTTATAATTCACTTTTCCGTCCGTATGTTGATATGCTATAGTCGTTTTTTTAGAAGCCCTTTGATATAGAAACTTGAAGTTTTGTTTAGTGATAAAATATGCTTTCTAGCACATGGAAAAACTAAATTTCAAAAATATGGATATGGATCTTTTATATCATCTATCATTATCCATCAAAAGAGCAAATTAAAAAGATTAATTTTTTTTCAAAACTGTAAATTAAGTAGTTCTAGAAACATTGTTTATACATATACTTTCCTCTCAGAAAGTACAAAAGGCAAAATTATATAAAATGAGAATTACTACTCGCATAAGCTTAGTTTAGCTTTGCTGGGAGACCAGAGCGATGATTTTAAATTTCAATTTTTTGGTATATTGCAATATTTTTTACTTCTATAAAAAATGTACTGAGAAATATATTTACATGGTTTAATAATAATAAAAATGTTTATAAATAATTTAATAGAAATACCATATACGCTTAATTGTTATATATGCCTTAGTATGTATCTAATCCACGAAATGTGAGTTCAACTCGTACTTACCAGGTTTATTCTATTTATTTATAACCTTTAACGTTCACAAAAAATTGTAAATATATACATACGGCGAATTTATTGCTACAGGGACAATATATCCTTGTCAACCATAACAATTCTTTGGGAATTATTTGTGTAACGAATTGAAAAATATTTGGTACATATAAGTAAATGATTTCAAAATAAAATCAAACCGTCAAAATGTAACAAAAATACCTATTTATGACTTAAAAAACGAAAAAAATATAAAGTTAGAAGGTGAGAACAGGCAAAATTATTGCAGGCGACTGTCGAAAATATTTATTGCAAGTGAATTCATGGTGCCAAAAATTCAATTAATTCCAGAGTTTTGTGGTTTTGATAGCATTTTTCCTAAAAGACAGTGTTAAGTTTGAGAATATGGAGAGTGTGCACATTTTCGGAGTTAATTAGAAGAAGGAATTTACACTCGTATACATATTAAGTTGTGGCTAAGATGATTGATTCCTTAATTGTGCAAAACGAGTTTACTTAGATAATTAAATTATTTTATTTTATTTGCTTCATCGTCTACTTTCGAACAGCCTTTCATTTTTGTACAACTTTTATGGCAATTTGTGGTCTGTTAATGATTATTTAAATAAGGGGAAGGGCAAGGGGAAGGGGGAAGGGGAAGGGGAAGGGGAAGGGGAAGGGGAAGGGGAAGGGGAAGGGGAAGGGGAAGGGGAAGGGGAAGGGGAAGGGGAAGGGGAAGGGGAAGGGGAAGGGGAAGGGGAAGGGGAAGGGGAAGGGGAAGGGGAAGGGGAAGGGGAAGGGGAAGGGGAAGGGGAAGGGGAAGGGGAAGGGGAAGGGGAAGGGGAAGGGAAGGGGAAGGGAAGGGAAGGGGAAGGGAAGGGGAAGGGGAAGGGAAGGGGAAGGGGAAGGGGGAAGGGGAAGGGGAAGGGGAAGGGGAAGGGGAAGGGGAAGGGGAAGGGGAAGGGGAAGGGGAAGGGGAAGGGGAAGGGGAAGGGGAAGGGGAAGGGGAAGGGGAAGGGGAAGGGGAAGGGGAAGGGGAAGGGGAAGGGGAAGGGGAAGGGGAAGGGGAAGGGAAGGGGAAGGGGAAGGGGAAGGGAAGGGGAAGGGGAAGGGAAGGGGGAAGGGGAAGGGGAAGGGGAAGGGGAAGGGGAAGGGGAAGGGGAAGGGGAAGGGGAGGGAAGGGGAAGGGGAAGGGGAAGGGGAAGGGGAAGGGGAAGGGGAAGGGGAAGGGGAAGGGGAAGGGAAGGGGAAGGGGAAGGGGAAGGGGAAGGGGAAGGGAAGGGGAAGGGGAAGGGGAAGGGGAAGGGGAAGGGGGAAGGGGAAGGGGAAGGGGAAGGGGAAGGGGAAGGGAAGGGAAGGGAAGGGGAAGGGGAAGGGGAAGGGGAAGGGGAAGGGGAAGGGGAAGGGGAAGGGGAAGGGGAAGGGGAAGGGAAGGGGAAGGGGAAGGGGAAGGGGAAGGGGAAGGGGAAGGGGAAGGGGAAGGGGAAGGGGAAGGGGAAGGGGAAGGGGAAGGGAAGGGGAAGGGGAAGGGGAAGGGGGGAAGGGGAAGGGGAAGGGGAAGGGGAAGGGGAGGGGAAGGGGAAGGGGAAGGGGAAGGGGAAGGGGAAGGGGAAGGGGAAGGGAAGGGGAAGGGGAAGGGGAAGTACACCGAGCATCGCTCGGTCACCTGGTACTATATACATACACACGCACACACACCCACATATATATATATATATATATGTATATATACATATATATATATATATATATATATATATATATATATATAAATTATATATAATATATATATATATATATATATATATATATATATATATATATATATATATATTCATATAAAACATTAGGTCGACAACTAATAATGAAATACTAATTATAAAATTATTAAGGATTTTTGAAGTGAAAACTTCTTTAGCATCGTTGTGATTTGAAAGTCGACAAAACGAAAAAGCGACAGTAAAAAGAGACAGACACATAAATTCATAAGATTCAACGTGGGAGAGAACGAAAAAGTGACAGTAAAAAGAGACAGACACATAAATTCATAAGATTTAACGTGGGAGAAAATGAGATACGAAGTATTATACAGTGTTTCTTATGTTCGTGATTCTCTTTGTGCTTTGCTTTGTACCCCCTCCACTCGTGTTTATCAAGGCATAGCGAGAGTTTGCATGGGTCTCAGCGTTGTACGTGTGGTAATACGTGTTATGCGCGCAATTGAAAATGATATTGTGAATAATGATTGTGAGTACTTTTATGTAAATTTTCATAACCTTTAAATTTGTGTGTATTCGATCATTTTCTGAATTAAAAAAACATAGATGTGCAGAAAAATTCAATAAGAGATTAATTTAATTTAATTATAAAATTAGATGAAATTTATAAATTTTATTTACATATTATTAATTACAAAAACTTTTCTAATTATTTGTTTTTATCAAAATTAAAAATTGATATTAAACTTAAAAATTAAAATTTTTGAAGGTTTCACTTCTACCACGTGTGAATTGCACACATGATTTTGTTTTTTATATCAATTCGTGTTTGTATTTATGATCTCTCTTTACACAATGCTTTTTGCCTCTACTCTTTTCGGATCTTTTGGAGTTGTTTTTTACATCAATTTATATTTGTTTTTATAACCTTCTTTACGCTACCCTTCTTGCCTACTCCTTTTGTGGATTTTTGAATTTGTTTTATTTTATATCAAATCTTGTTTGTATTTGTAACCCTGCTTCGCCTAGTTCTTTTTCCTGAATTTTTAAATTCCTTTTTTTTATATAACTAAAAATTATGACAAATATTTTCTCGGAAAAATATGTTTCTTCTGGGAACTATTTTCCAAATCAAATTTTCGTAATAAAATAATGATGGAAGTATATAATCTTTTTTAATAAATCGTTAATGTATATTTTATATTTAAAAAATCCCTAAATACCTGTTATTAAAAATTTACGTTATTAGAAATTGCAATAGAATTGTTACGTAAAAAATTTTAATAAAACAAAAAGGTAACAGTCAATAATAGGAACAATAGGCAGAAAAAGAAACATAAATTGAATATTTAAAAATAATAAAACGTTTTTAGTTTTATTTAATTTGATTGCCTTTCTTGATTGGAATAAAATGTACTCTGTAATGTCATCTTTTTTTAATAGATAGTAAATTTTTAATTTTACTTTATTTAATTGCATTTATTAACATGTACTTTTGTATATGTTAAGTATGTATATATCTTATTCATTTTAAAATTAACAACAAAAAATTCCCAGTGAGTAATTGTTTATCTAATAAATTTTTTTATAACAAGAAAATCATCAACGAAATGTTGTTTTGCATTTTCTTTCATGGCGTATCAAATAAATCACAATTTCTTCGTCCTAGACTACAATTTTTTTCATATTCCCTATGTAATGGTATTATTTTTATTCATACAACTATCCTATGTTCAATACCATATGGATTTTTGCCGGTCATCTTATGTAAGAAAATGAGGCTGTATTAATCTACATTTCTTTTACATTCGATTTATAATATGTATTTACTTTGGGATTGTATTGCCTTAATAGCTATGTATTTAATTTTTCTCAATTATTATTCCGATAAATGACTTTACGCCGATATTGGAAAAATGGGGATTAATTAAATGAAATATATTGTGTGTATCATTTAAGAACAAACATTATGATCAAAATACTTTTAATAGTTGCTTTCGAGCTCAAATTTTTCTTTTAAATTCCATGAATAGGCAAAGGAGTTACCTTTTTTAGACAATTATTTAAAAAAGGAAATTAAATCTTTTTTGGCAAAAAATTTTCATTATTTCAACATATATAAATATAACAGTTTCAGTACATTCTGTATGACTCATAGACTTACAGAGAGCGCGGGGGACGGGCGAGAATAAAATTGTAGGGCGGCAAAGGTAATAAAGTTGACCGAACTATTTAATCTCGATATGATTGAGTTGCGCTGAATAAAGTAAAATGTATTGACATTTACTTAAATTAACTATGAAGGCAATAAACCATCTAAATCCTGCGTTCGTCGATCTGTCGGCACAATAGTGACGATCGTACACACAGCTGTAGGTTTCTACCACATTGCACTTCACACTTCTCAAATGCACAAGTTTCTGAATTAAGTAATGATCAAACTGATCTTGAAGGTTAATATTTTTTTATTAAATTGATTAAGAATAATTAATATATTAAATATATTTTTGAAATTTTGAACATATTCCTGAAACCAAATAGACAAGCACCTAATTCGGTTACTTATTTTGTAAATATATACAAAATTTCACCACAAAATTATTTATGCTTTCTAACAAATTATCTAAATTAATTGTCAGTATATATTATACTTTAAATAAACTGACAAATACTGCTCATAACTAACCAATAAAAAAATAATCAATGTATTCTACCACTTATCTGAAATAAAAAGATATAACATCACTTGTAAAATATTAGTCATCAAAATATTACACAGATTTCACAAAGAATGTATACAATATTCATACAGGTTCTGTAATTCCAATTGGGTAGAAAATATTAAGGAACTATGTGAAAATTCTTAACCTTTCCTGAAAAAATACTGCCAAAGATGCGGTTTCAATGAATATATTTATTTGCAGAAACATGCCTTCAATATACTCAGTTGATGTACAGAATCGCCTATGAATAATAAAGGCATTCTTTGCTATGATTTGTACTCTGTTTATTTATTTATATATTCCGCAAAGGTAATAAGAGACATAAATAAATGAAAACAAGTTTTAGTATTACTCGTACTTTTATAAATAGTTTAGCATAACATACATTTTCCCATTGTGATATGTGAAAATGAAACATATCTACAAATAAAGAGCCGGCTATATCGAATAAGAATTAACGCGCTGTAGCACGCATCTAATGGAAATGGTCTGTCATTGGAATGTTACGAGTTAATAAAACTTGAAAACAAAAATAGAGACGGCGGCTGCGGGCGAGCTGACCCTCGGCGGAATGGAATGGAAATTATGTTAATAAGTGATGGACGTGTGCGATTTGAATAAACTTATTATTTTTTCTGAATCAAATCGCTGAATCCAATTAACACGTCACGGGCAAGATAAAGTTTTTGTATATTTTAAAATAAAAATAACTGTTTTATGTCGTTTAATGGAATTATTATTCCAAAAATCGATTAATTGTTTACTTTCAACGTGCCGTACTATCAATAGCGACACATAGGAAAAGAGTTTGTCGTGCATACTTAACGGTTGTACTTGTGGAATAGTTATTTTATTAATATTTTATGTTTGGTATTTTAATATTCTTTTTTATTTAAAGTTCCTCAACGTATTTTATTATTGCAGCAACTTTTTTTTAAGATAAGTCAAATTTTATTTCTCTTTTAAATTTAAAATGCAAAATTATAAAATCACATTCTGTTATCACAATATCTATTTGAATTATTGTTATTTCGTATATTATGACAAAAATGAAAACTTTCTATCTGTGACATTATGTAAACTTTCGTGAAATTTTCATGAATATTTTCTTTACAAATTTTCATATTTTCTGTTTTAAATCTTCATACCAAAAAATGTAAAACGTGGAACCATTTCAAAGTCGAGCGGTTGTTTTTGTCTTGACTGAGTCAAATTATTTATTTATTGATAAACTTTAATGTAGAGAAATTATGCATATGGTGTACTTATTGCTACGAGATTAATCGCTTGCGATCAATCAAAGCACTAGTGAAACGATAAATAATATTGTAATGGACTATAACAGATTGGGCAATTAATTACAAGTAAAAAAAAATAGGCGCAAGATACATCCAGCTCGAAATATAATTCTCCAAGCAAGTCGCTTTTTAAGAATATTTCAGAATCGTTCAGTTCATTAAATGAATTTGATCAACTTTTTACAGAATTTTGATATGATAGGTAGCGTTTGATATTAGTAATTCGTTTGTTCATGACGTTCACAACGAATAATACAAATATACAAATAATATTTGAATACATGAATAATTTTATTAAATAACTATAAGATATTTCTATTGTTATCTTTTGTATTCCCTTTTTTCTTATAAATATATGTATATATATATATATATATAAATATATATATATATATATAATGGCGTGCAGTGGTATATAATGAAACTCTGTGTTATAACTTAAAGAAAAAACATCCCAATATTTAAAAAAAATTTTTATCGTAAATATACAAAAGAATGTATCCTAACTCAACAAACCATATTTAAAGCATCTTGCCCTTTAAACTAAAATACCTTAAGTTTTGTTAAAATTTTATCCAAGATATAATTTATGTCTAATTGTTCAAATGTATAGGCTACTTGAATTGCAAAGCTTTTGTTAAAGCTACTATACTATATTTGTCTCCTTAAGGAATAATCCCAATTGTAATGCGTTTCAATGCGCAGTTCGGCAACATACTGAAAATAACATCTTCAGTTTGTTCAAAACGAGCGGATTCTGTCTGAGCGCTGCCGTTAGCGCCGGTTGCGCTCTATCCAATTACTATCAGACGTCTATAATTCGTTTCAGATTTCCACCTTGCAATTGGAGAATAGCGAACGGTTAAATTTATGTAACTAGATTTACTTTTGTTTCAATGGACCAAGTTATGTTAATTTAAGTTTTATTTTATTTTCGTTTATTTAACAATTTATTAGGCAAATGTGTGCACTCTTCCAAACATAATACGAGTATTTATTTTTTATTTCACACTATGCTTGAAGATGCTATTCATAATAACTAATAATTAGGGGAAGTGTCAAGCTAAGATTGCTAGCAAAAATTACTTTTGTCAAATATATAGTTTTTAATGTGTATTCTTTCATACGTTTCAACACGTGCAACATTTTCATTGCTCTTAAACTGTTCACATTAAAATATATATATATATATATATATATATATATATATATATATATATATAATATAATGGCATGCAGTGGTATATAATGAAACTCTGTGTTATAACTTAAAGACAAAACATCCCAATATCTAAAAAAAATTTTTACCGTAAATACACAAAAGAATGTATCCTAACTCAACAAACCATATTTAAAGTATCTTGCCCTTTAAACTAAAATACCTTAAGTTTTGTTAAAATTGTATCCAAGCTATAATTTATGTCTAATTGTTCAAATGTATAGGCTACTTGAATTGCAAAGCTTTTGTTAAAGCCACTATACTATATTTGTCTCCTTAAGGAGTAATCCCAATTGTAATGCGTTTCAATGCGCATTTCGGCAACATACTGAAAATAACATCTTCAGTTTGTTCAAAACGATCGGATTCTGTCTGAGCGCTGCCGTTAGCGCCGGTTGCGCTCTATCCAATTACTATCAGACGTCTATAATTCGTTTCAGATTTCCACCTTGCAATTGGAGAATAGCGAACGGTTAAATTTATGTAACTAGATTTACTTTTGTTTCAATGGACCAAGTTATGTTAATTTAAGTTTTATTTTATTTTCGTTTATTTAACAATTTATTAGGCAAATGTGTGCACTCTTCCAAACATAATACGATTATTTATTTTTTATTTCACACTATGCTTGAAGATGCTATTCATAATAACTAATAATTAGGGGAAGTGTCAAGCTAAGATTGCTAGCAAAAATTACTTTTGTCAAATATATAGTTTTTAATGTGTATTCTTTCATACGTTTCAACACGTGCAACATTTTCATTGCTCTTAAACTGTTCACATTAAAATATATATATATATATATATATATATATATATATATATATGTATATATATATATATATATATATATATATATATATATATATATATATATATATATATATATATGTATTTACGCAGTTTTGTTTTCGACCTGTGGTCATAAAAAATGACGGATTAGTTAGAAGTTGGATAGGAAGACTTTAGTAACAGTAAAATAAAAATATACTTCACATAATATACATAAAAATATATATTTCTTTTACGCGGGCCCATCATAGTAACGTGTCCAAATCTAAAAGCACTGCACGCTACTGATCTGATTAACTTTTTTATATATTAAATCATTACAGATTATTTATATATTCATATATATATATATATATATATATATATATATATACATACATATATATATATATATATATATATATACATACATATATATATATATATATATATATATATATATATAAGGGTGTCCCTTATTTTTCAAAGTTTTTATTTTGTAACGCATACCTTCTAATTTTTTTCATTTGGCCATAAAACACTCGAAAATAAATATTTATCTTATTTGCCTTTATTAACCCGTGCCGAGTTGAGCGCGAAACATGTTCATACAAGTAACGCGGATGACCAGCGCGTACTCGCTCTTGTAGTCATTTGTTTCCGAGTTTTCACCGGCGTATCGCTTAATTAACGTGCATAATAGTTTATTTTCAAGATGTCAGTGAAACTTAGAAGTAATAAGAAAAATACTTTCTTGGTTGGTGAGATAAATCACCAAATAACGGGTTCAAAGTTGCCGTCTAATCGTCAAGTTCTCTCAGTTCTGTTTTTTAATATTCGCGAGGCAAAATTGACGGTTAATGAAAGTGCAAATTTTGTGATTCGTGAGTGCATCATATTTTGGGAAAAAGCTAGAATACCTACCAGAGCTGTACCTAATTGTGTGAAAACACTTGTGGATCTTTACCATGTTTGGAGAGAGCTACAAAAAAACTGTAAAAAAACACAGGACGTTTATAAGCACGACGAGGAGAAGTTCCAAAAAGACTTAGATAATTTATTTGATATCACGCATGCCGATGCTCTACAAAGAATCAAAATAGAGGAAGACAAAATATTTTTACAAAAACAAAGAGAGCCAGGACGGGTTGCTTAGCGGGTGTTGACAAAAAGTTAGTTGAGAAAGAAGAAAGAGTAAGGCAGAGAAAATTAGGAGAAGAGGAAAAAAGACTAAAGCATTTGACTGATATGAATTTATTGACTTCAGACACCTCTATCCCACCTCAAGACTTTCACGAACAGTCTACCAGTTCTGACGAAAGTTTGGAAGAAAATTTACCTTCCACCTCGCAATCGCAATCCGTGTCTTCGCTATCTGCTACAAAAACAGGAAGGACGTGTTTTATTACCCTTAAACTAGTTGCAGCTTTAGATAGATGTAAACTAAGTGTAAGGGATTCTGTTACATACTTCAGGCTGTTGTAGAAGCACTTGGTCTCAGTTGTGAAGCTTTCCTATCAACAAGTCTTCTATTCAACGAATTCGGACCCAAATGAGAAAAGAGAGAGCAAAATTGATAAAAACTGATTTTTAGAACAACGTGCCTAAAATTATAACTATTCATTGGGATGGATAGCTATTGCCCGGTTTAAATGTGACAGGTTCAAAAGAAGAACGCTTGCCAATTCTCATTTCATTCGGAGAAAAATACCAACTTCTAGCAGTGCCAAAACTCGATAGTTCTACTGGCAAAGATCAAGCTGAAGCTGTTTTAAATGCCCTTTCTGATGGGGATCTCAATGACAAGGTACAGATTATGTGCTGTGACACAACGGCTACTAATACAGGCCGCTTAAATGGGGCTTGTGTGCTCTTGGAGCAAAAATTAGAAAGGGAATTGTTACTTTTTGCTTGCCGCCATCACATGTATGAACTAGTACTGAAATATGTGTTTGAATCAAAGATCCATCAAGTTACTAGCAGTCCCGATACCCCGTTATTTAAAAAATGTAGAAACAAGTGGAAGAACGTTAATGCAACTGCTACCGAAACATGTACTGATGACATCAGCAAGATGGATGGTAAGAGTTATTTACTCTTTAAAGATATGCTTGTTGCAATCACAGTTTAAAATGAGTGCTAAGGACAAACAAGCACTGCAAGATGTTTGCTTATTTATTGCAATGGCTTATGTAAAGCCCTGGCTTGAGTGCAATTTGGCGGTAAAAGCCCCGAATCAAGATTTATGTTTCTTAAAAACATTGAAAAACCACGAAACAGTCGACCAAGTGATTTCTAAAGCAGCTCTGACCAAGTTCAGCCAACACTTGTGGTATTTAACAGAAGAAATAGTTTTATTTTCATTATTTGATGATGAAGTTGATACACAAACCAAAGCTGATATCGTATCGAATTTACAAAGGGAAAGTTTGTATGATTTTGGGAAGATATATATTCCACCGAAGGAAGAAATATCTGCTTCTTTGTACGGTGAGTTGAATAAGTGTTTTTTTCATTTTATCATTAGAAAATGTGATATATTTTTTAATATATTTCTTTTATTGTTTCAGGAAAGATTGAGTGATTTCGTGACCATCAAGAGCACAAATTTATTATCGGGGTTAAAAATTGATAACGCTTTTCTCCAAGAAGGCGTCTCTTCATGGGAACAAATCCCTTCCTTTCAGGAAGCTAAAAAAAAGTTATGCACTTGAAGGCAGTCAGTGACACAGCAGAGAGAGGCGTGAAGCTCATGCAAGATTTTCATGGATTAATAACTGCTGCAGAAGAACAAAAACAGTTCTTGTTACGTTGTGTACAAGAACACAGAAAGTTGTACCTAGATTGCAAGAAAGATACTTTAAAAAAAAGTATCCTGAATCCTGAATTATATATCTTTCTCAATTTTATAAATAAATACATAACCTAAATTAATCTTCCACTGTTTTCTATTATAAAATATGTATTTCGATAATAATATAGCTTACATGCAACTAAGTCTTCTAAAACCGTTGTTTTGAAAAACAATGATGCCTTGTCGGCACGGGTTGCCATCGTCATATGACGATGCAATTTTGCACGAAGGTAGCCTTTAGTACTATAAAAGAATTAGAGGGTATGCGTTACAATATTTAAAAGAAAAAAAATCGGTGATATAAGGGACAGCCTAATATATATATATATATATATATATATATATATATATATATATATATGTATATATATATGTAACTATGTATATAAAGCTATAATATAAAGCTCGTATGTAAATGAAAAAAAAGTAGGAACATGTAAATTCATCTGTCACGTTATCGCTCGATTTCAGTCGTGTATCCTCATTTTCTTTGACTTTGAAATGTAGTAGATAGGTATCTACATATATTCATCATAAGTGCTTATATTTCGAGAAAGTTAATACGTTTCCATTCTATTGAAACATATAACGGGAATTTTCTTTATGCTTCTTATTGTTATTTTTGCATTCCTTTTCAGTTTCAGGAATGCTAGCTAAATTTAGATACTATCATACGTTACAGGACACTGTTGTTAAATGTATATTTAAAAGTTTTTAATCTTTATATGTATTATGAAATCTCTAACAACTTTGATTTTCTTTATTCGCTCTATCTTTATAGGATATAGGGTCAAAGTTCATGAGAATAAAATGATTCATTATTCCATTACCGATATGAAACGCACTAAACTTATGTAGGTGGTACTTCATCCACAAATACCTTGACGATTTTATCTATTCGATTTTCTATTATATAACGGAATAATGGACATAAGACTAAAAAAACAAGGTTTAATAGTTTATTGTTTTCTAATTATGAATGACATCAACCTGTTTTCATAAAAAGTCTAACATCAAATTTGTGGATCAGCCAATCCGTCCACTTAATTAAACAAAAGTGAATCGTTATAGGTCCTAGTTTAAAATTATGCTACACAAAAAAATATTATTAATTTTGTTTTATAGCAGTATATCCATTAAATAAGCCTCTAATAGACGGACAGGCAGAAAATATAATAGGTTTCGTTTGGACGCTTTGAACGAAATTGCTAAAACAGAATTAACGTTACCAAAACGAGAACTGCTAAAACACGAAAATTGCTACACAGAATTAACATTACCAAAGTTTGATATCGTAATCTGATCAATTAAGTAGCCGTCAGTGATAATTCTCCTGATATTCAAAAAAACAATAAATAAGTCTCACAGTAAAGATTAAAAGCCCATTTATAATAGGTCTCAACAGTTTGGATGTTCAGTTTTTTCAGATATATAACATGTTGTCATTTTTAAAAATAATATATAAACTCGAATAGTATAATGACATAATTGATTCTAATCAAGAATTACAATCCTAAATAAATATCGAAGTTGTCATATTACAAACATAGGATTATGAAACACAAATATTATTTTATAAAATTTATAAAATGTAACTCTTATTACTAAAAAATTAAAAAAGTAAAAGCTGACACTCTAAAAAGAACTTAACAACTGCTTAATTTGTTAAAGAAATTAACAACTTGATAATATGATGCTATAATGTATAATAAGCAGCAAATTATGTACATTTGTTATTGTTTAATTACTGACTACCGTTGTATAAATCCTTTTGATTTTTGAATACAATCAAGCTATGCTTTTAACAGACGTTTCTTCCAAAAAGTTTTAAAGCTTTTACATTTTACCTCATCTTTAAATTCTAGATATGTGGCATATATTTCACTACGGGCATGCTTACAATTATAAAATAAATAATAAATACATTAATATATGTCAATATTTTTTTGGAAATTTCTCCTTTACAATCGATTTTCATATATAGCGCCCGGTATGAAGCTTTATGAGAAGTAAAATTAGAACTTCAGAGCGTTAAAAAAAGTTTAACCATTAGGTAGCCTTTCCGTTTCTTATGGCATAATTGCAATGACGGATTATGACACACATAGTTTAGTATCATTCGCTTATATCAAGATATAATCATTAAATATCATTACGTGTGAATATTTGGTGTCTTCCATCCTACAAAGTTAAAACGTCTCTTTAATTTGAACTTCTTAGTCTAACGTTACTGTAAATTTGATTTTGTTCATTTTTACCTAAAATAATTATATTGTCAGAATTTTTTTATTAAAGAAATTTCCATTTACATTATAATGTGATATTTATGTTTACATACAGTTTTACCTGTTACACAGTTTACCTATATTATACATTCGAATTTTGTACAGTTTCCAATTTGTTGACAGTTTACCTATTTTATACATTCGAAGAAAATCGTACTTAAAGAGTAAACTCCAGTGGCGCGTCGAAGCTGATTGGCAGAATTTTTTTTCTCAATATTATTTTTACAAAAAACATTAAGAATTTTTTACAAATATTTTATTCTTCTGAACGAAAGGAGAATTCAGATGAACAATATTTGTCCTATTTTTGAGGGACTTATATTTTGTGGAGGGGAATTAAATACTGAACAATTTTTTTTAAATTTCATTTGTAGTGTGTGTACCATTTCAATTGTCTAATGATAAGGACTCTAAAATAAATAATATATTGGGAAATATGCAAAAAAACTTATACCGTTATTTCCGAAAAAACTCAACTAAAAGCTATTAGAAAATAAGGTTTGTAGAAGTTTACGCAAATGTTATAGGAAAACTATAGCAATTATCCCAGGTCTTGTAATATTTGAAATATATACCGTGTTTTCACGTCTGTGAAATTTTATAGTAGGGTTTTAGGTTTCCTTTTAACTCAGCCGTTTATTGTACTGGTTGTTATGGATAATATAAAGCAGTAGCACAGGGGTATTTAATAAAAACTCGTAAATAACCTGTGTGAAATTAATTAATTACCTATTTATTTTTTGTAAAGCTCACAATGAACATTATAAATTCAGGTCAAATCATACTGATTAGTAACATTCAATAACAATATGCCGATTTTATATATGTCCATTAATATTAATCGTTTATGTAAGATAAAAAAAAATTACATTAAATTAGATATTTGCTCAAAATGAACTACACAAATATGAAATACTTCTAACTAAACAGAGAATAACCAAAAAATACAAAACCGCCCTACGGAAACCTTTAGCAGCCTAAATAATCAAACCGTACGAGCCCTGTTACTGGAAACGGCGGTGAACTATTTAGATAATTTGCGAAATGATTAATTTCATTAAACCAAAATTATAACATTCGTTGTTAGGTTGATAGGACTGTAGTAAACTTATTACTTTACTAGCTAGCGTCTCCCGCTTGAGCAGTCACTCGTACGAGTGATTACGTTTAGAGAGAAATATTTTAGACCTTATATTTTATCAATGAAGTACATGTTAAAATTTAGAACAGAACGGATGCTTAATAACGGATATTTATTGTGAAAACTTATCATATTAACGCTTAAGTGATTTCAAGTTACGTAGTAATCGCAATGATTAACATATCCAAGTTCTTAGAGTATACACGTGTGACAAGGTACATATCTTTTACTCATACAGGTAATTCTATGTATCGAACTGAGTGGAAAAATTTAATTGAAATTATAATTATATTAATTTTTTTTACATAAATACACTTCAAATATACTCAGTTTGTTGCATAGAATTAATTTTATGAATAATAGAAACGTTATTTGTTACATTCGGTATACATATACATATTCATTTAATAAAAAAATCACTATGATATCTTGATATAACATTGTACATTATATATTTGCGTAAGGATAATTGTTCCATAAATAAAATAATTTGAAAATAATGGAAAACCAGGAACTGTAATGGAATAGATATATCTCATAAAGATATACATTTTCTGGACTCCACTATTCTTTTTCTATTCTTTTAAAAATAATTGTTTACTTTAGTAAATTTCTCTTTGTTTCTATGTACATCGTTGAAACAAAAATATTTGGTAATGATTTTATTTTTACTTTTAAATATCTAATACTTCAAGTAATTAAGTCTTGTAAATATTAAATGTAAATTAATTTTAAATACCAGTTAAGTACTCGTTACTGTTTAAAGATTCAACTAAATTGACATTACAACTAAATTGAGAGAAAGCGCTGATGCTGGACATATCCAAAAAACTTAAGATTATTAAAATCAATAAATTTTAACGATTGAGTAGAGAAACTAAGAAATAAATGTTGAGATTTAGACACCTTGGGAATGCAGCTAACAAAAAGAAATTTATGGAAGTAACAAGTTAGAAGAGAAGAGTCTAATAAATATATGATGGAATAAATGAAAAATAGTCTTATTGGAGGTAATGTAAGGCTAATCCAAAGTGAAAAGCGTCTAAAAAGTCAATACAGTAATGAGGAAATGCGAAAGAAATATGTCAGGTATGGCATTCTATTATCGTTGCTTATCCTGATTTAGTGGAAAAGCGTATTAAATAATAGATATATAAACAAATATCGATGGTCAAAAAGGCTTAAAATGTTATTATAGACGAATACAATCTAGAAGAATTTTGCATCTTTCAATAACATGGAAAGATGTAATTTTTCTTTATAAATGTATTAACGTACTTTCCATTTTCATCTGGGGTGTAGGATGCTATTAACTAAGCAAGTAGTAAATAAAAGGAAAGTTTTTGTTGACAAGTTTTATTAACCGGAAACTAGTTTTGATGATAGAATTTAACGTTAGGTGAACACGCACAGAGCTACTAAAATTGTCACGTCTTTGTGATTGTTATTCCTCTCACGTTCTCGGTTCTCAATTCATTTTGCAATAAGTAAAATTGTTTCCACAATTTATTTTTAACATTTTTTCTTATTCTGTTCGTAGGAATATTTTATAAAACATTCAATTTGTGTCGTCGAATACCCCTATTCAATTAACACTTTAAATTAAACTTGACAAGAAACAGAAAAATAAAACAGCTAAAAATATTTAAAATGGGAATTTAGAATTGCTGTGATTATTTGGTATAAATGAAAGTATCATAACAATTTCGACTGTCGCGAAAACTTCTGCACAAAATCTTTTTTTTTTTCAAAATACAATATTGAACGCATACTGGTTGGTTGTATTTTTACGTTGCAACTTTATATTATATCCACAGACTGTTCTACCGAATTTTTTTAGAATGATTTTAATAATGTGAAGCAAAGAGAAATATGTTCGCCACTGCAGATGGATGGAATATATGGTTTATTGGAGGCCTGAAAGCTTTTTATAGCATGTTAATTAATTTAAAAAAATAAACATTCCATGTTTAATTTTACCTTGAGCGTTATAGATAGATGATATTTCTATAAACTTGCATTATAATTAAGCAATAATTTGCACTCTGCTAATGGCTACAACTCAATTTTATATTTACTTTATATAAATGGATATATTCAGTAATTAACGATCCATAACTTGATTTAAGATATTAAATAAAAAATTTAATAATTCCAAATTGTTTTTCCTTGTAATAAGGGCAGCTAGATGGGTACTTCATAGCTAATACACTAAAACTTAGTATACTTGTTTAGGAAAATATTTACGAAAATTCCTAAAAAGAAATTTATTATAACGAGCATGCGAACGGTACCTCTAATTTCAACAAGTTTAAATATATAATAATATGTCACTGGAAACATATTATGTTCAAAAACACAGACTGGTGGGTACACTCTCTGATATTCCGAATTTGGCCAAAAACATTTTAAATATTAAGAATTTATTTACATTATACTTACTAAAACATTTAAAAAATCTCGGCATCTTATAAATGTCATATTATTGTAAAGTTGCAGGTAAATCTTAGTCTAGGACCGCACATCCGAGGGGGTCAGTAGTATTAATGTCATGCCTTACGTTGCCATTACCTATGCGGAGTAAAAATGCCGTTAATGCAGTCAGTACACTATGTTACTCTTTTGAAATTATTTCGTTCAACATAAATATTACTTTTAAATTTATTCCGACAAATCAATTCGAAGTAACATATATAAAATGGAAGAGCAACGTTGAATAGATCTTTCAAAAATGTTGGAGGTATGTATTGAACACTTTGTCGATGCGGGATAGATTTATCAAATATTAAGTTATAAATGATAATTTTTGTTAGAGTAATGTTTTTGCACCCTCTATCATTCAAATAGATATATTTTCATATTTGAAATATATTTACAACAGCAGTATATAAAACTAAATCAAAAGAAAAATTATAAATGAAATTGGGTAGGTAAAAATTTCACAGGAATTCTAAATATACGACTCAAACCAACTGCAAAAATAACTTTGTATCTTAAGATTTATATTTACAATTTTTAAGCTCTGTTTGAAATATTATGCTTTTACGTTAAGTTCAATGTGTTCCCCTACCTCCAAATTTCAGGTGATAGAGACAAATACAAAACACTGTTTCGTGTGTATTTAATATTATTCTCTATAGAATTCTCCTTTTACTTTTATGAATTTAAACCGTTGATGGTGTAGGTAGACTTAGCCATAATTATCATAGACCTTAAGAAAGGTTAAGTCTAATAAAAACTCAATAATGGGAAAAATGAGAAACACGATACATTGAAAATAATGAGCTGAAAATTAAAAAATAAGGAATTACGGTAAACTGTGATTAAAAATACTAATAGTGAACTTTAGATTTTCAGTCGTAACTTAGCGTACTCATCGTAGAGAAATTTATATTCTTTGATTGACATTAACATCACCGTTGTGAGGCCTGTCTGATAGAACTGGCGCTGATAGATAGCCTGTCTGATACAACTGATTCTCATAGAAATGGATCTGAACTGGCGCGCACGTGAAATCTCACCTGTGCACCAGTTCAGGTTATTTACTGGGTAATGTGTCCTCCTACCTCGCCGCGCACGTCGTATATCCAACTCCCATGTTTGAATGACTTGCGAGCGACCGGTGCTATCATAAAAGTCAGTCTCCCGTCATCACGGCCACGCTCGATTAGTAGCCAGAAATTGAATTCGGCACTCCGCAGTTCTTGCACTTTTAAATACCGCTAACCTGTGGTTAACTCACTTCACCACGGCGGCGACATACATATATAGAGTCAACCTATATACATCAGATGCTGGCAATGCGTTGGACATCAGCGCAGGGGTCGATATGCGCGGCGCAGCTTCCCTCATTTTCTTTTGACAAGAGTTTTATGTTGATAATAGCTTTTGCCTGCGGCTTTGTTCTATTTGTTTTGTCATTTTCCTTATATGTTTTAAATTCACGTATGCATTCGTTCTCATATTCTTAATCTTTTTGTTATAATTATTAAGAGCACTTCAATACACTATATTAAATTCTAGAGAATGGGGTAAATACACTAGTTTTTTAGAACTATCATTCAGAAAAACCTAATATATGAGAAATATGTGGGTGTGAGAAAGTTACTTTGACCTCGAGGCGATTTTAATTGTTCTAAATCTTGGTTCTAAAATTTGCTTACTGCAAGACCAAACTATACTTGTACCAGAAACCGTATTCACTTTAATTCGAATATACCACGTAATAGTTCCTTCTCATACAAGGGGTTAACGGAAATATAAAAAACATAAGGTAAACGAATCGATTTGAAATATCTAAAATTAGAATTAGGATTAATTACGGGCCATTAGTACATAAATAATTCTCATTTAAGGTCCAAAGAGGTTAGTTCAAACATATAAGTTATTCGTAAGTAAAATTGCAATCATTAGCATTTTGTGCAAATTACAGTTAAAACAGACTATTCTTTCTGTACTTGAGTATGTATCAGTGACTACTATGTAACCTTTTAATGAATGTATGTGCTTTTAATTATGTAATTATGATGGTATGTAATTTTGTTTGTTTACCCTTTAAATCATAATAGTTTACATGCGTTACGTGATTAGACTTTGAATGTTTTCATACTTCGTTATATTTAAATTTCAAAGGTGTAAGAAAAAAACATTGGTTATTGCAAATTCAATCATATTTTTTATATGATAAATACAAGGTTTCGGATTCTATTTATGTCCCTTAAGTGGTACATTATGGTTCGCAGAATATGCAGAGATTTTTTTCAGATACATCGCAGGTTTTAAATGTCGGCCACAGTTTTACGCGTTGCGAGACAAAAGTGGTCGAAACAAGAAAAGGACATGAACGATTTCTTAAAATTTAAAATAACGTGTGGCGGACCGATACATTTGAGTTGCTATTCACTGGTGGAGAAATGCCCGGTCCTGGAACCTTCCGAGGTAGAAAACTAAAGACCTTCGATGAGTGCGCCACTTCTTGGAAACGAAAGAAACTGAAAGTTTTGGTGGATAGCCATTCCGCCTCTGAGTTGATGCTGGCCAACCCTATTGCAAGCTGAAGGGCATTGTATAGAAGCCAATGTAATAAAGTGTCGAGGTCCTCTGCCAAATCCAGCACTAATCGAAAAGAGCCAATGAAAGTACTGCATAATGAAGATGATTTATCATTATATTTAGATGTGGGTCTTTTGCAAAGTAAATATAATTTGCTCCAGACAACCGTCAATAATCTACACCAGGACACCTTCCCGAGTATTAACAATCTTAGAAAAGCCAAAACATTATGTTATCCATTAGATGATTTCATTGAGGTGACAGAAACCTACGCTGAACTTTAACTCTAAGCCTTAATGGGTCATACAATTTATAGAATTGTTGAACCTCAGGAAGATGTCTCGAGAAGATTTTACGATGATTCGTAAAAATGGACTTGTTGGTAATTCAAGGTACAATCTGTATAAACAACAATTTCACCTCACTTTTGTCTCATCATCTAACATTGATGAATATTTATTCTCCATAGCTTTGGTTCCCCTGCAGTTGAAGCATGTAATCGGGACTTGTTAAATTTGTTTCTTTTGACATCAGATTCGAAAATGTTATCTCTTCAAAAGTGTAATAAACCTAAGAAAAAGTTATTACTAGAGATTTTCGGCTATTTAATATCTGCAGAACTTGCTTTTCCTGCAACCGGATCCCAGGTCGCCAATATCGAGGATGGAACGTTATCGGCTTCAGATGACTCTGACGACAGTGTGGGCGGTCATTGTAAATAGTGAATGTTTAGTATTATGGCAATAAATCAGATCTTTGTGTTTTTGTTTGTAGATAAGTTAATTTTTGTATATTATTGGTTAAGTACTTTCTTTATAATAATTTCTAAATAATACTTAGTTTATGAGAAAGTTAGGTTAAGAGATAACCTTTTTGATTGGGATGCATAATTTATGATTTATCATAGATTCTATTTTATAGTTTTCTTCTGTAATAACATTTTCATTATTTTAATAAAACTTTCTAAACTTAAGCTGTATATGTTTTATTTTCTAAATATTATTTTCCGAGTTAAGCTTTTTTTAACTAAATAATACCTCTTCGTATACTGTATTCGAAAATCATTATCTAGGCAATGGTTTGAGTAGATTTTCTAACTTACATAATTTTGTACAAACAATTGTATGGAACTGCAATACTATGCATCGGATGAAACCATTAAGATAAGCAGAATATTTGTTCGGCAACGCGTACTGGTGCGCCAATGTTTTCCAAAGCCCGGTAGCCGGCGGCGCGGCATGTCAATTGCAAGTTAAGGGCACGATTAGAGTAGACAGGTGGGCTGTCAAAATTTAATTACGTAATAGGAGGATTATTTTTGTTTACACCACAAAATGCATTTTTGAGCCATCCTATAAACAAAATTGCACTACAAAACTGTTTTTTCAGACACTTGACCTTCCCTCTCAAAACTTTACAATAATGATTTCGTGTTTTATATTTCCGTTTAAGTTGTTTTAAAAATTATACATACCTCCTAGGCCGCATGGTCCAAAACCTTTATGAAATGTAGGCATTGGATATTTGTAGTTCTTCAGTCACCCCATAGTATAAAATAAGCTTGTTTTATAACGTAGGTTATCTTCTATCAAAAAGTGAAAGAAGTTTTGAAATCCTATATGTGGTTTAAGAAATTAGTTGCCACTAACAAACTAACAAACTTTACTTCTTTATTATATTAGTAAAGGTAAAATAGTAAAATTTATTCTTTGGTTTCATCATACTATTTACACTTCGTCAGCGGAAAAATTATATAGACGAAATAAAATTTAACTGTCAATATCTTTAAAGGTTTTTGAAAATACCTGGTTTTTGACTAAATGAATATAAAAGTGAATGTTAGTCAGATGACTTGGCTGCGGCGTCGCGTTGGATCGGCGAATATTTGGCAACGCGCGTCTCAAGTGACCTTAAGCGATTAATCTAGTCTGTCTTCCAGATTTCAGCATTCTGCACAAACGATTAGACTTGTTGTTTTTTGGCATTATTTACACAAATAAGAGAACTTATGTTGTTTTGAATCTCAATTAGTATAATATATATTTGAAATTCTGGTTTGAGAGTCATTCAGGGGTGGGCAGAAAGAGTTAAAACTTTGATATATATAGTTTAAAAAAAAAAACAATGTTTTCTGACAACAGAGAATTTTAATGTAACTTTCTTTTAAATCATTGTGTCATGTCATTGTCATTAATAACAGTCAAAGTCAGGTATACCACTGGCAATGAAAAGTGCTAGGGTGAATTAACTGATATATTGATGATTTATTCTACAAATAAGTTTCACACTCTTGTATTTAAAAATGTTCCCTTCGTTCGATGGATAGATAAGTTGATGGAGTAATAAGTTATTCAAAAGGATATTTCTTTAATGCCATTCGAAAGCGAGAAATAATAAATTTAATAAATTATATAATGGGCGGTTTAAAAAATTTGTACAAATTACTTGCAAAATTTTATGTTCATGTCAATTATTAAATATATTGGTAGATTTTCTTCGAATAATTATAAATTTTGCAAAATGCATTAAAAATGGGATCATCGTGTCATCAGATTGGTATGATGTTTTCCTCTCGTATCCAGTCTCTAAAAATTTTCTTACACGACCATTTTTGATAGTTTCATGATATATTTTTTTACTAAGTTTAAAATGAATCCTATTATTATAATTTTTCATCAAGATTTTTGATAAAATTGTTTAAATGTTTCATTAAAATCACAAAATGGCGAAATGTAAGGGGGATAATTATAGACTGAATAATCATGGTCAGTGCCATCAGATATCATGCACAAACAAATTATTAATAAAGTTTATTATGTAATGAAACTAACGTATTATTAATACGATTAAATATGAATCTTTCCATACTTAACTTTCACATAATTAGATGTCAATACGCATGGCAATAACTAATTTTTCCACTGAACACAATCTTTTTTATTTTGCCTTATCTAAAGGAATTTTTCTCTAATTTAATTAGTGGAAAAAATAAAATAAGTATTTCCAAGCCTTATCATTTTAATACAAAATACACGTATGTCCAATTGGACTTGGTATATAATCTATTTAGAAGTAATTGCTTTTGGAAATTAATTTTTTTTGAAGAGGTTATCTTTTACTTTGCTTTTATGATATCAAAAATAGAAGTAACCGAATTTGGGAGTTGGAAACTCTAAACATAATAATTAGCTTTTATGAAAGCCAATCATTTGAATTTAGTCATTTACAAAAACATCACCTGAGGTATCTTCATAATAAGTCCTTCCATTATACCATTTAATGAAAAATAATCCAATTAAAATTTCCGCAATACGTTTACTGTTTAATTTTTTTTTAAATTTTGGATTGAATTTCTTACTTCCTCAAATTGGAAATTATAATTTCTGCTAGTTTGCTGTACGCCCGAATTTTTGTAGACTATCTTTCTGATGGAATTAGATCACGATACAAACGCTTTTGTTTTGTTAAATAATATAGCTTGAAATATACTAGAATAATATCAAACGACATCTTTCTCTGACCAAGAGAATTGTTAATAATTCTTTTCGAAGTAACATTTTAATCAAAAATTTAAAAAAGTAACTATCAATATGCAGAACTATATTATAATTTAGATTTTAATTTAGACATGAATAACGGCGGTTAGAATACTCACCCTGCATTAGATATTTATGCAGAAAACAAAAAAAAAATAATTGAGTATATTAAGGTGGAATCGATGTAATCGCGAAATCGTTCTTTTACTGACTTGCTGTTAAATAATAACATGGGAGAAAGTTATAATAAGTAATTATTCCATAACTTCAGAAGGATGAACCAGTAACGGGTGTTTTTTAAGAGGTATACAACTTCAAAATGAAACATACACATAAACATAAAAATCATGATAATAGACATGATATTAGCTTTATTGAAAAGGTAATTATCGCACAATGGCAATAACGCAGGGAATGCCGTGCAACAAATGGTCCGTCTGTGGCTTATCAGCATAGACTAGTAACTTCACCTATCCCATAGAAAATAATCCATAGTTATGATATCACACATGTTTCGGGAAATTAATTGATCGTACTTTACGGCATGTGGCATCGTTTTCTTGAAACCAAAGCACTTTAAAATTGATGTCATTCAATTTTGGAACAGAAGTCAGTAATAATGGACCTAAGTCGCTCCCAATTTACTGTAATTTGATAAAATATGTGTCAATGATACCATCAGTCCCTGAAGCACACCAAACAGTGACTTTTTATGTAATGGCGTCTCATTAATAGTACATAGATTTTTTTCACTCCAAATTCGGCAATTTTGTTATTGACGTAGTCATTTAACTAAAAATGAGCCTTATTGTGGAAAAAATTATTGATCGAAAAAGTGGTCGAGGATTGGACTTCTAGATTACACTTCATTCCAGCCAGCCGTGACGCCCATATGCCTGAAATTGTATAAAACACAAATGGCAAATTCTATAATACCAATATCAAGGCCATTGTCATGATTGTTAACCTCTTTTTTTCATTTTAAAATTGTATACCTCTAAAAACACCCGTTAGTTGATAAACAGCTATTTATTGGGCATATCAGTGAATAACAATGAATATAAATTAAATATTGAATATATTTGGCGTTAATTTTGTCGAAATTCATTATTCACAATTAAATGAAACTACGTGATGTAGTATTATTTCTACTTTCTTTAAATTGTTGACCACGACCTAGGTTTCGTTGTATTACAACATCTTCAGGTGGGTTATTAGCATCTTTGCTAGTAAGTAGAAATAATACTACATCACGTAGTTTCATTTAATTCTGAATATAAATTAAATCAGGAATGCAAACTTTGTACGATCTGTTATTTTTGAGGATTCACATAATTTAAAATATTTCAAATTTCAACGAGGAATGGTTTCTCTGAAAAACGACTATGACAAATAAATAGACGGACATGTGAGTTGTTACATTGTTTTTTTTTTTGAAGTACAAAATCTCAAAAAGAGTTGTTGATATATAATAAATGATATCGTTAGCTTGATAAGATTTTGATTGAAATATTTGTGTTTAATATATAGTTCAGGGGGATTTTTCATACGGGATTTTTGTCTACATCGATAATTTGAAGAGATAATAAATGGATATTTAATAAAATATTACAAATTTCTAAAGCCAGACTTTATTAACTACATGTTCATTTTGTATAGTCGCAAGTTCTGCATTTCCTACATTATTCATTAATTTTATTTCACCGTATGCAATTTAATAAAGAAAAAGTATTTAATAAAGTATTAATAAAATTGAACCGATTAGGTTCAAATTAATAATCGATGGGTAAAATAATTTTTATAAAATAAATAATAATCAGATAACTTAAAAACGCCCCGTTATTTACCTGAATATTTAAAACAAATAGGAATCAAAGGAGTCTTTTTATTGGAACGAGTATCGAACTATTTAGGCAATTGTGGAAATGTAGTTCTAGTGCCATTCTATGAATCTGTTTAAAATTGTGCAGTCCTATTGACCTGATTAATTTTTATATAAATTAAGAAACTAATGGAAAAGAAACAGGAAGTATACACGAAAAAGTCTTAATAAATTTTTTCCTAAGCTTCGTTGTTTATTTTTGCATGAAAATAAAATCGATAAAAGTTTCGTTTAAAAAAGCAAGCTTGGCAACAAAACGATTCAATTATTCAATACTGTTTTTTGTTTATATCTTGCAAAGTTAAAAGCCATTAAACCCTGTGAAAATTAAATGTTAATAAACTCCGTTTTAATTTTGTATGTATATTCTTTGCTGTTGGAAGATCGTTTTTTAATAATATTTTATAACATTTAACTTGAAAATTCAAAGAAACAGAAAGAATGTAATGGAATAAAGGGAAAACTAAAAATTATTTAAATACAGGCAACAAAAATTAAATTAAAACTATTTCTCTATAACTTCCTTACGTAAAATTCTAAAAAGTATGGTTTTGGGATATCTAAAACATGTTCTTTCAGTTTATATATAGCTATATCAGATAACTGAAGTAAACGATAAATTCAAGTACTCCATTTGGTGCCTCTAAAATTTCCCAGTGATTTTTTAAGTGTTTACCTTTGAAATAAATAGGGTATATTTTACCACTATGCTTTTCAAGTTTCTACATCAAATGAATGTGTCTGACGGTTAGACGAAGAATGAACAAATAAGTAGTTTTATAAGGGGGTCGTTTTATATTTTAAGGTACGTTATGATAACTTAGAGATTGTAAATATATGGATGGAAATAAACTGAAAGAGGTATGTACTAAAGAGTGAATTAAAGAGGACAGATATAAAAAAGTTATGACTGTACAAAGTTATATAATATATAATTTTAAATAAGGAGTGGTAAAAATGATATAAGTGATCGAAAAGATATATCAGAAAAGGCGTTCCTTTAATGAAGGGTAACTTAGGTTGGAGTCCACAAATTAGGTAGGAGACATCATGGAGATGTAAATAGATAAATAAATATTAACACTTATAAAAGCTTATAATAATATTAGAGGCAAACGTTTAACAATTGATGTTCTGTTAAATTCTAATAATTAATGTTCTGCTTAATGCAATGATAAATACGGTCAATTTGTTTTTTTTCTAAATTATAAAGTTTCTTTAATTTATTTTTGTATTTCTAAATGTAACCTGTGATGCGGGTCGTTTTTAATAACCAGCAAACAGATTTAATGAAACTGGCAAACAAAAAGAGTTCGCCTTTTTGTTTGCAAGTTTTATTAACTGGAAACTCGTTTCCGTCGACAGACTTTAACATTAACTGAACACGCACGAGCCACAAAAATGTCACGTCCTTATAAAGTGTGATCATTATCACGTTTTAAGTCCTGACTCCATTCTCTAATAAATTAAAATATCCAATTGCTATTAAGTTTTGAGGATTATTTACATAGAGAATTTCAAGTGGTAAATTTTTATAAAAATAGTTTTTTTTTCATTATAAATTAGATAAAAACTTTGATGCTGATTTTGAAATTTATTTAAGTAATTAAACTTGGTTTATAAAATCCTTTGCGATAGAGTCATGCTCAAATATTTTAAAATATTCGGCAGTAGATCAGCTACAATTTTTGGGGAATTGGTTTTGGTCACCTGGTGATCAAATAGAATATGATATATTACATTGTGAGTGCAGTGATTGTACAGGTCGATGAAATATTTTAATTATGACACCCACACGGTAATCATATCGAGTTGGAGAAGAGTTAGGAACAGATAAAAAGAATAAGAATTATTAGTTCCGATTAGTTCAAATATATTTTATTTTACTACGTTTGGACGATTTAAACCCGAAAAACTGGTATCAATGTGTTATTAATGACGTAACTCAATTTATTAGTTTTCTAAATATTTATTGTATAGCTCATACCGCGTTCTAGTTAACATTAATTTTAATGTGACGTGGAAGAGAATAGGTATTTCATAAAATAAAATCCACCCATTTGTTTAATGCGTGGATGATCAATATTTGAAATAGTTATCGCATCAGGCGAGTACACAATAGTTTGATTATAACTACCTTGTCTATTAACTTTAATCCAGTGAATAAAATTTCACAAAAAATAAAGAATGGCAGTAAAAGATAAATTTGGCTGATATTAATAATGAAAGTATGATGTGTTTCCAATAAAATATGGAAAACTATCAAACAATACAATAGCTTTCCACAAAAACCCGTCACAGCTTTAATAATCAAACCACACGAATGTTTTTATTGGAAACGGCGATCGAATATTTATATATGTATTTCGTTTCATGATACCGAAATTACACAGCTACGTGTTATAGTTTACGAGCGATTGAACTGTATTTATTTTTCTATTTTACTGACCCGCATTTCCCACTCGAGCTGTCGTACGATTGGCTTAGTTTGGATGGATATATTTTGACACTCTACTTAACAACCGAAACTTTGTAGCAAAAGTTTATTACTTCGTTACTCACTAGATTTAAAAGTGCATTGTTACAACAAGTTTAAACATTAAATATTTATTAATTGAATACAAAATTGACCGTGTAGTTTACACAAATTAATCCTCAAGATATATCATGATTGATGCTTTATTTTCATTCATATTTCCTATAAATGACAATACAAATAATGGAAATGATATACTCTTCTTGGGGTTCACTATTTATTTCTATATATTGACTACAAAACTATTTTATTATTAATTTTTTTTATAAAATGATCAGTGTTAATAAAACCCGACATAAAACGTCGCGATGATATTAGTTAATTGCTCATTTTTATCGGATGAACATGATATAAAATTATTGTTCTACTTTTGGTTGAAAAATTCAATCAAATTAAAAGAATGCTTGGCACATTGGAAAAACTCTCCATTATTATAACCTAGCTAGAACAGATAACGGTGGAGTTGAGAAGAGAGAAAAAATATTCAGATCAGTATTTGTTGGACGTACGGACGGACAAATTATAACGAATAAAGATTTTATTTAAAAAAAGGTATATGGAACCCTATTAGGAATAAACACGTGAGTGATTACACGTGTCCTTTCGTCTGTATGTTTATCACCGAAATGTTTTCTAAAAATTACCACAGATACTTGTAATTTGACATTGCATTAAAGCGTATTAGTCCCTCGTATTTATGTATCTTTACAGTTAAAACTCAGGAATATTTATGTGTAAAACAAATATATATTCAAAATTTCTTTTAATGTTTAAGGATTCCAAAATTACTTCCTTAAACATTATATGCAAGGTAGTTCTAAAAATATTGCTGAAAATATTCACAAAAAACCTGCAAATGTTAAATTCAAAGAGGTGAAAAGAGGCATTACCGAAGTTCATCTTAAATCTATCGCAATAATTTCAATAAATTTTTGACAAATTTGTGCGTAAATTCTAACCCTATTTAATAGATTATTTTATTATTATTATATTTATTTTAAATGCTCACGATTACAACTTATTTATTTACTTTTAATTTACAAATTTTCAATTTCAACCTCTGAAGCATGCCGGTCTTCACAAAAAACATGTTTAATAAAACTTGTTAACAATAAAATAATTCCACCTTTTTTGTTTACGAATTATTCCACAGATCTTTGAGCTACAAAAATAGTTACGGCCTTAAAAAATATGACTGCTGTCACGTCTTTTTTCCTTTGTCGAATAAACAAAATTTTCACGCCTGTTTTATAATTTTCAGGAATTTTTAATTTGAGTGCGTAAAATAGTTAGATTTTAAAAATAATATATTTACGCATTTAATATTACGTATTTAATACAATATCTAAAGTCCATAATTAAATGAAACTATGTGATGTAGAATATTCAATTATTAATAATTTCAACTTCATTGAAATTTTTACCACGTCCTAGGTTTTGTTGTATAACAACAGCTTCAGGTAGTCAATAGCAAAGATTGACTCTAAGAAACTTGTTATTGTAGTTGTAATATAATGAAACTCAGGTCGTGATAAATAATTTAAATAAGGTAGAAATAATTAGAAAAATTACATCACATAGTTTCATATAATTGCGAATAATGCATTTCTCCCAAATTAATGCCAAATATTTACAATATAAAGTAATACGACTAAAAAAATAGTAGTGGAAAATTATAATCATTCAATATTTTCCACTATAAAGTGAAAATGCATTTCTTGTCGTTATCTGCTTGGAAAGCTTCGGAGCATGCGTTGAAAGCAACTCTTAGAATTTAATGCTGAAGGAAGGAGGGAAGTCTGTTGCCCGGACTTATGAATGAAATTGTTACAGTTATGTAGGAGGTAAATGAAACGTGTTTAATATGGCACTGCAGGTTTTTATCCCGAGTTTATTCTTTGGAGAAAACAATGTGTTTTTAATTTTCAAATTTATTTTATTTTAATCATTTCCATGACATTGGAGGTACTTATGTAGTCAATGATGGTAACATTTATCAAATGAATTAAACTAAACGTAATAAAATTGATTTAATTTAATTAAATATGAATGCTCAAATATTAATTTCTCATTAGTAGATATGGAGATTCCGGGATTAAGATAAAATACATAACTTACCATAGTAACCATAGTTAATGTAAAAATACACAGACAAATCTGGACATATTCATTAATTTTCCCAATTATGTTTAAATCGTATAAATATATTAGACAAAGGAATAATAAATAAGGTATATATTTGGTAATTATTCTAATGTCCTTACTTTTGTAGATTTCAATCTCGAATAGCCTACCTAGAATAATTCAGCAAATGTATGCCTTGGAAATATTCGCTGGTCACCGTAAATTATTCTCACGCCATTTCGTTGTCACTATCTACTTAAATTATAATAACTTTTCAGTACAATCGTTAAATTTCACTTCTATTCCGTAGTTATTTCGTTCAGCAAAAAAAGTATTAAATACAAACCAATTCCAAATAATTATTTACTTAGATAAATATACCTCAGTAAACTTGTTACTTACTCTGATATTAATAAAGATAGAAAAAGAAAAACGATTAAGGTGGGTAATATTTCCATTAAAAAAATAAAATAAAAAATGGGACCATAAACAAAAAAAAACATTTAAAAGACCTATAAATTAAATAACTTCACTATATAATAATATTTTGACACATAGTAATTTTATTGTAATAACCCTAAAGTAATAATCTTTTATTATCCGACAGCTGAAAATGTAAAAACAAAAATTGGCTTGGATTTGTATTTAAATAAAGAATTTTAATTTTTCATACTACATATGTAGTATCTGTAGTAGCTATTATAGAATATGTATTTATTCTATGGTTTGACATTTACGAGAAAGTGTGGATCATATCGTGTCGTGAATTGATAGCCGTTACAAATTTATTATTTCTGATGCTATGAGTCTTTTACGAGCACCGAACTTACAAATAAATGATTCAGGCACAAAATGAACTGTCATTTATTTTGTGGGTAAGTTTCTGAGCAGAACTTGAATACTACATAAACAATAAATAACATTATACTCAAACGACGCAGCCGGTGCTGTCCCACGTTCGTCCTACAGACAGTTCGCGATGAGGCCACCTTACCCCTTTTTATTTCATGCAAGCTACAGACAGTGGAAGATTTAACTGTTTCATATTAGTCCATCATTATCTACTTACGGTACCCGTTATTACTTGCTTGCGATGTTGACCATAATGTAGCCATTACTATTCAGTGCCTAAAAGTACATACTAACAGAAATTCGTAAACCGATTTATTTCGTCTGGTCTAAAATTGTTGGTTCAGAAATAAATACCCACCTTCGAGATCTATTAATTATACTAACGTATTGAGTATAAAATACTACATAGATAAATCATGTTCCTAAAATTATACAAATTAATTTAACATTGTAACAGAATTATATATACATAATTTATAAAACGGGTTCCATGTGAAAGTGTTAGTGTAACAACTTTTTGTAACTATTAACAATTAAAAGAGGGTTAGTAGACATTCTCCCAAAATATTATATGTATATAATATTTATGTGTATATGAGCCATAGTTGTTGTTCAGGTTAGAAAGAATGAGGCAGAGCATTATTAATAAAACTATGGCTTATAGAAAATATGAGCCATAGTTGTTGTTAAGGTTAGATTGATTTCACAATCATTCACAAAGAATGGATTTAATTTGACACGAGTATTTAGAAAGATACTTATATGTGTTATCTTTCCAACAAGAGAGGAACAAGAGTTACAGTGCGTCATCACTTTTTTTTACAAATTTTGAATTTCTGCTAAATGACAAAGTGAAATAAATGAAATTTGTAAGAAAGTAGAAAAAATATAACGTATATATTTATGAATATATATATATATATATATATATATATATATATATATATATATATTTATACATACAAATACACACACACACACACACAATTAAACAGACTGGAAGTCCAAATACTTATTATTCATCAAATTCAGTCATCCTGTCCATCGTTTCCAATTGCTATATTCGATTCCTTCGATGTTAAACATATTCGAATTTTTAATAATTCAATAGAAAACAGTTTATTAACTTACAAAACTAGTCGTTTAGCACGACATTCAAGCCAAAATAAACTCAGACAAACTTTTGTATCTGTGAATGGGCTACGGAAGACTGCAGACTTATCTGCCATAAAAAAATTGGACTTTTTTAAAACTATAATTTATTTTTTACAAATGTAGAATTTTATGTAGTACTAAAGTTGTTAAAAACGTCCACAAAACTTTTTTTCGAATCCATTTAAAGTAGAAACCTAAAATTTGGCACGACTGGTATCTATGTCAATATTTCACACTCAAAAATATCCGAATAGGAATTTTAGAGTAAGCAAAACATTATATATTGGAAATTTTTGTTTTTTATAATGTGGAAAATTAAATTAAAGACAACTTGTAAGTATTCCAAAATATTTTTTTTCTTTTTATGCAAGATAATTTTAGTAATAATATTTAAAATGCGTATTTCCTTCATCTTCCTTTTTCATCTTAGAACTTGCCAAAGTATAAATTGTGAAAAATAAACAGCATTATCAGAAATTAACCTTAAGTTTAAGAAAAAATTATTGTAATGATCGCAAATTTCGTAATATTTGAGATATTCACTATGTTTTTACACGTGTCCAAAATGCACTAAGCAAAATATTCAAATGGCGAAACATGATATAAATATTTTTTAAAACATTCTTCTAGTTAAGAAATTACCAAATATTTTTAAAAATTTTATATCATATTTCAATAGATGAAACTTTGCGAAGAATGGACCAGTTAAATAAAAATAGAAACAATTAGAAAACTAATTGTATACTTTTTAAATGCGTTTTTTTGATATTTTATATTTATTGCTCAGACTCAGAAGACAATAATTTGTACTTCAGATGATATCAATGGATTTTGTGACAAAAATATTTCTTTCGCCTCATGGTTCTCGAATTGTCAAATAATTTGTTTTTTTTTATTTCGTTTTTTGATCTGTAACTCTGCAGTGATAAATAAAAATATCTTATATATTGATTAATTAATAAGAAAAGTCAGATATAAAGACTTATTACACGGTTTCTTCCCTTAAAATTAAAAAAAGTAAACTTTATTGTTTTATTACCTTTATTTTCTTGTTTGTCAGTCCATCCATTCTTCTGTCTGTCAAAGTAGTAGATATTTTTCTCCGAAGCAGCTTGAGATACCGTATTTTAATTAATATCATACTAATGGATCATCAAAACTTATAGGGTAATTCCAGTCAACGTACAATCTGGAAACTGAGCATAATAGGATGTTTTATAGCAAAAGTAAAGGAAAAAACCCAAAAATTAGTGATTTGTAATTCAATGTGGGATTAAAATTTTTTTATGCATGTAAAATATGAAGCAGGCCTTATATTGACTTTATGAATAAAAAGCAAAATTAAAAAATTTTGGAAAAACCCACGATGGATGTGGTCGTTGTCATTAAGAAACAATTAAATATATATTTTTTTGAAAACCCCCGACTAAAAGAAAGTAATAATCTATTAATAAAATCACCAACCCAAGAAAAACTGTCAGGACTACCATTGCCATTTCCGTTTCCAATATCAATTGCATTGTAGTAGCATAGAAAAGCTATTTGCAAACTTAAGAGAATTTCAATTAGTCACGAAATGACAAAACTGCAAAATTTTAGTCATAAGCAGAACAGGGCGATTCCGACGAATTTTATTGAGTGTGTAATTATTTTAATAGGTACTTACTTTCTTTTATGGGGGACGTGGTTAACAAATTAATTAAAAGTTTCTCAATTACGACAACTATGTCCGTCGTGAGTTTTCTGTAAATTTTTAATTTTGCTTTTAATTTTTTCGATTAAACGGTTTACTAAAGCTCCCAACAAAATATTCGCTAAAGGGCTAGATTATGTGTATCTTAGTAGGGTACGATCTATAGACGGTATAGTAATAACTGATCTAAATCAAAGAAAACTCTTCAACAATCTACACAATAGCACAGAATTGGAGCACTTGAGAACCTTGTTATGTGGATCACACATTGACGAAGTTGAAGAAAAGCCACAATGTAGTTAATCTAGATCAGTCAGATATGTTTATTGCAGCGCCCTCAACAACATAACACCTGACTAATACTCTTCGCCGTTAAATCACAAACTTTTTATTGAAAACTGTATCTAAATCGGTCAAACCATTTTGGACATAAATGGGAATATTCGTTTGTAACAAAATGTTTATTGCGGCGTCCCCTGGCAAGTAATCACCATGTAAGAAACATTGACGATTAATTCCAAAAAAATTTCAGAAAACGGTATCTGAATCGGTCAAACCATTTTAGAGATAAATGAGAACAATCATTTACAACAAAATTTTGCAGCGTCCCGTGATTAGCTAACACTATAACACCTATCTGAGAACCATCGCCGATTAGTCCCAAATATTTTGCAATAAATCGTGTCTAAATAGAGGTAAGTGGGAACATTCGTTTGCAACGAAATGTTTATCCCTGGTCAGTAATCATTATAATACCTAACAACCATTGACGATTAGTCCCAAATATTTGCAGAAAACCGTATCTGAATTGATAACAACTTTTGAGAGATAAATGAGAGCATTCGTTTGCAACAAAATGTTTATTGTGGCACCCCTGGTGAGTAACCACCTTAACATCAATCTAAGAACCATTGCCAATGAATCACAAACATTTTACAGAAAACCGTATCTAAATCGGTCTAACTGTTTTGGAGATAAATGAGAACGTTGAATTGCACACACAAATAAACAAACAAAAAATCTCTCACCTTAAATGCATATACCTCCTTCGTTCCGTCATGGGTAAAAAATTAACATTGACAAATGGTTTAATTGGAAGTACTATGACATCTCTTAAACAATTATAAGAGCCTAAATGTGTACTGAACCCTCGTAATGCAAGTTTTTCTTGATCTTGCCAGAATTTTTTATTAATTTTGAGAGGATTATTTCCTGAAAGGTCGTGTTGTCAGAGATTTAAAAAATAACTTATGTTTGTCATAATTTTTGGTAATGCTTTAATTTTATGAGTGCTTTAATTTAGTCAAAATACTCTATATTCTTAAATATTTATGAATGGGTACAAGTGCACAGAACCGTCATTGTATAAGTTCTACTATGTTGTATAAGTTGACTTATCAGGTTCATTTTAATTTAAAATATTTATAGATTTATTTACGTAGCCGTTACGACCTTTGACGCAGTTTGCTCTTTCCTAGTCTGCGAACGGGGAATAAAACTCTCAAACAAAAAGGGCTCCGCCTTTTTTGTTTGCAAGTTTTATTAACGCGAACTAGTTTTGGTGACAGGCTTTAACGTCGGGTGAACACGCACAGAGGTCCGATTTCCCACCAGTCGATAATCGATATGGTACGTTCTTGTAAAATATTATTCTTATTTCGTTCTCACTGCTTTCTTGAATAAATAAAATTGTCGTGACTATTTGAAAATTTTCAGCATTATTTAGTTTGTTTTTCATAAGAATGTTTTATATATGTTCGAAATGTAAGAAATTAGACGGTTTATAAGGTAAGGAAAAATTATTGAAATCGACCACGGCTTTCTACGAACGGCGCTAACTTTGTGATTATAGCACCTGATTATTTTAGGGTGTTATTATTAAATGTTTAAATTTTATGATATGAAAAATCTAAGTTAAATACTAGTTTATATTGAATTTCTAGTTTTAATTCAGTCGATTATTTATTTTATTCCGATAATGTCAAGTTAGTTGAACGCACTTTTTACCCACGACGGAACGGAAGAGGTTTACGCGTTTAGGGTGAGATGTTGTTTGTTTATTTGTTTGTGTGTGCAAAACAATGTTGCCATTTATCTTCCAAACTGTTTCACCGATTTAAATACGGTTTTCTGCAAAATATTTGAAACTGATTATCAATGGTCCTTAGATAGGTGTTATGGTGATTACTCACTAAGTGGCGCCGTAATAAATATTTTTGTTGCAAACGAATGGTCCCATTTATCTACAAAATGGTTTGGCCGATTTAAATACGGTTTTCTGTAAAATATTCGGGGCTATTTGCGATAGTTCTCAGATAGGTGATATGGTGTTAGCTGGCCAGGGCGCGCTGTGACATTTTATTGCAAACGAATGCTCCCATTTTTTCTTCAAAACCGTTTGATCGATATAGATACGATTTTTGAGATAAAAATTTGTGATTTATCGGCGAAGGTTATTAGTTAAGTGTTGTTTGACATTTTTAATTTATCTAGATTAACTAATTTGTGGCTCTTCTTCGGTTTCGTCGATGAGTGATCCACGTAATATGTTTTGAAAGCGCTCTAATTCTTCCAATTATTGTGTAAATTTTTGAAAATGTTTCTATGATTTTGATCAGTTAATACTACGCCATGTAAAGGTCATTCCCTACTAAAAGCCATATCAGTTTCCTCTTTAACGAATGTGTTTTAGAAGCTTGTTTATTAAGATTAATGATAAAAAGCAAAACTAAAATTTTGATTAAGCCTATGACAGAAAAACCTTTTAATAGAAAAAGTATGAAAAAAAGGAAAATTAAAATTTTGAAAAAATCGACGACGAATATAGTCGCTGTAATTAAAAACCGTTAAATATTTTATAATATAAAAACCTCCCAACTAAATGAAATTAAGAAAATATTAATATAACTCCAAACCCAAGAAAATTAGTCTGGGCTGCCATACCCTGTCTATGCCTAAAATTTTGCACTTTTATCAATTCGTGACTAATAGAAATTCTCTTAGATATACAAACAGCCTTTCTATGCTGCTACAATGTAATTGATATTGGGAATGAAAAATGCACGTTGTGGTTTTTTCAAAATTTAAAATTTTGCTTTTTATGGGTAAAGTTGACCAAATTGAACCAAATGTAAATCAATGTGTATACTGAAGTTTATGTTAGTTTGCTTTCTAATAAATCTACTCTATCTGTTGTATAGTTCGAAATACGCCGTCTAAAATTGATAAAATTTATATGTACCAATCAAAATACTTCAATCAAAAAACAAGTCACAACTACTAATGTACCAACCTATACAGGACAATTGCCCTGTGTCTAATGAGAATTTCCTTGATTACCTGCAATAAAATAAAACGGTTTATCATAATTCTTTTTGATTTTGAAGATATGGTGGTAGTTCAGCAATTTTATAGATATAAGCATATTTATACACATATTTGTATATAATTTCGTTCGTCTGAGAGAAGAGACTACTTTACTATTTTCAAAAATATATGGTCGCAAATCAACGGCTATTCAGGCCAATATCGTCCTTTGGAGCTTATTAACTCTTAAAGTCTAACATAAATTAAATGCAAGAGATAGGATTATTTCTTAAGTCTTCACTCGCTCCAAAAATATATTTAACTTTATTGCGAAGAGTTCTATCCGGATTGGTTGCATATTACTTCATTATCAAGCTCCCTATATGATTTTCTATCACATCATCATCAAGCTTCAAGATGATTATGACATTTATAAGTATCGAACTATTCCTGTTTACAAGTAATTACATTTATATTTCAGAAAAGAAGCGATGTACCGATTTTTAAGTCAGCTCAGGAATATGTTTGTTTTATTTGCATCTATTGTAGCACATCCTTTTGAAGTTATGTTTCCAGTGTTGCGAAAAAAACAGTAACTACATGTATCCTACGTTATTAGGGAAAATAAGACGAAGTCAGTAATTCCTAAAACATGAACATCTATACAGACATTTAGTCTCTAGGGTAGTATATATTGTCGTAGATGTATACCCACAAATATAGCCGAAAAACATTATTGTCTTCTCTCGCGCAATCTGTAAAAATAGTACTATGAATATGTTAACTAAGAAGTCAACTTTTTAGGCATCAATAATGTCACTTACAGAGGGAAAGTGACGTAGAAATAAAATTGTATAATCAAATATTTTTTATAATCGTACCTACTAATTTATTATATATTTCATTAGATTGTTATTAATATTTTTATTTTTAGTATAAATTTTTTTTACAAAAAACCGACTTCAAATAACTACGGAATAAGCGCACTAAAAATATTAAATAATAAAAATGCAAGTACTCAATTGATTTTTTGTGGTACAGTATCGATACCCAATATAAATAAATTTTCACAATGCTGCTACTGCTAGATATTTTTGGAATCGGCACCAAGATGGCCCTTTTCACCTATCTCATTTATATGCACCCTTATACATAAAGAGATGAGTATTTTAAAGGTTAAAAAATTTATATTTTTTACTCAAACATGCTTCAAATATACTTGTATGTAAAATAAACTTGGTCCCATCATTTAAAGAAAAAAAAAACAGGAAGACGTTAAAAAGTTTATAAAACTTTTCAATATCAAGAGTATTATTGTAAAATGAATTGACGCTAAAGTGTCAAGTGTAACGTGATACGTCACACTTGACATATACTGCACATATTAAACAGTGTATATGTAAAGATGTTATTCGTGTATTTAGTGGTCAATGTTAATAAAAATATATTGTCCATTGAAAATAATGATATTTTTAATTTTCACACAGTTTATTTTCTTGCTGCAAATGTGTAATCTTTAAATAATGTAATCTGTATTTCACTATCTTTAATTATCTGTGGACTAGAATTTCACTGAAAATATGGAAGACAAATGAAATTGTGCACATATCAACCCGTTATTTACTCTGATGAAGTCCCTGTTAATAGCAAATAATTCAAACCACGACCAATTATTATGAATAATCAGGCCATGCATGCCACAGTCATGGACTGATAATTCAAACCACGACCTTAAATTCCCTCTTTCTATGAACCTCCATTAAAACTTAAGCCGGAGTTTACAATGCTCTTTTACGTATTCCAAACCTCTGAAATAGGGTGCTTCTCATTTTATCAAAAACAATTTTTTTAAGATGTCGCGTGTCACGCTTTTATTTTGTTCCAATGCATAAAAAAATTTAACGTTCATTTTTAGATATTTTTAAATTAATGTTTAGGAGTCCTACTGAAACGAGAAAAAATATAATTAATCTTTTAAAGAATTGATAATTATACACAAATTTTATAACTATTAAGAAAAAGATAAGTAAGTTATGCTAAAAACGTAGTTTTATTTGTATTTGATTACTTTTACTTGAAACTTTTCACAACCAAAGAAGGAATTATTTTTGCTTTTCCTTGTGGTAATTAATTTATTTTGTTTTTCAATTAATGCAACGCCTCATTCCGCAGTTTCATTCACCACTCTCATAGAATGTACAAAAGTTTGTAATCTTCATCTTCTTCCCAAAGTTTAGGTTTTTTGCAAAAATGCGGTCGGAATTCCAAGGATTCTAAAAATCTCAAGGACACTGGACACAAAACCCTGTATATTTTTTTTTCATTAATGTGACTTATATCCAAAGTAATACGCTTGGGGTTATGGTCTAAACCTTCTTCATTAATTACGATCACCGTTTTTTGTTTGCTTACAAACGAAACTCCTTCATAAAAAAATCCAGCGAAACAAGTTCTTCGGAAATATACCTTAAATGCCCTAGGAACTTCGTTAGGGATTTTTTGGATATAACTTTGCTTATATTCTTAAAACTTGTAAGATTTTTTTAGTAGCCATAAGTTATTCCTTGGTGCAGAAGTTACAACAGAAGCTTGAAACCAACGTCCTACATAAACTGTAGCAACGAAAACGCAAATTTCAGTAATTGCTTTAAGTTCCCTTTTTGTTAATTTGAACTGGTCTTTAAACATGAAAAGCTTAAAGCATTCAATTTCTTTTTACATCTATCGTACAGGATGAAAACCTGCTGGAGCTCTGAGTGATATTTCCTTGTTAGGCACACCTACCAGAAATATTATTTTTAATTTTAACAACACCTTATAATCGTCTCTAGGTTAAAAATCGTTGAACTATTTCTCAGCGAATAAAATTGTGCTACTTGGTACATTTTTTACGCATCTTAAAGCGTCAGAGTCTGAAGAAACTATATTGAATTTATTCTAACCAATATTAGGCCAAACAGATCCGAAACGTTTGAAAGTCAATATTTCTGGCCCACTTGATGAACCTAGTGCTTAAAGCTCGGCTGTTTCTAGCATTAGCTCCATTACATGGTGCTAATACTTGAAACAGTCGTGCGATGACAGCCTAAACAAAGAATATCTTTTTCCATCTTCTGCTCTAATGAGATGCAAGGTTAACTTCTTAAACCAGTGTTGATCGCAGTGGCATCAAAGCACAAGCATTTTTGTCGCTTAAGTTCCACGAAAGAATAGTGTCATACACAACTGAAGCACATGCCTCCGCAGTTCCACGGTTAATTTGGGAACTGTCAAAAGTTGATCCACACGCTGTCCTGAGACTAAAATGGGTAGGTGATCCACTGTTTTGTGTCCTATTATGTCTTCGATTAATTTGCCATCCCAATGAGTAGTAAAAAGAATATCTGGTGTAAATTCTTCCTTTAAAGACTGCCATACGCTGCCTTTGCTTCATACCCTAATGACTAATCGAGGATGAATTAATACTGAACTCTGAGGGATCGGTCCTGTCACTCATTTTAGCAAAGTCAAGGCTTGCGGATAGCTTTCGACGAGGTTTTTCGTGCCACATTTACGTTTGGGTGGTGGTAGGTCTGCTGTCAAAGCATTGAAGTTTTCGACGTCGAACTTTTCTTTTCATCATCACTGCTAGTGGTCGAAGAAGACAGTATGCACTTTTCTCGCAGACATTCAGTATAGCTTGTTTCTCGATTTAAAAAATGTTGATGACGAGCTTGTTTTTGCTCTTTATTTGTTTTTTTTCAGTCAATTTTGTCCACACCGCTCATTGTATTAGGGCTTCTTCCATTTCTTTGCTCAATTAAAAATTGTCTGTCCTCCTAAATGATGATCTTTTTACAGCATCAACGTGAGGCATATCAAAGAGGTCTTACAAGTCATATTGCCATGCCTTTTCTTAATTCTGTAGGCTTTGCAAACTTTTGGCTTTATTTTTTATAATTTTTGCCAATAAATAAACTTTTCTTCTATTTTCTTTATGATATCCTTTTTTAATTTAGTCCGTATGCTCACTCATTCCCGCAAAACCATGACGTGTCAAGCAGTAGAATTGGCCGAATTGTGATTGGTTTTTTCCATTAAGATTATAAACTGAAAAAATAAGCTCAACACTTCTTTTGTCGTCGGCAACTTACTTTGAATTAAGTGGTCTGATGTTTGTCCTACCAACCAAACATTTGTCCTACTCACCAAAGCTCCATATAATAAAGTGCCTAACGAGTATAAATGTGTATGAACGTATGTATTCTATTAAGGATACAAATTAATCGAGATGCTATCGTATTACACGCCTGTTAACTTTCATTGAAATCTTAAGACACAAATTTTTAGAAAGCTAATTTTGCTTTCCAATACTAGAGTTAAAAACAATTGTTCAAGAGGGGATTTGTTCGTTGGCTTTATTAATCTGATTTTCGGCAGAAATATTGACAGACATTTTAAGTTATAAGTATATGTACGGGTTGTAAAGTCTTGGTCCATAGATATTTTAATGACATTATTAACAATATAACTAATTTAAAATGCTAAAGAAATGTGGAGGCGTAGAATAACTTCTTGCGTTTTATATGGAATTTTTGAAAATTGTGCAAATTTTATAAGGTGTATTTTTATCATTACAAATAATTCAATACTCTAATAATACAATATCCCAGTAAACACTCATAAAGACGTACTTGGTTTTAAGTCTTATATTATGTTGTAGGTTTTATGTTGTTACTTGTCTTATATCCCTTTTTTAGGATCCCATTCTTGTAATTTCCGTCACATCTCCCTATCTGTTTATCCGTCGAAATCGTTCAATTTAAATCCGATCGGAGCGAAATTTTGTAAATTAATGATAGCAATATTTGTATGTAATTATTCAGTAAGGTATATAAAAAATTAACCCATCAAACAGGTGTTATAGAAATAATTTTAAAATTTAAATGAAAAATTTTAATGTATCGGTTTCTTATCCGGAATTTTCTTCTCATCCGGTTTCTTATCCAGTGTTCTCGCTCCAATTATTTGCTTATGGTAATGAAACATTTTGAAAAAATCAGAGAAACGACATTTATTAAAAAATTGTTTTAGTTAATTTATATTGATACACTGAATAAAATTATTTTTTGTGCGTCTGTGAAGTATGGGCTAGGCATCATATTTACGTATTGCAAAATAATATTAGTGTGTGCTGTACGAAACTTCAATGGTGTCTTTTCGTACTTAACTGGTTTATTTATTTTTAAACGTCATTTCTTATCGTAGAAATTTGCTTTTTAATTATTATTTATTTGTTAAATGGGGCTTCCTTAATTATTAAAATTAATAAATGATTGCAAAATATCCAAATATGTACGAGTGTGTCTCGTAATACATTTTATAAAGTCAGAAGGAAAATTAAACTTGTATTTACAATTTTAGAATATATCTTAAAAGAAATGTCAGCAAATAATACACACATTTCCGATTCCAAACTTATTAGATAAAGTTATTATTTCCACCATATAGTGTGGTAAATACATATACACTGTCAAATGCCTTTTTACTAGTCCAATATTTACTGGCAACTTTATCATCTGCCTCGTGGCATTACTGCGTAATGTGTTTTCAAACCCCAAATAAATGTTTAATTTATTTACTCTACGGAATGTAGTTTATGGAAATTCTTTTAGTTTCGACTCATGTTTATTAATCATTCAAATATATTCTTTGAATTTCAATCGCATATTTACACATATAGGGGTTAATCAGTATTCACGAAAATACATCAACAAATAACCTAGAAAGTAATGAAACAAAGTATTCTATTTTCAGGCTACAGGAAACCACTACTCATAAGAAGAAAATGTTCGAAATATTGAGTTAAATGATCTGTTGCGATAAATATGAATTTTGTCTCAACGCAACCTGTCAGCGCTGACTGCGCTCCATTTAGTTACCAGCGAGACAAGGGCTATGTTTAAAGTTATATAACAGTATATCCGCCTAAACAAATAATTTTTATTTTTTTACTGGGAATTATTTCGTTTAATGGTTAATTTGCAAATTAATAATTTAGTCAGTAATGACTACAACAAATGAGAAGTAGTGAGTTTGTATGATCTGACTTTATAAGTATGATACGTTTAATTTAAGTTAAAAATAATTAAATTTTTTAAGAAAATCCCTGCTTTTAAAATCACATCATTACTAGAAGTCAAATATAAAATATGTAATAAAACGGAACAATGAAACCTAAAAGCCGGCAAGAAACAAAAATAATTCATACCGATTTACAGAACTTTTTAAAACTAGAGCGATATTTATAGGGGGCATTAAAAATCCAGTAAATTAAAATTATTAACTCATTATTAAATAGTTCGAATTTAGCTAAGGTATAACTTTCAAATTGGCCAATATCCTAATTACGGTGTAAAAATGTATAATAGCAAATTACTAAAATAATAACGATTGTTAGCTTTTATTAGCAGAATTTTTTGCAAGGAAGATTAATGTTAGAAAAGTAAACGGAAGGTGCTTAATTAATTGAAATTAAGAAAAGTATTATTTATTAAAGTATTAAAGACTTATCGAAAATTAACTTTTTATAATATTCTGTTAAGCAAAGATATTTCATGTTTGATTAAGGGCAAAGTTAAAAATAAATTTAATTAAAAGAAGATTAATGTAAGAAGATGGAAATTCTAATTTAATCCCACATGATATTCAGTGTTATTTAATCTATGAAATATTAACGCTCAAAGGTTCTTCAAACTTTGTTTGAGTTTAAGTAAAGTTTCTCTACTTAATTTTTTTCCAAAATTCCTTCAAACTTATGGTTCTGCTTTGATAGATATATATGTTATCATTAAAATAATCTTTTAGGACTGATAGTATTATTCTTGTGAGAACAACGGCGGTAAATGCATTCTTAAAAAGTAAGTGTAGTCGCTCGGTATGAAGAACAATTAAGTACTATTTTCTTTTCATGTTTATTTTCAATAGAAGAAAATTTACGGATCAATAATAAAATATATTTCAATTACATAATCTGTACTGATAGTAGCGATAAGAACGAAACAACACGAAAAGAACCGGAACCGAAACACCGAATCGATAAATGAAACGAACTTTCAACAAACATGTGTTGGTTTACCATCTAGCATTAATCTACTTAAACTTTTTAAGAAACGTTTGTAAAATAATTAACCAAAAAAATTAATTTCTATCTATTCTCTCCATTACGGTTAAAATTTGTTAACATTAAAATGAGCAAACAATATACTAATATGGTCTCCTCAATAACTACGTTAAATTGTTTCACGTATTATACTTTTAATAGATCTAAATATCAGTTATGGGTGATGTCATTCCAGTTGATAAAGAATTAATACAAATAAAATAAACTAGCGTGACCCGTGCGAAGTCTTCGCATTATTTATTTATGAAGCTCAGATGACAGATCAAACAAATATTTTACTAAAATTGACATATAGAGGCGCGAGTATCAAAAGCATTGAGCTAAAGCGCCACTTTATTTATACGTGAGTGGATTTGAAATTAAACAAAAATTTTACCGACCGTCAATCATATTGACGTTGAGCCGTTAGGTGGCAGCATTGCTGTTTTGTGTATATAATTTTAATAATTAATTAATTTGCAAAAACAATAGCAATAATATTTTTTTTAGTTGTGGATGCCGGTAGAGCAAGCAATTATCTATAAAATGATATATAATTTATGTGGATTAGTTGTGAGGTTTTTTCTAAAAAGGGAGTGTAACATCTTAAAACCTTAGCGTATTAATATATATGATGATATGTATAAAAGTATATACATGCTTTCACTATCATAAGAGATGCGTTTGGTTACCCCCTTTACCTATTTCATATATTCCAAGACAATTGTACTCTAGGAGTAAACTCCAGTAGCGAGTCGGAGTTGATAAGTATAATTTTTTTTTATTTAGCTGTTAGTCTATTCGATTATAAATTTATAGGAATAGAGGAACCCTTTAATTTCTGTCTAATATATTTGTAACCTCATCCAAGATCGTTGTAAGTGTGTTTGGGTTAGAAGCTAAGTCTTCTGCGTCCTATGTTTTCCTATCACATACTTTGGCTCTTAATTTCCTTGAAAAAAATATCTTTAATATTCTTCATACCATTTCTCACATTGCTTCCTTTTTTGTCCTATGAAAAACTCTCTTTAGCTCGTTGTTTTGGAATTACCTCCTGGCTAATGTAAAGCTGAGTGAAGCACCGGCCATCGCCTGGCACTCATGTAAAGCTGAGTGAAGCATTGGCATGAGTAAAGCATCGGCCAAGGCCGATGGCCATCAGTCATTGGCCTTTGTTGTAGGTTTGCATTCTCCTTTGTTTTTCTTAACCGCTCCATCTCATTTGTATTACCTTGCAGGTGGCTGCTCTACTAGATGTTTCCTTATTTTTGTGGTTGTATTTTATTGCACTTTACTCTCTTGCATTGAAATAAAACTTCTGAATAGCTCACTTACACAGAAAGAGTACAGGTTGTATTTCAAAAACCTATAGTTGTTAGACAGCAAGAAAACTTCTCTTTTATTTTTATGCAAGAATCTTATGGAAGTAGTACTAGAATTCTGAGCCAGAAGCGTAGAATTGGGATGTGATACAGAGGACGTACAAGATGCTCTTCACATGTAGAATTTCTGCTACAAAATGGTTTAAAATCACCTTTACTTTCTGGACGATATGACAAGATTTGATGTACAAAAGTATTATTCCTGCCGGTGAACTATTATGTTATCTGGAACGCTTAAGAGTCTATTAAGATTCCATTGCGTCGCCCAAAAACAGAGGTTATATTCAAAACAAACGGTGGTCAAAGATGGAATACCGGAGGAAACCACTGAAAACAGATGCGAAAAGCAGAATGGAACAACTTTGAGATGGAATTTCAGAAAATAGAGGGCTCTTGTCTAACTCTGAGTTAGTGATGAGCATGGAAATAGAAGAGAATCTCAATGTCCCAGTAGAAAGAATATTATAAAATATACTAGGATTTATCGCTGGTGGATTATTGAAGGATATGCTAGAATTCCATTCTAATAAAATCCAAATATATTGAAAGGAATGCACAAAGAATAATGTAGGATAAAAAATTGAGGCCGCACAAAATAACGACACGATACTTTGGTAAAAGTCAACTTATATGGAATACATTCGTCAAGCAAATTATTTTGCTTGGATATCAAATAGCTCCAGGATCAAGTCAGTATTCAATAGTCCAGTACTTACAATACCTTGGCTTTGAATATAGAGCTGAGAATTGCAAAAGTAATCATGAATGTGGGTACTGCACTGAGGAAAATTCTACAAGAAACTGCTCTCAGAGAAGGAAAAAAGACTGTGGCATACCCACATGCTGGGCAAGTTTTGGTTACATTGGATTAGATTGAGTTAGATTAGGTTAGCTTGAGTTAGGTTGGGTTATGATAGATTAGTTAAATTTGGTTGGATTAAGTTGCGTTATATTGAGTTGTCTAAGATAAGATTGTGTAATTTAAATGTGTAATTTAAATTGGGTTAGGTGGCGTTCGGTTAGGTTATGGATTGGATTTGAATTGATTAGGCCAGGATTTTTAAGTTCGTCTATGTTGGGTTATATTGTTTTTGGTTAGGTTGGGCAAAATATTCCAACCTAACCCAACCTAACTGTTATATGAGATCGAGTTATATCGTGGTATGTTAGATTAGATTAAGTTAAAATAGGTTACGTTAAATTGTCTCAATTGGGTTAGGTTGGGTTAGGTTAGGTTAGATTAGTTGTCGAACACGATAGTGTACTATTTTTATAATTGACGAGCACGATAGTGTACTATTGTCGAGCATGATAGTATACTATTTTTATCGAGTATAGTATGAGATTTGAAAAAGAAAAACTATTTTCCAATTAAGTATATTTCGGCATGTGAAGTTTGTACCGGATGGAATAGTTCTCATCTCCCCCCCCAAATTCGGGTAAGACTTTATAATATTTACCGTTATTTATTTTTTGATCAACGATGACTGGGATAAAAATATTATTACTGGAGAAAAACTCCACTAAAAGAATGAACGAGTGGTTTCGGGAAAATTACACAAAACAAAACTTTCCTCAAATTCAAGCAATATGTGAATTATGGTAATGGACAATCTGGGGTAAAGGAAGACAAACCTTTCATTAAAATGATACAATGCGTTAATTACACTAATAAGAATATGACACAACTGTGTATTATATAATATACGTGGACAATTTTACATAAAAAGTGACAGATTTATCGGATTTATAACAGAAAAGAATAATCTCTAAGATCTGAGCTATCAACTAAAGTAGCCGTCATCTTTCTTTAGTGTAAACGAACCTGCCTGCAATTTTTAGTATGTTCAAAAAAAATATTTTTGGCTTTTACTTTGCGAAATACTATTCCGATCATAATTAAAAATAATAGTACCATCTACTGACTAGTACAATAAGTTTGCGATTTGTTCAGTTTAAACTCAATTTATATTTCCTTAGTTTCTGTAGCACGTAGTTTTAAATTTTCGGTGTGTAATTCAATGGCGGAAAGAATTTCCGAGATCTAAAATATATCATTTTCATCGTTCAGATCATTATCAAAATAAGAAAAAATCCATAGTCAATCGGATGCTTTCTTCAGATTTTATAAGCCTTTAAAACTACACATACCTATGTCCATACACACGTACATACATGCTTAACCACTTGCATTTACTATTAAAATATTCTTACTTTTATTGACCCACTCATGGTTGTTAACACAATATTTTTCATCGTTTTAATGAAAATATGAGTTTACATCAACGGAGCCACAGTAAGGATCTAGTATATTCATATTAAGTGAGAGTATTTTACTGCGAATGAACAAAATCTTATCACAGTAATGAACAAGTAACACTAAAACGCTTAGCCTAATTATCATTATAGTCATAACGAAGGCGTTGTATTAATAAAGGAGAGAATAGCTGAATGATTGTATATAATAGATGAATAATGATACGAATAAGCCAGTATTGAGAATTTACTTGGTTTCCATTTGTTAATTTTCCTGTGACTTTTATTAGATTGTATTTGTAGAACAAAGTACAAACTGAGAAATTCGTCATTATTTATTGCTTTTATTATTTCTATAATTTTTTTTCATTCCTAATTCTGTTTTTGGTACTGAGGTAACGAAAACACATTTTTAAGCAATTTTTCATGAAATGGTAAAAATAGCTAGAGAAATATTTTTCTTATCCTAAAACTATTATGTACGCAAAGTATAAGCATTTCTAGTGTATTTGTGCACACTTAGATACATTTATTTTATTTTATTTTATGTAAAGGGAAAAAAACAAACAAAAAACTATTTATAATATTCTATGAACACTAAATACGAAATAAGTTTGTGTTCTAACATTTCCACAAAGAACAAAGAAAAATAAATACATTTATAATATATCCAATTAAATACAACAATACATATATGTGACAATGTTAATTGAAGTAAGTGAAACAATATTTTTTTTAGAATAAGTCATAAAATTAAGACGGAAAATACTCGTTATTAACTTATCAATTAAATAAAGCTGCAATTATGGATTACAAGTTACCTATGTAAGGGCCTCTATTTAACTAAGTTGGACAAACAATGAATAAAGTAAAATGATAATAATATTACTGATCCGTCTGCTGTGCATAAATTTCGTGGAGCCCGTTCTTTACATCTGACTGAAACTGTGGGCGTGGACTTGCAAGGATGTCAAGTGTTAACATCTCTTTATTGTACAAGTTACATAACCGCCGTAACGGTGATCTGACACCGGCGTTTGTTCGTGCATTATCGACATAAAATAAGTGATGGCTACGAGTTAGTTTGGGAGTTCGAATCTTGATCTGACTCAGTAAAGATGGACAGTCATAATTACCTTGACAAATGTTGAACAAAATCATCAACTCTAATAATGAATGTCTATGACAGAGGGCATCACATTTATAATTATTAAGTAATACTTTATACGATAATTAACTGCCACCTATGCGATCCTAAAGAGCTGTTGTTCCTAATACATTTATTCAATTATTTACGAATATTAATATTACTTTTTGCCGTGAAAACAAATTGTTTAGTATATTTTTCACAGACCTAAAAATACCATTTATATACATGAATATAGTATTAATCATTACATGTATAGTGAGCAACTTCATCCTGCCGATTTTTGTTGCATCGTGCGCACGCATCGTAAAATTTCATTCTTATAATTTTTTTGTAACACGCCTTAAGAAATATAACTTCAAAAATACAATTGATAAAGGAGGTAATGAGGTGTTCTTAGTATGTAACTAGTTAAATTACTCTAGGAAATATAATTTCAGAGGATTATAATTGTAGAAGTATTTTAATAGTTTTCTGGTAAACCTTAAAGAACATTCTAATAATATTTTTTTTCATAATTTGGAGTTCTGGAGTAATGGGCGAAAGAAACATATTTTTTTGAAAATTTCAGTATATATCTGGAACTACCTTACATAAAATTACAAAATAGGTTTGGAATCCTCATAATTTGTCAATTGATATTACACAGGATATAAGAAATGAAAAATAATTTCTGTATTATTTCCCTTCTAAAATTTTTATATAAACTTTTTTAATATTTTTTATATTAATGTGTGTTATGTTATTAACCCACATTGATATCAAAAACACCTTAATTCCATATCAAATTTGGAACAGCTATGTCTGGAATTGTTTCTCAAAAAAATTTTGCAGATATTTTCAATAATATATATATCTTCGTGAAATTAAAAAAAAATCTTATATGCTATTTCATTATGCTATATAAATTGTATATATAGTGAGAAATAAATGTGAGCTAATATACTTCATTACTGTGGCAAATTTTAAGTCTTTAAATTAAACAGTTACTGAAAAATACAGTTATGGCCAACGGACGTTTTATCTTGTAAGGTTTCCGGTTTATTCCTTTTGAGATAAGAAAGACTCAAAATACAGTAGTATTTTTATATTTTTTTGTTTTTTGTGCAGAAATATATACTTTACTAATTTTTTTTGTGGGAAATTAAGATATATGTGATAGTCTGGCGAAAAAATAAAATAGCAAGAATGTTCATAAACCTTTTCACTATTTTATGTATTCGACATCTTGATACAATTTCTTTTCTTATCATAAGTCTATAAGCGCTAATAATCTAAGCCATAGAAATAAGTTATTTTCCTCAAATATTTCTTTATATGGAGTTAGATATTACAGAGTTTATCGATGAAAACGACATTGCTGAAATTTTTAATTGAGATTAGTTTATCAAAATATTATTTAGATAAACTAATCATTTGATCAGTTTTATCAAAATATTATTTTTCGGGTTTTGAAGTTTTTGTGCATATCTAGCAGTAATTATACAAAATATTCCATGTTTTGTCAGCAAGTCTATCCCGAAAACAACTTTATGCAGGATTTGGTAAATAACCTTTAATATTTCTCATAAACTTAATACTAATATTTAAATAAAGAAATAAAAGAGATTAAAATTGAAAATATTTAAAAAGTTAGGATAAATAAAACCAAGATATTTTTTTGGGAAAAGCTTCATATTTTTACGCTTATGAAAAACATTCTAGGTTATACATCTTTACAATGAATAGTAACATTATTATTTGCAAATAGTTTAATAGAAACGACAAGTAACGTTAAATGTTCATAATGAAGTGAGAATTCTACTCTTAAAAGGTTTACTTCTTTCAAATTAACGCTCATAGGTTTTTGTGCAAAATAAATTCAGTAAATTATATCATAATATTTCAAAGAACAAGTAGCTAAATTCATTTCACCTGCCCATTTTATGTTGAACCTCTCTTACGTTTGAAGAAATGGAAATATTTAAATGAACTTTTAACGCAGTTTAGAAATACGGATACGACGGAAGGGTTGCATAACATAAAAAAACTTTTAATTAATCGCAACTTCGTTCTCATATGGAAAATTTATTTTAGTATCATTTTTGACCAATTCAAATTCACTTTATTTTAGTTCAAGAATAATAAAAATAGCCAAATTTTAAATTTGATTTAAGTAAATGTTAAATAGACAAAATTATAATCGATTACTTGTCATTAATATTCATTGAAACGATTTTTGTTTATATTAGTCAATATTTCTCTAGCCGTATTTTATCAATAGAAATTTTATTCTCAGTCCTATTATATAGATACGGTAAAAGAAATTTTCACTAAACTTAATTTACAAGATGAAAAAGATTTATCTACATCAATTTGTAGACTTAAAAATAGACAAAATTATCATCGATTACTTGTCCTAAATATTGATTGAAACGATTTTTGTATATATTAGTCAATATTTCTCTGGTATTTTATCAATAGTTATATAAGTGATTAAAATTTAGAAACATTATTCTCAATCCTATTATATAAACACGATTAAAGAAGTTTTTATTTTTCTTAATTTACAAGACGAAAAAGATTTATCTAAGTCAATTTATAGACTTAAAAGTAATGAGCGTTGGAATCTCTTTGAAGATAGTTGCCATTGGCGTAAGTTCTAAAAGTGATTGAAATGGATTAAATTCAATTTTATAGAATGAAATGAAATTATATAATTTATTCTCCAGAAATAGTTAAAAGTGATAATTCATATAAATTATAAATGTACACTTAGTTTTTTATTTTAACAGTTCAAAAAGAATAAATGTGACTTTTAGACTATGATATACTTTATTAAAAAGAATCCTTTGGATACCAACGAGTGCGCAATCCTACATACATAAGAAAAGAATATCAACAGTACTATTACAATTGTCTCAATAAATTGCGAGAAAATTGTTTTTTTCCTAAACATAATAACAAGTATTGGCATAGTCATATCCTTTCTGTAATGTCCGGGAAATAACTGTACATAATACACAATAGGTTTATTTTATCTACATGCCTTTGATGTGTAGCTTTATTATACATATACATCAGTCGATTGCCCAATAAACCAAATTAAGACAATTAAAGTGGTAAAAATTTAAAAAGTTTGCATATTATTAAATTAAGAGCCAAATCGCTATTTTAATACCTCGTTAATACTCGCCCAGTCTTGGCCCAGGGCAAGTTCTAATAATTTTGTACCAGCGTCTGATGGGTTGCTTTCAACACTGCCTTATTAGACATTATTAGACGTTCATTAACATAGGTAGGTTCGGTAGGCTCCTATATAGTTAAGACAGGAGTGGTGAACGGCGCGATGAAGCGCCTTGCGGGTACTTCATTCAGCAGTTTGTTGCGGTGAAGGCGTGTCATGAAGCCCACCACAATGGTGAACGTTGCTGCTTGCTTCCCCTTCCCGCGTTCGACACTGGTTTAAATAGTTTACGTCGTAAAAACTAACTTTTTTATACAACGTAGCCTCAGGATAATCTACTTCCGTGTATAGATTACCCTCAATGGCCTGCATGCCCTTAATTTTAAGATTTTCTCTTTTAGACCACAGTTTACCACCTACGTCATGTTTAATAACTTAATTGTCTCTTCCTGAAGGTAAGGTAAGGTTTAATATTTTCAATATCTCAGGAGTTTTCATACTTTCAGCAATTTAGATTCCAAATATTCAAACCCTAATTTTTTTCTTTCTTTCTCAATTTTTTCATATTATTTTTGAGAGGATTGTCGTCGGTTTTATATCCATAACATCATTACTCAACATAAACATTTTATAATTCTACCTCAGAAAGGAGGTTGAGTTATTTCGTTATAAAATGTACTGTTGGAATGTCGATCAAATGATCAACTGATGTAGTGCCCGTGTTTGTTGATATTTTTGATGGTCTTATAAACGTTGTATTAGAAGTAGTTTATTTATGTTTTGAATACATTACATACGCTTATAAATATTAATGTAATAACTTACTTATTTTTATTATAATTTTAACCATTTCCCGCAAAGAAACTAGTGACACTCTATTTTTATGTGCAACTAGACTTGATACAGCCATTTTAAGCAGAACTGAACTAATGAGAGATTACTTTATTTGCTGAGAATAAAAGAAATATACATAAATAAAAGATGAAATGCAGTATATGAAATGCAGTATTCTCGGATATTAGTGTTTCATATCCGCGTTCCATAGAGGGCAAGCTTTTTGGTCTTGTTTTTCGTGTCAATAAAGTGTTCTACACAGATAAACTTAATTAAGAAAATCTTGAAGCATTGAATTGAGGATACTGCAATATTAATGAAGCTTTCTAAACCATTCGAATATAACGTATTTGTGGTCATAGATTTAGTAAACAAGTAAAGAATTAATCTGTTCAGAGACAATCAATTTAATAGAAAATAAAACAAAATTTTCAAAGTAAATTTTGTTTTATTTTTTATTAAATTTATCATTTAATTCTAAGCATAGAAACAACAAACTATAGATTCCTTATAATCTTGACAAAATATGACTAATTATTCTTTAATAATATTACATTGTAATAATCCGTTGCCTTAATATAATTATCTCATGACTTTAATGTTAAATTTCTTTACTGAAAAGCAGCTTACCATAGGCACAACTTATCATAACATAGGTTTCTTGTTTCTGTAACGATTCCTTTGTCGCTCATTAATTGGAGGATTTATACAAAATAAAAAATTAACAAAACGTAATAAAATATTAACATAGATAATTTACTTTAAATATTCGCTTTTTATATTTAATATATTTGATGTTATTTTCGTAGATATTCATTCTTAAATCTTTACAAAATGCTCAACTGAAGATGTTGTCCTAAAATGAAACCCTATAAAGGTGGCGAAACTACTTCGCACAAACTTTATCTTAAGTCAAAACACAGTATGAAGAATTGTTATTACTGGAAAAGAATAATCAACAAAAACCACAAACATTCCAACAACTGACACTTTTACAAGAGTATAAAAAACTATTATCAATAGTAGACTCTTTCAAAATAGAGATGTTTGGGACAAAAGTAATATTAAACAAAAAGAAATACACCGCTTATTAGGTGAAATGTTTGGAATACAATACTAGCCATTTTGCTTTACACAAGGTGTAGGCTTTCAAAGATTAATGTAGCTATTATATAATGTAACTTAAGAAGACGGCAATATTTTACTAATTTACTTTGTACCGAAATCTACGACAAAATGAAAATAAAGATTTAGGGGTTGTTCAAGCAATTTGAAAAAATATCTTTTACTACAGATATTTGGTCCGAGCCCAGTGCGAATGATTCATTACTGAGTCTTACTGCTCATGGTATTACAAATAAATTGGAAAAAGTGACTGTAATACTCAAGTGTGCACAATTGGAAGGTCGGCACATAGGTGATGTTATAACGAATAAATTAAACAATATTTTGATAGATTGGGGCTTAAGTTCCAAATAAGTCCACTGTCTTTTTCGCAACAGAAGATCACATATGATAAAAGCTCTAAATATGGCCAATTTGACTGATGCAAACTGTACTATTCAATTTTGTGTCCGGTCGACGTTGGAAATTAAAAATTTATATTGCCAATGATATACTTCAATCACTCTCTGGTTGCTCAAGATGAATTGAAAATAATTCAAGTAGAAAGACTAAACCGGGTCTGAATATAATTCAGGAATGTTATACACGGTTAGTCGATCCTTTTATTTTACTAAAGTATACCTATAGAAATGTTATAGGAAGCATCGACTCAGCGGTCTTTGTTACTACTTAATTTTATTTCAGACCGAAGCTAATATGATCGTTACGATAATATTTACAAACTTGAAGTTTATTTGATTTGTATTTAATTTGTCTATTAATTAACTGAGACAAGGCCGTTGAGTCCCATCTTTATTTGTAAACACTTAACTTTATACTCAAATTTTCTTTTTATGTATTATAAACTTAATGTTTTTTTATTAGACATATTTTTGTTTTTATTTTTGTGGGTGGAATTCCATTTATTACATGATGGAAAGAATATTTAAATTGAAAGACTCTTTGGTATTATATTCAGGCACTCATATCATACCAATTCTTACTACTGATGAATGGCTAGACTTGAAAATGTGTATAGCCACACTACTGCCATTTGAAGAAATGACAAAAGAGTAAGTAGTGTTTCTGCAAGAATTGAATCTATGATTTTATTAATCTATACACTTAAAAATACATGAGAATCATTAAAAATAAAAAAGATACTTATGAAAACTTTAAATTAATGATTACACAAATTATACAAGACATCCATGTTAGATTTCAGGACATTCAAAATAAAAACGTTTATACAATTGCTACCTAGATCCACGGTACAAGCTCAAGTTTTTCAGTGAAATTATGAAGGAATAGGTACTATCAGAGATTCTGGGGATACTTGGCTGTTCAAGAACTTTTCATGATGAAGGTTCTTCTCCGCCTATAAGATCACAGAATGAGCAGCCAACAAGCTCTAGCTACCAATCACACATTCAGAGTAATCTGACTGAAAGATTGAGTGTGAGTGATGAGGAAAAGCAAAATACAGATTGTGATGATAAATTACACAATAAAAGACATTACTCAATGAAAACAATAAAGAGAAAAGGTCAAACTTGATGAAGATCCACATTTATGGTGGAAAATGCATACCAAATATCATAACCTTAGTAATATAATAAGTTAGTACCTCTCTCCCCCTGCTGGACGTGTACCGAGTGAGCAGTTTTTAGTACTGCAGGGTTAATTTACGACCCCTTGATAAATCGACTCTCTGGCGATATAGCTACAAATTTGCTCTTTATTAAGTATAATCTACCTTTGCTGAATTTTGACTATTAAAACTTTCAATAATTGAAAGATTAAGAAGGATGATTCTGATGAATAGAATCAACCTCGAAAATATTATGTAATCGTTTCATTATTTACAATCATTGCTTAAGAAGAAAGGTCTCTTTCTTTATTTTATTACCTATTTCAAAGATTAGGTATGTAAGTACTTATTCCAATTATTAATTTAGTTTTCACTTTTTAATATGCTCTTAAAAATACTGATTAATCAATTGCTGTTGATGTAGCAAATGGTAATTATTTTTGTATTCTTATAAAGTAAGCATTAAATAAGATAGATTTTTAATACATAATGAATTCCATAAAATAGTGAATAGTATAACATGATCCAGTAATGTTGTTCTTGTTTATTATAATTTTGTTTTTGCGTAGAGTGTATCTATGTAAAAAGAGTAGCTATAATAATCACTTTTAAGCTAATTATTTTATCTGTGGTTGTAATACCAAATAATAACCTAGAAATAAAATCAAATTATTACCTTGTAATTATGCGTATTGTATTTCTCTTTTACCATTCCTAAATAGTCTAATATCCGTAAATAGAACTATCCAAAAAAATCAGAAAATCCGAAATAATTTCATATCCGTAACCGAAACAGAAACCGGTAAAATATTATTCATATATCCGTATCCATATCCAGATCCAAAATTTCACATTAATAACATTCCTAATTTCTATAATGTATTTGACCTAATACTAATTCACTCTAAAATGAAACATAAGTAATCATGAGTAAAGGATACAATGTTATAAATAAATCATTATTACCTTTTCTTTGCAGTCGTCAGCATTGTGAGACCATTTAGTGAATTGATAAATAACCTAATTTCATAACACAACCAACAACTTATAATAATACAAATTAATTCTTCGAAGCCGAAGTATGGATTTAAAAATGTATACGTCGCTTTTGTCTGCTGGTCAGTGGAAGTGCGTAAAGAATTACAGAAGGCCGATGTAACTGGACTGTATGCAGTCAGCACTTACGTATGTATAGAAACCGCTTGTTTTGAAGCAACTTACATTTCATTTATATTCACAACTAAATAAAACTACATGAAGTATTGTTATATCTAATTTATTTAAATTCTTAATCACGACCTAGGTTTCGTTGTATGACAACATCTCCAGATGAGCAATTTGTAAAGATCGAAATTTGTAAAGATCTTTGCAAATTGCCTACCTAAAGATGTTGTCACACAACGAAACCCAGGTCGTTGTTAAAAGTTTGAATAAAGTAGAAATAATACTACACGTAGTTTCATTTAGTTGTAAAGAAAAATTAAGTCATAATGAATTTCTACTAAATTTACGTCAAATGTGTTCAACAGCTGCATACATGGTTATTAATAAATTATTTCGAAACCTTTCTTCAGATATGTGGTTTATTGCACTCTGATCAAAAACATTTTTTGAATAGCTTTAAATTTATTCCATAAAGTAATAAACCCAACATAAAGTCATTACAAGAATAGTCCTAACTTTTGAATATAATTAAACGCGGTAATACCTCGATTAAAACAATTTTAAATACTGAAGTGATGAACTCTCCTCCTACTACTAACTACTCCTCTGTTCTACGACGACGTTAAAATTATGAGGGTGAAAATCAAAGAAAAATGTATTTATTTGTACTTATTATACCGTAACTATTTTTTGTTAGTGGCTTCTTGAAAAAATAAAGTAGTTTATCTAACAAGATCTTAACATACAAAAATCTCTGTGATATTATATTTAACAATTCAATAAATAGATCTGTATGACAGAAAAAAAACCAAACAAGCAGATTAATAGGTAAACAAGCAGAGGAACAAGACAAAGACAATTGGAATAAGGAATATTTTATTGTGAAAATTGTGGATAAGGGTAGATACTCTTAGTCATATTTGGATACAATGATTGCTCGACCCAATGATTACAATTTATTTTTTTGTTACAAGAAACAATAAGACTGACTTCTTACAAATAAGGAATTAAATCTTTGTTATTCGCATTGTAAATCTTTAAATAGGAATATTAATGACAGCTACGCTTAATTAATGCAAACATTTACATGTTGAATGTACGGCCTATTATGAAGGTATAAATTATTCAGGAAATTACCAATTAGCCCTAATAAACTTTTTATGTAATAAATTGTTTCAGCATGTAATACAAGGGATTCAACTTATAATGGGCAAATAAAATACCGTCTTTGATTTAATAAATGGTGTGGGTCGTTAGTCTCAAGATAGACAAAATAAATATTTATAATATTTTTATTTAAAATTTTTTTTTCTAAAATATTAAATTACTCATGGAATATCGGTAAGAATTATTATTCAATTTAAAATATTGCGACAGTTGTAAATATTTTTAGGGACCGGAAAATAATTTTGTATCGAAGTAAATTATTTATATAATATTTATTTATTATAATATCATTGTGTTTATTATATATGATACAGATTTATTGCAATAACAACATCATCTTGTATTTATACAGCTGCGTAAAAAGGTTTATTTACTATTACATCTTGTGTTATTTCTCGCATTTCTAACATATCTGTTTCTCGTGGTGATAAGCCATCGTCGAAGCATGTTGTATATGTATCGTAATACCACATTAAGTAATTATTTCTCCACCTTATACGTGTTAACTTTATTCTGATTTACCAAAAATAACATACTTTTTAATCGTGAGCTCTGTTCTGACTTATTATGGTAGACTTTTCAGTAACAAATCAAAAACAAATGGGAAACAAGTCGATAACAATTCATTTATTTTAAGAGCAAATATTTATAATAATTTTAAAATCGTCTTAAAGTGCAGTCCTAATTTAGCTGGAGAAACTTTTCTCTTAAGTGAGAAAAAAAAACCGTTCCGTGTTTGTGGCGTCACGGCAGGATTTGCTGGTTACATTTTAGAACACAAATTTCAATGTCATGGTGCTGTTTTATAATTTGGTGTAATGATGTAAAATATAATTCTTCTAACTTAGATCGACACTTAATTATCGTTGATCATAGTTATTGAGATAATACGTTCTATGTAAGTGAACCCTTTGATATTTTGCAATCTACAAATAGCTACAATAATTATATGCATAAATATCAAATAATAAATATCAAGAGGTGACTGTGCGAAACAAAGGTCGGTCGACGGTGTTTATTCAAACTGTTTAATTAGAAAATGAGATTTTTTCACTTTTAAAAAAAAAATTATAATAGCCAAATTTAAAAGAAGCAGAAAAACGCATATTTTTATAAATATCCATAGACTTTAAATCTCCCCTAATTTTCTGTACGCTATTAGTGCACTGATAGAAATGAAATTGTCAACCCGCGCACCAATAGTTTAACAAATGGAAGTTTTCTCAAGTTGAAATTTTCATTAAATAATACAATATAATATTTAAAAAAAGCATATATTTTAATTTAAAATAATTTATAGCATTCAATATAACATTTGTCTCTGTACTTTTATAAATAGAAGAGATAATTGTACAAAATCGGTAATTTTCGATGTTGGCCGGAACATTTCCTCTATCAAAATAGCTCTTAAGTATGAAGTTGTGCAAATGACGAAACATATGTATTCCCAGAAAGTAAGGTTCCTATAAATAGTAGTGTTGGTTCCATGAAAAAATCGTAACCTATTTCTAAGGAACTTTGATACTATCCTACAGGTAGGGAGAAAGACATGTGTCGACACTAAAAATACAGGATATGGTTTCATAAAAAATATATATAAAAACTAGTAATTTTTTAATTGGTGGTAGATTTATCTATCGACGTTAGTGTGGAATACAAATGTATAAACGAGCCAAAGTCCGAGACTAAAGTCTGCGCTTAGAAAAAAATTTAAAGTTCCCTAAGCTCTTATTAACCAAATAGCGATGCCTCGCAATAGACATTTCCTCAACTCATGTTAGAAAATTCCTCGGTCAGAATATGCGAGGCTGCAAATGCTTTAAATTATTATGAATATGCCTACATTGTTAGACTGCTCAAGGTAACCATATATCATTGACATTGGTGTTGTCTTTCACAAGAATTCCTGCGCAAGCCTGATGGCCTCACCTGAGTCATTATTATTTAATCACTTTTCTTTGCTTTTGTCTTTTTAATATTTTGCCGTGGGTACTTACTTTCATTTATAAACACAATTGATGCCACACAATATTGTTACGGAAATAAAAACATAGAACAAGTCTATAAAGGTTGATTTAGCCTAAAAGAGAAGCTAGACATTTTCCTCCAGCCAACACTAACATTAAGGAAAGTGGATGAAAAAAAGAGTAAATTTCAAAATTTTTCAATGTCAATTCATTACCTCTGAGCTTGGAAAAAGGAAAATATTCAACTCGCAGTGTTTCGATCTTTTCTTTATCACGATATTTTTTCTTTTTTTTATATCAATCCATTACAATCCACCCTAATTAAAACAAAATGTGAGAAACAAAGGGAGAAAGAAGATTAAATCGCTACAAGGAGGAAGAGGTATGGCGAACAATACTACATAATAAGGTCACAAAAAATAAAATGACCAAAATGTTTCAACGCAGTGATATATATACATACATGTGTGCTTAATAACTAACATAATAATTAATATGCATATAAGATAATAACACCATAAGGTTTAAAAATGACATATTAGTTCTTAATTTGGCAGAATTGGGTTTTCAGTTCACACCACTAATAAAATAAAAGCTGTTTATGCTAAAAACTATTTTAATCATACTTTTCAAATATATAACGTACATCGTAGATTAAAAGGCAGGCTATATATAATTACGTTATCACAGAAGTGAGCAGGAAATATAGACGCTTAAAAAATTATGCCCGTAAAACTAAATGCGTTGGCGGAACTGAAGGAAAAAGTTATTATTTTTGAACTCGTGTAGTTGCTGGACATCATATGCATAGATATTTGCTGTGAAAACTTAAGTATCTTTACATGAATACATTTCACTGTTAGTAATTAAATATAGTTAGCCGCAAAACTACTTTTGATGTTATATATTACGATTTATGGCTTAACAGTTATAAAAGCAATTTTTCTTTACTTGAATTTACGCGATACCTATGTATTTCAATCAAGTGCAAATACTGACGGATGTAGCTTTTATGAAGAAAAATGGGAGAGGGCCTGATTGATTACCAAGCAGAGCAAGATAAAGCTGGTATGAAATATGGTAGACACCTTAATCAACACCTTGTGGTTTTACTTTCAATTTGTTGTCACACCTTGATTAATAACTATATATTATAAGGTATCGCTGAACGGCCTGCGAGATGTTTGTCTTGATACCCATATGTAACGTTTTAATACCGGTTTTGAGGCTTTGAACTTTTTATAATTTAAAGCTCATAACGAATATTTTTACTTACATGTTTACTCTCTGACTTAATGAATAAATTCATCTGGAAATATTTGCCATGAGTGAAATATTTTTTTTTAAATCTGTTACTAAATTCATTGCAAGAGACAATTATTTCTGTTAAATACATAGTTTTTGAGCACAGCCTTTCGTCTAAAAATGATTGACTAAGGTCATTTGTTCGGCAGTGGATTAAATATATTGTTAAGGAAGTATTGAATGTATTGGTAATACTTCTATATCAAATGTTTTTTTTTTAAGATATTCCTAAGTCTTACATAGAAAAGTTTTCTGTTGTGGCAGCAGTTTGAATAGGTTACAAGTAGCATATTTTACCTGTATATTAAAATACGCAGACATATATCATAGCTTGAATACTCCAGCAAGTTATTAATACAATTGGAAGGCCAACAGTAGGAAATAAATGTTTAACAGGCTTTGGTGCCGAAATTGAAAATTAAGCGTGTAGTTTTCCCTCTCCCCATTGATATGTGACTAAATTGGAAAATGGTCGTGGATCCAAGAAATTTAAGCCGGCACTGTAGGTAAAAATGCGGCCATTTAATTTTATAAGTGCTAACAAAGGAGAAGTTAAGGAGGGTAAAGGGAATTACAACGAACCTTTTATTTGAGAAGTGTTTAAAGATATGGCATAACCAAAGTACTTTATTTGAAGCTTATGGAATTACGAATACTAAAACGTTAAAAATTTTCTGGACATCTAAAAATTTAAATACGGTTTCAGTCTGTTCTTGTCTAGAATATTATTAAAATTTCACAGTTCAATTTCAATTATTGTTAAGATAGTCTCATGTATGAGTTATATTCATTGACTTTGATCTATCAATTGAACCGATCAATCAATCAAAACCAATGAGTAAATGGATAGGATAAATCACACATCTTAATATTATCCTTATGTTTCCTTAGGATACGAAAAGCACGTTAAACCATTGATCTCGGTTTAAGGTCTGGTTTTCCCCACAGATTGTGAAAGTTAGATGGTAAGGGTTTCGCGTAAAACTTACGAGCTTTCCTCGGCAAAACCCTTTAGGATAAATAGTAGACTTCGAATAAAATGATACAGGATAACGTTAAGTCAAATTAAGTCGATTTCGAATAATTGAGTAATAAGTTTATTCGTTTTTCTTCATGATATTTATATTTCAGTTCCATTGATGTAATGTAGTGAAGAATGACGGATAGCAAAAAATCTTCCAATTTCCCATGATTCAGTAGCAATGAGTGTATGTAAATAAGAGTTTTCTATTGAAAACTAGTAACTTAACTGTGATTGATCGAATTTATGCATAACCGCAGTGATGAAGTCCCGGTATCTCTCATATAATTTTCCTTAACATCAAAAATATCGCCCTGAGTATAAACACAAACATCTGCTCTTGATGAAGGACTCTTCTGAAGGAAATATCGAATAATACATAAGTGAATAGTAACTGCTGATTTATAACGTGGTATTGGATAGGCCATCGAATGTGTAACAGTATATTGCAGGAATTTAGATAAAATATGAACGTAAGTCAGTTATATTTTTTATATTGATATATATATATATATATATATATATATATACATATATATATGTATATATACATATATATATATACATATATATATGTATATATACATATATATATATATATACAAATATACAAATTTTAACTTATCCATCTTAATTCATTTCCAAAATGGTTTGAAATTGTTAGAAAAACAAATATATATTATGTTTCTTTTCGGCCTATTATACCGAATTTCAATAAATGAACACAAATAAAGACATTTATCAATTATAATCAATTTTGCGTAAAACTCACTGTAATGTTCGGACTCACTTTTAGAATCGGAAATTAGGTTTAGATTTATATAACTAGTCGCAAAGTGTCGTGAAAATACATAAAACGTGGGTCAAGTGCAAACTGTACTTGAACAATAGTGTTCCGTGCTATCGAGAAATAAAAAAAAACATTTAAAAGAAGTCCATCTGCTACGCTACCCGCCGGCAGCCGCCATATCAAATCGCAGAGGTGAGTGAAGAGCGTTTCGACTGAGCCAAATTAAAAATGTTGAATAACCTGTGAAGGTAAATTTGTTGCCTAGAATGTGAGAAATATTATTTGCAGAGTAAATTTTTCTCTAAAAGGAATAGTTAAGAAGTTATAAGGAAATTGTAAAAATTAATCGCGCTGCAATTTTTTAATCCTGATAATTTTTGTTCAAACCATGCCCCCAATTTTCATAATTATATTTAGATTTTCGACCGATCTTTCTGACCAAAAGAGACGATGACAGAAACTCTTAAGAGTTTTTCCCAAAAAATGGTAAAAAAATCATAAAAAATATATTATATATATGGCTAAATTTGTATTTTAATATGCTTTAACGTCTCTTGTTATTCGATAATATCAAAAGAATTTTTTTTAATTTTCAAATTTACCGCCTGAAATTAATACCCGGAAACAAAAATCGCTTCTTATACTTTGCGTTTATAATTGGGTCACCATAGTATACACCTGAGTCAAATTTCAAATATTTACGTTAAATATTTTCCGACACAATGGCCTTTGGGAGACGAATGGACGTACGTAGGACGGACTGACGCCAAAGCGATAAATTTATATCATCTAATAATTTTTTTCATCTCTGATATATAATTGCTAAACAAATAGCAAATACCATGAAAAATAATAATGACTAAGTTATCATCAGTATAGTGAACAGATAATAACGGACGTCGTAAGAAGGTAATAAGGGCCTATTAGCAAACAATTAAATTTACGAATGTTAATAGCTGGCATGAAATAAAAAGGGTGAAGTTGTCTTTACTAAAAGCGTAGGACAAGAGTGAGAGAGCACCAACTATATTATTTGTGAATAACATTTTTGCTAATGTACCATTAAATTTTTGCTGAGAAACTTCTTCGTTAAATGAACAAATTGTTCATATTGTCCCTTTATTTTATATCTCTTAAAAGGCTGGCCAAATAAGAAAAAATAAATTTAGACATTAGATAAGGATGGGATTTACGCTTCCTCATAGAAAGTCTAATCGCAGAATCAATGCTTTCTCTAAAATCGTATTTCTTTATTAACCGAAATATAAGTAACTTTTAGGCCATCAATGAAAGTCGGCGAAAGTGGGCCTTGTATTGAAAAATGTAATTAAATGAGAAACTCAAATATTGTAAAATATAAAAAGTTAACAACTCTGAAAGGCTGGAAAATAAAATGCAATTTGTAAGCATAATCCAAAACAAAAGAAAACTATAACTGTACTGTCTTCAAAAAGGCGTTTACATAATATATTCAATACTTCGAGACTTTCTTTGACTTTATATAAGAAGGAGGTTCTCAATTCGACTGTTTTTCTATATGTTACTGTAAACCTTCGGCATTAATAAAAATAATCATATGATTATTTTTTATTTGGAAAGATATACACTCAGTCATGATTATAGAAATTGAAATATCGCCATAGAATTACACAACACTGAATTACAGAGTACAAATATAATAATAATCTAATATGACAACTAAGACACAAATTTGCTATTTAGCAAAATTAGGGAAAAGGGATGGAGATGAAAGTTGACGATATGTGTTTTTCTTCATTTTAATACGTTACTACTTTTACTTAATCTATTTTAATGAAACTTTGCACACCTATTCAAACATCAACAATCAAATTGTGGACACATTCAAAAATCAAGTTTTGAGTCTCAAGCAGAAAATATTTTATTATATTACGGTTCCTCATTCCCTACACTGTCGGTATACCATACCGCCTGCCTAAACCGTGAGACTTAAAAATCTGCTGTTTTTATATTGAAATTTTTGGATCTTAAGTAGAGATTCTGTTATTGTTTTATAGCTTCCAACTTTTCAGATCCGATGCTGCATATATACTGCCTACACAAGTCGTCATACTTGATGACTTGCTGCTTTTAAATTAATATTTTTGATCTCGATCAGAGATTCCATTATTGAAGTTTGGGATCAAACTCCTCAATTCTAATGCTCCAGGAGTAAAATAACCTGATTTTCATAAAATACTATACTTTTAAAATTTTTGAGGACTGATGATTTGAAAAAATTAAAGAACTAGTTTTTTTTATTTTCCTTATATAGGCGAGTGCCATGTTTATTCTTGTAATACTTGGACCCAACAATATATGTATGTGCTTTTCCCGATATCCTTTCAGAAAATGCAAGGCAAAGTTATTGAAACAATCATTGATCGAATTAGTAACTTTATTTGTTCTTAATGCCTGACAATACTAAATTATTTTGCAAAGTGAAGTTTTTCAATGGCCTTTTATCGGTTTTTTAAATATTATCTTTATCTTTATACAGTTGTTTCAGTGTGGTATCACCAATACTGCATCATAATTTATTTTGTATATTAAAGTTAACGTAAATAATATTATTGATGCCTATAAAGAGAACATTGTTGCTCACATATTTGTAGTTTCATTATTGTTCAAGCAATCAGAGAAATTCTCAATCGACAAAGGGCAATTGTCCTGTTTAGGCTGGCATCTTTTTAGTTGTGTCTTGGTTTTTGATTGCAGGATTTTGATCATTACCTAATAACATTTTTAACTTTGAACAGCGTATATCGAATCATATAATAAGCAGAGTAGATTTATTAGAAAATATACTCATTTTGAATTCTAGCCCAACCTGCAGTTTACAAAAAGATTTTCGTATAACTCACTTTGATAAACTTTAGCCGAAAATCTGTTCAACTAAAGTAAAATAAATAATTTAAACCGACTAAATTAAAACTAGAAATAAAATATAAACTAGAATTGAACTTAGATGTTTAATATTGCAAAACCTAAATATTTAATATTAAAACGCTAAATAATCTAGTGTTATAGTGGCAAAGTGAGCGCCGTTCATAGAATCCCGTGGGCGATTGTAATAATGTTTCCTTAGCTTCTAAATCGTGTATTTTCTTACTTTTTAAATATATATACACATTCTTATGAAAAAGGCCTAAAGTAAATAATGCTGAAAATTTTCAAGTAGTCGTGAAAATTTTACTTGTTCAAGAAAGAAGTGAGAACGAAATAAAGATTATATTTTACAAGAACGCAACCATATCGATTATCGACGGGTGGGAAATCGCCGCTCTGTGCGTGTTCGCCCGATGTTAAAGCCTGTCACCGAAACTAGTACGCGTTAATAAAACTTGCAAACAAAAAAGGCCGAGCCCTTTTTGTTTGAGAGTTTTATTAAGCCAGTTCGCAGACTAGGAAAGAGCAAGTTGAGTCGAAGGTCGTAATGGGACTACGTTCATATATCTTTAAATATTAGAAATTAAAATAAACCTGGTAAATACTAATAGAAATTGCACAATGACTTGCACAATGCACTATCCGTGCATATTTAGCTACATATAAATATTCAAGAGAATATAGTATTTATACTAAATTAAACCACTATATAATTCTTTTAAAATTAAATTAAAAACCCTATCGAGCTCTAGTAGAACTCGCACTACGAGTGTTCATTACATATTTAGGTTTTTGTAAATATTTAAGAGCACATAACATTTCCAATTAAACCATTCACAAATATTATTTTCCCAAAGTAAATATATTGCCTACTACCCTCTTCAGAGGTATAAAAACAAACTAATTATTTAGGTGCGTAATTCAATATAGAAATAGAAATCGTTGATATTCAGATTTTACTCTCTCCTTGTATCTTAAAGCCTCCCATTATGCCGACTTTCAAGATTATGGATTGGCCAGAATTATCTTATAAAGTTTTGATGATCAGTGAATAAAACTATCGTATGAATAAAACTTAGGTTTTAAAGGGTTATGTTTTTGCTGCCTGAAAAAAAATTATAGGCGTCAGTGTACGCTATTAATTTCAGCTTAATATCTGAAGCTGCTTTGGAGAAAAAAAGGGCTTGACAGACGGAATGAAGAAATGATGGATAGACGGAATGAAAAAATAGATGAACGGACGGACGGACAACATTACACTCCATATTAGCAAAGACGGAATTTGACTTCAAAGATTTTTTTAATATCATTGCAACTTAATTTAGTAAATTTTTTAACTAAAAATATAATGTGGTTAATTTTAAACCAATGAAATGCTAGATTACATGTGTTCAATATTTTAACAAAACGTTTATTATTCTTTAATTTCTTTTATAGATTACCGCAGATCTTACCATAAAGGATACGTGACAAAACATTGACTATCAGCTATTTTTCACTATAATTATCGTACATGGGTAACTTAAAGTATCTCTAATAGAAGATATGCTTAATTCAGAAAAACTAAAAAATTGTTTATTAATTAAATCGTTTTTTAAAAAATTAAAACTACAGAATGGACGTGGCGATTTAGAAAATAAGAAAATTAAAGGTTTTGGATATTGCATTCGGATTTCAAGAAATGGTTATATATTTATTGCACTATCATTTATTCGTGAGTTACGAATAGTTAAATTAGAATTAAAATTTTTCTTTTAGGAGGGAATAAATCCAATTTGTTAAAATCGATCAGATTTTATGGAAAAAATATTTGAATTCGTACAAGAGTTCAAAGACAAATTAAATTACGATTTTTTTATTTGAATTTTTAATCTTAGTAGTAGACTAAAAATATTTAAATACATGCAATAAAATGTATGGAATTAGTTTTCAAATTGTATATATATATATATTATCATTTCAGGCGGACAAATACGTAAATGATTTTGTAAGGACTATGAACCCTAAAAAAGCATGTCGTTTTTGATAGAGGTATTAAATTTTAATTTACTATTTCTTAAGAATTATGTTCATACGCAGTATTTTAAGCATTTTAAATGATTATATACATATAGACAATTACCCGATGACTTTATATTACATAAACACGTTAAAATATTATAAAGTGAATAAATTACATACTTCCGGCTAGTGCATAAAAACATTTTATGAAACCTTACACACGCTTTCCAATACTGAATTACCTGTACAGTATATTTTATGGAAGAGCAAGTGAGATATTTTCTATGAACATATATGGATTAGTCTATTCACCATAGGTCAGGACGAATATCACCCTATTCCATGGAGAAAATACAGAATTACATTTTATCTTGTCATAATTTTTACCGCAGCGCAACTGTGACCAAGAACAACTAAATATTGAAATCTCTCTATTGTTATCTCATTATAGCCTTCTGGGCAATTCGAAATACATAAAAAAATTATATGGTTACATATAATAATATCAATTTACGATTTAAATATTGTTCCCAGGTTTTACTGCTAATAGCCGTGAAATAAAAAACAATTCTCATTTTATTATTATATTTATATGTACTGGAGCAGTGACAATAAATAACCAGATACTATTGGTTGCAATTCATACTAAATTAAAGCTAAGTTATGACATCTTACCCCATCTTTCGAGAATTTATGGAATGGTAATGATACGTCTATATAATATCAGTCGATTATATAGTGAAGCTTGCCCAAAACTTATCAACGATGAAACGTAGACTCGGAAGGCTACCCTCCACTTGATTGAAAACAGTCGAAAAAGACCTGAAAGACTCGATGCAAACACAGCACAATTTTGCTCAATGAAAGAGAAAGACGTGGACAGGTCGTAAATGAGATAAAGTCTAGGATAGTGGTAATAAATAAATTAGGTCGTAATTTAATAGCATCATTTATGTTTATTTCTGTAATTCGTTTATGGAAATAGCAGTTTCGTTTTTAGGATACACATGTGATCGTTAAATTTTCTCTGCTTATTCCCAGAGTATTCTCTATAAACAGAGGGTGACTTTATTTATATCTGTCAACTCGATTATTCGCAAGTTCCCTCTTGAAGTATTTGGTAACGTCGCCTTCTAGTGTGGGTCTTTACACCTTTTATTATACTCTCTAAGTCATTGGTTCCATATTGAGTTATGCCTTGTGATGAATTTAAAATGGTTTTGATACTTAAACTGTAATCTTATAAGTTAGCAAAACCGTTGTACTGGTTGTGGATGTGAATGACTATTTTGAAATATGATCGCTCCACTTACATCTGACATGGGTCTTAAAGTTTTAAACATCATAGAGTCGGCGTTTCGGTCATCTGGGATGCGCATCATTTCATTCCCAAAATTACAATGACAGAGCCCTATTCTTCATATTCAAATACGCATGACTTTATTCTAAAAAAATAACATTCAAAATGATTAATCCAATAAAAGCTATTTATTTTGCTTTTCCATTTAGAATAACTTGGGAAAGAAGTTTCTTTGGACAAAAATAAAGACAAATCTAATGAAAAAAATCAGAATATTGGAAAATTGTTTTCGTGACACCATTCCGAACAAACCATTACTCGCATAAATAATTCGCTTGTAAGTTGTAAAGCGTACACATAAATAATTCGCTTGTAAGTTGTGCGCTGTAAATGCGTGACTCATCACTTTTTTTTTTTAATTTTGTGATATTAATTTGAAATAAATATAATAGTAATGTGCAAAATAATTCACAAATATTCTACATGAGTACAGATAAAATATATTTTCGGAGGGTAAAATGCTTCCGTACATATATATTTTATCCTATCATTTCAATTTGTCGTCGACTTTAATGTGAAATTTCCATGATTCCAAATAAACTTTTCAGAATAACTTTATAACTCATTATAAAATGATACCTGTATTTAAAAAGGCACAAGATACAAGTATCTCATAATTTCAACATAGAGAAATGTGGAAATTATATCGGTATAAAATTAATATTTTTAGAATCTTTTTAAGAAAACATAGACTCCACGGTATTAAAGATAAGGTATCGATTGTAAATACAAAACGACAATTTGTTAACAATTCTATAACCGATAACGTAATCCTACGTCATTTCAAATTTATTTCATGAATGCGATCCCCGGTTATATTTAATAATCAATTTCACCCATTCAACTATGATTATTTTTCTTTTCTCAAACATTACAAGTATTTTCTTCAATATAGAAGAATGTTTGTGATTCCGCACAATATTTTAATCTCTCCTCTAAAAGTTTAAATGAACAGAAGAAGGTACAATTTTTAATATTACAAGGGTAGTTTTAATTTTTACATCATCTCAATAGAGATCTATAGCGACGTAAATTTTCTCATTTATATAAATCACATTAAAAATATAAACCCGATGCTGGCCATAGGGAGTCAGGCAAGACTAATTACTTGGAGTCACTTGCATGTTTGTTGCCAAATGTTCATTTGTCCGATACCGTAACAACACGTTCTTCCAACTAGCAGTACCCTTTAAATTATTATATGCAAGTTTCAGATATTTTTAAGCACTTTATACATACTAAGAGTCGAATTTTATTTTATCTATGTCTGCCAACTCCCACTGATGTGTGGTAAGCGATAATTTAAATTTTAATATGTTTTATTTTAAATATGTTTTAAGAATTAAAAAAAAGTAAAATTTCATGTCTATGTACTTTTCCAATAATCTTAAATATGTAAAAAAAATTTGTTACGTCATGCATCCATATGAACATTTATGTCTTAATGAAAAGTTTTTAATTGGTAATAGCTTAAAAATTTTGTTAGCCTAATTTTTTCAAATGTAAAATCTATTTTAAAACTCGTGTGTATATAATTCGGCTGTATTTAAAGTAAATATTTTATTTTATACTACTCGTATTTAGTTCATTTGCTTTACTTATGTAGTATTTTAAGTAAGTTTAGTATAATGTTCTAGGAATGATGCAAAATCGTATGTTATTATTTATTAAACTGTGCGATAATAAGACCCAATATTGTGAACAAACAATCCTTTAAAAAACAAAACCGATCGTAATAAATATTTATATTATGTAATATGTAAATACTCGCTATGTTAGTATAACTAATAGCCTTAGAAGATAGTCATTCGTTTCTAAACCAACAATTTTAAACTAGACGAAAATAAAATTGTTTTACGAATTTTTGTTAACATGTACTTTTAGGCACGTAATTATAATGGTTACATTATCGTCAAGATCGTAAGCAGATCATGAAGGACACCGTAAGTAGATAATGACGGTTTAATAAGAAACAGTTAAATATACGACTGTCGGTAGCTTGTATGAAATATAAAGGGTAAAATTGGTATTACCGCGAGCTGGCTGTAGGACGAGCGTGAGACAGCAGCGGCTGCGTTGTTTGAGAATAATGTGTTTGCTTGTGTACCCTTCGATTTCTCCTGAGAAACTTACCCGTAAAATGAAAAACGATTCATTTTGTGCCCGAATTATTTATTTGTAAGTTCGGTACTTGTAAAATACTCACAGATTCAGAAATAATATATTTACAGCGGCGACCACTTCACGATACGACATGATTCACGCTTTCTCATAAAATTCCAACTACAGATTTAATACTTATTTTATAATGGCATGTGGAGTATCGAGAAATCAAAACTTTTTAACCAAATGTGCACCCAAACTTATCTCTGTTTAAATTGTCAACTTAAAAGTAATGACAAGTTATTTTTTACTATTTAGGGTTATTACAATAAAATTACTGTCTGGTATAATGTTAATTTATTTTACAGACTGAATTTATTCAATTCCTATTTGTCGGTCGTAAATGATATGTTTTGTTTTTGTTTATATTTTTACTGTATTTATTTCAGTTTAGATATTACTCAGCTAATTTCTTTTTCCTATATTTATGAATGCCAGGGTAAATAGTTGCTTTTTTACTGACGTAATTTTCCCTAAGTTAATAATTTTATTCGATACTATTTTTTGTTGAATGAAATGATTACGGAATGTTAGTAAAATTTATAGATTTTACTGAAAATTTATTATAATCTACGTAACTAAGACAACGAAAGGCGCAAAAATAGTTTACAGGGACCAGCAATTATTTCCGAACCATTCGCTTTCTCGATTATTCCGGTATACTATTCAAGACTGAGACCTACACAGTAATGACAACGGGATAATTATAAAATACCTACCTCACTTATTATTCCCTTCCTTCAATTAATTGTACGATATTTTCCAACCGGAAAAATAAATGTACGTGTTTTTGTCTGTGTATCTGTAAATATCTGTGTAATGGTCTGTGTATTTTTGCAAGTAGATTTTTTTTATATTTGATATGTTATTCTTATACCAACTATATTATGTACTGGTACGTTGCATATTTAATTCTACTTCCGGTATTTCCATAAACAATTTCTTAGAAAAGTGATGTAAATTTTAGTGAATGAACTATACTAGACTTCTTTGCAATTGTTAGAAGTAAAATTATTAGGTAACAATTATTAAAGTTTGATTAAATTCGTCCAAAATCTACTGATTAAAATTTTAATATTTAGAAATATTTAATTAAATAAAATCATCTCTCTTATATTTAGTATAATTCATTTCAAAAATGTTGCCGTCTTGGTTATATAGGTACTTATAAATATCATCAAAATGAGTAAAATAAATTTGAAAGGTTGGGGGAAAAAAGACAAATTGTTTTCTCCAATGAATAAACTCGAGATGAAAAACCTGCGAGTCCCTTATTAAGCACTTTCCATCCACCTGTTACTTTATTGTGGCAATTGTATTTTCAAGTCAGGGTAACGAACTGCTCCTCTTTCTTCAGCATTAAGTTCTACGAGTTCCTTTCCACGGCAGGATGATCCGATATTTTCCGTAACAAATTTTAATTGAGTTTTTAATTAGATAATAAACAAACATGCCGTAAAACAAAATATTTAATCGTCGTTATTGTGTTATCGATCAAAAATATAGTAAATAGTTTCATGTCGAAATTTTTGGGATAATTGAAATAATCATAGAAAATGTGTTTCTACATTATTTTGGACAACCGTGAATAATTATGATCATCAACTCTTATTTTATTAGTCGTATTACTTTATATTGTACTAAAAATATTATTTGTGTAAAGTTATCTTTCATAAAATCTAACCATTTGATACAATTAAAATTTAAGTTTCTGACAATTTTAAAATAGCTGGAAATATTTTATATATTCGGCAAAGGAGTGGGGACATGAAAAAAATTACACTTTGTAAGTACGTGACTATTTTTGCAGGTCTCAGATCGTGGGGCAATTCGCAAAAAAGAAGGTGGATTTTTTTTTATTGTTCGTGAACTTTTTAGTGAAGACCGGCATGAATCGCAGATTGCAATTGCCAATATGTAATAAAAATATAACGGTGTACGATTTAAATAAAATAACCTGTTTAGTGCTAGTAAAATTAGCATATACATTTCCGAAAATTGACTTAAAATCATTGAGATAGTTTTACATTAGATTTTGAGTAAACTTCTGGAAATACTTTTTTCCACCATTTTTAATTTAATATTATTAGAAGAGGCCGGGGGAACATATTTTTTGTGAATGTTTTCAGCAATTTTTTATAATTACTTTGTAGAAAATACCACAGGCAACAGGCACTTTGGGAAACTTTTTTTAAATACGAATTTCGATTACGATATTTTCTTTTACCCCCACCATGTAAATATTGTTGAGTTCCAACTGGAAAAATATACATAATAACTAACACGCTTTATCACTATGCCAAAATATAACATCTTAAAATAATTGCGGTGACATACGGACGGCCAGACACGTGTAATCAATCACTTACGTGTTTATCTCTATTACTGTTTCATTTTTTAAATTTTTAAATAGTGAACCCTACAATCTTATCGTTTTACATAAATTTCCATTCAAAATGCCATTTTCCTCTAAGTGAGGTAAGCAGCAATAATAAAAAGCATTAACTGAAATATTTATTTCGGTTTGATTATTCTGATAAATATGTAAACACACATTCGTTAACTCCTCACATTCTTTAGACATTTTTTCTTTTCGCCTAATTAAATCTTCCATCGAATTTTGTTTTTCAAATTATACTCTCCGCACATACTCGTACTTCTTTGCATAATTTGTCCATACACATTCTTTCAACAAATACTTACCTTAATATTTCATTTTTATCCTCACGACTCCACCGCTATTTATCCTGACCAGGTGATAATAATATCGAGTTTTTCTAATATGCCAAGTATTCTTTTAATTTGGTTAAATTAAAAACAATAATTTTGTATTATATTAATTCAACAGAAATAAATATAGTCGCGACATTAGTATCACCGCGTCGGGTTTTATTAACGACCTATATATAAACAAATAAAGATTTGGAAGGGTAGTATATATTTATTTACTTAAATTTTATTAATTTTATTTTTTTATTCTAGAAATAAACAGTGAAACTTAAGAAAAAAATATCATCTCTATTATCTGTATTACCACATTAAAGATATATGAATGAAAAATAAAACATAAACTATGATAAATTTCGAGGATTAATTTTAATAAATACCTCGGACAATTCTGTGTTTAATTAACAGGTATTTAATGTTTAGACTTGTTATTACATCGTACTTTACAATCTAGTACGTAATGAAGTAATAAGTTTTCGCCACAAAGTTTTGGTTATTAAGCAGAGGGTCGAAAATATTTCTATATAAATTAAGCCAATCCTACTGCCGCTCAAACGATAAATGCGGGTCAATAGAATAGCGCGATAACTAGAGTTCAATCGCTCGTGAACTACAATACGCGGCTGTCTAATTTCAGTATCACGAAACGAATGATATAACAATAGATAAACGCAGTTTCCAATAAAAACCTTTGTGTTGTTGGATTATTAAAGCTGCTATGGGTTTACATAGACCGGTGTTGTGTTGTTTTATAATTTTCAATGTCTTATCGGAAACATACTATAATAATTATTAATTTGAGTTAAATTCTTCTTTGACTGACATTCTTTCTCTTTTAATAAATTTTATTCACTAGATTAAAGTTATAATAAAATACTTATAATAAAATTTCGTACTGTTATCGTGTATCAGTTGAATGCAATAACGAGTTGAAATATTGGTCACGCAAGTTTGAAAAACAAGTGGATTTGGTTTGATGAAATACCTGTTCTCTCCCGTTTCAAATTAAAATTGATATCAACATGTACATCTGTCGATATGTTACTGCATTATTTTGCAGAAACTGCTTGACGTAGAAATTTGAAATAAAGTATATTAATAAACAATTTTAACTTGCACATATCTCAACAGCTGAAACTTAAATATATTTAAATGGGAGTTTTTGGGTAAACTGAGTACTTAAAACTTTTTTAAATTACGTATTTATTGTGGAGGATCATTTGACTCTGACAACTCACGTCTCAAAAAAAATTTTTTTTCATAGTTTTGGTAATGTAACTTCAGAAATATTAAAAAAACATGTAAAAAATATATTTTTTGCAAAATTACTGTACCAGAAATAAAAAAAACATGGTTTTTAGAAGCCTATGTAAAGATTGTCGGAAAATTATAATTCTAGATGTCATAGCTTCAAAATTTTTATGATAATTACATTTTTTCTTGCTTAATTATTTTGGGTATTATTGAATATTTATTGCACTAGGTAAACAAACAATTTCACTTCAAATGAACCACAAAACTCTCGGTGCACCAGACTCGCAAATGGTTATTATTTTATACTTTGATCGCTACTTTCAAACCATAATATTCGTTCATGTATGAAAAATGAATTAACAATGTTTTCATAATTAGTTGTCGAATATAAATAAAAGAAGACACCTCAGTCGTTTGTTTCCTTTTATATAAATAAATATTGCAATCTCCTTTTTAGCCCTCTTCTGCTTACTGCTTACAGTTTACTCACTGATTGTAATTGAATTTTGTAACGAACGTTTAGGTTTATGAGGAAAATAATCACCTCTCGAGCATATTACTAGCAAATAACCTCCTTTTTTTTTGAAACAAGCAATTCAGGCAGTATTCGAGAGGGTTTCTTCTAACGTTGAAAATAGTACTAAAGATTTCTATAAACATTTATTTATGAAAACTTTATACCGTTTTATTTTCAGACTAAACAATATAATAAAATGCTCAGCACTGGTAGCTCAGGAGTAAACTGTACAGAATAGCCCGTTAAAGAAGCAACTGATTCTAAAATAAGCAGCGGCATATAGCCCACCGAAATCTTTGTCTCACCCCCCCCCCAATTTTATTTCACCTACCACTCATGTGAAATACATATCAATTATAAAATATGTTATTAAGACAGTATTTGATTTTGAAAAGACAATAAAATAAAATATTATTTTTTAAAAATAGCTGTTTCTGTAAAAAAATTTTAGCTTTTACATTTTTGTTTATATTTTTTTGACGTCTAAAAATTGGGTTTAAATAAATTATTCAGATATTATTAATAATGCTCTAGATAATAAAAGATTTCTGATAAAATCGGACATTTATGGTAAAATATTTATGGCATATATACGTAATAACATGCGCATCACCGGTTGAAAGCATACTACGATTTGAGAACTGCCAGTCTAGATTGAAATTATCCGTAATTTTATTACATATTACGGAATTAGTACGAGTTTTGCGAAAAAATTTTAAGATTTAGTGATAGTATCCTAAGTTCAAACAATAGTTTGACAATTTTTATGGCCATATTCGGGATGATATATATTTCAATCATGGAGTAGTCAGTGTTATTAAAATAAATACTCTCACTATATAGATTGGCTGGCAAATATAGTTTTATCGATCATTAAAATCTTATTCTGAGTTTGAAAACCGCTGTTATACATCTAATAAAAAAAATCAACTGTCTAAAAATGCTGGTTAGGATTTGTAAGTTAATAGAAATTCTACTATTTGGAATGAAACCATTCAAACCTTTCGTAATTTTTTTAATAAATTAGCGAATTAATTCATTCAAAAATTAAAAAAATATTTATATTCATAGTCAGTCACTTGTGTGCCTGATATTTTTATCTCAAATAATTAAAAATAATACAGGAGGAAAAGAAAACAATTAATTTAATAAATACAATTTTATAAACTTCTTGTGCTGTCCTTTTGAAATATTCGGCAATGCTTCTTGTAACTTTCTTGCTTCTCATAATTTTTCCAATATCATGATGCAACAGCAGATCAGAGAATGAAATGGTTAGCAACTTGTGTTTTTATAAAGTTAATGAAACTATTGTACTTCCAACTTATATTTTTATAAGATAATGAAACTGTTATCGTTATAAATGTCAACTGCACAACGAGTCTACTAATCGATATTATTCATGTCTAAATTAGGGTCACACAAATCACGATAATAAAATAAAAGATATTTTCTTTAATTGCTTAAGACGTCAGTCTGATAAATAAATATAAATTGAAAATCATTTTTACTTTTTTTATGATAAACTGTAAACTCAAATGTCATCTCGAAAATAATTATTACCTGTTCACTTGGTCGTAGAAATATGTCGCTTGAGATTATTTTTGTGCCATTTGAACTTTATTATTCATTGACTCAAAGCGTTTATACTGCGATCTGATTCTGTGGAAACAATAACTCTTTATAAATTCGAATGACCAACGGGCTAGCGTAAATTTTAATTTCCTAAATTTGTGTATTTGTGGAAGTAACATATTAAATTCAGAGTTATAGAAAATAAGAGTAATTATTGAAAAAACAATTTAGTTTTTTAATGAAGTGCATAATGAGTGGGGAAAAATATTTAGATTAACAGAAATGAAATGCATTTTTTTAAATTCTTAATAATCTAAAAAGAAACTTTTAAATTTGCATTATCTCCATTTAATTTACATTAACTCACTTTCTATAACAAGGTAATTTTTTTTATTTCTGTAAAACGAATTAAAAGGCGAAACTAATTACTAGGAATCACGTGTGACGCGCTTTGCCAAATGTTCACCAGTTTGACACTGTAGCCAAGAGCATCTAACCGGCATTTCTTTTTATATTTAATGTAAATTTCGAGTAATTTCTGAAGCTTAAAATACAGAGTGAAATTATTTTTATATATAAAATTATGTTAATTTCTATAATTATATTTATAAATATTTCAAACATATTCAAATCCAATTGTAAAGTTCAGCAGCTAATAAATATAGGTGATAATTCTCAATGACACCATAACATATTACTATATTTTGTGACGAGAGCAAATAATTCCGCATAAACTCCGCATTGTAATAGATGGCACATCTTAAAAATAATATGCAACTAATTATAATCGTTAATTACGTTAGAAACCCGTGGTCTAAGTTTTAAAACAGGCAGCATAAATCAAGCCACATGGGTATTGTTATTTGGAAATGGCGAACGATTATTTCTTTAGATAGTTGTAGAAATATTTCATTTCGTTATACCGAAATTACACTGCTCGGAGTCGTAGATCACGAGCACTAGAAATATAGTTATTGTGCTGCTCTATTGACCTGCGTCTGATACGCTAGAATAGTCTTCTATAGCACCATTATCACTTAATTTGAATAGAAATACTTTCGATCCTTAATACTTTATTAATGAAGTACACGTTAATATACAAAATAAATGGCTACAGTAATAGCAGTGATCAATACGTCCAGGTTTATTCACTAGAAATTTATTAATTTAAATAATACTATATTGTATTGAGGTGGTTCATTTAAACCAATCTTTGAAATATGGCGTAATTTATACTTTATAAATCTTAAATATTTCCTTAATGTGACAATATGGATAGTACGCGGGTCTAAGCAGATTTGTATAATTGAAGTAACTTGACATGTATAGACTAATGGACAAGATACACACATGAAAAAAACTTATTAGATTTCCCTAACTATATAAAAGTTTATATATTTCTTTAAGAAAATAAAATCAAAAAAAGTTTCATTGAAAAAAGTCATAAAACATTGTTTTTGTTTCGAATTTGCGATGTTTAAACCAATTAAGCCTAATTAATATTAGGTATTAGTAAAATCCGAATCTAAATGTCGTTTTAATTACGCTTATGTACTCTGCTGTTGAAAAGTGGTTATTTAATATTATTTTATAACATTTAACTTAGAAGTTAAAGGCAATAGAAAAACATAATAGTATAACAGGAAAATAAAAAAAATATTAAAATGTGAGCAAAAAATTTCGGGTAGAACTCATACCACAAGAGCACAGTTTACCACAAGCATCACATACCACATGAGTTAGTACATATATACATATATTAATAATACTTTTCACCATATGTATGTAGTCAACAGAATATTTCAAAATATCTCAAAAACAATAAAATGTTGAATCCTTATTTTATTGCTTTAGCTTTTTGATAAGCTTTAAAAATGCTATTTTTTTATTATTTTTTATTTAACCGGAGGAATATATTTCCTTCAAGGTTTTCAATATTATCTCTATAACTGTCCTATATAAAATTCTAAAAAGGATAGTTTTGGGATCTTTAAAATATGGTCTTTCAATTTATATGGAATCGTTACCATTCCAGATAATGAAATAGAAAATAAATTCAAATATTTTATTTAGCGCCTCTAAGATTTCCGTTCAAATATTTTTAAGTATTAACTATTGAAATTTATGAAATATACTTTACCACTGTGCTAAATTTAAAATTTCCACATCAAATGAACATGTCAGACGATTAGTCAGACAAACTGACCAAGGAGTAATTTTAAAAGGATGACGTTTTACCTTTAAAGAAAAGGGGCTGTAAAAATTAATGTTGGAATATGATAATTTACAGATGTTGAATGCATGAACGGAAAAAGACTGTAGAGGGTATGTATGAAACAGTGAATGGAAGAAAATAGATATAAAAAGATATGAGTGTACACATTTAAATAATATCTAATCGACAATACATAACTTTGTACAGTAATATCTTTTTCACACATATTTTCTTACATTTACTCTTTCGTACATACCATTTTGAACGTCAATTTTTACAGCTCTTTTTAAGGAGTGGCAAAAAGTAAATAATAAGAGAATCGAAAAGATGTGTCAGATAAGAGGTTCTATTAAAGATAGTTCACTTAAGTGGAAGATCATTACTTAGTTGCGAGGTCACCGGTTAGTGGAAGACGACATGAAAATATAGATGGTTAAATAAATATTAAGAGTCTAAAATGTCTAAAATATATAAGAGGCAAATATGTAGTAATGAATATTTTACTTCATTGCATCAGGTAAAACTTTTTGTTTTTTTTTCGGCATTTGCAAAGGCTCTTAAATTTATTTTTATATTTCCAATTGCGACCTGTGATGCGGGTCGCTTTTAATAACCAGCAAACTGATTTAATAAAACTGGCAAACAAAAAGAACTCGCCTTTCTTGTCTGTAAGTTTTATGAACCGAAAACTCGTTTCGTCGACAGACTTTAACATTAGGCGAACACGCACGGAACTGCAAAAATGTTACTTCCTTGTGAAATGTGATTGCTATCACATTCTCAGTCCTGACTCCATTTTTAAATGAAATAAATTACCATAGTTGTTATAAAGTTTCGAGGATATTTACCTACGGAGTATTATATTGAGTGTGTGTGTGTGTGTAAATATGATAGTATTACATAAGGCGCCCTGGAAATGTCAAATGTATTATCAGAAACTAAATAAATTCGTTGTTTATTTTACGGATAAGTTTTCTGCGCAGAAATCGGATCGCCCACAAGCAACAACATCATCATTCTTAAACAACACAATCCATGCTGCGAAAATTTATAACTCATAATTTGTGCAATAACAAGTGCCAATATTTTAAACAAAGCTTTAAAAACAACCGAAACTATTTTTATCGTCATATACGTATGCGCATGAGACGATCGGTAAATTAATATAACTAATATTTAAAGAGGTGGCCATCAATTTATAACTCAACCACTTTAAGCCAAATTAACCTAGCGTTTATAAGATTTTCACAATATTACATTTTCAGGCATCAAATACCTACACGAGTTATAATGACTGCATTATCCCCAACATCATAAGAAAATAAGGACGGACGTGATAAGTAGATAATAACAAACTAATATAAGACAGTTAAATCTCTGAACGTCGGTACCTGGCATAAAAGGGGTAGCGCTGTACTCACTAAAAGCCTTCTGGAGGGCGAGCGTAAGATAGCATAGATTGTGTTGTTTAAGAATGATGATGCTAAGGGCGATCCGATTTCTGCGCAGAAAACTTATCCATAAAATAAACAACGAATTTATTTTGTTTCTAATAATGCATTTGACATTTCCAGGGCGCCTTATGTAGTGTTATGATATTTCCCCACACACAAAAACGTACGCACTCGCACACGTACACGCAAACGCACGATATAAACGAATATAAATATATTTTTTCATCTATAACGAATCGTCTTGAAATAACCAGCATATGAGCGTCATAAGTAAAACATTTCACTGAACTGTACAACCACTATTGCAACTGCATTTACAAGTTAAACACATAACACTTACAGCAAACATACTCTCTTTCATTGCTATATGATCAGTAACATTCCTCTAAAATTTTAACTGATTTGCCATCTAATATTTTAACATATTTGTAGGTTATAAGATGTAAAAGTTTTCGGAATAATCTGATAAATTCATTTCTATTCCATCTCTGATCGCGCGTCCTTATTTTATTAATCGTCTTACATTTGATTGTTTATCGTCGAGTTTTATCAAAATTAGTAACTATATAAAACTGTTTTATATTACTATCCTATGTAATACTCCGTAGATAAATATCCTCAAAAATTTTTAACAATTATGGTAATTTATTTTATTTGAAAATGGAGTCAGGACTGAGAAAGTGATAACAATTACACTTCACAAGGACGTGACATTTTTGCAATTCCGTGTGTGTTCGCCTAATGTTAAAGTCTGTCGACGGAAACGAGTTTCCGGTTAATAAAACTTGCAAACAAAAAAGGCGAGCTCTTTTTGTTTGCCAGTTTTATTAAATCTGTTTGCTGGTTATTAAAAGCGTCTCGTATCACAGGTCGCAATTGGAAATATAAAAATGAATTTAAGAACTTTGCAAATGTGGAAAAAAAGCAAAACATTTTACATGATGCAATGAAGTAAAATATTCATGTTATATATTTGCCTCTCATAATATTTTAGACGTTTTAGACTATTATACATTTTAGACTACTAGACTATATATTTATTTATTTCTATATTTTCATATCGTCTCCCACCTAACCAGTGGCCTCGCAATCTGACATCTCTTTTCAATTCATTTATTATTTAATTTTCAAAAATTCTTTAGAGCAAGTAAAATAAAAAAATATTGTTTTCAGTCAAAAAACTAGTTACTATTCTGCTTATTGATATCTAATTTACAAGAATTCTGAGTATAGAAAGATCTATATATAACTGTATCAATAACACGTTAGTGTCATTACAAACTGATCTTTATTAACAATCTGTTTGTTCATGATACTTAATTGCACTGACCATGACTGGTCAGTCTACAATTATTCCCCTCTAATTTCGTTATTTTGAGATTTAAGTGAAATATTTATACGATTTCAACAAGAAAATTATAAAAATACGATTCCTCTTATACTTAGTTGAATAAATATTCATGAAATTGTATCCAAAAGGTAGAAAAAGTTTTAAAGAGAACGTTTTCGTGAGATCTATAAATATTCAAAGAAAATCCTACCGGCATATTTCATAATTTACATGGATACGGAATGGCGAAATCACTTTATACAAAAATTCAGTAAACTAAAAAATATTTCTACAGTTACTGCAAAGAAGCGATCGTATTTTAACTTTATCTTTGACAGAGATAGTTCACCATTTCAATTTACGAAACTAAATAAATAAAAGGTTATCCTGTTTAAATATTGACATGTCTTCCATATCCATTTATTCCTTTCATTTCTCCTCTTCTCCTAACGATTCCTGCTCCCCTCCTATCTATTTGGTTTCAGATGACCTTGAACCATTTTATGATGCCTTTAATGCAACCATGACATTATTCAGTATGTTTTTTCTAGCAGCCTTTCTGAGTTGCATTTCTTTCATATCAATGCTCAGAGTATTCCGTCCCATTACTCGGAATATATTAATTATTTTGAAAATTTAATTTCGCCTGCATATTGCATACTTGTCTTATTGGCGAAACCTGACGTAAGTCGTCACTCCTCTCTTAATATTAATTCGCTTCCAGGTTTAATATTTATCCGTAATGATTGCCATTGTAGGCGCGGTGGTGGGGTAGCTATCTATCTTCGAGATGATCTTCCTTTTAAAATTATCGCGAAGTCCCCCACCAACTCTTTGTCTAAAATGGAATATTTATTTATTGAGACTACGTTCTCCGGAATGAAATAACTTTTCAGAGTTGTGTAGTCACGTAAGGTAATTATGGGTGACTTCAAAACCTGTCTGTATAAGAGTGGTATGAGAAGTGTACAGCTTTGGGACATAATAAATGCTAGTAACTTCATAATTCTTCCATTCTTTGCTACCATCCACCAGGTAAATTATTATTCCCTTCTTGATCTTTAAATCATAACCTCCCCATAAAGTGTATGTTTCTACACCCAACTTTCTGCTCTTGGGTTCTTACACCATGACCTAATTAACCTATGCTACAAGTTGCACAGTCCTAAGCTATCTCCTAAAATTTATAGTTTTGGTAACTTTAATAGTTTTGACTTGCCTTGTTTGGTTGATAATGCCAAACTCATTGACTAGGATAATATTTTAGCCATTAAAACGGTTGACGAAAAAGTGAATTCAATAACCATATTATCAAGCTATTTGATAAGCATGCACCCCTTAAATGAGTGAAAATTAAAAGAAAAGGAGCCCCAAGGCCCAACTCTATCAAAAAAGTTATGGCTAAATGCGATCTAGTCAAAGTCGGACATAAAGCGAACACCAGATCTTCAACATAGGAAATATTTAGAGTGCTTAAAAATAAATGTACACAAATGTGTTGAAATGCTAAAACGCATCACATCTCCATTTTCATTCGCAAATGTTCTTCTTTAAACATTGGGAAGTTCCTTGGCACTCTGGGAACTGGTAATTATCATACTGATGAGTATTTTTAGCTTAACCTGAACACTTTGAACTTTTGCTTTGCTAAGCCTTCCATGTTGCTTTATCCAGCTATTAGGTCGGAATCATTAAAAAGAATCCATAGAAAGGAAAGGCCCTTCTAACCACGAATTTATATTTAATAATATCTGTGATTCGGAAATTAAAATCAATCTTCTGGCGATCGTAAACAATACTATGGATGCGATGGCCTATGTATTAAAGACCTTAAGCTTATATTAGATATTGTATTGCATTTTATTACTGACATATTTAACACATCTCTGAAAATTGCCACTTTCCTTACTGAATGGAAAAAAGAATATTAATATCCTTACCAAAAACATTGTTGCCTGTATATCCTAAAGACTTTTGAACCACTTCTGTACTACCACTTCCACCGAAAGTCTTTGAGCGCATAGTCCAAGCCCAACTTGTTCGATGTCTTAACGTTTGCAAATATCTAAATCCACTTCAAAGTTGTTTCAAAACTGGCCATAGTATGACAACAGCGTTAGTAAAAATTACAATGATATAGGTTTAGCTATGAATAACACTCAACGCACAATACTTACACATCTTGACTACAGCAGTGCATTCAACTCCGTTGACTTTGATACTTTGCTAACTTTTCTGAAATCTTTGAATATATCTCGTCGGCAATCTGTGAAGTATTCAGATGCGTTCTCTGAATGAATGGACTTATCAGCATTCTTCAAAGAGGGGTTCTTTCTCCACGTTTATTTTCAATATTCATTGATAGGATTGTTGAAAAAATACATAGTAATTATAATCTTTAGGTTGACATTTACAAATATATATATCCATACTCATGTAAACTTCATAGCAGCCGTTATCGATACCCTCAATGATAACCTCGCTTCAGTCGGTCAGTGGGCTCATAAAAGGGGCTATTAATTAATCAAATTAAATATCAGACCATCAGATCTGCCATATCTCATGTTAAATGAAACATCGATTCCATTCACGTCAACTTGACTAAAGACTTGGGTCTGCTGATCTATCAAAATATTAGCTGGCAACGTCAATTAAGTAATATTAATCATTCTATCTTCAGCAGAATGCAGTACCTCAAGTATCTTCAAAATTTTCTAGACTTTCAAACCAAAGCTCACCTCTGTCGAACACTCTTACTGCCACTGCTTGACTATGACCTATGCTATCCAGACCTTTCTGAGTATCGCCTTATAAAATTAGAACGCCTACAAAATGTGTATCCGCTTTGTTTTTGGATAAAAAAAATATAATCATGTATCTCAATTCAGATGCAACTTAAATGGACGGAAGTCCGTAATTAACGTAATCATCACATTCTTATACTTCTCTATAATATTTTGCTACTCATCAAATTTATCTTACAAGCAGATTTAGTTATTTGTCTGCACACGATATTGGGCTACGCTCTGAAAACCAGCTCAGTCTCCTTTTTCCGAATGTACAACAACCTTTTATGAAAACTCCTTCGCTGTTCAAGCTATAATACTTTGGAATCTACTTCGGATACGAGGAACTCACCCACGTTAAATGTATTCAACGATCGTCTGAAAAAGTCTTTCCTCTCATAACCCCTCTAATCGTTCCTAATTCCATTTTTTATTTTCCTTGTTTCCAACCATCTCAATATCTACAATTAAGATTTTTTTTTGTTTTGTATTATTCATATGTAGTTTTGTTTATTTACACATAATTATATTTTTTGTTATTTGTTACGTTTCTTTTTTTTTTATTAATGTCTTTTATAGTCATCTACATCATATAATGTTTATATTTAATCAATGCGATTGACTGTAAGATATTGTTCTTGTAGCAATAAAACCGCCAAATGTATGTGTTTATATATATATATATATATATATATATATATATATATATATACATATGTTGTTATATGTTGAATTGTTTAGTCACAGCGTGTCACTGAATAATAAATGCGAAAATGTACTTGTTTGTACTTTTTCACGTTGTAACGGTTCGATGTGATTTTTGCAAGATATACGGGTGGGAAATGATATGGTCTATTGTTTATCTCGGGGAATCCTTACTCTCCTAACCATAACTATAACTATTAATTATTAACCCTTACATTTTAATTATTTAACTACATTTAACTTTTAAATCTTTGACTACATTTATCTTTTATACAAAACTATTAATATCAATTTCCTTAATTATTACTAATGGCGCTGCTTATGGTATTTTTTCTTAATTGTTAAAAAATACCCTAATAAAACAAATTAAATTATTCAAAGAATTAACTCACAATTTGAGCATTAAACATCGTTTCAATCAATTTCTAAAATCGGCGATACCTTTCTCGACCCGAGTTTTTTAACGTCCCTTTCATGGATTGTTAACTTTCTTTAAGACGTTACTGGGTCCTTTATTTCTTTCTTCAAGTATGAATTTCTCTTATCATTTCCTCGATCCATATTATTATCGTAAAACAATTTACATAAATAACAAACTTTCTCTAAGAATTCTTTCAACGTAAATGGAGCGTCTATATTTCTACAGTTACTGCAAGAAGCGATAATCTTTTTATATTACCTTTGAAGGAGATAGTATACCATTTCAATTTACGAAAATAACTAAATATTTCTTCTTTACAGGAAGGAATCAATTATTCAAACTAATTAAACTTTAATTGATAGATGACCTAATAAGGTGACATTTTAAAATCGTGCTTGTGTTGCAATTTTTTTCTGTTTTTAATTCTTGCGTTCTAAGTAGGTATCTGAAAGAAACCGCCTTAATAATTATTATGGTCAAAATTATTATGGTAAAGCATTTTGACCATAATATCAAATATTATGATCAAAATGCTTTATAACTATTCCAAATTTCAAGTTTTTATGTCAAACGATTTCGAACAAAAAGGCTGTAAAAGGCTGTAAGAGATGAATATACAGTACCTTAGTGAGTTTATGAAAATTCCATTTTATTTCTTTCAGGTACATTCTTTTAAGGTAAAAGCACGTAGCAATTGTCTTATATTATTGTAAATCATTAAAAAAGTCAACAGTCAATTTTTATGATATCCTATAAAAATATTTAAATTGTTGCTTGCTCTAACTTCCAAAGTTTTTCGAACTTAAGTTTTCCTCCTTTTGTTATCTACTGAGAATAAATAATATAAAAATAAATTAAATCCGAGTATAAATGAATGAAGACATGAGCAAGAAAAAATAAGTTTTCTCTACAAAAATTTAATTCCAACCTAATTGTCATGTAATTTGATTATAACTTGTAAAAAAACTGATTATAAATTGCCTTAAAATTTATTATGTAAAGCAATATTCCGAAAGATAAAAGATAATTTAGAATTAATATTGTACTATAAAATAATAATTATATTACATACTAATTTTGGCTAGTGGCCGCTTGTAAATGAAAAAATATACTTTTACCTCATGCATATGGGTAAAAGCTTCTCCCGAGAGAATTCTTTATCAGATTGAAATATGAAGATACTGCATAAATACACGCAAGGATAAATACTTGCCTCTATAACTATTAAATTATAAATATATAATTTAAAGAAACCTTTGTAGCTACGTATATTTACTTTTCAAAAGAAAAATTAATTTAAATAAAAATTTATAAGTTTCTACAATAAACATCCATGAAAATAAAGTTTAGTAATGCTACTCTTAATCATCATTAAATGTTTATTGTGTCACAATGATAAAAAAACTATCAAGTGTCATTACCTATTGGCGATAGGTATATGTATATATATATATGTTGTTACGAAGTTTTTCTCCATATTTGGTGCCCAGGCTTAATTTCTTTTTGCGTTTTTATTCACTACTCTCTTCATATAACTGATAGCCCAATTATATATAGTTGACCTTTAATCTGGAATAATGGAATTGATTGTTTCAATTTGAAATTTTTTTGTTATTTATTGAAAAGTACATATTTTAATTCTGTAAGCATTTCAGGTTTAACACTCTATCGAATTATTAATATGCTCACCAGTCGCATAGTCATTTTTAAACACCCATTTACGTTATTATCCTAATAAAGTGACAAATCTTTGTAAGTCGTTTATCTATACTTACGGCTGTTATTTGGCATGACGTAGGAATACTCGGCCTTTAGTTTTGTTGAATGAAATTTGTATAACTCAAGAAACGATTTTTAAAAATAAACATCCATTGTGCAATAGGTTGCGAAGACCATTATGTCATTAAAATATAATTTTCAAAAATGCATAAATATCGTACGGTAAAGGCACCACGCGATTTATTTTAAATTAGATTTTTTTTAATAACAGAATAATTTAAGTCGATTTGTATTTTAAGAAAGTTAAAATGTTTCAGATTTTATCACTTTTCAGGCTGCTCACCCTCATAGATATCTAATTGTTTATTATCACTGTATTTTAAAATCGCGTTGAAGTTTCCTTTTATGGTATGGAATTGGAAAATGGAAGCCAATTTCTATAAACTACCTATACTATAATATAATATACGATTTTATTTTTTGTATAACACTTGTTTCATGAATGAATTGACTATCTATTCTTCATTTAGGGACTTTTAAAGAAAGAAAACCTTAAACAAAATTGGTTTAAACAGATGCAACTAAAAAATTGAAAACCAACGGAGCACAGTTTTCTTTAATCACAATATTTTTATGAAAGTAACATTGAAAGTAAAGCCTTTAAGACGTGTTTACGGCCTGGTGCAGTGTCTATAATTTTTTTTCAAATTTTCTCTTCTTCACTCGAAACCAATAATAAGGTAAAATTTAATTTTATAATATAACGATCCAAACTGAAATTTATCCAATAAACAAATCTGATGATTCAACAATACAGACTATATTATTTCAAATTTAAATCTTTTGAGACATGCGTTTCATAACTTTCGTTACATGACAAGTATATGATCTGTGCAATATGTAAATATATATTTATATATATATATATATATATATACATATATATATATATATATATATATATATATATATATAAATATTACCGAAACGAGCAATATCACCGAACTTGTCGGTTGAAGAAAACAGTAGTTTATTTGATTATTTGATATAGAAGATATTCACATATCTATTCACATATATAAAAGTAAAGAATCTCCACTTAGCAGTAAATTTTCACCAGAATTAAGATCCTTTGCGCTTTCTCTAAATTTTTTCCTACCTACTCTACCACGTAAAGCAACATTAATTAGTGAGTACAAAAAAGTTGGCGCTAAGCCAGAGTTAATCACAAATTCTTAAGATATTTAAAAAAACGGTCGGGATATTGCAACATAAAGTATTTGTTAATGTTTATATCGATGAAATGTTTATTAAAAAGGATTAATTTGAACCTATCGTAAGCTGTACATCGAGATTATATCGACATAGATACAAAGGTAGCAAACAACAACCTAACATTTGCAACATATGCGCTAGTTTTTATAGTTACTGTTATAAACTAATAAGCGAAAATTACTGACAGCCTATTTTTATAAAATTTATAAAAGACTTGGAAAGATCCAACTACGTGAGTAGTAGATGTAGGTATATATTGCTATAGATGATAAAATTTGGATATATGTGATAAAATATTATATATAGATGATAAAATTTATATATATAGATGATAAAATACAGCTAACAATATTAACATGGCTACGGAACTTGGATGTCAGTCAACTTGGCCAAATCTAAAAATGTATTTTCTCTCAGAAAAATAATAACAAAATTAATATTTTCGATGATAACACTAATTTGGAATACTTTGGATGATTTTAAAGTTATTGGAAATATAAATAATGATTTGATATAAATTTTTCTAACATAATTTTATGAACGAACTGCTTTTATTATAAAAAAACTAAACATTTATATTTAGGGGAAAAAAACTCAAATTGGTTCATATTTATTTTTTACGACAAAAGATGAAGACACGTTTAGCGACACAACTATTCCTTAATTCTTTTGCTGACGTATTAAAATTTTGTGAAAGTATTTTAAAGCTTCCTTAGATTCAAAGCAGTTCATCTATAGCGAAATTTTTAAAGCATGTTTATAATATTTTTAATATTTTGAAGAGTAAGTCTATGTACGCTCCTGGATGAAAAATGCATTTTACGTAGCCAATACACAAATTTCTTATCTTTCAACTTCTTTCAATTTCTTACACCAAATGTTAAATTTATTTGACTGCAATTTTTCTATTAGTTACATTTATTAATAAGAAAATATTGAATCGATTTTCAATAAATAAAAATAAATAGACACAAAAAAATTCTCTTCTACTTTACCAATACAGATAAATGAAATTGAAGTTGAGATCAATATGAAAATATTTATATGTTAATATTCACTACGTGTTATGGCTACATTAAAACACACCCTTAATATTAGACTCGGCTTTATTGCGGTTTTCGTATAATTATATGTTATCTACTACTAGTAATTTTAAATCTGTGCTAAATTCAATTCAAAGATTAACGAGCTGCGTATAATAAGAACTGTATGAGTATGATGCTTTCCTAATATGGACTTTAGAATAGTAGCCATGAAATCATCAGCGTTTTCCTTTGTTTCCGTGTTATTTATTAATAACTTTGAATGTAAGCAAAAAAGTATGAAATTAAAACTAATTTTCATTTTAACTTAAAAGAAATTATTGATATGATTACTTAAAAAGCAATGCCTTAATGTAAGCAATAACGGTTTAGGCGTAGAAAATAATTGCAGCAAAATTATCAAACATTTTTTAAGCACGTTTGGTTATTACAGTGTTGTATGGATGAAAAAAATTATTTAATACTAAAGTTTTGAATCTGGCAATATTTCCGATTTCAAACATTTTTATTGTTACTGTATCATCTGACGAGAATTTAGCAAATTTTTCAAATGTGGGGTTTTGATGGTATTATATAATTAACTTTTAACAAATGCAATAATTTATGCAAAAAATAATCCCCTTTTATCCTTCCTTATCGCAAAAAGTTTGACAATAAGACAAATTTAAAATTATCTATTTATCTTCGAAGTCTCATTGCAAAGTTTTATAAAGTAACTTTGCGGCAGAAAGTTCATTGAAGAAACAAATTATACCTTAAAATAGATAAGCGTAGCAAGCCTTATCATTAGAAAAAGAGGGGGTTCTCAATTAAATTGTATTTTTATTTATGGTACCTTATAAATTCGCCATAAAGTAACCAATTTCCATATTTCATTTTTTATTAGGAGGAGTTAATACGTCTATGAAATTTTTGAAAAACAGTTGGTTTCAATTTGACCATGGAAATTATACCGTAGAATTAATCAACACAGAGTATCATAGATGCTGTGATCGAGTTTCGATGTTATAAATCTAATGATAATCTAATAAGATGTGGCTTATACTAACATAAATTGACTCTTTAGTTAAATGGGTGTACAATGATGTAACCGAAAAGTTATTATGGGATCTCTTCAGCAATGAAGAGTAAATTCATCAAGTTTGGCTCATTTTACTTGTCTTGTCGTAGCAAGAAAATAATTAAACAAATAAGTAGTGTAGTTTAGGTAAGTGTTATACAGTTACGTACAAAGTTATGGTATATAAGGCATTGAGACATTTTATAATTTAAACATATTATTTAGCTTCACATTCCGCATATTTTTGTAGTTGATTCAAATTTTTGATCGATTTTTCAAATAATTTTACTAAAATTATTCTCATGAAACTTCGCACATGTATTCAGTCCCCATGACGTAAATGTACCTTCCCTAACCGTAAGACTTGTATTGTGGGTCTCAAGCAAAGACTCTGCCATTGAACTCAGGGTTTTAATTTCTTGACCTTTTATATTTACTTGTTGCTAAAATTGTAAAATTTGAGGATCTGCTGTGTGCAGATTAATATTGTGGGCTTCAAGTAAAGACTCGGTCATTGATCTCTGCGCTCCAACTTTCCAATCCTGATCCTACGGGCGTACTACCTACTTAAATCGTGATAATTGAGCATCTGTTGTTTTTAATTTATTATTTTGGGTCTCAAGTAGAGACTGCCATTAAACTCCGAATTCCAATTCCTCAGCCTAATGATCCAGTGATACGACCTCTTTTGTGTATGTCGAATCATGTCTCTTGCATTAACCAATCGATTTGGATGATTTGTTTTTAATGGAATGTGTTAAATTATGAAAAAATGGTGAAAAAATTAAAAGTAAACCACATAACTTTTAAATGTACAACACTGGCGTCGTAGTCGAGTCTGAAAAATATCAGTCTAATGAAAATCCTATAATTAAGTTTCGAAAGCTTTGACAATGCTAAGATCGGTATAAATTTACACTTTAAGAAAATTGGGGTGTAATTATGGAGCCCGAGGATTGTACAAGAACTTTTCACTGATGAGAAGTAAAGTCGTCGAGTCTGTATACGTTCCATTTGTCTTGATGTAAGCAATAAAATAACAAAGTAAATAGGTAGATAAGTATTTACTATTATATACAAGGGAATGATGCTACTAGTTAGTAGGTAGCTAGATAAGTAAGTACAGATGGGAAGGTTAGTAAGTGTACACATGTTTCGGCAAAGACAAGAAGTAATTAGAATATTAGTAGGCAGGTAAGTCTGTATGTACAGTACGAAAGCATACAGTAACTACTATATTAGAAAGGATATATATATAGTATGTACAGGTATACAGAGAAATTAAAGCAATGTTGAGTGTGAAGCCAAAAGAGAGAATATGATATATGTGTCTGTATGTAGGTATGTAAATACGTGTGTGTAAGCATGCAAACGCTTCCGTCTGTTCCGGTTTTAATAAATTATATATTATTGATATTAATTAATCGTAAGTTCATAATATTTTGAGTAGCATAGGATATAATAGACATTAACAATGGAAAAATTAAACATTTTTATAAAAAAACACACGATAAGAAAAATAACGAAAATACGAGTACTCAAATAGAATTTTTGCGGTATAATATAGTTTCTGAGCATAAACAAATTAGCAAAATACTGCAACTTCAACAAATGTATGGGGTTGATTCCAGGGGAAATGTAGGAACTATCTGTCTTGGACTTGGCGTCGGTTTCATAAAACTAGCAGTAACGACATAATTCCAGAAAAATTCCAGTAAAATAATCTAATTTTCATTATTTTATACTTTTCAGAACGCTCCTGTTGTTACTGGAATTCATATATTAGATCTGAATTTTTTTTTATCCAAGAGGCTTTGAAATCTTTTTAAGTATTGTTTCCACAAAGACAATAGTATATTATTTATAGCATGCAGCTCCTAAAAATTGGATTCAAACAGTCATTTTTCAGTAATAGCTAGGAAGAACGTATAGATGTGAACCGTGCTGAATGTATCAGCGCAAACAAAATTGGAAATCTTTTTTTGGAAGAAGTTTAATTGATAGAGAAATTTAGGGAATATTACTGAATGCATAAGCAGGATTTGGGAAAAAAGGAAATGTGGAAACTAAATTTTATATTAAGACCCACTATAAATTGGTATTCGTTACGATATTATAGTGCTAGAGAAGTTGTGGAAGGCAGTTTAAAATTTTAAAGTATTATCGTGGTCAACATAATACATAAGTAAAAACAGCAACACTGTAGGTGTTAATTGTCAAATGAAGTACGTACAGTCAATAACATGACACTTTCTAACCGAATATTAGTCGAGTAAGTTTAAGAACTGAGAAGTAATATTATGAGAAGCAAATTTGTGTCAAAAAGAATCTTAAGCTTTAAGTATCTGTAAAAAGTTACTTGCAAGAAGACTGTCAGTAAAAATGTTGTATATGTTTTTTATAACGAATTTGGAAAGTTTTTTAATAAGATATTGAAAGATAGGTGAACAAGTATATCGGAAAATAATAGCGGCACAAATAATAAAGTATTATAATAATATATGCAATAAATATAAGAATGAAATGATTTCGCAAGAATTTAGCGGCAATCATGAATATTATATAGAAATGATGAAAGGACCTTAATTTGGTGGAAACATAGCCTCGAAGTGGCATATATATTCTGCATGGATATGCATGCCCATATTCGAATTTGTGTTACGTACTAAATAATGAATATAGAAATAAAAATATAATGCAATATATAGAAATAAAAATATGATGCAAGATAAATCTATCAAACACGGCTAGAATTTGCGCTATGAAAACTTGATACATATATAAGCATTTAAAAATATTTCAGGGTAGATAATGTTTGTATTAAACTATTTAGAAAAATAGATTACCTACAGGTGTAAAGACTTGGTGCATATTTAAAAAATTACAATATTAGGATAATGGCTATAGTTTTATTACAACCTTTGTATAAGTCTCTAAAAACCCCTTTTTTCCAAAGTTTTTGGTTGAGTAGTTTCATGATTATAGAAGCAATAATATGTGCATATAATGTGATTATAGAAGCAGTTCCGAAATATTTTTTTGCATATTTTTCAGCGTATCTCTGAAGGTATACTACCAAAAATGATTAAAAAATGTGTTATAGAGGCTCTTATTATCAATATTTTCGAACGATATCCTAGATCGACAAAAAAAATCGACTCCTTATTTAACTAATATCTGCATGTAAATATTTTTCATTATTACCTATTGAGATATTTGCGTATTAATTTTCTATTACCATGTTAAATTTCAAGTTTCTACGTCAGGCGATTTATGAGAAGAACGTATTTGGTAGGTAAATAGACAGACCCATTAGTGCTTTTATAAAGTTTCCGTTTTTCCTTTCGAGGTAAAAAAGTCCATAAATGACATAGAGCGTGTGGATTAATTTTGAGAGCGAAATCCTTAAAATATAATGAACACAATACTATAAATATCAATGCCGATACTTATAGATCTATCGTAAGATTTAGTAACAGTCCAAATAAACACTTTCAGAAATGTATATAACATGAAGAATGAGTAAAATTTTGATCTTCATATAAATATATCGTGCGAAGAAATTTGGTAAAAATATATTCTTAACCATTTTTAAAAAAGTTAGAATCCAAATTACAAGATTGGTTTGTGGCTTGGCATGCCTACTCAATTGAACATTGACATATAGTAAGTTGACATATCGTCACATGATAATGAGATAAACAAAGAAGTTTACACTGGCTAAGCTGCAGTAAACTTCTTTGTTCTTCTTTTTAATGAAAATTGACATTTTAAAACTTAGTGTACAATTTATCTACCGCTTCAAGTATTTAAATTTAAATCAGCTTAATATTTTCCCCTAATTATTTATTTTTATGAATACAATCTGCAAGGATAGCTTAAAATAAAACCTACATAATCGAAATATATTTGAGTGAGTGCACGCATTACCTACTGCTTGATAAATTGTTAATAGAAGGTATAATAAAACTTAAAATAAATTAACATAAATTGTTCCACTGAAACAAAAATAAATCTAGTTACATAAATTTAACCGTTCGCAATTATCCAATTGTAAGGTGGAAATCTGAAGCGAATTATAAAAGTCCGTAATTGATAGACGCGGCCGCTGACGGCTGCGTTCAGACAAAATTCGCTCGTTTTGAACAACTTGAAGCTGTTATTTTCAATATGTTATCGAAACGTACGGTGAAACGTATTACTATTATTTCTAAAGGAGACAGATATAGAAGCTTTTGTTAGATTCTGAAATTCAAGTAGTTAATACATTTAAACAATAACGGAACAAAAATAACATGTTTGGGTTAAATTTTAAAATTAGTTTAAAATGTACTCGCGCTTTAAATATGTTTTGTTGAGTCAGAATATATTCTTTCATATATGCATGTTAAAGAAAATTGTTTAATTTATAATTTTTCATTAGCCGAATATAACTTGCATTATTCGTTTTAAGCATCACGAATTTTATATTTTTAAATGCTTTTATATATATATATATATATATATATATATATATATATATGTATCAATATCATAGCCAAGTTCTAGCCGTGCTTGATAGATTTATCTTGCATTATATTTTTATTTATATTTTATTATATTGCCTGCATCAAACGCAAGATGTATTGCCTCTTTCACAGCAAGATTCTGTAAAAATTTGAATAAAATAATATTAATGAACTGAACGGTTCTAAAATACTTTTCAAAAACGACTCGTTTGGAGAATTATATCCTAACCTGGATATATTTTCCCTCCATTTTTACTTGTAATTAATTGCACAGTTTATTGCAGTCTTTTACAATGTTATTTATCGTTTCGCTAGTATTTTGACTGGTCGCAAGAGATTAATCTGCTGGCAATAAGTACGCCATTTGCATAATATCTAAATATTAACGTTTATAAATATATAGGTAATTTGAGTAATAACCTTGCCATGTTTGCTTTGTAACCTTGTGATAAATATACAGACATTTACTCAGTCATTATATACAAAACAATGACTGGACCGTGAAATGGTTTCATGTTTTAAATTTTGCAATATGAAGATTTAAAACAGAAGATATGAAAATATATAAAGAAAGTAATCAAATAAATTTAATTTATAAGTTTCGTGGAAGTTGGTATGATGTTGCAGACAGAAAGTTTTCATTTCTGTAATAATATACGAAATATCAGTTGATCCCATAGATTCCGTGATGAGATGATAACAAAGTGTGACTTAAAAATTTGACAGTTAAATAAATATCTTAAGAGGGATGTAAAATTTAACTTATGGTAAAAATAAGTTGCTACAAAATAAAATAGGTTAAAAATTTTAAATAAAGGAAAAATATTAATTTACAAACAAAATTACTTCCTCTTGTTCAAACGTTATATACGCATGTCGAACTCTTTTTCCATGTATTCCTATTGATAGTAAACTACGTTGAAAGAATACAGAAAATCAATGGAGTAATAACTCCACTTAATAACGTAAAACCATTGATTCTCATTTAAAATAAACAAAGCCTTATCCTGATCGTGATGTATTAATTAGATTCAGCAATTTGATTCAGCAAAAATAACCCATCCACCACTTATTAACGTAATTTCCATTCCATTTCGTAGCAGATCCGCTCTCCCGCAGGCGCCGCCCATGTTTTTATTTTCTAGTTTTATTAATTTGAAACATATTCCGATTACTGACTTTTCCATTAGACGAGCGCAGCGCTTTAATTCGTACTCGACACACTCGGAAAAACATTTAATTTTTACATGTACACATGTCGCAATGGGAAAATGTCCATTGTGCTAAAATGTTTTTATAAGGACGAGTAGTAATAAAATTTGGTTTTTATTTATTTGTGGCTCTTATTATCTTGATGGAATAAATATATGAGTAAATAAACTACAAGTCGTAAGAAAGAATGTTTTTGTTATTCATACATGGGATTTCGTGAATAAAATTGTTTATATTGGAAGCATGTTTCTATGAAAGAATAAAAACTTCTATTCGTAGAAACCGCATTTTTGGCAATATTTTTCGGAAATTTTAAAAATTTTCCTGTAATTCATTAATATTTTCTACTCAGTTGGATTCATAGAATCAACTGTTTGAATAATGGCTACATTCTTAGTCAAATCTGCGTAATATTTTGATCATTAATATGTTATAGGTGATATTATGTGTTTTCAGTTCGGAAAAGTGTGTCCTACGCATCGATTATTTGAAATAATTATGACCAAGTTATTAAAAGTATTCTATGCTTTATATATTCATTGGTACTGATGGTAAAATATAGATATTATATTAGAAAGCATAAAAAAAGTTAATTTGTTATTAATATTTTAAAAATTAGTGACCGAATTAGCCGTTAGTCACAAAGTCGATGCTTGGTTTCAAAACTTGACCAATATATTGGGCTTTAAGATTATTTTGATTCTTGCCTTATTCAAAAACTTGCCCAATTTGAGAAGTATAAAGAGCCAGTTGGGTACGATTGTGGCGACAGATCGACGTAACGCAGGCTTTTCGGTTTATTGCGTGCATAGTTAATTTGTACGAGAGAAAATGTAAGTAGATTTTCCTTATTCAATACAACTCAATCACGAGATTAAATAGTTCGCTCCACTTTATTAACTTTGCCGCCCTACAATTTTTTTTCGCACCCTCCCACGTGCTTTCTTTTGGAGTTTATGAATTGTATATAATATACGGAAACTGTTATATTTGCATGTTTTGAGATAATTATCAATCAAAATTATTTATTTCTAATAGTTTTTATTAAAACTATTATAATATAATGGAGCACCAAAAAACTCTACAGTAGGAATTTCAGATTTGAGCCGATTTTTTCATTTTCCTTTGAATAATAAAATATAATCATCTATTAAAAGGGTAAATCATTTCCGTATTTATCGAATTTAAAAAAAAGGATTGAGCTTGAAGGCGACTATTTGTAATATATAAGCAGTGATATGTATTCTTAAATAACATACAATATATTTTATTTACTTATCCCCCATTTTCTTAAATAATCTTAAATAACACACAATATATTTCTTTTAATTATTCCCCATTTTCTTAATGTTAACTGTAAAGTCAATTATTGACAAAAACGAAAAATGAAATCATAGTTATTAATTAAACACAATCTTAATGTAAATAATTAAAAAAAGTTAAAGGCAGCAGAAAGGTAGAATAATAAAACCTCATTTTCTAATTAAAGATAATCGGCAAAATTCATATAATGTTGGAAATAGGTGTTGTGTGAATAAAAATAACACTTTTCAATAGAGAAAATTTAACAAATGTAGTTTAGTACCAATACGCTTAGTACTTATAACTTATTTGATATGATATGAAAAATATATATTAAAACGACGTGTCAAGAAAAAATATTTTCTTGTTATAAAAAATGTATTTGAAAAGAAAAACTACTCTTGGGGATTTTTAATAAATCATTTAAAAAAATTAACTTGATTTTCAATTCTGGTACCTTTTTGCTAATAGACCATGATGACTGATTTAAAAAAAACTATACCAAAATGTTTTATCTTATCTATTTTATCCAAAATAAATTTTACTTTTGCAAAAAATAAAGGTTTTGAAGGAAAAATTTACCTTTTTAAAATACAATTTAAACTTGGCACCAAAACTCTAGAATAGTAATGTCGTTTGTCTATGACGCCACACTTTCGTAAACACTTGACAGTTTGCATGTTACATTGTTCGTTTTGTTAAATTATTTAAATTATTTCATATGATACTAATGAATTTTAATGCGTATCAGTGGTGTGCGGTTCCTCAATGTACATCTATAAAACAGAAACATTTATAAATATATGGCTAATTCCTGCAATGCGATACCCATCAGCTATATCTTCAAATTCGCTGATTTATTTCTGCGAAGACCATTTTGACGTAAGTATTTACTTTATTGACTATACAACAATTAAGTTGTAAACTTAATATCGAGATCATTAAATAAAATTGTCAATAGTAATGTCGATCGCGTTTGAGTTTATGTCATTTCTATAATGATGTTACACCTCTGTCTACGCTTACCTAAAAAGCTTTATTCTTGTTCCAATTATCAAATGATATAGAAAATTATATTCAATACCATGTCATGGGTTCAGTTTCACAAATGCGCATGAAGCCAAGGTGTATTCCCTAAATATTTAAGTGCCAACCAAACAGAAGAAAAGGAACTTCTAATACTACAGAATGACCTATACGTTATCAAAAAACAAAGAAAACTAATAATTGGAGACAGTGAAACAGATTTGGCAGAGAAAAGTATACCTACAAAACAATTAGAATCTGTAGGCACTTTATCAGAGATTTCAGACATTTACTAATTTATTTTCCCCTATAATATCGGCAAATTATGTTCGCTTATAATTAAACACAATTTGTTTGGGATCTATTATGAAAATACAGTCTGCTGCAAAAATTAGTATAATTACATAGAACTACAGACATGATAAAAGTACTTATTTAAAGCTTATGGTTAAGAATTTATTTTTAGTTTTACACACAATCGAAGACCATCACGCAGGATCTACCACATATTATATTTTAACGATTAATTTATACAATACTTACATAGACGTTTCTACATTTCAAAACTCAGCCGAATAAAAAGACGTGGTTTGATGCAAAAAATTATCCCAGCATTAACAAGTCGATTCTTGACAAATTTTATCTATTTGCTTTAATGAATCCTTGTTCCATAGTTAACGTTTCTTTGATTTTGGCAGCATGAAACTGAGATACTTATTAGTTTACAATGGCAAAATATCAATTAAAAAAACAAATATAAGGCAGGAAAGTTTAATCAAACGATGGACAAAATGTCAAAAATGATGTTTTCAATGGCGTGACGTCATATGCTTCTGATTGGTGTTCGACCTAATATGGCGTATTATTATATTTTGTGTTTTTAGTTTTATTAAAACAAATATTGCACTACAATAAATATAGCAAGCACTTGTAACTTAAAAATAAGTTATTTTTTAAAAATTCTCTACTCTGTATTATTATCTCAAATCATAATCTCGGTGATTCGCAGGGACTGTCATCATGCCAATCGTTAACTGTCACGTATTTGTTCTATTAATTTGTTTCACTTAGTATTCATATCGTAATTTGTTTTAAAAACACGAATTTTATTATGTAGTGGTTCTTAAAAGAAATAATATACATTAAAAAAGATTTATTTAGGTAAAAGTGTATTTGGTCGTGATCATTTGTTTATAAAAAATTGATAGGGAAAATAGGGCCTTGGTAAAGCATATTTTTTCAAGGAACCCATTGTTATAATTTTTTAGTTAATATTTAAAAAAAACAAGAAATCCAAAAACTTAACAAGCAAAAAGGATCGTGCAGATCGTGAGTCAGTTCAAATCCAAAAGATTCACAAATTAAGGAAAAGAATAGAATTGCGTAAAGGGAGGTCTAAATACAAATTTTAAAAAAATAATACGAATTTAAAAAAAAACAACCCAAAATTTTGAAATGAAATAAGCAAAAAGATTGCATAAGGATAGGTAAATAATATGAGTAAATATAACAAGAGTGAAACAAAAAAATAATAAATAAAAATAATCATGGAAAGAAAGGTTATAAATTGGATATTTCATTACTGATTGAAAACATTTCTTCATGGACACACACGAACCTATGCACGCATGCATACATTTATCTAGACATGTACTCGTAACAGTATTAGTTTAAAAAAGTTATGTTCAAAATATAAACCGGAGCTAAATAATATAGAATATGTAATATATAACGGTGTCGTGTAATTAAATATTTGCATGTAACAAAATGAACGCTCATGGAGTTATAAATTCTTAGCTCCATGCGAACACTATGAATTAACCGTTAATGTTTGATTTTAAAATTTCATTATATTTTTATGATAAATGCTTAATAATTTGTAATAAATTGATAAATACATATTGCATAACGAAAAAAGTGAATTAAGTGAAAGAAAAAAGAATTAAAATGTATTCCCGCGAAAACATAAAGGTTCAAGTATAACATTATTAAAACCAATTTTTTGTAATAAAATAATGGCCACCAGATATATTTTTTCTTAAATAATTCGTTTTCAATGAAGATAAGTTGACTTGGTAATAAACCGCAGATATATAGAGAAAATGAAAAAAATCGCTCAATAAATTTTTTATGTAATTCGTCTATGAGAAGAAAGAGAAATGTAAATAATAAAGAAAGAGAAAAAGAAAGAGAAATACACAGATGTAATAAACTAATTCTTAAAAATTGCCAGGCAGGTTTATTGAAGAAAAAAAACAAACTTATATCTAAAATAACAAAAAAGATATTCATTATGACAACATAGAATGTAAAAGTCAGTTAAGAAATGATATTTAATTAATTTAAGTCTTGGCAATACATTAAAGGAAGGCTATGATTATTTTACTTTGCCAATTTCTTACATAATATTTTTTTAATAACAATTTTTGGTATGTAAAGGTTTTTTGTTTTATGTTATGATCATTATGCCCGTGTGGTGACTAGGTGTGAAAGTATAGTTCTAACTTGTCTCATGCATAAGAGACGACTAAAATGGGTACTCAATATCCGAGGGTATAGCCGGGCACCCTGCCCCTGGAGATTATTTTAGGGGACTGGTTCTTTAAGTTGGGGGTAAGCGCACTGCCACACACTCTGCCTTGTAAAAACCCTCACGATTTAGAAATCTCAAAAAGAAATCTTCGGACCGACATAACCTCGACGACTTGGCATGAAATTGGACTTGAAATTCGGAACATGGAATGTAAGGACTTTGTGTATTCGCGTTGAATAAACTTGCTTATGTTTTCATGAATTGTAGACTGGATGTCCTGGGTATACATAAGATGAACTGCTAGGACATTCAGTCTGCCAAGGAATAATAAATAGACGAAACTACTTGCCAAAGAATAATAGATGTGTTTACTTCACGGGTCATAACAAGACACACCAATTTGATATCAGATTTATTGTTACTAAGGGAGTTCGAGAAAAAGTTATTGAATTTAAATAAGTGAATGAAAGAATTTGTAAGCTACGCATTAAAGGTAAAATGTAAAACATTTCAATTATATGTACCCATGGCCACACTGATGATAAAGATGATGGGGAGTAGGATGAATTTTGACAGGGTATATAATGGCTGCCACTCAAAGGATATTAGACTTGTAATGGGCAATTTTAATGCAAAGATCGGCAGAGATGTTATCCTCCGTTTGTTTACCGAAAAACACAGTCTACATGAAGATATTATTAATAATGATATGAGACTTGTGGATTTTACTATTTCAACTAATACGGTAATTGGAAGCACAATTTTTAATTATAAAGACATATACAAAGTCACCTGGAGATCTTCTTATGGAAGAACTCCAAAACAAATCGGGCATGTACTGATAGAATAAGATATAAAAGCAGCCTATTGAATGTGCGCACTTTCCGAGGAGCTAACGTGGACTTGAAACATTTTCTGATCATTTAATAACTGCATCGTAACCTCAATAAATCTGTCAGAAGAAAAAGAGTTCAGAAAATGTAAAGTAAAGAAGGTTGAAATGTTTAATAAATACGAAAAGAAATATAGGATAGACTTTCAACTTATGAAGAAATTGAACCAATTCGGAGTATTTAGCAAATTATCAAGAAGCTTATGAGAAAACCTTACCAAAGTGCCAAGCAAAAAGAAAAAAACCAGTGATTTTATGAGAAACATCGTTCGATAACGAAAAGAAAGAACAAGGCATATGAGTGCATGTTTCGGAGACATTATGATAGTAATGCAGAAGAAAGGTATATAGAAATAAGAAAGGATGAACAAAGGATTCATAATAGAAAAAAGGGAATATACTTTGATGAATTATATGCTAATATTGAAAATCTTAAAATACAAAAGTAAGCCAGGAAGTTTTACTAGCTAGTGAATAGCGTCAGAACCGGCTTCAAGAATAGAACAATAGCATGCAAAAAAGACAATGGAGAGCTTACAAGAGATATGGAAGAAATGCTGGCTAAATGGCGTGAACACTTTAAAGGACTGCTTGAAGGTATGGACAGAGCGGAAAAGTTTACTATGTCCAATAAACTATCTACCAGAGACAGTGCAGATTAAAGTTAAAATTGACAACGACCCACTAAATCTCCTTGAGGTAGAACAGGCAATTAGAGGGCTAAAACATGGTAAATCTGCTGGACCGGATGCCATAAAAGTTGAACTCCTGAAAATCAGAGACTAAACTTAATAAAGCAGTATAATATGAAGACAGGAACAAATGTCCACTGAGTGGGAAGAAGGATCTGCCTTTATCATATACGAAAAAAGATGCAGAGTAGAATATTGCAATTACAGAGAATTAGACTATTGAAAACAGCATATAAAATCTTTCCAACCATTTCCTATAAATGATTGAATTCGTACAAAACCAAAATTATAAAGAAATATTAATGTGATTTCCGAAGAGAAAAAACAACGACTGATCAAATACACTGCATTAGACAAATTTTGGAAAGAACAAAACAATATGACATATACACCTACCATCTCTTCATTGATTCAAAAGCTGCATATGAGATTATAAATTGTAAAAAAAAATTACTCGAGGCAATGGTGGAATTTGAAAAGTGTAAAATATAGTATCAAAATTATGTTGAATTCCTCAGCATTTCTACACTGAAAAATGACTGCAGCAAGGAGACACACTCTCACACCTATTGTTTAACTTGGCTCTGGAAAAGGCGGTGAAGGATTCTGGAATAAACACAACCGGAACCATTTTACAGAGAGCAGCTGTGGGCTTTTGTTGATGACATCGAATCGTTATGTGAACCAAACAGGCTATTGTTAAGGTTTTCGTCACTTGAAAATATAGCACGGAAGACGGAAATAACTGTTCAAAAAGATAAAATGAAATTCACGGTTGCAAGCAATAAAACTGTGAACTTGTCTTTAACTATATTTTCAAGACTATGGAACAATTTAAATATCTGAGCACAATAATCTGAAGCTGCAATGATATAAAAATAGGAATAACAAAATCGATTACCTATGACCAAGAGATATTTCTAAGGCCTCAGAAATCAATTTAAATCCAAACTTATTAGCACTAAAAAAACTAGTCTATATAAAACATTGAAAAGACATTGAAAAGACTGTAACCCTGTATGGGAGTGAATGCTCAATATTAAACAAAGCAGAAGAAGACCTGCTACTAATCTTTAAAAGAACAATTTTAAGGAAAATCTATGGTGCAGTAAAACATATTAATGTATTGAAAATTACCATTAACCATGAAATATGTAAGAAATGTGGTCAACCTGACATCGTCTGCTTTGTTTAATATTGAGCATTCACTTCCATATAGGGCGTTAAGTTAAAAAATATATTGCTGGTTTTTCCTTCGAAACGACATTCATAAAAAAGAATCATCAGTAAGTTCCCTTCGAAATATTTCCATTTTTAATTTATTCTTTACTCACCGCTACACTCTTTATGTATACAACTACAAAAAATATTCTAGAAGCTTCTGTAACATTCCAGAAATCGATCAAAAAAAGTGGCGTGTTGATAAGTTGCCAACTTAATATTTACAAAATTTACATAGAATTGGTGCAAAATGTGAGTAATAATTATACATAAGAAACTGAATCTGAAAGTACTGTAAATTAACTATTAGCCAAAAAATCAAATTATTTGAGAGGTTGATTGATAAACTGAAAGAAAAACCTTCAAGTAGAATATTTGGAAAGTTCAAATAGTATCTAAAAAATAATACAAATTTTAGTATTGTTTACAGGTTATGAAGGAATAGAAAAAAATAAACGTTTCGACATTTTGTTGATTCGTTCTTAAAAGTGAAAATTTTCAAATAAATCAAAAAAATTATTGCATTTTTATCTCAATGTTCGAGCACTCACATATGCAAATTATATTTAACGCTCCGTTAATATATACGCAAATTTGTATACATATAAATATATATATATATATATATATATATACACACACAAACACAGGCGCGCGCGCGCGCACACACACACATATATATATATATATATATATATATATATAATCAATACAAGTTCATATATTAATCGATTTAAATAGATTTTTCTTAATGTTTAGAAGAGTTGCATCATAAAGTAGTTTAAATGCATGGTGCATCGTGAGCAGTCCTTTTACTCAACTACTCTCTGGATTTCCCTCTTATAAAGGGTTCAGTTGTGCAATCACATCAATCTGCAATTATTATAAAACATTTCATTTTTACTACCCATATATTTATCAATAATAATAATCAATACTTCGTAACTTTCTTATTCATGTTACTTTTCAATCTCCGACAGAACTCTTTATAAATATTTAATGAAAATTATAAACAAGAGACTGCTAAAATATGTTTGGAAATTGATTAGAATTTTTTCTTCGTAATAAATTATTCATCTGAACATCAGATATTTGAATAGTTTTTCCTATTTTTAATACTTAAATGAAATTGCTATGTAAAATAATATCAAAAAATAAACATCTTTAAATTTCATATCAAAAATATATTTAATATGGTAACATGACAAATGATTTCTGGTTTTTTTGTTTGCATAGCGGAGAAAAATACATGTTCTTCATTCTCTTTTGAACAATAAATAATATTTTGGGTCATAACGTCTTGAAATGCATAGAAAATATTACTTGATTTTTAATTTTTTTCATAATGTGCGGGTTAATATGTTTATTATTGCGACAAATTTTAAGTTACGCGGTTTCTGAGAAATAGCCCTTATGGAAGGAGATACACGTATATGAGTGATTTTATAAGGATTCTGATTTTTCTTTTAAGGCACGAAATTCCAAAAATTATAAGGAAAATAATATTTAATTAAATTTTATTTGGTGTAACATCATGACCTGAGACTCGCTCAGTCTTGATCCATTGATTGTTTAACGCAAATACATGAGACTAGCTTCATCAGGAAACAGTTGAATTGGCTTGGACAAAAATTTTTTTGTCGTTTAGTCTTAAGAGAGACACCGATTTGATCGTCCTCATTATCACTACATTTTGAAGACGATTATTGCTATAGATTTAAAAGAGATTTAGGCGTGACAAAAATTAGGTTTTGATTTTTGATGTTAATTATGCAGATTAAATGGGCAGTAAGAAATATATTCGTTTTAAAAATTACCGTGGGGGTGTAAAAAAACATATTTGTGTTAAAGTTACCTTGATTAACAAATGAAAACTGCTTACAATGTGAGTATAAAAATATATGATTTATATTTTTTTACTTAAACTTTTTGAGCATTCTTTAAAAAAATTTTTAAAAATCACTGCCAAATAAAGAACAATTTTCAGAAAAAACGGAAAAAAATCTGTTATATTGGGGATAAGGTAAATATTGGATACCTTGCATTAAAGTTTTTTGTAATGTCGAAAACTGAAGGATGATAAAGTTCGCTTCGAAGAAAAAGTATACTTTGTTACATTTTGTTTTATATAACAATAACAAGTATCAAGAATTACCACATGAATTTGTGATATATTGTTTTTATATATTAAGGGAAATATAGAGAACAAAGTAAAATCTCATTTTCTTAATCAGATTCACAATAAACTTTAAAACTGCGGGCACAGAACACTAATTGCACAAGTTCTTGTATTCAAATGGCCAAGTTTTAAATACACTGACGAACATAGCCTCTTTAATTGATTTTATGGTCTTTTCGTATAACACCAAATTCCAATCATATATATGACACAAAATAAACTATTTAGCCTTGCGAAAATAAGAGTTACTTCTTTTTATCATGAACGCGGCACTCATATCCCTATTTTACGTTTGTGGTTATTTATTAGCCCAAGCCCATCTAAGTAATTTAACTTATTTTAAACTCACTAAACCAATTCCAACTCGCTATTATTTTCATGGAATTTATTTTACCATTTGTGATCGCCTTCAATTAAATTTCGATCATAATATATATATTTATACCGAAACTGCAATGCATCATTTCTGTATGCCGAATCACACATATCTGGTTTAGTAATATGATACACTAATTATATTTAAGTCACACGGTGAATCAAAAGTAAAATAGCTCAAATCTCACTAACAGCAGATAGAGATTTTTTGTATAGTAAAATTACTTATTTAGATGTTGTTTGTACAAATACAAAATATTTATTTTTATGACCAATAAGCTATTCAATATTCAATCAGCTCGTCAGCGTTAAGTGACTTGAGTATGTGTCAAGACAGAAATTCAGGATTACTATTTTGTGACAAAAATTTTCCTTTGAAATATGTGTTTAGACATAAATTTGGCATCAGTGTAAATTAGCTTCTGAACTGAGGATTGTTAATTTAAATCTGATTTAACAAACAGTAGCTATTTGTACTCGCTAAAATAGTTTTTGTGTATAGATAAGTTTTGTACATACTTAAAGTGAATTAAAGTCATTTAAATACTTTTTAGTTCCCAAACTAAATACCGATGAGTACAGTGAGATTCTACGCATTTTAATATATTTAATATTGTATCAAAAAATAAGATCCTGTTTTATTTTTCGCCACAAATTTTAAATGGTTAATCTCACAGACTAAAGTTGGAATCTATAAATATTATTACTTGTTACAATTTTCAAATGAGGAAAGGTAATCAGATAACACGTATCTTACTTGAAAATTTATCAATTTTCAGATTAATCCTGTGAAAAAAAACAAAATTAAAAAGAATATGCACTACAAAGTAGAAAATATAATTATTTTATATAAATTGTAAAAATTAATTAAATTTTGAAAATTTCAGAAGTGCATGACGAATCTCTTATAATATGATGATATATTAAGTTAACGTATAGAAAAATACGTAATTAACTATTATTTTATTGTATGAATATTTTTTTAATTTATAAGAAAATTTGAGTGTGTTATTAGTTGCTTCAAATATTAGCAATTAAAAAACTGTAGTATGTAAATTTTTTTTTTACTTACTCTTGATAAACAATTTAATTGAGATAGGTTTTGTGAATAGAAATTTGGAAATTTATTATGGAAATAAGGAGTAATGCAGCACTTAAAAATGCAATGATATTTTTAACGATGAAACAAAGCTAGTAAAAAAAAAGGGGAAAAGAGCTCGATTAAAACTATATATGCTGCGGGGGTCATAAAATACGGAGAGTACTTTCCGATAATTTATATGCATTTAATGGTTTCGTTTTCGCTAATGGAATTACTCACTGCTGCATTTCGCAATAACTCTTCTCTTTTATGTTGTCTTGCTCTCATTTTTCATCCGTTGACAAAATTTCCTCTATACAAATTTATAACTTTTTCTTAATCTTTCACGCTCACCTCCTTTTAAATATATTTTTTCTCAACATTATTTCAGTAGCCTGAAAGTGAACCTTTCAGCTAATTTAGTATCCTTATTTTGCCACAGTTCCGATATACAGTGTTAAGCTACGTAACATTTTATGTTTTTAATATACTAAAAAGCCTTTTGACAATCGTATTATTTGTATACATAATCCATTTGGTGTATACGGTTATATTATAACCAAACTTTAGGTTATAATATAACCGTATATACCAAATGGATTATGTATACAAATTATTATCAATAATTTTTCAATTTTATAATTGAATCTTTTTATGTTATTACCCTAACTATGAATTCAATTTTTTTAGTCTATATTAATAATTTGTCATGTTACCTTCAAAACTGACATAAATATGAAAACTGTTGCAACAAATAGCATTTAATTATATTTGGATTATCTATAAATAAATAATAGTGTTGGCTTTTTTATATAATATATTCGTATTTCCCATACGCAAAATTCATCTGTCAAGTTATCGTTCAATTTCAATGGCGCATCCTCATTTTCTTTGATTTTGAAATATAGTAGATAGGTATCTACTTATATTCGTCATATGTACATATGTATCGAGTAAGTTATTACGTTTTCCTTCCTTGAAATATATAACATCGATCCTCTGCACACCTCTTATTCATATTTGCGTATATATTTTCGGTTCCAGGATCACTGTAGGATGTCCGATGTAAATAAATTTGGATGTTATCATATATTGCTTCATACATAGTCGTTAAATGTATAATTTATTTGTAATAAAACGCTACATATATTTGTATTATACTATATAGTTTTATTCGTTTTTTGTGTTAATTTTTTTTTTCAATACTTGCATGATGCTTATAAGAATACAACAAGCTATAAATCCGTTATTAATATTGAAGCAGTATAGAATTACACATATCGACAATCATCCACAATTAACTTTAGAATTTTGCTTTTACTTCACAATGCTTGCAAATTGCTACTACACAATGAAATAATCAACAATGAGTTTAAAAATAATCATTGATGACTTTTTGATTGTTCTCTTTGAATTATATTAGCCGAGTTCCAGAGCTGATTTATTGAAATAAAATTGTATACATTAATTAGCGAATACGTTCGTTATCTAACAATGATTTGTAGATATTATCGAACTATGCTTTGTCTTCGAACAAAGTGTAAATTAGTCACGTTATGTGAAAAAGCTTTGCATTTTCTTCTTATGCGCCTTTAAGAAAAGTATCGGTCACTGCCGATCACTTATTTTCTTTTATAAAACGGATAAAACTTGTGTGTGCAATAAAAATAGAAAAGAAATCAACATTGCTCAAAAAAAATTAGCAAATCAATATGACTTTCTCAGTTATTAAAAAATTACTCGACGCATGACTGATTGGTAAACAACAGTGTCGTGACTAGGCCACTCACTCGCGAATTTATACATTTCAATGGCGTTGCAGAATTCATATTCCTTTTTAATTAGTTTGTGTATGTGTGAAAATGTTGTACAACTTACCATACTTCTTCCTGAGGCTAAAATCCTCTAATACAGGTGTATCCTATAGCGCCGTATCGGCAGGTTTACTTTTTTTGACATTTGGAACTAAAGTTAACATTCAACAGACATACGGACAGATTAAATAGGTAGATTGAAATAATAGTGAGATAGATTGAACTTTGTAGACACGTATGACTACAACAAGAGTTTATAAATATTTGATATTTTTCAAATTACTGCCGAATTGTAATTCATGCGTGACACGCACGTCATCGGGTTTTTGAAGGAATTCGATTTCCAAGGAAACCAACGAGTTTGTGTCAACATCCACAACTTAAGAGTAGACAGTCAAAGCTTCAATTTGTTTTCCCTAATATCGAAGGAATTACAACGGAAGAATTTTAACAAGGATTAAAATATATAAAAAGTAATGCTAAGAAAGTTTTGAATCACATAGTTTCTAATGTGTACATATATAGTTAGAGTTTGCCTTGTCTAAATTGCAAATTTCGATGGAAGTCGCGGAAGTAAAACTCTTATATTATATATTAACCCTTATAAATCGGAAACAACAAAATAGATGTATACGTGGTTAATATTAACAAATGTATCTTAGTTAAAGCAATTTGCTAATTGATAAAAAATACTCTTCTGGATATTCGTACTTAAGTATATCATGCTTTTGTGGAATGAAATGAGTAAACAAATTCTTGTATGAATTCAATGTTAATCTGGAATATTATTAGCCAAAAGCACAGCTAACAGAAACGACAATGAAATTTATAACAAATAATATTTTAAATGATTGATTGATTATTCGTGCCGTGCGTACACATGTAATTTCCCTAGTGTAATAAATAGATTTCATTCACCAACAAGAACGCACGTCCTTATTTACGGTTAAAGTTTAAGTTAATAGCTTCACCTGCTACGCATTTATATCCTCTTAATTGTACTTAGTAAACGTTTAATAGAATTATTTACACGACTGCAATTTAACTTGTACAATAAATTATTTTCAAATTCTGAATGATAATACTATTGGCGGTTCGAGATGAGTACTGCGTGAGAAGGGACAACAATTTGTGCCATATTCCATTTCCGTTGTAGATTTGTGTATTTTTAAGACCGTGATATGGTTTTCACGAAAATTCAAAACGTCCATTGTCATTTTAAAGATTATAATTAAACTTATTTGTCAATAAAAAAGTAAACATTTCAATCATACTAGTAATGTTAAAAAAATGGTATCAAATATTTCCAAACATTTTTTTTTAAATGGTATATATCGATTTATATTTCTAAGTTAACTTTAAAAACAATAAATTAATTTAAAAACCGTCAAGTTTAATAGAAAAAAAACCTTTAAAAAGTGGTGATAATTGCAGGAATCACTGTCTTTTATTAAATTCACTCTTTTAATAATAATTGTAACACCATTAATCATTTTAAGAACATATTTTAAGTTATAACAGATATAGCGATGTCCAAAAAGGTAGAACTGTAGATGTAACTGAGTTTTTTTCATTTTAAGTATAAACCTTATTCTTTAAATATAATTCTTTATTTAGTAAACAATATGATCTCAATGCTGAAATATCTCGTTCATTTTGTGTAACATAAACTCCTTACATAGAAACACTTTTAACAAAACTCCCATTTTTTATATATACATATATATTTATTTTAAACCTCATAAAATTAAACTTAAGTAAATTAACTAATTACTCAAATTTAATAATGTCCTTCAGTAATGTATATTAACTGCAAAATTTTTGTAATTTATGTTGACTCAAAAAAGAATTTTTACGTGCATTTATTCTTATCTGCTTGACCATAATAATGAAGATAAAAGTTTATGATCTGTTACGTTTTATTTACATATTGATTGCGAATATTATAATTAAAATCGGTACAAATATATCTACCGATACTTGTGCTATCAGAGAGAACATTATTTGCAAATACTCAGATCAAAAGCTTTTATCTTCATTACTATGATCAAGCACGTAAGAATAAATATACGTAAAAATATTTTTCACTCACCTTTTAAGTTTAAGTGAAACACTTTCTAAGAAAATTGCACTACATTTTAAATAAAACGTTTTATTTTATTTGAAAACAATACGTTTGTTGTGATGAGAGAGGTTTGAAGCAGTTTCCTTTAAAAATACCTCTAATGGACCGATGGACGTTCATTTTCCATGGTTTGAAAAGAATGGGTTTCATTCGGGCATTTGAGAACGGAATCAGTAAAAGTAGTCACTAAAAAGGAATTAACATTACCCCAGTTAAAAATAATAATCTTAGCAATTAAAAATCTAATATAGTAAACCTTTTATATATATTTTAATTTTTGCTAGTTTCCTAAGTGAATAAATAGTTCAGCGAGTAAAAATTTTGCTTCAAATTGCTACTGTCGATAGTACTAAAAGGACAGTATTTTGATATCGATATTAGAAATTGTTGAAAATTTTCTGTAGTTCGTAGTTCGATGTTTACATTTCTAGTTTAAGACGATTGCACTGTTTGGATATGTACATAACTTTAACAATAATTGAAATGCGCAAAATTCCCCAATGAAATAAAATCTAATTTTATTCACAAAAGCGGAATTTGTTCTTTATATTGCTGGAAACTGCCAATCTGAAGCGAATCACAAGTAACCGTCTACCACTGTATGTAGTACAATAGGCACTGAGAGCGGGAAAGAATTTTTCGTTTTAAATTCAGCTTACAATCATTTGTTATTTCTAAATTGATGTCGAACTAGGACACAATTGTTTACTGTTCGAATTTTCGTCAAAGGTATTTGATCACATATCCAGTTTGTTGTACGTTACAATACTAATAGTCAATATGTTTTGAATCGTCGACTCGTATCTATGTTGTGAATAGAAATTTTTGGTTTTAGCTGAACGTTTTTTTAATATGTGAAAACAAGATTCATATCATTGTTATATTGATAGATAATTTTTGATTTACTGCCTTTGAGATAACTTCAAATTGTCTTTGAATTAAATATATTATTTAAAAGCATCGCTGCTAATTGTTATTACATTATTTTTAAAACACCTTCGTAAACCAGAGAAAAATGAAATGACCTATATATTATAAGATATTCATTTAACAACAGCATATAAAAATAATGAGTACAAATCTTAAATCACGCACCATATAAGTTTAGTTCTACATCTACTTATGTACTTCTTACTAAATTATTTCCATATTGATGAAATACTTTACACTAATAAATCAAACTTAAATATTTAATACGGCAAGTCAGTGTTTATACGGAGTCTCTCTTAATAATTTTATCCTATTTATGACATCGCCTATATTGTTGAAAGGAACCGTCGCAGGCTTAAGAAGGCAAAGTGATTGATATAAGCTGATAATTATAGCTGTGGCTATTTATCTTAGATTGAGTTCTTAAAAAAGATATTGTAGGAGATTTTGACCGCATAATAATAATTCAAACGATAAAGTACTGTAACAGATGCATGGAAAAGCGGTGGCGGACATGAATCCATAACCAATAACCAAATACGTAACGTAATTAGGAAGGTACAGACTATGTAAACTGAGTTATTCGCGATAAAGTAATGAAAAAAATGCAATGAAAAGTCTTTACGGATTCTATTACGCGCAGTGGCTCGGTGATCTATATTTTATTTATTAATAAAAATTTAACAAATAATTTTTCATTGAAAAGTGTGTGTCGTTATCTTGTTTCTTTTCAGGGGACAACGTATTTGGAAACGTTACTAAATATTGTACATAGAATTCTAAAACACTCCTTTAGTCATATATTTTTCATGGAATCCGTGCAAAAAAAATCACCCCGGTTTAATGTATAGAAACATAATTTAACAAAGAATTGAAAAATATCTTTCCTTATTTGTGTTCACGCAATTCAATTAATTGCTTCCGTAAAATTTTAATAGGTACTAAAATTGAAAGAAAAACTGAAAGTAAAACTGAAGAAGTTTCGATGTTGCTATATATGCAAGGTTTTGAACTTAATTTTTTTGTGGTTCGAAATTTTTTTCATAAAAAATTAAGTAGATGAATTGTTTAGATCGAATACTAAATCTAAAAATATTGAAAACATATAAAGTGCTCAATATCAGTAAAATTGTTTATTCATATAATTTCTAAGGTCATTACTTTAGGAATTAGTGTAGCTTCTGTTACCATAAAATGGTAAATTCCTTTTTTGCTTTAATTGCTTTATTTTGACGTTTTGAAAATATTTAAAATCAGTTGTAAAATTGGGCCGACATTAAAATGATCAAAGGTCAGAGGTCAAATAATTGAGTTTTTTTTAAATACCTCATTCCCTTCACACAGTTCGGATTTAAATTAAGGTTATTGTAAAATTTAGACATAATTTAATTTCTGACAAAAAAAGGTTATATACGTTTTGTATGCACAGCAGTTCAGAACTGGATATGCGAATTTTCCGCGCAAGGCGTGTGCTCCATTTCGTGTAGCCGCAGTAAATTCATTAGTTGTTCGAAATAGAGTATATTAAAAAATAAAAATGTGGGCTACACTATCAAGAATGAAGCAGTTTACATGAAATACGTCACCAAAGAGAAATAACCTTATTTGGCAGCTGCTTCGCCGTCTCTTGTATTGCAATTTTTGTGTTCCGTTATTTAAGATTTGCAAATGACTCGAGCAGAATTGCGCATGGTTGTTACTCAGTTTAAAAATATTTATAGGTTAGGTATGACATTATTTTATAATATTTACATAAAATGTTCGTTACATTGATAAATTCAATGGCACAAAATTGTTTGTGTTGAACCATTTTTCAATAGTCCCATCGTAACTGTAGAGAGAGACATGAATAATTTAAGAGAATTAAATGTTAAAAGAGATTGAGAGATGAGTAAGTCGAAATAATTATTCGATGTGCTCATCATGGTTAATATTGTTTTTGGTTCCGAACTTGTCAGTTAAGAATATGAGAAAAATAGAAAAACTGTAGATTAGCCATAATTAATGTATGTACAATTTCATTTGAAGATATCGTTAAAAACTATTATCAATATAAAAAAGAAGCGGATCCGGACAACACCAAAATTATATTTCTAAAAAACACACACAATACAATTTTCATTCCACTTACCGTATCATTTCACTTGTGTATCGCACCGAGTACGTTTCTCGAGTGCTAAACAACTGCACACATGAGACCACTATGCAAATCTGACAACAAACATGGAGGTTTCCCGACTAATATCCATATTGTCAGCAATACCCAAAATGTTTGGAAAAATGGTTCATAACAGAATTTATTTAGGATTGCATCGGTATATTATTGAAGAGTGGCGTAGATTTGCACGGAACCGATCAACACTAACTAACGTGTTTATATGTGATATTGTGTATACAACGCAATGTCTCTGTAAATCTAAGGATTCTAGGATACAGATTGACTCCGATTACACAAATTTTAGAAGAAGCTTTCGATAATGTCAGCAGTGCCATCTTGCTGAAAAACTCTCGTTAATCACCATGTGTTCTCACGACTTCAGGGTTCAACATTGGGAACCTTTTTGTTTATAATCTTTTTTAATGACCAATCAGTTACATCAAACACAGTAAGTTCCCGTTATATGCAAAAAATTCCAAGATTTTTTCCAAAATAAGAAGTTCCATTAATCATGCAAAACAGCAAGTAAATTTAAATAAATTAGATGCACTAAACACGACTAAACAAGATAAAATGAAGTCACAGTAAGTGTAAATCGACCGTTTTTAAAAAACTACATATTCGATTTTCAAATCTATAACATAGGCGGCCATTCTTTGAAGTCTGTTAAATGCATACCCGATATTGGGGTGATGTTTGATCGTAACTTATATTTTCATATTCAATCTTCCGAGCTTATGGTTTGATGGGTTTTCTCTTTAGAACTAAGAAACCTTTCAAGGAAACTTCGACACAAATCTTGTGCAGTTTAATATGTTGCTGCAGTTTGAATGATCAATTCTATGTCACATATTCTGACACGAGAGAACTGGTGCAAAAACTATTCGTATGCATATTGTCTTACTCTGAAAAAAGGCTACTGTAATGTATTATGCACATTAATTACCGTACGTTCAAGGAAAGGCATATTGAACTAGGGGTAATTTTGCTTTATAATAACTATCATAGTCGTTATGATTGCACCGACATAGTAAGTCAGTTGCAGTTTGTTGCATTTTTCACTTCATACAAACATATCGTTTTATACGTGGTTTCTATATTACAATTCTAATCTAAGCTTTTTATCATCATAATGAGACCCTTGTTTAATATGTAGCTGACCAAGCAAACGTCAAAACACCTATATTAGATGGACAAATTTACCCCAATTGTCCAGAGCGATGACCTAATTATGACGTTGTACACGTATAGCCCAAAGTGCAAAAGACAGTTTCAATTCGTCTCCCTTCATGTACGAGATCTAAAGTCTGCTTTGAGTAGGATTGAAGTCTGAAACACCAATCACAAGATGTATCGAAAGAAAGTGTATACAACATAATTAATCTAATTTTAATGTATGTTCGGTTAATCAGGATGAAATGGATTTATCGAAGTTACAAACTTTGAAGCGGTCTTCATCATCTTTTGGCCATTGCTTTACCATTACGCAAATAATTTACAACACTCTATATACCTAATTGAAGAATTTTAAATTTCTTTTGCGGTTTTTGATCAGTCGTTGTTCCCGGATATACGGGAAATTGTAGCTACTAGTAAACCGGGATAAGGGTTTTTAAAATAAATTGTAAAATTAGGATGTTTCCTTATGGCATTATTGTCATATGTTTCTAGAACATAAAAGTAACATAATAACGGGAAATGTATAAAGGAAGCAATTAGCGTTATATATACTTCAAACTTCTTGGACAACATAGTTTAGTGGCCACGTTAACGCTATAAGTATTAGAGACCATTCGCTAATCCGTATAGCATTGACGCAGAAAATTTTTAAGACATGGTAGTGAAATTATAATTATAAAGATAGATTTATATTTCAATACTATATTGAAATTACAATGAACTGAACATTATTTCATGAAAATATGGTCTAGCTTTAAATCGTTTATAGAGTATTTTCACAACGGATTAGATAAATTTAAAGTTTGTAGTAGTACGGCCTCATTCAGGGTACAATATCCTGATATGGTTTCCACTGAATATGATTTTATATGTGTTGCAAAATAACATGAAATTCGTTTCAGTACTTAAAAGCAGTAAAATTGTGCCTCCACAGTTTCATGTTGCCTGGCATTTTCTCTGCTTGGCGTGAAAAAATTAAGATATTCATATTTACAAATCATGCTCGCAACAGAAAAATTTATGAATTAGTTGCAGATTTGTGTAGAGGAGTGAAGTGTCCATTTTCAAAGCATTACTTGAACCGATATTACAATCGAACAAACATTGGCGAAGTCGATGAAAACAGTAAGAAGCTTTCCTCGCAGAAGGAACACACAGGAAATTATTGAGAGCAGGGAAGTATACAGCGTGCATGCTAAATATTTCATTTATAATGAACCGGAAACATTAAATGACATTACCTTGGGCAAACAACATGTTGGTGCCGGAGATTCGCATATTAAAAGAGAAGACAAAGACATTAAAATTATTAAGTCATTCAAACATCAAAAACTCATTCCAGATATGAAGCTAATATTATCTATCACAACAGAAATTGTCGGTAACGATAAAATGAACTCTCACATGCAGCGTAACATTAGTTTTCAATTATTGAGTGATAATATTGAAGAGAAATTTGATGACACTGAATTGAAGTGATCCATTAAACTCTTTCACATTTACCTGTAAATGTCACTATCTCTTCTCAAAAACTAATATCATTGTCATTGTAATAATTTGTATGGTGAATATCACTGTGATAATTTGTACGGTGATTTGAGTTTACATTCTGCCTAGATCTCCAACAACCATGGCTTGGGTAAAATAAAGAAATTTGCACTACATTGATGCCTTCAATCTGAAAATATTGAGATAAATTCTAGCAACATTATTTATATATGTATCTCTTTTTAAAAAATATTTTGTTTATATACAAAATCGGAGCTAATTTAATTTTGTGTCAAAAGATGCGATGAAAATATTAAAATTATTGAGGCGATGGAACAGTCATGAAGAAACACCACAGTTTCTAGATCTCCCGAGATTCTTTACGATGGAAATATAAAAGTACCAATTTCTGACAATGAAATAAAACGAATTATTAAGAATACTCATTAAAACATTCGAAAATGTCAATGTATTTTTAATTGAAACTACAATGGAATTATAATTTTTTAACAGCACCATCATAGTGGTAGCATTAATTATAGCATGTAGAAATAAAATGTGTAGTTGGCAATGAGGGTATTGGTAAAACCATGAAGAATTAGAGAATTGTGTTATGATTTTTTTTTTTGCTAAATTTGACAAATTTTGCTAAATTTGACAAAAAAATTATTGGAATATTTGAAATCCGTTCTTATTTACATCTAACTGAAGGAGATTTCTAACCAAGAATTTGCTCTGAATATCCAGTTAAAATAATTTTGCCAAGCTGATTATTTCGATAAGACGGTAAAATTAATATACAATGGTATCTGTATGCCGGGTTCAAACTTGTCTTTAAAAAAATCAAAGATACAAATGGCCATCTTAAATAAACATTTTTGTTATTTGCACGAAATATGTTTACTCCATTTTGTGTAACAATTGTGAAGGGAAATCAAACCTTAATATCGCGTTACAAGATTCTGCCTAACCTTCTTCTTATAATAATTATAATGAACATATTAAGATCAATCTAATCGATCTGTTGTTTGCAAGTAGAAGTGAACATGATTAATATGGTAACATGATTAATATGATAAAGAAGATAAAGAACATCATAACGAAATATATAAAATTAGCAAAGACAAAGATGAGAGCTAAGGTTTTGTACTAATTATACATAAGGTCTATTGGACAAACCACGTAAAAATGCACTTGTATCCTCGAAAGTGGTGTGATTGTATACAGCATACGTTATACACATTCTTTACCTTATCTCGCAAACTGTTTATTGTACGTAAATAAATAATATAACCTGTTTATCAGACATTTGATTGTGTTTTATTTTATATTTACATTTCATTATATTTGATTTTTATACTTAACGGGTCTTCAAGCCATAGCAAGTGACACATTTGCTAAGAACCGAACGATCTGACTTGTGAACTTCAAAATAAAGCAACCAAAATAAACAACAACATAAAAGTACAAATTTTGTAGAAACCAAAACCCTAATAATTCAAGACAGTTTTATCTAGGGCTAAACTAGCTAAGTTACTCTGAATTGTTATAAATTTATTAACAAGAATATTATTACCCTCGTATATTCTTTAACTTATTCAGGAAGACAAATTCATTCTCATATAATTACTTTCACGTAATGACAAATATAGACCTGGACCGTTAAGCAGAAGGATTCAATATTAGGCAAATAAAAGGACCCAAACTTCAATGTCCTTATATCTTCTTCTTAATGGTAAACGTAAACAGTTCAAATCACGATATTACTTTAAATGTTTTTGTAAGAGAGAAAACTCGATTTGATTTATATGGCCATTGTTAGAGGATCCTTCTGAGTTCTAAGCACGGGTTATGTGATTTATAACGACATATTATAATTAAATTTTCCTCTAAATATCATCTAAATTATTTGTTAAATATGTAAATAATTACTAAATTTAATGGAAGCACAAAAAATTTGAAGAAAAAACTTACATATATCTATTTTTGACACAGATACTTTGTTAGGATGTCATATTTGCAACTGCCCTGTGAAAGGTATCTTTCTATTAAGCCAGCAGTTAATAACCTCGACCATAATTTCATAAAATCATTTTAATTAGTTATATTTCTTTATGTAATTTATACAATCAATCTTCCATAACATAAGCACTCTTGTTATATGTCACGTATCTGTGAACAGACAAATTTAAAAATTCTTCCTTGTAGAAATTATTGAAATTTGTGAATGAAAAATCGGGCAAGTTCAATATCAAGGTGAAAGATATCTTTAAATTGTTTTTTGCGTAAATACTAGACAGCAATAAAAACAGAGAAGGAGCGAGGAAATATAGAACATATACGTGAAATTATTCACGCTTCATATTGAGACTCGATAACTCCATTTTTTAGGTCACACGGTAGCCAAACAAAATATGTAAATTTCTTCTCCAAAGTATGAAGTTGTTTGTTGATTATATTATGAGAGTATAGCTCTACCATAAAATACAAACTTAACCTGGGGTTTGTTACAATAAGACTTATTGATTTTTCTAAATTTAATATGGGAATTAACCTTGGATAAGCATTATTCGACGAGTCAAACTGTCCTTTTTTGAATATTTGGGACCAATACTTGGTGTTATCATGAAAGAGTACACAATTGTTAGTGTTATGTAAATTTAAATAACAACGAACCTTCTACATTTTATTAATTCAGTAATAAATGGTACAGACCACTGCTAATACAATTTGTAATATAATCTTTACTAATTTCATAGTAACAAAATTGTTAAAGTGTGTTTAAAATTTTGTGATTCTATTTCATTCTACGAATTAGAACTGTTCTACGTAAAAGAGGCCGATGGACTTAAGAGTGAAGAAAATGAGAAAATTTACCCGTTCAGTTAAAGAATAAGTGGCATTTAGTGTTTAGAATCTAAACTTGTGATAATTGAGATCATGGGAGTCTTCAAAATATCGAAGAGAATATAAAAACTGAAAAGTCTTACTACGAAATTGCGTAACACCAAAGCTATAACGAGTATATAGATTTAAGTCGTTCTAATTTTGAATACATTTGGCGTTAATTTTGTAGATATTCATTATTCACAATTAAATGAATCGTGAGATCTTTGCTAATATCCCACCTGAAGATGTTGTAATACAACGAAACCTTGGTAGTGGTTAAAGAAATTAAAGAAAGTAGAAATAATACTACATCACGTAGTTTCATTTAATCGTTCTAATTTGTTTACCACCAAGCCCCGGTGAGCACAAAAATGTTAAGAGCGACAGCCTGGTTACGTAAAATATTTCCTTAAGCAAATGAAACTAAAATAATTTTGCTTATTAAGAAAAGTGAGCTCGTAAATAAAAGAGCACTTTCAGGAACGAGATCAACGTAATAAATAAACAAAAACCCTCGTTAATGATTTTGTTTAGTTTTCTAGGAATTCGTTCCTCAACAGAAAATTGAACCTCGATATTTAAATCTCATGAAATACGAATGAATATTTTAGGTTGTATTTATATTAGTGGATGAAACAGGTGTTGTTGACAGATTTTATTTAACGTATATGAAAGCAAACATCATATAAGTTCAAAGTTGTATGGGTATGTAGGAATACTAGCAATATGTAATGAATTATTTTTTAAAATACTATTTACGCTACTACTTACGCTGTTTATTTTATCAAGAACCTGCAAAACAATATTTGAAATATGCATTATAACACAGCTCCAAAACATGACTATTGGTGTTGGCTAAAAGATTGATTTTCCAAATTCGCAATAATAAAAAATGTATGTAAGGTATGAAAAGCGAAAAATTCGAGATGAATCGAAAGTGAATAAATTGCTTTGGTGAAAATATTTCAAAATGTTATTAGTGGCTGATTTTATAAAAAAAATTTTAAATAATTTACTTACTTATTTCTAATTGTGTTAAATTATTGCTCCCCAAGTATATAACGATGTGAATTATATTTTGTTAGACTCGTAGTTTAGATAGTTAATTATATAAGTTTCAGCACCGAGACCATGAACTTATCAATTTAACTTCTGCTTTGTGATCGTAAGCATACTCAATTTTTTTGGTTTATTTATTAGAGTGGTGTATCAGAGTAAAGAGCCATCTTAACATAATACTAAAAAGTAATGAAGGTTTATTCATAACAAACGTAAAGTAAGAATCAAACCCGTTATTATATAATTTTAAAATGGTTGTTCATGGAGTTCGGCACCACAAACCGAAAAACGGAACAATTATAAGATTATTATAGTGTCTGTATATCTTTCTGTCACGATCGATTTTCCAAGAAACCATGCGAAGCAGAAATTGAAAATGTATAGAATACTTTTAAGCCATGCATTTTGCACCTAGTAACTTTTTTAACATAATCATATCTTAATTAAATTTTAGATAACAATAAAACACATTAACCCGAAATATAATAATACTACGTCATGTAGTTTCATTTAATTGTGAATAATGAATTTCTACAAAATTAACGCCAAATATATTCGACATAATGTGTACTATTGTCATAGAAATTAAGAACTAAAAACATGTGAAACATGTCAAAGAAACGAAGAGCTAAAGTGTCGAGAAAACATTGGGTTAAGAAGGCTTCGCTTCTAACCTAAACTATTTGTCGTCACAACGATCCTGGTGAAGATGCAAAAGTAGCTATTACGCTTCAACCTTAAAGTTAATTATATGAAGAAATAACCTAGCTTAACTTAACCAAACGCGACCTAGCACAACTTAATATAACCTACCTCTATCCAATTTAATCTAACCCATCATATTCCAACCTAACCTAAACCTAACTTAACAAAAAACAACCCACCTAATCTAATTCAATATACGCCAACCTAATCTAATGCAATCTAACCTAACCTTATGTCACTTAATCTCACAGTTATTTTATTAAAAAAACATTTCATAACAGAGGGATGAAAACGATATATCTGTCAGTAAAATGTTTCTTAAAAAGTTGAAGCAGATTAATGCTGAATGGTACATCAAAACGTGTTTGTTAAAAGTTCGTTTCGTTTATTTTAAGATGTTTGGGTCTTATCGCTTATATTAGTACAGATTGTGTAATTTAATATATTTTATTATTAATCCGTATATTTTCCTTCTTTTTAAAATAAGTATTAAATAAAAATTGAGGTTAGTTATTCTTTAAACCGAGCGATTATATTTATTTTTTAAGAATTGATTAAACGCCGTTATTTTAACAAAATTAATATTTTTAATACTAAAAGAGTATTTTAATGATAACACATATATCTAGCAAAGCAAAACCTGTAAAAACATTTACTTACATCCAAGTAAACTTTGAAGAAGCTTTGAACGTCAATATTTTATAGATTAAATAACAATGAAAATTATTTGGCATGAAAGAAGAATTTTCATTGTCTTAACTACTCGTCTTTTGTTTAAATTTAATTTAATTTTGCCAATAATTAAACATGGAATACCTCTGCTTAATTGAATATTAGAATAAGGTCATTTTCAATGAAGTATTACTTTATTTATGCCAATTAATTAAGCAACTTCCGTTCACTTTTATATTAACCTAACATGAAAAAAATGTTGTTAATAAAAGCAAATATTCGTTTATATTTCAGTCATTTGCTATTCTATATTTTTTTGCCATAATTAGGATATCGACCATTATGAAAAATGTTACTTTAGAAAGATTCCGATGTGCATTGAACTTATTAATTTTAAATATTTATAATTCAAATAGTTTTGCTTAATACACATAGTATTCCAGATCAAATATTGGGCTCACAGGAAAATATTTTTCAAAATTATTCCTGTAAATAATTTAAGGCATACACAAATTTTAAAAAGTATATATCTGAAATTTGAAAACCAATCACTGTTTATGGCCTCATGTACAGATGCGCCAAATAATGCTTTATTTTATTATAATTTTTTTACATTGTCTTTTTTTAACGATGCATGACGAAATTACTTGTAATATTAATAGAGCCTGAACATTTTGACGCTAGAAATATTTTTCAACACTTAGGCAATTTAATTATAATCTATGCTTTTGGATGGTCCATTGGTTAAAAAACTTTCTTTGTAAGAATATATACTACTCCTACAGAGCATTGATTTTAATATTGTAGAAAAGTCTCGTTCATGCAATTTAACTGATATGTAGTTTATATCGATATAATTTTACGTTATCACTAACACTTACTATATATATATATATATATATATATATATATATATATATATATATATATATATATATATATATATATACATATATATATATATATATATATATATATATACATATATGTGTGTGTGTGTATAATTGACTTTTATTTAAAATTATGTAAGAAATTTCATATTCGTTTTTATTTGTGTCACGTCATAATTGGTATTTTTGCATGTCAAGAATATACGTCAAGGCATTCTGGCCACTATGAAACATTTTTTCCTGACAAAATTCTCTATTGACACACGACCGCTGGAACCGGATGCCGTAAGCGACAGACACTAAGAGTTGTAATATTGTAGACGTTTTTGTGTGCTTAATATATGGACAGAAGATATATTATTTATATTTTTGGTTTAGGTTCATGAGACACGGCCAGTCTCCTGTACAAAAGTCTAATATACCAGGCTGTTTTGAATTTTTATTTTTCTATATTGATTAATTTAAAGTGTGGAGATAATGTTATTGGTTTTAGTTATTTTTTATTCAAAAGTAGTTCAAAATTTTAAATAACCTTTTCGCTTATTTTTTAATATCGGAAACCGATTTACATAATTGTATATTAGAATTTTACATTCAATGCGATATTTAAAAAAATCACCAAATTTTTATAATAAGAGTAATATAAATAAGTAAATAGGACGGACTTAATGTGTTGTGTTACAAAATAATATTTAAACAATTTTAAAGTACTGAAAGCTATACATGGAAATTTGATATCAGTTCAGTATTTAACGTCTAATTACGTGTATCGAATCCAATATTATACTTTAGCTGACCGTAACATGGCACTGATTTTATTGGGGTGACGCATCCTTACTAATGCATCATTCATCATCATTTATTTTACGTTTTTTTATTTTTTATTTTTGTTTTTTATTATTTTATTATTTTTTATTATTTTATTTTTCCCTTGCATACTACAAATACACTACAAAACTATAAATTATATTTAGAATTAACATTCCATAAAATATTTAAAAATAAATTTACTATCTTCGATCACTAATCTTCACTTGCTTTAGTCAAAATTTAAATATATTTATATTTTCTATGGATGGAAACATAAAATCTATTATATAAATAAGCAGGCTACACTTAATTTTGATCAACATTGAAAATAATATTCTAGAGTTCAAATCTAACGAAAAATGATTTATTGGAAATAAAACATAGAATTAATAAATTTGTAGGAACGTCACTTTGTGAAATAAAAATATTTGATATTTTCTTTTCATACCTTTTAAGGCATTTGGATGGTCACAATGATTGGTAATTTTTTATTTGAATAAATTCATAAAGGCGTATTTAAAAACTTGGAATCAATTTATTTCTTTATTTGAAAATTTACGAACTCAATCAACTGCTTTTTACATTTCGTTTTTATCCACCCATGTCTCTATTAATATTTATTCATAGTGAAGTCCATTTCGCCCAATATAATATTCAATATTGCACGTATTTTAAAATCTTTGTAAACTTTCACATTCATATACTATCGATACAGTACTTATACTCTCACTCCTAAAAAATAACAACGTACCACCTCATCATTAGCACCGTATGCGATTACACATGCAAATCGGCACGTGCGTGCCGGATGAGGTGAAAATTAGTACTGATAATTAGTGATAATGCGTATATTATAATTATTAGTTACAGCCGTAAAAACGTTACATGAAAATTTACCTAAATCATACGTATAATACATTTAAAAAAATTACATCAAATGAAATTTAATTTATAGCGTACCAGAGCTACGTCAATTTCCAATAAATATATTTATTATCTCGACAAATTAGAGTCATTTTAAAACTTGTGTACCTATTCGATTTATTTTCATTCTCAATACCGTATTTCTGAATCACGATTTGAAAGGAGATGAAGATTCGATAATGGTGCTTTCAGCTGCTCTCAAATAAGAAAGGTTTGATTAAGAACGGGCTGATCCTAAAAATAGTCCATTATTTTGTCCTTTGGATAAATAATTAAAGAGGCTTCTCTGTCTCTTTTTATCGTTTTGTTTATTTTAAAAGTCTCTTGAGGTTTTATAAATTAACAGTTCAGTGAAATTAATTCATATTTGATCAAATTTATAATGTAAAGTGTTATGTAAATGATATGAATAATTTTCTTCTATAGAAAATAAAATTGTAGGTGAGAACTTACAAATTTACTTTGTGTTTCACGTAACTTTTTTTTGAAGTAATAAAGATACAGAAGAGTAAAATTTTCATTCTACTTATTTTTGAAAACATTATAAATACTTTCGCTTATAATTAATAAAAATTCAGGTCTTAGAATTATATTGAACAAAATTTAAAAAAAAAATTGCGTGAAGTTTCCCTATCATAAATTTAATAATTTGACATCCATGTGAAAAGTATCAAAAACACTTAAGAAAGTTGAGCTCTATGCTTTTAGTAACAACGTGTTTAACATCACTTAAATAAACCTTTTAATAACTTTCTTTTAACGTTCATTAATGTTTATGGTATTCTAATTTCTACCCACTACTTTTTTCGGGTGAAGTACAATAATGTAGCATATGCATCAATCCAAGGTATAATTTATCCCTATTCCAATTTATTCTATTCTTTTTCTTTAACGTTCAATAGTAACATCGTGATCAAATTATAAAAGGGTTAATAATGTTTGGGTTTGGAAGTTTAAAAAGCAGAACGTAAGTTAATACATACAGAAGTCAAATTTAAATAATTGCACCGACTAAGATACTACCTAACCAAGTAGAAATATAATAAAAAATGGACCCTCAGAAACTATTTAATTTTTAAAGATTATTACCTTATTATTTCCTATATATTAATTCAGGCTACGCTTTGCGTGTAAAATTGCATGTAGATACGTTCAAAAATTACGGAATTACTGAGTAACAAGGATCCATTCATTCAAACTTCCATATATGTATAGTATTATTATAGATATGGTACAATAATTATTACATTAATATAATAAATAAGTGGATATATTTCTCAAATTCCTATATATTCAACGATAAGTATGTGAGTTTATACTTCTTGTATGATATTTTGAGATATATGTATTAAAGTGGTCTATAAACATCCTACTGAAATGAACTAACACTTGAAAATCATCGAAATAAGGGACATAAGGAGATATATATAAAATTATCAAAACAAACTAGTTACGAAGAAAATATTTTTTTAAATGAATATTCCTTTAGGCAAAAATAATGCTTGGGAATTTTGCAACAATTTTAAAAGTAAGATTAGATAGATGAGAATATCAGCTCGTAATGATGATAATTTGCGCGTAATGATGATAATTACTGGTTAATATAATACCTGTGTAATTAATTCTGAACAAATGTTATAGAGGTGGTAAACATTTAAGGCAAGATTCACTAAAAAGACTTGAGTGAATTTTCAATTTTGGAAATATACAATAAAATCTAAATGATGAAATGGAATATTCTGAGCACTAATATTAAATGAATTTAAATCTAATAGGTAGTAAGCAGATTGGAAAATATCGTTCGTGAATGTTTTAAGGACTGTATCACAAATTAGATCAAAGTCATTTAAAACGGATCAAATTATAATATCACCATGAGAGAAGCGAGAATGAAAGGAATAAGTAATTAATGCAGAGAACTTGAATATTAAACTTTTGTTTAAACATTTAATAACAAAGCCAATTCGATTTATTAATCTTTATAATAAATGAACTAATGATATATTTTAGTAAATAACAAAGGTGATATTATAAAACACGAAACTTTTGATGATATTGAAAATCCTGAAATATAGATCTGAATAGTCTGATAAAGTTTTATGCGATTGTGCACAAAATATTGCAAGTTGAATATTGTCCATATGCAAAATGAAATATAATTTATTATACTTAGAAACTAACATTGTGGAATTGTATGAAATGGAATTATTCAACATTTTCTAAACTGACCGTTGTGCAAGTAGCAGTTGTGAACGGAATTGTCATACTGTGATGAATTCTACTTTTCGACATTTTCATATTTCATATTTCTTCCCAGGTGTAAATTTATCATCTATAATATTAAAAATACCTCAAGTTTATTTTAGGTCTATATAAAAATATAAATTTTTCAGAGTTTCTACAAATGACCACCGCTTTTTATGTATTTATGGGGGATATTTTGCAAACCATCTCAAAAATGCTATGAAACAGATTAAAACATAGCACGTGTCTATGATTCTTACAGGGAATTCTATATATACGTGTAGCCTGTTTCTATGGAAAAAAACCTTTTCATTGAAATCGCAACTTGACAAAGATTTTTTTGAGAAACGGTTGGAAATATTAATATAATTTTTTGACATCTTATACTCGAATGCACAGAATCGTTTATTGGAATATTTAACATGCTTTTTTTTGTATGTCTTTTAATATGTCTAGTAAACTAGACATATTCCATGTTAAACCTGTGAATTTCAGTTTTATATTTCATCTCGGCAGGAGAAATTTTTAGGTCCAAATTTCTCGGCAGTAGAAATTTAGGCTAGACAAGGGCTAAAAGCTCCAAATTTCTCGAACACTATTTCGTCCCAATTTTGTGAAAGCACATTTTTACTTCAATTTTAATGTTACCTTTAAGTACTTCGGTGATATTATTTCTCACTACAGGGTTTCATTTTATTATACTTTGTCTATATACAGCCTAACAATCGACTACTGTAAATAAAAAGAAGGACGCGAAAACATTTTAACAGTTTCGAGACAAAATATATCTAATTAATACCTCAAACTTTCTAAGTGTGGTTGGTGTTGGTAAATATTTGTTAATGTATGTGATGACACACGATTTACTGCAAAGTATTATCTATTAATATTGGTGTGATCCTGTGTTCTATTAGGTATTTGTGAGATAAGTACAAAAATTTTGATGATTGTTTTTAGACGATGTTTAAACATGCTTATGGATTAAACCTCACCTCCTTTTACTCGTTTTCATAATCAAAATTGAGCAAAAATGTATTCATATGCCATTCAAATAATATAACTTATTACCGTAATTATCGATATATAAGCCATTGATTTAGACTTGAAAATTTAAGGCCAATTTAAGACATGAAAATTTAATGCAGGCCATTATATATCTCCGATATATTGTCCAAATTCATTTTATATATTGAAATTTTTCGTCCACTTACAGTACAATACAAATATTATATACATATCAAGGAATAAAGACCAAAGATTTGGTTTAAATATTTAATACTATTTCTTCCTCATTAGTGAATTAGTAAATAGCTTTAATTCCACGCCAATCCTACCTAAATATGCACATATTATGAACCGGTTAACGAAAGATTCAAAGTGCTATATTCTCGCAATGAATAATGCATGTACTTTATTTTTCACAATGAATAATGCATGTACTTTAATTTTTTTTCAAAATTTTTTTCAAAATTTTAATTTTAGAAACCATGTTCCAATATATTGAATCCTTTTTGGGGCCAATATCTTGAAAATGGTTAAAAATGGAAATTATTTTCCACTTATTCATGCAAGTAAATCGGAACGTCCTGCTGGATTATGAAATTTTTAATACATAATTGCAGTGTTACTGGATTTCAGAAAAGTACCTTTCTTAGCATTCCAAAAATATTTTCTGCAATAGTTTGCTGATTATTCCGATATAACTTTTCATAGCTCAAAGAAAGAAATAAATTATTAGTTGGCTTATTAAAATTGATTTCAATTAAAACTCACGTGCACATACACGCACAGGCACGTATACACTGTACATTACTGTATAATATTATTGTCGCTATCAATCACAGATCGTAGTTTATATATTCAGTTTATTAAATATACAGGTCTCTTAATTAATCTTACTTATGACATATTTATTTATATTTACTTCTATTATCAGCGTTCCGGTTATAATACCGCTTTCAGTGAATTGGGTGATCATCAATTTGTCTAAGTTTAATTGATATCACAAATAGATAAGAAAGCAATACTACACACACGTGGTGCCGACTCCGAATTAAATTTCGGAAGACAATACAAATCATTTGGTTCAACAAAACATTCATAAAGTGTAATCTTACACCGAGTCATGTGAACATCAAAACTAGTGGAACAACTCGAGCAGCCCACAAAGCAACAGCAAAAGCCGTCACCACCTGGCTGAAGGAAGAAATTCGGGAAGCAATCATTAAGCGAAACAACATAAACCTTTGTCTAAAAGTAATACACTCTTCTTTAAAACCTACAAGCTATTGTGTTTGAAACATATAAATGCTGTTGGATGTTTCTAAGAGTTATTCTTTGCTTATAGCCCACCTAAAGATGTCGTAATACAACGAAACCTAGGTCGCGGTAAAGAACTTAAAGAAAGTAGAAATAATTTCATATTTTTTGACATTTATCTATTATAAATTTATTGACATATTTTTCTCGCAAAAATGTAACGGTACTAACAACGGATACAAGATAATATGACGCTAATAGAATAATAAGAAATATAGCAAGTAGATAAACATAGAAGACACAAAGCGAACGCATATACGAACAGCCGATATTTATAAGGATGTTAAATAATTCTGTCAAAAGTCTGTCATTTGTTTATTTATTATACATTTATCCTAACGTTGTGTTCACTAACATAATAATGCTAATACAATAACTGCTAAAGAAAATAACATATTTTCATTCGCCATTCATTCATTCATTGAACATATTTTCATTCGCCACAAATATATTATTATATTTGGATTTCTTCGAGAAGACCTACTTTATCAAATCCAGACAAATGCACGGTCTGGTGCTCCGTTATAAATCAGTTCATAAGGAAGATACAGTAAACAGTTGGAGTTTATGAAGTCTCATAATTTATCTGGAGCAGAGAGTGGAGCAGAGAGTGAGAAAAACAAGAAACGTGGAATTTTCTTATCTGGTAATATAACAAAAAAAAGTTTTATCTATTTAGGAGTAAAATTAATAAAAATTCATAATATAAAGGTAAAGAATATAAAAAAAGCAACAGATATATTACGTGAGTAAATCTATTCATCGTAAAGTCTCACGTATAACCCAGAACAAATCTAGAACACGGGAAGATAAGTGGAGTATTTTAGCAATGCGGTTATGAAATGTTATGTGAATCGACAACATAATTGTGTACTACTCATAAGATGACACAACAAGTTCATGCTTATATATTTAATAGTTGTGATCGATAAAATCTTAAGAACTATTCCTATATTCCATGTTGGGCATGAACGGATAAGATTAAAGCACAGACTATTTGAATTTATAGGTATATAAATGGTAACTTTGAATTTCGACAAGCCAGTGTGATTGACGTTAGTAAAAAAGAATCTTGATAAATCAATTATATAGAGAGATCCAATCCAAGAAGTCAATCTGTGATAATAAGTCTTTAGAAAGCATTTTAATTCTTTGACATGACTCCACGTCAAAAAACTTTGGATGAATTGGCATCAGCCAAAATTTTACACCGGATCAGTTCATCCATGCGTGGCGTAATCTAGAAGACTGGTTTTGGAACTATTTTAGCGAAACTTATTATATAGAGACGTAGAGAAGAAATGACACTTTTCGATGCCAGATACATTCTTGTACGAGCTGCTCTGTTACCTTGAAAATTGTGGAGATAATTTTTATAATTTGGGAGATCTACTTACAAAAATTTATTTAGTATTATACAGTAAAATAGAATAAAAATTAAAAGGTTTAAAAAAATTAAAAGTTTAAAAATTGGTTTAGGTGCACCCATTAGAAGTAATGTTTTTTCGGGCAAGGACAAGAAATAAAACTAACAAACTTTCAATATCCAAAACTTCAAAATGTATTTACCCAAACTTAATTGCCTAGATATTAATTCCACTTATGATATAAATTTGTGAGAAGGAGGTGAAAACAATTGCTATGAACAATTGTTTCCACCTCCTAATTCCTCAAAAGCTAATTTTGATATAACTATAAAAATTGTATATCCTGTTCTTGTTCAAGCGCAGTAATTATACTTTTCCTCATATTACCCTAGAGATCGGTTTTTATAAACCAAATAGAGATATTTTGCGTTCTTCTACAAATGAATGATACAATATATATACAATATGACCAAATATAAGAGATATTTTTAAGAGAATTAATAAGAAAAGCTAATTTGAAGAAAATATTACGAGACATTTGTGGAAAGTTGCAATTTTGTCAGTAAAAAGGCCATATGAATGCCAGCTTTGACGTTTGTAAGAAAGTAACGAATCGCCATTAGATTTAAGCGCAAACTGTTAATGTAAAAGATTTCACCAACATCTTCAGGAGTACATGCTGACACCTCCTAGAGCATCGCAAGGATTTTTTTTTCAATTACCTCTGGTTTCAAGTACTCCGAAGAAAAGAAATACTTAAATATAAAGCGGCCTTAGAAGTTTTCTCACAAGGCAAATCTAGACACTTTTGGCATTATATATGTGTAGTGTTAAAAGTATTCATGTAAAGGAAAAATGGACGAAAATATTTGATTCAAAAAAAAAAAATATATATATATATATGTATATATATATATACATACATGTATATATATATATATATATATATATATATATATATATATATTTATAAAGGCCTGCCTTCATTCATATTAAAAGCTGTTAAGTTTCAAGAAAACAATTATAACTATATAATTTAACTTCCATGTTCATAATTTTAATAACAAGTTTAATTTATGTGGCCAATAGTACTTCATATTATTACGAGATAACAATATTTTAAATACCAGCTATTAATTGGTCACTCTCAGTCCATCTTTATTTGCTTTGAATCGTCGATAATAAAATTTTAGATAAATCTAACAAGATTTTATGTTTATACGAACTAAAGATCGTATGAAATCTGAAATATAGCGTCGATTTTGTTAGAATGAATTCTTATTTAATAATGAAATAAAATTCATAATTTATGCTATTTTCTTTTAATCGTTTCACATAGAGTGTGTCTTTATAATTTTGTATGTGTTTATTGGCACTGATATGGTAAAAGTTAGTAAAAGTGAATTATTTTTATTATAGCTAACCCATATATTACGTGTTGAGCTAAGGTAGGAAAATATTCTCGAAACAAAATATTCGGAGAATAGATTTGAGGAAACGATTGACAAAGATGTGGAATCATTGCATGATTTTTTATGTTGCCTTCTTTGACTCCCATCAGGGTTTGCCTACAACTTTGCTTTACTGCTTTGCCTTTGCTACAATGACACCTTCATCATTCCTCCATGTATCTGAGTACTGCAGTCAATATTTATGTGAATCCAGCGGTTTTACTTCTCATCTTCGTCACGTTTTATGCTGCGATAAAATGTTACTTGTTTTATATGAAATATTCTATATTTTTCTTTGAGGTTTCAAGTGTATTGTGTCACCACCGTGTGAGATACACTTTTTCAAAAAAAATGTAGACTTGTTCAAAAAAGAGCTTGTGTCTGGGTCGCCCTTTAATTTGCTTCAAAAAGGGCCATTTAATTTGCTTCCACCCCTCGTCTATGTTAAGAATATAACACACACACATACACATTTTGGGCCCCAAGAAATTATTAATGAGTATAAACTATGCAAAAACATTTAGAATTTCAAGCATTTCTGCATTGTATGTTCTTTCCAACTTATTGGATTTGTTGGCTTGTTGCATTGTTGGTACTATAAGTCGCATTTCCGCAATCACTGTCTATACTAGTGACTGTTCTTACGTATTGCAGTAATGGGTGCTATTTGGAGCTGGTAGCGTTCTGGTTTTTGATAATATGTATACAGGAAATGTTTAAGTTCACACACACACACACACACACACACACACACACACACACACACATATATATATATATATATATATATATATAGCCTTTAAAACTGCCACAAGCAATTCCCGATCATTCAAAGATAACTTCTGTTCTGTTCTGATAAATTTAAACGATATAACGATCGCCACCGTTGGTGCAGAACGTTCCTTTATGGAAGCCAAAAGCTGTTTTCTGTTTAGCATAATAATATCACTAAATGAATGAAAAAATTAAAGATATGAAATTATAAAATATATATTAATTTAGTGTTTTCATGAACTTGAAACAATAGAAACTTTTTATGAACATTAATAAAAAACGGTATGCTTAAGCGCGTTTGCGCACTGCGTTCGATCCAAATGCAAGAAATATCGGTCTGATTTATCGGCCGTGATCCGTGGATCTCCATCCGTGGATCTCCATTATCCATCGGACGGAATATTGACGGACCGAAGTAACCATAGCATCATTCGTATGTTCACTCACGCACTGCGTCCGATCCGAATCCGTGAAAATACGGATCTTGAAAACTCTGATCGAATTCGGATACTGCATACGCTCTAAGTTCGATCTCCAGGCCGATATTGTCCATCAGACTTTATTCTTATGTAGAGCGCTTGCATCGTCGATTATGTGTCCTTCTATCGAACGGCGTCAATTTCTAACACTGCTGTTGTACGTACGAAGACAAAGAAGAAATAAATAATTATGGATATACCCTCTCTGGCTGAATTGACATTTAAATGGAGCTTTCTACAATCACCACGAAGCGCTACGTCCAGACGGAAAATTTTACAATTAATAACCGAATAAGTGTGCCCACATTTGGTTTCATTTTAGATCACATAAAAGATAACATTTGGGATAAGACACAAGTTATAGACAATTTATAACGCCAGGGTAAATATTTGCAGTCACATTAAGCTAAGTGAAACTCAGTTTCATATTATAATTTGAGCAGAAAACTACATATCATCGAAATTCTCATCAAATAACTTAAAATAAGAATTGGTAGCCTCTGATTTTATGATACTGTAGAATTTAAATTACATTCTTCATTTGGTTATAGTACGTAAACCAAATCCATCATTGCTTTGGATGCGATTTATGTTATTATAAGTATCATCTTGATTAACATTATGTTGCGTCGATGCCAAGACTACCGTACTGAATCAAGCTGCGGATGCAGTCTGCGAAACTCATGAAGCGAGCTTATCAGTAGAAGACATATGTGTTGATCAGTTTGTTTGCATATTTAGTGAGTAATATTTATGGAGTAACTTCAATACGAAATTCCAGTTTATCTTCTTCTGGTATATTTTTGATCGATGATAAAATAGATTGTAGAAACGTCGATTCCTCATCATTTTGGTTGGTTTCAAAGGACTGGATAGTCTTCAAAATTTCAACATAAAATAGATTCATCCTTTTTTTATTTCGTAGTGGTAATGAATTAGCGGTACTTGTTGATAGTGTAGGGCGTGATTCAGATCCATTTACGTAATTTCTACTATCATGTTGCGTGCTATGAGACGAATCTTGAAAGTTAGTATCTGTGTCTTCCAGCTGAAAGACTTTTAATAGAAACTGTAATTGTGTATGATAAATATATTTCTTCTTTGCAGCTTGTCCAGATTTTGTGTCTAGAGATTTTTTGAAGGTATCCCGAACATTGTTCCACTTATTCATAACTATTCATTTTAACTGAGACAATTGAATTAACCATTATTTTTTTATTACAGGTACTTGGCCACCGGAAATACTTTTATGGACGTGTATTACGGTTACAAATTAGGCATTTCGACAATAGCTGAAATAGTGAAGTATATTTAATTCCTTGCTAGTACTAAAAGTAATATTTAATTCCTTGCATAGCCCACTACGAAAAAATGGAAAGCATAGCATAGCTGATTAATTCCAGAAAAGAGTCAACTTTCCAAATTGGTTAGGCATAATGGATGGAAAGCATATACAAATTACAAAATTTCCCGATTCCGATTTGATGTTTTTCAATTATAAAGGTTATTTTTGCATTGTGCTTTTGGCGGTAGTGACCGTAGATTAACTTTCTTTCACCATGCTAATTTTTACAAGAAACTTAGTGAAGAAAGACTACACATACCCACGACCGCTCCTTTATATTTAAGCCTAAACAGAAGAACACCACTCGTTTTTGTTGGCGACAAAGCAAACACGACCATACCGGCTTAAATCTTAATGTAAAACAGAGCTTATACAATTATCGGCTACGTCGAGCAAGAAGGTATTTAGATTGTGCTTTTGGTATATTAGCAAACAAATGGGAAATTTTTCATCGCTCCTTGAACCTGTTCGCGGGAGCATCTAAAGATATTTTAAAAATACGGTGTAACATCACCGTGACTTGTCACGTTTGTCACTCAAGTAACGACATACAACGGGAAGTAAATACTTCATTAACATTTTCGCATAAATATACAATACAATTGATCATCAGAATTAAAACTAATAAATAAGGTAATATACGTTATAATGCACGGACTGAGGGCTTTCTATGGCTCACTCATCGGCTTGGTTTCTAAGCAACGGCCGTCCGGTCATTTTTTACGGTTGTTATTCAAAATAATTTTTTATTTCATTTGTCGCAGTTTTTTTTTTGTTCTCAAACATATCAAACTCGGGCTCAAAGAACTTCCATATTTCAGTCCATGCATTCCGTGTCATTATAATATTTTAGTAATCGTCGATAGATTTGTCCCGTAAATAGGGTTAATTTTTGACATGCTCGATTCATTAATCCAGTATGTCAAAAATGAACCCTGCGATAAACATTGGAGGAAAACATGATACAAGTATAATGCGCGCATACGTGCGTTGCATTTATAGTGCCACACTGAACTCCAGTTCGGCGTCGCCCACGCCGAGGAATATGATGACCGAAATTCGGATTTAGTACGTAATCACTCATACAAATAGTATTACTGCTACGTCGGACCGACATTTCTCGGATTTAGATAGGATGCATTAAAGAAACGTAAGTAGTATCCGCATTCGGTCCGAATTTATTATATCCGTATTTCCACGGATTTTGTGTGTAAACGCTCTAACATTCGTTACATTTACATTATTAGTTCTAATAAATATATTTATTTATAGTGTTATTGTTAAAGTAAATAAGTAGCAGAAATGTATATTACATAAATTTTTAATAGGTGTTGATTTATAAGGTGAATCAAGTCTAAATAAACTTTATAATACTTCGCAATATTTTTAATGGAAATCTAATGAATAGTCTTGTCATTATTCTTGTTGTTGTGCACAGTGGTTAACTTTCATATACTAGTAATGGCTCTTATGCGTATTAAACAGCGCAAATCTTGTGTATTTCGATTCGCCGCTACGCAGTATTTCGATGAAAATATTTTGATTTTCACTAATATTTTTGAACATTTATTCAAAAATTTACCCATTTTGGAAAATCAGTCGGCAAATGTCACACTGATTGAAAAGAGTGTAGATACAGAGGTCTCATTCCCCCGTAAAATTCAGTAGTGTAAGACTACTGAATTTTACAGGGGAATGAGGCGGTCTTGGGAATCTCCGTTCGTATTTCAATTTATCGAACACTGGCTATTGGAACTCTCCCCATTTCTTGTAAAATTTCTATCTCAGCTTTTCGATCAATGAGACGTGCAGACTCGTATAAACTTCCTCCAGGGAATATTAACAAGGAACTCTGGAGTCCAATAAATACGCTTTAGTCTGGGAATCGTACTCCGATTCGCTATTTTTTATGAATTGTGATATGTTGTGTTTGACTATTATAATAATAGCAAGGTCATCAACAAAGGCTGCTATTATTACTTCTTTGATGTCTGTAAATCTGTCATGTAAGGGAGGTACTGGTCCGGAGCACGCTCGTAATACTCGCAAGAATCTATTCGATTTTAATATTTTTTTCGATTTTTAATAATTTTTAATATTTATTTTTGGATTTTTATTATTGTACATACTATATGTTTTAAAGTTCTATAGTATATATCACCTTATATATATCAACATGTTCTTTTGGAAAACTTCAGTGATGTTTGTATTTCAAGCCTTTATATGAGAATTTATCAAACATCAGTGCTTTAGCCAGGAACACTAAACGAGTAATGGTTTCATATTTTGTCGGGTAATGAGATCGAAGACTGGTGATTTTTACTGCCAAGTCTACACCTGCATAACTTTCCAAGTTTTGAGTTTGTTTCACTTTGTCGCTCCTTTCAATAAGCGGTAAATTTTTTCCATTGTATATTGTAAGAAAGGTTTAAATACCTCAACCGATTATTCTACAAATATATCTGTCTCCTATTTAGAGTCACCTATCCACATGTTGTCTTGATATTTCAGGAAGGATCTTACATTTTACACTTGAAGTCATTTTGGCCTCTTGGTAAATTTATACAAGGAGTAGTTGGCGCTTTCATCTGCCGTTAGTTTCTGCTACTCTTTTTTTAAGCAGATTACGTAGAATATTGCTTAATTATTTATTACTCTGGTAACTAGATATTTGTTACTTCTCACAAGCTTTCCTTCTTAACAATATCACAAAATTTATAAAATGGCATACAACTGAGTAAATAATAACTGAAAACATCTTGCTTGAAATAGAGCATGTACTGATCTTTGCTGCTAACTGCAAATTCACTATTAATAAGTTAACCTTTTCGTCAACCTGATTTACTGTTTCAATTGAGAATTAAATGTTGATTAGTTATTTTATGGTTTTACTGCATTTATCTCAGTTGACTTATTACAGAATTTTGGTGTACTTTTTATTGATATTATATCTTCAATATGATAGGATAAGTCCAAAAATAAATCATCGACTTCACCTTTAATTGACACAAGATTTTTCGACATCTCTTTAAAGTTAAAAAAAATTAGGTCTCGATTTTAGTTTAGTTTTAAGGCCAATATTACGTGAATCAAACCAGAAATGTTTACATTCATATTTTTTTTTCTTTAAGATATATTTTCTTTACTTTACTCGTTGTCAATCGTGATTCGCAAGGGAATTTGTACTTCGTATTAAAATAACCTCAAAATATGAAATTGTCAGTTAACCTCTTGAATATTCCATAGTAATATTCAATGGAAAGGGAATTTCCAGGAAATTTTTTTCTCGGGTTTATTTGAAGTATAGAAATAAACCTATAATTACTTAGTTTAATTAAGTCGTGAAAAATATTTCAACACGATTTTTGCAAATTAGGGAGACAACTGGCCTAAAATGATTTTAGGTCGATGGCCAAAAAGTATTTATATTATGATTGTAAATATATAAAAAATATCAGTGCATAATATTTTATTGATCATCATTTGTTTTTAAAATAAAATTTTATTGTTTTAAAAATAGTACCTTAAAAAATTTATTGATCCCATAATTTTCATTGCAACCTGACTCTATATAGCTCGTTCAATTATCGAAAATACTTGATAAAAGAAAAATTAATTTAAAAATTACTCTACATATTTAAGCCTTTTTTAAACCCAAACTCATCTCTCTCTGGAAATTTTGAAATAATTTATCACTGACACGTGATTATTTCATCGATTATCGACATAGTCACAATCTTATAAAGTACGATTTTCTTTGAAGCACGCTTCGTCACTCAACTGCCGAATAAGTAAAAACGTTTCCATCATTTTAGAAATGATCTTTGTACTATGTTCAATATTTGTCATGTCTTCCTTATATTCTAAAAGGTAGAAGAAGACATTCTAAAAGAAAATCTTATTTAATTACCTGTTTTAATACATTCGCAATAACTAATTGGAAAAAGTTAGAAAATTAATAAAATGAAAATGGGGGATTATAATCTTCTGTGCTCTGGTGTAAGATAAATTTTATTTAAAGTTTCTATTAATAAATGTTATTTGGAAAGCTTCAAGTTTTCAAGATAAATATGTTTTCAATTGATTCCTGAATAATTAGCACTCAGTATAAAGCTTATGTACATTTTAATTTGTTTTTTCTCTTTTCTCATGCCGTACTTTTTTCAGAAAGTACAGGTGTAATGTTATAGAACTCTACGTAGTCTTATAATATTTCTACGATTTATATAGTATTTCCAAACGATAGATGAAAATATGTGATACATTAATTATAAAAGGGCAAAGAAATACATTCCTTAAATAATTTTATAGGGGTATGAAAAGGGACATACTATCTTTTTTATATTATATATTATATTGCTCGTTAGGTAAGCTAAAGATCCCGCTATAAATTTATCAGATTTTTATGATGGTCTTCAAAACTCTGTCTTATAGAGGAAATCAATCTTTGAAAGGAACATATGAAAGCTAATATTTACGCATGGTTCTCGACTGATCGGTCGGACAGCCTAGCCTTTTACCTTCCTTTTTATCTTAATATTGCGTACTTAATTTTAAGAAAAAATGCAATTACTATTTCTCTTTCTCTAATCAAGATATTCATTATAATTCTCTAATCTCTCTAATTCTCCAATTTATATTTCTCTAATCATTATTTCATTCATTTAGAAAGCAGAACCAGTATTATGAATCATTAATCATTCATTTAGAAAGCAGAAACAGTATTATGAATTGAGTCAAGACTATATTTACTATGATTATTACTTTGAGATTTTACTCATTCCCGGCTCATTTGTAAGACATATTTGTTGTATCTGGTGTATGTTTTAGGGTACATATATGATATTTATACTAAAAATGACAACTCCCTCCAAAATTCTTAGAGTTAATTAATACTTCACGAAACAATCCAACTTTAAATTAATTTGAAACGACGTCAAAGCGACAGATGAAGAGTTACAAAAATAATACCTGTCTTTATCTTAAATATTATGAGAAACATTTTAAGTTTATTTCATTATCTTAAAAACATATGTAGTGCTGAAATTTTTACTAAAATCTACCTTAAAGTTTTCAAACTACAAATTAGAACAAATAATCATGAGTAACAATAATCATGCTTATTTTTGTATGCAAATATCAGCCGTCATTTAGTTATTTATTTCAAACCTTAATGTAGACATAAAAATGTGTACTTTTGAAGGTCTCTTAGTATAAACTATTAGATGAAAAATTGTACTTCGTCTACAGGTATGAAGACCACGCGTAATTTTTTTTCCAATAGTTCGATTTTATTTTCATTCAATTTTGTAATTAGCTTTCTTTTGTTATTTGTTTATCCATAACTCAATAAAACAAATATAGTCTTAACTAATGTTAAAGTGAGTTTCTTTGTTTAGCGGTTCGTCTTGTCTTTACATCACTACACTCACGGTCTCTGCGAAATTATGTGTTATACATATAGACTATTCCATGGAGATGAATCTAAGAAAATTTGTTGTGAAATATATATTTTTTAGTAATTAAAATTTATCTCCATTACTGATACAAGGGAAACATATGTATGTATGTACATTTATATTACAAGTGAATAATATGGCTTTCACCTTAAACAAAATTATGCTGATTTTTAAAATTTCTACAATTTCTCTTCTATGCTTTTCCTTTCTATGCGAGTGAAAGCGTGAGTAAAAGCTTGATTTCATTAAACATTCAACATTTATAATTATTCCCTCTCCAATATGTAAATATGTAAATATTTGTAGAATAAACTGATTATTACGTAAACACAACATAAAAGGAGATTATCTAATATTTTTGTTAATAAAATAATAACAATTAAAGACTTCCTCTGTAATTAGTATCGGTTACTGTTTTGTAGATTTACTTCCGCTTCCAAACGGAGCGTCAATAACAACGAGAGGACACAAGTTAAAAAATAAGCATTCCCAACAAATAATATTTCTTCCCCTTGTACACACTAAAATTATATTTTTCGTCATATATATATATATATATATATATATACATATATATATATATATATATGTATATATATATATATATATATATATATATATATATATATATATATAATATTTACATAACTTTGGTAAAATAATTTATTAATTATTTCAATTATGAATACTAATAATCATTTAATTTTTCAGGCACACTATTATTAAAGTGTTACAGAGTTTCACTAATTGTTTATTTAAACAAATTGTTGTAATCGCTATTTAGACCAAAATGTTTTTGTTTTAGAAATGTTGTAAACACGAAACGTCTTGTGTCTATTTGTTCATCTGTTCGAATATCACGCAAAATTTTGTACACCGTTTTGGACGGAACTTTTACTGGAATAATATTTAGGGTTCAAATTAAAATTTTGATAATTTTTTAAATTATTTAATAAGAGATATTTTGTGTGTCGGTCTATTTTTTCATACACTTCTTTAATATACCCTAAACATTATTTGGTTAATGTACAGATTCAATTTACAAATAACATTTTAACAATGTCTTCCGAAGGAATTTGAAATTCAATTAATAATACTAAGGCAGCAAAACCAAAGTCGTGGTCTTAAAATTGAAGAACAAAATTGTTCAGACGATTTAGCTTAAAGCGCAAGCTGTATTATAATAGACATTAATCCCTATATATGTACATTGAGTTAGAGACGTTGTTTATGTAAAGACCGTAGTTATTTTTATTTCGATAAACTCTTCCTTATTACTGGAGATAAACTCCACCACAAGAATAAAAAAGTATATGTGGACGAAATCACCGACAGAGCTAGTTCGTTAAAATTAACAGCCAAAATTATTTATCGGTTTGCAAAATCACGTACATGTAATGAAAATATAAGTTTGTAAAACCACGTACATCTATTGACAAAAAAAGAATTACTGTAAATAGGTAAAATGGCTAATAATTCGACACTATAAACAATTTTGTTATTTGCCTGTAACGAATGTAGACTTGTTGGTTTTTGTTTTGTCTTCACAATTGTTCTGCGTCTTTGAACATACTTGGAGTGTAATCACATAACATTTATAATTATGAATATTTCTGATATTTGTTTGTCTTTTTTTATAATTTATAATTATCTCCACCAAAGAACTAAATATACACTGAGATAAAGACGGTCCAAAAACTAGGTATTTTCTTCTTATAAAATACCATCGAACTTATAATATAAGATATTTTGGTAATATCTCTCGGGAGCCATTTGTCTACGCTTATTTCAGTAGATCCGTTCACTGAGATCAGTTTAGTAGATGGGGTGAAAGTGCAAAAAACGAACAATTAAATTACGGTAAACAATGTTATTCTAGAAAAAAAATTTCTTGAGGAAATATTAAAATTCAATAATAATAGATTCTATTGCTATTTATGAGATGTGATTATATTGTTCGAGTAACAATGAATTCGTTGATGTATTGTATTCAATGGACATATGGTATTCAATGGACATATCCTAGTTAATAAAGTTTAGAAACAATTAAATTACAAATATTTAGTCCGATAGACAGAATAGTCATTTTAAAGTGCAGAAAAGAATCATCATATATATTAATACGCTAAGATTAAGATGTTACTCTCCCTTTTTAGAAAAAACCTCACTACTAATGCTCATAAATTATATATCATTTTATAGATAATTGCTTGCTCTACCGGCATCCACAACTAAAAAATTTATTATTGCTATTGTTTTTGCAAATTAATTAATTATTAAAATTATATACACAAAACAGCAATGCTGCCATCTAACGGCTCAACGTCAATATGATTGACGGTCGAAAAAATTTTTGTTTAATTTCAAATCCACTCACGTATAAATAAAGTGGCGCTTTAGCTCAATGCTTTTGATACTTGCGACTCTATATGTCAATTTTAGTAAAATATTTGTTTGATCTGTCATCTGAGCTTCATAATGGAATAAATAAAGCGAAGACTTCGCACGGGTCACGCTAGTATTTAAAATAAAGGGAACTACGCTACTAGTACATTATTTTAATAATACAAAAGTACTTCAAAAACGTACAACTCAAAAGACTACAAAAGTAGATCAGTACCCTAATATACATAGATCTCTTTTATTTATTTTCATTCAAAAAACCCGTTTACTTATATTTTTCTTAAAAGTTGCCATTTCGTTGAACAAATTTGTAAAATTAGACAGGGTGTTGTTTCAAGGCAAAAAGGAACCAATTAATTTCAATCGAAGCTTAAGCTGTCAATATTAGATTCATAATTATACTTTCAATATCTGGAAAACGAGTTTCACTCTGCAACTTCTCAAGGAAAAGCAATTTTCTCAAAGTCGGGAATTACTATATAAATCGCTTTTTCGTAACCAATAACGATAGATATTCTCAATTTCATCAAAATTTTTGGAGCCGTTTTCAATAAACAATTTAAAAACAAAGAAGATTAAGTTGTAAGTCGCTTTGATGATATAATATCCGTGGATATCGATGTGTAACGTTTTGCCTATTCTTTAAACAAATTAATAAAAATAAAATCATACACAAAAATCCTTCTTTATAAATTACGTAAAATATAAATTCTGAAATGTTAAAATAACATTTCTTAAATAAACACGTCAATATCCTGAAAATCAATCGCTACTATAATGTCATCCGCGGAAATCTGCAACTTTAGGTCTATGTTTTAACTGAGACCAATTGATTTTTATCATTATCAACTTGTACGAAATGGAAATTTGAATCACCCGCAGATTCCAAATTTTACAATATTTATTTTGTGATTCTTTTCCGATCATTCATCAAGTTCATAAACGTTCATTTGCGTCCTTAAACTTAAAAACTGTATATAAAATCAATTTTATGAAAATCCTTAGTCTAATCTAAGGCTAAAATTGATAAATAAATGTAAAATTATTGACTTGATTGTTTAAATTCAATATGAGATATATTCTTATTACAGTAATTCAATTTTTTCGTAAGGATACTTGGATGTAACTAAATTCGAAGGAGGCAAATAATTTCAGCTATTATCGAGGTTCAATGATGACGAATTGTGATGTAACGTTAATTTAATTACAAGGTATTTTATTTAGTTTGTGTCGAAATTTTGAATTAGCAATAACGTTTAATGTGAGTTTTGGTTAATGGGCCAAATGGTAACTTTACAACTAAAATCGTTTTATTTAACAAGTATTTCACGAAAGGACGACGAGTATATCTAAAAAAGAATGAGGTACTTCATTATCAACGCTGATTTCTTCTCGGTATGAATATTCAAATAGATAATCATTACAGAGCACAAATTCAGAGATGGTTCAGAAGATACTGAATACAACAATTTTATAGTTTGTATAAAGAAAAAGCTGTCATTCTTAAAAGCTTGGATTCATTGTAATTTCAATGGCAGTAATACTAGCTGAATCAGATTTTTTGGCTTTATTTATAAAATATTTTAATACCCTTAAAGAATTATAGCGCGATGCACGCTAATTGCAGATTTGCAAGAAATGTATTGGGTCGCCCTAACCCGGTAATAAACCCGACTGACACTTCATGGGTAAAATAGTTTTTTGGTTTACACTTTGGAAATGTCAACTTCCTAATTTTGTATCCTGTCGTATTAAGAAGTCATCTTCATTAATAAGATTTGAAAACAAATTTTTGCATCTGAATTAATTTATATGAGGATATAATTTTATTAAATACACTATTTTTATTACCCGTTGACGCTATATATAATCGTATGTTTATTTTTCACGTAAACTGATTTCCAGATTCAAAAAAAATTAAAAATTCGTTTCATACAAGATCGAATTAATTAGAAAGGACGACATTCATTGTAATTCATTACGATAACCCATTCAATGTTATCCAAATCAAATTCACTTCGTTAGTCAATTACCAAGAATTTATTTATATTAAGATCCTTGATAGACAATATCGCCGGAATACACTAGCACCGGCAAATAAGTTCCCTGTAAGCGTATTTTGCAGAAATGAAAGGACAGTGAAATTGTTTACGCTTGTTTGAAAAAGAAAAACATAATACAACAGCAACGTTTTGCTACTTTGTCTAATATGATTAAAGAATGTTTTGTTTTACCTGTACTAACAATATAACGTAATAAGTTTTCAAGTATTTATAAAAAGGATCTTAAAAATCAAGCGCTATATTGTTTTTAATTTTTTCTCTTTCTTTCTTGTGTGTTTATTTTATAAATAATAATATAAGTCGTACATAAATAATTTATGCCGAAGTAACAGGAACAGCAAGCGGAAAGGTAATGAGGTAAAGAAAATTAGTTTCTAATTTGTTTTTAAGTATCATTTGTGTTTAAACTTAAAATAATGCCTTATCAAAATTATTGAACAGACAAAATTTGACACAAATATCTAAATAGGCAACTAACGTAAATATAATAACAATTGGAAAGCGACTGAACCTTTCGATTATACGTGTATGCTTTCTATATTGCTTTTGCTGCAAACCTACAAAATTACTGTATAAAAGTTCATGTAGCTTAGGGAAACAATTCCGTTCTTTGTTCAGGTCACCTAAATTAATGGCACCTCTATTTGTGTAAAAACAACAACTTTGAAATTTATTCGATTCAATCAGGTTTTTCTCAAGATTTTATAGGACATATGTTTAAATATAAAACGCCTAAATTTCAAGAAGCTATGGTTTTCCGAATCTCCAAATTTTTTTAAGTACGCATGAAAATTCATTCACATTATATATAATTAGTCTATTGGTTGTTAACGCAATATTTTCGTTACTTTAATGAACGTAATAATGATATTTGATGTTATATTAAACCACCTTAACCTAAATATACACAATTATGTAAATGTATTATTTGCATACATTTCTATATTCAATCATATATGAAAGCTCTAAGCCTAATTTGAAGATTAGAAGCTTTGTAAGCTTCTTAATAAAATTTAATTCTATTCAAATTTTAACAGCAGCTAACCAAAAGTAAATTATGTAAACAGCCGAACAGTATATATCATTAGAGATAGATTTTAAAGTCTTACAATTATAGAACAACTGCGTGTAAATATATGAAATAACTAGAACTAATTATGACAAAAATATATGTAACTAATTACATTTAATATATGCAGGTTTGTATATAGTTAGCATAAAAACATTACATATCTCACGAAAATATTCAATGGAATTTACCAAATTAGATGCATAGAAATTTACTACTTTAATATTAAGAAAAAATATCGGTTATCAAAGAGCATTAATTAAAAACACGGAAATAATTTAAGCGGTAATTAACTAGGTTAGTCGAGAAATTAAAGGTGAACTCCAATTAAGTGTACCTGAAAAATTCTTAACATAAGTCAAACGGTAATAAGATGAATGTAAATTACTCAGATAAAGTATTTTATTAGTTAGGTTCACAGAAGAAAACTTAATTTGCCAAAAACTTTCATCTTCTCGGAAAAATAATATGGAATGACGAAAAGAATTTGTCACTGATTAGAAAGAAACGAAGCAAGATGAAAAGAACAGATTTTTGAAAGGCAATAAAACACGAAAGTTGCTCGGTAATTTTATGGAACAATTTTTCGTAGAATCTGAGCGCAATAGAAGATATTAGATTTCATTATAGATATTTTAAATGAAAATATTTAAAGATACACTTCAAAATGTTTAAGAATTTTCACAGTGACAAGAGATTTTAGTTTCAGAAAAATTTGAATTTATATGAAGAATTCCATTTAAATTCAAAGGTAATTTTCCAGGAAGATTTGTAAGTTCCTGTAGTACATCCATGTAATTCTGTTCTGAATACATTTTTTCACGTTAACTTTATGTGTTAAAATTTGATTATATGAAACCAAAGATATTTGCGGTGCTTCCAGAAAGAATCACATATATTACTATATGTAAGAAGTGTTTCAGGTAAAAGATTCTAATAAAATTGAATTTCCTCTTTTTTGTTATAATTTTTTCTTTCACTTTAACTGTTATGTTATGCTATTTAACTGTTATGCTATTGCTGTTGATATATGTAAATAAAATATGGCTTCGAATTTATTTTATTACGGATAAAATTATTTTGTATCACCTGCGGACATCATGCGAATTTATAATAACAAAATATATGTTTGTAAAAGGTAGTTATAAGTATTTATAAGAAAAAATACTTACAAAACTTAGAAATATGTGTTATGAACTATGTTATTAAGAAATAAAAACTGCATATTTTACGAGTAGCTTTAATAAATAAAATAGTAAAAATATTCGAAAGTGTTGATAAGCAAAATCTGTGATGTCAATTATTTTTTTCAATATTTAATAGTACATCTTCAGATTTAGTACACCTATTGCAATGACATAAAAACTAAATACAACATCAAGTTAATATCTGTACTTTTCTAAAAATTAACTTGTAATTACTTTATGAATTTTAATACTATGAGTACACAAACAAATACACGTGTAGACAAATTGACAAAAAACTTAAAAATGAACTTAATACGTACTACAAGTTACCCTCCATTCCTCCTATAATTTTTTTGGCAAATATTTTCAGTTTATAAATAAGCAAAGTTTACAGCTTTATGTTATGTCTAGATTGAATCTATAGAACTTATGGCATTATTTATAAAAGTCCTGCCTTATTTTCTGTAATGTAAAATAATAGGTATCGTAATCAGTTTTTCAAGATTTTTTTTAAAAGTACTGTAAATAGTATCTTTAAAAATTGTATCATACAGTTTTATGCATATCCTTTGTACTTATTTTTATATACATCCATATTTATATACAAAAAAACCATCAGCTTATCACAGTGCACTATTTTGCTGACTATTATTACGCTATTTTCAGATATTAGAATCCAATCAACCATTGTAGCGACCATTTACGGTTAGGGCAGAATTCTGAAGCTTCATAAGGAAAATAACAGAGAGTAGTTAATGGCTACCTACCACTACTACGACGCAGTATAAGCATACATGATAAAAATAATTCCTCAAAATTTCAAAACTACAGCGGGAATCTCTCTATAATCCGTCGTGCTTATAGAACGTTACTCTAGTGCTTATTGAAATTTGGAAATTTTTTTACACCCCAAAAAAAATTTAAAACACGATAGATTTACTTTTATAATATTGGTTGAGACCCGTTCGATATACTTTCAGTAAAAGGAAAAATCCTTCGAAAATATTGTTAAACCTTGACTGATCAGCATAAAATGTTTCACGTAAAATTTTATCAGGCTTTTTTCAAACAAAATGGTAACTTCATAATTGAAATTACAAATATTTTAAAATTTAATTCACGAGTCATATCAATTACACTGATGATATGTGTTTATTTACACCATATCCATATGCTTTTAAAGAGCATGCAATAACGCAAACCCAGCTACAGTGAACATTTAATTAATTATTTCATATTCGCCATTGATTACCAGTTTTATTATTGGCGGCAATCGATACCATGAAAACTGTTAACAATTTATTACTTTCACTACTTTATTTTATGAATGATTGTAATGCAATACTGCACCGGAATAATAAATTTAATAATACAAGCTGCGTTTTATTCGTTATCAATTCCCTTTTTTGAGTTAACATGATACCATTGGTTTTTAATTAACAATGTACCGTATCTGTAAAACTTTAAAATATTTCTTTTAAAAATTTATCCATAATGGGGAAAAATATTATTTTTTAATGCCAAGTCTCGTCTAGTTGCAATAGACAGTGTTCTATAGCATCAAATTAGACCAGCGTAACGTCATCTCGTAATAGTTCAAATTTCAAGATACAATATTAGTGGTTATACCACTATTAGACACCTGTAAATGATAATATGTTTAGTATCATTCCCAATTTGCTGCGATTTTTACTACGTGGATGGATTTTTAAACCCATCCAACACGTGACTAAGTAAAATCTGTGGCTCAAAGTAATATCCAAACTAAAATATAGGCCATCTTGTGTAACTCGATCAATAATAGTGTAACAATCCGCAACCTATCCGAATATTTCAAATTATACTTTTTATCAATCAAACAACAGAAGGTTCGTTATTTTAAACCACAAACGATGATTAGTTTGTGAGACGGATTAGCTAGGTAATCCGTAGAAATTAATGCTCAACAATTTTTCAGTAAGCTGTAAAAATGCTCCATGAGTTCTAAAGTAATGACAATGACGGCGTTAAAATAAAAGTGACGTAATTTATTGAGATCTTATTTTCTGCTGAATTCTATCTTCTGCTTTATGATAAATGATAATTTCATCATGTACGAAAATATGATAGCGGTTCATTTCAAATTAAATAGTCGTGCTTATTTTTAGAGTTTCTTGCTTAAAAGATTCAAAAAAAAATCTTTGATCTTTTTTATTTCTGTCTTCGCGTCTATTCATATCTCTCATTTCTCTTATTAGAGCACGCTTGCTTTATAATTAAATAGTTACCTAAATATTTGTGTCAATTTTAAATCGCTTCATACGTTTATGAAAAATATGATCTTTGATATGATTTTAAATATGATTGTATATTTTTCCGAACAAGTCTGTATAGTCTCAAGACTATATATACATATCATTATAAATAATATTCCCATTTTTTTATTTAAATTTGAAAGTGTCGGAGATGTATTTTATATACATATGAGCTTTTGGAAGTACTACGTAAGTTCAATTATTAGTTAAAATATTTTAAGGTTTAATAAAAAATTTAAATGATCATCTCCAAATATTTTCCTTGTATTAGACTCAGGTAATGATTTTGTTCACTGTGCGAAAAAATGACCTTTACATTTTCCAGCAATTTTCCGAATTCACTCACAACGCAAAATTTACCTCGTGGCTTTTTTAAAAACGTTCTGTAAATTATAAAAAGCCGCAAAATTGTGGTTATTTTGATACGAGAATACTTACTAATATTAGGAATAAAAATTTAATACATGAATCTGCTGCTCATTATAACTTATTACTTTTTAATCATTTTGAAGATTTTCCGACTTTGAGCTTAAAATAGATACTATATTACTATTATTCCTCGCTGTAAAATATGTGAGTAATAGGTATATTAAAAACCATTTTATTTTGTAAAAAATATTAATAATAATTTATCCTTTAAATTCAAGAACACTCGACAGACAATGGAAATATATTACAGTTTTTACAGACTTTGTAAACTTTTCTGAAATATTTTTTCTCCATTATCTCTTTTTATTAAATAGGATCGACTGCTTTCTGAAATACACATAGTTTATTACTGTTTATGAATAGAATTTCTGTGTTATTTTAAACAATGCGGAAAATGTGGGCATTCATATTTGAAAAAAAATTAGTAAAAATCTTTACAAAAATTATAGCGTTTTATAAATTTTATATATTTAATTTATCACTTTCACGTTTTGATTTCTTATAGCTAGGGAACCAATCTGTAGGCATTTAAATTTTCATAATTTTATTGACAAATAAGGGCTATGAATACGCAATTAAAAAACGAGTTTATCACGGATGAGCACTCCACCGCTTATGCATAATTTTATAGTTATTTTTTTATCTTATTATTTTACTTAAATAGATCCTATTTGATTTAAATGCACGTTTATGAATAGAATTTCTGTGTTATTTTAAACAATGCGGAAAATGTGAGCATTCATATTTGAAAAAAAATTAATAAAAATCTTTACAAAACTTATAGAGTTATATAAATTTTATATATTTAATTTATCACTTTTATATTTTTAATTTATTATAGCTAGGGAACCTATCCGTAGGTATTTAAATTTTCATAATTTGTTTCACAAATAAGGGAGAATACGCAATTAAAAAACGAGTTTATCGCTTATTAAATTATTTAAAAAACGAGTTATATTATTTATATTATTATTTAAAAAACGAGTTACATTATTTATAAGAAGGGCTCTATATAAATTCTGAGTTATTAATGAGGACGCAAGATATCGCCCCATCTCAAAATATTTAAACCATCACTTACCAATGCAAATGCAAGGACCAACTAAAAGACTTCTAGAAGGGTCAGGGCAAGTGTACAGAGTTAAGAGTTTACTAAAAGTTATTTTAAATAGACGTTTCAGTTTTGTAGAGATTCCGAGTTTTTTCAAGTTTTTTATGGACATTGCGGTTTTGAGCGGCTCCTGGTCTGACCTATTATCTGCTATATAATATAACATATTATGATGTAATATGACTTTTAATTAAAAAAAAATTAGTTAATTTAATTCTTAAATAAAGAAACTTTGCGTAGACCGTGGGAAGATTTTTCTTATAATTCGTATCTTTTCTTTAACTTTTATTGCCTATACCTTCTTTATTTCACCCTAATTTTTATTAAAATTACTTTCGGGATTCGTGTAATTGGAATTTAAATTAGTAAAGAACTGAGGTGATCTTAAATACCGGATCTCACTGTATTTGTTGATAAGAGTTGAAAAAATATTGATATTTGGTCCTCACCTTTCGATCAATAGTTCCCTATAGGTAATATTATAGATATGACCAGGAAGTGTAATTTTGTAAACGTGTGGAATTAAATAGCTAAGTATATATACTTATATAAAGAACCATTAAACAAACTCTAGCGTTAATCGTATATGTAATTCCAATAAAACGTATGACGAAATATGGAAAATGTTCATGCGTTCAGAGTTTTTGACTAATTTCTGGTACTAAATTATGTAAATAATGTCGATTATAAAGCATATAAAGATTTGGATAATGCAGAACCGCATAATGTCGTTGTAGTAATAAAAAGGATGCATTTAATATTATTCAAAAATAATGTGCCATGTCTTACAATACTAAGAAAACCAGTGAAAGATCGCATTGGAAAGACAAATTTATTAATGAGTCAATTAAAGAACTGAGAAATAAGTAGGACTGTTCTATTTATTGTAATTCAGATAATATTTATAAAATATATACTGCCATATAAATTAAATTCTCGACTTTCAGCGTTTTTTTAGCTGCAGGTACCCAAAAATTAACCGTAGTCACCTTCAATACCTAAAAATATAACTGAACTTATAACATGCCCTTATGAAGATATTTCAATCTCCCACTACTTGAGAGGTATGTTTAGGGTCTCCTCTATGTGAACATTGTCCTGAACGCGATAATAAAAATTTCTAACGTGTAAATTTAATTTGAATGTAAGAAGTGAAACGTATTAAGTACTTTGTAAGAAGCAAACACAATTTGACGAAATGGACCGTACTTATCTTTTAACGTTTTATAAAATTATTCAACAAAGTGATACTTCTGACTGCAACCGAGCATGAATCAAGCGACAAATCACTAGAACTTATTTGCCATTTGCCTTTTTTTTCATTGGTGAAGTCAATACGGATTTCTGTCTGACCAGTCAATGAAATTTGTCTGATAATCGACCCGTGAACATTTTAGTCTATTGTTATTTGCAGCCAGAAATTTCTACAAACAATTTTGATATCTGATGTACCACATTTGTTACTAAACAATACTGCAATCCCTACTTCACCGCTGTTAACATTCTGGACGTGTTGATTTATCAAAATTTTAGCTGTTGGTCTCAAATAAATGACGTTAGTAGTAAAATTTAAAGTCGATTATATTCTCTGACCTACCTATATAAAACATTCTTGCATCATTTGATTGACCATGGAAATGAATGTCATCTGAATCTTATTGAGAATCGCTCAAATAAATTAAAATTACTTCGTAATTTTTTTAGACGTTACATTTTTGGTTTAGGGAAAGTGAATTCTCTGTTTTCGATTACAGAGCGCAGCTCATCTGGTTAGAGATTCGGTGCCGGTGTCAATGGTACAATTTCTGCTTGAGATAATTTAATTGGGACTCGAATTATTTTAGGCTATGATTCATAGCCTTCGATACGCATAGCCTTGAATTTCATTATGAAAATCTGCTTAATTAATTTATACTCAGACATGCTACTTGCTCGTATTTATATTATTTTACTGTTCGTAGTGCCAAGCTTGTCACAAGTCGGACCCTGATATCCGGAATTCGACCTCAATTCAGATTTTTGAAGGTCGTCTGAAAAACAATTTTTTTCGTAATTTACTTTCACAATTCTCATTTGTAAACCTCCCCATAACACTCGCTCTGGTTAGTTCTATTAAATCCTGTCCAAAATTTGTGAAATAGAGGGTCTTCATTTCCTTGTTAATATATTTATATTAATAACTTTTAATTTTTTTTACTATTTTTTTTGCATCTATTAGACAACTCTCCATTTTTTGACGAAATTAACGGGTGTTTCAAACATTTCGTGAAAATATTAAAATTTCGACGCTGAAAAAGCCTGGAGCATATATGCTATTCATTTAGTTTTATAAGGCGTTAGAGTGAGATAGCGGCAATGTGTCAGCTTACGCTGCTTATGTTATATTTGGCGTATAGATAATTAAAAAAACATTATTACATTATAAATTTATATATAAATATATAATTTATTTAAAACTACATAAATTTATATATTACATTATAATATTCAAATAAATGTTCGTACCAAAATATTTTCCGGTGTAGTCTATAAATATATACATACTTTAGAATAATGTTTTTATAAAAACTGTGTTTTACACTTCTTTCTATGTCTATTTTCGTGGATTATTCTTAATGTTTGACATATTTTTTTCAAAAACATTAGAATAAGCTTTAATATTAATATCTGTTATAAGTTGGCCAGTCATGTAAGGATAAGATGGCCATTTAATGTCTGGGTAATTTTTTCTCTCCTTTTGCCTGTTTCGTTACTTTTTCTTTTTTTCGTGTAACTTTTTCTTTTTCGTTTCTTTTTTCTTCATTTTCTTGCTACAAAGTTTACAAGAATTGTTGAACCGTGTGTAATTTTAATGCAGCCATAATTTTCAAAAAATACATTGTAGCTAATCTTCTATATTTTTCAGTCTCGTAGTAATTTTTGTTGCAGCCCACGCAATCATATATTTTATCTTCGGGACCGGAAATTTTACTGTCTAATTAATTCAATCGTTTCTTCTTCCTCAGAACTTCAATCAAATTTAATTTTCTGCTTTTTAACATTGATTTTTTTCTTCATAGTCTTGTTACATTAACTTTCCTTTTCCTTTTCTTCATTAATGTAATCCGGAGATATGATTACCTTTGCTACTTGCTTATTTACTGTATGCCCACTTATGGTACCTTATGTATACCATGTATATACAATGCTTGCTTATCACACTTATCAATATAATGATTATTAAAAATCGACAAGCGCACTTATCATTTTCCAATATTTCTCTCTAAATTTTTGGCGTTTCATAAAATGATTTTGTATTATATCAAGTTTATTATATTATTATGTGTTTTATAATATTAAGTTCGTTGTATTAACTGTGTAATATTTTTAAGTTTGAGTATGCTTAAAATGGCGATATTGTTCTAAGGACAGTACCTATACAGCTGTTTGAGAATACATATCGCTGTAAAATACGAAGATTACCATCATATGACTAGAAAATAAACACAATAAAAATTATCTGAGCATAAAAGAAATGACATGTGGCTATAGAAAACACTACTTTTGAATTAAACGATGTCAAAATATTTCTACTTGGAGCAATGTCATTTAATAAGCTCCGCGGCATGGCTGAACAAACATTGCTAATATTGATATACGATGTAATAGATACATTTATGACGAATATGTTATGCGAATATGTTTTCTAATAGATATGATGTGTTTTGTAATACTACTTCTCAGTGATATCGGCAAAAGACCGGTAATAGCCGGCACTAGCATTAGACACAACCATCTTTGGATATCGGTCTGAAGCCCAGACTCATTATGATATAATTGTACACGTATGTAGTATATTTTTTCTATGAAATATTATTGTATTTGGTGTATTTTTATAAATTAGTTCGTTTTATGTATGTACTTGCTAGTATCTGAAAATTGTCGGTATGGCGTTGATCGGGAACAAACAGAAGTGGAAGCAAAAGTCGAACTTTCATGGCTGGAAACTCTCGTGCTCAGATTTGTTCTTTTTGTTAAAAAAAATTTGTCGAATTCATGTTGCTCTGGTTGAACCACTCTGATAATTGTTGAAATGTTCCTTCATGGTGAATCAGGACAAATAGCCAGTACAACTCTTGACGTCACCAAGCAGAATATGTAAAAGAGCAAGTGCGATGACGAAGTTACGATTTATGTGGCCTCCGCCATAAACTACACAAATTTTACGATAATTTATGGTAATGTGGCCCCCACATTACCACAGAATAAATAGTTTAACAAAATCAATTTTGATGTTTGCACAATACTTTCGATACTACCACCAACATCAGCTCCTACAAAGGCAGATAGTTGCCATTTTTATCAATATTTCTTTTTATACAACGTCATGAGATAACGCACCTTCATTTTTCACTTAACTTATCTATGTTAATATTTGTAAATTAATTTTCAAACATATTGTACTCATAGTTGTTAATATCAAATTATTGGTTTATTTGAAAATTACATATTTATTCTCAATCGCTCTCTAGAATAAGTCACGTCTTTGATGTCCTTAAAGTTATTGGTAAAGAAAATATCTTGCTAATAAAACGAGACCAAGAGAAAAATATTTTATTTTAAAAGAGTGTGTATGGTTTAAAGGTTGTTTTTTTTTATGATTATCAAAACTCCTATTTCTGGTGTATTTTTTTGATTACACATGAAAATAAATGAATTTGAAATAAAATCCTATTGTCCTATGAATTTAAAACAACTCCGTAGAAATGGTTTTTAAATTATTTATTAAGCCCTTATTATAATCCACGAAGCTTCACAAGTACTTGTGCACGTGTGAGTTCACAATAAAGGCCTTAAACCGATTTCGTCTGTATGCAAATTACAGAAAGCTTTTACTCACGCGGTGAGATGATATACTCGTAAAGAGTTTGTATCACGCAAACAAAATTATCACCTGATGTAGAGAGCAAAGTGAAGATTAAATTTCATTTTTTGAATATTCGTTTGCATTACTTATTTAAACGATAGCTTGATAAAACAAACTGTTTTTTATTATTGCCTCTACGTCTGCCTGTCGTATTATCCGGAATAAATTTTAAGAAGCCCTAAAAAGATATTGATTATTATGAATTACTCATGACGAAGAAAAAACCAGATTGTTTCTTTTTATATATAATATAGTAGCAGCGAGCTGCGTTCTGGAAAACTTACTTTATACACTCAGAATACTAAATCGATATTATGTTTCGTATACCACTATTTACCAAAACGTTTATAGTTAAAAAGCACCACTTTCTAATAAAGATTTGAATTCTGCTTATTAAAATTATTCATAATAATATTGAAAATCTTAATTTTCTAGAAAACTTACTTTATACACTCAGAATACTAAAAAATTTACTTTATACACTCAGAATACTAAAAAACTTACTTTATACACTCAGAATACTAAATCGATATTATGTTTCGTATACCACTATTTACCAAAACGTTTATAGTTAAAAAGCACCACTTTCTAATAAAGATTTGAACTCTGCTTATTAAAATTATTCATAATAATATTGAAATTCTTAATTTTCTAAATTAAATAGAAAATTTTAAGTGCGCTTAAAAATATTATGTATGGAGTAAATGTAATCCTAACAATGGAGTTGGCTTCGAAATCTCAAAAACCTCCATTATGTCATTAAGATCTTGATGTAATTTTTACTTAATATGTTGTGTGTTCAATAAGATAATAAAACAAATCGAAGTTACATAGCATGCCTTATTACTATTTACTATATTATTGTTACATTATAGGTGTAAGATCAAAGCAACATCAAACTTGCAAAGGTTTCTATAAATTAGACCGTGGTCTTCGATAATTTATTTCCATATTACACGCATTATTCGACAATAAGCTTTATTATTATTCTCATTTCTACAAAAATACTGTATTTAGTAGTGCGCGTTTCACAATGCCTGGTAGCCAGCCATTTTGTCCGCGCTAGATTCCCTGGGAGTGTCAGCTGATCTTCGTCGGATTACTATGAATTTTTTCAGCGGTCGAGATATCTTTTTGCAGGATGGAGATACTTTAGCACAGAAAACGCAGTCCGGTACCGGTTGGGGACTGAATACCTCTACTTTAAAACTAATGTAAACGGCAATATACCTCGGTATATTAGCGTATGCGCCATCGGTTTGGGCTTCCTGGTGGGTCGAAGTCTAGAAAGTTAGAAGGGTTGTGGTGAGGTCGCAGTGTGCGCCGCTGTTGGCTTTGACCAAGCATATGAAACCTGCTCAACGAATGCGTTATCAGGTTCGATGGGTCTTTTGCCTGCCGACATCGTGGCCATGGAAGGCCCGGCAAATTTCATCTTGGCGCAAAGTAAGAGTTTTGATGCGGGTCGTCGGTCACTATTAGAGAACCTTTGAAGGTCCTCTCTTTTGCATGAGGTGGAATATTACATCTCCCAGGAGGGGCCTGACACAAATAGGAAACTAAATTGGGAAACATCTGCTTATAACACAACGTAAGTGTATAAGCTTTATAACTGACTTTTCTAGTAAACTATTTCTATCAGAGTACAAATCTTCTTAATTAAAATCATGCGGTGACATTTTGTATATCGGTAAAATTTATCTTAACATTATAAATGCAAAAGTTTGTGTGGATGAATGAATATAAGTTTGTTACTGTTTAATGCTATAATTTTTAAACGGATTTACATGAAATTAGGTCACAATTAAATGAAACTACGTGACGTAGTATTATTTCTACCTTTTTTACTACATCACGTAGTTTCATTTTATTGTGAATAATGAATTTCTACAAAATTAATGCCAAATATATTCAATATATGAAATTAGGTATGAAAATAAACTGTGTTCCAAAGTCGGAAGTAGTTCCTGAAAGGTAATTTCCATATTTCAGTGATGTTCATTAGGTTCCATTTGATCATGCAGTAAGGTGATGGGCGTCATCAGACTTGAGTCAAATGCATGCATCACAACCAAAAATTCTACTATACTAATCTACTATAAATTATATATAAAAGCGTAAATTTGCCGAGGTTCAATGGAGAATAAACAATGGGAATAATGAGTGAATGGTTTTAGGGATTATACACGTTTTATAAATTATTTAGAAGAAAGAATTTTGAAAATTATGAAAAGTGAAAAGGAACTATTTTTGTGTTTAATATTTATGATTCCCACTACAATGGTTTACCACCCTATTTTTAGATTATACAGTGTAATATTAGTATACAGCCAGCTTATCACCAGAAACTTTTTTCGATAAATTGCGAAGTAAAAGTATACAGCGAAAAAAAATGTTTTCAAAAATTTAAGTTGATGTTTATCATTAATACTTTTCCGAAAACGTAAACTTTTCTTAAATAAATGTAGAAAGGAGGCTAGTTAGACCGCCCTTGACTGATGCGCCTGCTCTTTCTGACAGGTGGGTATTTGTTGGTACAAGACCACGGCTCAACACGTAATTAGCTCGTCAACGCTGTTTCGTTCTTGTGGCGATGAAAATACTCACTTTATATTTCATGCTAAAATTTTCTCCTTCTATATTCGAGTTAAGGTCGTGGCTAGTCATGAGGTAAGAAGAAATTCGTATGTGGAATTCAAAGTGTTACTTCAATGAAAATTTTTAAAGGAGTAACTATTGTTTCTTTAACAGTAACTAATGTTGAATATATTTGGCGTTAATTTTGCAGAAATTCATTATTCACAATTAATTGAAACTACGTGATGTAGTATTATTTCTACTTTCTTTAATTTCTTGCAAAGATTTTTGCTAATAGTCCACCTGAAGATGTTGTAACAAAACCTAGGTCGTGGTAAAGAAATTAAAGAAAGTAGAAATAACACTACATCACGTAGTTTCATTTAATTGTGAGTAACTAATGTATCATAATTTGGCCTAACTGTATTGTAAAAATAATATTTAAACATTTCCAAACTTTTATTTTGTTTTTTTTTATAATTGTTACATGATCGATTATCCGAATTTGCTATATTTACAATTAGTATATATTAATATAATAATTTCTAAAGTTGTATCTACGTACTTATAATTTTATGGATATTAAACAAACTGGTTATATCAACATGCATTTAAATGAGTAATCAACCAGAGATCGTGCTTTTTATGGTGTTAGAACCGTCGCACATCCTAGGCTATGTAATATTTCACATGATCATCTGCAAATATGTCCAAAGCACTACAGAAGCGCGGCAGTTCCAACTGCATCCTGAAAGCATTATTGTAATGAACACGTATTAATTAACTCGCGAGCCCTCACAAAGCCATGCTTTTGCTAATGTAGTGTTAATTCCAGTAGACTTGTCGACGTTAGCAATACGATCGCATGTACATATTATTTATTATTTATAATTTATTTATAATTGAGGCTTTTTATTTATACCTAAGTAACTAAATATTTTAGGTTAACTCCTAAATTTTTTTTATTCATAATTTTTTTTTAAGTCGAATGGAAATAGCAGCTTAAGTGTCAATTTTAACCTCCACCTAACTTTCTATAATAATATTGCGGGAATATTCTGAACGCTTTTCTGTATTTTTCGATTTCTTAAGCACAATTCGTTCACATCAAAATATAATAAATTATTGCTTACCTTTGAACAAAATATTTTTTGGACATTTATATAGAACAGAATTTATATAGATACATATTTAAAAAAATTTATTTATCCATTCTTTATTATAGCGTGGTGAATTTTTGGTTGCCTCGATTTTCAAGGGACTATAACGTCACTAGTTTTCGTTTTCAAATTGTTATAGCGAATAATTATAAGTCACGCATATTATTTCAAATATATTGCTGTAACCTAGATAGAGAAATATTTCCAACCTCTACACTTTTCCATCGTTCAGGACGGATTAACTATACGTTTTATGTGTTCCGTAAGCTATATATGATGCGATGTAATTATAATGCAAGAAAGTATGTTCATTGAATTTAATTTTGAAAATAGATTTGTTGAATCGTATATATTTTAATTGCATGTTTACTTACCTTTTCAGCGACAGAGTAAAATTTTATAGTCATTTTGTAAGCAATATATTACTATTTGTATAAGAGCGTGCCCAAAAATGTGAATTACAATAAATTTTTCGATGTAATTTGATAAATTTTACTTTAAATAGTAGAATATACAACGTGATATAAAAAATAAGCAACAAAATTTATTTCGGAAAATCACTTCATCCATTCGCAATCAAATTTCTTAACTTAAAGTGCACTGACATTGCTTAACTAGGCACTGAGTGCTATACAGATTTAAAGTAGTTGGTTCGCATTACGGATTAAAATTTAAAGTCTTAAGATATGTGAAAATGTTACCTATATACCAGTTCTTGCATAAAACTGACTGTGATCATTTGATTGATTTGATCATAGCTCTTATACTGATAATATTACTTACACTATAAAAATCCGCTTAAAATATATTTATAGTATTTTTGCTTTAATATTTCAATCATTAGCAAAAATTAAGTTGCTAGCTTAAATTCTCATACAAATTTAACATGCGATTAATAAATAAATAAAACAAATCAGTCTAATCATTTTCTTATTATTTCAATGACAGATGTAACAAAAATTATGATCTAGAAAATAAGTAACATTTTTACAGTAAATTTTTAAAATACACTAAAAAAAGTTTTTAACAAACAAATTGAACCGACTTCAAAAAGCCACTGAATATGTAACGCGCTGAAAAGTCACCCAGTCGGAACATTAACGGTACAATAGCGTTTCCAAACATAAATAAATTTGCAAAATATTGTTACTGTTAGAGGTTTTAGGAACTAGTGGAGGTCATCATTTCATTCTCTCTCTCTCTCACGTCACAGACATATAAGAGAGCCACGTTCCACTTGGAACCGACTCCAAAAGCCTCTTACAGTAACAACAAATTGAAATATGTTCGAAAACGATAGTGTCTGCAAAACATTGTTGTGATAGACAAATAGCCACATGTCTTTCTAAGACACGGTATTTAAAAAATTACGTTTAATAAGTCACATTTAAGGTTTCCAATTAGATTTTCTCTGAATTAAAATGATTTTTTTCCACTTTTTGATGAGCATTCCGAAATATAAACCCGATATTTTAGAAATTCATCAATTAATATGTGAAATTGTATAATGTTAGGTTACCAAATCCATATATCACACTGATGAAGTCAAAGAAGATGACTGAAAAATATAGCAAACTTCTCTTTTAAACTCGACAAACTGTAGAATATATTCTTATAATGGGTTTTCAAATGACAGAGTCAACGTTTTCCCCAAAGCGCGGAATCTGTTGACAGATTTATAAAATCAATACGTTCGTTTCATCGATGCGAAGACTGACCTGTATTATTCCTTTTATTTTCAAATCCCCTGATCGGCTTATCTGCCCGTCGATATCAAAAACATTTCCATTCATAATCTCTTTAAATTGTCTTATCTAATGAGATATGCCCTTTATACCTATAAAGAAATATATTTGATGTAGCTTTGATAAACAAACCTCGTTTATTTTCAACCGGAAAGTAATTTATTTTGTACAAAGAATTGTATTCAGATAATATTCAATTATATCAGATTTCTGCGTTTTTTATTTTTGGTATGAACATTTTATTATGATAGTAAAGTGCTTAGAAAGCATTTGAAAAAATATAGGTTTTTGGTGTTGATAAATTTTATTCCAGAATGATAAATGTAAGTCTTCTTATGTTTTTGCTTAAATCATTTAAATATAAATAACCACTCAAACTGAAGTTCTATTACAAATTATATGAGCATGTGAATACCTACAAAATTTACTGTATACTTTCTCTTCTAGAAGAAGACTTGTGAGAAAGTAAAATTGAAAACTGTAATTATTATTATAAGTATTAATAATATTATTATATATTTCTATTGTGTACCATCCTAGAGTGACTTGGTAAAAATTTAGGGATACAAATTTATAGCCTGTTACTCTACTAGTTTTTTAATTACTTTTTTATTTTTAATTATTAATAATTGGTGAAACACGCAACTAAGATATAGATCATATTTATTTCATTCCAATGCGACAAAATCAAATAAATTTAATTTAGAAATACCTGGAAATGGAAAAGCATATTTTTTTACTAATAATGCTCCATTATATATCATTCTGACGATTACAAATTTCCAAAATATGAACGCGAAACAGCCAGTGTATATTACATAAATAGTTCAATCAACTTTACGGCAGTAAGCTCATCCGTGCGTTTCCATCCCCTCATCCTAACAATAATTTTTCTGAAATTATTTTTAAACTATGAGGTTAATGTGTTCAACGAAATATAAACTATTTTGCCCTTAACTGCTTCTCTATTAAAGCTTGTGCAATATTAGTGACTTCTTTCTACAAATTCAGCAATGTAAAAAATCGTTTCGTACATATTTAAATACTTATATTAATATTTGCATTCTTTCTATACGTATAAAATACTCGCGCAATCTTAGTCAAAAACTTATGGAATTGGTTGTATTTATAGATAAGCAATCTATCTATAAATACAACCCGTAATAATTCGGATCTAGCCTTACCATATTCTGTAACTGCGTTAATTAACAGCGTTAATGGTAAAACTACAGTTAAATCCTTATTACGTCAAATGTTGGAACAATCAATTGTCACTTAATTTTATTCACAAACAAATGAAACTACGTGATGGGTGTGATCCACGGGTTGTATGACAACATCTTCAGGTGGGCAATTTTAAGAGAAACTGTCATACAAGATGTTGTGGTACAACGTAACTTTGGTTGTGGTTACGAATTTAAATAAAGTAGATATAATACTACATCACGTAGTTTCATTTAGTTGTGAATAAAAATTAAGTAACAATGAATTTCTATAAAATTGACGCCAAATATATTCAATATTCAACAATTAATTATATTTCAATTATATAGTGAAATAGCTAATTGAAATTTTTTTATCTATGCATACTAAGGATTCCTGAAAGTAAATGTTCTGAGTACTCCAATACTTTATATTTTTATTTTATGCACAAAATTTAAAGCTATTTCGCTATATTTAAAAAAATAGTTTACCATAAAAATTAATAAATAGTGTCATTGTTTCCTACAACGACAGATGAAGACTTAATGTAAATTTTACTTTAGACTTAAGAATGTAAGATAATTAATTTTGAAAGGCTTTATTTTCCCACATGAATCACGTTCGGAACAAAAGATTGGTCTAAATACGGTCACGAGTACGAGCGAGTTAACTGCGGGCAGCTACGTGGGATGTGGTAATAAATATGTGTCGCTTTCAGCGCCGCAGCCAATATCGACCGTTTCGCCTTTAATTTTAAGAAAAGTCAATAAATGTAATTCACACTTACATGCTGAGGATGTCATCACTCATGTTATTTAGGGCACGGAGGAATTAAGGAATATTATTTTGTGTGGCTCCTCAAACAAAATAAAATCCGATGGGTACGCTCATTAATATAATAGGTGCATTAAAATGTTCATATTAATTTAATCTACGCTTACACCCCTTTCAGGTATGACCCTATTTTTTCGGAATCCTTGATTATTAGATGACATTTTTGTTTTTATCCTCATTTTTGTTTTTATATATCCATTTTAGAGCCCGTTTATTATATCTCGTATGTAGAAACCTGTATGGGCCCATTTTGGGAAAACTGTTTTTGCCCGTGAATGTTTCATGATCGTTTCAGCTTAAACGTCATTTATGTGTCTTTTTTTTTAAATTTTGCTTTTCTGAAGGAATATTTGTTACCCGAAAAAAATTATATATTTTTCACACTTTTAAAATATTTATATTTTTTCCTACATATTTATTAAAAAAAATGAAGATATAGCACGAAATCGTAAATTATTTCTTAAACAAAACAATCAGTTTTTTTAATAACCAGCAAACTTCTTGATACTTAACGATGCTCTGCCGAACTTAAAAGCAAAAAAAAAATAAAACCCAGAAATATGAATAATAACACCAAATCCAGAACGGATGTGAAATTTGTTTTCATTTGTAATACTAAATACCATAAATTAATATATGGCTCGATATTTAAGAGTTCCAATATATAAAATATTAGCTGCTCATCCTTGTTTGCTCCGACAAAAAGGACTACCACTTAATTTTTTTCATTCTTTTTTTTTTAAATTAGCTGTTTTTCAAACACCAAATAAGTGTTTCTTTATTTATATCTTATAGTCTCAATATAGATTTTCTTCTAACTTAAATTATTTGGAAAGTTTCGTACAAATTTCAACCCCAATATTATTATCTTTAGGGGTTGAATTAACAATTATTTCAAAAAATAATTTCTTGCAAGCACCTAAAAAGCCAAGACAAAAGTGAAGATCGTCCTGGAAATTTCGTGGTGAGTCAATAAATGGTATTTGGTTTTTATATTTTGCAGAAAATTAAACGAAAGATTTTGCAAAAAATTAAATGAAAAATAAATAAACGTACGGCCCTTATTATATTATTTTTACTAAGTGAATATATTGAACAGACGGAGGCGGATGTAAAATTTTGAAGCTCTATCGACTAACTTTTACATATCCACACAAAAAAAAACATTTAAAATAATTAACTTTTAAGAGATTACTGTACATATTTACATTATGATATTTGATAAACTGATTTACTAATAAACATTTTAAAATATACATTAAATGTAATGTTAAGCAAAATATAATTATTTAATACTAAGTACTCCAGAACATGTATGTACATTCATATTTTAATGCTTCTAGTAGTTCTTTAGTCAATTTTTACAATAATTGTTTTGACGCAGATTACATTTTAAATCAGCAAATTATCTGCTAAATGTATGTTCCTTATCGTCAGTATATATTCGGGCGTTACTAATTTGAAGCACTCAAATCTATAAATGTTTTAGTGAAATCAATTCAAACATCGTTAGGTGCATTGAAAATTGTGTGTAAATTATATTTTCACTAATATGGTATTTAGGATAGCAGCCATCACTTTAACAGTGTTTGGTTTTGTTGTCACATTATTTATTAGCAATCTCGATTATACGTGATCTAACGTGGTCTCTTGTGGATTTGGCGTAGTTTAATTCAACGGAAATAATTATTCAGAATTATTGATGACAACATAAAAATCGACCAGAAAACGACCACGACCACTTGTGCCAAACGCAAGTTTGAATCGTTTATTCCAAATCTCGTATTCGCGTGGTATATGTTGTATAAAAGTTCATCTGGTGAAAAAAAATATTTACATTTCACTCAAAAAGTTACTATAGCAATGCAGTGCAGCATTATATTATAGAATATGCTGACAATTTTTTAGAACTTGATTTTGCTCGCGATATTTTTGAGGTGATGTTAGAAAAAGGTAAAAATTTTTAAAGAAACAAAAACAGATTTAATCTTTTAAGAAGAAGAAATAATTTTAGCGGAGTGTAGCACGCCTTCCCTTTTATGCGATGGTAGTCTTTGCTAAAATGTGCAATTAACCGATGAATTTATCGTATTAAATGGAACATTTTCCCAGATTCGAAAATTCAATTAATACATTGCATTCTATTTTTGTTCCACGAAAATCATTTTTTGTTAGCTTTCACTGTTCTACTTCTATAAATTATAGTGTAATTTTATATAGTCTATTCTGTCTATTCTATGTGTAATATCAATTTGGAAAAATATTGAAACCCGTTAGGATGTTTGGAAGTGAAATAAAGACAAAAGAATAGTAAAAAGACAACGAAGGTAAAATAAACAGACAACTCTTCATTTTAATTATGTTAGGGATATATTTATATATATATATATGTATATATATATATATATATATATATATATTTACGTATAGGTTTATATTAAATCTAGAATACATGTCATTTATGTACAAAATTCTATTAAATCGTTTAAGTACGAAAGAGGAACAGAAAATAAATTAACAAATTGAGGAATTTTTTATATTAGCAAACGTTCATAAATTATTTTATGTAGTTGTGAATGATTTATAATACCATCGGTTTGGCTGAGACGCCAAGTTAAGCAGACGGGATGTGCGCTGATATTTCTCATCTACCACGGTTAGTCTGTCACAAATACTTGTGACGCTGGTGCCTGTTTCAAGATAATATACCTTTTATATACGTTACAATAGACATTTTTGCGGGTTACACAGAATATCAAGAGGTGACCAGAAACCGTAATAAAATCGTGACAGCATATTTATTTATTATTAATATGTCAATACGAGGAAAAGAATTTTAATTAGAGCTAGTGTATTATAAATTATATTTTTAGGAAGCGTTTTTTTTACAAAAGAATAAATTGGGAAGATATGATGAACATTAGGAATCTTTTGTCCTAAAAATTGCATTAGATAAAATAACCGCAGCTTTACTTTTTCCGTGTGAAATATTAGACGTCATGTTTAATATTTTGAATTATAGATATAAATATACCTGTCATAAAAAAAAATTATGTGTTTATTTTCAAGTGGTTAGTAATAGAAAATAATCATTTATTAGAAGAGTTTCACATCTGTCTCATACTCAATGTTACCAATAATAACAAATAATTTTATTCTTATTTATTTACTACTAGTATTATTTATAAAACTGCCTCAGAAATCTGATCATAATTTTTCATATCTAAAGTAATGTGAATTATAAAAGGTGAAAATAATTTAAAAATTTAAATTCAATTAAGTCATATTTATTACTTACCGCATAAAGCTTAAAAATATTTTAAAGTGTCCTACGTCGTGGTATTATGAACTTGTGATAAATTCATCAGTCATTCATTCGAGCAGATTATTTTTATGTAATCTAAAATATAAAGTATTAATAGAATAAGAAGGTTACAAATAATAGTTAAAAACACCTTGTCTTGTATTTATAAAGGGCACAAATAAAAAAAAATTCAATATTTTGATCTAAGTTTTTTAAAACAGAAGGATATTAAAAAGATAGCATTGTATATTGCGCAATATTATCATGTACATAAACATAGGTCATTCTAACGTACGCGTCGCTAGCTGCTTTGACTGTGATACGAACTGACAACAATAATATCTCGCAATAAAATTTCTATAGCAAAAATTATCAGAATTCGCTGACTTTCACCAGAGTTTGTATTACTGGCAACCCTAGCGCGATCAGCTTTTTGTCAGCTTCCACCAAGTAAAGCCCTTTAATTGACAGAACGATGGATCTGCAAATTTAGTTAATAGTAATTTTTCTTTCTTAAGTAAGCTTTCTATTTATGCCCGCTCTGTCAGTTGAAACGGATATTTCCATAGTAAATTCGTTATGACACAGAGAATATTTAAGACATTTGTGCAGTCTAGTTCGCATTTCATCTTTAAAATTAAGAAACTTGATATTGAAATGGAATAGTAATATTATAAAGGCAGTCAGAATGAAATATATGTCTATATATATTTTTTTATTATGTATTCTGTCCTTATAAGATATTGAGGTGTCGAGCTGTATTTTGTTTCACCTTAAAATCAACGGAAAGCTACTATATAAAATGTGTAAGAGATTCACAATTTTTGACGAGAAATATTAAAATATAGCTTTATGAAACATTATTGAAATAAGAGTACCAAATAAAGTAAATCTGTCAATAATTATAGTATTTCGAAGAAATGAAATAATCGTATTTATTTTCATAAGATCATTTACTTAAAAATAACATTTTAATATAAAATTAAAAAGTTAATAAATCACGCACTTTAATTACATATTCAGTTGGAATATTTGAATATATCGCGCAGTATGTTGATGGTTATCTGTAAAAAAAACGCTGTACTGAAGATCTCCGATCGTAAAAATGTTTAATATAACAAGAACAAAAATAATTATGATACCAAATATTAGCCACTATAACATCAAATAGTGTTTACTAAATCATTTATTTTTATTTGTGACCATTGTAATCTGGAACAAAAAAATCTGATTTTTTTGTTTCAAATTATAATGGTCACGAATAAAAATTACATCTTTAGGCAAGATATGCATCGCGCCTAGCCTACATATGCTTCATTTGTGTCAAAATCATATCTGAAGTGAACAGAAACAAAATATTTAAAGGAAAGCAAAAAATATGTATAGTTATTATTTTTAATTCACAGTTCTATACAGCTGCACCTGTGAAGAAAAAAATAAATTAACTTAGCGCTCACTACCGCTATCAGCCTTTTTGTATGTTATCTAGTAACTCTGTGTCAAAAGCGTAGCTTTAGTATATAATCAACATATGGGAAATAAACATAACAATGCGAGACCAAAATTGAAATTCATTAATGTTGGTAAAACTCTGAATGTGTGTGTAAATATGTATGGTAATTATGGCTACTTTAGCAATTATTTTTACATATTTGATTTTTCAGATATTATTCAAATAAATTTTGAAATAAGTACATTAATAAATGCGTAGCTAGTCGCTTTCGGAATCTCTGAAATAACGCATTTTTTTGCCATCGTAATTAAAGGAATAATTGAAAATTGTTTTACATATTTGCCGATGAAAAGGGTAATACAGAGGAATTATGTTATAGGAACAGGTACTTCATATGATACGATTATATAAACAATTAAATTTTCACTGAATTTTAAGACTATTTGGTTTTAATTATAAATAAACCGCAAATGTTAATGAAGACAGGCAGCTACAGGTTATAAGCAAATACGTGTATGGTCTCCTTTATGATGTTTTATGTTGTTTTTCCTAATGGTCAAAAGCCTGTCTATGAAATATATATTAAATCTTTGGTCAAAAGTAGTTAATCAGTTTACTTAATTATTTGTGGTTGATTTGTTCCTAATTTTACGTTTACTTCATTAATTACAAGACTTCTACAATAGTTAGTACAATATATGTAGTAAATTTATAAATTAACAGTGACAGGTCCGTTGCACATACTTATATTTGTCGTAAATATAATTTACAACTGGAACAATATATCCCAATTTCCATCGACTGCATTTGAGAGTGTTATAGCGCTGGCATTGCGGCTATTTTTAATTGACTTTTGTCTATATAAATATAAATGAAGATTTTATTAGATATTTACGTCAATGTGTAATGACATTTTATTAATTTTTCTAAATATATAGTACCCAAATTTTCTAGCAACAATTTAGTATAATCAACGGACTTTCACTTAGCATATTTTATTATAATTTAACTCAACGTATTTATACTGCCAGTATACACGTTTACGATCGATTCCGACATGGGTTCGAGCTATTTTCAGAGAAGGAGGTTCAGGTTTTCCCAATTTATAGAAATATAATATTTCGTAGACCGTAAAAGATACTCGTTAATATTTTGATTGTCATGAAATGCTTTGTACATTAATATGCACATAATATGCGACTCTAAATACAATTAATGTAGATCTTGGACTTATAAATTACATGAAATTACTAATACTCGGAAAATTTAAATTTTGCTTTATATATATACAATTCATGAAATATATTGGTCAAACAAAATAATGCTTATTATAGCATATATTAACCTTACAAGCTAAGATAGAGAGAAAATGCAGTCACTTATAAAAACTTTTAATGTGCTTTAAATTTCTTGGAGTATTATAAGTAATAATCACAAAAATTATCATTTTATGTTATTTTTTGAGCTTGTTAACTTTTTACGCTTAGTACGTAGGTATTTAATTGAGACGCAGATTTATTTTTAGTTGTCTAGTATTTTGAAAAACCTGCTACAAATAACATTTTTTGCAACTTCAAACCTCATTGTCAAATTGTATGCCATGTTTTATTTTGTTCTCATACAATTTTTAATTAAATACTTAAAACAGGGAACAATCTTGGCAAGTCTGCGATTTTGTATATTTCTATAGTTGACTACTTAAGTTATTATTGTTAGTGGGGTTTATATAATAACTTATTAAATAACTCAATGATTTATGAAAAAATATAATGGGGCCCATTTTCACTTATTATCACTATAATTTAATTTATTATCACGATAAATAACAATAATCTACTTTGCTTCGATATCATGTTGCACATTTTCTAAATAACTATTGCGGAAGAATTCATGGTAGCAGTAAATTATACCTTAAGATATATGAAAGTAGTGAGCCATATATCTTGCCATTATTAAGTGAATTTTCTTTTTATTATAAGCCATAAAATTTGTATAGAAATTTAAACTAATTACCAATCTATAAATAAAATTATAATTAACATTTCAAACAGTTTGACACAAGAAATTATAAATATTTTTATTAGTGATAGTTCTATAACTCTTTTTTTATAAAATTAAGGACGAGTGAAGCATAAAAGTTTATAAAACAAATACAATAAAAGATTTTAATTAAATTGAGACAGTGAAAAATGCGATTTCCTTAAAATGAATTTCAACTCAAATTGTTATCTATATTGGTTTTAATTTTAATGTTTTGTTTACATCTACATTAGTATATTTATAATTTAATAACCTAAATAAAGTCAATCAAGTCGAACGTAGTCGCGATGTATAGAACTGGCAAAAGCAATATTAGGTATAAGTTATAATTCAATTAAATAAAAATATAATTTATTTTTGTTAAATCGCATTTGACCTAATTTTAAAAACCGTTATCACTATAGCATTTTTACAACAATATAGAAAAATGTATAATGCACAGTTTCCTGCTAATAAAAAGTAAAGAAATAAAACGAAAAAAAACTAAACTATCAGAAAACACGAAACTGCCAATAAGATGAAGATTTCAGCTGCACAACAAAAATCGTACTATATAAAAAAATCAATAAAACGATAAAAACAGACAACAGAGAAATCACAGAACATGAGTATTAGAGAAACATGTAGATTCATTGGGTAGCTTGAAGAGAGCATAAACAAATTAATACACCCAAAAATTTTTATAAACTTTCGTCTTCTTCCAATGCTGGTAAATATATGTCAGACTTGGAAATATGCTAAAAAGCAAAAAAAAAAATACATGTCAGAAAATCATGGAAAAGAGTATTCTTATGGTGAAATTTATGGATACGATTAGATATATAAAAATAATTGAGAAGACAAAAATAATAGATGCACCAGAAAATTGCATTAAAAAGAAATTGCAATTGGCAGGTCACGTTGCTAGAATGGAGGAAGTTAAATGGATAAACGAAGTGGCGTTATGGAAAGTCGATCAGCAAAAGAAAACAAGGCAGACCACACATACACTGGGAGGACGAGATAGAAAAATGAGCAGAAACAAAAAACTGGACGACCCTCGCAACAGACAGTCTCGCAACAGACTACGAGCAAGAAATTGGTCGCCTCCAGTTTCTTTACTAACGTCTAACTACGTTCAAAAATTTCTTTTTTCTTTCCTAATATTATATTTTCAATTCATTTTTAATTACAGAATAAATACGCTGTTTTAATTTTATTTGTATTTATTTTTTAGTAAATTTGACGAAAACTGCGAAGTAATTGGATAAACGCAACTTTCATATCAACGATCTTGTCCTGCAAGTGTCTGATAAAAATATTTCGAAAAAACTTGTCAGGATAAACTTTGTACATTTTTTAAATGAAACATGTGAACAATGGGGTGTGGTCTTAAAGTTAATGTTACATAAATTGATATTTAAATTTATCAATGGAATACGTTTGTAACTAAGTGAGGAGTGAAAGATAGGTGAACAAGTATATTGGAAAATAATTTTAATATATAAATGAACGGAGTAATATGAAATGTGAAATGAGTGTAAGAATAAGAGGAGTTATGACTAAGGAATAAGGAGTTATGACTGGTCCTAAATAAAGAAGGGATTATAATTTTCGGTAGCAAATCGTTGATTTTACATGATAATGATGAAAGAAATTCAATATAATAGAGATGTAGTCTTGTAGGGGCTCATATGGGACGTACATGTCCCACGTGTAGGGAAATATTTTATGTAATTATAAAGTCTTGACGGAAAGCTGGGAAAGGTAACTTGTGTATGTGTACCACTATTATAAAAATTATATAAACAAACAGCCCTCTTCTAAGCTGAGTTACCCTCATGTTTGTTCTTCATTGTTTATTACTTTCTTCACTCAAGGTCCAAACATGTATTAATATGCTGGATTTGATTTTGGAATAAAACTTCCTCGCTTGCTAAAAATTCACCTCCCATTAATTGTGAATTACCTCGGAGAACTTGTAGTGTTATATCGAAGCATTAAGCTTCGATAATACATTGGTTCCAAGTTATTATTATATACCGTTTCAAAGGTAACGTTATCCAGATGCTTTTGATATGTTGTGAATTGGGAATTCTTGTTTTGCAACATTTAATGGTAACTTCAAAGCATAATGAGTAATTCGTTCTATGTTGCCGCAATTCCAGATGGTGCTTCAGCATGTACGATCTTTTTAACGCGAATTTTAGCCAAAAATAAACTTATCAAAAATATTTTTTCGATACCTTGTAGTGCATCCTAATATTCTTGTTAATAATGATTTGTTTTGAACGTTGTATTTCAATAATTCATCAACATAATGACTTTCTTCTTGTCATTTTTCAGAATTCAATTCATTGATTTCATCTCTTTGTGGCGCTGAGGGTGCAATCCTTAGGTCAGCTAACTGCGATTTTTCGATTAAATATATTTCTATTGTGAGTGTTCGATTAAAAATATTCCCATTAAAACTGACATTTGATTCCAGATGAATTTATTGCACCTCACCGTTCATACGTTCTTTAAATTTTATACATAATCTATTTGGATGGACTACACGTTGCCAGTCATATTGTAAATAGATCTCGTATCGTATTCAAGTGACAAATTGTTAAATAAACAAAAAATATAATAAAAATATAATAAACTTAAAATAATTTAATATAAATTTTTCTTCGAATCAAATCTAGAAACTAATTTCATAAATTTAACCGTTTCTCTTATTCGACTATAAGATAGAAATCAGAAACGAATTACAGAAGCCCGATTGTAAATAAACAGAGCGCAGCCGGCGTTGATGGCTGCGCTCAGACAAAATCCGCTCATTTTGATTTCAACTTGCTTTCAGCTAAAGCCGTTATATTCAGACTGTTGTCGAATTGCATGATGCAACGCGTTACTATTTGAACTATCCTCATAAGGGATGGATATACGAGCTTACCTTGGATTCTGCAATAAGATTGGCTAATATGTTTTAACAATTATTAAACATAAATAAATTTTTGGACGAAATTTCCAAAGATTATAAATTAAATTATTAAGTTAGAATATTTTCTTTCGCATTTGTTTGTTAAAGCGAATTCATGAAATATTGGGGATTAGTTGGCTATAAATTATGAAACGTAGATAGTTGTGTACCATAATATTATATGTATATATACATATATCTATATTAGGTTGACTAGTAAATTTTGAGCCACAATTTCGGGACTTTTCTAGAAAAATTCTCGAAACTTCTAGAAGGTTCCACTGTTGGGTATAAATAGGCCAAAGAGTAGTCAGTTGACAACAATGAGCGTCGAAGCTTCAAGTGAATTACATACAAGATAATGAATTTAAATCTATATCAAATATGAATTCTATTAACTTATGAATTTCATCTGGGTCGCTATACAAAGTCTGCTACAAATAATAAATGTCATGCGATGGGCGAGTCCAGAAAGTTCAGGAATGAGGACTACGATCTTGAGGACGAACCTTGTACCGGACGTCCTAATGAATTGGACATTTAACGATTACGTCGCCTAAGTGAGGAGGATCCTCGACTGACGAATCGTCATTAGGCAAATGAGCTACACTGCAGTCATGGCACGGTGGAAACACGTTTTCAAGAATTGGGAAAATTTCTAAATAAACGTTTCTAAAATACTCTTTAAAAACGACTTGTTTGCAGAATCGAATCTGGAATTTTTATTTTTCGTCTGGTTATCAAGTAATCTTATTTCATTTATATTTTTGTCTTATTTTTTTTAATTAATGAATTATTTGTGTAAAATCCATTTTTGTAAATGGCATAATTTCGTACTGCTGAGTGAACTGTGACTTTGTAACAAATAGCCAGACATTATCCACAGGAACATTCAAGCAGTCACTCGACTCTAAAATGGTTCCATGTCTTTAAATAGGGAATCATATAGCACTCAATTTTCGCTAGTCTGGGTGGTACTTGTTATGACTTTGGATATAAAGTTTTAATTTTTTTTAATAATACACAAAGCACAAATTTGACTAATAGATTTCATGATGATGTTATGACAGAATATGAAATAATAGAATAAGAAATTATGTGGTTTAAAGTTAAAATATACGTAAAGCTTGATTTATGTGACGGTAAACCCATACGTTAGGGCAAAAATAAAATGAAAGAATTAAAAATTTTCAATACTGAAACAAAACTAACTAAGAAAACTAAACAACTATATTGTATGATATATAATTGTATTTGTAGATATATAACTGTTATATACTATTACATATGCACGTTGGGATATTTTCCCACGTACTATCAATGAATTATATGTACTAATAATGAATTCATTGAATGACAAAACACCATCGATTTTCATTTAAAACAAAGAAAACCTTTATCTTGCTCATGATTTATTATTTTGAATGCAGCGAAATAATTTTCCGAAAGACAATAAATTTATTCAACTCTCACACGTCCATTATTTATTAACTTAATTCCCATTCCATACGGCAACGGTTCTGCTCGCCGTCGCCTCTATTTTTGTTTGCAAGTTTTATTAACTCGAAACACATTCCAATGACAGGCTTTTCCATTAGATAAGTGCAGCACTTTGATTAGTACTCGACATAGTCAGCTCTTTCTTCGGAGATATGTTTAATTTTTAGATGTACGTATGTCACGATGAGAAATGTTCGCTATGATAAAATATTTATGTAAATGCGCTTAATAACAAATCTTGTTTTTATTTGTGTTTATGTCTTTAGAGCATAAATAAATGCAAAAAAGTAAATTAATATTTCATACACGATTCTTGAAGCAAAGCTTCTTAACAGACATTTTGGCTGAGGTCTAACTGAAAAAAGTGAAACGTTATAAAGACGGCGTTTCATCGTGTTTCATTGGCGTATTGTCGCCTATATGAGTGAACGAGATGGAGTAAAAGAGAAACAAAATGCAACGGGCTGCAGATAACGCCCCCTCTCTCCCACCTTCGTTCTCTATAAATATATCACACACACACACACACATATATATATATATACATTATACATATATATATATATATATATATATATATATATATATATATATATATATATATATATATATATAAATATTTATATATATATTTATGTATATATGTATATATATATATATATATATATACATATTGTGTGTGTGTATAGTTGTCGCAACGACAGAATACGCGTACTTAGTACTACACGCATGTGCATGTATTCGTAATAGGCAAAAGAAACCATTTTCTCACGTGGACTATTACTTGGTATACTTAACCTTTATATGTACTTTCGTTCTTTGTTAAGTATTTTTTATTACCTGGTGGATAAATATATATTGTCGTTATATCGATATTATATTAATTAATAATTAAACATTTAAATTTATATGTGATTCGTAAGAAGCTTTGTTTCTGTCGAGTGTCCTACGACACTTCGTGTCTTCTTTTATTTATTTGCGCGTGCTTAATGCAAACCTATGACTGTAAACGCACAATGAGGAATACTTTAAATAAATAAAAGTTAATAAGCTACCACTTGGAGAATTTATATGGTGGAAAATGCTTCAGATAAGTTTATTTAATGTGAATTTCGTTATATTTATTTCATACCTATAAAGATTTTTTCAGAAAAAGTTGAAGGTTTTCTTAGTTTCTTCATATTTTCTACTCATTTCTTCGTTCACTTGCATATATTTTTACAAGTTGTAACAAAGAACATGTCTATTGTTCTACAGATGACCGTGCATTGCTCACTTGTATATATATAAACAGGTAGCAACAAAGAACATATTTGTTGTTCCTACGAATGACTCAGTACATCAAACTGAGCATATTGGAAGCGTCTTTCTGTAGAAAATGTTAATTTTTTTCATGGAAATGGTAACTTTAGCAGCATATTTTTTTAGAAACAGTCGACTATTTTATTATAGTTCTTTGAAATTTTCTAATCCACACCATGCACAGAATCAGCTGTGTGAATAATAAGCACGATCTTTGTTACACTTGTATTATATTTTGTCTTATATTATTACAGGTGTCATTATGCGTTTCCATTAGATATAATTATTAGAAAATATTGTTTTCTTAGTTATTTACCAGATCATTTAAGCTATTGAATGTACAGTTATTTTATATAGTATCTTAGAAAGTATAATTAATTCAATGGAGGAATTTAACTTCTGATATTTGCGAAAAAAATGACGGACTTACCCGTTTGTCATTATTTCTTGGTTTCAAAATTTGGTCAATATATCTGATTTCAAGATCATTTTGATAATTGCTTTATACAAAAACTTGTGCAATTTGAGAAATATGAAAATAATGTGTCAGAAGTTTTTAGATGTTTCCACGATTTTCACTATTGCGACGACAGATTGAAGTAATTCGGGCTTGCCTGTTTATTACCTTCGTCGTTAATTTGTTCGATAGTAAATGTAAACAGTTTTTACCTTATTTAATACAAATTAATCACGTCAATATTAAACCATTCGGACAAATTTATTACCTCTGCCTCCCTAAAATTTCGCTCTCACCCACCCACGCTCTCGCTGCGAGTCTATGAGTGGTACGGAATGTATTAAAATGGTTCGATTTACACGTGTCAAGGAAATCATTCGACATTTTATCGTTTTAATGTTTTTCACTACAACTAATTTAAAATTATTGTGTACTAAGCAACAAGTCAATTGTTGAACATTTGATTTTTGGTATTTAACATTTATATCGGCTTTCTACTTATCTTTGAATTATAGGAGAAATTCTCACCTAATAAAGAAATAGGAATTTGACTTTACTCAGTTACAAATACTGTAAAAAGTCGCTACCCAATACTATTTGCTTAGACTTAATTAAATTCGTCACAATAATGTACTTATTACTTATTATTAATTTTGGAGAAGCGTTTAACTTAAGAATTTTTTAAATTGAAATATATATATTATTACAGCCATTGATTTGCTGGTTTTTCGAATAACATCGTTTTAAATTTTTAATTAGGGATTAGAAACTATCTAAGTGTATTAATATCATTATTATCGTTTAGTTCTTACTTGTACAAAAAATAAAAATAAAAGAAAAAATATTGTTTGACTTTAGTGCCTATCTACAGTTAAGGGCTGATGCGTGTGCTACGCTTTTACTAATAAGTTATGCCCAGTAACAGGAAAAAAAATTGACTTTGAGAACACAGAAGTTTAATAATAAAAGCATATGCAAATCCAAACAGTACATATACAGTTTTTTAAAGTGTATTCATAGAACAAAAGCATTTAATCTTGAAAGCAAATGTTTGAAAGTTTTCGGTCATAATATTCACTTGTATACCGTACACTCGTGATATTTAATTTACTTGTTCCGAATTTTCAAAATTTTGGCAGTAAGTTCAATTAGATAATCACAATACTTTTTTTCCAATTTCTATTTTGGTATTTAGTATCGAAATTGGAAAAAATAATTAGCTATTAGTTCAAAAATATAATATTATATATATATATATATATATATATATATATATATATATGTGTGTGTGTGTGTGTGTCCTCATTTACTCAACAAAGGAGACCAGCAAATTCCACCTAATACGGGAATAAAAACGCATCATTAAGTATGAAAAGTGAAAAATAAGCTCCGTAATCTTTTTATTTAATTTGTCAAACAGACAAATGAGAAATGTTTTATTTTTTTATGGAAAATCTGGTTATTTCTCTCTACTATTTAAACCAGCAAGATGAAACAAAGTTAAGATTCTGTGCCGATGTATTCTCCATACACAGCAGTGACACACTAATCCATGAAACTGGCAAGTCCGACAGGTTGAAGAAAGCCACGCAAAATTAGAAAAGAGCGGAAACACATTCTTCTTGGTAACATAAAATTATTCAAAATGTTACCTAACAATTTTTGTTTAATTATTTTAGGCAATTTAAAAAAAGGTACCGGCATTGGCCGCTTTTGGTAATTTTTTTCCAATTTTGGTCGCTTTTCCAAAAACTTACTGCATTAGTTTTAGTTTTTTAATTTTAACTTGTAATTTTTATTTTTTATTAACAATCATTGATATGTAGTAGTGCGTTTAAGATTATATAATTTTTGTTTTGTGTTAATGTTACAAATTACGTTTTATTTTATCGATCTTTAGTCTAATTCCTTACTGTTGAATTACTTGCTTTTCTATATTCTAAAAATATTGTAAATATAGTTTTTCTTATTTATTTTAATATTCATACCAATCATTGAAAGCAATAAAATGAGTCTTTCCTTTCGTAAATGAATTCTGCATATGATTTATAAACGTCAACGCCAATATGCAAAAATCTTTAGATATGTCTTAACCCATTTATTATATATTTGTTTACGTGATTTACAATAGGAAAACCAAAATTATGGTCCATTTCATTTTGTACTTCAATTTTACATACATTAATTTAGGTACTTAATATTGTCCTGTTAGTAAATACAAAAAATATCCTCCCAATTTTTTGCCATGACGTTCGTTCGATAAAAGTTCCCTCTAAAGAGGATATTGCGAAGATATTGCGAAGCTTATAGACAAATTTGGAAAATATGTTGGGTTTTAATCTGTGAACCAAGTGAGCAAGTTTCGCAGGAATATATTTTTCAATGGGTGATGCGCCTTCTGAAGGAGGAAGCTACTATATGCACTCTAGTAATCTGTAATTCGTGTTTAGAATAATTATTTAAGCATTTTACCTAGTTACAAATATTGTAAAACGTGAGAACGAAATAATAGTCGCCTGAACTTATTCACATTCATCATGAAAATGTACTTATTATTCATTTCAGAACAGCGCTTCATTAGTAAGTTTTTCTAACTTAATTTTTAAATTTTCTTCTTTTTAAAAAAAATCTCGTTTTAACATTTTGATTTAAGGATTAGTAATTATTCTAAAGCATATTAATTTCATAGATACCGGTTGGCGGTAATTATTCTAAAGATTGTCAAAGTCATTGATTCCGTGTGGCGCTGAACTGCACAAAAAAGTATTATTGTATTCAGAAACAAAATATAATAAGTCAAATTCCACTAGAGACAGAGATTTTTCTATACTTATCAATTATAAATGTCACCGTCAATTAAATATCCAATATTCATCATTCCAATTAGCGTTAATAATTTGAATACGTGTTCAAAGATAAATCGTGTACCTAGAATAATATAAAACAGGCACATACATTTAAGTTTCAGCAAAATATTCGGTAAGGGTGAATGTAAACAATATATATGCCTTAAAAATATGATTTAATGTGAAATTAATATCAATATTAATTAGCTTTTTACCAAAGAATCATTAAAATAACTCTAACTTAAAAAAAAAATAGAAGCTAATTATATTTGCAAGCAATTTTTTTTATAAATAATACTTTGTGTTTTTAGACTTCGACATGGAATCAAACGAGCCCGTATCTTCTTTGTTTACAAAGGAAATCTATTGAATTTAAAACAGAAAATTGAGAGTAATTTTTATTAATTCCACTCTTAAATTTTTATAGATAACAGAATAAGTAAAATCTGAAGTGGTTTGGCTCGTCATAATTAAATCAATTTGGGGTTGAGTCGTCGGATCAGAGTACAAAGATTGAATTTCTCCTAAAGCCAGATATTGGTTCAAAATGTAGATTTCTAGTTACCTCGCCCGCTACAATTATATTTTGATTTTTGGCCGGTTTAATTCACTTTCAAACACATTTAGTACTTTCAATAAACTTTACGTCACAGATAGTTTGAACTGTGAGTTTAAAACGTTTGTAGCTTATGTATAAAAAAGTAATGTAAAGTATATTTTTCACCTATGTAGGTATTACACTTTTACTGAATACTTAAAACCAATATAAGATTTTTAAACGTCCTTTAGAAAGAAATATTAGTAACTACACTGGTATTTTGCACATTTTAAAACATTCAGCTCTATATAAATAAAATCATTTTATTTTACTTGTTTGGAATTATTTTATTTATCAACTGAAGTTGGAGAATAACAACTATTTATTACGATTTCCAGATAATTTTTTTAAATGTAAATAAAATACATTTTAAGGCGTTTTAAAAACAACTTGAATTAATTTACACCTTGTTCGATGAGCAAGGATAATTCACATGGTATCCGATATTAAAAGTCATTGCTAGATGACACACTTAACTGAGATACGAATATTTATTTTAATAAAGTATTTCAATAGGAATCGAATAATGTCATTCACAATTAGGAAACAGTAAAAAATTTATTAAAGCTTATTTTTAAATTCATTTCTTTTTAATATAAATAATGGTCTTATAACTTATTTTAATCCTATAAGCATTGCGAATACATAGAAATAAAAAAAAATTACTATTACAATTTTAATTAAAGCTCCTATAACATTCAAAACTGAGAAATATAAATATAATAGCAGTGTATAACGACAGTAGCGTTTAAATTTAACTCTATTCGATACCCTGCTGTGTTCCTGGAAGTGAAAAGACATGCAAAATATGTATGAAAAGCAGGCGGGAACTCATGTTATCTTTTTTAAGGAAGGAAAACGTAATAACTTGGTATTGATACATACATACATACATATGATGAAGATTTATATATATCTATCTATTATATTTCAAAGTCAAAAAATATGGAGATATGCTACTGAAACCGAATGATAACATGACAGATGAATTTCAGGTACGGGAAGTACGAGTATATTATGACATAAAGCCAATAATAAAATTTCGTTATACATGAAACGTACATATATATATATATATATATATATATATATATGTATATATATATATATATATACACATATACACACACACACACACATATATATATAAATAAATGGGCGTGTGTGTGTGCGTGTGTGCGTGCAAGCACGCGTGTGGGCGTGTGCTGGCGCGTGTGTATGCACGCGTGTGCGTGTATGGGTGTATGTGGGTGTGTTACCTCACCTTAATATCCTTGAATATCTAAACACTGAAGACTTATATTTTCTTTGGAAGTCTAAAGACTAATATTTTCTTCAAAATATTTCAATAAGATATTGTTTATGTGTGATATTCTTTTCTAAATGACTGGTCCTGTCATTATATGTCATTATAATGTATAATAAATTAGCAACTCTCGTAGACTTAATACTATGCAAGTTGCATTGAGTGATAAATTCTTATATAATGTACATTAATTAATGTCTAATTTCTGTCAATTGAATGATTGAATTAATTAATTCTCAGTTTTGTGAGTCGAACTATACTTTTAATATACGTGGTCCGTGAGATATTGTTCACCGCTTTCATATTTTACAATAACTTTAAATCTTATATTAACTTTAAAAAATTTACATTAACATCAAAAATATTTTACATTAACTTTAAAAATAATATAATTAGGAAACCCTTGTATTCGAGGGTACATAAATAAAATAGGGACAGCGTTACTCAATAATTTATATGTACTCAGTGGTTTCTATTTCGCTAATGGAATTAATTACTCACCGCTTAATTTTGCTAGAACATTCAAACTGATATTTACGTTTGCTACTTTTCTATTTTATAATGTCCTACTTCGATCCATCAACGAAATATTATCAATCTGATTCGAATTAATAACTTCTTTTATCTTTCTCGGTCAATTTCTCTAAACACGTCTTCTTCGACAATTGAATATCTGATATATGTGATGTTAGAAGCGGTAAGATAATTCTATGTAAGAGTATTTTTGGTTCTTGTTCCATTTTACAATATTAGGTCCCAAAATACTATTTACGACATTAGAAAAATACGTGCTAAGGGTTGTTTTTTTAGGGATATTTTAAATATACGGAATAACTCTTTTGACAATTTTATTATTGGCGAATGCCAGCAATAGGGGATTTATTACAATTACACACCAAAACTTAAAACTTTAGGTTTTTAATAAATTTTAAATTGTATTATGTAACTCATGTATTTACAGCTCTAATCATTATTTCCGCTTCTTCGATAATAAAAACAATTTGTCATACATCACGTTACCGCAAAAAGCATACAAAAACCAACAGATGACGATATGAAAACAGTTTCAAAATCAGTCCCTAAATTGTAACGAAAAAAGTTTTTTAATCCAGTAATGAATAACAAATATTTAAAAAAATATGGGAATTATTAATGATATAACATCATATCCACGCTTTACTCCAAAACATAACAACTCAGTTAATGAGTGTAGAGCGAATAAGAGTTATATGGTTTTTTGAATCGATGAACCGTAAACCTTGTACAAAAGCGCGCGTCATTGTACCGACACTACTTGCTGAGTAACCGTTAAACTGACTAAGTGCCATAAGATTCGTAAATAATAAGTTACCCTGCTATACGCTTACATACAATGAAATTATTGTTGCACACATATGCCAATACCACTATAGAAATGTTTCTCGAAAATAAAACAACTTTCTTAAATTTACTTAGCTCTCATTAGTGTTAATTATGATTCATATTGTGTAATCTATTTTTGCTATTATTTTACGAAAATATCTATCATATTGGTTTCTTACGTCATGACAAAGTGTTTTAATTATACGTCTACCGCCAGAAAATGTCCATAAATAATAGCACCATTATAAGTAAACGTAAATAACATGTAACTATTTTCTTTTACGGTATTTATATTCGATTTATTTTGAATCATCTAAAGGTAATGTAAGATAAAAACACTAACACTGTGTCAAAAAGTAAAACAAGGTCAAAATGAGTAAAGTCGTTTTAGGATTATTCCTCCATTATTTATATAGAATGGACTTATCCAATTGGTCCAAAACTGTAATATGCCCTTCATACCTATGTCGTACTCACTTGACTGTAATATAAAACAGACCTTTCAAAATTATAACCATCCTTTTTTGGAAAGTTTTTTGTTCCTTTTATAAGAGTTTAATATGTCCATTTACAATTTAAAACGTCATTAGTTATATAAAAAACCTTAAATATTAATGTACTCTTTCATATTTAACCCAAACATATGCTTGACAAACTAGAAAGGCTTAAATATTTATGTATCTCTTTCATACTTGACCTCAACAAAATTGCTTGGCACACTAAAAAACCCTTAAATATTTATGTGATTTTTCCATATTTGGCTTCAAACAATTGCTTGACAAAATAGAAAGCCTTAAATATTTATGTGACTTTTACATTTGGCCTTAAGCAATATATATTTTCTATTTGCAAACACGTAAACAATCCAACAGACCTGGTTAGCTAAGTGCCATAATGCGGACTTATTTGACGTGAGTGTCGGATTACTTCCAGAAAACCTATGTACAGTTTTCACTCTTTCATCACTTTATAAATATTCATTCTCTGTTTACGGTGTCAAATTTAGGCAATTTTTTCGGTAATATTTGAAATATTATAACTACTGGTGTAGTTATAATATTTAAAAGTTATAATAACTATAGTTAAAATAACTAAAAAATATTTTAAACTTCTAGCTATTCCTGAGCGGTTCGAAAAATTCTTCTCCGCTACAGGATAGTATACAAAAATCTGCAGGGATAAAATATCATGGCATGAATAGAATTTGCTAAGATGATATTATTCTAACATAATATTTATATTAAGTATCGATAGCTAACTTAAATGTATACTGAGTTAGTTCGTAACTACAAGTGGAACTCCAAGACATAAGATACGCCTGTTATTAAGATATTAACATTGATTTGAATGTGATGTTAGTGTAAGTAAATTATTTAATGCAAAATTTCAAGACAATTTTAGCAACTTCATAAAGATACGATGATTGGTATGATATCAGCCTTTAAAAATGAGCCAGTGGTCACTATGGAGGCGACAAATAGATGAGAGTTATTTATAAAATAGGTTTGCCGATTTATTGATCTCGACACGTGTTAATTTGTTTGTGAGAAAAAGTGAATAAATTTTGCTAGTTCTATATAAATATATAAATTCTGCTAGTAGTTGAGAAAATGTGAATAAATTTAGTTAGCTTGAATAGTTCGGTTAAATTTATCGACATACCCGCCCCACAATTCCCCTGTCACACGTCCACCTTCTTTCTCACTAGTCTACTTATCATGTATGGTATGCTTATCATGTATGAATATATTGAAATATCTATTCACATATTAAAAAGATAAATGGACGTGATTATTTTTCTACGTTCATGAGAAACTTCGAATAAATTTTGCTGTGGCCGATGCAAATCAGTCGTGTTGAGCTTGAATAATTCGGTTAAATTTGTCGACAAACCCGTCCCACAATTCTCCCGTCACACGTCCACCTTCTTAGTCACTAGTCTGCTTAACATGTATGGTATACTTATTATATGTGAATATATTGAAATATCTTATTTACATATTAAAAAGATAAATGGACATGATCCTTTTTCAACGAAAAGGCTCAAAACAAGTTAACAGAGCCTGCTCTGCAGTCCACATGACAGAGTTAAACTTCTAGTGAAATTATTTCTATTTCATTAAGGAAAATGAATTAGTAGTAAATTTACTAAATGCAGTTTCATGGGTTGTAAATTTTTGATAATTTAAATAATCATATTTATATAAAATAAGTAATATTTTTTTCGGAAGTGGACTGCAAATGATTTCGAACATTGTAATACTGATAATAATTTCGTATTATATACACAGTAGAGAGCACTAGTTTAAAGTTTGGAAAAGATATGATTTTTGTTTTTTGAAAATATTGTTTTAAATGTTTTAAGGAAATGGTCGTGAGATAGAATAGTGATAACGTTATGTGACAAAAGACATTCCACTTAAAAATGTATACATATTATGTTGCGCTCTCTACGTTATTTTACGTAATAACGTAAAACAAAAACGCGACACGAAAATTAATTTACTATACATAAATATTATTACAAAAAAGAGACCTGAGCTTAAAAGCAAATAATAAACTCATATTTGGAGATTTAGATGCCACACAAGGAATGAAAATCACTGGATTATGTAGTTGGCTATCCTTTTTAATATTGTTTATATAAGTTAACCAAACATAACATGGAAATACATATAGATAGAATTCTTTCAGATTCTTCATTCTCACGGTACCAAAATTGGAGGAAAATCACATTGAAAATTATTTTGAAGCTTAATATTTCGCAAATAAGTCAAAAATGGTAAATAAAACTTTGTTTCAACTTTAACTTTTTTATCGCCCACCCAAAATATTGGCGAAAACAATTTACATCCACTTTATACATAATCACAAAAAAAATTTAAAAAATCATGCCCATATTTCAGAGAAACTATCAACAGTTCTATATATCATGAAGTTCATCCAAAAATAAAGAAATCGCAATTTTTTTCTTCCTTTCTTGTTCCATGCTGTGCATTATTACATTATGTGTAAAAGTATGATAACGAATACACAAGACTACAAATCCTGTTAAAGCATTCAGTTATACATTTTACGATGAAATTTTTTTTTCACGGATTAAATATTTGATTAAATCTCTGTAAGAAAATCATGAAAATTACTCAATAAAACTTGGTTCACTGAGTTTAACGTGAATTCTTACACTTCGCTTGGAAGCTTTTAGAATTTGGCAAAAAATATAGTCGAGGGGAAATAAATATATACTATTAGTGAGACTGTACTGAGTTCACAGAAAGAATTACTCCTGATTGCAAAATACATAGTTTGGTACGAGGAAGCCAAACGTAGTAATATATTAATGACCTAAAAAAGTCAAAATGACTATTCAGTTTTCTATAAATAACCGGTAACGATCCAGAAAACAAACAATATTGTATATTTGTATTAAACTGGCAAATAATAAATCGCCACCTCAATTCATTAATGTTCTTCCTAAAGCATCACATTGTTTTCTATTGCAGTATGCAATAAGATTTAATAAAAAATTAACTATTTAATAAAAAAATAACTAGGGATCTCTTTCAACAAAGTTTTTCTTATCTTTTCAACAAAGCTTTTCATATCTTTTCAACAAAGCTTTTCATATAGATTTTTAGATATATATATTTCATAATCTAGATGAGGATTATTTTTGGAACTAAAATTATCTTTGAATTTAGGAAATAACGCTCGACTGTGTAGAGAGTACGCTTACACCTATCGTTGCACGTATATTGCATGTTACTTTGCTCACTTTTCTCCCTGAATTAAATTGATGAAGCTAGAGTACTATAAGTTCTCTTCGGGAAATTTTCATATTTTTTTATTCTTTAACCAACTAAGTTTAATTGTTAACGAAACATAAAAACGGAACGCACCTTTTTTTGTATATCCTAGCAGAAACGTTCGAGAAGTTTCTGTAACATGCAAAAACTCGTTGTAAAACATAACAGATTTATTAGTTACCAATCTAATAATATATATTATATTTAAGTTGTAATTGATTAAATTTCTGCATAGAGAAGACCCAAGAGTTTATTGGAATTAAAAAAAATAGCCCACCTATATTTTCGGTATGTAAAATAATTTAGTAATATTGGGTTAATAAAAAATAAGGAACCATTTTGAACCATTTCAAATTTGTTAATTAGCAATGCAATTAATAAAATCTCTATCAATTATCATCATATATCTGGAACAAAAGACCAAATACCGTTTTCTGAGAACTGAATAGGTTCATCTGTGAAGAAATTTGCGAAAGCATTTTATGACTGCTACAACTAGGGCAACATTGCCACGAAAGCATTTTTAAGAGCACAAGCAAATAATAAGTAGAGAATATAAGATCCGAGTAATATGCCAGTTTCCGTATTATCCAGATCTTATATTCTCGGCTTATTATTTGCTTTATGCTCCTAATGCTAATACTCGTCGTTTGCCCAGCGAGTGAAACTGAGTCTCCATGATAGCATAAGTCAAGTGTCTTCTAAACGTGGTATCCGGGTACACCTGCTGTTCGACAAGTTGCTTTAAGCGACGGTTTGATTGGTCATTTTAAGTACTTTCCAACTTCCAAACTTATTAATCCAGAAGGCCATTTCCGGATTCCGTAAGCGAAATGATATAACTATTTTCTCACTTCCAATTGACTGGCGGAATAGTCTTGAAATTTATAATCAATATATTTAGATCACTTTCTTTTGTTAAGAATACCATTGTGCGTGTCGAAATACTTACAAGGCGGAATAACAAGTCACCTATTAATTAACCAAAATTATTTTAATTAAATATTTCAAGTACATGGATTTTTTTTGTTCGGGTCTTTCGAAAATACAGTCAAAAAATTTTAGATGGAGTTGATATTACACTATAACTTAAAACTTAATACTTATGAAAAATATTGTGAATAAAACCTCAATATTATTTTAAAAACTTACGCGACGACTCTACGAATCTATGTCTTGTAAAACAGAAATACATTAAAAATTATTTTTGTTTGTGCCACATATTAATTGATATTACTTTCTAAGGTTTTTGCTTGTAAAATTTTACCGAGGTCCAAAATTACTTGACTAATGTATTAATTTTCGCCGCACTATATTCCATTATGAAGCCTTAAAAATAATCTTTTTTAAAAGGGGTTTTTACTTACTAGCTCATCTAATGTATTATTTGCAAACATATTCAGAACAAAGTTATAGCTATTCAATTTTATTAATTACATGGATCAAATTTGATAGCAATACCTATCGTTAAACACGAAATATACGTCTTAAAGCGATGCGCTAAAGACTGATTTCTATAAAATGTTATGGATAAATTAAAATGAAAACTAAACTAAAAATATACACGATAAGATAATTTAAAAATAATTAACAACGACTCGGTTAATATCATAACAACTAACTATCAAATTATATTCAATACTCAAGAGCAGTTTGATTGTCTTCCAAATAGCAGGAACATTGTTATTAACTGAAGTACCCCTTTTAACGTAATTACTAACTTTTACTGAGGCATCGTAAAACAGTTTAATTGCAGCATGCATCGCAAGCAAAATGCGATACTTGGACTTGAAAATGCTAAGCTGGACAATCAATAAAGCATGCAATCACGAAACAATCAACAATCAAGCGTGCCTCATTGAATCCGTCGTGCGGCGATGAAAATCGTTGCTGGCTGATATCCCGTGCGGGCTAATAACATACTGACAACTCCGTGAAGTTTGCTAACAATTCTCGTTCTAGCAGATTTCAATTGTAATATCGTTTCAATGTGTCATGATCGCAAAAGACAACTCTACAGTTAGTTTAGAAAGGTAGTTTTTTTTAGAAAGGCAATGTCAATCAAATGTTCGTGATACTCAACCATGAATTTTTCGATCGGAGATTAGATTTTCAAATATTGCGTGAATTCCACTATCTTTTATATTATCTACTACTACCTTTTATAATACCTTCTACTATATAATAATACGAAAAAAAAATTAAGTGACTTTTTTTTTAATTTGAATATGATGTGAGATGCAAATAACTGTGAAACTTTTGAACATTCATAAACTATAGGTAATTTTTTTAAAATTTTATGTAAGGTATTTCTGAAGTTATTGATGAAAATTGAAAAAAGAAATTATACTACCATCTCCAAATGTTATACTACAATCTGCTGGTCAGAATTATTAAAAAACAGATTAGCTAGAAGTTTATTAGAATATTATGACAATGATTCTAAATTAAAGTAGTATTCGTGAAACTCACGGTATTTTTCGGCTTGCTGAAGATGTACATTGCCTGGTTTATCTTTAAAACAATATTTACGTAGTCGATTACTATATCAATATTTTTATATTGTTTAATATAATAAATAAGTATTTTTATATATTTATGTGAGCCAGTAGCTTAATTTGAAGCCATACTAATTACCGAGGTAAAGTATAATCAAGATTACTCCTTCAATAGTCACCAATCATATTATATAAAGCAAATTATTATTCAAATTACCTAAGAACATAAGTTTAACTATTTTTTAAATAATTAGTAGATTCGGTGAACTATAGAAAAGAACGGATTTAATATATTTGTTTGTCTATATATATAATAAAAGTGTAACGAAGTGAATCCTGCACATGGAAAATATTTTAAAGAGTGATTGATTTAACGTATAGAAAGATAATAGAAGGCAGAAAACCTGTTTTTAGAATTGTTGTCTTTCTGTATGTTAATTTGAACACGTTTCAGGCAAAATCTACCACACGGATTTTGATGAAATTTGGTATGGTATTAGTTTATAGCCAGGATCAACACATAAGAAAAAAAATTAACATATTTGTTTTCCTAATTACACTCGAAGAAAATCATAGGCACAGCATATACAATATAAGAATAGCTTTTTAGGTCTCATTGCTCAATAAAATTTACGTCAAAGTGTCTCAATTTATCTAACATCAATAATGGTAATATAATTAAAAACTAATACTTAACACAAAACAAATTCAGAATTTTTTTAGTTTATCATATTAAATTGCAAACATTTCACTTTATTTAAGAGTGTTATTCATAGATAACCTAATTTTCTGTTAGATTTATTGCTTCGTTCATTCAACGGCTCTCGTTAACTTAAAAACCAATCGAAAAAAACGTTAAAAAAACATTAAACGTGTTACACGTAACAACTACAGAACAATTTTACGAAGGTGTCGATCAAAGGTCAAAGAAAAAAATTGTTAAAGTAATAATTCATACAAAAAGTATCTAACTAATATTTAAGTACCGACAGTTAAAATTAGTCCTTGATGGATGAATATATTAGATACACTTATGCGAATACTGAAAAATTATTTTCTTTTTTGGAATACTCAAAGAATACGTGAATTATTTTGGTGATTGAGGCTTAGGATAAAAGATTTAAAGAATCCCTGTAACTTTAATTGAAACAATGGCTTTATGTATATATTATTTTTTCCAAAATGCGAAAACAACGATAGATATCAATAGTCAAAACACAAAAATAGTTAACAGCCTTGCTCCTAGTTTCAAATTTCAAGTTAATTTGATTTATTTACTTTTTTTATAACACCGGTGTCTAAATAATTATAACGGCTGAAAAAAAATAAAGCTCAAATAATAGTAAGGCATAAAAGTTTTGATATTTAATATAAAAATGCAAAAAAGTGCAAGATAAATATTGGAAGGTTAATCTTACATAAGCTGTAAAAAGTTGGATAGGTATTTACAATTTACAAATTATTCTTTTACCATTTTTACATATAACAACAAAGTGGAAATAGTATTTTGTTCTTTTAACATGTAGAAATTTTGTTATTGTTTTCATAAATATTGAGCCATCAACTATTAATTCAGGAGATGGAAAATCAAATGAATCCTAGAGACACTAACCTTGGTTTGAATATGAAAGTTTCTCCCTATAACGACTTTATCACGCAACCGCAGGGGTTCAGCTGAAAAATTATTTATCTACTCTGATGATCTAATTGGCACATATGGTGGACTTATTACTACGAGAGGAATCTCTTACAGCCAACCATAACACGAGTCCAGCCCCGCACGGCGAGCGGCCGGGAATCGAAACCGGGTCGCCGTGGTGCGTCATGTCGCCAAAGGCCGTGTGCCTTGTAGTCAACCCAACACACCAAGGTGGTAACAGAATTATGTAGTTTGTAACTATCACCACAGATGTAGGTTTACTGAATGCAAGGAGACTACACGAACATATACGCTATGAGACGTATTTATAATTGTTATATGAGGTGTTTTTATCAAGTAATGTAAAATCTTATGTAATTACATAAGATTTTTCATGAAATAGTTTAAATTCTTCTGATCCCAAAAAACTTTGCATAGCTAGATATTAGTACTACATCTTTTAAGCCATTTAATATGATGGTGTTTTTTATTATTTTACTGTACCCAAAACGAAAATACAGAATTGGATGATGGGCAGATGGTTCAAAATCAAGGAAAAAGAAGATATGAGACAGGATTATTTTCAAGGTATTGAATTGTTAATGGAGAAACATTTATGTAACATAACCCAATATTTTTTAAGTCTACCACGTAAGTAATTGTAAGTTTATAATTTTAACTGCAATTAACAGTATTACTTAGATTAAATGAACAGTTTTCATATAAAGATAGTAATCACTACAATATAGTTGTAGCCGTGGTGTTTTGGGTTGATCACGAGGTATAAGAATCTTGATGGCGCACCGCGTGGACCCAGGTTCGATTCCCGGCCGCTCGTTGAGGCGGACTGGACTGGTGTTCTGGTTGGCAGTAAGAGATTGCTCTCGTAACAATAAGTCCGCGATATGTATCGATTATAAACATTAAAGTACGTAAATAAAGAAATATAATTAAATATTTTATGCACTATATATATATATATATATATATATATATATATATATATATATATATATATATATATATATATATATATTTAACGTATTCATTTATATTTCCTACTATCAGGAAAACTCGACGGATATCTAATATTAAAAATAGTTTGAATAAAACTTCCAAAATTAAAAACTGTTTTTATAAATATACTGGAATGACTTGAGAATCGAATAATCTAAAAGTTCAAGAAGTGACTTAAGATTTTGGAGCTGATATTGCAGTGGTGTACGGTACAATTTTGGTTGGTTGTACTCATATCAAAGCAATTTCTCAACTTCATTGCTTATGTTTCTCGCGAGAGTGCGGTTAGATCGATGTGGTTAATGCAAGTAATATTACTTTCTTTCATTCTGTACATAATATTTATTATTTTATTTATTCATAAGACAATTCAAAATGCCGTTAAATACTTTTCTATTTTGAATTTTACGTAAATTTTATTGCCTCAGAAAAACATCATACATAAATTTTTCATAAACAAGAGTGTGTGATGCTGTTCCCTAAGTCTAGAGACACGAAATCAGTACTATACATCTTGTAAGTCTCTACATAATATGAATGAAATATTTTGTTTGTATCATTTATTGGTTCTAAAATTTATACTATGTAGTCATAACGTTTCATTTATAGAACCATTCGACAATATTAACAAAGTATTTCATTCGTATTTTGAAGAATATATAATATTAAGGAAATCGTTATATTTACCATTATTTAATGAATTTCATATTTCGGAGAATAAATTGTTTGCATAAGTATTGTGAAAGTAGATCCGAGTCACGCGCAAATATATTCGCAAATCAAGTTATGAGGTAAATAATGTGTTTCAAATATTATAAAATAAAATAAGAATATAGAGATTATGGATCAGTATTCAATGAAGACATGACCAAAACTCGATAACATCTTCATATGGGAACCATAAACATATATAGCTAATTAGGTCTCTATTTGGTTTTACCGATAAAACGTAAATCACGGATTCGGGGGACCTCGCTTTTATTTTTTGAAATACCAAGGTATATTTTGGTTTACTATTTAGAATAGCAATTTATTTATTGTCTCATGCATGCTACGCAAAGAAAACAAGATTAAAATTATGGGACGCGATGAGAGAGAAAAGCGAAGAAAGCCACAAGCGAGAGTTCTCATTCACCAAGGCAATGTACTTATAATGCAAAATTTTTAATGTCACATTATTGTCCGCATTTAGTATCCAGTGACATTATTTTTTCTTCTGTCAAAAAAGTCTGAGAAAAAATATTAGAATGATGACCGCCATGAATTTCTTTTAAACTTTGAAGAAAACGATGTTTCAAAAATTTAACAAAAAAGCCAGAATAAATGTGTACATTTAATAAAACGGTATCAATGTAGTAAAATTTACCATAAACATTTGTTTAAGTTACTATCATATCTTTTAAATTATTACTTTAGATTGGCCAATTATAAATTTAAAAATATGAATTTGTAATCTGCTAGAGATACATTACCATTTTTTTACTACTTTTCATTTGTTAGTAATTGATATAATATTTATTTCATTTACTTTATTCTAATGCAACACATTCAAAGTGAATTTAATTTATGAATATATGCATGTACACTGGTACGTACTTTTACTCGTAATATTTAGTTATATGTTATCTGGAGAATAGTATTTTTATTTCCTAAAATACTAACGTCAGCGAACGGACTAATCAAGGTTAATGGACATACTCACTTTGTCATTTTCTTCTCTATCTATCTCTTGGCTATATCATTTGAACTGGTTTTATCTTTTTTTAATATAGTTCAATTAACTTTACAACTGTAAGCTCGTCCATTAGCTTCGGGGACTAACAGTAATTTTCCCTAGAGAGTGTGGTTTATTGCAACTACGAGATGAACGTGTTTAATGACATAGGAGTTATTGTCCGCTTTACTACTTCTCTTCATACTTCTTAACATCGGGCATAAAATATATGCATACTCCAAATCCTCTTTATGTCCATATCCAGTGTTATATGCATATCCAGTGTTGCAAAGGTAATAATTGAAGCAGGTCAATTGTCGGAAAACACAAAAATTATTTGCAAAGGACAGGACCAATTGCAAATGGATGCCCAGCAGAAAACAAAATCCGTGATAACTTGGACCTAACCTTAACGTGTTCCGTATTTCCGTTGAGCAACAATTATGTGTTAAAACTGAAAGTTAATGCTTAGTTTTTCAAATTGTGAAACGATTAATTTAATTAACATAGTATAGGGAAGTAGCTAATTAATATCTTATAGATATATAGGCAACGAATTCTTATAAGGAAATATTTTCCCTACCCAAACCAATATTTCAAAATAATATTTTACTGTAGTAACTAATATAGAGAGTTATTATTTCTTGGTGTATAAGTTTACTCTAGATTTAAAAACCTGTTTTTAATACTCTTCTGTAGTCTGGAAGGATTCATTTTCGTACATAAAACGTGTTTAGAACAAAAGGTATATCTAAATATGGTCATGAGTACAAGCGATTTAATTATGGGCAGCTAAGTGGAATGTGGTCATAAATATACATAGGCTACAGCACCGCAGCTAATATCGACTATCTCGCCGTTAAAAGTCAATAAAAGTAAACCATATTTAAATGATGAGAATCTTTTCAATCATGTTTTTTACAGCTTGTAGAAATTAAAGAACTTGATTCTATGTGGTTACTCAAAGAAAATGAAATTCGAAGTGATCACTAATAATTGATATAATGGGTTCCTGTAAAAAGTTGTCATCTACGTCTAAACAAAACATTTTAATTTGAGTCCTCATTATAGTCATTTTTTCGGAATCCTTGTATTAGTTTTTTTTTCACAATTTTATGTTTTTATTTATTTTATTTCTTTTATATATTTTAATATATTAATATATTAATATTAATATATATTTTATATTTTAATATATTAATATAATATATTATATATTTTAATATATCTTTTATATATTTTAATATTTTATAAGAATATATTTTACATATATCGTGTGTAGAAACGTGCATATGCGCGCTTAGAAAAAGGTATTTTTGCTTACTTACTTTTCGTTATTGTATCAGCTTATAGGTAAGTTTCGGGTAGATATTGCAATATTCCAAATTAACCTTCGTAAACTAAACAATTTATAACTTTTTTTTCTCATTTTTACATTATTTATTTTGGACCTTATACACTTATTACAAACAAATTGTCGATAAATTAAGCTATATACGTGTAATATTTATGAACGGCACTATTGGTTTCTTAGTAACATAAATAAATATCATCATATATTGTATAAGACGGTCAACTGAAATCAAAAATGAGAGAAGCTACAAATAAAACTACATTTACATAAAAGAAACCAACTCCGACACGAATAAGTGATTTGGTTTCCCCTACAATGCAGAATATTGTTAAATAATTTAAATATAATTTGATACATAAAAACTGAACTAAATAAGCCACCCGGCCCTCGTCATTGTTTGCTATGACTTCATTTGATTTTATTCCCTTTTCTATATAACAATAATCATGGTCATCCATGTCAAAGAAGCACTGAAAAATCTAATTCAAATTGTTATGTCACTAACTTTAATTATTTCAAAATACCAATACAAACTTTATACAAATTTAAGAGTAGAATTTTGGAACGTCTCTTCATGGCGACTGGCCATTACGCCAAGAAAAGCGAGAACATATGTCAAATTTCAGTTTATGAGCTTTACATTTCTGTAAATTTTGCGATTAGTCGATAAGTGGTATTTGGTTTTATGTTTATGTTTTTATAAGAAATTCGAAGTAAAAGAAAATCAGCATTTGGCCGTTATTATACCTTTTCTTTTGCTTAACTGAGTTTATAGGGTATTGGACATATGTTGATGTTAAATTTTGCACGTTCAAACAAATTATGAGTTAGCCATTACATTAAGTGCTTAAAATCAATTATTAAAAAATGCATTAAAAGAAATAATCTTAAAAAGTATACGGATAAATATGCTATTTACAAATTTATGTCATCGTAATTGCTAAGTTGATCTAAAACATTTAATAAGATGTAAACGTCCATTAAAGTCAATGTTACAAAAAGTATATATATATATATATATATACATATACATATATATATATATACATATACATATATATATATATATATATATATATATATATATATATATATATATATATATATATATATATATTCATATATATATTAATTAAAGAACGGCGTAGTAATAATACATTATTATGAAACCAATAAATCGATATTTATCACCAGAATATGTCCATATATTCATATTTAGATATTTCTTGACTAGCGAGCCAATTTTTATAAGTATATGTTTTTCACGTGAATTTTATTTGTAATTACTAAATTTCCAGGTAAATAGAATATATTTTTATTATCGTCAGTATTCAGTTGCTTGTGGGCCAGTTTTCAGTTGGACTTACTAACATGAAGCAGATAAATTTATAAATGTTGGTGATATAAAATCAAAACGTTGGTGTCAAACATCATTCTCACGAGCGTTCTGTGAGAGTTTCGCTGTTTTGGATTCAGGAGTCTAGCCATAAACTCAATGGTATTTTAATTCAATTCCGTGTTTATTTTTATTAAGGAGCTCGATAGTAGTTAATATTGTGCATTTACTGTGTACAATTATAAAAATACCCATATATAAAAATACCTAGCACCGCACGATATTATGATTTAACGAGAATCACATATATTGATATGTGATTGCACGAAAACTCTTTTTAATCGGTAACGATATGCTTTGTACGTCAACGATGTACGAGTGATGGAAATTATTTTTAATGCTATTCAATAATAATTCAATATTTTCATATGGATTTCCACTCGTGTTTCATAATAATATAAACTTACCAACTAATAATGTAATCCTATTAATATTATAATTTAATAATATTGTAAAGAATTTTGTAAACAATGACTGAAGTAATATAACCATTTGATGACATTTCGGTAAAATAACAGGAATTGTCTACCGCAAATGAAAATAATCTAAAGTTTAAACTTTTAACGAAACTGTCATTTACGTTACAAAAATATAACTGAATCATCGATTAAATTCTGTCGGTAGTTTAAATTTTAATTGATTTTACGGGTCTAAGAACGAAAACTTCATTGTTATTTTACGTTTTTCATACAAATTAAATGATGAATAATTTTTAAACAAGACATTTAACAAGAGGTTACATGTGGCCCAATTGATAATTAATACACAGGTGTATAAAAATGATTTCTCGTAAAATTTTCAATTATAATTATTTCATAAAATAGACGACTTATATAAAAAAAACATTTTGATAGATTACACATTATTAATTGCTGTTCAAGTTGGATTATTAAAGTAGAGGCTTAAGGTAATCATATGTACGTCAAATATATTGATGCTACAAAGAAATGCTTTAATATATACCATACAAATTAAGGTGGAGAGAAAATGCAAAATTAAACTGTCAGAAATATTAATGTATTTTAAATTATTACAGAATTTTATTTTCGAAATATTTTTTTTTTATAAATTACTTAATACTATGATTCACATACACGGGAAATTATTAATCATTTAAACTGGCAACTTTTTTAAACTTAGATATTTATTTGAGGCGTAAATTTGTTTTTAGGGATTTGGTACTTGAATCTTAACTTAGTGTTACACAAAGTATATCTATTAAAGCTAGTACACGAGTAGGTACTTAAACCGACCTAATGCTCTTTTGAAGTACCTGTTTGGTCTAAAAAATTTGAAATCTCAGCAATTAATTAAAAAGATGTGCTATTTCATCCTTACCTTTTGTTTAAAAACAAACTTGAAGACAAAAAACGAACTCGGGTGTATTTTACATTTAAAATATTTTTTTGATAACAGAATGAACCAACTAGTCTGGGCATAGTACTTTACTCTTCAGTATCACAAAGTTAGGCATTAAAAAAATTAAAATATTCAGTTTTGAAGTCCTCTTACCAAGTTTTCTAAAGAATCATTGGGGCAGGAAATTCATGAAAAAAGCAAATTATGCCTTAAAATAAAGAAGAGTAGCAGATTTTATTATTTACAACCTAAAATGTCTTTTTAAATTTGTGTCTAAATCCAAATTAAATAAAATTATTCGAAAGATTTTTCCAATCAAGTATCTTTTTATCAGTTTACGAATTTAAATTACAATAAATAATTCCAAATATTTTTTATCGCAATAACTTTGAAAAATTGTTTATTGATAGTTTTAATAAAAAAATTGTTTATAATATAACAATTATAATGATAAAGTATGTAATAAAGATAAATTTCTAAAAAACGGGACTCGTATTTGGATTTTTCAACAATACCAGAAGTGCACAAGGCAATTGTGGGAACCATAGATGAACCAACCCAAACAAAATGAAAAATAATATTTACGAAAGAAATTTAACTAATAGGGCTGATAGGGGCAGATGAAATATCATGAATTACTTGAGTAAGCGGTGTAGGAAAAGAAGGAAAATGCGAACTAGATGTTACCACTTAGATCCTTTATAAATATGCACCATACAAAAGAAAGGAAAATTACTATATGCCGGTCTAGACAACACCTATGATACAATAATGTGAATGAAGTTGTGGAAGGAAGTGTAAATGTACGGAAGTGGTAATATACCATCATATTCAATGTAATATATCTGCAACGACATTAATACTTACACAGTATGAATTAGGTATCGTCTTTAACATTTATTTTTGTGAACGATGGATAACCGTTTAAATAACTTTGACAGACATTTAGAAGTAATTGCATACAAGCAACTTTTAAGTCAAAGACGACCACAAAGTCGTCTCAAGGGTTTTCTAACTTATGCTTGCAAAAACTGATTATGCGCAGTATTATGAAATGTGCACTGAGTGTAAGAACACACGAATTTTTTCTCAGATACGACTAGTCATACATAAAAGTGTGAGTATCGTTGTCAGCAGTCATGTTTTTTATGAATTATAAAAACAATTTAATATATTAGAAACAGTCTTCATATACATGTGCCCCATATGGGATACATATGCCCTTTATGAAGGCCATATATCTATAGGACTTTGTGTTAGGGGTTAAGAACGTGGATTGGAAGAGAGCTTTCCGATTAATATATTTTTTGAAAGCATTTCCTTAAAATGCTAAAACATATGGCAACGACACTACAAATATCAAGGGCGATACTCAAATAAATGTAATATAATTTGTAACGTATCCTAAATAAACACTGCAAAATATTATGCGTAAAGAATAAACAAAAATCGGTCCTTCATATGAAAATACAAAGCAAAGCGATTAGATCAAAACCCATTCCTAATTCGTTTTATGAAATTTAAAAATCAAAGAAAATAGCCTAGTTAAAGATTTATTATATATACATGCTTGTCTGCTCAATTAGATATGGTAGACATATAGTCATGAAGTTAGCAAAGTGTAGATCTAAATAGTAATTATTATAAAATTAAAAGAGAAATGTTAGTAATAAGTTAACATGTCTACTTCTCGTCTTACTTGGTTCCAAAACTCAAAAAACCATCTAATTTTAATACAACTGTCAATAATACTTTTATCTTTACTGAAAATGCAGCCGTTAATTTTAATCTAAATTTTTATTGAAACACCAGTTATAAAATCGAAACAAGGCTTTATTATTTATAATAATAAAGCCGAAGTGTTACTTTAGGAGAAATAGTGGTTTAGAACTAGAAAAGTGTTACTAATATAAAAACTAATTTTAGATTTATTAATAGAAGTAATCATACTTTGAAATTATTTTCTGTTAATACCTACTGTACTCTTAACTAAATCTTCTAGTTTAGCCAAAGATCGGAATCAACAATACATGGGATTTTGGTTAGTCCGACTAAGTATTATTGATTTTTTTATAAATTTAATATAAGTCAAATATTCAAATTCATTATATACCTAGGTTAATTTATGTCTAAATAGTTGTTTTAATATCCGGCTACGATCCGTAAATAAAGTAGCAGGTATATACTCGATATTTATTTTTGGTCACTAATCCGGATTATGTACCGTACTACATACCTATATGTATATTTTATATATTACTAATAACAAGACGAATCTTTTTCGAATATAAAGTTAAATCTCGACGTAAAACCATTAATGCAAACCCTTAATTAGCGGAGGGGTATAATATGCTGAGCTAAAGGTTTCCAAAATAATCTAAGAGCAAATTGTTTGTAGAATGGTATTCTAATTTCGAATTTCTTCTTTTCTTGTGGATTTAAAACACCTTATTTTCGAGATAATTTTTCTTATCTTTTTTTTAAAAGTTTTTAATATACAATCCGTTTCAGTCAATATTAGATTTACAGATAACGTATACTTAAGTATATGAATGTATGTGCATGTAAGTACTCATGTGTATATATATATATATATATATATATATACATGTATCTATCTACATTTATGCTTACATATACACATATGTTAGATATGTATTTAGTACTTTTTTTACTTATAATTAATTGTAAAATGTATTGAATTTTTTTCATAATATCGTTTTCTCAGAATTGTTTTGATAGGTTGCAAGCGATTGATCCTTATATGTATTAATTGGGTCCATTGAAATAGTTAAATGAATATATAATTACGACTGTGTGAATTATAGCCTGGTGACTAATAGATGGGAAACCACACATTTAAGATACATAAGAACATAAAAATATTCCATTTCTTTCATTTTGAATTACGGAACTTTAAAAAAGGGTATATGAAAATCTGTAAATCAATAAAGAATGTAATCAATGGGATGATGCCCTAATTAATCTTCGCTGTACATAAGCTACGTGGTAATTGCCATTACTAAAATGATTTCCTTTTTGTAATAAAAAGCGAAATAACAATATCTCACATAGATTTTGTAAGGAGGTGATGGCAGAAAGTGATTTCAAATTTTGCGGTTCAAAGTTAGAAAAGACCTAAATTTAAATAATTTTAACAACACGTTGCTACAAAAATTAAATATGGAAATTTCAAAAATTAAAGTAAATTATGAAACAAAACTAATATATAATTATTATACATGTACAACCGTTACATCTACACGTCAGACTGATCTCATTTGCCACTATCGATAGAACGGCACGTTAATAATAATCAATCCATAATTAGAATAATAACTCTATTGAGTGACATTAAACAGTCAATTTTCATTTAAAATAAAGAAAGCGTTTATCTTTTCCGTGATGTATTAACTGGACTCGGCGATTTGATTAAGTAAAAACAATAAGTTTATTCAAATCGCATACGTCCGTCATTTATTAACATAATTCCCATTCCATTTCACAAGCGGGACCGTTCGCTCGCATCTGCCGCCTCTGTTTTTGTTTACAAGTAGACGAGCACAACGCTTTAATTCAGACATACTTCGCTTTTTATTCGAATATATGTTTCATTTTTAAATGTACACATGTCACGATGGAAAAAAGTTTGTTGTGCTAAAATGTTTACGTAAGTACGAGTAATAATAAAATTTGTTTTATGTTTTTGTATCTCTTATTGTCTTTACGGAAAAAGATATTTCAATATTTCATTCAAACCTTTTTATTTAGTGTCCGTTTTTCATTTTGCACATATTAATACAGATCAATGGAAACGCAGGTATAAAAAAATGCATTAAATAAAATAAGTCAATTCACACGTGGCCTTAAAAACTAACTTAAAGGTTTCCAAATAGTGGAAAATCTTCTGGAAAACTTTTCTTAATATGATTCTTCTTATATTTATTTTGCTCTTACATAAATGTAGAGAAATTACGACAAGTTTATAAAGATAATAAATTAGTAATAAAGGAAAACATTCCAATAATCCTTCAAACCTGCATGAACTTGACGAACATTTGACAGATAATTAGGTATGAAGCCACAAAACAGCAAAGTGTGCGTAAAATTGAGTAAAGCATAACAGACAAGGCTTTTCTTCATCGCTGCAAATAGGTAAGGATTTCCTTCATCCTTTCTGCGCAGGAGATGGACACAAGGGTATAGATCGATAGATCAGATTCTTTGAAAGTGAAGCTATTTAAATCTAGAGTTCTTCTATGATATTGTAGTAATGTTACCTAAAATTTGTATTTATTAAAATTGTACAGTAAATATGTTACACATATATAACTTTGAAATATAACTTATCATTCGGAAAAGTTATAATTTTACTTTTTACTCTTCCATAATAATTACACTGTCGTTTTTTGTCTGTTTGCTACAAGTCTTTTTGTCTGTTTGCATTTTTCAACCAGATGAAAATAAAAGTTTCAAAGTTTCATAAGTGGAAGGATTTAGTCATCTTAATCTTTAATTGTCTTTAATATTATTGACAAATCAGTCATTATTCTTTGGTGTAATATACAGGCTCTAAAAACAACGTCCGTATTAATCATACATGTGGTTCTGTGCATCAAATTGGGTATGTGTAGAGTTATGAAAAAAATTTAAATTATTATCAAAAATTTAAAATTAATTTTTTTTTAAAAACGATTAGGAATTTTGTAAACTATCTTAATATTTACTCTTAGGAACTTTTGCCTTCATCATTGATATATTTGAGTGAAAATATATGTAAATTTACTATATTAAATACCATTCAATTTGGTCAAAACTAAATAGTTCGACCAACTTTATTAACTTTGGCACACTATAGTTTTGATCTCTCCCGCATACATGCCCCCCCTAGAACTATGAGTCGTGCGGAATGGACTGAAATTTTCAAATTTGCATGGCCGAGAAAACCTAAAAAAATGTAAAATTATTGAGTGCTAACAAACAAATTGGTGCATTTTCCATTGTGATTCAAAATTTGTGTCGACTTCCTATTTTTTTTTGAGTAACAGGAAATGAATCATCTAGTCAAAAAATATTTATTTTATTGCTTATTCAAGTATAAAAATATTTGAGCATGAAGGCAAATATTAAAGGCATATCAGTTATAAAATGTATTATTATTGTTTACATTCTTATTCTTAATCTTATTGTACGTATATACAATATATTTGATTTACTTATTCCATATATATCCTAATATTGGCTGGAAGTGCATTTATATAATAAGGATAATATTTTTGGAAAAAAACATTTTTGTTTATGATAGGGAAATGGGGAAATCAAATTGTTTATTCAATATAATTTTAGTCCAGATATTTATAACAAGTCGCAGGCCATAAATTGGCTATATCATAAAGTTCCATTTACTTACTAAAGAAGACCGGAAAAATCTATAAAGTGTTTCACCCAATTTGCTATAGGAATAAAAATAACACTTTTAAATAGAAAAAATGATGAATAAACAGAAATTTTCAAACCAGTAAGATAACATAAGAGCAGATTGTGTTTCGAGAAATGTAGCGTATAGAACTAGTTAGATTGTTATGTTTGTTGAAAAAAGTAAGGAAAACAGCGAAAAGATATTAAATAAACATTATACGTTGAAAAACAACTCCAATTTCGAAACTGTTAAAGTCAAAATTACGGAAAAAAATCAAAATTATGAAAAAAACTTGACTTAATGGAAAAGTTTTTTCATAACTTTAGAATGGAAATGGGGGAACACATTTCTGTGGTATTTTCAAGCAATACTTTAAGAACTATTATATTTTGCACTAATAATAAAAACTTATATCAGTAGTAGGACGATCTTGAAAGGCTGTTATCAAATTTCGATGACTTCTGGGATTCCGGAACGTTGGATATAGGAATGATTTCTGGATGTAGATTTCTTCCTTGTTATATGATATATTAGTACCGCTCTACTTTATGTACATATATATTTTGACACAATTTTAAGATTTCTGACTACACTTATTTTACTATCACGATCGCACTTATTTTATACACGAATTTTATTTATTATTTTTCTCACAGAACACAGATTTATTTAGATGAAAGGAGTCATAAGGAACGACTCCTTATGTACTATGAATTTTTTATACTTCTACACTGCCAGAAAATTTGCTATAACGCTTTAATTAAAAAAAAATTAATGAAATATATTTAAACAATTTAGTGTTAAACAATTAGTTGATTTTGAACACAATCGGTATTAAAAATAATTATAAAATAACAGTATTGGCGTTACCTGGACGGTATTGTTTAAGGAATTAAAACTTTAATATTTTTAGTTCAAAATAACTTCTCTTAGAAATTATAAAAATGAGATGGTACTGTAACTGAGCTTGAAGTGAAGCTTGAATAAGAACTGGCTTAAAGTAAACTTGAATTGGAACTGGCTTGAAGTAAACTTGAATAAGAACTGATTGAGTAATATACACTACCCATTTTAAATAGACACCGAAATTCTGGCTCAGCAGTGGAGCAAACTACGAACTGATTGCTTCAGAGTGATAGAACAAAGCGCTCTTTATTAAAGTGCTGGCTCAGCAGCGAAGCATTCCACAAAGTGATTGCGAGAGGGTAGTAGAACGAAGCACTTCTTATGAAAGTATTGGCTTGGCAACAGAACATTCCATGAATTGATTGTGTCAGCGTGGTAGAACAAAGCGCTTCTTATGAAAGTGCTGGCTTAGCAACGGAGCGTTCCATGAAGTGATTACATCAGGGTGGTAGAACAAAGCGCTTTTTATGAAAGTGGTGACGCAGTAATGGAGCATTCCGCGAAGTGATTGCGTCAGGTTGGTATAACAAAGAGCTTCTTATGAAAGTGCTGGTCAGCCATGGAGCTTTCTATAAAATGGTTGAGTCAGAGCGATGTTAGTGTTGTTGTTAAGAGATCAGAAATAAAAAGCTGTATGAATAAACCTCGCAATCTTATCTACATTCTAATAATTTATAGTTCTACCAATGTGATCCCTAAACATTACAAAGAAATGTTGTTATAATTGATACTTAAACCGATAACATTATACAATTTAGATGTTAAAAAGTACAAGCTTAAAGTCGTTTTACAAATTATGAATAATACTCACGTGAAATAGTCCCCAAATCTCTTTATTAAAGCCACATTTGAGATTATAAAATCATATGTGAAATATGCTTGATGTTTGAAGGAAAGCTTCTTTATGATAAAAGTAATAATGACTAATTTGTATTGATATTATATCAAAGAATTACCACATAAATGTTATAATGAACAGGTCACGATGTTTTTCAGTTTCTTGTACGCTTTATTTTTGCATATTTTACACATATATAAATAAACAAAGAAAATTCAATTACAAAAATTCAGTGTGTAATTTTGGCACAAAGAACGTAAATGTCACCTGATAACTTGGATGCCACCTGGTAATTCAACCTACTAACAGCAAAATATAACGCAGCACGTCGTCATTTCTCACATCTTTTTATTTTCGTCAAGTGGTTCATAAATGCCGTGTATAAAAATTTACATCTTCCCAGACGATAAAAACTTTCGCTTTATTAAAATTGATGCAACAAATATGTAACAAATTTGCACATTCTTTGCATATTTTATGTATATATATATATATATATATATATATATATATATATATATATATATATGTATATGTATGTATGTATGTATATATAATTCGAATATAAATTTCTTGAACAAAAAAGATAATGTTTTACTATACGGCGGATACTTGCGGATATAACCCAAATATCGCGGACTTCTTAACTGTAAAATTTTAAACCGTTACCGGAAAAGAAATATTTAATAAATAATCACAGAGCTAACTTCTATTCGTAATTTGTGATGAGCAAGGGAATTTGCGATAGGATAAGAATAATGTTCTTTACTCGAAAAATAAAGTCGTTGAAGTACATTTGTTTAACTGGAAAATTATCTGCATTTCTATGGAAACTTTTTATATAAATTTTTATTGTAATCGTCATATTTGTTTCTGTAAGAATAATTATTCGAATTAAAATTACAGTCTTATTTTCTAATAAAATCATTTAAACTACTGGTTGCCCAGCAGTCGAAGTACCTACGCACCTACTCATTTTGTTGAATACACTAATTGGTAGGCCAGAGTAAGTCAATTTAGATTGCTGCTATAAACTTTTCCTTTTGCTTATATATTAATCAAACTGTATTTCACAGATATTAATCAAACTGTATTTCAGTGATATTAATCAAACTGTATTTCACTCAGTATTTCACCGCAGTTGCCCAGTAGTCGAAATATCTAATACCTACTCACTTAGTTCAATATACAGATAGATAGGATTAAGTAAGTCAATTTAGATTGCTACTGCAAAATTTTCGTTATGGAACGGGTTATTGAAAGAGAAACATTTGAAATCACATAAAAATCATAGCTAAAAACCCATTCAGTCACTTTAACATTTTAAAATTCTGTGCGAATGTTTGACTACAGATTATTATGTGTTTGACATTGGCAGTGTGAATGTCAATAATAAATCTTTTATTGTAGATCGCAAACAATGAATCTTTTAATGTATTTGTAATACATGTTAAATATAAATTCTTTCTGCACTCCTTCTCCACACAAATTTTAACTCTGCGAAGTCTCACACTACTTCGTGCACACACTATGCTTGAAAATATGTATAAAATTTTCTCTTCACATTGTAATATATAGATTACATTTAAATTAAATGTTTTATAACGTCATTACAGAAACTATTCGAGTCAAGTCTAACTCGTTACTGTTGGGACTCAATAAAGATAATCTTCATAATATAAAAATACAATCATAAAGATATAATTGTTCCTATTAGTAGTACAAAAATTTGCTTTTTAATTGTATATGAAAAAATAAATGTATGTAAAAAGCTCTATAAATGAACTGCAAGTAAAATATCAAAATATTTAGAACGTTGATTAGTAAGTTGAAAGAAAAATCTTAAACTATTTAATTTCAAAAAGAGTTTCTAAATTTCGAACATAATATGAAACAAAAAAACATATTAATAGAAAACCCTATTTTATTAGAAAAATTACTCCAATTATTAGTATCTTCGTTGTTCTTATTAATGTTTTACTGATCTATATTTCAAAGAGTAAATTTTCAGAAAAATCAAAGGATTTTTGTAATAATGTGAGAATAATTACGAGTAAAACGGTGCAGTAATTTATATCCAAGTGACAGATGTTTTTGGAAATTGTATTCGCTATAGTTGACTAAAATATCTATTCTTATTCTGTTTTCAGACTTTAAAATGTAAAAGAAAAAGGCTTTAAGTCGAAGGACCATGTGAGATAGAAATATTGAGATAGCAATATTTGCTTTTTCTCATTACACTTGTACTATGTCGGCAATTGTGACAAGATCGAACTAAATTTTTTTGTTTTAGGATTATTTCACTCTTCATAAAATTTTGTAAATATCTTTGTTTATCGTGCTTATTTCGCCAGACTTCACATTCTTTCGGTCGTATTATTTTAATACGTTGTAAAATACATTTTAATGTGTGTGTATAGTCTTATAGTCTCTGTGTACTCACTAGTTGGAAACATATTTTCTGTTAATTTTATAAGCGTATAACGCGTAAATTTATTAAAAAAACAAAATTTATTACATTTCATCGATGAAGCGTTTTGTCATAAATTCCTTTTTTGTTATCAATTAAACTTTCAATATACAGCAATAAATATTTATGTTTAAATAAAATATTCAAAGAAGTGTAAAGAAGATATTTCAAATGTGAACCTTGTTCAATATTTATGTTGTACGCCTAGCTCAGGGTCTCATTTATATGTCTATACATTTACTTTAAGGCTGTATTTTAAATTTACACATATTATTTTCATTTCACATTATTTTTTATTTGATCAAATATTTGTATTTTCCTGAATTTAGACATATGGACTTATGACTATATTCAGGTAAGTAAAGTCCATTACACATTTTTTAGAAAGCTTCTGATGTAGAAGTAATACGATTTTAAAGAGGCGCACCTAGTTTTAAACGGTAAAAGATAAATTTCTTTGTTCTATTATTTGAATGTAGTATTACGTACCTAACTCATCTTGAATTTAATTTGTTGACAATATTACGTAGAGTGTAATTAATATTTCACTGTATTCTTTCAATCTTAGCGCTCTTGACTTTAGTATATGTCACATTTTTGTTCTCAAAATATTTCATAATTAAATAAAGCATGTGTTTTATGTTGCACTCATAGTAAGGACCATATGACGCAAATTGAAGAAAAGGATGCAAATTGTAACCTTTTGTTATCGATGTCAATTAACTGTAATGTACATTAAATATAACGAACTGTCCCCACTCACTTCATTTTACTTTCATCACGGGTTTTCGTAACGAGATTTAGTTGAAGTGTTGTTTACACAAACATACTCCCCCATGCTAATTGATGGCATTAGAAAGTCACGCAAATTGATTTAATTCGTTTCTTTTTACTTAATATAAAGTGATAACTAGCACTTTATTTTAATTATATCAAACCAATTCAATATTATTTTGCTGTTTTTGTTTTTAATTTTAAATTGACTGAATATTTTATTGTGTCAATATAAAACGATCTGGATTGATAAAACAGCGTGATATAGATAGTATATATGAAGGTAACAATTTATGGTCATTCTAACATTCAAACTAATTATAAATAACCATAATGATATACACATTGAATAGTCCGAAGATACGAGTCGAACTGATAAACCCAGGCACGAGACTCTCGGTGTTATTTAAGTATTTAATGAATGGATTATATGTCATCATTTATATTATAATAGTATTGCTATTCATTTTGAATAATATATAAGACTAAATAAATTATGCAGTGCAAAATTTATATTTTTATACAATTCTTGGTTTTAAAATTGTATCAATACATACAGAAATCTTACAGAAAAACACATGAGTAATATGACTGTCGTCTTTCAAATGAGCACAAATGTTAAAAAGGGGGGGGGGGCGACAGATCAATGCAAGTTGTTTGCAGCAAAGAGTTGCTAATTTATAGGCCTCTTGTCGTATTTATTGCAAAGAAAATATAAACACATTCTGCTATAGTCAACACAACTCCCTCGTGTAGTCCCTGTCCCATAATTTTGCGTCCCATTTTATCACTCGCGAAACGAATTGTGTCCGAGTATATTGGAATACCTTATTTTCGTACATTAAATAGAGGAATTAACATAATTTTTTTACAAAATGATTCCAAAAAATGTACAGTACATGTTCCGAGACCACATGGCAGAAGTGAAAACAATTAATGAGAAGTGATTATTCTCGATGAATGGTTATTAAACGTAAATAAATGTTGTAAATATAATTCCCTACACAGTGATTTATTGATACTTGTATAAAAATAGACCCTTACTTGGATTTTTTAATTTATATCGTCGTTAACGCAACGTAAATGTACATATGGTGGACGTCTAACTGAAAAATTAATCCCTTCAACTTAACTATAATAAAAAAAGTGCAAAGTTTGGAGTTATTATTTTAAGGTCAATAATGTTGTAATACAATAAAGATTATTCACAAAAAAATTACCTAAACCGTGAACGAGATCTTGACGTGCCGACAGGAGAAACTAATATTTTAAAGAATCTTGCACATATTTTCGGAATGTATTCCCGTAAAGTTATTTGTAGATAAGCTTATGAACCTGGGACCAAGGTAAGAAGGTCTGTGTGTTTTCTTTAAATCTAGAAAAAAAATTATGGAAATTGCGCAGATCATAAATCGTCATAAATTTGAGCCGGGTGCTCAGAACTGCTAGTAATTTTGTTTAGAGAATACGTTGGTTGAAAGAATAGACAACTGACACCATGTACCCGGAGATGCCGACTAAGATATTGATCGATGCTAGACAATTGTTACGACGGAAACTAAGAACCGGGAGAGGCCTACTAATAGCTTAATCGATATTAGGCGATTGTTATTGGACCGGGAGATGCCGATTAAGATTTTGGTCTATGTTTGACAATTTTTACAATATTAGAGAAATAACAGAAATGTTGAAAGACATTTGTTATGAAGCATGTCTGTTGATTTTAGAAGGAAATCTCCTCATAACGATAATAATATCATGATAATTTCTACTGCCAGCAATGATACGGGTTGAGTAATAAATTCATGTTTTAAACGATTTGATGAATTGATGAAATTGATGAATTGAATTTGATATGAAATGAACCACAAAATGAAAGAAAAGCCCACAATTTAATTTAACGTAACCTTTAGGGAACTTTAGGGAATTTCCAAAAACTTCCCAGAAATAAGCTATAATTTTATTTGACAATGTTATTTAAAAATAATTGAAATATTATGTACCATAAGAGGTAGTAAGAATTAATACATTATAAAAGATTACACCGCATTACCCTATATTTGTAATTTATATCTGCGTAGCTTATGATGAATTAGGTATAAAAATAATTAAAAAATATTAATCTAAAAAAATACCAGCTTTGTTCATTGTAAATTTCTCCCAAAAATATTAAATTCTTCTTAACTTTTAGTTCCAAATTGCACATTAATATGTATTGTTTATGAGTGTATTGAGCAATATACAAGAGCATAAATTGTACTAAAGCACTTAGTTGAACAACGCTTTACAATGCAAATTTCTTCTTTTTTCCACGAAAAAAGTAAATATTGTGGGATTATCGTAAGAAAAGTTTCATGCTTTTATCATTCAATTATTCAATTATTCATCAAATCTCTGATCACTAAGTTTATTGTAAATTATCACACTTCATTCCAAAGTTTTAGAACTTGGCAAAAATAAAAGGGAAGAAAAATAATTATCATCTGTGTTAATAAAACTTGTCCTAAGTGTATGGAAAGAATTACGTATGAATATACAATGCGTATTTTCGATCGATGAAACTGCAGCGAGTACAAAGGCGAAAACTTGCGTTGAAGCCATGTGTAGAATATTTATTAATTTAGTAAAAGTTCAGGTAGCAAATACTTTATGTTAATAATATGTTGATTGTGACACGCCTTTTATTTACAAAAAGTGTGGCCAAAATTAGAGATAGAAATACACAAAACTTGAGACAGCGCCTCGCGACAGAGACGGACGATCACTGAGCGAGAAAGCGTGCATGTGGAAGTGCCATGCTTGCACTGCAGGCTTGAAATAATGATTCCACCTGGTGCGCTGCTTTTTTGCCGCCGATCTCCAAAGCATACAGAATTCTCCGCGAAGCACGCTAGGTGATAGCTGCACCGCTCGAATCGAAGAATTGCGCTGCGCGGGGCTGCAGCTATTCGTTATTGCTTGCGTCTCTCTTAACTGTTCTCGGTTTCCATTATTTTGTATTTGTATTATATTTTTTTATTTAAAATTATCTACTACGCTTTACTATATGTGTGCATCACTGTTTGATAGATTAGATAAATACAGTTACAAAACCAAATATAAGTAATACGTCAACAGAACTAACAAATCAACAATAGCATATCCTGTAAACTAAACGTAATAATCATAAAAGAAAATATGATTAATTTATATTAAATTCGACATGTCAATTCATCTATGTTAGCTCAAGTGGTAGCCAAATATAATATTTCCACTCTTTTCTCAAAGCATTAAATTGTTTTTCTTTTGTAGTACGAGAGTAGATCTGTCATTTAATGCAAACTCAACTTGCAATCTGCTTCAACAAAGCTTTTAATTATTATAAATTTAATTTAAGAAGTTGTCTTGGACATGGATTACCTTTTTATATAAAATTACCTTCTATGAATTTTGGGAACAATATTCGACTCCATCATTAAGAAGTAAGCCTTCACCCATCGTTGTTCATTTATGCGGCTAATTTTTTTTCCCTGAATTAAATACATAGAACACTAGCATTCTATGTTAGTTCTCGTCAAATGTCCACGTTTTGTTTACTCTTTAATCTTTGAAACTTGCTTGTTAAGTGTGAACATAAAAGAGAACCCCACATATTACGGGTTCTGCAACTAGACTAGGAATCCTTACAATTTTGCTATATTCTTCCGTGTGTAAGTCTCTCTGTATATTACAATATCACAACGGTTTTACTCGCAGACTATTAGTGCTCTAACGATTAAATGGCAAGTTAATACATATAATGCTTGCAAAGTCAATAAATTACTGTTTATTTTAAGATACTTCTTCTATACGTATATTGAAGGTGATTTTTTCTCGTATATATATATATATATATATATATATATAAATATATATATAGATGTATATATATATATATATATATATATATATATAATTACTCACACTATGCTCACTGTTTCTGGCGTTGTCAAGAAAAATTATATTTATATTTATATCTCATACAGAATTGTCACAATTGTGACATTATGATTTATGTACCAATAATAAATAAATAAATGTTATTGAATACTTATTCTATACATGTCATTATGCGCTCCTATCCCCAGTTAAGTCCTGTTAACCGATTTTATAAAAAAGGAAGTTTTCGCTTCGACTTTAATGTTATTTATTAATTTTCTTGTGTGTGTCTGTTATCTCATTATTGACAATAGATAATAATTTTTTTATTCAAAGTTGTTTATTAGGTATATTTATTATTTAAACTGAAGGAAAGCAAACAAGGAAAGAATTACCCAACACTAATCAGCACAGGTGCCGTGATCAATATTGGATGGCAAGGCTCTAATGGTAATCTAATAAATACGACTAAGAGTGACATTAATTTACTCTTCACAAAAATCAAGATAAAATGATAGAATTGGAAGGTGGTAACTTCTGGTACTCTTCAGTGATGAGAAGTAAAGCTATAGAATTTGGAATCGCTTTAATTTGTATTGACATAAGCCAGAAAGTAACAAAATAAATAGCTAGGTAAATATATATGAGTACATAAAAAGGTTTGAGGCTAGATTTTTAACGATTTTATTTAGTTTTACATTGTCATTGATCCAAATTTTGCGACAAACTTTTTAATTACTTTTACTCAAACGATTTATAGTCAATATCACACTCGTATTGATAATATAATCTTATGATATTTTCAATCCTTAACTCAAATGCTAATTATGTAGGTAAACTGTAAGATTTAAAGACCTGAAGTTTCTAAATAATTCTTTTGAACCTGAAACAATGACTTTGTCATTGAACTTATGGTTCCAAATTTTCATTCCTGATATTATATAGATACTGCCAGCCTAAACCGTGAGACTTGAAGATTTGCTGTTTTAAAAATAGTGTTGTAGGTATCAAATACAGTCTCTCTTATTGAATTCCGGATTTGAACTCTTCAGTTTTGATGCTGCAGGGGTGTTGCCTCTCTAAACCGTGAGACTTGTAGGTCTACAGTTTTTAAATTATTATTTTGGGTCTCAAGCCGAGACTCTGCCATTAAACTTCGGGTTCTAACTACTCAGTCCTATTGTTGCACGAGTACTGGCTGTCTAAGCCGTAAAATTTGAGGGTTTGTTGTTCCTAAATTAGTATTACAGGTCTCAAGCAGGGAATCTATTATTAAACTACAGATTGCCCACCTAAACCACGAGACTTAAGATCTCCTATTATTAAATTATTATTATGATTATCAAGTAGAAACTCTGCCATAAAATTCCGTATTCTGACTCCTCAGTCTTGACGCTGTATGTTTACTGCCTGCATAAATCGTGAGACTTAAGGATGTGTCATTATTTAATTAGAACTATGAATTTTAATCAGAGGCTAGTTGTTCAACTTCGGATTTCAATTCTTTAGACTGATACTGCAGTGAAAAGATTGGCCTCAGTCGCAAGACTCGACGAACTGCTGGTTTCAACTTGGTAAAATAGATCACAAAAATTACTTCGTCGAATCTCTTGAATTAATATTGAATTGGTGGAAATATGTGGGTGATGCTTAAATATATCTTGATGAAAAATTCAGACAAATAGCTAGCGAGACTCCTAATGTTTGCGAGTAAAAAAAATTAAAGAGAAAGTCCAGCGTGTGAGTCACGTCTTTTATGCATCCTGCCGTAGACTATTAGGATATCACAGGAAGGCGCGATTTTATCATAGTCTAATATTTCAATACTCCTTCTTAATTAGAACCTTCCGGACGAGTGCCGTTTTCCTATAAATTTAAACCTATATATATATATATATATATATATATGTATATATATATATATATACCCACAAATATATAAACACATGTATATATAATTTTCCTAACTTTTGACAATGGCAGTGCATACTTAACATCAAATTATTAAGTTAACATTCATTAGCATGGTATCAAGAGATAAGAAATTAGTAGTCTCGAATACCAGGATTATACAGGAAGGGGCATTGTTACTATAGTCTACTATTCAAACAAAATAAATGTAATATAATTCAGCTAAGCAAGAAAAGCCCTCTAAAAAGTTCTAAATAAAATGAAAATTAAGAAATCATTACAAGTTAAAATGTTTCATTACATAAGGAATGATGAACTAAAAGCTCGAAAATAATTATAGGACACCATATATTTTTATTTGTGTACAATCTAATCCCTCCATTGGTCTAATCCTCCATTTGGCAAGCTTTTAGTACGTCATCGATTATACAATAAATCTATTTAACTTTAAAAGTTTCTTCTACCTGTATTTTATGTTTGTATACGTTAACTCATATCATCGGCATTAGCAAACAATTTGGATACATCGACTAATATGGTGTCAAGTGAAATGTAGCAACGTCTATGTATGTGGATGTGTATACACATTCGAGAGGAGAGAAACATTGATTTAGCACTGATTTTAAAAATCTCCAGCAACAGTGATATTTTGCAAATTTATTTAAGTTTGGAGACCAAGTTGTACCGTGAACGTTCCAACTAAGTACTCAAATGTTTATTATTTTGTACTTTTCAATACGCTTATTCGGTGTAATTTGATTAAGAAAATACTATTTGAAAAAGATACATATTAAGTCATATTTTTGATAAACGGAAATCATATATCATACCTACACATGATGAGTTTCATAAGTGATAAAGCAGGTATATAAAGTATATAAAGGAGGTCTTATAGGAAAAATTATAGTACGTTGACTTAGCTCGACGCCATTGAGCTGTATCGACTACAACAAAATGTGTTAACATTTTCTCTCAAATAAATTGAGACGAGACGAAATTAAAATACCGATGGGCTTTACGTACAAAAATATCTCGCATCGATCTGTCGTCCCCATTGTGAAAATTGAACTTATTTGTAAAGGCTACCGTCACACTGCTCATTGTATACAAAATTGCTAAAATGATCTTGAAGCTGATATCGATAAAATTTTGAAACCAAGGTCATTTTAATAAGAAATGTTGTATTAAACAATTTGTTTGTTTTAATATATTATTCATATTGGGTAACAAAACGTAAATAATACAGAGAGTATAGCAACTTAGTTTCTGAGTAACGTCCCTCGGTTTGTGTGTATTGATTATCAATTTGAATATAGTGCTAGCATGACGTTACAACGCCATCGTGTATATGCTATTTCTATCATGCTATTTAATTTATTCAGGTAGTTCTTTACTTGGCGGGGTCGTTGTACCATTTAATTAACTGGCCGAAAAGGGCTAATCGGGAAATAAAGAAAATGTATTATTTGTTTTTCATATTATCATGAATAATTTAAAAATAATAATACTAAGAAATGATTATATTGGATTTGTGAACATAAATTGAAGTGTTAAGATTGAATAAATAAAAGGAGAAGAATTAAACCAATGCCATGTTATACTTTATTATACATATAGTATGTTTACGTAATACTTTGTTTAGTTCTCCAAACATTTTTGTTTAATAAAAGTACTTTTGATATAGTTAAGTATAAATTAATAGAGCCGGAGTGAAAAAAAACTTCTGAAGAAAATAAAAGCGTTTGAGTGGGGAAAGCTCCTTACAAGCACATTACAATCGATTGGCATCGAAAACATGACAATAGTTTATAAATAACACATATCATTTTCGTCAAATTTGCAAATATTTCATCCTTATGGCGCGCGCAACATGTGCGTATGCACAACAGTTTTTTTTAAATCATTAACTGTGCTGCATACGGAAGTACGAAATATACCAAAATCAGGAGCACAACCTATTGGAGAATACAATGGAAGTTTAGTCATATTATTTACGTAGTATTGTCGATAAAATGAAAGCGAGGTAACTGAATTACACAATGTTATGTTCAAAATAAAGAAATTTTACTTTAAGCATCTAAAATTTCGTTCATCTTTTTTAAACCATATTTTTCTTCATCAGACACCTTTAAAAATAATGGCATTTATTGGTTCGGACAGATTTTATTTGAACATATAATGTAAATACAATTAAATACACATAAATAGGAAATAATGTAGACACATTATAATAATAATAAATCTTTCACAAAAAAATTATAAATCTTTTTTGAGCAAAATAATGCTGGAAAATTTCAAATATTAATTATAAATATCTTAAAAACTTATTGGATATCTTTGACGCTTCAAGCGAATCTTACATTTAAACTCTTTATAGATGAAATAATTATAATCCAAACGTTATAAATATTTAATTGACAATAAAAGGAAATTTATAAAGAAACGCTCCAGTAATTGTAGTAAGTTTTGTTATATTTTAATGAATTGTGTAGTTGATGAGATGAGCACTTAAAAGATCAGCCTATGTAACGTTTATTTTCATATGTTTCACCCCTCCCCCCCCCGTGCAACATCTTGCGACATTCAGCTTTTCACGTTAAATTTCAATGAAATTTCTAACATTGAAAATGTTTATGGTTCCGTACCTCAAAAGAAAAAAAGGAACCCTTGAAGATCGCTCACATGTCTGATTGAAAGTCTGTCACTATCGTTTTCCTCAGAAACAGCTTGGCATAAAAACTTAAAATTTGACGTAGTAATAAACATATTAATCCACACACATCTCAATAACTAACAAATTATTTGCATGGAAATTTTAGAAGGGGATAAATTAGGTGGAAAAATTTATTATTAATATATACAGTATGAGATATCTTTTGCAAGGGAAAATAACAGCAAAGGTCTCAAAAATATTTTTACCTAATTTTAGGTAGTATATCTTTAGATATATATACCCAAAATATATGCAAGAAAAACATATCCCCAACCATTTTTCCGAAACCACTAAAACTAAAATTCCAAAAAAATTTGATTTTTGGAGGCCCACGTAATTTTTTTAGGAAAACTATAGCGTTTATTATAGATTATATAATTATTGAAGTGTGCGCCATGATTTTTGACTTGTGATTTACGTTGTAAAAGCACAATATTATAATTCACTAATCGGACATCGCTGAAGTATAAATTCTATTATATTAATATATTAATGGCCGTGATGTTTTCTGCAAAGTTAAAAATGTATCTTAAACGAAAATGAAAAAAAGGCATAATTAATATTCTATGTATTTTTTGGTGATAATATTTGCTTACAATCCCATACCAACAAAAATTTTAAAACGTACATAAATCTGACATGCATTCCGATATTATTATGTTGGGTATTTATAAATCTAACTACCAATTAGTGTCGAAGAAAACTGACGACAATTAACTCCTATGTAATATTTAAGAGAGAAGATAGTCTTACGTGACAACAATACTATACATCATGCTCTAATGCCTCCCTCTAATGACATTGGTGGTCACACTTACCCCAACAGCTTTAAGGGGTTTATGAACGATCCCTTAGAAACATTCTTAATTTCCCAATACATCTATTAAAATCAATGACGTTATATTAAATATACACGTTACACTCTTAGAAGAGGAACAATTTAGTTTCAGTTGGTGAGTACAAAAATACTACAAAATAAACAGGCATTCAACTGTTGAATAATACTGACAGAAGAATGAGATGTCGAAATCGTCAAAACTAGTATCTATTAAAAAGACAATTATAATTTTGAAAGGTAGAGAGAAATATAATTAATCTAAGGCTGATCGATTCAGTCCATTCACCATATGTAAAGGCGGAATAATCCTAGAAAGACAGAAATTAAATTGATCTTATCGCACTTACTGACATAGCGCATGCAAGTAGTGCAAGATCCGAAATAAATCGAACTAATGTAGTAAAAAATTAAATAAAATTTATTTACATTTACTCGTGACTCCTTATTTTATGTAATCCGTTATTACATAAAATAAGATAGTAATAATAGACAACCGCACACTATGAGTCTACTGAAAGTAAGTAAAGTTATCATAGTTATGCTATTCTTTAGAACCACTTTTAGAGTACTAATGGCATATCTGTATAGTAGAATGTCATTGTATATAACTACTTCATACAACAACTGATTGTTTATGCATCTCATGGCACTTAGTCTATTAGTGTTACACAGTAGGCAGAGTACGGATACGTATTTACATACTGATCGAGCTGTCGTACCCACCTTCTGCTTCATCAAAATTAAGAACTGTTTTAATTCCTCTACGCTTTACATTCATCCATTGAAATATTATGTTTAGAGGGAAGCGATATTGTGATGTTATATTAATAATTGCTCATATATTTTTTAATCTTTATTATTATTTTTTACGTTTGTATTTATTTTTTACGCCAAAGTCTTTATTTACGTTTAAGAATTTATTATTGCAACAGTTTTCCTATCTCGCTGTTAATTATTTTCGGCGGTATGACAAAATGACAAATTATTACTATTGTCAAAGACAAATCCGTTAATTATTAAGATAATAAATAAACGGATTTAATTATAAAATTAAAAATTCAATAATATTCTAAAACTTCTAGTTATAATAAAATTTTAATTCCATTCATCCACTGGATGACTTACATCAATAATAAAATTGTTAGAAGAATTATTTCGTTTATTCAGAATGTCTACAAAATATAACAAAATTATTTCGTTTATTCAGAATGTCTACAAAATAGAAAAAAAGGTATAAATATTTTAAAATGAGTGATAAATATTTTTATTGAAGAACTTTCTTGCTGATAACATTAGAGATGGCCGGTATTGAAAAAAGAAAAAAGAGCTTTTTAATTTCTAAATTATTAATTTGGGTTAAGGTTAGGTTAGGTTAACGAAGTGTTAACGTGTGAAAAATTAAAGTAAGTCATCACAAAAAAAGAGTAGCGGTGACAGCGAATATAAACGTTACTCTGAATGTTACTGCAAAGTGCAGCGGTGAGTAGTTCCATTAGTGAATCCGAAACTGCTCGGCCATTGAAATTATTGAGGAGCACTCTCCGTGTTTTATAGCTTCCGGGGGTGAACATATTTTAAACCGGGCGTCTTTCCGAACTAGCTTTGTTTTATCGATAAAAATAAAATTGCAATTTTAGGTAATGCACTTGTATAACACTCGTTATTTCCAAAGTAATTTTTATAAGTAAGTAATATTAATTACGAGCGATTTAAGGCACATGCACATACATGCATATATTTTATTTATGTTACAATTATATTTTACTAACTTATTTAATTGTATTTTTTCTGACAAGCTGAGGAGCCTTAGCAATAATAAATTGCTAAGGCTCCTATATTGATTTTTTTTATCACAAGACAAACCTGGATATTGATATTTTTTTATCACAAGACAAACCTGAAAAAATAAGAAATACTCAAGTGGGACACATGTCATATGAATTCCTTTTCTATTCGGAAAATTTTTACAAAGAGTATTCTTGTTTAGAGTACTAAAAATATTTAATTTTTCAATATACTTTAATTGCATATTAAGCAAAACGTAAAATTAGGAAGGAAGAGTATGTATGTAATATTATATTCTCACTTCGGATGGAGAATGAACCTCATAGATTTTTTTTAACCATATTTGTTGGCTCGGCTTCCAGATGCATATAGATAAAACATTAAATTATGAAAATGTAGTACGTTGTATTTAAAGTAATATTCCTTCGTCATTTGTGAGATTCGATCCTTCTTTATAACTAGATGATATAATATAGATGATAAAATAGAAAAATTAGGCAGCTGACTGATGCAGCAGCTGCCAGGTTAGTTTATTTTGCTTATTTCTGCAGCAATATGTCGTATGGTATTAAGCTGTGAGGCAGAGCTGCAGATATTCAAACCATTTTTATTTTGCAAAAGAGAGCAGTCTGAGCCATATATAATATGAAACCCCGAGAATGTGTAAAAGAGCTATGTGAAGAGGCAAATATTCTGACCTTGCCGTTATTATATTATACATATATATGAAAACTTATTGTATGTAAAAAAGAACTTAAATTTCTTCGATAAAGGGTTTGATATCCATACTCTTAACACAAGAAATAAAAATAAAATTCATGCTATTAAATTTAGATTACAAATTACTAATAAATCTTCTTTGCTGATTTACGAGTTAACGTAAATTTTAGCTTAGTTAAATTTAATCTCACGGTATAAATCAGCCTTGATATCATGAAATTCTCAACTCTCTTCTTGTAGAATAAATTCAGGGTAATTCTGTGGTTAATATAAAATAAATTCATGATAGGATACACGTAATGTTTCCTCACTGATATTAAAATTAAGCCTAAAATGCGAAGTTCTGAAATTGTTTAATATTTGATACCAACAATAGTAATATTGGGAAGCCTTTCGCGATCATTATGTTTTATATATCCCACGAAAATCCATACCAAGCAATATGGTGTGTTTAGTTTTAGTACCTGTATGTACTAACCTATATTATTTAATTCCAAATAAGGTCTCAGGGAACAATGAAGCAAGGCAACTTTGTTTCTAAGAGTTTGGACCAGCATAGTTTCATATAACAGGAATTACGCTATGATTTCCATGAACTCACGAGTCCGCTCGTCTGTTGGTCGGTTACAGCCGATTTGCTCAGAAACCATTTGACGTAGTAAATTGAAACTTGGCTTAGTGATAAGGGATAGTATATGGCGTAAAACAAAACTAAATCTTAAAGAAAACTCAGACGGAAGTTTTTGTGGCACTACAAAACGATTTGGAAAATTGTTTTTTTCATTTCACCCGCCGTGTATATATATTAAGAGATCGAATTTTAAACTTTCCATATCTATTTATTATGAATTTGACGTAAAATGATTCCAGAGCTATTATTTGAAATTTCCGTCTATATATGAAACATTATCCCACGCCCCCGGTTCCCCCACCCGAAATTATTAAAGTTAAAATTACAAAAAAGAAAATAGTTACCAGAATTTTTCCTAAAGTTTACCGAAAAACTAGAGCGATGATTTTGAATTTCATATTTCTTTGAGATAGTTACAATGTTTTACGCCTATGAACGATGTACTATGCTGTTATATTTAGATGGTGGTATATAATATTAATATCTGTAAACAGTTTAATTTAAATACCACGTACCGCTAAACTTTTATACATGCCTAAGTGTGTACGGAGTGCGAGTTCAACGTTCTATTTGTTCATAAGTTTTCCTGAGTTTCACATGTATAAATATAGATTTCAGAGTTCATCTGAATATATAAAACATATATGTACCCAGGCGAATCCATTGCAACAGGAGTAATAGCTGCCTGTCAACCACAACAATTCTTTGCTAGTTATTTATGCAGTGAATTTAAAAAATCTGGTATGTATAAATAAACAATTTCAAAATGAAATCAAAAAAACAAAATATTATAAAAAAATCTATCTATAATCTATAAAAAAACCCGAAAGAAAAAATATTGTGATGCCAAGAATCTAAATTAAGAATTAGAATTAGAATCACACTGAAATGAGATGAGATTGAAACAAGAACAAGAATCATAAGATCTAGGAGATTAGTAAAGGCTAAATCATTTCAACCGAATTCCTAAAGCATTCAAAGAGAATATGAATATTCATAGTATTAGAATAGAGTTTTAAGAATTAGAAGTAGAATTACACTGAGATGGGTTGAGATTGAAAAAAGATGAGAATCGTAAGATCTACGAGATTAGTAAAAGAAAAATTATTTCAACCGAATTTCTAAAGCATTTATCAAGAATTAATTTAAAATATTAGATCATAAAAGATAGGATATTAGTCAAGGTAAAATAATTTTGGCTGACTGTCTAAAGACTGTCTAGAATAGAGTCGATTCTAAGGTTTTGTGGTTTTGACTGTACTTTTCTTAGAATTTAGTGTTACTTATGTAAGTGATTAGTTACTAGACTTATTTTTGTTTATTAGATTTTATAAAACTCAAAATATTTCTTTGAAACTATCTTTGGAAAATATGTTTATAAAATTTGTCTACTCAAAGAGCCGAAAGGAATCGACCTCTATGTCCAATGGTATTTTTTTTTTGCTATGAGGAGTTTAATGTATATATTACACTCCAGGTAAAAATAAAAAGTATGTACTGGGTACTTCATAATGCGTAAGAAGATAATTTTTTTAATGACTACTGGGTTAAATACGGTTTTTTTTTCAGTTTACTCACTTTCGAATGCTGTAAAATAAACTTGAGGGCAACTGCCAAATTCCTATATTTCGTTTTCATCATGAAAACAATTGTTAAAACTTTATTTTACGAAATTACCTCGAAGGAAGAGAAACTGTTGAGGTCAATCTGACGTCAAACATTTTTAAATATTTCCAACGATCATGCAGACTGGAGTTCTTAAAAATGTAACGATCAAAAGTGTATCTGTGTACAATTTTGAGCATTCCATTTTTCAATACATATTTATGTAGGTATATATATATATATATATATATATATATATATATATATATATATATATATAAATATGTATGTGTGGGCAAATACTTAGATTTTCACAAATTTCAACAAACCGTTATCTAATTTGTGCAATATCAGTAATTAACAAAACCAGGAAAAGGCAAAAATTTTACTCTTGACTTGAGAGATTCAAAAAATTGACAAATTCACAATTAACGCACTTTGCAGCAGATTAACACTTACGCCATTTAAAATTTAAATGAAGCGAATTTTTCTTTTGACAGGTTCCCAATAATTTTAGGGTTGAATATCATTATATCTTTAATAACATGTATGTAAACAAGATCTTACTCTGAGTACAAATTTTTGTACTTTTTGACAGGCTTTTTTACACCAATCGTTTGTAAGATTAAAAGAAGTTTAAATGTCACAGTATTATGGCAGTCGTATATTAGTGATAATGTCAATAAATCATTTTAAAAATTAACGCTATTTTAGAAAACAATCGTTTTCATTTTCTCAATTGATTTGTGTAAATATAAAGTTAAGATAAATATTTCTAATCTTAAAATTGTAGTAGGAGACCAACGAAAATATGTCTAGCATTACACGAATAGAATATCATTTTTAGAAAAGCTGGTTTTGTTTAGAATATGGAATCGGAAGCAATTCAACGACAAGAAATGAGACGAAACAGTAAAAATGAATTATAATTTTTAACCACAATGTAGAAGGAAAAAAGCCATCTTCATAAATGCGCATATATCATATTTTTACGTATCAAAAAATTTTATTAAGAAAAAAAAAATAACAATAAAAATCAAACGAAGTATATAACAACATTTTAGAAATTTCATTGTAAAAGATAATAAACATCGACAGTTATTTTTAAATACCCCCATTGCATAAATTAGTGAAAGACAAACTTTAAAAAAAGTGAACACCATTCCACGTTGCCAAAAGGTATATCGATTTTATCTTTATTGCTCTTTTCGGGTTTCATATGACTTTTTTCAACAACACTGTCCGTCTTGCGAATTTCTTGAGTAACATGTCTCATCAGTGTAGGGAGAATGTAACGGGACACAATTTTCACTTTATTCCTTCTTGTTGTTTCGAAAATTAACTTCGAAATAGAATTTACAACTATTATATGTATAAAATAACTTAACTTTTAATAAAAATGTATAATTTGCGATTGGTCTGGTTGATGATAGTAATAACACCTAGCATAATGAGTATATAATATAATTTATTATTCTGCTTGGCTTGCGACTTATCGTAGATATTTACTCTGATATTGTATCGACTAAATAACTATTTTATTACTCCCATCACGATATTATTTAAAAACATATTATTATTTTCATATATTTGAACTTATAGTCAATATTAAGATAATTGAAAATAATTAAATTAAATATATGGCGTACAGTACACACGAATACATAAGAATAAATATTATGACAGAAATACTTTAATACACGCCCTTAAGCGAAAATCTTATAAATTTTCAAAATTATGCAATAAAATTCGTTTTAGATGTTTTGATTGAGGTTACATTAAATATATAACTGTTTTATTATTCCCATCGCGATGTCAAACACCAAAATGTTTCTTTATAAAATTATTATTCTGATCATTTAATTGAAATTACAATCAACACTAGTATAATATGAAAGAAATGAAAGAAATATATGGTGTACAGTACACACAAATACATAAAAATAGATCTAATGGCCAAAATACTTTTAATACTCGCCCTCAAGCGTAAACCTTTTTGTAACTTCCGTCAATACGCGACATTCGTTGTAGATTTTTAGAGTGACACTATATATATATTAAATATATAACTGTTTTCTTAATACTATCATGATATCAAATGCAAAATTATTCTGATCATCTAATTTAAATTACAGTCAACATTAGTATAATAGGGAATAAATAAAAGAAATATATCGTGTACAGTACACACGAGTACATAAAAATGAATATTATGAAGGAAATACTTTCGATACTCACCCTCAAGCGCAAATATCTTTCTTAGTGAATACGCGACAAAATTCATTGTAGATATTTAGACTAAGATTATATTAAATACATAACTAATTTATTATTGCAATTGCCATTATTTTGTTTCGAAATTATTTTGTTATTCTGATCGGCTTATTTAAATTAGAGTAAACAGTAGCATAATAGGAAAAAAGTAGAAGAAATACATCGAGTTCAGTACACACGAATACGCAAGAACAAATAGTATAACCGAAATACTTTTAAAGTATAACTGAATCCGTTTACGCGCAACAATTTCCCTTACTCTTAGATGAATATTTTTTTCTATTATTTAAAGAAAACCAGTAGGAAAATATAAATGTCAAATACCAAAAATTCAATTCTATCAATTTGTTTATTTGTTGGTATCTTACAATTTTACATTAGTTGTAGTGACAATTTTTAAATCGAAATAATGTTTATTGATTTTCTTGACACATTTCGATCGAACAATATCAGAACATTCCGAAAGACTCATGGACTCGAGAGCATGTGGGCGGGCGAGAGCAAATTGTAGGACGACAAAAGTTATAAAGCAGACCGAACTATTTAATCTCGACTTGATTGAGTTGTACTGAATAAAATATATTTACATTTTGCCCCAAACAATTTAACGATGAAAGCAATAAACCGACAAGCGTTACGTCGATCGGTCTCCATAATGGCGAAAATCGTACCCACCTCTAAAGACTTCTTCACAGGCCTTCAAATTGCACAAGTTTTTAATGAATCGCTAGTTAAAATGATCTTGAAGCGGATAAAATTTGAAACACAACTTTGGCATTACAGAATGGTTAATTTAATTTGTTTTTTTTTGTGAATATTTCGAGCAGAATTTCTGCATTAAATAGTTTAAACTTTTTAACATAGTATCCAAATTGACAGTTGATACCTTTTATCAAATTAAACATTAAATAAACAAGTGAATATATAATGGACTAATTCTGTGAAAACACGCAATGTCGCCTGTAATATTATTGATCAAAATTTTACACAAAGGTAAAAAAGAATGTTTATTATTTGTAAAAGCGATTCAAATTGAGCAAAACATATTAAAGAAATATGCGTGAAAATAATTAACGGTTTCTCAAAAAAATTACTGCCAAAATAGCTATTTCAATGAAAAAAAAGAGATTTTTTACAGAATACACAATTAATAAAATTAGTTTTATGCACATGATCACCTGTATGTATATAAGACATATTCTTTATTACAACTTGTACAATACACTAAAGAATAATAACCCATGTATCATTAAGTATAATGGCTAATGAAGGATCTTAGCTTATTAATTTTTTCCACTCGGGAATTATAAAGCCATTTTTTTAAATATTTGTAAAATGTATTTCTGTCAACAGACGATAAACAGATATAAACTTTAAAATTAGAAACATTTTTACAGTTTTTTTTTCTGGATATTTATCACATCAAAATTATATATATAGTGTGAATTTTAACTAATACGAGCATCTCTCGACGAAAATAATTTACCCTCACATAAATATGAACAAATATTAGAAGAACTTCAAACAGAATTTCTTCTAATCCTGTGAATGAACCTTCATATTATCTCCTGCCGAGACAGGAAGAGCAGCAATGACTGACGCCGTACTTGTTTTGCTTCACTTAATTTTAAGCACGCTATGCTGTCTTTACGGTGTCTTGTTTTATTATCTTGTCAGACGTTCCTCAATAAAATTTTCCTAGATATTTCCACTAAAATATTATCATTTCTTCTCTATATAATTTTTTGCAACTTCTATATAGATCATCTTCTTAAGGACGAAATAAATATGGCAAATTTTACATTGAAGAAAGTTATACCTAGCATTTTACGCAATATGGAGTTATTCATGACATTTCCACACGCAGACTAATTCTTACTTCTTAAGGTATTTATTAGTGTGACTGTGTTATCGTCACATTTCACTAAGCACACTCAGAAATAAACAAAAAAATCGTAGTGAATTTCCCTTTTCTATTCACCTATCTCGTGAAGATAAACGACTGGTACTTTAAAAATAATTTTAGCATAACGAATATTTGCTCGTACTGAATCGTAGTGAATTTTAAAAATTAAATTTATCTCCGCATAAAAAGCCGGGTATGTCAAATACGAATTAAAGCGCTACGCTTTCCAAATGGAGAAGCCAGTCATCGGAATATGTTTCAAGTTAATAAAACTTGAAAACAAAAATAGAGACGGCGGCTGAGGGCGAGCCGACCCTCGGCGGAATGGAATGGAAATTATGTTAATAAGTGATGGATGTATGCGATTTGAATAAACTTATTATTTTTGCTGAATCAAATCGCTGAATTCAATTAACACGTCACGGACAAGATAAAGTTTTTGTTTATTTTAAAATAAAAACTGATGTTTCATGTCCTTCAATGTAGTTATTTTACATACGGCTTGATTGTTGATTTTCAATGTATATTACCAGCGATAGCGGTACTTGAGAAAGAGTCGGAAATGTTTATACAATAGTTGTAACGTTAATAGGTACATAATAGTTTTACAGAAGTTTTGTTTGGTAAGTTAGTTTTGTTTTGTGTGAAAAATTTCTCAATTAAATTTTTGCAATGACATATTTATTACGAAAATTAAAATTCAATGTCTTTTCTAACTTCAAACCATATAATTTCTCCTTCTACCATTTCAAATTCTTTCATTACTTAACGAAGAAATCTATATGATGAATTGATATTTTGCGTATTCTCATAAAAATATAACGAATTGATATTTCGCCTATTCTCATAAAGATACGACGAATTGATATTTCGCGTATTCTCATAAAAATATGACGAATTGATATTTCACATGTTGTCATAAAAATATGACGAATTGATATTTCGCATATTGTCATAAAAGTATGTCGAATTGATATTTTGCATGTTGTCATAAAAATATGACGAATGGATATTTCGCATGTTCCTCATAAAAATATGACGAATTGATATTTCGGGTATTCTCATAAAATTTGATCTACAATGTCATGGCGACAACCTCATAGCTCATAAAGAGCAAGGATTGATGACAATATTCACATCTCGACCTCAAAATGTTATATTTAAAAAGATGGCTTAATGCGTATGTGTATAAATTACCTCTTAAGTAAAAGAAACATTTACCCATGTGACATAAGGTGTATATTAATATCCAGAAGGAAAGTAAAAATTTCCGGTTTCGTTTACGTCATAATTCGATACACGTTAACGTCACGTATTTAAAAAAATGTTCAGCCATTATATTTCACCGTTCCCCTGTTTAAAAAAATATTAATCAAACTATTTTGAACCTTGTTATCATGAATTATATATATATATATATACATATATATATATATATATATATATATATATATATATATATATATATGTATACATATATTTATTATATGATATATATTTGTTTTGGAGAAATAAGTGAAAATAATTTATTTTTAGTTTTATTTTTCGTTTCTTTATTAATTTATTAAGCAACATTGAGTTGAAGCATGCAGTCGTTTACTTATTACACGACTTTATATGCTGCATACTAAAAATAACACGAAGAAAGTGCAAATCTGACATAAATTTAGAAACGCCTATGTAAATACGTATAGGGCCAGGGACATTTTAACCTCGGATTAAATGTTAATTTTCATAATGACCGCCAAGAAACGCTGCAAAATTAAAATTAGATAATTATGTATATAATGAAGGTATTCTATGCTTTGACAATATTGTGATTTTATGTATATTTTCCATTCGATGAAGCATGGGTATCCTATATCTGTTGTTTTGTCCTGTATAGATGGTTTACCCTTTTTAAAGTTTTCTCTGTCAGCTTCTCCATTATAATTGAATAAATAAAGAATGCCGGTTTCATGACTTTTTTTAGGTATCGAATAAATACATTCAATTTTGTTTACGACTTTTTAGTTTTTATCAGCAGCTTAGCCCGTATGAACCGCTTTATTGACCCGGTTGTTAACAACAGTATTCAAAGGTCAAACTTGTCATGATATTCCGTAAGCCAATATTGTTTTATCTTTTTTACCTGAAACATTAATTAAAACAGACACTATATTTTTCTTTACAACTCCATAAAACTACGTTTAATTTCACTCCATGTGATATAGGCGAACAAACAAATTACATGAATTGAAACTGTTAAGCTTCGAAACAGAAATCAAGCATGATAATTGCCTTGATAAATTCTAGCCAACAAATTTATTTATGTCACTATAAACTGTATTACAAAGCAAGAAATCCTAGGTCAAAAATATGCATCTAACTACAAAAACAATATATCAAACTTAGTAAAATCTCATTTAAGGCTGATAAAGGTTGTGCTAATTGATTGAAAAAAAAAGGTTTAAAAAGGTTAATGAACCTTATTCAACATACTATAAATATATTTTTAAGAAAACCTTCTGAATCTTAATCCACACGCTCCCATTCAATTTACATTTTCATCTTATATTTTAATCCATGGTTTCAATCACGTAAAATTACGGTTTTACTGTCGAAATTATTATAATTATTACTATTATCTTTACTATTACAGTATCAATGTTGTAATATTCATCAAATCGAGGGTTTTTTACACTTAATAATCTGATAAAAAGTATTATTTATGTTCCTCGAGGATATAAACTATTACTGTGCCAAATTTCATCAAAATTCGTCCAGTAAACTTTGCTTGATTGACCAGCAAATTAACACACAGAGAGATGAAGGGACAAGAAAAAAATTTTAAAAACATGTTTTGTGGCTTTAATTATCATTCTATTGGCATATAATAATCAATCAATTACCCTTATTAAATTACTTTTCATGTACAAAATTGACTTTATTACAATTTTATTATATGTATACATTACTTAACACATGACAAAATGTTTTCAATGATTGCTAGGAATACTCTGCGCACACCTGTCTGGTATAATTGAAATACTAAAATGCAAGTCCAATTTTTATGAAACAGTCAAACCAATCAACCAATATTCCATAATATTATTGATTATAGAATCGTTGAGGAAAAATATGTCAAAAAGTTTATTTTAATCTAATCTATGAACTTATAAAAAGTAACTTGATAGGAAAGATATCTGAAATGCGGTTTTATTTAAATTACATTTCAGTTAAAATCTGAAGAAGACAATTCGTAAAGTAAAGGTGAGGCTGGCTATGCTTATCTATTTTAAGATATAATTTTCTTCTTCAATGAATTTTCCGCTGCAGCGGTTCTTTAGAAAACTTTGCAATGTGATTTAGAAGCTATTTTCATTTTTTTATTATAAAACTTACCATGATTATAAGGAATAAATTGGCCCTATTATGCGTTTATATAAATAATTGCATCAGTTACCAAAGAACTATGTAAATCCTTCAAAAACAATCTTATGAATAAATGTGTCAAGTTCTTGATGGTCTAATCAGTCAATAATAAAAATATTGAACCTAAAATGAAAAAATATTAAACCTAAAATTTTCTTAAGTTCGTTTTCTGCATCAAGCATGCTATTAAATTTTTTATAAGGAAAAAGTAAAACATTTTTACATTTAAATAACGAAATTGACACGTGGCCAGTATTTTACACTTTTTACGTATTTCAATTCTCTGAATTATCAATAATGAATTGGTGAGAAAGAATTTTATTTTCTAATTGCTCCATAGTTTTATATGATTAACATAACTGACGTACATGTATTTAGATTATTAAATAAGATGGAAAATAATTGAAATGCTTTTCATTTTATGGCTAGGAAACTATAGCCCATCTAATAAAAATATACAACTTTTCTACTATACGTAACATAGACCGTGTGTGGTCAACATATGCCTTTTTATTTCATTGAATTTACTAACAGTCATACATTCAACTGCTAAACATTAGTAAGTTTAATAATACCTATGTGCAAGTGTTACATACTTATTTATTGGTAGTTATTACTAAGTAATTCGTACGCAATTCTTCCATTGTTATAATTATATTGCATAAAATCATGTTTATAAAATGTTTTCGTACGCAATTTTTCCATTTTTTATAAATATATTGCATAAGATTACGTTTATTAAATGTTTTAAATCATAGGAAACGTTTATATCAACCTGTTAAATATGATGATATAAATATTAATGGTATGTATTAATACGAAAAGAGAAAACTTTGCACCCTTTGTTAAGCACATTACGCGCACGAAGGAGTACGAGATTCGGCAAGCTTAAAGCTTATATGGAGAAAGTTAAAATTTGTATATAATATTTGTTACATATACATTAAATATATATTTAAATACATTGAAATATTCATTGTTCACGTTCAATAATAAAATATTTATTGTTTACTGAAAGTAAACTGAACCGTTTACTGAATGTACTCTCAGTGCCAAACACATGAGATTAGAGATTGTGGCCAAAGATTATTAAAAGATCAGATTGATTAACAATAAATTTTAAAATACATAGGTATTGCAGTGACTTAAGGCAAACAACACACGCTACTAACGCATTTGTACATTCTCTCAGCTGACGCAATAAAAATAAATTTAAAAAAATTGTGTACAATGATAATAAAGATACATTTTTTAACAAAAGAAACTCAATAATGTCCAAACATAAAAATATAATGAATTACAGTCGAATTTCGACCACTGGACGACTTCTAGTATGTATAGATTTACAAACCACTTATTTCTTTTAATATCGTTTTCTTTTTCTTTTTGTGTAGTAGTTTTTAAGTATCTGACATAATAGCTAGTCGATAATGTGCTAAACTGTTCGAAATTTTTAATTCACTCTGCTCATTATTCTATAAATTCAGTTAAACAAATAAATATTCAATAAGGGCCGTTCGACGATATATTTTTTATATCTATACCTTAGAGATTTCATGTCTCCACTATTATAATATGTCATCACTCATTATTGTGAACAAAATGAATTTTCAGAGTTTTTCTCTATTAATGTAACGAAATTTTGCTAGGCATTGTCTAGCAATACATGTCAACAGTAAATATCCAAAATTGAAAGGAATTGCTCGTAACATTTGTTCGACGAATCAAAACAGTACTGTGCAGCGATAATATCAACTGCACAATCTTAAGTCACTTCAAAAACTTTCCAATTACTTGACTACTACCTTTATCTAAGTGACTTGAAGTATATTAATAATAAGTGTTATACTTTCTAGAAGTTCACTACGCAAAATTTCATTGATTAACTTTTAAATATAATATTAATGAATGTTATGTTGGTTTAAGTTTTGCATTATGTTAGATTATTTTTAATATTTATTTTCCATTCATTTTTTTTAAAATGACTTGATAAGCGATGTACAAAATGATATCGTATAAGTACAGGGTTTCTTAAGATGAAGGATTTAAATCATTTTCTGAAAAATCTAATGTATATATATATATATATATATATATTAGAGCTAAACGGATTGGTTTGCGGAGAAATTGGTGAAAGCGCTTTAAAACTTATTATAATCGGACCAGAACTACTAAACAAAAAGTTTTAAGGAGCGCAAAGCAAATAACAAGAAGTGAATACCAGATCTGGAAATACACCAATAACTACAGCCCAAATCAACTTGGTCAACTTTTGAAGGTGACAAAAGCGATATGAGACTAAAAATTTACGTAAAACAAGACAGTTTTTAAGTTTCTTCTCGCTTTTGAATAACGACAGTTAACTTGTAAAACTGGTCAATGTACATATTGGCAGTAATAGTTTTCCTTCACGTAGAAGTCCAAATTGTATCATACCGTGCGTATCCTACCAAAAGAATATAGTATTTTTATTCACGGCCTTTTACTTGGGCTGGCGGCTTTTTTCGCGCAACAAACTGCAGTCAGCCTGTATGTATTTTTTTTATTGAATATAACCCTCCTCGCCAATTAGAAAATGGTTAGATAGTTTACACTTGGATTGAAAGATAAATGTATATATTATGGACATGCAGGCAACGCGGTGATTACAAGTCAGTCAATGAGGTAGAGATTTTGCCAAAACCCGCCACCAGTTGAGTGCGTGAAGCCTATTTTTCATTATTTCATAAGTCGAGTGTCTTTTTTATAGCATACCGCATACAAATGTAACATTTAGCCATTTCGCCGATTAGACTGAAGGGCTGGTTAGATTGGTAATTTTAAGCGATTTTCATCTTTCAAACCTACAAGTTTGGAAGATGATTTACAGACTACGTAAGCAAAACAGCGGAAGTACTATTTATTAATTAATTAATATTATTAGCCTACTATCTCGTGCTGGTATTGCATTGTAATTTCTAGACGATTTCAGCTCGTATAGCGATTTTTTTGACATTTTATAGTCTTCTGTCTTTTGCTAAAAATTCTGCGTCTTAGAATAATGGGATTTCTTAGTCTTATAAATAGTCTAAATATCTATGTATATTACTGACGCCTGTTATGCAAAATTATTTTAATTGAAATCTTCAAATTCTAATGTGTAAGTTTTTGTATTCGAGATTTTGGAGGGATATTACACTTTAGTGTACGGCTTAATTGTAAACAAATTTTGAATAGAATATCAATATCATTTAAAAAATCTTCTCGTTTACGTATGAATCTATGACGTGTGAGATAAAAATATTTCACTCCAAATACATTTTTTTTCTTTTGGTTTATATACTTAACCTTGTCGTTCATGTCATATTCAATACTCAATAGCAGGTTCATTGTCTTACAAATTCGCAGAATTCTTTTTATTAATCGAAGTACCAGTGTAATTACTTAACGTTTGCGAGACTGACATTGTAAAACGGTTTAATTACACGTATATTGCGAGCAAAATGAAAAACTTGGCCCCGCACACGCGAAGCTTGACAATAAATAAAGTAAGCAATCACGATTCCATCCACGTTATTCCGAGCAGCCCGACACGAAATACTTGGAAACAATCAAACGCGCCTTATTGAATTCCCAGTGCAGCGATAAAAATTGTTGCAGGCTGATACCTCATGTAGATCGATTATATTCCAATAAGTTCGTAAATTTCATTTTGAATTTTCATTCTAAAAGTTTCCAATTGTGATATCGCGTCAGTGTGTTATGACCGCAAAAGGCCCCGTCAGCTCTATTGTTAGTTAAAAATAGTATGTCCAACAAAGAAAAAGTTCGTGACTTTAATAATTAGATGTAGAATGTAAAATTTTCATGTATAGGTAATAATAATCAGAATAATGTCAAACAAAGTTTACGTCAGTAGCACTAGAATCCACATACAAACATTTAAGTGTATATAGTATCTCTATTAATTTGTTCAAAAATATTATTTTATACCACATAAATATAAAATCTAGTATATCCTTAACAAGTGATAAAATATTTTTAATTTCTCAAAAATATAGTTTGTTAAAATAACAAAACAAATGAAATATACGAAATTTAATATATCCTGTAGTACATCGATTATAAAGTAGGTTAAAAGGATTCTAAAACTACTTCTTTTTAACTTTAGATACACAAAAATAGCTCGTCTCCAGAACCAGTAAAATAAAAATTAGGAAAAAAAACATTTTTACTGTTAATAATAAATGTTAATGCGATGAAAATCACGTCGATCTATAACTCCATTACGATGTGAAAAGAAGAACAAACAAATAAATCATTGAATTTTTAACATTGATTGAGATTGTCATTTTAGCTAGGATGAGAATTCTCGCGTTTACAAGTAGCTCAATTTATTTCCTGGCTCGCCAACTATACCTGTGAAGAAAGTCACGTTAATATTTTGCTCCATTATGACTTGAAAGAAGTACAAATAAACACACTTTTTCATTCATAATATTAGTTGGGATTATAATATTACTTAGAAAGATATTTCTCGGTACGAAATGGAGCCCAGGTATTTTTCCGGTGCACCAACTACCTCTGTGTAAAGTTTCTAAACACAAACACAAATTGATATAAAAAACAAACCAAAATATAAAAAAACGAGTAAGCAGTAAGGGTCGTGAAGACAAGTTTATAGATAAAAACCCTAATGGCTAAGAAAAAAAAGAAAGACAAACCCAAAACATCCAAAATTTAGAAAGCAAAATGGATTACGTAAAAAATATAAATGCAAATTGATATACAAAAAAAAACCAACCAAAATATACAAAAATTGAATAAACGAAAAGGGTCGCGTAAAGAAAGTTTATAAATAAAAACACGAATGGATTAAAAAAAAAAACAAACCAAAAAGGATTACGTGAAAAAAATATGAATATCACGAATTGATAATTTAAAAAAAAACAAACAAATTTAGTAAGTAAAAAGGGTTACACTATTAACATTTATTCTTGTTGTAACATTTATTCTAAAAGCCATAGTTTTTACAATCCACTCTATTTTAGTTCCATAAATGATATACTAAACCAAGAAATTACTTGGTGAAAAATACCCTTATTATTTGTTAGTAAATTTAATAGAATTACTATGTACCCTGAAAAGTTTACACGTGTCTAAGTGTGTGCGGATCCTTCTAATGCGAGTTTCACACGTACATGGAACTTATAACCACTATGCGTACCAGACATGTTTTATTCTTTCTTAAACAGATAATTAGAAATATAAAAAATATCTGCTTAATAAAATTTATTTACAAAATATTAAATAACTTAAATTTTAATAAAATATAATACGCCATAGTGAGTTATGTACAATAAATATTTTATAAGTGTGACCTGTGTATGTATATTGGGGAGAATAAGTAATGTCAATATTAATACAATATACGGTACGGTATTCGAGATACTTAGGAATCGTTAGTCACATAAAGAGAAGCGATCATAAAAGTCATAACTGTTGCACATTTCTATAATTTGTATATAAGTGAGGTCACATAATTTTCCTCCACTGGTAACAACATATGTGAAATATAAAATTAGTATTGATGAAAACAATATGCTAAATAGATATTTGAAAAAGAACTGAAATGTAATAAATTTATATACGGCATTCTATTATTCATATATTCATATATATCGCTTGCTGCCGTCGACCACTCGCGCGTTGACGCTATTCAATATTTTTGCCAAGGTTGCTGTACAATTCACGTTTTAGAATTGCGATCGTCATGCGTTTGGTTGAATCACGTTCCCGTTCGTAATTTTGATTTTAGTTATGTTCTCTGTTCAGTGTGTTTGTTTCCGCAGTTGTTTTTATTAGCATCTTTTACATTTTTTTTAAATTTTCAGGTTTTCTTTGTTTACACTTGCATTAGTGTTTGTTCATCTTCCAATATTTTATAAGAACAAGCAATTTTCTTCGCATGGTGAAGCTAATATTCTTTAGACAAAGGTATCTAATTAATCATTGAACTTCCCATGGTAAACCTAATGTATTTGGTTTACCATGGGAAGTTAAATGATGAATTATACACTCCTGTCTAAATAATAATTTGGTAAACCTAATGTATTGAACTTCCCATGGAAAATCAAATATTTTGTAGTAGACAAATGTTAAGTTCATTTATAGCTGCGACATAAAATATTCAAATGAGTACTTGACTCTTTCCGAACTTCGTTCGTTTTTTCGAATCTCGTACCTATACCGTTCATTACAAATAATGAGAATCGTCATCGAGAGCATGTAAAGGTATGAATATAATACTGAATTATCACAATTCATTTATTTAATATGTAATAAGCTATCACTTTCGTTTAATAAAATTTGCAACCATTACACAAAAAAATTGATATAAAATATATTTGCAACAACAATGTCGAAAATTCATCGTATTTAATATTTTTATGTGATTAATTACTTATTAAAAAGGAAAATATTTATTTAACAATGTGTAAAATAAATATTTGATAATGATTACAAACAATTGTAAATGTGTCTATTTTGATAATTAAAGCATTAAATAACATTTTTCGACGATCTTTTTGAGTTTTACGATATTTTTTTTCGATAAACCTGTCGGATCTGCAATTTTATAAATTACTACATCTGAATATGGAGGATGTAATAAGACACAATCTTAATTTTGTTTTAATTTGGTAGTTCAAAGAGCTTCACCAAGTAGTATTTGAAAACTGTTAAGAAAAATACCCCGATATTTAGTAAAAAAATTAAAACACCTTGTTTGTCTCATTAACGATTTAAATGTTACTTATAAGAGCTTAAAATTTAATTTTCCTTGATGGCACTCCGTTGTTAGTTATGTAACAGCAGAATCCAAAATTATACGAAGTTTTCTCGACCTCATTTTCAGTGTATTTTCAAAAATACTTTTATTTTGTGAATCCTTTTTTCTATACGAATTAAAAAAATATTAGTGTTTCTAAAAATATACGCAACTGTAATAATTCTTTATTCTTGCATTTTTTATGACTTTATTGTTGGTTCTTTCAAAATAAAACTCCACACAATATATTTGGATTTGTTTCACATTTTAGAAAAAGGAATATTATTCTTGTCCCCAGCCTGTATGCGAATGTAAAATTTATTTAAATTTGGTGTAAAATATAATTATTAGTTTTGAAGATAACAAATTAAAATCTCTATTCGATATTATACATTGAAGAAAAATATTATTACTGCGGTGTCGCGTGTTGCTTCATACATTTTCATATGGTCATCTTTTTTCCTTTATGTTGTTTCAATGACTTTTTCTTTCAATGATTTACGAATTAAAATTTGGGTTTTTCTTTCTCACTCTATTAATAATATTATAGATCATTATTATATTTTTAATGAACATAGAATAAAAAGGCGTAAAACATCATAAAAAAGACGTAAAACATCATTAAAATCCGTGCACTGACTTTAATACTTTACATACGTTTCAGATTACCCCTTTGTCAAATTCTCATAAATGTTTTAAATCCATTCCTAAAGACTATATTTTCACGGCGCTTATTTTACTTCCATGTCTTTATGTATATTATTGACGTCTTGATGCTTTATATAATTGACAGGCAAAATTTCTTACATAATGGAAATTTATCTCGATCAGGGTAACCATTTCCGATAAAGTGATTTTTTAAAAATTAATTGTGATAATGTAAACTTAGAATGGGAGAGCAGAGTCTAACTTTGTTGCGTCTGTTTCTTATTCTCGTATTTTGCATTTAAAGTAAACAGTTCATATCTGTACTAGGTACTGGTGTATTTTAAAATCAATGTTAAATTTCGAAATATCTTTGAATCTTTCGAATATTCGAATGCTTTGAGTCAATGCGTACAGCCAATATGTATCGAGAGAAAGAATAAGCTATCCATACATCCACTTGAGAAATTAATTAGATTGCAATATAAATGGAAATGTTTTTATCCAAGAGTTATTAGCCTATGAAAGTGAGAGTTGCATATTTGGGTTGAAAAACATATTTAAATTTAAACATGGGCTTTAGGTACCATTAAGGTATATATTTATTTATTATAACATTTAACTATTAAGAAAATATTAATTTCAGGAAAGGTAATATTAATGTGAATATTTTCTTTATCCCATGCCATATCACCATATTCAATCTTTAGATATCGACAGTTGGTGGAAAAAAATTATACAGAATAGAAACCGGCCAAGTGCACTAAGCAATATTAAACTTACAAGTTTGTGTTTCCCAAAGACACTGTGAAAAACGAAGTCATTGTTACGGTTAGTACCGAAAATATCCCATATCACAAACACCCCGCGCCATATATTGTTCAAACTAATTTCATAGAAAGGTTATTTTCATTTCTACCACCTTAATTTTTGTCTAAATTTTACACATGTTAGTTGAAAAGTTGCAGGGGGGGCGGGAACAAACTTTTTAATATTTTGGAAGCGCATATGTCACCTACTAAGACCTCAGAAAGAAAAACGCTATTTTAGAACCTCTATATAATTTTTAAGACCTTTATACCAATACCCCATGTGCCTATGTGCCTAGTGCACATAGGCAGATGGGGTATTGGTATACATTTTTCTTTCAGTGCAACCTCTAATATAATTCTTTTCAAAATTCCTTATATAATTGAATAACAGTTCATAGAAGACACCTCACATTTCATCTATATAGTGACAATATACTACAAGTAAAATGACTGTGACTTACGAATATACGGACAGACAGACAGATGGACAGGACGAACTTACAAAGGTTTCATTTTTACCATTTGGCTACGAAATTCTAAAAGAACACGAAAATATTTCATTGTTCAATAATAGGTTATATACAAATTTGTGTGCAATTAGCATTAGAAAAAGAGCAAAAACTAAAGACAAATAATTTTTGCTACCTCAATCACGACACATAAATCTTATAAAAATTATATGAGGTAGACTAGATGGACAGATTTTACTAAGGGTAATGACACATCTATGGTCAATATTGGAGGAATGGAACAAAATAATGGAAAATAGACTTTGATTTTAATACTTTTCTCCCTTAAACGGTGTATTTTTAAAATTACATTTAATAGGTTCACCGTCTTGTACAAATAGTTATTATGTGTATTACGTGCGTTACGTATAATGTTAAATAATCTTTAGTTTAGACATAATCGTATTAAGTATTCACATCACTTTCTATTATCTAACTAGCACAGAGTCATGTTATAATGTTCTTATTCTATGTTTTGCAGAATTAATTTGAAGTTATTTGCGTTGTCCTAAGTTTTTTCCGAATTTGTTTTAACATTTTTAAAGTATCGTTGTATTGATTGTGAGCTTATAAATTGAAAAGATTTTGCGGATATTTAAAGTTTAATTTTATCGAAATATCTATTGATTTTGGTATAAAATTTTTGGGACATATTAAACGTGAGCATTTTCATAGATATTTAACTAAGATATCAAGTTGCGGTAGAATCAGATTAAAATTTTGTTTCAGAAGTTTTTCGCAGGAAAAAACAGTTGTATAGAGAGAAAAATTGTGTAGAACAAATAAGTAAGAAAGTAATATGGTTCACGAAATAATTGGAAAAAATAAACCTGCGTTTCTTTGTAATCTCTATTGCTTCTAGATTTTTCCTGAGTTAGGTGAATTTTAAATTTTTATTAGATTAATTTTCTGTAAATGCTCATATAATGAGATTGAATAAATAAAAAGAAAGAAAACATCCGAAACTTTAAAGCAATAAGGATGGATGCACTTATTTAAATTTTACAATTTTTCATATTCAGTCAATATAGAGACAATATACGAATTGGGTTTCAGTATTTTTAATTCTAGACATTTAGACAACCGTAAACAACATGTGAAAATTCTGCGTAATTAAACTGTGTTAAAATGAACAGGAAAGATAAGATGCCAAAAAATATATTTCGTTTTTTAGGGTTTCCCACCTAAATGATAATAATGAAACAATTATAAGTACGTCCTGTCCATCTGTCTATCTGTCCGTATATTCGTAAGTCACAGTCATTTTACTCGGAGTATATTGTCACTATATAGATGAAATGTGAAGATGAAAGGTGAGGTGTCTTCTATGAACTGCTATTCAATTAAATAGGGAATTATGAAAAAAATAATAATAATGGTTGTACTACAAACATGGAACTAAAAATGAAAGAAAAATCTAGTGCACATAGGTGGGTGGGGTATCGTTATAAAGCTCTTATAATTTTTTAACTAACATGTGTAAAATTAGACAAAAATTATGGTGGTAGAAATGAAAATAAACTTTCTACGAAAATTATTTTGAACAATATATGTCATGTAGATAACTGGAATTTTGTATGTAAGCGTAGATTAGAAGGTTTTAAACGGATCCATTACAATAATGAGCATACACTTTGGATTTTATTTTGTTGAGGAGCCAAACCAAATAAATTTCTTTAATACCCCCGAGCTCCAAAATAATAAGCATGATGAGATTTTCAGCTTATAAATATGATTTACTTTTATCGGATTTGCTTGAAATTGAAGGCGACGTGGTCGAAATTGTCTGCGGCGTTGTAAACGAAGCATATTTATTACCACTTCCCATGTAGCTGCCTCCTGATTAAATCCCTCATACTCTTGACCATATTCAGATAAATCTTTTTCAAATATGGTTTATGGGGAAATTTTAAATGTTCCAGGCTATAATAGTTTATTAAGGCACGTTGTCTGAATAACAAGAGTAATATTTTTTAATGCATAATATATAAAAATTAAAAATATCACTTTATCGATCGATAAACAAACCTACACACTTTAAAAACAGATAATAGAATGAATGAATTATCTCACATTCTAAATCCAGAGTAAACTTACACTACGAAATAACGACCATCTATTAAACTTGTAAAAAATATCATCATGTACAAGAATTGCTTTACCTATGCTGGATATTTTATTTAAATGATAGTCGATTTGATTTATTTAAAATTTTTTAAAAATTTTCGAAAAATATTCTATTATTATTACAATATTTAACTATAAACACAGGATTAATCACAGACAAATCTTAAGATTTTTACATGCATCTGATTTAATTCTTTGTTATTATGTGAGATTATTCTACATTTTTTCATTCCCTAATATTTTCCTATTACGGAATTCTTGTATATGATGATGTTTCCTACAAGTTTGATAGATGGTCGCTATTTCGTAGTATAAATTTACTCTAGATTTAGAACGTGAGATAATTCATTCATTCTCATATCTGTTTTTAAAGTGTATATGTTTGTTTATCTATCGATAAAGTGACATTATTAATTTTTATATATTATGCATAAAAAATTGTTATTCATACAACGTGCCTTAATAAACTACTATAGCCTGGAACACTTAAAATTTACCCATAAATCATATTTGAAAAAAGATTTATCTGAATGTGGTCAAATGTAGGAGGGATTTAATCAGGGGCAGCTACGTGGGAAGTAGTAACAAATATGCTTCGATTACAGCACCGCAGACAATTTCGACCCTCTCGCCTTCAATTTTAAGTAAATTCGATAAAAGTTAATCATATTTATATGCTGAAAATCACATCATCCTTATTATTTTGGAGCTCGGTGATATTGAAGAAATTTATTTTGTGTGGCTCCCCAACAAATTAAAATCCAAAGTGTGCGCTCGTTATTGTAATTGGTCCGTTTAAAACCTTCTAATCTTCGCTTACACACAAAATTCCAGTTATGATCCTATTATATGGTTTTTTTTCAGAATCCTTGATAATTAAATGATATTTTCGTTGTTGTCAGCAATTGTATATTTTTTGTATGGTATTTTCTTTTAGGACTTATTTTCTATATCTTGTATGTAGGAGCATGTATGTGCGCTCTTTGAAAAGGTTAGGATTTTTTCTTGTGTGTTTTGTATATTTTAAGGTTTTTTTCTTGTTTGTTTTGTCATTCTGCTAGCAATAAATCGTAAATTAATTTATAAATATTACAAATTAGAAACAGAACAGTAAGTACAAAATAAATAAATCAAATCCGGCAAAGGTATGAAATTTGGTATGACTTAAAATTTGGAAATATTGGATAATTTGATATTTCAGAACTCAAGTATAAAAGATGCTAGCTGCCTATCCTTGTTTGTTTGGACAAAATGAGACCATTACTTTATTTTGTATTGACTTTTCCACACATTTTACTATTTTTTCAAAATTTTCATATAATTTTCTATCCTCATTTTTCGATATATTTCCATACATTTGAATTTCTTTATCAGCGAACACACAAAAGCCAAAAGAAAAATACTTCTTCATTGTAAAATTTGCGGGTTTTACAGTTTTGTGAAATTTTTTGGTGTGAGTCAATGAGTAGTATAAGTTTCCGGCGATTCGACGAAAAGAAACATCAACTCGAAAATACGTTTACATAGACGCATTTTGATACTTCTTAGCTACTTAGCCAATTTTTGCAACAAATTGTTTTGATGCAAATTATATTTTAATTACCATAATTTCCAGCTAAGTAAAAGTGACTTCATTACCATCATCATCCTTGTATGTAGGAATATCATACTTGGAATATCTAGCGAGTAAATTTATGACTATTGGTAAAGTCAATGAAATAATAGACAGACGTTGATCATATTGACTTCAAACTGTGTATAGTAGAATAGTTGTTTCAAAACGAGGTTTCCTGTAATGTGGGTTTTAAGCCATAAAGTCAACACTTTTTATTTTGTTTTCGTGTTATTTATTAATAATCAGAACATTTGCGCGGTAAATGTGTTTTATCGTGCAAAACGATATTTTAATGAAAACAATATGAGTGAAAGCAGAGAGAAAAATTATAGAAACGTATTGGAAAATTGATTCTTTTATTATAAGAGCAATCGGAAATAAATTATTGATTAATACTGAGGTTTAAAATTTGGCAATATTTTTACATACTTAGTGGATATTTAATTGATGGGCAAACACATTTTCAGAAAGGAATCAGAAATGTTGGAAATATATATTGTCTATAAACAATTTTAAAGTTTATACCTCCGTATTAAATAAAAAACATGTTTTTTTTTCCTTTTTATAAAATATTTAATTACAAACTTGATACAGAAAAGGTACTTTGACTAATATTGATATTATATATATATATATATATATATATATATATGTATATATATATATATATATATACACACACATATATAAATATATGTATATATATACACACACACATATATAAATATATGTATATATATATACATACATATATATATTTTTTACTTGTATCGCTTGTATTGTTATTCAGGACAAAACGAAGGAGCTATGTGGTTTAGGGTGAGAGGTTGTTTGTATGTTTGTTTTTGGGTGCAATCCAATGTTCCCATTTATCTCCAAAATAGTTTGATGGATTTAGACACGGTTTTCTGCAAAGTATTTGTTACATCACCAGGAGGCGCTGCAACATTTCATTTCAAATTAATGCTTCTATTTTTATTCAAAATCTTTTCATCGATTTAGATTCGGTTTTCGGTGAAAGTTTGTGATTTAACGGTTGTTAGTGAGAAGTTATGTTGTTAACTCTCAGGGGGTGCTTCAATAAATATTTTAATTGATCTGGATTAACACTTTGTGGCTTTTCTTTGGCTTCGTCAATGTGTGTCACATAACATGTTTCTCAAGTGATTTAATTTTTCATTGCTAAGATATAGTGTGGATTGTTGAAAAGGTTTCTTTGGTTTAGATCAGTTATTACTACGTTGTATAAAAATCGTGCACTACTAAGAGTCGTGCTCTAATAAGCTTGCCCTTTGGCGAATGATTTTTTAGAAGCTTAGTTATTAAGACTAATCATTAAGCCCACGACAGATGTAAAATTTTAATCGAAAAAGTATAAAATAAAATGCAAAATAAATTTTTTTATAAAACCCACGATGGATGTCGTCATTTTAATTGAAAAACGATTAAATATTTTTTTTCAAAATCCCCCGACTAAGGTAAAGTATGATAATACAAACAAAACCTGATAATACAAACAAACCCAAGAAAATTCATCGGAGAAGCCATATCCTGCCTATGCCTAAAATTTTGTAGTTTTGTCAGTTCGTGACTAATTGAAATTCTCTTAAGTGCGCAAATAGCTTTGCTATGCTGCTACAATGTCATTGAGATTGGGAACGGAAATAAAAAAAAAAACTTCAATGTGTCAGTTTTAATTAAGAGAACAGTTTCATCAATTTGCACACATAATAATTCTCTATGTATCATTATTTGCATTGTTCATTTTAAAAGTTGGTTACGATGATGTTGAATATAGGATTTATCATCTAAGGAAAGAAAATATCATATCCGATATAAAATACAAAATAACATATAGTACATAAAATAACATAAAGTAAAAAATTATTGCTCATTGATATTTCTGTGCTTATTTGTTTACCAAATATGAATTTACGTTTCTAAAATTAATGAAATTACTCAATGGACTTAGAATTCGAAAATACCTATGTAGCCGTTTATTCTAAATGGTAACATCGAAGTCATCAAGTTAGAAAATTATATTACCAGATAATTCAAAGTAACTACAAACGAACTTGTTAGCATTTATTATGCTTGATTTCTGTTATAAAGCTTAAGGGGTTTAATTTATGTGTATTTGTATGTTTATTTACGTCACATTAAACCTACGGAGTGAATTTAAATGGAGTTTTTATTGTTTTACTACTAAGATTATGGAAAATGAATTAATATATTTTTAACTAATATATTATCTTAATATGATGTTAAAATGTTAATGAAATATCAGTCTACCGATTATCATTACAAGGTTAACCACTTACCACTGCCATTAACAACTTCATCTAGTTGTTAAAAAGTTCAGACGCTCTGGGCCGTAGGAAAACCTAACAATTGGTCAATAAAATTGTACTTGTTTATAAAAAACTAAATAGAAACGCGTCATGCATAAATCTCGTTTAATTATAAAATTCTGGCGGAAAACCTAACAAGCAAAACTTTAAAGAAGGATTAACTGTCAATGCGGAATAAACCAACGGCCCTAGGATACTTATATTTCATCGAATGAAAAAAGTATATAAAATCGTTTTAATGCTGATGAGTGGAATACCATTGTTACATACTCTATTCTGCTATTTGAGTTATTCATTACAGCTACAAGTACACATACTTTTAAGGTTCCGTACTTTAAAAGGAGAAAGGAACCCTTGTAAAATCACGTACATATCTGTCCGTATGTCTATCGGAGCCGTTGTTTTTCACCGCTTTGAAACCGCTTGACGTAGAACTTGAAACTTGGTATAGTAATAAAACATGTTAATCCGCACATGTCGTAATGGAACTCAAATCCAAAACTTAAACATTTTTATTTTAAAATTTCAGGGACATTAAAATATGCACTCATCTTTTTTAATTCCACATGTAGGTGCTAGCTGTCTTTTGCAAGTGCTAATTATAAAAGTCTCATAAATATTTTTTTCATAACTTTAAGTATTATATCTCAAAATATACATTAAAGATATGCAAAAAAATATGCTTCTTTTCAAAATTAGGCAACCTAAAACTTTCCAAATTACTCAACATTCATCTCACACTTTCGAAACTACTCAACCTAACATTATGAAAAAATAAAGGAAGGGGTTTCATAAGCCCGCGCTAAGGTTATAAGAAAACTATGACGATGATTTTAGATGTCATAATTTTTAAAATAATCCCCGTATTTTTTACATTTATCAAAGATATAATAGCCAAGTCATTTATATTTTTCTATTTCCAAAATCGATTTCTTCAGAAGCTATGCGACAAAGAAAAACTTGAAAATTGGCAGTTATACATTTTATTAACCCATATATTTTCCACAGATGTTATACCACCAGATTTTTTAAGATATTCGTATAAAAATGAAAGAGGAGGTAATTCAAGATTTTATAAATTTTTCTTTATAATTATAAATGTGCCATTTATAAAGATATTCTAAGAAATATGCAACAATATGACATACCATCCCATTATATTCTAAACTAATGAACGAAGAATCATGAAAATAATGAAATTGGTAAAATCTAACCAGAAGATTACAGGAAAACTATAGCAATTATTCTAAATATTATAATATTTTAAATATGCACCATGATTTTACCTCTGTAAAAGATATATAATATTAGCAATTTGCGTTGCGAAAAATTTGTATTTGTAACTAGTTTAATGGAAATACTATGTACGTTTAATTGTTTATAATAATTGAAATGTGTACGGAACTATCGTGTAATTAGTTCTTATTGTCATTCTACCCGTAATTGTTTATTTTCATTAAGAATATCTGTGAGGGTGACTGGAAATATAACGTATATGATCATATTACGCTTGAGTGTGCACACATATTACCCATTGTTTGGTAAATTGGTTTAATTGGTAACAAATGAAAAATATAACAAACTTATTGAATATATTTGGCGTTAATTTTGTAGAAATTCATTATTCACAATTAAATGAAAATACGTGATGTAGTATGATTTCTACTTTCTTTAAGTTCTTTACCACGACCTGGGTTTCGTTTTATTACAACATCTTCAAGTGGCTATTAGCAAAGATCATCTTTGCTAATAGCCCACCTGTAGATGTTGTAATACAACGAAACCTAGGTCGTGGTAAAGAACTTAAAGAAAGTGGAAATAATACTACATCACGTAGTTTCATTTAATTGTGAATAACAAACTTAAAAAAATAAATATAAATTTTTTCTTAGGAACAAAAGTGGAAACTAGTTATATAAATTTACCCTTTGCTGTTATCCACCTGTACGGTGGAGATTTGAAGCGAATTATAGACGCCCGATTGTAATGGACAGCCGGTACTGACGGCTGCTCTCAAACAAAATCCCTTCGTTTTGAATTCCGTTTGCTCTCAACCAAAGCTCTTATTTTCACTCTGTTGTCGAATTTTATGATGCAACACGTCACTATTCGAAGTACCCTTGAAGGAGATAGACGTATATGCTTTCGTTAGTTTCTGTAAATCAATTGGTTTTGCAGAAACTAATATATTTTAACAGTTATTAAAAATAATAAACGTTTGAATGAAATTTTATCAGAAATTAGCGCTGTTTTAACTAAATTTTTGAAAGAACAAGTAAATCTTACAAAGTTATTTTTATTAAAAACTAAAATTTTATTACGAATATTGTTTTTCATATCTTTATGTTAAAAATAATTTGTGAAATTTTCACATTTTTATCTGTAAATAAGGACATAGAATTAATTGTATATAATTATTTAAAATGAATAGACATATATATAAACAGAAAAAAGCTCTTATAGGTGCTTAGCATAATTTTTTACATAGCTAATATTATTTATATTATTCGTGTCACGAATAGATATGCTGCCTATATCAATGATTGAAATAATAAGCGGATAACTTTAAACTTGGTAGGATTTATAGGCAATTTAATTTGAAATAGATTCATGTTTGCTTTTTCAAAATTGTTGCTTTAGTGTTAGATGTACTATAGTAATGAGTTTTAAAAATGTAAATTTGATAAAAAATCCATTTAAATTTTGTATAAGGATTTTGTTCTTACATTTAATACTTGTCTTCATTCAGCATTTATTGGACCGTAAATAATGCCTTCCTGTTTCTGATGTAATAGCAATTTTTTATAATTAATAAAGTTGCACTCAAATTTACACCGAATTTCAATGTTTATCGTTGATAGTTTCTTTGTTATAAATTTCTAAATATACCAACGAGGTCAAAAATAAGCTTAGGAGAATATGTTTCACTCGATTTTTCGTTGTGACTAAAAAAATAAATATAGTTTTATACATATATGTAAATTAGAAACACCTGAGTTATGAGATTATAAGTTAATGTAATAGTTACTTGAAATTTTATAATTTAGTCAAAACGTTATTAATATTTTTCATCTTAAGTATAACAAATACACATATTGCCTGCAGTCATGTGTAACCTGTAGAGTAGGATTCTATGTAATTTGATTAAAATTGGTTTAATCACAGAAATATAACGAGCAAGATATTTCAAAGATACTTTTTAAAAATGAGCTGTTTGTGGAATGACGGTCCAATCTGGAATTTTTAGTTTTTAATGGACTTAAAAAAATGTTTACATATTTTTCTAATCACCTTTTTACCTGGGTGTAAAATCCAGCTTTGTAAATATCATACTTTGATGCCAATGTGTGAATTAAAATTTTGTGCTAAATAAGCAGACAGTTAAACAGATAGGCACTCAATCAAGACACACAAGCGGTCATACAACCACGTACAATTCCATTTCTTAGGTTTTGAATTACAGAGTTTTTGTGGAAAGAAATACTGAAATCTGTGAATCAATAAAGAAAGTAATAAGTTGAATGATGTCGCTAGTCAATCGTCGCTGTCAATAAGCGATGTCGGAGTTGTGATGACGTTAAGCTAGAAAGTTTTCTTTTGTAAATGATGCACGTAAAACAAATTCGCCATACAAACTTGAATTAAACTTACCTAAATCAATATGCCACTCTAAACATTTTCATCAATTTGTAAACACAACAAGAAAATTAACTTATCAAACAAAACCACTATTGAACTATTATACATATACAACTGTTACGTATGCACTTCGGACTGTTTCTCATATGCCGCTATCCATAGTGCGGCACGTTAAAAATAAACAATCAGGCCGTACGTGGAATAATAACTCCATTGAATGACATAAAAACATCGATTTCCATTTAAAATAAACAAAGCCTTTATCTTGTTCACTGTGTATTAATTTTATTCAACAAAACAATATGTTGACTCAAATCGCACACGTCCGTCATTTATAAACATAGTTTCCATTCCATTTCGCAGTGGGTCCGCTCGCCCGCAGCCGCCGCCATTGTTTTTGTTTTCAAGTTTTATTAACTCGAAACACATTCCGATGACAGACTTTTCCATTAGGAAAGCGCAGTGCTTTAACTTGTATGTGATATACTCGGCTCTTTATTCGGAGATAAATTTCATTTTTAGATGTACACATATGGCAGTGGGAAAATGTCCACTGTGCTTTTATAAGTACGAGTGGTGATAAAACTCGTTTTCATTTTATTTGTATATCTCATTATTTTCACGAAATAATTAAGTCCAAAAAGATAAATAAATATTTTTTTATTTATTTGCACGAGCATAATGCAAAGTAATTATAATCATTGTAAGCAAATAGTATTTCGCGCGTGGTTTAAAAATATCCTACAGCGTAAATTACAGAAGAGATAACTTTCCTTAATGAGAATTTCTTTATCATTATTTCGTTGTTATAAATATGATATGTAGGCAAGTTATAAAAAAGTTAGTAAATGGAGTAATTAGTAGAAAAGTATGATATTATCGACGAAAAACCCGGTAAAACTGTAATATACTGACTAAAGTCTCATAGATAACAAAAACGTAAAAAAACGTAAAAGCCTTAAAAACAGCACTACGAGTGTAAAATGAAATGAAACACATGTAGAGCTGGAGATGACACAAAGGTGTAGATTGATAAATTTTCCTTTATTTTCTATTTCTGAATTTTTTCAAGTTTCTGTTCACATTTTTTGAAAGTGAAACTATTTATGCCGATGGTTCCTTGATAGTGATCGAAGTGATTATGTTATCTAATACTTTTGTTAACTGCAATTTCCAATTAATGTCTTGCGTGTAGTTTGATGCACAGAATTAACTGTATTGATAACAATTACTTTCTTTGTTCACCTGGGTTTATGTATACATGTTGTAACCGAAAAAGTGTCTATTATTCACACAAGTGGATTTGTGCGTCGAAATGACTATTTTTGAAGCCTGTTTCAGGAACTTCTTTTCGTTCAAATAACAAATACAGTGATTGCTTCAAAAATTGTTGGAGGTTTTCATATAGCTCCTTAATATTTTATACTCACTTTGATACACAGAGTCAATTGTGTGAATAATAAAAACTTTCTTCGTTTCCTGTATCAATGTGTACAAGTTGCAACAAAGAATGTATTTATTATTCATACAATCACTGCTTTTCAGACAATCACTCAATCAAGACACACGCACACAAGTGATTCTATACATCAATTGAGTGTATTGAAAGTGAGTTTTTTTTTAATGTAATTGTTTTCATTACAATTGCTTTTTGACAATGAAAGTGACGGAGAATTTTTAGAAATCATTAAGGGTTGTCGATTTAAGTAACTATATCCTCAACATTTGCTACTAAGTTCGACACACAGAATTACATGTACGAATACTAACCAGTAGTTTCGCTCACATGTATATAGGTGTACATACTGTAACAAGGAAGTTATATGTTATTCATACAAGTGGTATTATTTATTATGTTGATCGAATATGAAGCAAAATAACAATTATATTTTTTGCGAAAATAGTAATAAAACGTAATTTTTTTTCATTGAATTTTAAAAAAGGCTGGGAAGATTGATATAGTTCCTTAATATTTTAATATTTTCTACACAATTTGATACTCAGAATCGATCGTATGAATATTAGACACATTGTTACATTTACGTAACATTTTTATCAATATTATTACAGGTGGTATGATTTTTCTTTCATTATGGTTAAATGGCAAGACATATTGATCAGTTATTTACACATTTATTTACATACTTATTTGTCAATGTGATGATGTATCTAACTGATATATGTGATGGACCAAAACTCCTATCCAGTCCTACTCGACGAGCGGCCGGAAAGCGAATCCGGACCCCACGGTGTGCTGCTCCCCATAAGTCCGTATGCCTTATGAACAACTATATATACAATATTAGTGCGATGATTTACTGCTTCATTTAAAGTAATAAATGTTTCATGTGTAAATATATATTGAGAATCAATTTGGATATTATTTGAGAAACTATAAATAACTTAGTGGACGAATTTTACAAAAAAACTGACCGAATTATCTATTTTTGCTATGTCAACGCCTCGTCAAAACTTGCACAATATGTTCAATTTTAAGAAAGTTTTGTAATTGATGTAATCACGTTATGTCTTAATCTATTAAAAATGAATATAGCCAAGCTATTAAGCAGCTTTTCTTTATAAGCCATAGATTACAATTAGACCCTAAATAAATTTTTCTAGTATTCATTATTTGAGTGGTCCCTCTGTGTTTATTAGCTTTGGCAAATTAATCTTGACCAGGTTGAAATTAAACAATATAAGTGAAATTAATTAAAATATTGATTTTATAAATCAAACAATAAATATTTCTTTTCTTCCAAAGAGATTTAAAGCATTTTCACTTGAAAATGCTTTATGTTGATTTGAATTAATACATTTTACGAAGTACGCATATAAATCCAAAGCTCCCTCTATTTTGAAAGGCCAAAGAAATTTAAGCAATGGTTCAAAAATTTGGACAATTTGAGGAAAGTGTGAACACAATTGTCACTATCGCGGCGATAGGTCGATGTAACACAGGCCGTCTGGTTTATTGCCTTCATAGTTAAATTGTTTGGAGGAAAATGTAAATAGATTTTACCTTATTCAACTCAGTCACGTTGAGATTAAATAGTTCGGTTTGCTTTATTACCTTCGCCGCCCTACAATTTTGCTCTCGCCCGCCCACGTGGTCTCCTATGGGTCTATGAGCAAATGTACTGAAATTGTTAGAATTACATGCGCCGTGAAAATCAATCAAAATTATTTCGTTTTATTAGTTTTCACTAAAACTAACATAAAAGTATTGGGTACTATATATAAAAATATATGATTTGGTACGATTTTTATTCTAAGATATCTACACGTGTTTATATTCGAGTTTTCTTTAAATAACCGAAAAAGAAAGATTGAATAATAATTGTACTAAAAAATATAATCCTATTACTTATTCAAGTAACTTTTAAAAGATTTGAGCTGAAAGCAAATATTACAAATATTTTGGTCATAATGTTTATTCCTAAACAGTATACACCATTTATTCTTAAACAGTATACACCGTGTATTTCTAAAGTTATTTGTAAGTTTAAATATTAAAATTGTTTTGTAACAAAATATTTTTGAGTTATAGAAATGGCAAAAGTGAAACAATTATTAATTCAATACAACCTCAGTCTACAAATAACCACACAAGCAAGACAGTAGTTAAAATAATAAAACCTCATTTGTTTCATAGATATTGGAACAAATTTAAACAGTTATGTAAGATTTATTTTAATCCTGTATCCATACAAAACGACGGAAATAATAAGAATGACTGCTTTTGTTTAAAAAGATAATTTTTGATATGATTCGTAATGTTAATGATTATTTATTTATATAGTTTCTATCACCTTAGTGATGTACTTTAACATCTCAGAAACGATAAAATGTATAATACTCCAATATTTTGGCGGTGATGTTTATTTGATTACAGTTTTCAAATAAAATAAAATAAAATTTATATCCACTCCCTCTTATTGTTAGTACCAATGAGAAAAACTCAAAACAAATCCAATGCTGATATTTGAATATGTCTTCGATATTGTGAAGAATTTAGACAAATAGGTGAAAATATTTTTTTAATCTCTCGACTAAACTGAGTGAGCAAGATTAAAGAGCAAATATTCCTCAATGGAGAAAAGTCGTTTCCTGAAAAAGGATTTAATTGTTAGTAGCTAGTCGATAATATATGCTAGTTGTCAGTTACCGGTTGTCATTTGACAGTTGCCAGTCGCAAAAGTTGCCAGTTGCCAGTTGGTACTTGTCAGTTGCTAAATGCTAGTTGTTACTTCTTAGTTGTCAGTCATTAGTTACTAATTGTTAATTATTAATTGTTTATTGTCAAGTATTAATATCAATTTGGTTTGTCAATTCATTTTGTGGCTGTAAGTTGTAACTGCCTCATTTTAAAATATCCATTAATACGCCTTCTTGCATTATGACAAAATGTTTTTATAACACAGTTATTATCAGAATATGTGCGGAAATAACAATATATTCATAAATATATCAAAATAATATTTCATTCCATTTTTTTATTTATTTCCAACCTTTTGGAAATCAATGAAAGATAAAAATAGTGAGATAGTAATATTTATTTATTGTTTTTGCACTTGCCTTATGTCAGCAAGTGCGACAAAGCTAAGCGGGATTCTGTGTTTAAGGAGTCTTACGCCATTTTCTGGGAATAGGTTAATCTGATTGATCTTGGAATAATACCATCTTATTCACAACTATGTTTTACTTCCTCATACATAATATAATGATAAAAATTTCGGAACTATAAATATTTCTTTCAAAGTTTTGACGTCTGATTGTTCCGTCTACATTATTCAACATTTGAATCTTTGTGTCTTTGTCGTATTTATCGATCCCGACAGATCGATGCGAGTTGTTTACAACTAATGCTCGTCGGTTTACTGACGTCGTCTCGTGTTACATTTTTTGAGAGAAAATATAAACATGATACAGTTGTAGTCGATATAGTTCAATCGTGTCGAGATTAAATAGTTTGGTCAACTTAATTGATATCGTAGCCCTTTAATTTTCTGTTCACCCTTCCACCATCTTCATCACTCTTGAAACTCATCGTGTACGAATATATTGAAATATTTGATCTCCACACATAAAAGACATGTATGCGAGAATGTTTATTCTTCATTAAAAGCAGTGAAAAATATGTACACACTAAGATTTAATTTCATAAATATTCTTTTATAGAATGGACTACAATTTTTATTTTTTTTCATCTTTATTGCAATACGTACATATGGCGGATCTCTTACTACAAAATCAATCTCATCCATTAAACAATAGTTAAAAAGTGTGAACAATTAATTCAAAGGTGAACTACAAAGGTTACAATAATTTATTTTAATATTATATATATATATATATATATATATATATATATATATATATATATATGTATACAATAATGATTATTTCAAAATATGACCTAAATTTAAAATGGATGGAAAAAGGAAAAAGACGAGGATAAAGGAAAAAACCGGATTTGATTTAAAGTAAAAGAGCACGAATGAAGTTTGAAGCAGTATGCTTTTTCCGACCTACTTATAAAAGGAAGTACAGGCGGTAAATTTAATAACCTCTTGTTGGGATTCAATGAATTTGGCAATGTGACACCGTAAGCAGAGTTACTAAATATTTACGAACAAAGAGCAAGCATAGTTTTTCTGAAAGTAATCCTAAGCCAAGAACAGGTAAAACCGGAATATGATATTACGCTAATTATGACACGTTAAAAATTTGATTTAGAAAAGTGATTACATTTTTATGGTCAAATGTGAAATAGACATAAAAATATTCAAGGTTTTCTAGTTCTCCAAGTAATAATACAATAAACTGCATAGTCAGGTGAAGGTTATAAAAAAGATATGGTCTTCATTTTTAAGGGAACAAATCTTGAAAGACTTTTTAGAGAATGAATTCTGCCTATGAATCGACGACTAACATAATTTACGGGGTGCTTCCTGTTGACATTTTGATCAATCCATGGACTAGTATCCTTTAGAGCATTAGATAGAGGAATTACAGTATTTTTGAATAGCCGCTGTGGTAAAGTATACTCGTATGTGCTGATTTTAGAAAGAAATCTATTGCTACCGGTAAAAATACCTAGATAATTTCTAGCGATTACAATGAAAGGGCCTGAGAAAAATATTTGTATTTTGATCCGTTTAACGGAAGCGATCCATTTAAGATATGAATTTATGGATTGAATGGTAGTAAAAATAAAATTAATACAGTATTTTCCTATAGAGGAAACTACTAATTACACACCGTTATTTAAATATTACTATTCATTAATTTTAAATACGATAAATTATCATTCTCATTTAATGCGTTTACACGATTTACGGTTGCCTTTAATTACATCAAATGCGATAATGTTAGTATTTTGTAAACAATATTGTCAATATTTATATAAAAAGGCCGACAAATGGAGTTGAGATAATGTTATATTCCTGTGAAATGATTTGGAATTAGCAGTCAATATTTAATCTATCAAAATCGGAAGTTTTGCTTGAAAAATATGTAAATATTAGCATGCAATATTTACGTTTTTTTCATGGAAAAACAAAAAACAATAATACAAAACAAAAATTAATTTGGTTTAAGTAAATAGGATCGCAATTTTTTTATAAGAATATAGAACTACGAAAAACACAATTAAGCCTGAAAACAAGCGAAAGTTTTGCAAAGGTACAAAAGATTTTTACTTAAATTTTTGATGAGGGTGGTTGTATAAGACGTTCCAATTGTTTTATTGTATTTTCATGCATATAAAATTGTCTGTAAAATTTTTGAAGTGAATATTTCTTTAGACGCACCATGAGCACTTTGTATGAGCAATAGAAGAAATTGAGCCCTCCCGCTCTGGTCGGTGATTCTGAATCGAGTAAACTCTGCTCCCTTCGGCTTCGCGCGAGCAAATTCACTATCTAACATGGAGTACATAGTTTAAGGAATTACATTTTAGTGAAATGAAACCATTTCATCGATAAGTGGATGAGAATCGAGAGTAGCATTTTAAGGTCGTGTCACGTTTAGGCACATTTCGTTACATCAGAGAGAAGAAAGATATGACGTAGAGAGAAAGAGAAAGACAGCTATATATTCCGACGCCATGGAAGTGGAGCAAAAGAGAGCGACGTATACACAACGATACAATGCGAATGAACAAAATAGTGACGCGCATGCGCGCGTTGTGGATGTACACCTCAGACGCTACGTATGAACAGCTGAGGTAACATGCATACTTTGTGTTATTAATATTTATCATTGTGTTTTTTTTATTTTAATTGTCCTTTTCCGATGTAAATTTATACGAAGATTTTATTAGATGTTTACGTCGAATTAAAATGATATTTTATTAATGTTTCTGATTGTATAGCGTTCAAGTCTTCTTACCCAAATTCAGCATAATCTATGAATTTGCACTTAGTATATTTTTTCTCTCTCTCTCTCTGCTGTTTTACCCTTATTATTCTTATAAATTGAGGTTTAAATCGCCAAAGAAACTTCAGTTCTATCACCTGTGTTGAGTTGCACGGGATTAATTTTTTTAATAATATTTTATTTGAGAGTAAACACACATGTTTTTGCATTTTTTACATGTACATATTCATATACATGTATGTATATATGTATATAACACACATATATGTATATAAACCAGGTGCCTAACTGATTTATAAATAAACTTTGATCTTAAAATACTAATTTTACTGACAATCTTTTTTTACTTGCTAATTCAGTTGGTCTTTTAGTATTTGGTTAATATTCGAATATCCATTTAAAAAATAGCTACTAACAATAAGAATACATAAAACTTAATGAATATTCACTAAAACGAAAACGAATACGAAAATTTCGAAATATCCGTTGTTGTTACAGAACTCTAATATATTAAGAAATTTATTCTTTGTATAATTTTTTGACTGTGAGAGAAAGTAGGAATAAAGTATCAAATTATAATTAATTAAATATAATGTTGTCTATAAGAAAGTCTTCATCATCAAATATATTGTGAACCTAAACAAAAAGGAGGCCTTTTTCTCAGAAGTCAGCCATCATTTTTTCTTAATTTTTTTCTATGTAAATCAAATATTATACATTATAAATGATAATAATAATTAATAAGTTGTAAAAAATATATCTCATTATTATATCTTTAAATATTTCTGGGATATAAATTACAAAACAAAATATTGTTTGAAATTAATGTTGCAAGGAAATCAACAGCTCTGTAAATTGTAAAATTTTTCAAAAAATTAAGAAAAATACAAGTTACTTGTTTCTTTCTAGTTCCAAACTTCCACACTAGAGACACATTTTATTCAGGAATAAAGTGTATAATATCTAAGAGCGCCAATCATAAAATAATCAGTTAATAAAAAACTTTTAATAATGTTTTGACGTTCCATAAGGAGAAGTCAATGATTATTCGCTAAACTTCTGATGACTATTTTTATTGCAAATTTTCATGCAGCGTCCGGCAAAAAACTTTCTTAATTTTAAAATGTAATTAAAAAAAACTAGGAAAGATACAGCAAAAATACTAAGAAAGATACAGGAAAAATAATTTCTCGGAAGTTTCCATAGTTCTTCGTATAATTTCTCTTGGAATGGCTGCCACTTAAGTGCTTGCAGAGTTGAGGAACGATGTGTGTACACTTGACCCTTTCAACGTCCTCATATAAAAAAAACACAAGATGATAAATCTGGCACCTATGGGGCCAGGGGATGTCTCCTCGTCAAGAGACAAGATATTCAGAAAACAACTCTCTCAACATTTTCATAGAACGCCAAGAGTTGCTGTTCATGGTCTACAACAAACTGGTTTAACCTAGACCGGAGGAAGGTTGCCTGAATTAACCGTTACCCTTAGGCCATCTTCTTCAAAAATATACGGTCCCCACATACCAAATTCATAATACAAAGTAACTGTGCACCAAACTGTCACATAAGGACTGTGCTGTGGTCGTTCATAAAGTTCTCGAGGGTGCTCTGCAGCCCAGCAGCGGAAACTCTGTTTACAGTACCTGATAAGTGGAAGTGAGAAGTCCGAAGAAATAAACAAAGCCCCAGGGGGAATGTTCTGAAGAGTTTCCTCATACACAGTTCTGCAAGATTCAAAATCTCTATCACTTAATTCTTGGTTAACCATCATTTTGAATGAGTGTATATGATTTCTCTATGCAGAAATATTCTTACACTCCGATCAGACAATAGCAGGGCAGCGGAATGTTTAAGTGCGGAACGCCTTGGGAATTGTTGGACAGACACTCTCACATGCAACACATTTTCCGAAGTTGTTACATTGCGAGATAGGCCAGTAGGTTTTCTTTTTAAAGCAGAACATGTCTGTCTAAAGCTTGTCATCCAATTTGAATGGTTTTCCTATCGGGAATACGATCATGTCGGCGAAGTTTGAAGCGAATCCGAAACGCACGCTGAGTAGTAATCATAGAACCACTATTAAGTTCCTCTACAACGAACGCACGATGAGCACCGAACCAAGCCATTACTCACACAGAAAATGGCACATAAACTGCTTTCAAACAATACCCCTTCACATCGGCACACCAATTACAACTCACACAGCGGCTTCTTCAAATACGGGAGGTTTATTTACCGGATCCCGTATTTCATTTGAAAGGTTTAGCATTTGACAAATAATAAATAGAGGGAAAAATAAATAACTTAAATTACAGAAAGAATAAATCAAGAATATAAAATAAGAAAAATGCGTAGTTTCGGTCGTGGAGGCTAAGAATAAATCTGCGTAATACATCAATAAAGTGTATCAATCAACATTACTATTTAATGTCATCTAAATGAACCATAATAATTCGAAAACCAGAGACCAGAATATTTTTGTATTAGGTTTGGAAATAATAAACCCGCAATGTTATTTCATCAGTTTGCTCATTTGGTAGGCAAACAGAATATTCCTATTTCTTTCCCGAAGTATGAAAGTGTTTTTCTATTACAGTATGAGAATAGCTCTTCTATTTATTGTAACCTTGGGATTGGTTCGGCAATTCTTAATTTTTCTAAAGGGAATGAAAATTATCGTCCTAAATGGGTATTATCTTTGGAAATTAATTATCTTCTTTGAATTCTTAAACCGCGTATAAATTGTGTTCTTGGAGAGTTTACCTTCTGCTTTACTGTGCACATATTGTATGTCGTTTCGCTTATTTTTCGCTCTGAATGAAATTAATTAAGCAAGGACGCTCAAGTTCTCGTAATGAAATTTCGATATTTTATTTTTTTATAATAACCAAAATTCAGTCGCTAATCGAACCGATCATGAAATACCGTGATTTTTATATGCCATGACTTATCAGAGATGTCAGAAAACTTCCATAACATTGAAAAAAATCGCTTTAAAAAGTGGCAAATTTAGTAGTTGCCAATATTTTTAGTTACATTATATATAAATTATAAAAATCGTCTGTAGATTAAATTATGCAAAAAATGTAGTTTATTAAAAAAACCTAGTTTTTTATTAAAAAAAAATTGCCCATATTCTTATGTGTTTTGAAAAAATAATTGATTATTTATTTTTTTCAAAATATGTGGGGTTGAACAATAAATAATAACTCATTTTGAACCACTTCAAATTTATATTTTTTTACGTACAGAAAACTGTCTACTAACAATGTAATTAATAACATTTCTAACAATTATTATCGTGTATTTGGAACAAGAGATAAATTTCGTGCTCCTATAGCTTAGCAGATTGGCCTTTGAAAAAATTGCCAGAAATGCTTTTTAAATATCATAACAAAGCAGCGCTACCACGCATATATTTTTCAAGAGCTCAAAACAAGTGACAAGCAAAGAAGACAATATCTCAAAACCACATTGGCCTCATTAACCACACCCCAATTCCACATGTTCAATTATTGCAGGTGTCGCGAGCAATAAGCATTGACGTATGGCAAGACCGCTTCGAAGCCTCTTCTCTTTTTCTATTATCGGTAGTTAATTTGCAAAGGTAGTGGATGTACATACCGGAAATAATCCTACCAACAAAAATAAAGAGTTTTCTGTTTATTGCCCTTCACTTTGCGCTTACGGCTCTTTTTGTCGCAACAAGCGGCAATCAGCAAGTTTGTCTTTTTTGTTTAAAATATAGCTTTCCTTACCAGTAACAAAATAGTTCTCAGATTTTTTACACACATATTTGAAGAACAGTGACTAAATGATGGATACGATATAATCTCACTAACACTCGCCGATAGTCGAGCGTGAGAAATTAATTCTCCATTATTCCATAACCCGTGTGTCTTCGAAATTCATGCTTGATAGTATCCAGGTACAGCTGCAATTCGGTACCTCCTTTGAGTGTAAAATTAATATGAACAGTTTACTATCGCGCGTTGTTGTTATCTCGTAAATCATATACTTTCATATCGGCAAGAAATTCTGTGCCAAGTGCAAACGGTTTCAGAATCTTCTACTTACTATAAATAATAATACTTCTAGGAACGTTTAAGAATAAAAACCAATTACTGTAAAAAAACAAGATTTCATAGTCCACAACACTCAGTTATGAATCATTTAAACATTACTGAAATTATTGATTTCAAATGATTGTTGCTTGAATTTTAACTTATATTTTTCGAACACAACGCTAAGAAAATTATAGATGGGAGGACCAAAAGAATACATTTTACTTTGAAGCATAATATTGAAAATGATAGCTGAAAACTTTTCCAATAATATTAGACTCGATGACCTGCGCGATAATAATTGTATAGTCAATCTCCTCGACACTTTAGCTTCCATATATATGAAGAGGTAAAGAGATACTTTGAAAAGGAATTTAATATTATTGGAGACTTCCATCTGAATCTTCTACTAGTACAATTTCATGGATATTGATCTTAAACTATAGAAACTATTCGGCTTTGGTAGATATAACTGTTGACGGATATGATAAAGTTATAAGGATGTCACCGCAGTTTGTATGGAATAAGCCGTAAGGAAACTTACCTATAACCTAAAAATAAATATTTTTTTGAACGTGTTCCTTTGCTTACTAGCCAACCTAATATGTTCTTGAATTAGTTGGCAGGCATGTTTACAACAAAGTGATAGCTCATCAGTATTATTAATTACATAGTTGGAATTCAATATTACAACATCCCACTGTAAACGAGCAATTCTCTTCGAGCGACATTAGAGATTTTCAATTCTTTTTGATAAATCACAATGAAAACTAAAGTGAAAACCAGGAAAATATGACGAATATAAATAATAACAACGTCATGATTCAAACGGTAAATGTAATCGATATTATCATATCGATAATTTATTATATATCATATCATATTCAGTGCTCAACATCACATTCATTGTCATCCAAATTCATAGAAATCTTTGTATTAATTGAAATAAAGCCGTAGTTACTTAATTGTACGCGTGTGACATAATAAAACGGTTTAATTGCGAGAAAATGAAGAATTTATGCTCCCACATGCTAAACTTGACAGTAAATAAACCTTACTATACTGTTCCGTTCACGTTATTCCGAACGACGCGACACGAAATAATCGAACACAATCAAGCGCGCCTTGTTAATCTGATAGTACAACGGCGGAAATCATTGCAAGCTGATATCCTGTATGGGCAGGACACATCCAATATGTTTTGATGACTTGTTCAAAGATTCCCTACAAAATTGGGTATAAAAATAATAATAAATACTTGTAGTGTACCCTAATAAATGTTTTTGAAACAATTTGTTATGGAAAATGCCATATTACATAACTTTCTAGACGTTCTAAATATATATCTATATATATCTATATATATATATATATATATATATATATATACATATATATATATATATATATATATACATATATATATATATATATATATATATATATATATCGTTTTCTTAAAAAAACGATGGTTAAGAAATCAAAGAGAGGCAAAAACAAGATTCAAATCACCGTAAGTATCATTATGAGACAGTGTAACTAAACATTTTGTTTTGTTTCTATCAAAGCAGAAACGAAAATTGATGCCAATTATTAAACCTGAAAATAAATAATAGTGTTTAGTGCGAAAAAGTCTTGATATAGAATCTGATTTTATTACTGATAACAAATAATTCAACTGTCAAGCAAATACGCTAGGGGTTGCTTTGTTATTGAAGCTAAATTATGTTTATTTTTCTATCTTATTTATAACACCAGCTTCAAAGACGAGATTACGGTTGAGAGAAAATAAAAGTCAAATTAATATAATGTATAAAAGTTTTAAGATGTTATATATAGATGAAAAAATTCAAGGTAAAAATCCTAAAGTAATAAATAAATGTTAGTATATAGAGTGCAAAATAGGATAGACCTTTTGACCGATTCGTCGTTAGAGCTGTAGAACATAATTAAAATACCTTCTATGGACTCATTTCAATGGCTTTCTTGCAATATCTTGTGTTATATAAATACTTACAAATTTATTAATAATAAATGCGAGCAATACCAGCAACATTTTTACAGTAAAATATTATCATCTTATTATATCTTGCCTTCCCCCCTGTATAACCTGTATATTTTACTAATATTTTTTTTTCTTTTACAAATACTCTAAAATGTGAGACGGGTACAATCAATTGACCAAGCTTGGTAATTGTCTTCTCTATAGGTTTCTTGGTCATAAAATTTTAATTCATTTTATCTTTTATAATATAATTCTATTATTTGTGATATACAATGTTCAATCAACTTTACGAACGTAAACTCATCCATGTGATTTCATCTTCTCAGCCTAACGCCAATTTCACACAAACAATTTGATTTATATAAATCTGTAAGGTAAACACCTTAAAAAAATTTTTAAAAATGTATTTAAACACTGTTTTTATCATCATATATTTTTAAAAGTACTTTATTACTTCTTTACATAAGTCATCATAATATCGAGAACAAAGTATTTGCATACAATTTTTATTAACTTCCTTCTAAAAATTCAATATTTTTTTCTCAAATTTAAAAATTTTTGAAGCAGGTCAATTGTCAACAAGGATAAAACTTTAATTATTTTGGGAAAGACAGAATATATTTTAAAAAAGATTCGCAGCAATAAACTCAGCCGGTCATTATTTGTATCTCGTCTTGCCATATTTTTTAGTTACACTGATCAATAACCTTAGTAGCAAAACTGGAGTTCAATATTTAGTACATGAAAATTTAAAACGAATAATTTTCTTTCTAGAACATAGCAAAATAACTAATTAATATATTGTAGATATTAGAGATAATGAATTTTTAAAAGTAAATGTTCCTTGTATCCGAACCCTGTATATTTTTGTTTCACGTACAAAAGTCGAAAGAATTTCAGTACGTTGAAAATAATAATTCACTATAAGATATAATTAATATTCAGCGCCATGACTTTCCTCAATAAAACATAATCACTTAATATAAATTTTACCCTAGATTTGTGAACGCAAGAAGATTAATTCAGTTTGCAATTGGTATTTAAAATATTCAGATTTGTTTATTTTCATCAAAATTATATCGAGAAATTTGTGTAAAAAAATATTCCGTGTTATTTACGCAACGTGCTTTAATAGCATAATAGAGCCCCGAAGGGTTTATTTTTTTTACATAAATCACATTTAGAACAAAATGTTAGTCTAAATTTCGTCACGAGTACAGGAGAGTAAATTATAGGCAGCTGCGTGGGACGTGGTAATAAATACGCGTCGCTTTTAGCACCACAGCTAATATCGATCAATTCGCTTTGAATTTTAGAAAAAGCCAATAAAGATAAATCGTACTTTTATATATTACTTATTTTATTTAGACCTCGGAGAAATTAAGGAATTTTATTTCATGGCTCTTCGAACAAAATAAAATCCAAAGTGTTTATTACGTTTGTTAATACAACAGCTTCATTTAAAAACTTCTAGTCTACGTTTGCAAACATTTCAGTTATAAAATTTTTATAATTTTTTTGAGATCGTTGATGGTATTTTGACTGTTGTATTCAATTTTATTTTATTACGTGCGTTTATTCTTTCAAAATCCATTTAGGGAGTGTATAGAAATCTAAATATGCTCTCTTTGAGAAGGTTGCTTCTGTTATTATGTTTCTTGATTCTATTAGCTTAAATGTGATTTCTGTATCTTTTTTATTATGTCAATGTACTCGTATTACTTTTCCAAATCAATATTTTTTATCTGAGAACTACATGTCTTTGCTCATTTTTACATTATTTATATTTACTACATATTTAATACAAAAATAATACGAAATTAAAATATAGCAATAAACCGTGAAATATTTTCTAAGCTAAAATGTAAAACCCAGAGATAAGAGACATCAAATCTGGCACAGATATGAGATTTGGTTTCGCTTACAATCCTAAGTTTTGTTAATGGATAAATAATTTTATATGATAGAACTCAAATACACAAGTTACTGATCGCCCGTCCCGGTTTTACCTGGGAAAAAAATACCATGATGACAGTTTTCTCTTTGCTTTATTCGCTTTTTATACAATAATTTTTTACAATCAACGCTCCAAAATCACTGAAATTTATGTTCTTTTATGTTTATCTTAAAAGCCATTCACAACTTTTCACGTCTCTAACTAATTATTTCGAAATTTCCATACAATTTTCCAAGACTATTTTTAAAATGTTAGAGATTAATTTTTAAAATACTATTTTAGTGAGCACCAAAAAATTATGAGGAAGAATACGCACCCAACATCAAATATTTGTTAAATTTTAAGTTTGTATGTCTGATAGCACTAGAGATTTTATGATAAGTTAATGAATGGTATTTGATTTTATAGTAGATAAAAGGTTAGCAGCTCACATCTACATATAAGCCATTAGCTACTACCAGCGATTTCGTTTTTTTTATGTTTGGAGTTCGTGATTTGCATACCGTTTTTTCTTATATTCAAAAATATATCATTTGAAGCAGACCTTTAATTAACATGCTATTATTGGCTTCACATATACATATGTATGTATGTATGTATGAAAACCTAAAAACAACGCTTTTCTGTCTTCAAAAAAGCATTTTTATAGTTTTAAAAAATCTAAAAACACGCTTTTTTAACGATATGAACTAAAAAGTCGAAAAAGAATCTTTAAAGTAAAGAAAATGATCAAAAGCAAAATGATGTCTCACAACTCGGTATTTTTTGAATGTGCTTAAAATAAAAATAAATTGATTGGAAAAAAAATTTACTTTAATGTAAAAAGAAGCGTGGGATGCTTGATATTAGTCGTCCTTAATGTTTTATCGCCAGCTATTTAATTTTTTGGTGGGCAAAAAACAAACAAAATATCGACATTTAGCGAGAACTAAATTAGAATGTTCTTGCTGAGGAATCAGGGTGAAAAGCAAACGAATTAACTCGTTATAAATGCACAACGATGTGCGAAGGCGTACTGTTTAATGACAGTCACATATTGCTTCCAAAGGTTCGAAGAACGTAATTTTTTTTAAAAGATAATTCTCATTTAGGGCGGCTCCCTACAATAAATTTCGAAAAACTAAAACTTTTGTTGAAACTGTTTGAGTGCACATTAAACGCAGACCTACTGTCATACTGCGATAGGTCAAAAATTTTACGATTTGGAGAAGTAGAAATATTCTAAGTGAATTATAGCTGATGAAATGAAATATCTAATTTATTATTTGCAAACATTACACCAATTTATTTTGTTTTTATTTTTATGATTATTACGGTTCGTATATTAGATATAAAATAAGAGTGGTTTTATTGGTACTTTGCTAATATTTATCCTTGGTTTCATCGATAAAAACGACACATTTTATATTCACGAGTAATTCATTCATTATACTTAGAATAATTTTCACTAACCGCTGATGTTTCATTTCTTCCCACTCAATTATTGGCCAAATTGTAAAAGCTTTCAAACGAAGTGTGAAAATTCATAGGATAATGAATAATTTTCATGTTACTTCTTACGGGAACTTGCCAGAACATTAAGTTTTTTTCGTAAAAAAAGGTGAACAATTTTTAAGGTTAAGTGTTGTTCAAAAATACGATTTGTACTTTTATATATTGTTCACCACAATCCTAAACGGAATGTTTGTACTGCATGTAACTAAAAAAATGTAATTTTTTTGTGTGATTTATCTCATAATGTGATTATATATTTATCTCATAATTTGATTATATACCTACATTTAATATATCTTGTATTAAGTTATTTTGAATTAGTTATTTTGAAATAAACTTGCTAAATAAAATTGTAGCTTATTCCTATAAAAAAATCTTCAAGAAGAAAGGACATTTAAGTTAATAAATCACCGTATGCGCAACTGAATTTGATTCTTTTTCATTACTGTAAATAATAAATATTTATTGTTGGAGTTTCAGTTCCGCCGTATGATTTATAAAGTACGTACTGTATGTAGACTTTTGTTTTAGGGCTATTTCACAAAAAACAATTTGTCATTCTTGTATTTAATGTGTGGAAATCAGATATTTATATATACTTGTTCGTGATTGAGTTTCACGAGTGATAAAGAAGGTAGACGGGTGAACGCAAAATTGTGACAATATCAATAAAGTCGGTCGAGCTATTTAATCTTGGCGTGATCGAGTTATATCAACTACAACAAAATGTGTTTACATTTTCTCTCAAACAAATTAACGCTAGACGAAGTCAATAAGCCGGCGTAACTTTAATGTAAACAACTCGCATCGACCTGTCGCCCCCATTGTGACAATTGTATTCATTTGCAAAGGCTGCCGTCACACTGCTCATTGTATTTCTGTAACGCTGCTAAAATGATCTTAAAACTGCATATCTTGATAAAAGTTTTAATGCAAGGATTAGATAGATCTGCATATAAAAAAATATATTTTGCACTAAATAATTTATTTATTCTAAAATAATATTCAAAGTCAATACCAATATCTGCCATAATATATATTATGATGTCATATAAATTAGTCATTCTAACATAATATTCAAATCGAGTATCAATATTTAAATATCACTGAGGGTCTCGTGCCAGGTCTCGTGCCTTTTCGATTCATATTTACGGATTGTTCATATTGTGGTGGCTATTGCCACTTAATGTGAATGTTAGATTGATTACAATACGTCACCTTGACATATGGTATCCATATCGTAATGTTTTATCCATCTATGTTACTGTGACGTTGTGTTAATAAGAGCAATTATTCAACTAAACAAGAACGGTAAATAGGTAAATTATGTCAATTTAATCACAATTTTTTGAAGTAACACTTCTTTCAGAAGATGAAAATAAAATGTGAAGGTCGCAACTTCTTTCATGCAGTGTTTTAGTAGCGTTTTTGCAAAGTTTGTGAAGTCAGAATGTTAACAATCTATCGAAAAAAGAACAGAAAATAGGTACTTAGCTAATAACCTAGGGAGATAGATGAACACGATAGAATAAGAACAAAAGTGTGCACATATGCCAAAAGAAACATAAATGGCGCTCACTATACTGATAGTAGACATCAGTCGTTTTATACGTTGTGACGTGTAAATAAAAAAATGGCGTCTGTTAATACTATCAGCTGTTTCGTAAGTTATGTGTATTAAAAGTAAACTGTCAAAACTTTTTACGGCAGCAAACAAAAATGGTTCTCATTAATGCTATAATCTATTTTGTACGTTGCGTTCGTTAATATATATATATATATATATATATATATATATATATATATATATATATATATATTATATATATATGTATATGTATATATATATATATATATATGTATATATATATATATATATATATATATATATATATATATATAATGTGTGTGTGTGTATTAATAAACTAAAACATAATATCATTAAAAAAATATTAATGTAGGTTTCTAGCATGGACATGGACTCAGTCACTTCACCCCCGGTTCTGACTCTTAGTCCCGATGTTGCAGGATTACCCCCAACCTAAACCTTGAAACTTGACACTCTGCTGTTTTAAATTAGTAGTGTGGGTCTCAAGAAGAAATATTTCCACTGAACTTCGAGTTTCAACTCCGCAGCCTTGACGCTGTAGGTGTATTGAATAAGTCAGTATTTTGAGTCTTAAGCAGAAACGCTATCATTGAATTTCGAGTTCCATCTCCTCAGTTCTGATATTGCAGATGTACTGCTTACCTAAGCCATGAGGCTCGAGTATCTGATTATTCCGAATTAGTGTTTTGGGTCTCAAGCAGGGGCTGTGTCATCAAGTTTGGATTCCAATTCCTCAGTCCTAATACTGCAAAGGTACTGTCTGATCTACCTAAATTGTGAGAATTGTGGATCTATTGTTTTTAATTAGTTGTTCTGGTCTTAAGCAGAAATTTTATCGTGGAACGCTGGTCTAATGCTACTATTATAATTGTTGAATATTTTTGTTTATGGTAATGTCGCTCTTTCCTGCTTAGTCCATGACAGAGGATACACAAACCGCAACTCCGTTATTGTTATCCCTCTTTTCTCTGTTTATTAATATCAAGAGTTACGGTGGCTTTTTGTCTGGATTCTTAATCCAGAAATATTTGAACAAGCAACTACGAAATTTCACCAGGGCAATAATAATTCAAAGGGTTATGGACCCAGAATTTTTAGTGTCAAAACAGTGCCACAATTAAAAAATAAAGTAAACTATCAGAACACTATAACCAACAAAAAAACAGCATTGAAAAGCAAGGTAAAATATTTTCAGATGATTCGTTAATACTAGTCGAGAAATTAACGGGTCATGATATTATTCCACGTGGAAGTTTGCCGTAAAAACTTATCTTCTTAAAGGGACAAGGTACAAAAACAATTCTCGGAAAAGACTCTAATGTTTTAACTGCAAAGGATTCGGTCACAGAAGAGCCAAATATAGGTTCAAGAAAGGTAAGGAGAACTTAGATCATGTGAGTGCAGGTTGCCCTACCGCCTTCATTGCCTCAACTGATAGTGGCGAGGCATAGTACTTGGACTCGGGTCCTTCCATGCACATGTAAAAGCATAACTGTATTTCTCAAGAAAGCACAAGTAGCCACCGCAACTCAGCAATGGGGCGGAGCCACCTGTTTCGACGGTAAGAGTGCCAGATAACACAGACAACAAGCCACTTTCTGCGAAGAGCTCTGGTTAGATGAGCCTTGAAGTCGGTAATGGTAAAGGTCAGTACAATAAAATTGTATTAAAAGATGTACCATTTGTGCCTGATTTTGCAACAAATCCATTATCGGTCAGTCAAGTCAGTATAAATGGTGAACTAGAAAAAAATAAATACCTGACTCCGTCTGAGGTGTTGGAATTTTAACCGGATAGGGTATGTGAATTTGATAAATCACTTTGTGGATTAAAACAGGTACTCAGATGCTGAAATATAGGATTCAACTCGATTTTAAAAAACTCTGCCATACAAGAAGTAAAGCTGGTCAATGCGTGTAAATTGGACAAGTTGAAAAAAAACACAGTTTATCAATAATTAACAGTTTATCAATCTAAAATGTACTCTCAAATGTCAAAAATCAATTATTTATAAACTACATTAATTTACAAGTATTATTTACAACACCAAGTGGTAAATACATTTTTAATTCGGCTTAAAGTCGGCATATATTGGTTAAAATATTATTTCATTCATCAGAACTTTATTGGAATTCAAAAGTAATTTTTTTATTAAAGTTTGGTTTCTATTGGTTCAATCAATTAATTCTCAGTAATGTTATTAGCATATTTTACACAAATATCTTTCCTAGCATTTTGTTTCTTGAAGTAAAAATATCTTAGAAAAAAAGTTATTGGTTTTGAAATGAGGATCCATATCATTGGTGTGAAGTAGACGAAGAGAGTAATTTGTTAAATTTAATATTATGCAATTTAATACTAACATTTCATTTTTGATAACAACAAGAAGTTACTGAATAGTAAAACGAGTTGAGACATTTTAAATTAAAAATAAAACTAAACTGGCAAAAAAATGCTATATAACTATTATACATGTACAAATATTAAATTTGAACCTCCGGTTATTTTCTTATGTACAGTTATCTTATAGTATGGCAATTTAAAAATAAATAATTATAGGGCACTTTAAATAACAACCCCATTGAATGACATCACTTTCGATTCTCATTTTAAATAAAAAAGCCTTTATCTTCTCCGTGATATACTAATTTCATTCAGCGATTTGATTCAGCATGAGCAATAAATTTATTTAAATCGTACACTCAGTCATTATTAACATAAACGTTATTAACATAATTTCTGTCCACTTCGCAAAGGGACCGCTCACCCTCAGATTTCGTTTTCAAGTTTTATTAACTCGAAATACATTCCGATGACGGACTTTTCCATTAGACAAGCGCAGCGCTTTAATTCGTTCTCGACATAGTCGGCGCTTTATTCGTAGTTATTTTTATACACACAAACATATCAGGTTGAGAAAATGTTCATTGTGCTAAAAGGTTTACTTGAGAACGAGTAATAATAAAACTTATTTTTATTTGTTTGTATCTCTTATTTCCTTCACAGGATAGATAAACGGAAAAAGGTAAATAAATATATCATTCAAGACTTTTTCATTTATTATACGTGTGCATGAAAGTATTTGTTATTCTGTGTGTAATACACACACAATAATAAACACTTCGATTAAATAAAAGTTAATTAACCCGTGTTTAGCACTTTAAAAATTAAATACAGCGGAAAAGCTATAGATGACATTCTTTAATAATAGTGATTCTCAACCAATTGTCTGCAAGAATCAAAATATGATCCGGGAAAGATTTCAAACGTTGAATGAACGCGGGCTGGTGAATAAAAGCGAGCGCGGCGCGCGGGTGACCGGAGAAGGGCAACCGACTGATAAAACAATATGACACGAACTGGTCAGTGAATCGTACCTACATTTTCTTTTGCCTTGCTTAACAGTATTTTGTTAGTGATTCTATTCTATTAAGCTATTTAGTAGTTCTACCGCAATAACTAACTGTTAGTCCTCAATAAGCTTATCAATGTTTTGATATAATATAAACGGTGTAAGCTATTACAAAGGAGAATTTAGACGTTAGTTTACCTATGTATGTGTGTGTTCATATACTGTAAAATTCACAACAGTTAGGTACATTGCATAGAATGCTTAATTAGTGCCATATGCAATAATTAAACATAAAGAAAGTAAAAGTACACTGGCCTCCAAAATAAATCTAGCCACCAACAAAAATGCTTAAAAATATGTTGTCAAAATTGTTTAATTATTTTTGATGTGAAACACCTAATGTGGCGGGCAAAATGTCTGCTGGTGTGGAGACGCTAGGTGATGTCATGCGGTCGCGACCGTTACGGTATTCTATTCGACGCGCAGCGCCATCTGCCGTATATTTACATAATGTAAGATTTCGATGTTTCACATCTGTCGATCATCCCATTTTTTATTAAATGCTGTTTTAGGTTTGTCAAGACGGAATAAAAACACTGTCAAGGGACATTAAAGGAACCAAGACCACTGTTTTTAATGAATAGACAAAATTTTGTCAAAATTTAAGTTTGTAGACTAAATGATAGCGAGGTTCGAATTTTTTGGAGGTCAGTATATATTTATTTATTGAATTATTTATTTGTGAATTATGAAGATATTTAACTACATTATTTTTACGCTTTTAATTTTTATGCTTATATTCAAGTGTATTTCTGTTTTATTTTCAGAAAATGCCAGCTAAGAGAAAATATGGTAATAGTTACATTAACTTTACTTCGATTGAAAGTAATGGACAAGTAAAACAACCACAGTGCGTTATATGCGCAACCGTTCTCGCGAACGATGGCTTGAAGCCAGGGAAATTAAAACACTACCTTGAAACGATCAAATCGAATGTTTCTGATCGACCACCAGAATTATTTCAAGAAAAATGAGAGAATTTGAAAAAGAATGAAACTCGATTTGCGTCTTCTTAAAATAAAAATTTAAATAAAAAAATAAAAAAAATTAGTAGCGTCATTTGAGATGACGCTACTAATTTTTTGAATTGCACTCATGTCAAATGACACCGAGAAGCACAAGTTGCTTTCAAGAATTAAAATAAAACATTTCTAATTGTTCTCAGTTACTTGTTTTTGTTCGCTTTTTAAACAACGGCAACATAATCAAAGAATGACTATTAATTTTGCAAAAACTGGCAACGACGTCAAAAGGTTCGATACTTTTCGATACCATTATGAATATAATAAATGAATATTTTCAGAAATATAACATTACGTGTCTTAGTCCTCGTGCTGTGGAGAAACTTTTAATTTAATAATGGATATGCGATATGTGTTTAAAGAACCACGATTTTAATTTAAAGGTAGTAGATCCTTAAATTTCACGGTATAAAGCAGGGAACAGTTGGAAGCCGGACTTCGATGACAGAGTTTCTGCTTACAATTCTAGTGTTATTTTTGAATCATTTTTGACACTAAAGCTTCTGGGCTCATAACCTATTGAATTATTCTTGTGCTGGTGAAACCGCGTGGTTAATTTTTGAGATATTTCTCAATTAGGAGTCTGGAAAATTAGTCACCGTAACTCTTGACGTTAATATATGGAGAAAAATGACGTAGTTCTAGTTTATATATCCCCTTCCATAGACTATGCTGGAAGGGGCGACATAAGCGTAAACAAAAATATTCAAAGGTTGTAAGAGCAGCAGAGCAGAATTCCACGATAGAATCTTCGCTTAACACTAAAAACGCTAATTTAAAAACTACAGATCCATAATTTTCACAGTTTAGGCAGATAGCATCTCCGCAGTATCAAGACTGAGAAATTGGAATCAGAAGTTTGAAGGCATTGTCCCTGCTTCAGGACCAAAATACTAATTAGAAAACATTAGACCCTCGAGTCTCCCGGTTTGGGCAAGCGCTACACCTGTAATATCAGAACTGATGAGATGGAACCCGAAATTCAGTGTCACCGTCTCTGCTTAAGACCTAAAATAATTATTTAGGCAATATACTCACAGCCTCATGGCTGTGGAGTTGGTACTCAAAGTTTAGTGAAAGTATCTCTTCTTGGGACCCACAATAATTATTTAAAACAGTAGATTGTCAAGTCTCGAGGTTTGGGTTGGGTGTACTACTCTGCTTGAGATCTAAAATACTTTTTTTTTTAAACATACGCGGATTGATAAGTTTCATTATTATGCTAGATTTCAATTGCTTGTGTTAAAAATTTTCTGTAAAGAAAATGGCTGAGCTAGGCGGGCAGAAAGGTTCATTTTTCTTTTTTTAAGTACGAAATCTAAAAAGCAATAACCAAAAGATTTAAATTCTATGCCCTTAAAACCTGCAAAGTAAAACTACGTTTATACTAATGAAAAAGTTAGATTCTTATAAGTTATGGAAATAAAAATTGAGCCAAGTTAGTGTCCGAACGTTCTTTGGTTATTTATATCATAAAATTGTTAAACGATATAGTTTTCATTTGAAATTATGATCAAATCTAAGTACCTAAATTTTTTCAGGTATTTAAACCAATGTTTAAAAAATTAAAGCCGAGAGCATATTGCATGCCATTTTGAAAATTAACATTACGTGAAAGGCCTAAAAATACCTTTTCCAAAGATCATTTCTAAGATTTTTTCGAATACAATGGTGGAAAACGCATATAAATTTTATAAATTGTCATAATCTAATTTGAGTAAATTTAATCAAATAAAATTTCTAAAAATCTCTGTGTTTCATATGTGCTCTCATTTTTCTTGCATATACTAAGGTTTCACAATATGTAACTGTTAAACTTAATCCAAATAATTTCAGTTATTTTTCATTAAATAAGGTCAAATGGAGAAAGGTAATTTCCCAAAAATATAGATTGTAATTCCAAGTATTTAAAGTCTTTAAACTTTCTTTAAACGAAATAATACAATTATAAATGTCGTATGGACGGCGTAGATAAATAATGTAATTAACAGAAACCTTCATTCGTATATTTTAAACATTTAAAAACTATTAACAGGATTTTTAGGGTTACATATCTCAAATGAAAAACAGAAACCCTTACAAGAGTACTTATTCATTGGAATTATCTATCCGTTTGTCCATCATAGCCGTTTTAATGTAGAAACTTTCAATTTGGTGCAGTAATAACATTTTTAAACCCGCACAAATCTCAATAGCAAAAAGTCATAAATTTCAATTGGTAGTTTGGGGGCGGGGAGGATATTAATATTCCTTTATTATGTCGGATATCGTTTGGAAGGTCTAATTACAAGGGTTTAAAACGTTTTTCGTAATTTTAGGAGTATACTTTCGGAGATATATTGAAAAATATGCAAAAAAATATGTTGCCACCTAAATTTTTAAACTCCTATTATTTTAAAACTGATTAAAAAATATGGTTTTTAAGAAGTCCATATAATGGTTGAAGGAAAATTATACCGCGATTCTAAATGTCATGATTTTTTAAATATGCGCCCTGTTTTTACTTCTATGAAAAATATTGTAGGCACTATATTAAATGTTTCCCATTCACAGTCAATTTTCTAGAAAACTACCTTTTTAACCCACATATTTTGTTCTAACTGATTTAAATTATAACATAATAATTAAATAGTGGGTGAATGAGGGTCTAAAAAATAAATATTTTTATTTATCACGAAGGATATGAAAATATGTCTTTCATAATTTTGAATTGTATATTTAAAAATATATTCTAACAAATTTCCACAAGTAGATCATTTCCTCGCGCCTTAGTACCAAAATTACTGAGTGAAATCTATCTAGAATAGAACAAGAGAACTATAGCGATTATTCGATTCTAGTCCATATAAATTTTAAATTATGCACCATATATTTTCGCCTATAGAATATATAGCAGGAAATACATTTACATTGTGACAAATTGATATTTTAAATAGATCGAAATATATACTATGTTCGGTACATAGTAATATATATAAGTGCCTAAATATATATGAAACCCTGGTGGTGTGAATTCTACTCGTGTTTATTACGTTTTTTATTACAGGTCGAATATTACGTGGCTTAATATTTTAAAACTAAATTTCGATGAATACTATTTTGGCTCAAGTGTTCTCTTTCATATAGCTAATATCAGAAACCGCATATATTCAAAAGGAGAAAAAGATATATTTAGAGGAAGTTATCGTGAAAAATTAAGAAAAAGTTATTAATTGGTATTGAGTAAATATTATTATTTGGAAAATCAAAGTAAGAAAAGAAAGACAAGAATAGAACAGCATCAACAGGAATCTCACTATGAATGTTGTTGCAAAATGCAGCGCTGAGTAATTCCATTAGCCAAACCGAAACGGTCGAACACGTGTAAATTATTGAGGAGCACTCTTCGTGTTTTAAGGTCTTCAGGGTAACTATAAATTTAATCGGGTCTTTTTCCGATTTAGCCTTGTTTAATCGCTGAAAATAGAAATGCAACTTTCAGTCAGACATTTTCCCAATAAATTTTCTGATTTTGGTTTAACAATCCATCGCATTATATACTTATTAATTAGGAGTGCGTAGAAAAACTTGTATATTCTCAAGTATTTTTAATTGCGATTTGTAACAACTAAAATCACACGATAATTTTGTAATAAATAAATATTTGTATCAACGAAAAAATTGTTTACAACAAATTATACCGATGTTTTTATATTATAACTGGATATATTACATTAAGTAAAACCTCGCATCCTCAAGTTTTTCAGATATATATTATGGAGAAACCGTGACTCCATCACGCATTTTGTTGTGCAGGGTAGAGTGGAGGGCACTGAACCACACGGAAGACCACTCATACGATAGACCGACGAGATCAAATCTGCTGTGGGTCGTTCTTTGAACGTGTGCACTAGATGGACGCAGACTGGGAAGAATGGCAGTAAATTGTGAGGCGAGCGACATCTACTCACGTAACATTACGACCACGGCCGCTCTGCCAAGAACGTACCGACCAAGAAGAATATTACAATTATATTACAAACATACAATTTTCGTTTACAATTAAATGCAGTTTTCTAAACATACTGAATTAAAGGCTTTAAGAGTATTGAGTATTGCTTTTTATTAAAGGAAAAATGACAAACTTTTTAGTCCGACTCATATCATTTGATTTCCTTTTGTCTTCTGAAAATCGTAACGAGTAATGTTTTATATTTCAATTTAGCTCGCGAATTTGATGAATTAAAACATGTGGTAAAACAGATAAAGAGATCTTAATTTTATATACAGTTAAATGTTTTAAAACCTTTGTATTTAAAATCTTTGATTTTAAACATTCATTAAAAGAGTAAAACCTATATTGATGAACAACATATTAGAAATAAATTTTTTTTTTTTTTAAATTGGCTAAGACATTTTAAATTTACAATATTTAAATTTAAATGATTTTTATCATGCGATTTTATTTCAAATGTTTGGAAGTAAATTAAACCGATTGAAAATAAAAATATATCGACTAAAGTAGCTGCAAAGAAAAACGTTATTAGAAATTTACATTTCGAATAGAATCTCATCTGATTGTAATCGAAGAGTAATTCGAAAATAGCAACTCATATTGTATTGAATTCAAACAAATTTTTTTCAATTACTCTTTTGTTGCTCTCCTAATACTTAATCGATTATGAAAAGCCCAATCGTAGCAACATCGGAATAAAAAGACTTAGAATTGATTAGAAGAATTTTATTTTTACTGAACTTTACGAAAATTTACTTTTTTTTTTTTTTAAATTTCTGATTTTTACGAAAATTGTTCAAATGAAATAGGCACCGCTTATAAAACCGTTTTAGAGACTAAGTAGTTTTAAGTGCGAGTATTAGAGATTATATTATTAGCATATCTAAATTGAATCTGATTTATCATAATATAAATATTTTTTAACATAATATAAATATTTTGAAGCAAACATTTTCATGAAAAATTATTTACTTTAATCCTAGTTTACTATTACATTGAAGTTTTCGTACGTATTGTGTCCTATCCTTATTACGCCTTTTATTTAATGGTCGAGACAATAAAATGTTAAAGAAAAAATTATATAACTATTTCACTATTTTTCATATATATATATATATATATATATATATATATATATATGTATGTGTTTGTGTGTGTGTATTACTAAACTAAATATTATAGAGGGATGTATTAAAAAATGGTGCATTGAACTTTCACTACGAACCTAAATTTTACTCAAATTGATTTGAACACAATCACAAATAGTGAAATAAAATTCACGGGAAATCATAACTCATTAAACTATTCAGAAATTAGTTTCGTGAATTTGTAAGATTGATTAGTTAGGCTGGCTTGGACTATGAGACTACCGTAAAATTAAAATAAACTGCATTTAAATAATTAAACCGCGTTATAGTAAAACATAAAAAAGAAAAATTGTACTAAGTAAATTATTTTAGTTTGCAATATAGCATTACGATTTAATGTTACAATAGAAGGCTTAAAAAATAAATAAAAGGGTTTTATCCTCATCAAGTTCATTTCAAACATAACCATATTATTTTATGCATGCATATTTTGACAAATATATCTGCATAAAACTGATCGAGAAAACATTACTGGAAAAGTTGGTTGTAAATAAAAGCAATGATTTTACAATTTTATCTAATGTTCCAGCTTCTATTGTTAGTTTGTATTTAGTGCCTATTGTGTGTAGCACGTATTTCACAGTTGCATTTTATGTTTTCCGGTTAAGCTAATATTAATATTTACGTGACATGATCATCGGATCAAGATTGGTTTAATCTTGCGGTGTAGCATCAGCTACGCCAAATAAAAGAAAAGTTATAATATTTTTTCTTTTCTTGTGTTAACACTACTTCTAGTTACGTGATAATATGACGATACGCTGTATTAACTAATAGCAGTTTCAAAAGCTTTTTTCAAAACTTTTTTATCTTGTAATAACTCTGAAACACTCGTAATATTTTAAATTTTTCATTAAGAAAAGAAGGAAAATATTTCTTGATTTTTATTAAAAGTACACTGTTATGAAACAATCTTAATTATATAAGAATGAAAGTGACAAAATTCGAGTTTAGCGTTGTCTGAATAGTGTTATACACTGATGATAGATAAACGGTAATTTAAATATAAATAAAATCATTACACTTGTAAAAAAACTTCTTAATTTCACTTTCATTCATAAAATTACACTTGTACAAATTATTCACAATGACATGCAATATAACTACATAAATATCATGAAAGTGTTTAGGACTCCATGTAATTTTTTTGTGTTTTTAACACACACACACACACACTTATATATATATATATATATATATATATATTGAAATGTCTTTCTTTTGTTGATATCGATTTCCTTCCCAAAGGAAAGTAATACGTTGAATAATGAAGGAACGTGAGTGCAGTTAACCTTTTCTGAGGATATCCGACATAATAAAGTAATATTAATATCCTCACCCGCCCCCCCCCCAACTACGAATTGAAATTTATGACTTTTTGCTATTGAGATTTGTGCGGGTTTAAAAATGTTATTACTGCACCAAATTGAAAGTTTCTACATTAAAACGGCTATGATGGACAAACGGATAGATATGTGAGTACTCTTGTAAGGGTTCCTGTTTTCCATTTGAGATATGAAACCCTAAAAATCCTGTTGATAATTTTTAAATGTTTAAAATATACGAATGAAGGTTTCTGATAATTACATTATTTATCTACGCCGTACATACGATATTTATAATTTAATCATTTCGTAAGGCTTAGAATATTAAAAATATGTAATTTTATACTCCAATCCTATCAGACTAATAAATTTTATTTCTCTAATCATGAATTAAATTTGTTATAACAGTATTTACATGACATATTACTATAAAAAAATTAACATAAATTTAAAAACTGTTTCAAAACATCTTCAGTTCAGTAAAGAAAATATGTATTTAGACAAATATGAGTATAATTGGCCGTATAAAATTATAATCACACTTTGCTCCAATTCAATGAATGAATGTAGAGCGAAAAAAAGAAGTACAAGAAGTAAAATAATACTCAGTATTGATGAACTGTAAAGCGGATACAACAGATTGCGCAGGTGTAACAGACTCCTATGTAAAATTTTAACTGACTACCTACCGTCTGATGTATAGATAAAAAAATATTGTAAAATGCGGTTATAAACAATGATGCTACATTATATAAAGATGCAATTAGTACTCTAAAAGGAGTTCTCAAAAATAAACTAAATTTACTTAGCTCTCATTAATATGAACTTGGACATATAGTGTATTATTATCTTTTGGCATTGCCTAATTTTATGAAAATGTCCATCAAAATGCCTTGTTATGGCAGTGTTCTAAATCCATGGGTTTCGTTAGAAAATACCAGGTGTAACAAATATATGCAAATAAGTTATATTTTATTTTTTTACAATATTCTTCTCCGAATTATTTAGCGATTTTAGAAGGTAATGTTAGACCGCAATATTCAATAGTTCTTATCACTTTTATATTGTGTTGGCAAGTATGACGAGATCATACTTAATTTTATTGTTCAAGGATTTTGCGACGATATCTATGGGTAACCGATAAATCCTATTGATCTTGGAGCAACCCTATCCCCTTCACACATACCATAAACATAGCTCACCCATATTATAAACATAGAACTTTAATAATAATTGCTTTCTCTTTTTATATATGCATTTTGATCCGACTTCTCATTGTTCTATCCATGTTATTCAGTTTGTGAATGAGTGTGTAAAATTTCACGGTATTTGTGTACCCACTAGCCGGAATTATATTTTTCGTTTGTTTTATATATTGGTTATATTTGTGTGGCGATATCGAGAATATAGCCATTTTTCCAAAACCGCTGACTTCATATATTACATATTTAAATATAATATATCAATATTTATCACATTTCATCGATAGAGGTTCGTTTATAAATTTATTTTTTTATAAATCAAACTATTGAGATATTCGAACAAATATCGTTTAAATGAAAAATTATAAAAATTATTAAGAAAATTATTGATATACGGCTCCACTTGATGTATACTACCCTATATTTATATTTCTTCTAGTAGTCCGTATGTTTATCATAAAACTATGTATTCAAAAAATTTAAGTTTTCAAAAAAAATTTAATTAACTTTCTTGTTTGACGAATTACTGTTATTTACCTGAGTACTCATAGAGATGTTATTCATTCATAAATAGTTCAGGCCGGGTAAAAATACGATTATGTTGCTTTTTTTTGTTCGCAATAAGAAAAGTTTCTTCGAACTAACTTATATCGAATTGTATTTATTGATATTACCGTGAAATCAATATGATTAACTTTTCAAAATGTTATTCTTCCGTCACTCCTTTAATTTTGGTTTATTTCGTATAGAGCAAAATTCATAATTAAATAACCTGTCGAACGAAATGCACATTCTAGATTTTAACTTTTCGATATACTGTTATAAGCGCTAATCGATGTCAACTAACTATAATGCAGATTACTTGAATCGATCTCTCCCTACTGACACCGATTTGCTTATATAGATACAGATTATCGCGATACAGATTATCTTGATTTCTGCCTGACTAATTTATAACTTACATTATAATACATAGTTTTACTCCGAAAAATGTCCAGAAAATTCAGTGTGATATAAACCTATTTCGCGATGTTAATGGCTGGAATTAAAATAGTAGGCATATTCATATAATATGCTTATTTTGATTTATCTACGTAAAGATTTTAATTTCATCTATATAAGCTAACAACTGATGTTATGTCTTTATATAATTTATAAAAATATAAAGAAAATTTACTAAATTGACATAATTTTCCTATTTGCCGTTCTTGTTTAGTTCAATAATTGTTATTATGTTAAATGAATAAACCAGCATGATATAGATAGCATATGCCGAGGTGGCGTATAGCCTTATATTAAGAATCCGTAAAAGCAAGTCGAACTCACAAACCCAGGTACGACACCTTTAGTAATATTTAAATATTGGTATTTAATTTTAATATTATATTTGAATGAATAAATTATATGACATAATAATTCATATTATATTAAACTTGAATAATATATTAGAGATAATTATAGCAGCTTTATTGAAATAAAATGAGTAGCGTAACGGCAGTCTTTGCAAATAAACACAATTGTCACATCGGAGGCGACAGATCGATTCGAGTTGTTTACATAAGAGCTCGACCGGTTTATTAACTTCGTCTCGCGTTAATGTGTTTGAGAGAAAATGTAAACACATTTTGCTATAGTAGATACAACTCATTCACGCCCAGATTAAATAGCTAAGTCGAATTTATTGACAGCACAACTTCGCGTTCACCCTTCTTTATCACTTGCGAAACTCAATCACGTACAAGTATATTTGAATATCTGATTTCTACGCATTAGAAACAGGAATAACAAAATATTATTTTATTAAAAAGCTCCAAAACAAAAGTCAATAGTACGTGCTCCGTAAACAACACAACATAATTGAAACTTCAACAAGAACTATCTATGTTTCATTGTTAACAAAAAATTGTCCATTAGCAACAAGGCTAATAAAATATTTATCAATTATCACCACATATCCGCAATGAAAGTAAAAATACCATGCTCCCAAAACTGAGCGGATTTTTCGGATTGGTCTTCAAAAAAATTGGTGAAAGGGCTTTAAAGATTGTTGCAATTAAAGCAGCACTGCCATGTAAAAACATTTTAGGAATGCAAAACAAAAAATCTGCAGAGAGCAGAAAATATGGAAAGAATGCTGCTTTTAATCTAATCGCTTTTATTTACATCATCCTTAAAGGTAGATATATAACAGACAAGTTTAATTTTAATTATGCCATAAAACTTTAGATCTCTTAGCTTTTTGACCACATACCTGTGCAGGTAACCAAAATAACAAAAAAACTATCTTCGTAAACGCGTCTGTATTATATATGAAATACATCAAGAACAATTACTAACAAATAAAAATTTAAACAAATACATAACAACTTTTTAGTATCAATTACAAATATAATCAATGCCGGTCGCTTTTTTAATGTATGACCATTTTCTGAAGAAATTAAAAATAAACTGTTAACTGACATTTGTATTTCTTTCTATGTTGTCAACATAAACATATTTTTCAAAAAGGATAAACATTTTGAGCTCTACGTTGCTTTTTTGAGCAAAAATGTATAGTTTAATGTTCAATCTGTTTATAAACGATACAAAAAAGACAAAGTTTGCTCTTTGTTTAATTTTGTTGCTTCAGAGAACTATGTCGAAAAACAAATTTTTTGACTTCTGACAAAAAAATTCTTATTTGCCTGATTAAGGATTTATACAGAAGGAAATGTGAGGAGGAACAAATCAAGTACCCGAAAAAAAATTGTAAGACTACAGTGTGGGGTAACATTTGAAAGGGCTAGTTATAAGGGCATTATATGTCATATAGTTCCGAATTTCCTTTCAGGTTCTTAAAAACGAATTTCTTACTTCTTTCTCTTTTTTCTTTTTGCCGCAACCTATATGTATGTGTATTCTTTATATAAATAATTTGCTAATAGCTGTGATAATTTTGAAGATACCAATTCTATATGTTTAATCGGCATTATAAGCCATGTAGGAAATAAAGCACAGCGGTGTTACGTGTCACTTTATTTTATTTTATGTGGATATCGTTTTTTTTTTCTTAATGCATTTTAGTGATTTTTAAACGAAAATATTGGTTTTTTTCTTTCTCAATATCATAAAAACTATGAACTGCCATCATTTTTATCAATGGACGTAGTGCCTTAAAAAAATCCATGTATAAACATAATCATGGTAAATAAATATGGTGCAATCTCAAAACTCTACACCTTTAATTGTCTTGGCATTTTTATGAATTGAATCCTTTAATGTTAAGATGCGTGAGTACTTAAGGAAATAGGATTTTTATCAATTTTGCAAATACGAAATGCAGTGCGCGGCTTTCAATATTGTACACTTACAGCAGTTCTTTCGTCATTCGAAATAACCTTGCCTCTCAAATTATATAAATACTTTCCCAAAGATTATTATTTTCATGGCGCTTATTTATTTTTAATTTTTCACCATTATCATTCTCCTGATGCCTTATGTAATTGAGGGGCAAATTATTAAATTAAATATGTTTTAAAATTATGTTTAGTATCCTTATATTGTATAAACTTATTGTTTTTAGTTAAATTCTGATAATGTAAAGTCATGACGGGAGCAGAGCTTAACTTTATCGCATGTGTTTCTTGACATTGTTCTCATATTTCGCATTACAAATATCGTATCAGTCTTAAATGAAAGCAGTTCATATTTGAACGAAATAACGATGTATTTTCTTTTCAATGTTTAATTTCGAGACATACGCTTTGAATTAACGTGATCAGTCAATATATCACGAGAGAAAAAAACAACCCACCACAAAACACCACAATAATTAGATTTCACGATAATATTTGCCTAGGAATTATTAACCTATAAAAGTGAGTTACTCATTTGTGTTCAAACATGTTTTTAAATTTAAAGCTGGATTTTGAATAATACTGTAGCAAATAAATTAACAATTAACTATTAAAGAAATATTGATTTCAGTAAAAGTATTACTAATATGAATATTTTCTCAGATATATGCAAAGATGTGGCAAAAAAATGTTATTGAGAAAAAGATAAATACTACTTTTGGTAATGTACTTTTCCTAAATATTCTTTATAACATACATATAAAATTATACAGAATTTTGTGCGTGTTATTAATGACTGCTTGGATGTCTACAATTAAAAACTTGTCAAGTACGAGTTGAGCTCGAAGTATGAGGGTTACATTTAAGCATTTATGAACATGAAAGGGTACATAATATTTCTGCTATCATATTTAAAGACCTTAATTTTTCCCAACGTAAATATATTGCCTACTATGTCTTCTATAGACGTAGAAACGTAGCGAATACTTCCAAAAATGTTTACGTTGATTTCTAAAAACTTTTTTTTGAATAAATTCGGAAATATAAGGAGTGGAATAAATTTGTTTGTACAGTTTTCAGTTTTTTGTACAGTTTTCAGTCCTTCTTTGAAAATGTGCAATTTCAATTTATGAAAAAATATTTTCGAATTTCTTATAAATAGTCCTGTCAAACGATATCCCAACTATCTTAAGAAACAATTTTAAGTAACATAGACTGGGGAAAAACACAAATTTATTTTTTGTAATTATTTTAATACACACACACACACACATATATATATATATATATATATATATATATATATATATATATATATATCTTGCATTTATATAACTTTTATAATTGTCTTTTAATATATAATAACCTACTTTCTTAATATTTTTGAAAAATTCAAATTCAATGTCCTTAGAGAATGTAATGTCGAAACTTTCGGCATAATGAAACGTTAAATATCCCAAAAGTCTTTTGAGTATATAAACTTTTAATCAGCAGAAAGCTTTGAATCTTTAAAAGGGAATTGGAAAAGACATAGAACAACACAAACAGTTTAAAATTAATTTTGAAAAACGTAGAAAGAGAATATTATCATGGAAAGTTATGTAAATATTCAATACAAGTGTATCCATGTAAAATAAATATTATTAAAATTTACGTAGGTATTTAATCAAGTCTATAAATACAGACGTACTTTATATTAAATTTAAATTGAACTGAAAGCTATCCAATTTCGTTCTAATGTTTAAATTCACGAACTGAATGAAAAACAAATATTAAATTTGAACTGACAATTAATATTTTTCGTGAAGTATTTTCTATTATTATCTTTCACTGTTTAAATATAGACATGAATACGAAATGCTTATGAAGGAATAAGATGAGCAATTTTGTGCAGTTTGCAAAAAAATTAGTATTATAAGTCTCAAGTAAAGGCGCTGGTCTATGAACTTCAGATTCCAATTCCTTAGCCTGATGCTGCAGTGTTTCAGTGTTTCAACAAGTAGTACAACTTCTCTTCACACATGCGGCATGAGAACACATTTACATTATTCTTTTTTGTTTAAATGGTCCTTATTGTGAAAAATTTGTTAAAATTTTACCATGAAAACTAAAGGCATACTAGAAAATTCTGCTATGTGCTAATATGTTCTGCATCCGTACCTTGATCGAGTTTGGATGATATAGATCTAATGATTATTTAGTAATATACTAATGAAATCTCTAAAGTTTTGGTGCAACTAAGGGCGGTATAGACCTATCCTTAAGCAAAATACGAGCAAATACGTGCAAAGAAGTGGAGACACAAACTATTCATTGATTAATAATAAACTCATCGAGTATGGGCTCGTTTCATTTATGCTGACGTAAGCTAGAATAAAAGAAATAAAGAGGTATCAAAAATAAAAGGCGTGAAGCAACTAATGTGTTAGTTGGAAAGTAATTAATTAAGCACAGGTTTAAACATGTATTCAGGTATGAAATAATATATTAACTAGAACATTAGTAGGCATATATTTAGCATATGAAAGCGTATAAAGGTTTGAAGTACTAACTACGGTGAAGCCAAAAAAGGAAATGTGGTTTAAATTCGTATAAATGTACGTATATATGAGTATAGATTTTATTTTCATTAAATTCATCGGAAGTTTGCGACATTTTTATAAACATTGGAAATCATAGACCATAAAAATGAAAATAATAAAACATTAACACAAATAAATTGAACTGAAAATTTGAAATAACTAACATAAAAATGGTCAGATGGAACTTCTGGGGCACAATATCATTTCGGGACATAAGTAAGTTTTCAAATTACTGCTATGGTTACAAATTTTTGGAGTCGGTGCCAAGTGGAATGTAGCATTCGTTTATGTGTGTATATGTGAGTGCATGTATTTAATAAAAAAGAGAAACGTCAATTAGTGTATGTGTATGTGTACGCTGCGCGTGCGTGGATGTGTGAATGTATGCGTGAATATGAGCCTAAGGAAAAATATGGTGATGCCAATAAATAATCGAAATTAGAAATTAGGAGTAGATTTACACACACTGACATGAGTTGAGATTGCAAGGGTGAAAGTCGTTAGTAAAGGCAAAATCATTTTAGACGACTTTTAAAAATATTTATGGATTCGTGATCTCAAATTTTGCGTCTTTGACACTACTCGTACTCGTAGAAGACAGTAATACGTTTAAGAACAAGGGAGTGTGTAAGCTTTCAGAACTTCACCCAAGCAGATAATGTTTTCAATATGGTAATGCTTTTTTTGTATTCCAGTCATGTGAGCCGTTGTCATTAGAAAACTTTGATCATATCTTTACATTCAATTAGTTTTTTGAATTTTCTGTTTATTCCAGTTCCATAAAAAGTGTCAATGTGTATTGTGTGGATCAAAATATTTTTCACAGGATTATTCTTTAAAACCAGTACTTTATTATAATTTTTCCTTTCTTTTTTCTTTTTCTTTCATTGGCCGGTATACCTAGAAATATGAATAACAATCATGATTTTGTATGATAACAATCATACAAAAAGTTTATTACACTGGAAACCAGTCATTAACAGAACAAGAAGCAGGATCAAAGTAGATGAACAGTTAGTATGTGTGCTGACTTTGGTTAAAGGAGGATTTTACACAGTAAAAAGATATCTTGCTCAATAAATTTGTTGGAACATTGTGGAGTAGGCCATAGCTCATGAAGAGTGTACCGCCAAATGGAGAAGAATAATTTATTATTCAATTTTAGTATCTAGAAGGACATAATTTATTATATAACACATGGTGCACTTTAAATTTAAACCAGTTTACCATAAATAAGCGTACTATTATAGTTTAAAGTAAATATTTATGACATACAAACATACTCCCCTTACATTGTGTTACGCACGTACGACAAAATCATCCTTAATTTTATTGTTCAAGGATTTTGTGACAATATTCATGGGCTATAAATGAATCCTATTAATTTTGGAGCAACGCTATTCCTTTCACACATACGTTATACTTGCTCACTCATATAATAAACATAGAACTTTAATAATAATAGCACTCTCTTTTTATATATGCATTTTAATTTGACTTCTCGTTGTTCTATCCATGTTATGTAGTTTGTGAATGCGTGTGTAAAATTTCACAGTATTCGTGTGTCCTCTAGCCGAAAATAAATTTTTTGGTTGTTTTATATATTGTGAATGTTTGTGTGGCGACAATGGGAATATATCTTATCTAGAGATTAAATAGCTCAGTCGGCTATATTGATATCGCCAGACATTTTAATTTACCCTTCTTTATCACTTGTGAAACTCAATCACGTACAAGTATATTTGAATATTTGATTTCCACACATTGAAAATAGGAATAACAAGATATTATTTTATGAAAACGCTCCAGAACAAAAGTCAGCAGTACATGCTCCATAAACAACACGGCAGATCTGATAATTCAACAAGAACTATATATGCTTCATTGTTAACAAAATATTTCCATTAGCAACACGGCTAATAAAATAAATATCAATTATCACCACGTGTTCGCAACAAAAGACAAAATGCCATGCTCTCAAAACTCAGAGGATTTTTCGGATTTGTCTTAGAAACAATTGGTAAAAGGGCTTGAAAGGTTGCTGCAATTGAAGCAGCACTGTCATGTAAAAACATCTTAGGAGTGCAAAATAAAAGATCTAAAAGAGCAAAAAATATGGAAATGTGCCAGTGCACTCAGCCGAACTTTTTTCTTGAATTGTCGCGTATGGCGAAAAGACGCGCAATTAAGCGTTGACTTGTAGTAAGACCGTTTCGAAGTTTCTTCTTTTTTCAGGACAGTAAAAGTTAACTTGCAAAGCTGCTCGATTTACGTATCGGCAGAAGTATTTTCTTCTTCATCTAAAAGTTCCTATTACATCATTAGACGTATCAGATCAGCAAAGCAAATAATAGTCTATAAATGTGCTTTCACTTTGGATTAAACTGACAATTGTTTTTCACAAAAAATGGCCCTCACTCCTTTGTGTCGTTTTTGTATAAAATATTTTCCTCAGCACTTACAGAATATTCCATCCGGATTTGAAAAGCAGTAACTAGATAATGGACATAGATGTAGCTCGGTTGGCATAACTAAGTTGCTGAGGTAGCAATCTAGCTAAAACTTGGCGATAGACGAGAATGTAAAACCGTTTCTCTATGATTCCATGAGTATGGCTGAGTGTCTTTGAAACTCGTATTTAGTGGAATACGGGTACCGATAGATCGCAAAGTAGACTTAATGCTTCCCTTCTTCCAGATTTTTACAATAATGAGCAAAACGACGGATCTATAGTCATACTTTTAATCGGCTGACGGTATGTTCTTCGAGTGTAGAGTTGACATTATTACCTACTATCTTTTTTTGCTATTGTACCATAACTCGTGGACGTTTTCAGCTCCTATGGCGTTTTCATCTAAATGGACAATAGCAATTGCACCAAACCTCCAATATAAATGAATTTAGCATCTAAATATGTATATATATATATTTCCATAGTGACCTATAAATCACCTATTTTCATTAGGGTTTAACAACTCCAATTTTTTGAGCTAGATCCTCTCACTAGCACAAAGATATAGCTCAACGTTTCGGCGGAAGCTAATGTTATGTATCGAAACTGTGAATTTGTCCACGTTACACTCATGTCATTTTGAACGCATACAGACTCTCCAAATTGCTGATCCTCCGGCACGAGTACGTTTTTGTAATTAGTTACTCGAAAATATCGACACCAATGAACAGAAGAAGCTTTGTTTACGTAAGTAGGACTGTTTGACGTTCATAACGAATATTTTTGGGATTACGCTACTTCCATGTATTTGGAGTGTGTTTAGTGCAAATATATGGGTAGAAATAATTGGCAATGTAACCATTGGGACTTATTTTATCTAAGCTCTCCTAACGGGCGATTCGTACTTAGATGTATTACGGCATGCAATGGAAAACTTAATCATCCATATGCTGTTAATACCTCTAAGGAAGTTTTTCATCAACTGGAAGCATATCCTGGAATCCCAGAATGCAGGTGCAGTGTTCGATTTTCTAAAATAGTCACTTTGGGCGTAGATTAATCTAGCATGGAGGTCATGTATCATGGCCTACATAGTCACTGGATCTCGCGCTATTAGATTTTTAGTTGCAAGGTGAGGTAAAAATACGGGTTTATATTGAAAAATTACGAAGTCACGAGACTCTTAAAAACAAAATAATTTCAGAATTGGTAGATTAAATGTGGTAAGGATCGTCAAATTTGTTGAAAGTTAATTTACGAAAATGTGCACATTTCTTGCATTAACCAAAATATGGAAATAGAAAGTAATTAGGCACCTAAATTTTATAAAAATGTTAATCCCAAATTTTTGAATAAATTTATTGAGGTTACCGATTTCATAGAAAAATCGGGGAACATAGTTATTATAACTGTACTAAGGCCGTAAAAAGTAAAAAGAGAAAATTGGAATCTTATTTCACTAAGTGAAGTACATATAAACACTTTTGCATCCGCATACAAATATTTAAAACACATTTTCCTAATTAGAATAATTAAGCTGAGTATTCAACCTATGTTTTTTTAAAAATATTTGATGCTCCTAAAATTTTAATTTGTTATTTTTATAAATGTTTTTGTTTATTTGTAAGCTAATTTTGGTCACGAAATAAGAAATAATCCTGTGTTATAAAACACTTAAATAGGACTTTCAATCTGATAACCAATTTGAAATCTCGATGTTTGTGGGATCAATGTTCTCGAATCTGCGGGATCCTAGTATTGACAAAATGTTGCATATGTAAAATAAAAGTCTTGATAATTTGTTAAGTTTCCTCGAAATTTGGTCCATATGCGCGTATTCCAGAAGTTTTAAAACGTACTATTGATATAGAACAATAGATAAATAGCTTTCCAGCAAAGAAACGTTTATTTTACTCGTGCGTCAAGAAGCGAAGTCCACCGTTAAAACCCCAGTCACGATTAACAAATGAAAAGGAAATTACTTTTTAGTGGAGTGTCATAATGTAACTCACACTTTATTTGTTTTGCTGTGATATATTGTCCTGAGGTCACAGATTCACAGATCCACCTCTTTTTATTAATTATTTTTTGTTAATTTTTTTTTTTATTTTCAGCGTTCCATATATCAAAAAGGAAAACGAAACCGTTATAAAATCGCTCACGTGTCTGCACTTCCGTCAGTTACAGCAATTGTGCTGAGATAGTGCTTGATATGGAACCTAGAAATTTATTATGGTAAAAAAACTTATTAACATGCACTTATTTTAATATAAAAACTCGAAAATATTTGTTTATAAATATTAGGGTCTATTGAAAATTACTCTCTGGTAATTGGTAATTTTCAATAGATCCATAAGAATGGACGACAGTCGGGTAAAAAAAAGATTTTCTCAGCCAGACCAATGAATGGGCTCCCGAAATAGAGGAAGACCTAAACTTAGGTCGCTCGACTTCTGGATAAAGACTTTAAAATCCTAAGTGTAACGAACTGGATGCATCTGGCTAAGAACAGGAGAGCTTGGAAGTTGATTCCGCAGTAGGCAGGAGCCCATCCTGGGCTGTGAAGTCATTGAAGAAGAAGAAACCTATTGTTAATCCACATAATTACAAGATCAAAGTTTTTGAAAATATTCACATCTGAATTAAAGAAGGCATAAATGAAGGTTTTAATTTTTTTCACTTTATACAATGTAGGATATTATTTGAAGGCACTTGTAATGAGAAACAAAAAAAGTTTTTTTCGTAGCTTTAAATTGCGTATTCAAAGAGAGACTTAAAAAAATAAGCAAAAATAGAGAATAGCCCCTTTTTTCCGAAAATAATGAAGAAAAGAGCGTTGGTAAAACCTAACTAGCAGATTACAGATAGCGCTTATCGCAGATCTTATAGTTTTTCAAATATGCTTTACACTTTGGAAAGATATAAAAGGAAACACATTCAGGTTGCGAAACATTAATATTAGTAAACAGTGTAATAGAAATATGATGTATACTTAAATGTTCAAAGGTGCCTAATTTTTCCGGTATATTATAAGTGAGATTTCGACTTATCCTTTAAACTTTCTATAAATATTATATACCTAATTTATAATATACAATCCAAATCCAGCTTCTAATATTTACAAACTCTTATAAATTTTAAATATTATTGTTTTTACTACTCGAAACAAACATATGTTTAGAAAGTTACATACATATATTTCAGAGCGTATACTATTGTACTTGGTGAAAAGTTAAAATGAGAATTATAATTATCATTTCTCGTAAATTAAACAACATGTAATTATCTAATAAATAGTTTTATACTAAATAATAGTTTTATAGTTTTATACAAGTAATATCTTACTTTTCTTAAATTGTTTGTGTTATAGTGCACTTCTTTCGGAATTGTTCTACTGCTGATGTCTGTGTCAAGCCCGAGGTGTCAATGTTGTGATATGAATATTTTACAAGAACTGTAATTTCACGTAAATTTTGTAATAAAGTGTTATTATATCTTATTTTTTACTATAATATACTTATCATCATTCCGAGAAAATCGAAAGATATATTTACAAAGCAGTTTCTTTATCTTTCTCTACACAGTATAACTCCGAGATTATTTAATGAAAAACTAGATTTGCGAGACGGAAAAAAATTAACTTGTGAAAACATTTTTTCTGTAAAATTTAAATTGTATATCTATTTTATATATATATATATATATATATATATATATATATATATATATATATATATACATATATATATATATATATATATATATATATATATATATATATATATATATATATATATATATATATATATATATATATATATGTGTGTGTGTGTGTGTGTGTTAAAATATTATACTCTATTTAAGAGTTGTAAAATAAAACGAATGAGGTGCAAATATGAAACATATATTCAAATTATATATATTTCATAAGATATTAAAAATCTTGTCATCATAGCAATTGATTTAAGTAAATATGACAGCACGACATTGTTTGATATTTCTTGACAAACTATAGAAACATTATTATGTTACTGTATCGATAACATCCCACACAATTCACTACCGACCACTTGATCGATCGTTCCAGGAAATAATCATTTGATTTAACGATCAAAATCTCTGATTTTGATTTGCACAAAGACTTAATTTTGTCTTCGCTACATTAACTGAATTTCGTAATTCCATTATGCAAATACAATAAGTATATTTCCATCGAGCACTTAAATAAATTTATTAAAAAAATGCTCAATTCATAACTTTGCGCGAGCCGGTCGCCCACAGCAGCCGCCTCCGTAGCCGCCTACAGCAGCCGCGTCCTAAATCATCGCAGAAAGGGAGAGGCCTTTGAATTTGATCTGGATAATTTTTTTTGCCGTTTTTACGGTGTAACTTTTGAACGAATGTGTTCAATGAAATTAAACTTGTTGCATTTTTCAAGGGAATCTTGTCTCATTTTATAGGCAGTCATTCCTTTCTCAGTATATGGATATACAACATTTTACATTTGACGGTTTTATTTAGCAATATTTCATATATTTTAGAGGTTACGCATCTCCATAATTACTTGCAAGAATATATTTCTTGTACATTAATGTAACGCTTCAGTAAAAAAAATTATTTTAATATAAAATCTTATGCTCATAAAGATAAATTTATAGATTAATTATATAGAAAATATACATATATATTAATTATAAATTAATTGTATGAATAATAATTTTACGTCAATTTAGTGACAAAATAAACGAAATATCGATTCAAATTTAATCGAATCCTCGTCTACCCTCACGATGGTCATGTACCAAAGATAGACTTTATATGATTAAATATTATATGATTACAATTTGTATCACTCTCGTATTATGTGGCTGGTAAATGACGTCAAGATGTTTATGTGTGAATTGTATTAAGTTTGTGTTAAATCAATGTTATAAAATAAACGAAATAAAATTTAAAAAAGATACAATTAGTCACAATAACATTTTAGAGATCTACTTTGAGAACCCGAAATAATTTTGATTGTACGTTCTTCCTTCTTATCAGCTTCATAATTTTGTCTATATGTATAAATAGCTTGTGATTCATTTTCATTACCGGTATAACGCAGTTTTCAGAAATTTGAATATAATTTCGTGGCTACTTGGCGCCATACTGTTCTTTATATATTTGAAAGACATTCTGTAAAAGCTATTGGCTGACGCCCACGATATCTGCAGAGAGAGTCACATCAGCTTGACACTTAGATTAATGGCCATTTTGTCGATATGCACTTTGTAGTCAGTATTGAACTCAACTGATTTTTATTAAAAGTACGAATATCGCGTCGTATAGGCTTGAAGATCCGTTCAATTATCTGCCTGTCATATGACATGTCAACAGAAGACGACAACTTTGTCGCATTTCACCATTATTTCAGGAGTTTGATCTAAAAATTTGCTGGTTCTCGTATAAGATTAGTTTTTGAGAATATAGAACCCATTCTGGGAACAATTTCCACAAACCTGTTTTTCAGACCACCTGTTATCACGTTGTCATCTAAAAATTCAAAATTATTAGAAAGTTTGATTTGAAAACCTTCGGGATTATGAATGTGGCCGGGCCCCTTGGGGAACGTAGATATCATCAATTTAGGGTTCTTCAGCTTGAAATTCAGATTTTATATGCCTTTTGCCATTCAATTATCACTTCCTATTTTAACTTGCTGTTTACAAAGATATCATTAAGTATCTGTCATTTAGTCATCAAAATAAAATCGATCTTTTTTAGTTACGAAACTTTTTTCCCACTCTCAGTTTCTACCTTGATGATAACAGAAAAATCATAGACTATCTACTCTATGCTAAAATGTAAAATTTTATTTTTAGTCATATGATTGAGAGTAAGTCAGATTTATTTTCTGGCAAATCGCTTTTGAATGAGTAGTTCACCCGAAAAGATTCTCCTTTTTCAAAAAATCGTCTTAGGGTTCTGTGGCTTATAACCAAATTTTTTGTCCCCTATTTTCCGTTCGTCAATGCCTTCTAGTTTCGCCTTAAAGTCTTCTCTGACAACAGTACTGTGAAATCTTGAGATGTTAAGAGTTCCGTGATGTCCTTGCACATAAACTCTCCCTCATTGTAGAAGTATTCAGATGTCGGTGAGTATACATGAATGACCTTCAGTAAATAACATTTAGTTATTCTATGATTGAGGTATGCCTCCCTTTGCTGAAACACTTTCAAATTTCTTTATATTTAAAAAAAAATATTTTTACCCAACGATGACGAGGATAGCACTTTGGGGCTATTGGTAATTCTCTGGATAGTGGAGTAAGTTATAAATTGGAGGATTATCTTACGACCCACCTATTTTTGGACTTGTTATAATCTTACAAAGTCTCGTTCTAATTTGCTAAGTCCTTTTTCAGCTCAATGACTTTCCCGTTATTTCTTAGTGTGTTATGTTATGTATTTCTTAGTGTGTTATGTTGTGTTGTGTTATGTTATCAGGTCCGCTTTAGACAAGTCTCCGGAGATTTCTTGTACTCCCTGTTTACCGCTATCATACTAATCAATGAAAGCAGTACTAGCGGGCCACCGGGGACTGGTGACCCTTGTTTAATTGCGCTTATAATATGGGAGAAATTAGTCGTAATCACCACGCTCTGAAACGGAAGTATGATCGTAGTAATAGGTTGTTAGCTTGTAGAAAAATGTGCTTCCGATCCTCTGGTGTATTACTTTAGTCGTCTCTTATGATACCTATGGTAAGATGTAATTTTATCCTATTGAAAACCAGCTCTCTGTTCTTTTCATACCCAGGTTTCTGTAGTATGTAATAGGACTGGGATTATGCATTGTTCTAGAACCCGTATTTTCTTTTCAAAAATATGAATCCTTTGTTACTATTTTCAAATATATTATTAATTTTCCCGAATGCGCTGCATGGATTTCTTCTTATTGGATTAAGGTCAGTTGTCTACATACTTCTGTCGATTATCATCACCTGGCCCAGGTACATATACATATCTACAACTTCTGTTGTCGTGTCATCTAATTTAATTTAAGTTTACTTATTTTATTTTCATATTATCGTAGTTTTACTCATGTTTATTGTTAAGTCAATTTTTTTATTGCTGCTTAAGTACTTACTATTGTACTTGCGTCTTAAAAATTCAAATGTTTTTTTATTTAATAGGAATTATGTAAATTTAATCAAAAAGGACAATATCAAAAGTTGCAATATTGAAAGCGATATTTTTTAATAGTTTTCCAACAATTGTTTTTGCGCCTCATTCCTTACAATTCTTCATAAAATATTTTTCTAGAAATACAAACATTTCTTGAGGGTCACTGATCTCTTTTATACTAATACGCTGGACTAGCTATAGCATAAAAAATAACAGCTATTTTTATACCTATTTGAAGCGCCGCACGGTGGTAAACAATCCTAAAACAGGCGGTCAAAAATATATAAGCCGAAAATGAAGCATTGTATTTGTATTAAAATAATTGTTACAATGTTACAATAATTTGTTGTTTACTTAATCTATTATATTATATAAAGTATTTATCACTAATTTGGTCACAAATATAAAAAAATAAAATTATAGTGAATGTAAAAAATGATACATTTCAATGTGTCAATTAATATTAAGCAAAATTAATTGCAAGATTTGATCTTAAGTAAATTAACAGTAATAGTTGCTATCATTCATCAAAAATTATATTAAAAAAACAAATACAATTAACAAAAAATGACAATGAAATTGAGGAAAAGCTATAATTTTTTTGAGCAAAATAATATATATACACTGGGATATTTTTATAAAATGATTACAAGATTTTTTAAACTACAAAAAAATTTAATACCATTCAAAAAGTTCTTGTTTTTTAGGCGAAGCTTACGTAGGCTGGTAACGGGGAGTAAAAGGAGTCTGACAGTAACATGAGTCTATTCATTAAATTGGTATTAGTAAGTTCCTCAGCAATTTTTCCAGCATCGTGTCGTTTATTTATATCATTAACTTTGGCAACCTTTTCAGATAATTCCTGGATAGACACTAATACATGCTTTATAATTTGTGAGCCATGTATTAGTACTTTAAGGAAGCTGGTTGAAAATACCATTGATATTCTTGTACCAAAAATTGGGCATTTTCCAAACCGAATTGGCCACATGACTCTTCATTGACATTGTATCCCAAAGATCAAACTTGCAAAATTTTAAAATAACGGTAATTTAAATCTCTATCCATGCCTGTGATTTTGGCTGAAATATCAGAATTCTAAATTTTGAACATAGAATTTCTTATCAGCTCATATTTTTTTATCATCGCCTTACCTAACCTTCCAAGTTTTAAAATCTACACTATAAAAAAGGGAAAGAAATACACAAAGAAAGGAACCTACAAATTTAAAGGTGACAACCCAAATTCAAAACGATTTTCATCGTTTTCTTTTTGCAAACATATGTCTATGTCATTAATTTCTTGGGGTATTGCTTTTCAAATATAACATCTAGCAGATGATATTCCACTTAATATACTACAAATTTTACCATCGACCATATTCAATTTCAAAGAGTACTGGTTGTATAATATATAATGATGTTGAAAACGTGTTCGTCTAAAGCGAATGTTACCGAACACACGGAAACTATTTTTTTCTTAAAACAATATTTCTCATTCCCAGATAAAGTAGAAATTTCCTTCACAAATTGGAACCGAATAGGTCTACAGCATTTCGTAGAAGAGAGGCGGTGATTTTTTCACAAAATGTTGCTTTTACTATATGAATTTATGACTAACTGTAAAGGAATGTAAGAACTTAGAAATAAACTACTGTCATCGTGTAAGCTAGAATTTGTTAAAGATTCGCAATTGAAGTTAAATTAACTGACTCTTCTCGTATACTACGAGTATTTGAAACAAATCTCTCTGACTCTAAAATCCGCGAAGCTGTGTAATCTAACAAACTTTGTAACTCGATCTCATCTTTTGATTCCATAACTACCATATTGATATATTATCATTTTTTCTTAGCTTTCAAAACACTGTAGAAATAAAGCTTTACGTGAAGTCTTATTATCAACAAGTGCATTATCAACAAATATTGATGTCTCATAAGCTTACCCTCCACAAAAGTGAAAAAAGTTCATCCGCACTAAAAATTGTTGATGTTGATGCATTCGAAGTGTTGAGTAATGCAATAACTTTTGAATCGTTAACTGCTTACGATTTGATCTTTTGCTAAGAGTGTCAAAAGCCTTCTTTGGTTGACAGCGACCAGAGGAAGACGTACTAGGTTAAGCTAAATCGCATTCAGATTTACATTGCTTATCAGTTTTTGCTAATTCAATGCAATCGATAGCATTAAACAAGTAAAAGTGTCGAGAATACTATCCTTGACACTTTTACACAAATTAAGCACACGTTTATCTAAAGGATTTTTACGAGTATATGTACTCTTTACGTTATATCGAAAGAGCACTGATGTATGAAAGAACATTGGTGTTTTTCTTTAGTATGTCTCTTTACTAAATCCCATAACTCAAGATACGTCCTATTAAAGGAGCACTTCAGTTAATTACTTGAAAGAAAAAATACAGTTTAATTAACAGTATAAAAATCTCGTAGACTTGCTAGGAAAAACGCATGCTATGGGTTAATATAAAGAGCCATAGCGTCCACAGGCTATGTCAGGCTACGTTGACTCACATATTTTACGATATACTACACTAATGTAAATATTTAAAAACATGTTACAACTACGTATTGGTGCTTAAAATTGTAGGACCACGAGAAACCAAAATTGTGTATTTTTATTTCAAATTATAGTCAACTTTAGTAGCATTAAAATATTTCAAATACTGCGAAATGTATCAAATTAAAATACTTAAATATACATCTTGCAAATCAAACAGGTAAGAAAAGAAATATTGGTAAATATTATTACAAAGGTGAATCACTGATAAGCGCGCAGTAAAGAGAAGTTAACAAAACGCGATCCCCTCACTTCAGAGGTCAAAATTCAAGGGAAAAACAATTATTAGCTTGGTATTTATATGGTTTTAGATAGTTTTTTAATCGTACCAGTTAGTGAGGTAGTTTAGTACGAATTTAAGTACGTTTTTCTGCGATTTATGCCTTATGTGTGGAACCAACGTAAATTGTATGGAACAATAAATCAGTAATAAATTATTATTTCATATTAAGGTTTTAAAAGTAACGCCTTAGGCATCCTTTTTCATATAATCAAATTTTATTTGTATAATTCATTTAAGTATCTATATCAATAGGTAACCTGCTAAAGCAAAGTTCTACATAAAAGTTATTAAAATCGTTTTAATGAAAGAAGCAACAAAATATAATGAGCTAAACCTTTCTAAAATACTCTTTGAAACGCGACTTATTTGTAGAATGGCCTAACATTTTTACTTTCTTTCTGGATACAAAAAATATTATATTGGTAAATTTTGTCTGACTTTCAAAATTAAATTATTGCTTCTGAGTGATATAGCTTGATGCCGCTGTATGAATTATGACATTATGATAAATAGGCAGGCAGTTCAACACACAACCATCAAGTCAAGAAGCACAAACGGTCACTCGACTGTAAAATGGTTTCATGTTAGGTTAAATGTCACGGATCTTTACGAAAAGAAATACGAAAATCTGTAAATCAGTAGGAGTAATCAGCCGGAAAATGTTGTACTTAAACATAGCTGTAAATAAGCTACGTGGGAGTTATAAAAATCTTGTGGGTACAATGTTGTCCTTTTTATAATAGTATGTAAAATACCAGTAAATTTTATGGAATTCGTAATGAGATGATGGCAGAAAGTTATTTTATAATTTGACAAAGTTCGGAAAAATGTAACATTTGGCTTATGGTAATAAAAATAATTTGCTAAAAAGTAAAATGAGCTGAAACATTTTTAATAAAAAACAAAATTAAATCTGCAAAAAAAACCATTATGGCCAAATATTATTCATGTACGTCGGAATATTTTCTCACGTAATGTTATCTAATAGTACGGTAAGTTGAAAATAAATAATCAAAGCGCAGGTTTCCATTGAATGACATAACACCATCGATTTTCATTTAAAATAAACAAAGCATTTATCTTCTCCATGATATATAAATTGAATTCAGCAGTTTGATTCAGCAGAAACAATAAGTTTATTTAAATCGTACACATCCATCATTATTAACATAAACGATATTAACATAATTTCCATTCCATTTCGCAACGGGACCACTCGCCCTCAGATTTCGTTTTCAACTTTTATTAACTCGAAACACATTCTGATGTCAGACTTTTCCATTAGATGAGCGCAACGCTTTAATTCGTACTTAACATAGTCGGCTCTTTATTCGTACAAATGTTTCATTTTTACACACACACATGTCGGGTTGAGAAAATGTCTATTATGTTAAAAGGTTTACATGAGTACGACTAATAATAAAACTTGTTTTTATTTGTTCATATCTTTTATTTCCTTTACAGAATAAATAAACGGAAAAAGGGAAAGAAATATTGAATTTAATACCTTTTTCATTTGTTACTGTGCGTGCTTAATGCAAATCAATAATAGACGCACAATAATAAATACTTTAAATTAATAAAAATATTTAAAAGTGGGAAAAGCTAATGCCATACGTTTAGAGTGAATTAATTTGCAAATAGACAGTAACTTCTAAAGTGACACAGTATGTCAAAAATTAGGTGAAGAGAAATAAGTATGTCGCTCCATTAAAGTTACATGGGTGGAAATTGACATAAAGGCATAGATCGATAGATTTTCAATTTTCTTTTCTTTTTCAAACTTTTCGAATTTCTGGCCAGGTTTAAAAAAAAAGATCTATGTATGCTGATTGTTCTTTAAAAATCCAAAAAGGAGCAGCGCTATTTAATATTTGTATCAGTTAAAATGTACGCTAAATATATTATTTGTAAATACACAGAATTACTTATATGAATAATAGTTCTTTCTTCACCAGAGTATTTATACATGGGTTGTAACCAAAAATGTGTTTATTATTCATATATGTAGACTAAGCATTAAATATTGTGTCAATATACAAGATACATCACTGACGCATCTTGTAAAAAAAAACAAGAAAAAACAATTGGAAATTGAATTTACACAGTAAAAAAAATTCTTTGTTAAAAGCATTTTTTGTTAAAATTTCTTATATTAAATAAAGGGTTATGATAAATCCCTTGTGTTAATAGATGAAAGAATAGTTTCCATAAAGAGACGAAAAGTTCTCTCAAAATTAGAGAAAACTTAAATATGTAGGGATTTTATTGCAGGATTGTTAGTAAAATTATTATCAACTATTATGAGAAGAAAAATCTAGATTTGTTTTTTAGATAAAAATTCTGTGGAAAATATTTCGACCAATACATATAGACGATTTCTGGGGAATTGGAAGAAACAGTGAATTTGAAAAATAATTGAATATCAAAATGTTGTGAATTTTTTCTAGTGACAACGTTTATCATGACTGGAATGCAATATCTTATCTGTCAAAGGCCTTGGGTGAAATTCTGAAAGCGTAAACACTCCCCTAGTTCTTAAACGTGACACTATCTTCCATGAGAAATAGTGTCAAAGCCATAAAACTTTAGATCACGAATTAATCATCATAAATGTTTTCAAAAGTCACCTGAAATGATTTTGCCTTTTCTAATCTCCTAGTTCTTACGACTCTCGTCCTTGTTACATTCTAAACTCATGTCAATGTGTGTAATTCTACTCCTAATTCCTAATTTTCATTATTTATGGGCTTTACCATATTTTTCTTTTCGGCTGGCGTACACGCACGTACACGCACGCATGCACGCACGCGTAGTGCTTACACACACATAAACACACACACACACACACACACACCCACATACACACAAATCAAACTTTCTCTTTTTTCTCAAGTACATGTGCACACGCACACACACATACACATATAAATCAACTTTTCTCTTTTTTCTCAAGAACATGTACACACACACACACGCGCACGCACACATGCATGCACACACGCACACATACACACAAACAGATGAGTGCTACATTTCATTTGGCACCGACTCCAAAACATTTCTAGGAATAGCAGTATTTTGAAAATTTATTTAAATTTGGAAGTCAGTTAATTTTTTTGTAATTTTGTTTTATTTTTTCGTTTTTATGGCCTATGATATCCCATGTCTATAAGTATGTCATGAACCTACGATGAATTCAATAAAAGTAAAATCTATTTTTTTGAAATCCGAACAAACCTTTGCAAAATTTAATGAACCTAAATATATTTATATGTATCTCTATAAATATATATAAATATATATATATATATATATATATATATATATATATATATATTGATATATATATATATATATATATATATATAGATATATACACAAACATTAAGTACACTCATACGGATATAGACCGCATTCCCACTCCCCGCTTCACCATAGTTAGTCCTTCAAGTTGTTATATACCTTTATATACTACATATCCGTGTACTAATTTTGGGTCAATTCACGCATTTGTTCACTTGATTTGCTGAAGGACAGATGTGTTCCGCCCTTAGTCTATCAAAACTTTAAACATATTACTACATTACTAAATTATCATTAGACTTATATCATTCAAATTAGATAGACTTATATCATCCAAACTAGAAGATACAGATGTAGTACATGGTTGAGGAATTCTATTGCTTGCCTTCAGTTTTTATGGTAAAATTTTTCACGATCCTGCACTAGGGTCATTTAAAAAAATTGTACAAATTAGTTAATTCATAGTGAATATATAGGTTAGCGCACACAAAATAAGCTGCGCCACTAGAACACTGCAGTATCATAATTATTATTGGATCATTTCCTAAATTATATTTAATAATAAACATAAAATTTTACATTATTTCTAAATATTGCGTAGTCATAATAGACATACATACAAACATTAAATTATTATTTTCCAATAAACGACTTCTTTGTATGTTCAAAAATTTTCTATTTTAATTAGTTGTAACTACCTAATAGATTGAATTTATTTAAACATAATATAATAACTATATAAAGAAGACAAAACAAGCATTATTTTACGATTCAGGTTGTATAAATAATGCAAAAACTTATATTTTTTCAGTATAATATAAAACTTCTGTTTTATATTATACTGACAAAATATAACATACGTACCCACGCGCACGCTCTTATATGGATTAGAAGTGTTTTATATATTGAGTTGAATTGTCTCAAGGTGGTTACTATTTGAGCCAACATGTGAATGTATTTTACAAAATAACAATTCGAGGTAATCTTGACTGCATTAGTAAAATGGCAAATACATAAGTAACTTACTTGCAATAAATTGTGAAGAAAAATGTTTCAGTACATGAACACAACCTCTAAAACTCAAAAAACCCATTTTTCTGGGACTATCAATTACTAGTTTTCCGTCATCATACTTCAGTGAGTTTAAATATCTAGTACTTTCTTTCAAGAAAGGCAGTATGATATTATAATTTCCGTCACATAGCAGTTTCTTAAAACCAAATATACACATACTTTTTTAATTAAATATGTCAAAATAATTATTAACTATCCGCAAAAAATTGGCAGTGGCTTGACTACCTTAAAATTGAAAGAAAATTTAATACATTTTCGCAAAATAAAAGTGCGTCAGCTACACTAATGCTGAATAATTGATCAGCCAGCTTAACTTTAATTTTTTGGATTTTGAAAGTTAATGTGTATTCAACGAAGTTTATTGGGTAAGTTAAACTTTTTTTGTTTCTTAAATGCTATTCAATTTCGCTAAATATTTCCAGCTAAGCTGATTTCCATAATTATTTACACATTTTTGATACACATGAAATGCATTTCTTATAAGTTTGAGCATATGTGTAGGATTCAATATTGGGCTGCGGGATTTTAAGTGACGGGATGGGAAAACACCATTTTTTATTTTTCCGTAGATATTCTAAGTTCAATTTTTCTTTTGAATCGGCTATTTTGTGCGTGAATTTTTTTTAATTGAAGCCTCTGTCTGTAATGCATGTAATTTTTGCTTACATGGTGATAACAAATCTTGAACGATTTTTAGTATCATGCTTCTCTGAGGTGATAAGTGACGTAAAATCACTTCAAGCCGAAAATAAAAAAAAAACATTTTATTACATATATCTATTACTATGGAGAACTTTAATACTACGTCTTTTAATAGTTGACAAAGAGTGTAACACCTAATTGTCGAAATTTTTGTGAGGGATAAATAGATTTTACACGAATTCCTAAAAATATCCTCAAACAAAATGTGTTTCATTTCATAAATATGCTCACTCCTTTTTGGCTTAACATTCACTTTCCGAACTCACTCACCTTAATACATACCAAATATTTATTGTTGGTATTGCTTCAGGATAAAGAAACTTCTTCTGCGGTCTTTTTTAAATTATTTCATCACCTTTAAAATGTTCCGAACGAATGGTGTTTAACTTTGCAGGAAATCAATTTTAACGACCTGTAGCTTCAATGCATTTTTCTTTAACATCACTTTCTTTTGGAAATCTAAAAATAAATATTTGATGAAAAATAAGAAATAAATATATTATGAAAAATGAAAAATAATATTTTCGCACTCGTCACGCCCACATGCCATTTATATTTACTCTCTGTTCTGTGCTGATAACACTATAATTAATTAAATCAACGGATAGGAACCAGACTTTAACAAAATAATTACTTTTGAATTCCAATAGAAGTTAATACGTTTGATGAATGAGATATTATTTTAGCCAATATATGCCAGATTTAAACACAAATTTGACATCTTGAGACAATAAGAGTGACGTATAATATATGTACAGCCTAAATAAAAATTTATTTAACACTTTGTGTTGTAAATCATGTATACAAATTAATGTAGAATATAAATAATAGATTTTTGACTGCGGTTAATATGCCTAGTAGTAATACAAAACAACATTCAAATATATAACCATGTAGTGTACATTTTAGATTGGCAAAGAGTTGACATTACTTTAACTAAAACTGTAGTAATAAAATTAGTTTGATATTCCAATTCCTTCTTTTATTGATATAAATTTTGTTTTGGATAAAGCTTTTGTAAGTATGTCTTCATATTTATCAATTATAATCATATAATTGAATTCTATAGCATTTTCGTACATGTAGTTTCCCAGTTAAAAATTGGGTATTAGCTCTTTGTAAGTTTGCATCTTTTGTGGTTTTCACTAAGGTCACATAATAATTGTTGCTACCATATTACCTCTACAGGTTGCTATAAACTCGGCTTTTATACAGGGCTACAATTGGCTACCACTGACTGGATCAAATGACGGCGGCATCATTCTTCAGAAATGCGTATCCAGTTACAGAGAGTCTGGTCTCAGTATCTTTGTCAAAGTGTGCGTCGCTTTAGTCTTCCAAGTTTGTAGCATTTGCATTACATAGGCAACACAGTCCAAGTCCCTTGGTTTGTTTCTGATATCCTAGTATCTTCCTGTGTTTCAGTGCGATTCATTATAACAATATAAATATATTCCCACTCGGCTCACGGAAGACACAAATACCAGGTCTACTCTGTTTCTATGTTTACACATCAACAAAGTTTGTAACTGAGTATGTTCTTAAATCAAACTCTGCTTTGAGGTGGTTAATTACATTATTCAGGATGTGTTTATCTATTGAGAACACCAGTCCATCATCGACGTAGAGACAGAGGTAATATTTGTTTTCGTCGACTTGTTCTTTGTACTTACTCTGATTGTTTATCTTTTAATTGAGTCACTATTTTGACACTAAATCTTCTGGGCTCATAACCTGTCAAATTTCTCTTGCGCTGATGAAATCATGTGGTTGATTGTTGAGATATTTCAGATTTAGAAATCCGTATAATTAGCCACCGTAACTGTTGACGTTAATTAATGGAGAAAAGAGTAAGAACAGTGACGGAGTTGCGGCTTATATGTCCTCTACCATGTACAGAAAAGTGCGACATTATCATAAGTAAAAATATTTAGCAGTTATAATAGCGACATCAGAATTTTTTTATGTTTTATTCCCTCAATTTTTTTATGTTTTATGATAACGTGGTTTTTAATTATTAAAACGATGACTTTTAATGCTTTCACTTTACGGTAGTCTATTTGTCCAGCCAACCTAACTCACCTATTTTCTCACAAATTCACTAAACCAATTTCTAAATGGTTTAATGAGTTATGATTTTCCGTGAATTTTATTTCTCTATTTGTCATTTTGTCAATTCATTTTGAGTGAAACTTAGATTCATAGTGAAAGATCAGTACACCGTTTTTGAACGCACCCCTCTGTAATGTTAACAATAGAAGTACAATGAAGGTCACATTTTTAGTTTAGTAATATGTATATATATATATATATATATATATATATATATATATATATATATATATATATATATATATATATACGGAAAATAGTGAAATAGTTATGTGATTTATTACATTAACATTTTATTATCTCGGCCAATAAATAAAAAATATAATAAGAATAGGACTCAATAAGTACGAAAACTTCAATATAATTGACTAGAGTTAAAGTAAATATTTTTTCATGAAAATGTTTGCTTCTAAATATTTATATTATTTTACAAATTAGATTCAATTCAAAAATGCTAATAAACACAGAATTAATAAAATAACACTAACTTACATGACCTAATTTAATATAAACTCGCACTTGCAATAATTTTCTGAAAAAAAAAACGGTTTTTTATATTTTTTTTTGTATTTTAAGACATAATTATTAAATTTAGTGAATGAAAGTGTCTTGCATTTCAAAAACTTTCGCGGTTTTAAAATAGAAAAAATAAATTCAAGAAAAATAAAATTCTTCTAGTTAACTTTAATTCTTTTTATTCTGATGTTGCTGCGATTGGGCTTCTCATAATCGATTAAGTATTAGGGGAGCAACAAAAGTAGAATTTGGTGCTATTTGTTTGAATTCGATATAATACCGATATAACTTTAGTTTTTTTTTCAAATTACGTTGGATTAGAATCAGGCGATATTTATTTGAAATGTAAATTCCTGATAACCTTGTTCATTGCTGTTATTTTAGTTACTATATTTTGGTATAAACGGGTTTAATTCAATTTTTGACTTTTGAAATAAAATCGCAGTACAAAATTAATTTATTTCTAATATTCTGTTCATCTATATGGGTATTACTCTTTTATTTGTATAAAATCAAAGGTTTTAAAATCTTTAAAACATTTAACTGTATAAAAAATTAAGATCTCTTCATCTGTTTTACCACACTAACTAACTAGAAAATTTGTCGTCTTTTCACGTTTGTCCTTTAATTAAAAGCAATATTCAATACTAATAAACCCTTTTATTCAGTATGTTAAGAAAACTGCATTTAATTGTGAACGAAAATTGTATATTTTTAATATTATTGTAATATTCTTCTTGGTCGATACGTTCTTGACAGAGCGGTTGTGGTGGTTATGTTACATGGGTAGTTGTCGCTCACCTCACGATTTTCTGTCGTCCTTCCCAGTTTGCCGTCCGTTTAGTGCACTCGTGCAAAGAACGGCGCGAAGCAGATCTAATCTGGCCAGTCCATCGTATAGGTGATCTTTCGCGTGCTCGGGTGCCTTTCACTCTCCCCTCTGCACAACAAGATGCGCGATGGAGTCATGGTCTCTCCGTAATATATGTCTGAAAAACTTAAGTACGCGGCTTTTTACTAAATGTGTCATATCAAGTTATAATATGAAGACTTCGTTATAATTTGTTATAAAGTAATCTTTTGCTGACTCAAACATTTATTTATTACAAAATTATAGTGTGATTTTAGTTGTTAATAATCACAATTAAAATACTTGAGATATACAAGTTGTCCTACGCAGTCCTAATTAAAACAAATATATACATATATGCATACATACATATATATATATATATATATATATATATATATATATATATATATATGTATATATATATATATATATATATATATATATATATATATATATATATATATATATATATATATAATGCGATCGCTTTTTAAACAAGAATTAGAAAATTTATTGTGAAAATATCTCACTTAAAATTTCATTTCTATTTTCAGCGATGACACAAGGTTAGTTCGGAAAAAGGCTCGATTATAATTATTGTTAGAGTGCTCCCTAATAATTTACACGTATTCAACCGTTTCGGTTTCGCTAATGGAATTACTCACCGCTGCCCTTTACAACAATATTCAGAGTATGATTTGTTTTCGCTATTGATGCTGTTCTTTTTACGATATATTACTGTCATTTTTCACCCAATAACGAAATTTACTCAATCCCAATTATTAACTTTTTCTTAATCTTTCACGATAACTTACTAAATATTTCTTTTTCACCTTTTAAGTATATACCGTTTCTGATATTAGCTATATGAAAGAGAACTCTTGAGCCAAAATCTTTTTCATTCAAATTTCATTTTAAAATATTAAGCCACGTAATATTCGACGTGTAATAAAAAACGTCATAAACACGAGTAGAACTCACACCTCGAGGGTTTCATACATATTAAGGCACTTATAAATATTACTATATACACTACATAGTATTTTTATTGAACTATTTAAAAATATTAATTTATCATAACGTAAATGTATTACCTGTTAAATATTCGATGGACGTAAAATTATGGTGTATAATTCAAAATTTATATGAACAAGAATCGCCATAGTTATCATTTTAATTTAAACAAGTTAATACAAAATATGTAGGTTAAAAAGTAGTTTCAGAGAAAATCTACTATGAATGGGAAAAATTTCACATAGTGCCTACAATATTTTTCATAGAAGTAAGAACAGGGAGCAAATTTAAAAAATTATGACATCTAGAATCGCAGTATAATTGTTCTTCAACCAATATATGGACTTCTAAACACCCATATTTTTTCATTATTTGAGGTAGTGTAGTTTAGAAGTCTCTGAAGTTATAGTACCAAATATTACGAAACAAATATTTTTAAAACCCTTATAACGAGACCTTTCAAACAATATCCCACATAATATAGGAAATTTAACCTCCCCCTCTCGCCCCCATTACCAATTGACATTTATGGCTTTTCGCCATTGAGATTTGTGCAGGCTTAAAAATTTCTTCATCAAACGGTTTCTGATAAAAACGGCTATGATGGACACACGGATATACGCGTGAGTAGAGTACTCAAGTATACTGTAAAGGTTTCTATTTTCCGTTTGCGATATGGAATCCTAAAAATCATGATATAAATAGCATATGCCAAGTTGGCGTACAGTCACCACACGATATGAAGAATTTGTAAAGGCAAGTCGAACTCACAAACTCGGGTACGACACCCTTAGTAATATTTAGATATTAAAACTTAATTTTAATATTATATTTGAATATATAAATTAAATTATATCATAATTTATGATATAGGAAATTTTAATAATATGTTAGAATAAATGAATTATTTAGTTCAACATTTACATTTATACTTTTATGTAATCCTTGAATTAAAAGTGTTATCAAGATATGCAGTTTTAAAGACAATTTTAACAGCTTTATTGAAACAAAATGGGTAGTGTGACGGTAGCCTTTGCAAATAAACACAATTGTCATAACGGGGGCGACAGATCAATGCGGCTTGTTTACATCAAAGCTCCGCCGGTTTATTAACTTCGTCTGGCGTTAATGTGTTTGAGAGAAAATGTAAACACATTTGCTGTAGTAGATAAAACTCAATCACGCCGAGATTATACAGCTCAGTCGACTTTATTGACATCGCCACAATTTTAGCTTATTTATCACTTGTGAAACTCAAACACGTACAAGTATATTTGAATATCAGATTTCCACATATTAAAAACAGGAATAATGAGATATTATTTTATGAAATGGCTCAAATTTTATGAAATAGCTCAAATTTTATGAAATAGCTCAAAACAAAAGTCAATATGCTCTGCAAACAACGCCGCAGAACTGAAACTTCAACGAGAACTATCTATGACTTATTGTTAACAGATATTTCTCCATTGCAACACTGCTGTCAATTATTATCATGTGTCCCCAACGAAAGACAAAATGCCATGCTCTCAAAACTCAGCAGACTTTTCGGATTAATCTCTGAAAATATTTATAAAAAGGTTTTAAAGATCGCTACAATTGAAGCAGCACTGCCATGTAAAAATATCTTAGAATTGCAAAACAAAAGATCTGCAGAGGGCAAAATATGGAAAGAATGCCAGTGCACTCAATCGAACTTAACTTCTTGAAATGTTGCGGATGGCGAAGAAACGCGCTATTAAGGGTTGACTAACAAGTCTGTTTCGAAGTTTCTTTTTTCTTGCGAATAGCAACAGGTAACTTGCAAAGCTGCTTAATTTTCATATCTGCAGGTGTATTTTCTTCTTCATATAAAAGTTCCCATTACATCATTAGACATATCACGTCAGCAAATCAAATCATTTTCTATTCATGTGCATTCAGTTTGGATTAAACTGACAATTTTTTTCCACAAAAAAATGGCCCTCACTCTTTTTTGTGTAAAATATAACTCCCTCATCAGTAACAGAATTTATTTATACCCGGATAATGGACACAGATGCAACTCGGTCTGCATAACTAAGTTGCTGCGGTAGCGATTCAGCCAAAACTCGTTTATAGACGAGGGCGTAAAACCGATCTTCCATAAAACACTTTAAAAATCATGATTATTGGAATCCGGGTGTTGTTATTTTGTACAGCATATTAGATGATTCTCTACTTTTGTTCCGCTGAAGGTATACTCTTCGAATGTAGAGTTAACATTATTACTCTACTCTCTTTTGTTGCTATCGTGTCAAATCGATTACTATACCGCATTTTGATTAATACCTGGATCTAAATTTGTAAGTTTCACTACCATTCGTTTCTTACGGAACCTAAAAAGGAGTATTTTTGAAACAGTCCGTTAGTTACCAGCTAACCTAATATGTTTTTTTGATTAGTACTCAAACATGTTTATAACAAAGTTACACTATTTACTTCGACTGAACTCAATATTAATTTACACAGTTCGAAATGAACAAAACCTCGTAAAGCAATACACTAAAGACTGATTTCATTAATTATTCCAGGTAAATTATAGTGAAAAATAATTTAAAAATAACACAAATGGGAAATTTAACAAAAAATAACGACATTCGGTTTAGACAATAAGTATTATCTCTCATGTCATTTTTAATAATCAACAGCAGGTTAATTGACGTCCAAGTTTACAGACATCTTTGGATTAATTGAAGTAGAACCGAAATTACTTAATGTTTACGAGTGTGTTATCGTAAAATGGTTTAAATGCGCGTGCATAGCCAGCAAAATGAAAAACTTGGGCTCCAGCACACTAAGCTTGGCAATAAATAAAGCATGCGATCGCGATTCCATTCACGTTATTCCGAGCAGCGGGACACGAAATACTGGGAAACGATCCAGCGCGCCTTATTAAACTAGTAGTGCAGCAATGGAAATCGTTGCAGGCTGATATCCTGTATGGATTGATTACATACTAACAACTCCGTAATATTTCTTACGAAATCTAGCACCCCAATTGTACTTATTTTGTCACTGTGGGACAATCTCAAGACCCTGGCAGCTTTGTCCTTAATTTAGAAAAGTACATTTACCAAAAAATATATTATTATGAGTTCCAAAAAATATGAGTATCAAAAAATATATGATTATTAACGCTAAAATGTAACTATGCGATACGAAATTCAATCTTAAAATATTGTGCAAAATCTGTTACCTTTTATGATACACCAATATTTTAATTTACCACGAAAAACGAACCACGAAAATTAATTCTGTCCTTATTTTCAAACAAAAAACAATATATTTTAGTATAGATATAAATAAAAGAAGTGAAAGTTATGCCAAAATAAATATAGTTAACATTTTATTTTTAAATTGGTTTAAATTTTTGAATTTTATTATGAGCAGAATTTAACTATTTCTTTATTTAAAATGAAAATATACTCAAAATTAATTGAAAATAATAGCGTAATTTAATTACGTACTCTAATTCCCACTACGATGTTTTCTCAGACCCTTACGCGAATAAAAATTTAGGGATACCTATTATTTTCATTAAAATATGTACAAATATTGATCATTTCCATATTCGTAAATGTAAGGTATATCATACGATAAACAGACGGAAAACTGTAAATTTATTATTTACTTTTAAAGTTATGCTAGGAAATATATTTACATGGGATAAAATAGCATTATTACATGTTAACATTTGAATGGAAATATTATGTCCTTCCAATGTTTAGATGTGCCTAAACGAATAAAGAATCTTAGTAAAGTTAGTTTTACCCGGACTTAACTTTATTCTCTTTTAAACAGATATATTTCTAAAAACTATTGTGCTTCTATAATTTCCATATTACACATTAAATATTTTGAACCCTGAAAATATTATGTTCATACGAAAGATTAAAAGATCTTTAAACAAAAATTAAAGCAGCTCTTAACAAAGATACCTAAAAACTTAGAAAAAAACATAAAGAAAATTAAAAACAAAGATCGAAACAAATACAACAAAGAAAGAACGTAACTACATTCAAAATTATGAACGAGTCATGAACAATCCACATACATCGGGATTGAGATTATAACGTCCCAAATTTCACAGCAACATCGGATAAAATATTGAAAGACGATATATACGCATAATTGAAACACATCACTTTTTGTATTAAATTTCAGTTCTTTTCTAATTATTTTCCATAAATTTTCTTCTGTATGGGAAATATATAATCGCTAGTTTTCTCTTACATATATGGTGTTGGTAGTAGAGAAACGTTATATTAATTGATTTATAGGGATGTGATGACATTTATCATCTTTTTTCTTCATACAAATTTGAACTTAGTTATAATAATTATTATAATAATTGTTAACTATTATGTGACATTACCATTGACGTTATGTAATCTCTCCGATATATATAGCACAATTATGAAAGAAATCAATTTACAGTCTATTGCCATTTTATTGCAGTTTAACTGAAAAATCCATGAAATATTTAATTTTGTCTCGTTTTTTTAGTGTTCAAAATATTTAATATATCATTAGGAAATTATACAAGCACAAATTCTTTCAGAAAATTATCTGTTTAAAAAAGAATAAATTTAAGTACGGGTTAAACTAACATTACAGAGGTTCTCCATTCGTTTAGGCACATCTAAACATTGGAAGGACATAATATTTCCATTCCAATGTTAACAAGTATTAATGTTATTTTGTAGTATATAACTATATTTCCTAGTATAATTTTAAAAGTAAATAAGAAATTTACATTTTTTCGTCTGTGATGATATACTTTACATTTACATGGTTTAATGAAATAATAGGTATCCTTAAATTTTATTCGCACATATGTCTGTGAAACCATCGGAAGTAAAGCACGTAATTAAATTACAGTTTTAATTAAAATAACAAATTATATTAAATTAACATTGAATTTACTTTCATTTTGAATAAAGAAATTGTTAAATTCTGCGCACTTTAAGAACCAAATCTTTAAACCAATTTAAAAAAAAATGTAAACTAAATTTATTCTGGCATAATTTTCACTCTTTTTATTTACATCTATACGAAATTTTATTGTTTTATGTTTCAAAATAAGGACAGAATTAACATGTTTTTTTTTAGTGGTCAATTCAAATATTCATGCATTATATAATAAATTTTACACAATATTTTAAGATCGAATTTTCGGATAGCTATACTTTAGTGTTAATAATCATATACTTTTTTGGTTAAATGTACTTTTCTAAATTAACGACAAAGCTGCCAGGGTCTTGAGGTTATCCTACAGTGACAAAATAATTACAATTGGAATGTTAGATTTCATAAGAAACATTACAGATTTGTTAGTTTATAATCAATCCACACAGGATATCAGCCTACAACCATTTCCATTGCTACACGACTAGTTTAATAAGGCGCATTGGATTGTTTCCGAGTATTTCGTGTCGCGCCGTTCAGGATAACGTGAACGGAATCGCAATTGCATGCTTTATTTATTGCCAAGCTTGGCATGCAGGAGCCCAAGTTTTTCATTTTGCTCGCGATGCACGCGCATTTAAACCATTTTACGATTACACACTCGTAAATATTAAGTAATTACGATTGTATTTAGATGTCGCGCCGTTCAGAATAACGTGAACGGAATCGCAATTGCATGCTTTATTTATTGCCAAGCTTGGCATGCAGGAGCCCAAGTTTTTCATTTTGCTCGCGATGCACGAGCATTTAAACCATTTTACGATTACACACTCGTAAATATTAAGTAATTACGATTGTATTTAGATTAATCCAAAGATTTGTGTAAACTTGGATATTAATATGACATATGATCGATAATACTTATTGTCTAAACTGAATCTTGTTATTTTTTTGTTAATTTGCCCATTGTTTTCATTTTTCATTTGGTTTTCACTATAATTATTCTGCAATAATTAAAGAAATCAGTCTTTAGCCTGTTGCTTTATTTTCCCCGTATTTTGTCTTTCGTTGCGGACACATGATGATAATTGATAGATATTTTATTAGCCTTGTTGCTTATAGACAATTTTTTGGTAACAATGAAGCAAACATAGTTTTTGTTGAAATTTTAGTTTTGTTGTGTTGTTTAAGTAGTACATGCTCCGTAACTTTTTTTTGGCGCTTTTTCATGAAATAACATTTTGTTATTCCTGTTTTTAATGTGCAAAAATCAGATATTCAAATATATTTGTAAGTGATTGAGTTTCACAAGTGATAAGGGAGGGTGAACCCAAAATCGTGTCGATGTCAATAAAACCGAATGGGTTATTTAATCTCGAAGTGATTGAGTTGCGTCTACTACAGCAAAATGTGTTTACATTTTCTCTCAAACACATTAACGCGAGACGAAGTTAATAAACCGGCGGACCTTTGATGTAAACAACACGAATCGATCTGTCGCTCCCGTTGTGGCAATTATGTTCATTTGCAAAGACTGCCGTTACACTGCTCATTTTATTTAAATAAAGCAGCTAAAATGATCTTTAAAACTGGATATCTTGATAAAACTTTTAATCCAAGGATTACATAAAAATATAAATATAAATTTTGCATTAAATGATTAATTTATTCTAACATGTTATTCAAATTTAATATAATGTAAATTATTGTGCAATATAATTCATTCAAATGTAATATTAAAATTAAGTATAAATACTTAAATATTACTAAGGGTGTCATACCTGGATTTGTGAGTTCGACTTGCCTTTACGGATTTTTTATATCGTATGGTATCTATACGCCACCTTGGCATATGCTATCTATATCATGCTGGTTTATTCATCTACATTACTGTGACATTTTGTCCATAATAGCAATTACTGAACTAAACAAGAATGGCAAATGAGAAATTATTAACAATTCTTTTATATTTTTTTTTAATTATGTAAAGAAATAATAGCAGTCTAAACTCTGGAAATAACTCTTTAACTAGGTTAATTAAAATATGCGTTTTACTATTTTAACGCGAGCCATTAATACGGTGAAATAGGTATATACAACACCAATTTTCTAAACAATTTTTGGAGTAAAACTATATACCATACTGTAAATAATAAATCGGTCAGGTAGAAGGCAAGATCTTTGACGAAAGCAAAACCCGGTGTCAGTAGGGAGAGATCGATACAAGTAAGCTACATTATAGTTAGGTGGCATCGATTAGGGTTTATAATAGTATTTCGAAAAGTCAATATATAGAATGTGCACTTTTTTCTGACCATGTGCTCGACATATTAATTTATTATGGGTTATATTCTATACGAAACAAATCAAAATTAGAGTCGTTACTGATGAAAGAACATTGAGAAGGTTTAATCATATTGTTTGTACAGTGACGTCAATAAACAGAATTCAATTTAAGTTATAGGATATTTTCCTTAATGTAAACAAAAAAGCAAAACGATATTTTTTTAACTAGCTTGAACTATTTATGTACGAATAACAGCTATGTGAGTCAATCCAGATAAATAACGTTAATTAATAAAAAAAAAAGTTAAATCAATTTTTTTTTAAATTTGAAGTATTTATTTTAAATGTTTTGAAGACATAGTCATGACAAACAGACGGATAGATAAATGAGACTTGAGTAATGTACACCTAGTTGTGCCCACATAACAATAATTTTCTTATAATTTTTATTTAAACGATATTTGTTGAAATATCTCCATAGATCCATTTTGGAACATCTCCATCGATGAGATGTGACTAATTTTTTACATTATATTTAAATTTTTAACAGATGGAGTCAGTGGTTTTGGAAAATTGCTTTTTTCTGGTTGTCTCCACACAAATATAACCAATATATAAAATTAACGAAGAGTGTAATTCTGGCTAGCAGGTCCACAAATATCGCGAAATTTTACACACGCTTTCATCAATTGAATAACATGGATAGAACAATGAGAAGTCAAATCAAAATGCGTGTGTAAAAGGAGAGAGCTACTATTATTAAAGTTCTTTGCTTATAATATGGGTGAGTAAGTATAACGCATGTGTAAGGAGTTAGCGTAGATATTTATTAACCCATAGATATTTTCGTAAAATCCTTGAACAAATAATGATCTTATAATATGATCTTGTCGTGCTTGCTAACATAATGTAAAAGAGATAAGAACTATTGAAATTACATTCTAAAATCGCCAAATAAGTCGGAAAGGAATTTTTAAAAAAATAAAACATATATTATTTATATATAATTGTTATACCTGGTATTTTCTGATGCATATTTTTCAGAACTGCTTTTAGAGTAATCATTTCATCTCTATATAATGTAGCGTCATTGTGTATAACAGCTTTAGATAAACATTTTTTTTTTATTTACGCATCAGATGGTAGGTAGTCAGTTCAAAATTTACACAGCAGTTTGTTACACATGGCGCGTGCTGTTGTACCCGCATGGTTCATGAATACTGAGAACTGACTTCCTCTTTTTCACTCTTCATTCATTCATAAATAATGTTGTTTTGGAGTGAAGTGTGATTATAATTTCATAGAATCAATTATACTCATAAATGTCTAAATACATATTTTTTTACTGCACCGAGGATTTTTAATTTATATTTTAGTATATCGTTTCAACTGTTCTTATACTTCTGTTATTTTTTTTAATATAATGTGCAAAATCAATACTGTTATAAAAATTGATTTCATGTAGAGGGAGATAAAATATATTGGTTTAATTATAAAATTAAATATTTATCAATATTCGAAAACTTTAGGTAAAGATGCAATTGTAAATACCATATAGATAGTAGACATGTAATATAATTATCAGAAAGCTTTATTCGTAGATTTGAAACATTTAGAAACCATTAACAGGAATTAGAGGGTTCCATATCGCAAACGGAAAACACAAACCCTTAGAAGAGCACTCACGTGTCTACCCATTTGTCCGTCATAGCCATTTTTCTCAGAAACCGTTTGACGTAGAAACTTGCAATTTGGTGCAGTAATAAAATACTTAAGCCCACAAAAATTTCAATAGCGAAAAGTTATAATTATCAATTGGTAGTGGTAGCGGAGGGGTTAGGGGGAGTTAACTTTCCTATATTATGTGGAGTATCGTTTGAAAGGTCTAGTTATAACGATTTTAAAAATATTTTTTTCGTAATATTAGGTACCTTTACAGATATATTGAAAAATTTACAAAAAAATATGTTGCCATCTTGTTTTCTAAACTACTCAACTTAAAATAATGAAAAAATATGGGTTTTTAGAAGTCCATATAATGGTTGAAGGAAAATTATACCGCGATTCTGTAATGGCATGATTTTTTAAATATGCACACTATTTTTACTTTTATGAAAATTATTGTAGGCATTATATTAAATTTTTCCCATTCACAGTCGGTTTTCTCGGAAACTACATTTTTAACCACAAAATCTGTTTAGAAGATAATGCACTACAGCGAATATTCTAGTTCATGTAAATTTGGAATTTTGCACCATAATTTTACGCCTGTCGAATATTTAACAGGTAATATATTTACGTTGTGAAAAATTCGTATTTTTAAATAGTTCAATAGAAATATTATATAGGGTACATAGTAATATTTGTAAGTGTCTCAATACATATGAAACCCTCCCGGTGTGGGTTCTATTCCTATTTATCACGCTTTTTTTATGACATGCGAATATTACATGGCTTAATATTTTAAACCTAAATTTGGATTAAAAAGATTTTGGCATAAGAGTTAACTTTCATGTCGCTAATATCAGGAACCGTATATATGCAAAAGGTATATTTAAAGGAATTTATCGTATAAGATTAAGAAACAGTTATTAATTAGGATTGAGTAAATTTTATTATTGGGTGAAAAATTAAAGTAAGACATCATAAAAAAAGCATCAATAGCGAAGGCAAATCACACTCCGAATATTGTTGCAAAGTGCAGCGGTGAGTAATTCCATTAGTGAAACCGAAGTGGTCGAATACGTGTAAATTATCGAGGAGCACTCTTCGTATTTTATGGTCTCCAGGGTAACCATAATTTTCATCAGACCTTTTTCCGAACTAGCCTTGTTTCATCGCTGAAAATAGAAATGCCAATTTAAATGAGACGTTTTCGCAACAAATTTTCTAATTCTGGTTTAAAAAGCGATCGCGTTATACACTCTTTAATTAGAAGTGCGTAGGAAAACTTTTATATTATCGAAAATTTTTAATAGTGATTTTTTTAACAACTGAAATCACACTATAATTTTGTAGTAAATAAATTTTGGTATCAACAATAGATTAGTTTATAATAAATTATACCGATGTTTGATATTATAACTGGATATATTACATTTATTTAAAACTCGTATCCTCAAGTTCTTCGAGCATATATTAAGGAGGACCATGACTCCATCGCGTGTCTTGTTGTGCAGAGCAGAGTGGAGGGCACCCGACCACGCGGAAGACTACCCATTCGATGGACCGACCAGATCAAATCTGCTGTGGGTCGTCCTTTGTGTGAATGCACTAGAGGAATGGCAAACTGAGAAGGGTGGGAGAAAATCGTGAGGCGAGCGACATCTACCCACGTAACATAGCGACCACAACCTCCCTGTCTAGAATGTACCAAGAAGAATATTACAACTTTTTTAAAAACATGTAATATGCTTCCAAAATTAAATGCAGTTTTTCTAACATGCTGAATTAAAGGCTTTAAGAGTATTACATATACTTTGAATATTGCTTTTTATTAAAAGAAAAACGGAAGGAAAAAAATGGCAAATTTTGTAATCAGATACATGTCATCTGATTACTTTTTCTCTTCTGAAAATCGTAAGGAGTAATTCTTTTATATTCCAAATTTAGTTCGCGAATTTGACAATTCAAAATATGTAGTAAAACAGATGAAATTTCTTAATTTTGTATACAGTTAAATGTTTAAAAATATATAAATTTTAAAACCTTTGTCTTTAAATATTAAATCAAAGAATAATATTGATGAACAGCATATTAGATATAAGTTTTTTTTCGTGAAACCTTAGCATATGTAAGAAAAATGTGGGAATATATGAAACAAAGAGAGTTTTTCAAATTTTATTTAATTACTTCTACTCAAATTAGTTTATGATAATTTACAAAATTTGTATACGGTTTCCACCATTGTATTCGAAAAATTCTTGGAAATAGCCTTTGATTAAAGGTATTTTTAGGCCTTTCACGTAATATTAAGTTTCAAAATGGCATGCAATAAACTCTCGGCCTTAATTTTTTAAACATGGGTTTCCCCATCTGAAAAAAAAATTAGGTACTTGCATTTTATCATAATTTTAAATAAAAACTGTAGCATTTAATATACATATTTTCTAATAGTAGGGTCGTAAAATATATTTTTCAGAGAATATTTATGTAAAAAAGAAACAATTTTCTCCAGTTATAAGCAAGTATACGGTAAATAAAATTTTAAAATTTGATTCGAAAATCCTAATGCAACAGGTGTATTTAATGCCTAAATTGTAAGACTTGACGATCTGCTGTTTTTTTTTAAAATATTGTAGGTCTCAAGCAGAGACTTTGTTATTTCACTCCGGCTTCTTTCGTTCGGCCTCGATGCTGCAAGAGTACTCCCAACCTAAAAGTGACGATTTGCTATTTTAAATTAGTATTGTGGATCTCAAGAAGAGATACTACCACTAAAATTCAAGTTCCAACTCCCCACACAACCTTGAGGCTGTGTGAGACTCGAGGATCTTATGTTCTCGAATTAGTGTTTTGGGTCTCAAGCAGGGACTCTGCCTTCAAACTTTGGTTTCAATTCCTCAGTTCTTATACTGCAGAGGTGTCTCTGTCTAAACTGTGAGAATCATGAATCTGTTGTTTTTAAATAAGTGTTTTTGGTCTCAAGCAGAGATTTTATAATGGAACTCTGCTCTGTTGCTGCTATTATTACTACTTAATATTTTTGTTTACGCTTATGTCGCCTTTTCCTCCATAGTCTTTGGTCGAGGGCATATAAACTGCAACTCCGGCATTGTTCTCCTTCTTTTTTTCCTTTATTAACATCAAGAGTAACAGACGTTTTTGCCCAGACTCCTAAGAGTATTTGTCCAGATTTCTAATTCAGAAATATCTCAACAATCAACCACGTGATTTTACTAGCACAAAAATAATTCAACCAGTTAATGGTTCAGAAGCTTTAGTCTCAAGAATGATTCAACAATAACATTAGTATAGTAAGCAGAAAATTTGTCATTGAAACCCGGCTTCCAACTTTTCAGTCCTTTATACCGTAAAATTTATGGATCTACTGTTTTTAAATTAGTTTCTTGGGTCTCAAGCACACATCGCTTATTCATTATTAAACTGCAGGTTTTTCCGCAGCATGAGGACTAAGAAATGGTTCTTAGTCCTCATGCTGCGGGAGTACTGCTAACATAAATTAAGGGACTATTGAACCCACTGTTTGAAATTATTATTGTGGGTCTCAAGTAGAGAGAGAGTCTTTGCACTTTGGATTCAAGTTATTTGGCCTGATGCTGAGTGTTTTAGTAGTGCAACTTGTTTTATGTATGTTAAATCATATATGCGGCATGAATCAACTAATTCGCATAATTCTTTTTATTTAAATGGTCCCAGTGTGTCATCGTGAAAAATTGGTTAAAATTTGACAATGAAAACTGAAGGTTTACAATCGAATTCCTCAATTATGTTCTGCATCTGTACCTTGATCTAGTTTCGATGATATAGATCTAATATTTATTTAATAATATACTAATGAAATCTCTAAAGTTTTGAAATGACTAACGGCGGCATGAATTTATCCTTAAGCAAAATCAAGATACGATGTCGGTGCGGGGAAGTGGTGACAGGACCTTTCCATTCATTAGTAATAAACTCATCAAGTAGGGACATTTGTCAGGTTTCATTTGCACTGATATAAGCAAGTATAAAATAAATAAAATAAAAGCCATGAAGCAACTAAAGCATTAAAAAGTAGTTAATTAAACACAGGTATAACAAATGCGTGAATTGATTCAAAATTAGTTCGGAAGTCAATAGGTAAGCAACCGTATACAGGTATATACGAAGGAATATATTAACTAGAATATTAGTAGGCTTATATTTAGTATGTAAAGGTATATAAAAGTTTGAAGTACTAACTACGATGAAATCAAAAAAGAGATTGTTGTTTATATATAAATATATTTAGGTTCATTCAATTCTGCTAACGTCTATTCCAAAATATTAGATTTTATTTTTATTGAATTCATCACAAGTGCATTACATTCCTATAAACATTGAACATCATAGACTATCAGAACGAAAAAATAAAACATTATTACAAAAATCTTAACTGAAAAGTTTGAAGTAACTAACATAAGAAAACTCAGATGGTACTTTTGGGGCACAATACCGTTTCCGGACATAAATAATTTCTAAAATACTGCAATTGCTACGATTTGTTTGAGCCGGTCGCAAGTGGAATGTAGCATTAATATGTGTTTGTGTGTCTGTGTAGCATGTACTTGAGAGAAAAGGGAAACGTCAATGTGTGCGCGTGTTTGTGCGCTGCGTGTGCATGCATGCGTGGTGGATGCGGGCATGCGTGCATGTGAGTCTAAAAACAATATATAGTAATGCCAATAAATACTCGATATTAGGAATTAGGAATAGAATTACACACACTGGCATGAGTTAAGATTTCAACAAGGACGAGAGTTTTGAGAGCTAGGAGATTAGTAAAGGCAAAATCATTTTAGATGACTTTTAAAAACATTTATAAGGATGGATTCGTCATCTAAAATTTTGCGGCTATGACACTATTTCTCGTAGAAGATAGTGTTACGTTTAGGAACAAGGGGGTGTGTACTCTTTCAGAACTTCGCCCAAGCCATTAGCAGATAATATTTTTAATATGGTAAAGCTTTTTTGTATTCCAGCCATGAGAGGCGTTGTCACTAGAAAAAATTCACAATATTTTTATATTAAGTTAGTTTTTTGAATTCACGGTTTCTTTCAATTCCCTAGAAAGAGTTTATGTGTATTGGGTAAAATATTTTTCACAGGATTATTCTCTAAAAACTAATTTTTATAATTTTTCTTTTCTTTGATTTACTGAAATAAAGAGAAATATGAAATGAAAACAATCATTCAAAAAGGATATTACACTGGAAACCAGCCATTAAATTAATAAAAAGTAGATGAATAGTTGGTATGTTTGCTAACTTTGGTTAAATGAGTATTTAGTAAGAGGATGTCGTGCTAAATAAATATGTAGGGACATTGTGGAGTAGGCCATAGCTTCTAAAGGGTTTTACTACCAAATGAGGAAGAGAAATTATTGATTATCCAATTTAATATCACGGAAGACATAATTTCCCATTTAACACACAGTGCACTTTGGAATGAAACCAGTTTATCGTAAATAAGAATACTACTCTATTTGTTTAGCGTAAATATTTATGACATGTAAATATTCTACCCTAATACGGAAGTACCATCAATTAGAAAAAAAATTAAAGTCGAGTCGAGAGAAAAATTAAAGTATTACGTTACGTTAAATGTATGAAATATGAATACTTGTTTCATTGATTGGTTTCGTAGTCTACCTTTGTCGTTTAATAGCAATTTGTATTCTTTCCGTCAGTTTTTTACTTGTCATTTTACAACTCAATCTTTAAAAGAACATGAACTCTTTATGAGAGCGACACGTAAATCAAAACATTGCTACTGTGTTAATTAGGTCATGCATACTAGAAATAGAAAAAATTGATCGTTCGGAAATTTAACGAATTTTCAAAATTCACACTTTTTAATAGATCATTTTCGAAATTAGCTACAAAATAATTATTATATTTAATTTGAATAATAAAAAATCTACGATGTTTTATGTATTTGAAAGGAAGGAGAATCTAGGTAGGTTCATAATAATATTGATAATAATTTTTTTAACAGTCCTGCAATTAAAGACTGTCGAAGTATATTTGAGTTTTCCCTAATTTTGAGAAAATTTTTCTTCGCTTCATAGAAACTCTTCCTTTCATTAATTAACAGTGAGAGGTTTATCACTAACCCTTTAATAAATGAAATTTTAACAAAAAATGCGGATTTTTTTAAAACAATTGGAATGTGTAAGTCCAATTCCCAAATTATTATCTTGTTTTTTACGTGAGATACCTTATTGATGTGTCTTGTATATTGACAAAATATTTGATGCTTAGATTATTTTTATGATTTATAAACATCTTTTTGGTTACAAGCCGTGTATACATACATAACCTGTGAATAAAGATCTATTATTCATAAAGGTGATTCTGTGCACTGAACTACAAATAATGTATTTAACGTAAATTATAACCGGGACAAATATTAAATAGTGCTGCTACTCCTGGCATTGTTAAAGAACAATCGGCGTAAAATTTTCAAAAATAAAAAGAAATTGAAAATCAATCGATAAGCATCGATAAGCAGCCGTAATAGAACTCCATCTTTGTTTTTCTTCCCTTATTTGTACATATTGTACTACTTTCATGTTTACTGTATATTTTTAGCTTAATTCACTCTAAATCAATGTCAGCTAAAGCTTTTTCCGCTGTATATAATTTTTAAAGCATTAAACACGGATGAATTAATTTTCATTTACTCAAAGTATTATTATTGCGTGTGTGATACGCACACACTAATAAATACTTATATGTACCGCATAATAAATGAAAATATCTTGAATAAAATATTTATTTACCATTTTCCGTTTATTTGTTCTAAAAAAGTGTGAAAGAAATAAGAAATATAAACAAATAAAAATAAGTTCATTATTACTCGTATATACGTAAACCTGTTAATACAATGGCCATTTTCTCAACCTGACATGTATGTATGTAAAAATAAAACATATGCACGAATAAAGAGCCGACTATGTCGAGTACGAATTAAAGCAATGCGCTCATCTAATGGAAAAGTCTGTCAACGGAATGTATTTCTAGTTAATAAAACTTGAAAACGAAATCTGCGAGCGGTTCCGTTGCGAAATGGAAGTGAAATTATGTTAATACCGTCTATGTTAATAATGACGGATGTGTACGATGTTAATAAACTTATTGTTTTTGCTGAATCAAATTTAAATATAACGGAGAAAAGAAAGGCTTTGTTGTAAGCAATTATACGAAAACCGATGGTGTTATATCATTCAACGGAATTTTTATATAACTTGCGCTTTGATTATTTATTCTTAATTTGCCGTACTATAAGATAAAACGTGAGAAAGTGATCCGAAATGCATGTATAATATTTTGTCAATTTAGTCTTGTTTTTTATTAAAAATCTGAGAGACTTTTCAGCAAATTATTTTTATTATCTTAAGTGAAATGTTACATTTTTCCTAACTTTAACTGTTAAATTTTAAAATCACTTTCTGTCATCACCTCATCACGAATTCCATAAAATTAATTGGTAATTTAGATATATTCTTATTAATTTATAGATTTTCGTATTTGTTTTCGTAAAGATCAGTGACGTTGAATGTAACATGAAACCATTTTATGGTCAAGTGACCGCTTGTGCGTCTTGATTGCGTGATTGTATGTTTAACTGCCTGCTTATTTATCATAATGCCATGCTTCATACAGCGGCATCGAGCTATGACACTTAGAAGCAATCACTTAATGAACAAAATTAGATTAAATTTGCCATATAATGTTTTTGTATCCAGAAAAAAAGTAGAAATGTTAGGTCATTCTACAAACAAGTCGTTTTTCAAAGAGTATTTTAGAAAAGTTCAGCTTATGATATTCCGCAGCTTCTCTCGTTAAAACGATTTTAATCAATTTTCCATAGAACCTTGCTTTAGTAGGGTACTTATAGATATAGGAACTTAAAACGAATTATACAAATCAAATTTAATTATGTGAAAAATAATACCAAATAACGTTATCTTTTTTGTTACTTTTTTGCGAATATGTACGTATTTAGACGATGATGTGTAATTAACTCTGTACTGTAAATTAAAAACCAATTTATGTCAATAGGGTGAATAATCTATACAATGTATAGTCTATTGAAATTTTATCCATGTATTTATTTGGTTTTCAAAATTGGTATTGACCAATTATATAACCACACAGGTCTATGTCATTTGAGGATAGTTTAAACAGTAAGGTATTGTATTATGGATTCGACAAAAGATTGAACATAACAGCTTGAGCTGAAAGCAAGCTGAATTCGAGACGAGCGAATTTCGTCTAAGAGTAACCATCAGCGTCGGCTGCGCTCTATTCAATTACTATCGGGCGTTTATAATCCACTTCAGATTTCCACCTTACATATGAATAAGAGCGACGGTTAATTTTTGTTTCGAAGTAAAAGTTATAATAGTTAAAATCTACAATTTAAATTTTGTTACATTTTTCATTCATTTAACAACTTATCAAGCAATGAAATGTGTAGCAAATAACTCATGCGTGCACTCATTCGAATATAATATGTTCATATTTCGAGCAATGTTTACAAATACTTTTTTTGTAGCTGTAAATAAATTTTAAATTAAGTTTTGAAATGTTGATTTTCACGATTAACCTCAGAAGATATAACAAAACTCAGATTTGACACATTTTTATGAAATGATTGTACATATACACAAGTTTACATTTTTAGCCGTTTCGTCCAGAGTTTATAACCAAACAAGATTTTTACCATGACGTGTTTATTTTTAAATCTTAAAAAAAGTACAATTTTATTGACAATTTTTTAGTTATAGCCCGTGGCTCATGTAAACACATTTGTTTACACGATGTGTATAATGACTATGTATGTACAATCTCTAAGTGAGAAGCATAATTCAATCTGAGTAAAGCTGAGTTTTTAAACTTATATAGATTCCAACATTCCTAAAACTGGTTACATAATTTATTTTGATCTATATGTTTAACGAGGTATTTTCATACCGATTTTTATTCATTTTTTATGGATAACACTTCTCACGCATTAAGTTACGTTATGACCAAGTTCTATATTAGTTTTATAAGAATTGATGTTCGTGTTATTGAGCTTAAACGATTATCAGAAAACCTTCTTATTATTGATAATCAAGCCCTCATTCAAAGTGCGATTTCACTTTATATATTAAATTCTTAGTATATGACGCCAAGATTTATATATGCCCCTCCATACAAATACCATTTGTGATCCTTTGAAACCTTTCTGCTATATTTAATAGTTTTCATCATTCAAACATAAAATCATGCATACTATCTACATTACACTCACTTTATTATATACAGCCAATCGTGTCTTTTGCAAAATCTATTTATTTTAACAATAAATTCACATACCTTAATACTTTGTCCAATTGTACACTGTAAATACTTGCGTCATAAATATTCATCTAGTTTTCAATTAAACAATTTTTGAAATTTAATAACTTATGGAATTATTCCATCGGTTATATTCCATAAGTTATCATACCATCGCTTTTCGTAGCACGTCTGTGTTTACACTGTCAATTAAAGCGCATGTTTTATTTCAGGTCATTCATGGAAGTGCTCCTTTAGTAGAATGTATTTCTTTGAACTATGGGATTTAGTGAAATGACATATTAAAGAAAAACACCAATGTATTTCATCCGTATTGTTAGAAAACTTTGAAATAACGTAAAAAATACAGACATTAGTCCTTTAGATAAACGTGTACTTAGTTTGTACAAAAGTGTCGAGAAAACTATAAACTTATTAAATAAAATAGAGTAAAGATATTTAAAAAAAGTATGGTTACTAATTTAGTGCTATCAAGTGTATTGAACTAGCAACAACTGATGAGCAATGTATATCTGAATGCGATTTAGCTTAACCTAGTACGTCTTCCTCCGGTCGCGATCGACCAAGGAATGCGATTGACAATCTTAGCAAAAGATAGAATCGTAAGCAGTTAACGATTCAGCAGTGATAATGCATCAGTCTAATGCATCAACATCGACAAATTTTAGTGCGAATGAAGTTTTTTTCACTTTTGTGGAAGCTAAGTTTAGGAGACGTCAATGTTTGTTGACAATGCACTTGTTGATAGTAAGAATTGAAGTAAAGTTTTATTTCTACAGTATTATGACATCTAAGAAAAAGTGATATCCTATAAATATGGTAGTGATGGAATCAAAATATGAGATTGAGTTGCAAAGGTTATTAGATCACACAGCTTTGCAGGTTTTAGAGTCAGATAAATTTATTTCAAATAGTGCCCCATTAGAGTCAGTTAATTTAACTTTTATGTCGAATCTTTACCAAATTCTAGTTAAAATGACGACAGTAGTTTATTTCTATCTTCTTATATTCCTTTGCAGTTAGTTATAAATCCAGATAGTAAAAGCAACATTTTGTAGTAAAATCCTCGCCCCTCTTCTACAAAATACTGTAGACCTATTCGTTTCCAATTTGTAAAGGAAATTTCTGCTGTATCTGGGAATGAGAAAAATTATTTTAAGGAAAAAATAGTTTCAGTATGTCCGGGAACATTCGCATTAGACAATCGCGTTTTCAACATCCAGCACTCTTTGAAACTGAATATCGTCGATGGTAAAATTTCTTGTATATTAAATGGAATATCATATCTACTAGATGTTACATTTGAAAAGCAATACCCCAAGCAATCAGTGACATAGATATGTGTTTGGCAAAAGAAAGCGATGAAAATCGTTTTGAATTTGGTTTGTCACCTTTACATACGTAGGTTCGTTTCTTTGCGTATTTAACTTATTATTACCGATTTAATGAATAGACTCATGTTGCAGTCAGACCCCTTTTACTTCCTGTTACCAGCCTACGTCAACTTCTGCTAAATAGCAAAGATTTTTTAAATAATCAGGTATTAAGTTTCTTAGTAATTTAAAAAATCTGGTAATCATTTTTATAAGAATATCTCAGTGTAAAATCAGAGTTGTTCCTCAATTTTGATGTCGTATTTTTGTTAATTATATAAGTTTTTTAATATAATTTTTTTTTGAGATAGTAGATATTACTATAAATTTATTTAGTCTGTCCAGCATATCAGTATAATAGAGATCAGTGACCTTCAAAAAACATTTGTATTTCTTGAGACTCATTTTGTGAAGAATTGTAAGAAATGAGGCACAAAAATAACTAATGGAAACTATTGAGAAACATCGCTTTCGATACTGCAACTTTTGATATTTTTATGTTTGATTAGTTTTATATAATTCTTAATAAATAAAAAATAAACATTTTAATTTTGTAATTTGCAGGTACAATTAATATATTATTCAGTATATGAACAACAATAAAAAAACCTGGCATAACAATAAACATGACCAAACTATAATAATATAAAAATAAAATAAGTAAATCTAAATTCAATTAGATAGCACAACAGGTACATGTACTTGGGCCAGGAAATAAGAATCTACGGAAGTCTGTATAAAATTGACCTTAATAGAATAATAAGAAATCCATGGAGCGCATTTGGGAAACTTAATAATAAATTTTAAAAATACTAACAAAGGATTCATAGTTAAAATGAAAGTACGGGTTATAGAACAATGCGTAACCCCAGTTCTATTACGTGCTTTAGAAACCTGAGTATTATTTTTTTACATCTGCGTTTTCTGTGTCGTAGTTAAATTAAATTACATCAGAAAATTAAGGAACAAAACGAAGAAAAATATTAAATTCCCCTTAATACCAATTTTTCTTTCTCCGAAATGAAATTTGTATCGCTCAATAGTTGTAGCCGAAGACGTCTCTTTAATGATCTACTTTATTCTAAATGTATATGTATTACAGGATACTTGCGTTTAATTTAGAGAAGTATCTGGAGAACAATAAAAATCATCTTATTATAATCGCTGTAACGTTCCTAACTTTGAATAGGATAATCCTATATCTTACCATAGGTATCATAAGAGACGACTAAAGTAAGACATCAGAGGATCGGAAGCACATTCTTCTGCACACCGACAAACTATTACTATGATAAAACTTTCACTTCAGAGCGTGGTGATTAAGACAAACTTCACACATATGGTAAGACGAGACGTTATCCGATTATAACAACTCCCAAGATAGGAGAGAAATAAGATTATCCTTCTATTAGTAAACTACTATCCGGAGGATTACCAATTCTTCGGACAAAATATTTCTTAAAAAATATAAAGGAATTTGAAAGTGTTTCAGAGAAGGGAGTTATACCACAAACATAGAATTACTAAACGTTATTTACTGAAGATCATTCAGATATACTTACCGACCTCTGAACACTTCTACAATGAGGGAGAGGTTATGTACAAGGACATCACGGAAGTCATAAAACCTCAATATTTCATTGCATTGTTGTCAGAGAAGACTTCAAGGTGAAACTAGAGAGCATTGATTATCTGAAAATTTGGTTATACCTTTTCGGATTTTCCAGAAAATGACTCGTCCTACTCTCAATCATATGACTAAAAATTTAATAACATAAGACAGATAGTCTATGATTTTTCTGTGATCATCAAGGTAGAAACTGAAAGCGGAATAGAAGGACTTCTTTATGATGAGCTCCATTTTTAAAAAAGGATTTTCTGAAAATGGTTTTGAATTATTCTCGGATTTTTATTAATTTTTGTGACTAAATGGCAGATAGTTAATGATGTTTGTGTAATCAAAGAGTTAAAAATAGGAAGTGATAATTGAATCATATAAGGCCTACAGAATGTAAATTTTAAGCTAAAAGAGTCTAATTTAATGATATCTACGTTGCCTCAAGAACCCGCCAACATTCAAAATCCCGAAGGCTTTCAAGTTAAACTTTCTAATCATTTTAAAAATTTACATGACAGAGTAATAACACCTGAGTTGAATAATAGGTTTTTGGAAACTGTTCCTAGAATGGGTTCTAAATTACCTAAGACTAATCATGACAAGTGAACCAGTAAATTTTTAGAGAAAACTCCTAAAATAATGGCGAAACGCGATAAAGTTGGCGTCTTCTGTTGACATCTCATATTACAGGCAGATAATTATGCAAATCTTCAAGACTATACGACGCGATATTCGTGCTTTTAAAAGAATAGGTTGAGTTCAATATGGGCTATAAAGTGTATATCGACAAAACAGTCAGTACTCTAAATGTCAAGCGGGTATGATTCTATTCTGCAGAAACTTGTACGTCAGTTAATAGCTTTTGGAGAATGTCTTTTAAATAAATAAAGAACAATATGGCGCCAGGTAGCCATGAAATTATATTCCAATTTCTGAGAACTATATACAGGTAATGAAAATAATTCACAAGCTGTTCATTCAATTGCATTTTAGAAAAATTTGCCAAATCATGGACAAGGAGAATCGTAAGAAACAAATCTGTTGATTTATTATGAATTCCAACGAAAAGAGAATAGTATAACTGACCACATTTATTTTATCAAAATCTCAAAAACTATCATTTGTGAACTACGATAAAGCCTTCGATTCCTTCAGTCTATGGAGCGATGTCATATTCTCTATGAGTATAATGTAGTGCTCAATTGTACTATTGTGTTACAATGCTAGTCCGATTACAAGATCAGGACAGGGAACCGATTAAGCGGCAGAAAAGTGTGAAACAAAGAGAAGTTTTCAAGCTCTTGAATTGGAACGGCGAATGAATCCTTTACTTCGATTTGACGAAGATAAAGTTGTTATTGTAGAGCAACTTTGATGCAATACTCTCTCTGAAAGTTGTAGTGTCCCAACAGCTGAACGTTAAAATGAACATAGTTAAGATAGATATCATATACAACATTCATGTCGCACCAACAACAGTATCTATTGGGAGTATTAGTATGAACACTGCAAATTGCTACAGAAATATTGAACAAAATGTGATAAAATTCCAAGAATCCAATAGCCCACCTGAAGGTGTTGTAATACCACGAAACATAGGTCGTGGTAAAGAAATTAAAGAAAGTAGAAATAAAATTACATCACGTAATTTCATTTAATTGTGAATAATGAATTTCTACAAAATTAACGCCAAATGTATTCAAAATTCCAAGTCTCAAAGCGAAATATGGAAAGGACTATGCGCTTGGTTTTTCTTCGAAGTTTTTTCTGTAATGAGGAGTTCCGTACGAAAACTAATCTTCCTGATATAGATCGTAGGATTAATAGGCTGATGTCTCAACGTACAGTGATTGGATATTATTGGATATTATCATTGCATTGGATATTAAAAATAAATCTTTTACTGAAGCATTACTTTATATATTAATATACAAAAAATATATTCGGGCTAATAATTATGGAAATGCGGAACTTCAAAAATATATGAAATATTTGTAAATAAAACTGTCAAAAGTAAAATGTTGAATTTCAATATACGCAGAAATGTAAACCTCTCAATAAAGTGCAACAAGTTTTAATATATTTCTCTTTAAAAAATTGAACAAGTTTAATTTCATTAAACACATTCGTTTAAAAGTTATACCGTAAAAAACGCAAAAAAAATTACACAGCATAAATTCAAAGGCCCCCTAAATTCAAAAGCCCCTTTCTCCGATCGTTTAGGAAAACGGAGGCGGCTGTTGCGGACGATTGGCTTTCGAAACGGTATGAATTAGAAATTGCGTTAATAAATATATTCAAGTGCTCGATAGAAATAAACTTAATGTATTTGCACAATGGAATTATGGAATTCAATTTATGTAACGCGGACAAAATTAGGTCTTTGTTTGTAGAAATAAAAATCAGAGATTTTCATCGTTAAATCAAATGATTATTTTCTGCAACTTTGATCAAGTGGCCGGTAGCGAGTTGTGTGGGATGTTAACGATACAGTAACACAATAATTTTTCTATATTTTTCTCAGTAAATATCAAGTACTGTTGTGCTTTAATATTTACTTAAACTAGTTGCAACGATGACAAGATTTTTAATATCTTATAAAATGCATATAATTTGAATATCGTTTGTTTCATATTTGTAACTCATTCGTTTTATTTTACAACTCTAAAATAGAAAGTAATATTTTAACGCTTTCAAGTTTATATTATTTAAATTAATGATATAAAATCTAAATTTTGCAGAAAAATTGTTTTCATAACTTTTAAATATTATCCACCTCGCAAATCCAAATTTTCGTAAACGTCCTTGATTTGGCAGGTTAAATAATCTCGGATTTATGATGTACAGAGAAAGACAAAGACATGTGTGAAAAAAGACAAAAACTGCTTAATAAATGTTTCTTCTGATTTTTTCGGAACAGTGAGAAGTATATGACGGTAAAAAATAAGATATAATAACACGTTATTACAAAATTTGCGTTGAATTACAGTTCTTGTAAAATAGTCATGCTATAACCTTGACACCTCGGGCTTGACACAGCCATCAGCAGTAGAACAGTCGCATTCCGAAAGAAGTGAACTATAACACAACAATTTTAAAACAATTAAGATTTTACTTGTATTAAACTATCATTCATAACATATAATCCATCATCATAGTTATTAAATAATTACATGTTATTTAATTTACGAGTAATGATAATTATAATACTTAATATAAATTTTCACAAAATATAACGGTTAAACCTGTGAACATTTACATATGTAACATTCTGAACATACGTTTGCTTCGAGTAGTAAAAAACTCTAATATTTAAAATTTATTAGAGTTTGTAAATATTGCAAGCTTGATTTGGACTGTGTTATAAATTATCTATATCATATTTATAAAAACTTTCAGGTATAAGTAGAATTCTCACTTAAAATATACCGAAAAAAATTAGGCACTTTTAAACATTTAAGTGTACATCATATTTTCATTATACTATTTACTAATATTATTGTTTTACAACCTAAATAAATAAAAGGCAATACCCTTTTATATCTTTCACAAGTGTAAAAGATATTTAAAAAATTAGGCTATCTGTAACCTCCTAGTCAGGTTTTACCAACGTTATTTACTTCATTATTTTTAGGTTAGTATTTTCGGAAAAAGATGGGAATTCTCTATTTTTGCATATTTTTTGGAGCGTTTTTTGTATGTGCAATTTCAATTTACGAAAACACATTATTTGTTTTTCAACACAAGCGCTTTGAAATAATGTCCGACATTGTGTATAAAGTAAAAAAAATCTAAAACCTTCATTTATTCCTTCTTTAATTCAGGTATCAATATTGTTAAAAAGTTAGATTTTGAAAATATATGGGTTAATAATAGGTGAATATACAACGACCTATTTATATTACTTATTACAATTTTTCGTAGATGTAAAGACATGGTGCATATTTAAAAACTTATGACTTTTAGAGTCATATTGCTTATTATATCTTTCGTATCCGTAAAAATATGATTCATGTTTCAAAAAATACGACAAAATGGTTTTCCCGTGACATTTGTGTGGGGTTCCAAGAACCACTTTACTTTTTACGGTCTTACGACAATCATAACAACTGTATTTGTTTTTTTTATGAAATCTATAACTTCAATAAAGCTTTTTATAAAATTGGAACGAACGTGTTGACAATGATTAAACATTTACTTACCTAATTACCTTCTATTTAAATATTTTTTTTAATTACCTTCTATTTAAATATTATCTATTATAAAAGGCGTCTCATTCGCTTATTGAGACCATTAAAAATAAAATAATTTAACTTCATCCTTCTTCAAAATAAACCCGCCTTTAAGCTCTCAAGTATTCCTGGAAGTAAAAATCTAATAGCGCAAGATCCAGCGACATTGTAGGCCATGATACAGGACCTCCATGCTCGATCTATCTATGCTCATAGCGACTATTTAGGAAATTGCACACTGCCCTTGCACTCTGTGACTATATATCTCCAGCTTATGAAAAACTCCCGTAGAAATACTAACAGCATATGGTCGATTAAGTTTCCAATTGCACTCTTTAATACGTCTAAGTACAAATAGCTCGTTAGGCGAGCTTCGATTTAGTAATGCTCTATGGTTACTTTGCCAATTATTTCTGCCCATGTAAATCACACACTTTAAATACATGGAAGTTAGTACAAAAATATTCGTTTCGCACGTTACACAGTCCTACACATGTAAACAAAGCTTCTTCTGGCCACTAGATATTGGTGTCGATATTTTCGAGTAACCAATTATAAAAACGTACTCGTATCGGACCGTTAGTATTATGAAATCCAGTTTACATTCAAAATGACATGTGTGTAACGCGGAAAAATTCAGTTTCCATACATAACATTGGCTTATACCGAAACGTTGAGCTATATATTTGTGTTAGTATGAGGATTTCGCTTAAAAATTGGAGCTGTGCTTCTTAAATTTAAACACTAATTGAGGTATAAGTGGTCGAGAAGCTGCATTGCTTCTTTAATTTCCACATAGAGTTGTAAACTGATGGAGTAGTATCTTATTTGCTATTAGAATTATAGAATAATGGCGAACATGGTTGTTGTTGAAAGTTTCATGTATTTGTAAAATTGATGAAATCTCATTTTCATCTCTATGCATCACGTAAGCTCTTACCATTTAAGATGTAACAATGTACTTTCTCATAATATCTACTATTACAGTACGTTTGCTGATATTCGTCAACCATTATTGCTATTGATAGGTAACTCGTGGTTTGTGCAAAAAGACGCGTGTGTGCACAATTAGATCAAGGCTGGGCCTGGCCAATAAGTGAAAGTTAGTGCGGATGCAAAGATGCGAGGCACGATGTGATAAACGAAGTGTGCGAGAGTGTCGCGGAGATTGTTCGTTTTTTTATCACTGCCGTATTTTTTGTATTTGCCACCGGCAGCAAATTAGTTAAAGTCACTAATTGTAATGTGCCTTGCTACTGGAAAAGTCAAAGAAAAATATAAAAAAAATGTTATTATGTTTTACTCTACAACACTCGTGTTTTGATATTCACCCCAATTTTATCCCGCTTTTTGTTCATGGGGTACCATTTTTTAAGATCTTCGATCTTCGTCATCGTCAACAGATAATAGTAAAAATCAAACATAATTTTAAAATCAAATACGATACTCATTATATTTAAAATAAAATTTAACTTATTTGAGTTTTATCTATCGATAAGTATAAGTCAAGTGGTAGTAGCGTAGTGGAAGAAATTTGGTTCTAAAATCTAGAGTAAAAAACGATATATTTGGAATTCATCTGTTGAAAATGGCATGCCTTATAATTTAAAAAAAAAATTACTTTCATCATACCATCGACGAGAGTTTGGTATTATCAAGCAACGCATAACGTCAGATAAATTATTCTCGAGCTTTCTTTCATATTTTTTTCCATTAAATATTACCACTTACACAAATCGATGATTACCTCCTCTCTCAAAACATGTATACCCACACGAATATACCATTAATTCTTTATTTCGCTTGGCATCGACTCCAAAAATCTCTAACCGTATCAATATTTGGCAAAATTTATTTATCCACGTTCCAAGTTCTCATAATTTAAGCAGTCTCTAATCCTATAGCTTCAAAAATAAAGAGTTGGGAACCAAAGTTTAGCAGCAGAGTTTTTACTTGAGACCCATATTACTAATTTGAAGACACCACATCCTTAAGTCTCAAAGTTTAAACAGGCAATACTCATGCAAAATCAGGATTGACTTGAAACCTGGAGTTCAATGACAATGTATCTACTTGAGTCTCAAAATACTAATTTAAAAACAGTAAATTTTAAAATTTCATGATTTAGGGAGACAGTACACCCGTAGCATTAAGTTTCATGAATCAAATGAAGATCAAGAACTTTTGGTTTCACTGTTCATTGTTGGAAAATTCCATTCTATGTTTTCAATTTTCATGGCCAAAATATAACTAAATGTTCATGGCGTTATACTTGATATATATTCTCTTCCAAATAAAAAAAGAAATGATCCAAATTCTTGGATCTATATTATCCGAATTCAATCACGGCACCTGTGCTATCCAACGCTGAGAAATTCTATAGTATATCTTTAATTTTTAGGTCAGGTACTAACTAAATTTTATGGCACCAAATCAAATCTACTGGGAGTATACTCTTCCAATTAAAAAATAATCATCCAAATTAGTTGAGAAATACCGAAGATATGAGATAACGTACACAAAAAATAAAGACGAATTGATAACCTCTTCCTTTCTTTAATGTTGATTAAAAATCAAATAAATTTTTAATAATTATAAAGGTCATGTATATTTTGTGCAACTGAATATCCAACTAGTACTGATAAAAATGTTTACTTATCTACTTTCATAAACCTAGCAGTATATTGATAATTAAAACTTAAGCATTTTGAAATTTAATATAATAAAAATTATATTACCAAACCGTGAAATAAAAACGTAGTTAAGTTATTAAAAGCCAAGCTTTGTGGTATATCATATTGAAAAATAATTTCTTAAATTTATTATTAATCAAGTTATTATTAATGAAATTTTTTAATTAAAATTGCTTTTTAAATAGAAAAATAGTATAAAAACCAGAAAATTTTTTATAGAAATATGTACGAAAACAAATTGTTTTGTAACATATTCAAAGGCTTAAAGAACAATTTTCAAAGAAAAAATAAACATTTTTTGTTAGATATTCCAATAACAAATTACTTGACGTCTATGAAATAAATTAGAAAATCATAAATCTTTATATAAAAATAAACATGATAAATGTCTACTAGTTGAGGCAATATGGAATAATAAACAATATTGTAGATTTCATTGTATTTATTTTCGAACTATGGCATTAAAATAACCAAAGTTTAGTTTTTCTTCATAAAGATTTTAACTTGCCGTAGCTGTGTATGTTATTTACTTGTTCAGATAAGTAACTACATTATAATGAAACTTTCAAGTTACAATACATATTTCACAATTAAAGATTATTTTTAGACACAGAATCATCTTAAATATATGAAAAGGATTTTGTGTTACTTTCAGCGTGAAATTTTCTTAACTTTCACTTTTGTGAGTATTATAATCCTTATATTTATTATCATTTGTAATATTTAGAAATTTTTATTTAAAGGATATTTATTACCATTTGTATTATTTATAAGTTTTTATTTGAAGGTACCCACAAGGCAAGGTAATTAGTTAAATATTGATTAATCTTTGGAGACGTAATGACAATAACTGGTTACTAACAAGAAATACTACCATTTCCTTGCTACCTTTCACAATTGGCTGCTTTGCAATAGTTGAAAAAAGATACAAACCAATTTTTAAATATACAGTACCTTCGCTGAATTTGTTCCATAAGGTGGGTACGAACGACCTTTTATTTATATCCTAAAAATCATACGGTATATGTAATGGGCATTCAACATTTTTGCCGTTGCTTTGTTGAATGGTATCTGTATATGTGGTAATGTATATATGTATATATATATATATATATATATATATATATATATATATATATGTACACACTCAAGTGATATTACTTTCAATATAAAAATGTTATGTCATGAGTTCTTAACTCTATATCATACGAAAGTGTCATGCCTAAAGATTGAAACTCAGCAAATGCCTTTGAAATTATTGTATATTTTTTTCTAAATTTGTCGATTATTTTAAAAAGTGTAAAGGGAAACTTTGGATCATCCAATGTAGAATTTTAAACTTTCAAAATGATATTTTTCAAAGCATCAGAAAGTTATATTTTTTTTAAACTGAACTGTTTAGAGAGTTCAGTAGCAAAAAGCGATTAAAATATTGAGAGTATCGAAATAGTTAGAAATGGCGCAATCAAATATTTTTAAAAATAAACCCTGTTTACTTTTCTGTTTCCTCTTTGGTTTAGCAAATGCCACAGTTTCACAGATGAATTAGTGAATGGAAAACCTCTATATATTTATAGGAAGGATTGTTAAAAGAATGTAATTTTGTTACCACAGACACATCCGCGATATTTGACGAACTCCTTTTGATTTAACACCTCCAATATGAACATTTTTCAAAAACTTCATTGACATAAATTTCAGTTTCTTTTTAAACATTTATACTCTTAAAATTTGCACAGAATGCTTAATTAAATCGTTTATATAAATATTTTCACCTTTTGAAACTTGATCCGTTAAACCATTTACATAAATTAAAATTTTTTTAAATTTGTTCGTGATTTCAACAGTTAGGATGGTTGAACGGACATTACCCATTATTTCGGTGAAATTATATGTTTACACGCCCACCTTTTAATTTTTAAAAAAATAGGAATGTAAACTGTTTATTAAATAAAAGCCACTAGCAAATTTTTGACAAAATAAAAAAAAATTTAATTATGAAAAATCGTTTTAATTTTCGCAAACTACACAAAAATCTCATCTCAGTCCTTCGGAAGCATTTAGAATTTGGAAAGAGATAGATATATTTATATTAAGTAAGTATTCGGGTTATTTTTACGGTTTGTCGCCATAATGTATTCGAGTAAACATGGAATTAAAACAAAATACAGACGATATTACAAGTAGTACAAATTATTGTGTTTGCATCGCTTTTACTCAACTGGACACTCTATTATTTAAATTTTAATATTATAAATTTCTTTAGACGATTTTGTATCACCCCTCTCTCCTGCATATGATCTAATCTCTTATTTTTTTCACGCGATAAAATTTTTTTCATCCCTAAAATTTTCCTTATGCCTTAACTAGAGTTTTGATGGTATTATATTTCACGACTTTCAAAATGTTTCTTTAGATGTCGCAGTTTATCCAAGTTCCATTTCATGTTTTAATATTAAGGAAATTTCTTATAAAAAAGAACTGAAGATGCTAATAAGAAAAACAAGTACGAGATTTCGTTACAATATTAACCGAAGAAGCTTAAAAGTAAAAACTATAAATCGATTTTTCACCGCCATCCCTAGACCTAAATGTTGTATAGATGTTTGTCGATGAACTAGACCGACACTATTTTCTGATACCAATGAAACGTCTGTAGTTAATATTGGAAGAGTAGAAGACAATAACGGTACATACTTCACGAAGAATATTAATTGTACAGTTCAAGTTTAGTATTTGTTTTTCATTTAAATCGTGTATTTAAACATTAGAACGACATTGGATTTCTTGATTTCAAGTGAAATTTGATATACCATACTTCTGTATTTACAGACTTTATTAAATACCTAAGTAAACTTTAATAATATTTAGTTTACATGGACACATTCGTATTAAATATTTACATCACTTTCTATGACTCAATTAATCCAAAACGTTATGATAATATTCTCTTTCTACGTTCTGCGGAATTAATTTGTAGCTGTTTGCGTTGTTCTATGATTTTTCAAATTTCCTTTTATAGCTTCAAAGCTTTCTGCTGATTAAAAGTTTGTATGCTAGAGAGATTTTTTTGGATATTTAACATTTCATTTTACAGAAAGTTTTGGTTTTGAAAGACCAGAATTAAAAGATATTGGTTTGAATTCAATACATATTATTTTGTATATTTTTCAGTGCATCTCTGAAGATATAAGAGCAGAAATTATAGAAAAAATATTTTATGGCCCTTAAAACTTGTTCTTTCAAAGAATACCCCACACCGTAGTTTTGCAATTTTTTTTCGGGAGCTTCATTTTTTCCTTCCTCAAATTTCCTTCTGTTTAAATCGTTAATCAGGCTAGTGAGATTTTTTTTATTACAAGTCCGGTTATTATTCTCAACATATTGTTACCGCTATTTCGACCAAGCTCTTTGAAGTAACAAAATGAAACAAAGGGCGCACTGTGTCTTTTTTGTGTCCTTTATACATTGATTTAAAATTAAACACATTTTGCCCAAAAATGCAACATAGATGTTCAAAAGGATAAAAGACGGTGTTTATTTGGCAACATAGAAAGAAATACAAACGTCAGTGAACAGTTTATTTATAATTCCTTCCGGTAATGTTCATATATTAAAAAAGCAACCGACATTGTTTATATTTGTAATTATTACTAAAAAGTTGTTATATACTTCCTTGAATTTTTATTTGTTAGTAATTATTCTTGATGTATTTCAAAAAAAATACAGGCTCGTTTACGAAGATAACTTTTTTATTTTTATTTTGCTTACAAATTTTATTTAATTTAAAGTGACAGCTTACTCCATGTAACGTCCAAGCCCCAACCACTTGCAATTTTTAAAATATATGTCAAGCAGCTGTGAAATGCGTGTTAAGCGCAATAGAAACTAAACACAAACCAACAATAGTAGCCGAAACAATTATGTAAAATTATAAATTAACCGTAAAATAATTTACAATAATGTTTTGCTCAATCAGTTTTATGCAGACATATTTGTTAAAACATACATGCTCAAAGTAATGTGGTTATGTTAAAAATGAACTTGATGAGGACAAAACAATTTTGTATATATAATAGCCTTCTCTAACATATAATCCTTATAATACATTCAAAACTAAAATTATTTGCTTATTCCCGCAAATTGATTTATATTTTTTATGATAACGCGGTTTTAATGATTTAAACGCCGTCTATTTTGCCTTTAAGGCAGTCTATTTGTCTAACTAGTCTAACTCACCTATCTTCTTATAATTTCACTAAACCAATTTCTGAATAGTTCAATGAATTATAATTTTCCGTGGATATTATTTGTGATTATGATCAATTCAATTCGAGTGAAATTAAGATTCATGGTTGTAAATTTTCTGTAATGTTAACAATAGAAGAACAACGAGGCTCATATTATTTTAGTAGCACACATACACACACATGTTATATATATATATATATATATATATATATATATATATATAACATACACACAACAAAAATAGTTGTAAAATTTATTTACTTTAACATTTTATTGTCTCGGCCAATAAATAATGGATGAAATAAGAATAAGAAATTATAAGTAAGAACACTTCAATAAAGACGTTGTCAAGGATAAAATAACTATTTTGTGATGAAAATGTTTGCTTTTAAATATTTATATTGTATTATAAATCAAATTAAATTAAGATATGCTAATAAATACGGAATAAATAAAATAACTTCAACTTAAGGAATGGTAGATAATAGTCTTTACAATGTTTTGCTGGAAAAGAAACCGACTTATTTAGTTTTATTTTAAGATATAATTATGCAATCAGGTAAACGGAACAGTGTGCTTTTCACTTCAAAATAAAATGTACGTGACTTTAAGATAGAAAATACAAATTCAATACAACTAAAATTCTCCTAATCTATTGTAATTATTTTACTCCGGGGTTGATGCAATTAGGTTTCTTAGAATCAACTAAGTTTTAGAGGAGCAAAGAAACCAGAATTAAAAGCTATTGGTTTGAATTCAATATACAACATTGCTATTTTCGATCTACCGTTAGATTGGACGACATTTATTTGAAATGAAAATTTATGATAACGTTGTTCATTGCATTTCTTTTTCTAAGAGTTTTAATCTACCTTCAAACACAAAATAAAAAAAATTTCTTACAAAAGATACTTTGAGTTGAATTCTCGAAAACTTAAAATATTTAAAGCCAATTTACAAAAAAATTATTTAAAATTTTCAGTTCATTAGTATAGATAGATATTGCTCTTTTAACGAAGGTTTCAAATCAAATATTTTAAAATATATGCATTTTAAAATATTTCACTGCATAAAAAATAAAGATCTCATTATCTGTTTTACCACATATTTTAGATTGTCAAATTCACGAGCTAAATTTGGAATACAAAAACATTATTTGTAACGATTTGTAGAAAAGAAATGGAAAACATATGACACGTGTCTGACTTCAATGCTTTAAAAGACATTCAATGCTCTTATAGCTCTTAATTCAGCATGTCAAAAAACACGGAATTTAAATGAGTTACGAAAATTGTGTTTATAACATAGATATAATTTATGCTTCTACCATATATAAAAATTGGTGTAATTAGCTATAAACTAATGTTTTATTGACGCAAACCTTTGCTTACTGCCAAATAATCGTATGATTTTAGTTGGTAAAAATCACAATTAAAACTAATTGTAATCATGCAAGTTTTCTTAGAAAAAATACCGTATTGCAATCGTTTTGAACCAGAATTCGAATATTTATTGTGGAATTGTTTTAATTAAAGTAGCAATTTTATCTTTGCCGATAGTGCAAAGCTAGTTCGGGAAGAGGCTAGATTAAACATATAGTTACTCCGGAGGTCATTGAATACAAAGAGTGCTTTTTAATAATTCACATGTTTTCGACCGTTTGGGTTTCTCTAATGGAATAACTCATCGCTGCACTTTGCAATAACATTCAGAGTGACGTTTATATTTGCTGTAAATGCATGATGTCTTATTTAAATTTTTCATCCCATAACGAAATTTATTTAATCCCAATTAATAAATTTGTCTTCAGCTTTCACCCTCACTTCCTCTAAACAAACCTTTATCAACCTTTGCATATATGTGTATATATATATATATATATATATATATATATATATATATATATATATATACATATATATGCGATCTAGTGTTAGCAGCGTGGAAGAAAACTCCTAGCAAACATGCTTTTAATTCCAATTTCCTTTCAAAACATTAACCCACGTAACGCTAAATATGTAATAAACATGGCGCGTAATTTAAAAAATATAAAAAAATACAGTATAATCACTATACTTTACCTGTAATCTTCCAAAGAGATTTTGCCATTCTGTTTTTTTTTTCTTGACTTTTGGCTCAGTAGTTTTGGAGATAAAGACGACGGGAATTATTAAATTTACAACCTATTTAATTCTTATATGTTAATTTAAATAAGTTAGTACAAAATATGCGGGTTCAAAAGATAGTTTCTGAGAAAATAGACTATGAATGAGAAAAATGAAATATGCCGCCAACTACCTTTTTCATAAGCGCAAAAACAGGTCGCACATTTAAAATATTATTACATCTAGAATTGCCCTAAAATTTTCCTTGAAATATTGTATAGACTTCCAAAAGAGATATTTTTTTTAATTATTTTAGGCTGAATCTGATGAAGCACCATATTTTTTGTACATTTTTTCAGTATATCTTTGAAAATATTACATCTAAAATTATGGAAAAAAAATTGTGCATGTCGGCCGACGTGCGACTGGAGTTTACTCCTTAGTTACGATTATCGTTGAAGGTATAAAATAGGTGTATAAATAAAAATAAAAGTATATTTAAATGTGAATGGAAAATTCTTAAAAAAACATTTTTAAAATATAATTATTTTCAAGTAAAACACAAATTAACGAATTAAATTTATACAACAAAATTTAAAATAATTAGTAACGTCAGACCAAAAAGCGAACAATAGTAAATTATATGTGTCCCACTCAGTCATTGCGATTACGACATAAGAAAATGCCAAATAAACATTTTGATATTTCACTCAAAAATGCGCAGAAATATTGGACCTAGTGGCGGTTATACTTTTTTAATACTCTGAACTTATACTTTTTTAATACTCTGAATTTCGTACGATCAGAACTTAACGATTACAACGGCTTTGAAGTTCGTATCCTTTAAAATTCTAATTTGACTCCTCATAAAACTTCATACCTGGCGCTATATATGAAAATCGAGTCTTAAGGAGTAAACTCCAAAAGAATTTTTGAGACCTTTATGGAGCGTTTCGTTTATTAGTTATTATTTTATAAATTAAACTAATGAGATGTTCCAACCAATATTGTTTGAATTCAACTTTATAAGAAATATTATGAAAAGTATTTACATTTGAGCACCACTTGATGTATCTTACCCTATATTTATGTTTCTTCTAGCGCAGACTCCCATTTATCTATCTGTGTATTTATCACAGAACTAGGTCTTGAAAAAAATTCAAAATAATTTCTTTTTTTTTCATTTCGACCAAAAATATTTTTAATTACATTTTTTACTGGCCGAATTTCTGTTACCTGGGTTCACTCATATAGATGTTATTCGTACATAAAGAGTTGAGGACAAAAAAAAACTTATTTTGTTTTTTGTTGTTCACGCAAAGAAAAATATCCTCTAATTTCTATCGAAATCTATTCATCGATATTACTGTGCCGACAATATGATTAACCATTCAAAATATAATATAGTTCGTTATCTTGTTATAAAAGCTAATCGATGCCAACTACCTCTCATGTAGATTACTTGTATCGAGCTTTCCCTACGCATACCGTTTTGTATTCGTGGCAGATTTTCTTGATTTGTACAAGACCGATTTATGACTTACCGTGTGATATGTAGCTTACTCCAAAAATGTTTAGAAAATTCGATGCTGTGTTATGTAAACTTATTCCGTCATATTAATGGCAGTTATTAAAGTTATTAAAATGCTACGCACATTAATTTAATTCGCTTATTATAATTTATCTAGTTTAAGTTTATAACTTAATTAACGTATGTCAAAGACTTAAAGAAAAATGTTTGATACCCGTGATATAGAAAACTAATTAAATTTAATATTTAGTGCAGATATTTCTCGGACAAAATTAAAATAATTTAAATACTCTAGTTAATCAAGAGATTTACAAATGAGTTTAAATTATATATATATATATATATATATATATATATATATATATATATATATATAAATTTAAAATTATAACCTTTATACAAATTTATACAGACAATTGTCTTTTAAATTAGCCTATGAGATAAATGAAGGTTCCCTATCTTAAGGATAGGGATTTTTAAATAAACCGCCTTTATTAGCTTCGGTAATTATGCCATTAAAAAAAGAAAAATAGCCGCGATGTCAATACCAGAACACGGATAAATGCGACTGTTTTTCACCCGCTGTAAATTATATTTATGACAACTATATGTGCGGGTTCATTGCAGATTTATAAACAAATTAAGTACATATATTGTTAGCCTTGTAATGGATGAAATAACTACAAACAAAATTAGTAATAAATAAATCGTAAATAGATAAATAAATCGACAAAATTTTAAGAGTTTACTTTTAACAAACGTAACGCACAAAACAGATGATAGCATTAATATATTACCATTTTTGTTTGTTGGCGTCAAAATTTAGAGAGTTTACTTTTAATACACATAACTTACGAAACTGCTGATAGCAAAGTTATTTTTTTTTTATTAGCGAACGCAATTTTTTTTATTTTTACGTCACATAGAAACAATTGAATACTTCTATCATTAACAGTTGATTAAAACAGTCGATACTTCTGTCATTATAGTGAGCGCCATTTTTGTTTGTTTTGGCGCATGCATACTCTTCTTTTCTTATTCCATCGTGTTCATATATCTCCCTCGGTTGTTAGCTAAGTTCCTATTTTCCGTCTTTCTTTCGATAGATTATTGACATTCTGACTTCACAATCGTTGCCGAAACACTGCAAAAATGCTGCACGAAAGACGTTACGACCTTCATATTTTACTCTCATAATGCCCAAAGCAGTATTACTTCAAAAAATTGTTATTAAATTGACATAATTTTCCCATTTCCCGTTCTTGTTTAGTGTAATAATTGCTCTTATAAACACATCGTCACAGTAACGTAAATGGATAAAACATTATGATATGGATATCATATGCCAAGATAACGTATTGTAATCATTTTAACATTCACATTAAGTAGAAATAGCCACCACAATACGAACAATCCGTAAATATGAGTCGAAAAAGCACGAGACCTGGCACGAGACCCTCAGTGATATTTAGATTTTGATATTCGATTTGAATATTATGTTAGAATGAATAATTCAGATGACATCATAATTTACATTACGATAGGCATTGGTATTGACTTTTAATATAGGTATGGTATTGACTTTTAATATTATTTTAGAGTAAATAAATTATTTAGTGCAAAATCTATATTTATATATGCAGATCAATATAATCTTTGGATTAAAACTTTTATCAAGATAATCAATTTTAAAGATCATTTTGGTAGAATTATAAAACTACAATGAGCAGTGTGACGGCAGCCTTTGCAAATGAATACAATTGTCACAACAGGGGCGACAGATCGATGCGAGTTGTTTACATCAAAGTTACGCCGGTTTATTGACTTCGTCTCGCGTTAAATTGTTTGAGAGAAAATGTAAACCCATTTTGTTGTAGTTGATACAACTCGATCACGCTAAGATTAAATAGCTCGACCGACTTTGTTGACATCGCCACAATTTTGCGGTCACCCGTCCACCTTCTTTATCACTCGTGAAACTCAATCACATACGAGTATATTTAAATATCTGATTTCCACACATTGAAAACAGGAATTACAAAATATTTTTTTTATGACATAGCTCCAAAAAAAAGTCAACAGTACATACCCACACGACGGAACTGAAACTCCAACAATAATTATTTATACTTAATAAATAGTAATGAAAAGAAACAAATACAGATGCACAGACGGTGATTTATTAACTTAAATTCATTAACTTGTTTTTAAATAGACTATATATATTTTTTTCATTTTATCTTTAATGCAATATCAGTGTACATACAATGGACTTTTAAGCGCAAGAGTAATTATATATATATATATATATATATATATATATATATATATATATATATATAAATATATATGTATATATGTATATATATATATATATATATATATATATATATATATATATATATATATATATATATATATACATATATATATAATAACCATAGCTAAAGAATATGAGTAATTAGTTCAGAGGAGGATTAAAAAAAATATTATTGTTATAATACTGATAATGATGTTGTATTACACATAAACGCCCACGCATACATACATACACACACGCACGTTTCACGCTCACACACACATTCATGTACGTACACATGCACACACACACACGCACATAGGCACGAACATGGCCACGCACACCCACAAGCACACACACGCAAAAATACACAGAACGAGGAAAAGAAATATGACAAAGGGTCATCTTTTGTTCGGAAAAGACGATATGAATAAAAGGAAACCGCGCGAATGAAGTCTGGTGAGATGATTTTTAGAAAAAACATGTATTGGTTTTTAAATGTGTTTCCATGAACGAAATGATGCACAAGTTTTCTGGATGTAATGCCGAACTGTTTAAAATATTTAGAAATGAGGAAAATATGAAGGTTGCGACGATCATAAATCGTCATGAAATTGAGCCTTGAAGCTCAGAAATACCAATATATTTTTAGGCCAATTGTAAAAGATATTTATATATTAACGGCTAATATTACTCAAATTTAGGAAAAGAACTAACAAAATTATTAAATAATGAAGCACTTTCATTGATTTTAGATAAAAGTATCTTGATATCGATAACTATAGCCTAAGAATTTCTACCAGTAATAATGAATCGGAAAGAGTTATGATTTCACCTTTTAAACCGTAAATTACTAATTGGAAATAAATTAATATAAGATATATAATTATGAGATAAATTATATAAAAAAATTTTTTTTTAGTTACATGTTCATGAACAGTCTGTTTAGGTTTGTAGCGTACAATGTATAAAAGTACAAATCGTACTTTTGAGCAACACTTAAACATACAATTTTTTACCTTTTTTCACGAAACAAACTTGCTGTTCTGGCATGTTCCCGTAAAAAGTAACATGAATATTATTTATTAATTCTCTGATTCCCAAGTTTACCGTGAATTTTCACACTTCATTTGAAAACTTTTACAATTAGCCAAAAAATTAGTACGAGGAAATTAAATATCTGCTGTTAGTAAAACGTATTCTAAGTGTAATGAATGAATTACTCACGAATTTAAAATGTGTGGTTTTTATCGATGAAACCAAGGATAAATATTAGTAACGTATCAATAAAACCACTATTATTTTATATCTTATATACGAACCACAATAGACATAAAATAAAAACAAAATAAATTAGTGAAATGTTCGCAAATAATAAATTAGACATTTCGTTTCGTCAGTTATAGTTCACTAAGAATATTTTCACTAATCCAGAGCGTAAAATTGTTGGCCTATCGCAGTATGAGAGTAGATCTGCGTTTAATGCACACTCAGTCTGGAAACTGCTTCAACAAAGTTTTTAATTTTCCGAAATTTAATGTAGGAAGCCGCCCGGAATTAGAATTATCTTTTGAAATAAAATTACCTTCTTCGAATTATTGGAAGCAATATTTGACTCTGTCATTAAACAGTACGCCTTCGCATATCGTTATGCATTTCGCTCTCTTTCCACCATGATTTAAATTAATGAAGCAAGATCATTCTAATTTAGTTCCCGCTAAAGGTCCATATTTTGTTTGTGTTTTTCCCACCTGGTATCTGGTGATAGAGATTTTAAGGTGGACTGATATCGAGCATCCCACGCTTCTTTTTCATTAAAGCAAATTTTTTGTCAATCACTTTATATTTATTTTAAGCTCATTCAAAAAATTAAATTTTACCGAGTTGTGAGACACCATTTTGCTTTCAAGTTTTTCTTTACTTTTGAAGATTATTTTTCGATCTTTAGTACATATTGCTAAAAAAGTGTATTTTTTAGCTTTTTAAAACTGCAAATATGCTTGTATTCAGACATAAAAGCGTTTTTATTAACTTTTTATCATAGTTTTTTTTTTAATTATTGTATTGTCGTCGGTTCTCGATGCGTGTGCAAAATGTTAAATAGTTTTAACATCTGGAAGGAGGTAAAAATTTACTTGAAAATTCTGACAAATTCATATATACACGTTAAATAAAACTTACGTTAATAAAAGCATGTTAATCGTTAAAAAGTTTACAACAATAAAAATACCACCAACGATTTTAAAAAAATTACTGAAATGTATGTAAGCGTAGATTTGAAATTTTTGAATGAAGCTATTGTAATAATAAGCGTACACTTTGGATTTTATTTTGTTCGAACAGCCATGAAATAAAATTTCTTAATTTCTCCGAGCTCTAAATAAATTAAGTAATGTAAAAAAGTACGATTTACCTTTATTGGCTTTTTCTAAAATCTAAAGCGAGTTGATCGATATTGGCTGCGGTGCTAAAAGCGACGCATATTTATTACCACGTCCCACGCAGCTGCCCATAATTTACTCTCCTCTCCTATGCTCGTGACGAAATTTACTACTAGACTAACATTTTGTTCTAAACGTGATTTATGTAAAAAAATAATGCCTTCGAGGCTATATTATGTTATTAAAGTTTTAGATTACGTTGCGTAAATGACACGGAATATTTTTTATACAGATTTCTCAATATAATTTTGGTGAAAATAAACAAATCTGATTTTTTTAAAAACCAATTGCAAACTGAATTAATCTTCTTGAGTCATAAAATCTAAGGTAAAATTTATATCAAATGATCATGTGTTATTGAGGAAAGTAATCGCGCTGAATATTAATTATATACTATAGTGAATTATTATTTTCAATATACTAAAATTCTTTTGACTTTTGCACGTGAAACAAAAATATAAACGGTTCGGACACAAAGAACATTTGTTTTCAAGAATCGTTTAACTATATGTCTACAATATATTAATTAGCTTTTTTACTATATTCTAGAAAGATAATTAATCGTTTAAAATTTTTATGTACTAAACATTAAACTCCAGTTTTGCTACTAAGGTTATTGATTAGTGTTACTAAAAAAATATGGTTATGGTTATGTTTAGCAGTGAATAGGTAAGGCTGTTAATAATCAGGATTATATACATTCACATTTCAGAACACAAAACCTTTTCTGCCGAATCTAAGATTAATGATTACCTTCACGTGATTGTGAGGCGAATTAAACAAATGCTCGGAAAATGAAATAATTAATGAGCGTCAAATATTAGTGAAATGAACAAGGGAATATTCAGGAGTGATTACTATTTTTATATGAGCTTTTCTCAATCTATGTAGTTCTATAATTTACAGCTGGTATTATCAACTTACGTCTAGTTATACATTGGACATACAAAATATCAGGAAATGTTTTTTAAATGTAATAAAACATCATTTTAAACAACATGATCCTTAAAAATAAGTGAGACCACTCGAACATTTAAAAAATTAAGTATTAATAAAATAAAAAAATGTTTTATTTACAGCAGTCTTTTTATTTTCTATTGAACACAGGTAGACCGTTAATTTGGCATATACTTTCACTTAATATCTTAAAAGAACATATATTTTTTTAAAAATTGAAATCAAAATAAATCACTTTTTGTTCTCTTGTATATCAGCTTCAACGAAGTTATCTTCTTCTAATGACTCCGGATGCGATACCACTGCGGATTCAATCTCGTTATCTGTCAGTCGATTCATTCTCTGAAATAAAAATTATTTACAAATAACACATATAAATACGTAATGAATAATAACTAAAAACTTTTTCACTTACCATGTCATCGAGTAGTCCAATAAGACTACTATGGGTGTAAAATCACCGGGTTACGAGTGTATCTCTGAACCTGAGCTCGCACACAACTTCTCTTCCCGCTTGTTCGTAGGCTACTGCAGAATTAGGAGAATACACAGAATCTCAAAATGTTGCATTAAAAACAAAACAAAATCTCGATAAAAAATTAAGTGACCTGAGTGTAAAAACATCGTTGTAGCCTTTAAGGGTTAAGCGAAAGTATTATAAACCTGCGGGCTTTCTTAGGATGAGAGGAATTTAAACTATTTTGTAAACAATATCATACGTCTTGTTGATAATAATATCCCAAATAAAAATGTCAAATATGTCTCTTATGTTTATGTATTCCTATGGTTTTTTTACATTAACAAATTTCACCGTTACCGTGCACAGTTTCTACGGCAAAAACACTAACGAACAAAATATATTTTTACCCGTCTAAGCCTTTGGACGTAATAATGCCTTCGATGCGAGAAGATTTGTTATATACATATACAATGCCGCTTTGATGTCTAGTGAAGTAACTGATTTTGGATTAATGGCTAGTGATATAATATTTATGGAAGCAATATTGTAATCTATATATGTATAAAAATATGAGTAAAATACACAGATTATTAAAAAAATGGGGGAAAGGTAAGATATACCAAGATGGTAATATTTTACTTGTGAAAATGTCGCTGGTATTGCGCGCATATATTATTAATAAATATGTAAGTATCTCCATAACGCAATATATCGCAAGAAACCCACTGTACAATCATCTGAGTCTATAGAAGGCATTTTAATTATGTTTTACAGTTCTAACAATGAATCGATCAAAGGGTAACTTTTCCCTATTTTCACTCTATAACTAACATTTATTTATTACTTTAGGATTTTCACCTCGAATTTTTTCATCAATATATAATATCTCAAAATGTTTAATGCATTATATTCATTAGACCATTATTTTCTTTCAATCGTAATCTCGTCTTTAAAGCAGGTGTTATAAATAAGATAGAAAAATAAAAATAATTTTGCTTCAATAACGAAGAATCCATTAACGTACTTGCTTGACAGTTGAATTATTGGTTATCAATCATAAAGTCAGATTGTACAAGAAGACTTTTTTTGCACTAAGCACGGTTATTTATTTTCAGGTATAATAGCTGGTATAAATTTTCGTCTGCTTTGATGGCAGCAAAACCAACTTTTGTGTCAATAGAGCATATAAATATAAATTCTCGTGATGGTCCAATATACTTACGGTGATTTTGATTTGTTTTTTTAATTTGTTCTTTGATTTCTTAACCATGGATTTGAAAAAAAAACAGAAAAAAATTCTACACTACCACCAAACCAAAAACTTTCAATTTATTTGCAGCAACATATTTTAAAAACGTAACTTAAGTGACTTACAACTACGGAACCATATTTTATGCATGGTTCAAGCATGCGTTTAGCCAGTATTTTAGAACTTATAAACGGACCCTGGACTATTCAAATATTTCTACTAAACTATTTGCAACAATCAATATTATTTTGATCACATGAATATTTTTCCTAGCATGTCTTTCACAGCCCTAAAAAATTGTGAATTTCTCGAATATTATAAAATTTAGAATATTGTTATATTTTTCCGGTAAACTTATAGACAAGTTGTTCTTTTATAACTTTTGCAGTTTTGGAGGTAGAAGGAGTGCATTTTTAATAATGTAGCTTGTAAATTGAATGCGTTATATAAACAGAACTCGTGAAAATATTTGAAAAACGAATCTCATAACGATTAAGTACTATTTGAGTATTAAAAATTACAAACTATTTATTTGCGCAACGTACCTTTTTAAACTAACAACGATCTGCCAGCGTCCTTTGCGATCGTTACACATTGACTTATAACACGTTTGGGATTTTTGAAAACAAGAATTTATAAGAAACATTACAGTGTTGTTTGTATATAATTAGCCCATACAGGATATTAGTTTGCAATGATTTCCACCATTGTACTACCGGATCAACAAGGCGCGCTTGATTGTTTCCGATTATTTCGTGTCACGAATAACGTGAACGGAATCGTATAGCACGGTTTATTTATTCTCAAGCTTAGCGTGTGGGAGCTCAAATTCTTCATTTTACTCGCAATGCACTTATAATTATACAATTTTACGATGCCACACTAGTACACCTAAGGAAAGAACTGAGTACTGAATATGATATGATTGATTAAACTAACCTTTTGAATCAGAAATTTTAAATTCTTTATTCATTATACATTCATGTGTTCGACTATAGTTTTCACTATGATTTATCCAAATAAATTAAAAATCTCTAATGTATCGTTTTACGAGTTGTTGGTCGTATTCGGTGGGATGTTGTAAAATTAACTAAGTAATTAATAATACTGATGAGCTATCACTTTGTTATAAACACGTTTGCCAACTAATTCAGGAACATATTAGGTTCCATACAGTTTCGCTACGGCTTATTCATGCAAGTCGTAAAGAAACCCTTATAACTTTAACATATCTGCCAATAGTTATATCGCCCAAAGCCAAGCATTTTCCATTGTTTAAAACCAATATCCATGAAATTGTACAAGTGGAAGATTCAGATTGAAGTCTCAATTAATATTGGATTCCTTTTCAAAGTATCTCTTTACCCATTCGTAAATGTGAAAGCTAAAGTGTCGACGAGATTGAGTATAATATTATTATCACGCAGGCCATCGAGTCAGACATTATTGGAAAAGTTTTCAACTATCTTTTTTAACATTTTTTTTCAAATTAAAGTGTATTCTTTTGTTCTCCCGTCTATATTTTTAGCGTCGTGTTCGAAAAAGAAGAGCTAAAAATTCTAGGCACCAACATTTGAAATTTTCACTTAAAATTATTTCTGTTAACTGGAATCAATAATTTCAGTGGATATTTATAAGATCTATACCCGACTGTAATTGACAACGAAACCATGCTTTTCACAGTAATTGATTTTTGTTCTTGAATGTTTTTAGAAGTAATAAATAATATATAATATTTTGATAATTTCCTCGCAATATCAAACAAAATTTTTTTTTTTTATTTATTTTACAGAAATATTTAAAGATGGAATAATGATATATTTTTTACAACGTTATTTTAAATTACTATCATTGATAATGTATAATATTTGATTTAAATAGAAAAAAATTTAGAAGATATTATGGCTGGAAAAAAGGAGTTAGATTAAATCATTTGTTTTGGTTCACAATAAATTTCATGCTGAAAACATTTATATAGGCAGATATGAAATTTCAGTAATTATGATTGGATACTTTATTCCTACTTTCACTCACAGTCACAAGATTATACAAAGAATAATTTTTTTAATATATAAGAGTTCTGTAATAACAATGGATATTTCGAAATTTTCGTATTATTCTCGTTTTGGCGAATATATATATATATATACATATATATATAAATGTATATATATATATATATGTGTGTATATATATATATATATATATATATATATATATATATATAAATATGTATGTGTAAAAATGCAATAACATATGTGTATTAAACCACTCTCAAATAAAATATTATTAAAAAAAACTTAATCGCGTGCAACTCAGTACAGGTGATAGGAGTGAAATTTCTTTGGCGATTTATTTATCTACTTTATGTATCTAATTGATACATATGGCCCACTTATTGCTACGAGAGAAATCTCTTACAGCCAACCATAACACCAGTCCAGCCCCGTTCGAAGAACGGCCGGGACTCGAACCCGGGTCCCCGTGGTACGCCGCATCGTCAAAGGCCTCACGCCTTGTGATCAACCCAACACACCACAACGACGATTTAAACCTCGATTTGTATGTATATAGTTAGGGTAAAACAGCAGAGAGAGAGAGAAAATATACTAAGTCTATATTCATAGATTATACTAAATTTGTGTAAGAAGACTTGAATACTATACATTCAGAAAAATTATTAAAATGTCATTATATTATCGACGTAAATATCATTAAAATGTAATCGTGATATTATAATGTAATCGATGTAATCATTATACATCAATGTAAATATCTAATAAAATCTTTACATAGAAAAAGTCAATTAAAATAATCACAATGATAAATATTAGTAACACAACGTACGCATGTTACCTCAGATATTCGTACGTAGCGTCTGAGGCGTACATCTACAACGGGTGCAGGTGCGACACTATCTTATTTAATTGCTTTGTATCGTTGTGTATAGCTTGCCCTTTTTTGCTCCACTTCCATGGCGTCGGAATATATAGCTCTTTTTCACGTTCTCTCTACGTCATATCTTTCTCCTCTTTCATGTAACGAAATGTGCCTAAAAGTGACGCGACCTTAAATTTTAGTCTCGATTCTCGACAGCGTATCGTTTATCGAATTGCCGCCTAAAATGTTTCACTTCAATAAAATGTAATTCTAGTAACTATGCACTCCGTATTAGACAGTGAAGCCGAAGGGAGCAGAGTTTACTCGATTTAGAGTCACCGACCAGAGACGGTTTCTTTTATTGCTTAGCTCAGTTTCTTTTACTGCTCAGATAAAGTTTGTACAGTGCGTTTAAAGAAATTTTCACTTAAAATATTTTGCAGACAAATTTACCTGTATGAAAATACGATAAAACAGTTGGAACATTTTATAGAACCACCCTTATCAATAAATATAAATAAAAATCTTTTGTAATTTCAAAATACCCGTATTTCCCTCGTTTTAAAGCTCAATTCTGTTTTCCGTAATTCAATTTTTTTATTAGAAAATTGTTACACTATTAAACCAAACTAATTTTCTTGTTGTGTTATTGTTTTTTTTAATTTTTGCATGAAGACAAAGTAAATATTTCAAGTTACTCTTTATATATTTTTCAAGCGAATCTTCTTATGCTATTAGCATATATTAAATATTTATTGCTAATTCCAAATAATTTCATAGTAAGGAATATTTACTCTTTAATGTTACTCAGTCAGTTTATACGAGAGCTTAAAAAATTTTTTTTTCTCATTTGTCTAAATTCTTCACAATATAGAAGGCTTCTTATAATATCAGTGTTGACTATCTTATTTTGATTTGTTTTGCAATTTTCTCATTGGTTGGCAAAAAATTTGGAGTATAATCCAAAATTTTGGAGTATACCTTTTATTATCTTTGAGGTGTTTAATTACATCACTAAAGTGTGAGAGATTTCACTTTTTTACTTTCAGAAATAACATAAATCAATAATGTTAATATATATAAATCATATTCACAATTATCTTTTTAAGCAAAATCAGTTATTCTTATTATCTCCATCGTTTTGTATGAATATAGAATTAAAATAAATATAACATAACTGTTCACGTTTGTTCCAATATCTATGAAGCAAATGAGGTTTTATTATTATAACTGCTGTCTTGCTTGTGGTGGTTATTTGTAGACTGATGTTGTATTGAATAAATAATTGTATAAATTTTTTTCCATTTCGATATGAAACTCCAAAATGTTTCGTTACAAAAATATTATTATGGTTATGTATGTGAACTTACAAATAATATTAGGAATATATGAAAGGAGTAAATGGCATGTACTGTAAAATAATACAATTTATGAGTAAAATACTTGAAATATTTGCTTTCAGTTCAAATATTTTCAAAAGTTTTCTTCCATAAGTAACTAACAGGATAATATTTTTATTACGTGGTTTCTCTTTTTCTTTTATTCAAAGAAAACTAAAATGTAAACATATGTACAAAACCAGGAATGAAAATCGTGCCAAATCATTTAGTTTTATTTATTGATAACCTGTAGTTTTGTATGAGTTTTAGTGAAAACTATTGAAACGAAATAATTTTGTTTGCTTTTCTCAGGGCACGTAAATCAAACAATTTCAGTACATTCACTCATAGACCCATAGGGGAGCACGTGGGCGGGAGAGGGCAAAATTGTAGGGCGGTAAAGGTAATTAAGTTGACCGAACTATTTAATCTCGACATGACTAACTTGTTAGGTAAAATATATTTACATTTTCTCTCGAAAAAATTAATGATGAAGGCAATAAACTAGTGGACCTGGATTACATCGACCTATCGCCGCAATATTAAAAATCGTGTCCACACTTTTCTCAAATTACCTAAATTTTTTAACCAGGCCATTAACAAAACGGGTCTTAAAATTTAACATATTGAGCAAATTTTGAAGCGAGGCGTTGACATAATAACAAATTGATAATTCGGTCAGTATTTTTATAAATATTATCAGTAATTTCCTTCATTAAGTTATTTCCAGTCTCCCAAAACGATTCTTAATATATATTTGCATATCACAAAATTTAATATTTTAAATGAACCGGTAAATCGTCGCCGTGGTATGTTGGGTTGTTCACAGGACATAGGGCCTTTTGCGGAACGGAACACCGCGGGACCCGGGTTCGCTTCCAGGTCGCTCGTCGAGCAGGACTGGATTGGAGTTCTGATCCGCCATATGTATCAATTAGATACATTGATATCGAAAAATAAAAACGTTAATAAATATATAAATAACTGATCAATATTTCCTGCCATTTATCCGTAATGAAAGAACAAACATATCACCACCTATAATATTATTGATAAAAATATTACGTAAGTACGACAATGTGGTTAATATTCAAAAAATTGATTCTGAGAATTAAATTGTATAGTAAATATTAAAATGTTAAAAAACTACATCGATCTTCCCAGCCTTTTCTGAAATAATCGCCGTCAAGTTCAATGAAAACAAAATTATGTTTTATTACTGTTTTCGTAAAAAAATATAATTTTTATTTTATTTCATATTCGATCAGTATAATGGATAAGACCGCTTGTATAAATAACATGTACGTTTTTTGTTACAATATGTAAACCTATATACATGCGAGCGAAAATACCGGTTAGTACTGATTCATGGAATTCTGTGTGTCACACTTAAAAGTTAAGGAACTATGCGAAAACTCTCAACAATTTCTGAAAATTCTCCGTCATTTTCATTGTCGAAGATGCGATTTAAATAAAAAAAAATTACATTTAAAAAAACTCGCTTTTAATATACTTAATTTGATACATAGAACACTCGTGTGAGCGTCTAGATTGAGTGATTGTCTCTGTTGCAATTTGTACACATAGATACAGGTGAATAAAGAAACTTTTTTTATTCACACAGGTGATTCTGTATATCAAACTGATATTAAATATTTAAGAGCTATATGAAAACCCATAACAATTTTTAAAGTAATCACTTTGATATTCGAACGAAAAGAAGTTCCCGAAACAGGCCTCAAAAATAGTCATTTCGACGAACAAATCCACTTGTGTTAATAATAGACACTTTTTCGGTTACAACATTTATACATAAATACAGGTGAACAAAGAACGTAGTTGTTATTCATATATATGATTATGTGCGTCGCTTCGAGCACTGTCAAAGAACCATCGACATAAATAGTTTCACTTTAAAAAAATGTGAGCAGAAACTTTAAAAAAATTCAGAAATAAAAAAAAATAAAATTTGTTTTTAAAATACTCAGGATATTTATAATTATGTGTAAAACAATAATTATTTTGCATTAGGCACGCGCAAATAAATATAAAAAATAATTAATAATGTTAATTTACCTTTTTTAACTTAATTATCTCGTAAAGATACAAACAAATACATACAAATAAATGAAAACAAGTTTTATCATCATTCGTACAAAAACGCTTTAGCACAATGAACATTTTTCCACTGTCATATGTGTACATCTAAAAATGAAATTTATCTCCGAATGGAGAACCGAGTGTGTCGTATACGAGTTAACGCACTGCGCTTTCCTAATGGAAAAGTCTGTCATCGGAATGTGTTTCGAGTTAATAAAACTTGAAAACAAAACAAAGGCAGCGGTTGCGGGCGAGTGGACTCACTGCGAAATGGAATGGAAATTATGTTTATAAATTACGGACGTGTCCGATTTAAGTCAACATTTTGTTTTGTTGAATAAAATTGCTGAATCCAATTAATACATAGTGAACAAAACAAAGGCTTTGCTTACTTTAAATGAAAATCGATGTTTTTATGTCATTTAATAGAGTTATTATTCCACATACGGCCTGTTTATTTATTTTTAACGTGCCGCACTATGGGTAGCGGTATATGAGAATACAGTCCAACGTGCATATGTAACAGTTGTGTATATATAATAATTTTATAGTGGTGTTGTTTGATAAGTTAATTTTCTTTTTGTGTTTAAAATCTCTGAATTTATTTTATTTTTAGAGTGGAATTTTGGTTTCGGTAAGTTCAATTTTAAATTTTACTATCATTTAACTACAAAAATTCACATTCTGTCAATTTCGTCAATGAATTTGTATGACGAAATGGTTTTCGCGTATCATTTACAAAGGAAAACTTTCTAACTTCAACGTCATGACAACTCCCATACCGCTTATTGTTAATGACAGTGATAAATTAACCTTGTAATTGGTTAACCTTGTAATGATAATCGGTAGACTGATATTTCAACAGTTTTTTTTAATTAAAAAAGACTGTAGTCCATTTTTGTAATCTTAGTAACACAACAAAAGAAATTCCATTTAAATTCACACTGTAGTTTTAATGTGACGTAAACAGACAAATACATATCAATTGAACCCATTCTTCAAGCTTTATAATAGAAATCAAGCATAACAAATGCTAACAAGTTCATTTGTATTAACTTTGTATTATCTGGCAATGCAATTTTTTAACATGTTGATTTAGTTGTTATAATTTGGAATAAATGACTTAACGTAAGTATTTTCGAATTATAAGTTCATTGGTCAATTTCATTCACTTTAAAACCACAAATTCATGTTTTTTAAACAAATGAGCACAAAAAAGGGCAGAGTGAAGTAATTTTTCACGTTATTTTATTTTATATACTATATATTATTCTGTATTTTATATCAGTTATGATATTTTCTTTCGTTGTATAATAAATCCTATATTCAGCATCATTATAACCAGCTTTTTAAATGAACGATACAAAAAATGATGCATGGAGAATTATTATATTAGTAAATTTATGAAACCTTTCACTGAATTGGAACTAACACCGTAATGTATTTTTTTTTATTTTGTATGAATTAGGTAATTTTGTTTTTAGCAAATTTTTCTTCCTAATTATTCTGGCAGCACTCTTTCAACGTAATTCTTTTCGCGTCGTCAGAGCCTTAAAAACATTGCAATATAATAGAAAATCAGAAGGAAATATTATCTCGTGTTTACTTGCTATTGATAGCTGATGTATTTAGTTACATTTTCATTCACATAACTCTTAAAAGGAAGTCCTTTTAAGATTTATTTATAAGGGAAGAGAGTTATTTATAAAAAAATTACTTTTATAAATCCAAAAATCGTAAGTTGAAGTTTCATTTATTTTTTTCACATCACATTTATTTACGTAATTTACATTTTCAAGTTTCAGTCATTATGATCAAGTGATGTAGATAATTAATGTATTCATTTCCTGAGGAGATCCCTGTTGCAAATTAAAGTCTGGTGTAGACAATGAGTAAATAGAATGTATAATATTGAATTAGTTTGCAATGGTCGGAATATTTACAAAAGTAAAATTAAAAATGTTAAAAAAATCCACGACAGCAAACCCAAGAAAATACGTGCCATCTCCGTTCCCAATATCCATGACAATGTAACAGCATAGAAAAGCTATTTTCGCATCTAAGAGAATTTTGATTAGTGACAAACTACTAAAACTGGGGACCCCGAGGGGTTTTCTTGGATTTTTCAATTTATTAATAGGTTCGTTGGCTCGTTGGTTAATTCGTTGGCTTTTCAAAAAAAAATAATTTAAACGTCTTTCAATTACAACGACTTTATAAATATTTTTAATTTTGATTTTTATATTATATTTTTTTGATTAAAACTTTTACACCTGTCGTGGGCTTAAATAAAATTTTAATTTTGCTTTTCACTATTAGTCTTAATAACTAAGCTTTTAAAAAAACATTCGCCGAAGGGCAAGCTCATGTGGCTTTTAGTAGAGCACGACTTTTAGACAGCATAGTAATATCTGATCTAAGTCAAAGAAAATTCTTCAATTATCCATACAATAGCTTAGCATTGCAAGAATTAAAGCGTTTGAGAAACTTGTTACGTGAATCACATATCGAAGAAGCCGAAGAAAAGCCACAAAGTGGTAATAAATATCAAACAAAAATGTTTATTTTAGAGCACCAATCGACAAATAACAACGAATCAATCGGTCAAAATATTTTCGAGAAAAATGGGAGCATTCGTTTGAAATAAAATCTTGTAGCGCCCCCTGGTGAGCTAACAACATAAAACCTATCTGAGAACCGATTAGTCCCAAATATTTTGCAGAAAATCATGTCTAAATCGGTTAAACAATTTTGTAGATAAATGGGAACATTCATTTGCAAAAGAATGTTTGCCGCGACGCCCCCTGGTGAGTATTCACCATAACACCTATATAAGAACCGTATCTAAATCAGTCAAACCGTTTGGGAGACAAATGGGAAAATTCGTTTGCCATAAAATTTTTGTTGCAGCACAGCCTGGTGAGCAATCAACGTAACACCTATCTAAGAACCATTGGCAATCAATCACAAACACTTTGCAGAAAACTGTATCTAAATTGGTGAAACCATTTTGGCGATAATGGGAACATCGGATTGCTCACGCAAACAAATAAACAAACAAGCGCTCACCCTAAATGCATTTACCACCTTCGTTCCATCACGGGTAAAAACAAGCGATAAAAGTAATATTTATATATATATGTATATATATATATGTATATATGTATATATATAAATATATATATATATATATATATATATATATATATATATACACATATATATATTGGAATACCGCACCGTCTCTCCAAGCTTTCATGTATTTACAACTTAATCGTCATTTAAACCCAATTTATTTTAATTCATTATAATTTAGAAATATCGTGAATAATATTCATCCATTGTTTAAATTATTATTAAGTAATTAAATTCAAGGACCAAAACAAACACTCCATTGGCATGGTGACTTAACTCTCGTGCCTATAGAATTAGTCCATGATGAAGGCTTGGTAATATTTTTAACATTTTTTGAGTGAATAAGAATACCTTCGTGCTACTATTTTCCAAAACTGTGACGAGATTATGTATGCTTAACAACAATACTATTGGATAAATCTGGTCATATAGTAAGTCGTAAGAGCAAAGGAAATTTTGTTTATATGTACCTGGATGACAGAACCTCGATGTACAATTTGACAATTATTATATTATATATTAAAGAGACTTAAAACTTGAACTAATATTTTCAAAGTAAAATATGCAGCCCCTATATATTTTTCTGACAAATAAAGATAGACAGATTTATTTTCAGTTATTATAATTAAAAGGACGAAATAATAGAGAATTCGATTGGTCAGACGTCGACAACTGAGGGTTCATGTTGTGACATTGAAATTTCTATATATCTGACAGTCTCTGTTTTACTCGTAAATATAACATTGCGTGAGAAGTTAGTAGAAATGATACTACATCACGTAGTTTTATGTAATTGTGAATATTGAATTTTTACAAAATTAACGCCAAATATATGCAATATTTAGTTAATGCTTTACCTTTGCTAATAGCCCACTTGAAGATGTAATACAACGAAACCTACGTCGTGGTAAAGAACTTAAGAAAGTAGAAATAATATTACATCACGTAGTTTCATATAACCTTTAAGGTAAGTTAATAACTTATATAATATTCATCTAATTGTTTGTCGCCAAAATTACAACACATAGATAAGTATCGGCTTTGATATTTGTTGTATTTTTATATTTTCCCTTTGAAGAAAACTTTATTTTCATTAAGCGGAATACACCCTTTCAATTCGTATTTCTATTTTATATTATAATTTCTCAGTACCTAGCTCAAAGGTTTATACCCACCCTTCAATACAGAGCATACATATCCCATTTGTAACCCTCCAAGACATTTCTGCCAAACTTATTTATATTTGTTATTCAAAAATAAAACTCATTAGTGCTGGCAATATTGTAATTACTTTGTTACATAATCTTGTATGTATATTGTATCTTTTGCGTCATTCGTTTGCTCTCACATTCGGTGTATATTTCGTAATAACTTATTCTTTTTTGTAACGTAATTTTTATTCATCATGCTTATTAATCTATCTTTCAATTCCTTACTAAAAACTTTCTATTTTCATTAATTTATCGATTTACTCCATCGATAAATTTGAAATCCAATTTGTATAACAATAACCTTGATACCACTTTGCTTTCTGCAGACTTGTCATTAAAAAAACACACAAAATATTACGCTGGCAAACTTTTGACACCATCATTTGTCCTAAAGTTTCAGGACAAGATTGTCTTTTACATAACAGTTACATAAATCACATTACTTATTAGTTTTCTATCGTTTACAAAGTGTAATGTTAAAGACCATAAATTTGTATGTAAGTTATGTATGTACTATACTGACCCCGATAGTTGTATACTTACATTGCCTTCCGCAATTTTTCTCGCATCGTCATATCGTAAGCCTTAGCTGGATAAACACACAATACACTTTTTTATAAATTTTACGCAGTGCTATTTATACTGACTTAAGTAAAATCAATACATTTTCTTCTATTCTTAAATTCCACTTACGCGTTCCACAGTATTTTTCCTACCTGTAGTTGCTTTATCAATCATATTACTTTCGTAAATATTATTTTGCGTGTTATTTAGGCTGATATATCTTTGGTTCCTACAATCATTCTGTGCACTTCCCCCTAATATTACTGAAAGTACCAAATTTGAGTTGAATTTTTGGAAACTGTACACAACTGTCAACACTATATTTTGGCCCAGATAATTGTAGAATCATTAGCATAAAATGTTGCAAAATTTTCTGGATTGAGAATATTTCAAAGATTTTATGTTGATTTAATTTTTAAATTTTTAAAATGTAAGTTAGTTGGAAAGACTACCCAGGTAAAATAATATTTCATTTAAGTTTTGGTTCAATTTTGAAAATATAACTCATAAAATAAAGGTCCGCTGCGTTTATGTAATCTAAGATGCAAAGAACGCAACAACTTAAACATAAAGAAGCATGTTCTTTGTGTTTAAGTTGTTGCGTTCTTTGCCATATAATTAGTCAAAAATAAACATTTTGCCAAGTACCTTTTCTTCATCAAGTGTGTAATAAAATATTTTATAAGGTTAAAAAAACACGTTTCTTATGTAATACGGAGGTATTTTTTATAGGCAATAGGTATTTCTAACATTACTGACTTCCTTTAATAAATTTGCGCGTCTATTAGTGTAAAAATGTGGCCAAAAGTGTAACCTCAGTATTATTCAATAATTTATTTCTGATTGTTCTATACAATACAAGGATTAAAATTTCTAATACATTTCTATACTTTTTCTCTCTGTTTTTACTTACATTATTTTAATTAAGATATCGCGTTGCATGACAAAACACATTTACCGCATAAATGTTCACATTATTAGTAAAAAAAGGCAAACCAAATAAAATGTGTTGACTTTATGACTCCAAACTTAAAACACATATTACAGTAAACCTCATTTTCAACCTCAGTCAATTTTTCTACTACACATAGTTTGAAGTGTATATGAAGGGAATATGATCAGCGTTTATCTTATTATTTCATCGGCTTTACTAATATTTATAAATTTACCTGCTTAATATTCGTAAATATGATATTCCTACATACAAGGATGATGATAGTAATGAAGACACTTTTACTTAGCTGGGAATTATAGTAATTGAAAATATACTTTGCATCAAAACAATTTGTTGCAAAAATTGGCTAAGTAGCTAAAAAGTATCAAAATGCGATTATAAAAACATATTTTGGAATTGATGTTTACTTATTAGCCATTGAAAATTAAGTAATTCCTACGTAGTCCTACCATTATTTGTATTGAGTAAAGTTACGTTTAACATATCTTTCAAAATCTTAATTAATGTTATCAGAGTAAATCAATCCATGTAACATGATGATGTAAACATATGAATACATTTACGAATCAACTTTTACACAAAAAAACGACAATGAAATTAATAATCCTTTCAATGTCGTTTTTTTGTACAGTAGCTGTTAAGTTCACCTAACTTAATAACTAATCGTAATATGTTAAGACGTCCAACATTTTATATTCACCTCTGTCCAATGTTCTACAAACCCAGTAAAGCAAAGGAAGCTATAATAAGCTTATCTACTTTTCGTCGAACCGTCGTAAACTTATACTACTCATTGACTCACGAAAAATTTTTCCAAAACCGTAGAGCCTACGAATTTTACATTCAGGGAGTTTTTTTCGCTTGGTGTTCGCTGATAAAGAAATTCAACATGGGGATGGAAATGTATGAAAATATATTGAAAAATGGGGATAGAAAATTATATATAAATTTTGAAAAAAAATAAAATATATGGAAAAATCAACAATACAAAATTAAGTCATGGTCTCTTTTTGTCCGAGCAGACAAAGATATGCAGGTAATATATTTTATATTTGAGTTCTGAAATATCGAACTATCCACTAATTCCAAATTTTAAGTAATATCAAATTTCATACCTTTGTCGGATTTGATTCCTTTGTTTTGTACTTATTGTTGTGTTTATCATTTGTCGTATTTATGAAGTATTTTATGATTTATTGTTAGTAGAATGACCAAACATACACGAACATAAATAACCTTTTCAAAGATCGCAGATACAAGCTCCTACATACGAGGTATGGAAAATAAGTTCTAAAAGAAAATGACGTACAAACTATGATATCAACGAAAATATAATTTAATTATCAAGGATTATGAAAAAAAACATGTAATGAGGGAATGATGTATGTAAGTGTAGATTAGAAGATTTTAAATGGATTCAATACAATAATGACCGCACACTTCGGATTTTACTTTGTTGAGGAGCGAAACCAAATAAATTTCTTTAATATCCCCAAGGTCCAAAATAATAAAGATGATGAGATCCTCAGCATATAAATATGATATATTTTTATCGGGTTTGCTTAAAATTAAAGGTGAAATCGTCGAAACTGTCTGCGGTGCTATAAACGAAGCATATTTATAACCATATCCAACGTAGCTGCCCCTGATTAAATCCCTCTTACTCTTGACCATATTCAGATAAATCTTTTTTCAAATATGATTTGTGGGTAAATATTAAGTGTTCTAGGCTATAGTAGTTTATTAAGGCACGTTGTGTGAATAGCCAGAGTAACAATTTTTTATCCATAATTTATCAAAATTTACAATATCACTTTACCGGTATATAAACAAATCTGCATACTTTCTCACGTTCTAAATCTAGAGTAAACCTACACTATGAAATAACGACCACGTATGTTAATTACTAACTAATATTAGTTATTAAAAAATGTGCTCGTAACTTTGTTTCCACGTGAATCTTTATCATCGTACAATACAAAGTGAATGAATTTTCAAAATATCGAATTTGTATATCTTCTTGGGGAGTGAACCAATTATGATGAAATGTAAAACTAAATATAGTTGACCGCTATATTTTCTTCTAAAAACACCACCCAAAATGGTTCAATAGTTCTTACGTTATGCGTGCATAAGCAAATATATAAACAGACAGACAAAGATTCCAGAACAATATTTTTGCGCTCTATTACTTTTTTTATGTTCCACTGAATCATTTTTAGGCGCCTTTAATATGAAGACAGGCTAATTCTACAGTCTTATTATGGATATAGACAAAAAAGCGCGTAATAACGGAATTTATATAGTTTCATGGTTAATCTACAAAAAGAAATTAAATTACCAAAGTAATTAATTTAAACAGATTCAGGAAAAAAGTAAGCTGATTTTGAATATGTGTACCATCGAAAAACTTTATGTGGGTAAGATATCCAGCGCCTGCCCTCGTAGGTTTTTGATATCCAACGTCTGGTGTTTGACATCCAACGTGTATCCACATTCAGACTCTTTACTTAAAAACGGTAGTTATTCCTCCCTTCTCACCCCACGCTTCATCTATTTCGCGTATTTCCCCAATATATGTTCGGGTAGAAAATTTCATTGTGCGGTGTAAATTACACGTAGCGTCATCTATGCACACAAATACACTACACATTTTTGTAATTACTACGCGTCAGGTAGCTAAGCACTTCTTTGCTGTTTTTTAAATGTAATATAAATGAATTTTGAAAATATTAAATTCACATTTATTCTACCCTAGTGCGCCGTTTCTGCAGAAGTGAAAACTAAATTTTTTTTTAAGTCAACCCATATATTCTTGAAAAAACTCCACTCTAATTGAGTGAGTAGTTTTTATGTGATACGTGTTGAAATAAATAAATAGACAAAACCAATTCCAAAATTTACATCTGTGTGTTATTACTTATATAATGTAATACTTTTCATTCTATTTTATTCATAGACGACCAATTCAATCATACGCGTGTTGGGTTATAGTGGATTATTTTGGATATGGCTGGGTTGTGTTGATTTATGTTGAATTGGATTGGGTTTGTATTTAATTCGGTTGGTTTTGTTGTGTTATATTATGTTGGGTTATGTTATGTTGGGTTAAGATAATTGAATTATGTTGGGTTGGGTTATATTCGGTTATGTTGAACCGGATTGAGTTATATCATATTATGATGAGATGGATTATGTTTTGTTGGGTTGTGGTATGTTCGGTTATGCTGACTTAGACTAGGTTAGGTTATATCTAAAAACAGACAGACGTACGTCTGACTGTTTTCAGATTACATACTTAAATATATACATCTCCCGTACCACTCCATATTTCACCTCTGGCCACGTCCATTTCGCTAATGTGTGCTTGGTTAAAAAAAATCATTACTCGAAGTAAACTACAGGTAGTGCCTTCTATTGATGTACGTAGATACACTGTACATTTGTATAATAACTGCACGCTGAGTAGCTAGGCATTTCTCTTTGCTTTTTTATGCTAATGCAATAGAAATGTAGTTTTGAAAATATTTAATTCGATTCCGAGGAATTTTCTGAAAACACCTTTCCTTACTTTTTCAAAAAACTCCATCCTAATTGGTTCAATAGTTTTTACATGATTTATCTTCAAACAAACAGACAAATAAGTGTTCTAATATTTCTATTACGTTCCCCTAAATAATTTTTTTACGTAAATAGCTTCAATGTGGAGATACGCCAGTTCTACAGGTAGCCTGGAAAAGTTGGTTTTATTTTGATATTCCTATGTATGGTATTTTGGTATCCATATATCTGGTATTTTGTTATTTCTATGTATGGTATTTTGGTATCCATATGTATGGTATTTTGGTATCCCTATATGTGTGTTTTATTTTAGTATCCATACGGCATGTTCTGTTTTTTTATCGCCGAATGTTTAAATATTTTACTTTCTCCCATTAAGAGAATTTTTTAGAGGAGCTAAATTCAAGATTAGAGTGGCTATACTGATTGCCAACTTCCGACAAGGAAAAGATACTTGAAGAAGAAGAACTATATTAAATTGCTGATAACCTAACTAATAAATTCTATAAATTATTCTGAGGATTTCTAGAATAATTTAGTGCATACTATGAAGGTAATATTTAAACCTAAATTCGTAATCGGCATCGTCAATAGTTAACTCCCAATGTACATTATGAACAATGCAAATTATTAATGAGTGAAGCGTATTTTCGGTAATATAAGCAAATATAAAAAAAGTCAAATAAATTCATAAAAAGCATCATTGTGCAGCGAACCTTATTGTGCTTTTTCATTTTCATTTTCAATTTTAATACCTAATAGTGAACTAACAAAACTCTTATTGATTTTAAATTTAAATATAATCCATTTTTTTAAACAAAAATGTATCTGTTTAGCAATTTAAAGCCAAGGAAAAATTTGTGGAACTTTGTAATTTATTCTTTTATTCATTAAATTTTTGAATTGTAATTAACTTACCCAGTGAAATATAGTATACAAAATTAGCAGAATAATATACTTAACTACTTCAAATTAAACAACGTAATGTTTCAAAATACATCTATTATGCACCTGATAGCAATGCTATCGATATTTCTCTAAATATTGTTGCAGAGTGTAGAATTAACTTCTTTAGCAAACCAAAACCGTTGAGGATTTTAATTTGCTGTATCTGAATTTGGCTGTGTATGCTATTCCCATAATAGATACACAATGAGATTGTCAACCATTGGTCCAGGGCTCATTTAAGTGTTATATATTATTTTTCGACGTGACAAAAACTCACTTTTTAGGTTAGGCTCAAAAAATTGCGAAAATTACCATCGGCTGTTTCTCGGAAACGATAGTGACTTTTAATATCTTTACTAAATAACACAAATGTTATAACGACACAAAAATATTCCCAAGGATGTTATTAAAATATGTATTGTGAAAAAACCAAATAACTATATCTACACAAATAACAGAACTATACAATTCGTGTGTCCGTATATTGACCTTATTTATGAGTAAAACATTTTTACAAAAAAAACAACCGTGCCAAGAAGCGCACTGAAAAGTAAATAATAACGAAAATACGAACACTCAACTGGAACTTTTGTGGTACGATACCGTTTCCAAACATAAATAAATTTCCAAAACACTGCTACCGCTAAAGTTTTTTTAAATCGGTACCAAGTCGACGCTTCTCTCCTGTTAACCCGCTTCTGAAAATCTCTATGGCATTAACAACGCTTTTCTCCTTCCTGACATTTACTTCGACATACGCAGATGGGTACACTATTTTACGTAGGTTTAATTTTTGTAAAAATGGTAAATTTTTCCATTTTCAGTGCCTATGATATTTTTTTGTTACCCAGAATTTCACGAATTTACGGTAGATTTAATACCCATAACATCTCATTTATAAAGTCAGAATAGACGTTTGCAGCATTTACTGAACCTAAATATATACATATATATCTTCATACATACATGTATGTCCATAAACAAACATAATTAATATATAAGCACATATAAATAATAATCCTTCTTTTGTCTTCATCGTAGTTAGGGCTTCGATCTGTATATATTTTTAAATACTATAAATCCGTCTATTAATATTCCAGTCGCTTTATGTCTTTATTTATACGTACTAATATTTGGTTAAGTCAAGCATAAGCTTATACCTATACTTATCTACCTAACTGTTAATAACTTAGTTGCTACGTGCATTTGCGTGTACCTACTTACGTTGTATATAAATGCCTACCTATTTACTTTATTATTATCTTACCTACGTTAAAACTAGTAAAATGAATCCGTACTCGGTGAGTTTACTCTTTATTATTCAAAAGTGCTTGTTACATAATGCCCTGATTTTACATAACAGTCGATTTATGACAACCCTAATTGCATCAACACTTAGAGACTTTATTACTGGATTATGGATTATTGATTGAGAACGATATCATAAAAAACGTGATCATGACACCAAGTTGTACATTGTTGCGAATCCATGGTGTACCATCAATTTACATTGTTAAGTTCTAGCACATTATTAATATATTACACTGAGGCCATTTAAATAAAAAAAGAATTACACAAATTGATTGATTAATGTCGGAGATGTGAGTTAAAATTCTTAAAACAGGCCGTACTACTGCAGCATCAGAATGAAGAATCGGAACTCTGAGTTCAATGGAAAAGTCTTTGCTTGAGACCCATAATATTATTTTAAAAACAACAAGTTTTAAGTTTTATCGGACCTAAAGTACTAATGATCAGGAAGCAAGAGTTTAATAACAGAGTCTCTGTTTAGACCTAAGATACTAATTTAAAAACAGCAGATGATTAGGTCTTACAATATAAATAGAGATTACCTCCACAGAGTCAACTATGAGGAGTTAAAATCCAAAGTTTATTGGTAAAGAATCTGTTTGAGACTCAAATTATTAATTTTAAAACAGCAGATCCTCAAAATTTAAACAAACAGCGGGCCTGCAACATCAGAAGTTGCAACCCGGAGTTCAGTATCAGATTGGCTTCAAAGGCTGAAGTTACATTTAATATTATACTGGTAAGCATATACGCACTTACATTTTTAACGCAATAGGTTCTAGCCACGTCAAAACAAGTCCAAACTCGATGAGTTTATTCCTCAACTTTGAAGAGTTCCTGTTACTACTTTCCGGCTTCATCATTCCGTCCTAATTTTGATAAAAGACAAATTTATGTAGCCTTTATTTGTGTCTTAAATCATTGTCATTATATCCGAATCATTCAAGACTCGATAACTGCACCTATGCTCTTCAATGTTGGGGAATTCTATGATAAATCTTCAATTTCTCTGGTCGGATTCTAAACAAATTTTTCACATAAGACAATACTGGAGACGCACACTGATAAAAAAGGATCAACTAAATTGGTTGAATGCCAAAGATAAGAAACCTCCTCCTTTTTTCAAGTCGCTTAAAAAGTGGGCTTGTGGTATCTAAGAAAAGCAGCAGAGCCCAAAAACTGTTATCTATTTTCTTTTTATCACGCATAATATTAAAACTACGCAAATCGAAAGCAAACGCAACTCAAACCAAAGCACACATAACTAAGCCCACACAACTGGACCCAGCTTAAAGCAAACTTAATCAAACCGACCCAAAGTAAATCCAACCCAAACTAATCGAAACGAAACTCAACCCAACCCAATTCAAAGCAAACCCATCCCAACTCAACTCAACACAACGTAAAACAGTCCAACCTAGTCAGACGAATCAAAAAGATACTCAAAAAACTAAAAAAAGGGAACTCAACCCAACCCACCTCAATCCGAAGCAAACCCAACTTAACCCAACCTAAAGCAAATCCAGCCCTAATCAATCCAATCCAGCCCAAACCAATTCAAATCAAATTCAACCCAACTCAACCCAACCGAAACCAACCCAAATATAACCCAATCCTACACCATTCAACCAAACGCAAACTAAACCAAATCAACACTACCCAACTTAATATAAAGTAAACTCAGCCTATCCAATCAAACTCAAAGCAAACACAACCCAATATTTCCCAAAGCAAACCCAACCCAGCATAAACCAAACCCAACCCAAACAAATCCAGTCATACTCAAACCAATCCAACTTAACACAATACAACCAAACTCAAGCAATCCCAATCCAACCCAACACAATCCGACCCAACCCAAAGCAAACCTAACCAAACCCAACTCAATCCAATACAAAGTAACTTATGTCATGACTGTAAATTATCGAAATTATATCTAACTTCTTTATGTTTTTTGCACATCGCACCAACGTCTTTAAGGTTAAAGCAAATTTTATTACCGAATGTAAGTTAACTTATAAATAGAACATTGGAATTAGTCAAATCTGGATATTGGAATAGTAATTACGAAAATTATATTGGAATTAGTGAAATCTCAAGATTTCAGTAATTATATATTTTTGGATTAACTGGAAGAAAGTCGCACTTAAACACTAATTAGTTTACAAGAAGTAAAAATTAAAATACCAAAACAAACAAACAATCATAATTTATGCACGGCACATAAAAAAATCAATATTGCAAGTTCCAATTCATCACACCAGTTAATAGTCAATTAACAAACAAATGCATGCAAATTTATGTGGAGACAAATAACACCTCGCTCCTCAATGTGACTGGGATGCAAAACAAGGGTTATCAAATTGTAAAATACAGCACCGAATTTAATTAATAATTGATCATGTATATTTTGTTTTGGCTTAATGTTAATCCCTGAATGAATCTCGAGATTACTAAAATATAATCTCGATGCAGACGTATTCAAGAAATTAGTCGGAATTGAGAATACCGAAGTTCGGGATCCCGAATTTTTGGATTGGATGCTCCAGTAGTTGCCATGTAGGCAGTTACGAACAAATGCTCAATCGCAACTTCGTCTGCGTATAGCAGCTAGAGACGAAGAGAATATACTGCTTCCTGTTTCGTCAGAAAAAAAAATTATTCTCAAAGTTGAAAGAAAATCCCTGTAGGGCTGAGTTATTAATTTATGGGTTATAAAAGTTGACCTTTGTAGGTTAACTTTTTAATTTTCACTTAAAGTTTGAATATAAAAGGTGCAAGTTTACCTATTATTAAAACTATGTCAATCAAATTTAATATGGATCGATTCGATGCAATTACCTACAGATAATTCTGAGCGTACGATCAGTTATAGAAATAAACGATTGTATTTAAATATTTCTTCTTCGTGGAATATTGAAAAAGGTTAGAAAAACCCTTTTGATATTATTTCCTAATATCAAAAACATTTTTCTAGATAAAATAAATTATACACATTTGAGAAAAAAAAGAAAACTATTCTGGCTCTGATTTAAGGAAACTACGGCTGTTAAATGGGGAAAATTTTTAGAACGCGATGTTAGACAAGAGGTCTAACTTATCAAACATTTGAAAACAGAACAGTCTGAGTTTATTTTAGACAGCAAATGACCACTATTTAGTTTGTCACCTGATGGATTTACATATAAGTATGTAATTGAGATAAAGTGTTATCACAAGGAGAAAACAATAAACCTGTATTACGAAAATGGAAAACTAGGCAAAAATTATTATGCACGAATACACATATATGAAAGAAATACATGTCTACTTTGTATTGCACACATGGACTTTGAGAGTTCAAAGCAGGTTGATGTGTTGACTCCATCCCAAGGGTTATTAAATTCTAATGTGCTTTACGGTACAATTTTACTTTGATTATTTTTTTAAATTTACATAAAGGTAAATCTTGTATGTCACCAGGATCTTATTGTAGAAGCATATACAAAAACCGAAAAATGATTTACTAACTTTATTTTGTCTGGTTACATAGTTAGAAAGTTTGTTTTTTATATCTGATATTACGATTATGCTTATTATTATATTTCTTAAATGTGTCTAAATTATATTTTATATATAAAAAAATTCATACATATATTGCGATGCAAAAGTGAGGATATTTATGAATTTAAATTTATGAAGTTTGAATATTAGTTCATACTAAATAAGCAACTCTGTAAATTTACTATTTCACATATAGAAAATACAATAAAATCTAACAAATCAACTTGCTTTAAATCCGGCGATGGCCCTTTCCAAATGGAACCGTATTGCCACATGTTTCCAAAACTTATTTCTTCGTTTGTTTTGCTTGAGCACTTACACTAGGAGGTCTCATCAAAGTGAATCCAGCGAATATATGATATCCTTAAAACCTCTGTCAGCTAGAACAGTAGCTTCTTTAGGCAGCGCTTGCAAAATTCCACAGTCTTGGACTCTATTGCTCGTCCTCCAAATTCTTCTGATATAAAATTGATCAGACCATCGGGGGTTAACGATATAAGATATTTTATGGTATTGAAACTTTTGTAATCGGACCATACAAGTGCCTGTTTAACAGAATTAACAGGTTTCTCTATTTGTATTTCAAAGCATTTACTATGCTACTATACTATGTATACTATGCTTTGAACGTGGGCATATATTCTTCTTAACGAAATAGGTAAATTTAATCGTACATCTTCTTTAGATGGAAAAATTATGAATGACTTCATTTAAGAAGCTATGGCTGGAATAGTGCGCCTTATGATTGTATCTAAACTTGTTGCTAAACCAAAATCTAGATCAAGGATGGCATTAAATTGGCGCAGGCGAATTTTTTTCCAAGTATTCATTATATTTCTCTGTAGTTCAATTTCAGTAGTCTTGTAGATTAAACAAACAAAATATTTAAAAATAACATTGTTGGCGTATACCTAATAATAATTGAAGTTCTTTATAAAAATGCCCATAAGAGCTGCTTTTTCCATGTATTGCTTAAAAATGCCGTTTCACATTCTGTTTCATCTGATTCTGAAGGTGGTGAATCTTTTTCGTACGCATCATATTTTGCACTTACGATTGAAGAGGTGTCGGTAAAACTGCAAATTGGAACTTTGTCCATCGGCTGTTTGTCCTGCATCATTGACTTTTGGTCCGTTTTTTTCTTTCCCTTCTTAAAGTATTTTTTCTTTAGTAATTGTTGTTTTACGGTCAACAATTTTTCCATCTTACTTGCACAGTTTTGTGATTTACAAATTTTCTAAGCTTTGATTATTTTTATTGCCTAATGGATCTTCTATTACATCTTTCTCATTGCAACAATCAACAAATACTTCTCCGATAATGTTTGGTGTGGAAGGTATAAGATCATCCTGCATTAGTTTCTCAAAAAACTGAACCTTACCGGTTCGGTGTATGTACTGCAGACCTTCAGGCTTCTAATTTATTAGTTTTTGGCATCCAAATTTATGACGAACTACTACTTTTTTAAGTTTATTTCTATCTCTAACCAATTTATATTTCACGTAGTTTTCCGTGTCATTTTTTATCTTAAGCATAATAAAAAAATATAATATTAGATAAAACTTTCATTATATACGTACCCAGTTCCTACTATTTATGAGGCCAGACAATATCCAAATAGCTATATAAAAAATATGCGCTTATTCTCTGAAAGGGTCATTCTAGCTAAAGTAAATAGCATAAAAATTGCTTGAAAGTAATAGTAGTAGTTGTAACAAAATATTTACAACTTCTGACCCACATAACCTACAAAAAAATGTATCCTATATCAAATAAAGGCACCTTTACCAAATAAATAAATATGTACTGCAGTAACGTCAAAATGATCTTCTTGATCAAAATGATCTTTGCCACGATAGACACAGGCTTTGGCTCCGGGTGGATAAACCCTCTTCATTATTTACATCCATTTCTTTCGATTTTTAGGTTCGAAAGGAACAATAAAAAACAACTTTTCGGGTGAGTTGGAGGTTGTATTGAAACACTTTGGTACAATACACGATTTTCTAGTTTGTTGGTTCGATATCTTAATCAATTTTCGTCCCAAACCTTATACACACAGGTCGGGAGTGCGCACTGAGCGACCGTTGAAAAGTGACGTCACGGCAGCAGGCGACCACCTCGTGTCGTACGTCTAGTTTAAAAATTAAATATCTCAGAAACTATAAGACTTATAAAAAAAATATTTTAACTGTATTCTTTTCTTTTCTATAAAGTATACTGTAAGGTATAATAAAATTAAAACGTGGTGATATTTCTCATCATAGACATTTAGACAACCGTAAACAACATGTGAAAATTCTGTGTAATTTTTAAACTATGTTAAAACGAAAATATAGGAAATATAAATTACCAAAAAATATATTTCCTTCTTTAGGATGTGAAAATTCTGTGTAATTTTTAAACTATGTTAAAACGAAAATATAGGAAATATAAATTACCAAAAAATATATTTCCTTCTTTAGGATTCCGTAGCCAAATGGTAAAAACGAATCACTTATAAGTTCGCTTTCTCCGTCTGTCCGTCTGTTCGTATAATCGTATGTTACGGCAATTTCACTCGAGACTTTTGTCACTATATAGCTGAAATGTGGCTTGTAGGTGTCTTCTATGAACCACTAAATAATGAAATAGTGGAATTATGAAAAAAATAATATTAGGAATTACACTATAAACACGTATCATCAGAAAGAGGAATCCTAAAATGAGGTTTTAAAATAAATGTTTTCTTTAAGTCAATAGTTGGTGACAAATGCGCTTCCAAAATATTAAAAAGTTTATCCTCCCCCTCTAACTTTTCCACTAATATGTGTAAAATTTTGACAAAAATTATGGTGGCAGAAATAACATGTTACGTAATCTTTGAGATATGGGATATTTCGATATCTACCGCAGCAATAATTCCATTTTTCAGTGTCTTTGAGACATAGAAACTTATAAGTTTAGTATTGTTTGGTGCTAAGAACCCTTGGCGCATTAGTTCGACTGCGTCGGTTTTCACTCTAGATAAGATTTTTTCCACCATTTGTTCATATCTAATGACTTAAAATTGTAATGTGGTATAAAATGAAGAAAATAAGCATTCTTTCATGCTATTAATATTTTCGTAATGGTTATATGTCATTATTCATATATGTGTACCTTAATGTTATATTCTTATATGTGTACCTAATGCTCATGTTTAAATTTAAATAAGTTTTTGAATTCAAATATGCAACTCTCACTTTTACAGGTTAGTAACCCTTAGGTAGAAATATTTCCATTTATCTCGCAATCTAATCAATTTGTCAATTGGATATATGGATGGGTTGTTCTTTATCTCGAGGCATATTGACTGTTCGTTTCAACTCAAAGCGTTCAAGGTATCTCGGAATTAAATACTGAATTTAAAATACACCACTAACTAGTTCAAATGTGAACTGTTTGCATTAGGAACGAAATACGAGACCAAGACCCAGACGCGACAAAGTTAGACTCTGCTCTCCCAATCTAAGTTTACATTATAACAATTAAATAGAAAAAATCACTTTATCAGGTATGGTTACCCTGGTCGAGATAAATTTTCAATATGTTTAACTTAGAAATTTTGCCTGTCAATTATATAAAGCATCAAGACGCCAGGTAAAGACGTAAATGTAAAATGAACGCCGTACAGATAAAGACATAAAAGTAAAATAAGCGCTGTAATATAGTTTTTAGGAATGGATTTAAAACATTTGTTGCAGAAAAATGCATACGCAAAATAAAAGTATTTTTGAAAATATGCTTATATGTTCGGAAGAAAATATCTGAGCCTGTAAAAATGAGGTCGAGAAAAATCCATATAATGTTGAGTTCTTTTGTTATGAAAATAAAAACCGAGTGTCATCAGAGAAAATAAAATTATAAGCTCTTATAAATTATATTTAAATCGGTAATGAGACAAACGCTACTCGTTTAAATTTTTTACATAATATCGGAATATTTTTCTTAACAGTTATTAAATATTACTTGCCGAAACTCGTTGAACTCACAAACTAAAACAAAGTTCGGATTATGTCTAATAATAATTTATTAAAGTTAAAGAGATCGAAGAAGACATTCGTCAAAAAATGTCAGTTAACTCTTAAATTTTCTGCACATTAAAAATAGACACATTTACAATTTTTTGTATTCATTACCGAACATTTATTATAGATTTCTTTAAATTTTGGTTTTCGTTTTTTATTAAAAATTAATCTAATAAAAAATTAAATACTATGGTTTTTTTCATATTGTGGTTGCAAATATATTTTATGTTGCAAATTTTATTAAATAAAAGCGATAACTTACTTCATTTAACATTTATGAATTGTTATTACTTGGTATCATATCCACGCCGTCACACACTCTTCGTAACGATTTTCATTATCTGTAATGAACGGCATAGGTACATGGTTCGGAAAAAAGAACGGGGTTTGGAAAGAGTTGAGCACGCGTTTGAATGTTAACATTCCTTCGAACCTTAACATTCGTCTACAGAATATTAGCTTTACCATGGGAAGTTCAATAGTAAACGTAATTCGCAATTGTTTCGAAGAAAATTGTTTGTTCTTATGAAACATTGAAAGATTAACAACAATTAACGTAAGTGTAAACAAAGAAAACTTGAAGATTTTGAAAAAAATTAAAGAGGCAAATGAAAACAATGGTGGAAAGAAACACGCTGATTAGAGAACATAACTAAAATCGGAATTATGAACGGGAACATGATTCACTCAAATGCATGACGACCGCAATTCTGAAACGTAAATTGTACAGCAACCTTGGCAAAAATATTGAAAAGCGTCAACGCGCGAGTGGTCGATGGCAGCAAGCGATACACTTTATATGAAAAATAAATGCTTTCACTCGGCGGTATTCATTTGGAATAAAAATCGATACGCAAACATACTTATAATGCCGCATTTAAATCTATTACATTTTAGTTATTGAATATATTTGGCGTTAATTTTGTAGAAATTCATTATTCACAATTAAATGAAACTACGTGATGTAGTATTATTTCTACTTTCTTTAATTTCTTTAACCACGACCTAGGTTTCGTTGTATTACATCTTCAGGTGGGATATTATCAAAGATCGCAAGAAACGAAACGAACGAAACGAAACGAAAGAATCTTTGCTAATATCCCCTGAAGATGTTGTAATACAACGAAACCTAGGTCGTGATTAAAGAAATTAAAGAAAGTAGAAATAATACTACATCACATAGTTTCATTTAATTGTGTACATTTTAGTTTTTTTTTAAATGTCTATTCAATGTATTGTTTCTATCAATACTAATTTTCTACTTCACATATGTTGTTACTAGAGGAGGAAAATTATGTGACCTCACTTATATGCAAATTATAGAAATGTACAACAGTTGTGACTTTTATGATCGCTTCTCGAATACCGTTAACGGTCATGTTGTATTATCATTGACGTTAATTATTCTTTCCAATATAAGTACACATGTCACATTTATAAAATATTACTCGTATATCACTCACTATGTCGTGTTACATTTGCTTAGAATTTAAATTATTTAATATTTCATAAATACATTTCATTAAATAGATATTTTTTTATATTTAAAATTATCTGTTTAAGAAAGAATAAAAGATGTTAGGTATATGCAGTGGTTATAAGGTCCATGTATGTGTAGAAATCGCATTACAAAGGTTCGCACAGCTTTAGCCACATATAAACTTTTAAGGGTACGTAGTAATTCTATTAAATTTATTTACAAATAATAACGTTATTTTTCACCATTATATTTTCACCATTGTATATCATTTGCGGGATAATTTTATTTATATCATTTACGGGACTAAAAATATAGTCAATTCTAAAAACTATGGGATTTAAAATAAGTATTATAGTTTATCGGTTAACTTACGGTAAACCCCAATGAAACTGTTTTTTCATTATTTTTAATTTACTAGTTCTGGAGACGGGCTTGTTTTTACGGACCTAAAATTAAAAACGGAAGTTTTAGAATCGTTTAACCTACTTTGTAATCGATGTACTACATCATATATTAAATTTTGTGTATTTCATTTATTTTGTAATTTTAAGAAACCATATTTTTGAGAAATTAAAGATATTTAATATTAGTGAAGGAAATACTAGATTTTATATTTATGTGGTACAAAATAATATTTTTAAACAAGATAATAGAAAAGCTATATACACTTAAATGTTTATATGTTGGTTCTACTGCTACTTGCGTAAACATTTTTTTCTGACATTATTCTGATTAGTATTGTCTATATATAACAATTTTATATTCTACATCTAAGTATTAAAGTCAAGACTTTTTCTGTGTTTGACATGCCATGTTAAACTAACAATAGAGCTGTTGGGGACTTTTGCGATCATAACACACTGACACGATATCACATTTGGAAACTTTGAGAATGAAAATTGAAAAGAAAATTTACGGACTTATTGGAAACATCAGCCTGCAACAATTTTGACCGCTGCACTGGAAGTTTATTAAGGCGCGCTTGATTCTTTCCAAGTATTTCGTGCCGGGCTGCTCAGAATAACGTGGACGGAATCGTGATTGCATGCTTCATTTATTGTCAAGCTTTGCGTGTGCAGGGCCAAGTTTTTCATTTTGCTCGCGATACATGCGTGATTAAACCGTTTTACGATATCATACTCATAAACGTTAAGTAATTACACTGGTTTTTCGATTAATAAAAATACTTCTGCGAATTCGTAAGACAGTAAACCTGCTGTCGAGTATTGAATATGACATGATTGAAAGGGTTAATTTTCAAAGAAATTGGTAATTTTTTATTAAATATCCTGCCATATTTATTTTTACTCTGACCTATCCATAGTAAATACAAAAAAACAGTCTTTCGCGTATCGATTTACGAGGTACTGTTCGCCTTCAATGGTACGTGTTAGTATCGAATTTAATCTAAGTTATTGATAATAGTGACGTGCTATAACATTGTTATAAACATGTTTGCGAACTTATTAGAAAATATATTAGCCCGGCAAGTAAGTAATATATCCCTGTTAAAAAGTTAAATATTTGAGTTTTCCTAATGGAATAAACTGTGATGAAAATTACTACTACATTAGGCATAACCGTCCATACATATATCTTCTACAGTCAAGCTCCTCCATAAAATGTTGCACATAGAAGCCTTACAAAGAAATATTAAGCATAAAAATGAAATAAATTTTAATATTCATCATGCATATAAAGGGGTGAGGGGGGGGGGTGAAACACTTTTATCTCGCACGTCATAGATTTAGACGTAAACACGAAGATTTTTTTAAATGATATTGAGATTCTATTCAAAATTCGTTCACAAATGTTAAGCTGTACACTAAAGTGTGATGTCCCTCCAAAATCTCGAATACAAAACCTTACACATTACATTTTGATTATTTCACTGACGTAATTAATGTGAAGAGATATTTGGACTATTTATAGGCCTAAAAAATCCAGAATATTAATTATATTATTCTAAGACGCAGAATATTATTTTTAGCAAAAGATAGAAGATTTTAAAAAATTGAAAAAATTGCTATGCGAGCAAAAATCGTCTAGAAATAGCAATGCAATAGCAGCACAAGATAGTAGGCTAATAAAATAAACTTTGAACTCGAAAAGCGTATCGCCAGCCGACTGAAAATGAGACAATAATTCCATCGATTCGCTTAGATAATCTGGAAATGATCTTCTAAACTTATAAGCCTGAAAGACGAAAAGCACTTAAAATTACCAATCTAGCCAGTCCTTCAGTCTGATAGGCAAAATGGTTAACTGTTACAACTGGATGCAGCATTCTAGGGCATAAGCATGACATAATGACAATAGGCTTCATGAGTTCAATATGAGCAAACTGGCGAGTTTGGAAACATTTTTATCTCACCAACTGATTTATAATCACCGCGTTGCCTCCGTGTCCATCATATAGGCATAGTTCTTCCAATCCGGGTGTAAAGCATCCTCTCCAACTATTTTCTTATTACAGAGGAGAGCTATGTTTTATCCAAAAAAATTAGTACAGGCTGACTGCAGCTTGTTGCGAGAAAAAAGCTGTCAGTGAAAGTGAAGGATCATGAATAGAAAATCCTTTATTATGGTGATAGGATACGCACGGTATAATACAGTATGGACTTCTAAATGAAGGAAAACTATGACTGCCAATATGTACATTGTCCAGTTTTGCAAGTAAAGTGTTGTTATTCGAAAGCGAGAAGGAACTTAAAAACTGTCCTGTTTTACATAAATGTTTAGTCGCACTTCGCTTTTGCCACCTTCGACAATTGAACAAGTTGATTTGGGCTGTAGTTACTAGTGTATTTTCTAGACCTGATATTCTCGTTATTTGCTTTAAGCTCTTTTGTGTGGCCCCCTTTGTGTGATATTGTTGCTCCGGTTATAGTAATTTTTAAAGCGCTTTCACCAATTTCTCCACAGACCAATCCATTTAATTGTAAGAGCCCGTGCTCATTGGTTTTTCATTCGGAATATATAATAATAATTGATAGATATTATATAAACTATATTGTTCATGGACAGTTTTTGGTCATTAAAATGATTATTTTTATTTGTCTTTCAACCTATTTATATTTTTTTTCTATTATCGAATAGACAGCCTGCTATTTTTTAATACAGACAAACAGTTGGGTCTTCCTTTTGCAAATCTTCTTATTAATTTGAATGTAATGCATATAATCAGATTGACAAATAATGAATCTGCCGCTTTTCCATACATTTTTTGATATTATAGAAACCTATTATAAAAACGAATATCGGCAAAAAAGCCTATTAAGTATAAATGGAAATTATACTACTATTCTATACACATTTAAGCACTTATGAACATTTAAATACTACATAGTATTTCTATTAAACCATTTGCTATATTAATTCTTCAGAAAGTTAATATATTGTCTACCACTTCTTCCATGGCGCAAAAATATAGTGCATATTAAAATAATGCTATATATCATCATGAAATTTTTATGACATTTTCAGAGACTCAACAACATATAAATTGGTTGACTATTATTCATAAACTTATAGAAGTTACTTAGCTGTGCCAATTTGCTTTTTAATTTCATTATATATATATATATATATATATATATATATATATATATATATATATATATATTATTTGTTGTCAATAATTTTTTATAAAATGATCTGATAAACCATATAAAGACTAATATATTCATGTAGGGTTTTTAATATGAAGGGTTTTTTCACAAATGTTGGTTCTTTTAATATGAAGGGCTTAAAGTTCTTAAACCCTTCATAATAAAAAACCCTGTACTTATACGATATAAGCCTGTAAATGGTTTATAAGGTCATTTTTAAAAAAATAACTGGAATCTAAATAATATTTAAATGAAACTACGTGATGTAATTATGAATTGTATGAAACTACGTGATGAACTTCTACAAAATTAACGCCAAATATATTCAATATTTGGAATCTAAATAATAAAAAAAATTGAAATCTAATCCAAATCCGAAAATTAAACCAACGTATTATTCATTAATATTATATTGAAAAGTCAATCGATAAAATTTTGTATAGTTTTGTCGATTTACTTTCGAGAAATGCCAGAAAGCAGAACACTTATTATTACTATATTTAAGTCACTTCAATAAATGTAGTAGTCGAGTAATTGAAAAGTTCGTGATGTGACTGCCGCTGCACAGTACTGTTTTGGTTCGTTAAATCAATATCACGTACAATTCTTTTCGACTTTGACTATTTCCCTGTTGACATGTATTGCTAGACAACGCCCAGAAAAATTTCGTTGAATAGAGAAAAATTGTTAAAATTCACTTTGTGTACTTCAATTTATATTTAATTTTTATTTTCAAAGTTTTTTCAAATGCAATTATGTTTTAAATGTTACGCAAAAATATATTTTATTGCCTCATAAAAACGAAGTCATGTTTATTAAACAATAATGAGTGATGACATGTAATAGCTGTGGAGACAGGAAATCTGTAGGGTATCGACATAACAAATCTATAGGGATGTAAGATGCTATTTGCAATCATGATCACTAAATTTTGGAATCATTAAATGATACTTATGAAATATTTCTTAATTCCTGTTATTAATATGAATTAAAGGAAAAAAGCTTAAGACCAAATCCAGATATTTTTTTTAAACTGTCATTAAATTTTTTTTGGACGAATAAAAAAAGATTTCTTTTAAAAAGATTATTTGAAATTTACAAAAAAGTGGATCAAATTTATACATTTATTAGGAAATAATGTATGCAGAAAAATTTATCGCTTGTATTATTTTGTTAAGTCAACACTATTTATTTTGGATTTAAATCTATAACTCACATTCCATAAACTCACATTCCATAGTGTGTACATTCATAGATTTATAGATAACAATTTATCACTACTTGTATACTGCTAGTTTTTTCCTATTTTTTAATTTTTTTATGAATGACTGAAGAAAGATTCAATCATTTATTTTCTTGTAATGCGAAAAGTGAATTAAAAAGTGAATTTAATTTGTAAAGGTGGACAGATACATACTTTTACTGATAATGTTTTATTATACATTATCATGAGAATAGTTCTGATGATAGCAAAATATCAACGTAGAACAGTCAGTGATCGGACTCGCTTGGGTATTGGCATTATTTTCCCTGCCCGTCTCTTGGTCATGAAATGTGTACCCGTTTTATCTTTGGTTTAGTATAATTTTGATCATTTATGACAAATAGTTCAATCAGCTTTATGAATGCTCGTTCATAAATTTCTTTCCCTTCAGGCTAAAAATAATATTGTCTTAAGCAATTTTCTTTATGTGCGTCCACAGAATAAATGTGTTCAATAAAATATGAACTGTTATGAACTTTTACCACTTCTCTACACAAGTCTTTATATAAAATATGTATAAACAATAAATTTATTACTTCTTCCACAAATTCACCGACGCGAAAACATTTAATTTCTTTAAATATTGTAAAAACTCATATCATTACATTACACTTTTCCTATAAATTCCAAAATATTTGAACAGCAGTCATCATAAAGGATCAAAACTGAATTATTTATGATCTATGGGATATATTCTAAAAAATGCCCAGTAATCATTTAATCCGGTGATAATTGGAACGTGGTCTTAACAAAGTTTGTAATTCCACTGATCACTGATAACCTTAATAATAAAATTATAGTTTATTTCGTAGAACTTCAAACTTTCAAACAATCAATTATGTTTCAATAATATAGTGAAACCACTAATTGGTATTTTAAAGATATGTGGACGCAAAACTTGAAACCATTTCAGTATGTTAAAAATAATAGTTTAATATACTGTATAATTATTACACGGTGGTATTACTTCTTGAATCACTTAGTATAAGTTTTACTTCAGATTTCAGGACTAAAAAATGTATTTATTCCACAATATGTTTTTAATGTCTGTAGGTCTGTTTATTGTCGTCAAAGTAATATTTAAAATTTCATATATACTCGCAATGCAATACATAATAGTCTTAAAGGCTTTATTTTAGAAGAACACGTGCCAAATTTCAAGTTTGTAGACTTTACAGTTCTGTGACGAGTCGGCTTGGTATTTGACTTTTATTATCATATGTAAGTTTTTTTCCACAAATTTCAATGAAGAATATATCATTGCACGGCTCCTATTGTATGTTTGCTTTTTTTACTGTATTTATGAAAATTTCGCACATTTTAGCATATTATCGACAAGCTATTATATAATGTACCCATAAGCTACTACGCAAAAAAAACAATATTAAAAAATTAATCTAAAAAAGTAATTTGTAAATCTATACGTACTAGTAGTCGCCCAGTGGCCGAAATTAGACCGTAATTCATTACGTTTTTATGTTTGAACATTATTAAGTTTCTGTTGTCAAAGTGTATAACCATTGCATATAATTTTTTTAAATTTGTTTTTTTCTATTACGTCAGCTGAAATCGTGTACTAATATGTCATTAGCGCGTGTTGTTTGGTGTAATTCCCTGCAATACCTATGTAATTTAAAATTTAATGTTAATCAATCTGACCTTTAAAAATTCTTCGGGCACAATCTCTACTCTGTGCGACTGTTTGTCCACAGACCATCACGTGGTTGTCATTAATAGTGTGAACGTAAACAATAAGTATTTTATTATTGAACGTAAACAAAGAAACTTTTAATGCATTTTAACATATAATTTAATGTATTTGTAACAAATATTATACACAAATTTTAAATTTCTCCATAATAAGATTGAACCATGCAAAATCTCAGACTCCTTAGTGCGCGTGATGTGCTTAAAAAGAAGTGCAAAGTTTTCTCTTCACGTAATAATATAAACCATTAAAAGTTATTTCGTCATATTTGAAAGGTTGATCTAAATGTTTATTATGACTTTTAAGATATTTAATTAACATACTTTTACGCAATATATTTATAACAATGGAAGAATCGCGTATGAGTTACTTAGTACTAAGTAACTAAAAATAAACATCTTACTCCTGCATACAGGTATTATTAGATTTACTAATGTCAAGCAGTCGAATGTATGAATGTTAGTAAAGTCATTGAAATAAATTTCTCACGGGCTATATTACGTACAGTAGAAGATGTGTTTAAGAAGGGATATTTTTATAACATGGGCTGTACTTTCGTAGCCGTAAAATTAATTATAAACTGACGTGTTATTTAATAATAAACTGAATATATGTACGTCAGTTATGTCGATCTTATAAACCAATAGAGTAATTAGAAAAAAGAATTCCGTCCAATTCATTATCAATAATTTAGAGAATTGAATTACCTAATAAGTGTAAAAACTGACCCTTTAACTTCGGTATTTAAAAGGAAATATGTTTTATTTTTTCCTTATAAAATCTTTAATAGCATGCTTGATGCAGAAAACGAACTTAACAAAATTTTAAGTTTCAAATATTTTTATTTTTATCATGAAGAACTTGACACATTTTATTTATTAGAATGTTTTTGAAGAGATTATATAGTTATTTGGCAACTGATGCAATTATTCATATAAACATACATAATAGGGCCTGTTTATTCCTTATAATCATAGCAAGTTTCATGACAAGAAAATGAAAATAGCTTCTACATCGCATTGCAAAGTTTTCTGAAAACCCGTTGCAGCAGAAAATTCATTAAAGTAGAAAATTACATCTTAAAATAGATAAGCGTTGGCGGCCTTACCATTACTTTACGAATTGTCTTTTCCAGATTTCAAATGCAATCTAATTTAAATAAAATCGTATTTTATAGATCTTTCCTACCAAGTTACTTTTTATCTGTTCATAGGTTAGATTAAAATAAAGGTTTTGAGATATTTTTTCTTAACGATTCTACAATTCTTGAATTTGGATTTTTTAATTATACCAAGGAGGTGTGCATAGAATAATAGTAGCAACCATCGAACACTTTTTTCATGAGTTAAGAAATATATACATAAAATAAAATTGCAACAAACTGCATTTTGAGTATGAAAAGTAATTTAAAAAGGGTGATTAATTTAGCATATAGAATGATAACAGATGCCAGAAAATCTGTCTTTAGAATGTTTGCCTGTCTCTCAATCTCTCAGTTTATCAATTTACTGGTCAATGACACAAAGTCTACAGGACGAATTTTAATAAAATTTGGTACAGTAATAGTTTATACCCTTGAGGAACATATAAAATTTTTATTCGAATATTACAGGTAAAAAAACCTCCACTTAGGGAATATTACGACATTAGCATTTTAGTAATAGTAATGATAAAAGTAGTAATAATAGTAATAATAGTGTCCACAGTAAAACTGCAAATTTACGCAATTGAAAACATGGGTTATAATATAAGATGAAAATCCCGATTGAAAGAGAACGTGTTGATTAAGATTAAGATTTTCTTAACAGTCTATAGTATGTTCAATAATGTTAAATAATTTTTTGTCCAATCAATAAGCCTTATTAAATCCTTTATCGGCCTTAAATGAGATTTTACTAATTTTGAATAGACAATTTTTTTATAGTTTGTATAGTATCCCCACAAACAAATTTGTTATCATACTTGATTCCAGTTTCGAAGCTTAACAATTACAATTCACGTATATTTGTTTATTTGTTTATATCACAAAGAGTAAAATTAAATGTAGTTTTATGGAGTTCTAAAACGAAATATATTGTGATAAAAATATGAAACAATATCGGACACATACAGACTATTATGACAAGGTTGAGCGTTGACCATTGTCGTTAACAGCCGGGTCAATAAAGCGGTTTATACATGCTAAGCTGCTGGTAAAAACTAAAAAGTTGTAAATTAAATTGAACTTATTTACTTCATACTTTCGTGAAACCGGCATTCTTCATTTTTTTTATTTTAATCGAAAAGCTAACAGGGAAAGCTTTAAAATGGTAAACCATCTATGCAGGATAAAACAACAGCTCTAGGATAATCTTGCTTCATCGAATGGAAAATATTCATAAAATCACAATATTGCCAAAGCATGGAATACCTTCGTTATATACATTATTATCCAATTTGAATTTTACAACGTTCCCTAGGGTTCATTATGGAAATTAATATTTTAAACCTAGATTAAAATGTCCCTGACCCTACAGGTGTCTCTAAATGTATATCAGATTTGCATTTCCTTCTTGTTTTTATTAGTATGCAGCATATAAAGTCGTATAATAATTAAATGACTGCATGCAATAACTCTTTATTGCTTGATAAAGTAATAAAAAAAATGGAAAATAATGCTAAAACTCAATTAATATAACTTATTTCTTCAAAACAAAAGTAGAAACTGGTTATATAAATTTAAATCAGATTTGTACTTCCTTCTTATTTTTATTAGTATGCAGCATATAAAATCGTTTAATAATTAAATGAATGTATGCAATAACTCACTGTTGCTTGATAAAGTTATAAAAAAATGGATAATAATGCTAAAACTAAATTTAAACAACTTGTTTCTTTAAAAAAAAAAGTAGAAACTGGTTACATAAATTTAAATCAGATTTCCGCTTCTTTCTCGTTGTTATTATCATAAATAGTATGTGCAAATGAAGCTTGAAACGTAACTTATATAATCGTATAATACTTAAGTGACTGCATGCATTAACTCACTGTTGCTTAATAAATTGATAAAGAAACGAAAAATAAAAATGAAAAAAAATTATTATCCTTCAATTCAAAACAAATTAGAACCCGGTTATATAAATTTATGTCAAATTTACACTTTTTTTGTTGTTATTATTGCAAATAGTATCTATAAATGAAGCTTGAAATGTGACGTATGTAATCGATAATAGGAACTTTCAGATAAAGCTGTTATTTATTTTTGATAAAATTGACCAAAATTATTTTAATCAGAGGAACAGTGAAATATAAGGACTGACCATTTTTTAAATACTTAACATGTATCGAATTATTTGTAGGATGACGTGAATGACACTGGAAATTTCTACTTTCGTTATAAATATTAAAAACACGTTATGTCATTGGTAAACGTTTATTATCTTCATTTCTTAACGATGTAATTTATAGAAATACGCATTAAGTCATCTTTATAAATATCAAATATACGCGATATATCAATTCGTCATATTTTTATGAGAATACGCGAAATGTCAATTTTTTATGAGAATACGCGAAATATAATTTTTTTATGAGAATACGCGAAATATCAATTCGTCATATTTTTATGAGAACATGCGAGATATAAATTTTTCATAGAGGTTTCTTGGTAAAGTGGTGACAGAATTTGAAATGATAGAAGGAGAAATTTTGTAGTTTAAAGTATGAATTTGACTTTTCGTAATAAATATGTTATTGGAAAAATCAAATTAATCAAGAAATTTTACACACCAAACAAAACTAACTTACCAAACAAAACTACTCTAAAACTAGTACTCACCTATTAACGTAACAACTATAATATATACATTTCCGACTCTTTTCCCAAGTACCGCTATCGCTGGTAATATACATTGAAAATCAACAATCAAGCCGTATGTAAAATAACTACATTGAATGACATGAAACATCGATTTTAATTTTAAAGTAAATAAAAACTTTATCTTGTCCGTGACGTGTTAATTGGATTCAGCGATTTGTTTCAGCAAAAATAATAAGTTTATTCAAATCGCACACATCCATCACTTATTAACATAATTTCCATTCCATTCCGCCGAGGGTCCGCTCGCCCGCAGCCGCCGTCTCTATTTTTGTTTTCAAGTTTTATTAACTTGAAACATATTTCGATGGCTGACTTTTCCATTTGGAAAGCGCAACGCTTTACATATTTGGCTTTTCATTCAAGGATAAATTTCATTTTTGTATGTACAAATGTCACGATGAGCAAATATTCCTTAAAACTTTTTTTTAATTATCTATATCGTTTGTTATCTTCATGAGATAATTGAATGGAAAGGGGAAATTCATTTCGATATTGTTTTTATTTCTCTGTATGCTTAGCAAAAATTAATGAATACCTTAAAAACAAAGTCACATTAATAAATAACTTAAAGAAATAAGAATTAGTCTGCGTGTGGAAATGTCTTGAATGATTCCATATTACGTAAAATGCTCGGTATAACTTTACCTATGTGAATTTTGTCATATTTATTTCGTCATTAAGAAGGTGATATATATATAGAAGTTACAAAAATTATATTCACAAGAAATGAGTTGGAAATGAGTATATTTAGTTGAAATATCTAGGAAAACTATGTTGAAGAACATATAATAAGATAATAAGACGCACAGTGTGTTTAAAATTAAGTGAAGCGAAACAAGTACAGCGTCAATCATCGCTACTCACCCCGTCTCGGCATGAGACAATATGAAGGTGTATGTTGGTGGATAGATTTTGGAACCGATTTCTGTTTGAAGTTCTTTTAATGTTTGTTCATATTTATTGAAAGGTAAATTATTTACGTCGAGAACGTTTTGGTTTAATGTTATATAATGCTTGTATTAGTTAAAATTCACATTAAATATCTTATATATGAAACTGATGAGATGTATGTCCAGAAAAAAACTAAAAAATATTTCATTTCTAAGTTTATATTCTTCTATATCCAATTTACTATAGTTACTCTATCTTTCGTCTGTTGGCCGAAATATATTTTTGAAATATTTAAAAAGAATAGCTTCAAAATTCCCCCAGTAAAAAAAAATTAATGAGCTAAGATCCTTCATTAGCCATTACACTTAATGACACATGGGTCATTATTCTTTAGTATATTATACAAGTTGTGATATAGTATACATTTAGTATTCACACAGGTGATCATGTGCATAAAACTAATTATATTAGTAGTGTATTTCTTGTAAGAAATATATTTTTTTTTCAATGAATAGCAATTTTGGCACTATTTTTTTGAGCAAAAATTAAGTATTTTCATGCATAATTCTATATTAATATGTTTTACTCAATTTGATGCACAGAATATCCTTTACAAATAACAGACACATTCTTTTTTACCTTTGTGTAATATTTTGATCAATAATATTACAAATGGTATTGCGTGTTTTCGAAGAATTGGTCTGTTATTTATTCATTTGTTAGTTTAAAGTATTTAATGCTTAATTTTCTAAAGGGTTGAATATATTTGGCCTTAATTTTGTAGAAATGCATTATTCATAGTTAACTGAAACTACAGGATGTAGTATTATTTCTACTTTATTTAGCGAAGAATGTGGGCAATTTGCTAATTTGCTTAATTAATACTACATCCCGTAGTTTCAGTTAACTATGAATAATGTAGAAATGCATTATTCATAGTTAACTGAAACTACGGGATGTAGTATTAGTTCTACTTTATTTAGCGAAGAATGTGGGCAATATGCTAATTTGCTTAATTAATAACCACCTAAAGGTATTGCAATACAACGAAACTTATATTAAAAACTTATAATATTTACAAACAAAAGCAAACTAAATTACTCATTCTGTAATGCTGAAGTTGAGTTTCAAACTTTAATAGCTTCAAGATCATTTTAACTAGCGGTTCATTAAAAAAACTTGTAAAATTGAAGACCTGTGAACAAAAACGGGTTAGAAGTCTTTAGACGTGGGTACGATTTTCCCCATTATGGTGACCGATCGACGTAACGCTCGTCGGTTTATTGCCTTCGTCGTTAAATTGTTTGGGGGGAAATGTAAATAAATATAACCTTATTCAGTACAACTCAATCACTTCGAGATTGAATAGTTCAGTCCACTTTATAACCTTTGTCGTCCTACAATTTGCTCTCGCCCCCCCCACATGCTCTTGAGTCCATGAGTCTTACGGAATGTTCTGATATTGTTCGATTGATATGTGTCAAGAAAATGAATCTACATTATTTCGATGTAACAATTGTCACTACAACTAATGTAAAATTGTGCGATACCAAAAAATAAATAAATTAGTACAATTTTGATTCTTGGTATTCAACATTCACATTTTCTTACTGGTTTTCTTTAATTAGTAGAAAAAATATTCAACAAAGAAAAGAAAAAGGGAAATAGTAATAAGAAAGAAAAATTGGAAAATTGCACGTTAATGAAACCTACAAAAAGATTGATCTTGAAGGCGAGTATTAAAAATACTTCGGTTATACCATTTATTCTTATGTATTCGTGTGTACTGAACACGATATATTTCTTTTACTCTTTTCCTATTATACTACTGTTTACTGTAATTTAAATAAGGCGATCAAAATAACAAATTTATTTCGAAATATTTTGTTATTTTGATATCGCGATTGGAATAATACAACAGTTATGTATTGAATGTATTCACATTCTAAATATCTACAACGAATTTTATCGCCTATTCACGAAAGTTAGAAAAGTATATGCACTTGAGGGTGAGTATTGAAAGTATTTCATTCAAAATATTCATTTTTATATATTCGTGTGTACTGTACACGATATATTTGTTCTATTTATTCTCTATTATACTAAGGTTGACTGTAATTTAAATTAGATGATCGGAGGAATATTTTTATTAGGAAACATTTTGGTCTTTGATATCATGATAGTATTAAAACAGTAATGTATTCTATACAGTCTCACCCTAAATATCTACAACTAATTTTATCGCGTATTCACGAAAGTTAGAAAAAAAATTGCGCATGAGGGCGAGTATTAAAGTATTTTATTCATGAAATTCATTTTTATACATATATATATATATATATATATATATATATATTTATTTATATATATATATATATATATATATATATATATATATATATATATATTTATATATATATATATATATATATATTTATATATATATATACACATATGTATAAATATGTGTCGAAAAAATGGAAGGCTCAAAAGTATACGCAGATGCACTTTCGAGCGTAGAATTTTTTCCAGAGCTCTAGTATGCATGACCGTTGGAAATATATAAAAATATTTGACGTCGGATTGACCTCAACAGCTTTATTTCCTTGGAGGTAATTTGATAAAACTTTGTTTTAACGATTGTTCTCGTAATGAAAACAAAACATGGGAATTTGGCAGTTCGTCCTCATGTTTATTTTACAGCATTCAAAAGTGTGTAAACTGAAAAACATTGTATTTAACCCTTATGGTTGTAATCATAAAAATATTGTCTTCTTACGCATGATGGGGTACCCAGTACATACTTTATATTTTTACCTGAAGCGTAATATAAACATTAAACTTCTTAAAGCAAAACACTTGTCTCATCAGCTAAAGAGTTCGATTCCTTTCGACCATTTGGATAGACAAACTTTATAAAAATATTTTCCAAAAATTATTCAAAAGGAACATTTTAATTTTATAAAATTTGATAAACAAAAATAAATCTAGCAAATTTTCTATTTACATATCTCATTAACTAATTACATATGCAACACAGTACTCTCAGAAAAGTACTTTTAAAACCACAAAACCTTAGAATCGATTCTATTCTCAATAGTCGTATTTTACCTTGACTTATCCCTTAGCTTTTACGTTTTTCGTCGTTGTATGAATCTCAACCCATTTGATTGTAATTCTACTTCTAATTCTTAAAACTCTATTCTAATACTATGAATAAATTCTCTATGAATGCTTTAGAAATTCGATTGAAATAATTTGGCCTTTACCAATCTCCTAGATCTTATGATTGTTGTCCTTGTATCAATCTCAACTCATTTCAGTGTAATTCTAATTCTTAATTTGAATTCTTGGCATTCTCACAATATTATTTCTTTCGATTTTTTATAGATTGTGGATAGATTTTTTACACTATTTTGTTTATTTTATTTCGCTCTGAAATTATTTAATTATACATACTAGATTTTTTCAGTTCACTGCATAAATAACTAGCAAAGAATTGTTGTGGTTGACAGGCAGATATTATTCCTGTTGCAATGAATTCTGGGTACACATACTTTTTTATATATTCAGGTGAACTCTGAACTCTATATTTATAGAGATGAAACTGAGTAAAAGTTATGAATAAATAAAATAGACTTAGTAAAAGTTGAACTCGCACTACGAGGCTCCGCACACACTTCGGCACGTATAAAAGTTTAGTGGTACGTGGTATTTATTTTAAACTATTTACAAACATTATTATTTTTCTTCACCATCTAAATATAACAGCATAATACCTCTTTCATAGGCGTAAAACATCGTAACTATCTCAAAGAAATATGAAAGTAGTTTTTCGTCAAACTTTAGGTAAAGTTCCAGTAACCGTTTTCTTTCTCGTAAATTTAACTTTTCGAGTGGGGGAACCGGAAGGGTGAGGAGGGAGGGTGATGTTTCCTTTTTCCGCGGATAATTCAAACAATATCTCTGGAATCATTTTGCGTCAAATTCAGAATAAATAGATATGGAATGTTTATAAATCGGGCTTTTAATAAATGTACATGCAAGAGAAAATGAAAGAAAAAATATTTTCAAATGTTTTGTACTCCCTCAAAAATACGATTTTTATTGAGTTTTATTTTGATATACGTCAGATATTATCCCTCATTACTAAGCCAAGTTTCAACTTACTACATCCAAGAGTTTCTGGGAAAAACGGCTGTAACCGACCAATAGACGAACGGACTTGTGAGTTCATGGAAGTCATGGTGTCATTCCTGTTATACTAAACTGTGCTGATCAGAACTCTTAGAAACAAAGTGGCCTTGCTTCAGTGTTCCCTAAGACTTTATTTGGAATTAAACAATGCAGGTCAGTATGCACAGGTACTAATGCTGAAAAACTCGCATTGCTTGGAATACATTTTCGTGGGATACACAAAATATGATAATCGCGAAAGATCCCAATAATATTTTTGTTGGTATCAAATATTAAACAATTTCAGAAGTTACCATTTTACACTTAATTTTAATGTCAATCATAAGACATGAATGCTATCATGAATTTAGTTTATATTAACCACAGAATTACCCTCAATGAATTCTACAAAGAGAAAGACCAAAATTTTAAAATCAAGGTCGATTTATACCGTGATATTAAACTTAACTATGCCAAAATTTATAATAATTCATAAATCAATAATATATTTCATAGAAAAAATATTATTTTGATCAATCGATGACGAATCGATTTCAAATTGTTCATTAATAAACCCTCATAGCTGAGAATTTCGTGTTTCGAAATTAAATCTAAGCGGCTTAACCTCAGTAATATAAAATATAATGTTGTGTCATTCAGTTACAGAGTACATTCAAATCTCAGATATGACGAATGAATATGACTTTAATACAACGTACTACATTTTCTTAATTTGTTGTTTTATCTATATCCATCCCTAAACCGAGCCAACAAATATTGTTAAAAAAATTGTATCAGATTCATTCTCCATCTGAAGTGAGAATATCAAATTATTTACATATTCTTACTTTCTAATTTTACGCTTTGTTTAATATTCAATTGAGGCGTATTGAAAAATTAAATATGTTTAATAGTATACTAGCAGTTCTAGAAATGTATTAGTTCGATTCATGCATATGCGTCCGGCCGGTCTGAATAAAACGACCTTTAAACCTTAAAAATAGAAACTTAGATTAGAACAACAAATTCCTCTCAAACATATAACAAAATTTCATATATAATACTTTCAAATATTTAATTTTGTACAATTAAAACGTTTTAAGAAAATCTATAAAAAGGATCATTTCAAATATTCATAAAAAGCTTTAAATATATTTTAACATTTTAATTTATTTTTGTTTCAGAACTAAAAATCAATGGGCTTATGATGGTTCTAAGCTCAAACTCATAAATTAGTGTTAGAATCTAAGAATACACTTTGCAACAATTTTCCGGATAGAAAAGGAATTCAGGTGACATGTGTCCCACTTGAATATTTCTCATGTTTTTAGGTTTTTCTTGTGATGAAAAAACAATATCCAGAATGTCTATTCATTATTGCTAAAGCTACTCAGCACGTCAGTAAAAAAAAACAATTAAATAAGTTAGGATAATTGTGTGTTTTCAACATAAATAAAATACTCGTATTTGCATGTGGTATATAAAAATTGGGTAATTAATTTTTTTTAATGACGTAATATTATCTTATTGATATGAATATTTAATAGTTATTAGCAATTTGTAGTATGGTGATAGTTTCTTGAAATGCTCATTATTAAAATTACTTTGGAAATAACGAGTGTTATACGAGGGCATAACTTAAAATTGCAATCCTATTTTTATCGCTAAAACAAAGCTAGTTTGGAAAGACGCCCGGTTAAAAATATGTTCGCCCCCGGAGGTAATAAAACACGGAGAGTGCTCCTCAATAATTTCAATGGCCCAGCAGTTTCGGATTCACTAATGGGACTACTCACCGCTGCACTTTGCAGTAACATTCAGAGTGAAGTTTATGTTCGTTGTCACTACTGTTATTTATTTCGTGATTACTTACTTTCATTTTGACTCACGTTAACGAAATTATCTCAATCCGAATTAATCACTTTTCTTTAATGTTTGACACCAGCCTCCCCTAAATAGGTGTTTTTGTTTTTTTTTTAATATCGGTCATCTCTGATGTTAGCAGCAAGAAAGAAAGTTCTTGAATTCTAATATTTATCATTCATTTTAAAATATTATGATGAGTAAATACTTACTGAGTAATGATACTGAGTAATACTATACTTACATCCTCCATTGGATTAATGAAATTCATAACACTATTATAACTGGAAGTTTTAGAACATTACTAAATTTAATAATTAAAACTATTTATTTATTAACTTAATAATTAGGAGATTATTCTTTGATAATAGTAATATTTTGTCATTTTGTCATACCGCCATAAAAAAATAATAGCCAGGTATGAAAACTGTTGTAATAATAATTTCTTAAACATAAATAAAAAAAGATTTTGATCATCTAAAAAATAATAATAAATATTAAGAAATATATGAGCAATTATTGACATAACATCACAATAATGCTTCCCTCCCAAACATAATATTTCAATGAATAAATATAAAGCGAAGAGTAATTAAAACAGTTGTCAATATTGATGAAGCGGAAGGTGGGTACGACAGCGCGATCCGTACGTAAATACATATCAGTACTCTGCCTGCCGTGTAACACTAACAGACTAAGTATCATGAAATGTATAAACAATCAATGATTGTATTAAGAGGTTATGTACAATGACGTCATATTGTACAGACATGACATTAGTGCCCTTAAAGTGGTTCTAAAAACTAGGATAACTATCATAACTTTACTTACTGTCATTAATATGAATTATTAACCCACAGTGTACGGTTGTCTATTACCACTGTCTTATTTTAGGTAAATATCGTGAAAATATATTTGTGCGTTATGTTAGGGTTTTAATTATACAGCAATTGCTAGAAAATATCCGGGAGTCACAATTTATTCACGAGTAAATGTAAATAATTTATTCGTTTTATTTCGGACCTTGCCATAATTGCATGCGCTATGTCAGTAAGTGCGAGAAGATCAAATTAAATTCTGTCCTTCTAGGATTATTCCATCTCTCCCTATGGGGAATGGACTGATCTGATTGAACTTAGAATATTTCTATCTCCTTGGACCTATGTTGTACTGTTCGTTCGTGATATAAATATGGACCGTTCAAAATTATAACTGTCTCTCTTTATATGTGCTTATTTTGACTCGACATCTGTCCGTGTTATTTAATATTTGAATGCGTATTTATTTCATAGTATTTTTGTACTCACCAACCGGTACCAAATTGTTCTTTTCCTAAGAGTATAACGTGTCTATTTAATATAACGTCATTGATTATAGATGTATGGGAAATTTCAAATCCAAGAATTTTCCTAAAAGGTCGTTAATAAACCACTTAAAGCTGTAGGAGAGGGATAGAACAGCACTACAGGGAGGCATTAGAAGAAGGGGCGGGATGGAGGGGCGTTAAGTATTTTTGTGACGGAAGACTATCTTCTATCTTAAATATTACATAGAAGTTGATTGTCATCACTTTTCTTTGACACTGATTAGTAGTTGGATTTAAAAATACCCAGCAAAATTATATCAGATTACATGTTATGTAAGTTTAAAAACTTTTCTTGGTACAGGATTTTAAGCAAATATTGTCACCTAAAAATACATAGAATATTAATTATGCCTTTTTCATTTTCGTTTAAAGTAAACTTTTAACTTAACAGAAAACATCACGACCATTGATATATTAATAGAATTTCACGCTCTTGACATCAGCGATGGCAGATCAGTGAATTATATTATTATGTTTTCAAAACGTAAATTTATTATCTACTACATCTTTCACAAGTGAAAAAAACACGGTGCATACTTCAATAATTATAGGATCTATAATAAACGCTATAGTTTTCCTAAAACCTTTGCGTGGGCTTCTAAAAATCTATATTTTTTTGTAATTTTTGTTTGAGTGGTTTCGAAAATATAGTTAGGGATATATTTTTTTTCTAATTTTCGATAATATGTCTAAAGATATATTATCTAAAAATAGGAAAATATATTTTTGAAACCCTTGTTGTTATTTTCCCTGTTAAATGATATCCCATTCTATGTATATACCTAATTAATTCCCTCCTAATATTTTCATGAAAATATTTTGTTAATTAGTTATTGAGATATATGTGGATTAAAATGTTTTATTACTAGGTCAAATTTTAATTTTCAACGTCAAGCGGTGTCTGAGGAAAACGGTGGTGACAGACTTTCAAACAGACGTGCGAGTGATCTTACAAGGGTTCCTTTTTCCTTTTGAAATACCGAACCATAAAGATTTTTGAATTTTCCAAATTTCCTTGAAATTTTAGTGAAAAGCTAAATGTCGCATGGTGTTGCAAGGGAGTTTAAAAAATATGAAAATAAACTTTACATAGATGATATCTTAACTGCTCATTTCATCAAAGACACAATCTATTAAAATGAACCCAAACTTATTACAATTAATGGAGGGTTTCGCTATAAATTCCTTTTTTATATTGAAAACAAATATTTTAAAATTTCCCACATTATATTGCTCGCAAAAGATTTATTTTTTCTTTTGTGTTAGACAAATTATTTTTTTTATGTGGATATAATTATATTAATAAATGTACAAATATAACTTTGTCCAGACCAATAAAGGCCATTATTTTATTTAAGGTTTCTGATGAAAAATATGATTTAAAAAAGGTGTACGAAATTCTAGATACTTAAAATATTTTTTTTTTCCTTTTGAATATAATATTATGTAAATAATTTACTTCGCGTTCATTTTCTCGACTATACTACGTAAATAAAGTAATGAAACTTCCTTAGTATTATTTAATAGGTTATGCCCCTGATATTGGTATATCTGCTACTTACCTAGGCAGCACAATTAATAATTAAAAACAACTTTCGTTAAGTACGTGTTGTGGACCCCATCAGGACAAAATAATTGAAAATTTAACGAAAAGGATATGCAATAATTATTGCAATGTTTTCGATGCCAATCGATTGTAATATCCTTGTGAGGAGCTTTCCCCACTCAAACCGTTTTATTTTCGTCGTAGTTTTTTTCATTCCGACTCTATCAATTTACACTTAATTGCATCAAAATATTTTTATTAAAAACAATACTTAGAGAATTAAACAAAGTATAACATAAACCTACTTCACCTATAATAAAGTGTAACATGACATGGATTTAATTAATTTCCTTTTATTTATTCAATCTTAACACTTCAATTTGTTTTCACCATTCTAATATAATAATTGTTTAGTGTTACTATTTTTAAATTATTTATGATTATATTAAAGAAATAATAATAAATTTCCTTTACTTTCCGGTTAGCCCTTTTTGGTCAATTAAATAAATGCTACAACGACACAGTCAAGTGGAAATGCCTGACTGAATAAAATAGCACGATATATATAGAATATATACAATGACGTTATAACGCCATACTAGGACGATATTCAAATTGTAAATCAATACAAACCGAGACACGTAACTCACAAACCAAGTTATTATACTCTCTTTATTATTTCGGTATCGTAGTCCAATTTGAATATTATATTGAAACAAATAAATTGTTTAATGTGAAATTTCTTATTATAGTAACCTTGGTTTCCAAATTTTTACAATAAAAACTTCAAGATCATTTTAGCAATTTTATAGAAATACAATGGGCAGTATGACGATAACCTCCACAAATAAGTTCACTTTTCACAATGTGAGCGACAGATCGATGCGAGGTATTTACAACAAAGTGTTGTCGGTTTATTAAATTCGTCTCTCCTCGATATCTTTGAGAGAAAATGTTAACACATTTTGTTGTAGACGATACAATTCAATAAGGTCGACCTTAAGTCAACTTGCCATAATTGTTTCTATAAGCGCACACCTTCTTTATCAGTTGTGAAACTCATCATGTGCAAGTAAATTGAAATATATGATTTCCATTCATCAAAAATATGGGTTAACACGTATATTTTTCCAATAATATTTTCTTAAACGTAACAAATTACATCGAATAAGACTTTCACGGTACAATATCGTCTCCAAACTTAAATATATTTGCAAAATACCGCTGTAGCTGCAGATTTTTAAAATCAGTTCTAAATCAATACTCCTCTCCTCTCGCATGCTATATACACCCACACACACAGACGTTGCTGCATTTCACCCATTTCACATGGCACTAAATTGGTTATTTTATCCAAATTGTTTGATAATGGCGGTGATATAAATTTATTGTATTAAACGGTTTTATTGTACAATCGATGATGTACTAGAAGCTTGAAAATATTTATGAGTAACCAATGTAGGGATTTATTTATAGACAAATAAAAATATATGGTGTCCTATAATCATGTTCGAGCTTTTAGTTTATCATTCATTAAACAATGAAACCTTTTAATTTAGAATTATTTCTTTACTTTCAATTTATCCTGAATATTTAAAGTGCTTTGCTTGCTTGGCTGGATTATATTACGTTGATTTTGTTGAAAAAGTAGATTATAGCAACATTTTCCCTTCCTGTGTAATCCTGATTTAATTGTGTTACCGACCACTAATGTCTTATCTGTTGATATCGTACCAATGATGGTCAACTGTATGATTTGATGTAAAATATGCACTGCCATTGTTAAACGTTAGAAAAATTGTTTTGTTCTATTAACTTGCCAATATATATCTTGTATTATGTAAAATGTAAATATCTATGTGTAGTATATATAGTATATATATATATATATATATATATATATATATATATATATATATAAATATATATATATATATATATATATATGTATATATATGTATATATATATATATATATATATATGCATATATACACACACACATATATATATATATAAGTTTAAATTTTATGAGGAAACTGGTCTGGTCAGGAAGGTTCGAATTAGGAAGGAGTGTTGAAATATCAGACTATGGTAAAGTCGCGCCATCCTGTGATATCCTAACAGTTTACAGCAGGATGCACGAAAGCCGTGACTCACTCACTGGACTTTCTCTTTAACTTTTTCCATTCGCAAACATTAAGAATCTTGCTGGCTATTTGTCTGGATTTTTCATCTAATAATATTTTAAGCGTCACCCACGTATTTCCACCAACTCAAAATTAATTCAAAAGATTCAATGACTAAAGTAATTTTTGTGGTCTAGTTTACCAATTTTAAACCAGCAGTTCGTCAAGCCTTGCAATTGAGACCAACTGTACCACTGCAGTACAGTCTAAGGAAATGAAATCCACATATCCTCAAATCTCGTGAATTAAGCAGGCAGTATTTTCTCTTCATTAGATCTAAGAAACTGGAACGCGGAATTCAATAACGGCCTCTGCTTGAACCTAAAATACTAAGTAAATAGCAAAAGATCCCAAAGTCTTACGATTTAACCAGGAAAACTCCACAGCCTCAAGAATGAGGAGTGAGAATCCGGAGTTTTGTAGCAGAGTCCCTACTTGATAATATTAAATTGAGAATAGGAGATCTTCAAGTATTATGGTTTAGGTAAACAAGCTGTAGTTTAATAACAGATTCTCTGCTTGAGACCCGTAATACCAATTTGTAAGCCACGGACCTTCAAGTCTTACGGTTTAGGCAGCCAGTTCTCGTGTAACAATAGAACTGACTAGTTAGAACCCAAAGTTTAATGGCAAAATCTCTGCCTGACACCCACAATAATAATTTAAAAACTGCACATCCACAAGTCTCACGGTTTAGAGAGGCAGTACCCCTTCAACATCAGAACTAAAGAGTTCGAATCCGGAATCTAATAAGAAAAACTGTATATGATACTATTTCTAAAAGAGCAGATCTTCAAGTCTCACGGTTTAGGCAGGCAGTATCTTTACGACATCAGGACTGAGAAGTTGAAACCAGAAGTTCAATGACAAAGCTTTTGCTTTAGATTCAAAATATTAATTATAAATTTCAGCTCTTTAAATTTTACGACTAAAGCTTATAATTTATCTACGTATTTAGGATTTGAGTCAAAGCATGAAAATATCATAAGATTATTTTATCACTACAAGTGCGATTTTGCGTATCAATCGTTTAAGTTTCGTTAAGTAAACGTTATGTTTAAGTAATTTAAAAATCTGTCGTAAAATTTTAATCAATGATTTAAAACTAAATAAAATCGTTAAAAATGTGGCATCGAACCATTTTTTCTATCCGTATATATTTACCTAGCTTTTTATTTTGTTACTTTCTTGCTTCTACCAATACAAATCAAATAAGTCCAAATTCCACAAGTTTATTTCTCATCACTGAAGAGTTCCCGTTACTACCTTCTGATTATATCATTTTATCTTGATTTTTCCAAAGAGCAAATTAATGTCAACCTGAGACGTCCTTTATTAGATTACCTTTGGCCCATGCTATTCAATGTTGATCACGGCACCTGTGCTGATTAGCGTTGGGTAATTCTACGGCTTAACTTCCGTTTCCATACTCAGATTCTAATCAAATTTTCGTAGAATACACTGAAAATATATTTAATATGGAAAATAATTATCTATTGTTGATAAATGGCTACAATATGAGATAACACACACACACACAAATTAATAAATAGTATTTAAGTCGACGCGAAAGCTTCTTTTTATAAAAGAGGTTAAAAAGATCATTTAACCGGGGATAGGAACGCGTAATTCTATGGAAAATTAATCATTTAAATCTCAATGTTTCTTAAAGACAACATTATGTAGAATAAGTGTTGATGACATTTATTTATTCATTATTGGGTCATAATGCGTAAGGTCACAATTGTGATAATTATCTGTAAGATATAATTATAAATATATTTTTTGACAACGCCAGAAACAGTGACCAGAGCGTGATTTATAAGGGGTTTATATATATATATATATATATATATATATATATATGTATGTATATATATATATTTATACAAGAAAAAAATTCACCTCCACTATACGTATAGAGGAAGTATCCTAAAATAAACTGTTATTTACTAAGTTTGTAGGCATCATAAATGTTTATTACACAGACAGACACAATAATAGATATGGCAAAACTGGAGGAGTTCCTGGTCCATTTACAGAATCCGTAAAACGCGGTGTCTTCTCTTATGTTCACTTAACAACCAAGTTTCAAAAATTAAAGAATAAACAAAACATGTGCATTTCATGAGAACTAACGTAGAATGCTAGTGTCCTATGAATTGAATTCGGGAAACAAAGATGGTGAAGGCATATTTCTTAATGACAGAGTCAAATGTTGGTCCCATAATTCGTAGAAGATAATTTTATTTCCAAAGGTAATCCTTGTCCAGGACAACCACTTAAATAAAATTTAGAATAATTAAAAGCTTTGTTGAAGCAGATTGCAAGTTGAGTTTGCATTAAATGACAGATCTACTCTCTTACTACAACAGAAAAACAATTTAATGCTTTGAAAAAAAGTGGAAATATTCTATTTGGCTACCACATGAGTTAACATTGATGAATTGGTATGTCGAATTTAATATAAAATTGTATCATGTTTTCTTTTGTGATTATTATATTTAATTTACAGTACATAAATTAGTATTGTTGATTTATCAAGTCTCTTGACATATTACTTATATGCATATTTAGTTTTGTATCAGAACTTACCTAATCTATCAAACAGTGATGCACACGTATAGTAAAGCGTAGTAGATAATTTTAAATAACAAAACATAATAAAAATACAAAATAATGGAAACCGAGAACAAAGTCAGTTAAGACAGAGAAATGCAATAATGAATAGCTGGAGCCCCGCACATCGCAATTCTTCGGTTCGAACGGTGGTGCTATGACCCATCATACTTTGCGGAGAGTTCTGTATGCTTTGTCGATTGGTGGTGAAAAAAAACGCACCAGGTGAGACCTTTGGACCCTAAGCCTGCAATGCAGGCATGGTATTTCGACGTGCAAGTATTCTCGCTCAGTGATCGTCCGTCTCTGTCGAGACGTGCATCTCAAGTATTGTGTATTGCTATCTCTAATTTTGACCACACATTTTCTGCATAAAAGACAAGTCACAATCAATACATTATTACTAACATAAAGTATTTGCTACCTGGACTTCTACTAAATACATTGTATTCTACACCTGGCTTCAAGACAAGTATTCGCCTTTGTACTCGCTTCAGTTTCATCGATCGAAAATACGCATTGTATATTCATGAGTAATTCTTTCTGTACGTTTAGGACAAGTTTTATTAAGAGATGATAATTATCCTTCGCCCCCTTTATTTTTTACCAAATTCTAAAAACTTCAGAATGAAGTGTGATAATTCCCAATAAACTTAGGGACCAGATACTTGATGAGTAATTGAGTGATGAAAGCAAGAAAGTTTTTTTACGGTAATCTCAAAACATTTACTTTTACTCCTGAAAAAAAGGAAGAAATTTTCATGGTAGTGTTGTTTAACTGAATGCTTTAGTATAATTTATGCTCTTAGATATTGCTTATTACAAACATAAACAAAACGTATTAATGTGCAATTTGGAACTAAAAGGTAAGAAGAATTTTGTATTTTTATTACTTTTGAGAGAAATTTACAATGAACACAGCTTCTATTTTCGTGGCAATATTGGCTCGATTAATATTTTTTAATTCTATTTATGCTAAATTTATCATATACTATATAGAGATAAATTATAAATATAGGATAATGCGATGTAAAATTTTATAAAGTACTAAGTCTTACTACCTTTTACAGCATATGATATAATTCTTTTAAAATGACATTGCCAAATTAAATTATAGCTTGTTTCTGGGAAGTTTCTGGATATTCCCTAAAGTATAAAAGTTACATTACATTAAATTGTTGGCTTTTGTTTCATTTCATATGTTCCCAAATGGTTTTAAATATGAATCTATTACTCAATCCGAATAATTGTTATCGGTAGAAATTCTCAGGCTATTATTATCGATATAAAGAGAATTATTTCTAAAATCAACATACTTGGTTTATCACAGATATCTTTCAATATATCTCTTAATTATTTCTCTTACATTGTAAAAATTGTCCAACATAGATCAAAATCTTAATCGGCATTTGCCGGTACAATAACAATCGCCTAATCTCGATTAAATTCTTAATAGGCCTCCTCGGCTCATAGTTTCAGTTATAACAATTGTTTAACATCGATCAATATCTTAGTCGGCACTTCCGGGTTTATGATGAGTTGTCTATTCTTTCACTCAGTCCATTCTCTAAGAAAATGGCTAAAAGTTCTGAACCTCACGGTTCAAATTTATGTCTATTTATTATCGGCGCAATCTTCAAATTTTTTTTCTAAATTTTTAAACAAACCACACAAACCTGTTTATCTTGGTTTCAGAGTCATGGAATTATCTACCGATAACTTTTAAAAAAACTATATATTCTTTCATTCACGGGAATACATTCCAAAAATATGTGCAAGATTTTTTAAAAAATTTGCTTCCCTATCGACACGTCTAGTTTACGGTTTAGATAATTTTATTGTAAATAATCTTTATTGTGCTACAACATTATTGTCTTTATTATTAATACTTGCAATCTTTTGCAGTTTAACTCTGACAAAATTGTTCACATTTTTTAATTATGGTAAGTTAATTTTTCAGTTAGACGTCCACCATATGTAAGTAAATCCAAGTGAGAGTCTATTTTTAAACAAGTATAATTATTAAAGTTAATAAATCTTTAAATATAATGTAATTACATTTACAATATTTAATTATGTTTTAAGATCATTAATCAAGAAGAAACAATTCTCATCGAAATTTTTCAGTTCTGCGGCATGACCTCGGAGCATGTACTATATTAATTTTTGGAGCCATTTTGTAACAAAATAATGTTAATTCATCTATTTAATGTACGAAATTAAGATATTGCAATATACTCGGACGCAACTCGTTTGGCGAGTAATAAAATAGGACCCAAAATTCTGGGAGAGGGATGTCAATAAAGTTGGCTGAACTATTTAAGCTTTACGCGATGGAGTTGTGTTGACTATAGCAAAACGTGTTTACATTTTCCCCCAAATAAATGCAACACAAAGCCAATAAATTGGCGAGTGTTTGGTGTAAACAACTTGTGTCTATCTGTCGCCCCCATTGTGACACTTGTGCTCATTTGAAAGGCAACAATCAGATTACTCATAGTGTTTTTCTATAAAATTGCTGTATATATTGATAACATTTTAAAACCAAGAATTGTATGTACATATAGATTTTGTACTGCATAATTTATTTAATCTGGTCAAAATTAATAGCAATACTATTATAATATAAATGATGATATTATAAAATCCATTCATTAAATATTTAAAAAACATCGAGAGTCTCGTGCCTGGGGTTATCAGTTCGATTCGTATTTTCGAAATTATTCAATGTGTATATTACTATGGTTATTTATAATTAGTTTGAATGTTAAAATTACTATAAAATGCTACTTTCGTATTTGCTGTCTATGCTATGATGTTTTATTCATCCAGATCGTTTTATATTTATTTAGACGATAAAACATTTAGAGAAGGAACATGACAGTTCGTTAAATTTTTTTTTAAATCATCGTGGAACAATTTAAAAATAAAAACAAAAACATCAAAATAATATTGCATTTGTTTTGATAAAATTAAAATAAAATGTTAACTAGTTAAACGAAAAGTAACGAATTAAATCAATTTGCGTAACTTTCTAATGTCACCCATTAGTATGAGAAAGAATGTTTACGTAAATAACACTGACGAAATCTATACATTTTTAGGGCATAAAGTAATCCAGTCAGAGTTAGAAAAACTTGTGACGAAAGTAAAATGACGTCAGTGGGGAGAGTAGGTTACAATTAATGGCATTACAGTCGATTGGCATCGATAACAAAAAAGTTACAATTTGCATCGGTTTCATCAATTTGCAGTTAATTTGTTCTTATTATGAGTGCAACATAAAACATATTCTTTATTTATTTATGAAATATTTTGGGTGAGAAAATTCTTTCATCCTTAGCGCTCTTGATTTTGATATATGAGGTATTCCACGTGAAGCGGAGAAGTAAAATATGTTGGTGTTTCCGATTTTAGTAATATTCGATTATGTTTCTCAACCCAAATACGAAATATTTTTACAGTATAAAGTCTTGTTAACAAGTTACAGCACTTTGAAATTTTTAGCGACTGGCAGGTGTGCGCTACTTTGAATCGCAGTAGTCAGTTTTTAAAAGTTATAATGAAATAAATAAATCAATGAAATTTATACTTCATTAAATGAGCTTTCTAAGTGAATTTTTGGATTTAAAAATTTCTTTTAAAAATGTTCACTGAAGAGTCAAATCTGCTTTTCAGAAAAAATATATTTTCTTCAATTTCCTCTTTCCAAGCATAATAAACAGAAGTTTGAGGCATTGATGTTCTAGCTCATTTGTACAATCGCTCGGGTGTCATAATGGCTTGGTTTGACGTCGACTGTAAACTAGCCCGTACCGCCAGGCGTTTTAAGTTGCCACCAAGACCAACACATGACCCTTTGCCATGTGAAGTGGCATGAACATGAAATTCTCCAACTGTACCAAAATCCTATTTGAAATAGAATAGATTAATGAAATTGAATCTGTTTTTGAAATGGTGTAATACTCCGTCAGTAATATAAATGTATTTTTAGTAGCTATGTTGTTCTCCTGAAGATGCTGGTGCAACATTTTTTGAAAAGTATAGAAAGTAGCAGTGTCGTGTCTTAAGTTGTCTGATATCATTACAATACTTCCGTCTTTTAAATTTTGCTCTTTTCTGTAATAATAAACTGATATAAGGAAAATGGCTTTGTCGTTGTTTCAGTGAAATGACTGAGCAGCATCTTGAATTATAAATCTGTAGTTTTCGACAAAATCGCATTGACTAATAATGTTTTTATAGTGTTTTTAAATTTTAATAATTTAAAATACTGAGCTTGCTCGTCTGCTATGTAAGCATGAGGTTTCAAAACCTCTCAAGCTGAGCAAAAGCTGTCGATGAATTCGTCAGATGGGAGGACTTGAATGGTGATGCTGAGGTAATATTTTCCAATCCATGTAAACTGCACATCTGTTATTTGATTTTCATCAAATGTTTTTTTCATGTGCTCTCGATTTTTTTCAAGGCCAGGACAATTGCTACATCGTTTACTTGGTGGTGATTTTGATGTCATCAAATGGCAAATTGGGGTCGAATTTGGACCCATCATCTTTAACAGGCAGTCCTTACAAGACGGAAGAAGTCAGAGATGAAATATCTCCCCCACTTAGCATCCATTTAACATTTTGGTGGTAAATACCTACGCAAACTACATGTGTACCTGGGCCTTTAGCAAACATTTACTTAAGAATTTTAAAAGGAATACTTTTGTATTAGGATATTCTAATTTAAACTGTTATAACTCGTCGATGTTGCACGTTAAGAGCTGCTTTTGTAAATGAACTCTTTTCCTGTCATCTAATTTTACAGACGCAGTCTTTTTTCTCAGGTATTATCCAAGTGTTATCTTCTCTAAGGATAACATTTTGTTACCAGATGAATCATTTCTGATGTAAATTTCCGTCCCTCTCCTGGATTAGGTGATTATAAAATACCGTTCCTCTCGACTAGTGTCTTAGCCTTTCTTGCTTGCCATCTAGATGTATGAAACTCTTCAGCAAGCCTGGTTTCACTCCACGATTTAGGGGCTAAAGTAAGGATTTTAGTTTTCTGAGAAGCAGGTGTGGAAGGGTCATTAAACTTCTCTTTCATCTGTAAAAGTATTTCGTCATAGTCGGGTTTTACATCATCTGTCTGTGTCGACTTTGTAAGCGCACTTTCTTCGGGAATATAACACAAATCTTGAGATTGTAAAGATTGGGTAGATAGGCTATTTAGGACCACATCATCATTGATCATTAGTGGTATTTTACTAGCAAGTGGTCCTCTGCACTGTTAACACACGTATACGTTTTTACTGGTAAATGACCACTTCTCTGGTAACATTTTTGATAACTTTCTAAAGTCTTTTCTTTTCCTATGCACAGGTAATAGAAATGGATAAAAATATCGACCATCATAAGGAACCATGGTATCTATATTCAAATGTATATATATGTATATATATATATATATATATATATATATATATATATATATATATTCAACGAAACAATCTCACAAAAGTTTAAATAAAAATCTCATCACGCATCCATGTGAGTAAACAGTTGTTAAGCCACTGACTAAAGTAAGGGCAAAATTTAAATACACAGAGTCATCGCTCTGTCTCTCACATATAGTTAACCTAACTTTAGTGGCTACATTGAAGTACAAAGAAATTCTTCTTAGTGGTCATAAATGCGCCACCGGAACTTAAATTGTTTTATTAATACATATTTCATATATTTTATTGAAAATATTCCATATAAATGATTTATTATTATTTAATTTGTAGGTATATGAAGTGGTATATAGATATATACTTTAAATGTATATAGATATATACTTAACAAAAGATAGTACTTAAGATATACTTACTTACTTAAGTAAAGAGAGTAATTTATATCATTAAAGCTATCCAAAACATGATTTAACATTCTGACCTTAAGTATTTTATATGATTGAAAGTTTATATAAGCTCGCGCTAGTTGGAGGAAGGCGCGGCCAGGTGGCGCTTCAGCACTGTAGCCGGTTTAGCTCCTAAACTACTTTTACGCCCGTTATGAAACTTGGTATATATCTTTTTCTGTTAAACAAATATATTTCAACGTCTTTATTTTTGCAGTGAAGAACGTTATTTATCTCATCCCTAATTACGAATTGAAGTTACCTCCGTGTTTATTTATTGGAAAGGCTAAATGTTTATAATTTTTCTATATGAAAGTATTATTTTTAAAATTATAATACTCGGGCGTACTTTGTGGATTTCTCCGTCTTCTTTAGTAAATGGAACTTTATTATATGACCTGTTTATGGCCTGCGACATGTCGTAAATATCTGGACTAAAATTGTATTGAATAAATAACATGATTTCCCCATCTTCATATCACACACACAAAATATTTCTTTCCAAAAATATCCTAATTAAATAATTATACTTCCTACCAACATTAAAAATATATGGAATAAGTAAATGAAATATATTGTGTGCACATTACACAAAATATGTAAACAATAAGAATCAATATAACTGATATACTTTTAATATTTGATTTCAAGCTGAAATCTTTTTATACATGAATATACAATAAAACAATTTTTTATTATATTATTTATTTCCTGTTATTCAAAGAAAAATGGAAAGTCGAAACAAATTTTGAATCACAACAATGGAAAATGCACCAACTTCTTTGTTTTATATTTTTTATTTAATAATAATTTTATATTTTTAATTTGGTTTCCTCGGCACATCTAAATTTTAAAATTCGCAAAAAGCGAAATAAATATCAGAAAAACATATTAAGAAAAGTTATCAGTAAGATTTCCCGCTATATGGAAACTTTTAAGTTACTCTTTAAGGTCACGTGTGAATTGATTTAAATTTATTTAATGTATTTTTATTATGAGTGCGTTTCCATTGATTTGTATTAACAAATGATAAGTAAAAAACGGGCCCTAAATAAAAAGGTCTGAAAGAAATATTAAAATATCTTTTCCGTATATTTATACCGTAAAGACAACAAGAGATACAAAAACATAAATAAAACACAAAAACATAAAACACTCGTACTTACGTAAAAATTTTAGCACAATGGCGATTTTACATCATAACATATGTAGATTTAAAAATGAAACAAATTCGAATAAATAGCGAAGTATGTCTGAATTAAAGCGTTGTGCTCGTTTACTTGTAAACAAAAACAGAGGCGGCAGATGCAGACGTGCGGACCTGCTGTGAAATGGAATGGAAATTATGTTAATAAATGACGCGATTTCAATAAACTTATTGTTTTTACTTAATAAAATCGGTGAATCCATTTAATATATCACGGAAACGATAAAGGCTTTGTTTATTTTAAATTAAAATCTACAGTTTTATGTCATACAATGGAGTTATTATTCCACATACAGATTGATTGTTTATTTTTTACGCGCCATTCATAGCGGCACACGGGAATAGTCTGGCGGGTATATGTAACGGGAATAGTCTGGCGGGTATATGTAACGGAGTACATAAGGAAAAATTATATAATAGTTTTGTTCGATAATTTACGTCGAGATTTCTCTTTATATTCGAAGAGAGGTGCGTCTTGTTATTAGTAATATGTAAAATATCCATATAGCCATATTATACGGTACATTATCCGCATTAGTGGCCAAAAAAAAAATCAGGTTTCCCGATGTTTATTTTACAAATAAATATTCGCTATTTTAAATACGGATCTTAGACGGATGTTCAAAATGACTATTTAGACATATATTAAACCAGGTATATAAAAAATTTGAGACCAAATATTTGTCTTACTATTTAGTCTTACTATTAAAATTTATTTGTCTTACTATTAAAATTATATTTTAATTAAGATATTAAGTTAATAAAAAAATTCGTAAAGTCGAACTCGACAAAATCCCATTTAGTGTTGACTCTGATCTTTGGCCAAACGAGAAGATCTAGTTAAAAGCACATTAGGTATTAAAAGAACATAATATTAAAATACAATTATTTCTATTAATAAATCTATAATTAATTTTTATTTTAGTAACAGTTTCTTAATTATACACCACTGTTTCTCTTAAAGTAATATAGTTCTCATCGCGCACATCTAGTAGTAACACGTAACATTCAACACTTCGGTTTTATTATTATAAATAATAAAATTTGTCTCGATATTATAAAAGGGTGTTTTAATAAAAGTTTAGATTAAAATTATGAAAATGGAGCCCATTTTCAGCAACAATATTGTAATTTAAACGTATAATTAACATTTATATTAAAATTAGGTTTTTGGGTTTTGGAAGCAAGTAAGACGAGAAGCAGATCGCTTATTTTGAATTTATTCGACTATTATTTGGTCTCCCTTTCTTTTGACTTACCACCAATATTTATCTACTAATTTAATAAAAAATACTATTTAGACCTATCCTTTACCCATTTCATGACTATATGTCTACCAAATCTGATTGAATAGACGAGCTTATACATATAATCCATCTCGTTCTTGGCGATTTTCTTTGCGAAAATTTTGCGAGTTTCTAAATTTGGCAAGTTTCTAATTTTCGTAAAATGAATTAGGAATCGGTGTGGATCTAATTGTTTCGGTCGATATTTTCAATAAAAAACAGTTCTTCGTGAATTGATTTTTATTTATTCTTTACGTGTAATATTTCTCACAATATTTATTTAGGATTCGTTACCAATTTGATTACATTTATTTGTAGTATCGTTGTCATATTTTGTAGCATTTTAAGAAAAGGTTTTCAAAAAAATATTAAACAACACACTCTCTTCTAATCCGCGTTCTTAACACCTAACACAAAGTCCTATTGATACATGTCCTTCATAAAGGGTATATGTATCCCATATTGGGCACATGTACATGAAGACTATGTTTCTACTATATTGAATTGTTTTTGTAATTCATAAAAACCATGACTGCTGACAACAATTATCACTCTTTTATGTACAACTAATCGTATCTGTGTACAAATTCGTATATTCTCATACTCATTGCATATTTCATGATACTCCATATAATCAGTTTTTGCAAGAACATGTTATCAAAGCTTTGAGAACAAGGTCGTCTTCGACTTGAAAGTTGCGTGCATGCAATTACTTTTAAATGTTTGTCAAAGTTATTTAAACTAATATAAAAGTAATATTAAACACGGTACCTAATTCATACTGTGTAAGTATTAATGTCGTTGCAGATATATTACATTGAATAAGATAGTATATTACTACTTCCGTACATTTACACGTCCTTCTGCAACTTCATTCACACTATTATATCATAGGTATTATCAAGACCGGCATAGAGTAATTTTCTTTTTTTGTAAAGTACATATTAATGAAAGATCTAAGTGAAAATATATAGTTCGCATATTTCCTTCTTTTTCTAAACCGCGCTCATGTAATCCATTATATTTCATCTGCCCTATTAGTTAAATTTCATTTGTTAATGTTATTGTTCATTTTGTTTAGGTTGCTTCATCTATGGTTCCCACAATTAACTTGTGCACTTCTGGTATTATTGAAAAATCCAAATTCGAGTCCCGTTTTTAGGAAATGTTTTCTTATTACATGCTTTATCGTTGTAATTGTTTAATTATAAAAAAAATTTTTATTAAAACTATCAATGAACAATTTTTCAAAGTGATAAAAAATATTTGAATTTCTTTTTTGTAATTTAAACTTATAAGTTGATAAAAAGGTACGTGGTAGAAGGAATCTTCCAAATAATTTTATTGAATTTAGATACAAACTTAAAAATATTTTTTTGTTAATAAGGGATAAGATCTGCTCCTATCTCTGATGCTTCTTTATTTTAAGGCATATTTTGCTTTTTCTATGAATTTCCTGTCCCAAATAATACATTAGAAAACTTGGTAATGGGACTTCAAAGCTGAATATTTTAATTTCTTTCTACTTAACTTAGTGATATTGAAGAATAAACCGGCCCAGTTACATTTTTACGTAAATCATTGCGTTAGTTATTATGTAATCCTACCAAAAAAGTATTATGGCCAATTCTCGTTGGTTCATTCTGTCAACAAAAAAATAATTGAAATGTAAAACGCACCAGAATTCGTTTTTTGTTTACAAATTTCTTTTTAAACACTTGATAAGAATGGAATAGGACATGTTTTTAATTTAACGTTGAAATTTGAACATATGATAAGCATAAAATAGGACACGTTTTTAATAAATGATGAAATTTTTTACACTCAGTAGGTACTTAAACCGAGCTACTGGTGTACTAGCATTAACAGATATATTTTATGTAACACTAAATTAGGATTGAAGTACCAGATACCTAAAACTAATTTAGCGTCTCAATTAAATATCTAAATTGAAAAAGTTATCATTTTAAATAATTATTTATTTCCTGTGTATTTGAATCCTCCGTATTAAGTATTTATTTCTGATTGTTCTATAAAATATTGCAATAATTTAAAACAATTTTGCAATAATTTAATACATTAACATTTCTGACAGTTTAATTTTGCATTTTCTCCCCACCTTAAGTTGTATGGTATACATTTTTATTTTTATTTTTTTTTGTAAGTAGTCTATATTATAAAATAATTATAGTTAAAATTTTACATGAAGTCATGACTATATACCTATGTAAGTAGCGTTAATTATCAATTTGACCACAAGTAAAATTTTGTCAAATGTCTTAATTAGAAATGATTCATCCATATTATGAAAAACGTAAAATAAAAAACGTAGCTTTCGTTCTTAGGCCCCTAAAATAAATCGCAATTTAAACTACAGACAGAATTTAATCGACGATTCAGTTATATTTTTTTAAGGTAAATGACAGTTCAGTTTCGTTGAAAGTTTAAACTATAGATTATTTTCATTGGCGGTAAACATTTATTATTAAACTCTTCTTTTAAATTTATCGTGGTAACAGGTCTGTCTGTCTGTCTATCGTTGCCACAGACAGAAAAGAGTCTTCCTGCAGTCACACATATTACATTTTCCCATTAAATCATAATGTCGTCTGGTGCCGTTATTGTGCTAAATTATAAAAACACCCATCTTTTTCTTTTACGTAACTTTCTTTTGTATAATTATATAACTTAATCTTTATAGTTAACCAGTATAAAACTACGTGATATAATATTATAACTACTTTATTTCAATCTTTAACCACGATCTAGGTTTTGTTGTAGGACTACAACATCTTTAGGTGGAAAATTTGAAGACTTAAGTGGTCTCTTGAAATTGCCCACCTGAAGATGTTGTCATACAACGAAACCTAGATCGTGGGTAAAAATTTAATTAAAGTAGATATAATAATAGATCATGTAGTTTTATTAACTGGTTAACAAAAATTAAGTTATAATGAATTTCTATAAAATTAACGCTAAATATATTCAATAATTATATAAAAGAAAGGAATATAAATTAAGTTAAGTTCACGTTCGCTCTGCTAAGAAGGCTATTAAATGATAAAAAAATAAATGACAGATTGATACTTCTTCATATTAATGACTTATAAAAATGTTTACATTAAAGACATCATTATTGTAAAAAGAATGCATTTATTATAATACATTCATGATGCACTATAACCGATTCAAATGGCGCCCTCGTGAAAAATTATATATTCAAGTTAAACTCAAGTTCAAAAGCTCATAACACCGCAATAATTTAAAACAGGTGAAAATGACTGATAGTTTAATACTAATATTTCACTATGCATTTTCTCTCTGCCTTCATTTATATTGTTTATATTAAGGCATTGTTTTGTTTGATCAACATATTTGAGGCATATATATTCAAGTCAAGTTCAAAACAAATTTAAATTTCATTATTATTTGGTTACTGTCGAGCTTATTAATAAAAAAAAATACGAAAATGAATTAAAATACCGTTTCCTTTATGGCTTTGCTCCTGAATCCAAAACAGCGAAAACATCATTCTCACATAACCCTCGCAGTGACGTTTGAGTTTATATTTTCAACATTTATAAATTAATTTGCCTCACGTTAGTAAGTCCAATTGAAAACTGACCCACGTATAACTGAATAGTGATGATAATGGAAATATGTTTTCTTTAGCGGAAATTTAGTAATTAAAAATAAAATTCCCCTTAAAAACAAATACTTGTAAAAATTGGCATGCTAGCTGAGAAATATCAAAATATGAATACATATTCTGGTGTTAAATATTGATTTATTAGTTACATAATATTTAATTGTTCCTACGCGGTTCTTTCATTAATAGATATACTTTTTGTAACATTAACTTTAATGGATGTTTTAAAATATTAGTTAATGTTTTAGATCAACCTATCAAATACGATGATATAAACCTGTAAATAGCATACATATGCGTATTCCTTTGAAGTTATTTCTTTATTTTAGACATTAAGAACTTAATTTAATGGCTAATTCATAATGTGTTCCACAGTGCAAAATTTAACATCAACCTGTATCCAATGCTCTATAAAAGCAAAAGAAAAGGTATAATAAGGGCCAAATGCTGATTTGTTTTTTTTTCCTGTCGAATTTCCTATAAAAACTTATATATAAAACCAAATACCACTCATTGACTAATCGCGAAATTTAGAGAATTGTAAAGCTCATAAATTAAAATTTAACATGTGTTCTCGTTTCTCTTGGCTTAATGTCCCGTCGCTATGAAAAGATTTTCCAAAATTCTACTCTTGAAAGTGTATGATGTTTGAATGAATATTTTGAAATAATTAAAGTTAGTGACATTACAATTTAAATTAGATTGTTTAACGCTTCTGGAAAGTGGCTAACCGTAATTATTATTAAATAGAAAAGGTAATAATACCAAATGAAGTTATGGTGAACAATGACGAGTGTTTGATATCTTATTTAGTTGAGTTTTTATGTATCTAATTGTACATACATTAATATTTTGCATTTTAGGGAAAACCCAATCACATATATAGACGTATACATGCACATAGCTGAATTTGTCGATTATTTTCTTTGTAATAAGTGTATAAGGTCAAAAATAATGTAAAGATGAGAAAAAAATTGTAAAGTTTTTAGTTCACGAAGGTTGATTTGGAATACTGAAATATCTACCTGAAACTTACCTCGAAGCTAATTGAATTATGAAAGGCAAATAAGCAAAATTAACTGTTTCTAAGCGCGCGTATATACGTTTCTATACACGAGGTATGGAAAACAGATTTGAAAAAGAAATAAAGTAAATAAAAACATAAAATTGCGAAAAAAACCTAATAATCAAGAATTTCGGAAAAACGAATACAAGAGAACTGAAATCGACATGTTTTGTTAGACGTAAATTAGAAACTTTTAAATGAACTCATCATAACAATTATTAGCGCACTGACGATTTCATTTTCTTTAAGGGCTACATTGAATCAAGTTCTTTAATTTCTACAAGCTGTAAATAATATGATTGAAAATATTTATTGACTTTTAACGGCGAGAGTGCTGTAAACTAAATATATGTATTACCGCATCCCGCACATATTCAGACCTACCTTTTGTTCTACACATAATTTATGTACATAAATGAATCCTTCCAGACTACAGTAAAGTATTAAAAACAGATTTTAGACTGAGTTAATTATAACACGTTTTTAAATCTAGAGTAAATTTATGCATCAAGAAACAATAACCCTATATTCAATGCTACAGTAAACTATTATATTGAAATATTGGTTTGGGTTGAGACAACATTAGCTGTTAAGAATTTTTTGTCTCTTTATCATAAAAATATTAATTGGCTGCTTCACTATACTATGTAAACATAATTAATAGTTTTAAAGTTTGAAGTACTAAGCATTAATTCCAAGTTTTACTACTAAAGTTATTGGTCAATGGAAATACGGAACACGTTAAAGTTAGGTCCGAGTTATTATCGATTTTGTTTTTTGCTGATCATCCTTTTTCGAATTGGTCTGATTCTTCACAAATAATTTTCATGCTTTTGAACAACTGAGCTAGTTAAATTATATTCAGGTGCATAAGAAAAAATGTACCATATTTATTTAAGTATTCGTAATATTTACAAAATATGATATCATCTTTGTATTAATGGATATGTAGAGAGAAGTTGAAGTATGCATATATATTTTACACCCGCAATTATGAAGATTTATGTAGAGAAGTAGTAAAGTGCACAATAGCTCCAGTGTTATTAAACACGTTCATCTCGTAGTTGTAATAAACTACACTCTTTGGGGAAAATTACTGTTAGTTCTCACAGTTAACGGACGAGCTTACATTTGCAAAGTTGATTGAACTATATTGAAACGATAAAATGAGTTCATATTTATAGCTAAGAGACGGATAGAAAAGAAAATGACAAAATGAGTCCGTCCATTAACTTGGTTAGTCCGTCCGCTAACGTTGGTATTTTAGAAAATACCATTCTCCAGATAATATGTAATAGAATATTATCAATAAAAGTATGGATCGGTGTACATACAAATATAACGTGTCGCATTAGAATAAAGTTAATGAAATAAACATTAGTAATAATAAATAAAAAGAAGTAGTAAAAAAATGGTAACGTATCTCTAGCAGATTACAAATTCATATCTTTAAATTTATAATTGGAAAATCTAAAGGAATCATTCAAAAGATATGATAGTAACTTAAGAAAATGTTCCTGGTAAATTTTACCACATGTATACCATTTTATTATACTCATCTCTTCCAGCTTTTTTATTATTTTTTTTTAAATCCTTTTCTTCAAACTTTCAAAAATAAAAATTAACGGCGGTCATCATTCGACTTTTTTCTTAGACTTTTTTTGGCAGCGGAAAGAAATAAGGTCGCTGGATACTAAATATGGACAATAAGGTGACGGTAAAAATTTTGAATTATTATTAAGTACATTGTCTTGGTGAACGAGAAATCTCACTTGCGGCTTTGTTCGCTGTTCTCTCTCATCGCGTCCCATAATTTTAATCTTATTTTGTTTGCGTAATATGCATGAGACAATAAATAACTCCCTTTTCTAAACAGTAAACCAAAATATACCTTGGTATTTCAAAAATAAAAGCTAGGTCCACCCAGTTTGTGATTTATGTTTTATCGATAAAACCACAAAGAAAATAAATAGGGAGCTAATTTGCTATAAACGTTTATGGTTCTCATATGAAGATATAATCGAGATTTGATCATGTCTTAATAGGATGGTGATCTGGAATCTCCGTATTATTATCTTATTGTATAATATTTGAAACACAGGTATATTTACCTCATAATTTGATTCGCGCGTATTTGCGCGTGCCTCAGATTTACCTTGAGAATACTTATGGAAGCAATTTATTCTCTGAATTAAAGAATTCATTAAATAATATTAAATAGAAAGATTTCCTTAATATCACATATACTTTATAATATGAATGATAGATATACTTTCACAATTAAATGAAACTACGTTATGTAGTAATATTTCTACTATTTCTAATTTCTTTACCACGACCTAGGTTTCGTTGTATTATAACATCTTCAGGTGGGATATTAGCAAAGATGATATTCCACCTGAAGATGTTGTAATACAACGAAACCTAGGTCGTGGTACAGAAATTAGAGATAGTAGAAATAATACTACATCACGTAGTTTCATTTAATTGTGAATAATGCATTTCTACAAAATTAACGCCAAATATATTCAATCAATGATATACTTTGTCAATATTATCGAATGGTTCTATAAATTAAACATTATGACTACATTTCACAATGTATATTTTTAGAACCATTAAATGATATTAATAAAATATTTCATTCGTATTACGAAAAGATTTACCAGATGTATCGTATTGATTCAGTGTTTCTAGAATTAGGAAATATCATCACTCGGTCTTTTTTATGAATGTAACTTTATTTTTACGAGGCTATAAAATCTTTATGTAATATACAAAACAGAAAGGTATTTAACGGCACTTTGAATTGTCTTATGAATAAATAAAATAATAAATATTATGTAGAAAATGAAAGAAAAAATATATTTCTTTCTCGTTTTAACCGCATTGACCTAAGCGCACTATCGCGACAAACATAACAATGAAGTTGAGAAAAATGCGCAGTTACTCTGATATCAGTACAACCAACCAAAATTGTATCATACACACACTGCAATACCAGCTTCAAAATCTTAAGTCACTTCTTGAACTTTCAGACTATTCGATTATCAAGTCACTCCAGTATATTCTTAAAAACCGTTCCTAATTTTGGGAGTTTCATTGAAACTGTCTATAATATTAGGTATCCGTCGAGTTTTCCTGGTTATATATAAACGAATACATATATATATATATATATATATATATATATATATATATATATATATATATATATAAACGAATATATATAAACGAATACACTATATATTTCACATATAGTGTATTTGTTTCCTTTATTACAAATCAATGTAATTCATTGTGTCATTATTAAAAAAAGGAATTAAAGAGAACCATGATATTAGCACAATTCGTGAATTCATTACATCATAAAATATAAGTAAGTGATGGCTAAAATTCCTATCGAAATGACTCCACTCCGTATAGGAATAAGAGTCAATTGTATTGGAATTAAGTGGACAAACCAAATACATTCTCACAATATGATAATTGATTTTAAATATGGCTAACACACCACGATGACGATTATTTAATAGGGATTACTATCTTGATAAAACTGCTGTCTTGATCTAAATAATACTGTTAAATGCAGTTAAATTTATACACATACATCTACTTACACGATAAATTTGAACAACGGGAAATTTTACATAAATATTTCTCCATTAACAACTCAATATCCTGACAAGAACCTCGCCTCATATCTCATAGATTTTGAGCCATTTGCCCATTATCGAATTATGTATTTTCATTCTGAGTACAGTAAAATATTAAAAAATATCATCATTTTAAATATCTCAAAAATCCTGAGCGCATATCATAGGTATGCAAATTTTCTTGGGATCAGAAGAATTTAAACTATTTTATGAAAAATCTTACGTTATTCGTAGGATTATATAAGGTAGTCAAAGGTATTATACAAGGTATAAATAAGCATTATAGAAGTTAGTGGAAGTCACACAATTTAGAAAAATCAACTCTCTGATCGAATAATTCATTGCTGAGTATCACGAACATTTGACTGATATTGCCTTTCTAAAAAACAACCTTTCTAAATTAACTGTGGAGCTGTCTTTTGCGAACATGACACATTGAAATGATATCACAATTGAAATCTGCTAGAACGAGAATGGTTTGCAAACTTCACGGAGTTGTCAGTATATAATCAGCCCACATGGAATATCAGCGTGCAACGATTACCATTGCCGTACGACGGATTCAATGAGGCACGCTTGATTGTTTCGTGATTGCATGCTTTAGTGATTGTCCAGCTTAGCATGTGGGAGCCCAAGTTTCTCATTTTGCTCGCGATGCACGCTGCAATTAAACCGTTTTACGATGCCTCAGTAAAGGTTAATAATTATACTGGTACTTCAATTAATAACAATATCCCTACTATTTGGAAGACAATCAAACTGCTCTTGAGTATTGAATATGATTTGATAGATAGTTGTTATAATGTAAAGTGAGTCATTGTTAATTTTTTATTAACTATCTTATTACCTTTGTTTTTATTCTAAGCTTCACTTTAATTTATCCATAATATTTAAAAGAAATCAGTCTTTAGTGTGCCGCTTTACGAGGTATGTTTCCTGTATTGCTATCAAATTTGATCTAAGTAATTAATAAGATTGAAGCTATAACTAGCTCAATGTTTGCAAATCAATTAGACAATACATTAGATTAGGTAGTGAGTAAAAACTTTCTTTTAAAAATATACCTTTTTGAGGTTTTGTAATAGAATATACTGTGGTGAAACCTACATTAGTGATATCCGTCTATAGATACACAGTCGCCTATTTTCTATATTTCTGGATTTCAGAAAATTTTTTCAAGTAGGAACCTTAGAAAGGAATGTCAATTAATATGTTTCTTATATGGAAATAATTTCTATTTTACACGCCGTAGAGGCAGAGTCGACGGGGAGGTTTTTAAAACGATATTGAAGTTTTGTTCTCAATATTTTTCATAAATATTAAGTTTTAAGGTATAGTATGATATAAACTCCATCCAGAATTTTTTGACTAAATTTTCGAAAGACCCGAACAAAAAAATTCTATGCATTTGAAATTTTTAATGGAAATAATTTTTGTTTCAAAACATTTTTGGACAATTAATGCATCATCGACATCAAAAGATTTTTAGACAATTTATTGATAACTTATGATTCCGCTTTGTAAGTATTTTAACACGCACAATGGTATTCTTAGTAAAAGAAAATGATCTAAAAATGTTAACTCTATACTTGAAATGTATACCGCCAGCCAATTTGAAATGAGACAATAGTTAGTCACTTCGCTTACGGAAACCGGAAATGACCGTCTGGTTCCGGTGCTTTAAGCAGCTTGTCGAACTGCAGTCGTACTCGACTTATGTTATCATGGAGATTCCGTTTCATGCGCTCGGCTAACGGCAAGTATTGTTATTAAGTGAACAAAGCAAATAATGGCAAAAAATATGAGATCCGGGTAATACGAAAACTGACCTATTACCCAGATATTATATTATATGGTTATTATTTGTTTGTGCTCTTAAAAATGCTTGCATGGCAATATTGCTCTAATTGTAGTAGTCTGAAAATCCTTTCACAAATTTCTTTACAGACCAATCTACTCAGTTCTGAGAAAACGGCATTTTGTCGTTCGTTCGACAGATTTTTGTGAGAAAAAAATATATAAGTTTGAAATAGTTCAAAATGATTCGTTATGTTTTAACAACGCCTTGAAATTACCTTCTGGGCTAATAAGTCTTGAAGTTATTTTACGCGAACTGATAAATCTAGAAATTATTATGTTATTTTACGAACCCAAAAATAGGTGGGCTCTTGTTTTTTAATACCAATAAACTCTTGATTCTTCTCAATGGAGAAATTTAATCCACAAATTTTCGTTATAGCTTAAATGTAATATATATTGTTAGATTGATAACTAAGAAATCTATTACAATTTACAACGAGTTTTTGAATATTATAGAAATGTCTCCAATGTCTCCGCTAGGACATATAAAAACAGGGCGTTCCGTTTTTATGTTTAATTAGCAATTAACTATTGATGGCTAAGGAAAAAAAAATATGAAAATTTCACGAAGAGCACTCATGGTCCTCTAGCTTTATGAATTTAATTCACGGGGGAAAACAAAGTAAAATACAATATACGTGCAACCATAGGCGAAAGCGTACTCTCTACACAGCCAAACGTTAATTACTAAATTGAAAGAAGACAATTTTAGTTATAAAGATAATTCTTATCCAGGGCCACATACTTTAAATTTAGAAATATAATAGTTTTGTTAAAAGAGAATAGTAATTTTGACTTTTTGTATGTCCTTAATACATTAATACTTGTGGCTTCCTCGTTCGAAACTACATATTTTGCATTGAGGAGTAATTCTTTCTGTAGACTCAGTACTAGTCTCATTAATTGTAGATATTTATTCCTCCTTCACTTTATTTTTCAGAAGTTCTGAAAGCTTTCAAACGAAGTTTAAAAATTTACAATAAACTTAGTGATCGGGGATTGAACTAAAAATGTTCATAATTTTCTTACAGAAATTTGGTCAAATATTTACTTTGTTTCGTGAAAAACAATTACATAGCAAAGTTTTGTGTAACTGAATACTTTGATAGGATTTATAGTCTTGTATTTTCGTTATCATACTCTCAAATAGAATGTAATAATGCACGGTATTGAACAAGGAAGAAATAAAACATTCGCGTTTTCTTTATTTTTGGAAAAAACTTCATGATTTATAGAACTGCTGATGATTTCTGATTATATGTAAAGCGGCTGTAAATTTTTTTCGCCTGTTTTTTGGGTGGAGAATAAAACAGTTAAATTGGAAATAAGGTTTTATTTGCCATTTTTGACTCATTCGCAAAATATTAAGCTTCAAAATGATTTTCAGTGTGCTTCAGATTCTTCATACTCACAGTCCAATTTTTGGACTGTGAGTATGAAGAATCTGAAACAATTCTATTTAAATTTATTTCCATATTGGATGTGGTTAATTTATATAAAAAATATTAGAAGGTATAGCCAACTACCTAACCTAGTGACTTTCATTCCTTGTGTAGCATCTAAATCTCCAAAAATGAGTAATTATTTGCCTTCAGGCTCAGGTCTGTTTTTTGTAATCATATTTATATATAATAAATTAATTTTGGTTTCGCATTTTATTTTACGTTATTAGGTAAAAAACGTAGATAGGGCAAGATAATATTTATACTTTTTCAAGTGAAATTTCTTTTGTCGAACAACACTAACCCAACTTCTTCTCACGACCATTTCCTATAAACTTTTAAAACGATATTTTCAAAAAACAGGCAATACCGTGTACAACAAAATTTAAACTTAATTTTTACGTATGTAAATATCTTAAAGGTCGTTATTTATCTGAAATATCTTGCAAAATTTAAATATATGTAATGAAAAATAGTATTTATATAGTCAATGAACAGTAATATTTAAATAACTGTCTTTAATTACAATTAACAATTAAATGAAACTTCGTGATTTAGTATTATTTCTACTTTCTTTAAGTTCTTTACCACGATCCATGTTTCATTGTATTACAACATCTTCAGGTGGGTTATTAGCCAAGATTATTTGCTAATAGCCCACCTGTAGAAGAATCTTTGCTAATAGCCCACCTGAAGATCTTGTAATACAACGAAATCTAGGTCGTGGTAAAGAACTTAAAGAAACTAGAAATAATACTACATCATGTAGTTTCATTTAATTGTGAATAATGAATTTCTGCAAAATTAACGCCAAATATATTCAATGTCTTTAATTAATAAAATTAAATTTGTAGACTAATTAATTTTACTTAATGCATGCTGTAATTAATTTTCCAAATTCAAACCACGAGCATATCTGTCCAACGGCTCAAATGGCGAGTTCTTTCGTCAGCCCGATTCGTTGTTGCCGGCAGAAATTTTCAGGACATTTTGATCTCCATCAAACTATGGTTGACATCTTTCTATAATCAATATAGACGATTTGCCACAAATGTCACTTATAAATTCTTGTCCTTCTTTCCCTAACATTGTAAAGGATCTGATCTTATTGATAGATCAAAATATTAGTCGGTATTCCTCGGTAAATAATGTTAGTCGTCGATTCTTGGACGGAATGCACTATTAAAATTATGTCGACTTTTGTCAAATTCTTTCATTACGTTTACTTGACCGTAACGATGTGCGCTATATGAATCTTACGGGCAAATTGCTTGAGAAACCAGAAAGCTTTAAATATTTATGTCTCACTTTCATATTTGACTTTAAACAATTGCTTGGCAAACTAAACAACCTTAAATATTACTGTGAATCTCCCATATTTGGCTTCAAACAAGTGCTTCATAAACTAGAAAGCCTTCAATATTTATGCGTCTTTCATATATGCCCTCAAACAAATGTTTGGCAAACTAACAGAACCTTATTTATATTACCCTTTTATATTTGACCCCAAACAATTGCTTGACAAACTAAAAACTTTAAATATTAACATGACTTCCATATTCGGCCTCAAACCATTGTTTGACAAATTATAAAACCTTAAATATTTATGTGATATTCATGTTCCTGAGTCTCCCACCTAAAATGGACGATTGTTTCTAATCGGAGCTATCTTCATTTTTTTTTATTTAAAATTATTTAAACAATCCAAGAGACCATGATAGCTAAAGATTACATCGCGGATTTATTTGCCATAAGCGTTGGATTACTTTCAGAAAACTTATGTACATTTTTCACTACTTTATATTGTTCAACTCTTTATGAATATTTATTCTCTGCTTACGCTGTCAAATTATGAAGTCCATTTGATTAGGTCGTTGATCTCCCCGTCCATACATGTTTTTAAAAGTCTTTTCACAAAAATCATATTTTTCCCGAACTTCAAACTAGCGCTTCCTATCTTCTATTTATATGCTAGTTCCCTTAAGTTTAATCCTTTTTTTTATTTTCTCGGCATATCCAAAATTAGGCAATTTTTTTTGAAAGTAAACTATTACGAAATTATTATCAGTATTCCAATAATTGCAATCTTGTTCAGTCCACCTCTGATAAAATATTAGCTATTTTATATAAAAATTATTATTTAAATTACCAAAAAAATACCACGTATGCATTTAAATTTAGTAAATGTATTATTAATTCCCTTTCCTTAATGCAACACAAATAATTTCATTAGACGTTTAACTTGTATCATGTGGACTGCAGAGCAGGCTCTGTTAAATTATTTTGAGCTTTTTCATAGAAAAAGAATCATGTCCATTTATCTTTTCAACGTGTGAAAAAGATATTTTAATATATTCACACATGATAAATTTTACTAGTGATTAAAAAATTGGACCGATGACGGGAGAATTTTGGGGCGGCTATGTCGACAAATTTAACCGAAATATGTAAGCTCGGCGCGATTGTGCTGCGTCGTCTACAGCAAAATGTATTCTCATTTTCTCCCAGACAAATTAACACGTGTTGAGGCCAATAAATCGACAAACCTATTTTACAAATAACTCTCATCTATTTGTCGTCTCCATTGTGACAATGGCTCATTTTAAAGGCTGCCGCCACACCGATCATCGTATCTCATCAAGTTGCTAAAATTGTCCTCAAGATTTTCTTGAAATTTTGACTAAATAATTTATTTATTCTGACATAACATTCGAATAGATATGAACCCCTTAATAACAAGCGCATCTTACGTCTTTGAGTTCGACTCATAGTTACGAACTACCTCAGCATACCTATTAAAACAGCTATTGATACTTAATATAAATATTGTTAGAATGATACCATCTTAGCAAATTCTATTAATACCATCCATTTAGATTTTTGTATACTACTTTGTACTGTAGTAGAATTTTTGAAACCGCTAAAGAAAAGCTGGAAATGTAAAACATTTTCTAATATGGTATAGTTATAGATATATACAAGCAAAGGATAAATATTTATAAAGAGATGAACGATATAGAGGAGTATAAACCATGCATAGGTTTCTGAAAATAAGCCCGCAATAAGGCACTTAGATAACCGGGTCTGTTGGATTGTATAAATATTTGCAAAAAGGAAAAATTTGAAGTTAATTCCGATTATGAACCGTCGTCAATTTGAGTTGGCAAACCCAGGAATATAAATATATTGCTTGAGTCCAAATAGTGAAAAAATCACATAAATATTTAAGGCTTTCTAGTTTGTCAAGCAATTATTTGAGGATAAATATGGAAGAATCAGATAAATATTTAAGATTTTTTTATTCTGTCAAGCAATTATGTTGGGGTCAAATATGAAAGAGACACATAAATATTTAAGGCTTTTTAGTTTATCAAGCAATTGTTTGAGGCCAAATATGAAATAGTTACACAAATATATAAGGTTTTTAATATGACCAATGACATTTTATATAGTAAATGGATATATTACACTATTATAAAAAGAACGAAAAAATTTTGTTCAGCAAGTTAGCACAAAAAAGCGTTCCAAAAAAGATGGTCATAATTTTGAAAGTTCCATTTTATATTACGGTCCAGCGAGTAGAACATAGATATGAAAGGCATATTACTATTTTTAGGCTAATTGGATAAGTGAATTCTCTATAGATAAAGTAGGAATAATCCTAAAACGACATTACTCATTTTGGCCTTGTTGTACTTTTCAATACAGTATTGGTGTGACAAGACAATTAAATGTTGCTGTATCACTATTTTTATCTTACATTGCCTTTAGACGATAAAACACCGTACAAAAATAATTACATATTATTTGCGTGTGCTTATGAATGTATTGTTATTTCTGGACATTTTGTGGCAGTAGCCGTGTAATTAAAACACTTTTCCATGACGCAAGAAAGCATTTTGATGGATATTTTCGTAAAACAATAGCAAAAATAGATCACACATTATGAATCACAATTCACACTAATGGCGTCTAAATAAATTTAAGAAAGTTTTTCTATTTTTGACATATGCCAATTCAATTTTTTTTGACATATGCCATTACATGCTTTTTTGACATATGCCATTACATGCACATATGCCATTACCCTTTAGAGTGGTAATGGCATATGTGCGCAACATAACTTCATTGTATATAAGCACATCACAGGATAATTTATTATTTACGAATCTTATGGCACTTAGTCAGTTTAACTGTTACGCAGCAGGTAGTGTCGCTACGATGACGCGCGCTGTTGTACAAGGTTTACGATTCATCGATCTAACTCTTTTTCGCTCTACACTCCTTAACTAAATTGTTGTTTTAGATTGAAGCGTGGGTATGATGTTATAGCATTAATAATGCCCATATTTATTAAAATATTTGTTATTCATTTTACTGGATTATAAACTGTTTTATATACATTTTAGGGTCTGTTTTTAAAACCGTTTTCATATTTTAATTTTTTAGTTTTTTTACGGTAACATGACGAAATGACAAATTATTTTTATTATCACAAAATAAACAGAATCCATAATGAGAGCAGTCAAATAAATGATTTAAATTATAAAACTAAAAATGTATTAAGAACCTAAAGTTTTAAGTTTTGGTTTGCGATTACAATTATAAATTCTCTGTGGATGACATTCACCAATAATAATATTGTCAAAATGGTTATTTCGCATATTTATAATATCTACAAAATATAATGGTTAGCATGTATTTTTCTAGTTTCGTTAATAGTATTTAGTGGCCCAATATTTGAAAATGGAACTAGAACTAAAAATATTCTTATACATAATTATCTTACCGCTTCTAACATCGGAAATATTCAATAGTTGAAAAATATGTTTTTAGAGAAATTGAGCATGAAAGATAAAAAAAGTTATTATTCGGATCAGATTTATAACATTTCTTTGACGGATAATAAATTAAAATAGGACATCATAAAATAGAATAGCAGCGAACGTAAATGTCAGGTTGAATGTTTCAGCAAAATGCAGCGGCAAGTAATTAATAATATTAAGGAAACATATAAATTACTGAGGTGCGCTCTCCGTATTTTATTTATGTATCCTCGCAATCAAACGTATTCTATGTATATATAATTTAAAACTAATGTAAAATATGAAAGCGGTGAAAAATATCTGACGAAACACATATGTTAAAAGCTTGGATTCACTCGTAAAACGGAGAATTAATGAATTAAATCAGTCAACTGAAAAAAATTAGACATTAATAAATGGACATTGCCATGGAGTTTATTATTCAATGCAATTTGCACATTATCAAGTCTATGAGAATTACTAATTTATTTTACAATCCAATGACATATAATAAGTGGACTAGTCATTAAAAAAAACATCACAATTAAATTGACAGGAGTATTTGTATTTACATTATAAACAATATAAATTTTTATTTAAGTATTTTTTCAAAGGAAATAGTTTTTAGTCTTTAGGTGTTCAAGGATCTCGTTGCCGCTAATGAGCAAAATCGGTCAAGAAAATTTAAACGTGCCTGTATACGATCTTAATTATTTCAAATACGTGATTATTAAAATAGGTATTTATAATTTAATTGTCAATGACTGTAAAAATATACATACTGACAACGTACATGGAACTGAAGTCAAACTACGAACAAGTATTGCTTTCGGTTGGAAAAATTCATTTCAAAGCATTGAAAAATGTTCACTTCAGTGTTTTTAACGTAAGAGATCTATCTACTTTGGAAGGATAAATTAATAGTTAAAAAAAAATTAAACTAAAAAAACTCGCTTTCATAAATGCTGTACTAAAAAGACAAGAACTTACTATCGAACTTGTTTTCTCTGTCTACTCTTCGAGAGCTTTTGTGTAAGCCAGTACAATTTAAATATAAAACGCTGGGCGAACACAACTGTCAAGTTTCATAATGATATGACAACTACAAATGCATGAAATTTAGTTTTGCAGATTACATTGAAACTTATATATATATATATATATATATATATATATATATATATATATATATATATATGTATATACGCATTATATATAAAGAAATTGCATTATTGGCTTTATGTCATAAGTTTTCTTTCCTTAAAATATATAACGGGAATTTCTGCATGCTTTTTATTCGTATTTTGCATTGGCCTTTTCACTTCTAAGAACACATCAGGGTGTCGAATAGAGTTAAATTTATACGCTACCATCTTTACACACAGCTGTCAAATTTATTATTAGAGACTTAAAATTAAGAAATATCTTAATTTTAAATCTCTAATAATGTTATAGTAGCTCTAAAAACGTTTTTATTTCACAATGCTTATAGGATTACAATTAGTCGTAAGATCGTTATTTATATTAAAAAGCACAGAATATAAAAATAATCTTTATTAAATTATTTACTGTTTTCTGACTGTCATTAACATTATTCGATTCCTATTGAAATGGTTAAAAAACCTTACATTGGTTTTAAGTATTAATTAAAAGTGTAATATCTACATAGGTGAACAATATAATTTCCATTACTTTTTCACTGATAAGCTACAAACGTTTTAAATTAACAGTTCAAAGTATCTGTGACGTATATTATATTGAAAGTAGTAAATGTGTTTGAAAGTGAATTAAACCGGTCGGAAAGTGAATTAGAATACAGTGACTAAAATAATTGTAGCGGGCGAGGTAACTAGAAATCCACATTTTGAACCAATATCTGGCTTTAGCAGAAATTCAATCAGTACAGTCTGATCCGATTGCAGTTTAAAAGTAATAAATTATTGTACTTGGAATTTAAATAAATTGCCTATTTCCGCTTACGTTAATTTCCCTCAATTCAAAATTTATTTAATTATAAATAACCATATCACTTCACATTTTACTTTTCCTGTGATTTCTAAAAATGTAAGATTGATTTATTAAAACTTACACCCAATTTTCTATTTTAAAATCAAGAGCCTTTTTTGCAAACTATGAAAACACTGGTCCGTTTGATTTGACGATGAAGGCTGAAAACACAAAAAAATTATCTATATACAAAAACTTTGCAAGCAAATACAATTAGCTATTATTTTTTAAGTGATAGTTACTTTTTATTATTTTCTGGTAAAAAGTTAATTAATATCGATTTTGATTTTACATTGAATGATATTTTTAAAGGCGTACATTTCGGTAAATATTTACATTAACCCATATCGACTATTTTGCTGAAATTTTAATTTTTGTACTTGTTTTATATTACTCTAGGTACATGATTTACCTTTGTACATATTATTCTTGGTACACGTATTCAAACTATTGACGCTATTCGGATTAATGTACATTGAATATCTAATTGATCGTGACAATTTTAATTATTAAAAAAATCTCTGTCTGTAATGGAACTTGACTTATTTTTCCTTTGATTCCCCACACTATTAAAGTACATCGTTTCGATTAATAAACTTAATATGTGTGCTTGTATCTACTTCAAATTCAATATAGATGTAAAATAAAGATAAATACTATAAACATAGAATAATACTATAATAATATAAATACTATAATAATAGATTAAAAATACTATAAACATAACACTAGCAATATTGCTATATAAGCACAGCAATTTTATATGACTCAGTGCATCAAACTGATGATTGATGCACTGAGTCATATAAAATTGCTGTTGCGGTATTGATGTCTATTTAATAATAAATTGCTGTGCTTATATATTGCTTATATAAGCACAGCAATTTATTATTAAATAGACATCAATACCTTGTTTCAAAATTAATATGTAATTAAAATCATTGCATTACTAAATAAATCTCTTATTATCGACTTTCATTCCAGTAATTGTTATTGCAACAATGATTCGTTACAGTAATGACGTTACTGTATGAACTTTTATGAAAGATTTTTCAAGGACAAGTGATGTTCTTATGTTACACTCACATATATGTATATATATATTTATATATATATATATATATATATATATATATATATATATATATATATATATATATATATATACGTCTTTCTATTGCCAGTACCGTTGTCCTTTTTGAGAAATGAGACATTGGTACTAGCAAAACTTAAAATTATGGATCTACTAGGTGAACTCGCATGTACTTTTCTTATTAAACTTCTATGTTATCGTAGTGAAGTTTCTTCTTGTTACTGAGCATAAGTTGCTATTGAATACGTAGGATGTCTCGGCTCTTAACTAAAGATATCTACATTTAAATACTGTTTTTATTTAATTGCTGTGTTTTGTGCATTATGAAATATTTATCAATATACTATTTAACAATAGAAAAATATTAAGTACTTAAATTTATGCACGTAAGATTTAAGTACGAAATGAGTGAGAACAAAATTTCTGTTTTCATATTGGAAAATTATGTAAATAAATAATTAATAAATAGGGTAGGTAATGATTAAAGATTTTTGCATATTGGCGTTGATGTTTATAAATAAAATGAACAATTGGTTTATGAAGGGAAACAGTAATTTTTATAGCCCCAACGATTGGTACGAATATTAAAATAGATAAGAAAGACTAACAAAATATTTTTTTCAAAAAGAGACAGAAAGAAACGTGCCCAGCTTACAAAAATAGAATATCATTTTTAAAAGAACTGATGTTTTTAGAATATAAAAAAGCAAGTAATTCAACAATAAGAAATTAGATGAAGGATCAATAAAATAATATGCAATTTGTAATTTTAACACAAAACAAAAATTATGTCTTCTTAAACGCACATCTACATATCAATGATTGTTAATAAAAAATATAAATTACAAGAAAAATCGAATACAGTATACAATAAGTTTTTGGAAACGATTACCAAAAACGCCCAATGCCGATGGCTTTTTTTAATGTGCTGCCATTGTCTAAACTACTTTAGTATAAACTGTAAACTAACGTTCAGAATTTTTTTATGTTACAAAAAATATTTATACAGATATTTCCTCACTTTTCTTGTTTTGCCTAGTTTTTTTCAATCTGTTGGGCTTGCCAGTTTCGTGGATTAGTATGTCACATCTGTGTGTGGAGAATATGAACTTTGTTTCATCTTGCTAGTTTAAATAGTTAGCCTACCTGAAAAAACCTAGAAGTAGTATTTACAACTGGTATGAGAAGTAACCGGATTTTCCATATTAAAATAAATAATTTCTCATTTGTCTGTTTGAAGAATTAAACAAAAAGATTACGGAGCTTATTTTTTACTTTTCATTCTTAATAGTGCGTTTTTATTCCTGTATTAGATGGGCTTTGCTGGTCTCTTTTGTTGAGGAAATGAGGGATTATCATTACGTCTGATTGTCGCCTGCAGCTTGTTACAGATTTATGGACTGAGGTATTTAACGAATAGCTAAATTTTTTTTTTCAATTTTTATATGGATTACTAAAATGTTAATTAGAAAAAAAAGAATTGTGATTATGTAATTGAACTTACTGCCAAAATTTTGAAAATTCCGAACAAGTAAATTAAATATCACGTGTGAACGGTATAAAAGTGAATATTATGACCAAAAACTTTTAAACATTTTCCTTTAAGATTAAATGCTTTTGTGCGACGAATACGCTTTAAAAACTATGTATGTACTGATTGGATTTGCCTATGCTTTTCCGTTCTCGTAGTCAAGATTTTCCTTTTACTAGGCACAAATTTTAAGTAAAAACGTAGCACACGCATCGCCCCTTAAGTATAGATTAGGTACTAAAGTTAAACACTATTTTCTGTGATTGTTATTTTTTGTACAAGTAACAACTAAACGGTACTAATGATAGTAATATACTTAGGTAATTTTCAATCCCTAATTAAAAATGTAAAACGATGTTTTGCGAAATAGCAGCAAATTAATAGTTTTAATTAAATAAATACTTAAGTTAAACGCTTCTCTGAAATTAATTATAAGCATATTATCGTGACGAATTTAATTAAGTTTAAGCGAATAGTCTTTGATTGTGACGTTTTACAGTATTTGTAACTCAGTAAAGTGAAATTATTATTTCCTTATTAAGTGATAATTTCTTCTTTGATTCAAATATAACTGGAAAGCTGATATAAATGTTAAATTAAAAAAATCAAAAGTTTAACAATTTATTTAAAATAACTGGATACCAACCAATGGTACCCAGTTATTTTAAATTAGTCGTAGTGAAAATTATTAGAACGATATAATGTGGAATGATTTTCTTGTCACGTGTAAATCGAACAATTTTAGTACATTCCCTACGATTTATAAACCCACACCGAGCGCGTGGGTGGGTGAGAGCGAAATTGTAGGGAGATACAGGTAATAAAGTCGCCCGAATGGTTTAATAATGACGTGGTTAATTTCTATTGAATAAGGTAAAATCTGTTTACATTTTCTGTCGAAAAAATTAACGACGAAGGCAATATACAGGCAATCCTGTATGACGTGAATCTGTCGTCGCAATAGTGAAAATCGTATTTTACATTAAATTATACATATTTTTACATTAAATTATACATTAAATTAATTCTACTTTCATAGATTCTATCCAAATTGACTGTAAATTTAATACTTTAAATGAACTGGTAAATAACTGATGGATCAATGTTTTGCTACTACTTATCTGTAATGGAAACATATAATGTTACTTGTAATATATATATATATATATATATATATATATATATATATATATATATATATATATATAATATATATACATATATATATATATATATATATATATATATATATATATATATATATATATATTTAGTTCTAAATATTATACAGGTGTAGTAAAGAACGTGTCTATTACTCACAAAGCTGATTCAGTGCATGGAATGGATTAGAAAATACCAAAGAACTATATGAAAATTGTCAACTATTTCTAAAAAGTTCGCTGCTGTCGTCATCATATCTATGAAAAAAATTAACATTTTTTGCAGAAATACGCTCCCAATATGCTCAGTTTGATGCACTGAGTCATCTGTATGAACAACAGATATGATCTTTGTTATAACCTGTATACATTTACACAGGTGAGCAAAGAAATATGTAGTCATCTGTACAAATAACAGGTATGTTTTTTGTTACAACTTGTATACATATATACGAGGGAACGAAGAAATGAGTAGAAAATTTTAAGAAACTATAATAAAACCCTCAACTTTTCCTGAAAAAATATGTATAGCGATGAAATAAATATAGCGAAATTCACATTATGTAAAGTTATCTGAAGCATGGTTCAGAAAATCTGTAATAATGAATTCATTTAATGACAAAACACCATCGATTTTCATTTAAAACAAACAAAGCCTTTATCTTGTTCGTGATATATTAATTTGGATGCATCGAAATAATTTTCCAAAAACAAATAAATTTATTCAACTCTCACACGTCCGTTATTTATTAACATATTCCCCATTCCCTTCCGCAACGAGTCCTCTCGCCGCCGCCTCTCAAGAATCGTGATTGAAATGATAATTTACCTTTTTCCATTTATTTATACTCTGAAGACATACAAACAAATAAAAACAAGATTTGTTATTATGTGTATTTATATAAACATTTTACTACAGCGGAAATTTCCCATCGTGACATGTGTACATCTAAAAATTAACCCTGTCTTCAAATCAAGAGCTGACTATGTCGAGTACGAATCAAAGTGCTGCTCTTATCTAATGGAAAGCCTGCCATTGCAATGTGTTTCGAGTTAATAAAACTTGCTAACAAAAACAGAGGCGGCGGCGAGCGGACCCGTTGCGGAAGGGAATGGGAATTATGGTAATAAATAATGGACGTGTAGGATTTGAATAAATTTATTGTTTTTTGGAAAATTATTTCCATGCATCCAAATTAATATATCACGAACAAGATAAAGGCTTTGTTTGTTTTAAATGAAAATCGATGATATTTTGTCATTAAATGAATTTATTATTACACGTGTCTCTTAATTGCTTATTTTCAAATTACCGAACTATCGATAGGGGCAGTACATGTGAAAATAGCCCAACGTGCATATCTAATAGTTGTAGATATATAACGGTTATATAGTTCTTTAGTTTCGTAAGTTAGTTTTGTTTCAGTATTGGCAGTTTTTAATTCATTCATTTTATTTTTGCCATAACGCTTTGGTTTACCGTAACATAAATCAAATTTTACATATATTTTAACTTTGAACCACAAAATTTGTCATTATACGAATTAGTGCTTTGCATATTATTATAATAATTAAAACATTACATCCAACGTCACATCAAGTGCCATGCAAGTTATAGACAGCGACGATTGAGTGCTACATGATTCAGCCGATTAATTTCTTCACCGATTTACAAATTTTTATATTTCCCCCTTTAAATCTATGTAATCTAAAATCAAAACTGGGAACCATTTACAGTCGTTTGACTGCTTGAGTGTAGTTCGTAAATAAATTTCTGCCTATTTTTACAAAGTCACAATTCACTCAGCGCAATGAAATTATGTCATTTACAAAAATTGATTTTACGCAAATAATCCTTAAGTAAAAAAAATAGGACAAATATGTAATGAAATAAGATTACTTTATACCCAAACGGACAGTAAAAATTCCAGCTTTGATCCTGCCAACAAGTCGTTTTTAAAAAGTGTTTTAGAAACGTTCAGCCCATTATTTTTCAATACTTTCAGAACCATGTAAATAAAAATTGTATAGCATCTTTCCATGTAGTTTACTCAATAACATAGTCAATATGTTTATTTATGGTACGTAAAATGAGTAGGATAAATGACTTTTGACTATATGAAAAATAAAATTAGCCGACTATAATTATATTCTTAAATTTTGTATTATCTTTTTTGCCAATATTTGCATCTACTACTTGTCGCCATCTAGTTGGCAGTGACAATATGACTTTCTTGTGAAATTTCAGGCACTTTGATTAAAAAAACTGTGCAAAGTCGTTTTGGAAATCTTCTTTAACGCCTAATTTTTTTCACGTAAATACTTACTTAGAGCCCTGAATAAATTGTAATCAAAGAGCGCAATGTCCGGCAAATATGGTGGAGCGCAATGTCCGGCAATATAGCTCCTCTAATTTATCATGAGTATGTTTTGCAACTTGTGGTCTAGCATCATAATGTAGAAAATAAACTCGATCCAGCTGACTACTCAATTTGTTAGCTCATTATTCACAGTAAATATCTGCATTAATTGTAGATCCCTCTGAAACCAACTCCAAATGAATAATGCCCCTGATATTCTACCAACAGCTGAGCATCATCTTTTTGGCAGTTATTGGCCAATTTTATTGCAGAATCCAACGAAAGCACATATATTAAAAGCACATATGAGGATAGTTCAAATAGTAACGCGTTGCATTGTGCAATTCGACAACAGACTGAATATAACGACTTTAGCTGAAAGCAAGTTGAAATCAAAATGAGCGGATTTTGTCTGAGAGCAGCCGTTTATGCCGGCTGCGCTCTGTTCATTTACAGTCGGGCTTCTGCAATTCGTTTCAGATTTCCACCTTATAGTCGGATAACAGAAACGCTTAAATTTATGAAATAATTTCCTAGGGTTGATTGGAAGAAAAATTTGTACTAATTTATTTTATGTTTCGTTATATTTTTTTGTTTATTTAACGATTTGTCACTTGAGTATGATACGAGATCTAATTGCAATAGTACTGGTAACGTGTAGTCCATCTATACAGATTATATGAAGAATTTTAAGAAAGTATGAGCGTTGAGGGGCAATAAATTCATACGGAATTAAATGTCAATTTCAATGGGAATATTATTAATCAAGCACTCACAATATAAATATATGTAACCAAGAAATCAATGTTTAGTTGAACTGAGAATGCAAGCGCTACAAAGATATGAAATCGATGCATTGAATTCTGAAAAATGAAGAGAAAATAGATCATTATTAACAAGAATATTTGGATGCACCACTAGGTACCGGAAAAATATTTTTGATAAATTTAATATTGGTTAAAATTCGCGCTAAAAAGAGGACGTACTTACATTTTTCTATATTGTTGTACAAATTCTGTATTTACTACGGTAGTTTTATCCTCATACTGCTCATCGTGAACATTCATTTGATAAACTCGCATAACATTTTTTTATAATTTTTTGTAAATTTTTTGTAAATGAAAAGACGTATTCCACTAATTTTCTTTCTTTGCTAACTTTGCGTTGTGCATTCCAAAATATTTTGTAATCTATTTTGTTTTTTTTTTTAATTTACATTTTCACTAATATAAAAAAAGGAACTTCAAATACAAAAAATAGGTTAAAATACGGTTAAATGAAAATAAATTATTTCTTTATTTAATTAAATTATAACGTATACTTACTGTTTTTGCTAGTTTTATGCAGTGTGACTATGTTCGTCTTAATTGACTTTATTTAGGTGATTAAATTATAAATATACTAATGCTGATGTAAACAAAATATTAAAAGTAAAATGCTTTAGATAATTGCATTTTTCACTGTCTTAATTTAATTTAAATATTTTATTGTACTTTATTTTATGTGGTTTTATGCAACACTCGTCGTTAATTTTATAAAAAAAGAGTTATAGAAAAAGTATATAAAATTTTTACTGGCCAAAATATTTGAAATGTTTACCATAATTTTACCTTTAAATTGATATTTAATTTAGATTTCTATACAAGTTTTATGGCTTATAATAAAAAGAAAATTCACATAACAACGGAAAAATATAATAATGCCCACTACCTTCACATATTTTGAGGTATAACTACCTCCTTCCATGATTTATTTCCTGCAACGGTTATTTAGAAAATTTGTAACGCAATATCGAAGTAAAGTTATTTTTATTTATCTTAGTAACGCACTTAATGTGATAATAAATGAAAATAGGCCCTGTTATGTTTTTCCATAAATCGTTGAGTCATTCAACAAGTAATTATATAAAATCCCACTAAAAATGATAGCTTAAGTAGTCAACTATAAAACTATATAAAATCGAAGACTTTATAAAGTTCGTTCCCTGTATTAAGTTGTTAATTAAAAATTATATGAGATCAAAACAAAAACATGGCTTTCAATTTAACAGTGAAGTTTGAAGCTGGAAAAATTTTTATTCTTAGCATGGTTTTTCAAAATACTAGGTACCTAAAAATAAATCTGCGTCTCAATTAAATACCTAAGTACTAAATATAAAACTTTGACAAGCTCAAAAAATAATATGCAATTATAATTTTTTAATTACTCCTTATAATGCTGCAATAACTTAAAGCACATCAATTTTAATTAGTGACTGCATTTTCTCTCTACCTAAATTTCTATCGTTTATATTACAGCATTGTTTTGTTTAACCAATATATTTCATGTGTTCTTTTTTTTTAAAGTTAGCTTTATATATATTTAACATTGTAAATTTATCGGTTAGTCGTAAATTTTAGTCCAGACTACCATGGCATAAAAGGGAATGCGCGCTGTACTCCACTACAGTAAATGTTAAAAGTCAGATCTAGTAAATTGTGTTCAAAATATTATATATTATTAGAATATATATTATTATATTATTAAAATTCAAAATACTTACCTTGTAATTATGTATCAGGCCTGATTTAAATCTGAATTTGATTCTTTAAAAAATATTTACATATTTCTAACATCGCGTCAAGAATAACCGCGAGCAAAAGCAAGTTCTAAAAAATCCTCAGTTTATTCTATTATACAATGCGGAGCTACATTGTTATAGTAACCTTTTGACTGAAATATAAATTTTTTTTTCACTATATAAACTTTTGTTGTGACTGCTCATATACTGCGCGAACACAAGATTTGGAATAAACGATTCAAACTTGCGTTTGGCACAAGTTATTTGTTGTCGATTTTTATGACGTCATCAATAATTCTGCATCATCATTTCCGTTGAATTAAATTACGTCAAACCCCCAAGAGTCTACGTCGGATTACGTACATTCGAGATAATTAATAAATAATTTGAAAACAAAACCAAACTCCGTTAATTTAATGGCTGCTATCCTAAATACCATATTAGTGAAAACATAATTCACACATAATTTTCACTGCGCGTAATGAGGCCAACGTTTAATTTGATTTTACTAAAACATTTATAAATTCAACTGATACAAATTAATAAAGCTCGAATATATGAATACTGACGATAAGGAAGATACATTAAGCAGATAATTTGCTAATTGAAAATGTAATTTGCATAAAAAAAATTATTGTAAAAATTGACTAAAGGATTAGTAGAAATATCAAAATATGAAAGTACGTACATATTCTAGAGTATTAAATAATTATATTTTGCTTAACATTACATTTAATGTATATTTTAGAATTTGCGTAAATATTTTATAAGTAGAACAGTTTATCAAACAGTATAATGTAAATATAAACTAATCACTTTACAAGTTATTTATTTCAAATATTTTTTTTTTTATTATTCACATTCATGAAAGTTAGTCGATACAGCAGACCTCCGTATAATATTAAATATATCCAGTTAGCGAGAAATAATAAGGGCCATACAATTGCCTATTTTACGTTGAATTTTTTTTAAAAAGTGTGTATATAAAAACCAAATACCACTTACTGATTCATTACGAAATCTCCAGTATTGAGTTCTCTTTCGTGTAGGCTTTTTAGGTGCTTGCCAAGAAATTATTTTCCGTAATTCATGCCCTAAAGACATTAATATTGGGGTAGATGTTTGCATGAAAAATTTCGATATAATTTAAGCTAGAAGAAAATCTATATGGAAACTAGAAGATAGAAATAAAGAAACACCTATTGCGTTTTTAAAAAAAAGCTAACTTTAAAAAAAAAAGAAATAAAAGAAATTAAGTAGTGATCCCTATTTTTCCCGGCAAATATGGATAAGCAGCTAGTACCTTATATATTTGAGCTCTTACATTTCGAACCGTATATTAATTAATGATATTTAGCATTACAAACACAAATTTCACATCCGTGCTAAATTTAATTTTATTATTATATCTGGGTTTTATATCAGGCAACTGTGATTTTTTTTGTTTTTAAATTCGGTAGAGCATTACTTCCATATTTGGATACTTTTCTAGTACTAAAAAACTAATTGTTTTGTTTAAGAAATATTTTATAATTTCGTACTATGTCTTCATTTTTGCAATATAAGTAATGTAAAAATGTGAAAAATATATAAATTTTTCTGGTAACAATATTAATACCCTTAATTTTAATATTTTATTTTTCTAAACGAATATTCGTTTAAAAAAGTAAAATATTAAAATAAAAATGGTATAGAAATGACATTTAAGCTAGATGGATCATGAAACATTCACTGGCGAAAACAATTTTCCAAAAGAGCGCTTATACAGGTTTCTATATTCGAGATATAATAAACGTGCTTTAAAATGGACATAATATTCATAAAAACAAAAATGAGGGTAAAAACAAAAATGTCATCTAATAATCAAGGATTCCGAAAAAAATAGGGTCGTAACTGATTGGGGTGTAAGCGTAGATTAGAATAAAACGAAAATGTTAATGGACCTATTATAGCAATGAACGTACCCATTGGATTTTATTTTGTTTGAAGAGCCACACAAAATAATATTCCTTAATTTCTCCAAGCCCTAAATAACATGAGTGATGACATCCTCAGCATGTAAGTATGATTTACTTTTATTGGTTTTTCTTAAAATTAGAGGTGGAATGGTTGACATTGGCTGTGGCGCTGTAAGCGACGCATATTTATTACCACATCCCACGTAGCTGCCCGCAGTTAACTCGCTCGTACTCGTGACCACATTTAGACCAGTCTTTTGTTCTGAACATAATTTATGTGGGAAAATAAAGCCTTTCAAAATTATTCATCTCACGTTCTTAAGTCTAAAGTAAAATTTACATTAACTCCTCATCTGTCATTGCAAGAAACGTTGACATTATTTATTAATTATTATAGGAAAGTATCTTCTTCAATACAATGAACTAGCTTTGAATTTTGTACATAAAATAAAAATATAAAGAATTTGAATAGAGAACATTTCCTTTTAGGAATGCTTAGTACATATAGATAAAAAATATCAATAAGTTGCTTCACTATATAATGGAAACACAATTAATTGTTGAATATTGAATATATTTGGCGTTAATTTTGTAGAAATTCATTATCACTTAATTTTTATCAACAACTAAATGAAACTACGTGATGTAGTATTATATCTACTTTATTTAAATTCTTAACTACGACCTGAGCTTTATTGTATGAGAACATCTTGTATGACAGCTTCTATTCAAATTGCTCACCTGAAGATGTTGTTATACAACATGTAGATCACGTATGTCACGTAGTTTCCTTTAGTTGTGAATAAAATTTAAGTGACAATTGATTGTTTCAACGTTTGAATTAATAAGGATTGAACTCCAGTTTTACTACTAACGCTGTTGATTAATAAAATTACAGAATGTGGCAAGGCTAGATCCGAGTTATTACGGGCTGTATTTATATATAAGCCATCTTTTACAATAAGTCCTGGTCATCATTAATAATTAAATTTTGAACTAAGATTGCCATAGTATTTTCAGACATATAGAAAGATTCAAAATATTAATTTAAGTATTTATAATATATACGAAACTTTCGATTTTTTGCATTGCAGGATTTGTAGAAAGAAGTTACTAATACTGTACAAGCTTTAATAGAGAAGTAGTTAAGTGCACAATAATTTACATTTCATTGAACAATTTTATTTCATAGTATAAAAATCATTTCAGAAAAATTATTGTTAGAAACGCACTTTTGAGCTTACTGACGTAAAGTTGATTAAACCATTTATGCCATAAATAGTAAAACGTGTTATTGCACTGAAATTACATGTTATAACTTATATTTTAAATTCATGTTTTCAGCAAAATACTGATCACACTCTCATCTGACAAAAAACTACACTCACTACATTTACATAGATGTTTTCATGTAACTTCAGGGGTAAAATCTAGATGTAATAAGGTAAACGTTGACAATTTTGAGGAAATTAATGGCTCAGCATTTTATTTATACTCCACAAACGAGAAATTGAAACCACTTTTCTAAATGAAACTACTATACTTATTTAAATGGTATAATAGTTTCACTCTAACTCTTTAACTCTCTATACCTATTTACTGGCTATTTCAGTTTATTTACGTACAAAAGTTCTGAAATAAATTAAGTAAATAACACTACCGACATTGTAATAAATTCGTCATAAATATAATTTAGTGAAAATCTTACGGATGGATCACAATAAATTTTCGTCCATACTTTCAACATGCTGGGTAACATGACCAAATATTGTGTTATATTTATAGTATGTAATGTACGTTTCAAGTGAAAATTTAATAAAAAATATCTTAATAATATTGTCACAATATATGAGATGGCATTATTAAACACGGTAAAATCACTTCTGACTAGATCAAATTAAATCTTCATTTTATACTTCATCTCCACTAACCTCTGACTGGGACCTCCTCATCCCCACGGTCTAGGAGTTTTAATTGAAACCAATTTTTGTGTAGTGGCTGTGTATCTTCAGGGTATAAATGTACGTAAGTTTTAAGTTTGACCACTCAGGTAATCTGAATTATTTTTTTCCTAAAATTTTCTTACAAGTTTAAACATTTTTGGCCATAATCACACAAGAATCCATCGGGCTATCAATTCAGACAAGTAGAAATGGTTAAAATATGAATTGAAGTAATGTTGAATTCATATACCGTATATTTTGTGGAATATAAATAAAAGCACGTTCATGCACACATTATAGTACAAATTCACCGAAAGAACTGTATATTTAAAAATTGGTTTGTATCTTTTTTCACCTGTAGCAAAGCAGCCAATTATGAAATATAGCAAGGAAATGATAATATTTCTTGCAATATTTTGCAACTAAATTGGTGTTATTTCTCAAAATATTTACTAATATTTCACTAATTTGCTTACCTTGTGGGTACTTTTAAATAAAAATTTCAAAATCATACAAAAGGTAATATATATAAGGACTATAATATTCACACAAGTAATAGTTAAAAGAATTTCATGCTGAAAGTAACTTAGAAAATGTGGCATATTTGATTTATTTTACATGACGTAACTTTTTGTTTTTCACAAAATCCTTGTCATATATTTAAAATGTTTCTGTATCTAAAAATAATCTTTAATTGAGAAACATGTATTGTAACTTGGAAGTTTCATTATAATGTAATTACTTATCTGAACAATTAAGTAACATACACGGCTACAAGATAGGTACAGTAAGTTAAAACCTTTATGAAGAAAAACTAAACTTTTTTATTGTAATGCCTTAGTTTGAAAATAATTATAATGATATTTAGAAGATTATTTAATAATGAATATTGCTTCAAATAATAGACATTTATCATGTTTATTTCTATATCAAGATTTATAATTTTCTATTTTATTTCGTAGACGTCAAGTAATATATTTTTGGAATGTCAAATAAAAAAATGCTTATTTTTCTTTGAAAATTGTTCCTTAAGCCTTTGAATATGTTATACAAATAAATGTGATAGAAAAAGTATTTTTTTCCAGATCTGGATGATATGATGAGTAATTTTGTACGTATTATTTGTAAAAAGGACATTAAAGAAACATATTAACGCCTTATCTGTGAAATTTTGTTAAAGGTTTTAGGCTTTAAATAGTAATAAACTTACGTAGTTATACATAGGCTTAACAAAGTAAGAATATATAATTCCTGGAATTGATTTTGTGCATTAAACTGAGTACATCTTACTGTAAAAAACATAATTTTATTTTCATCAGTGTCGCCATTGAAACAAAGATTTTTTCATGAAACGATTGAAAACTATCGTACAGTTCCTTAACATTATTTACTCAATTTGATGCACAGAATAATATATTTGAATAATACACAGGTATTTGTGACAACTTGTATAAGTGTTTACACGTGTAACAAAGAACATGTGTATTATTCATATAATTGAATCTGTACATCAAACTGGGTATATACGAAGTAAGGTCCTGTAAAAAAACATTTTTTTTTTATTTTATATATTATTTTATTCGTTGATTTTTTCCGAAACGCGTGATAATTTTCAAAGAGTTCCTTAATATTTTCTACGCAGTTTGATGTACAGAATGGCCTGCTTGAAATACATACGTGCTCTTTGTTACATTATTTATACGGAAATGCGAACATATACACAGTACCTTTTTCACACGTTGCACAACAGAATCACCTGCTTGAAACACTTGCCCTGCTTGCTTCACTTTAAACAGACAAAATGGGTACTGAAACTAATTATATTGATATGGAAACTACAAGTTAATATAAAATATTACTTAATTAATTACAGTTAAGATTCAGGATAAAACTAAATGTCTAACTAAGCAAAATAAGAAGTATGGATTAATGATATTATTTTAGAAACAACCTAATATTATTATTGTATTTATGTTTAGTTTTACATTTATTATTTAAACACATCTAGATTAGAAGTAAGCTCGACTAAAAATACTTTCGCCTCGCTGGCTATAAAGCACGGTGAGTGTTCCTCAATAATTTATATGCTTCGGTTTTGCTTCGCTAAACTGACTGCCTGCAATACCTACAGAACGACATAGGTTATATTTGATATCTATTGCGTAATATATGTTTTTAGAAACATTACGATTAAATTTTAAGCAATTAGTATGTTGTTAACAAATACTCTGGTTTTTACACTATGTTTCTTTCTAGAACACAATTTAAATTCAAATATTCCACGAATAAAAGCATGGTTACCGAAATTCAGAAAATTATTCCTCATCGTGGTTTACCACAAAGCTTGGCTTTAAATAATTAAACTACGTTTTTAATTCACAATTTGATAATATTATTTTGATTAGTTCAAAATAATATTATCAAATTGTGAATTATCAAATTGTGAAAAATTTTTTTAAATTTTAATAGTGCTGAAACTTCCATTATCAATTGGATTATGAAAGTAGTTATGTATACATTTTAACAGTAATATCTAACTTTTCTGCTTGAACAAAAATACATGACCTTTATAATTTAAAAAAAATAATTTAATTTTTTAACCACAATAAAGAAAGGTGGAGGTTATCACTTCGACTTTATTTGTTTGTGTATGTCATCTCATCTCTTTGGCATTTCTCGACCAAGTTGGATGAATTTTTTTATTTGAGAGAGTATACAGTAGATTTGGTCTCATCCCATACAATTTAATTAGAATCGGACCATTAAATGAAACTACTTGATGTAGTATTATTTCTACTTTCTTTAAGTTCTATCAATAGCCCACCTGAAGATATTGTAATACAACGAAACCTAGGTCGTGGTATAGAACTTAAAGACAGTAGAAATAATACTACATCACGTAGTTTCATTTAATTGTAAATAATTAATTTCTACAAAAATATATTCAAAATATATTTTTATAAATATATTCAATGTTAGAATCTCACCATAAAAATAAAAGATATAACATATAATTTCTCAGCATTGAATAGCACATGTGCCGTGACCGAGTTTGGATGATATAAATCCAAGAATTTAGATCATTCTTTTTTTCATTTTTGAAGGGAATATTTATCTAGTATTATTGAATGAAAATTTTATTAAAATTTAGCCATGAAAATTGTAATTAGACGATGTAAATATAATTATAATCTAATCAAACACGACTAAGGATGACATAAATGTGCTTTTTTGCAAAATCAGGGGGCAATAGTGGAAGCGAAAGTTGTTGTTCTTTATTTGATACATAAATCCTGATGCTACAGGTGTGCTGCCTTATTACAGTGTGAGACATAAAAATTTATTATTTCTAAATTAGTATAGTGAGTTTCAAGTAGATACTTTGTCCTAAAATATCGGGTACCAAGTCTATCTTGATTTTGCAGGAGTATTGCCTGTTTAAACTCTGAGACTTAAGGATGTGCTGTTTTCAAATTAGTAATGTGGATCTCAAGTAAAAATTCTGCCACTAAACTTTGGTTACCAGCACCTTATTCTTGAAGCTATAGGAGTAGAGATTGCTTAAATTAAGGGAAGTTGAAAGATAGATAAATACATTTTGAAAAATACTGCTGCCGCTAGAGATATTTGGAGTCGATGTTTTGAGAGAAGAGGTAAACTTGTGTAAGTGATTATATTTAATGGAACATAACCTTAAAGAGAGCTCGAAAATATTTTATCTAGGGTTTCATGTTGCTTGATAATACCAGATTTTTGTTGATAGTATGGTGGAAAGTAATTTACTAGCTCATTCTGCGACAAAAAATAAAGCATGCTATGTCCAACAGATGGATACAAAATAAAATGTACTTATTCAGTTTGTTTTTGTATTTTAAATTGCAGAGCTAAATTTCTACCATTACGCTTCCGCCTCACTTATACTTATCGGTAGATAAGAATCAAGTAAGTTCTATTTTATTTTAAATATTTTACGACGCATATCGTATTTGATAGGGAAATCATATTTGATTTTTATTATTTTCTATCTACGATTACAGTTGGTCGAAAATCTTAAAACATGGTGCCCCATGAACAAGAAGCAAAGATAGGGGTAACTATCCTAGCATGAGGATTGTAGACTAGAAGAGCATAAAATATGTTTCTTTGACTTGTCCGCTAGTAATGAAAGTACTGGTTGGGCACATTATAATTAATGGCTTTGAACAATTTTGCTGTCGGTAGTAAAGACAAAGAATATGGCGGTGAAAAAGAAACGAACTATCTCCGCAGCATGCTCTCGCACCTCTTTAATCACCGCGCACCCCGCATTATTCCCAAATCTTTGTATTCGCACTTACGCTTACTTATTGGCCAGTACTTTTGCATGCCCAACCCACACGTTATCGATCAATAGCGATAATGGTTGGCGAATATCAGCAAACATACTGTAATCGCTGGTGTTAAGAGAAAGTACGTTTTACATCTTAAGCGTTAAGAGCTTACATGGTGAGTTTACAAAGACAAGAACTTCTCAACAAATACCGTGTTCGCCATTATTCTACAATTTTGAGAGCAAATAACAAACTACTCCATCAGTTTACTACTCCAGTAAAGGCAAGTGGTCGAGAAGATCGTACTAATATTAAGATATAGCTAAACGTTTCGGCGTAAGCCAATATTATGTATGGAAACTGTGAATTTGTCCGCGTTACATTAATGTCATTTTGAATGTAAACAGGCTTTCACAATGCTGGAGGTCCGGCACGAGTGCGTTTTTGTAATTGGTTACTCAAAAATATCGACACCAATATCTAATGGACAAAAGAAGATTTGTGTACGTGTTACTGTATAAGATTCATAACCAATATTTTTGGGTTTACACTAATTTCCATGTATTTGGAGTGTGAGATTTAGTGCACAAATAATTTGAAATTTAATCATTGGACCCTGTTTTATCGAAGCTCTCCTAATAGGCGATTCGTACTTAAACGTATTATGGGTTGCAATTGAAAACTTAATCCACCATGTGCTGTTAGTACTTCTCAGTGAGTTTTTCATCACCCGGAGACATGCAACCACAGAGTGTAAGGGCAGTGTGCGATTTCCTAAGTAGTCGCTATGGGTACAGATTGATCGAGCATGGACGTCCCGTACTATAACCTGCAATGTTATTGGATCTCGCGCTATTAGATTTTTACTTGCGGAAATAATTGCGGGATTACAAAAAAAATATAATAATTTTAGAATTGGTAAACTAAAATGTGGTAAGGAACGTTAAATTTGTTGAAAGACAATAATAAAAATGTGCATATTTGTATACTGAGCGAAATCGCCCCCACTTTTAACAGACATAGACATATCATTAAGGGTAAAGACAAAAAATATATAAATAGAAGTTAATTAGGTAAATACATTTTAAATTATTGTAAACACTTTCATTCCAATTTTATAAAAAACTTTATTGAAGTTGGAGATTTCATAAAAAAACGAATTTACAAATATTTACAACGCATTTTTACAGTTAAAGTCATTTTTACAGTTTTATTTTTACAGTTAGACTGAGCATTGATACCATATTTATTTAAAAAAGGTCTGATGCTCCTAAGAGTTTAATTTTTTTTATTTTTACTATTGTTTTTTTATATTTGATGTCTAAAATATCATCTTCACCTTTGGTCACGGAAAGAGAAACAATCCTGTGTTATAAAACATTTAACAAACACTTTCAATCTGATAAACAATTTTTAATCTCGATGTTTATAAGATCAATGTTTTCGAACCTGCGAGATCCCCGTATTGACGAGATATCGTATATGTAAAATAAAAGTCTTGATAATTTGAATAAAATTTTCAGGAATTAATCTCTATTTATTATAAAGATACGACTTTGTGTTTCATTTATGAGCCCTAATAAGTCTGCATTAAATTATAGTACCGTTATTACTTCTTAATTGCAGGTATGAAAAGAAAAAAATCGATTAAATTTAAAACTAAACTGAGTCCTCCTTAATTGAAATTGTTTCCAGAGAAAAAACTCTATTTATATACAATTAAATGAAACTACGTGATGTAGTATTATTTCTATTTTCTTTAATTTCTTTACCACGACCTAGGTTTCGTTGTATGACAACATGTTCAGGTGGCATATTAGCAAAGAAAAGAAGAAGAAAGATCTTTGCTAATATCCCACCTGAAGATGTTGTAATACAAAGAAACCTAGGTCGTGGTAAATAAATTAAAGAAAGTAGAAATAATACTACATCACGTAGTTTCATTTAATTGTGAATAATGAATTTCTACAAAATTAACGCCAAATATATTCTCTATTTATATAATAATATCTACCAAAATGCTATCGGACGCTAAATAGCCTGAAGCAGAGAAAGTTTTGTCAATTTAGACGCTCGTCTACAGTAGATTTCAGAGCATAAAAATAAACAAATGTTAACGAATTCACAATCCCTCCGACTGATAAAATATTATATTCATACAGTGTTATTTTATAATATTTACTACGCATTGATGTAGCAGCTAGTGGATTAAGTTCTAATTCCTCTTGCAATGTAAATATTTATCATTTTTGTTACTAGCTGTTATACCACCGGCGTATGGCCGCAAATTAATACTTGTTCAAAGCGAACCTCGAGAAACCTGTGAAGGTTTGTTATTACGAGATCTCTGTATACCAAGATTAAAAGCTCTGCGCTGGACGTTCGGCTAAGATTTCCTTTGTACTTATTGTTATTGAAATCACAGATAGTCCTTACATTACACTGTCATAAACTATATATTTTTAATAAAATGGCATATTCCAGAAGTTTTAAAATGTACCATCGACATAGAAAAATAGATCAATATCCTTCCAGGAAAGAAATTAATTAATTTTAATCGTGCGTCACGAAGCGTCATCGGTTACTATCTCAGTCATGATTAACAAATTGAAAGTAAATTACTTTTTAGTGGAGTATCATAAAGTAACTTATCCGTTATATTAATATATATATACATATATATATATATATACATATGTTATTTACTTTGGTGTGATATATTGTCTCAAAGTCACACAGTCACGGATCCACCTCTGATTATAACTTATTTTTGATGTAATTTTTTATTGTCTCATTATTCCATTTTTAGGGTTCCATATCTCAAAAATCAGAAACGTTATGAAATCACTCACCTGAGTGCACGTCCATTTTTTTCAGGACCTGCGCGATATTATGACTCGAAATATAGCACGGCAAGAAAACATATTAACCCGCACTTATTTAATTACAAAAACTTGAAAATATTAGTTTACAAATTTTAATGCGGGCCTATTAAATACTAGAATTTTTCATCTTATTTCCGTATATTAATAGTGTGGGATATTATTTGAAAGGTCTAATTATCAGGATCATAAATATATTTTTTCACGGCTTTTGGTACTGTATCTTTAGTGATAAATAGATAAATAAACGACTTACCTTTTCCCACTTCACCCAAAATTTTAAAAAACATACGGGTTTTTTGAAGCCTACGTAAAAGCTATGGAAAAACTATTTCTTCTAGCGTAATTTTTGAAATACGAATCATGTTTTTACGGCTACGAAAGATGTATTTATATCAATATGATTCTAGAAGTCATAATTAGTTAAATATGCATCGCGTTTTTACGCCCACAAAAGATATAATAGATCGTTGAAATTAAATTTTTTCTTAATCCACATATTTACAAAATCTCACCTTTTAAAAATATTCATATTTGAATTAAAGAAGGCATAAATGAAAGTTTTAGATTTTTTCAACTTCGCATTCCATGGAGGATATTATTCCAAATCGCTTGTAATGAGAAACGCAAAAATGTCTTTTTTTCATAACTTTTAACTGCATATTCAAAAAGATACTTCACAGCTTATGAAAAATACAGCATGCCCCCTTCTTTCAGAAAATGCTGACCAAATGTTATGCTATGTAGAAAGAAACATAAAAATAATAGAAAGAAACAGAAATATTTGTATTTATATGCATAATTTTTCAGAGCATGATCTTTTGTATTTGATGGAAATTTAAATTGAATATTATATGCATCATTACTCGTTAATTAAATAACGTAATTATCTAAACAACATGAATATAAAGTAGAATGTAAGTTTAATACAAGTAATACTTGTCATAAATTTATATTTATTGTGATACTATGTACTTTTTCGGAACACTGTTGATTTCTGTTAAAAAAATTGTCATAAAGTGTTATTTTACCTTAGTTTTTTACCATAATGTACGTCTTGCAATTCCGTGAAAATTGGAAGGAATGTTTACTACGCTGTTTCTTTCTACATAGCATAACTCCCAGATTATTTAATCTGTTGAATCAAACAGCGTTTACGATAAATTAGATTTGTCAGTTGGAAAAGATTTCATACTTATTAAAACATTTTCTGCAAAATTTAGATTTTATATCATAAATTTATATAATTTAAACTTGAAAATGTGAAAATATTACTCTCTGTTTAACATTTATAATATAAAAAAAGTCTTATCATAATTGCAACCAGTTTAACTAAATATAACAACACGACATTTTTTTATATATCTTGACCAAAATATAAAAAAATTATTGTGTTACCGAATCATTAACATCCCACACAACTCACTGCCGACCACTTGATCCATCGTTACACGAAATAATAATTTGATTGAACGATAAAATCTTTGATTTTGATTTGTATAAACAAAGACTTAATTTTGTCTGCGTTACATTAATTTAACTCTGTAATTCAATTGTGCAAATACAATAAGTTTATTTCTATCGAGCACTTAAATAAATTTATTAACACAATTTCCAATTCACACCGTTGCGCGAACCGGTCGCTCACAGCAGCCGCCTCTGTTTTCTTAAACGATCGCAGAAATGGAGAGGCTCGGAAGGGCGTAATTTTTGAACGAATGTGTTTAATAAAATGAAACTTTTTACGTTTTTTAGGGAAATATACGCAACAAGTTTCATACTTGTTGCGTATTATAGGGAGGCTGTCCTTTCTGGGTATAGCGGTATATAACATTACGACGATTTTATTTAGCAACATTTTGTATATTTTAGAGATTCGTAATTTCTAGCCGGAATATATTGTTTGTATGTTAATTCATATAGTAATGTTTCTGTTTAAAATTTTATATTTAATATCTAATCTTGTGCTCATAAGGATAAATAGGTAGCTGATACAAAATTGATTAAATATATTTTAAAAGTTATCAGTGAATAAATTAAAAAGAAAATTAGTCGCACTCACATTTTAGAGCTCTACTTTGAAAACACGGAATAATTTTTAATGTGCATTCTTCCCTTTCATAGGCTTCACTATTTTTTCATTTTATTCACAACTATTCTTGTACCGGTCTCTTTCTTGTATTAGTTCTTAGTTACCGAGGATCGTGCCATTTTTTGAATACGTCTTTTCCTTTTTGATGTTCCACCATAATTATATATCCTCGACTCTATGTAGAACATCATGTTGTGCAGTATCAAGCATTCCTTAGATCTGGTTCGTTCAATGACTATTACAACATCCTTAAGTCCTCTGGCCTACGACCTTACTGGTATTCCTTACCTTATGTCTTACCGATCATAATAATCTGCTCAATGCTGTCAGCCTATTTTTGCGCAATGTCACCAAAGTGTTCGAAAACTACCCGGAGACAAATGGAAGACAGCTTCGTTTTGATTCCTAGTGCTTTCACAATTGAATTGTTGGTTCTGTCTTCGATCCATGAGACTATTCACAATTTTCTTCCGGCAAGACTTTTCAAAAGTTTGGATTCATTTGTCATCAGCCATCTAGAGAATCCGTGACTCATTACTAAATATGTCTAGAAATGTATTTGCGCCTCTTACTTTTTATAAGCGAGTTATTCCGCTTTTAGTTATTCCTATTCAAAGCCGTTCTCTTTCAACATCCGCTTTCATTGGAGATGCTGAAATCCCAGCTTGCATCCATACGTATACTCAAAGAAGTTGAGTATCTTTGAAAATATACTAAAAAAGGAATAGTTATTTGAATTCCAGTCTCAGATATGTTGTAAAAGTCAACAAAATTATTATTCAAAACCGAACAAAATTATTAAAAGGAACTAATAAACAGGGCTAAAAATTGAGAAAAAATATATAAATACAAGGTAAAAGCGGGCGAGTATATATATATACATTTTATTTGCTTTTCTCCGTTGCTGAATTCCTGTTTGTCACTATTTACACTAACATACCCTTATATGTATATATATATATATATATATATATATATATATATATATGTATATAAGGGTATATTAGGTCTTTATTTTTAGAAAAATTTAATAATAATTTACCATCTTCAATCTAAACTTCAAGAGATTCTTTACCACTTACCTAATAATATTTTAGATTTGACTCCGAATTACAAAGCATCATGTCTAAATATATTACAGTGCGTTCAATTGACAAACTTTCTCGGCCCGCTATATGAATTTACCGACGAACTTTTTCCATATTTAAAGTAAAGTGTTTCAGAGGAATTACGTCTCTTTGTTTCACAATTTTTTGTAGCTTAACCAGTTTCTTGCTCTGATCTTATAATCGGACTAACATGGTAACATTATTGTACAAACACTTTAGTAGCACAACATACATGTACTTGATTTTGTATACTTGAAGCAAACATATTCTAATGGAATTGAAGGCTTTCTCGTAGTTAACGAATGATAAAGCTTTAGATTTTATTAAAATGGCGTAGCACATAATTGTGGTCAATTATATTATATTCCTTTCGTCAGAATTCATTAGAAATCAACAGATTTGCGCGAAAGTTCTTTTATTATGATTCTCGGAATCAATATACACCCCAACAACATAAGTGGTCCATAATTTTGGTGAAATTCCCTTAATCTTAATGAAGTGAATAGTATATTATATAATTATTTTCATTACGGGTGTAACGCAGCTTTCAGAAATTTGGATGTAATTTCATGGTTACTCGGCGTTAAATTGTTCTTCAGTTAATGCGCCCTAGTTTCGCCTTGAAGTATGACAACAATACAGGGAACTCGAGGTTTTAAGGCTTCCGTGACGTCCTTGTACATAACCTCTCCCTCATTGTAGAAGTTTATAGATGTCGGTGAGTATACCTAAATGACCTTCAGAAAATAACATTTAGTAATTTTATGTGTGAGGTGTACCTCCCTTCGCAGAAACACTTTCCAATTTCACTACTTGTTTACAAAATATTATGACCGAACGATGACGCGGATATCACCTTGACTATTAGTAATACTCCGGATAGTGGAGCAAATTACCAATAGGACTATTATCTTACCTCCCCCCTATCTTCGGGATTATTATAATCTTATAACGTCCCATCTTAACTTGCTCGTCCTTCTTTCAGCTCAATTGCCTTCTCGTTAATCCTCAGTGTGTGTACGCGTGTGTGTTATATGTTACCAGGTCAAGTTGTCGGTTAGTGTGGACAGGTTTCTACCGGAAATTCATAGTAATCTCTATTTGCCATTATCACGCCCGCTAACGAAGGCAGAAATAGCGGACCACCGGGGACTGAAGACCCTTGTTTCAATATGAATCCTTTGTTGGTATTTTCAAATATATGATTTCTCAATCTCAAATATATGAGTCTCAATTTTCAAATATATGAGTTTCCCTTATGTGCTCCATGCATTTCCTATTATTCGATTAAGGTTAACTGTCTAGATATTTTTGGCGATTCTCATTCCCTGGTACAAATACTTATCTACTACTTCTATTATCGTGCCACCTGATTATATTTAGATTTACTTATTGTATCCACACAATACTGTAATTTTCCTCATATTTACTGTTACGTCAATTTTTTTGATTGTTGAATAATATTTTTATCGTACTTGCAGCTTACACAATTGCAAAGGTTTTTATTTTATTTAATGAGAATTTTATGAAACATGATAATATACAAAGTTGCAATATCGAAAATGATATTTCTGAATAGTTTTACATTAGTTATTTTTGGATCTATTCGTTAAAATTCTTTATAAAATACATCTCAAAAATACAAACATTTCTTGAGAGCCACTGATCTTTATTATCATAAGATTTCATTTTTAATTCTAGAAATGATATAGCATTAATATTTAAAAATAAAGATGTGGTTTAACCAAATGTTCTGCAAGTTTACTGATATAGTCATTATTCCACCAAGCTTGTAAAAATAACAAAAGGAAACTTCCAGTTGAATGAAACATTCTCGCGGTATAACTGCGAAAATATTCAAGAGTCTTATATATAAAAAGAGAACATTGTTTTGGGTAGTTGTTACTAGATAATTTTATAGTCACATATATAAGTAAAATAAATTAACCCAAAATATGAAGGTATCCGTCTATAAACAGTAATAAAAAAATATTCGCTATCGAAACATTTGATATTTTTTGTAAAATACAAATGTTAATATACGGAATATTTTGATTTTATGTTAACTCTTGTATCCTGAATACTTTCAAATATCGATAAAATGATCGGCATGTTGTTTGGTTAATTGTATAAATATATCGATACAACCTTAACAGGTATATAACTTGTTAAGGTTGTACAGATAGGGTCGTATAAGACTTTAGTCTAGCAAAACTCTAGTCTCGCTTTCATCGTTTTTTCTTGTCTCACTTTTTATTTCTAACTTAGTTGCATGGACGCTCATTGCTGTTGACGTTCACTATCATTCAGAGATAATAGTAGAATTATTCAGAGGTAATAGTAGGATCATTCAGAGATAATAGTATTATAGAGATCACTGTTGAAAGGGAATTGCCTATTAATATGGACACAAGATCTTTTTTCAAGACGCGACAAACTGTACCTATGAAAATATTTTTTTAGAGATCTTGGAAAGATTTGATTTGTTAAAATATGTTATTGCAACATTTCATTTGTGAAAACCATTTTTGTTAAACTTATGTTAACATCCAAATCAGGGTGAAATTATATGCCATTATTATTTAACTAGGGAAAAATATCAAACGACATCACTACTACTACTTTTATTACCTTAGCAGCTAATTTTTTTCAAGATATTTTTTTTATAACCTATAACTTTAAATCACGTATTTCAAGAGCACCACAGTGACGCAATCTCTGGCTACTTTTTTTTGTGATAGAATGAGGACTTAGGTGACATGAGAAAATATCCAATTGCCATGTAAAATTCAAAATAAGTTCTACAAAGTAAAACAACCGATATGTACGCACGAACTTGAAATACCCTACAACTTTCGTTTTGCTACGTACACATATTTTTTTTTATAATATGTTTGATCATAATGTATTTAGTACCGTCAATTAAAATACATAAAAAGTTAAAAAATTCCTAAATAATTATATTTCAGTTTTGGTAAGGTAAAGCCAACATGTAACACTAAGGGTATGTCGTGGCATAATGTTATCTTACTTACATTCATTAATTTTATTTACGAAATCGACCGTCGGTATTCAAGTTATCACCAATGTTGGCTATTTGATAAATTATCCCGAGTCTACTTTTTTTCATTATTTCTAATCGAATATTTTATTAGGAATGAAGATTTTCAATTCTAAGGGAAAACTTTGTCCGGGGCGATATTTTTGTACCATTTAATTAAACCCCTAACGAATGGGAAATGACGGGAATATTTCAATCGACTAGTCGAGCAGGTCCGTACTAAATGAACCTGACCTATTGTTAATATTTATAGGTGGATTATTAGATCATTGAAATACTTATAATAAAAATTATTCTAATAATTTATCGCTTGATGTACATATATTCATTGATATTAGTGTTGAAGCACTTTCATTCAAATCTGATAAGATGTTTAATCGATACTCACAAGAAATCATAAAATGATTCAATAAACATATGATAAAAAGAATTTATATATGACAGAGAAAACGGTCTAAAGCAAAAATATTATCTATAATAAAAATGCTAATTTTAGAAATTCCTTATAATGAATATTATAAAAAATAAACTCATCATTATATTGATTTTTTTGAGAAAATATAATATGAAAGAATAAGCTTAGTAATAAATTCTTGACACACTAAAGGCTAATAAAATTTACAAAAAACAAAATATTATGTTTAAAGGCATATTGAAATTCACGTGTAAACTATTTTGTATATACTGTTGTTTATGGTTTTGTAAAACTAACCTAATCAAAAACTAACGATAAGAAAACTAAATGTTAATCAGTAAATTGAACCGTTCAAATAATTAAAATTCTGACAATTTACAATTGAATGAAACTTTGTGATGTGGTATTATTTTTATTTTCTTTAAGTTCTTTACCGCGACCTAGGTTTCGTTGTATTGCAACATCTTTAGGTTGGCTATTAGCAAAGATGAGACCTGAAGATGTTGTAATACAACAAAACCTAGGTCGTGGTAAAGAACTTAAGCAAAGTAGAAATAGTACCACATCACGTAGTTTCATTTAATTATGAATAATGACTTGCTACAAAATTAGAGCAAAATATATTCAATAATCAATGCTGATAATTGAGAAGAGACAAATATGCAAATAAGTAGCATATCTGAGAATATGCAAATAAGTTGCATATCTCTCTAGCATAAGTAACATATTTGAATGCTTCAAAGTCAAATTGTGCATTAACATTAATAAACGGACAGTGACGTTTGACTTATTATTAAAATAGAATCGACCTAATCATCCATATCTTGGGATCAAGATATATTAAAATACGTGCATAGTACAAAATTGAGAAATTATAATTATAAACAGGGTTCCATACTTGAAATTTTCGAACAGTATCCTATTTTGTAGCAACTTCATATCTTCTACGTCATATGTCATTTCGTACATGTATCACAGGCTTTCAACTTTCTAACGAAATAAAGTAGGGACTTAAAATTCATTTATAATATATAGTACAACGTGTACTACTACCAATGGTATATATAAAGTGACTTCTCCTTATACTTAGAAAGGAGAAATAAACAAGAAACTGAAAAATTAGAGTAAAAAGTTATGATACCAAAATAGGCAATGTTAAAAAAACTTAGTAGAATTCATACATGGGAGTGTGAATTCTACTAAGTTTTTTTAACATTGCCTATGTTGGTAAAATAAAAAAAATCTAAAGAAAATAAAAGACCTGATTTGAGCAGTTTCAGTTAAACACGGAAACAATTATTATAATATTTTATTCTACATTTATCGTAAACTTACCGTTCTTCTCAATAAACACAAGGTTCGACTTTTTCCCAATGCCGAGAACTTACTATTTAATTACGTAGCAGTCAAACAGCCTGCCTTTTAAAAATTTAGCTGAATAATCATATTTGTACAAGACATTTATTCAATGTACTCTTCGTTTAAGTTTTGAATCTCCGCTGTAGCAGTAAATAAAAAAAGTTTAATACCGCTCTTGTCAATTTTTGTCTGCCTGATGAAACCGCCCAAATTTTTAAAAAACCGCTAAAATGATTATTACCTCTATATAACTTTTTTGACTGGCTGGTTTTGTACAAAAACGAAAATGATCATGGAAAAACAAAAGAAACAACTTGAGTACCGATGTTTTTCCATTTTTTTCTAAATCAATAGATTTTTTTATATTGTTATTTTTTCCGGCCATTCACATGTATTAATTTTTTTATGTTTGAAATAAAAGCTTTTTTTTAAATTTTTAGAAGAGAGTTGGTTAAACAAAATTGTTTGGGAAAAGGCCACTTAATCCTATACCCTATACAGCCCTTAGGAATGTTTAGTTCTACGAAAAATAATAGTATTCAATTATTTTTATTAATAATAATAGCATTCACAATTTCATGTATGACGGAATTTTAGAAATACTTGTAGGTTATTTTTATAGTCATTCTATATAGTCATCTTATATCATTATACATTCATCGGTATTGTTATGTAAAGGGAAATAAAAAACAGAAAAAGGGATAATACGAATACAAAAAAGAGAAACGAGTTAATATATATTTCTTCGGAACATGATTTTAAAAACCTAAAACTGGCTAATATATACTTCTTACGCTTTTTAAATATTTCTCACCTTTTCTGAAATCTTTTCTGAAAGCATGGAGAAACCGAACTAATAAAAAATGATAGGCGCTTTGACTTTCTTCATCGCTCATTATACTAATATATCAATTCTTAAAAATAATAATTTTCACGGCACTCATTTTCCTTCAGTTTTTTGCGTGAAAATGATTCATATTTTGACACTTTACGTAATTGTTAGAATAATTTACATTACGATCGAATACCACTACGTTACATATTTAAATTCGGTACTGTCAGTTCGAAGAAAAATAGATGCAATTAAAAGGACATAGATGACAGCGATTGTAAAATACCAAAGCTATTCAATAATAATAATTACATATATCTTTGAATTTTCAATTTATCATTGCATTGAAAATATTTAATATTTTCATTGCAATTACTTATGGTTAACATAGTAATATATACCTAATTTATTTAATTTACGTCAAGTAATTCACTTATCATAATATTACTACAGTCAAATCACTATCGCGTTTATAGACGCGTTAGCATAATAAAAGAGGAGAATAATAATAATAATAATAATAAACATTTTTTTCCCATAATACCATTTTGCGGCTTAAAACATGCAATTTTAATCTATCATAATATAGAAGATCACGCGTTTTAATGTGCTTAACATGGTGTTAATAAAATATAATTTAAGAAAATATATATCTATATAATTAAACAATTTGATTTATAATGAGAAAAAATACAAAAGAAACATCAATAATTTCTTAAATATTATTAAGACAGAATTCCAAGTTCAATTCACTATATTATGAATTTCAGTTAATTGTATCTGAATAATATCACGATTTGCAATTAATTATATTTATTAAATTTTAAAACAAAATATAATCGTCATTATTCCTTAAATTTGACGTAAATTTAACAACATTACCTTAAATTAATGATATTCGGGTAACCATTCTTGAGTGCAGTTCATCTTGAATCTCGAGTCGAGCCGACGGACGATGGAGTCAGGCGATGCTAAACTGGTGATCGAGCGGACACAACAGGCAGCGAGGATGTTCGCGCGCACGCCTGAAGCGATAATGTCGCAGAATCAGACTAACTACCGATAAATCCCGTTAAAGGATCATGGAGGACTCGGCGACTCGAGCTACATACCCGTTCATCTCCTTTTGAATTTGCAAGCGAGTTTGTCGGTGTGGGTCATTTGTATTTTCTTTCCGATGTCGGCATTTCTTTATTATTTTTAAACATGCACTTATTTTTAAACATAGCATACTCTTCTCAGTTACTCTTTGAAATATCTGTATCTTTTTTATTAAGCTCTCAGTAAATGTCCACATTTCGCATGCATACAAAAGTGTTGAAAGGATTGTAATTTCCAAGGTTTTCTTTTTGAGATTTATTGGGTGGTCCGCCCAATATTTGTTTCATATAATCTTGATCCTTCTCTCAACCTCTTTAATAGTAGTGTCTGCGAAAGTTACGTTTTGGCCTAGATCGATATTATCATTACGTAGATAATCGTTTGGAATTATATACTTGTAGGTATACTTTCGCTATTGATCATTAAGTAGGTTTTACCTGACTTCATTTCTAAACCATATTGGTTACTTACAACGTTGAGAGTTTCCGTCATGTAACATATCTCATCATGATTTTTGCTTATCGACACTATATTATAACAAAATCTCAAGTGATTTAGGGGACACCTCATTAATATTGATACCTTTTCTCTCCCAGTCAAGTTTAGAAAAAAGATATTTTTAATATGTGGTTTGAAATCCTAACTTGGCCAGAGATTTTTCTTGATTTCATTAACTTGAGACTATCTCTTACTTAGATTTCTAAGAAATGTTTATTAAGGAGAATGCCACAAATTTTGCAAACGGTTTTAAACTAACTTTCCGTTGAGCTAGGGATTTGAAACTTCAAATAAAGCTCAGAACTTATCAGTAATATAATGTTAACTGTCTTGTCTGCCTGTTTGTTTATTTGGTTATAAACTAACTTCTTGTTGAGCTAGAGATTTTAAATTTTAAACGTAGCTTAGAACTGAATGACACTACAATAATGACTTGCGTTCTTGTCTATTTGTTTGTTTATCTATTCGGAATAAAGGAGGACAATGCAATATTAACTATCTTTCTTGTCTGTCTGTTTGTTCGTGTATTTGATGCAGAAATTAAATGACTTTAATTATTTTTTTACGTTTTATTATAAATGTTACCAACGTTAGTGAAATAAGTGTTCATTTATTAATCATATATAAACTCCATTATGAAGTAATATGTCTTAAATAAAGAAATTATTATTTTTGACCGTACATATTATTCTAGATTTTATGGCCACATATCATATTACATTTCTGTTTACACTAAATTTTCGAGGCCAATATGTCCAACTATTTGTGCTATTTATGCAATGTTAAATCGATGATCACGTAGATTTAGGTTGAATATCCAAATTTGAAGATGGATTACTCAGTTAATTAAGACTAAATGAGTCTAAAATTTTGATATTCAATTTGCGATATATATATATATATATATATATATATATATATATACATATATATATATAAATATGTTTGGGTGTGTATATATTATTCTGTATCTTCAATAATAATTGTACACACTATGCAAATAGCGTCAAGTTTCAACCACCGACGGAATTTATGTGACGGTTTAGTCATAATTTCGTACGATCAATGAAAATTTAACTTTTTTGAAAGTTTAAAATCTAGGTTATTTTTAATTGTGGGATTGAATTGTTTAAAATCCTCTTAGTAGATTAACCGCGACCTTACGGCTTCTCGGCGATCAGCTGTTTAGGTTTGTGTCATTCTACCGAACTGTCAATTAGAAGTCGTAATTAAATCGTCATTTATAAAATTCCTTGCAATATTAATAGACTTAGGTTATTAGTTAGAAGGTTTACATAATTAGTAAATTTTATTAACCTTGAACATTCCTAACGTTGATTCCAACGCCCGTACATGGCATTCTGTTAACATTTACAGAAAATAAAAATCATCAGATTCACATGATTTGTATTTTCTGTAAATGTTAACAGAATCAAGATTTCCACATGTCTTATGTTTATCGAAATAAAAAATAAAGTTTGTCTTATTTCCATGTTTAACATATACATCAATTTTTTAATTTAAAAAATCACACGCGCACGGACGCACTCACGCACGCACGCACGGATGTACTTTTTATATTGTTTAGCACTAAAATTTTGCTAAAATTAAAAAAAAAAGCATTTAAATTTTACATCGCAACTGCACACTGCATATAAAACTGGTTGATTGCTTACTATCACATTTCTCGATTTCCATTTTCCACATATTTAGATCGTTTTTCTCCTATCCTGGACTGATTAAATAGCACATTTGCTTTAGCTTGTACGTGTATTAAATATTAAAATTGGTGTTGTAATTTATGGGCTGGTAAAGCTATTATAAAACTGTAGTGACATATCATTGGCCAATTTCATTCAATCCTAATTTATTATAAATTTATAGCTATATAAAGCCACACTACTGTAAAGATTTACCTGCAACAAAAAAAATGTAACAAAAACATTAAGTAATAATGAACCGGATAGAACATTTTTTAGTTTTTAACCGCTTTAAATGAAAATTTAGGCAAAAGCTGCTTTATGCGAGTTCTGTTATGATAATTGCTTGATGGGAATTATGTTAAATAAATTACGCGTAACGAACAAGTAGAATATCTAACATTTTCCGGACCAGCCTACACGGTTGTCAAACTGTGATTAGTTCAGTGTAGTCATGAACGTTAGACGTTCAGAACTTCAAATATAAACACAGTGAAATATGAAAAGTAATCCCCTTCCCTTCTGAAGACCCGCAACTCTGTGGTTTTGTCGCAGTAGTCTTGCAATAATAAAAAGTTCGAAGTTGCTCTTGAAATATTTGTGGCTAGCTTGTGAACTGATCTGGATGAAATGCTAGACATCAAACTCAACACTCTTCATGTTCATAAAATGTTATTGTTTGTATTAGAATATACCAGGTTCAACGGAATAAACATATATTTATCAAAACATGGTTAAATTGTCATTTGTACCATTTATTTGTTTTGTTAAACAATCAATTAGAAATTTTTTTTAAGTTTTATTCTATGCGGACTTAATCAAGATGTTCTTTCTTATGTCAAAATTGCATAATTTTTTATTCAATACGAATGTAATATAGAAAAGAAAGCTTGAGACGGTATGTTTGATACGTTAACAGGTTTAAAAGAAAACAATATGATATAAAAGAAAAAATGCGAAATGGTATGATTTGAGAGATTAATATTATGTAGTATGCTTATTGTCCGATTCTATGAAAATAATTATTATAATTTCACAAGTTTTAATTTTAAAGAAACGCGTGAGAATAACGTAATATTGCTTAGATCATTTTTGCAAAAAATTAGGTTCTTTAACTAAAAAATAGGCACAGAGGATAAGAATCAAGCTCTAGAAAAAGCAAAGTTTTTAACAGTTTAACGAAAAGCTTTATTTTTGCTTTTTAATCAAAGTAAAATCCTGGAAACCCCTATACTCATCTTTACGGAAATCTGTATTAAAACACCAATAATTATTAATTTATTAGTAACGTATTTAAATATTAATCGGCAAAATATTTAAATAACACTAATATAATTCAATTATCTGATCAATATTAAGTAATTTTTACTAATTAAATATAAGTTTAATAAATACAAATAATGATGTTTAAAAAAATAACTGAGTCTGTATACTGAATATTTTTAAGTAACAATTTTTAGAATTTTTGACATTTGTGTGCACCTTCATTATGCATGCTAATCTCAGCAATGATTAAATAGATTTAGATGCCGTTCTTGGTGGTGTATTTAGATTAGCTTAAGCTAACATTTAAGCTTGGTTTTATTTCCATCAGTTCACAAATAAATCTTTGATTTACGTTTATCGTCAAAACTAATATCAGAACCGGTGGAAGTGAATTGGCCGCCAACGCCATCTGTTAGTATTTTTAGTAAAATTTGTGCTCATAGAGATTTTAGAAAAATAAATACTAAAAAAATCCTAATAACTTTTCTTAATCCACGCAAAACAAATTCACTGGCACAGCTATCAATAAAATAAAGTTATAAAGCCGTTAAAAACTTTTTTCTTTCTGTCTAATTGCTAATCACATTACTTAGAAACATTTATAATGTTATACTATCTTCAGTCTTCTTGATACTAAGTTTTACTATCCTTTTTTCTTTCTGTCTAATTGCTAGTCACATTACTTAGAAACGTTTTTAATATTATACTATCTTCAGTCTTCTTGATACTAATTGTTACTATCATAAGTAAACGCATTTACTACGATTCCACTTATTGACAGAAGATCTGCAGATATTTCAGATACTTGCATATAAATATTTTGCAACGTCTCCTTAAGCAAAATGCTGTTGCACATGCATGAGCTTAATCCGTTTGTGAAATAAAGGATTTTCTGGCAACCTGTGAGGACCCTCGTTATCACAACATGGTATAACATAATAGTAATTTTTTTAAATATATTATATTTTTATACGCTTTAGTGCTTGCTAGGGCCCATGGTTTGGTGTTTTTTACATTGGAAAGATTTGAATCGATCATCACCCGATATTTTAAAGGAAATCCAGTGTAAGACTTCTTACTTATAATTCTTAAAACCCAATCAGCCTTTACAAAATATTCTGGGTTTCAATTATCTACGTTGAACATTAAACCTTAAAATTTAACTATTATAACACTTTAAAATTATTTTTTCTAGATTCCAATAAGTCGATCAATAACAACTATTGAATCGAATTAAGAAAAGGACACTGCGTAATATCTGGCTTTATTATTAATAAATGATACTTGGGACTTTCTATCATTCTCTGTTAAAAATACTTTAACGAAGGCAACATTTTTTATTTCAAATTAAACTCCATTGAAGTATAAATAGTCTCAAAATTTCACATGTTAAATTTTGGTTCAAATCTGTTTTACAAATTTTTGAACTCACCTACCTTGTGGGTCCTGAATATTTTCTTTTTTTTCAACTCATTCAACTTGCATCAACCACAAAGAGAACTAAATACCCTGCTTGACTAATGAAATTATTTTCACTAAATGAATTGTTAATCATGGCTATTTCTCACTTCTGTAGCCTGTGGGCGTAAGAGGTCAACGGTTTTCCTTCATAGCATACCCGATAGTCATATTCTGAGTGCCAACCTTTTTATCAAAGCATAACACCTGCATTATTCCTGTGTAGGTTGTTACTGTTAACGTATCCCAGCCGTCTGGCATCTGTAGCCTAAACCACAAATTCCAGACGGCTGGGATACACAACCATACTCCAAATCTACTACCCCTGTCACTTCATTTTGCAATATATATATATATATATATATATATATATATTTGTTTGTGTGTATGTTTATGTGTTGGGTGAGGGCAACTTTAATTAGATAACGATATTGGGGGGAAATTCAAAATATTTTTTTTCACGTACTTTTATTAGGGCGATTATAACTATGTAATAAACTAATTATTTGATGGAATCTAGGAAACTAATTTCGTGGGCTACTAATTATTGTATAATCATGAAACTCGACAATTTTGTGTAGTTTTGATACCAATGCAATAAAATGGTATCATTGGAGTAATTCAATGAAATAGAACCGAAAGTTAGACACTGAATTTGAAAACAGAACAACGTATCCTAACCGCTTTTGGGTTTCTAATTGTAGTATTCACAATGGTCTATTTAGGATTGCCAAACGTTGCGTCTTGGCAGGCAAACTTATCTCTAAATAAGATAAAATCACTTTAAGAACTTCAGATAGAAGAAATAAATTATTCCAAGCTTACCGGAAAGACGCCTTGCAATACTGATGCTTTAGCAGAGTTGGATAGAATGACTCTCGTTTGCCAGCAGATGCATAATCAATAAGAAACACCTCAACCTAAGCAACTTTGCTGCTCCACTTATTCGAATTTTGTGGAAGTTTTTCTACTAAAGAGTTAATATTTGAAATAGTAGTTCTATAACATAATATGTCTAAATATATTAAGTTATATATTATCCAAATAAAATATAAAATAAGTTCAAAAAAATACTCTCCTCTCCCATTTAATTTGAGACTAGAAGAAAGTAAAAAGAAATAAATAGTTTAAAAAGATAAAAAAACACTCTTTCAAAAACACTATATTAAAAAGTAAAAAAAATTACTGAAACTCTTTTTTGTCCACACTGTAAAAACTCTAATATAAGCCATGTTTGTTATTGAGTATAATATTAAAGTTTAAAAGCACATGGATGTTTTTTAAAAAAAAATTTGCTTCTAAAATTAAAATTATGTTAACGAACATGCTTAACTTTTCAGTTAGATTATACCTTAAAAAGATTCAATGTGCAATGCTGTTGATTATTTCATAACGATATGATTAATAGATATAAACAGGTTGATTATTTCATAACGATATGTGCGTCATTTTGAACATACCAGATTACAATAAAAAGTCAATAATATATCAAGGAGACATTCTTTAAAATTTTAAAGTATTTCATAATGCAAACTGAAATAAAAAATATTATATATGTTAAGAGACAGTCATATCAAATTTAACTTTTTCCCTTTGAAATTTTACGTCCTAATTATCGACCTTTTTCTAATAAAAATAACGGGAATGGAAAGTAGACAATGTGCCAAATAGGATTCATTAACCAAAAATATTATAAGTAAAACTATACTCGACAGAGTTTTTGTTGAAGTAACCTCTATTTTCAAAATACATTTTGTCGCTTTCACGTCATTTTTATATTTATGTCATTGAAATGACATAGGTATAAATAGCTAGAGACTCCGAGTTTGAACCCAAATTTTCCGTGTCAATGGTGATTTCTCACAATCGTAAATTCAAGACTGTAATGATGAGCAGGATGACAACACCTTGATCTAAGTCTCCACAATAGTTAAAACTATGAGTTTCAGCTCAAATATTAGTACCATTCTCATGTTCTCCAAGTAAAGTGTTTGTTAGTGAATGGGGTAATATGTTTTTTTTATTTATTTTTAGACTTTAATGTATTAAGTTGATAAATATGGCCGAATTATTACTATGAGAGCAGCCTCTTAGAGCCCATCAGTAAGCCTATGATCATTCCAATATACCACCGCGATAACGACGGTGATATAATGTTGCCACGTTCTATAAAATGGCTAAAATACCTAAAGATACTTGTACTTGTTCTGTTTCGAAGTGCCGCTTTTATCTGAGATCTTTTGTGCTTCTTAGTTTTTTGAATTTATATATATGTATATATATATATATATATATATATATATATATATATATATATATATGTATGTGTATATATATATATATATATGTATGTGTGTATATATATATATATATATATATATATATATATAAAAGATGCATTACAATATATGCAGATCAAGTATCAAATAATAAATAATCCTGACATTCTAGTTTGAATTCATTTGAATTGAAATATAATTAATAATAATGCAGGAATTAATTAATTTCAGATTAGGAATAAAATTTAAAAAAATAAAATCAAATCAAAAACAATAATAACGCATTTGTAAAAAAAGTTTTTTGAAGTAAATTACATCCAGCTCTTGATATGTAACTTCAAACATTAAAACACAAATTTAAATTCGTAATGAAATAAAACTACAAGGTATAGTATAAACTCTAAATAACTAGGTAACTTAAGTTATTAAAAAATAAATATTTGAATTTAATACCTCACGTTAAAAAAAAATTATTAGAACCAAATAAAAAACTATTGTCTACAAAATACAATGAAAAGAAATTAAAATACAATATTTGAAAAAAATCTTTCCCATTGTTAAGAAATAATATCTATATAGAGTGAGGACAAAAAGCACAAAATCTAACAACATTTTACTTACAATTTTAAAAAGTATAACAATTAACACTTTTTTATAAACAGTAATCAAAACATGGCGTATTTTTAATATTTCACATAAGAAAATAATATATGAATGATAAAACATTATACGAGTTTAATTTCAAGCCATTTGGTATTACAACGTATTTATAAAAAATTACCCGATTAGATTGTATTATTAATATTACAAGAGAAACTTTATTCGATATATAGGAACGTCTTTGTTTTGGTTTTGTTACAATATAAGTGTAACTTATACATTTTTATCTATAATATCAGTCAGAGCAGTTTTACTCAATACATAATTATAAATAAATTTAAAAAAAATATTTAAGCGTCTAAAGAAAAATAATTTTAATATATACGTACCTTATTTGGATAGTTCTCAAAATTGTTTACGTAGTCATCGTTTCATTTTAATCAACAAAAGTTTTTTTGCAAAACGTACTTACGTAAATCGTATAGTACGTCATCCACTCTCATTCTAATTTTTAAACAGCTTCTATCCGCATCTGAATTGCGTGACAGCGCTAGTGCGCGCACTCACGCACGCACGAACAAGGTACAAAAATCTGTACAGTCATATGTAGCAAGATTATTTGCTGACCATGGCTTGTTCTGTTTTTAAAACGTATTTTTGGACATTCTGGCTCAGAGGTTTCGTGATGATAAGCGTAATTTCATATATTTATATTTGGCTTATTTGCTACGACTTTGTTCCTAAAAAGGTAAAATTTAAATCCTTACATAATCTTTCATGTGTTCGTCCTTCCTCGCACCAAATCTGTCCTTCTCGGAAACTATCTCGCGTAAAAAGTTAAAATTAGGTAATATTAATTGTAATAAAAATTGTAATAAATTTAGTAACTCCATTATTTACTTGGACATTTGAATAAAGTAAGAAATGAAAATATTTGTAGGAGAATTTTGAGAGTAAAGTGTGCTATAAAATATATTGGCGTGCGGTGCATCAACTTAATGAATGAGTTATAAAGATTCCAAAATTCTTCTAAAACTTATTTTATAATAAATTACGGTGCTAAAATGTGGTCACACACTGCCAGTTTGATCCATAAAAATAAAATCGCTTAGCAAGCGATGGAAAGAGGCTATGCTTAGAATGTCTCCGAAGGATAAAATTCAAAATGAAGAAGTTCGACTGACAACAAATTATTCAACATAGCGCTTAATCAATCAATGGGCAGGTCATATTTGCCGAGGAACCGACAACCAATGTCGAAACGGTATACGCGTATGGATATTATGAATCCCGAAGCGCAGTACAGAATACGCTCCCCAGACAGATGGACTGACGACTGAAACATTTTGATAGTTACATAGTAATGAGATTTATTTATAAAAATTATAGCCCACGGTTGAAGTACACAGTCTAAAAAAATGATATAAATTTGAATAAATTAACTTAATTTATCAGTAACGCCAATTTATTCTTCTATTTAAAGATACTTTAAAAGGACTTGTAACAACTACAATAGTAGTTCAAATATCTTTTTTTCCCTCACTTATTAATTAAATTATGAGCGGAATTAAGTAATAATTCAGCTAATAATTAGATAAAATTTTAATAATTCTAAAAACTTAAAATGCTACGTAAAATTTGAAAGGAACGTAAGGGTTCGAAAGGTAATTGTAATTTTAATAAATTGTACTTTGCTAACGAAGCCACACGTAACATATGCCAACGTGTAGCTCCTAAATTTAAAGCTACTTAATTGAAGCTACTGCACAATATTTGAAGCTACTGCAAAATAATGGTTCCCACGGCTTCGCAGCGGCGATTATTCCCTTTATGATCACCACGCTCTAGTCGACCAATGGATAGCAACAGGTTAAAATTGTCTATTGAAGAAGATAGCCGATTAAGGACATGCTGGCTAGTAACTGCTTGCAAAAAAAGCTTCAAATACGGTGCGTTGATACCACATGAACTTAGCCCGGACCAGTTCTAATCGTAGCTTGGTTCTCATATAGTCAAACAGAGTCGCCTCAACAGTTTTGGAATTTGGTTGGGCATATATCCCCAACCCGCCATATTCCCAAGCCTTGTACTCACTGATTATTGTTTGTTTAGATCGCTCAGCAACGCCTTACGTGAAAATTTTTTTTAATCATTAAGACAACTTACCACCGTTCATAGGCCCACTTTTTTATATACTTAAGGCACCTGAATGTTATACAGATGCTATCCACTTCCTGCCAGTGCGTTGAAGATATATAGTATAAAATGATGGTTATTGTTATATAGAGTCATTACTTATTAGCCAACCCAATATTTTATTAAGTTAGGATATTTTCTTTTATATTTGTATGCTAAAAAGAAAATGTGAAATATTGGCGTCGCAACATAATCTATAAAAATAGATACAAATATACAATAAATATACAATAACAGAAATATCTTATAGTAACTTAGTGTTATTTTTCATATAGTCGAATATTATTCATTATAGTACCACAGACAGACATATTGCCTATTTCAAATACTAACCTATCATAGCAAGACACTATAAAAACTTGATTGAAACCATTTTAATCCAAGGAGCAGCGAAATATAATACACTGAACGTTTCAATAATCTAAGTTTGTGAAATTATATGAAGACAAGTAAGCACGTCATTCCATCATGGCTGCTTGTACTGCTTGGGCAGGGGTCAATATTAAAGTGCAAATTACTACATTTTCAAATTGGAATAATTTGTCTAATTGGAATAATTCGAATTTCTGTTCAGATTTGTTGAAACTGAAACTGTTTGTAGTCCTTTGACCAATACTCGAAGCGAAAATGTTCCCTTGTATTTGTTTAAGTTAAACTTAGCACCAAATATCCAATATGTAGTTTGATGTGGAGAAACGCATCTAATAATAAAACGTACATTTATTCACCTGTAAATGTGTATACACGTTATAAGGTCGCAATTTTTTTTTATGGAAAATCACAAATCTGACAGTGGTTTGTTCAGAAACGTTTAAGGGTTTTCGTGTAATTTATATTCTTTTGAATAATATTTCTACTCAGTTTGATGCAGAGAATCACCAGTATGAATAACATATTTGTTTTCTGTTGCACTTATATAATATTTTAGTCAATAATACTACAAATGGCATTGTGTGTTTTCTATTACGGATACATTAATCTGTCAGGTACTTACTAGATCAGTTAAAATACAACTTTTTATGTGTTAATAGATATTAATAGTTAATTTGAATACTACGTTATAAAATATAAATAATTAAGTCGAGAAAATTTACTTATATTACTTGCAAAAAAATGGATCGAATTAGTCATTTGTCATCATTTCAACGCTTGGTTCCAAAACTTAATCAGTACGTTCAGTTTCATTTAAAACCTTGTGTAATTAGAGAAGTATGAATAGCAATGTGGCAGAAGTCTTTAGATGTGGGTATGATTTTTACGATTGTGATGAATTTCCATTGTATTTCTTCAGTTGTTCAATAGAAAATGTAAATATACTTTCTCTTATTGAATACCATACATTCAGGTTGAAATTGAATAGCTTCATTAAAATTATTACATTTATGCCCTACAAAGTGGCACCTGCCTTGTTCTCGCCTACTTGTATGCCTTCCAGTGGATCTATGAATGAATTGTACCGAATCTACCAAAATATTAAGGTGTACATGCACCATGAAAAAAATTAAAATTACTTCGTTTTCACTAAAATTAAAATAAAGGCAGTGGGTTCTAATAAAGTGATACATTTTCATTGAATATTCTAAATTTATTTAATTATAGAAACAGAAACAATATACAAAAAAATAATGTTGGCTGCGAGTTCAATTAGAAAATAATATTTTTGTAATAAAACACTTTGATGTTCCATATCGAGTTATCAATAAAATACAACCCCATTCTAAATATAATACCTAACCACAAACGCTACAAACAGATGAAGTAATAAAAATATTATTTACTTCATAAATTTTTAAAGAAACGTAAATCGCCTTGAAATGCCATACTTAAGTATTTTATCAAATAACCTAATGCTCCGTTTGTAGCTACCATTCAATCTTAGCTAAATTACGTTATTACCCCTATTATTTAAAAAACAATACATTACTATATTAGTCGATGACACTAAATAACGTTATAACTTAACTATGTTTTTATTTAAAAAGCGAGATAAAATAATATTGCAAGATATGGAAAGGTTCAATATTAAATAAAATATATTTCATTATATTTAACACTCTGATGAGTAACAGATACGGTGATAATTTATAGGTAACATTTTTCCAGTGGAGTGGTACAATTGATATATTGTCTTACAGGCAACGTGTAGTAAAGTATTTAACTGTATGTGAATATTTGAAAACGAATTTACTATATACGGATAAACTTATTTTAATTATTAGCGACAACAATCAACTTTAATATGATCGGTCTCGAGTTACATAATAGTTTTGCATGTAATGTTTTGGACCCCGATTAACAAATTGTTTATCAATCCAAATTGTTTATAAAAACTTGTAATCAAATTTTATGCGATATACGATTAATTTATTTGGTTTATATAAATAGTTATATAGTAGACACCGAATGACAAATGACGCCAACTTCCTCTTTTTATTCTGAGGTATTAAAACGGCAAAAAAACTATATTGCGTTAGTTTCACTTAATACATAATTTTAACTGCCGACCGTATCAATAATCTGCAATTTATATCTACTTACAAAATACATAAATAAACTACTAGACAAAGTGAATCAAATTATTCATAAAGGAAATTTTACCACTAATACATTATACGGTAGTTAATAACAAGTTAAAACGCAAGTATTTTCATTTTAATTATAGAGTTAACTATCCTTATTTCTTAATTAACCTTTATTTGTTTAAACTCTGATTATCTACAATGGTTTGTGCACTTTTTAATTCTCGCTCCACTTCTTCTGTCTTCATTCGGGTTAAACAAATGATATATCGATTGTCTACATTAATCTGTTAAATGTGCTGTCATGACAACTAACCGGCCAAGAGTGAGCAAAAGACTGGGCTACCTCCCCACCACAGCATGCATAATTGGTTTATTGTACATTTGAGTATGTACAAATTTTGAATGTAATCGAGGTTGTAAACCATAATTCGGAAATTTATTATGTCAATTGCCGGTAATATAAGATCATCGTATTTAAAATTGCAATTCTATTTTCACCAATGAAACAAAGTTAGTTTGGAAAAGGGTACGTTTAAAAATGTGTCTGTCCCAGAGGTCATAAAACGCCGAGAGTCCTCCTCAATAATTCACTTGAGTTCAACGGTTTCGCTTTCCCTAATGGAACTACTCAATGCTGCACTTTGCAATAACATTGGGAGTTATATTTATATAAGCTGTTGCAATTGTTCTTCTATTTCATAGTATTTTAGTTTAATTTTTATCCTTTCTAATTTTTTTTGCAATACGAGTTAAGAACTTTTTCTTTAGCTTCCACGCTCACCTACTCTAAATGTATCTTTTTCCAACTTTGAATATCTGTTAGTAGCATGAATTCAAACTTCTGAACAAAAATGATTTAGCCGTAATTCAATTTCAAAATATTAAGCCTCATTACACTATACATGTGATATTAAAAAAAATTGTTCAAATTTACGTTTTGTAGATGTTTCAGGTGTACGAAATAAGCTTTCTGAGAATCTGATTAGGTATTAGTTTTTTTTTCATCTGTATTAAATTTATAATCCAACCTTAACCCAAAGCTTTAGGTTATTGATTTATTATGAAGTTTATAATTAAACCCATTTATTCCATTGGCATAATCATGAAAGCAATATGACAGATCATTCATTTTTACAATATGGTAGATCATTCATTTGTACTCATTTTGTTAAATTAACCCAAATAAACCGTTAGGAATATGCGATATTACCTTTACGACCATAGACTAAAATTTAAATGAAAAAGAAATTAATGGAAAAAAAAAAAAAATTTTGTTATTTACAAGCGTTAGTAATGATATTCACATATTATTACGATTTGATTCAAAACAAAATTTTTCAATGACTGAATATGTTATGTGAAGAAGAATTAGATGGTTTTTAATATGATGAAGCGTAAGGTGAGTGCTATACCGTGCACTTTATATAACGACATTAGCAGACTACCTGTCGTAAGACGAATAAACAATCAAATAATGTAAGAAGGCATTATATCTAGCGGACATTATATTGTATACACATACCATTAGCGCTCTAAAAGTGGTTATCAAAAATAGGTTAATTATCCTAAATTTACTCAGCTGTGACTTATTGTACGGAAATATCCACTAAAATGTGCCGCTGCGTTATGGGAACGTCTTTTAATTACAAGGCAACTGCCAGAAAATATTCGGTAATAACCATTTATGTTCCAAATCATTTGACTAGATTCTCTCTACCCGTATTATTCAATATTTGAATGATTGGATAAAATTTCATTCTATTTGTGTATTCACTAGCGAAACTTTTATTTATTTTAGAAGAATATAATGTGTCTAAATATAATATATAGGTATGCGTGGAGACAACAATTTTCATTCAATTTTAATTCAGTCAACATCAAACAGTTTTCATTAAAATATATCAAAACTTGTTACATTACATCGACGGTTCGTTACGTCATAAATGCCTTTTTTATAAATGAAACATTTAGAATATTCCAATAAATATGTTTTAAATCAAATATTAAAAGAAATTTTATAAATAAATTCTTCCAATTCTCAAATATTATTTTGATTGCAAATTATACATTTAATTTTACATTCTTTTGCATTTATTCTTTATTTACCCAGGTTTATTTATTACATACATATATTTTGTCACGAACTATCCACGGCCGTGGTCTTCCTGCATGCAAAGCAATAAAACCTGTTTCGTGTAGTGATTTGCATATTACCTACGCGCTCTCGATAAAGAAAACACCTGGTCAATGACTTACGCACTCTTTGTTAATACCACCAAGATAATTAAACATAGTAACGTCAAGTTTGCCAGATAACTAATTGTTTAAGTGCAGTAATAACAACAACATACCGTTAATAAATAACGTTACTCAAGTAAGTAGAATCCCGTGATAAGTGTCAGCGTATTGGTTACTTATTCATAGAAATTGTTTGAGACATAGCTAGTAAATGGACTCTAATATCTTTTGACTCGGCTTATTAACTGAAATCGTTTATGTTTTTGTACACTTTTATTACTAATTTTTATTGAAATTGAAGCTTTTTGGGAGCATTATTAAATATATTGGTGTCAGTATTAATTAACAAGCGCGCATTTTTATTAACAATGTTTTGATACTTTTGAATGAAATTAAAAAAACTTAATTTTAATAAGACGTGAGAACTTATTGCAAAAATATGTGAGTGCAAATAGCGAACCGAGTTTTCCCTGTGAAGAAATTATTAAGCTTTGTTCAGTAACCGGACTAAATAATTTTAACAAAAGTGTTATTAAACAAATAAGTTTAGTCCAATGGTAAATATATGTGGGTAAAAAACATTAAAAATTAAGGAACGTATTGAGAGTTATCAATTTGATAAAACCTCAATGAAGAAAATTTAAAAAAGCTTGGTTATAAATGAAAAACAACTCTGGATGGAAGAAAGCAGTTAATGGAAAGACGTAGCACTGTTTCTGAGGAAATTGGCGGAGTTGAAAGAGGACGAATATATGACCCCATGAATGTACCTTGACGAAATTTAGGTTATTCAGAATAATTTCCTTAAACGAACCTGGTTTGATGAAAACAATTAATGTAATCTAAATAAATATATTTGAAAAGAAAGTAGTCAAATCGTTTGTCACGCAATTTGTGACGGGAAAAGAGTTTCTCAAGCATTGAAATCGAACAATAACCACTATCATTTTAAAATGAACGCTGAAGGGCTTACTAGGTGGTTTCAGTTATTGCTATTGGTGTTGGAAGAGACATCTATCGATGTCTGATCATTATGGATAATGCCAGTTACCGCTCGCAATAAATTAATCACGCACCTATATTAATGTCCGGGGTAAACGAAATACAAAAATCGTTTCAGGGTAATAAAATTGCATATTCAAATGTTGATCTAAAAGCAGAACTTTTACAAAAGGTACATAGGTATAAACTTGAAAAGGTTTATTGTTTAGACCAATTGTCAAATCAACACGGTCATGAAGTTGTTCGTTTGTCATCTTATCACTGCGAATATAATAACCCTATAGAATTGCCGTGAATGTACGTGAAGTAAGAAGTACCAATGAAGAACAATACATTTAAAACCGATGTCGGGAAATTACGCCATTAGGCCATTGCAAATGTCTCACATCAAAATTGGGAAGACTGTTTTCGACATGCAGAAGCCCTACAAGGGGAAGACTTAAGAAAATTACACATCCCATAGCCTTTCGTTATTAATTTAAATGATAATTCCGATGTTGGCGAAAGTTTTTTATGTAATCGAAGTAATTAATAATTAATCAATGTTTGTGTGAAACTTTTCCAAATCTCCGTCTTGTAGCTTTTGATACATTGGCAATTGTCTAGTGTAGCAAATTTACCTCTCCCGTTACTTGAGTTGAGACCAAAGCTTCTATTAGCAGTAATAATTAGCAGTTAATTAGTTAATAGTAAATACTTATCCCGTAATTTCTTATAGTTAATTAATAAATTAATTATTAATATTTACTTAGTGTAATGTGAATTAAAATATTGATAATTTTGTTTTCAAATACGTATTATAATTTTTATTATTACCTATTCATGAATCTGTTTTATATGTACACCAAAATCAAAGAATTAAATTATTTTGTTTAAATTTAATTTAATACGTAGTTTGTCGATGATATTATGACACCATCGTTACGCATCACTAGCCGTTGCCATAAGACTTGTGAATGTGAGTGATCGCGCAATACTCCATTTTGCTCACAAGTTATTGCTTCTCGTACAAGAAGACCGCGGCTGTTGTAAAGAAATGACAATCAGTGTCAACCGGCTGTGATGTAGATTACTTTTAACGAGCTATCTCATTTACGAGATTTACATAACTTACGGTTATTCTTGACTCCGACTGGACGGGTTAATACTGCCAAAAATTTTGGAGAATTTGGTAAAATGTTATGTAAACATACTCTGCCATACTCGTATTTATGGGTGGCATTAGGTAGTTATACAAATTTACTGGAAGTTATACAAATTTGCTTTTTTCATTTATCGTATTCAATACTTCAATTTAATTCCATCAGAACTACCTATTATTTTTTCGCTGTTATTATTTTTAAATGATGTTGGACTATATAAAAAATATTTAACACAACGTCGTTATTTTCAATAAATTCCACTATGCTACAGTAAGATTAGAACAACCTAATTGGATAAAAGAGCAAGGTATAGATTGAATATGCCAAAAAATAGATGAGTAATCATTTTAATATTCAAAAAATAACAATACCTAACATAATATGAACGTTGAATTAATCCGTAATGTGAGTCGAACTCACAATCCTAGGCACCACACTTTTAATTTGAATATTATATCAGAATCAATTATTTATCTGATAATATACTTTACATTATGATATGTATTGATTTTCAGTTTGGATTTTACATTAGAAGAAATAAATTATTTAATGTAAAATTTATAAAAACGTTTGACTTTAGAATGTTGATAATATATTTTATTAGATTACTTTAGCCATTTTATAGAAATACGATATGCCGTGTGACAGTAGCTTTTACAAATGGGTGCAATTGTCAAAATGGGGGCGACAAATCGATGCAAGTTGGATATAATAAAGGCTCGTATGATTATTGACTTCGTCTCGTGTTAATTTTTTTGTGAGAAAATGTAGGCACATTTTGCCGTCGTCGATACAATTCAATCACGATGTGCTTAAAAAGTTTGGTCAACTTTATTGACAAAGCCTTTTTATTACTCACCAAACTCATCACATACGAGAATATTGAAACATCTGATTTCTACTATACTTCTAAAAAGGACTATAAAATTATATAAAAGATATTTTTATTTATTTCATATTTAATGTAACATGTCTATACTAATGGCTAACTTCTTACTAAAAGAGCAATCTCTTCCACTCAACCATAAATGAGCAAAGATTTTAAAGGTGGATGCAAAAATATTTTACAGTTATTGTAATGTTATAAATAATTTAATATTACAGAGAAATATACAATAAGGAACATCCACAACATTTTGTGATAAAAAAGGAAATGAAAGAGATATAAAAGAAAAGAAGATGTAACTAGAAGAAAAAAAAGTGTGAATGAAGTTTGGAGAAATACGAGTAAGACAGTTTTAAAAGCATTTATGGACGGTGATTTCGATGACCTTATGCTGGAATTTAATGAATTTTATAATTTGGATATGTGAGAGAAATTGATATTGTTCGTCACTTTTTGAATACCCTTTATTCATAAAGGGGCGAACAATATCGAGGACTGAATACATAGGTTTTCTAAACGTGATACAAAGCTCATGGCAAATAAATCTAGAAATCTGGCACCTGGGTAATGAAATTTGTGTTTAAAGTACATGGAAATAAAAAAAATATGAAAATTTCACGCATCATGAATTGTCATTGAGTGGTAAAATTAAGAAATGTAATTATATTTTTGAGACAAAATATGAAAGACATAAATATTTAAAGCTTTCTTATTTGTTAAGCAATTAGTTGGTAAAATCCGGATAATAATTAAAATCCGGAATTTAAATAATTGAAAATTAGGATAAATTTGGCAGAAGAGGATTTTAGTTTTAAAGGGAATAAATATTGAAAAACTTTTTGGAAAGTGCATTCTGTCAAAAAAGTCGACGATTGACATCATTTACCGGAGGCTACCGACTGAGATTTTCAATCAGTAGACTCACATCCTTTGAACTATAAAAAAGGGAATAATAGGATTGTTAAATGACAGCTGTGGTAAATCATGTATCGATTTTAGAAACGAACCTCTTGCTACCTCTAATAATGACCTGCGAATTCCTCGATAATAATCGGTTTGAATAATGAATCGGTTTGAACAATATTTTGAATGAATAGGCGTTTTGAATCATCTAACCAAGATTTGACGACATTAAGAGATACATTTTGGGAGTAATTAAACCAGAATTTAATCTTAAATAAATAAGGAAAATTTTAAAAGTGTCACTTTTATAACTGTGCACATTTCAATGATACACTGTTATAATTTTAAATTTAATTGCGTCTAAATTTAACATTAGCAACGAGGTCCTTTTTTGATAATATTGTAATCAAAATGACTATAATGAGTAGATGGAGTTGGAATAGCGATACAAATACGTGAAATGCTTTGCAATTTTAAATCGATGTTTTATCTGTTAAAAGAAGTTTCACTTGAAAAAGTATAAACAAGCAAGATATTAATATGCACAAGGTTACAAGAGATTTTTACTAATTTTTATTCCAATGCTACACGAGGAGTAAACAAAAACTGATCCGGTACTTATCGGAAAACAAACAAAGAAGGATTAAATAGTTGCAATATCCACTAAAATTTCTAATATATATTACTCAAAATAATTTCATTTCAAAATTCAAATGCCTAGAATTTTTTCAGATTCTTGCAACAAATGACTAAAAATTAGAGGAAGAGATGATTTACAATGTACCCAACATTGTAAATCATTTTAAAAATCAATAACTGGGTAACAATTAAAGTTTTTAAAATATAATATTGGGACCAGCTAGTTTTGTTCGTAATTTAAATATCGTTTCTAAAAATATCCTCTACGACACTATAAGCATCGTTTCATTCCATGGAACGACTAAGGGAAGCTGTCGACACATTCTTGTAATCACTAATTCTTCGGCGCCCGGGAATTTAATTTTGTGCAGTTTACCTTCAATTCTTGGGAATAAGTAGATATCACATTGTAAGCAATCAAAACTGCATGACAGAGACCTATAACTTTGCTGTCGTTCGTCCGGGTGAGTGTGCAAAGACGTCATCCTGATAAAGGAGATTGCTACTGTAAATGCGTTGCTCTCGAACGTTTCCAAAACAATAAAAGAAAATGCTTGTATACCAATCCATGATATTACTTCTTTAATTTCCCAGATTCTTTGCATAATAAGTTGTTATCCCGAGGAACGAGGTGACTTCCAGCTTTTTGTACTTTCTTCACTTTATAGACAACTCTTTTATATGAAATACCCAATACGTAGGCTGCCTCGTAGTTTTGAGCTGGGAGTATTATATCTAGCTTCAGTCACAAGAGACTTGTGGAATAGAGCATTTGAATGACTTCCTTGTCCACGTAACACAAAGCTTCCTGATGCCTAACTCTTGTACTAAAAACTTAAAACCTTCCCAAATATGCTGACTCTCTTAGTAGTATTTATCATGAGCTACACACCATTGATATTATCTACAGTCATCGCTATTCAAGGATGCTTTTTCATGCAGATTATCAATGATATTGGTACAACCACTCTCGAAACCATTAAACCAGTTAGAAACGGTAGCGCGGGATGAGATTTTATCATAAAATGCCAAACAAAGCAGATCGTAACTTTGCTGTCGGTTGACATCACAACAAAAGTCATAAAAAGTCATGGAACAAAACTTTCCTGCGTTGACGTGTTCACGTAAGGTGTGTCTTAACGTGAAACAAATGACGAATTCCCAAAAGTTCTCATTGATTACCAAAGAGTGTGAATTTTTTTTATTACCTTTTCAACAAATGGCCGATTGTCTAAACTTTTAATGTTTGAACAATCGGCCATTTGTTGAAAAATTAAATTTAAATTTTGTAAATGAGACTAAAAAAATAAAAATTATGAATGTAATCACATTTTATATTTAAACGCATATTCGATCATATATGAAAAAACATTTCATTACCACTTTACATACAAGGGTAAATACATTAAAAAAATAGTATTTTATTACCTGTTGATTGAGATCTTCTTTTAAAGCAAATTGTCCAAAAATTTTATTCACATTGGTCTAAAACTGTAAAAATAGAAAAGCTGTGATAGGCGGACGAATAGAAAGGTATTATGAAATTATAGGGGCGCCACTAATGCGTTACTAATAATGATGGCTAAGCGAAAAACGAATATTACGTAACCGTTATTACGTGGAAACTTTTTTAGCATGTAAATAAATTTTAGCCACGCTGGCCTAATCTACGAAATTCAAAAATGTTTTTTATAAAACATAACTTCCTATCTTGGATTTTACAAGCCAAAATTATAATTTCTTTTCACTTTTCAGTTTTACAGTGTGTTACAAGATGTTCCGTTTATGAGTGTAGTTAACTATGTATAACATTACAAATCGTATTAAAACATTTAGTGGAATAACACATGACTATGCAAATGTTTCCTTTTTTTTTAAAAAAACAAAGAAAATTTCCGTAATAAAAAGCATAAAAATTATTCACTTAAATTCAAATATTGCTTTCTCGCAAATTTTCACCCTTCATTTGGATAACTTTGGTACTTAACAAAAAAATAAAGAGGAAGAAAAACAAACAATTTTTATTGAAACTTGCTCTAATGATGCCAAAAAAATCAGCCATGGACAAAAGACGAGTAGTTTGGATCATAAATCATTATTTCCTGTAAATAAACCGTAATAATGCCAAAACACAAAAAATTAATATAATCGCATCAGGTTAACAATTAATAAACGGCTACTTCAATTCATCAGTGTTAGCTCATATGGTAACCTAACAGATCCATTTCGTCCCCAAAGCTGGAAATTGCTTTCCTGTTGCAATGTGAGAGCAGATCTAATATTTAATGCAAAGTTAATCCAAGATCTGTATCAACAGAGCTTTTTAATTTTTCCATGTTTATACTAATTTTCATTCATCTTTTTCATACGTGTTACTTGAATCGCTTTTTGAACTGTGTTAAATTCACAGAATCTAAGCCACTCTAAATTTTCAAATGTTGTTTGTTCTTTACTTACTAAGGCTATATTTCATATTAAAGAGAAAATTGAATGCTATGTTTTTATATGCCCCATCAGATAAGTTCGAAAATGTTCTACAAAATAATAAAAGTTTTTAAAAATTGCCAAGTTTATTAGTTCCCATTTAACAATTTATATTAAAATTATAAAGAACAACGTAGATTAAATTCCTCGAAAATAAGACCGAATAGGTAGAAAAACAATATTATACAGAATAAAAAAAGCCATCGATTACTTCATTTTCATTACTAGCAGGTTGCATTTATCACCTGGAACAATTGGTTGTTCTGAGGTTACTTGCTTATTCTACAGATTTTGTATTCTCCCCTTATTATTTACTTTATATCATTAAGACATAACGTTTATTACTTATAATATATAATATTTACTTGATATGAGATCCAGTCATAAAATATACAAATTTCCTTAGGTAGTATAATGCGTGACATTTAAATTTACCCAGAAAACCAACACATTTTAATTTAGTCGTTGTTTTCAAATGTAAAATATACTTTTTACAACTACAATTAATAAAAATGAGGATTATGTTAGAATAAAATTAGTTCATATTATGAACCACATTGTTTTTAATTGGTTTTTAATGTTTGTCCTTAATAAATGCAAAAATAATGAATTATTATGAAAGTATATAATGTGGATTTAAAAAAAATAATTAGTGTTTTTGGGTACGAGTGGCGCTCATATTCAAGAGTTTCGTAGCACTTGCACCTTGAACATTTAGTTCCATACTATTTCTATTAAACTATCTATAATATTCTATTAGACTATTTATAAATATTAATAAAATTTTTAATTTTTAACCATGGATATAGGTTTAAAACCTAAGATATCTTTTAAGGTCGTAAAAATATAGCAAAATTGTCAAGAAATTACAATTTGGCATAAATACAAGGCACGATTAACTGCACATATAGAAATATTGGAGGAGTCAAATGAAGTAATCGATTTCCTCTGGTGCAGTACCATGAATAAAATGAAGTATTATAATGTTTCTACAACTTTTTTCAAACATTTATCTGAGAAAGTTTTATAGATATTGTGGAGGATGTCAACAAAAATTATATTTATTTATAAAGCTGCTAAACTCAAAATAATGAAACAGTACATCTTTGTTCGAAGTTTATCTAATGTTTACTGGAAAACTCTAATAACGATTTTAAGTCTCATACTAGGCTATATGTTTACATGGTGCACCGTGATATTAATACTTGTAAATAGTTCAGTTAAAATACTACGAGTATTTGCCTTCAAATATTTATATGGGTATAAGTGTACACGCTATATGTGTGTGAATAGAACTCGTACTTAGGCAGTATTATTATTATTAAAAAGATAACTTTATTATATTTAATACTAAAGCAAAATTCCAATGTGTTAAAGTAAATACAACAGTAAGTAGTTATTTGACATATCTTAAGAAGAAGATAGGGAAATTACTGTGTTACTCTGTCATTAACATCTTATTACCGACCACATGATAGATCGTAACGGGTAATAATAATTTGATTGAAAGATAAAAATCTTCGAATTTTACTTCTATAAACATAGACTTAATTTTATCTGCGATACATTGATTGAATTCGGTGATTCCATTGCCCAAATACAATAAGTTTATTTCAATCTAGCACTTTCATAAATTTATTAACGTAATTTTCAATTCATACCATTACGAGGGCCGGTCGCTCGCAGCAACCGCCTCCGTTTTCATAAATGATTTCAGAAAGGGAAAGGCTTTTGAATTTGATCTAAATCATTTTTTTGTGTTCGTTTGGGCTTAACTTTTGCACGGATGGATTTTATTTAAATGACACTTGTTGCATTTTATACAGATCATATTTCATTTTGATAGATCTTTCCTACGGGTTTCATTGGGAAGATTTCACATGTTTTAAACGCTTACAGTTCTATAATTTCTAGCTCGAATATTTTTCTGTATTAATACACAATTGAAAATTATTTTAATATCCAGCCGTATATTCCTGAAGATACACAGATAGATTAATGATATACAAAACGTGCACAAATTTACAATAGAAACTAAATTAAATGTCGAAATATCATTTTGTCCCAATTTAGAGATAAAATAAAAAATACATCACTTAAAATTCAGATAAATTCCCATGTAAACCTTTTGATGATCATTTGTCGGCGACAGACAGTGTTAGATGTCATTCTCGTAGCAGGTGACCGGCAAATAACATTAATACAAGAAATTAAATTTTTCTCGATGAAAATGAAACCAAATTTAATTTAATTCAAATGGAGAAGAAGCACGTTCTCCAAATACTGAATTGCTTTCAAAACTGAACTTGAATAAAAAATATTTCTCTCCGAAATGAAAGATGTCTCGGCTGAGGGTCGTATTTTTTTTGAAGATATATTTTCTTTGACGATGTTCCATCAACATTTTCTGTTTTTAGTATTATGTAAGACATCGTGTAGCCGACTCCCGTGAGTTTCTTGGCTCTGGTCGGTCCATCGTTTATTGCTGTACTTTCTTGAGATTTCTAGCCCTGCAACCTTACCAGTGACGATAAGATTAAATATTAAAAACTCTCCGAAAGTAAATGGTGGATAACCTGGTTTTTATTCTCATATCTTTCAGAATCGAATCAATTGGTTCCGTATTCAGTTTATGAAGTCACTGAGCATCTTCCTCCAGCAGAATATTTCGAAAGTATCGATTTATTTACGTCCATGACTCAGAATTTGATGCATGTAGACTCGTTTCTGCATTTCCATAAGTTGACTAAGTAAGTTATTGCATTTAACGTCATGCCTATTGAATGCCATTTTCTATGACAAGCTTGAGCCAGGATCTCAAACAATTAAGATCCTGGACTCAAACTTCTATCGTTACGTATACTCAAATAAATAAATTGTCTTTGAAAACATTTAAATGGAAAAAAAAATTATTAAAATTTTAGGCTTACGTATTTCATAAATATCTACGATTCGAAAAATAACAAAAGTATACGACGAAAAGTATACGAGCTTATAAACATGGAACATTTTTAAAACTTGAAGAATGTAACACTCGAAAATTTTAAGGAAAGAACATATATAGTAATTTATAATACTAGCCACGTATTATAAACATTGCAGTGCACACGACTTAAATAATACAAGAATTGTATCGCAAAACGACATTATATTCTGGTCGAGTATCGTCGAATATCATATTTAAACTTATCTATCATATACTACGTTCGCATGTACTCAACGATGATCTCATCTTAACATTTAATATATGTTCATCCTTTTTTTTCATTACTCAGAAATATATTCCGTTTCTCATTATTTACACTGATATACCCCTTCGTACAACTAAGTATTGTATACATACTTACCTGAATACATATATGTACGGACTCTCGCGGAAATGAACTTAAATTCACTTTTACGAGAATTCAATTCCTAAACATCGTCCAGCGTCTAGCTTTGTAATAAAAATTTACGGTTCTCCACCCTCTCAAAGCGCTTTAACATACCTAGTATGCCATAAATAGTGTTCATCCACTCCTAGAGATTATTATTCCAAAACTTATTCTGCTCTGATACCTTTGGCTTTATTACTCAGTCTGGAAACTTTACGTGATTGTTAATGGAATTTACAACTCAATCACGTTCGATTGTTCCTCAAGGTTTAGGAGGATTATTCGTTTTAACGCCTATCCTAAAATTCATTTCGGATTAAAATCAAGTTGACTGATAAGATGGGCAGTTTAATAATCTGTTACATCTTGATATCAACTATAAATATTGTTTATTTAATGTGGTACATTGTCAGGATTTTAGATCGATATCGAACACAAAATACTTCAAATATATATGCGGAAATTGTATTCGATTAAACGAGTTTTATAATCTGCTGGCGTGGGAATTACACGTATGATGAATGTAACTGTTTGTATTAAAATTTGAATTGTTTTAGTCTATACTGTTATTGATGAGAGTAACTATTCGAGTAACGTATCTTTATCAGTTTAAATTTATAGCTATGAAAAACGTCTTAAGAAACATTTTTTAAAAGTTCTATAATGTTTTGCATTTAAACATGTGCTCACAAATAGTATTTCTTTTAAAATGACGTTTATAAGAGTAAGAAAATAAATGGAAATGAATTGAATATAACAACATCGTTTTTGGAATGAATGCATAAATTTAAAATTAAATTTCTGCATAATGTCTTTCAAATTCGATACATTTAGATCATAGTTTTACGAAAAAGATTTTTCATACTTTTAGCGGTCACGATTTAACTGTCATTATTAAATAATGTAACTTTTTCTTAGAGTAATATTATTTCATTACAACAGCTAAATCGTGATAGCTTTGTTTTAAGAAGTACATCAAAATCTTTGTGAAATCCTAAATCCACTACTAAGGTTCGAAACTAGTATTTTTTGCGGATATGGTAACTTAAGATCGAAGAATAGATACAATTTCTTCTTGAAGCAACACATTTTTATTTTATGAGCTTGGGCAATTTCCTGATCACGTAAGCAAAATCATGAAATGAGAGACAATAACTTTACCTGTGAGATATATATTTTTTTCCGTAAAGAAAAAACGGTCGTTGCCAGTCCAAGCTACGAATTAGTTTCCAGATCATAATCATTGACTTACGTTTAATTCATTGATATATGGCAACGTAAACAAATGTTGAGCGCCTCGTCGCAACTTTTTATAATTTCGCTTCGAAGCCTCAATGCACAATTTTTGTTTTCGTCATTGAGTATTCACAAATAAAGACAAATTTCTCTCTTCATTACGAACATATTCCAAATGTCAATAAGTTCTTCATTATAAAATTATAGAACTTGGTTTTGCTTCTAATTCTATCAGAAAAGAAGCAAGTTCATGAAACAGATCTTACAGTGTGAGCTTCGACTTCTTCTTTAGGTTGTCCTAGATAATAAATTGTCACTTCGGATATTATGATTATATCTCTACTGGTTTGTTTACATCGTGTATTTATACAGATTACTTAACCTAGTAATTTTACTTTGATCGGCGATTTGTAGCTAAATAGCGATACTAAATTCCCTTATATAGTTTGTGAGTGATTAAATGTGGTTCCTCGGACCCGATAATTTGCATAAGAAACATTATGAAATAACTTTTCTGTTCCATAACCTTTTGTTCTCTATTATTTGACAAAATATGTATTCGAAAACTTAACCCTTGCTTCGAAATAATTGTAATTAACTTAAAATTTTGAAATATTTACGTATCCGTAACTAACCCATTAGATAGTTTTAAAGAAAAATATCAGTGCTTTATTTTTTCACACATATTTTCTAGCAAAATATAAAGAATTTTGTTGTTTTCTTTTAGTCTAAAAAGTAAAAAGAAAGATTTATTGTAAGATTCAAACCCTACTGGGTTTGCATCTTAGAATAAATATTCTGAGTTCAAAAACCACTGCTCTGTCATCGCGCCAATAAATCATCTGAAGAAGCATTAAAATAAAGGCGTACTTACTACATAATTTTCATTTGTTCTAATTTTGTATTAATTAACAAAATAATTGAAAACGCTTGATTATTTTTCTAGATTATCTGAAACTCGCGTGTCTTCAAAATTTCAAGCTTCAAGTTCTTAACTCAACTAAATAATGTAACTAAATACGCTCGTTAAACCTTCCGATAAACGGTTCAAACATCAAAACTTTTACCTTCTCCAGATATTGATTTGCAGGATTGTATTCTCCACGTTTTTGGCAATTTATGTCAATAAAATATAAGAATAAACGATTGGAGTGAGCATCATTTGCACAACTTCAACTGCCTCGTTTGATTTCATTCCTCCAGTTTACAAAATTGTAATAAGAAACAAATTGGTTCTCTAAAATCTACGTATTCAAATAAATCGTTCATCTGAAATATTTTTGGTATAAATTTTTTTAGCACAATTAAAGCAACATACACTTAAAAAATTAAGTTAGTACATTATGACATAAAACGGCCGAATCATATTTTATCTAAACATAAAAACATTTTAAATGATTTATATACTACCCTCTAAGTGTATCATTAAATATATTTTTATTCAAAAATTGTTCACCATCTTCTAACACTTCATAAGATAACATATTATCACATCAAATCTAATCATTTCAATAAGAACATAAAAGAATCATGCTATAATGGTATAGCAGGAAACATATTTTCATTAAAGACAAATTTACGATTATTATAGATTTAGTAATAATTTCAAAACGAAATAACGTTTTTTAATTGAAATGTTTGTCATAAGAAATCTTTCATAATAAAAACAACCAAAACAGATCTTTTTATAATAAAAACAACCAAACAGATTTAAGGACATCGTACCTTACTACATTTCCGTGAATACACATTTCATTTCAAATGACTGTGCACAAGTCATTATTTTCAAAATATTACGGACCAGGACGAAAGCGCTTACTATTTGAATATCCGCCAATGCCAGATATTAAATATCCGGTTTCGGTACATTAAATATTGATTTTTATATTGTTGTAAATAATTGAGTTTGCATTTAATTTGGTTAATGTTATAAAAGGTGTGTAAATTTCAAAACTATTCAAAATTAAATTTACCGAAAAAATTACGTCTGCGTTTGCTAATACTAGGATACTAATGAATAAAAAAACAAGTCTTAATTCCATATTTTATCACAGCCAAAATATACTCGTTGAAGATATTCATCTTTAAACGCTGGAGTACTTTGAAAGAGATGGTGAAATATCCTAAAAGCTACTAACCAATTTGTATTCTTCGGTTACCCTCTTTCTCGAAGTTGAATTTGCTTGATTGAATATTTTGTCAAAATTGTTAGCAATATTTCATAAAAGCATTCTCAAGAGGTGCCGTTGTGGATACGACTTGAACATTAGACATGACCTTTTTCTTGTCCATCGTCATTTTTACGCCTATCCAGGAAAAAAAATCTACTTACGCCTTTGGAGATAATTATTACCTATCGATATATTGCTAGCATCGATAAGTTCATCGCCACCGGGATGATTGCAAGCTTGAGACCTAAAGAATATAGATATAGACGATGGAGGCACCAAATCCAAGGAACATTTGGCAATTAGCTACACGATGGCTTACATAGCGCCGATAAGAGAAAATTTTGGTAGAATATCATAAAAGAAAAGGCATATTCACAGAAAGGTACCATCCTCAGCCGAATACGTTCCTTATCATATATATAAATTATATTTCGTTTAAATTTCATATCTATTATTTCGTGTCTGGACGATTTGCTAGTCACTTATTACGAGAGCAACAACAATACCATCTCTCGTCGACAAGTGATCACCGAGGCTTTACATGAGGATTATGCTGAATTTTAACTGATAGTTTATTTACTCTATCACTAAATGATGGCAAAATAGTTATTTACTCGTTTAATTTGATCAATATGTTAAGAGGATATTAGAAAAAACATTATCATAGTTTTCCTAGTTTCCCCTTAACAAGAAAACGGCGTATTTTGTATTTCATTAATCTTTCGTCCTGTTCTATAAATCCTCATGTTTTAACATTCAAAAAATATCTACAAGCTATCTAAGATATGTGAAATCTTATTAAATACACCCGCCGAAATCTTGTATATACCAAAACCAGATAGGATTGGTCTATAAAATGCAGGGAGTTTCATTTCAATAAACATATTCGTTGAAAAGTTCGGCTTAACATATACAAAAAATTATATAGATCAAATTCAAAAGTCTCTCCTTTTCTGAAACCGTGTATAATAACAGAGGCGGATACTCCAAGAGACCAGCTTGCGCAACGGAATTTTTAATATTAATTAGAAATTACGCTAATAAATTTATGAAAGCGCTGGATTGAAATAAACGTATTATATTTGCAAAATGAATTTACCGAATTTAATTAATGTACGGTAAACAAAATGAAGTTTTCATTTTTATAAAAATCAAAGATTAAATATTTGTATCGTTCGATCAAATTATGATTCCTATAGGAATAACACAGTAATTGTCCTATATTTTCCTTAAATTATGTCAGATAATAATGTTCTTTTAAATTTTTTTTAACTAGTTTTTATGATAAGACTTTTTATATCTCATACATAGAATACAATTTGAATATTATCCGCCTGATATTAGCACCGCGAAAGTATTTATTTTCTTTTATAAAGTTATGACAAATAAAAATCAATACTATATTTGGAAGTTTTCAAGCATATCTCATGTACGATATAAACTATCGATACGATATAATATATGTACGATATAAAGGATATTTCACAATAATAATTTTTCCAATTACCAATTAATAATTTTTCCTCAATTTTTCCAATTTACAGATTTTTTTACTTTTATTTCAACTCAACATGTTAATTCATTTTGAAGTTTTGGTGCGGAGGGAGATACGAAGAAAGTGCTTTGGATTTCTTCACATTTCTTCCGTTTTACATATATTATGACATATATACATATGACATATATACATATGACATATATACATATGACAGTTTACATATATTATACGTTTTACATATAATGGTATTGCACGTTCCAAATCTGCAAGAACGTATTCTATTGTACAAATTTGGAGGAAACTGAAACTAATATTGGTTCAGGGTACTGTTAATTCAGTGATTAAAATATTGTCAAAAAATTGTCTGTGTTATCATGAAAAGTAAAGGAACGTATTATTAATGCCATTACACTAACAATAAGGACAAAGGAGATTAGATGAAGCAATAGCTTAGCCAAGCTTCCGATAACGGTATACAAAGATCACGTAATATCAAAATCTCACACGCTTTTCTAAATTTACTCGGAGCGATATTAAATATGCAAGATTTTGCGCGATTTGTGGGATAAGAGGTAATGCCTTCTATTTTGCGGCCAAACACAGGTGACGTGACAGCTGCTAACAAAAATTACTACTCATTATTACCTGATGATTCTATTAAGATGATTATAACAAAATATTATATAAATGAAATAATATATTTGAAAATGAAATTACCATTTACAAATCAGAGGGATTGGGAATTAGTAAATATTTGTATAGGTCTGAGGCTCTGAAATCGACCGCCCACGAATGCGGTATATTTCAAAGCTACAAATGTTTACGTATTGCTTGATTAATACATGGGTAGTAATAGTTTTTCCTTCGTTTAGAATTTTTTTGTTTTGCATCGTTTCAAATGATATAAACAAAATCAAGCTCGTAAGCTTCATTTGTGGTCAAACTTAGCGTATGTGGTGTGCGCGTGCATCGCAAGTAAATTTTCCATTTTACTTGCAATGCGGCATGCATTTGCATCATCATACTGGTACATCGGCAAATATAAAGATTTCTGCGAATTAGGTTGACTATTAACATGTCGTTGAGTATTGAATACGATATGATCAACACTATTAATTATCTAATCCAAGATGTTGCTAATTCTTTATTCGTCATCTTGTAACATTTATTTTAACTAGGTTTTCATTATGCTTTACCACTAGCAACTTAAAGATCAAGTCTTAACGTATCACTTTACAAGCTCTTTTCCATGCTCAACGGCGTACAATAACTTCTTTAATTTTTGCGGGCTAATTAGGAATAGTAAGCAATAAATTTCTATAAGCCTAGAAGGTGAAAAGCGCTTAATACGTCCAATAGATATCCAGCCATTCAGCCAACTTGACGAACTGCAGCTACACCCAAATACCATCAGGAATTAGTTTAGAAGACATATAGGTTATGAAATCATAAAGAATTTCATGCGCTAGGCTAGCGGCAAGTGTTGGAAAGACTGTAACTTCAGCTACTGAGTTATAATAACAAGGTTTCTCCTATACTTAGACACTATTCTTCCAACCCAAGTTTAAGGAATTTTTTAACTAATTTCTAACTGGTCAGGACAGCAATATTTTACACAAAAAATATCATATATACTGACTACTGCTTGTTGAGAGAAAAGGAGCCGTTAGCTGAAGTAAAGGTCCATAAAGAGACATTTTTTATGCTACTAATAGGAAGGGCATGGTGTCATATAATATGAATTTCTAAAGGAAAGAAAAATTATTACTACGGATTTATAAATTAAACAGCTTTGCAAGTTAACTGCTGCTACTAAAAAAAAGAGAAGAATCTCGGAAGTGGTTTGCTATAGGTCAATGATTACTAACAGGTTGCTTTTGTCACCCGTAACAATTAGTTGGTCTGAGATTATTAGCTTATTCCAAAGATTGTAAATTCTCTGCTTATTATTTACTTTACATCATTAAGAAATATCTTGCCTGACGACTCTGCTTTTAAAGTTGTAATCTGGAAAGCAATTTTCACTTAATTCTTGCCATATCAGTCCGTTAAGTTCTATGGGACGTCATTTTGTGTTACAAATATTTTATTTATTACATTGTTAATGGATAGTTTTTATAATTACAAAAAATTAACTTTGAAAGCGACACAATATACTCATGAAACAATCAAGCACGCTTTATTAAACCCATAATGCAGAGATGGAAATCGTGGCAAGTAATATGGTATAAATGTGTAATGATCGCAAAAGAGTCTAGCAGCACTCCTGTTAGTTTATAAGATATATTACTCTAGTAAAACGTTCATTATTTATATAATTATAACAATTACTTGATATGTAATCCAGTCATAAAATATATTATACAAATTTTCTTAAGTAGTATAATTAACCACGAAAAATCAACACATTTTAATTTAATGGTTGTTTTCAAATATAAAATATACTTTTTTCATCATTTCGAGGATTATGTTAGTATAAAAATAGTTCATAGTATGAAACCACATTGTTTTTTAATTCGTTTTAAATGTTTACGCTTAACAAGCGCAGAAATAATAAATTATTATGAAAGTATATTGAAAGTGGATTAAAAAAAAATTAAATTGTTTGCGTATGAGTATCGCTCACATTCAAGAGTTTCATAGCACTTGCACGTATGAATATTTATCAATCCATTTTTATTAAACTGTCCATAGTATTCTATTAAATTATTTATAAATATTAATATCATTTTTACCACGGATATAGGTATAATAATTAACAAACCTTTCACGGTCGTAGAAATATAGCGAATTTTTCAAGAAATTGCAATTTGGGATAAATATAAGGCACGTTTAACTGCACATGTTTTAGACATAAGTACTAAAAATATTTATGTAGAAATGTTTAAAGTGTTATATAGAAATATTGGCGGAGTCAAATGAAGTAATTGATTTCCAACGGTACGGTACCGTGATTAAAATAAAGTATTATAATATTTCTACAACTTTTTTCAAACTTTTATCTGAGATAGTTCTAGAGATTTGTGGAGAATGTCCACAAAAATTATGTTCATTTTTAAGCCGCTAAACTCAAAATAATGAAAAAGAACATCTTTGTTCGAAGATTACCTAACGTTTACTGGAACTGAAATTGTAATAACGATTCTAAGCCTCATACCAGGCAACATGTTTAGATGGTGCACAGTGGCATTAATATTGGAAATAGTTCAGTTGAAATAGTACTGGTATGTGCCTTCAAATATTTATAGAGGTCTAAGTGTATGCGGAACATTCATAGTGCAAGTTCTACTTGTATTTATTAAGTATTATTTTTAAGAAGATAACTTTATAATATTTTTGTATTTAGAATAAACACAATTGCAATATATTAGAGTAAGTATAATAGTAAATTGTTAATTGACGCATCTTAAGAAAAGGATAGGAAAATTACAGTTTTACTCTGTCATTAACATCTCGCACATCTCACTACTGATCACTTGATAGATCGTTACGGGAAATAATAATTAGATTAACGACAAAAATCTTTGATTGTTACTAGTACAAACACAGACTTAATTTTGTAAATGCAGTAAGTTTATTTCAATCGAGCACTTTCACAAATTTATTAACGTAATTTTCAATTCATACCGTTGTGCAAACCGGTCGCTCGCAGCAACTGCCTCGGTCTTCGTAAATGATTTCAGAAAGGGAGAGGATTTTGAATTTGATCTGCATAATTTTTTTGTGTTCACTTGTGCGTAACTTTTGAACGAATGGGTTTATTTAAATAAAACTTGTTGAATTTTACAGAGCTTATATTTTATTTTTATAGAGCTTTGCTACTGATTCCTTTGAGAAGATTTCATATGTTTTAGATGCCTTCCGGCCCTATACTTTTTAGCCAGAAAATATTTTTCTGTATTAATACATAATGTTATGTTTTGTAATTGAAGATTTATGTTTAATATCCATTCGTATATGGATTGATTAATGAGATACGAAATATGTAAGTTTCAATATAGACTGAATTAGATGTACAAATATCTATTTTGCCACAATTCAGTGATGAAATAAGAAATATATCACTTAAAATTTAAACGAATCCCCATGTAAATCTCTCGGTGATAATTTGCCGGTGATAGAGTGTTAGGTGTCACTCTTGTGGCAGGTGGATAGCAAATACGATCAAAAGAGGAAATTAAAATTTTAAAGCCTTTCTCAATGAAATTTAAAGAAATTTAATTTAATTCAAATGGAAGGAAGCATGTTCCCCAAATACTCAACTATTTACAAAACTGAACTTGAATAGACAATATACATATCCGAAACGAAATTATGTTTCAGCTGAGGGTCGTATCTTTCCTTTGACTGAATTTTCTTTCACAATCTTCCACAATAGTTTTCTGTTTTTGGCATTGTGTAAGGCATCGTATAGCTGAATCCCGAAAGTTTCTTGGATCTGGTCGGTCCATCGTTTATCGCTGCGTCCTTGAAGTCTCTAGCCCTGCGACCTTACCGGTGACGATGAGATCAAAATATTCAAAAATTCCCCGGAAATGAATGGTGGATAACCTCGTTCTTATTCCTGGATTCACTGAGCATTTTCCTCCGGCAGAATATTTTGAAAGTATCGATTTATTTGCGTCCACGACCCAGAACTTGATGCATGTAGCCTCGTTTCTGCATTTCCATACATTGACCAAGTAAATCATTGCACTTATGGTCATGCCTATTGAATACCTTTTTTTCTCAACGTCCCCCATTGTCTGACATATTAGAATCAAGCTTGTATCGTTACGTGTACTCAAAGAAATTAATTGTCTCTGAAAACATTTAAATTAAAAAAAAGTTATTTTAATTCCAGTCTTATATATTTCATAAATATCTGCATTTCAAAAAATAACAAAAGTAGTTAGGATCTAATGAGAGGGTAAATTTCTGAAACATGAACTATGTGCCACTCAAAAATTTGAAAGAAAGAATATATAAAGTACTTTCTAATACTAACCAAGTATTCTAAACATTGCAATGCATACGACTTAAATATTACAAGCATTTTAAAGCATACGACATAATCGCATAACGACATTATATTCTCGTCGAGTAACATCGAATAACATATTTAAACCTATCATAAACTACGTTCGCATGTCTCAACGATAATCTCGTCTTAACATTTAATTTAGGTTCATCCTTTTTTTTCATTGCTCAGAAATATATTCCGTTTCTCTTTATATTCACTGATATGCACCTGCATACAACTAAGTATTGTATACATACTTACTTGAATACTCATAAGTACGAACTCTCGCAGAAATAAATTTAAATTCACTTTTCAGTCAAACGTCGTCCAGCGCCTAACTTTGTAATAAAATTCATAGCTCTTCATCCACTCCGGATGCTATAATTTACCTAGTAGGCCATAAATAGTGTGCATCCGTTCCTAGAGATTAATATTTTTCCAAAATTTATTCTGCTTTGATACCTTTGACTTCATTACTGAATCTGGAAACTTCACGTAATCGTTAATATAATTTACTTCTCAATCAAGTTCGATTGCTCCTCAAGGTTTAGGAGGATTATTTGTTTTAACGGCTCTCCTAAAGTTCATTTCGGAATAAAATCAAATTGATTGATAAGAAGCGCCCTCAAGCGATCTGTTAAATGTTGATATAAAATACAAATATTATTTATTTAATGCGGTACATTGTCAGGATTTTAGATTAATATCGAACACAAAATACTTTATACCTATATAATTAACTGAATTCGATTAAACGAGTTTCATCTGCTGGCGTGGGAACTGCACGTATGATGCGTGTATAAATGGAATGAGTGTATAAATTTGAAATTAAATTTCGGCGTCATCTCTTTCAATCTCAATATACTTTGATCATGGTTTTTCTAATACCCCCTTACCAAAAAACGACTTTTAATACTATGAACGATCAAGATTTAGCTGTTATAATGAAATAATTATACTTTTTCTTAAAGTAATATCTAATAATAAATCGTGATCGATTTTTTTTTCGAAAACAAATCAAAATCTCTGTGAACTCTTAAATCCATTACTAAACTAATATTTTTTGCGGAAATGGTAACTTAAGATCGGGGAATACATGCAATTTCTTCGTGAAACAACATTTTTTTTTATTTTATGAGCTCGAGAATTTCCTGATCAAGTAAGCAAAATCCTGAAATGAGAAACAATAACTTTACCTTTGGGATATATATTTTTTTCCGTAGAGAAAAAATAGTCATTGACAGACGAAGCTACGACTTAGTTTCCATATAGTAATAATTGACCCACGCTCAATTCACTGGTATATGGCAATGTAAACAAAAGTTCACCGGCTCGTTGCAAATTCTAAAAATTTTGTTTCGAATCCTCAATGTACAACTTTTGTTCTCGTCATTAAGTATTCATAAAGAAAGAAAAAAATATCTCTTCCTTATAAACATATTCCGATTGTCAATCAGTTCTGTGTCCCAAAATTATGGAACTTGGTTTTATTACTAATTATTTAAGAATTGAAGGAAGTTCATAAAACAGGTCTTACACTGAATACAGCTTCCACTTCTTCTTTAGGTTATCATAGATATTAAATTGTCACTTCAGATATTATGATTATAGTGATTATGATTATACTAGTAATTTTACTTTCATCGGCGATTTGCAGTTAAATGGCGATACTAAATTGCCTTATATAGTTAATGTGGCTCCTCGGATCCAATAATTAGTATAAGAAACGCTATGGAATAGCTTTTCTGTTCCATAACGTTTTCTTCTCTACTAATTGACATAATCTGTATTTGAACACTTAACAATTAAACAGAAAATAATTCCAATTATCTTAAAATATTTAAATATTTACGCATCCGTACTAACCCATTGAAATTAAAGAAGCTAAAGAAAAATATCAGTGCTTTCTTTTTTCACACATGTTTTACAGCAAAATGTAAAGAATTTTGTTGTTTCCTTTTAGCCTAAAAAAGTGAAAAGAAAGTTTTATACTAAGATTCAGACCGTACTGGGTTTGCATTTTAGAATAAATATTCTGAGTTTAACAACCAATGCTCTGTCATCGCTTCAATAAATCATCTGAGGAAGCTTTGAAATAAAAGTGTACTTAACACAATATTTTTCCTTTGGTCTAATTTTGTACTCATTATCAAAATAATTGGAAACACCTGATTGTTTTTCTAGATTATGTGCAACTTGCGTGTCTTCAAAAATTCAAGTTTCAAGTTTTTAACTCAATTAGAAGGGTCTACTTAATAAAATTACATAATCGCGTGAAACCTACCGACAACCGGTTTCAGCGTTAAAACTTCAGTTTTATCCAGATATTGATTTGAAGTATCATATTCTTCACCTATTTGGCAATTTCCTTCAGTAAAATATAAGAACGAACGATCAGAGTGAGCGTCTTTTCACAACTCCAACTGCCTCGTTTGAATTCATTCGTCCAGTTTACAAAATTGTAATAAGAAAAAAATTTGTCCCCTAAAATATTCTACGTATTCAAATAAATCCTTCACCTGAAATAGTATATATTTTTGAAGCACAATTAAAGCAACATACACTTAAAAAATAAAGTTAGTATATTATGACAATACGGCCGAACCATATTTTATGTAAACATTAAAAACATTTTAAATGATTTATACACTACCCTATAAGTATATCATTAAACATATTTTTATCAGAAAACTGTTTACCACCTTCTGCCACTTCATAAGATAACATAATATTACACCAAATTGAATAATTTCAATGAGGACATGAAAGAATCATACTACATTTTTATTAAGGAAAAATTTACGACTGTTATAGTTCTAGTGATAATTACAAAAAGAAATAATATTTTTCTCTGTTCTCTTCTTATAATAAAAACAACCAAAATAAAAAAAATGGTCTTTTACCTTTTTTAGGAACTTTACTTCTTCTCTTCTTGTTTAAGATTCTGACGCAATTGCCTCGAGTGCCTTTGCCCAATGGCAAAAACACTCAGAAACACTTTGAAACCTACAATCGGCCCTATAATATATTTTTTTAATATAGGCACGATATCGCGTCGTAGAGATTTGAACTTCTGCTTATTTTGTTTCCCATGATATGACATTTCAGTGGAAACTTTCGGAACTCCGTTTTGTCGCGTTGATTTCGAGAGTTTACTCTAAGAGTCTATTAATACAATTAGTTTAACATTACCTAGACAGGTTGGTGAAAACTGTTCATGGTGTACTTTTGAATATATTTGAAATATATACAGTTTTGTATATCAAAATACTGTCATTATATTTGAAACTAACATGCATAAACGAATATGACAAAGAATATAAAATCCAGCTACTGGTTGCATGTAAAATAGTATAATATTACATTTTCACGTTATATTCAAATCTACAATAACTAAATAAAATTCAAACTCAATTATTTGTAACAAAATACGATTTAATGTTCAATGTACCAAAACCGGGTATTTAACCCAGTATCTGGTATTGGCGGATATTTGTGTAGTAAGCACTTTCGATATAATCCGTAATATCTTGAAAAATATTGATTTTGGCTGTTTTTATTTTAAAAAGAGCATGAATGATTTTTTTTAACAAAAATTTCAAATAAAAAATAATTTTCCGTTTTTTGATTATCATTAAATTATAATAATCTTAAATTTGTCTTTAATGAAAATACTTTTTTAGAAGGTGGTAAATAAGATTAACCACTTTCTGTAAAATTATTTTCGTTAGAAGGTGGTAAATAATTTTTAGATACAAATATGTTTAATAATAAACTTAGAGGTATATATAATTTAGAAAGTTTGTTATATTTACATGAAATATGATTCGGATGTATTGTGACCTACTATACTAATTTAATTTTTTGATGTATGTTGCTTTGATTGTTTTTAAAAATATATTTATACCAAAAATACTTCTGCCGGAGAAATTTTTAGAATACGCTAGAGATTTTAAGAAGCAATTTATTTTCCTATTCCAATTTTGCAAACTGGTTGAATGAATACAAACGAGGCATATCGATTTTTGCAAAAGGCGCTCAGTCAAATCGTTCATTATCGTCTTTTATCGAAGTAAATGGCCAAAAAGTGAAAAATAAAATTTTGAAAAACAATCTAATCATCTGGTGAAAACTGAAATTTTAACTTTGGAAGCGTTTACGGGGAGGTTTTACGCGATTATGTAATCATTTTATTTGGACCATTGTAGTTGCGCTAAGAACATGAAACTTGGTATTTTGAAGACATATGAGTTGCAGATAATATAGAAAATTAATCAAATATTGCCACTTGTTTTCCCTAAATAGCACAAAATGAGAAGAAATGGAAAATTATATAGTTAGTATATCTTTATTTCATCGCTTTTTCGGATGGGAAAATTTTCGCGTCGACGGAGCAATGAAGTTTAAATTTAGATCTACTGGGTTTGAATATTAGAACGAATCTTTCTTTTTAATTTTTTTCGTTCAATTAGAACAATTAAATTCTTTAGATTCTGACGATAAACTGTATAAGAAAACAAAGCATGGATATTTCTCTTTAAAACTTTTCACTGGGTTATATATTTAAAAAAATTAAAGTGATTATTATTATTTCAAAGTAATACAAGTGTTTAAAGACATATTTCAATTTAATTCGGACTTGCAAATTATTACGAAACAAAATTAATTTATGACAGATCGTTTTTCTCGTACTGATTATAGGGTTAAATATGTTATCATTTATTACTTGAAATTTGTATAACAAGGCAACTTAGTATCGCCCTTGAACTAACGATCTCTGATCAAAGAAAAATTTCTAGGGTGTGTAATTTGTATAATATTCAATACGAACAAAACCAGTAGAGATATAGGGATAAAATTCGAGCAACAGTTGATATCTATGATAACTTAAAGAAGAAGTTGAATTTATATGCACTACAAAATCTGTTTCATGATTCATTTTTCATATGAAAAACTTTAAAAACCTGTCCTTTAATTTTAAGATGCAGAATTTATTGGCAATAAGTTGATATGAAGAAAAAATTATGCCTTGTTTCTTTTTTATAGCTGCACTATAGAGATATTCCCGAAAATTTTAAAATCATAAAAAGAGCTGCCGGAAAACCGTATTGCAAAACACTATGACGAGAACAAGAGTTGTGCCTTGAAGCTTCCAAGCAAAATTTTTAGAATGATGAATTAAATGAATAGATGAATTAATCGTGAATGTCATAACTTGGCCTGATCATGACCGTTTTCTTCTCTACCGGAAAAATTATATCTTCCATAGGTAAAATTTTTGTTTCCTATTTTGGATTTATATAAAAATCCAAAATATAAAACTACAAATGTTATTCATGGATTTGTATAAAACTATATATATATACATATATATATATATATATATATACATATATATATATATATATATATATATATATATATATATTAATATATATTAATGGATTTATATAAAACTACAAATATTATTTCTTTAAGACGGTACATTATCAGAATTTTAGATCGATATCGAACACAAAGTACTTCATACGTATTTAGGAAAATTTTATTTTATTAAACGAGTTTGATAAACCGGTAGCGCGGGAACTACACGTAAAATAAATGTAACGGTTTATGATCAAATTTGTATTGTTTTAGTCTATACTATTTTTGATGGGAGTTATTATTTGAGTAATATTCAATTCTTTGTCAGTTTAATTTAATAGGTATTAAAAGCGTCTGAAAACGCTTTTAAAAATATTTTAAATGTTTTATAATATTTTGCGTTAAAGCATATGCTCACACAGTCTTTTTTTAAAGTGAATTTTATAACAACTAGAAAATAAATGGAGATGAATTGAATATAAAATTGTTTCTGGAATGAGCATATAAATTTAAAATAAAATTACTACGTAATCTCTTTCAAACTCAATACACTTAGATTATAATTTTTCTAGTATCCTATTAACAAGTAAAAATTTTTGATAAGTACACACACACATATATACATATATTATACTATATATATATATATATATATATATATATACACACACTTATATGTTATTTTTTAATACAAGAAGCAAAACAAAATCTCTGTAAAATTTCAAGTCCACTACTAAGCTTTGAAATTACTATTTTTTGCGGATATGGTACCTTTCGAACAGAGAATAGATACAAGGTCTTCTTGAAACAAGACCGTTTTTCTTTTACGAGCTCGTGTAATTTCCTAATCACGTAAGTAAATTCCTGAAATGAGAAAGAGTAATTTTAACTGTGGGACATACATTTCTTTCACGTAGAGAAAAAGCTATGAGTTAGATTCCAGATCGTAATCAATTAATTCATTGATATGTGGCGAAATAAACAAAAGTTCAGCGTCTCGTTGGAAATTCTGAAAATTTCGCTTCGGAGCCTCAATGCACAACTTTTTTTCTCGTCGTTAAGTGTTCACACAATATATTTTTGCGACAACTTTTTTCATAATTTTAAATTATTCGGTAATATTTTTATAATTCTACTATAAAAAAAAGGAAAATTTCTCTCTTCATTATGAACATATTCCGATTATCAATAAATTCTGTATCCTAAAATTATAGAACTTGGTTTTACTGTTAATCATATAAGAAATGAAGCGAGTTCATGAAACAGATCTTACAGTGAATACAGCTTCGACTTCTTTAGGTTATTATAGATATAAATTGTTACTTCGGATATTACGCTTATATCTGTACTGGTTTTATTTACTTAACCTAGTAATTTTTGTGTATTTATACATATTACTTAACCTAGTAATTTTTCTTTGTTCGGCGATTTGTAGCTAAACGGCATACTAAATTGCTTTCTATAAATATTGAATATGATGGAAATATTGAATAAACTACGTGATGTAGTATTATTTCTACTTTCTTTAATTTCTTTAACATGACCTAGGTTTCGTTGTATTACAACACCTTCAGGTGGGTTATTACCAAAGATTAACTCTTACGAACATCCAACAGGATTTATATGTTTCAAAAACAATGGCGGAAGCCGGGTTTGTGTGGGTTTTCCCATATTTTATTGAGGGTAATAAATTCAATTGATGTTATTCTATAAGGTTATACAATGCAAATGTTTCGGTGTGTAATAAAATTAAATGGAAGTTATTCTCAGTAATACATTTACATAATAGCAAGAGTATCTGACAGTTACAACAAGGTTATACCACTAATGCAACATATCTCCCGTTTTTTTTATTCATTTATTTATTTATTTATTTAATTTCTTTTGTTTTTTGTTTTTACATTATTATAATTATTATATATATATATTAAATTTTGAGTGATAAAATTTGGCTCCTTATACCCTATAAGAAGCATGTTTTGTCCTCTATTAGTTGACAAATTAATTGACCTGTATTTGAACACTTAACCACTGCTTTCGATATAATTGCAATTATCTTAAAATTTTTAAATATTTACGCAACCGTACTAATCCATTGAATGGTTTAAAGAAAAATAACTATGCTTTTTTCCCACACATGTTTTACAGCAAAATGTAAAGAATTTTGTTGTTTTCTTTTAGCCTAAAAAGTAAAAAAAAATTATTCGAAGATGCAAACCCAGTACTTATCGGTTTAAATTCCATTGGTCTATAGTCGCCAATAAATCATCTGAAGAAGCGTTGAAAAGAAGGTTTACTTGCGGTGTACTAATTTTGTACTAAATAACAAAAAAATTTGAAACACTTCTGATTATTTTCTAGACTATCTACAATTAATATGCCTTAAAATTTTTAAGTTTCAAATTTTTAACTCAACTGGAAGAGCCTGAATAATATAATTACATAATCGCGTGAAACTGCCCTATAACCGGTTCCAAAGTTAAAAATTCAATTTTCTGTACATGATTATATTGATTTTTAATTTGATTTTCTCCACGTTTTTGGCAATTTACTTTAATAAAATTTAAGAACGAACTATTGTAGAGAGCGTCTTTTATACAACTCCATTTGCCTCGATTGATTTAACTCAACAAGTTTAAAAAATTGTATTAAGAATAAAATTTGTCCCCTGAAACCTTCCACATGTTCAAGTAATTTTTCCGCTAAAATATTTTAGAAATAGATACATGTATTTTTTAGGCACAATTAAAGCAACATACGCTTAAGAAAGAAAGTTAGTATAGTATGACATAATACGGCCAAACTTATTTTTTATGTAAATTTAAAAAAAAAATTATATTATTTATTCACTACCCTCTAAGTATGTCGTTTAACATATTTAAATACAAAAATTGTTTACCAACTTATAACACTTCATAGGATAACATACTATCACATCAAATTGAATCATTTCAGTAAGAACAAAGAATTATACTACCATGGTATAGCAGGATAAGTATTATCATTAAAGAGAAATTTACCATTATTATATTTTTACTGATTTACAAAACGAATACTATTTCTCAATTTGAAATTTTTTTTACAAAAAATCTTTCATGCTCTTTTTATAATAAAAACAACCAAAACATACTTAAGGATAGCGTACCTTACTACATTTTTATGAATACATATTTCGGTGCGAATGACGGTGCACAAGTCATTATTTTCAAGATATTACGGACCCGGCCTAAAACGCTTACTATTTGAATATCGGCCAATGGCAAATACTAGATTAAATATCCGGTTTCGGTACATTAAACATTGATTCGTACATTGTTGTAAATAATTTAGTTTGAATTTAATTTGGTTAATATTGGTATTTTAGATTTGAATATAACGTGAAAATGTTACCTATAATACTTTATACCAATTAGTAATTGGATTTTATATATTTTGTCACATTCTGTCATAAATTTTGCCTTCTAATGTGTGATAGTATTTTAATATTTATTTATTTATTTTATTTAATTTATTTATTTATCACCTATTGAGAAAAAAACAGATACAAGTCATAGTGAAATACACAATAAGAGTTTTTTGACAAGGTTAATTTATATCCTAACATTGGGAATGTTAGGATATAAATTAACATGGAAGTAATATTCTACATATATATCCTCAGTCTTTTCTAGATATTTCCATAATACATTAAATATTCAGAAATTTTATAAAATATCAAATTAAATTTTAATAAAGTAATATTGTTAACAATCAGGCAATAACTATTGAAATTATTGAAATCAGCCTTTCATTTAAAGTTCACTGTAACAGTTATCAATAATAGAATTAATAGTAATCACTATCCCACTTATAATAATATCGATTAAATAAAAAGAAAAAAAAGCAGAATATCACGTCGATTTGAATAAATGAAAATGTAGTGTCAATGCTTTCAAAGGACTAATGGTTGTATAGTATCCGTTTAACTGACTGTTTGTATTGAAGTACTGAGCTGGCAAATATATCTAGAGAATGAAATTTTCCGTCGCAATCATCACAAAGCCTGCGTAGTGGTACACGAGCACCATCATTAGTGCGAGCGGTAGGTAGATGGAACAGTGCGATGCTACGGGTCGCTCTCCCTCGCACACGAAACTACAACTGATTCACTATATCGGCGCAATCATAACGACTATGCCAATATTATAAAGTACAATTACTCCGAGTTCGATACGCCTTTCGTGGAGTGTACGGTATTTGAATGTATACAATGCATTATAATAGTCTATTTTGGGTGTATTGAAGCGATATTGCAATGTACGTATAAATCGTGTTTGTACTCTTTCGATCATATCAGAATATGTAAGATAGTAAGGATTCCAGACGGCAACAGCATATTCAAGTTGAGATCGCACAAGACTTGTGTAGAGGATGCGATACGTTCTCATTTGCTTAAAGGGTTTGGTAGTTCGTAAGGCAAAGCCTAGCAAAGCATAAGCTCGCGATTTGATCTGCTTTACGTGAACATCAAAATGTAGCTTTTAATCAAACATTACACCAAGGTCACGTATGCAATTAACAGATTCCAAAGAATGACCACCTATGTCATAGGTGTGAAAAGAGATTGTCTTATTTTTAGAAAAGGTGATGGATTTACACTTACTGTGACTTAATTGTATCTTGTTTATTCTGCAATACGCATCTAGTCTTTTAAGATCTTCTTGTAACTTTGAATGATCAGAAGAATCTCTTATTTTGGAGAAAATCTTTAGGCCGTCAGCATATAACAGAAACTTACTGTGTTTAAAACAATTGCTGATGTAATTTATAAAGATGGTAAACAAAAAAGGACCCAATATGAAACCTTGAGGTACCCCTGAAGTCACGGGAACATAAGGTGATATAAAATCGTTAATTTTTACTGCTTGTTGCCTGTTGCTGAGATAGGAGACGAACCAACGAAGTAAATTGCCCTTCATACCGTTAAAAGAGAGTTTTTTCAGCAAGATGAGATGATCAAACTTGTCTAAAGCTTTTTTAAAATCTGTGTAGATGGAATCAACCTGTGTCCTGCAATCCATAGATTTAAAGAGATATTGCGTGTACAATAACAGGTTGGTTAATGTTGACCGGTTCCGTACGAATCCATGCTGCTCCTCAGTAATATGCCGATGCAATGTCGGATAAATCCTATTGTAAACCACTTTTTCAAATACCTTAGACACTGCTGACAAAATGGATAGAGGCCGATAATTTTCGATAGATTGTTTACTCCCAGATTTATATACTGGTGTTATATGTGCATCTTTCCAGCACCCGGGAAACGTACCCTGCGCGATACACATGTTAAATATTATAGTGAGTGGAGCAGAAATCGTATCGTGTGTGTTTTTAAGAAATATAGGTTCAATGTTGTCTGGACCTGGTCCCTTATTGGAATTGATTTTCTTGAGGGCATTAGTTATTTCATCTCTTTGGAAGCGGATGGAGGTGATATTAATATCCATCTGAAGTACTAAATTATGTTGAGGAGGTAGATTTTGTTCGAAGGATTCACAAATATTATTTGGATCTAGAGGTGGGTTCCGTTCAAAGGTAGATTTGAAGAACTTAGAAAACATTTGGCATATCGTTTGAATGTCATTCGATTCATAACCTTCGAAATTCATCGACGATGGGTATCCTTCTGACTTCTTCAGTAATGGCACGTATGACCAGAAACCTTATACATTGTTATTAATAAGTTTCTCAATATTGTGGACGTAGTCACGAAAACAAGACCGGGATATTTTCTTAAATTGACTTCTTAATTTAGAGAAATTTAAGTAATCGGAGAAGTTACCGTATAATTTCCATTTTACGCAGAATTTTTCTTTACGTTTACTTACCTGTATCAATTTAGGAGTGTACCAAGTTGGATGTTTCCTGGATTTTTGTGGTTTCTTTGTAACTAATTTAAATATATTAAAAGTGTATAAATTTGAAATCTATTCAAAATTAAATTTATCAAAAAAAATAACGTCTACGTTTGTTAACACTACTAATGAGAAAAAAAATACGTCTTAACTCCGTATATTATCGCTGCCAAAATATACTCGCTGAAGATATTCATTTTCAAACGCTGGGATATTTTGGAAGAGATGGTGAAATCTTCTAAAAGCTACTAACCAAGTTGTGTTCGTCGGTTACCCACTTTCTTGAAGTTGAATTTGCTTGATTGAATATTTTGTCCCAGTAGTTAGCAAAATTTCATAACAGCATTCCTAACAGGTGCCGCTGTGGCCACAACATGAATATTAGACTTTAGACCTTTTTCTTGTCCATCTTCATTTTTACGCCTATCCATGGAAAAAAATCTGCTCATGCCTTTAGAGATAATTATTCACTATTGGTACATTGAAGTATTGATTATACATATACATGAATACTTTAATATATCGATAGTTAATATGGCATCAGATCATATTTCAGCCTCTATAGGCTGAAATACTGACCAGATTTAAACAGAATCGAAGGATTTTTACGAACAAGTTCACAAAAGCGTATGGATACGGTTAATGATGTTAGAGCCTTTTTGAAAACCAGGTTATTATTTGTTAGCAGGATAAAAGTCATCAAACTTGTGACAAATTTCGTGATTATCCTCGTAAAAAAGGTGTTATAGCTTTTTTTAAAAGAACTCTGCAACCTCTCCCTTTGTCTAAAATTCTGACGCAATTCCCTTGAGTGGCTTTGCCTAATGGCAAAATCTCTTCAGAACATTTTGAAACTTTAATTTCACTCAGTCGGTTATATATATAGTATATTATTAATATATTATATTATAGGCATGATATCGCGTTGTATATACTTGAATATTTGCTCATTTAATTGCTTATAATATGATATTTCAGTTGAAACTCTCGCAACTCCGTTCTGTCGCGTTGATTTCGAGAGTTTCCTTTAAGAGTCTATTTGTACAATTAACAAGTTAACAAGTTTTTGACGTTTTCTTTTCTAGTTCTTATAGATGTGAGTTTTAAAAAACTATTTGTGAGCATATGCTTTAACGTAAAATATTATTAAACTATTCAAAAATGCCTTGTAAGACGCTTTTCGTCTGTCTGTTTTCGCTTTTTAGCTGTAAAATAAATTGACAAAAATTTGCACATCACTTGAGTAATTACTTCCATCAATAACAGTATAGAATAAAATATATAAAAATAAATAAGACACATTCATCACGCGTGTAGTTCACATACTAGTAGATAATAAAACTCATTTAATCGAATGCAATTTCCGTATGTGCATATGAAGTCTTTTGTGTTCGATATCGATCTAAAATCCTTACATTTTACCGCATTAATTAAATAATATTTGTAGTTTATATCGATTAATGATGTACCAGATTGTTTAACTGTCCTTCTTATTAGTCAATTTGTTTTTATCCCAACTAAACTTTATTAGAGCTGTTAAAACGAAAAATCCTCCTAAACTTCGAGGAATAATCTAATATGATTGAGTTGTAAATTACATTAATGATTAAGTAAACTTTCCAGACTGAGTAATGAAGCCAAAGTTATAAAAGCAAAATACGATTTGGAAAAACAATAATCTCTAGGAGTGGATGCACACTATTTATAGCCGACTAGGGAAGTTATAGCGTCTGAAGAAGGTAAAAAGCCGTGAATTTTTATTACAAAGCTAGGCGCTGGACGACATTTAGAAATTGAATAATCGTAAAAGTGAATTTAAGGCTATTTCCGTATATACTAGTATTCAGGTAAGTATGTATACAATACTCAATCGTACGCAGTGATATATTAGTATAAATAGTGATAAAGAGAATTGCGTCTTGAGTAATGAAAAAAGTATAAGTGTTTGTTAAATGCCTTTAAAATGAGATCATCGTAAAATATATACGAACAAACTTATTATAGATAAGTTTAAATATGTAATTTGATGATATTTGAGAAGAATATAATGTTGTTATGCGATTATATCGTATGCTTTACAATCTTTAAAATACTTGGCTAGTATTATTAAGTATTTTGTATATTGGTTTTTTTTTCAATATTCTGATTCCACATTCTTCAAACCTTAGAAATGTTATCTGTTTATTAGCTCCTAATAATAATTTTGTCATTTTTTGTATCGTAGATATTTATGAAATGTATAAAACTTAAATTGAAATGGCTATCGCTTTTTTTAATTGAAATGTTTTCGGAAAATTGCATCTAATATGCATAACTAAAAGCGCAATGACTTGCTTAGTTAAAGTATGGAAGTCAAGGAACAAGTATAGATACATCGAATACGAAGTCGTGGACAAAAGAATCGATGTATTCGAACTGTCCTGCTGGAGAAAGATACTCAATGACCTTAAGGAATAAAAACCGAACCAGTCGATTCGATTCTGAAAGAGCTAGAAATTAAAGCGAGGTTGTCCACCACTGACAGTTTTCGAATATTTTAGCTGCATTGTGAGAGAATCTAACCCTCTTCAAACCTTATAAATGTTATCTGTTTATTAGCCTAATACTTTGTAATTTTTCGAATCGTAGACATTTATGAAATATATAAGCCTTGAATTTAAATGATAATCGTGTTTTTTATTGAAATTTTTTCAAAGAAACTTAATTTAATTGAGTAAAGGAGGAAGATGCTAAATGACCTTAAGGAGTGAAAACAGAACCAGTCGATTCTATTCTGAACGAGCTAGAAATAAAATCTAGGTTGTCCATCACCTGTCTGCTGAGAGATTTCGAATATTTTAGTGACATTTTTGGAGAACCTGCCGATAGTATTAATAAGTTCATCGTCATCGGGATGATTGCAAGCTAGAGACCTAAATAATGTAGCTATAGACTTTGGATGGATCAAATTCAAGGAAAGCTTGGCAGTTAGCTACACGATGGCTTTCATAGCGCCGATAAGGGAAAATGATGGTAAAACGTCACGAAAAAAGTATCTTCAAGGAAAGGCACCATCCTCAGCTCATTTCATTTCTCATCCATTTCAAGGGATGAGAAATGCCATTTTTAGATAACCATTTTTTAGATAAATTCTGTTTTTTGAACATTTTTCCTATCATTAAACTAAATTACATTCCGTTTAAATTTCATATCGATTCGCGAACGCTTTAAAATTTTAATTTCGTGTCTTGTTGATTTGCCAGTCACTTGTTACAAGAGCGACAACAATCTTGTCCCTCGCCGAAAGTGTTCATTGAGAGCTTTACATGAGGATTCAGTTGAATTTTGAATGAAAATTTGTTTACTCTGTCACTAAATTGTGGCAAAATACTTATTTATAAGGTTAATTTAGTCAATATGTTAAGAGACAAGTATAAACCATTATCATAGTTTTTCTATTATCCCCTTAACAAAAAAATTGCGTATTTTGTATCTCATTAATTTTCGTGCAATTCTATAAATTCTCAGAAATGTTGAATTGGACTTTAAAAATAATCTTTTGGTCTGGAGCATAACTTTATGTAATGATGTACAAAAAATATCTACAAGATATGGTATTACCATAACCAGGTGGTACAGATCTATAAACGCAATAGATTCATTTCAATATTTCAACACATTCGTTCAAAAGTTACGCCAAAACATATACGAAAAATTATATAGATTTAATTCAAAAGCCTTTCCTTTGCTGAAACCGTGTACAAAAACAGAGGCGGTTGCTCCAAGAGGCCGGCTAACGCACGGTGTGAATTGGAAATTATGCTAATACATTTATAAAAGCACTCGATTGAAATAAACTTATTGTATTTACACAATGAATACACTGAATTTAATTAATATATCGCACACGAAATTAAGTCTTTGTTTTTACGAATCAAAGATTAAAAATCAAATATTTGTATCGTTCAATCAAATTATTATTCCTGTAACGTTCGATCGAATGGTCGGCAATGAGATGCGCAGGATGTTAATTTAAGTGTAACATAGTAATTTTCCTATATTTTCCTTAAACAATGTCAAATAATAACCTGCTATTATATTTTCTTTAACTAATTGCAATTGTGACAAGATTTTTATATTTCATAAATAGAATACTCTTTGAAAATTATTGGCTTGATATCAGCACCGTCAAAGTATTTATTTACTTTTATTAGGTTATAACATATAACAAAACCCACTGTAAAATATAGGCTACTATTTCCAAGTTTTCACGCATATATTATGTATGATATAAACTCTATATATAGTAGTAGTAGAGTTCATATCACGCATCATAAAAATATGCTTAAATCCCTATATTTTTATGATAGTAATTTTTCCAATTATAAATTAATAATTATAATAAAGGAATACGAAGAAACTACTTTCGCAAACATTTCCCTCCTTTTCCATTTATTAGGAAAAAAACTAAGATACGATACCATTTTTAGCTATTAGCATTTTGCTAACAGGCCACCTGAAGATGTAATACAACAAAATCTAGGTCGTGGTAAAGAACTTAAAGAAAGTAAAAATAATACTGATTTGAGTAGACTTGTTTAACTGTGAATAATGATATATATATGTTAATATATTGTGAATAATGAAATATACAAATATATTCAATATGTTAGAACATTTATACAAAGAACACCTTGCGCTTAACACAAACATCAGCAGTTTCAGTCAAACAGGAACAATCGCATTTCTTAGGATTACACCATAAAATAGATGTTTTCTTAGTTATCTCATAATTACAATCTAAGCAACCGTCATATTTTATACATCCGTAAACAAGTTATGATAAATAGTACATATATGAAATAATATACATGAAAATGAAATTACCCTTTGTAAATCAGATGGGTTGGGAATGAGTAAATATTTGTATACGTTTGAGGTTCTGAAACCTACCGCTCACGAATGTGGTAGATTTCAAAGCCACAAACGTATACAAAACGTTGAAACCGATAGAGTTTTCTCTGCTGTAGGCCATTTAGTTTCCAATAGCAGTTCGGCAAATACCGAAATTGAAAATTGGTTGTTAAAATGAAAGTTTTAGTCGAATGTTATGGTATATGTGTATTCACACACATACCATAGCTCCTTATGCCATAGCCTTCAGTCCATTGGCGTTAAGTTTATTGAAAATGGCAGATGTTTCCATAACACCCTGCAGTGCACTAAAATCATAACATCAGTTAAATAAATATAATTTAAATTAGCTAATAACCATGATGTCATGGTCTCTGATTCATAATTAAATAACTTGACTTTAAATAGAGTCTAATTTGGAGTGATTTCATTTAGTACATACGATGAACCGAAATTCGATTAATCTAGGAGATAATGAATAAGTAGATATTGGATACGATATTTATGCCTCGTAATAGAATTTTCGAAAATAACTAATTTGAAATCTAAAAAAATAACTAATCAAAAGAAAATAACTAATCTAAAAATAATATCGTTTTCGTTATGCGTACTTTCTTATTGTCGTTGTTGGCTCTTTGCTGTTTTGTTTTTAAATAAATTTACACTGTTTTGGGTAATAAAATAATATATAAAATATCAAGTCAATTAATTAAACTTATAGAGTTGACGCAATTTTTGCAACAAGAGAAATCAGATAACACTATCAAAAATATGCAGTTAACTACTTCTATAAACTTAATGGTACATTGAAAATAAATGCATCAGCATAGTTTGTAAATTTAATATTTTTCTTCAATCAAAATTATATTGATTCCAAAATTACGGATATTACCAAAATTATGAAATAAATATTAAGTTTATTTACTTAAAATTGTGTAATACTTTTCATAATAAAATAAAACCAAGTGATGTAGTATTATTTCTAATTTTCTTAAGTTCTTTGCGACGACCTAGGTTTTGTTGTATTACAACATCTTCAGGTGGGCTATTACCAAAGATGTTGTAATACAACGAAACTTAGGTCGTGGTAAAGAACTTAAAGAAAGTAGAAATAATACTACATCACATAGTTTCATTTAATTGTGAACAATGGATTTCTACAAAATTAACGCAAATATATTAAATATGTAATACTTTTGTAATGCGTACTTTTGCAGTACGTATAATAAGGAAATGTGTGCTAAATATTTGGAACCGTGTAGTCATTTGTACCTTGAATCGTAATTAGAACCTTTGAATTTTGATTATATTATACATAAAAACGTAGTGTAAGTAATAAGTAGATTTGTTAGTAACACACTAACTACTTAAAATTAAATCACATTGTCTTTCTAAAATTACACATTAAGTAGTATAGATAGGAAAATAATCGATGCCATTCTAAAAAGTATTTTAGGATGCAGCGGTGAGTAATTCCATTACAGAACCGACGGGTGAGGGCATATAAATTATAGAGGCACGCTCACCGAATATTACGTCCTCCGGGAGAACATATTTTTAAACGAGCCTTTTTCCAAACTAGGTTTGTTCGAACAAAGAACGTAAATATTATAAAGAATGTAGTATTACGTTGTTCCTAATTATAATTTTATCAATCCATGGGAAGTTACGTTTATCTATACTCTTAATCGTATTTGACTAAGTAATATTATATAAAAAATTATAGCTACCTTATGAGTTACATATAAGTTTCACCAGCTTCTTTGCATATTTTCTCTAGTAGTGTGCATAAATCCGCATTTCTCTATATAGGAAGTAACAAAGAATGGTGTGTGTAAATTAAACAACTGAATCGGTACATCAAACTGAGTAGAAGATATTAAGAAATTCTATGAAACTATATGAAAATTCACATTCGTTAATGCTAAGATACTGTAAATTTTAAGATTTCTACAGAGAAAAAGGATTTGCAATTTCATAGTTCCGTACCTCAAAAGGAAAAACGAACCCTTATAAGATCGATTCTTTGTCCGTCTGTCTGTATGTCATGCCCCTTTTTCTCAGGGATGTGTGTTGAAAAGTTGAAATTAACATCAAATACTTAGTCTACGGTCTTTAGATCAAGCTTCTAAGACAACGCAATAAAAAAAAGCAATGAAAGATAATATGGCCATTTATCCCGCATTTTTGACACTCGCAAGTAAATCAGCACAAGTAAAATAAAAAACCCGAAATTAAATAATTTGTAGTTACATCACATATAAATTTTTTTTATAATACATGCCTGTCAAAGATAAAGAAAAAACAAGTAAATATAATAGTTTTAAATATTTTAATAGAAACATTACTTAAAAGTAAATACTTGTAAATGCCTAAATGTGCATGGAGCACTCGTAGTACGCTTGATAGGTTTTTATCAAAACGCACTTCTAATATATTCAGTATGATAAACAAAATCACAATAACAGACACCTTTTTTTTATAACCTGTACACATATATACGAGCTGTAACAAACACGTGCATATTATTCATATAGGTTATTCTGTCCATCAAACTTGGTAGAATAGTTGAAACAACTATATGATAAGTTTTCACAGTTTCTGAAAAAAAATCACAGTCAAAGTTGCAATCCCAATGAAGAAAAATTTACACTTTTTGCAGGAACTTTCTCATTAAGTTGAAAATGTTAATGCACGGGACTACATGTATGAATTATAGACCCATTCTTTGTTATGTCCCAAAATAAATTTACGTTAGTTTGTCGCTATTTATCCCTAAAGTCCTTACTCGAATTTCTTGAATAAAGTGTCAATATTTTCTTTTGTATAAATAATATCAAAAAAAATGTTTTTTTATGGGGCAGTTTAGTGGGCAGTTTTACTTGACGTTTCAAAAATATTTTATTTCTTCCGTATGAAATAAAGGAACAAAATTAGAAATCGTGACATGAAAATAATCTTGACATTGATACAATCATTGAGGTAGTCTTCAATAAACCTGGCATTGAATAACATTCTAAGTAACGTTATACTTCTTTCCAATCTTTACAATTACAAATGTAGAAGTTTTTCTTCTAAGGGTTTTACCTTGTTGTAACTGTCTTATAGCTCTGTATGTTATTGACCTATATAGATGACGTGATTTTGCAAGAATGAAACATTCAAGTTTAAACGCACATTTTAAAGTTACGTATTATTTTTTAAACACAATGACATTCTGAAAATATTGGTTTTAATTAGTTCCAAAAATACTATTATGAACAAGCTTTTATGAAAAGCGACGTATAGCGTCATATATTTGCAAATGAAGTCAATTTAAAATATAATATTTTAAATTAATTTAAGTATAATTTGCTATATCTGAATTAAAATTGAAATGACGAACAAGCCTACACTGTTTTTTATTTAAATAAACATAAGAAAAACATTCATAAATTAAGAGTAATGTTCAAAATGACATTTGACAAAGACGTGTGTCAAATTTCATTGTGAATATTTACAACAAGACGATTAGTTTATATTTATGGGAGTATACTGAACAAATGTGTGACAGCGTGCAACTAAACCGGATATTTAATCCAACATCTGATTTCATCGGAAATTCTTGGATCTAAACGCTTACTATGGTCTCCTAGAATAGAACTTAATATGAGGATTTATATAATTATTTATTTTTAACTCCAATGATGTTTTCTATATCACATAATATTAATAATGATTAGACATAATACGACTTCATTTTGCAATCGTTTAATATTTTTGCTGCGAATAAAATGTGTTTTTTGGGAAATTTTGAAGCCATCATTCATCTTAATATATAATTTTTTTATGTTTTTTTCTTAACTATCATGCGACTATCACTTAAGTTTAAACGTAAACTGTCACTTAAAATTAAACCAGATTTAATCTAAAAAGGCTTTAATCTGGATACTGGAATTTAAGTCCCAAAATTTCAATAACTTTACTAATTTAATATTTTTTGTTTGCCCCTAATTATTTTATAAGTAATACAAATAAAATATAAAAGAAAACAAATCGCACTAAAAATTTAATAGCTTAAAAGAAATACGAAATATTCGTAATATTTACCTGGAACTCCACTGCGTCAATATTTGCAAATATCAGTCCGTTACACTAATCATTAACTCACTAACAAACAAGTGCATTAAATTGTGGTGAGTATAACTCCTCGCTCTGCAATGAGTTCTGCAGTTCTATAGAGTGAAATCAATTAAAAGCGATCACTTATTGTTTATATAATTTATTTTTCTTATACGCTAATGTTTATGTGTCAGAATACCGAAATTTTGAAACTCAACGATTTGGGATTGCATGCTCTACCTGTATATCGTACGCCTCAGTTATTGAAACTAATTTTTGCGATAGTCTTTAAAGACAATTAATTATTTAAGCACAGATTTGAGGCACTTAAATTATTACGGAGTCTCTGAGCTTTGGGATGAATCGTGATCTAGTTAGTCGTCTGATAAAACTTCCCAAGATCTATACGAATTCACTTTTTAATTTACATTTAATCTTGGAGCACACAATTTAAATGTTTACTGAGATTGTATCAATAAAATGTAGTGTCGTGGGGTTCAGTTCCGAATGTATATTCGTATATAGAAATAAGCTATTGCATTTAAACCATTCCTGTTGTAGAATATTTAAAAAATGCATTTTATATCAACGACGATAGAATAAATTATACATGATGGAGTAAAGAAAGGAAACTCTATTCAGGCAATACTAGACATCAAACACAAAGAGAATTCTATTCCTTTGACAGAAAATGTTATATGAGAAAGATAATTGTGGATTTGAATAATTTGAAATTTCACCTGCATTTTTATTTATTTCTAAAGAAATTTGTCTTTTTTATTAAACTATTTAATAATGAATGATAAAATTGTCGAAAGAAATAGTTGTGTGATATTCTGAACATACTTTATTACCTGGTATTATTGCTTAAGTTTTATTGCACGCATTGGCTTAATCTCTTGTAAATATTCATGATATCATTATTTTTCATTTTTGAATAGTTTTTATGACTTTAGAATAAGGTTTTAATATTACTATGTTACATTCATGACCTTCAAATAACCTTATTTTTGGTGGAGGCAGTTTCTTCAAATTTAATTTTATAAACGTATGATAGAATAAAAATATTTTTAAAAACATTTTTTGGTCATAAGTAAACCAGAATTGTTGAGTAATAAGAAAAACTATTAAAAATATAATTTCTGGAAATATTAATAAACATCTATTGAATAAAACCGTTTACTGCAAAAGTCAATTAGTAAGTGCATGGCAGATGATTTAATAATGCAATTGTAGTGTGGAGGTGCTTTAAAAAAGAAAAATCTTGGGAAATACGTAACAATTTCAGAAAATTTAATACATTTTAGTTTTCATTATATAATAAACCCATAATTGCATTATATACAATCTGTGTATACAAGCGTTACAGAAAGAGTCTAAAGACAAATAGTAGGTGCTGCCCCGATCATTAGAATCTTATATAAAATATTATGATGTGAACTATACGGTAGGAATTTCTGATGTCAATGACCTCTACGTGTGCACTGTTAGAAGAGTGTAAGAAAATAGCGGAGAATACTGAATAGAAAAGGTTAACTACACAGTTCGATTTAAATTTTTTTTCTCTTTAAATCTTATATTTATGTTAATTTTGGATACCTCCTACATTTTATATAAATATTTAATAAACCTCACGTATTCAAAACGTAAATTCCATACAACATACGTATGTGTTATTAATACCGCCAATATATGTCAATGACAGCTCTATATTAATATTGAAAGAGTGGTAGAAAATAACGGAAAATACTTAATGAACAATTTCAGATGTCAATGACCTGTAAGTGTCCACTGTTAGAAGAGTGTAAGAAAATAGCGGGGAATACTGAATAAAAAAGGTTAACTACACTAATAAACCTCACGTATTCAAAACATAAATACCATACAACATATCTGTGTGTTTTTAATACCGCCAATATTATGTGATATCAATGACAGCTCTATACTAATATTGAAAGAGTGGTAGAAAATAACGGAAAATACTTAATGAACAATTTCAGATGTCAATGACCTGTAAGTGTGCACTGTTAGAAGAGTGTAAGAAAATAGCGGGGAATACTACACAGTCCGATTTTAATTTTTTTTCTCTTTAAATCTTATATTTATGTTAATTTTGGATACCTCCTACATTTTATATAAATATTTAATAAACCTCACGTATTCAAAACGTAAATTCCATACAACATACGTATGTGTTATTAATACCGCCAATATTATGTGATGTCAATGACAGCTCTATATTAATATTGAATGAGTAGTAGAAAATAACGGGAAATACTTAATGAAAAATATTAATTGTATAATTCAATTTTAATATTTCTTTTTCCTTTAAATCACGTATTCAAACATTAGAACGAAATTAGCATTTTCTTTTCAAATAAAAGTTAATATATCATGTATCTGTAGTTATTACCATGATTGAATACTTACATAAACTTCAATAACATTTAGTTTATGTGGACATACTTGAATTAAGTATTCACATTACTTTCCATTATTCACTTAGCTCAGAGCTATATTATATTCTTCCTTTTTTGCGTTTCGCAGAATTAATTTGAAGCTGTTTGCGTTGTTCTATGATTTCTCCGATTCTCTTTTGCAGCTTCAAGGTTTCATTACGCTGATTAAGAGGTTGAATATTAAACGATTTTTAGAAATTTGAAAGTTCATAAACCTGGAAACTATTGCTTTTGAAATAATATTTTATAGAGATGTTAAGTATGAAATGTTTCAAAGGAATTTAACTTAGAAATTAGATCGCAGTTGGACTAAGTTGTTACTTTGTGATCAACATGAATTGCAGAAAAAAAGCAATTAGGAAGAAATAAAAATACACAGAAAAACTAGGCAAGAAACTGAAAATGTGTACAAAATAATTGAAAAAGAAATAAATATGTGATTTTCCGTGGTCTGATTTCTATTAGGAAGATCTTTTTAAATGGCTAAAATTTTATTAAACGAGACTTTTGTAAATTATCACGTAATGGATTTGATTAAATAATAAAAAGAGAATATAAAGTAACAATAATAATAATATTTTATATTTTTCTACATTGAAACAATAGAGATGTAATATATCGATTTTAAACATCTAAACAACCATAAACAATATTTTCGGGTTCCGTACAATTTTTGAGCTGTAAAATAAAGAAAATTTAAGAAAAGTAAATTACTAGAAGATGTATCATTCTAAAACATCAAAACGTGAGTGATATAGATTAAAATATAAACGTAAAATAAACGCGGTAAAAACATGGCCATTAGGAATCGATTTAAAGCATTTATGAGATGAAGGAAACTTACAACGGTTAGTAAATTGCCACAAATGTAAAATGTTGAATTCGGTGCCCTGCATAGTATGCACTAGAGAATTATTAAGAATGTCGTTTTCATAAATATCCACACATCTATATATCCAAGGAAGCAGTCCATTAAATTGCCAAAATTAAAGAAGGTGTAAAGTTTTCAGATTGTCACTGTTAATTAATTACGATGAGCATGTTCAGATTTATATTTTAATAGTGACTTGAAATTTTTAAGAAATTGAGAGAGAAAATACCTTTAACTTTTTAGTTAAAAATCATTAAACTGAAAAATAATGGAAACACAAGGAAAAAGTGGGACTACGTAAAATAAATAAATACTTAATGCCATTGTACCGGATTTTTAAACAATTCATATGCCAACTACACACATTAAAAGGTTATTTTTAAAACTCTTTCGTCGACTTACATCTTGGACGGTAGAGTTTTAAAAATGACCTTTAGCCATGTTGTAGAATAAATAAGCCATTTTGATTACTGAGTCTTTATTTCTGTGATTTTATAATACATAGCACGATGAAAACAAAAGTATTTTCCTCTGAATGAAGGATTATAGGAATTGGTTCTCTTACTTCTTTAAATTGCGTGTGTAAACGTTTTATGAAATAATGTCGATCCGCTGATCGCTTCAAATATTCCTTCATTATTATGTTTGCGTACTTTTTTAATTTCAAATAACAATTTTCCCCAAGAACTATTATTTTCCGAAGTAAAAGTGGCCTGTATCATTTCCCGGTCTTTGTGCAAAAATTCCGTTATGATGTGAAAAGGAATAAACAAGCACATTTTCAACACAAAAAGAATAAAAAAATTTCAATTTTATTTAATATCAGAAGTAGTAAAATTCTTCTATTTTGAACGTAAGTGATGGAGAAATATTATGGAAAATGTACATGGAAAATGAGAATATGTCGAAAAAATAAATTGGATTCTTGGAAAACAAACATATCAAAGAGGACCAGCAAAAGTCCACATCGTGGTGGGCCAAGTTATTATGAAAATTATGGGAAGAGAATGAAAAAATAAGACCCCAACAATTTTATTTATATCGTTAGTTAAACAAAGCAAAACCTCGTGTTTCCTTATCAAGTTATTTCGTTTTTCACTATATTTTTTAAATATTATTTCTACGAAACTCTCAATCAGCAAGATGAATGGGATTGTCCCATTATATCCTCCATACGCAGACGTAACATACAAATCCGTTGAACTTGCAGGATCATTGAAAAAACAATGTAAGGCTTGAAAAGATCGAGAAAAATGTTCATTTTGAAAACTTAAAGAAAATGGCAATGTCAGTTAACAGTTCATTATTTAATCTTTTCAGGCAGTGAAAAAAATATTTATTATACAAGTTAGAGAAAAAGCGTTAAGCACGAGTGAAACTCGCTCTACGAAACCTTTAATGGTACATGAGATTACTAACAAAATATTTACAAAATTTTAATTTTTAAAAAAATAAATATATGACCTACTCTACTCGCATCTTTCACAGGAGCATTGATTTTTGTATATTTTCCTTTACTTGCACTGCAAGACCTCCCCTTATGCCGACTTTTAAGATTATAGATATACCAGAGGTACGCAACCGGTTTTCATGACTGTATAAATAACAAAAAATCGTTATAAAGTCCGTATCTCTTTATTGCGTAAAGGAAAATAAAAATTTACAACATAAATATATAAGCCCCAGTACACGACATTAATTTCAAATTGATATCTCAAACCGTTTCTGAGGAAAAGGGCCTTGACAGACAGACGGATCGATGGACGGAGAACTAAGTGTTTCTCTATGAGTTCTACTTTTTTTTCATTTGGAATAACGACCCTGAAACCTATCAATATAGATATTTTCTGTAACTGTTACTAAAAAGTTATTAAGTATTTGCCTTACCTTTCTATTTTTACTTCTTGTTAATCATTGTTGTTATGTTCCAAATTTAATATGGGCGGGTCTACAAAGATAAGGGGTTTATTCTGTATTGATATTAATTGTCAATCGCTGCATTGTATGGTTTATATTTGAAACCTTTTTTAAAAAAAGATATTCTATTTCTGCAGCGCCAGGATAATTTTCGCCCGCCTGCTTTGTATTTGAGTGTCGTATATTCAAGTAAACTTCTTAAAATATTAAGTAAAAAACTGTGGTTTTATTAACATGACAAATGCCTACTATTAATTTAATTCCTTGGCTTATCTAAGCGTTAATATTTCTATCAGTAACAAGACTTTCGGCCCATTATATTTAATAAAAATTGTCCTTATTGACCTGATCTCTAAATACGAATACCTAAAACTGTTGCAGTGCTAAAATGTAAAAAACCCAAATATTGCTATGGCCAAAATATAGAAGTAATATATTTATGTATGCAATACATATGTATAGAATGAAGAATCATGAAAGATATGTAATGGAAGTGAAGTTTCACATCGAAAGTTTCAGCACTGTCGTTATCCTACCCCTTTTATATATTTTTTGTTTATCTTATGCATTTATCTCATAACACGAGGTCGTATTACAGAAACGCCCGACTAAAGAAGCTTTAAACATTTATAAAAATGTGAATAATAAAAAAACCTTCATTTCTTCATAACTTATAAATTGTGATACAAAACACAAATTGAATAAATTTACTGCATTACTACTTTCAAAAATCCTATAAATAATTTATTGCTCCGTTAGGCAGACAATTTACAAATATAAAAAGAAATAACTGAAAACGTTGGATATGTTTTATCTCGAATTAACGTGACCTAAAGACAAAACTGTCAGCATCTCGTTAAATGTTTAAATAAGAGATTATATTTAATTCTCCGATCTGGAGAGCTAGGATCCCCAGCTGATAATAAAACTAATGCGTGTTCAAGGTTATAGAGAGAAGGTATTCCATTCGAATGATAATATCGAGGTACTGTCTCGCTGACTCCTATGAGATACTATGTCGAATGACAATATTGAAATACGAGTACTCTGTGTTACTTGTTACTTTGAAATATTTCTGGAAATATAGGAAAATATTTTTACGTTTTTATACCGCGCTTTAGCATAAAAAAATATATGGTATTAAATTGACAAGAGCGATGGACCGAATGTCCCGACATACTGCCATTGGTCGGGCATTTCCTTGTGTCGTCGGTTATTTCTGCCCCTTCCTTTTTATTTATGATTTTTTAACCATTCCCAAATCTACACAAAGTATAATATCATTCTTGCAACTAGACTGTTTTGACTTAATGTTTCTTAACTCTTAATATTCTTGACTTAATGTTTTTTTTCTCGACTTCATGACTTTATCTCTCATGATTCCTTCATTTTAATTCTAGTCATTCAATACTCTCAAAATGTATTTGTTTCATCAAAAGCGCATAAAATTTCATATCTTCACTTCTTTGTTGCCGTGCTTTGATACACATCTTGCAACAGTTTGACTTGTGTCGTATTCAATCCACCACACACTCTTGACCATCACATGAATTCTTGGAAACATGTTACAACGATGTAGCTAAAATTATGCTTACCTTTTGTTTATTTTAAATTTCAGTATTATATATTAAGCGATAAAAAAATTACGACATAAACAAGTACATGAAGAATAGTTTAATGAAAATTAAACCAACTGTTAAAAAAGAAAACCCAAAAATTAAATAAAAAGATAACAATACAAAAACAAATGTTAAAACTAATACATTGAACATAGAACATTACTACGTTTGAAATTAAAAACGTACTATTTGCCATATAAATACGCAAATCTAAAGTCTCGATTTGCATAGAGTCGAAAAATTTAAAAACGCTAATACGCAAAACATCGGCGATAGTAAGCGGTTAATGGTATGTCTATTTTTTACATGAAGATTTTTTACTCATCCGTATTAATTTCTAATAAAAATAGGTTTGGATACATAAATAGGTTTGGAACATATTGTTTGAATGTAACCTTTCAGTTCTTTTCCAGTTGTGAATTTAACATGTTATTTCCAATCAATACCTCAGCATGTAATATTTATGATTGCTTCCTTCCTCTTTCACATATGGTTTTGCAGTAGAGAAAAGTTACATAAATTTCCTCATATACAAATTATATAATCACCATCTTTCTCCTAAATGTTAACTTAATTTCTGTAAATAAATATTGTTTATGATTAGAACGGTGTTACCATTGACTATATTTAATATTTTAGTTATAAAACTCTCTAAGTTATAAAATTTAATTTGTTATTCATAACAGCTTCTATGAAGACTGCGGTTAATATTTTATTTTGTGGTGGTACACTTGTTTAGAGCTCAACATATTTAAGAAATCAAAAAGGAAATTCAAAAGTAAATAAATAATGTAAAATTAACTCTTTAAAAATAATACCCCTAGCTAAATACGAGTGGAACTTTCAATATAAGTGTTCCGTGTACACTTAGACCCATATAAATATTTGAAGGCACATAATCGTAGGATTTCAATTGAACTATTTACAAGTATTAATACCATTCAGTATCGTATTACTTAGTACGATGTTTAGAATCGTTGTTACAATTTTATAGTAAACTTCTGGTAAACTCTGAAAAAAGATGTTCTTTTTCATTATTTTGAGTTTAGCAGCTTTATAAGAGTGTAAACATTTTTTTAGAAACTACAATATTTTCTTTTAATCGCGCCTTAGAAAATCGATAACTTCATTTGTCATCTCAAATATTTCTATATACACTTAAAAATATTTCTATTTAAATATTTTTTCGTACTTCTGAAACATGTACAGTTAATCATGCCTTATATATACACCAAATTGCATTTTCTTGAGAAATTTGTCAGATTTTTAAGACCATGAAAGGCATGTTAGGTATTATACCTATATACGTGTTGAAAATGATAATAATATTTGTAAATAGTTTAAAAGAGTACTATGTACACTTTAATAGAAATAGCGTGAAACTAAACGTTCATATATGTAGATATCTACGAAACTCTTGAATGTGAGTTGTACTCATACGCAATAAATTTTATAATGTTTTTATCCACTCACAATATGCTTTGATCTTAATTTACTCTTTCTGCGCCTATTAAGAATAAAATTTTTAAACCAATTTAAAATAAAGCAGTATTGTTTCACAATATAAACTATTTTTATTCTGACATAATTCTCATTTTGATTAATTTTATATGAAAAACTTATGTTTTAGATTTGAAAATAACGGAAAAATATATATTGGTTTATCTATACATGTGTTGGTTATTTTAAATGTCACGCATTATATTACCTAAGAGAACTTGTGTAATATTTTATGCACTGATTTCATATCGAGTAATTATTCGATATATGAATAATCGTCGTTTTATTCGAGTAATATATCTTATACACTAGTAAGAGAGCCGGACTTTTTTACAATCATCATCCATTTACACTATATCACCATATTACGTGCAAAGATTTTCATCGCTACATTATTGGTTTAATAAGGCGCGCTTGATTTTTCCGGAGTATATTCTACTTACAAAAACTACCCTAATTAATAAAATGTTAGGAACAAAAGACAAAATTTCGTTCTCTGAAAACTTAACTCATTGATTTGTGAATAATATTTAACCAATAAATTATTTAACCAATAATAATTTGACATAACTAAACGATTGCACTGATGCGGAGAGCACGTTTCACCAATTTATATAAGAACAATTCGTTAAGTTCTCAGAAGACGATATTTTGTTTTTTGCTAACAACATTTTACTAATTGTATTGTTAATGGGTAGTTTGTCGAGTTTAAAATGAGTCGTTTTTTAATACCCAACCCAATATTATTAATTATTTTTTTCAAAACGAAGTAATCCATGGTTTTTTTTATCTGGTTTTTCTACCATTGTATTATTCAGTCTTCTTTTTGAGAAATTGAATCTACAGATGTTCTTTATAATTTTAATATATTATGTATTATTAAATGCAAACTAATAAATGTGCCAGTTTTTCAAGCAATTTTTTTAATTTGGAGAAACTTTTCGAACGTATCTAGTAGAGTATATAAAAACATGACGTTCCATTTCCTGTTCAGTTAGAAACATAGCTTTGATAACAAAAAACATTGAATTTGGCGTTAATTTTGTAAAAAATCATCATTCAGAACTAAATGAAAATTCGTGATTTAGTATTATTTCTACTTTATTTAAATTTAAATATTTATTTAATTTATAATTTAAATAAAGTAGAAATAATACTTTATCACGGAGTTTCATTTAATTGTGAACTAAGAAGAAACAAAATTTGAAAATTTTGTATACACAACTTAATGCTCTAATTCATGAATTTAATTGGGGGCAAAAAGAAAAATAAAACATATGGACAACGTTGAATGAAAATATACTCTCTAATGATATAGTCAAACATTCGTTCCAAAGATCCAAAAAAGTAATTTTAGTTCAAAAGGTAATTTTAATCTGGATTAATCCTTTAGAATTAAAAGCTCTCTTGACACAGATCTCAGATTGAATTTGCATTAAGTGCTAGATCTACTCTCACATTGCAATAGGAAAACAATTTCAAGCTTTGGTGAAGAAACGGGTCCGTTGGCTACCATATGAGCTAACAGTGGTTATTTGTTAACCTGATGCAATTATATCAAGTTTCTGGTATTTAGGATTCCTACGGTTTATTTATAGGAAATAAAATAGCAATGTTGACTTATTATTTGTATGTGTGATTGATGTGTCACACATATTTTCCTCGGTTTCTAGGGCCGAAAATATGCATTTTGTATTCATGACTTTAAACTTATAAATTAACTACTAATAAATTTAATAACGTAACTTTAAAATAAGTATCAATAAGAATGTTTATTTTTCTCCCTCTGTATTTTTTTGAACACTAAAGTCATTCGATTGAATTGTGAAAATTGGTGATAAATCAATGTCCGAGATTTAGTAAAAAATTCCTATGTTTCTATTACGGTAATTTTCTTTCTTTCGTGAAAAAAAGTAAAACATTTTCCCGGTCACGTGTCATTCCACTAAATGTTTTAATATGATTTTCACTCTCATAAATTGTCCACTACACTTGTCCACTAAACGGAACGTTTTATTGTACACCGCGAAACAATTACTCACCCTTAAAATTGTATCATACTCTATTCGTATATCGTTATGGCGTAACGTGATATTATTGTATAATCCCTTATTGGACTGCAATACCATATGACAGGTTGAGGTATGAATTACTCGGACCAAACTTCGTCCGTTAATACTAGCTAAATAAAACAGGTACTGTTTCAATTTCACTGTAGGTAGGGAAGAAGATATTTGATTCCGCGATATTCCATTTAATATATGGCGTAACGAAATATTCCTGTATAACCTTTATTTAACTGCAAATACCACATGAGAAATTGAGATATGCATGTACTTGGCCAAACTTCGGCCGTTAATACTTGCTAAATAAAACCGTTACTATTTTAATTTCAATGTAAATCGAAAAGAAAGTAATTACGTAATATACAATTATGATCCTTTATTAAACCATAAGCATTATATGAAAAATCGAAATATATATATATATATATATATATATATATATATATCGTATAGTCGTACTATATAATGATCATAATATAATGAAAACTTAGTCTACTAATAGCAGCTAGGCAAAACAAGTATTGTTTTAATTTCCCCTTTTCCCCACCCTTGAAATTTTTTCATGCCCTTTTATTGGTCCGCCTGTCATAATTTTATATAGTTACTAAACATTATTACTTTATTAAAAATTTATATAGTTTAATAACGTTTTGGAAAAATGTGCTTTGTAAGGGAGGGGGGGTATGGGTTATTAATACGTAACACGAAATAATTTTTGTAATGTATTTACCCTTGTATATAAAGTTGTCACGAATATTTGTCCTATATCTTTAAATAGGCATTTTAAAATAAAGATGAATTTCCATTCATAATTTTTAATTTTCAGGTCTCATTTACGAAATACAAAAGCAGGATTGAAAGTTTAAACAACTGGTCATTCGTAAGAAAGATAATAAAAAAATAAATTCAAGTTTGGAAATTCAAACTCCTTGGTAATCAATTGAGAACTTTGGGAACTTGTCATTTGTTTCATATTAAGACACAAATGACAAGTTCCCAAAGTTCTTCACGTCAACACGACAACACGGGACAATGTTAATTAGTTGATTTGTCATGACTTTTACTGTGATCTCAATCACCAATTAAGTTACGATCCACTTTGTTTGGCATTTTATACTATTTACAACTGGAGTAACGATTTCTAGAGTAGTTTTACCAATATTATTGATGACCTGCATGAAAAAGCGTCCCATAACAGTAACGACTATAGATTGTATAAAAGCTGCGGAGCTCATGATATAAACTACTAAGAGAGAGAAAAATTTAGGCATCAATATGAGTTAAGTGCGGAAAATTTTAAAAGAAAGGTTAAACGCCAAAAATGTTTGCATTAGGTGGACAAGGAAGTCACCCTAATACTCTATTCCACACGTCTGTGGTGTATAGTAACTACGAACTCGAAACTAAAAGCAAGTATACGTAGTGGATGTTATACAAGTATGTTCACACAAGTATTATTGTAGTGGGTGTTATACTATGGCAAGTATACGTGTAGCATGCAGAAGAGTTATTTACAAAGTGAATAAAGGACGAAGTGCTGGAAAAATTATGATCGCCTCGTTCTTCGAAAGGACGACATGCAAAGATTTTTTTTGGGAAAATAAAAAAACTAATATCACAGATTTGTATACAAGCATATATTTCCTATTGTTTTGGAAAAGTTCAATAGCAACGCATTCGTAGTAGCATCCTCAGCCAGGATGCCTCAGCCAGGATCCACACTCAGCCAGTCAAATGATCGCAAAGTTACAGGTCTCTGTCATGCAGTTCTGACTTCATACAATGCGATTTCAACTTATTCCCAAGAATTGAAGGTAAATTGCACAACATTCCCAAGCGCCAAATAATTATTAATTGCCATCAAAGAGGCCATGGAAAAGCGGTCCAAAAAAGGATACGATCGACTGCTTCTCTTACTGGTTCCATGGAATGAAATAATGCATATAGAGAATAGTTTTAATAACCATATATAAATTTAAAACTTACTGGCTGGTTCTAATTTTATGTTCTAAACACTTTCATTTTTATATAGTTATTGGTTTTTAAAATTATTTGCAATGCCCCCACTCTCCTTCTAATTTTTCAGTCATATGTTGAAAGAGCCAGAAAAAAAATGTAGTCATTTCAATTTTGAAATAAAATTATTTTGAGCACATTATGTTAATAATTTTATAGGATATCGCAATTATGTAACCCTTCTTCGCATGTATTCCGACAAGCACTGCATCGGTTTTTATTTACTTCTCGTGTAGTATTTGAATAAATATTAGAAAACATATTTTGTAACCTTGTCATATTAATTATGTGCATATGAATACTTTTTTAAGCGAAACTTCTTTTGTTAGTTTGGCAGATAAAATATCCATTGAAAATTACAAAGCATTTCACAGGCATATTACGCTACCTCTAAGTCTATCTATTGATCATTTTGATAAAAATATAAAAAAGCACCTTATCGCTTATAGCAGAATTTAGACCCAATCATGACATGTATAAACATATTTAAAGATAATGTGAATTGGTCGTTTTTTTTTGGAATATTATCCAAAATTGAAGTATGCACAATTATAAAAGTAATCTTTCAAACATTTTCTGTGATTATCAATGTTTCAATTATAGAAAAAACACCGGTTTAATTATGTGCTACCCAAAATTGACCTCTTAATCTCTTTGATCACAAGGTTCAAAATTCATGTAATTCATTGTTCACACCGATTCATTATCTGTAGAACTATCTGTAGACTCCTTTCTAAAATGAACACGTATTTTTTACCACGGTTAACAGTTTACATTTTTTTTATTGCTTCCTCTTATAATCAAAATGATTTGAGTCCATTGAGCAACAAAAATATCAACCGGCAGCCTTTGGTACATGATACCAATCGTCGAGTTTTTGGCAGAATGCACCCTTTAAAAAGTTTTTTCTGTATATATTCCCTTTGAAACTAAAATTCACTTTTGTCAAACTTTTTCCAAACCTCCATTTAACCATAAAGATGTGCGCTATCCGAATCTTACTAATTGCTTAACAAACTGGAGAATTGCATTTCTGAATTTCACCACTCAAATAGATGACGGTTCATGATCGATGCAATTACCATATTTTTCTTATTTGCATATACTTTAGTCATGCATTTTTTCACTTAGGTGCCAGATTTCCAGACATTTTTACCATAAGCTTTGGATTACATTTAGAAAACCTATGTATAGTTTTAAGTCTTCGATATTGTTTGTACCTTTATGAATATTCTTTCTCTTTTACGCAGCCAAATTATGAATATCATTAGATTCCATAGTTAGGTCATTATTCTCACCGTCTACAAAATTAACACCAAATATATTCAAAATTATAGTCCATTTTTAAAATAATGTGTTAGTATTTAAAACGTCTAATTATGTTTTATTGGTTTTAATGAAGCATAAAGAATCTTAGAAGTTTCACTTCCGTGTATCTGCAGAGCATGTACTATTAATTGTTTTAATCTTTAAAATAAAAATTATGTCATTGCAATTCTTTAATGGGTAGGAAACACATATATCAAAATACTCGTAGGTGATGAGTTTGGCAAGTGATAAACAAGGTGGACGGGTGAAGGCAATATTGTATGGCGGCGTTGTCAATAAAGTTGGCCGAACTATTTAAGCACGTCGCCATTGAGTCGTATCGATCACGGCAAAATGTGTTTACATTTTCGCCCAAACAAATTAACACGAGACGATGTCAATAAACCAGCGAGCCTTTGTTGTATCCAACTCGCATCGATTTGTTGCCCCCAATTTGACAATTGTACCAATTTGTAAAGGCTACAGTAACACCGCATGTCGTATTTCTATAAAATGGCTAAAGTAATCTAACAAAATATATTACCAACATTTTAAAGCTAAGCATTATTAAAAATTTGGCACAAAATAATTAATTTGTCTTATATAATATCCAAATTGAATACCAATACCTATCGTAGTATAAATTATAATGTCATATAAATCATTCATTCTGTCGTATTATTTAAATTGAGAGTGTGGTGCCTGGGATTGTGAGTTTGACTCGTATTAGGGATTAATTCAACGTTCATATTATATTAGATATTAATATTAATTTTAATGTTACAATAACTACACGACGATATCTTGGCATATTCAATACATACCGTACTCTTTTATCCGGCAAGGTTGTTCTATACTCGTTGTAGCATAATAGAATTTATTGAAATGAATTAGAATGGCTAAGAGGAAAATAACGATGTTGTGTTTAATATTTTTTATATAGTCGAAACAATAACAGCGAGAAAATATTAGATCTAACGAAATTAAACTAAAACGTTAAACTAGATCTTTAAAAAAGATACTCTAAACTTTTTTGGTAGTGCAAATCCATTCATTCACAGTCAAGAAAACCTGTAACTAATGTAAAATTATGTGAGCGCAGGAACCCTTTAAAAATAATCTATATTACGGCCACCTGACACCGATTGTCATTTCTAATATAGTAACAAACGTTATATATATTAATAAACCCAGGTAAATAAAGAATAATTTGATCAAACAAAAAAGTAACTTTGAATCATTTACGATCAAAATAATGTGTAAAAATTCGAAGTTTTATTTGTATACCTGAAACATATACAAAATGCAACTGTTAAACATTTTTTTCTAAGGTAAGGTTTATAATATTATGAGGCTTAATATTTTGAAATGGAATTAGAGATAAAATATGTTTGCTAAACAGTTCGCTTTCATGCTACTGATATTAGCATGGTAGATAATTAAAATTTGATTTAGCATTAGGAAAATTAGAAGAGGCATTTAGGAGAGGTGAACCTCGGAGATAAACAAAAATCATTAATTCAGATTGAAAAAATCAGTAAGGGATAAACAATTAAAGTAAAGATAATAAAACAGAACAATATTGACAGTTAATATAAATGTCACTCAGAATATTACTGCAAAGTGCAGCGTTGATGGAACTATCCATTAGGGAAATGTGAACCGCTCGTATGAATTACTGAGGAGCACTCTTCGTGTCTTATGACCTCTGAAGCAAACATATTTTTAATCGTACCTCTTTTTAAACTAAGATCGTTTCATTGATGAATATATAATTGCATTTTTAAATAAGGCGGTCTTATATTATACCTTATTTTCATAATAAATTTCCATTACATTAATGATTTTTTTTATTAAGGAAAGGTAATAAAATTTTTAAACACTCAAATGTAATTTACAATAAATAAATAATCTCAAATAAATTTTCAAGGAATGTTATTAAATTTAAAAAAAAAAACAATTTTTGATTTTTAAATTATTTGACTATATTTCGTAAAAAGTATTGTAAGTTATATAAATTTAAATTATATATAAATATTCGAAAACAAATCATAATCTCAGTGAAAATATGCAAAGGGTCGAATCAATATGTCGTTGGTCGCGCACAGGAAAATATCATTAGAGTGAAATAAATTATGTTTTAATTTTATTGTAACAGAAATACATTGTAACAGAAATATTATTTACACTTAAATATCTTTATGTATCGAAGTATGTGTGGCATTATGAGTTCTACTCTAGTTTATTTTGGTACTTAACTGTTTATTTTTATTGTTGTTATTGTTGTTGATTAAATGAAAAATTACAATATAGGGAAAAAAATGAAAACAGTTATGTATCGAAGTTTGAACCGTTTTTAGATATTTTCTAAATACTTCATAATTATCTAAAATATATAGTAGTATTTTAATATTTTTTTCTAGATGTGGTAGAATTGTCCCACGATTTCAATCAAAATAACATTCAAATTTTACCGAAGGCCGAGAACCTACGATCTAGTTATCCAAATGTCAATTCAATAATTATACCAAATAATAATATTTGTACTGGATATTTATTTAATCTACAGCTCGAATAACTTTAGCACTAACGTTGTACTGATCAAATTCTCTTATGTTATTGCCCATGTTTTACTATTACAGTTACTTTAATTAGTGCCAAAAAAATGTAATATTGCGAATTACGTGTGAATTTTTTTATCTGCCTAATATAGTTATTTGTTTAACTTAGAGAAACGGAAAACATGATCATGAAAAGAACAAATGTGTTTCAATTTTTTATTTATATGTAACTGTGATAAAAAACAAATGAAACAGACTTTCTTCCAATGTTGTTCGTTATACATCTATTAATAATATTTTTTTTGTAATTATGATTTTATTCTACATATTTACATTTTTTTTCTTTTTTGAATTTGTAAAGCACAATATTTTTTATAATTTTAGGTTATTTAAAAAAATGAAAATTTCAAAAAAGTTATATAAGAAAATGCCGCTCATCGCTGCGCTCTTTGACGTAATTAAAAATATTGAGGTACAGGAAAAATTAAGATTAAAAAATGATTAGATCTGAAAAATTTAATGTACGTAAAATTTTATTAGTTAGAATTAATAGTTAGAATTATTAGTTAGAATATATGTTAGTGATATTTATTTAATTCATTCGTCCATCAGTGATATTTACATAAAAGAACACAAAAAAGGGAATAATAGCAATACAACAAAGAGAAAATATTTTATTTATATTTCTTCGGAAAATAATGGAAAATCTTAAAACCTGAATTACAATTCTTACGCTTTTCTCATATTTCTTACAAATAAGAAAGAAACATGAAAAAATTAATTACTGAAAAAATGACGAAAAATTTGACTTTCTTCTCCTTTTATTATATTAATACATCAATTCCTAAGAATGATCATTTTCACGTACTTATTTTTCCTCGGTTTCTTTGCGTACACATTATTCATGTTTTGACACTTCACGTAATTGTTAGGATAATTTACAATTCAAAAGAGCTTGGAGTGTTTCCCGATCGAGGTAATTGTTCGTGAAAAGAAAATTTTATTTCTGATCGATACTGTATATATTTACACGGATTAAAAAATAAGTTAGTATTTCCTCAATACGTGCTTCCACCGATCAATCTAATAGTATTTTTTTAAATATTGAATATATTTGGCGTTAATTATTGAATTAACAACGGTTATAATACAACGAAACCTAGGTCGTGGTAAAAAACTTAAAGAAAGTAGAAATAATACTACATCACGTAGTTTCATTTAATTGTGAGTATTTTTTTAAACAATGTATTTTTGGAAAAAAGTCAGCGTCTACGTAGTGGTAGTTAATATAATTTGTTTAAAAGATTTCATAGTAATAAATTGACGCAATATTAATATAAGATTACTGCGTTCACTTCTATACATACTCGTGTGGTAAATATGACTTTGTGTTCAATAGTTATTGCCCTGCAAATGTTATCAGCGATAAGTATATGATGAATCTATAAGTATATAAGTTTATAACAAAAAAGAATTGAATCTGATTCAACGATTCTTGTTATAAATGCTTTCTCCATATTTTGAATCATCATTAAAAACTGTTACAATAAAGATTATAACTAAATAATCTGCAACCCGTTCCGATTTGGTCAATATTTTCTATTTACGTTTAGAGCAGAACTTAAGTGTTTAGTATTACAAGCTCTTTTAACACGCCATTTAGTACTGAATTTCTAGTTTCAGTATATTTCGACTTGATATATTTTAAACCAATGACAAGAGAACACAGTTTAAAATTTAATTCCAAGTATTTAATTTTTTCACATTATTTCCTAAATAAATATTTGCGTTAAATATCGGTTTCTCACCACTAAATCATAATTTCCAAATAAGTTATTCCAGAATAGAAAATGTCTTCAAAGACTATCGACGAAGACTAGAAACAAAGGTAATTTAACAATCCTATTACTATCTTATCGATGTCATTGCATATAAATTAATGCACACTACAGATATATTTGAAAAAAATGTGTGTGTATCTATAAATATAACAAATGATATATCTATAAGTGACATTAACGAGAAAACTAAGATCACAAATTTAAATAGTTCACAAATTTAAATAGTCTACCGTAATAAGAACCATAAAATGGCCCCGGGAGTTACTAAAAAATATTTTTTGTGCTTACAAATACAGTGTAGTCAGGAAAAATATTTAAAAATAAATTTTACAATTTTTGTTACCAATTTATTTAAGAAAATCTTAAAAAAATATAACTCTTAAAAAAATTATGATCTTTGAAATATTCCCTGTCAGAAAATGTAGCATTTTCTGTCAGGGAATATTACAGTATTCGTACGAATCTTATATATAATTTAGCATAGTAAGAATTCGTATGGTTCCGCATGTTACTTTAAGAATTGGATGCATGCGATGAAATATTATGTTTCTCTCTATGCAAATGATATGTTGATCTAGCCGCATTTAAATATCAAAAATCTAAAAGTAACTCATTTTTTTGTATATTTATTGTTTGACGACATCATGATATATATATATATATATATATATATATATATATATATATATATATATATATATATATATATAATATATATATATATATATATATATATAAAGCAGTAGGTATGTGAAATAATGTTATATAATACGAGGTAATGTTAAAATAATAAAACTACTTATGAAAAAAGACTTAAAAATTTATTCGTGAATAAGAAAAATAAAAAATTTAATGAAAACTGTAAACGTTTACAGGTTTCATTTAAGAATACTTAAAAAAAATTTCTACATTTAAAAATAACTTACATCATGTGTCCATTAGAAAGTTATGTAAATTAACAGGATAACATTTATCTTAAATATGTAATCATTTCTTAAAAGAATAATTACAGTAATTTTTATAATTTACCGAATATAACATACGAATCTGTTATATTTTTATAATTATAACTCATGTGTACATTACATATATGTTTCAACACTTAATCTTTCTACGTAATATACTCTACGTAAATAATGGTGTTAGAATCGCCACTCAACTAAAAAGGAGAATAACTGACATGAAGAAACAAGATTTAATATGTTTCTCATCTTTTCTTTCATTGATGAACGATAAGTTTTTTCAAATTACAAAGATTAATACGAAATTAAATAAAATTATAAAAAGATATAATTTCAAAATTATGAATATGTGGCTTTCTTGAAAATTTTCTAGGAAATACAGAATTGATTCCATTATACCATAAAATGAACAAACAGTTACAGCTAAAAGTTTAAACGAAAGTTAATGCACATTTATGTTTTATAGACTACATGTTCAATTATAAGTCTATACGTAATTTATTTTTTTAATTTAGCCATATATTAGGTGTATATATATATATATATATATATATATATATATATATATATATATATAAAATACCTATCATAGTAATCTATATATTAGAAGACAAAACTTTATACCCTTTTTAAGCATATTACTTGTGATATTTGATATAGTTGTAGTTTATATGGAGAAGGAGTGCAACAATCTAAAATTTATAAATATTATGTGTTACAAATATATTATATTATATATTAGAAACACATTAAATAACTAATTGTTTACGTTCAACAATAAAAGATTTTATGTTCATACTTTTAATGTCAAACACATTATAATCTATTGTCAAACAGCCGCATAGAGTAGATATTGTCGCCAAAGAATTTTAAAATGTTAGATTGACTGAATGAGTTTTAAGCTATGAATTTTTGGGTGATTTCAAATGTTCCTATGTATTCTTCAGTATATTATCTCAAAAATATATTAAGAATAGTTTCATGTAAGTAAATTAAGACAATATGGTTTCGAAGATAAATCGGTTTTCTACCTGTATTATACAATTAGTTTTAGGCAGGCTAATATTTTGAGAATATAAAAACGTAACTTATTGTTGCTGCATTATGGAAGATATTATGTATTTTCTTTAAAAATCAATATGAGTATTTATCTAATTATTATGAACAAAATACAATATTTAGATTATTTTAAAGTAAACTGCATAGTAGCTTATAACGTCTGTACCTTCCATCGGAACAGTTTCACTTGCTTAAAACACTAGTTAAATTCGTACCGCAACAGACATTAATTACGGTTCAATGGTTTCCTATTTATATTCAAACTGTTGACGCATGTAAACCAAAATAATTATGTTATATTCTATTTACAATACGATATTTCTAATATATTACAATATTGAATGTTTTCAAATTATTTAAATTAACACGTGGAAAAATAGGTACGGTCTCGTATGTTACACGTGTTCCATATTGTACGTCATTTTGGGGTTTGTGAAACATCACGCGTCACAAACGGGAACACTTTTTTTTAAAAACTCCCATTTATAAAACGTTATGCTTCACAAACGAGACATGGAAAGGATAAATTGTAAACGTGTAGTAGGCAATATATTTAAGTTCTAAAAAGTTAAAATTTTGCAAATAATTTGAAAGAAAAATGTTGTACCATTAAAAGTGTTATAGTACGAGCTCCACTCGTGCTTGACATATTTATTATATTAATATTTAGCCATTGCCTGAAAGAATTAAAAAATAATGTCAGTTCTACAGGTTTAATGGACTAATCCGTTATGTTACGTCTGCTTATGGACGATATAATGTGACAAGTCTTTCATCTCGTTGATTCAAATAGTTCAGTAGAAATAATACTTTCATACTACTTTGAAAAATAATTTGACTTGATAGAAAAAAAAATACAAAATTTACCATTCTTGACTATTTACTCAAAATTTAAATGCAACCTATTTTTTTATTTTCTCTATATATTCTCATAATCCTCGTAATATATGGGCCCGACACTACAGAAACGTTTCCCAGTTTCCTTTAATATATTTATTTTCCAAGAGTGTATATTTGAGAGATATTCTTATTTTCCTTGTATGTTTTCTATTATTTCTCCGTCAGTCACATTCAAAATGGAGGGCACTAATTTTACTGTTTCTAATAAGAAAATAAAATTATGAAAATTATTTTTTTTTTATAATGTTACCGTCGGTACATTTCACATTTTAAAAAAATATATTTCGCATACAGCTGTATATTTGTGTAATCTTTGTCTAAATATCACATCAAATAGATTGCTAATAGAGTTAGCTCTAACTAATATTACAAATACGAAAATGTGCATGTTTGTCCTTCTTCGCCTCACAACGGAGCAATAGATTGACATGATTTTTTGGCCAGCAGGGGAATGATATAAGCTGTATCACCCTGGAAAATCATAGTTCTTCGGAATAATTAATGAAGGAAAATCTTAAGCGGACAGCGGATCAACATGATTTTTAAAACGCTTACACAAGCAATAAATATTAAAGAAGTGACAGAATCACTCCCCATCCCAATCTTCATTTTGAGGAAAATATTTTTGTTTTCATTGTATTTTTTATTATAAAATCATGGAAATAAAGACTCAGTAATCAAAGTGGATTCGGAAAAATCATTGTAGATAATGCAACGCTAGATTTTAATTTCACTCTATAAATTTGTAAATATTTCTAGGGGGAAATTAAAGCCAAATTAAAGGCAGGAAGCCGCGGGTAAAATCTAATGGAATTTAATTTAGAGTTTTGAATATAACCTTTAAATAATTGTATTTGGCGTTATAGATCACTTAAAAATCCGGACAACGATGTTAAGTATTTATTTACTTTCATGTGGTCCTAATTTTTTCCTAGTGTTTTTAAGTTTAGCGATTTTTAACTAAAAATATAGGGTTTTTTTTCTAAATATCTTTAGAACTGTAGCTCACCATTATTTTTTTAAAGAATATAAGCGTTCATCTTTTAAAATATGAAAATATAATAAAAATATTATGTGAAAACGCTCATAGTAATTAAATAACAGTGGCAATCTGAAAACTTTGGACCTTCTTTCACGATATTTTGATCTTTGGACCTATCTTTCAGCAAATTCAACATTTTACACTTATGATAGTTTAACCGTCGGTCTAAGTTCCCCCGCGTCTCTGATTGATAGTCAATTTTCTAACTCACATAATCATATACGAAATGTATCTCATTCACAATAATGATTTCTAATGCGGTGATTTTTAATTTAACTTTGACAACATAAGCTTAGAATAGTTAATTTTATCGCGTCTATTCCCTGGCATTGTTTTCATATTTCATATTACAAATATTGTATCAGTTTTTAATACTTTACTCAACAGTTCATATTTAAATAAGGCAATATATTTTAAATATCGCGAGAAAGAGATCCCACTGATTGATCATGTCTTTTTTATCATAACATAAGTGCGAGAGTTGCGTATTGGTTTCAAAAGTCTCCTTAAATTTAAACCCGGATATTGGTTGCAAATAAGACATAGACATAGAATAAGAATATTTTACTATTAAGAAAATGGTAATTCCGTCAAAAAACATATTTAGTATAAATATTTTCCTCACTCTACATTACTATTTTAAAATATTAAATACGCCCAGCTTAAAGAAAAGTATATTATTTAAAAAAGAAAAGTATATTATTTAAAAAAAGGAAACATATTTTTTAATAATTTACTTTTCTATATTCTCTTTATTACACAAATCAAAAATCACATAGAATTTTGAGCCCATTGTTTATGGTTGTTTAGATGTCTAAAATAATTTAAAAAAAACTAATTTTCTGTGTATAGTTACCTATATATTTTTTTAATATGGAAAACTGAAACATTTTTCAGTATTATTATCCTTACCCTTAATATTTATTTTCTTTCCTACTATTTAATTAAACTCATGAGAAGATAGTTTGTAAATCAAATTGAACCATTTAAAAAAGGTCTGTCTTACGAAAACCAGACTGGGAAGAACCGAATTTTTTTTTCAATTATTTTAAATACATTTTCATTTCCTTGCCTAGTAGCCCCGCATATTTTTTTCTGTCTTTAACGGTTTTTATTTTTTATTATAATATAATAACTTCGTTCACCTGTGATCCAATTTCTTAAATATATTAAAGGCTATACAAAAATCGATAACGTTTCCTGCATTATAAACTGTCAAATATAAAAAAAAAATTTAATATATAATCTCTTAATCAAGAATAAAAAAACTTTTCAAAGCTTTAAAGAGAATAGCAAAAAGCTTAGAACAAGCAAACAGCTCCAAATTAATTCTGTGAAACGCAGAAAAAGAATATTATAATGTAGCTCTGGGCTAGGTGAGTAATAGAAAGTGATGTGAATATTTAGTATGAGTATATTCATATAAACTAAACGACCTTTAAGTTTACGTAAGTATTTAATCAAGTCTATAAATACAGAAATATATTATGTTAACTTTTATTTGAAATAAAAGCTATACAATTTTGCTCTAATGTTTGAACACCGGATATAAAGTAAAAAACAAATATTAAAATTTATCTGTACAATTAATATTTTCCTTAAGGTATTTTCCGTTATTCTCTTCCACTTTTCCAATACTAATAAAAAACGTGTCACTGACGTCACATATCACTGACGGTATTTATAGTACTAATGTTAGTTACATTATCTTTAAATTAAAAATACGTATGGTGAAACTTTTTATATAAAATGAAGGAGTTATACAATTTTATATTAATGAATACACGATTTAAAGTTATTGTGATGTAAAACGTGTTGTCGACGAAATTTGCTGATTTTTTATATATTATTCAAATTGTAAATATTTAACTCATTTTTTTATATTTTAAAATTACTTACCATTTACTTTTGGTAAAAATGACTCCCAAAAATTATACAATTAACATTACTGGAAATGTGATTATTTCACCACACTTTCAATTTTATTTAAAAATCCTATCGAGCAATTTGTCTAGAAAACTAAGTCTATTTAAAATAATGTTATATTAACATTACTGGTTTCATTACTGGTTTGGATTAAGTGTTTTATTTGAATTTTCTTTCATTTTTAAATATATGACATTTCATATATATTTTCATAAAAGCGCGTTCGTAATAGTGTTTTGATACAAAATTAAACTAATATTTTCAGAATGTTTCTGTTTCTAAATAATTTGTAATTTTAAAATGTGCATGGAAATTTGATTGCTTCGTTATTTCATAGTCACGTCATCTATACGTGTCAATAACATAAATAGATGTGACATAGGTACAGCAAGTTTTTTTTGTACTTATAAAGATATAGTTAGGAAAAAAAACAACGTTACTTAGAATGTTGTTTAATATACAATTTATTCAAGGCTGTTTCAATTAATATATTATTTTCACGATAATTTTTATGTCACGATTTATTACTTTGTTCTTTTATGTCATACAGACCAAGTAAAAATATAGTCGATATACATAATTAACATTTAAAAAAAAAAATATTTACCCTTTAGTTTTGATAAACATCGCCCTCAAAAATTATACAATCAACATTACAGGAAAAATAGTAATTTCACCACACTTCGTTCCTTTTCAAAAGGCGTCCAGTCATTCTAAAAAATTAAGTCAATGTAAAACGATGTTTTACTAAATTTAAAAAAAAATTTCGTTTAGTTTTGATAAAAATCGCTCTCAAAAATTATACAATTAGCTTTTCAGCAAAAGTAAGCATTTCACCACTCTACATTTTATTTGAAAAACGCTAAAATTTGTTTTCTTTAAAATCATAATTAACAGTTTTAAAAAAAATAAATAATTTTCAATAAAAAATTATACACAAATTTTTTAATGTTATCACCTTAAGGGGAATCTCAATTAACTTATTCTATTCAGTATTTTCCGTTATTTTCTTACACTCTTCCAATATTTCTCACAGACCTGTCATTGACATCAGAATACACATTGACATATTGATGCATAAATTATTATTTTATAACTAATATTTTGTATAAAATATACAAAATATTAGTAAAAATTCCATTAAAAAACTCCATGATCACTTATCGATGAGAGTTCTTTTCTTTTATGACGTCCCACTATGATTTTCTAGTCTCGGCGCTGTATAATGAATCATGTAGTTGACTGCCAAGCGTTCCTTTGATCTGATTCGTTCATCGCCTATTGCTGCACCTTTGAGATCTCTGCCCTGTATCCTTATTGATGACGATGAGCTTCTCAATGTAATCGGAAAGTTTTCGTGCATCGTCTCCAAAATATTCGAAAACTCTCCGGAGACAGATGGTAGATAACCTCGTTTTTATTCCTAGCTCTTTCAGAATCGAATCAATCGTATTTACTCCATGAGGTCATTTCAGCAGGACATTTCAAAGGCGTCGATTGATTTGCGTCCTTGAGTCAGCACTCGATGTTTGTAGACTTGTTTCTGGATGTTTATACTTTAACTAAACAAATAAATGCAGTTTTCATAATGACTATCGGATGCAATTATTTCTCAGCCTACACTTTGTTGGAGTTTCTGGAATCTGAGCTTTATCGTTACGTACACTCAAAGAAATTAAATTTCTTTGAAAACATTTCAATAAAAAAGCAATAGTAATTTAAATTATGTTCTTGCATATGTCATAAAAACTACGATTCTAAACATGACATAAAATTACCTTGTAAAGAGCTAATATACAGGTAATATTTCTGAAACTTTAAGAATATGGCATGAGAAAATTAAAGGAAGGAATATCTTAAATACCCAATAATACTATCCAAGAATGTTAAAAAGTTTAAAGCAAACCACATAAATAAACAAAAAATTGTAAAGCATAAATAAACAAAAAATTGTAAAGGAACATTATATTCTTGTGGAGTATCATCGAAGATGCATATTTAAACCGTTTAAACCTGGCATACGTTTAAAAATGATCTCATCTTAACGACGTTTAATATATGTTCATTCTTTTTCTTTATTACTCAATACTCAATTCAGTTTATCATTATTTAAACTAATATACTCCTGGGCACAACTAAGTATTATATACAAACTTATCTGAATGCTCAACTGGATTGTCGTGGAAATAAACTTAAATTTACTTATACGAGACTTTAATTTCTAAAGGTCGTCCAGCGCCTAGCTTTGTAATAAAAATCCACGGCTCTTCACCCTGTCCAGACACTATAACTTTCCCAGACGGTCATAAATAGTGTGCATCCTAGAGATTATTATTTTTCCAATACTTATTCTTCTTTGATACGTTTGACTTCATTACTCGGCAGTGAAACTTCACGTAAAGGTTAAGATAATTTACAACTCAAACAATTTCGATTACTCCTTGATTGAGGTAACTATTCATTTTGACAGTTCTCATAAGATCAATTTCGGATTAAAATTAAATTGACTGATAAGGAAATCAATTAAAAGATTTGTTACATTATGATATAAACTCCAAATACTATTTAATTAATACAGTATGATTTCAGATTTCAGATATATCCCTGTGAAATAATCTGTAGTGATTGATATCGAATACAGATTATTTCACAGGTATATATTGAAAGTACATTCGATCAAACGAATGTTATAATCTGCTGGCATGGAAATTACAGGTATGATGAACGTAATTGTGTATATTCAAATTGAAATTGTTTTAGTCTATATGATTAGTCTATTGATAGGACTGATTGCTCGTCATTATGAACATGTCGTCAATCAATTCTATATACTATAATTGAAGAGTATGGTTTTACATTTATTCATGTAAGAAATGAAGTTACGATTTCTTCTTTCATTTATTATTGATATCAATTGTTGCTTTAGATATTATGCGAAAATCTCTAATGGTCTTTTCATCGTATACTTATACATATTACTCAACCTAGTACTTTTTCTTTGATGGGCGATTTGTAGCAAAACGGCGGTACTAATTTGCCTCATATAAATTGTAAGTGATAAAATGTGACCCTTGGACCCAATAATTAGCATGAGAAACGTTATGGAATAGATTAGTTTTATTCCCTAATAATTATTAAAAATTATATTTCAACATTTATCATTACTTCGACATAATTCGAATAATATTAACATTTTGAAATATATATATATATATATATATATATATATATATGCATCTGTCCAATCTATTTAATGGTTCTAAAGAAAATTGTTGGTGCTTTACCCTTTTAAAGATGTTTAACATCAAAATGTAAAGAATTTTGTTATTTTAAAAGTAAAAGAAAGATTTACTGCAAGATTCAAATCCAGTATTTTTAAGTGTAATATTCATGCTTTACCACCGCGCCAGTAACTCGCTTGAAGCAGCGATGAAATAAAGATTTAATTACTGCATACTTTTTCATTTGTTCTTATTTTGTACCAATTAAGAAAATAACTGGCAATCTTCAAAATTCCAAGTTTCAAATTCTTAGCCCATCTAGAAGGACTGAAATAATATAATTACATAATTGCGGGAAATTTTGTAAAAAAAATTATGAACATAAACGCTTCCACCGACAAAACTTAAATTTTTGCCAAATAATTAGGTTATTTTTCGTAATAATATTTTCCACTTTTTTATGGTTTACTTCAATAAAAGATAAGAAGGAATGATCAGAATGAGCGTCTTTTGCACAATTCAATATGCTTCATTTGAATTCATTCAACCAATTTGCACAATTATAATGAAAAAGTTAATTGTCTCTTAAAATCTTTCGCGTATTCAAATAATTTCTTCATCAGAATTCTTAAGGTATAAGCATATATCTTTTAGGCACACTTAAAGCAACATGCATTTAAAATAAAGTTAGTATAGTGCAACGTAACATTGTCGAACTATATTTTACGTCAATATAAACTTTCTAAATTGTTTACAAACCCACCCTCTAAGTCTAGTGTTAAAAATATTTGTATACAAAAATTATTTACCACCTTCTAAAACCTCATAGGATGACATACTATCACATCAAATTGAAGCATTTAAGTACAAATATGAAAATAATTATACTTCCATGTGAGAGGAGGAATGTTATTTTCATTAAAGACACATTTGAGGTTATTATAAATTAGTGATAATTATGAAACAAAATTATATTTTTTAATTTGGAATTTTAGTCACCAAAAATCCTTGATGCTCTTTTTAAAATGGAAACAACAAAAACAAATTTAAGGACATCATATCTAGTTATATTTTAATGGATATATATTTCGGTGTGAATGACGGTGCAGAAATCGTTATTTTCAAGCTGTTATATACCAGGATGAAGGTGTTTATCATTCGAATATCCGCTAATGCCAGATACTGGATTAAATATCCGGTTTCGGTACGTTAAACATTGGCTCGTATTTTATTGATTTGAATTTGAATTTCATTTAGTTTATATTGGATTTTAGATTTGAATACGAAGATGTCATTGGTACTATTTTATGTACCATCAGTGGTTAGATTTTATGTTTTTTGTTACATTCTTTCATGAATGTTGCCTTCTAATCTCCTGATAATATTTTAATGTATTAAATTGTGTAAATTTCAAACCAATTCAAAAATAAATTTACAAAAAAATTACATCTACGTTATTATCGTAATATTGGCATTACGATACTAGTAAATAAAAAAAACACGTCTTACTTCCGCATGTCATCACTGCCAATGCATACTCATTTAATATTCAAAGGCTGAGATATTTTGGAAGAAATCATTAAGTTTACTAAAAGCTATCAACCGAATTGTGTTCTCCAATTAATCTCTTTTTCGAAGTTTAATTTATCTGACTGAACAGTTTTTTCTAGGTGTATAATGATAAGCAAAATTTCATAATAGCAATCCCAACAGGTGCCGCTTTGGCCGTGAACTTTAGACATGGTATTATTCTTGTCTATGAAAATATCTGTTCATGTCTTTGGAGATAGTGACAAGTATGTCCAATATCTCTGCCATAACAACAAGTCATCAGCAAATAGAAGGTGAGTAATATATTCGCAATCCAAGAACTTGGAAATGTTTTTCAACGCTGTGGCAAAGAGTTTTAGAGACCGATCCTTGTCTCACATATTTCTGCAGCTAGATCGATTTCGTACTCTGATTACGGTAGTGCATTGTATACACGTATTAATACTTCAATATACCTGTAGTTAATGTGGCATCGTTCTAGAAGCTAAAACATGACCAAGATTTAAATAGAATGGAAGGCTGTAGCAATTTTACAAATGTGCATGAGTATGGTTAATGATAGTAGAGCCTTTAAAAAAACCGGTTTGTTAGGAAGGATGTTAGTCGATAAATTTGCGTCAAACTTTGTGATGATTGTCAAAAAATGGGTCTTATCTCTTTTTTTAAGAACTCTGCTACCTTTCTCTTGATCCAAGACTCTGCTGCTATTTTCTCGAGATTGCTTAATGGCAAATTCTCTTGTAAAAATTTTGAAACTTTTATTTTACTTAATAAATTCTTTGATGTATTTTATATTAAAGGCGCATTATCGCGTCATATAGACTTGAACATTTGCTCACTTAGTGGCCCATAATATGACATTGCAGCTAAAGACTCTCGCGACTTCGTTGCGTTGCTTGATTTTGAAAGTTTGCTCGAAGAGTTTATTACTTCTTTTGGTATTATGAGTTTTTCAGGACTTAGAACTCATCATGTGAATAGTTTCGGGCAAAATGTAAATCATCGGCTAACGCTATCGTCAATTTGATAATCTCATCTAGGTATCCAAAATGATTGTAGAGTTTGTACTAAAAGCCTTTTAGGTTTTGTAGGTAATTGACGGAGTGTAAACATGATGAAATTGAACATAATGAATTGAACTCTAACTTAAGATACTGATTCGATGTATCTTTCATCATTCGGTGAACGCTTTCATTTTTTATCTTGCTGATCACAGAAATATCATCGAATGTCTGTCCATTTGATCCTCAAAATGAAGTCAATCGCATTTGTAGTTACACACAGTGAAGCCTTCCTTCACTAAAAAGTTATCCAGTTATTGGCACTAATCTCAGTTCATCATTGCAACGTGTCTGGTAATTCCAAATGTAAGGTGTCTGGCAATTCCGAGTATAAGGTATTTCTGAGTGTAAGCACGTTTATGAAAGGCTTCTGAATGATGAACCTGATACCACCTTCAGACTATTGTTACCGGAAGTATTACGATGTCACCAATTTAATTAAGATGTATTACAAAATTACATAAAAAAATTGTTGACGTAAGTTGTCTAACTGCTTACAGTTAATTTGAATATTTTAATTGAAGTTACTTTTAATAGATTTTTAGAATAAATAAACTTATCTACTAAATGGAACAAGGGAGCAACTAGACAATTATGGATGAGTAAATTTAGATTGCATGCGCCGAAATTGTACCAATCATTGTTATAAATTTGTTTATTGAATAATTTTATATCTGTGTAAGTTTCTTTTAAATGTTAAATATATTTCGTTAATGTTTAATAATAAAATATTAATAATTTAATAGACCCCGAGATATATTTACCAGCAAACAAAGACTAAGGATATAAAGCAAATAAATTTAAAAATAAAATATTCAATAATGTATAATTTGACAGATCATCAATTCACAATAAACTACGTAGAGGCCTAAGTCTAATTGCTTCTTTTTTTATTTTCTTGTAATTTTTGTTGTTTCTCGTAATATGTTGAACATCTTGAAAATAATTTGGTTTTGTTCTAACACTTTTTTAATTTATAAAGGATATAAGAAATATTAAAACCGAATTATCGACATTTTAGACAGAACTGGAAGCGTATTCGGTTGTGACGTTTGTGACCAACCCCATTTCGGCTATTCACATTTTCTCAGAGCGTAATCCATATGCTGCATTTAGAATTAGTTTTATTTTAATGAATCTTCTATTTTTATTTCATTAAAATAAATTACACGTTAGTTTTATGAAACTATATAAAATGTTACAATCCCGTAAACTCATTTACTACCACGAGGAGAGTAGAAAGTGAACGAACGATAAAATCAATCCGTAATAATGAAACACAGTTCTTATTTATACAAAAATAGTTTATATTATCTTTATTACATTAATTCAATTCCAGTATCTCCTTGTACAGAAATAACAAGTTTATATAAAACGCGCGCTTGTACATTTATTAACACGATTCTCATTTCATTCTGAATGTTTATTTATAGAACAGGTATTTATATTAATTGGAGTTGGGCCGTATTCCATTATTTACGCAGAATTATTTTACATTTACTGTTAACTATACTAAATAACTTTCATTGATAAATACATAGTCATAGAGAAATATATAGTCATAGAGAATTTTACTAGAAAGTCAATCCACGACTAAATACATACAATCTCTTATATTTTACTATAAACTATGTAATATACTATTCTCTTAAACAACATTGATTTTAAAGAATGTAGGTACCCACCTAGGTTATTTTTCTTGAGACAATGTTTGCAATGAGATAACAGGAATGTGCGATCGTTGGACATCACGACTAACAATCTTTGTTTTTATATACCCTGGTTCGATTTTGTGAATAAATTAAAAAGTTCAAAGTTTTGGTAATAATAAAAATTAAATAAAGCTACTTCCAAAAAAATTTTGTTACGAGAACAAAAACATGTTGGGACTCAAACTATCGATCTAAAATGGTGTTGAAATAAATACTTTTTGCGGAATATATTAATAAGTGCATCCTTGAAAATGAAAGAGTACTCTCAAAATGACTCTAAATTTCTTCATAACACGGAACTCTAAGGTTTAAACATCGTACATGTTAACGAGTTAACTTAACAATTTGCTTAAAAAGAAAATTACGCTTTCTATGGAATACTTAAGAAAATTATGAGACTTTAACTCGACCCTGAAATACCGCTTTTTGGAATTGAATAACACAGAACAAACTGATTATAACTGATTAGAAATTGCGAATGAACATCCCATGAAATAAAAAGATTATTTTGCAAGCGAGAAAATAATATAATAAAACTATTTAAATGGGTCCCTCCAGTTTTATCCCAGAAAATATTTCAGTCGAATATATATATATATATATATATATATATATATATATATATATATATATATATATGTCGGAGCGTCGACAGGCCCTCGTACGATATCAGATGGGTACCATGTTTTGGCTCATGTTTGTGGGCAGAGAAACACATACGAATGCTACGATACAGTCTTTAATTCTTAAACTTCACCCCTCTGCTCCTCACCCCCCACGACATATCCCTTTCACATGGGCCCACGGCTACGTTCAGTGATAAAAACGATCACCCTCGTTTCCGGTTCTTTGTTAGGGCAGGTAAAATCTTTGGTAAACAATTTTTGTATGCAAACAGTGTAAGAATGCGCTTTTATTGCGTTGGTTTCAGGGCGTCGATATATATATATATATATATATATATATATATATATATATCGCGAAATCAATTAACAGTTAAGTTACGAAAAAAGAAGCAAACAAATAGTAGTTCAAAAGAATCTGAAAGATAGTTTTTTTTATTTTAGGACAGTAGTCAATTTTTTCAGAATATTTTCAAAAGGCATATCACAGCACACTTAGGAGCAATTTATGACTAATTAGGGTAGCTATCTAGAGTTTTTATGCTAAATACAATTGATCATTTCAACTATGGACCATACGTGATGAGATTGTAAGGTTAAATTGTAGTGATTAAAAATGCAATAACTCATCTCAATAAATTTGAGATACACGGAGAAAAATATTCTACAGATAAAATGATTGAATCCACAATATCTCTATTAATGATTAATTCCATTTAATTTGACAAAACTGAAACCTGCAAAACCGTATAACTTAAACCTTCAACAAAGGAACCAACCAGGAACAAAAATTTTTTCCACAAAATTAAAGGACTATGCGAGAGATTATTTTTAATAACAACTAGACTTTTCACTAACCTAAAAAGATATTTTAAAATTTCCGACATACTGCCAGAAATTGTAGCGAGAACCACGGCAAATATGAGAAAAGTCATTAGAATAAAGCCCGGAAAATTAGATAGAATAGATCTCCTAACGAGAAGTAACTCCTAACTAGAAATATCTCAAGGATGTAAATTTATGTACTTCTAAGTCTATCCGGCGTATATGTGCTAAACAATGTTCATTTGTTCGTTGTGTTAACATTGTTCATTTAATCAATAGTTTAATTACTAATTTGGTTCATATTTAGCTCATATGGGCGTCAATCGGGACAAAAAATTGTGAGACACGGTGAGATGAGGAAACCGATGAGGCGGTGGTGTCATCGGTTTCCTCATCTCACAGTGTCTCCTCTACCATCATTATTTTGCCCCAATTAAGGCGATTTTGAATTGGCAATTCACAAAATAATTTTCCTTTTTTAAATTTTTTTTTATTATCTTTAAAACGATTTTTTTTATCTGCCGAAGTATTTCGATATTTTCTTTTCTTTTGTGACCTAAAATCTAAAGCGTGACAAAAATATCCCGTTGTACAGAAATATCCGTTATTTTAAATTCCAAAAAAACTAAAAGCGTTGAAGAGGTTATATTGCACAACTTCCTGCGCAGCTAGAAAATAAATATTGGGGTGTAATTAAAAAAAACTTCAAATTCTGTTCGTTTTTCTGAAATACCAAATTATTTCAGAACAAAAGTTAAGGTTTCAAATTAAAATTTGTTATCTAAACTCATTTCTTGGTTATAACATATACGCTTGTCAAATTTGAAACAACTGACTATAGTGAAAACATAACTCTAATCGAAGCTTTTTCCTTTAACGACTTCACAAATATTTTAGATGACTTTATTTATTACGAATTATATGAAATCCAAGAGTCTAATGACTGTCGTTATATTTTTGAAGCTGACCATTTAGATAATCTGAATGTCAGGAGTTTTTTTTTGTTCTAGTTTAATTTAATCAAATCACTTTACGGAAGAAATTTAGTTAAGATAAAATTGAATATATTTGGTGTTAATTTTGTAAACATTCATTTTAATCTTTTCTACGTTTTAAACTTTGCTAATTGCCCACCTGGAGATGTCGTAATACAACGAATCCTAATAAAGAATTTAAATAAAGTAGAAATAATACTACATCATGTAGTTTCATTTAATTGTGAATTAAGGGAAAATAATAATGTAGATAGTTACTATAAACGTAAAAACGAATACCATAACGATACTCATTAAAATTCGGTGTGGAGAGTTTAGACAAACTTAATTCAATTAAATTGATATGGGCGTAGGCAGCAGTAATTCAAAATTTATTCTGAGATGATAATTTATGTATATTTTTTTAATTTTCGTTCGCCCGTCAAATGATTTATCATCAACATCGCAATATCCTTTGGAATTAATTAAGAATTAACTTACTTCAAGAGTTTCCCTCTTTATGTGATTACTACTAGCAAATCAATGATGCCATTAAAAATGACCTAGTATAACAAAGGTTCTATCAAATAATTATTAACTGTGAATGTCCTTGATCGATTAGATATTTCAGGTTATTTTACATTTAAAATTTCTCAAATAAGAAACATAAATATCTCAGTCGATATTATAACATATTCATACTCCATATAATATTGCAAAATATTTACGGACGAATCACTATAAATTTTTGGACACGTTTTCAACGTACTGGATAAATAATTCTAACTTGAAATGTAAATTAATATCAACTCTATACTAGAGTTGATATTAATTTACATTTCAAGTTAGAACATAATTAAAAAAGTTATAATAGTATTGGTTGAACATGTGAAACGACATTTATGACTACATCAAAATCACGTTTGACTAGATAACTTTCAATCGTTACTACACCCCCACTAACGGCCTAGGTATTTCAATTTGAAATCAGCTTTTATGTCGTAACTGCGTACCTTTCGTGTATAAATATAATCAAGTTTTAAGGTGGGTTACTCAGCTAAATAAGATTAAGATCTCATATGTCATGATTCCGACCACAGTCCGTCGCGCTATCAATTTTCGTCACAATATCTAATTTACAAATTTACATGTATATTTATATATATATATATACATATATATATATATATATATATATATATATATATATATATATATATATATATATAAAGATATACATAAATGTATATATTTACACTATGTGAGCAGGCCCTTTGAACCATTTGTACAAGTAACCATATATAATAGGGCAGTGTTTTTTTGAGTACAATAATTAAAGTTTTAATTTTATATGAAATCGTAATTACACAAACTAATAATTGACACAATTTTCTGTATAAATAGTGCCAATGGTATTATGATAGATGAAATTTTTAACTGTCAGGAAAAAGGTAAAATGAAAATGTAGGTATCGGTCTTAGCCCTGTAAAATCAATTACAGTTTAAACCATACTTTAAAAAAAATGTCCACTCCGATGTGCCACTTAATTACAATTATTTTAGAATATATAAAATAAGTAACACTGTATATATCTTTTAGCGGTAAGACGGCGTTTATAACAAATGACTTAGGTTCCAAAACTGGTACCCATGTAAAATTTTTTTAACGGGATTATATAGAACCTATATAAATCCTGAAGGTCCTTTCTAAATATGGGTGAAATTTTTTTTAAATTGGATGAGTAGTTTCAGAGATTACCCCCTATATCCAAACTTAAAAAATTTAACTTTTTTATGACACATGAATTTTTTTAACCGTATAATTTACAATCTATACTTATGCTGAAGGTCCTTTTTAAATATTGGTGAAAGAATTTTTGAAATTGCATGAGTAGTTTCGGAAATTATCTCCTACATCCAAATTTGAAAAATATAACTTTTTTATAATTTATGTTTTTTTTTAACGGTACAACGTACAACCTATTTACATGCTGAAGATCCTTTCTAAATATTGGTGAAAGGATTTTTGAAATTGAATGTATACTTTCGAAGATTACCTCCTACATTCAAACTTAAAAAATGTTCCACTTCTTTAACGCACTTAACTTCTGATTTTAATCCTCATGAAACTTCATACCGGGCGCTATAAATGAAAATAGATTCCTACGGACGAAACTTCAAAAACTCCGTCAGTTTAAGGAACGGTTTAAGTCATAACTTGTACAGACAATGTCAACTAAACTTCGTTTAAAGTTTAAAATTTATATTATTTTGAATGGCGAGGAATAATTAAAATTTTTCTTCATAGATTGACTTAAGTGTTTTGGTTTTGTCCGTCTACCGTACTGTCAATTAGATTGATTCAGTCATTGTTTAAAAATTCCCTTCAATATTGAAGTTATAATATTAATAGACTTACATTTTACAGTTCGTAGGTTTACATTATAAGCTAAACAAACAAAATGGAAAACGTCAATCTTATAAACAAATTCTATTATTGTTAAATGATCCTAATAACCATTTCTAACGCCCGTACATCATTAATGTTAACGGCATTTTGTTGCCGTAGACTTACTGCATGCTCTTATCGTACACTTTACAGTATTTAATGGGACATGGCCCATTTCGTGCTAGTTTGTTTATCTCTGTCCTTAGAGATAGCCAGGCGTGCATCCGCGGTTTCGAGCCGCAGGACATGACTCATGTTTTGTTCTACTGCAGTGATCACAATGATATGCGTAGACTTTTGTTAAAGAGCATACGTCTTAAAATTAGAGTGTAATGAATGGAACTTTAGAACGTGGTCTCTTTGGTCATCGTGACTCGGTTGAGAATGGACCGATTTTTGAGTCATTTAGAGATTTTGCTAAGTGTTTTCGAAAAAATTAAGTCACTAAGTGATTCATTGAGAAGAGGCAGTCTCTAACCCAGTTGGGTGAAAGCGTTTCATCGTAGATATGCTACTGTTAGGGGACCTTGGTAGGTCCCTCTTTTGTATAAGAGACATGTTATTGCTCCCAGGAGGAGCCCTGGGACAATCCGGTTGAATAGCGGAAATACTGTTAACTTTGATAGAAAATTAAAAGAGTCTTCGCACAAACTCATGCATTTTACTTCCTTGTTAAATTGAAAAATGAAAAATTATAGAGACATCCTTTTTTTAATTCGCATTACTAAGAATACTAATAGACAAATTTGTTAGGTTTATCGAAATAAAATATATGGGTGGCTACATTTCCATGTCAATGACTTAAAATAATTTTAAATGAATAAAAAAATAATAAATTTAGGATAAAAATATGTTTAATTTAAACCACTCATGATGCACTATTAGGTATTATATATAAATATATATATTATATATATATATATATATATATATATATATATATATATGAATACATACATATTATATTGTAATTATATTGAAATATTTTTCTGCTATCCTGAACTAATTTAATAGTATAGTTACGTGAGCAAATCACGTATGTAAAATATTAAATTAATTTATTTTTTTAAAATATAAAAATTAAATTTGCGGTTGCAATTTTCAGGCTGGGCAAACTATAATAAAAATGTGTCATTTCATTACACAAATTCGTATTGGAACATAATTTACAATTGCATAGCTTTATAAGGTCATACTTGTATTAAAGTTTATTCGCAACATAAATGTAGCAAAATTAGTTAAGATATAATAAAAAATATCAACTCGAGAATAGATATTTTTTTACATTTGAACGGAAAACATGGAAACGAAAACTCAGATTAAAGTAACTTTATGCATGCTTTATTATAATAAATAAGCTATTAGTAATGATAAATTAGAATATTCAAAGTTTTCGTTACCAGCCTAGACGTCCGTTAAACGTTTGATGTCTATCTATTTAGGTCGCTTATATCAAAGTAAGGCAATGAAAATAGCTCCAAATGTAAAGCAAGTAAAATATGAAACGCTATCCTCTCCCCTTCTGAAGACATCCAACGCCGTGGTTTTGTCGCAACATGCTTGCGATAGCAAAAAGTTCTAAGTTGTTGTTGAAATGTTTGTGGTTAGCTTGTGAACCGGATCCGGATGAAGTAGTAGACGTCAAACTCAAAACTATTAACAATTATAAAATGGTATTGTTCGTGTTTGTTTGTTGCTAGGTACCATGTAAAGAAATAATAGTACTCACCATAGCAATTGTCATAACTTCTCAAGAGTTACATAATTTTTTATTGTATGAATTAGAGTAATTTCCTTTTGTTGAATGTGAACTATTACAAAGAGAAAGGCAAACTTGATACGGTATGTTTGATAGGTGACTCGTTTAGAAAAAAAATCTAAATCTTTATAGAGAATAAAAAGAAGAAACACGAAATGACTCGATTTGAGAGAAAAATATTAAAAGAGTAAGTTTATTGCATGATTACAAGCCCATTTCCATGAAATTCTATGTTATAATTTCTCAAGTGGTAATATTTTTAGAAACACGTGAGAATAAAGTCAAGTATCCTGAAAAGTATTGATAGATCAAATTTGTACAAAATTGGAATTGTTGGTAAAAAAATAAGTACAAAGACTTTAAAACGATACGTAGAAAAAATTTCTTAATTAACAAAAATATCCATTTGTGGTTTATAAATAAAATACAATCCACGGCATAGTCATATTCGTCTACACGATAATGCGTATCTAAGAACCGTAACCTATCTAATCGTTAATGAACAAAATATTAATTGTCAGTAATATCACTTTTAATATGTAGCTAATCAGTAGTAACTAATCTTCACCTTTTAACTTTAGTGGTATTGCTTTGATACTAAAATAAATTTAGAAAAACGTTATAAAATTTGTTTCACTTCACCTAACCCTCAGTCATGTTATTTGTTTTTTACATTTTCTTCAATCTTCTTGCTGTTAATTTTTACTTTTATATTTAAAAAGTTTATTAATGCTCCACTGTTTAGAATCTATCACACACCACTGGTTTAATTACTGTTTGTATGTCTAGTGTAAATTTATGTATATCTAGTGTAGTTAAAAAAATATGAGTGCAAGTAACCTTTAGGTGTGGCTGAAATAAAACTTCTATTATGGTGGTAGTATTATATGGTCGATGTAGTAGTTATTCTGTGAAGGAACAACTACCAATAGCAAATATTTATTCACGTTTGCTTTACTTCCATCCTTTAAGGAATTACATTCCGCATGCCCAGAAATCATAATCACATCCCGACCTGGTCGACGGTGTAGGTATTTTGCAAAAATAACCACCGCCAGTAGCAAATATCTTGAATCACGGTTAATTTAATGCCATCCTTTGTTCATTTTTGAACTTCATCATCAGGTTATCACCATATTTATATGGAACGACCTAGCTAGTATACTCTATTAAACAAAATAATTATTAGTATTATTATTAACAATTCAAATACATATGTGTATATAACACAACACATTTGCTCACAAAATTCTATGGCCAGTCGATGTTTTCTAATATCGGAATCTGCATAAAGAAGCTATAGATTTTACTTCCGTCCAAAAAAAAAATCCAGAGTTACTCTCGAGTCGAGCCCAAAGAAGTTTTAGTTAAAAAAATTTAATTCTATAGTTTATTCGTTTTATATGCAATATCAGTTTTCTTAGGATGTATTGCACAAATTTCAGGGAATTTTCATCACAGTCATGAAATACCGTATAATAGGAAATAATTCCATCCGGCATCTAAATAGAGTTGTCTATTCTCAGTTATCTATTGCCTAATCTTTATGCTACCGTGAATAATTCTGCATTTAAATTCCTTATAACCCTGTAAACGGCTGAAAATTGATTTTGTATAACTTTAAAAAAGTAAGTTAACTCTAAATTTCTTTGAGAGTCATGGAAAGTCTTAAAGGGAAACTTGACGAGAGCACAAAACACTGAATTAATCTCTGAATCTTCATCCAATATACATAGGCTAACCCGTAGGAACAGTGAAATAATTTTTGGTTCACCGATATTTACCGATTTAGGAATGCAGTACACGCATATTTTATCATATTTCTGTGAACAAGAATTACTAAAAGTTTAGAAATTAAAATGTTATTTTATTGAAGTGAAGTGATGGCTATAATAAAAGCGGACGTTTTTTTGTCTTTTCTGAAAATTTTAGAAAGTTTCAATTGTTTTTCTTAAAAAGTGACACCAAATTACATAGAGATGAGAAAGTTAAAATCCAAATTCAAGAATGAGAATTTTGTTTCCAACTACATTATTATTTAAACTATCAATAATTATTTAAACTATCCAGAGTAATGTCTATGAGTATTTAAAATCGGAAATAAATATAGAAAAAATAATAATAAAAAGTATTATGCACCATTTGTGCGATGAGAAAAATCAGAGCGGTTCGAACGGCACGGGCGAATTGCTAGGAAATTACAGACTATAATGCTGAAATTGGTATTATACGGCGCTCGCTAATTGTGTAATTTGTAGAACTTAAGAGAAATTATATTTAGTTCAATTTTACATACTTAATTACGCGTCTTAGTATCCGATCGTACCTTTTTATGGCTTATTGAATTTTAAAAATATAATATCATTATGTACACGCAACGGTAGAAATGTTAGTAAAAACCGTTAGTAAAAGCACCAATACAATAAGTTTAATTTCTCTAGCCAAAAAATGGACCCGTATGACAAAATTTTTCTCTCATTCTCTGAGAAACCTGATTAATCATTATACAGTATAATATCCTAATTACAATTTGTTTTCAATATATTGCCTCTTTTCGCGCTTTAGTGCTAATTTTCAGTGCTCGATAAGCTTGCAGTTTGCTGTTTTTTACCTTTATTCGATATTACACTGTCCGACATTTTAAAACAAAATCTAGCATAAGATTTCTTATTTATAATGCTTGAAGCCAACATGCATTTACAAAATCTTGTAAGTTACAATCATCTTCTGTAAACATCAAGATGTTACTTCTTGTAAATACTTAAAAATTATTTTTGCATGATTCCAATGAGCTGGTTAATAACAATAATTTAAATGTTTTAAATAAATTATATTATGTAATATCCGGCCATATAAGTACAGACAGATATATGAGATTTCCTGTCAACTTTTGATAAGAAGACTTCTCCGAAATGTTCGACTTTTTAAATTTTAAAGTTTTTCTTCACTGGAGTATAATATACGTCTTAAATTTTGTGAAAATTTGTTCTACAAATACTTACAGATCTATGGAAATGTAATTGTTTTCACATGTTTTAATTTTCTGCTTAAACCTTGTTTGATTTTTTCTCTGTATTTAATTTTAAATTTTGGCATAAATTCCTTTCTAATCAGATAATCCCAATAATTTTGTAAATAGTTTATTAGGTATATTATGTACCTACAAATATTTATAAATTCGTAAAGCCTGGTGCACACACCAATCCTTGTGCACACACCAGTCCTTCTAGTGTGAGTTCCACTCGTGCTTCACAGGTTTTTTTTCATTTAACGCTATCACAATACTTTTAATGAGATCCAGATTACAATGTTATCCGACACTATTCTTAAGCCAGAACAACTACAAATATATTTATATTTCCAATATAAATTCAATTGACGATTTAGAAAATCTGAATGTAAACAGATTTCGGTTTTAATTTCATTTCATAAAATCACTTTGTGAGGGAAATTTAGTTGAAACAAAATGACAAATTAGCCAATTACTATAGAGTCGAATAACAAAACGATACTTATTTGAATTCGGTGTTGATAGTTTAGATAAATCTAGATTCAATTAAATTGTTATGGGTGTCGACAGCTGCAAAATATAAAATCTATTCAGTTATAATAATTAATACATACTTTAAAATTTTGGTTCACCTGTGAAATTACTTATCGCTAGTATCGCAACATCCTTTAGAATGTATTTAAGAGTTGAGTTACGTCAAGAGTTTCCCTCTACTAGCACTAACAAATCATTAATGCCTTTAAAACGAGCTAGTGTAACAAAGCTTGCATTGAAGAATTTTATTAATTGTGGAAGTCCTAGATCTTTTCATTATTTTGTGTTATTTCATATATAAAATACCTCAAATAAGTAATATAAATAACAGTCGATGTTATAATACATTCATCCTCCATATAATATTACAAAATAGTACGGACATATAATATTATGTATTGCAAAATTTACTATTGCAAAATTTTTGAACATGTACGTCAACATCTACTATTTGTGTTATATTTACAGAATATAGATGATATTAATTTACATTTGAAGTCAGGATTTAATCAAAAATGTTATCTGTTATAACATTTTTGATCGCCGTAATATGTGAAATGCCTATGACTACGTCAAAATCACTTTTGACTAAATAACTTTCAATTGATACATTACCACTGACTGCTTAGGACTGCGTTGACTGCGTATCTTTAGTGTATAAATATAAATAAGTTCTAAGGTGGATTACTCAGCTGATTACGACTAAATATGTCCCAAAATTTTCTTACCATTTTACACACTACTGGTCGTACACATGCACATTCCGTCGAGCTACCAATTCAGCCAAGTGGGAATGATTAACATATATTAGGCGGGCTTGTAAGTTTTTAGCCAGAACTTAGGAACTTATCTTGAAAGATTCTCAAAACTTCTAGGTTTTACTGTAGGGTATAAATAAGCCAAAGTGCAGTCATTTGACAACAGTCAGCGCTGAAGCTTTAAGTGAATTACATAAAAGGTAATGTATTTAAATCGATATCAAATGCAGATTCTATTACTTTACGAATTTCGTCAGGGTGACAATGCAAAGACTGCCACAAAATAATATATGTCGTGCGATGGGCGAGTCCACGGTGTCTAATCGACGGAAAAGATTTGGTTTAGAAAGTTCAGGGACGAGGACTACTATCTTGAGGACGAACCCCGTCCCGGATGTCTTGTTGAATTGGACGTTTACGACGCCTAACTAGACAACTCGTTAATTGGCAGATGCAGTGATGGCACTATATAAACTTACTTGTGCGAATTGGGAAACATTTCAAAATACAGTTTGTGAAAATCCCACGAGTTGTCATCATGTCACATTCCGTGCAAAGTTAATACTTGTTAACAGTTATTGACATTAAAACGTACCTTCGACTGGCTGAATTAGTTCACTTGCAATGAAAAGTGGGTTACATACGTTACCGATATACACAAACGTTGCTGGGTGACAGAGAAACGGGAGTTTCAGTATCCAAATCTGAAATAAGTGCCAAAAAGGTGATGCTCAACTACTGGCAAAATACCAAGGGCATTATTCATTGGGAATTGTTTCTAGAGGGACCTACAATTAATGAAGATATTTACTTTGAATAGTTGGCCCGATTAGCTAACAAATTAAATAGTTAACAAAATCGAGTTTATTTTCTATATGACAATGCTAGACCGAATGTTTCAAAACGTACTCGTGATTAGAGGAGCTCGAATAGGCTCTAGCCACTCATCCACCATATTCCCTGGACATTGCGTCCTCTGATTACCAATTATTCAGGGTTCTAAGACAAGTAGTACATAATAATGGTGCATTCTTAAATTAAATATAGTGTAACATATAAATATTTTAATAAAAATTGTTCACAGCGACTCGGGGTTAAAAACTTTTCAGCCAACCCAATTTATACAAATAACTAAAGTTTTAATTTTGTATGAAATTATAATTACCCAAACTTATAATTGATGCTATTCTGTGTAAATACCTCCAATGGTATAACGATAGATGAATTGTTATATAAATGTCGGGAAAATAAAAATTTAGGACATTTTAAACCATAGACGATTCAAATTCGTTAAAAGTTTAAAATCTATGTTATATTTATTGACAGGACTAAATAACTTAAACTCTCCACAGCTTAACCGAGCTGTTTAGGTTTCTGTCAGTATACCACACTGTCATTTACTACTCATATTATTTCAGTCGTTGATTAGAAAATTCTTTACAATATTGATAGGTTACAATATTAATAGTTTCATTATTAATTAGATTTACATTGCTACACAAATAAAATGAAAAACGGGACTGGCAACTAATACGAACAAATTCTGTTATTGTTTAATGGTCTTAACAACCATTTCTTACGCCCGTATATCGTACAACTTCACGATGTACCGTAGAAGGGAAATTAAAGGCAGCTTTACATAATCCCATACATTTTACTTTCTCGTAGTTAGCCCTCGTACGTTAAGAGGGCTGTTTATACAAGATTGCCAAATTTATTATGTTTTTTCAAATAATTTATATAGGTTAATGCATCTCCACGTTAATGAAATAAAGTAAGTTCTTTAATTTAAAAAATTATTATTTTTGGATACAAATATGTTTATTTCGATTCACTTATGACATACAATTACGGGTTGGAATGGCGCTCCTCTGGTTAATTACCTCTATATATGCAGAAAAATAAATATGTATATGTTTGTATACATATTTATTTGTCTGCATATATAGACACACACACACACACACACATATATATATATATATATATATGTATATATATATATATATATATATATATATATATATATATATATATATATATATATATATATGTATTAGGTTGGCAGCTTATAAACCCGCCACTTTTTCTGGAAGGTTGTAGAAACTTCTAGAATATATCTATAAAGAGTGCGGCATTCGAACTTCTGTTCAGTTACCAATTGAGTAATCCGCGAATAAATAGTAAATTAAAAATTGGACTATTTCGAAATGAACGTAGACGACTCTTTATTCATGAATATCGTTTAGGGTGAAAAACTAGCGAAACATCACGCAATATATACCCAACGATGGGTGAATATTTGCCCTCTTACGACACAGTCAAGCACTGGTTCCAAAAATTCAAAGAAAGGAATTTTGACCTGTCCGATTATCTTCATCCAAACAAACCTCTTACAACTCATTTAGAAAAAAATTAAAAGCTTTTTTGAAACAGATCCCAGCGTTATTTGATAGAGCTATTTCATGTTTTTATACTGTGAGGGAAAAACAACTTTACGCTTTGAGAAAGAAGTCAAAAATTCCGTTTGGTCCTTTCAACTTCGGAGGAGAGCTAATGTGTGCTTGGATCTATTAAGTTCCCATTGTCCCAACGAAAGTCTAAAGTATCTGGTTACGGGGCATGAAAGTGTGTGGATTATGTAAATTTTTAGCCTAAACCCAAGGGAATAGGAACTGGAAAAAAGATGTACCTAGACCAAAATATAATATTGGACAAAAGATACCTTTGAGTGCATGGAGTTATAATTACAGCTAATATTTATTGTGACCAATTGAGCAAAATCACTGCTAAACATCCTTCAAAGCAAAGGAAAGTTATTTTTACATGACCAAGTTTGACTCCACGTAGCAAAGTAACGCGTAAAAAACTTTCACTTAGATGGAGTATGCTGTTTCACTCACCGTACTTTCCAGATCTTTGCCATCTAATTTCTATCTGTTTTGCTTTCTGCATCTAATTGCTATATATCTTCATCTAATTGCCTTACGTGATAGTAAATTTAAAGACGAAAGTCGTATCAAAATCGAACTTCATCAATTTTTCAGTCAAAGCCCCAAAATTTTCTACAAGGATGGAACTTTAGCTCTGCCTACAAGTTGGCGATAAGTGCGAGATACCAACGATGTTTACATAATTAACGATTGATTTTATTGACTACATAAAAAAAGGTTAAAAGTTAGCGTAAAGAGATGGCGAATGTATAAGTTCCCAGCCCAATATATGTATGTAAATATATATATATATATATATATATATATATATATATATACACATATGCATATATATATATACATATACATATATATATATATATATATATATATATATATATATGTATATGTATATACATATTTAATCTTTTTAATGGTAGTTGCAATTTTAAAGCTAAAAAGCTAAAATAAATTATAATGAAATTGTGGTATCAATTAATTGCAAAAATTTTTAACCTAATTTACAATTTCATAGCTTTATAAAATCATATTTATATTAAAGATTACGGATAAGGTAAATTAAATTAAAAGTATTAAGCAATAATAACTCGAATAGATATTTTTTACACTTTAAGGGCTAAAATGAAAGTTCAGTCCAAACTAGCTTTATACGTGTTTTATTCCAATAAATAAATGACGTATTATATAAGATTAATAATATTCAAAATTTTCGGAGCCAACCTAAACCTTCGTGAATTTTTTTATGCCCATTTATTTAGATCGCTTACAACAAAGCAATGAAATCAACTCCAAATACAAAGCCAGTAAAATATGAAACATAGCCTCTCCCTTTTTGAAGACATCTAACGCCGTGGTTTTGTCGTATCGTGCTTACAACAACAAAAAGTTCGACGTTGTTGTTGAAATGTTTCTGAACCGGGTCTGTATGAAGTAGTAGGCATCAAACTCAAAACTGTTCACAATTATAAAAAGTGATTGTCTGTGTTTATTTTTTTATCAGGTTCCATGGAAAAATAGTAGCATTCATTATAGCAAGGTTTTTTCTTAATTTTGTACCAGTTACATGATTTGATAGTCTATAGGTTAGAGTAATTTCCTTTTATTCAATATGAACTATAACCAAAAAAACTAGGTACAGTACGTTTGATATGTTCATACTTTAACAAAAAAACTGAAACTTCATAGAAAATAAAAAGGAAAAACCCGAAATTATACTATTAGAGAGTAAAATATAAACATAGTACGTATATAGCATGATTTCATGACCATTTCTATAAAATTATTGATTATAATTTCTCAAGTGGATAATATTTAAAGAAACGCATGAAAATCTTTATCAGTATCATCAGATCAAATTTGCAAACAATCGGGATTGTTGGCTAAAATAATAAGTTCGAAGGCTGAAATATCGATGTATAGAAAAAAAAATACAAAATTATTAATCAATTAAGGAAATATAAATTTGTGTTTTATAATTAAACTATATACCATAATACAGTGATACTCGTCTGTAAGACAATCAGTATTTAATCATACCCTACTCAACCATAGACTACTTAGTCGTTAGTCAACCAAATATTTAAATATGAGTGTCACTTTTAATATCTAACTAATCAATAGTAATAAACTTTTTGACAGTCGATGGTGAAATTTTAATACTAAAATAAACTTAGAAAAAAGTTAACAAAGTTTATTTTTTCCATCTAATTCTCAGACATATTATTTAGAAATATCTGTAGTATTAAATTTTCCTCAGTCTTCTTGCTACTAATTTGTTCTTTTATATGTAAAAACGCTTATTACTGCTTCACTGTTTCGACCGCACGGCACTCTATTCGATTACTGCATTTTCAACATGTTTCTGTGTAACTAAATGCAAAGTCCTATTGTTACAACTTTAAACTCAACAATTGTATTCATTGTGGATGCAATATCACTTTTATTGGGTTATATTGCACAAATTTTGATGAACTTTCATCATAATAATGAAATATCGCATACTAGGAAAGAATTCCTTCTCGCATCCATAGAGTCGAAATTCTCAGTTATCTATTGCTTAATTTTTGTGCTAGACTGAATAAATCTGCATTTAAATTCCTTAAAATTCTTTGAGTAGCTGAAAAGGGCTTTTGTGAAACTATAACCTAATATATGTATTTATAGAAACAATGAGCAGCTTCGGATAGGTTACATTGAATACTGCCCGCTTAGAAAAAATCGATTTATTTGACAATTTTGTTCAAAATATAATCATAAAATTAAATGCATTTTTAAAATACTAAAATAACATCAAATTCAACATTAATAAAATAAACTAACAGAAAAATTAGTAATGCTGTAATCTTTATTTTGAACTCTCGTGCAGTTTTTATGTTACAGTTTACTAATATTTATGTAATTGAATAAAAAAAATTTAAATATTCTATTTGATACTAAAAACCTGTTAAAACACTAATCAATTTTAATCTTACTAATGCCAAATAATTTGTCAAGACGAAAAATCAGAATTCTGCCTAGAGTAATATCACCAACGCTGTCTTTTATATGATTAAACTACAAATTTAGAAATGTTCTTTTCTGCAAATAGGTCCATTGGGAATTAATCTAATTCTAAAATAATATGACATGAACAAATATGCTTCATTAACACAAATTTTCGTTTATTTATTTTTTTCTTTCATTTACAATTATTTCATTTATAAATCAAAGTACATATTCTTTAAATTTTAAATAAAAAATATTTTGTAGTATGCAAGCGTGCAGAGTATTTTTTTATGTTTTCGTTATGAGAACATAAATAGTAAGAAGTTAAAATTAACATTGCAACATTGGTTAGAATCTGTCTATAATAAATCGACTCCAAAATATATATCTCATATGTTACTTTAAATATTGAAATCTCCACGTATTCGTGCTTGAAATCTAATTGTAAAAAAATAAGTTAAATCTAAATTTCCTTGACAATAATAAAAATCTTAAAGGAAAACTTGATGGGAGCCCAAAACACTGAATTAGTCATTGAATCCTCATCCAATATACACAGTGGAATAATCGTTTATTCACCGATATTTACCTACTTAGGAATGTAGTAAGTTTCTATATATTTTATATTTCTATGAGATACTAAAAGTTAGAGCTACTGAAAGTTCAGAAATTAATAGTTTTTTTTAGTTGCAGAAAAGTGATGGTTAAAATCGAAGTGGAAGTTTTTTTGGGTTCTTTGACAATTTTATAAAATTTTGATTGTATTCTTTAAGAAATAATTATTAAATTACATAGCGATTGGAAAGCTAAAATCTTCATCCAAGAAAGATAATCTCATTTTGAATTACAGTGTTCGAGTTCAAATATTTTTCGAGCGGCCTGGGCAAATTACTACGAATTAAATATATTTAGTTCAATTTTACATACTCAATTCTTATTTTCCCCTCGTACTTCTTCATCGTTTATTGAAATTTAACAATATAATATCGTTCCGTTCACGCACCGATAGAAACATTAGTAAGAGCCGTTAATATACGCACCAATAGAATAAATATTGCACTATAATATTTTATAACTTTATTTGTGTATGGATTCCATTACCTCTAACAGAGTAAATTTCTCTATCAAAAAAATCGACCCGTATCTGAAAAGCAAAAAACTCAACCTTCAATAGATGCTTCACTTGTCCACTGTTTTCACATTATACATATTATTTGATTAATAATATTGAAAGATTAAGCAATTATGTATTTGGATATATTTCTAACATATCCACTTATTTAAAATAATTAAAATGATATGGCGATAAACACCAAATAAAGTTATAGACAACAAACTATAATAAATAACTACTTTTTAAAAAATAACTGTGTTTAATAAAATTTCAGCTATTTGTCAGAAAATTCGCAAATATTTCAGATATTTGCATATAAAGATGTTGGCAACGATTTTCCAGGCAAAAAGTGTCGCAAATTAACGTACCTAGTCCGCTTAGGGAATAAAAATTGTTTATCATCCTCTAAAAACCCTGATTATCATTAAACTATAATTTCCTAACTATATTTTTTTTTCAATATGTTATCACTGTTCTGTTTAAATGTTGGCATAAATTTATTTTTAATTCATCTCCTATATCTATTCTATTAGAAAAAAGTTATTAAGATACCAACAAAAAGAAATCCTAATTCTTTCTTTATGACATTTTAACTACATAAATAAGGTTCTAATTTTGACTTTATGTAATCCAACTTTTGACACAATCATTTACTTTTTATTCCACATCCTAGCAGATTACTTTAAGTATGAGATTATTTTAATATTTTAAGTGGAGGGGAATTAGCATATACGCGTTATTATCAAGAAAATAACTTCAGAAAACTGTGGTTACAAAAACAATGATAATTTTTAAATTTAATATTACACTTAATGCAAATGTTTTGAAGTTGGGTAGCGAAAAATAGGTACTCAAGCTTTTTATTCTTATTCTATATAACCTTTTGCAACAAATCTGGCTCTAAATCTCATTTTATTCTCACTTTAATTTCTTTTTAATACCAGCTTTTCCTGAGCCACTTAACTTGCTTGTTTCATTCCACAATTTCCTATGCCTGATTGTCTTTTTAAAGCCTTAAGTTCTTCATCATTGTCAGATCAATGGTCACGAGGAGTTTTTCCTTTTCTTTTTTACTATCTGCGGTATCGTGTCGATTGGTATTGCATCAATGTCGATGTCTTCCAACGCCAAAAGTTGCTTGTGCGAATAAACTGATCATATAATTTTAATACTCCTAATATCGAAATATTTAGAGGATAGTTGTTACATTTGTATTATTTCAAGTAGCTGTCGACACGAAATATATATACATATATATTAAAAAAAATTATGAAAATACACAAAATAGTACTGGCCATAATCTATTTAAACATACGCGTTGCTATATTGAATATATTTGGCGTTAATTTTGTAGAAATTCATTAGTCACAATTAAATGAAACTACGTGATATAGTATTATTTCTACTTTCTTTAATTTCTTTACCACGACCTAGGTTTCGTTGTATTACAACATCTTCAGGTAGGATATTAGCTTTGCTAATAGCTTTGCTACTATCCCACCTGAAGATGTTGTAATACAACAAAACCTAGGTCGTGGTAAAGAAATTAAAGAAAGTAGAAATAATACTACATCACGTAGTTTCATTTAATGGTGGATACGCGTTGCTAGTCATAAATTACAGAATTTACTTTTATTTTAACTACAGGCTTTTCATATTAGGTTGGTACATTATACATACTGCATGATTACTCACGTTAGTAGATTAAGTAAATAATTATGTCACTAAGAATAAAATATATTAAACCACATATATCCCAAGAGCTAATTCCGCAAAATATTAATATGGAAATTTTGAAGGAAGTAATTTAAGTACCTAGTCGATATTTCTTTGTTTCATTTATCACGTGAGATATCAACAATTAAGAACGACTTCCATCAATTTAGAAATTCGTTATTTTATAATTATGAGTCAAACAGTTCTAGAAATATTGCATATACTCTCTTTACCGAAACTGCTATGGTCAAAATTTTGGCAAAACGGCCTTGTCAGAAGTTCACTTAAAGTTCCTTTATAGCGACAATTATAAATCTCATAGTCTGTTTTGGAAATTAAACCAAGTGAATATTATGACGACTTTCATTATTATAACTTTAATTTTTAATTATGAACGTCAGAAAATATCAAGTAAAATTGAAGAAAGAGAAAAAAATGTAAATTTATAAAAAGGAACCGCATGTTTGATTGGTTTAGTTGTGTGTAGTAATTAAGTCTTCATAATTTTTCTAACTTACTAAATACTTCATTGAGTTTAAATAGGTTTTGAAGGTTTTGGAATAAACTGTTTATTTAACCCAAATTTATGGACGTATTAATTCCAGAATGTTTAAATTATGTGCATAGGTTTTATAAACAAACAAGTCGTTAGCAAATAAGTAGAACAGCGTTGTATTGCTCATTATTCTGGTTACCACAAAAATTGGATATAACGATAAATACCACGATATAGAAGTATTCATAACTGATTGGCAAAATATTTCTTATATATGTTATTTTTTGTTCAACAAGTGTTAATAAAAGTATAATAAAAATCGTAAAATACTGCCAAATGAAGTGCAGATTAAAATCTGTTTTTTTTTAAATTTTCAAATACATCCAACCTTCTCGAATTAACGGATGAAAAAATAATTACCCAATAACGTAACAGACATAATGAACTATAAGTAACTACCGATAAGTTGGCAAGTTTAAAACATATGGTTTAATATTTTTGTTAATTGTTACTGTGAACATTTATCACAATGCAAATACTCTGTTATTATTTTTTATAGTGTAATGGAAAAAGAACGAGAGGTGTAACGGAACACCCGGTTGGAACGGAGTTCCTTCCGCTAAATAATAAATTAAAAATATTTCAGCATAATCAAACATTGTCAATGTTAAGTTATGAAAAAATAGCATTGACAATGAAGCATTTCGAGGAACATCTTTTAAGTAAAGAAAACTTGCGTAATACGTGAAAAGTATTACATGATTCAATTTTGGCATCAGTTAACATATGTGTAAACTTTTGTCGATGCAAATAAAGTATGATACCAAAATTTATTGTATGTCTATAAATCATCCACTTATTGACTCTTTAACACTTATCTGACTTCATCGTCACTATCCTCAACTTCTACTAAACCTCTTTAACAATTCACTTTTTATTCATCAAAAAGATTTTTGTCGTAACATAAGATTTATTTTTATTTAGTACGCAATTAATTAATGGAAATAAAATAATAAAAGGTATGGAGGGTTATAAATACGGTTGGTAAAATCTAAATTCAATCAAATAATTAAATTTAAAAAAATTAAATTTAAAATTTATTTAAAATTTAAATGTAGTTTTTGGAAAATTTAAAATTTAATTATTTTTGTTGTAATTTTTTTTAATAAATTAATGAAAAGAAATTTAATATTAATTTTAAAATAAAACTTAATCATTTTAAAATTTAAAATAAATATAACAAATTGTTAAATTTACTAAAATATTCTAAATAAGTTTAATTAATAATTATAATAAATGAATATATTGAATATTTATTGTTATTTATTACATTTAATATTTATTAAATGACAAAATAATAATTTATAATGCAAATAGATACATAGAGAATTGGAAACGGTCTGGCAGATAATTGGCTTACAATAGAAAGCCAGCAGAAAAAATAACATTGACATACGCTTGTGCTCATATTGTACCAAAAGTAGCGTTCGAAATTTTATATTTTTTCGGGAGGGCTAGTCTCATTTGCCAAGCATGTAACATGCTATAAGGAACTTCGTTCCAAAAAGAATCCGGCTAAGTGCGAGTCAGCCTTGCGCACGAACGGTTCTATAATGTCAAACAATATTAAACTTATTTCGTAGGCAATAAGGTTTATTTTGATTTCTGTAGGTATAATCTGACAGTTAGAGCGATTGGAAGACGACGACTTTAGAAGCACATATCTTATTTAACAAACTTTAGAAGCATCTATATTATAAGTATGTATTTTAGAAGAACATACTTTTAAAAAAGTCATTGCGACGGTCGGTACCATAAATATACTATATCTCAAAAACTACACAATATATTATATTGACAAGTACATTTCTTGGAAGTTTAACATAGGTTCTAATACTATTTTTCTTTCACAATTTTACACGTTATTTTAAAAATTAGAGGGGGGACAGTGGCAATAGCCTCCGAATAAAATGGCTGTAACATATGGACAAACAGACGAATATACAGGAAAGATCGTTTTTGCCTTTTGGCTACAGAACCCTAAAAACTTGATCGACTCCAGTGATAATTACGACCTACAGACTTTTCTAAAAAAATACACTGCAGAACAACAGTCAATAATCCCAATAGAATTTGAAATGAACTTTTGAGAGTTAACATAAATTTCTGTCAATTGGAATTGTCTGACGAAAATTAAAAATTGAAATCCTCCTAAATACGACAATCTACTGCTTGAACTTTTCCATTCAAGTAATTCAAACAGAATTTGACTTCACTCTGACAGCAATTACCGATCGATGTCAGTATAATTTCGGCTTGTTGTTAAACTTACTGTATATTATTTATTTAAAAATAATTCACAACGCTTAATAAATTAAAATAATTTAATTCACATGAAAATAAATGATAGTTTATCAAAGCTACCTCAAATATATTCCTTATAAATTTTTAAGCAATTTTAAAAATAAAAATTTTTCTTTATAAATATTTACATGTGCATATGGAAGAAATCTTCGTAATACGAGTTCTACTCAACAAGTTTCACTGTTCTCCTACTTAAACTAATTATTTCTTAATCAACGATTACAATTATCATTTTATAAAGGGTTACAAGAGGCGGTGAGAAATAAAAGTAAAGTTCTCCAATAAATATCTCCAAAAATAGAAGTAAACGACCAAAATAAACAGTATCCGGTTCAAAAGAGCCAATGAAATTGTTGATTTCAGGCTCATTTTACTTACATTTTCAAGTTGTTTGGTTGCAAATGGTGGCGAATAAAATAAAATCCTCCACACAGATTAGGGCGTCTCGGGTACCACAGCCAAGACTGCGCGCTAACACCAGCACAGATCATAACTGGGCTCCCCACCATTGATCAGAGGACAGCTAAATGCTGTGCTCGTAGAAAATTTCGATGACCATTGAATACTAAAAACAAGTACTAATTACTACAACCTGTAACGGACCGAGAAATCTCTGTGCCGCTACGCAATGTTCGGTCGATAAATGTGCCAGGAATAGGACGCCAAGCCCTTCCGGTCCTGGAAAATTGCAGCCCCCTTCAATCAGATCCCTTAGGATCAGATCCCTTCTTCAAAACGTGGAAGACTTCCAATCCCAGACTGCTCCCCTGGAGGCATATTGTTTCTAGACACAGGCGATGTAAAATCTACGATCTCTAAAGCACATCGAGAGTTCGGTATTACCATCCAGCCCCGCCCTGCATGTCGCCGTCTGAGTCACGGTGCTCTCCAATGCCGCCCTAAATGCAGCGCAGGCATCAGTGCCAACCCGGTGTCCTGGGTCTTCCTTAAAGCGGATGCAAGTGACATAAATTTCTGTCTCAGGGACACTGGGGTACTCCTCAATATCGTGTCCGTTTTTAGTGCATCTGTGAGTGCACTATAAACGGTCTAGTCAGTAAAGGTGAAACCTGAAGTATCTGGTTACCTGCACAAAATCTGCAACTCTACAGGAGGTACATTATAAGAATACGAGTACATGGTCCGCCCTAAAAAGATTTTCCCTCATGGTCTGCGGAAGTTCAGTGACAATTTTTTTATTGCCAGCTTTTAAAATGCGGGCATTTGCCCTCAGTTTCTTTGTCACTCTCTTAGGAAAGTTACTTAGATTTCCCTCCTTGAAAAGAATAGAAAACTCATCGTTACTCTGCTTTTGGGACGTCATGGATAATGACAGAGGGGAGTTTTTCCCTCTTCTCTTCCACCTTCAGCCTTTGTATGTCTGATGTTACTTTTTGTAGCTTTCTGGCATTTTCCGCATTACGTATCCCAGTAACGACGTCTCTGTTGCGTATGGGTGCCGTTCTATTTATTTTGATTTCCAGGGACTTTGGCTTAGTTTCTTTCTGGAAAGTGTTAAAATCCTTTGCTGAACCTTGGTTTATTTTTATTCGTTTCAAACACAAATGCGGGTTTGGATGCGGATTGAAACTCCTTACGAACCGGAGGAATTTTTTTCCCCCACCAAAGTAGATAGAGGATTCAATTATATTGTTCCACTATAGGTAACAGTTTATTTAGTAAGGTTTAAAGGGATATTATATATTGATATGATATTAGGATAATTTAATCTGAAAAAAGTCACGGGCTTTCAAACGCATTGCCTTCCATAAATCCTCGGAGATCACATCTGGAACGACAACGATCACCCATCTAATTCAAAGACGGTGGCTATGTTGGTCACGTTTGTCGAATGAAAACGGGTCGTTTTCTCACTTAAATTTTTTTGGTGGTCTGTCTTCAACCGCATAGAAAGTTCGGGTGAAGACCAGCCGTATAGCTTAGGAGAGAGGAGGGCGTGTATGTGAGAGACGAAGGAAAGATAACTTGGTACCAAAAATCTCTAGCAGTTACACTAGTTTAGAAATTTGGTTATATTTGGAAATCCTGGTGTACCGTAAATTTTCCGACTTACCTACTCGAAAAACTTCTTGTAGCTTTACTTGTCCAGTCGGAAAAAGTCTTTTAATTTTATTATTGTACGCTTTTCATTTCATTTCGTTTTCATTGACTTTTTGAAGCCGGCTCAATTTTTCTGGTAAAAGGTTTTATTGTCATTGTATTTTAAAAACTAAAAGCATTAAAGTATTTTACTTTTCTTAACTGTGATCTATTACACAATTTTCTTCAATTTAATTTTTATTACCAATAATAGAAAGTCTTTAACAAATATTTAACTTATTTATTCATTATTCACTTCTTCAACTTATGTTAGTAATTAAGCTATCAACTTATTTCTCGTAAAAAATGAAATGTTAAAATTTAAAAATCAGTTCAAAATTTTATAATAAAGAGTTAATATTAAAAATAACGATCAAAAAAATTAAATAAGCAAGGACCATACTATACAGCAACTTGTAAATAGATACTGAAACACCTAAATAGCCTAGAGCCACACATCTAAATAATTAATTAGAATAGCAACAATTAAATGAAACTACGTGATGTAGTATTACTTCCACTTTCTTTAATTTCTTTACCACGACCTACATTAGTAAACATGTTAGCAAAATTCTTTGCTAATAACCCACATAAAGATATTGTAATACAACGAAACTTAGTGGTGAAGAAATTGAAGAACGTAGAAATAATACTACATAACGTAGTTACATTTAATTGTGAATAATTAATTTCTACAAAATTAACGCCAAATATATTCAATAGAATAGCAACACCAACTGAAACCTTTACCACTCCTTTGTGTTTAGTTAAGCAAAAACAATACGCTTCGATTAAATAAATATTGATATCAAAACTACGTTATATATTGGACATTTTTCTTGCTTGTTATTTATATCATATTGTGTACATTAACTATTATTCAAAACGAAATTCAGAAAAGTACATCAAAAGTTGACCATAATTGAAATTCTGCGACCCACAATTTTCTGTACAAATAGTAACATGTTGATCGTGAAATGAATATAAATTGTATATTCATTCGGTAATACTCAAGAAAACATATATATTTCAACAAATTTGCTGAAGACTTGGGCATACGACTACTTTAATTCGTTATTAATGCATGGCACCAAATATATTTTACAAACCATCTAGTACAATATACTCGATTCTTTCTTTCGGAACGATGCTAAAAGTGCACATTTTGTATTTACGGATTTTTATATATTTCTTTAGATGATAGAAGCATATTTATAATAATACGTGTCACCTAAAATTATTCGGGTTGACAATTTGAAAACCAGTGATTTTATATTCCCATTAAAAGCGAGGCAACAAAATTGACCAAACTGTAATAAAAAAGAGAAAGAAAGGAAATAACCATTATTATCTTTATATAAATATCTAATGATACTATCTAATGATATATAAATATCTAAACATGAGCAATATTTTATTCTATTTTAGGTCAAACTGATGAAAATGTTTATAATAAAGAAATAGGTGACAATAGAACAAGATTGAGCGAATTGCGCGCAACAACGCCGAGAGCACAGGGATTATTCGTAATGTGCCTACAACGTAAACATAAAAAGCTAACTGTGGGTTGAACCTTACACTTAAGCTATAGTTGCCCCAAGACTACATAAGAAGATATAACAAATACAATAATTGCAACTGAGAGAATCCCGAGCGCTCTTACAATTCACCACCGAGCGTTTGATCTATTCAATGACATTATTTACAATATATTGTAAGCCAACGCTTGGCCATGCGACATGTCCTAGTATAAAATTAATATCATAACACACAAACAATTTTGAATCCTTACTAAGGTTGTCCAGCCCATTTACAAAAACAGAAGAGATTACCCTAAATACAACTTAGACTTATCTCTAAAAATAAACAAAGTTAGGAAATGAGAAAAATTATGCATTAACACATACTACTTATGTGGGTATAAACGAAAAGCCGAAAATATATTTAAGCCACAAAGTATGGAAAAAGATAAGTGTACGTGAATATTTTTGTAATCTTGACAGGATCTATAGACATTGTTACAATATTAAATATAAGTAACCACAAATTAAATGCTGATCGAACTTTTAATTATTTATTGAATTTTCCAAAGTCTTGACCATCTTTGTTGACAGTGTTGACTAGGTCTTCGTCTTAAATATATATCTATAATTAAAATTTTGTCAGGTTAAGGTTCAAACTAATATTAAATTGTACCCTTAATTAAATTTGGAAAACTTGATTATTGCTCTCACACCGTCCGTAACTCAGGAATAAAGAATTAATTAGATCTTGTTACAGAGTCTTATTAAATTTTCAATAAGAAGTCTTCCATAAAACTTTTAATGCTAATTATATTTGTATAGTCTTTAATTCTTATTTTATTCTTTCAGCTCTTCTTGTGATGCGAAGTAATTCCGTTGAAATTTATTTGATGACATTTTGTTACTAGAGTAATTTCGTTATATATTTTTAACTGTCATTTCATGATTACTGTAATATATTTGCAAACACGGTAATAGACTTACATTACAGGCACTTATCATATTATATATAGAGGTTAAATGATTATAACAAATACAAAAAATAATTAAAAGTACTAAAATACAAAAATACACATGTTGAAATTATACTTCGAAATATATTTAAGAAAATATATAAGGAGAATGTACAAAATGAGGGGAACGTTAATAATAGGATGTTAGCATTAACCACACTTAACTAGCCATGAGGTCAACGCAGAGAAGAAGAAAATTCCAGCGATGGATGTAAAATGGGCATTTTCATCGTGCCGAGAACAGGCCAGTGCTGACGAGCTAATTAAATGTTGGGCCACGCTCACATGTTTCGCCCACTGAAAACGACCGCCCATCAACGAGAGCTTGCGCCTTACCAAAAGGGTCTCACTTGCTTCCGTCATTTTCACTTTTATTCACGGAAATTTTACATTATGATAAAACCTTGATAATGCGTGCAAACTTAACCTCCTGAAATTTTGACAACATACTTTTTCTCGTTCTCCACCTTTACCATATGTTCAAAAAAACAAAATATAATTTTTGAATTTAAATTAAGAGGACGTATACCACAATACAAATTCTTCATAGGAGATGCCAATAGAGAAGGACATTGGATTGTAATGTTGTGTACAATTTTAGAAAGTAAAATTAAAACTACACCGTTCCCCTACAATAAACTCACTAACATTAGCAGTGGGAAAACCCTTACAAACCCAGCTTCCGCTATTGTTTTGTGTAATATAAAAATGCCGTTGGGAGTTCCTAATAGTTATTTCTTGCTAAAATCTCACCTGAAGATGTTGTAATATAACGAAACCTAGGTTGTAGTAAGGAACCTGAAGAAAGTAGAAATAATACTACTTCACGCAGTTTCATTGAGTTGCGAATAATGAATTTCTATAAAATTAACGCCAAATATATTCAACAATCAAGTGTTAAAATATTTTACTGTAAAGTTCAAATATAGTCATGTGTTTTCAGCTTTTTCCTTATAATGAGCTTAAGATCGACGTAACTCTTTGTTTAAATACTTGCCTTTGTAAATAACTATAAGCAGTCTTTAATCTTCTTTCGCTCCTCTCTGTTAGTTTTAATTAAAATATCTGTCAAATTTTCCGAACACTGAAACAAATGTATTGCGTTTACCGAAACTACGTGGACAAACAATACGTAAATCACCCAGTTGCTTTCTATAAAAAATATAGCTATAAATTTCAGCTTATTAAAACTTCAATAGTAAATAAAGTTTGGTTACGTATGGGAATGAAACTGGTAACGAAGATTAGCGCCGACGATGTTGCAAACATGTACTTAAGTGGTAATGAAACTTCTATTTTTTAAAAATCTTTATGTAATTTTTATGAATACACAATATATGAAATAAGAAAACACGTCAAAGCCTTGAAGACGAAATCATTTTTTTGCAATTTTGAACCCAGCAACGTTTCTGCACTTTCCGCCTTTCGAGGTTGAGAATTTAAGATACTATAAAATATGTTACAAAAACTTCTTTAAAATTAAATTAAACTTATTTGTGAATTCTAGAAAATTAAGCAGGTAATTTTGTTTTAGTTATATCATTGCTTGAATAATACAATTTGTTTTTATACTTTAATTAGTTTTAGTTATCGATTCTTCTAAGGAAGAGGCGTCTATTAAAAATGAATGGTTTGATGGGCAGAGATTTATGAAATCTAAAATTTATTTTATTTTTGAGCATACTAAAAGCATAAAAACTTCTTGTTTTCTGCATCACAACATGTTAAAGAGATGAATGTGTGTTAATTTTGATGTGTTTAATTTGGTGTTGTTATTTATTTGCGTAAGTACTTTAATACAGTTGATTCATACTACTAATTTTCTTTTCATTACGTTTATTTTTATTATACGAAAAGCTCATGAATCGTCTTTATTTAAAAAAAAATTAATTTTTTCATAAAAATTATCGTAGCAGGATGAATTAAATACTTTTTACAATTTTTGATTTGACATTTCAACAATATAAACAGATAAACAATAATTAGAAAACCGTTCATCATACTAAGCTATCGTTTAAATAAACAACGTAAGCAAATATTCGAAAGATAAAATTCAGTCTTCACGTTGCTCCCCACATCAAGTGACAAATTTGTTTGCGTTTTACAAACACTTTACGAGGGTGTTATATCTCTGCGAGAATAAAAGCTTTCTGTAATTTGCATACAAACGAAAACGGTTTAAAGCCTTGATTGTGAACCGAGTGTTTGCTTAACGTCGTCGATTCTAATAAGAGCTCAATAAGTAATTCGGAAATCATTTCTGCGGGGTTATGAATAAATTCATAAGGGTAATGTGATTTTTAAAAAAATTATTATTTTTATATAAACGCACAAGTAAAAGAATATTAAAAGACAAACAATACTGATTATAACAAAAATCAAACCTTGAAGGGTGCGTAGAAGATGGACTTGAATATTTATAAATAAGATACTTTTCCCATAATCTAGTTTTTCATAAAATTTATCGTTTTTGCATCTCTAATATTTTATTAAGCGTCAACTTTAAAGTACCGTAACTTTTTCTGGAAATAAGATTAAGCACAAAGCTGCTATTTTCTAAGAAATCAATGATATTGTCGTACAAAGAATGAGTTACATTTGTTTAGAAAACTTACATATCCGAGTTAAGTGAAACAAAATGACCGGTTATCTAATGACGTCTTATAAGTGTAAATATCGCGTCAAATGGTGACTAGGTACCGATGCTGATGCCAGATGATAATCACAATTTAATGGTATTAATTGTAGTAGCAGCAGAGTTATTGGCAGCAGTAGCAGTAGCGATATTGAATATATTTGGCGTTAATTTTGTAGAAATTCATTATTCCCTATTAAATGAAACTACGTGATGTAATATTATTTCTACTTTCTTTATGTTCTTTACCACGACCTAGGTTTCGTTGTATTACAACATCTTCAGGTAGGCTGTTAGCAAAGAAAGATCGATATTAATAGTAATAATAGAAAGTGATACTTCAAATATCCATTGAACCCAATCCGTTTGTATGTGCCTGCACCTAGAAACAGGTTGGATTCAATGATTTCGAACCCCACATCAGTGTACAAACATTGAAGAGTAAATATAATGTACACAATTTTGAATTCCTTTTCAAAATATCAATTTCCCGTTAGATTATCACGACTAAAGTGTGATAGTAGAGGTAGATTAATAAAATTGCAAGATAAGCACATAAGACTACGAACTTTTGAGAGCATTCGTTCACAAGAAATGTCCTTTTAAAAGTAAATCGCAACTCGCCATTCGGGTCAATTTTTGTTTTGTTTTTCATTTATCTTATTAATTCTGGTTTTGCGCTTTTCAGCTTTCAAATAAAGGGCACTGTGCAAAAACAGTCGAAAATAAAAAAAAATAAATGAAAGTTCATAGCAGCACAAGCAGAATCGTTTCCTATCGAGAAAGTTTGGCTTCTACTTCAACTGTTATTTCATTATCTGTTTATTCACAATCGGGACCACATTAATGGTTTTCAACCACTCTTTCAATTTTTTTGGGGATGTACCAAACAGTCAAATCGTAATGTAATTTAACGAAGCCAAAACAAGTTCTTGCGTATAATTACCAATGCATATCGCTATGTTACCAATCGAGAAATTCACAACGACTTAGACATAAAATAGATTAACGAAATAATCCACGAATATACTATTATACATAAAAAACGACTCCTCAACCATGCCAAGGTAGGAGCTATTCGACTTTTGGACATTACCCATGAACTGAGAAGGTTAAAACGTGTTAAACTTCATAAATAAACTTAATTTATCTGGGAGTTGAACATTGGTACAGTAAACCCGCACACGACCTACTTGTAAATAAAATAGAGTACATTTCAACAATGATAATTAATTAATTGTATATTAAAATTGTATCATGCATATTCAATAAAGTATGTTTAAAAATAACCACGCTTTCAACTGTTATTTCACTCAAAATCTGTTTATTTACAACGGGACCACATAAACGATTTTTAACCACGATTAATTAGTTTTACAGACCCAATTATTGCGGTTTTTAAACGTTAGTACCTTATCTTAATGTCTTCCATTTGGCCAAAATATCGTATTGTTCAGCGAATGAATTTAGGTTAGGACGAATCGTTCATATCACAAAACCATACTGTAATTGAACTTAATCCTAATTATACAATTTGAAATTTAATATCTTACTTTTATTTTATATTAAAAAGATAAATTTTGTTTCGGATATTGACGCAATTTTTCAATGAAAAATGGATGGGAAATTTTAATGTGTCTTTTAGAGCCCAAATGTGGGCAGTTAAACGATATACCTTTTTGTCAATTTAATACTCTGTTTTATTAATAATTACAACATTTTAATAATGAAAAATCAATGGTGTATAATAAAACAAATCAAAAAATACCAATGAAATTTTCATCTGTTTGTAAAATAATTATATTAACCCTTAAATGTCAATAATTTTCGATTACCTGGTTTGCAAATAACATTAATAACATTCTTTTTTTTTTCATTTTATTATTCAATCGGAAGCCTCTACACTTTATGAACCTGACATTAGCCGATATTTAAAATTCCTACATCTACATGCCAATTTCCTATAAGTACAGATCAAATAAAGATCACATGTCGTTTCAATGCAACTTTATGAGGCAAAAGATAGTAGGTTTATATACGAGTACACACCTCATTTTAAATAAAATGAAACAGTTCAATTAAATGTTAACTCAGTAACTAGCAAGAAATATAAAAACTGTCATAAGGAGAATCAAAAACAGAGAATCAGAATATTTCTCAATTTTGTCGAATAAAACAAAAAATACATGGAAGGAGCTGCGATTACATTTGTGTATAGGTTATTCAGGTAGATTTTGAGAAAAATTAATTCTTTATTAGGACTTTATTGAGTTCGTTTATACAAAAGACTTATCATCGTTGACAGCAGTAGCCACTATAATGGAAGATTCGCGATTCGTTATTGCTTCGATCTTGAGATAATGTATGGACAAAGCTACGATGGTGATACAGTATTAAGTAGCCAAAATAAAAATGTGCGTACTCTGAAAAGTGAGGAGTAAGGACTTGGTTCATTCTTTTTACTGCACATTGTCAATTTATTTTATTTATATATTTTATAGGAACAGTTAAAAATGTTTAATTTTTTTAGACAAATATGTTTACGTGATACTGTGCAGAAAAGAACCGCCAAAAAATATTTGTTCTCAGTGGTAGTTCTTCTCGCGTTCAATGTAATTTTAGAAGAATTAATCAAGCAATATAATATAAAAGGATAATATAAAAATCAAGAAAACCCAATATTACGATATTCCTGATTCGTAGGAAATCTCACCGTATGATAGTGGGCGCTAGGCGGGTGTGTCCAGAAACATTTCTTATATTGATGAGCTGATATATTTATAATGAATAATTTTTAATGTGAAAAAAATATAATACGAACAACGACTTTGGTTTCATTTCGTTATCGCTCGAATTCTATTCCTAGAAGTTCTAAATAAGCAATATCACATGTATAACTTATGAATGTACTCCAAAAGTTCAAATTATATGGATTGTTATAATGTAAAGAAAACACAAAATTGCAAAACTATAACGCAAAAACATATAGATTATAACGTTCTTCTACTTCATAAATGTTAGCAGAATGGCAATAAATCAGAAGGAAAGTTCACAAATTAAAAACAAGTCCAATCTATCCTGCTCGAAAATATTTACAAACTTAGTTTGATAATTTATGAATTAACTTTCAAATAATAAGGTTGATGATATGCAAGAAATTTGTTCTTTCGAATCAAAAAACATTACCACACAGGAAAAAATTTCTATAACGTACTTTCTACTGAGCGATTTACAAATATAACGCAAAAAGGAATGTGGGACGAGGAAAATTATGCTAACTTCGAACGAAGTTTGAAAGTAAACAGTATTATTTTCTTACTTATTACTTTCAAATTGTAACTGTGTATGAGTACTATGTATATATACAAAGACATGACACGTGACAAAAATTCTAAATCCTAAAGAAATATGTATTTTAATATTTTATAAAAATGCACAAAAGGGGAGTAAGAGATATCTAAGGACACTGTTTTCATTTATACAACACAGTGCTCTATGTAGAATGGATACAAGTAATCTGCTTGGAGAAGCACAGTATTTATTCTATGAAAATATAAAAAATGGGAGTTCCTTGACACGAAATCATAGAAATTAATACGCTATTTCACTTTCATTATAATTTTATTTGCACGGAATACAACAGCTAAATATACTCAGCTATTTATTAAGATGATAAAACTTTTATGCAAAATTTTATCATCATCTGATCATAAATTGAAACAGTTATGTGGTGCCATAAAATCACATTATTTTACATACCTATTTTCAAAGCTAATATGTAAATCACAAGGAAATTTAATTTTTAACGTAATATACACATGTCTTTTTGTAAGTATTCAAAAAATAAGAATGATGAACCTCCTTAGAAAATGAGAAAAAATACGGAAAAAATAAACGAAAGTTTTAGACACAGCAAAAATCTTAAGTTTTATTTAGTTTTAGGATTCTTCGTACATAATTATTTCGTACATAAAATCGACCATAAGCTGTTTAAATTTCTGTAATTATGTTATTTTAATTATAATGTTCAGAAAATTCTTCACAATATTAGAAGATTATAATATTAGTAGTTAATCAAAATAAAATGGAAAACGTCCCTACGTCCCCACGTTGAAATAATATTAATAAGGCCGATTGATTGTTAAGACCGCTGTCTTAACAATCAATTCCAACTCATGCATCGTTGCTATCACACATGCACGCACATACATATGCACGCACGCACGCACATACACATGCACGTATGCACGCACACACACATATATGTGTATATATATATATATATATATATATATATATATCTCGTTACTGGAGGAAGAATCTTGCTAAAAGAAAAATGTTTAATGCATAGTAAGAAAAATGTTGACGATAAAAAAATCAATGTCTTCTTTCCCTTCCAATGGAATTAACTCCGTTAAATAGATCTTTTAAACCCGCACTCTGTTATCATTATTTCTTTTAAAGGAATCCCCACCTATTATGCTCTGTCAAACAATTACTTTTATTAAGATTCCCCTATTTTTTCTTGAAATTTGTCAATTTGTATCTGTCTGTATTAGATTACAACTTTTAAGCCGTTGATCGCAAACTTACGAAATTTGATATAATCGGATAATAAAAACTATTTCTTTAAAAATACATGGTAATAATATAAAAGGAAACCACAATTAAAATAATCTCTGATTGTGTATGAAATATTTTAATTTTTTTGCAATTTTGTAACTTTATATCTCAGAAAAAATTTCACAGCATTAATATTATGTTAAAAGTTGAAAGAAGTAACGTGTAAAAATGTTTTTACTTCAAAGGGAGAAAATCAAACTTAACTAACTTAGAATTACAATAGTCATTCAGAACGAACGTCTCCGCTTTATGTATAGGAAACAGCTTCACTTCTATTCTTAAAAAACGATTTCGAAACTATTCTTTCAAAATGTCGCGTAGTCTACTTCGAAATTAGTTTTTTTTATATCTAGAGGAAAAACTTGAAGGATGTAATGCTTTTCAATGGTATGTACAAAAAAATACTGAATATGTGAGGCAATAAGCAAGCATATTTTGACCATTACTTTTGGCCATCCTTTGGATTTCGAAAGTGTTTAGTTCCTGATGCTAATAACTTATATCCAAAACGTATTGTGATGATCAGAACAACCAAGTTGTGTGATTTATTTTTAACTAAATTTTGTATTTTGTTTAAAATACAGCATGTGACTCAAAAGTATCGTATCAAGAAACACACGTGGAGCGCTCATCGGTGTTAAAAAGAGTATCATGTGAAATAGTAATCTATGTGATTAAACCTCAAAACATTCCAGTTTTTAAAAACGAGGCATAATTATTCAACTCAATTACCCACCACGTCAGTATTGTTTAAATAGGTTGAGATAATTATATAATTTCAAAGACTGTTTTGTTTCATTTTTAAAAGAAGTTTTGCGACTTTGTGATCAATCTCGGGGACATACAAGCATGGGTTTTGTTTGTAAGTAATTTTAATTGGTTTTTAAACATTATTATATAGTAAAATTAATTAATATCTTAAAATTAGTTATCAGTAAACAGTCTGCGTAATGACTGATTGATAGATAATTAGCCACTTTAAAATTAGGTTAAAGTATGTTAACAATATGAAACGCCATTTGTATATGAAAATATACTTTCAAATGTAAAGAATTAATATGTTATAAAGTTTCCTTTTTTCTTAATTTTTCTTGCTTATAAGCCTTTCCTGTTTTTTTAGAATTCCAAACATAAAAAAGGAACATACTAAAGCCCTCAAAGATGTACGCTGTCCGTTTGTTTGACTCCATTTGATTTAAAAACTAGAAATTTTGAAAAATATACTAACTCGATTGAACTAAATAGTTGATAACATTTTGCGAAACAAAGTTTTTTTCAAATATTGTATAGCTCGATAAAACATATAACTATTTTTTATGTAGAAAATGCCAACAAAAATATGTCTCGACCTTTATCTCCAAAACTGCTAAAGTGAAAATTATGAAACAAAAGTGTTAAGTTTATCGAAAGTTTACGAAAAAATTACAGTCATGATTCTGAATTCAATAGTATTTGAGATATTACGGTTTTGAAAGTCATACTATATAACACATTTATTTATTGAATAATAACTGTAACATTTATAAATAATTTAGCAGAAATACTATTTACCCTTAAATATTTATAAATGCCTATGTGGGTACAGAACTTTCGTGTCACATGTTCCACTTATGTTTAAAAACTCTATTTCTTTGAATTTAATGTGATTATAAACTAAACATAGTCGTTACTTCAGTTCTGAACATAGTCATAGAATTGGACAATGGTCAGTGTAATATATGGAAAAATCATTAATTTCCACTAATCCTAACTAAAATGTATGGTTCAGTAGAATTAAAATATTGAAATTGCTCAGATAAATATGTTCATGCTTGTTCATACCATTTTATTTAATTGAAACAAGATTTAAAGCCAAGGATATCCGAGTTTCGAAATGTGGAGCAGATTTGAACTTATTAAAAATTTATTAATTAAAACTAAGTAATCGAGAGGTAACTTTTTGTTCGTTTTAAATATACATAAACACTTGTTTGTTTAATTAACATGTTTATTAAATATTTTCTAACTTTATGCGATAATTCATTTCTTGAGGGCCGGATATATGCATGGAAATTTTCGTTTTTCACAAATACAAGAGCGCTCACTCGGCCCCGGTGGTGCTGTGTGACTCTTAGGGAAGTGCGTTACACGTACACGCTCTACATAATGGGATCTATTGAGACAATTTTTTTAAATTACACACGTTAATAAAATACATCTTAACATGAATCTTCCTTTATATTAATGTGCCATATCTTTTAACTCGGGATACGGTTACAAACTTCGATATGGTTTTCTCCAATATAGTTAACTTAGGTTATTTTTGAAGCAAAACGTATAATGTGATTATTTTAGGAAAATAAACTGTAATATTACACATTTTATTAGAAAAGTTATTTAACATTTTATGAAAATTATATTTGTGGATCTAATATTGCTCGGTCTGTTGCACCTGTCCCTCTATAAATAAATCGTCAATATATTCGATTTCGACTAATCTCAGGATATTCAATTGGAATTTTGCAATGTTATGAAAGACAAAATGACCGCATCCGTCTCGAAAAAAATCGTCACTATTCGATTTCGATTAAATGTAAGGTGGTCAATTAGAATTTTACAGTGTTTTTGAGAATCTAGATGGTAGCATCCGTTATTTTTTAAATAAATCGTCATTATATTTTATTAGTACTAATTTTACGATATTGCATTAAAATTGTAGAATTTTTTGAGACTGCATTGTCTCTCTCGCAATAAATCATCTCCATAACCAATTTTAACAAACGGTAAGGTACTAAATTCGAATTTCAAAATATTTGTATCATTGTAGCCATGTAATAACTGAGAAATTAAAAAGTATTTTTTTGTTTAAAACTTTAATTGAGACATTACAGAGATTGTAACACCGAAATGTTGTTTTATAGAGGAGGACGGGTTTCCAATTGACATATTTAGCTTAATGTTCTTTATCGAAAGGTAGAAATGGGATAAATAAGAACAAAATATACTCTTGATAAAATATGAATCCATATTTTAATATGTGTTTTTCGTCTAAAATTATAATAGTTTGTCATCATACATTATTTCCAAATTAAACTCTATACGCTAATGGGGTATGAACTGACACAACTTTAACATCGAAAAATGAAGCAAATTTAACGCTCAAACATAAAAAATGTAATATTTTTGTATAAATTTATTTTGTAATTAACAATTAGTTTAATAAATTAAATTATCAAACGTATTTTAAATCTACACAAACAGACACAAAACGTAACTCTTTCTCACTCAACTCTAGACATCCGATTTGATGTATAAATAATCTTCCAGGATATTAATTTTCAAACCCTTTCTTTCATTGATAAGACTGTCATTAAAATAGGTGACGCTTTATTACTGTTGTAACCTATCCCATCCATGAAGGATACATAGTAACATATCATCTTGAATCCCATAAATATTGTGAAATTTAAATTCAGTACCCAGTATTACTAGTAAAATTAGTCAAAAAGGGACATTGAGGCGATTTATTAGGAATGAGAGATGACGCCATCTTGAATCTCAGGCATTGTGAAATTGAAATCCACCAACCTAAAATTAGGTGTAAATGAATATAGTGGCGATTTATTGCAAATGACTAATGCCGCCATCTTGAATCCCAAAAACGTTGTAAAATTCGGATTCGGTATCTAAAAATTAGTTGAAAACCAACATAGTGGGAAGTGAAGCGAAAAAATTGTGAATTTCAAAATAAGACCCTAAAATTAGTCGAAAATGAATATAGTTGATATTTATTCTAAATAAAAAATGTCGCCATCTTAAATATCAGAAATATTATAAAAAGTTTCAATTTATTACTTTAAAATTAGCATACACAAAAAATTATATTATACCGAGATGTGAAACATCTTTCACTTTTGACCAAAATCTTTATATCTAAAGATCATTTTTTTTAGTTCACATTGCTCTTTAAGCGTGTTTTATTGTTTTTATAACCTACGAAAAAAATGTATATAAGATTAGAAAAATGGTTTTTAGATTTTTAAGAAAATTTTAGTTTTATCCATATTATCTATTACTGCGTATCCTATGTTACTAAGATTGTTTGAACAATAACTTTCACCGTATTTACGTCTTTGTAGTAGCTGTCTCGTTAATAGCGCAGATAAGTTGTGCGATGAATATCTAAAATATTATAAACAATGCGTTGAGTTTGTTAACGTGTGAATAGCACTATTAAAAAGTAATTCATTTATAGGAAGGGATTTTACAGCTCGTTCCTTTAAAAACTGAAAATTAATATGAACTTAGACGCTCTCTCGACCAATAAAGACAGATCCTCTCGTTAAAAAATGTATTAGTGTTTCCACATCTACACATTTGCGACTATATCAAAAACATGTATTTTGCTATAAAATATCAACTGTCTATAAACTTTAAAAAATGAAATAACGCATTTAGTAAATCATTTAAATTCTGAGGGACGAAAAACCGAGGTCTCATAACCAGTTTACTGAAATACAATACAAATGTCGCAATGTTCTCGGTGAATCGGCCCTAAGCTTTTATGGCGCGATCTCGCCGGTTTATTGCCTCGGTCTTTGTTTAATTTGTTTAAGAGATAATGTAAATTCATTTTGGTGTAGTCAATACAACTCAATTGCGTCACGTATGAACACTTTAATTAACTTTATGGGATACATTCCTTCGTATTTCAAACTCTCCAACCATATCGTACACTATGCTATATGCGATGTATATTAAAAAATGTAGTAAAACCCATCTACCAAATGCATCTAGATAAAACTACAACAAGATCCACATACAAACTAGATACAAACCGAAGGAAATGTTTAAAACTAAATTTATCTGTCTTATCAACTCAAAATGAATAAAACTGGAGCTTATTGTTGTCTATTCGGCAGTTATAACCGTTTTTGTTTCAAGCCCAATCGTTTCAAGTAGATAATTTTAGAGTGGACAAATCAAGTAATTGGTATTTTTTAAACTTAAATTTTACCTGGGGTGTTAATTGAAAAGATAAAGGGCAAGTTTACATTGTCAGTGGACTTTTTTTTCACCAGCTTAAATAAATAATTTAGAATAAACTTCGTAAAAACAAACCTTAGGAAAAAACACCCCGTTTTTAATCTTCAAAATCATGTTTGCACTAAAAACGTATTATATTTTATATAAATAAAAAAGATCTAGACAAAGTCAAAATAAACGTTAATGGTTTTTATTCCGTGTATTTGGTGAAGCTATTCCATTAATCTTTATACGTATATATTAACAATAAAATAGTTTAGCTGAAAATTTTATGATTACAAAAAACACGAGTCTCATTTTTTTCACTAGATGAATTAAATTAAAAATAAATAAAAAAACGATCATACCGAGTTTTTTTCAACAACTGAAATCGATATAATTCGCCTACTAGCTTGAGTTATTTTACCTAAATTTTTCAATCAGTTTTCTTAAATTTAATTTTTTTTATTTAAATAAATATTGCCTCAATAAAATAAAACATTTCAGAAATTAGAATGTTAATAAAATGGTTTGATCTTATTATTTGTTATCTTTCTGGCCTGTAACCAACATAAAAAGCACAATGAATGTTTAACTTCTATAAAAAATTATTTTAAAAATTAGTTAAATTAAAAAAATACCCTTCATGTATAATCCTATAAAATAAAAATTGAAATAATCTAGAAAATACATATTTTTTTTATATAAAAACTGATATCAATTTAGGAAAAATTGCATTGTCAGCACTATACGTGGTCGTAAAATATTAGTTGTAAAGTATGCAAAATCATAATGCACAGATTCGTTTCCATGCCCCATACAATAAGGTTCCAACTGATCAAATATGCCATATACTCTTGAAACATAAAAAACTAAAATTTTAACGCTGAATTAGAGAGTAGATGAGTTTCTATATATTTTATGCCATTTCTATAAACGAGAATAACTCAAAGCTCATTATTAAAACTATTGTTTAGTTGCAAAGAAATAATGGCTCTAATTCTATAATAGAAATCTACGTTTTTGACCCTTTTTTGTTTTCGATTCGAATTTTTGCAGTTTTCTGCCATGTATAGCAAAATAAAATGGTAAAAAATTGTTTTAAGATCTCATACCTCAAAAGAAAATAGTGAAACTTTATCAGACAATTGACGTGTCCGTGCGTTTGCTACAGCTAGTTTTGCAAATTAACCATATATTAACCCGTATCAAAAGTTAACACTAAAATATATTCAAATAAAATTTTAGAAGTAGCTTAAATACTTCTCTAATCAATATTTCTTTACTTAATGAACCGTGTGGGGGTAATGATTAATAGAACAGGTTTTAAAAATTTGAAAATTGTTTGTTTGAGAAGATATTATTGAAAACATCTGCAAAAAATATATTCCTTCTACCTATCTCCTAAACTGTCAAAGTAAAAATTAAGACAAAACAGCGCTCTTAGAAGTTAACCTAAAGTTTATCGGACAATTATAACAGCGTTTCTAAAACTTGGTCTTTCTTTTTCAATTCACTATTAATTTATGCCTGCAATAGATATATTAGGCAACATATTTATATGGTGAAAAATAATGTTAATAACTGTAAATAGTTTAACAAAAATATTGCATGCTCTTAAATGTTAATAAATGTGTGCGACGCCCTCGTTTTGCCAATTCTACTACGACTTTAAGAATTTTTTTTAAAGAATTACAAAAACTTTAAAATGCCTGAGAAGACATCAACCGACTCAAAAATAGACAATTTTAATGATTTTTTTTAAATTGGAATAATATACTTTCAGTATGGTTCCGTGTATTTAGATAAAATATAACTATGGAAATTGAAGATATATATCATAGAAATATTCAACATTGGACAGCACAGGTGGTGTGATAGAGTTTTGAATATTTAGGTTTAATTATTACCTAATAAGACATGACCAACGGCCACATAAATTTAGTATTTAAAATCAGGGTGTAATGATGAAGCCAAAACGTGGTGACAAAAATCTTTAGTAATGAAAACTAAACTCATCGAGTTTGGACTCGTTTTATTTGTTTTAACCCGCGTCCGCGCCGCCGCCTGAGCGAACACGTGCGCGAACACGTGAGCGTGCGCGGGCATGTGCGCGAGTGCCTGCGCGGACGCGAACGCGGGCACTGGCGAGCGCACGGCCGCGGGCGGCGGCGCAGACATAGACGCGGGTGCGGGCGCGACTCCGGGCGCGGGTGCGGCCTCGGGCGAGGGCGCGGCCGGGCGTGTATGTGCATGTGTGTGCGTGCGTGTGTGTGTATGTACGTGTGTGTGTGTTTATATATACATACATGTATGCATGCAATTATGTAAACACAGAATATAACCAGGTTGTTTGCAGTTGATTTATTTTTTCATAATATTATTTTTATTTTTACCCTTTTGTTCTCGTCATATTGACTTTTCTATGTACAATTTATAATTTAATTAACTTTTGACGGCGGCTTCAATGGCGTAATTTTTTGGTTATGGTACCAATCTTTATCACTCATCTGATACTTTATCACTCATCTGATTTCTTTATCACTTATCTGATCACAATACCCTTATATAAATTATTATATAATCAAATAGGATTATAATGACTATCTTAAAAATCGACGTCGTACTTTAGAAACTACTTACAACTTTGAGATAGAATGTAATTCTATATATTAATACAGACTTCGATCTATTTGTTTGCCAAAATTTCGTGAGAATTTTTGGAAATTACTGATATAAAGGATAACAAACATACATTCACCTGTACATTCATTCGTCCGGCCAAATTTATAATATTACATGGAATTATTTGTACAGAATATCCCTCTTTGAACTAAATAAAAAGGATTTTTCTTTAACGTATGCATGTCTTGAACGTATACTTTCATTTCATTACTTGTGTCTTATATTCTTGGGACTTTGGAGCAAAGATAAAAAGAAGATTGAAGCGTATTCATTTTGAAACAGTCTGACTCTTATAAATGAAAACTACTAGTAAAAGAAAATGATAAAACCTCAACTAATGGAGCAAACTTATTGTGAATTTGCGAACATTTAAAATTTTTCTTCAAAATTTATTACTTCTTCATAGAATATACAAACATACATTTCTTCACACACACACACACACACACACACACACACATATATATATATATATATATATATATATATATATATATATCTGTATATTCATACTTATAAAGGTCACTATTGTGTTCTTACCCAACTCAAACTTAAACGTAATTATTTACTTTTTATTTATCAAATATGCGTCTTTACCCTCATATTCACAAGAATGTTCTTACTAAGTATAATTCAAATGATGCGAAATAAAGAAATAATATGTAAATGAAAAAGAAACGATACTGCGATGTTCCCGTTAAATTAAACAATTTCGTGGGGAGCGCTGATGGATCTGGAAAAATCCTTAGGTACATAAACCGATGTACCTACTTATGTTGAAAAACTAGATTAGATAAATAGTAAAATACCAATGACGACTTTGTTTTTACTTCATCACTCTACTTTTATTGCTGGAATTTCAAGGTAATCAATATCAGTTAAATGTACTCTAAATTCTAGAACCGTGTGAACTATTGTAATAAAATCGATATAAAAAACTCGCAAAGCTATAAAATTAAAATTTGTAGGATACCATGTTCTATTATTTTACAAATATTTAATAGGATCGCAATAAATCAGAAAGCCAATCCAAACTATTCGAATGAAAAAAATTTAAAAAATTTGGGTTTCTATGAATTAACATTCAACTAATAAACAACCGATCAAAGTTATGGAAGAAATTTGTTCTTGCGATATAGTTCCTATGATGTAATTTCTACTGAACGATTTGTAAATGTGACACAAGAAATAATTTGGGAGCTGATAAATTTTGCTAACTTCTATATTCAACGTTTATTTTAACGAAGTGTGTTACAACAGTAATCTTTTTTTTAGATTTTTTAAAGTCAAGTTCTTAAGGCGCATCTCCGCAAAATAAAAATGTACGTGGGTAATGCATCTCAGCGGGGCTGTTGTTATCGAAATGATCTGATGATGGGGTCGGGAACTATTCATAATTACATAATAACGGCGAGGAATAGACCTACCATATTTTAGTATATTGAATTCCTCTTGACATAATCTTTGTTCTCGCGTGAAATCCATAGCCTGAGGATGATACCGTAAGGTAGTCATAGTAACTTCATAATGGCGATTTTCGGTCCCATCACATTGGAAAACATTTAATTTATTTTGGTAAAATGTTTGGTCTCGCATGATATCTATGATGCTGAAAGGGCATAATAGAAATACAACTAGTAGCTGATCCCACCATGTTTGGGCATATTTAATTCGTCTTAGCAAGACCTTAATGACAATCATAATTGTGAATATACTTATGAATAAACTTAAAAAAGTTCCTTTACCATATATCTACTACTTTAGATGACATCGAGTTATAATCACTGTGATCAATCTCGAATAGTACAAGATTCTCTGTTTATCTTGTCTTTGCGGGCAGATAATCGCATTCAACACAATAGAGCATTAACGGTTTTTGTATTTCCAAGGGCGCTTTTGAAATCTGGGTTAGGGTTTTGTTTAATAATAATGTAAAATATTGGACTATTTAACAAAAACTATTTGTAAAGCGACAAAAAATTACGAAATTAAGCCGTGAAATAAAACCTTTACAATTTTCCTCTAGAATCCGGTAGAAATACGGCCTAGTCTTCCATAGAATAAGATTTATAGTCTGAAGAGGGTTACTTGTGGTTGTTTATGTAACGTTCTTTATACTCTTTATGTACGTGTGTGCATGTATATATTTATATATATATATATATATATATATATATATATATATATATATATATATATATATATATATATATATACAACACATAAGAAGGATTGTTTACAAATAAACCAAGTTTAACTATCGGATATTGCCTTACACGGAAGGTGTTGGTCATCAGGAAATATTAATTTGTATGGTATACTGATTTTTCCACTACCAATAGAATTAGATCTATTAAACAGATCTTTCAAAAGTTTGACTATACATATTATTATAATTTTACTGTTTAATTAAATATTTGACCACTTTACCACTATGCGCTGCCAAATAATTTGTGAAAATATCCCTTCCATAACTGAACTACTTGATATAAAAATCAGAAATAATTCGTATTATGAAACTATTTTTTTAATTGGTTAATTTATGTCTGTCAGCTAGGTTATACTTTTCGAGTCGGTACTTGTGACTTAAAAAAAACTTGAAATGGGGTATTTTGATAAAATTGGAGTCAAATTTTTTTTTTAATATGTACATACATAGGTATCAATAGTTGATTGTAGCCACAATTTCTGAATTGTTATTCAATTTCTGATTATTTGAAGTAAGGCAAAAAATCATACATAATTTTAAAATCATATATAGTTAAATGTATTCTTGCCTTTAAAAAATTGTTCAATCCTCCTCCATGTTTGACTGCCATAGATTAATCATATAGCAATAAGTCCGCCATATATGCTATACATTAAAAGACTAGAAATAAATAAAGTGACAAGTGTAACTTCAACAGGAAAATAAACAATAGAATCTTTCATTACTTTTATATTTTTCGTCCCAAAGTCCGAAACATTAATTAAAAACACGACAGGTTTGAAAAATAATAAAGAGTGGAATAATCATTGTAAGTTATACTTAGTTTCACGATTGTTCAGTATTTTTCTTAAAAAATTTAACATTATTTTTGTTTAAAAATAAAAGGTGGAAAACCGCCAGTACACGAGTCAAATATGCACTTTCCCCGATTTTCATTCGAAGATATCTCTTACATACATGGGCACGTCTTTAATGTGTAACTATCTGCCTCAGAGTAAATTTCATAGCATTAACATTGCTTTAAAAAGTATGATTGCTAGAGATAAAAATAATCAGAACTAAAAGACGTAACGTGCAAAAATATTTTTTGCTTCAAACGGAGAAAATCAAGCTCAACTAACTTTGAAGTATAATATTTCTTCAAAGCGAACCTCTCCGCTTTATGTACAGTAATCAGAGTTACTTTCATTCTTGGAAACGTTTTTGGAATTAATCTTTCAGAATGCTGCAAAGTCCGTTTACAAATTAGTTTATATCAAGAAAATCAACTTAAAGCATCACATTTTCAACGTTATTTTTAATAGCAGTAAAAAGAGAAATTACTGATTAGGTAAAGTGAATAAGCAATCTAAAATTAGAACATTACTACCTATTTCATAGTTATATTTCTTAGCATTTTGTACCTTATATTTAGAACTTATACCCAAAACGCGTAATAATGAAAGAGAGTAACTAAGTTGCGTGCATATGACTCAAACTGACGTATTGAAATACACATGCGGATTGCTCCTCAATTTTGAAGTGATTAGTATGTCAGATTGTAATCCATTATGTGATTTAACCTCGAGACACTCCAGTTTCTATTATTGTAGCATAATTTTCCAAGTCAGTAATTTCTTAATGAGGTCAGTGTAATTAAATCGAAACGAACACTGCGTTGTTACATTTCTAAATACAAAGTACCATAATATCTTATATGAAGAGCTCAGCGGCATGTTTAAAGGCAAAGATTTTGTTTGTAGTTAATATTGGTGGTTCTTAAAAATTAGATTGGCAAATTCAATGAATATGTTAAAATTGACTATTAATAAAATACTTATTTTGTCTATGATCAATGGCTAATTAAATTGTTTACAATAAATTTGTACTAATGTAAATTAATGACATGAAGTATAATTAAGATGTAGAAATATATGAAGGAGCCGCGTACAACAAAGTTCCTTTTTTATTTTATACTTTTAATTAAGCTTTTCATATCATTTTCAGGATAATGTACCACAAAATGAAATACTCGTAAAATGGAACCCCTATAAGTTCATTTCTAATTATCCATTAGTAAAGGCCGTTTTTTTCAAACAAAATTTTAATTTAGTTAGTTAATTGTTAAATTGAAACTTAAAAGTTTATCTAAAGTTTATAGAAAATATACAGTAAAAAACAGTTTTTGAGGTATTCACAATATTTATATGCTATGAAAAGTATGCTAAGAATATTATTTACTCAATGAAAAGTATATAAATATATACATAAGCGTTTACCCCATTAATGGGAGTTTTAATTTTTCTTAAAATTGTTTTCAATTTAATTTTATTGCGAATTGAGTACAACGTTTATTTTATTCTCAATGAGTTGTCATTCGATAGAATTGAATCAAATATAAGCTAAATAAGGTAAGAAATAGTTTTTATAACTCTGTTTAGCTTGTTCAACGCACCAACAAACCAATGGTCGCAGCGCGTCGCGAAATGTTTTAGATAGATCAACCGTTATGAAAATGTTAATTAAAACTAGGTAATCGAGAAATATTTTTTATTCATTTTTAAATACGAATAAAGCACTTGTATATCTAGTTGATACATTTATTATGTATTTCAAAATGTTATGCAATAACAAGTTTCTTAAATTTATTTCAAATCTACTTAGAAATTAAAACAAATTTTGAGACTTGCCCAATTTGTCGGTTTTGCTACTAGCTATAGATTTTATAGCAAAAATAATTCGTCCTATATTAAATTAAATCGTCAGTAATTAACATAAAAAAACGTTAAGTTTTTGAATAAAAATAACACACGTAAAACATAATCAGTTAAGACGAGGGGATTTTACGATCTATCTCCTTAAAAGGAAAGGTTTTATACCTGTTAATCAAAAACTTAGGTACTCTCGATTGACGTAAAATATTTTGCTGATTACGATAGGAGGGACATATTCACAACTTTATTAAATACTGGACTGGGCCTGATTATTTTAAATGTAAATAATTTTACCTTTCAAAAGTTTTAGAAAAAAAAGCTCGCCTTTTTATGGTTACGAGAATGAAAACCTTTGAGGCATATTCATTTCCCAAAGCAACAAATACGAAAGTTTTGTTATGGCGGAGTTAACAAAAACGTTGTATGACGTATTCAAATGTTCGTAATATATTTTGTGTTAAAATTTTATTTGGCTTCTTTGACCTTTTCGGAACATTAACGGTCGAGTTCAAATAGTATTTAATTTATACTTTAAAGCCTACTAAAATTTTTGTGAAATGCAATTTTTTTAGGTCATAAAAGCAGTTAATTCTAAATACGTAAATATTATGATTCCTAATATCTAACGTAAACTGTTGCTTTTCAGGCCATTTTTATTAAAGATAATTAAAACTAAAGACAGTTAAAAATTTAGAACAGGCACGGGTGACGGGTAAGTGTAAAGATTAGGGTAGGTTAGGTTAGGTCCTTTAAAAAACCTGCCTATGGAAGTCGTACTACGAAAGTTCTGTGCATATTTAGGCACTTATAAACATTTTATGGTACATAATAATCCTTTTAAACTATTTACAATAATTTAATTTTTTTCAAACGAAAATATGTTGCCTTCCATATTTTTCACAGGCGTATATTTAAAAAACAATTTTTTTTTCTGTGATATAACTACAAATTAACAAATTTCATTTATTATTAAAACAAACAAGAAGTACTATGGGGTACTTCTCGTTTTTGATTTATTTGCATTTTTCAAAATTATATTTCAATGGACGGAACGAAAATATATTGTGTACTATATCTTTCATAGACGCATATTATTTTTATGTGATATAACTACAAATATTTTCCGATTATTTCCTTTACTTGTACTATGAGACCTTGCTTTTTGCAAAATTTCATGATTCTAAGTCAACGGGAAATACCCTACAGATTTTGATATACTTGCGAGTGTCAAAAATGTGGCATGAATTGTATTTTTAGAGCCTCGGTTAATTGCGGTGACTTAGAAACTTGATTTTTTTACAGTTAAGGGGTTGTAGACCATATAAAATCATATTAAAAAATTAAATTTTGTAAGTTTGGATATAGAAGGCAATCTCCGAAACTACTCATCCGATTTCAAAAATTCTTTCACCATTATTTAGAAAAGACCTTCAGAATAGACACTGATTGTATATTATCCGGTTAAAAAAATTCCATATATTATAAAGAAAGTTAAATTTTGTAATTTTGGATATAGGAGATAATCTCCGAAACTATTCATCCGATTTCAAAAGCTCTTTCACTAATATTTAGAAACGACCTTCAGGATAATTATAGTTAATATATTACCTGTTAAAAAAAATTCGTATTTTCTTAAAAAGTCAATTTTTTAAAGTTTTGAATGTAGGAGGTATCTTCGAAACTACTCATCCGATTTCAAAAATTCTTACACCAATATTTAAAAAGATATAACCAATATTTAATAAGTCTTATTCACGGAGACCAGTTTTGCAAAGTCAGTCAACAAAAAACAGTCGAGTGAATGCGTTTCTTATGAACGCTGCCTTAACGGTAAGAGATATATAAATAAATGATATTGATATTTATATACAGTGTTACCTATTTTACACATTCCAAGACAATCGTAATTAAGGAGTAAACTCCTGTGGCGCGTCGCAACTGACACGCACAATGTTTTTTTTTCACAAATTGGAAAATATTGTCGATTATGTATTTATTTTCATATAATTAATTAAATCGGTGTAAATATTTTGTCTACAATATGCTGCGATTCAGTAAAAACTTTTCTCATGATGGAGACGGCAATTACATTAATAATGTATTACAGGACAGGCCTAAAACGAAACCAAAAACTAAGTTGACTAAGTGAAAGTAATAATATATATTTTTTTGTATTCAAAAAAATTTCAAACAAATAAAATGTTTGTGATTTATGCGACAGAACCCAATGTATGCAGTGCAAAAGTTTGGTTTCCATTTGTTATAACTTTAAAAAATAAGACTTTGTCAATTTTATTTTCTGGTATCACAATTTCGACAAATGCGTAAGTTTTAGTACATACATTAAATATTCTCCAAATACTAAAATGAAATGTCCTCAAAATCTTGTAATCTAGTAATTACAATATTTAAAGGTCTTTAAAATCTTCTAATCTTCTAATTATAATATTTGAAGGCCGTCGCCGTAGTGTGTTTTATTGATTACAAAGCCTACGGTCTTTGACGGCGCGGTGCACTGCGGGGATCCGGATTCAATTCCTGGCCGCTCGTCGAGCGAGGCTGGACTGGTGTTGTGGTTAGCTGTATGAGATTACTTTCTTAGCAGTAATTCCAGTAGCTTTCTTAGCAGTATACACTAAAGTATATAAACAGATAAATAAATTTTGTCCTCTCTATGTATAGGCTGATGGCTGAATAAGTAATATACATGGTTATTTATATTATTTATTCATATTATCAATAAGTAATCATTTCATCTTATATACTATTTATAAACATTAAAGTTATTAAATTGATAAACAAGTAATAAAAGTATGTTGCAAGCTGTAGTCTAGTGAGTCCCATTCGAGCTTTGTTTTGTCTATTGTTGTGATAACTCTTTGTATTTCTTTTATTAACCATCAATACTCTCTACACTACTCGCCAAGGTACCTCGACGAAGTGTTCGTCGAAGTTGACCGAAATTCGAAGTACGTGACTACACACTCATGCAACCTCGGGAGGAGTTTAGTAGCCGTAAGTCACCCGCGCACACCCACATGTAAACAGTATGCCGTCTATCTGCTAGCTGAAGTACGATGAATAGTGCAGTGAGACGATTTGTGTAACTTTGCGAAGTCCTTTTACACTGATCGGAAGTTGGCCGAGGCGAGGCGAAGTTTCACAAAGCGAATCGAAGTACCTCTCTATACTATTCTCTTTACCTAACTTCGATCAACTTCACGCGTGGTGTAGTTAAACAGAAGCAGAAGTTTTGCAAATACCGATCATTTTCCACGACAATTTTACTGCAATTATTGATTTCACTGTAATAGAAAATAATAATTCAATTGAATTTTGCTATATAATTTTCTCAAGATTGTTCTATCAGTGTTCAGTGTAGTTTATTGTGTTACATCAATCAATGGTAATCGTAGCCATCTGCAAATGTTTCTTTCCAAGTTTATTAACTCATATCACACATTATTTATAGATTTTCCTTTAGGAAAATAAAAAAAAATAATTTTACATTCATTCATATTTGACGTTGTCAACGGTTAAATGAAAAATATATTCCTTTTCTTGCATCTACCTGTTTGTTATTATATTATCTAACACATACATTTTGCCATGAAAATCATCAGTTTGTGAACTTCGACGCGTTCAATATCTCGAATTAATTTTAAGGAAAGAAAAACCCAGGTGTGATAACAACTTCACTGGCATACAATACATATGTCGTAATTTTCTCGACGGCTCGGCCCGAGGTTTTTATGGGGCGGTCTCGCGGTTTATTGTCAGACTGGCATAAATTTCATTGAGAGATAATGTAAATTCATTTTGGTGTTGTTAATACAATTCAATCGCGTCGGATGTAAACATTTTAGTCAACTTTATGAGCGATAATTCCTTTATATTTTTTACTATCTAGTAAGTAAATCATTTCCTCTCTTATCAATAAACGAACGATATTATATTATAAAATGTGTCACCAAATAGTAAGTTAAAAAGACATTTATGATGTTAAAAAGACATTTATCGGCGTTTCATATCTCAAAATAAATAAAAAAGATCCTGTTGTCTTTCGCGGTAACAGCTGGTTTTTTTTTCAGAAAATATTTGACGTAGAAATTAGAAATTAGCTTATTGATAATTTCGTCTTGTGTAGAATAAACTTTTAAAATACGTAAGTTTTACCTCGAATATCTTTCCATTACGCATATTTCTAATTAATACTAAGAACCAGCGTTCATTATTATCAATTAAAAGCAATCCTGGCAAATTAATTCACAAATATCATCGCATTTTGACATTTCGTGCATCTGTGAGTCGTCTCCATAAGTAACTATATAATGTATATTATAATTCCATAAGTAACTATGTAATGTAAATAATAATTATATTTTTTTATAATTAATTTTGAAATAATGAATACGTAATTAATTTTACAATAATATTAATAACATTCAAAAATATTAATAACATTTTATAGGGCCAAAACAAGTAATCGATGTTTTTCGGATTTAATTTTGTCACGTGGGGTATCAATTAAAAAAACCATTTATAGGCCATTTATATCACCCTTACCATTTAAACCATTTATATAACCAACGGATTTTTCTTCAGATTTAAAATAATTTAAGAGATATTGTTGTACACGTTTAAATAATATGCTCGCCTCCACCTATTTTCGAAACTTCTAAAGTCACATTTATGAAAAAAAAAACAATTAAGGTAGAAGTCTTCCGTAAAGATTAGCAATGATTGTAAATTATATTTGTGACGTCTATGAAATATATACTAAGCAAAATATTTACTGGACGAAAAATAAATAATAAATGGTTTCATACAAACACGATGTATATAATAATAATACATATATAGTGTACAATGTTCTCCTTGCATCAGTTCTACTCATACTTATTAGTCCTATTTCTATTCATTATGAAAGCTTCTCTCGCGTCTTATGCTATTTTCTCTTTGAATCCTCTCTATTGCCAACAACCACACATATGAGATGAAATTAGTACATAAAACCCTTGAAATAAAACAAAAATTGTCCCGATTATTTTTTTTCCGACACACATATCTGAAACCATCCCTGATCAATATTAAATACTTCAAATTTGTCTATAATACATTTACTAGATGTTTTTCAATCGTTCTACATTTACTGTTATAATCAACATAACCAGCGTTCATTACTATCAATTAAAGGCGACCCTGCTAGTAACTGCTATTTAATAACAGGGAAAAATTAATTAAAAAATATTCCAGTAATCATCACATCCTGATATCGCATGCGTCTGTAACTTATTCATTGAGTTTTCTTGACGCAAGTTTTGTACAAAATCCACAATGTAATATTTACAACAAAAAATCGTCTCTGTTTAATTGGCAGGTTATTAGTGACTAATGGCTTTATTTTAGTTACTTAACTAAAAACAAATGACGTGATGAAAGCTTAAATCATAATTTAATAGCCTTCATAGAGAATATTCCTATAAATTTCAAAGAATTCAAAAAACATTATAATATCAAAAAAAAAACAATCTAATGAAAGTTGATTTGATAGGTTTAATAAAATATATGAATATTTCAAATAGCCATAGACTAGACCGTAATTCTTTAAAAAAACGAATATATATTTGTAGATAATTAATAAACTGTTAATTTGATATATTAAGCGGAAACTATTCAGTTAGAAATTTAAAGTGTTTAACTTATAAACAGTAAATACGGATTATTTAAAATGGGTGTACAATTGAAGTAACTTAATTATTTTGTCCTATTAAATCAATTTTAAAGTATAAACTTGCATACAATTTTACTAACATATTTAGAAATATTTCATAAGTTCTACATTTCTTAATATAGTAATTAACTTACTAAATAATGCTATTTAATTATAAGTCACAAATGTATTTTTAAATCAATGATTATATTAGAAAAGTATGTATATTGTTTGAAAAAATAACCAGGAAACTTATTATATCATTTAGTTAGTACATTTTACTAACTTAAGTCATGTATGATTATGTAGGTGAAGATAAATTATTAAATTATTTTCTAATGAGTAGAAGGTACTACTCCTAATTTCTCAAGTGTAAAAAGTACTCAAATATAAGAAAAATGAAAACGTAAATAACCGTTTACCACTTCTATCAAATTAATATTCCAAAGGTTTTCTGTATAGTAAATATTGTGTGATTTATCACACATTATTTCATAAGATTTTATTTATATTTAATAATTTAAGAGATATGAACGAATATTAACATACCAAATTTAATAGATTATTCATTAACAATAATATAAAACGCAGTTATTTAATTGTATAACTTGATGTAATTTCTCAGAAATTAAAAAAAACTCCAAAGACTTTAACCTAAAGTGAACTATTTTAATAGAAATATTTACGTTCGAATAAACATAATTATGATTTGTGACATTTTATTTATTACTTGACATATGGAAATGCAATTAATGCAACGTGAAGTAACGTAAAAATGTCGTGGATAAAATGACTTCTGAGGCTGATTTATGAGTGATATGTAAAATTAAAGTGGATGAAAATACATTTACAATCTTAAGAACGATATATTTAACGACAGTTTTGGTATATTTTATTAAATTTCTATAAACAAGAGTAATTCAAAAGTAAAGCCTAAGGCTCGTCGAAAACCCATAATAACGCTTATCGAAAACTTATAATAACCATTCTAATTCTCATAATATTTTTTTAAATTCACAATGTCGTTTTGCTTTAAAATATTTACTTGGCGACATACTTTTATAGCAAAAATAATGTTAGTATTTGTAAGTAGTATAATACAAACTTGCATACGCTTAAAAGTTCATAAATAGCTCACATATAGCTATTATGAACTTTTAAGCGTACGTAATCCTCGTGTTGAGAATTTAACATAAGTTTTCCAAAAAAATCATAACAGAAATTCTAAGCTAATATTTAACTGTAGCCTTTAATCCTTATGGTCTATTGCATTAAATGCCTGTTTTTAATATATATACAGCAAATTTTGTAACATTTATACATTAACATCGATTGTACATTCTTTTTTAATATGAACGGTATTCGCAGGATGTAAAAAGCGACACGAGTGCATTTAATTTTTCGACGATAATATTGTGAAAAGTTAATGAAATTATCATTGTGTCTATATTTCGTTACGGAAATTGATAGTAAATTTATGGTTACGTTTATGTGTTACCTTTATGTAAAAGAAGTGAACATTATGATGTATTTCGTCATCGTCAATTTAATTTTTAATTATTGACGCTAGAGATCAAGGGCAACAAAAAATAAAGAAAAAAATGTCTACAATGAGCCATAATTTTTTATTATAACGTTGTCATTATAACTTTCCAAATACTTAAGTTTAGTTTAAACGCGTATCAAACACTTCTCGTTAAACCTTAAAATAAACGCAATTCAAGTCATTAAATAAATATGTACTCACCAGTAACACAATTTAATTAGGTCTGCTTACAGAGCGGCGTAGCATTGCCTTGGTTATCACCAATAATAGTTAGGTAAGTACCACAATATCGGAGTATTCATAACTGGTTGGCGAAAGATTTCAATATATATTGCTTGTTTAGTGAATAAAACTAATATAAGCACAGTACAAAAATTTATAACATTAATCAAATAAAATTTAAACGATTAATATTTGCAATTAATACAGGTACAGCCAACGTTCACATGCGGATAGCGGAAGATAAAAGTAAAAAATCAGGTAGCTCTCGACCGACTGAAAAGTTTAAAATGAATATCTTAATATTTTTGTTACAGTCATTATAAACTTTTATCGAAACCGAAATGTTATATTATCATTTTTAGGGTTTCGTCCCTTAAAATGAAAAACCAAACCTTCATATGATCACTTCTTCGTTCATCTGTCCGTCTGTCTGTCTGTCAAAGCCTTTTTTCACAGAAAATACTTGAGATATCAAGTTGATATCGTTATTAAGGCCCATAACCTTACATTGATGTTAAAATATCAAACAAAATATAAAAAAAATAACCCAAAAAGGGTTATGCAACAAAAATATATGGCCTTTTGAAGCGTATTTTTTTGTACAATAGTCTGGCCCTCTGATAATCAAAATCTATAGGGAGCTTTTGGACTACCTGTAATCTTGAAAGTCGGTGTAATGAGAAGTTAAAAACCTATAAGGTTTTACTTATGATAAAAAATCCAAGAATAAATGATTTTTAGTTCTGTGCGGAACTATATATATCATATTTTATTTTTAAGCCTGTGGAAGTCATACTATAAATTCTTATGAATTTACATTGTGAATAATTAACTGTTTAATTATATAGTTCTATGTACAGTTAAATGTTTATTTTTATAAATTTCACATAGGGAAAAAAGATACAAATTAGGACGAATTAACAGTTTGAAAATTTTACAGTAGACACATCGTAACATTCCCACATGCTGAAACTAATTTACGTTGAGTATTTATTTATATACAGATTGATTAAAACAAAGGTCATATGTTAATAATGACACAAAATTATACTGATAATTAAATAACATGAAATGGTAACAATAACTTCATAACACATATAATAATTTTAAAGCAAATACAATAATACCAAATTAAGAGTTATTATTAATGAGAATGCGTATTAATGAGAAAAAAAATAATGATGTACAAATAATAGCGATAATTTCTAATTAAAATTATGAGAAATCATCTTAATAATAATTCCTAACGTAAATGGTCATTAAAATAAAATTAAACCAGAGAATACTGGAATCAAACAGCAATTCATTAATTTTTATTAAGAGTTATTATATTATATTAGAGTTACTTAAACAATATTCTAGAAATGTACAGCTTGTATTGGAGTAACGAAATAGCGAAAATGTCGACAAAATAGAACAGCTTATCGCAATTATCACAAAGTCTGTTTAGGGGCATACGGATAAGGCATTACTCCGAAATGTAAGAAAGGTCTGCTTGGCACACGAAACTGCATTTAGCTCACAATATCTGAACAATTGTATCGATCGTGACAGATGTTGTACAGCATTGGTGCTTTCAATTCAACACGCCTACTGTTTAGTATGGTGTATATAAATAGCTAAATTATCTTAGCGTAGTCTCTTTTAGGCATGTCAAAAGGGTACTGGAATATACGTACCACTTTATACGTATTTAATCATATCAAAATAGGTAATATATTTAGGATTCCAGATTGCATCAGTATTCACAAATTTATATCAAGCAAGATCTTTGTAAAGGATGCAATACATTTTTGTCTCTTTGAAGGGTGTGTCAGTTTTCAACATGAAACCCAGCAATGTATAAGCCCGCGTATTAATTCGATCCATGTGAGTATCAAAGTGTAATTTGAAATTAAAATTAACCCCAAAATTATTTATTCCCTGAGCAGACTCCAATGAAATAGATTTAGAAGTAGAATATCTTATTTTTAGAAAAAGTAATTTATTTACGCTTTATTGTATCAAGAAGCACGCACGTATACAGTCTTTATGTTCACTAAATAGCGCCACGTAATAGTGAATCATGGGTAGATGGAAATACACCTTTTTTTTTAAATCATGCCAATTTTTTTCTGAAATTGAAAATCGTCATAAGTCATTGGCATGAAAATGCATTAACCAGTGTCTTTTATTTCGATAAACGTAATAAATATGGTGGAGGGATTTGGAACATAAAATTTAAGTAAATACATGAATACATTTCAAATCAAAAATAATTTAAATTTTAATTATTGCGTACACGTGCACGAACTTATTTTCGAAAACAAATATGGATATCATGAAATAAAATGCGTACTTATTAAATGAATAAATTATAAAAGGATGCAAATAAATAAATGTTATTTCATCAATTTACTGGGTAGTTCGTTAATTATAACTAATCTCAACAATGATAACACGTGACAATACGTTACATGTTGCCAAACTGTGTGCTAATTTACACATAATTATGATTTCATATGAAATTTAAACTGTAATAATTTTATAAACTAAGCGACTGATTTAAAAATACAAAATTTTGCCATATTACACATAATCGAATGCAGAAGTTTTTGAAGTGGCGCTATTTAATATAGAGAATAATTACGAAAAACAATATTGCGGTACAAATATAAACTAATGTCAGGTATAACAAAAAGAAGGAAAAATAAAAGAAATATATATATAAAAAATATATATAATATATATATATAAATGTTTCTTAAAAAAAGGCGAATATAGAAATAAGGACATGGGGCACTTGGTGTTAACTGCTGAGAAAATTATTTCTCTTTAGAAACGAGTCATCGATCCACGTTTAGTCATCGTATGTAACGAAGCGCACTAAAGTTGAATGCACTCTATTGATTTAGGACTTAGATTAATTACCTAATTTATCATAGAAATCGCACGAATTCCTGGCAACTATTCTATCTATAATTCATCATAGGTCCTCGATTTATAAAAAATATATATCGGGTGAACGAAACTTTATTCTAATAAGGGTTATCGGATAATTATATTCTTTGAAACTTGGAAATTGTGCAGTCTAAATGAAACTTCTAATGAATGAGTATCAAACTAAATATTTAATTGACTTAGCTTATGATTAAAATAACATAAATATGTGAGCTAAATACATCAATCGACTACTCGAATTTTTTTTTTTAAATAACTGAAGAAGACTTTGACTTCGCTTCGAAACCTATACCGGGCCAATGTTAATATAACTGTGGTTAAACGTTAAACTTATTGTGCACTAAAATTTATTTATAAATACTATTATTATTTTTAATTAACGTAAGACACTTTTCCTAATGGAGATACATTCAGAACGTATAGGTTGTAACACAAGATAAGAAGAGAGGAAAAGGATTAATCGTTGGCAAAAATGCTATTTTTTCGATTTATACGAATATTTCAAATGCAAAATATGTAAAAGAAACTATATATGTATATTTTTAACAACAAGATTGACAGAATTTCGGTTAAATCTTCCCTTATCATAGTCCCACTCTGTTGCAGCTCTTTTAAAATGAGTGACTATAATAAACTCATTTAAAATGAACCAAAGCTCAACATACTCCAAATCTGTTCACTAGAACCTCTATAATAATGGATGTCATTAAAAAGCCAAATTAACGGCCGAAACAACGAAAAGAAACTTTCTGCATAGAAGTGTACACTAATTTTATCTAGAACATTACTTATAAATGTCAAAAATGTTGGTTCTATAAATATCTACAAATATCACCGGAAAATTCAAAACAGAAAATAATAACGAATTTGCATATCGTTTGATTTTAAGAGCCCCGAAATGTATAAGGGCCATCGATGTGAATGGATAGGCAGATATGTGATGCTCGATTCAAATTAAGCCTATAATAATTTGCTTTTCCCAAACTGCCAACCTATCAAAATAGAATGTTTTTTTCAAATAACTCGTGTCATCGCATGAATCAGCATTTTCGATCAATATATTTAAATAAATCCCCATTCAAATTTTGTTACTCGTCGCGCGTGTTTTGTTACCAATAATTAATTAAACAGGCGAACAGAGGTTTTGCATTTTGTATTCTTGTGATCCTCAATTCATTCACTGGGTGCATTCAATTACATTCAATATTGATTTGTTTAATTAGATTGGTTAATTATCTGATTTCTTTGTGAATGTTCACTAATATTTTATTCGTAAGCGTGATGGTCACAAAATTTTTAAATATTTTCTCATTTAACATATTTAAACACCGCCTAGAACATCAGTCATAAAATAATGATGCATAAAAATAATTAATACTCGAAATTTACCTATATATATTAAAAAATATCCTAATAAATAGTGGACATGCATTTTGCATAAAACGTGTATAGCCGTCTTTTTACAACCTAACGTAATAAATCTGCAATATGAAATTTTGGGAAAAAAAACATTAGTTCAACTTTTAGTGTTTTAGTAATAACTTTAAGTAGTTGAACCATTATGACACTTGTTCATAATATAATACGATGGCTGCAGATAATAAATTAGGTTTTACCAGGCTAGATTAATATGTGATAATCAAGATTATTAACGCTATGATAATTTTTGTGATAATTTAATATATCCAAATCAAAGTAAATCTAGAATGTAATATTGTTTAACCAATATTAAATTCCAGCGGTAATAAAATATTATAATCAAAGCTATGGGCAATTTTGTAGATTACATATTCCTGAGAATTATAACGTCTAACGGCATTAATTTAATTTTTTTCTACCAAAATTTTGGTCTATAATCAAGTTTCACTTCGTTGAACCGGCAATGTCTTAAAAAGTAATAAAATATTACAATGAACCTAGATTCAGTTCAATCACTAGCATGGAGCTACGTTTCATTATATCACTATCGTATTATACTAAAACAATCATTGTGTGGTGCATTGATCTATTTCATAACTCGTAGGCAATGAAATATACTAATTACTCAAATTGTAATGTCCATTGTTTGTAATGTCAAACTTGTATTAATATTAACCGAAGTACTTATCATTACAAGTCCTAAAAATTTTCCAATTACCTGCAGATACCGCGTTGCACCAATTTCCATGTTTTATATTCCTAACTCCTCCTCTTATATTCCTAAACCTTATATTCCTAATCTTCTCCTTATATTCCTAAACCTCCTTTTATATCCACGTACATATTTTAATTTTTGGACAAGAACTATTTAAAGGTGAAAACCGACATTTCATGACCACATAATATCGGTTTTATTTGAAGATCAAATAAATTAAAGTTTAAAACAATTAAACAAACATATATTTAATTAAACCACAAATTGGTTTGACACAAATTTCCAAATTATTGTTTTCCCATTTTATCATAGCCTAATTTAAAAATTTTACAAAACTATTGGTTTCGTTGTGTCCATAAGATTTACACTAAAATATTTTATGAAATTATTTAACAGTGAGTTTAGTATTTGATATAATAAGCAATAGACAAAATTATATTAACGAGAATGAAGTGAAAAAAATAATATTCAAATAGTAATACATAATCAGGTTTGGCATTATCAGAAATAGTTTTTGAAAACGCGTGTTTCAAATAGTGTTTAAAACATTGTTTAGAAAAACAGAGTTTAAAATAACTTTTATTGTGAATAGACTTGCAATAAATGAAAACTAATATGTATTTAAGTCTTAACATAGATCGAAATTAATAAAAAACTTACATCTATTTCATATTTGTTATTTGAATTAAGAATTATAAAGAAATTTAGTTTAGACTTTTAATTAAAAATTCATAATTTTTTATTACTAAATTTATTCAATAAAACTCAAATGGTAACAATTTTAATTACAAAATAGATATCACTACTTAACAATTAAAATATTGTATGTCAGACAACTTCAGACAAGCAAGACAATACTTTTATAAGTACATAAATAATGACAAGTTTTGCCGGTTTTTCCGTACCAAGTTTATTTCAAACATCCGAATGAATAAACCCAAATATTGAAAGCAGTCTTCAAATTCCGGCACATCTTCAAGTACCAGCAGTGTGAAGCTATGCTAAAAAGTACATTGTTTGGCCTTTCATTTTTTTTTTTTTTAGTAACAGCCACCATTTTAGAGCTCCAACGTGATTTACTACATGATTTTCAATTAGACACTTATGAAATATATCCGTCATTGCTCTGTATTTTTATAATATAGGGCATCGCCTCTTTGTGATGAGGTTCAGTAAATGATAAATTTTCATAAATATCTTAATTAGTGAAGTTTGTGTCCCCGTACTTAGAATGTAGTAAGTTTTGCTTAAAACTGAGCTGGAGATATTTCCATTTGAAATCGGGAATTGAGCTTCCTTATATCACTTAGGGAATACTCGGCCTCACGCTGTTGAAAGTTCTCACTTCGAACTTATTTTTAACCTGTACACATACTTCAGTAACTTTGCTAATACAATAAGATGTTTTCTGGATTTATGTCAAGTGTAACCGTAATATTTTTCAGTTTTCTGTATACAGCCTGCGCTTATTGCTTTAGTGCCATGTCATTCAGGTTTAACGAAAATAACGTATATATAGCAGTTGCATTATTAAAGCACATATTTCACAAAATATGCTAGCTTTCCAAAAAAACTTTAAGTCAATCAGCCATTGTATTCCAGCTAACCTGTTCCGGTATAGCAATTTCTTTTAACTTCTTTGAATTTGGCAGATGGAAAGTATGTGTATTTGAAATATCGCATAAGAAATTTGACCTATTTAGTAATAGCCTCTGCATTTAAATCGTGCCTCAGCGCACGAGGTTTAATAAATGACATGAACAGTTATAAGTAAGTATATCTTTGTCAGAAGCCAGTTCTTCTTATCAAGCCAATCTTTTCGCATTCTGCTCATGTTCGCCTCATTTTCTGTTATGACGCTTTGCACACTGTAACTGAAGGTTTCATATTTTTTTACTGATGAAATTGCTTTTTCCACCAATTAATCAACTAAGGTTTGTGTCTATGGTATGTCTTAAGTGAGTGCGCCTTGTCAAAGTAACTATTATAGACACAGAATATAGTGTTGGACTTGACATTGCTTCAACCATAAATTGACTTACGTTTTTTAAGTTGAGTTGCAGACATTTTTAACTATTTGTTTGCAGTTTATATCCTTTGCGTACAATTTCTATTAACTTCGAAATGCGTTTTATTTTTATGAAATGCTATATGATATGCTTTTATTGCTACAAATTTTTAAAATGGAATTGAATATCAGAAAGAAAACTACCCTGTATATATTATCTATCCGTAATACCTCACCGGTAAAATCCCGTCGGGAAAGTCCCGTTCCGTCGCTTGCTGAAACGCGTGCGATGAAGTAATTCCTCGCAATTATTGTGTATTCCTCCAATTCGAATATATTTTTAGGGATTTTCCCTGCTAAGAATAAGCATCGGGATATACAGGTAGGGGATAGGGTGTAATAAGGTTCAGTATTGATAATATATATATTTATATATTTTAGATTACAGAAAAAAATAATATAAAATTCTCATGAATTTTTGTAAATATTTTCTTGAAATGGGCCCGTTCAATTTGAAATTTATGACTAGTTACTCAAAATGAAGAAGAAAATAAAAAACGAAAAAAATTCTTGTCTATAACATTTTGAGCTCATTGTTTTATAAATGAAAAAAATTTTTTTCTATCATGTATGTAATGCAACTTTACACTAGTTTTTCCACACAACTAACTCTGAAAAATCGATAGCGTTAATTTCAAAACCTTATGTTCCTATTAGCACATCCATCATATACATAATTTGTCTATTTAAACAAAAATTGTAGAAGTTAATTCCAAACGAATATCATTTTCATTGATTCTATTTAAATTTTTCATGTTTTTTTACACTTAATGATATATATTTCAATACCAATTTTCGTGAATCCCAAAATAACCCAATATTTTATAATTGAAAATGTTTAATTCTTTATATATTTATATACATAAATATATTTATCGATACATTACAGGTAACCTATTAGTAACTATAAAAATTAAAATTAATATTTTAACAAAGTTTAAACTTTTATATTAAACCTGAATACAAAAGTACACAAGAACTAAAGAAAATAACAACGACAAATTTCGACCAATTTACTTTCACTCATCATAAATAAAATAACGCACTCGGGTGCAGACGTGATCAGGTGGTCGATCAGATGAATACCGCGAGAAACTGGAGTGTTTCGATATAATTCTGTTCTAGAGGGTGTTAGAGCAAAAAGGTGATTATTGCCTGAGCTCAGGAGATTGTCGTGTGCGAAGAATGTAAGTTTACTCAATAACAAGAGCATAAAATTTTTCTGTATGTTATCTGGAAGATAAGTTTCATAACTGCAACGTGTTTTCCACACGAAATGAAAATCTAGCATAACCAAGATGAATTGGATAGGAAAATACAAAGACGAAGTAACTATGCTGTCTCATACTTAGATATTGGTGGAACGTCTTTTGCACACGCTCGCTCAGTTAACAAATTGAACTTAATTTCGCGAGGGTTTCAAATAATGGAGCCAGATTCTAATCGGCTTTGCACTAATGAAGTATGCAGCATGTAAATTGATGATATGGATTAAAAATACTTTAAATTATGCAACATGAATCAATATTTTCAAAATGATTTTTTTGCAACATTCACCATATGGGCACGAAATGTCAATCGATAATTAAATCTGATTCACAAATCAACGACTTTACCCAGGCGATGCAGTGAGTTCATGTTGATTGTATATTCTTATTTATTAAGAGCGTTTGCTCGGCTGAAACTTACTATTGAAATCTATTTGCGATAAACCGTAAACCGCTTGCTGCGCTTCACTTAACGATGGCGCTGATGTTTCGCTTCAACCGTTCGTAATAACAGACGAGTAGTCTTCATGGCGCAACCAGAATAGTGAAAAGTTGAGGCCTGAGATTCTAGTACCGTCTCGTATAAAGTAAGTCTGGAATATAAAGTTACCCACTCGTACGTATTGCTTTCTATCCGCAAAAAAACGAAGAGAAATATTATCAAAATGGAACAAAGGAGCCTGATTCACCAAGGTGATTTAGTAAGGTATCGTCATCTACATTGCAAAACTAGTCAAAATATGCAACATCTGCTTGAAGTCCGAGATCAACGTGATAAGAACCATAGCCAACAAGACATACAGCGTCTGTAACCACCAAACATCTGACATGAAATTCATGCTGCCCATCACATCAAGCTCAAATAGATGTCACGATGTAAAATGAAGACAAATAATTTAGTCGGTGTAGAGAGTATAACGATCGACCTGAATTTCGTTACGTCTGACACCTTGCCACACTCAGATATGGATGTTATCTGGGTAATTTTTCAATGCAAGGAATAGGTGCTACTTGTTAGCAGAACTTTAAATATTTGCTTCAAAGTTATTTTTTTTTCATGTTAAAAGTATATTTGCTTCATAAAAATATCAGCGCAAGCTTTAAATAATGTACACGGGTGTACCATCGGGCCAGATTGATCTCTTCGGCTGAGAGGAAGCAAGTTAAAAACGCGGAATGTATTCCGACCGGAAATGTCTAGAGAAAGTTTCGGCTGACTCTGGGTCGTAAACGATCGCACCATCGCAAGGACCAACGTCGCAGGCCACGCAGATTGTTCTTTAGGTGCTTATACATACATGACTAAAACGAAGCACAGTTATTTTTTTTTCAAATTCTACATTATAAGTGTATGATATAAATAAACGAAGCGATCTAAACACCTCGCAGAGACTAGCGGATCCTTACTCTTTTAACGTTATTGAAAGAAATGTTTAGGTTTGATATCTTTCTAACGTCAATAAAAAAAGTGTCTACGTTTGATATCGGAAATTAACAGCTAATCAAACCACATCGGTTACTGTACTTTAGTAGTTTTTTCTGTAAGAAAAGTCAACGCGTGAAATTCAATTGAATACAAATCGCTTCGATTGATCTTAGAGAGGAAACAATAACAATAAAATAAAATAAGACATAATTTCCATTTAAAAAGTTACACTTGGTACGAGGGTCAATATTAGAAGATGGTTGAGCACTAAATAGGAGTAATGAAGTATAGATTCTCGAAAAATGCAATATTAACTCGTTTATAGATATATCTACTCGTTTATAGAAGTGTTGCGGGGCCGAAACGAAAATACCATGATTGTTTCGAATTTGTCTTCTCGTACGCCAAGTTTAAAGGAAGCACAATGCATGAGATTAATTTCCTAATATGGGACGCAAACAAGCAGTGTTTTTTAGATAATTAGTTATCGATTATTGCGTTGAGTCGGATGTGAGATGAAATAAATTAATGTATTTTTTGCGCTCGACGTCTGACAAGTCATTGTCGACTATGCCTGTACCGCGCATAGGTATTATAGCTTTACAGCGACACTATTCTCGTCGTGCCACTACGTCCCAGTACTGTTTCGCCATAGAAGTGCATTCAGTATTATTCGGGTGCCATGGCATTGTGGCGGATGGTGCAATCTTAACCGCAGTCGCTCGCGCTTAGCGATCTTCAATTTAGATCGGTAGCGACAGGCGCACCGACGTCGGACTGCTGCTAACAACAGTATGGATGGACCCAGATCATCGTATTGCCAATTACCTTATCGAGCGCGTAAAGATAGCAGGAGGCGATGGCGCCATCTAGCTCACCTTAGAAAGATTAGCTTCCAGGTAATTTATTTCCGATTTTAATCGAAAAAATTTAACTCATTTTTCGCTTTTTCATTAATAATGATTTTCTATTTTATTTTTTCGACATATCACTAAATTTATTTTCTTGATTCGGGAAACTTTTCAGAATATATTTCAACTCTTTCGATATCGACTTTTAGCATTTTTATGATCGATATTACAGCTAAAGTTTTATTTCTTAATTATTTTTTTCAAAACAGAATTCACACTTAAAACACACATCTATCCAGTTAGGAAGTCGAATGTGAACAGATGGATAATAGATTCATAAATTTAGTATTATTGTTCACCGCATGAATATATTATTTAACATATCTTTGTTTGATGCAAAGATTGTGTGAATTTCTCAAAAACTATAAGATCTAACACCATCGATTTAGTTTTTCAATAAGTTTTAGGTAAACTTCTGGTCATTTTCACTTTTTAACAATTTTAACTGCTGAACTTTCGGAGGCGGGGAGATATATGCTTTTATGTATATCTTCAGCAACATCTCTTAATTTGTTTTATAATTCGATTTCAAATTACATTTAATACCTGCAAAAACATTAACTTTTTTTTACACACAAATATTTTCACACAAATGTTATATTATATATATATATATATATATATATATATATATATATATATATATATATATATATATATATAGTAGCGACCCGCCCTGTCATTCCTCAGTTGATTATTGATTATTACAATAAAAGTTTCTTTGATTGTTATAAAATTTCTTGCTTTTATAGCGCTAAAAGTAAATTGGCCATGGGAGCACTAGAGAGACTAGGCATAAATGACCATGGGAGAAATTGTCTACACTTAAATCTATTCCAATAAGTTTCAGCATTCGTCTTTGAGCTTTATTAATAAACATTGCTAAACAAAGTTTTATTGGAAACCGAAGCCGTTGAAATTGAAAAGCAAAGCCTTAGGGAATCTTTGGAATTCTTGGTATTGAAACTGTTTCTCCTCATCTATACTCAGAAATGTGCGCTCAATTCAAAAATTGTTTAGTTATTTGATTTGTAATAGAGTTACATAATTCAAGCAGGGTTAGGTTTTGTTATAATGTAACAGGAGATTTTGCCTTAAAAATATGTTTGTTAATTCCAAATAGATTTATAGAGATTAAAAATCTCACTGGGAAATATGTGGTTTCTCCGCAATCTAATATTGATTCAACTTAATAGCATATTTGGGTGGGTAAATCAAATTTTGAAAGTACGAAGTAATTGACTTTATCGGTTTGTTGATGATGTGATGGTGTATTGATGTCGGTGGTGTTATTAATTTCGAAAAATATTGTCAACTAATATTTAAAGACTGTTAAATGGGACACAAACGGTATTGTCGATATTGATTTCACTATTACTTATAAAGAGATGACCGTTACTTATTTTAAGCAACAATTCAGGAAAATTTTATTTTCTTCGAAACCTATTACAACTTTCATATTTTTTTTATATTCTATTCTAATGAAATACGGTCAAACATAAGATGTTTCTAGTGAACCATTAATTTAATTGACCCTGCTTCCTCGAAACGACCCAAAATTAATGAAAATATCCGAAGAATAAAATTAAGCAGCGACATTGTGTACACAACGACTATAGCAATTCCACAAGCATATGTAACTTTAGTGAGTAGTAATCTAATATAGAATGTTTTCTTAGTATCTCTGAGGGCATGAAGAAAAAGTACTTTTTTCCTTTTTTATTAGTTTATAATTTGTGTGACATCATAAAACTTTTCTCTAATTGGATTTCAAACAGTGTTCGTCTTGAAATACGATTGACAATAACTGATTGAGATCGTGAAATGTTTCTCTTGTATGTTTAGTATTACTTTCTGTGACAATATTGGTTGATAAAGAAGGAGAAATATAAGTAATGTATTTTTTGAAACAAATTAACCGTTTTGTCTCATTCAGTCATCGTTAAAAATTGACTGTTCCTAATTTAAAAAAACCACCTTCTCACATTCTTTCCAATGCAATGTATCATCAGCTTTACTCTCAAATCAACGTCACGGCTCTAAATACCGCCTGTAAATGACTCCATGTACATTTTTTGGGCTCTAAAAAATATTTATAAATTTTACCACATGGAACAGCCGGAGATAAGGATATTATATATTATTTGGATTTATAACGTACACTGTTCTGGGGACCTCAATTTTTTAGTATCGAAATGATTTCCAGGCTGGAATCTTGAATGTTTTTAGTTTTTTTAAATTCCAACTTTAATTTCTATGAATGGAGGCCGGACTAGGAATATTGTAATTTTTTAGTCTTTTAAGTCTAATTTTAATTTCCAAGAACTATGGCACAGGTATGAATTCATGCTTTTGCAATAGCATTTTCACTAATACAAATCTTGAAAAAGAACAGTTAAAGTAGAGTGATGAGGATTGGTCAGGTCTTATTACTGTCAAAAGAAAAAAACTCGATGTCAGTATTTTAATCGCAGAGAGAGGTGAGTAATTCGTGGAGCTGTGTCGTGTAGAGTGAATGATAAAATTCAAAGCTAAAAATGTGTCTGTCAAATTGATATAACTTCATTCGTTGAAATGAATATTAAAAGTGACCTAATTGCTACTTTCATTAATATATTTACACCCATACTTATTTAACTGAACTACATTATTCAGCATTTACATGTACACCAACAATTTTAAGAAGAACTAGTTTCTAAGGGACTACCCGTCACTGTCTATAATATTATTCCAGGTGAATGTGATATTTCGTCTTCATAAGAAGACGACCTGCGGTATTTAAGATACCCATGTACACTTGTTTGTAAAGACTTAGGTTATTTTATTTACTTTCTAGCGCACTTTATAATAAATTATATTTTAAAAAATAGATTTGCTTCAAAAATTTTGTTATATTACTCATGTCCTGTAAAACTCGATTCGTTTTGCACAATTCACAATTTTTTTCAGCCAATATCCAAAATGAAAATTGGTTTGAAAAATCTTTTATAAGTTTATAAGATTTTTTTCAAATGTAAACGCAAATGGTAACCGAAAAAATACAATCAACATCGGTAACTGTGATAGGATCAATAATTGCATTTGCTGGGAGATATTATCACTTAAATGTTGTTTGAAAAAAAAAATACAATAAATTGTAGTGATTTTAATTCAATGTAATTTCAAGATTAATGGGTTTCCTCACAAACGAGAAAAAACGTCTAACGCTAAGGTTTGTTCACTATTTTAATTTATTTTTTTTTACTTTTTATTTAGAGATTAACATTTTCAAAATGGTTCTAGTTTGCTCAAATGAAAAAGTAAATATTCATTTCCCATTTGCAGTAAAACTGATAAAGTATTTGAAATTAAAATACGTCGCTCCACGCAAAGGTTGACTCCTCATATCATTCAACTAAATAAAATAGTTAATGCGACATGCCTGAAATAATTAAAAACGAACTTGCTTACTAAACAAAACATTTCGTTTTCTGATTTCGTTTGTACATTGAATAAAAACTTCAATATGATTGTTAATATTTCTCAAACAAGACAAAGAAATCGAAGAAAAAAAAATATATATGTACATATATATATATATATATATATATATATATATATATATATATATATATATATATATATATATAAGAATCCTTAATAAGTGTACTCTTAAATATTTTTGACTGTAAACTGTGTCGGGGAAAAAAATAAATATTACGAAAGTTGGCACTCGAACATACTGATGAACCAACGATTAGATGGACGTGGCGATATTATGACTGTAGTTTGAATACAATACTATAAAAATTTCTTGGGTGTGAATAAATTAATTTTATTTGTCAATGATATTGATTTGGTCTAAGACACGTTGAAAGGAGTTATAATAATTACAGTGATATAAGTATCTTTCCACTTCACTTGTTACTTATCAACGAAATTAATTTCCACTCGGATATGCAAAAACTTTCTCTCGACTAAGCAAAGGACAAGTGTGGAATGTTTCATCATCGTTCAGAGCGCTTTCTTTGCAAACGTAACTTCAAAAGGAAACTATCTGAAAAATGTGGGTAATGATATTAAAGTAAAGATCAAATAAATGTTCATTAAGTTACACTCGAATTAAGATAAATTTATTTTTCAGTTTGAAAATAGGGCTCAAACTTTCTGGTAGACAATTTTCATTATATTCGTGAAAGTATATATGGTGAAAGTAAACATATGAAATCAGAGTTAAGGTTATAGTCACGCACACCTTTATCTAAACTCTTTTATTATCATCATTTATTATAAAAATAGATCTGTAATTCGTGTGGTCTTTACATTTCAAACCTTTTGAACAAATATTTGAAAAGGTCCTCATTAGGTACTACGGGACAATGTTTATCAATGCATAAAATTAGATTTTTGCCAATTATTTTTAAGCATTTTACTATTATAATACGTTTACCATAAATTTAAGTAATTGAAATCTGATTTCATCGTATCATATTTTAAAACTATTTGCTGCACGAAATATATAATTTTGCATATGATATTAAATGAGACTTTGTTCATCAAAGCAACGTGAAATATATTCTTCCGTAGGAATGAAATATATTTGATGTCGACAAAATAAAAGGAATGATATGAGTCAGTCTTCACATGAATGAAACATAAATACTTGTTTTGTACATTTGAGAATAGATCAATTGTTTTGGGAAAGCATTTGCTCAATCATTTAAAAATTCATTCAAATATGTTTTTTTATAAAGGATGTCAAGAATTAATTTCGAAATTTGATTTATCAAAAATTATTTCGGTATGTATGAAGAATGATAAATAAATATTTACAAATATATATCGCAATAGTTAAAGTCCAAAAATATTTATATGAAAATTGTAGCAAATGGACATACCCAAGAAGTATGTGCATATAAATTTACATAATCTTTGACGATGTTCACGAGTAACTTCCTAATCTTGCATCAATTCTCAATTATTATTTTTCTTATGTGTAAAATAAACAGCCTTTCTAGTTTCATTTTTTAAACCTGATGGTGGACTCCAGCGATGTCTTAGGGAACTTCTCAAGGGATCAGAATATAAAGTATTGAGAAATTTTACACCAAGTTTGAACTCATTTGACGTATCTTTAAGAGTACTTTAATTACAGACTGTAATCAAGGGTCGGTTGATGGGGTGGAGCAGACTATGGATTTTTAGTTCGTTTGGTTAGTTTCTCTTGTATTTTTTGCTCACAAATGGTGGCCAAATGTTGATCAAGAAGTCAACAAGCAATGACAGGTATCCCCTAATGGTGACACGTAGATTTATTGTATCTGCGCTCATTAAACTTATTTTGGAAAATCTTTTGATTACACGTAGTAGTCAGGAAAAATAATAATGAGAACGCCTCAATGGTAATGAATATATTAACCAAATTTAGACTTATTTTAGGTTATTTCCTATTTACCGCTTTTTCTGTTGCAGGTAACAGCATGAGTCTGATTATGCAGCTGGAAGTGGATAAAAGAAACTCCTCAATATTGAGTAGATTCATCGACTTTGAGATCGTTTGACTTGTCTCGATGTAACTAATAAAGTAACAAAATAAGGAGTTAGGCAAATAATTCATGTGTGTACAGGTAAGGCATGACGCCACTAGGATATTAAGTAGACATGTTTGTATGGATATATGAAATAGCAAAAAAGAGCTAGTATGTTTCTAAGCAAGTAGCCAAGTACTTACAATTATTCACATGGTTATGAATTAAGTAGGATTTTAGTACGTAGGTTGATAAATCTATACAGATAGGTACATATGAAGGCATGAAGGAATTAAGATATTGGTATATAAGTAAGAGTAAATCTCAGGAATTGTGTACCAAGGTACGAAGCAGGGTGAAGCCAAAAGAAAACATGCCAATCCGTATGTTAGTATGCATGCAATTATGAAAGTTTGTGGTATAAATCAATCCATTCATATTCGTGGAACGCCGCAAAGACTTGTATCGATTTCAATAAATTAGGTATTACTTAATTTTTCACGAGTTCTTAACAATGTATGTAAAATAGAATATAATAAACACTAGAAACATGAACAAAAAAATTTACATAATTTGTTTGTCGACAGAAAAATTATACTGATTTTAAATAAACAATGAACGTGAAAGGCAATACAAATTTTAAAAAACTACCTAGCTGGAACTTCTACAGTAAAACTTAGTTTTTGTACACAAATAAATTTTCCGTTACTAGGATTATTCTTGGAGGTATTTGAATATGAGAAAGAGATGCAACGACATAGCATCGATTTCTAAAATCTATTTTTTCTAACAGTAGCATCATTTTGCCAATCTATTATATTCATGTTCGAAAACGATCTTAAACCATAAATCTTCAGCATCTTTGGCATGGGGTTTGAAGTCGCTCTAATTTTTCATTAAGTAAATTTTATTTTAAAGACCAAGAAGTTTATTGCTGAATTTCTGAATTCTAATGTTTATTGCTATTGATGTCACATTTACAAGAAGGCGATAAGAATTACTTATTTTATTTATTTTTAATCGCTTGTAAAATATATATAATATATAATATTTGGCGACAAATTATACACTAGGTTAAAAACCTAGTATATAATTTGTCGCCAAATATTGAAATTTTAACTTTTTAAAACTAAAGTTGTCATTATCTGAAAATGAGTTATAATTATTATCTATTTTTTTTGAGTTCATTTCCGCACTAAAATGGCACTATAGCCGATACAAAAACAATGATCAAACGAAATAAGTGACCAAAGAACGTTAGCTTATATATGTATATATATATATATATATATATATATATATACACATATATACATCATGAAACTTTGCAAGATATTACAAAATAACGCAAAATATTAAATGTGAACTCTAATAGCAAAACTGGTCGAAACCTGTAATGCCCTCAATACCTAGTTAAGCAACACCAATGCGCTTCGAGTGAACGTTGGCCTCTAAACTACATTTTGTACTGAAATTATTGTTTCATGCTATTTATATTACGTTATATATCATAATCTAAAGTTTGCAAAATTATATGCCATTAAACAATTATAAATATTTATATCATTCAGAAACACGAGAATTATTTACAATGAATATACTTTCATTACGAATACGGCACATCACAGGTACCATAACTTTTACATAATGAAAAAATATATTGCAATATGAACATGACACCCCGAAAGGTAATATTTCATGAAAATATACCAGCAAATAGTATAAACTGAGGCGAGTGATAATAATACAACGTAGTCGCTAACGATCCTTGATTAGCCGTCATATCAGTGACTTCAACTCGCGCAAAGACGGAGAAAATTCCATCAAGGGAAGAAAAGTGGGTATTTTCATCTCCCCCAGAATGAGCCAGCGCTGACGAGATAATTAAGTAAGTGCCGCGGTCACTTGTAGCGCCCACTGCTAAATTTCCATTTGGGGTAAAATCTTGATAATGCGTGCTAACTTAACTTCCTAAAATTTTTGTCTATCCATACTTTAACTTCAAATTCTATGGCGGTAAGGTTTCTAGTAATGAGGGAGAGCTAAAAACTAATATAGCAACCTGCGAACTAAAGGAAAGCTTTGCTGTTGTGAAATATAATTTGGAAGGTGGCGGGCTCCTCTTTTGGGAAAAATTATTGTTAAAAATAAAATAAACACATAAATATTTGCATTCATACCTTTTAGATTTAAAAAATTCTTTATACTTTTTCATTAATGTCTGATTTGTGTTACAAATTTATATAACATAACATGAAAGTGTTTCATTAGTCATTTTTACCTATTTGATTTAGAAATATTAGCACTTTCACATAAAATTTATACGTAAATTAACTTTTAGTTCGCGGCTGATAAGATGCTACCGCAACATCTTTTTGTAAATTACTACGCGATTAAATATGAACTTAAAGACCATCCTAAAAGGTGGTTCTTTTACTTCAGGAACTATTTGCCACTTTGAAATAAAAAATAATTCCATATATTAATTCAGACTATAGTTTATTCGTGTCCCAAATTTCTTGCAAATCCGTTTACAAATTTTGCATTTAAAGAGTAACCAACACACCCACACGTCCTCATAAATCCAAACTTTCACTTTGATGATATTATTTAGGAAAATGTAACCAATGCACAATACAACTGTATAAATTGAATTAAGAGATTGTAAACGACAATAGCTATGTTATTAGAGAAGTCAATTTAAACCCCACCCTACCTTATGTTACAAAGGGTTTAATTGTTACCTAACCTTTTAACAGCAAATGTTTTGGTTAAACGTAAGATATATTAAATTGAATATTGTTTTACTATTTCGTACTTTAAAAGACACTATGAAACTGCCAGATTTCTATAATGCGGCTCACTAGTACCATTCGCTGTATAAAAAGAATAAAACATTTATTATTTAATTACTGTTGTGGATAGTTTTTCGTAAAAAATCAGAGCAATTTTTCATAAATAAAGGCAACTTTCGCGTACACTATATTACCAAATACTTCTATGTACGTATCTGATATTATTTGATATAACTGTAGTTATTCTTACCTCACCTACTGAATGTAAAGTGGGTATTTTCATCGCCCCGAGAACGACCCAGCGCTGACGAGCTAATTACGTGTTGAGCCGCGGTCACGTGTGGCGCTTACTGCCAAACGCCTACCCGTTGACGACAACGCGCGCCTCAGCCAAGAACCGTTTCACCCTCCTGCTTCACTTTTACGTTTATTTGTGGAAATTTCCCATTAACCATAAAAGCTTGATGATGTCAACTTAACTTCCTGAAAATTCGATAACATAGTTTGTTTTTTGTGCATTTATATATTTATACTTGTCTTCATATTCAGCATTGAGGGAAGGCTAAGGGCTAATACTACACTTGGTAATATAATAAACTCTTAGCTTTTGTGGATTATGAGACGAAGGGCGGCGACCTAATATGCTTGACCACAAATAGTGATTTTGACGCGTTCGTTTTGAAAGACTTTCATTTCGAATTTCTTAATAACTAAGTCTGTAATATCCAATAAATTTGTATTATATGCGTAATATTACAAATATTTCACGGTATTCGTTTATTCATTATCCATTTTATTTTGCCATATTGTCACTTACGTATACCATTTATCATTAAATAAATTGTATCTATTTAACAGTGATCGTCACTACAGAATCGACTTGGAGAATGCACGCATGGCTAATATTCTATTCCCACTTCTGTTTTGGTATTTGTGTACTATTTTTTTGACGTTATTTGAGCCGATTTATAGATAGCCATATTAAAAGGAGTTTCCACTGTCTTTAATAATTTTTGTTCAACCTTTTTTATTTTTTTCTTTTTCATAGGCAATATGTGTACGTGCCAATGAATTTACACCCCATTCTTAAAATTTTCAGATTCATACCATAATGTTATATTTCTGCCACACAATATTTATTACGTCCCAGGTGAGTTCAAATACTATCGGGTATTTTCCACCTTTACCATTATAATGAGTGCAAGATAGATTTGATTGGTTGTATAAATATTGCGTTTTTTAAATCGTCTTTAAAACTCTTTTCTTTCTCGCTCTCTCTACTCTCTTCTTATTTCTCTCACTCTCTATCTCTCTCTCTCTCCTCCCCGTAATTTGTAAATAATGCGTCATAATTCTGTTTTCTGACCACTGAAACAAATAACTATCCCAATGTATTCAGTAATATCTTATTTATACTTTACTAAAAGCGCCGCATTATTATGTTTAGGAATAGTAACAATAACGAAAAAGTAATAAAGTTTATTACCGTTCAGTGTTTGCAATATAACAAAACTACATAAAACACAAATCAATTAATCGAAATCAATAAAAGTCAGTTGTTTCTGTTGTCTAACGGCACAGACAGTGTTACAAAAATATGAGGCGGTGTATGCGGACTGCATTCTTTTTTTTCCCTAATCGAAAACACAATATGCAAAACAAGAAATGCGTCAAGGTCTTAAGGATTGAATAGAGAATTGTTTATATTTTGAAGCCGGCAAATTTACTACGATTATGTTCTCCATGCAATACTATCCTTTATGTATTTATTTATAATAAAGCTGAAGAATATTTCTGAATTCTTAAAAAATTAACTAGATAATTTTGTTTAAGGCGAGCACATGACTACTTCAAAAATACTGTTTGTTCTAATGTTGAAACTGGTTTAAAATACAAATCTAATGAGAAATAAATATATTTTAACAGTAAATATTTGGTAGGCAAGGGTGTATGAAGTTTAATATTGATTTAGTTTTTTAGACGTTTAAAAAGTTTTCTGCAAAACAGCTCGTGCTACCATAAAACGTATGAACAGAAATAATCTATAATTATTTTTATAACTCCGTATCTATTTTTATTAATTATCAACTTGTCGATAAAAGCAATTTCGATGTATATTATTTAGTACTCGTATTTGCATGCTCGAATCTAACAGATCTCATTTGCATAAATATATTCTCATTTCCCATTTTCCATTTCTTATATTTATTTCATTTCAGTTTCATTCCTATTGTTGTATACTATGCTTGATATATCCTTCACTGTTTTTTTGTGCAAATGACTGAGTTTTATTTTAATTTTTTTAAATCTTGTAAATATAAAATACAAAGTTGTAAATATAGCTATGAATACCTTCTACGATTGTTTACTAATTTCTTCCAGTTTTTAAAAACTACTTCTAGATAATACGATAAGTAAGCAGATAGAAAATAATAATAAAACAGTTTGCTTAATCAGGCTATCATTTACATAAAGAACGCACCAATATTCGAAGGATAAATTCAGTCTTCACTTTACTCTCCACATCAGGTGACAAATTTGTTTGCATTTTATAAATATTTTATGAATGTGTAATCTCAGCGAGCGTAAAAGCTTTCTGTAATTTGCATACAAACGGAAATGGTATAAGGCCTTTATTGTGAGCCAAATATTGGCGTGACATCTTTGTTCATAATAAGAATTTAATAAGCAATTCAAAAATAATTTCGACGGGGCTATGAACAAACATATAAGAGTAATGTTATTTTTTCAACGAAAACGTTATTGTAAAGATGTACAAGTAAAATAAATATTGAAAATTGAGGAAAGTATCAAATTTATAGAACGTGTGAAAGATGTACTTGAATGTTCAAATTTCTTTTTTCTTAATTTTGTTTTAACAACAAAACTTTTTTTTTCCGTGAGACCGTGATCTCTTCCGAAGAACAGATTAAGCACAAAGCTGCAGTTTTTTAAAGATGGGAATGAGTCGATCTTACAAACGGCAAACTGAATACATTTCAAAAAGTAATTAATCTAAATTAAAATAAGCGAGTTAAGTTATGTAAAATGAAGCTTTGTCTTTAGACATTGCGTATAAAGAAATATCTGAAATGGTGACTAGGCTTCCGCAGGTGCTTATACTAGTGCTAGACAACAAATATAGTTTAATAGTATAAACAACTTTTTATTCTATTTTGGTCCATCCTTTTTATAAGCGGTAATTAATATTTTCTTCAAAAGTTTATTATTTAATATAAATATCTAGTTGCCCAATCAATGAACATGATTTAATAAATTATAAAACACTTCAAACAAAGGTTATACAATGATTGAAATGCATTCATTTTAAAACGGTCATTTGAATTACAATTAAAAGGCACTAGTGAAACAAAATGACAAAATATAAGTTTATATAGCCAATTTATTGTAAATGTGCAGACGACAGATATTTTAACGTTTATTTATGTTTTTTCATTTAGAAAATGGTCAACGTGGAAACTTTTTTGGCTTTTTCATTAAATTGTGTGTATATGACATTCTTGCCGTAACAGTTTTGTAGCTTAAAATCCATTCGTATTTCAAGAAAATCAAATACGAATTTACATATATCAAAACGGAAAATTACGTTAAAAGCTATTAAGAGTGAAGAGAAATACGTGCTTATATTTACAATAGGTTGATATTCGTACGTAGAAATACTTGCTGAAACGAAAAAAAATACTAAAACAATAATTTATTCATTCAAAATAAAAATGAAAATAAAAATTTTCTGCTTCCGGAATTTAACAATAACACGTGTGGTTGGTAAAATAAGATTTTTCAGAAAGAAGATTGCAATTTAAAAAATTGCTTAATTAACTGTTGCCTTACGCGGAAAATTTTGATGGTAAAATAATATTACCATTCCCTTTGATTTGAGTCCATCGAATATGTCTATTAAAATACGCTCTCCTTATATTATCGTTTATTTTGAATTAATTGTTTGCATATTATACGTCTTTAAATACATTATGAAACTAATTAACTGTTTATAATTAAACATTTAAATATGAAATCAGTCTTAATATTAAAATATTCAAACTTGTAATAATATTAAGATATTTTAAAAAAAATCTTACGTATTTCATCGAATTTCGTCAATTTGTGTCAGTCGACTTTTAGGTTATACCTTGTAGTAAACTTACAAAATTTAGCATAGAGTAATGTTTATAAAATTATAGTTACAAACAAACAATTTTTTTTGTTTGTAACTACTTATAAATTTAAATAAACCTTATAAATAGAAAGGTATTATACTTGAATAATATAATAAATGAAACGACATGATTTCTGAATATTTAGGTTAAAACTGAAGAAGTACTTAAAAGTTATATTCATTTTTAACCTTGGTTTAAAAAATAATAAATCGTAATTCATATATTAAATTTTCTTACCGAGAATTTTAATTTTTTGTTTCCAAAATTATGCAATACTAATTAAAAGAACACATTTGTAGGTACTCGAAACAAATAATCACTGAAATAATCATGGTCGCTTGGTTTTACGGTTATTCAATATCTTTCTAAGAAATTGAAAATTTGCACTTGATAAAAAATGACACTTACTGACACTGACTGACACTTGCATTTAGCCAATTTTTATTAAAAAAAGTTTCTAATATATGTTTCTATCTGAAAATTATTTTATATCATTAAGATTAATTAAAAAGGTGTAATTACAAGAGATCATATCTTCACGTTTTCAAGAAGTCCGAATCCAAAGTAACAAAAATGAAAGATATAACGTGTAAAAATGTTTTTGATTTCAAACAGAGAAAATCCAGATAAACTAACTTAGAAGTATAATAGTTCTTTAAAGCGAACATAGATTTATGCGCAGTAATCAATGTCGTTTCTATTCTTGGAAATCTTTGTGAAACTAATCTTTCAGAATGATGCGTAGTCTGCTTACAAATTACTTTTTATCAAGACGATCAACTTGACCATTACATTTTCAATGTCACTTTCAATGATAGGAATAAAATAAATCACTGAGTGAGTTAGGCCAGTAAGCAAGCTATAGTATGACCATTACTCGGCACTTTGGTTATTTCATTTTCTACGCTTTGCATGCTTTTCATGGTACTAAGAGCTTATGTGGAAAAAACTTAGTGACAAAGTAGAACAAGCAAATTGCATGAGGGAAATTTCTTGAAATTTTAAATTTTGTTTAAAATACAAAACATGATTTGATAGTAACATGTTGAGATAAATATTTGTAGTACGCAACTGCATTGAAATTATTATCATGTATTTTTGTAATCTATTGCATGACAGATTAAAAACTCTCAAATTTTTAACGATAATGTATAATTTACCAAATAAGTTAGCTGCCAAATCAATAATTTCTCAATGAGGTCTAGATAATTAAATTCAAATCTGTTTTGTGAATTTTTTAAATATAAAAATTGGCCACTTTTAGTGTCAAAAACTCATTGGCATATATAAAAGTATAAACTGTGTTTGTAGGTTTTGTTGGTTTTTGAATATTAGACTAACAAAATAAATGAATACGCTAAGATTAGTTCAATCAGTAAAACAATAGGTTATATCGCGATTATGTTGCGCTAAGTTCATTGGTGTAAGAATAATACATGTAAAATGAAAATACTCTAAAAAAATGAGAATAATTCATATAAAAACCAATCCTTTTATAAAAGGTAATTTTACGATCCGATTTCTTGAAACCTCTCGATTAACGTTACATACACTCAATTAATAATGAAATGAGTCTCGTTATGTTTATTAAGATAAGAATAATGAACATAAAATGCATTCTCTTTATAAAAAGAAATTTTACGACCCTATTTCTTAAAACCTTTCAATTAATATAGACGTAGATACCATAGGTAGTCTAGATTATATTTTGTTATTTTCTTAGAGTAAGAATGAAACAAATAAAGTTCGGTTGCTTTACGGGAGATAATTTTGCGATACGATCCCTTAAAACCTCCAATTAATATAAAAACACAGACACTCTCGATTAATAGACATTGGTACTCCTGATTATGTGCATTATGTTTGTTATGAAGAGAATAAAGCATATAAAATTCAATTCTTTTATAAAAGGTAATTTTACGATCCAATTTCTTGAAACGTCTCAATTAACATAGATATAGGCACACTCAATTAATAAAGACGTGTCTCGTTATGTTTATTAAGATAAGAATGACGAACATAAAATCTATTCCCTCTATAGAAGGGAATTTTAGGATCTGATCCCTCAAAACCTTAAAGATAAAGAAGTATTATATATTTTTTCCAATTAATGTTCAATTAGGATTGCTTATTTAAAATGTAAATAATTAAGCCATTCAAGGGCTTACGAAAAAAAAAACAATTTTGAATGTTAACTTATTTCTCTTAATCAAAATGATTTCTTAAACTGAATCAAAAAATATACTTCGAAAAAACTACATGCTATGTATATAAAGAAAAGTTTTATTTTTTATTTTGTTTTAAAGAGTAATGTTTTTCTCACAGCCATAGATGCCTTTTATGGTGTGGAAAACGAAAACTTTTGTGCCATTTTAATTTCTCAACGCAATAAAAAGGGAAACTTTGTTATGGCTGAGTTCATAAAAAAAACGTTTTGTGAGGTGTGTTTGTAAAAGCTTGTGTACAAATTCTACAAAGTACAATAAAGAAAATGTTTGCAATACACCTTGTGTTAAAATCTTGCGTGGCTTCTTTGACATTTATAGAATTTTGAAGGTCGGCGTAATATATTATTTAATATGATATTTTACGAACCTGTTAATATTATTTGGAATCCATAATTTTTCTTTTATAAAAGCAGTCGATTTAAAATATACACCTTAGGATTCCCAATGTATAATGTAGGCTAAAGCCATTTTTTTAGAAAAGTTAATGATAAAAGCAGTTATCACAGGATCACTTAGAGTAAGTATCGGTGACGGATCTTTGTAAACAATTTTATTTTGAGATTCCTAATTAATATATTGTAATAAATAATTAATTTATTTCAAATTATACTGCGTTCATCCCATGCAGACCACATTAGGTCCTATTATGTAAACATTTAAAAAATTGGAAATAGTTTATTCTTGTGTGACGACATTATACAATAAACATAAGTTTGCCTTTATTTTGCACTTTCAATTAAATTTGTAGTCTTCTACTAGACTAGTGAAGGAAATAACATTTTTTTTACAAATTTAACAATCTACAAAAATATTTTTTCTTTCCGTGTCACCAATTAAATTTGTGTAAACAGCGAATGAAGTGTATGAAGCGATAAGCACTAAGATTCATTCAAGCTTTTCCTTTACATTACTAGTGAATTTTTCCTTGTTAAATATATACTACTTATCACATGTAGATATACTACCTTGACATTTTTAAAATTTTCAAATATTTTTTTCAAACCTTGACTTCTTTAAAATTTTCAAGAGTTTAATTCTAAAATAATATTTACCCTGATTTCCAAAATTAAAACTAGAAGAAATCATCACATGATCTAGGATTATTATTGGATCAGAAAATGGAAAATACAATTGACCAATGTTAAAAATTTCATTTTAATTAAGGCAACGTTCTCTTATCAAACAGTCATATTTTCTAATATAATTGTATATTTTGCGGACTTCATAGAAAATTAACTAATTGTATTAAATGATTTTTAATATAGGTCCATACTCTATGTCTTTGACCTGAAAAGTAATGTAATGTCTCTTAGGTCAACTGAATACCAAGAAATTTGCATATTATCTTTCTGCTCTTAATCCTAACACTCTGTTTTACTTTCCTCATTTACGACCTTGGTTATATCCACTTTGACCCTATAATTTGAAGGATTGTTAAAACTTCTTATTCCAAAGATAATATATATCCCTGTAAGTACTCATTTATATTCCATGCTACTAACTTGCGAAAGAAGTTAAACTGCTAAGAAAAGAAGTTAAACTGTATACACTACTTACAAATATTTATAAATTTAAGTATTATAAAGGCTTATATATTTCTATAAGACGACAAGTTTGCAAAATTTTATAAGATTTAAATTATATTCTTTTCATTTACCGAGTAGATTACAATTTAATATACGACCACATATATAATTTATTCATCAACAAAGAATTAAAGTATGTTGCATTGGTCTAGTCAGGTTCTATTTTAGTTTTGCTATGGTTATTATTGCGAGAATGCTTTATATTAAATTTACTAATGTTTAATAAATTGAATATAAAGAAAGCATTCTCGCAATACTCTATTTTTGCTCAAGTATTATTTACACTGCATACGCCAATGAATGCAATTAAAATTTATTCTTTATTTTGTCGTTTATGTGTTGATTGCTTGCAGCCGTCATGTGTTTTTATTTTCAAGTTTACTTAATCAAAACATACATTATTTACAAACTTTTCCATTAGAGGCATAAATATCTTAAAATTGGTATCCATTAGTATTGTTAACCATTTATTTGTAAACGTTTTCTTTAGAGAAATTTTACTGTAACATTGATTTGACTATAATAGACAATATTACTTTATTTGAATATTTCTCTCCATTTTTGTTCAAGTATTATTTACACTGCATATGCCAATGAATGCAATTAAAATTTATTCTTTATTTTGTTGTTTATGTGATGATTGCTTGCAGCCGTCATGTGTTTTTATTTTCAAGTTTATTTAATCAAAACATACATTATTTACAAACTTTTCCATTAGAGGCATAAATATCTTAAAATTGGTATCCATTAATATTGTTAACCATTTATTTGTAAACGTATTTCTTTATTGGTTCATATGCGTTTGCAATTAGGCGGAACACATGCATTTTGCTATGAAGTATCAGCCGTATATAAACTCCTACATTTTTCATTAATTACTCAATTTTGGGCGACGAAAAGTCAAGGTCTGATAACGGCTTCACTGAAATACAATATTATTTTCGCAACGTTATCGATGGATCGGTGCAACGTTCATATATTTCCATTTCTCCAGTTTATTGCCGTAGACTGTCAACAGTTTATTAGAGGCATAATGTAAATTCGTTTTCAGTAATAAATACAAATCAATCACATCGGCCGTAAACACTTTGGTACACTTTTTGCAAAACAATTTCTCCATATTTCATACTTGCTGACTAGATCATGTTCTCTCTTATCACTCTACAAGCGTTAAATGTTCAAGTAGAACTAGAAGCCATATTGAAATCTACAAGATCCATGTCGAATCTATACAAAATGTTCAAAAATGATATCTATCTACATTTAGATGTTCGTATGTCAAAAGGAAATGGAAACTGAACCTTATTGTTTTCTCTTCTCGGTCACGGATCCTTTTCTCAGAAACCAAAAATTTTAATCGTGATGTAGAATCTTGAAATTAGTTTAGTGATAAAGCACATATTTCTATAATTAATATTCAAACATATTTGCACGGAAATTTTAGAGAGGCAAACCAAAAATTTGTTCAAACTTAATATGTCGCGTGCGTTATCGATTTAAAGAGCAAGAATTTGTTTATTTAAACTTTAAGTTAAATGATTCTGATTTAAACTTTATCTAATTATTAATTACGTTTATGAAAAAATAATTCAATTAGAAATTTACCTAAATTTTATCGGATAATTAAATGATTGTAATGCTTCTAAAGATCAAAGTTTTTGAGGTTTTTGGGTTTGTACAATATATACTAAGTAATATGTTTATATAACAACCTAGTTTGTCGAATGACCAAATGACTGTGATGTTTCTAAACGTCAAGATTTTTAAAATTTTTGTATTTGTATAAAACGTACTAAGCAATATGTTCAGATAAAAAATTAATCAAAAATAATTGCATTGCAATACTAAATATTTAATATTTATATATGCTTTGATATATATGAAACTCTAATGGAGTATATTCCATTCATGCTTAAGAGGTTTTATCACTATTAATAACGAAAGATTTCCTCGCATCTTATGCTAATTAGATCATATTCTGTCGGAGTCCTACTTATTTCCAGCAACCATACGACATGAAATTAGTGTATGGATCTCTTAAAATAGCGCAAAGTGATCTTATTTACTATTGTTCTAATCCGCAGGTTATAATTATACTTATTCATTATTCAATACTTAATTTTTTTCTAAAATTCCTTTACTGAAAATTTTCATATTACTTTTTGTATACTTGTGTAATCAATATAAATGACCATCGCTTATTGATATTAATTTAAGGCAACCCCGGTAGCAGCTACTACTCTACAATAATACTGGAAAAATTATCAACAAATATCTCGGCGGTAACAACGTCTCAATATTACATGCTTCTTTGAATTATTTGTTAGGTTTTTAAAATATATTTTTTTTTCTAAAATCCTCAATATCACGTCCATAATAACTCTCTGCCTTTCAAAATATACCCACGATTGGCATATTTTTTTCAACTCTCTATCAGTAAATATAGCGACGCGGTAAAAAATCTTTCCGGAGAATATTATTATGAAATGCAAAGAATGTGAATTATAACTTACAAAAAATGGGAAAAATCCTAATTTTATAGGGTTATTAAATTCTGTAAACATTTTTTAAATAACTCTTAATCGTAAAACATTACTATTCTAAAAAAAAATACCTAATCCGTGATTGTTGTTAAACAGTTTGTTGAATATGTTAAGTGGAGATTACATCAGCGAAAACTAATTATTTAACTAAGAAATTCTAACCAGTCGTTGGAAATATTATTTAAATATTTGAATAAACGAAATTTGTAGCAAAATTTTCTTCCAAATAATTCATTCAATAAAAATATTGTCTGTCAACAATCTGCAACATTAGTGAAATTTTATTGTTTAAACGTATTTTGATTAACCTTGTCGAAGTATTAGAAGAGCGAATAATAGAACCTCCTTATAAAATTGTAATTTTCAATCATATTGTGGCAGAGAAATGTTTGGAAAAACATTTCCATTACATTTTTTAAGCTTTATATACCACTGACAAAAATTTATATTTCGTACAATTTATTTCATTATTCGCAAATAGTATTTCGTGTAGATCGTAAGTATTCATTTTATTTCAATCATTATGTAGCACTGCAAAGTGATCAAATTGATTTAAATTAGGTTTATGTAATTTTAGAAAATATTTCCAACTTTTTAAAAAAAACGTGTGTAAATTATCATATTTTTAAAGTTTCGGTCATTACGAAAAAAGACGTAATAATTTGTCCTTGTGTCACCTAGATTAGTATCTTTATATAAATATCATATTATTTATATGTAACTTGTTATGAATAAATACAATCACACTTAATGAATAAACTCTTCAGTACGATACTTGTGAGCCGAACATTTAAATAGATTGGCCCCCCTTTTAAAAGGGAAGAAAACTTTTATGTCTCCAAATCTTCGAAAATATTTCAACAGAAAATAATTGTGTTAGTTTAACAATTTTTTAACTCTTTTATTCGCACAGTGGTTGCCATAAGAACTAAATAACATACAAAATTTATTTAAATTTGGATGGTGAATTATTTGAATAAAATTAGGCGCCTAACTTTTCTTCTTTTCATTTCACGTGTACAGTAAAATTTTAATACGTTTTAAAAGCATTTTAGAATTATTGATTTTTATCTGCAATTTTATCTAACGAAAGCTCTTATTTTTTTATATCGTATATTCTGTATAAATTCGTTACGTCGAAGAGCACTGACTACTCGCTGACTTATTCATTAATATTCCGCTACTGTTTCCAGCTTTGTTGAATAAAAATCCATTTCGTTTACATATTTCGAAACAAAGTAACGCGCTTTAGTTTGGTATCTCTTCATTTCAAGTGCAAACAATTGTTTGCTATTTATTTAATACCGGCTCTCAAACTGAAAGGCAGAATCATAAATAAATTGGTTTAATGTCTTATTTATGTAAAAAACTGTTAGATCCAAAACAAAGTAATACGTCTTCATATCAAGTATAAAGATTTGTTTACTATTTATTTAATGCCGGCTGTCAAACTGAAAGGCAGGATCCAAAACCAAATTGTTTAGTGTTTTATTTGGCTTAAAAACTGTTAAAGTAAGCAAGCTCTGTGTTTATAAAACTATATAAAATAAATAAAGGGTCTAAATTCACAAAAAATAGCACTCACCGGTGCGTGTTCAGTGTATAGAATAAATTTTTCACCCCTAGTACCAAACACCCACCGGTGAGCGTTTTTAATTTTTGAAGACAAACATTTATTATAAAGTATACATGAAACAAAATTAATTAATTGTATCAAACGTTGTTGCATTCAACGTAATGTATTAGTGATTTGACATCTCCATATATAAATTTGAAAAAATATAATTTATGCCAATCAATTAAATAAATAATTATAATTCTGAGTGATAATTATCAAAGCAAATTGGTCAAATCCACTGATTTGGCATAATTAGGAATAGTAAGGCGAAAAGCGTGTCGTTATTGTACGAAAAATAAAAAGCATACTGTTTCACCACAGTATTGTGACAAGACAAGTTCTGATGAATCAGGATTTCGTGTAGTATATTTTGAGATTTATCACTCAAAATTATAATTATTTATTGGATTGATTGGAGTAAATTACATTTTTTTAATTTGTATGGGGAAATCTTAATTCATTAATATTTCACGTTGAAATCTATAAGGCTTGAGATCATTATTTAATTTTGTTTTATTTTAAAGTTTATGATAAATGTTTATATGACTTGTTGATTATTATCTTTCAAGTCTTTTCGCAAAGTTCTAGTACAATGAGCGTCATATTCTACTAACTTCTTCAACGAAGCAAAACTGTTATGAAGTTATCAATATAAACTTCATATCCGTTTTTAAAAAATTCGTAAATTTCTCCTGAAGTAGTCGCATGACAATTTTTTGGTATGACTCTTTGACTTTGCACTTTGAAACTAAGCAGTCAGGTTTGTAAGTATGTAAAATTGTATCCCATATTTATGGAGCTTACTCTAGATAAACTTACTCTTGTACGTTTATCTAGAATACTCTTTTACGTGTCAAGTGATATTTCTAGCAGGATAGTAAGACCCAAACATTTTGTTATTGAAATAGTCCACAATCGTACAAATCTTGATCAAGGGATCCTGAATTTCTACCTCGGAATGAAATGAAGACATTGGCGATAAGAAGAAACCTATTTCTGCTCATTTTTTGGGCGAATATTAGCATTAAAAGCATTCTGTGTTCTCCAATAATCATGTAGGCGAGTCTGAGTCTCATTGCACTTGTGGAATAATAATCTCAAGAATATTCTTATCTCCAGAAGAGTTAGCTGTTTCCAATCAATTATCCTGAACAATTCAGATGTACTTGCTAAAACTAACTGCTTGTTTGTGCACTTGTTTCTTAACAGATAATGGTCAAAACATCTTGAGAGAAAAATAAATCATAATAATCTATAGAAATTACTCCAGCTGTACTACAAACTTTTCTATCTCCGAACTATCATTACTATAGTAATAGTTTTTCTTTAATATCACTCTACTTTAATATATAATGGATAATAATTTTCTGTCTTTTTCGAAGAAAAGGCCCCGTCTGACATAATGAATTGAAGGTAGAAAACAAACCAAAAATCGTATGTACAAACTATAGACACAGAAAAAAAGTTTAAAAATTCAAGCGCAGTGCCGACTTACACACAATGTTTTGGGACAGATACTAGCCGGATATTGCCGTATGAAATTAATATGTGAATGTATCGGTGCGTGGTCGGCCCACATTTTGCAGCACGCACCAGAGCCTGCTTGGCATTCAACCACTTAAAAATATACGCTCTTGTTTACCAATTATGAATTTGTAAATGAATATGTATAAATTATCACGAGAACATAAAGTAGATAACCATCCATTTATCAAATGTTATGTATTGAAATACGATAATTTTCCTGCATATTAAAATCTTCGCAACATCCTCGACCTGAGAAATTTACAACTCATGCAAGCCCATTTATTGCTTTCGTCTCTAATTACATTATCAATAAGACAACATAAACTTATTATGCTTTATAGTATTCAACTCAATTGAGTCAGGCGGTAAATAGCTCAGTCGACTTTATAGACAAGGATCGCTTCAGTGTCAAGTTCCCCCGTATTCTCTCTTGTTATGCCAGAGATGGTCAAATTATTTAATGTTAGGAAAGCCAAATTAATGTTACTAAGGGAGTTGAGATATCGTTTCTCAGTATTAAGACCAAGTTCCGTAAATGATAATATAGATTTTGAACAAGTAAAATGAACGATAAATACCAAGGAACATTATAAAACATTTTCAGTGGGAGAAAAAGTGATGATAAAAGATACAAGACAAAATAAAAAGAGTTGCTTATTAATTAAAATGATTAAGATTCCGATACCAGGTGTAACCTGCATGGTAAAATTCGATGGATTCCAGTGGAAACCACATGTCAACCAACTTGGTGAATGTGGCCAAATTTGGAATAAGAGATAATTAATATAAGCTATCATTTAGGAAGATATCAATACCTATGTCTAGATATGTAATAGATATATAGTTATTTAGAGGTTCCTGTTCTGTTTTTTTGTGTAAAGCGAGGGATAGTGTTGTATAAATAATTATTAAACAGAGGGCAGCACAAGCTCTCCTGTCAGTAGTCTGACATATTAGGTGTTGTTTGTCAATTAAAGTATTTTAGTGTACTAATTAATTACAAAAAATGCAATATTACAAAAGTTTTATGGCATACCATGTTATAATGAAAAGCTAAAAATAACAAAAAATTTAAATTAATCTGAAATGCAATATGGAAAGAAGAAGTTAAATATTTTAGTTACGATTATAACTCACACTGCAAAGGTTCCGTACACACTTAAATACATATGTGTTTAAAAGTACATAGTATTTGTAATAATTCGATTTAGAATTAGATTTTAATACCTCCAAAAGCAAAAACTTTTTTTACATCGAACTTTTCTCTCGCATAATTCACACACAAATATATTAAAAGCTCTTATGGTTTTGAGATAGGCGTACTAATAAGGAATATATATATATATATATATGTATATATATATATATATATATATATATATATATATATATATATATATATATATAGTAGCGAACCGCTCTGCCTTTCGTCAGTTGATTATTGATTATTACAATAAAATTTATTTAATTGTTGTACAGTTTCTTGTTTTTATGGTGCTAAAAATTAATTAATTACGTATAGTTGACTATGGGCTTTAATCTATTACAACAATTTTCAGCTTTCATCCTTGAGCTTTATTAATAAACATTGTTAAACAAAGTTTTATTGGAAACTGAAGACGCTTAAATTGAAAAGCGATGCCTGGGAAAATATTTGGAATTCTTGGTATTAAAACAGTTTCTCCTCATCTATACCTAGATAGGAATGTGCGCTCTGTGAAAGAATTGGTTAGTTATTTGATATGTAATCGAGTCCAATAACACAATTAAAGTGGGTTTAGGTTTTATAATAATGTAACACGAGATTTTACCTTTGAAAATCAGTTTGTTAATTGGAATTCCAAATAGATTTAAAGAGTGTAAACATTCCATTTATAAACATGTGGTTCCTTTGCAACCTAATATTGTTTCAACTTAATGTACTATTAAGTTTGGGTGGGTAAATCAAACTTTTAAAGTACAAAGTCATTGACTTTACAGGTCTTTTGATTAGTGGATGATAAAATTACTCTCTCCTTGAATCATAATAGCATCTCTATAGTGGTATTATTAATTTCAAAAAAACATTGTCAACTAATATTTAAAGACTGTTAAATGTGACACAAACGCTATTATCGATATTGATTTTACCATTACTTAGAAATAGCTGACCACTACTTTTGTAAAGCAACAATTTAGGAAAATTTTGTTTTGATCGAAAGACGTTATAACTTACATATTTCTTTTATGTTCCATTCTAATTTCTAGTGAAGTATTAATTTAATTGGCCCTGGTTTCTCGAAAACGGGAAAAATTAATGAAAATCTCCGAAGCATAAAACTAAGCAGCGACTCTATTTACTACTCACTAAAGTTAAATATGATAGAACAATTACAATAGCTGACAACACTATTTTATTTCGACTAGCATATTTAACTTTAGTGAGTAGCAAACTAATAAAGAATATTTTCTTTATGTTGACAATAACTGATTGAGGTCGTGAAATGTTTCTTTTGCATGTTTAGTATTGTTTTCTTTGATAATTTTTGTTGATAAAGAAAGAGAAATAAATCTAAAGTATTTTCTTGAAAAAACAATTAACTGTCTTATCATCTATCTTATCATCGTCAAAAATTGTCTGTTCCCAATTTAAATTATACAGCACCATTTCACACCCTTTCCAATGCAATATATATTTAGCTTTACTCTCTCGAATCAGCGCCACAGTATTACATTCCGCCTGATAAGCATAGTAAATGACTACCCGCAATTTTTTTAAGATCTAAACGAGAATAAGAAATTTTATTACATGCAACAATACCGTGAGATAAAAAAATTATATGTTATTTGGGTTGGTACACTATGCCGAGAACCTCAATTTTTTGCTGTCGAAATGACTTTCAAAAGGCCGGTCTGAGAATCTTGGTATTTTTTCGTGTTTTAATTCCAATTTTAATTTCCAAGAACTACGTCACAGGTGTGAATTTAATACTTTTGCCATATCATCTTCACAAAAACAAAACTTGAAAAAAAACATTAAAATAGTGCGATAAAGATTGGTTACGACATACTTTCAGTAGAAAAAACTCGCCGTTCGTATTCTAATCGTACGGAAAGGTGAATGATTCCTGGAGCTCTTTCGTGTACATTGAATGATACAATTCAAAACTTCGGAACTACAAATGTATATGTCAAATTGATGTAACTTCATCTGTTGAAGTGAATATTAAAAGTGACCTAATCTCTCCTTTCATTAATATATTTACACCCATACTTTACTTACTTGACAGAAATATATAATTCAGTATTTACTTGTACACCAATTATTTTCAGAAGAACTAGATTCTAAGATACTACCAATCACTGTCTGTAATATTATTCCGGATGTTTGTAATATTTCGTCTACATAAGGACACAACAATATTTAGGATACCAATAATCACTTATTTGCAAAGGCTTGGGTTATTTTATTTAAATTCTAGCGCACTTTATACGTCATAACGCATACACGGGGAATTCGGATTTAAGGCTTCGCAGTTTCCATAGATTGTGTGGCGTTGTACATTATTGAAAGGAAATTAATCTTCTTGATTTTTTAGTAAATCACTTGAAATTACTCTATAAATTTGATAAGGTCTAATCTTGTTTTGAGCCTCAACATTAAATGAACATGTTTGTAGGACTCATTTCTAACTGCATCAATTTAGATGAAACTTATTGCATTTTAAACAGATGTTGAAAACGCATAGTATGCAGAAAAAACAATGTACTTTCGTGCAACGATAGCGTTTAACATGCTTTGTATGATCTATATTGAAACATTAACAATACAAGGAATCCTATCCTAAAAGATCTGCTTTACAAGAAAGAAAGAAAAAGCTTAAAGAATAAAATCGCTTCAGCTAGCTTAAAGATTTTTTTCGCAATTGTGTCGGTGTACAGTAACATTTTGAAATTACTTGCCAGGCTGAAAAAGTCTTAGAATCACAGTGGATATATTCATTTTTATATTTATCCTAGTAAAATTAGCTCATTTGCAATAAAAAAAACAGAAATCTATGTAAGCCCTGACACTGCTGATCAATATTTTTGATAAGTGTGTTACGTTATCGGTATCGGAGTCCGATATAAAATCGACGAATAAGGAAGTATTTAACAGCTGAATATAATATATTCCTATTTCTATCATAAGTAAATTAAAATTATTGAATATATTTGGCGTTAATTTTGTAGAAATTCATTATTCACAATTATGTAGCATTATTATACTATATGATGTAGTATTATTTCTACTTCTTTTAATTTCTTTACCACGACTTAGGTTTCGTTGTATTACAACATCTTCAGGTGGGATATTAGCAAAGATGGTCTTTGCTAATACCACCTGAAGATGTTGTAATACAACAAAATCCAAGTCGTGGTAAAGAACTTAAAGGAAGTAGAGATAATACTACATAACGTAGTTTCATTTAATTGTGAAATTAAAACTAATTTAACATACTTGTACTCTAAAATGCATCACGTTTGTCTTTCCTTAAATGAATAAGACGGTTTGATTCTTTGAAGTTGATTACTAGACAACTAAACAACTTAATGTTATTCCTTAATACATGTAAAACATATTAATTTGTTTAGCCTACAATTAGTTCTATTCGTTGTTCAAAATACTCCAAACCTGAGGTTTTCTTTTTAAATTATAAATTAAAATAATTTGAGGTTTTCTATTCTTATAAAATGAACCCGCACCCGATTGTGTGCAACTGTATTAAGTGAAAATAAATACCACACCCTCGTTACACTTAAATGTCTATGAGTTTCCTTGGATAATAATATTAAAATTATGGAATATTATAACTTTATTTGTTAACATCACTCTTTTATTATTCTTTTAAATCCTTTTCAGTCTTAAAATTAATAGTTTTTAGAATTTATGGATTAATTAGCAATTCCAAAACTAGTAGCTCATTTATGTTACTAATTATATCAAATTGAGATGAAAATTCACTTCTTGAGAATAAACAAAAAAGTGTTAATATTTGTTTACGCTAAATAAGTACACGCGACATGGATCATTTATATGGTGTAAGAAAAAACGTTTTCTTCTTCTTGATATACATTCTTGCACGAAATGTTTATCAACCGAAACAAGTTTCTAGCTTATGTACTCTAGGCAAACTAAGTGAGTCATGAAAATTAACTATATATACTATGTTACTATGGTATGTCTGAACGAGATGGAGATCAATACATATATATATATATATATATATATATATATATATATATATATATATATATATAGTAGTATACTAGTAAGTAGAAACTAGGATATAAACCGATTTAGAATTTAAAATAATTTTAATTGATTGCGTGTTGCCAGTTTCCGCCATCGTCGCTTTCTATCCGCATGTGAAAGGAGCCCGCGCTACTTTGCTGTCGTCTGCTAATATTCTGTGTGCATTTATGTTTGTCACGTGCTTATTATCTATAGAATGTGACTGATCACTTCAAGGATGTATTCTTGTTATTCTATTTAACTATCTGTGATTACTTTAACTTGTTGAATATATTTGTATAATATATGCTTTTGTATAGATATATTATTGAAAATAATTTTCATTTAATTTATTACCTTCACTAAAATACTTGTATCCTGCATAACTTTAAAAAATATAATAAAAATTACACCGCTCCTCTACAATAAATTCTCTAAGTTAATCCGTCGGAAAACCCGCGCTAACCCCGCTTCTGCTATTTTTCTGTGTATTATTTAAATGGTGTTGAAAATTTCTAAGAGTTAATCTTTGCTAATTGCCCACTTGAAGATGTTGACATCACGTTATTTCATCACGTAATTCATTTAATTAATATCACGTAGTTACAGTTAATTATGAGTAGTTTACAGTTAATTATGAGTTAGTTTTGTTTGTGTATTTAATTATTGCATATTAACGTAATTTGAAATATGGTTTAAAGAATTTTTTATATTTATTGAAAAGTTATTTATTATTTTTCATTTTCAAAGCTTCATAAAATGGAAAATCTAGTTCTTATTATATGCTTTTATATTATTTTATTGTCATTGTAAGCTAACTAGCTGGTTCATATGCATCAATTATTGGTCAATAATGTGATACGCACACATTACATAATGAGTTACTTATCAGTAAAAGTATGGTAAAATCCTTGAAACTTCTCCTTAATTAGTAATTTTTATTTGTAATTTCCATAGAATGCTATTTGGGGTCAATCAATCAATGTTTTGCTATAACAATAAATAAATGGCAAAGCCAAATTTCGATGAGAGCATCTGTGAAGTAGATATTCTTCTCATGGTCCAATTTGCGCAGCATATTTACAACAACTTAGCGATCTTAACCATAAACGACTCAACTGCCAATGTTGTTTATAAGTATTCACATTCGCAATTTCCGTATTACGCGTAATTCTGCTTTAAATAATGATTCTAAAATGGATGATAAAACTGCCTAAAATTGTCGTGAAGACAAACTACAAGTGATTTTGAAAATGGCCGATACCTGATTCATAAACGATGAAAGCAATGAAGCTTAATAGTTTTTACGAGTCAAAGCTGGTATGTTTTTCAATTCAACACTCAGTTGTCGCTTGCTGCAAATATAAGTTTTTAAATTTAATTTTTAACAAACTTAATTAAATTACGTAATGTAGTAATATTTCTACTTTTTTAAATTCTTTACCACATTTTTAGGTGAGCAATTTCTTTAAAAACCTCCATAATCGAGAACAAAAACAGAAATAGAGTTTGACAAATGCATATTTGGGTTTGGAACTCAAGAAACTTTTGAAGCCGTTTGAGAATTTATATTTTGAAGAAAATCTTACGACTAACGTCGTTTATTTGAAGATGCTCAGTGGAAAGTTGAGCAATTAGTAGACTCAGAAGTTATACAGATAAGGTAGTAGCCGTGATAAATCAATTATATATATTCATTTACCACAGTATATTTTATTTCTTTAGAAGAAGAGACATAATTTATAGAAGTCAATAAAATTTGTTAACAATCTTGTTGATTCATGTTCAAAAAGAATGTTAAATTCACTTACAATGATAAAAATAAAGTAAATTTATATCTACTCTGGTTACGATTCCTCACATAAAAATAAAAAATTGTTGGCATTATTTTGTAAAAGATATCCTTTCACATTTTGAATCATGTTCAAAAATAGATTTGCTTCATAAATTTTGTTACATTACTCATATCATGTAAAATTCATTTCGTTCTGCACAATTAACAATTTTTTAGCCAATACCAAAAATAGAAATAGATTTGAAAAATCTTTTATCAGTTTTTAAAAAAAAATTAAAATATAAGCGCAAATGGTAGCCAAAAAAATACAGTCAACCCCGATACCTATGGTGATACGATCGATCATTCCACAGAAGGAAGGTGTTGTCATATAAATGCTGATTGGAAAATAAAAAAAAATACAATAAATTGTAGTGTATTAAGTTAGTTCTAATTTTTAGAAACATTTCCATTTAGAAATAACTTAGCATTAATTGGAATAGTTTCAAGTTAAATTTAAGGTAATGAATTTAATTTAATATCATTTCGAAATTAATGTGAATCTTGACGAACAAGAAAGTATGAAAGCGTCTAACGGTCAGGTGTTTTTTTTTTAATTACACGTATTCGTTTTAGTTTGCTCAAAAGAAAAAAATGAAATTTCATTACCCGTTTACAGTATAATTGATCAAATTACTTGAAAATAAAGCACATCTCTACATGCAAAGGTTGTACCTTGGATCCTTATACACAAGAAAATAATATAATATTTATGGTAATATCTCTAAAAATAGGCATATATATATATATATGTATACATATATATATATATATATATATATATATATATATATATATATATATATATATATATAAATATGTTGATGAGTGTACTCTTAAATATATGGCTGGAAACTGTGTTATGGAAAAAATTAAAATAGTACGAACACTGACACTGTCACAGACCGATGAAGCGACGACTGGATGGACGTAACGATGTTATATCTGTAGTTTGAATACAAAACTATAAACATTTCTTGGATGTTGATGAAAGTTTAAAAAAAGTACGAGCTGGAAACACTATACTTCGTTTTTGTAGAGAAATCAATTTTCTGTTACCAGGATTATTCTTCGAGTGTATGTGAATATGAGCATGTACATAAAAGAGAAAGAGAGGCAACGACATAGCATCGACTTTAAAAATCTTTTTTTCTTTCCAACAGTAGCAGTATTTTCCAAATCTATTATATTCACGTTCGGAAACGATATTGAGCCGTAAATATTCCGACTGGATACTCGTATTTTTATTGTTTTATGCTTTTAGAACGTTTGATATTCAGTGGCTTTTTGAAGTCGCTCTAATTTTTTTTTATTAGAAACAATTTATTTTGAAGACCAAGAAGTCTATTGCTGAATTTCTGAATTCAAATTAAAATTTTTGTTGCTACTGATGCCATATTTACACGAAGGCGAGAAGAGTTATATATTTCATTTAAACGCTTGTGAAAGTAATTAATTTGCCGCCAAAAATTAAAATTTTTATTATTCAAAATAAAGTTTAATATAATTATCTTGTAAAGAGTGATAATTATTACCTAATTTTTTTAATTCATTTTTGCACTAAAATTGTTTATCCGAGGAAAAAGCAATGTTCAAACCAATTAAATGAGCATAGAAAATTATTATGACTTAGTTTATTTATATATCTATATATAAATATATATATATATATATATATATACATATATATATATATATATATATATATATATATATATATATATATATATACAGATGTATGTATATAAATCATAAAGCTTAAAATACCGCAAGATATGAAATCTGAACCAGTAGTTGGAGTAGAAAATTGGTTGAAACCTGCAACGCTTCGCATAAACGTTACCCTCCAAACTACATTTTGAACTGAAATTATTGTTGCTTGCTTGATTACGTTATATATTATAATATAAAGTTTGCACAATTATGTACCGCTCAAAGATTATTAATATGTGTATCATTGAGAAACATGCCTCTAATTAAAATTATGGACGCGCACAGTCACTATCACACGAATTGCTAAATAGCAACTTGTGCTAAGAAAACGCGTACAAATTGCACACTCATACGATAAAGAGGCAAGTAAATATTTAATAAAAATGCATGCTGTTCCACAAATCTACTAAAAGTATAATTTCGAGGACTATTTACAATGAATATACTTTCTTTCATTACGAATACGTCGCATCATAGGTCTTTCACGAGGCACGTAACATGTAATATAGCTGATTTGTGCGGAATTATGATAAGGTTAATAGTTATTATTCATATGTTATATTTGTCTATATTATAGAAATACATTTTAAATAATAAATATGAATATTATCGGCTTTAATAGTTTGAGAACGACTTATTACTGATTTTATATTTCCTTGAAAATTGAAGAATATTTGAAATAATAAATGTGAATTAAATTATTGGCCTTAACAGTTTGAAAATTAAAATCAGTGATTTTATATTTCCTTGAAAACCGAGGGAAAAAAATTCTCTATATAACATATAAAAAAACTTTTTGCACATATGCTTGAACATAATCAATGCTTAACACATTTTAAGAGCGAACTAATGAATCATAAAATAAAAAAATGGGCGGGAATGGAATAAGATAGAAAGAAATGCACGTAAATACGTGATTACTCCCGTACTTTATTAGAGTGCGAGAGTACTTCCCTGAGCATTAGGAATTTTTCTGTCACATGATCATAACAATATGGTTGCTAGATTTCATTATAAATTAGTAATATCATAATCAGCGAAATTCGCTTGCACGCGGCCATACCCTCTTATAAATTATGAGCTTGTTGACGAAGCCATATCTCTTACATTTTATCTGAGGTTTAAATAATCTTGACAAGTAATATGGAAAAAGTTATATAGTACCAAATCTGATGTTTTCTTTTCCAGACGTATTAATAGTTACATAAAATGTACGATATGTACAATAGTCTTACCAAAAGAATGAAATACTTTGTTAACAAACATAAAAGTCTTGTCTAAAGTAATGAGTTTAAAATGAAGTTTCAAAAATTTCTACTTTACCCCTAAAATTTACGGTTTCATGTAAATTTTGGTCCGGCAAAATTATCTTTCCCTATTTTTCCCGTAAATAATAATCAGAGGCCATGACTCTCAATGAAGAAAGGTAGATATTGTCAGTTTTAAAAAATGAGCACATTATCTTTAAAAATTTACGATTTCTTGTTGATTTTTGTCTAGCAGAATTATTTTTACTTCGATGAAACTTACGTTTAAGCTACGATATTCAGTAAGTTACACAATACAAAAACACAATAATTATTACTGACAGAATCGCGCGCACTTTTATAATTCACCGGTGAGGTTTATATTTCACACCTTTGATCATTAAATGACAGCGTTTACACATTATAAGTCTCAACATTTGACCGTGCAATATACCCTGGTATAAAATTGTGTACTATTACTTACAAAGAAATGGAAAACCTTAAAAACGAGGTCTAGCTCGTTAACAGAGATAGTACTGAGATAACACAAATTACCATAAGAAAAACTCAGAATTATCTCTTAAAATAAAAGAAAATAAATAGCAAGAACTTACGAGCTCAAAACATTGAGAAGTTAATCCGAACTACTTAGTTACGTTCACATAAATATTTAAAATGATATATGTCATAAAATGGAGAAAAACGTACATGTAAATATTTGTTTTCACTTTGACAGCATCTGCCGAAATTAACACCAAATATAGGTTATAATACGTTTTATTTATTTAGTAAATTTTCCGGAATCTAGATTAAATTTCTTAGAAATATTGATTGGATCGTCTTATATATCTACAATTCATGTATTCCAAAATTCTCATTCAAACAATTCTTAATTCACATCCTAAGTTACATTTCAAAAAGATGATTAGTATTCTAATACTATACAAGGCATTGGATTGTAGAATTAATTAGATACTAGAAGATATTCTTGTTTAATTCTTAGTTAGGAGTTATTTGGAAACGGTAAATCTGTTTTTAAAATTTTGAATTAGGCTAAATAGGAAATTTGTCCTTTTTTTCCCATTCTATATTATATATTACATAATTACTCAAATACAAAAACTTTAATTTTATTTGATGATATTTTTATTTTTAACATAATTTCATTAATTATTGATTAATCATTGACGGGTAATTTTCAAGTACCATATTATTTACATAATATACAAATATATTACAATATTAAAATTACACCCCGAAAAATATTCATGATTCTATACCAGCAAACAGTACAAAGTGAGGGGAACGATAATAATACAAAGTTTTCGCTAACGATCCCTGACTAGCCGTCATAGCCGTGACTTCAAGCCATTCTCGCGCAGAGACGGAGAAAATTCTAACAAAGGAAGGAAAGTGGATATTTTCATCGCTCTGAGAACGAGCCAGCACTGACGAGCTAATTACGAGTTGGGCCGCGGTCACGTGTGGCGCCCACTGCTAAATGCCCTCCCATCAGAGAGAGCGTGGCCCACAGTCAAGAACTGAACCCTTCACTTTTATGTTTATTCACGGGAATTTTCCATTTACGGCAAAATCTTGATAATGCATGCTAACCTAACTACCTAAAAATTCTGTGACGTGATTTTGTCCATTCATACTTTCACTTCAAATTCTATGACGGTAAGGTTTCTCGTAATGAGGGAGAATTAAAATTAATATAGCATCCTGCAAACTTATAAAAGCTTTGCAATTGTGAGATGTGACTTGGAGGGTGGTTGGCCTCTCTTTTGGGAAACATGATTGTTAAGAACAAAAATAAACACAAAAGTATTTGCATTCAACTTTTTTAGATTAAAAAAATTCTTTAATCTTAAAATAACATAGCGTGAAAATCTTTCATTAGTCATTCTTTTGTCAATTACCCATTTAATTTGGAAATATTAGCACCTCCCTTTAAAATTTATAAATAAATTAACTTTTAGTGCACGGTTTCCTTCGTGTGGATTTTTGGTTATGATGCCGGTATTTGACTCTGATAAGACAGTATCGCAAGACCTCTTTGCAAATGATTACGGGAATAAATATGAACTTAAAGATCATACTAAATGGTGGCTATTGTCATTCAGAAACGATTTGGCAAAAATGATCAGATTTTGAAAAAATAATTCGATGTATTAATTCAGACTAGTATTTTTGGGTCCCAAATTCCTTGGAAATCCGTTTACAAATTTCGGATATATAGAGTAACCAATAAATTCGAAAATATAGAGTAACCCATACATTCTGATAAATCCAAACTTTCACTTTTATAATATAATTTAGGGAAAATGTAACCAATGCACAATACCACTGCATAAATTAAATCAAGGGATTCTAAACTATAATATATATGTTACTAGAGATGTTAATTTAAATCCTATACTACTCTATGTTATAACGAGTTTCATTTTTTTTTGCAATATTTCTTACAACTTTCTTCTATTCTTGTTTAATATTCACAGGTAGCATCTGCATAGACAGAACATCGAAGTTTCACAACAAGGGCACGATCTTAGTTTTTCAGAAAATAAGAAAAATTACCTTCGGGTAATATATTTAATTTAATTTAGTAAAATTATTTATTTTAATTTAGTAAAATTATTTTCTTTTTGTACTCTTTAATTCAGCGTATTAAATTTCACAATATCATCCTTGTACAGTTCACGCAAGATCGTTATTTTCAAAAATACTATTTATTCGCATACTATCTTCTACTTTTATTACAGATTCTTTTTAGAAACAGGTTCCCTTTAACAGTAAAAGGTTCGGTAAACTAGTAACCTTTTAACAGCAAATGTTTCGGTTAAACGTGAAGTTTATAAAGTTGAATATTGATTTAGTATTTCAGCCTTTAAAAGATGCCATGAAATTGCATCCTTTCTGCAATGCGACTCGCTACTACCATTGGCCGCATAAAAATAAAAAAATCGAAATTTTTTTATTACTTGATTATTGTTGTAGTTGGTTTTTCGTATATAAAAGCACTTTTTGCGTATACTATCTTACCTAATACTTATATGTACATATTTGATATTATTTGATATAACTCTAGTTACTCTTACGTCAGTTACCAAACGGCAGGGGTCGCACATTGTAAAGCGCGGAAGACGATCTCACATAATAAAATAAGACCAAAATTTAAGTTTAATATAAATCATCCACTTATTGTCACTTTAACACTGATTCTTACATGACTTCATTATAACCATCCTCAGCTTCTGCTGAATAACTTTCACAATTCATTCTTATTTATGACAATAACATGGGTTTGAAAAGAGTGAAGAGGGGTTATGAGTATTATGACGCGTATGGATTGGTAAACACACAAGCTTAAACAAATACAACTGATGCGCACACCGCAAGTCTATACTGTAGTAAGATACCATACATTGGCATACCCTTGTAAACAGGCAAATTCTTATACGGTAGCTGAGGCATCGATCAAAAACTTACCCTTTTATACGGGAGAAAAAATGTTGATGAAAACCTGATATGTTTTAGCGCTAGCTTTCATTCGCTAAGTGTGCAATGTGCGATAAGGACCTTCGTTCCAATAATTAAGCATTTCAATATTCTATAATATTACAAATATGAAGAGTAATAAGGAATATAATTTTGGTCTATACATTAAAGTACTCTAAATAGTATGTTTACAGATGGTAGGTTTAAAAAAGTAAAGCGTTTTACACCATACAATTAAAAAAATCTTCATTGCTTTATACACAAAATCATCAAAACTGAATTGGTATTTGTTCACTTTCATTAAAATTTACCCACGTAACGATAACATTAAGAAATATCCTTTCTGTATATTAAAACTAAATAACATCTGAGCGCATTAGTCCTGTTTTGAAAACAAATTTAAACTTAAATAAAATAACAATTGTTTAGTTAGATTAAAATTGTTGACTTAGATAATGTTGTTGTTGTTGTCATGTCCTCATGAGATGAAGAAGATTTCGTATGGAAAAATGGTTGGACTTCTCCAGATCCCTTGTTGTGCGGCCGAGAATCGAACCCGGGTTCCCACGATACGCCGGGCACTCAACTCATTCATCACCTTGGTGTGTTGGAGACTTAGATAAAGCAAGATTTAGATAATACTTGCTGCATATATAAATATATATATATATATATATATATATATATCACACATATATATATATCACGTTTTTATATGTTAACTGTTATTCATAGTGAAATTTAACAAAATACCTCAAAAATTGCAAATTTTTCAGCATGCACTTTTACACGCAAATAGCGAAATATTTTTTTTACAAAATGAGTCAAAATTGTATTCGCATTCAATAAAAAGGCAGGTAAATGATCAACAAAAAATATATACGGTACCGCAATGTATTTAAAATTGAATTTCAAGGAATAAATACAAGACTCGAAGAATGACTAAATCCTATATAATATTTTACAGAACACGTAATGCAATATAGTTACCAGTACCCCAGCTCGAAGGATGGTAAGAAGAGTTTGTATTCACGGATTCTTATATATTTCTCGAAGTTATAGAAGTATATTTAAAATAACATACCTGGCCTAAAATTAGTCCTTATAATAATTTTGTCCCAATAATCAATAACTTTAAGCTCCCTCAAATATTGAAGCAACGAAAGTTTGGCATATTGTAACAAAAAGGGATAATACTTAACAATATTTCACTATATATGAACAGTTAAAAAGGCTTTTTGCATGCATATATATATATATATATACACACACACACACATATATGTATATCTATATTTCTCAGATTATGATTCACACCATGTTACTCGTAATTCACTCTGAATTACGTTTTGACACACACCGCCCAAAGGCTAGATTGTAGAATGTATTCTTATGAAATTCTCAGTCCGGAGTTTCCTTGAAAAAGTTTTTTTTATTTCTATTTACTTTAAAATATAATTCTTATTTTTGTTTTCTTCTTCTTTCTTAAGTTAATCACGCAAATTTTTTTTTGGTATAATTTCAATAAAAAATAAACTGTAATGGTAATACACGCATATATGTTTATAACACAATTAGGATTTATACAATATCTAAACAGGATTTATATAATAAAACCAGGATTATGTTATGGCTATTGGGATTATGTACAGGATTTAGACTTATGATAAAAGTTCTGTCTTCTTTTTATATTAAAGACAATAAATGTATAAACTATTTAAAAAATTATACTCTGAAGAAAAAGTCCGAACAGGCAATTTAGGAAAATTTATCAGGAGACTGCAAAATGAGGGGAAATACTATAATGCGACGTTATCTCAAACGACCCTTGACTAGACATGACGTCCAGTCGCGCCGAGACGGAGAAAATTCCAGTGCAGAATGTAAAGTGGGTATTTTCATCGCCCCGAGAACGACCCAGCGCTGACGAGCTAATTACGTGTTGAGCCGCGGTCACGTGTGGCGCTTACTGCCAAATGCCTGCCCGTTGACGAAAACGCGCGCCTCAGCCAAGAACAGTTTCACCCGCCTGCTTCACTTTTACGTTTATTCGTAAAAATTTCACGGCTACGATAAAAACTTCATGATGCATGCCAACTTAACTTCCTGAAAATTCGATAACATAGTTTTTTTTATGCATCTATATATCTATACTTGCCTTTATATTCAGTAATGAGGGAAGGCTAAAGACTAATTCTAAAATCGGTAATATAATAAACTCTTAGCTTTTGTGAAGGACAGCAAACTAATATACTGTACTAAAAATGGTGACTTTCACACGTTTCTTTTGAAAGAAATTTATTCCGAATTTCTTAATAACTAACTCATTAATATCGAAAATATTTTATAACTTTTTATAATATACCTAACATCAAACATATTTCACGGTATTCTTTTATTCATTATCAATTTTATTTCGCCCTATTGCCCTATACAAGAATAGATTTACTATAAAGAAACATCTCAAATGATAACTAGGCACCTTTGCAGGTGTTAATATTAGCACTAGATGATAATTAAGGTTTAATAGTATCAACAACTCTTTATTCTACTTTATTCCATCCTAATTACCAACGGTACTTAATATTTTCTTCAAAAATTTATTAATTAATGTAAATGTCTGGTCACCCAGTCAAACACAAGGCTTTAATAAATTATAAAACAATTCGAAAAAAGTTAAAACGATGATTAAAATGTGTTCATTTTAAAACGGTCTGGCTATTTAATTTATAATTAAAAGCCATTAGTGAAACAAAATGACAAAATATCAGTCTATTTAGCCAACTTATTGTGAATATGCTGACGATAGATATTTTAAAGTTTCCGTCCTTCAAAAATTAACAGTTCTTCATGTACGTAAATTCGTACACGTACACGTACACTTACACACACACACACACACACACACAAACGCGCGCGCACACACACACACACACAAATACACACACAAACAAACGTGCACGCGTGCGCACACACACACACACACAATGGTAAACTAAAATACAATTAATTACAGTTATTTATTAGTTAAAAAAGACAAATCTGTAACACTTACGCTTACAAGAATATTATTAATAACATAGAGCTGATGATGTAATACAAAAAAGAATGTATAAATAAAAAATATTAGGATGTTCTTTTTTCATAACCAATATCATATGATGGTGGGCAGTGGTGAATCACACAAAGTTTTCATGTAGATAAATCGATGCTCTTATATCAGATAACTTGTACAGTAGAAAAAGATCGTAATGTCGACGACGACTTCGGTTTCGTTTCGTTATCGCTCGCCTTTCATTGCTAGTATTACGGTATTAAACTCTCAAAATTATAACATGAAAATCTGTGGAATACAACGATCTACTGTATCACAATTGTAAATAAGATCACAATGGAGCATATAAAAACTACTGAAAAGTGCAATTACTAGACCTCCAAACTCGACGTTTTCAAGAGGTCTGAATCCAAAGCATCAGAAATAAAAGGTGTAACGTGAAAAAATGTTTTTGATTTCAAACAAAGAAAATACAGATAACATAACTTAGAACTATAATAGTTCTTCAAAGCGAACATAGCTTTATGCAAAGCAATAAGCGTCATTTCTATTCTTGGAAACCTTTTTGGAACTCATCTTTCAGAATGATGCGCAGTCTGCTTACAAATTACTTTTCATCAAAACGATCAACTTGAACATCACATTTTCAATATTACTTTGAATGATAAGAAGAAACATAAATTACTGAGTATGGTAGGCCGGTAAACAAGCTATAGTATGACCATCACTCGGCACGTTTTTTAATTTAATTTCTACAGCGCCCTTTTCATATTTTTCATGGCGTTAAGAACCTTATATTTAATTATAAAATAATTTAGAAACTTCATTTTAATCAGGAAAACATTTTTCTATTAAACACTCATATTTTATGACTTCACAGAAAATTAACTAAATAGTTTAAATGGGCTTTAATATAGATTCATACTCTATGTCTTTGACCTGAAAAGTAATGTAATGTCCCTGAGGTTAACTTAATACCAAGAAATTTGCATATTATCTTTCTGCTCTTAATCCTAATACTCTGTTTTACTCTCCGCATTTACGACCTTAGTTATTCTAGTTTGGTCGTATAGTTTGAAGGATCGTTAAAACTTCTTATACCAAAGATAATACATATCTCTGCAAGTAGTCATTTATATTTCATGCTACTAAATTCGAAATAAGTTAAATTGCTAAGTAAATACACATACTTTATTAAACGTGTGTCTATCTTTTTTTAAGTTTATATGATTTACATACATTTAAAAATTTAAATATTATGAAGGCATATATACTTCTATAAGACGACAAGTTTATCGTCTGTTTATAAAGTGGATTACAATCAGTCATAAGACCATGTATTAACGTTTTAGTATTTTCAGTATATTTGATTGTTCCATTCACTGATTGGATTGCAATTTGTTATGTAACCACATATATTGCTTATTAATCAACAAAGAAATAAAATACGGTGCATTGATCTAGTCAAGTTCTATTTTAGCTTTGCCGTGGTTATTATAGCGACAATTTTTTCATTGTATTTAATTTATTAATTTTTAAGGGAAGACTTTATTGTAACACTGATTTGACTATAATAGACAATATTACTTTACTTCATATAGTTATTTAAGTATGCTTAAGTATTATTTACGTTGCATACGTCTATGAATGTAATTACAAATTATCCTTTATATTGTTTGCTGTGTGTTGGTAGCTTGCAGCCGTCATGTGTACTTATTTTCAAGTTTATTTACTCAAAACATACATTGTTTACAGACTTTCTCATTAGACGAACAACTAAATACTTTTAATTTGGTATTCATTAGTATAGTCTGTTATTAGCCATTTATTTATAAAGGTTCTTTGTTCGTATATGCGCGTTTTTAATTAATAAAATAAAATAAATAATTATATAAATAATTCTTGATTCACATTCTAAGTTACACTTCAAAAAGTTGGTTAGAATTCTAATATTGTGCAAGGCACTGGATTGTAGAGTTAATTAGTTACTGGATTATATTGTTTAATTCTTAGTTAGGATCCTTCCTTCCTCAACTTTTGACGCTAATTCTATTTTTACGATCTTTAATTCCTTTTTTTTCCCATTCCTTGACCTAACCACACAAATATCTAAACGATTTCTATTTAATTTGTTTTTATAACATTTTTATTTTTAATATAATTTCATTAATTCTTGAGTTGTCATTGACGTGTAATTTATGTATGTATTTTGTATGTATTTTGATATGTATGTATTAGCAGTACCATATTCTTTATGTAATAAAAAAAATTATTACAATATTAAAATTACACCCCGAAAGGTATTATTGAAAATAAAGCAGCACAAAGTACAAAGTGAGGGGATGATAATAATACAACGTTGTCGGTAACTGTCCTTGACTAGCCATCATAGCCGTGACCTTAACTCGAAAGGAGACGGAGAAAATTCTATCAAGGGTAGAAAAGTGGGTGTTTTCATCGCTTCGAGAACGAGCCAGAGCTGACGAGCTAATTACATATTGGGCCGCGGTCACGTGTGGCGCCCACTGCTAAACGCCCGCCCATCAGCGAGAGCGTGCACCACAGTCAAGAACTGTTTCATTCGCCCTTCACTTTTACGTTTATTCACGGAAATTTTCCATTTAGAGTAAAATCTTAATAATGCACGTTAACTTTACATCCTAAAAATTCGATGGCGTAATTTTTGTCTAGCCATACTTTCACTTCACATTGTATGGCGATAAGATTTCCAGTAATGAGGAAGAGATATAAACTAATATGGCACCGTGCAAACTTATGAAAGCTTTGCTATTGTGAAATAGGATGGCGGGCCCTTCTTCCCAAAAGAGATTTTGGGAAACATGATTGTTACAAAAAATAAACACAAAAATATTTGCATTTTTGTATTTAAAAAATCCTTTATTCTTAAAATTTTGAAAATTATTTAATTAATTTCTGATCTGTAGCCATTTTATTTGGAAATATTAGTACTTCCTATTATATACTATTAGTATAAAATTTATAAACAAATTAGCTTTTAGTCCACGGATTCTTTCGTTGAATTTTTAATTATGGTGCCGGTATTTGATCCTGATAAGATGCTATCGCAACACCTCTTTGTAAATTACTACCCGATTAAATATGAAATTAAAGACCATCCTAAAAGCTGCCTGTTATCTTTTAGAAACTATTTGGAACTTTGAAAAAAAAATTCCATTTAATAATTCAAACTATAGTATATCCGTGTCACAAATTTCTTGCAAACCCCTTTACAAATTTCGGAGTTATATAGTAACCAACCCGCACCCATTGATCCTCATGAATCCAAACTTTCACATTTATATTATTTAGGGTAAATGTAACCAATGCACAATACTACTACATAAATTGAATAAAGAGGTTCTAAGCTCATGTAATGTTATTAGACAAATGAATTTAAAAGTTTATGTACTAACTTTAAATTGTAAGTGTATGTTTTCCCAATTTCGTTTTGTTATTCGCCACGTTTATTGTAACCGATTTACACCTTACCCAATGTCACAACGAGTTTAATTTTTTTTAACAATATTTCTTACAACTTTCTTTTATTCTTGTTTAATAATCAAAGATAGGATCTCTACAAGCAGGATATCATAATTTCACAACAATGCCATCATCTTAGTTTTTAAGAAAATAAGAAAAAATACCTTTGGTTAATATACTTATTTTAATTTAGTAAAATAATTTTCTCTTGTATATTCCTTTTATTTTAGTGTATTCATTTCCACAATATTTATTTTATCCATGAGCAGTTCACATATCATAGGTATTTTCAATAATACTATTTATTCATATACTATATTCTAGATCTATTAGATTCTTTGTAGAAAGAGGATCTTTTTAACAGTAAAAGTTCCGATAAACTAGTAAACTTTTAATAAAAAATGTTTTGCTCAAACGTAAGGTATATAAAGCTGAATATGGATTTAGTATTTCGGACTTTAAAAGATAATATCAAATTGCAAGCTTTCTTCAATGCGATTTACTAGTACCATTCGCGGTATAAAAACAAAAAAATCAACATATATTTTCATTATTTAACTACTGTTTTGGTTAGATTTTCGTAATAAATTAGAGCAATTTCTAGTATATAAAAACAATTATCGCATATACTATATTACCTACCACTTGTATGTATGTATGTGATATTATTTAATATAACTTTAGTTGCTCTTACCTCACCCATTGGATGGCGACAATCGCATATTGTAAAGTGCCAGAGACGATTTCACACATAAAAAAGACCAAAATTTTGTTTCAATTTAAAAAACATCCACTTATTGTTACGCTGGCACTTGCCTGACTTTATCACAACCATTCTTAACTTCTAATGAATAACTTTCGCAATTCATTCTTATACATAACAGTAACACGAGTTTGAAAGGAGTGAAGAGGGGTTATGAGTATTATGGCACGTATGGATTGCTAAACATACACGCTTAAACGAATAAAGCTGATGCGCACATCGCAGGTCTATACTAAATTAATATACCTATATATTGGCATACTCTTGTAAACACGCAAATTCTTATATTGTAGCAAAGGTGTCGGTCGAAATCTTACATTTTTTTGAGCTAGCTCTCATTCGCCAAGTATGTAAAGTGCGATAAGGACCTTCGTTCCAATAAATAGTCATTTCAAATTTCTACAATATTAGATAAATGAAGAGTAACAAGAAATACATTTAATTCTATACATTAAAGTACCCTAAATAGTGTATACACAAGTAGTCGGTTTAAAGAAGTACAGTGTTTATTCCATGAAATGAAAAAAAAATTGTTTTCTATACGAAATCATCAAAACCGAATTGATATTTGTGTCACTTTCATTATAATTTACCCACCAAACAAGATAACGACAGCGTTATTAAATATTCTTGAAAACTTTTTAGGACATGAAAACTAAATAACATCTGAGTACATTAATCCTCCTTTGAAAACAAATTTATACTTAAATAAGATAATATTTGTTTAATTAGATTATAATTGTTGACTGAGATAGTACTCGCTATATACATATTACGTTTTTATATGTTAGCCGTTATTAAAAGTGAAATTTAATCAAATACCTAAAAACTTTGGACGAACTGAAATTTTTTGGTAAGCAATTTTCTACGTACACAGCAAATTACTTTTTAAATTGTATAGAAATTAGAATTGTATTGTATTGAAAATAGAACTAAATACAATAAGACTAAAATACTAAATAAATAACATATTATATCTTATAAAACACATAACGTAATATAGTTGACCCGACTGGGATGGTGGTTTGCATTCATGGATTCTCATATATTTCTCCAGGTTAAAGAGGTATATTAAAGTAACGCGCCTGATCTAAAATTAGTCTTTATAATTTGAGAACAATAATCAATGACTTTATTTTCAAAACAAATCAAAATATTCAAACCAAAGAAAGAACCATATTTAACTATATATAAACAGCTAAGAATATTCAGACTAAAAATACTTGACTTCATTTTCACTATTACAGAGAAATATATACATACGGGTATATATATATATATATGTATATATATATATATATATTTATAAATATATATTAATCCATAATTCAACTTGTAGAATATATTCTTATTAATTATCAATCAGGATTTTCCGTGAAAACTTTTAATTTTATCTATTTTCTTTAAATTATAATTCTTGTATTTGTTTATTCCTCCTTTCTTAAGTTAATTCTGCAAATAAACTAAACTATTTTTATTTAATTTTATTTAATGATATTTTTTGGTATAATTTCAATAAAATCAAACTGTAATTAACTTACTTATACGCTTATAATATAAACAGAATTTATATAATTAAATCAGGATTATGTTATAACAAGTTAGATTATTTACAGGATTTACATTCATAATAAAAGTTCTACTTCTTTTTTTTAAACGACCCTTGACTAGACATGACGTCAACTCGTGTTGAGGCGGAGAAATTTCCAGCGTAGAATATGAAGTGGGTATTTTCATCTCCCCGAAAACGACCCAGCGCTGACGAGCTAATTACATGTTGAGCCCCGGTCACGTGTGGCGCTTACTGCCAAATGCCTACCCGTTTATGGGAACGCGCGCCTCAGCCAAGGACCGTTTCACCCGCCTGCTTCACTTTTACGTTTATTCGTAAAAATTTCACGGCTACGATAAAAGCTTGATGATGCATGGCAACTTAACTTCCTGAAAATTCGATAACATAGTTTGTTTTTTGTGCATATATCTATCTATACTTGTCTTCGTCTTCAGTAATGAAGGAAGGCTAAAGACTAATACTACACTCGGTAATATAATAAATTCTTAGCTTTTGTGAGATATGAGACAAAGGACGGCGACCTACAGTGCTTGATCAAAAATGGTAACTTTATTCCGTATTTCTTAACAATTAAGTCCTTAATATAGAACATATTTTATAAATGTGTATAATATACGTAATATCAAACACATTTTACGATATTCATTTTATTTCGCCATCTTAACACTGACCTATACCATTTATCATTAAATAAATTGTACATATTTAACAATGGTTGCAACTTCACGAATCGACTTAAGAGAAGCATACATGACTAGTATTCGTTTGTAGTGTGACTTGCTATGTCCACTTCTGTTTTTTATGTGCGTGTCATATTATCGTGACATTATTTGAGCCCATTTATTTGCTGCCATATTAAATGGACTTTCGACTTTACTAGTTTTTTTTGCATCTTTTTTATTTTTTTCTTTCTCATCGACAATATCTACATAGACAGGCCGATGAATATGCATTCATCGGTCTGTCTATGTAGATATTGCCCCGTTCTTAAATTCAATTCAATTAAGATTAAGAATTAAGTTAAATTCAATTAAAAAAAATTTTTTTTTTCTAGTTTGAACAATTATATATATATTCAATTTTCTACCACACAATATTTATTATATCCTAGGTGAGTTCAAATATGATCGAGTATTTTCAAACTTTGCCTTTATAATGTGTGCAAGATAGATGTGATTGGCTGTACAAATATTGCGTTTAAATGTTAAATGTGGCGTTTAAATTTTAAATATTGCGTTTAAATGGTGGTCTTCAAAACTCTTCTCCCTCTCTCCCTCTCTCTCTCTCTCTCTCTATCTTTCTCTATCTCTATCTCTCCCCCTTTCACTCTATCTCTGTTTCTCCTACCTATCATGTGTAATTAATGCGTCTTAATTCTGTGTTCTCACCACTGAAACAAATAATCATCCCATCGCATCGCAGCAGTTTATTTAAACTTCACTAAAACACCGCATTTTTATGTATATGAATAGAAATAAATATAAATATATATATGTATATATATATATATATATATATATATATATATATATATATATTAATAAATTGAATAGTAATATAGCAATAATGGTAAAGATTATTGCCCTTCAGAGTATGTAACATAAAAAAAAACTATATAAAACCCAAACCAATTAATCGGAATCAATAAAAGTCAGTTGTTTTATTGCCTACCGGCACAGAGAGTGTTACAAAAATATGAGGCGTTATATGTGAACTCCATTCGTTTTTTTTCCTAATCGAAGACACAATATACAAAACAAAAAACACGTCAAGGTCTTAAGGATTGAATGGAGAATTGTTCATACTTTGAAGCCGGAAACGTTACCAAGATTACGTTCTCCATGCAATATTATACTTCATGTAGAGTTTATTTAAAATACGGCTTAAGAATATTTGTGAATTATAAAAAAATAACTACATTCTTCTGTGTAAGGCGAGCACATTACTACTTCGAAAATACTACTTGTTCTAATGCTGGAACCGGTTTTAATTACAGATCATAATTAGAAATAAATATCTTTTAACAGCAAATATATCGTAGACAAAGTGTATGAAATTTAATAGTGATTTATTTTTTAGGCCTTTAAAAAGTTTTTTGCAAAATAACTCGTGCTACCATGAAACGTCTGTATTTATTTTTATAATTACGTATCTATATTGATTAATTACCAACTTGTAGATAAAAGCACTTCCGATGTAAATTACTTACTTCCCATATTAACATGTTCAAATCTAACAGATCTTATTTCCATAGATATATTCTCATTTTCCATTTCTTATCTTTATTTTGTTTCAGTTTTATTCCTATAGATGTATGCTATTCTCGCTATATCCTTCACTATTTTATTGTACAAATGGCTAAAAAACACTTTTAATGTTAATTTTTAATAATTATCGTGATTATAACAAAGTGGTGAACATAACTAAAAATATCTTCTATGACTTTTGAGTGAAAATTTCATCGATAATCCCTCAGATCTTTTAAAAACTAATTCTAGATAATGCGGTAAACAAGCAGGTAGAATAAGAAATAATAATAAAACAGTTTACTTTATCAGGCTATTGTTTACATAAACAACGCATACAAGAGATAAAATTCAGTATTCACTTTGCTCTCCACATCAGGTGTATTTATTTGCATTTTATAAACATTTGACGAATGTGTAATCTCATCCGAAGTTTGGTTTGAAAGCTTTCTGTAATTTGCATACAAACAAAAACGGTCCAATGTCTTTATTCTGGACCAAATATTTGCGTAACATCTTTGTTTATAATAAGGATTTAATAAGAAATTCAAGAATGATTTCGACAGGGCTGTGAATAAATACATAAGGGTAATGCAAATTTTTCAACAAAAATATAATTGTAAAGATGCACAAGTAAAATAATTATTGAAAATCGAGGGAAATATCAAATTTATGAAACGTGTAAAAGATGTACTTGAATGTCTGAAAATCAAGTTATTTCTCTTAATCTTGTTTTATCAACAAAACTTTCTTTTTTCTCATTCTAGACATTTCTTATGGAAAAATCTTTTGATATTGAGACCGTGATCTCTCTTAAAGAACAAATTAAACACAAAGCTGCAAATGTTTGAAGAAAGGAATGACTAGATCTCACAAAAGACGAACTGGATACATTTCGTCGTCACAAAAAGTATTTTACATAAATTAAAATACGACAATAAGTAAAATTTGTAAAAAAAGTATTTTACATAAATTAAAATAGTCGAGTTAAGTTCGCAGGTACTGATACTAGTGCCAGACGACAATTATGGTTTAATAGATAAACAACATTTTGTTCTACTTTAGTCCATCCTAATTATAAACAGTACTTAATATTCTCTTCAAAATTTATTAAATAATATAAATACCTGGTAATCCAGCCAAACACATCATACTTTGATAAATTTTAAAACACTCTAAACAGAGCGAATACGATTATTGAAATGCGTTCATTTTAATACGGTCTGGCCATTTGATTTCCAATTAAAATACACTAGTGAAACAAAATATCAATTATACCCAACTTATTGTGAATATGCAGACGACAGATATTTTCAACTTTCCGTCCTTTATGTACACACACACACACACACACACACACACACACATATATATATATAATATATAACACTTTTGCCAAAAAAATGGGCACTTATAGGAATAAATCATATCAAGGTTATTTTATTATTATTTGCATTGATGATGCATTTTATATGGCTATGTGATGAGAATATTGTTATTTATTATTGAGATATCGTTTTCACCACTAAAAATGCGAATAAATAAAAAAAATTATGCAAAGTCCACAGACGAGCGTTTTCATACATTAAAAATGCCTAAAATTTATTTTTGAATATTTTTAGTATAGAAGTCACTAGCTAGTACGTTCCCATTCAGCGACGATCACCATTTTAAAGGGCCTGAATGTTTTTTGGAGCCGGTTTTACGGCTCTGACGCGTCGTTTGAGATTATCCCATACGTGTTCTATCGGATTGAAGACTTCTAGCTGGCTAGTCTAACCGGCGAATTCTGGCCTCCTGCATATACGCATCAACGTCTCTAGAGCGGTGGGCGCGAGCGTTGTCGTCCATAAAAATGAACTCGCCTCCAACTGCTGTTAATGCGGGTTGGGCATGTAGAATAATAAACTCTGTTATGTACCTTTGCGCATTTCAATAAAAAATTAACTCAGTACGGTCACACATAGAAAGGTATTAATATTAAACTGAAATGACTATTCCAAAACGACATGATTTCCAAATATTTAGGTAAAAACTGAATGAAGAAGTACTCAAAAGTTATATTTATATTTAATCCAGGTTTGAAAATAATTAAAAAATTTTTTGTAAAGAATTTTAATTTTATGTTTCCAAAAATATGCAATATTAATTAAAAGAACACATTTTTAAGCACTCGAAACAAATAATCACTCAAATAATCATAGTCGCTTGGTTTTACGATTATAATTCAATATCTTTCCTATGAATTGAAGATTTGCTTTGATAAAAAAATAGGTCCGTAATAATATTGATTGATAAAAAAAAATTCGTGTATGAGTGAAACTTGCATTCAGACAGTTTTTCTAAAAAAATCTCTAATACATGTTTGTACAATTGCAATTCAGTTGTAGATTCGTAATTGTCTATCAGACAATAAATGTTACATCATTAAGATTAATTTAAAAGGTGTTTTAAATTACAAAAGATCTTATCTCGACGTTTCAAGAAGTTCAAATCCAAAGTATCCGAAATAAAAAAATATAACGTCAAAAAATGTTTTTGATTTCAAGCAGAGAAAATACAGATACGCTAACTTAGAAGTAAAATAGTTCTTCAAAGCGAACATAGCTTTATGCATAGCAATCAGCGTCATTCTATTCTTGAAAACCTTTCTGAAAATAATCTTTCAGAATGAAGCGTAGTCTGCTTACAAATTACTTTTTATCAAGACGATCAACTTGCACATCACTTTTTCAATATCACTTTCAATAGTAGGAAGAAAAATAAATTACTGAGTAAGTTAGGCCGGTAAGCAAGCTATATTGTGACCATTACTCGGCACTTTTATAATTTTATTTTCTACAGCCCCCTTTGCATGCTTTTCATGGTGCTAAGAGCTTATGTGGAAAAAGCTTAGTGATAAAGCAGAAGTTGCGTGAGGAAAATTCATTGAAATTCGGTATTTTATTTAAAATACAACATATGATTTAAAAGTAACGTGTTGAGATAAATATTTGTAACACGCACCTGAATTGAAATTATCATTATGTATTATTGTATATATTGATGGCTGCCAAATTTGTCATTTCTAAATGAGGTCCAAATAATTAAATTCAAGTCTGTTTTGTGAAATTTTAAAATACAAACTAAGAAGTTGCCACTTTTGCTGTCTTTTGTTTTTGTGTTTTGGGGAAAGCATTTAATCTATCGTTTAAAAAATGTTTTTTTTAAAGGATATTGAGAACGAATAAGGAAGTTTTAGTTCCAAAAAATTATTTCAGTGTGTATGAAAAATGATAAAGAATATTTAAAAATATATATCGCAACAGTGAATATCCAAAATATTCATATGAAAATTTTAGCATATCGACATCGTCAAAAAGCAGGTGCATACAAATTTATGTAATTTTTGACATATATATATATATATATATATATATATATATATATACATATATATATATATATATATATACATTAAATTTGAACCAGTAGTTCCAATAGCATCGTTAAAACCTGTACCGCCCGCAATATCTATTTAAGCAACGCCAATGCGCTTTGAGTAAACGTTGGCCTCCAAACTATATTTTGTATTGAAATAATTATAATAGAGTAAGAATTAAAGTATATAAAGTTGAATATGATTTAGTATTTCGGCCTTTTAAAGATTCTGTCAAATTGCAACTTTTCTGCAATGCAAATCACTAGTACCATTGGCCGCATAAAAATAAAAAATTTAATAAAACAATTTAATTATTGTTGTGGTTAGTTTTGCCAGCTTTATGCAATGCGACTTGCAAATACAATTCTCCGTAGAAAAAGAAAAAAATCAACATTTATTCTTATTATTTAATTAGTTTTGTGATTAATTTTTGGTAAAAAATCAAAGCAATTTTACTTGCATAAAAGAACCGTTCGCGTATACTGTATTACCTAATACTTGTATGTACGCATCTAATAGTATTTGATATAACTGTAGTTAGTCTTACCTCACCTACCAAACGGCGACGGTCGCACATTGTAAAGCGACCAAGACGGTCTCACATAATAAAATAAGACCAAAATTTAAGTCTAAAATAAATCATCCAATTATTATAACTTTAACACTGGTACTTACAACTTCTACTTAACAACTTTCACAATTCATTCTTATTGATAACAATAACACGAGTTTGAAAAAAGGGAAAACGGGTTATAAGTGTTATGGCGCGTATGGAGTGTTAAACACACACGCTTAAACGAATACAGCTGATGCGCACGCCTCACGTCTATATTGTAGTAATATACCTATGCAATGACATACCCTTGTAAACAGTCTAATTTTTATACTGTAGCAAAAGTGTCGGTCAAAATCTTACACTTTTATACTGTAGAAAAAGTTTCGGTCCATAACTTACATTTTTTCCCAGCTAGTCGTCATTCGTCAAGTGTGTAACATGCGATAAGGACCTTTACTCCAATAAACAGGTATTTCAATATTCTACAATATTACATAAATGAAGCGTAATAAGGAATTTCATTTTAGTCTATGCGTTAAAGTAATCTAAATACTATGTTTACAAGTAGTAGGTTTAAAGAAGTACAGTGTTTTATTCTATGACATTAAAACAAAACATTGTTTTCTACACGAAATCACCAAAACCAAATTGGTGTTTGTGTCACTTTCATTATAATTCACTAACCACACAAGCTAACGACAGCGTTAAGAAATATCCGGGGCAAATTTTTGAGATACGAAGACTAAATAACATCTGAGCGCATTAATCGTCATTTGATAACAAATTTAATAACAAAATCGATTATATCACGTTTTTATGTTAGCTTTTATTCAAAGTGAAATTTAACAAAACAAGTCAAAATTTTGCACGAATTCAACTATTTCAGCATGCACTTTTCTAAGCAAATAGCGAATTTTTTTTTCAAAATGAGTCAAAATTGTATTCTCATTCAATAAAAAGGCAGGTAGATATTCAACAAAAAATATGTACGGTACCACAATGTATTACAAATAAAATTTCAAGAACTACATACAATAAGACTTGAACACTAACTAAATCATATATAATAACAACACGTAACACAATACAGTTGACCCGACTGGGATAATGGTAAGGAAAAGAGTTTGTATTTACAAATTTACACATATTTCTAACCTAACCTAAAATTAGCCCTTCTAATAATTTGAGAACAATAATAAATGACTTTATACTACCTGTATTACTACTAAATGTTTTTGTACTAAAAGAAGATAGAACTTTTGTGATGAGTATAAATCCTGTATATAATCCGTACAGTCATAACAAAATCCTGGTTTTATTATATAAATCCCATTTATATTGTAAATATACATGAGTGTATAAGCAAGTCAATTACAGTTTATTCTTATTGAAATTATACTAAAAAAATCATTAAAAAAAATTAGATGGAAATAACTTGTGAAAACAGAATTAAGATGCATTATTTACAAATGCCAGGGAGGAGAGACACAGAGAGAGAGAGAGGAAGAAAGAGAAAGTGAGAGGAGAGTTTTGAAGACGATTTATTTATACAACCAATCACATCTGTCTTGCTCTTATCATAAGGGCAAAGGTTGAAATTATGCGATCATATTTCAACTCGCCTGGGATATAATAAATATTGGGTGGTAGAAAATGGGATATAAAATTGCTTAAAGTAAAAAAAAATTATTTTGTAACTTTGAAATGAGTTATGAATCTAAAAATTTAAGAACGACGTGTATATTCATTGGCCTGTCTATACATATGTTGTATATGAATAAAAAAAAAATTAAAAAAAGATTTAACAGAAGCTATTAAAAAACATCGGAATTCCTTTTAATATTGCAGCATATAAATCGGTTCAAATAACGTCACAAAATAACAAAACAGAAGTTGGAAAAGCAAGGCATACTACAAATAAATATTAGTCGTGCTTACATTCTCTTAAGTCGATTCGTTAAGTTACAACCATTGTTAAATAGGTACAATTTATTTAATGATAAATGGGATAGGCAAATATCAATATGGCGAAATATAATGGATAATGAATAAATGAATACCCTGAAATATGTTTGATGTTACGTATATTATTCAAATTTATAAAAAGTTTTCGATATAAATGACTTAGTTTTTAAGAAATTCGTAATAAAGGTCTTTCAAAAGAAACGCGTGAAAATCAGTATTTTTTGTCCAGCATGTTAGGTCGCCGCCCTCCATCTCATATGTCACAAAAGCTAATTGTTTATTATATTACCGAGTGTAGTATCAGTGTATAGCCTTCTCTCATGGCTGAGGATGAAGGCATGTGTAGATAGATAGATGCACAAAAAACAAACTATGTTAACGGATTTTCAGAAAGTTAAGTCGGCATGCATCATCAAGCTTTTATGGTAAACGTGAAATTTCCACAAATAAACGTAAAAGTGAAGCAGGAGGGTGAAACGGTTCTTGGCTGAGGCGCGCGTTCTCGTCAACGGGTAGGCATTTGGCAGTAAGCGCCACACGTGACCGCGGCTCAACGCGTAATTAGCTCGTCAGCGCAGGGTCGTTCTCGGGGCGATGAAAATACCCACTTTACATTCTACGCTGGAATTTTGCCCGTCTCAGCGCGGGTTGACGGCATATCTAGTCAAGGGTCGTTTGAGATAACGTCGCTTTATTATAGTTCTCCTCATTTTGCACTCTCTCCTGATAAATTTTCCTAAATACCCTGTGCGGACTTCCTGTTTCGAAGTACCATTTCTTAAATGTTTTTGTACTAAAACAAGATAGAACTTTTGTGATGAGTATAAATCCTGTATATAATCCGTACAGTTATAACATAATTCTGGTTTTATTATATAAATCCTGTTTAGAAATTGTATAAATTCCATTTAAATTATAAATATACATGCGTATATAAGCAAGTCAATTACAGTTTGTTTTTATTGAAATTATATTAAAAAATTATTAAACAAAATTAAATAGAAATAGTTTAGTTTATTTGTATCATCAGCTTGAGAGAGAAGGAAAAAACAAACGAAAAAGAATACGAGTTGATTAGTATTTTTGCGAAAAATACTAATCAACTTTTCGAAATGTAATTTAGGATGTGAATTACGAGTAACAATGGTTTGATTCTCAATCTGATAAGTTTAATTATGGATGTATATATATATATATATATATATATATATATATGTATATATAATATATATACACACACACACACACACACACATATATATATATATATATATATATATATGTATATATATATAAAATATCTCACAATTTAAAAACAAACTATAATTGACTTGCTTATACACGCATGTATATTTATAACATGAATGGGATTTATACAATTTCTAAACAGGATTCATATAATAAAACCAGGATTATGTTATGACAAAAGTTCTATCTTCTTTTAGTACAAAAACATTTAAAAAATGGTACTTCGAAACAGGAAGTCCGCACAGGGTATTTAGGAAAATTTATCAGGAGAGAGTGCAAAATGAGGAGAACTATAATGAAGCGACGTTATCTCAAACGACTAGACATGCCGTCAACTCGCTCTGAGACGGGCAAAATTCCAGCATAGAATGTAAAGTGGGTATTTTCATCTCCCCGAGAACGACCCAGCGCTGACGAGCTAATTACGCGTTGAGCCGCGGTCACCTGTGGCGCTTACTGCCAAATGCCTACCCGTTGACGTGAACGCGCGCCTCGGCCAAGAACCGTTTCACCCTCCTGCTTCACTTTTACGTTTATTTGTGGAAATTTCACGTTTACCATAAAAGCTTGATGATGCATGCCGACTTAACTTTCTGAAAATCCGTTAACATAGTTTGTTTTTTATGCATCTATCTATCTACACATGCCTTCATCCTCAGCCATGAGAGAAGGCTATACACTGATAATACACTCGGTAATATAATAAACCATAAGATTTTGTGAGATATGAGACGGAGGGCGGCGACCAAACATGCTGGACAAAAAATAGTGATTTTCACGCGTTTCTTTTGAAAGACCTTTATTACGAATTTCTTAACAACTATGTCATTTATATCGAAAACTTTTTATAAATTTGAATAATATAACATCAAACACATTTCACGATATTCATTTATTCATTATCCATTTTATTTCGCATTTTTTATTTTTACCTATCCCATTTATCATTAAATAAATTGTACCTATTTAACAATGGTTGTAACTTAACGAATAGACTTAAGAGAATGTAAGCACGACTAATATTTATTTGTAGTATGCCTTGCTTTTCCAACTTCTGTTTTGTTATTTGTGTATCACATTTTCCTGACGTTATTTGAGCCGACTTATATGCTGCCATATTAAAAGGAATTTCGACGTTTTTTAATAGCTTCTGTTATATCTTTTTCTAATTATTTTACTTATTCATATACAACATCTGTATAGACAGGCCGATGAATATACACCCCGTTCTCAAATTTTTAGATTCATAACTCAATATATAACATAAAATAATTTTTTTAGTTCAAGCAATTTTATATCCCATTTTCTACCACCCAATATTTATTATATCCCAGGCGAGTTGAAATATGATCGCATAATTTCAACCTTTGCCCTTATGATAAGAGCAAGACAGATATGATTGGTTGTATAAATAAATCGTCTTCAAAACTCTCCTCTCACTTTCTCTTTCTTCCTCTCTCTCTCTCTCTGTGTCTCTCCTCCCTGGCATTTGTAATTAATACATCTTAGTTATGTTTTCACAAAATATTTCTATTTAATTTTGTTTAATTATTTTTTTAATATAATTTCAATAAAAATAAACTGTAATTGACTTGCTTATACACTCATGTATATTTACAATATAAATGGGATTTATATAATAAAACCAGGATTATGTTATGTCTGTACGGATTATATACAGGATTTATACTCATCACAAAAGTTCTATCTTCTTTTAGTACAAAAACATTTAGTAGTAATAGAGGTAGTATAAAGTCATTTATTATTGTTCTCAATTTATTAGAAGGGCTAATTATAGGTTAGGTTAGAAATATATGTATATTTGTAAATACAAACTCTTTTCCTTACCATTATCCCAGTCGGGTCAAGTGTATTTTGTTACGTGTTGTTATTACATATGATTTAGTTAGTGTTCAAGTCTTATTGTATGTAGTTCTTGAAATTCTATTTGTAATACATTGTGGTACCGTACGTATTTTTTGTTGAATATCTACCTGCCTTTTTATTGAATGAGAATACAATTTTGACTCATTTTGAAAAAAAAATTCGCTATTTGCTTAGAAAAGTGCATGCTGAAATAGTTCAATTCCTGCAAAATTTTGACTTGTTTTGTTAAATTTCACTTTGAATAAAAGCTAACATACAAAACGTGATATAATCGATTTTGTTATTAAATTTGTTGTCAAATGACGATTAATGCGCTTAGATGTTATTTAGTCTTCGTATCTCAAAAATTTGCCCCGGATATTTCTTAACGCTGTCGTTAGCTTGTGTGGTTAGTGAATTATAATGAAAGTGACACAAATACTAATTCGGTTTTGGTAATTTCGTGTAGAAAACAATGTTTTGTTTTAATGTCATGTAATAAAACACTGTACTTCTTTAAACCTACTACTTGTAAACATATTATTTAGATTACTTTCATGCATAGACTAAAATGTAATTCCTTAATAAAACTAATAACTAAAATGTAATTTAACTTGCTTAATTTATGTAATATTGTAAAATATTGAAATAACTGTTTATTGGAATGAAGGTCCTTATCGCATGTTACGCATTTGGCGAATGAGAACTAGCCCGAAAAAAATGTAAGATTTCGACCGAAACTTTTCTATAGTATAAAAGTGTAAGATTTCGACCGACACTTTTGCTACAGTATAAAAATTAGCGTGTTTACAAGGGTATGCCATTGCATAGGTGTATTACTACAATATAGACGTGAGGCGTGCGCATCAGCAGTATTCGTTTAAGCGTGTGTCATCCATACGCGCCATAACACTTATAACCCATTTTCACTATTTTCAAACTCTTGTTATTGTTATCAATAAGAATAAACTGTGAAAGTTATTGTAAGTACCAGTGGGAAAGTTACAAATATTGTAATATATATATATATATATATATATATATATATATATATATATATATATATATATATATATAAAATATCTCAGAATTTAAAAACAAACTGTAATTGACTTGCTTATACACGCATGTATATTTATAACATAAATGGGATTTATACAATTTCTAAACAGGATTTATATAATAAAACCAGGAGGACCAGCACTGACGAGCTAATTACGCGTTGAGCCGCGGTCACGTGTGGCGCTTATTGCCAAATACCTACCCGTTGACGAGAACGCGCGCCTCGGCCAAGAACCGTTTCACCCTCCTGCTTCACTTTTACGTCTCTTCGTGGAAATTTCACGTTTACCATAAAAGCTTGATGATGCATGCGGACTTAACTTTCTGAAAATCCGTTAACATAGTTTGTTTTTTATGCATCTATCTATCTACATCATCATCATCCTCAGCCATGAGAGAAGGCTATACACTGATACTACACTCGGTAATATAATAAACTTTTGTGAGATATGCATGCTCGAATCTAACAGACCTTATTTCCAGAGATATATTCTCATTTTCCATTTCTTATCTTTATTTCATTTCAGTTTCATTGATATAGTTGTATACTATACTTGCTATATCTTTCACTGTTTTTTTTGTGCAAATGACTGATAAAACAGTTTTATTTTTATTTTTTTATAATTATCGTTATATAACAAAGTGGTAAACATAACTATAAATACCTTCTATAATTTTTTACTAATTATTTCAACGATATCCTTTCAGGTCGTTTAAAAACTAATTCTAGATAGAAAGATAAGCAAGCAGATAGAAAACAATAATAAAACAGTTTGCTTAATTAGGCTGTCGTTTAAATAAACAACGCACCAATATTCAAAGTATAATTTCAGTCTCCACTTTGCTCTCCACATCAGGTGATAAATTTTGTTTGCATCTTATAAACACTTCAAGAATGTAATCTCAGCGAGAGTAAAAGCTTTCTGTAATTTGCATACAAACGAAAACGGTCCAAGGCCTTTATTGTGAACCAAATATTGGCGTTACATCTTTGCTTATAATAAGCATTTAACAAGCAATTCAAAAATCGTTTCGATGGGGCGGTGAACAATTACATTTGAATTTTTCAACGAAAATGTAATTGTGAAAATGCACAAGTAAAAGGAATATTGAAAATATCAAATTTATAGAACGTGTAAAGGAATACTTGAATGTTTAAATTTCTTTTTTCTTAATCTTATTTTATCAGCAAAACTTTCTTTTCTGATTTTTTTTTATATTGAGACAATGATCTCTTCCGAAGAACAGATTAAGCACAAAGCTGGAATTTTATAAAGAAGGGAATGATTCGATCTTACAACCGATGAACTGAGTACGTTTCAAAAAGTAATTTATATACATTAAAGTAAGCGAGTTAATTTATATAAATTTTTGTCATCGCGTCATCATGTTTCGCAATGAAGTTTTGTCATCGCGGCATCATGTTTCGCGTCATCTTATTGTCATCGCGTTATCATGTTTAGACATCGCGTGTACTGATACTGATAATCGCAGGTACCGATACTAGTGCTAGACAAAAATTATGGTTTAATAATATCAACAACTTTTTATTCTATTCTAGTCCATCCTAATTATAAACGGTACTTAATATTTGATTTCAAATTTGCTAATTAATATAAATATCTGATCACCCAGTCAAACACAAAATGCTTTAATAAATTATAAAACATTTCGAACAAAGGTAACAGAGCAAGAACACTTTCCGTGCTCCAAAAGATTTCTCTTCATATGTGTATATTCGTACTCAACTTCTACACATACAAAAACACACACATAAAAAAATAATACGATGTTCTTGTTTCATGAGCAATCTCATAATATATGATGGTGCGCTGTGGTGAACCAGACAAAGTTTTGTTGTAGATAAATCGATGCTCTTATAACAAATAACTTCTACAGTTGAAAAAAATTGTAATATTGACGACTTCGGTTTCATTTCTTTATAGTTCGCCTTTAATTCCTACTATTATGGTATTAAACTCACAAAATTATAATACGAAAACCTGTGGAATACAAGGTTGTACTGTATCACAATTGTAATACAGTACTGTACTGTATCACAATTGTGATACAGTACAATACTAGATAACAATGGATCATACGAAACTACTCAAATTAAAAACAAATTTCAATAATCCTCTTAATTTTTTTTTATATTTGGCTCTTTTGTGAATTAAATGTCAACTAATAAACAGAAGGTTTAATTTATGCAAGAAATATATTTTTTAGAAACAAAAAATCATTACTGTACATCAAAAAACTTGCTATGACGTAGTCTCCACCGAGCGACTCACAAATGTGACACAAGAACAAATTTGGAAGGGAGCAAATTACGTTAACTTTGGACCAAGTTTGAAAATACTTGTATTTTTATTGTTAACCTGCAAATTGTAATTGTGTATGAGTATGAGTAAAGTGTATAATAGGTTAAATGTTTGGAAAAGAACAGGGCTTTATTCTATGAAATACGAAAGAATAAGTTTCTTTTCTGTACTAAATTATGAAAACTGACAAGGTATATTTTCACTTTCATTGTAATTCCCCTTCATGAACGATGACAGCAACTTTAAAACATTCCTCCTTTATTTTTAAGGATATGAAGACGAATGTCTTAGTAAAATAAATGATCTTTAACTCGTAATAAGTTAAACAAAAATTTAAATAGCGGGTTCGTAGTGCGGTATAACCATCTTATTTTCCTGCTTTTATCGCTAAAATTAATGTAGTGTATTGCAACTACGAGTATGAAGAATTTCTTAAATTTACTGAATGAAAACTTATGGCTCGCTTCAGCAAAAAAATACGAATATAAACTGGTAAGGGCGGTGCCGCTATATTAAGGTTGGTACGGAAAATAGTCAACATGGAAAAATTTTTGGCTTTTTCATTAAATCGTATGAAATGACAATTTGTCCGTTACAATTTAGTATTTTATGATAAACAAATACCAATTTACATATATCAAAAGGGAAAATTACATTAAAAATTAAAAACACAAAGAGTGAAAGGAAATAAGTGCTTTTAGTTACACTAGGCTAGTATTTGTACGTAAAGATACTTACTGAGAATAGATACTTAATTAAAAATAAAAATTTTCCTCTTCCGGAATTTAGCAATAACACGTAAGATGTGAGACGAAATTGTTACTAAAAAATAGTTTAATTGACTGTTGTCTTAGGCGGAAAATGTTGATTGTAAAAAAATATTACTGAGCAACCTCCCTTCTCTATTAAAGTCGCTCTCTTTACATTATCGTCATATTTTTTATTAATTGATTACCTATTACACATCTTCAAATTCGTTATGAAATTACTTTTTTGTGATTATGCATTTAAAATTAAATTATTCTTAATACTAAAATATTCATACATGTAATAATACTAAGATATTTAAATTCCCCCACATTTTGTCGAATCTCATCTATACGTGTCAGTCGACTTTTAGTAAATTTAAAAAATATTAATAAAATTGAAGAAAAAAAATGTTTTGTTTTCTTTATAAATCTAAAGGTATTAATATTAAACTGCAAGCACAATATCAAAACGAATACCAAACCATAATTTCTGAATATTTAGGTTAAAATTGAAGGAATACTCAAAAGTTATATTTATTATTAACCCTGGTTTAAACAATAATTAAATCATGATTAAAATATTAAATGTTATCACCAGGAATTTAGTTTTTTTGTTTACAAAAATACGCAAACAAAAAAAAGACATTCTTAGGTATTCAAAACACATAATCATTGAAATAATCATGGTCGCTTGGTTTTACGATTATTCAACACCTTCCTAATAAAATAAAATTTTCTTCCATAAAAAAAATAGGTTCAAAATCACCCGTTTTTAATAAAAAAGTCTCCAATACAGGTTTGCATAATTGTAATTCAGTTGCAGACTTGTGATTTTCTATCTAAAAATAAATTTTACATCATTAAGATTAATTTAAAAGGTGTAATTACTAGACCTCCAATCTCGACGTTTTCAAGAGGTCTGAATCCATAGCATCAGAAATAAAAGGTGTAACATGAAAAAATGTTTTTAATTTCAAACAAAGAAAATACAGATAACATAACTTAGAAATATAATAGTTCTTCTAAGCGAACATAGCCTTATGCAAAGCAATCAGCGTCATTTCTATTCTCGGAAACCTTTTTGGAACTCATCTTTCAGAATGATGCGCAGTCTGCTTACAAATTACTTTTTATCAAAACGATCAACTTTAACATCACACTTTCAATATTACTTTCAATGATAGGAAGAAACATAAATTACTGAGTAAGTTAGGCCGTTAAACAAGCTATAGTATGACCAGTACTCTGCACGTTTTTTAATTTAATTTCTACAGAGCCCTTTTCAGGCTCTTTATGGCGCTAAGAGCCTTATATTTAATTATAAAATAATATAACAACTTCATTTTAATCAGGACAACGTTTTTCTATCAAACACTCATATTTTATTATATAATTGTACTTTACGCCGACTTCACAGAAAACTAAATATATTAAATCGGCTTTAATATAGATTCATACTCTATGTCTTTGACCTGAAAAGTAATGTAATGTCCCTGAGATTAACTTAATACCAAGAAATTTACATATTATCTTTCTGCTCTTAATCCTAACACTCTGTTTTACACTCGCATTTACGACCTTAGTTATTTCTAGTTTACTCGTATAGTTTGAAGCATTGTTGAAACTTCTTATTCCAAAGATAATATATATCTCTGCAAGTACTCATTTATATTTCATGCTACTAAATTCGAAATAAGTTAAATTGCTAAGTAAATACAAATACTTTAATAAACGTGTGTGTATCTTTATTTTTATGTTTATATGATTTACATACATTTAAAATTTAAATATTATGAAGGCATATATACTTCTATAAGACGACAAGTTCATCGTCTCTGTTTATAGAGTGGATTGCAATCAGTCATAAGACCATGTATTAACGTTTTAGTATTTTCAGTAAGTAAGAATTATTATTCCATTCACTGATTGGATTGCAATTTGTTATGCAGCCACATATATTGCTTAATAATCAACAAAGAAATAAAATAGGGTGCATTGATCTAGTCAGGTTCTATAGCTTTGCCGTCGTTATTATCGCGACAATTTTTTCTTTGTATTTAACTTATTAATTTTTAAGGGAAGACTTTATTGTAACACTGATTTGACTATAATAGACAATATTACTTTACTTCATATAGTTATCTAAGTCTGCTTAAGTATTATTTACGTTGCATACGTCTATGAATGCAATTATAAATTATCCTTTATATTGTTTGCTGTGTGTTTTTAGCTTGCAGCCGTCCTATGTCTTATTTTCAAGTTTATTTACTCAAAACATACATTGTTTACAGATTTTCTCATTAGACGCACAAATAAATACTTTTAATTTGGAATTCATTAGTATAGTCTGTTATTAGCCATTTATTTATAAAGGTATTTCTTTGTTCGTATATGCGCGTTTGCCGAACACAGGATATATCGAACACGAAGTACTGATTATACCAAACACAGGAATTTGGTTATGAAGTTTCAACTTTATTTCATCTTCTACTATTTTCATTATTCACTCAATTTTTATTTTTTTTTAAGCGAAAGAAAGTCTATGTCCAATAAGAGCTTTACTGAAATGCAGTACAATTTTCGCAACGTTCTCGATGGATCGGCTCAAGGTTTGGACAATACTATCTCACCGGTTTATTGACTTAGTCTGTCATTAGTTTATTAAAGAGATATGCAAATTCGTTTCCAATATTCAATACAAATCGATGACATCGGCTCTAAACACTTTAGTTAACTTGTGTTTCATACTTGATAACTAGGTAGTGTTCTTTCTTCTTACACTCCAAATGTTAAATATTCGAGTATGACTAGATTCCATATTAAAAGCTACAAGATTGATGTTGATACCACACAAAATATTCAAAAACGACTTTTATCTCCATTTGGATTTCCGTATGTCAAAAGGAAACGGAATCCTATTGTTGTCTCTTCGTCGGTTACGGTCTCCATTCTAAGAAATTTATGTCATTCAGAAATATGCCTCTAATTAAAATTATAGACTCACAATATCGCTATCAATCATATCGCTAAATAGAAACTTGTGCTTACAGAACGCGTACAAATTTTACACTCATTCGATAAAGTAGCGCGCAAGTATTCAATAAAAATACTGTTTCAGCAATCTACTAAAAGTAGAATCCCACTATTCATAATGAATATACATTCTTTCATTACGAATACGTCGCATCATAGGTGTTTTACGAGATATGTAAAATATAATATGGCAGATTTGTGCAGAAAGTGAACAGTTATTGCCCGCTTGTTACATTTGTCTAGATTATAGAAATATACTTGAAATAATAAAGGTGAATTAAAAATCTTGGCCATAACAATTTGAGAACGAAAATCAGTGATTTTATGTTTCCTTGAAAATCGAGGAAAAAATTTATCTCTATATAAACATATAAAACAACTTTTTGCTTATATGGTTGAGCATATGGGCAAACTAGTGAGTCATAAAGTAAGCAAATGGGCGGCAATGAATTAAGGTAGAGAGAATTGCGCGCAATAAATACGAGAGTACGGAAGAGAATCAGGAATTTTCCTATAACATGATCACAACAATATAGCTGCTTTATATTATTATAAATTAGTTATATTATAATCAGCAAAATTTGCATGCACGTGGCCACACTTCTTATAAATTATAAGCTTGCTGACGAGGCCATATCTTTTGTATTTTACCTGAGTTTTTAAATAATCTGGACAAGTAAAAAAGGAAAAAGTTATTCAGTACCTAATCTGATGTTTTGTTTGCCAGAAGTAACGCCCAAAAGATTAAAATCCTTTGCTAACACACATAAAAGCCATGTTTAAAATAATAAGTACAAAATGGAGTTTCAAAAATGTCTACTTTAACCCTAAAATTTTACAGTTTCATATAAATTTTGGTCCGGCAATTATCTTTTCCTATTTTTCCCGAAAAAAATGAGCATTGATACTTTCAGTGAAGAAAGGTAGCTATTGTCACTATTCAAAAATTACCGTTCAATCTTTAAATTTTCTTTCATATTTCTTTTTTATTTCGAGAACCTAGAGATATATATTCAGTCGGTTACACAATATGTTAGTGCCAACACAATAATTTTTACTAGCAGAATCACGTGCATTTTTATAATTCGTCCCCGCGATTCATAATTCACGCCTTTGATCATACAATGACAAGGTTTACACATTGTGAGTCTCAACACTCGACCATGCAATATACTCTGGTATCAAATTTAGTATTATTACTTACAAAGTAATGAAAAACCTTAAAAACGAGGTCTAGCTCGTTAATAGAGATATTACTATGATAACACAAATTATCATAGGAAAAACTCAGTATTATCTCTTAAAATAAAGTTACGAGCTTACGATAAAGAACTTACGAGAAGAACTTAAGAACTTAAGAACTTTACTCAAAACATTTAGAAATTAATCCGAACTACTCAGGCACGTTCATATATAAAGCTAAAATTATATACATCATAAAATGGAGAAAAACCTACATGTAAATATTTTTCTGACATTGAGAACATGAGCCGAAATTAACACCAAATATACGTTAAAGTAAATTTTAATTCATGTTATATTTATTTAGTTAATTTACAGGAATCTAGATCAAATTTTTTGCAAATATTGACTGGAGCTTAACCGTCATAAGTATCTACAACGTATCTATTCCCAATTTCTCGTTCAAACAATTCTTAATTCACATTCTAAGTTACACTTCAAACAGTTGGTTAGTTCTAATATTGTACAAGGCACTGGATTGTAGAGTTAATTAGTTACTGGATTATATTGTTTAATTCTTAGTTAGGATCCTTCTGGATAACTTTTGACGCTAATTCTATTTTTACGATCTTTAATTCCTTTTTTCTCCCATTCCAAGGAATGGGAGAAAAAAGGAAGTCAAGACCTAACCACACAAATACCTAAATGATTTCTATTTAATTTTTTTTATAAAATATTTATTTTTAATATAATTTAATTGATTCTTGAGTTGACATTGACGTTAATTTTTGTATGTATTTTGGTATGTATGTATTAGCGGTACCATATTCTTTATGTAATAAAAAAAATATTATAATATTAAAATTACACCCCGAAAGGTATTAATGAAAATAAAGCAGCACAAAGTACAAAGTGAGGGGATGATAATAATACAACGTTGTCGGTAACTGTCCTTGACTAGCCATCATAACCGTGACGTCAACTCGAAAGGAGACGGAGAAAATTCTATCAAGGGTAGAAAAGTGGGTGTTTTCATCGTTTCGAGAACGAGCCAGCTAGTTACGTATCGGGCCGCGGTCACGTGTGGCGCCCACTGCTAAACGCCCGCCCGACAGCGAGAGATTGCACCACAAACAAGAACTGTTTCATTCGCCCTTGACTTTTACGTTTATTCACGGAAATTTTCCGTTTAGAGTGAAATCTTAATAATGCACGTTAACTTAACTTCCTAAAAATTCGATGACGTTATTTTACTTCACATTTTATGGCGATAAGGTTTCCAGTAATGAGGAAGAGATATATACTAATATGGTACCCTGCAAACTTATGAAAGCTTTCCTATTGTGAAATAGGGTGGCGGGCCCTTCTTACCAAAAGAGATTTTGGGGAACATGACTGTTAAAAAAAAGTAAACACAAAAATATTTGCATTTTTTGTTTAAAAAATCCTTTATTCTTAAACTTTTAATAATTATTTAATTAATATCTGATCTGTACCTATTTTATTTGAAAATATTAGTACTTCCTATTATATACTATTAGTATAAAATTTATAAACAAATTAGCTTTTAGTCCACGGCTTCTTTCGTGTTAATTTTTTATTATGGTGCCGGTATTTGATCCCGATAAGATGCTATCGCAACACCTCTTTGTAAATTACTACCCGATTAAATATGAAATTAAAGAAAATCCTAAAAGCTAGCTGTTATCTTTTAGAAACTATTTGGAACATTGAAAAAAAAATTCCCTTTAATAATTCAAACTATAGTATATCCGTGTCCCAAATTTCTTACAAACCCCTTTACAAATTTCGAAGTTATATAGTAACCAACTCGCACCCATAGATCCTCATGAATCCAAACTTTCACATTTATATTATTTAGGGTAAATGTAACCAATGCACAATACTACTACATAAATTGAATAAAGAGGTTCTAAGCTCCAATACTAAATACAATAATACTAATAATAAATGTTATTAGACAAGTGAATTTAAAAGTTTATGCACTAACTTTAAATTGTAGGTGTGTTTTCCCAATTTCGTTTTGTTGTTCGCCACGTTTCTTGTAACCGATTTTCACCTTACCCAATGTCATAACGAGTTTAATTTTTTTTAACAATATTTCTTACAACTTTCTTTTATTCTTGTTTAATATTCAAAGATAGGATCTCTATAAGCAGGATATCAAAATTTCACAACAATGCCATCATCTTAGTTTTTAAGAAAATAAGAAAAAATACCTTTGGGTAATATACTTATTTTAATTTAGTAAAATAATTTCCTCTTGTATATTCTTTTTATTTTAGTGTATTCATTTCCACAATATTTATTATATCCAGGAGCAGTTCACATATCATGGGATATTTTCAATAATACTACTTATTCATATACTGTCTTCTTGATTTATTAGATTCTTTGTAGAAAGAGGATCTTTTTAACAGTAAAAGTTCCGATAAACTAGTAAACTTTTAGCGGAAAATGTTTTGCTCAAACGTAAGGTATATAAAGCTGAATATGGATTTAGTATTTCGGACTTTAAAAGATACTATCAAATTGCAAGCTTTCTTCAATGCGATTTACTAGTACCATTCGCGGTATAAAAACAAAAAAATCAACATATATTTTCATTATTTAACTACTGTTTTGGTTAGATTTTCGTAATAAATTAGAGCAATTTCTAGTATGTAAAAACAATTATCGCATATACTATATTACCTACCACTTGTATGTATGTATGTGATATTATTTAATATAACTTTAGTTGCTCTTACCTCACCCATTGGATGGCGACAATCGCATATTGTAAAGTGCCAGAGACGATTTCACACATAAAAAAGACCAAAATTTTGTTTCAATTTAAAAAACATCCACTTATTGTTACGCTGGCACTTGCCTGACTTTATCACAACCATTCTTAACTTCTAATGAATAACTTTCGCAATTCATTCTTATACATAACAGTAACACGAGTTTGAAAGGAGTGAAGAGGGGTTATGAGTATTATGGCACGTATGGATTGCTAAACATACACGCTTAAACGAATAAAGCTGATGCGCACATCGCAGGTCTATACTAAATTAATATACCTATATATTGGCATACTCTTGTAAACACGCAAATTCTTATATTGTAGCAAAGGTGTCGGTCGAAATCTTACATTTTTTTGAGCTAGCTCTCATTCGCCAAGTATGTAAAGTGCGATAAGGACCTTCGTTCCAATAAATAGTCATTTCAAATTTCTACAATATTAGATAAATGAAGAGTAACAAGAAATACATTTAATTCTATACATTAAAGTACCCTAAATAGTGTATACACAAGTAGTCGGTTTAAAGAAGTACAGTGTTTATTCCATGAAATGAAAAAAAAATTGTTTTCTATACGAAATCATCAAAACCGAATTGATATTTGTGTCACTTTCATTATAATTTACCCACCAAACAAGATAACGACAGCGTTATTAAATATTCTTGAAAACTTTTTAGGACATGAAAACTAAATAACATCTGAGTACATTAATCCTCCTTTGAAAACAAATTTATACTTAAATAAGATAATATTTGTTTAATTAGATTATAATTGTTGACTGAGATAGTACTCGCTATATACATATTACGTTTTTATATGTTAGCCGTTATTAAAAGTGAAATTTAATCAAATACCTAAAAACTTTGGACGAACTGAAATTTTTTGGTAAGCAATTTTCTACGTACACAGCAAATTACTTTTTAAATTGTATTGAAATTAGAATTGTATTGTATTGAAAATAGAACTTAATACAATAAGACTAAAATACTAAATAAATAACATATTATATCTTATAAAACACATAACGTAATATAGTTGACCCGACTGGGATGGTGGTTTGCATTCATGGATTCTCATATATTTCTCCAGGTTAAAGAGGTATATTTAAAGTAACGTGCCTGATCTAAAATTAGTCTTTATAATTTGAGAACAATAATCAATGACTTTATTTTCAAAACAAATCAAAATATTCAAACCAAAGAAAGAACCATATTTAACTATATATAAACAGCTAAGAATATTCAGACTAAAAATACTTGACTTCATTTTCACTATTACAGAGAAATATATACATACGGGTATATATATATATATATATATATATATGTATATATATATATATATATATATATATATATATTTATAAATATATATTAATCCATAATTCAACTTGTAGAATATATTCTTATTAATTATCAATCAGGATTTTCCGTGAAAACTTTTAATTTTATCTATTTTCTTTAAATTATAATTCTTGTATTTGTTTATTCCTCCTTTCTTAAGTTAATTCTGCAAATAAACTAAACTATTTTTATTTAATTTTATTTAATGATATTTTTTGGTATAATTTCAATAAAATCAAACTGTAATTAACTTACTTATACGCTTATAATATAAACAGAATTTATATAATTAAATCAGGATTATGTTATAACTAGTTAGATTATTTACAGGATTTACATTCATAATAAAAGTTCTACTTCTTTTTTTTAAACGACCCTTGACTAGACATGACGTCAACTCGTGTTGAGGCGGAGAAATTTCCAGCGTAGAATATGAAGTGGGTATTTTCATCTCCCCGAAAACGACCCAGCGCTGACGAGCTAATTACATGTTGAGCCCCGGTCACGTGTGGCGCTTACTGCCAAATGCCTACCCGTTTATGGGAACGCGCGCCTCAGCCAAGAACCGTTTCACCCGCCTGCTTCACTTTTACGTTTATTCGTAAAAATTTCACGGCTACGATAAAAGCTTGATGATGCATGGCAACTTAACTTCCTGAAAATTCGATAACATAGTTTGTTTTTTGTGCATATATCTATCTATACTTGTCTTCGTCTTCAGTAATGAAGGAAGGCTAAAGACTAATACTACACTCGGTAATATAATAAATTCTTAGCTTTTGTGAGATATGAGACAAAGGACGGCGACCTACAGTGCTTGATCAAAAATGGTAACTTTATTCCGTATTTCTTAACAATTAAGTCCTTAATATAGAACATATTTTATAAATGTGTATAATATACGTAATATCAAACACATTTTACGATATTCATTTTATTTCGCCATCTTAACACTGACCTATACCATTTATCATTAAATAAATTGTACATATTTAACAATGGTTGCAACTTCACGAATCGACTTAAGAGAAGCATACATGACTAGTATTCGTTTGTAGTGTGACTTGCTATGTCCACTTCTGTTTTTTATGTGCGTGTCATATTATCGTGACATTATTTGAGCCCATTTATTTGCTGCCATATTAAATGGACTTTCGACTTTACTAGTTTTTTTTGCATCTTTTTTATTTTTTTCTTTCTCATCGACAATATCTACATAGACAGGCCGATGAATATGCATTCATCGGTCTGTCTATGTAGATATTGCCCCGTTCTTAAATTCAATTCAATTAAGATTAAGAATTAAGTTAAATTCAATTAAAAAAATTATTTTTTTTCTAGTTTGAGCAATTATATATATATTCAATTTTCTACCACACAATATTTATTATATCCTAGGTGAGTTCAAATATGATCGAGTATTTTCAAACTTTGCCTTTATAATGTGTGCAAGATAGATGTGATTGGCTGTACAAATATTGCGTTTAAATGTTAAATGTGGCGTTTAAATTTTAAATATTGCGTTTAAATGGTGGTCTTCAAAACTCTTCTCCCTCTCTCCCTCTCTCTCTCTCTCTCTCTATCTTTCTCTATCTCTATCTCTCCCCCTTTCACTCTATCTCTGTTTCTCCTACCTATCATGTGTAATTAATGCGTCTTAATTCTGTGTTCTGACCACTGAAACAAATAATCATCCCATCGCATCGCAGCAGTTTATTTAAACTTCACTAAAACACCGCATTTTTATGTATATGAATAGAAATAAATATAAATATATATATGTATATATATATATATATATATATATATATATATATATATTAATAAATTGAATAGTAATATAGCAATAATAGTAAAGATTATTGCCCTTCAGAGTATGTAACATAAAAAAAAACTATATAAAACCCAAACCAATTAATGGGAATCAATAAAAGTCAGTTGTTTTATTGCCTACCGGCACAGAGAGTGTTACAAAAATATGAGGCGTTATATGTGAACTCCATTCGTTTTTTTTCCTAATCGAAGACACAATATACAAAACAAAAAACACGTCAAGGTCTTAAGGATTGAATGGAGAATTGTTCATACTTTGAAGCCGGAAACGTTACCAAGATTACGTTCTCCATGCAATATTATACTTCATGTAGAGTTTATTTAAAATACGGCTTAAGAATATTTGTGAATTATAAAAAAATAACTACATTCTTCTGTGTAAGGCGAGCACATGACTACTTCGAAAATACTACTTGTTCTAATGCTGGAACCGGTTTTAATTACAGATCATAATTAGAAATAAATATCTTTTAACAGCAAATATATCGTAGACAAAGTGTATGAAATTTAATAGTGATTTATTTTTTAGGCCTTTAAAAAGTTTTTTGCAAAATAACTCGTGCTACCATGAAACGTCTGTATTTATTTTTATAATTACGTATCTATATTGATTAATTACCAACTTGTAGATAAAAGCACTTCCGATGTAAATTACTTACTTCCCATATTAACATGTTCAAATCTAACAGATCTTATTTCCATAGATATATTCTCATTTTCCATTTCTTATCTTTATTTTGTTTCAGTTTTATTCCTATAGATGTATGCTATTCTCGCTATATCCTTCACTATTTTATTGTACAAATGGCTAAAAAACACTTTTAATGTTAATTTTTAATAATTATCGTGATTATAACAAAGTGGTGAACAGAACTAAAAATACCTTCTATGATTTGTGACTGAAAATTTCATCGATAATCCTTCAGATCTTTTAAAAACTAATTCTAGATAATGCGGTAAACAAGCAGGTAGAATAAGAAATAATAATAAAACAGTTTACTTTATCAGACTATTGTTTACATAAACAACTCATACAAGAGATAAAATTCAAGTCTTCACTTTGCTCTCCACATCAGGTGTATTTATTTGCATTTTATAAACATTTGACGAATGTGTAATCTCAGCGGGAGTTTGGTTTGAAAGCTTTCTGTAATTTGCATACAAACAAAAACGGTCCAAGGACTTTATTGTGGACCAAATATTCGCGTAACATCTTTGTTTATAATAAGGATTTAATAAGAAATTCAAGAATAATTTCGACGGGGCTGTGAATAAATACATAAGGGTAATGCGAATTTTCCAACAAAAATATAATTGTAAAGATGCACAAGTAAAATAATTATAGAAAATCGAGGGAAATATCAAATTTATAAAACGTGTAAAAGATGTACTTGAATGTCTGAAAATAAAGTTATTTCTCTTAATCTTGTTTTATTAACAAAACTTTCCTTTTTCTCATTCTAGACATTTCTTATGGAAAAATCTTTTGATATTGAGACCGTGATCTCTTTTAAAGCACAGATTAAACACAAAGCTGCAAATTTTTAAAGAAAAGAATGACTAGATCTTACAAAAGACGAACTGGATACATTTCGTCGTCACAAAAAGTAGTTAACATAAATTAAAATACGACAATAAGTAACATTTCTAAAAAAAGTATTTTATATTAATTAAAATAATTGAGTTAAGTTCGCAGGTACTGATACTAGTGCCAGACGACAATTATGATTTAATAGATCAACAACATTTTGTTCTACTTTAGTCCATCCTAATTATAAACAGTACATAATATTCTCTTCAAAATTTATTAAATAATATAAATACCTAGTAATCCAGCCAAACACATCATACTTTGATAAATTTTATAACACTTTAAACAGAGCTAATACGATGATTGAAATGCGTTCATTTTAGTACGGTCTCGCCATTTGATTTCCAATTAAAATCCACTAGTGAAACAAAATATCAGTTATACCCAACTTATTGTGAATATGCAGACTACATATATTTTCAAATTTCCGTCCTTTATGTACACACACACACACACACACACGCATATATATATATATATATATATATATATATATATATATATATATATATAACACTTTTGCAAAAAAATATATAAACACTTTTATAAAAAAAATGTTTTTGATTTCAAGCAGAGAAAATACAGATACGCTAACTTAGAATTAAAATAGTTCTTCAAAGCCAACATAGCTTTATGCATAGCAATCAGCGTCATTCTATTCTTGGAAACCTTTTTGAAACTAATCTTTCAGAATGAAGCGTAGTCTGCTTACAAATTACTTTTTATCAAGACGATCAACTTGAACATCACATTTTCAATATCACTTTCAATGGTAGGAAGAAAAATAAATTACTGAGTAAGTTAGGCCGGTAAGCAAGCTATATTGTGACCATTACTCGGCACTTTTATAATTTTATTTTCTACAGCCCCCTTTGCATGCTTTTCATGGTGCTAAGAGCTTATGTGGAAAAAGCTTAGTGATAAAGCAGAAGTTGCGTGAGGAAAATTCATTGAAATTCGGTATTTTATTTAAAATACAACATATGATTTAAAAGTAACGTGTTGAGATAAATATTTGTAACACGCACCTGAATTGAAATTATCATTATGTATTATTGTATATATTGATGGCTGCCAAATTTGTCATTTCTAAATGAGGTCCAAATAATTAAATTCAAATCTGTTTTGTGAATTTTTAAAATATAAACTAAGCAGTTGCCATTTTGCTGTCTTTTGATTTTGTATTTTGGGAAAGCATTTACTCTATCGTTTAAAAAATGTTTTTTTTAAAGGATATTGAGAACGAATTAGGAAGGTTTACTTACGAAAAATTATTTCAGTGTGTATGAAAAATGATAAAGTATTCAAAAATATATATCGCAACAGTGAATATCCAAAAATATTCATATGAAACTTTTAGCATATCGACATCGTCAAAAAGCAGTTGCATGCAAATTTATGTAATTTTTGACATATATATATATATACATATTTATATATATATATATATATATATATATATATATATATATATATATATATATATATTAAATTTGAATCAGTAGTTCGAATAGCATCGTTAAAACCTGTACCGCCAGCAATATCTATTTAAGCAATGCCAATGAGCTTCGAGTAAACGTTGGCCTCCAAACTACATTTTGTATTGAAATAATTATAATAGAGTAGGAATTAAAGTATATAAAGTGGAATATGATTTAGTATTTCGACCTTTTAAAGATACTGTCAAATTGCAACTTTTCTGCAATGAAAATCACTAGTACCATTGGCCGCATAAAAATAAAAAATTTAATGAAAACAATTAATTAATAATTATTGTTGTAGTTAGTTTTGCCAGCTTTCTGCAATGCGACTTGCAAATACAATTCTCCGTAGAAAAAGAAAAAAATCAACATTTATTATTATTATTTAATTAGTTTTGTGATTAATTTTTGGTAAAAAATCAAAGCAATTTTTCTTGCATAAAAGAACCGTTCGCGTATACTATATTACCTAATACTTGTATGTACGCATCTAATAGTATTTGATATAACTGTAGTTAGTCTTACCTCACCTACCAAACGGCGACGGTCGCACATTGTAAAGCGACCAAGACGGTCTCACATAATAAAATAAGACCAAAATTTAAGTATAAAACAAATCATCCAATTATTATAACTTTAACACTGGTACTTACAACTTCTACATAATAACTTTCACAGTTCATTCTTATTGATAACAATAACACGAGTTTAAAAATAGTGAAAACGGGTTATAAATGTTATGGCGCGTATGGATTGTTAAACACACACGCTTAAACGAATACAGCTGATGCGCACGCCTCACGTCTATATTGTAGTAATACACCTATGCAATGTCATACCCTTGTAAACATGCTAATTTTTATACTGTAGCAAAAGTGTCGGTCAAAATCTTACACTTTTATACTGTAGAAAAAGTTTCGGTCCAAATCTTACATTTTTTTCCAGCTAGTCCTCATTCGTCAAGTGTGTAACGTGCGATAAGGACCTTTATTCCAATAAACAGGTATTTCAATATTCTACAATATTACATAAATGAAGCGTAATAAGGAATTACATTTTAGTCTATCCGTTAAAGTAATCTAAATACTATGTTTACAAGTAGTAGGTTTAAAGAAATACAGTGTTTTATTCCATGACATTAAAACAAAACATTGTTTTCTACACGAAATCACGAAAACCGAATTGGTATTTGTGTCACTTTAATTATAATTCACTAACCACACAAGCTAACGACAGCGTTAAGAAAAATCCTGGGCAAATTTTTGAGATACGAAGACTAAATAACATCTGAGCGCATTAATCGCCATTTGATAACAAATTTAATAACAAAATCGATTATATCACGTTTTTATATGTTAGCTTTTATTCAAAGTAAAATTTTACAAAACACGTCGAAATGTTGCACGAATTGAACTATTTCAGCATGCACTTTTCTAAGCAAATAGCGAATTTTTTTTTCAAAATGAGTCAAAATTGTATTCTCATTCAATAAAAAGGCAGGTAGATATTCAACAAAAAATATGTACGGTACCACAATGTATTACAAATAGAATTTCAATAACTACATACAATAAGACTTGAACACTAACTAAATCATATATAATAACACACGTAACAAAATATACTTGACCCGACTGGGATAATGGTAAGGAAATAGTTTGTATTTACAAATCCACATATATTTCTAACCTAACCTAAAATTAGCACTTCTAATAAAAAATTTAGAATTATATATAATATATATATATATTTATATATATATATATATATATATATATATATATATGAAGTACAATTTTTTAAATGTTTTTGTACTAAAAGAAGATAGAACTTTTTGGTGAGGATAAATCCTGTATATAATCCGTACAGTCATAACATAATCCTAGTTTTATTAAATAAATCCTGTTTAGAAATTGTATAAATCCCATTTATATTATAAAAATATATGAGTGTATAAGCAAGTCAATTACAGTTTGTTCTTATTGAAATTACACTAAAAAATCATTAAATAAAATTCAATAGAAATAATTTGTGAAAACAGAATTAAGATGCATTAATTACAAATGCCAGGGAGGAGAGAGACAGAGAGAGAGAGGAAGAAAGAGAAAGAGAGGAGAGTTTTGAAGACGATTTCAAAAACGCTTGCAACTTTAAAATGAGTTATGAAATAGTTGTTAAGAAATTCGTAATAAAGGTCTTTCAAAAGAAACGCGTGAAAATCAGTATTTTTTGTCCAGCATGTTAGGTCGCCGCTCTCCATCTCATATCTCACAAAAGCTAATGGTTTATTATATTACCGAGTGTAGTATCAGTGTATAGCCTTCTCTCATGGCTGAGGATGAAGGCATGTGTAGATAGATAGATGCAACAAAAACAAACTATGTTAACGGATTTTCAGAAAGTCAAGTCGGCATGCATCATCAAGCTTTTATGGTAAACGTGAAATTTCTACGAATAGATGTAAAAGTGAAGCTGGAGGGTGAAACGGTTCTTGGCCGAGGCGCGCGTTCTCGTCAACGGGTAGGCATTTGGCAGTAAGCGCCACACGTGACCGCGGCTCAACGCGTAATTAGCTCGTAGCGCTGGGTCGTTCTCGGGGCGATGAAAATACCCACTTTACATTCTACATTAGAATTTTCTCCACCTTAGCGCGATTTGACGGCATGTCTAGTCAAGGGTCGTTTGAGACAAAGTCGCTTTATTATAGTTCTCATTTTGCACTCTCTCCTAATAAATTTTCCTAAATACCCTGTGCGGACTTCCTGTTTCGAAGTACCATTTTTTAAATGTTTTTGTACTAAAAGAAGATAGAACTTTTGTGATGAGTATAAATCCTGTATATAATCCGTACAGCTATAACATAATCCTGGTTTAATTATATAAATTTATAAATTCAATTGTTGTTATTATGTGAAATTATACAATGCAAACTTTAGGGTGTATGTAATAAAATTAAATGGAAGTTTACCCCAACTAGAATACTGGTATATTGTATAACTCTCTGTAATATAATAAAACCTAGTCTACGCCCCTGCAATAAACTCACTAACATAAACAATGGAAAAATCCGCACAAAGTAGTCTTCCGCCATTGTGTTTGAAACATATAAATGCTGTTGGTTGTTCCTAAGAGTTAATCTTTGCTAATATCCCACCTGAAGATGTTGTAATACAACGAAACCTAGGTCGTGGTAAAGAAATTAAAGATAGTAGAAATAATACTACATCACGTAGTTTCATTTAATTGCGAATAATGAATTTCTACAAAATTAACGCCAAATATATTCAATATTTGAAAACAGCCGATTTGGCTACATTGGCGATATTGTACCGTCGACTCCGAATTAAATTTCGGAAGGCGATACAAAGCATATGGTTTAACAAAACGTGTATAAAGTGTAATCTAACACCCAGTCACGTGAACGTAAAGATTAGTGGAACAACTCGAGCAGCCCAGAAAGCAACAACTAAAGCCGTCACCACCTGGCTGAAGGAAGAAATTCGGGAATCTACCATCAAACGAGACAACATAAACCTCTGTCTAAAGGTAATACACTCTTCTCTAACATATCTCCTTCACCCTATAGAATTTGATACTTTAGACTATAAAATTAGAAATGATGTCAGTACCATAATAAAAACATAGCACAAAAACAAATTAACAAAATTAAAAAACTGAAAGCCAAAACCCAGAAACCAAAAGTCACACCCAAACAAACGTTTTATCCCAGAATAGTAAACCTTTCACAATCAACATTTAATAATAAAGAGCTAGAACTTTTAAATAAAGGATTTAAATATAATATTCCTACCGGACCATCAAGAAAAAACATATAATCACTAGTAGTAGATACCATCATTGCATTCAGTAACCAGGACGCACTTACTAAACACAAAGCTGCTAATATAATATGTAAAGAATACTCTAAAACCAAGACACACATTAATGACGAAATTTTGACTCAACGTAATCTACAAATTAAAATTAATGAAGATAAACTCACCATATCTAAAGCAGATAAAGGCAACACTATAGTTATTCTAGACCAAAATGAATATAAAAATAAAGTGTACGATTTCCTTAAACCAGATGACTTCACAAAACTACAAAGGGACCCCACCACGACATTTGCAGATAACGTAAAACAATTCATTAAAACCTGTAACATCATATTTCCTAACGAATTCGCGAAACATAAAGTTATAGAAATGAACCCTAGACCCCCAATACTATATGGACAACCTAAAATTCATAAACCAAATATACCCATACGACCTGTTGTCTCATACACAAACGCACCCACAAAAAAATTAGCTTTTCACCTGAATAAGATCTTCCGTAATAAAACCGGATTTGCACCTAAACATACCATTAAAAACTCTGTTGATCTCTGTAATAAAATTAAAAATGTACACCTAACACCCAATTGTAAACTAGTATCACTCGACGTAGTAAACTTATTTTCTAATATACCACAAAAGATTGCCTAAATATCATTTCAGATATCCTAGAAAGGAAAAAATTAAATTCCATTGAAGCATCGGAAATTAGAGATCTCTTTAAACTATGCACAGACCAAAATTATTTTCTATTCGATAACAATTTTTTTCAACAAGTTAATGGCCTTGCAATGGGCTCCCCCCTCAGTCCCCTTTTAGCCGAGTTATTTATGAATCATCTAGAAACCAGCCTCTTAAACAGTAAATTAGCGACCAATATATTATACTATTATAGATACGTTGACGACATCCTTATCTGCTGGAAAGGTACACAGCGACAGTTAGACCAGTTTGTTAACTTTGCTAACTCCCTACACAATAATATCATATTCACTTTAGAAGTAGAGTCTGATAATAAACTTAATTTTTTAGATATAACAATAGAACGCAAAAATAATGAACATAAATTTAGTATATTTAGAAAAGACACATTTACAGACTCCATAATTAATGGTCAATCTCAACATCCTTGGTCCCATAAGTTAGCAGCATTTCATTCCATGATTCACAGAGCTTTAACCATCCCTCTTGAAAAACCTAACCTACGTAAAGAAATAAAAACTATGAAACTAATCGCAACAAATAATAATTATGACCCATCAATTGTCACAAAACTGTACCATAATAAATTAAGAAAAATACTAATACAAGAAATATACCCGGTCGCACCAAATAAGAATAATATTTACTATAAATCTATCCCATACATGGGTAATGTATCATTCAAATTAGGAAAACTCTTAACTAATAATAAAAATATAAATAATATAACATGTACGTATAGTACCTTAAATAACTTGGGTAAAACCCTTATTAATAATAAAGAAAAAATAGATAAACTTAAAAAGAGTGGTATCTATAAACTTAAATGTAACGATTGTAATAGTGTATACATAGGTCAAACAGGAAGAGATTTTAATACAAGATATAAAGAACACATCGCCAGCTGGCGTAATAATAAACCAGACACATCTCACTTTGCTAAACATCTCATTGAAAATAACCATCACCCTCATACTGATAATGCCCCCTATATATTACAAATAAATACAAAAGGCAATAAACTTAATATCCTAGAAACATTAGAAATAAACAGACATAAAAAAGATATCAAGGTCAATATATTAAATGAACAACTAAATATAATATCATCACCCATTCTTAATATCTTCTAGATATAATATAAATATAAAACATTGACACTTCAGTACCCTGGAAATTGTTTCAGCATTAATACACATATAAATATACGTATATAATAAAAACAAAAAAAAATTAAAAGAAATAAATAAATAAATATATGAATACACAAAACCGGAGATATGTAGAATTAGTGTATTACCTTGTCCTTACTTTCAAATACCCTTGCTTTTGTATAAATATATTACCGATAATAAGATATGTAGAATTAGTATATTACCTTGGCCTTACTTTCAAATACCCTTGCCTTTGTAATATATTACCGACAATAACTTCCATTTAACTTTATTACATACACCCTAAAGTTTGCATTGTATAATTTCACATAATAACAACAATTGAATTTATTACCCCAACTAGAATACTGGTATATTGTATAACTCTCTGTAATATAATAAAACCTAGTCTACGCCCCTGCAATAAACTCACTAACATAAACAATGGAAAAATCCGCACAAAGTAGTCTTCCGCTATTGTGTTTGAAACATATAAATGCTGTTGGTTGTTCCTAAGAGTTAATCTTTGCTAATATCCCACCTGAAGATGTTGTAATACAACGAAACCTAGGTCGTGGTAAAGAAATTAAAGATAGTAGAAATAATACTACATCACATAGTTTCATTTAATTGCGCATATTTCAACCTTTGCCCTTATGATAAGAGCAAGACAGATGTGATTGGTTGTATAAATATTGCGTTTTTAAATCGTCTTCAAAACTCTCCTCTCTCTTTCTCTTCCTTCCTCTCTCTCTCTCTCTCTGTGTCTCTCCTACCTGGCACTTGTAATTAATGCATCTTAATTCTGTTTTCTGACCACTGAAACACATAATCATCCTACTGCGTTCAATAGCAGCTTATTTATACTTTACTAATAGCACTATATTATTATATATAGGAATAATAATAATAATACTAATAAAGCTTATTGTCATTAATCAAAATGAATAAAAGTCAGTTATTTCTGTTGTCTAACAGCACAGTGTTACAAAAATATTAGGCGGTGTACGTGAACTTCATTCATTTTATTTCATAATCGAAGATAAGATACATAAAACAAAAAACAAATCAAGGTTTAAAGGACTGAATAAAGAATTGTTTATATTTTGTAGCCGGAAATGTTACTACGGTTACGTTCTCCATGCAATACCATACTTCAGGTAGAATTTATTTAAAATAAAGTTGAAGATTATTTGTGAACTCTAAAAAATTAAAGACATAATTTTGTTTAAGGGGAGCACAAGATTCCTTCGAAAATACTATTTGTTCTGATGCTGGAACTGGTTTTAATTACAGATTCTAATTAGAAATAAATATATGTTAACAGTAAATATTTGGTAGGCAAGGGTGTATGAAGTTTAGTACTGATTTAGTTTTTTAGACGTTTAAAAAGTTTTCTGCAAAATAGCTCGTGCTACCATAAAACGTAAAATTATTAAATCGTTAATTAAAATATTAAATTTTTTCACCGAGAATTTTAATTTTATGTTACCAAAAATATATAATACTAATTAAAAGAACACTTTGGTAGGTACTCGCGACAAATAATCACTGAAATAATCACGGTCGCTCGGTTTTACGGTTATAATTCAATATCTTTCCAATGAATTGAAGATTTGCTTTGATAAAAAATAGGTTCGTAATAATATTGATTGATAAAAAAAATTCGTATACGAGTGAAACTTGCATTTAGACAGTTTTTATAAAAAAATCTCTAATACATGTTTGTACAATTGCAATTCAGTTGTAGATTCGTAATTGTCTATCAGACAATAAATTTTACATCATTAAGATTAATTTAAAAGATGTTTTAAATTACAAAAGATCTAATCTCGACGTTTCACGAAGTTCAAATCCAAAGTATCAGAAATAAAAAAACATAACATGAAAAAATGTTTTTGATTTCAAGCAGAGAAAATACAGATACGCTAACTTAGAAGTAAAATAGTTCTTCAAAGCGAACATAGCTTTATGCATAGCAATCAGCGTCATTCTATTCTTGGAAACCTTTTTGAAACTAATCTTTCAGAATGAAGCGTAGTATGCTTACAAATTACTTTTTATCAAGACAATCAACTTGAACATCACATTTTCAATATCACTTTCAATGATAGGAAGAAAAATAAATTACTGAGTAAGTTAGGCCGGGAAGCAAGCTATATTCTGACCATTACTCGGCACTTTTATAATTTTATTTTCTACAGCCCCTTTGCATGTTTTTCATGGTGCTAAGAGCTTATGTGGAAAAAGCTTAGTGATAAAGCAGAAGTTGCGTGAGGAAAATTCATTGAAATTCGGTATAATATTTAAAATAAAACATATGACTTAAAAGTAACGTCTTGAGATAAATATTTGTAACACGCACCTGAATTGAAATTATCATTATGTATTATTGTATATATTGCATGACTGAACTTAAAAACTCTGAAATTTTTAAAGATGATTTATTTACCAAATAAAATGGCTGCCAAATTTGTCATTTCTAAATGAGGTTCAAATAATTAAATTCAAGTCTGTTATGTGAATTTTTAAAATATAAATTAAGAAGTTGCCACATTTGCTGTCTTTTGTTTTTGTGTTTTGGGGAAATCATTTACTCTATCGTTTAAAAAAATTTTTTTAAAGGATATTGAGAACGAATTAGGAAGTTTTACTTACGAAAAATTATTTCAGTGTGTATGAAAAATGATAAAGAATATTTAAAAATATATATCGCAACAGTGAATATCCAAAAATATTCATATGAAAATTTTAGCATATCGACATCGTCAAAAAGCAGGTGCATATAAATTTATATAATTTTTGACACACACGCATATATATATAAATATATATATATATATATATATATATATATATATATATATATATATATATGTATATATATATATATATATATATATATATGTATATATATATATATATATATATATATATATATATATATATATGTATATACGTATATTGAATCTAAACAAAAAAGAATTGCGGTGTAAGAATATTAATCAACTTTTCGAAATGTAATTAAGGATGTGAATTACGAGTAACAATGGCTTGATTCTCAACTTGAAAAGTAGTCTAAATTTTTTTAGGTTCAATATTTGAGGTAGTATAAAGTCATTTATTATTGTTCTCAAATTATTATAAGGGCTAATTTTAGGTTAGGTTAGAAATATATGTGGATTTGTAAATACAAACTCTTTTCCTTACCATTATCCCAGTCGGGTCAACTTGCGTTACTTGTTGTTATCATATATGATTTATTTAGTGTTCAAGTTTTATTGTATGTAATTCTTGGAATTCTAGTTGTAATATATTGTAGTACCGTACGTATTTTCTGTTGAATATCTACCTGCCTTTTTATTGAATGAGAATACAATTTTGACTCCTCTTGGAAAAAATATTTCGCTATTTGCTTAGAAAAGTGCGTGCTGAAAAAGTTCAGTTCGTGCAAAATTTTGACGTATTTTGTTATATTTCACTTTGAATAAAAGCTAACATGTAAAAACGTGATAGAATCGATTTTGTTATTAAATTTGTTATCAAATGACGATTAATTCGCTCAGATGTTATTTAGTCTTCGTATCTCAAAAATTTGCCCAGGATATTTCTTAACGCTGTCGTTAGCTTGTGTGGTGGGTGAATTATTATGAAAGTGACACAAATACCAATTTGGTTTTGGGTATTCATGTAGAAAACAATGTTTTTTTTAATGTCATGGAATAAAATACTGTACTTCTTTAAACCTACTACTTGTAAACATAGTATTTAGATTAATTTAATGCATAGACTAAAATATTGAAATATCTGTTTATTGGAATGAAGGTCCTTATCGCACGTTACACACTTGACGAATGAAAACTAGCCAGAAAAAAATTTAAAATTTCGACCGAAACTTTTTCTATAGTATAAAAGTGTAAGATTTCGACCGACACTTTTGCTACAGTATAAAAATTAGTGTGTTTACAAGGGTATGTCATTGCATAGGTGTATTACTATAATATAGACGTGAGGCGTGCGCATCAACTGTATTCGTTTAAGCGTGTGTTTAGCAATCCATACGCGCCATAACACTTATAACCCGTTTTCACTATTTTCAAACTCTCGTTATTGTTATCAATAAGAATAAACTGTGAAAGTTATTGTAAGTACCAGTGTGAAAGTCACAATAATTGGATGATTTATTTTAGACTTAAATTTTGGATTCATTTTATTATGTGCGACCGTCGCCGTTTGCTAAGTGAGGTAAGACTAACTACAATTATATAAAATACTGTTAGGTACGTACATACAAGTATTAGGTAATATAGTATACGCGAACGGTGCTTTTATGTACGAAAAATTGCTTTGATTTTTTAAGAAAAATTAACCACAACAGTAATTAAATAACAATAATAAATGTTGATTTTTTCTTTGTCTGCGGCGAATTGCATTAGTAAGTCGCATTGCAGAAAGCTGGCAATTAGATAGTATCTTTAAAAGGCCGAAATATTAAATCATATTTTACTTTATATACTTTACGTTTAACCAAAACATTTCTTGCTAAAAGCTTACTAATTTACTGAAATTTTACTGTTAAAATGAACCCATTTTTAAAAAGAATTAGTAACCAAAATATAAATTAGTAGAGGAATATATGGTATTTTGGAAAATATCGACCAAATAGGATGAATTTAATACACTAAACTAAAAAAGAGTTTTTAAGGGACAATTATTTTATTGAATTCAAATAAGTATATTACTCTAAGGAAATTTTTCTTATTTCCTTAAAACGAAATTGGGAAACAAATACCTACGATATAAAATTAGCACATAAACTTTTAAATTGATTTGTCTACTAACATATAAATTGGAATTTAGAACCTCTTAATTCAATTTATACAGTGGTTTTGTGCATTGGTTACATTTACCCTAAATGATATTATAAAAGTGAAAGTTTGGATTTATTAGGATGTATGGATATATGTTAGTTACTACGCCATAATTCCAAAATTTGTAAACGGATTTACAAGAAATTTGAGACAAGACTATACTACAGTCTAAATTAATATACAGAATTATTATTTATTTCAAAGTGTCAAATAGTTCCTGAAGTTAACAGCTACCTTGAAGTATTGTCTTTAAGTTCATATTTTATCGCTCAGTAATTTACAAAGAGGTATTGCGATATCATCTTATCAGTGTCAAATACCGACACCATAACCAAAAATTCACACGAAGGAAGCCGTGGACACGAAAAAAAATGAAATTCCTTATAACATAGGGAGAGTTTAAATCGGTTATAAGAAGCGTGGCGAACAACAAAATTGAATTGGTAAAATATATACTTACGATATAAAATTAGTACATTAATTTTTAAATTGACTTGTCTAATAACATATGTATAAGAGCTTAGAACTTCTTAATTCAATTTATGTAGTGGTATTATATATTGGTTACATTTTCCCTAAATAATATTATAAAAGTGAAAGTTTCGATTTATAAGGATATATGGGTGCGTGTTGGTTATTAAATAAATCCGAAATTTGTAATCGGATTTGCTAGGAATTTTGGGACACGAATGAAGAAGAGTTCAAATTAAATTGGCTTAATTTATATATAATTGTTTTATATTTCCAGTAACAAATAGATCTTACAGGAAAACGGCCACCTTTCAGGACGATCTTTAAGTTCATATTAAATCGCATAGTACAACGAGGTGTTGCGATAGCATCTTATCAGATTCAAATACCGGCACCATAACCAAAAATTCACACGAAGGAAACCGTGGACTAAAAGTTGATTTGATAATAATTTTTAAATGAAAGTGCTAATAATTTCAATTCAAATAGGTAATAGACAAAAGAGTGACTAATAAAAGGTTTTCATGTTGTGTTATATAAATTTCTAATACAAGTCAGATATTAATAAAATACTTAATAGAATATTAAGAATATAGAATTTATTAAATCTTAAAAACTTGAACGCAAATATTTTTCTTTTTCATATCATGTTTTCCAAACGAGAGGCCCGTCACCCTCCGAGTCATATCTCACAATAACAAAACTTTTATAAGTTTGCAGGGTGCTATATTAGGTTTTATTTTTCCCTCATTACTAGAAACTTTACCTCCATAGAATTTGAAGTGAAAGTAGAGATAGACAAAAATTACGTCATCGAATTTTTACGAAGTTAAGTTGGCATGCATTAACAAGATTTTACCTTAATGGAAAATTTTCATAAATAAAAGTAAAAGTTAAGGGCGAATGAGACCGTTCTTAGCTGTGGTGCCCATTCTCGCCGAGGGGCGAACATTTGGCAGTGGGCGCCACACGTGATCGCGGCCCAATACGTAATTAGCTCGTCAGTGCTGGCTCGTTCTCGGGGCGATGAAAACACCCACTTTCCTTCCCTTGATGGAATTTCTTCGCCTCTGTGCGAGTTGAAGTCACAGCTATGATGGCTAGTCAAGGATCGTTAGCGACAACGTTGTATTATTATCGCTCCCCTCACTTTGTACTGACTGCTTGCATATTTTCATGAATACTTTTCAGAGTGTAATTTTAATATTGCAATATATTTTTTCTCATGTAAAGAATATCATACTGGTAATACATACATATCAATTAAATTACACGTCAATAACAACTTAGGAATTAATGAAATTATATTTAAAACAAAAATATTATCAAAGAAAATTAAATGGAATTCGTTAAGTATTTGAGTGATTATGCCAAGGAATGTGAGAAAAAGGGTAAATAGGAATTAAAGGTGGTAAAAGTAGAATTAGCGTTTCCAACTAAAAATTAAACAATAAAATTTCCAGTATCAAATAATTCTCCAATCCAATACCTTGGACAGTATTAAAATATTAACAAACTTTGTGAACTATAACTGAGGATGTGTATTAAGAAATGTTTGAATAAGGAATTGGAAATGGTTAAATTGTATATACTGATGACGGTTAAGCTCCAGTCAATATTTCCAACAAATTTGATCAAGATTCCAAAAAATCAACTAAATATATAAACATGAATTAAAATTTACTTTAACCTATATTTGGTGTTAATTTCCTTATCATCATTTCACATCAGCACAAACCAGCCATATTATATGTTACGTGCCTTGTAAAACACGTATAATGCGATATATTCGCAATGAAAAAAAATATATTCGTTGTTAATGGTCCTCGAAATTCTAGTTTTAGCAGATTTGTGAAACCGCATATATTTTTATAGAACATATACTTGTCACTTTATCAAATGAGATTACAATTTCTACGCATTTTCTAAGCACAAGTTACTATTTAGCGACATGTGTGATAGCGATAGCGCGCACCTATAATTTTAATTAGAGGTATATTTCTAAATGAAATAAATATATATATATATATATATATATACATATATATATATATATATATATATATATATATATATATATATATTTATATATATATATATAAATATATATATATATACATATAAATATATATAAATATATATATATATATTTATATATATATAAATATATATATATATATATATACATATATATAAATATTTATTTCATTTAGAAATATACCTCTGATTAAAATTATAGGTGCGCACTATCGCTATCACACATATCGCTAAATAGTAACTTGTGCTTAGAAAATGCGTAGAAATTGTAATCTCATTTGATAAAGTGACAAGTAAATGTTCTATAAAAATATATGCGGTTTCACAAATCTACTAAAACTAGAATTTCGTGAACCATTAACAACGAATATATTTTCTTTCATTACGAATATATCGCATTATACGTGTTTTACAAGGCACGTAACATATAATATGGCTGGTTTGTGCTGATGTGAAATGATGATAAGGAAATTAACACCAAATATAGGTTAAAGTAAATTTTAATTCATGTTTATATATTTAGTTGATTTTTTGGAATCTTGATCAAATTTGTTGGAAATATTGACTGGAGCTTAACCGTCATCAGTATATACAATTTAACCATTTCCAATTTCTTATTCAAACATTTCTTAATACACATCCTCAGTTACAGTTCACAAAGTTGGTTAATATTTTAATACTGTCCAAGGTATTGGATTGGAGAATTATTTGATACTGGAAATTTTATTATTGTTTAATTTTTAGTTGGAAACGCTAATTCTACTTTTACCACCTTTAATTCCTATTTACCCTTTTTCTCACATTCCTTGGCATAATCACTAAAATACTTAACGAATTCCATTTAATTTTGTTTGATAATATTTTTGTTTTAAATATAATTTCATTAATTCCTAAGTTGTTATTGACGTGTAATTTAATTGATATGTATGTATTACCAGTATGATATTCTTTACATGAGAAAAAATATATTGCAATATTAAAATTACACTCTGAAAGGTATTCATGAAAATATGCAAGCAGTCAGTACAAAGTGAGGGGAGCGATAATAATACAACGTTGTCGCTAACGATCCTTGACTAGCCATCATAGCTGTGACTTCAACTCGCGCAGAGGCGAAGAAATTCCATCAAGGGAAGAAAAGTGGGTGTTTTCATCGCCCCGAGAACGAGCCAGCACTGACGAGCTAATTACGTATTGGGCCGCGATCACGTGTGGCGCCCACTGCCAAATGTTCGCCCCTCGGCGAGAATGGGCACCACAACTAAGAACGGTCTCATTCGCCCTTAACTTTTACTTTTATTTATGAAAATTTTCCATTAAGGTAAAATCTTGTTAATGCATGCCAACTTAACTTCGTAAAAATTCGATGACGTAATTTTTGTCTATCTCTACTTTCACTTCAAATTCTATGGAGGTAAAGTTTCTAGTAATGAGGGAAAAATAAAACCTAATATAGCACCCTGCAAACTTATAAAAGTTTTGTTATTGTGAGATATGACTCGGAGGGTGACGGGCCTCTCTTTTGGAAAACATGATATGAAAAACAAAAATATTTGCGTTCAAGTTTTTAAGATTTAATAAATTCTATATTCTTAATATTCTATTAAGTATTTTATTAATATCTGACTTGTATTACAAATTTATATAACACAACATGAAAACCTTTTATTAGTCACTCTTTTGTCTATTACCTATTTGAATTGGAATTATTAGCACTTCCATTTAAAAATTATTATCAAATCAACTTTTAGTCCACGGTTTCCTTCGTGTGAATTTTTGGTTATGGTGCCGGTATTTGACTCTGATAAGATGCTATCGCAACACCTCGTTGTAAATTACTATACGATTTAATATGAACTTAAAGATCGTCCTGAAAGGTGGCCGTTTTCCTATAAGATCTATTTGGTACATGAAATATAAAACAATTATGTATATATATATATATATATATATATATATAAATATATATTAACCCAGTTTAATTTGAACTCTTCTTTATTCGTGTCTCAAAATTCCTAGCAAATCCGATTACAAATTTCGGATTTATTTAGTAACCAACACGCACCCATATATCCTTATAAATCGAAACTTTCACTTTTATAATATTATTTAGGGAAAATGTAACCAATATATAATACCACTACATAAATTGAATTAAGAAGTTCTAAGCTCTTATACATATGTTATTAGACAAGTCAATTTAAAAATTAATGTACTAATTTTATATCGTAAGTATATATTTTACCAATTCAATTTAGTTGTTCGCCACGCTTCTTATAACCGATTTACACTCTCCCTATGTTAGAAGGAATTTCATTTTTTTTCGTGTCCACGGCTTCCTTCGTGTGAATTTTTGGTTATGGTGTCGGTATTTGACACTGATAAGATGATATCGCAATACCTCTTTGTAAATTACTGTGCGATAAAATATGAACTTAAAGACAATACTTCAAGGTAGCTGTTAACTTCAGGAACTATTTGACACTTTGAAATAAATAATAATTCTGTATATTAATTTAGACTGTAGTACAGTCTTGTCCCAAATTTCTTGTAAATACGTTTACAAATTTTGGAATTATGGCGTAGTAACTAACATATATCCATATATCCTAATAAATCCAAACTTTCACTATTATAATATAATTTAGGGAAAATGTAACCAATGCACAATACCACTGTATAAATTGAATTAAGAGGTTTTAAATTCCAATTTTTTATGTCAGTAGACAAATCAATTTAAAAGTTTATGTGCTAATTTTATATCGTAGGTATTTATTTCCCAATTCCGTTTTAAGGAAATAAGAAAAAATTCCTTAGAGTAATATACTTATTTGAATTCAATAAAATAATTGTCCCTTAAAAACTCTTTTTTTATTTAGTGTATTAAATTCAAAAATATTATTCTTAGATAGTTCACATTTGGTCGATATTTTCAAAAATATCATTTATTCCTCTACTAATTTCTATTTTGGTTACTAATTCTTTTTAGAAAGGGATTCATTTTAACAGTAAAATTTCAGTAAATTAGTAACTTTTTGACAAGAAATGTTTTGGTTAAACGTAAAGTATATAAAGTAAAATATGATTTAATATTTCGACCTTTTAAAGATACTATCTAATTGCCAGCTTTCTGCAATGCGACTTAATAATGCAATTCGCCGCAGACAAAGAAAAAATCAACATTTATTATTATTTAATTACTGTTGTGGTTAATTTTCCTTAAAAATTCAAAGCAATTTTTTGTACATAAAAGCACCGTTCGCGTATACTGTATTACCTAATACTTGCATGTACGTATCTAATAGTATTTGATATAATTGTAGTTAGTCTTACCTCACCTACCAAACGACGACGGTCGCACATTGTAAAGCGCGCAAGACGGTCTCACTTAATAAAATAAGACCAAAATTTAAGTCTAAAATAAATCATCCAATTATTGTAACTTCAACACAGGTACTTACAACTTCTACTTAATAACTTTCACAGTTTATTCTTATTGGTAACTATAACACGAGTTTGAAAATATTGAAAACGGGTTATAAGTGTTATGGCGCGTATGGATTGCTAAACACACACGCTTAAACGAATACAGCTGATTCGCACGCCCTCACGTTTATATTGTAGTAATATACCTATACAATGGCATACCCTTGTAAACACGCTAATTGTTATACTGTAGCAAAAGTGCCGGTCGAAATCTTAAACTTTTATACTGTAGAAAAAGTTTCTGTCGAAATCTTACATTTTTTTTTGGGCTAGTTCTCATTTGTCAAGTGTATAACGTGCGATTAGGAACTTCATTCCAATAAACAGGTATTTCAATATTCTACAATATTACATAAATTAAGCGTAATAAGGAATTACATTTTAGTCTATGCGTTAAAGTAATCTAAATACTATGTTTACAAGTAGTAGGTTTAAAGAAGTACAATGTTTTATTCCACGACATTAAAACAAAATATTGTTTTCTACACAAAATCACCAAAACCGAATTAGTATTTGTGTCACTTTAATTATTATGCACTCACCACACAAGCTAACGACAGCGTTAAGAAATATCCTGGGCAATTTTTTGAGATACGAAGACTAAATAACATCTGAGCGCATTAATCGTCATTTGATAACGAATTTAATAACAAAATGGATTATATCACGTTTTTATATGTTAGCTTTTATTCAAAGTGAAATTTAACAAAACACGTCGAAATTTTGCACGAATTGAACTATTTCAGCACGTACTTTTCTAAGCAAATAGCGAATTTTTTTTCAAAATGAGTCAAAATTGTATTCTCATTCAATAAAAAGGCAGGTAGATATTCAACAAAAAAATACGTACGGTACCACAATGTATTACAAATACAATTTCAAGAACTACATACAATAAGACTTGAACACTAACTAAATCATATATAATAACAACACGTAACACAATACAGTTGACCCGACTGGGATAATGGTAAGGAAAAGAGTTTGTATTTACAAATCCACACATATTTCTAACCTAACCTAAAATTAGCCCTTCTAATAATTTGAGAACAATAATAAATGACTTTATACTACCTCTATTACTACTAAATGTTTTTGTACTAAAAGAAGATAGAACTTTTGTGATGAGTATAAATCCTGTATATAATCCGTCATAACATAATCCTGGTTTTATTATATAAATCCCATTTATATTATAAATATACATGAGTGTATAAGCAAGTCAATTACAGTTTATTCTTATTGAAATTATACTAAAAAAATCATTAAACAAAATTGAATAGAAATAATTTGTGAAAACGGAATTAAGATGCATTAATTACAAATGCCAGGGAGGAGAGACACAGAGAGAGAGAGGAAGAAAGAGAAAGAGAGAGGAGAGTTTTGAAGGCGATTTAAAAACGCAATATTTATACAACCAATCACATCTGTCTTGCTCTTATCATTAGGGCAAAGGTTGAAATTATGCAATCATATTTCAACTCGCCTGGGATATAATAAATATTGTGTGATAGAAAATGGGATATAAAATTGCTTAAACTAAAAAAAAAATATTTTGTAATTTTAAAATGAGTTATGAATCTATAAATTTAAGAACGGGGTGTATATTCATCGGCCTGTCTATACAGATGTTTTACATGAATAAGAAAAAAAATTAAAAAAAGATTTAACAGAACCTATTAAAGAACGCCGAAATTCCTTTTAATATGGCAGCATATAAATCGGTTCAAATAACGTCACGAAAATGTGATACACAAATAACAAAACAGAAGTTGGAAAAGCAAGGCATACTACAAATAAATATTAGTCTTGCTTACATTCTTTTAAGTTGATTCGTTAATTTACAACCATTGTTAAATAGGTACAATTTATTTAATGATAAATGGGATAGTTAAATATCAATATGGCGAAACAAAATGGATAATGAATAAAGGAATACCGTGAAATATGTTTTATGTTACGTATATTATTCAAATTTATAAAAAGTTTTCGATATAAATGACTTAGTTGTTAAGAAATTCGGAATTAAGGTCTTTCAAAAGAAACGCGTGAAAATCAGTATTTTTTGTCCAGCATGTTAGGTCGCCGCCCTCCATCTCATACCTCACAAAAGCTAATGGTTTATTATACTACCGAGTGTAGTATTAGTGTATAGTCTTCTCTCATGGGTGAGGATGAAGGCATGTGTAGATAGATAGATGCACCAAAAACAAACTGTGGTAACGGATTTTCAGGAAGTTAAGTCGGCATCCATCATGAAGCTTTTATGGTAAACGTGAAATTTCTACTAATAAACGTAAAAGTGAAGCAGGAGGATGAAACGGTTCTTGGCCGAGGCGCGCGTTCTCGTCAACGGGTAGGCATTTGGCAGTAAGCGCCACACGTGACCGCGGCTCAACGCGTAATTAGCTCGTCAGCGCTGGGTCGTTCTCGGGGCGATGGAAATACCCACTTTACATTCTACGTTAGAATTTTCTCCGCCTCAGCGCGAGTTGACGGCATGTCTAGTCAAGGGTCGTTTGAGATAAAGTCGCTTTATTATAGTTCTCCTCATTTTGCACTCTCTTCTGATAAATTTTCCTAAATACCCTGTGCGGACTTCCTGTTTCGAAGTACCATTTTTTAAATGTTTTTGTACTAAAAGAATATAGAACTTTTGTGATGAGTATAAATCCTGTATATAATCCGTACAATCATAACATAATCCTGGTTTTATTATATAAATCCTGTTTAGAAATTGTATAAATCCCATTTATATTATAAATATACATGCGTGTATAAGCAAGTCAATTACAGTATGTTTTTATTGAAATTATACTAAAAAAATCATTAAACAAAATTAAATGGAAATAGTTTAGTTTATTTGCATTATCAACTTAAGAGAGAAGGAAAAAACAAACAAAAAAGAATTACGGTGTAAGAATATTAATCAACTTTTCGAAACCTATTTAATATGTGAATTACGAGTAACAATGATTTGATTCTCAATCGGAAAAGTTGAATTATGGATATATTTATAAACATATATATATATATATATATATATATATATATATATATATATATATATATATATATATATATAAACAAACTGTAATTGACTTGCTTATACACGCATATATATTTATAACATAAATGGGATTTATATAATAAAACCAGAATTATGTTATGACAAAAGTTCTATGTTCTTTTAGTACAAAAACATTTAAAACATGATACTTCGAAATAGGAAGTCCGCATAGGGTATTTAGGAAAATTTATCAGGAGAGAGTGCATAATGAGGAGAATTATAATAAAGCGACTTTATCTCAAACGACCCTTGACTAGACATGCCGTTAATTCGCGCTGAGACGGGCAAAATTCCAGCGTAGAATGTAAAGTGGGTATTTTCATCGCCCCGGGAACGACCCAGCACTGACGAGCTAATTACGCGTCAAGCCGCGGTCACGTATGGCGTTTACTGCCAAATGCCTACCCGTTGACGAGAACGCTTGCCCCGGCCAAGAACCGTTTCACCCTCCTGCTTCACTTTTACGTCTATTCGTGGAAATTTCACGTTTACCATGAAAGCTTCATGATGCATGCCAACTTAACTTTATGAAAATTCGTTAACATAGTTTGTTTTTTGTGCATCTATCTACCTACACATGCCTTCATCTTCAGCAATGAGAGATACTAATAGACTAATACTACACTCGGTAATATAATAAACCATTAGCTTTTGTGAGATATGAGATGTAGGGCGGCGACCTAACATGCTGGACAAAAAATAGTGATTTTAACGCGTTTCTCTTGAAAGACCATTATTCTGAATTTCTTAACAACTAAGTCATTTATATCGAAAACTTTTTTATAAATTTGAATAATATACGTAAAATCAAACATATTTCACGGTATTCATTTATTACTTATCCATTTTATTTCGCCCTATTGACGTTTACCTATCCCATTTATCATTAAATAAATTGTATCTATTTAACAATGGTTTAACTTAACGAATCGACTTAAGAGAATGTATGCACGAATAATATTTATTTGCAGTATGCCTTGCTTTTCCAACTTCTGTTTTGTTATTTGTGTATCACATTTTCATGACGTTATTTGAGCCGATTTGTATGATGCCACATTAAAAGGAATTTCGAATTTTTTCAATAGCTCCTGTTCAATTTTTTAAATTTTTTTTCTTATTCATAGACAAAATCTGTATAGACAGGCCTATAAATATACACCTGGTTCTTAAATTTTTAGATTCATAACTCATTTTAAAATAACAAAATAATTCCTTTTTAATTTTAGCAATTTTATATCCCATTTTTTACCACACAATATTTATTATATCCCAGGTGAGTTGAAATATGATCGGATAATTTCAACCTTTGCTCTTATGATAAGAGCAAGACAGATGTGATTGGTTGTATAAATATTGCATTTTTTAAATCGTCTTTATAACTCTCCTCTCACTTTCTCTTTCTTCCTCTCTCTCTGTGTCTCTCCACCCTGGCATTTGTAATTAATGCATCTTCTGTAATTCTGTTTTCTGACCACTGAAACATATCATCATCCTACAGCATTTAATAGCAGCTTATTTAAACTTCACTAATAGTACCGCATTATTATGTATAGGAATAGTAATAATAATACTAATAAAGCTTACTGTCATTCAGGGCTTGCAATATAAAAAAACACATAAAACACAAACTAATTAATCGAAATCAATAAAAGTCAGTTGTTTTTGTTGTCTAACAGCACAGTATTACAAAAATATGAGGCGGTGTACGTGAACTTCATTCATTTTATTTCATAATAGAAGAAAATATACATAAAACAAAAAACACATCAAGGTTTGAAGGACTGAATAAAGAATTGTTTATCTTTTGGGGCCGGAAACGTTACTACGCATACGTTCTTTATGCAATACCATACTCCAGGTAGAGTTTATTTAAAATAAAGTTGAAAATTATTTGTGAATTCTAAAAAATTAAGTACATAATTTTGTTTAACACATGAAGTTTAATATTGATTTAGTTTTTTAGCGTTTAAAAAGTTTTCTGCAAAATAACTCATGCTACCATGAAACATATGAATAGAAATAATCTGTATTTATTTTGATAATTACGTATCTATTTTGATTAATTACCAACTTATGGATAAAAGCACTTTCGATGTATATATATATATATATATATATATATATATATATATATATATATATATATGTATATATATAACTCAGTATTCATATTTGCATGTTCGAACCTAACAGATCTTATTTTCATAGATATATTTTCATTTTCCATTTCTCATCTTTATTTCGTTTTAGTTTCATTCTTATATTTACGTACTTTATTTGCTATATCCTTCATTGTTTTTATTGTGCAAATGGCTAACGAAATATTTTTATTTTATTTTTAATAATTATCGTGATATATAAAAGTGGTAAACATAACTAGAAATACTTTCTATGGCTTTTGACTAAATATTTCATCGACATCCCTTCAGGTCTTTTAAAAACTAATTCTAGATAATTCGATAATCAAGCAGATAGAAAATAATAATAAAACAGTTTACTTTATCAGGCTATTCTTTAAATAAACAACGCACCAATATTCAAAGAATAATTTCAGTCTCCACTTTGCTCTCCACATCAGGTGATAAATTTGTTTGCATCTTATAAACACTTCAAGCATGTGTAATCTCAGCGAGAGTAAAAGCTTTCTGTAATTTGCATACAAACGAAAACGGTCCAAGGCTTTTATTGTGAACCAAATATTTGCCTAACATCTTTGCTTATAATAAGCATTTAATAAGCAATTTAAAAATCATTTCGACGGGGCTATAAACAAACACATAGAGGTAATATGAAAAGGTAAAATGTAATTGTGAAAATGCACAAGTAAAAGGAATATTGAAAATCGAGGGAAATATCAAATTCATAGAATATGCAAAAGATGTACTTGAATGTTTAAATTTCTTTTTTATTAATCTTGTTTTACCAACAAAACTTTTTTTTTCGCATCCGAGAAATTCCCTTTGGAAATTTGTTTTAATATTGAGACCGTCATCTCTTCCGAAGAACAGATTAAGCAGAAAGCTGCAAGTTTTTGACGAAGGGAATGAGTTGATCTTACAAACGATGAACTGAATTAAAACTGAAGAAGTACTCAAAAGTTATATTTATTTTTAACGTTAGTTTAAAAAATTATTAAATCATTAATTAAAATATTACATTTTCTCACGGGGAATTTTAATTTTTCGTTTCCAAAAATATGCAATGCTAATTAAAAGAACACGTTGGCTCGCGACAAATAATCATTGAAATAATCATGGTCGCTAAGTTTTATGATTATAATTCAATATCTTTCCAATAAATTGAAGATTTGCTTTGTTAAAAAAATAGGTACGATAGGCTTTGATAAAAAAATCTGTGGACTAGTTTATATTTATTATTTAGTCAGTTTTTATTTAAAAAATATCTAATACATTTTTGCACAATTGTAATTCAATTATATATTTGTAATTTTCTATTTGAAAATAAATTTTATGTCATTAAGATTAATTTAAAAGGTGTAATTACAAGAAATCTAATCACAAATATTTAAATTTTCATAATTCAAAATATCGGAAAAAAAATATAATGTGAGAGAATTTTTTTCATTTCAAACAGAAAAAAATACAGGTAAGCTAACATAAAATTAAAATAGTTCTTCAAAGCGAACATAGCTTTATTCACAGTAATCAGCGTCATTTCTATTCTTAGAAACCTTTTTGGAACAAATCTTTCAGAATTATGCGTAGTGTGCTTAAAAATTACTTTTTCTCAAGACTAACAACTTGAACATCACATTTTCAATATCACTTTCAATGGTAAGAAGAAAAATAAATTACTGAGTAAATTAGGCCGGTGAGCAAGCTTCAGTATGACCATTACTCAGCATATTTTTAATTTTATTTTCTACAGCGCTCCTTTGCATACTTTCATGGTGCTAAAAGCTTATGTTAAAAAGCTTAGAGATAAATCAGAATAAGCAAGTTGTGTGAGGGAAAGTTCTTGAAATTTGGTATTTTGTTTGAAATACAACATGTGATTTAAAAGTAACGTGTTGAGATAAATATTTGTAGTACGCAAACGCATTAATTTATCAGAATTATTATTATGTATTATTGTAATCTATTGCATGACTGAACTTAAAAATTCTCAAATTTTTAAAGATGATATATAATTTACCAAATAAGTTGGCTGCCAAATCAGTAATTCAAAATCCAAACCTGTTTTGTGATTTTTTTAAGTATAAACTAAAAGTGGCCACTTTTGCTGTCAAAAGCTCATCAGCATATAAAAAAAGTTTTCTGTGTTTGTAAGTAGTTTTGTTAGTTTTTGAATATTAGACTAGCAAAGTTAATGAATATGTTAAGATTAGTTCAGTCACTAAAACAATGTTATAAACGCGATTACATCTTATTAAATTAGTTCGTTATGGTAATAATAGTGTAAAATGCATTTACTTCACAGAAGGTAATTTTACGATCCGATCTACCGACGTATTGGTAGATTTACGATCCGATCCTTCAGATCTCTCAATTAATATAGAAATAAATACTCTCGATTAATAAAGATATGGGTACCCTTGATCATGTGTCATTATTTTGTTAGGCTGAGAATGATTTACATATAAACCAATTTTACGATCCGATTTCTTGAAACCTCTCGATTAACATAGATTTCTTTTATAGAAGGGAATTTTCTATCTAACGATTCTATCCGTAAAACCTCTCGATTAATATAGACGTAGATACTCACGATAAATAAAAACATGTATACCCTAGATTATGTTTCGTTGTTTTCTTAATGTAAGAATGAAATAAATAAAGTTCAGTCCCTTTATGAAAGATAATTTTACGTTACGATCTCTCAAAACCTTTCAATTGGCATAGACATAGACACTTTCGAATAATAAAGTCATTGGTACTCCTGATTATGTGCGTTATGTTTGTTATGATGAAAATGGGGCATATTAAAATCCAATCCTTTTATGAAAGGCAAATTTACGATCCGATCTCTTGAAATCTCGCATTATCATAAATATAATCTTGAATTATCATAAATATAGGTAGACTTCATTAATAAAGTCATGAGTCTCGTTATGTTTATTAAGATAAGAATGACGATCATAAAATCCATTTCATTTATAGTACAGAATTTTATGATCCTATTCCTTAAAATATTTTAATGAATATAGATACTCACTATAAATAAAAACACATTATGTTGCATTATTTTCTTAGAGTACGAATAACGCAAATAAAGTTCAGTTTCTTTACAGAAGGTAATTTTAAGATCCGATCCTTTAAAACCTGTCATATATGATACTCTCGATAGATATATCGAATAGATATATAATACTCTCGATTGACGTGCAATATTTTACTGGAGTCACTATACAAGGAAGAGAACAGTGACCTGTTCATTGCATTAGTTAATGAAGTATTGTATATTTTTTTCCAATTAATGCTCAACTAGAATTGTTTATTTCAAATGTAAATAATTTAGCCATTCAAGGGTTTAGAAAAAAAAACATAATTTTGAATTTTAACTTATTTCTCTTAATTACAATGCTTTCTTAAACTAAATCAAAATTCATACTCAGAAAAAACTATGTACTATAAATAAAAAAATGTTTCATTTGTTATTTTATTTCATGTAATATTTTTCTCACAGCCATAGTTACCTTTTAAGAAGTATGGAACGAAAACCTTTGTGCCATTATAATTTCTCAAGGCAACAAAGAACGAAATTTTGTTATAGCAGAGTTCGCAAAAAACGTTTTGTGGCGTGTTTGTAAAAAATTGTGTACAAATTCTATGAACTACAGTAAAGAAAATGTTTGCGATACACTTTGTGTTAAAATCTTACTTGGCTTCTTTGACATTTATGGAATCTTAAGGGTCGGAGTAATATATTATTTAATCTGAGATGTTACATATTCGAACCTGTTAATATTGTTTGAAATCCATAATTTTTGTTTTATAAAAGCAACCGATTCAAAATATACACTTTAGGTTTCTTAATATATAATATAAGTTCAAGCCATTTCTATTAGAGAAAATTAATTATATAAAGAGTAATCACAGCATCACTTAGAGTAAGTATCGATGACGAGCCTTTTTAAACTAGTTGAATTTTATTTTTCGATTTCTGATGAATATCTTGTAATAACTAATTAATTTATTTCAAATCATACTGCGTTCACCCCCTGGAGACCACATGAGATCCTACTATGTAAATATTTAAACAAAATGAAAATATGTTATTTTCCATTTGAAGAAGTCTCATTACGTAAACCTTGATTTGCAAAAAGGTAAGCGAAAAGAACCATTCGTTTAAATTTTTATATTCATCATGTAGTCATAGTCTAAACTATGGCGTCCTCCTGTTTTTCATCTTGATTACTATAAATATTCCACATATATGCATTATATACGACTATATATATTATGTTTATTAATTTACCTTTTAAGGAAATTTAGTTCATCTTTAGTCATATTATTCCTTCTTTTTGAAAATAGAATCGAACCAGATTATTTTTGAAAGATTTTTTATCCAATAGTCAGTCACATAATCTTAAATTTTTTTATCTCTTTTAATCGAGCACTCGTTTATAAACGCAATCAAGGTTTTCCCTTTACATTATTATAGCATTTATCGTTGTTAAATATATACTACTTATCACATGACGATATACTCCCTTTTGATTAGTGTATTGGTATTCCCATAAAAGTAAAATTATTAGCCTTTTTTTTAGTAGCTTGATTTCTTTAAAATTTTCAAATATTTCTTTCAAATCTTGACTTCTTTAAAAATTTCAAAAATTGAATTCTAACGTAATGTTTACCTTGAATTCCATAATTATTACTGTGAAAAATCATGACATGATCTAGGATTACTAAAAAAAAAATTCAATTGGCCAGTGTTAAAAATTTCATTTTAATTAGGGCAACGTTCTTTTATCAAACACTCATATTTTCTTATATAATTGTACATTATGCGGACTTCACAGAAAATTAACAAATTGTATTAAATCATCTTAATATAGGTCCATACTCTATGTCTTTAACCTGAAAAGTAATGTAATGTCTCTGAGGTCAACTGAATATCAAGAAATTTGAATATTATATTTCTGCTGTTAATCCTAACACTCTTTTTTACTCTCCGCATTTACGACCTTAGTTATTTCTAGTTTGGTTATATAGTTTGAAGGATCGTTAAAACTTCTTATTCCAAAGATAATGTATAGCTCAGCAAGTACTCATTTATATTTCATGTTATTAAATTCGAAATAAGTTAAATTGCTAAGTAAATACATATACTTTAATATTCGTATGCGTATTTTGATTTTTATTTTTGTATGATTTATATATGTTTATAAATTTAAATATTATAAAGGCAAATATACTTCTATAAGACGACTTTTTACAGAGAAGATTACAATCTGCCATAAGGCTATGTATTAAAATTTTAATATTTTCGTAAGGTAATAAATTTTTGTTTTATTTTATAAGGTTTCCATTTACCGAGTTGATTCCATTTTGCTATATGATCACAAATATTACTTATTTGTCAAAGAAGAAATGAAGTATGTTGCATTGGTTTAGTTTGGTTTTATTCTAGTTTTGCCGTGGTTATTACTGCTAATTCTTTCTTTATGTTTAATTTTTAAGGAATGACAGAAGATTTAAGTCAGAATTGCTGAGAAAATATAGATGTATCTATATATCGATATTTTTTATTGGCGATATCGATATTTTTGGCAATATTTAAAATTTCGTTATATCTGGGCATCGATATAAAATATGAAGTCTCGTCGCTACCGATGAAAAACTGAAGATTTAAATTAGAATTGCTGAGAATATATAGATGTATCTATATATCGATATTATATAATATTTCGTTATATATATATATATATATATATATATATATATGTGTATATATATATATATATATATATATATATATATATATGTATATATATATATATATATATATATATATATATATATATACTAGCGGCCCGGTACGTGCTTCGCTACGTATAAAGTGAAATATTAAAAAAAATTAATTGGAACATCAAATTCATTTATTCAAACAAAAAAATATTTTTTTATTTTTTTTATTTTAAAACTTAATCCAAAACATTAGGATAAACAATATTTTTTGTTTTTCCATTTAAAGCATGAATAAACAAACGGCTGGGTGTACCGACTTTGGAACAGGCAACATAAAGTTGGCCATGTGAAAAACATGATTCCTCCAAATTCACACCACAAACGTTAAGTGTTTGCCCTTGGGCCTTGTTGATGGACATCGCAAATGATAAACGCACAGGATATTGCAATCGTTTGAATTCAAATGACATATCAGTTGGAATCATAGGGATACGCGGTATCAAACAAACTTCTCCTTTTGATTTAGCAGTTAAGATCGTAGCTTCAATCAAATTTGGCAATAACTAATCTGGTGCCATTACACAGTTTTGGTGGATTAATATTTTGCAATAATATAATCAAAGAACCAACTTTCAGATTCAAGCAATGCGGTGGCATACCAGCCGGTTCCAATGAATTTAAAAATTCAATTGGATAATTCATTGCCTCATCTTGATTCATAACACTGTCAATTGATTTATATGTCGTGACTACATCTGCCAGCTTCGCTTGAATTTGAAAATTAATGGCATTGATATGAATGTTCTTCGGTGCTAAAATGGCGCGTTCTCTCAACCAATCATGATTTCTGTAATTCTGAAGAATATTCGGAAAAACACATTCAATCAATTCATCTATCGATTGCGCAATTGTACAAAAATTGTTCGGTACAGCGATAAATCCGTTGGTACTGTCGATTTCTATTTTGCCGTCACCAATTTCTAACAATTGTTTTGAAAACTCATGGGCAGCTGGATCATTTTGTAGGTGAATACGCATATTCAATGTCAATTTTTGTACATATCTCCAAAGAACTGATGACTTCAAACAGGCATTTATTTCATCAGCAGAAGTTGATCGAGGAATGACAGGCAATGTTTGTCGAAAATCCCCTGATAGTAATATCAAAGCACCACCAAAAAGCTGTTGATTACCACGTAAATCTTGCATTGTTCGATTAAATGCTTCTATTGATTTTTTATTCGCCATTGTACACTCATCCCATAAAATAATTGACGTTAATCGCAGAACTTTTGCCATAGCAGAATTTCTCGAAATATTGCAAGTTGGAGTTTCAATCACTTGTACATTCAATGGCAATTTTAATGCAGAGTGTGCGGTCCGACCACCTTCTATTAATGTAGCAGCAATTCCCGAAGATGCAAGTGCCAATGCAATTTTCTGTTCCGATCGAATAGTCGCTAAAATCAATAATATAATGAACGTTTTGCCAGTACCACCAGGTGCATCCAAGAAATATAATCCACCTGCATTATTGGAAACGTCATGCATGATTGTGTCATATACGTGTTTTTGCTGAATATTCATTTTGGTTATTTTTGATTGTACAAATAAACGCAAATCATAAGAATTGAATTCCTGCTCACGTTGCAATTCACGATCAAACAAATCATGTATCTCACGATTTGGTGCGGTTATACCCAATTGTACTAATGCTTTATTTACAATCGTTAGACACATATCTTCAATTATTATCAAAGCTTCGTTGCACATTTCCAAGGTAATCAACAAATCAGGATTTCTTGCATGATGACGCATACGAATTAAAATATCTTCTGCCATATAATGTTTATATTGCTTCCATAATTCAAGTGGATTTGATGGCATACATGTTGATAATATAATGGCAAATAGCATTCGTATTTGTTGTGGATGAGCTAAAGTAGTCTTGAAGTATTGAATCTCAATGTGCATCATCCTCCAACAAATGCAAGAGTTGACATGCTTCACGATATGTTTGACACAAATGACCGTTGACTGTTCTCAATTCTTGAAATGATTTTGGGCCATTGACGTTAACTAATAACAATCTCAGATAAAAACACTCAGAATTGTTTGGATGTACTGTATATATTCTCCCAATTGCATCTGTTTGGAAAATGCCAGGATGCCCATGGACTGCTATTCCTTGTTTACGTCTTTGAAATTTTTTCGAAGACACATTCCATGTGTAATACTGAGGCACTTCAGAATATAACACATTTATCGCAAAAGTATCAGTTTCGCATAATTTGAAAAAGCTGTCACCGTAGTCGCTGGTTGTTGTGCTGCTCTTTCCAATACATTTGCTACATTAAAATAAAAACGTTGGCCATTCTCCAGATGCACAGCCAAGTGAACAACCACAGAATGTCTTTCGTGCATTAGAAACGACATAATCCTCCAGACAGCTTCATTACTACTAATATAGCGCCCCTTTTGACACTGAATAATTCCCTTTATTTACATTCTTGCAAATATATTTAATGGATTTGACTGAATTACAATACTCCACATTTATATGAGCATTGAATATTTTCGATAATAATGGACAATACGGAACCACCCAAAGATTATCAACTTCAACGTCCTGGTTACGCATTCTAATGGTTGCCGTTTTGCCATTATCATTAGGTGATATACGTCGATACAACGAATATTCGTCATTGCCCGTTATTGTGTCTGAAGTCAATTGCCTTGGGTATCATTTCGAACACTTTCCATTAATCATACATGGCTAATTCATATTTAGTTCACCGCACGGACCATGTATCATGTTTTTAACGACAACTTGAAGTAATTCAGGATCAACAGTTTGATCAGGAATTTCAGCTGATATAACGTTATCGATTTGATCCGAAGTTATTTTATGTACCAGCCAAATTAATATATGTGCGTGCGGCATTCCCCTTGATTGCCATTCGATGGAGCACCTCTCCAAATATACATAATTTCACAATTAAATTCATAAGTGCTTTCTTTTTTTTTATGTTTGCCGAAAAACACGTGTTCTAATGTCATGCCGATCAGTTGTCGACTGTCCTTCAAATAAATTGTTTTTGATGTCATCCCACTGCGGATTATATGTAAATGTAATGAACAGATCCGGTCGACCGTATTTTCGTACATAAGACATTGCGTCTTGTGCATATTCGTTCATATTCCGTGGGCTACCAATATACGAAGATGGCAATATAGTTAAACGTCCGATGTCATTAACATTAGCATCATTCGCTATCGCATCTTGCAAATGAATACATTCTTCGGATCTTAATTTTTCTCGGTTGAAACGAATAAAATTAAGACGTTCTGTTTCTGTTTTGGCATACATATCAACGATGTACTGTTGATATAGTTTACCACATCTCAAGATATAATTTTGTTCTTGTGGAAAAACCATCAATCGATACGAATAAAAATTCATGGCACTAATTTTTTTCTGTACATGTAGACCTGAAAATAAGTTCAAAATGTGATTTTAGAAATTTATACAAATGATGAAATGTCAACACACTGAAAATAGGTCAATTATTTACCTGTTCGTGGATCAATCATTGGTATATTGATATGGTGCCATCTTTACCTTTCCAATGCAATATTAGCTATTGTAATGCATCGTAACTACGATGAAGTTCCGAAACACGTTGCAATTGCTCATTTCTGCGATGAAGTACAATATCACGGAACTGAAACTGATCACCAGGAATTACAATTGCAACCTCATCAATTGTCGGTGCATTGAATCGCCTTTCATGCTCTCCAAAAGGTGTTCTATAAGGCCTTATTACGATTTTGTGATTATCAAATGGCATATGATCGAGAGCAATTTTGAACAATTGAACTAATGCGTTATGCTGATGGAAAAACCTTTGTAACTCACGAATAATTTCTCGTCTTGTATTCAAAACAATTACACAACGTTGATCCAATTCACGATTTTCATCACCAATAAAATAAATTTGCAAAAATTTATGATCAGCGTCGGGGTATGGCAATAACGAACCAGCTTGATGATAAATCTGGCCCTGAATCTGTAACATGTATGCAATTTTAGGTGGATGTTGTATCATAATTTTTATCATTTTTATCATAATTTTAGGTAGATGTTGTATCATAATTTTTAAAACTATCGAATACTTTATTATTCAGATTGATATAAACATGGGACAATCCTGTTGAAGTATTTACCTTAAACGTCGGCATAAAATTATCTCTAATAATTTTAGTAAAAAGTGCTTCGACTTTTGAGATATCCCAAAAATTAATGAATACAATGGTTCGGGTGGAGTTTCTAATGCTGGCAATCTCACTTTGCCAGTAGCACCACACATGCCGGGCGTTCCACCTGGAAAGTTAGCCGCATTACAATGTTGACATATTGCGTCCATCATTCCAATGTTTCCGTACACACTATAATCAATCTGACTGTTGTAATTAAAAGCAGCACGTATCATTTCAGCCAAAACGGCACGACGTATTCGTGATCGCCGTGCAAGATTCAGTACAGGTACAGGGTCAACAGATCTTTTTCGTGCATTACGTTCACGCTGCGATGCATTAGCTTATGCGCGTTCATCTGCAGTCTGCATTCGTCTTAGTAATGCCACATCATTTGCATTACGCGTTCGGCGACCTATATTTGCTTGTCTTGCTCGTGGCATTTTTCCTTCAATTAAAAAAGAATAAATCAAATTAAAAAAATAATTGCTACATTAATAGTGGTACACAATATGTTTTTTCAAATAAAGAAACACACATGCATACATGTAATTCACTTCGACAGTTCAAAACTTACCGTTTGTGTAAATGTGTTTGACAATTTAATTCATAGTACATTTGAACAAAAAATATAAACACAAAGCAATAATTATCGCTGACAATTTGCTTTAATCGAACCACGTCCAAAATTAAATGACCGCATGAATGACATAACAACATGCTTTTACTGTCAACACTGAATAAAGTTTCAATTTGACAGCACAATCGCCATCTGAAAAAAGATTCAATTTGACAGCAAAATCCCCATTTACAAAATGATCCGCCATTTATTGAATTCAGTTGTTACAAAAAATGTGATAAATGAAGAAGCACTCTACCGATTTTGTGCAAACTTCACATAAACCATCTACTAAATAGTCCGAACAAAGCCTAAACATTTGATTTGGATAGGTCAGCCCGTTCTTGAGTTATAAAATTACAACGAAAAGTGGCATTGATTTTTATAAATATAGATAGAAGATATATATATATATATATATATATATATATATATATATATATATATATATGTAATATTTTGTTATATCGGAGCACCGATATAAAATATCAAGTCCTGTCGCCACCGACGAAAAACTACTGAAATTCATAGCTTTACAAGAACGGAGCGAATAAAGAAAAACTAATGTTTGTCTATGAAAGTCATAGACAAACATTAGTTTTTCTTTATTTGTGTTTGTGATTATAAAAAACATAACCTTAAAGCATCAAGCCGAATGCTCACTCTGCACTAGATTGCATACAATGATATTGTTGTGAGTTAAGTGAATATAAATTTTTATATATCTTGTGTACGGCTGTGTGGAACTTTTTCAAATAAATAAACAAAGAAAACGTGTTGTGTAATCTGTGCAGCAAAATCTACAAAACAATAGGTAATACAACAAAGTTAGCAGCACATTTAAGAAATATGCATTATCATGAGCTTTTGCAACTCAGAAATACAAAATACATTTATGAGAAGTAATGTTCATTAATTAGCATTTACTTAGTAATCTGAGATTGTATTGGGCTAAACTAGACCAAATACATGATTTTTAAAAGGCCAATATTATCTCTAAATCGTGCCGATATATCGATTTTTTCAATATATCAAAAACAATATCGATACCTTTAAAATATATCGATAATTTTTGGCACTTCTGACATCCCTAATTTAAATATGCCCATAATTGCTTGCAGAAACTTTACTGTACCATTGATTTGACTATAACAGACAATATTAATTTACTTGAATTGTGCTCTCTAATTCTACTAAGTATTATTTACATCGCATACGACTGTGAATGCAAATACAAATTTTTCTTTGTGTTGTTTGTTGCGTGTCGGTTGCTTGCAGCTGTTACGTGTTCTGTACTCAAAGCATATATTATTTATAGACTTTTCCATTAGACGAATAACTAAATATATTCAAATTGGTATCCGTTGGTACCAGATGTTGTTAACCACTTATTTATAAACGTATTTTTTATTCATATATACGCGTTTGCGATTACATCAAATTTGGCTATGAAGTATCAACTTTATGTAAACTTCTACTTTTTTCATTATTCACTCAATTTTTACTTTTTTTCAAAGCGAAAGAAAATCTAGGTCTGATATCACCTTTTACTGAAATGCAATACAATTTTCTCAACGTTCTCGATGAATCGGCACTAGGTTTGTACAATGCCAGCTCACTGGTTTTTCGTTGTTAAATATATAATACTTGTCACCTTTTTATTAGTGTATTTGTATTCCCATGAAAATAAAATTATTAGCCTTTTTCTAAATTTTCAATTATTTTTAGTTCAGTAGCTTGACTTCTTTAAAATCTTAAATATTTCTTTCAAATCTTGACTGCTTTAAAATTTTCAAAAGTTTAATTCTAACGTAATCCATAATTAATACTGTGAGAAATCATGACGTCATCAAGGATTACTAATTGACCAGAAAATAAAAAATAAAATTGGCCAATGTTAAAAATTTCATTTTAATTAGGGCAACGTCAAACACTCTTATTTTCTTATGTAATTGTACATTACGCGGACTTCACAGAAAATTAACAAATTGTATTAAATCATCTTAATATAGGTCCATACTCTATGTTTTTGACCTGAAAAGTAATGTAATGTCTCTGAGGTCAACTGAATATCAAGAAATTTGAATATTATCTTTTTGCTTTAATCCTAACACTCTGTTTTACTCTCCGTATTTACGACCTTAGTTATTTCATGTTACTAAATTCGAAATAAGTTAAACTGCTAAGTGATTACATATTCTTTAACATACAGTACATAGCTCTGCAAGTACTCATTTATATTTCATGTTCCTAAATACGAAATAAGTTAAATTGCTAAGTAATTACATATTCTTTAACATACATGTGCGTATTTTTATTTCTATTTTTGTATGATTTATATACATTTATAAATTTAAATATTATAAAGGCATATATAAGACGACAAATTGATCTTCTCTGTTTACAGAGAGGATTACAATTTGCCATAAAGCTATATATTTACGTATTAATATTTTCATCTGGTAATAATTTTTTATTTTGCAATATTTCATAAAATTTCAATTTTATTTTTTCCATTTACCTAGTTCATTACGATTTGCTATATGATCACATATATTACTTATTTATTAACAAAGAAATAAAGTACGTTCTATTGGTCTTGGCAGGTTCTACTCTAGCTTCGCTGTAATTATTATTGCGACAATTCTTTCTTTATATTTAACTTAATGATTTTTAAGGAAAGATAGGAGATTTAAATAAGGATTGCTGAGAAAATATCGATGTATGGATATATCGATATATTTTATTGGCAATATCAAAATTTTTGTCGATATTTAATATTCCGATATATCGATGTATCGATATAAAATATCAAGTATCGGAAACGTATCAAAATCGATATTTTTCTAAATTACTGATGTTCTATCGCTACTGACAAAAACTGCTGAATTCATAGCTGTACTTCAGCAGTTTTTAGTTGGTTGGTATTAGAGAAAAAAAATCGTGTTTGTTTATGAGTTTCTTTACTTGTGTGTAAGTATAAAACAAATAACCTCAAAGCCGAATGCTCACTCTGCATTCAAGTTACTCAAAGTAATTTAAATATTATAAAGTATAAAACAAATAACCTCAAAACTGAATGCTCACTCAGCACTCAAGTTACTCAAAGTAATTTTTGATCGCATTCTATGATATTGCAGTGATTGAACTGAATTTAATTATTTTACATATCATGTCTCCGGCTGTATGGAACTTTTTCAAATAAATAAACAAAGAAAACGTGTTGCGTAATCTGTGGGGCAAAGTCTACAAAAGAATAACATCACATTTGAAAAATAAGCATCATCATGCGTTTTTGCAATTCAAATAATGTTTATTAATTAGTATTTGCTTAGTAATTTGAGATTGTATTGGGATAAACTAGACCAAATACATAGGGTTTTTCAGAACGCTAATATTATCTTTAAATCGTACCGATATATCGATATTTTTTCAACACATCAAAATCGATATTGATATTTTTAAAATATATCGATAGTTTTAGACACTACCGACATCCCTAAATTAAATATACCCACTTAAATGAAACTACGTGATGTAGTATTATTTCTACTTTCTTTAATTTCTTTAATTTCTTTACCACGACCTAAGTTTCGTTGTATTACAACATCTTTAGGTGGGATATTAGCAAAGATTGCTATATCTTTGCTAATATCCCACCTGAAGATGTTGTAATACAACGAAACCTAGGTCGTGGTAAATAAATTAAAGAAAGTAGAAATAATACTACATCACGTAGTTTCATTTAAGTGTGAATAATGAATTTCTACAAAATTAACGCCAAATATATTCCATATTTTAAATATACCCATAACTGCTTGCAGAAACTTTACTGAGCCATTGATTTGACTATAATAGACCATATTATTTACTTGAATTGTGCTCTCAAATTCTACTAAGTATTATTTACATCGCATACGACTATGAATGCAATTTCAAATTTTCTTTTGTGTTGATTGTTGCGTGTCGGTTGCTTGCAGCCGTCACGTATTCTGTACTCAAAGCATACATTATTTACAGACTTTTCCATTAGACGAATAACTATATGTCTTCAATTTGGTTTCCATTGGTACAAGATGTTGTTAACTATTTATTTTATTTTTTTTATACATATATATGCGTTTTCGATTACACTGAACACATGAATTTGGCTATAAAGTATCAACTTTATGTAAACTTCTACTTTTTTCATTATTCACGCAATTTCTTTTTTTTCAAAGCGAAAGAAAATCTAGGTCTGATGTCACCTTTACTGAAATGCAATACAATTTTCGCAATGTTCTCGATGAATCGGCACTAGGTGTGTACAATTCCATCTCACCGGTTTACTGAGTTAGTCTGTCATTAGTTTATGGGAGAGATAATAAAAGTTCGTTTTCACTATTCAATACAAATCGATGACATTGGCTATAAAAGCTTTTGTTAACTTTATAGAAAACAATTTTTCCGTATTTCAAACTTGATGACTAGATCGTGTCCTTTCTTATTAGACTACAAATCTTAAATAGTCAAGTTGTATTAAGAGACATATTGAAATTTACAAGATCCATATTGAAGCTATACAAAATATTCAAAAATTACATTATCTGCATTTAGATTTCCGGAAATCAAAACGAAACGGAAACGGAACCCTATTGTTGTCTCTTTGTGAGTCACGGTCCCTCTCTCAGAAACCAAAAATTTTAAATGTGACGTAGAAACTTGAAACTGGTTTAATGATAAAGCTGGTTTGATATTACCTTGCTTATATTTCGACAGTTAATACTGAAAACATGTTTGTGTAGAAATTTTAAAGAGGAAAATCGAAAATTCGTTTAAACCTAATATAAAGCATGTGCTATCAATTTAAAGAGCAAGTATTATTTATTAAACTTTAAGTTCTGGTCTATATTGTCAAAAATATACATAAAAATATGCTACCTCTCTCCATCGCCGAAATTACTAATTACGTTTATGAAAAAATAACTTAATTAGAAATTTACCTAAAGTTTACCGGATGACTAAAAAAGTCTAAAGTTTCCGAACGTCAACATTTTTAAGATTTTTGTATTTGTATAATATATATTAAGTAATATGTTTTAATAAAAACCTAAAGTTATCCGAATGATTAAATGACTTTGATGTTTATAAACTTCAAGGTTTCTGAGATTTTTAGATTTTTATATAAAACATATTAAGCAAAATGTTCAGATCAAAAAAATTCATAAAAAATAAGTGTATAGCAATACTAAGTATTTGATAACATTAAAGTTTTTATATGCCTTAGTATAATGAAACTCTCATCTATTCGTGCTTAAGAGGTTTTATCACTGTTAATAACGAAAGATTTCCTCGCGTCTTATGCTAATTAGATCATATTCTGTCGGAGTCCTACTTATTTCCAACAACCATACAAAATTAAATTAGTATATGGATCTCTTAAAATAGTGCAAAGTGATCTTATTTACTACTGTTCTAATCCACAGATTTTAATTATACTTATTCAATTTTAAAATTTCTTCTAAAGTTCCTTTACTAAACATTTTAATATTACTCTTTATGTATGTGCATCGCTGATCGATATTAATTAAAGGCAACCATTGTAGTAGCTACTACTATTTAATAATACTGGAAAAATTATTAACAAATATTCCGGCGGCAACAATGTGTCAATATTACAAGCTTCTTTGACTTATTTATTTGGTTTTAATGATATAATTTTTTCCCAAAATCCTTAATGTCCCTTCGACAATAACTCTCTGACTTTCAAAATATACCCACAATGGCTATATTTTTTTCAACTATCTAATAGTAGATATAGCGATGCAGTAAAAACTCTTTTTAGAGAATATTATTATGAAATACAAAGAATGCAAAACGAATTACAACTTACAAAAAAATGCGAAAAATTTAAACGTGATTAAATTCTGTAAACATTTATTAAATAACTCTTGATCCTAAAACATTACTTTCTTAAAAATAGTTTCCCAATCGATGATTATGATTAAATAGATCGTTCAATACATTAAATGAAAACAACATCAGGGAAAACTAATTATATTTAACTAAGAATTGCTAACTAATCGTTAGGATTACAATTTAAATATTTGAATAGACAAAATTTGCTGCAAAATTTTCTTCCAAATAAATCACATTGAATAAAAAATTATCTGTCTGTAATATGTTATATGGGCAAGAAACCTTTACTAATGATATTATTAGTAAAATTTAACTTTTTAAAAGTGTTTTGACTAACTTTATAAGGGGAGCTAATATTAGTAACTCCTTATATATTTTATATAGATCATTTAAAATTAAAATTTTCAGTAATATTGAGAAATGTTTGAAAAAACTTTTTTATTACATTTTCGTATGCTTTACATATCATTAACATAATTTTATATTTTGTACTAATGTATTTCAATATTGACAAATAGTGTTTCGTGTAGATTGTAGGTATTCATTTTATTTTAATCCTGATGTAGCACCGCAAAATGATCAAATTGATTTAAAATAGTTTTATGTGATTTTATAAATTATTTTCAACATTTTGGAAAAAGTCGTGTAAAAGTTATCATATTTTTAAGTTTCGGTCGTTACGAAAGATAACTATTTAATTTATCCTTGTGTCGTCTCAATCAGTATCTTTACATAAACATCATGTCATTTATGTGTAACTTGCCGTGAACAAATACAATCACACTTAATGAATGAACTCTTAGGTATGAAACTTGTGACCCGACCTTTTATATAATGTGACCATTAGTAAAATAGATTGACTTCCCCCTTTAAAAGGGAATCTTCACTGAAGAAAAGCATAAAACTTTATGGTACCGCTTAGTGCCATCATATATTCGAAAATAATTCAACACAAAGTAATTGTGTTCATTTAACAGTTTTTTTAACTTTTTCTTCACTCAGTGGTTTCCATAAGAACTAAATTACTTACAAAATTTATTTAAGTTCGGATGGTGAGTTATTTTTATAAAATTACGTCCATAATTTTTCTTCTTTTTTTTCACGTGTACAGTAAAAATTTATTATTAACGTTTTAAAAGCATTTTGGCATTATTGACTTTTATCTGCAATTTTATCTGACAAAACCTCTTATTTTTTTTTTAAATCGTATGTTCTGTATAAATTCGTTACGTCGAAGAGCACTGACTGCTCGCTCACTTATTCATTACTATTCCGCCACTGTTTCTAGCTTTGTAGAATGAAAACCCATTTCGTTTACATACTTCAAAACAAAGTAACGCGCTTTAGTTTGGTATCTCTTCTTATAAAGTATAAAGAGTTGTTGGCTATTTATTTAATGCCGGCTGACAAACCAAAAGGTAGAATTAGAAATTTTTTTTTTATTGTTTCATTTGGTTTAAAAACTGTTAGGTTTAAAACAATGTAACGCGCCTTGTTTTGGCAAAATTTAGATTATCCCTTTTAGTGTAGAGAAGTTACACTAAAAGGGATAATCTAAATTTTGGCATTCTTCATACATATGGGATTATACTACTGTATTAAGTGAAATAAGAAACCAGCCTGAAGTGTTTATCAAGATCAAGCTATGTGGTATTATATTTAGTTGGGAGAAATTGTAAAAATTTCAGTTACGGTCACTTAAAAATCCTCATTATATTGCAAAACCAAGTTTACTAGCTTTTACGAGCAAAGAAAATCTGGACAAATTATAAATTTAACACTCAATTTTGTTTTGCTGCTCATATAAATTCTGTAGTAAATGATATGCGGTTGACGATAACGAGTCGCAAATTGCGTCGTTCACGAAGTCGTAAACAGTAATCATTGAGTAGAAATTCGTTTCTCAAGCAGGTATCAAACCCCACCGAAGCAACATGTTTGGTCAACCATCAAGTTGAAATTTTTAGAATAGGAAATTTAACATATTATGCCAATCAATGAATATGACAAAAATTATATATATCAAAGAACAAAAATACATAAAATGAAATAACCAATACTTAACCGAAAAAAAATAAATTAACGTTGAATTAAACTTCAAGATTGAATTTAAATTTTAAATTATGAGGTTACTTGTTTAGAACATGTTTATTTGAGATTCGAAGAAAATCAGTCAGGAGAACGAATGAATTAAATTCAGATATATGATCATTTCTCAAAGTTTACAAGCAACATTGAGCATCATAGAACTAAAGTCCAGTCTCTCTTAAATCCCTATAATTACTTGTTACTTTAAAATAGCGACAAGTTGCGAATAAGAAATAAGTAACGATGTATCATAAAAGAGATTTTGTTCCCTTTGTAATTTCAGATAACTTTTGAGCACAGACGTTGAGGACTTGCTTCATGAATTTTTGTTCAGTTAATTCCATAAATCAAAGGCATATAGGGTAAATGATTGTCCATAAAATACAATTCTATTCTGAGGAATTAGGAGATTGTATTTATTTTCAGAATGAAATTCAAAGCAGTGGTCCGATGCGTATTGGAATCTAGATCTGAACTGTGAAGGTTAACAGGATTACTATGGATATCGTATAAAAACATCAAAGATTAATATATTGGGTCTATCGCGAATTTTTAACCATTCGAGTAAGACTATTTCTTTGAAATAATGTCGATTTTTTTGAGATTAAAATTTATATTTAGATAGTAGAACATAGAGAGAAGCACAGTTTGACAAATGTATTTGGTTTACTTTGGTTAGAAACAGAAGAAAAGTATAAAGCCGTTCGTATTTCGTAGGAAATCTTACAGTTATAGTCATTTACTTGAGAGTGCCACCGCTTAAGAATAATTTAATTAGTCAATCAGGTGGCCAATATTTTCAACGGTCTAAGTTCTAACCAACCACAGTACATTTTAATCTTTCAAGATGGCAGAAGAAATTGACGGAAGTTAATTAAATTTATTAATAGTCTTGTTGATTCGTGTCCCAAAAAAATATGAAAACTATGTTCAATGGTATATTTTTAATATACCTACTCTAGGATCTCCAATTCTGATTTTTTGCTTCCATAAATTATTTGCAGACCAAGGTCTGTTAGTTGTACATTTTTAAAGAGTAGCTCCATCTACAGTAGCTTATAGCTATAAATAATATAACTGACAAACGAAAAAAAACAAATTTGCTAACCTTTTTCTAAATTGATTTTAGTATTAAAATTAGTCCACTGACGTTGCTTAATAAATATTAATTATTATTGATAAATTAAAAGTGGTATTACTTGTACATAATTTTTTTTTTATTAGGGATGTTACGATGTTTAAATTCTAATTGTCACGCAGACAATTATCATTACATCGAGGATTAAAACTTAATTATAAAACACAAACGAATATTTTCGTCAATTGATCAAGAACTTTATTTTTTCTGTTTCGATTTTTAACCATTTTTTATAATTTATTTTATAGCCAACAATACAAATTTTTTACAACTTTCATCTGACAAAACTTATCAAAATACTTCACGTTATTGTCACATGTTTCTCTATAAATTACCACTGGGGTATTATAATCACGTGTCATGTGATGACCTAAAAATGTACTATCTTAATATTTTTCTCTTCAATCACATCACTTCATGTCTTTACCGTTATTTTCTATCAAGTTTGTTCCCTTTTAATAGTACAAAATAGTCGTTTCAAGCTTTTCTTTCTCTTCCTGTCACATTTACCATTAAATACAAAATTACCCAGATTTAAAAACTAACAAAACACCTAACGGTACAAAATGATTAAATAATCTTGTTACGATGAAAACTACTGATTTTCTATTGAACCTGACAACAAAGAAACATAAACGGTAACATTTTATGAATATGCAGAGTTTTGAATTGTTTGTAGTGCTTTATACGTTCACGGTTAAAAATCTAGAAAAACATTTCAACGACAATTTTGAACTTTTTCTGTTGTTAACACACTGCTACAAAAGCATGGAGTTGGATGTCTTTAGAAGGGGTATTGTTTTGCATTTTACTGGCTTTTTGTTTGAAGTTGTTCTCACTGCCCTACTTTAATGTTAGCGACCTGAGTGGGTAGGTATCAAAAGTTTAACGAATAGCTAGACTGATCCCGAAAATTTTGGATATTCCAATTTTTATTACGCGCATTTTACTTGTCAAAATAAAATAGGCATTGAGCGACTGTTGCCTCAATTTTTGTTTTCAGCAGTTAAGATGTGAAAAATTTTCTATTCAGTAAAGTCTTCTCTAATACATTTTCTTATATTAAGGTTACGAGTAAGCATAACCTTGTATTAATATTTATAGCTTTGTAAAGCTACAGAATTGTGAACTAGAGTTTGCTACGGATTTGTGCGATTATCTGCGATCATAGTTTTATAATAGTATTACCAGCCTTGATATTGCTGCCGCGCACCATGAAAGTCAAATTTTAATATTTTACATACCTTAATATTCATAAAAATATACTATATATTTAGCCAAGTATAAGAAAAATGTTCTAAATATGTAAAGAAGAGAAACGGAGAAAAGTAAAAACGTGTTAAAGATTTCCACTTGGCTGAATTGATAGCGTATTGGACTATGTATCAGTTCAATAAACAGTGTGGAAACTGGTAAAAAAGTTTTATGACACATTTAATTATAATTAGCTTAAAACTTACGTGTATACTTACGCCCTGAAAGTACAGTGGAAATATAGTATCGATGGAAAATTGTGATCTAGTCGGACGTGATTTTGATATAGTCATGGATATTGTCTCACACATTAAAGCGACACTATTAGAACATTTTTTATTAAATTCTACCTTAAAACGTAAATAAATCTCAACAATATGTTTTATATGTAGTGCAAATAGTAGGACATATTGACACGGATCGTTCAAAGTATGGATAAACGTCTATTATGTTCCATCCTTTGTATTTTTAAAAATATAATGATGAAAAGGAATGTAAGATAACATCGACTGAATTACATACGTACACACACACACACACACACACACACACACACATATATATATATATATACACCCATCTATATATATATTATTTATTTGAGACTTCTGTATCTGAAATAACCTGTAATAGCCAACCAACCTACGACATCCACAATTCATAAAATCCTTTGTGTTGCTAGTAGTAACAACATAAAGAGGAAAAGTTTTGATGTAAGTTAACTCTCAAAAACATTTTCAACAATATTGCGGTATTAGTGATAAATAATTTCACGATCGAACGTAAACTCAAAGGTGTTTATAAATTATTAATATGGGATAGTTTTTTATTTTACTGCCGCTGGTGTCTATTTCAATTTAATTGAACCTAGTTTTCTTCAGTTCACGCTACGGTAAACAGTGAAATTATATGTCTACCGTAGTGGTTTTTAACTCTTTATATTTATGGTAATTACGTAAATTGTGTTTTGACGTAATTAAATTCTTTTGCTGTGAAATGAGAACAAAAACTGGTTAGATTCAGTTTTCTAAATTTTCAGAATTTTAAATAAAATAGCAATCATTACTTTATTGAACGTACATTAAAATATCTTTACAGTTGATCTAGCTTAAGAATAATATCAGGTAACATTGTAAACAGTATCCCACCAAAAACAGTGGGATATCATTAACTAAAAAAAATGTTTAGATTAAAGTGATGTTTTCACGGCATATACTTGCTTTATATTATAGGTAGGTATGTTATGAATCACAAATAACTAAAGGAGTATTTCGAATAACAAATTTTAATCTGGCAGAGAGTATTTCAGATGAAAGGGGACAATTTTAAATTTCTTTTTTTTTTTCAATTATATCCAAGTATTTAAAAATTTAAAACAAATTATTTTTATTCATTGTTATATTTTTATCAATAAAATTTCACCTTACATTCCCATTATGCATGATCCATTTTTACAGCGATCAATTATAGATAACATCAAAGTTCTATATTTTGATCCCAATGAACTAAACATTTTTCCTCAGTGCGTTTAGAAATTTGTTCTTTCTTGTTTCAAATTACATTCTGAAATATATTTCATGGTTTTTATGACATGCTCCTTAAGTACATTCCTGCAAAAATTACTGCTGTTCCGAGATATTCTTTTAGGTCATTCCACGAATTTCACCTAAAAAAGCTGCTTTTAGTGGCTACTGATTTCGTAACTTAGCGTAATTATTGGAAATACTTAAAAGAATTTCATTCTTTCGACAATTAAATTGCATTAAAAAACTTATTCAGTGGAGGGAATTTAAAACAAAATTGTCAGATGGATTTTAGGTAAGACACATTCTATATGATTTTTAAACGGGTCTAATACCTATTGTCTTAAGTTTTTTGAATATTGTCAGGGGTAAAACTGGAGGAATCTATTTAAAATATTTATTTTCTACCTTACACAAGAACTGATTAGCTTCATACGACGTTCTAATCAGTTGTAATTAATAACTTGTCCTATGTTGTTATTTCAATGGCAAAAAATTGTTGTTACCTCAAGGTTAAACTCAGTTGTCATAATGTTCTTGAATATTCTCTAGATATTGTACTTTTCATTTTCCATAACTTGTTAAGTTAGCGTACTTATTTGTACGATATTTAAATATAATAGTTTTCTTTTAAGAAAAACTTTAGGTTCCTGTTGAAAATATTTTCTTCTTTTCAAAGAGACCTTCATTGAAATATACCACAAAAGTATTTTTTCAACAGTTACCTTGATTTTTTAAGTCAACATATTTTTTCCTCATGGTAAAATCTTCTTAGAAATAATTTTCCTTCCATTTCTATTTTCTTATTTTGCGAACAGTTTGTTCATTTTATCAAAAACATTGAACTTTAATCACGGTATCGAGCCAAGGTACACAAAAGCGTTGAGTTTTAGTCGGAACGTTCCACGATCCTAAATTCCTGTTATTTCATTGGACGCATTGTTTCAACAAGGTGACCTTGGTGGGCTCTTGTATTCTTTCAAATTAATTTTGTTGTGGAGTATATTTTAGGTAGTTTGTAAAAAAATTATTAGAAATGTTATGTACTTAGTAATAGGTCTATTTTCTGGTAAAACTCTTTTTGCTAAAGCAGCATCAACAACAGATATTTGCTTTAGTTAACAATAAACGTAAAATAATTTTATGTAATTATCGAATCCATTCCAATTCCCATTTTTATAAATACCTATTCTTTAAATAAACAGTAAGAATGAAATTAGAAACATGTAAACATTTATGTAAGCACGCGTTCTGTATATATTGGTCATTTCCGTACAAGGAAATAACCGATTTCAATTAATGTATAAAGATAATATAAATTATTTTTTTATAAATGAGAACAGTGTTTCATTGCTACGGAACTAGATTCGCTGATTGTTCATTTGCTACCCACCTCCACGTTTTTCTATATCTTGACGATCATGTAATGTCATGAAACTAATACGTAATTTATTTTAATGAAATGAAAATAGAAGATAATTTAAATGAAGATTAATTCTAAATGCAGCTCATAGATATACATAACATATAATGTAAATTTTCCAATTAAAAAATATATCCATCAATTATTTTTCGTCAACTGAATGCCGTTCCTATTTATCGAGTTCCGTATCTGAAAAGTCTGAATGGAATCTTATTAGTGTAGCAACATCGTCTGTCCGTATGTCCGTTTGTATGTCTACTTGTCAATCAAAGCCTTATTACTTCTAAACAAAATAAGAAATATTTGCGTTTTAAAACTAGAAATAAAAATAGCTTGAATTAATATGAAAATAGATATTTTGTTAAAAAAGAAAAAAAGCCGTTAAGTGGAGATCGACATCCTGACGGTACCTGACATAATTTGCTAATATCAAAAACCTTAACTTTGAGCCAACCTTGTTTTTAAGTATTAAATAGCTTTTAAACGAAAAGATGGACTAAAAAAACATCTTTTTTGCACTTTTATTGCACAGTACCTCATGAATAAAAATGAATACAACACGCATAAGTAGAGACATGGACACAGTTCATCTTGTAATAATTCGTATTAAATATTCTATCCATAATATTAACTATTATAAGGAATACACTGATTTTTTTTAAATAATTTACGTATAAAAAAATATTATGTTATTTACTCGACACACATTAAAGAAAGAACAATTCATTTTTTATTCTGTATGATTGCGTATAGCATCGTTCAAAAATGAAATTTTCTATTCACAATTACCTCGATCGAAAAGTACTCCAAACGCTTTTGAATTGTAAATTATCATAACAATTACGTGAAGTATGAAAATATGAATAATGTGTACGCAAAGAAACCGTAGGAAAATAAGGCTCCAAATATATAATTCTTAGGAGTGATGATGAAAGCCGTAGCTTTTCATCTTTTTTGAGTAATTTGGTTTTTCCATGTTTTTTTCTTAAATCTGCAAAATATAAGAAGAGCTTCACTAAATGTGAATCAGCCAATTTTTAACTTCTACACTATATAGCGAAGGAATATAAATTATATTGTTTTTCTTTGTTGCATTCGGATTATTCTTTTTTCTCTTTCTTATGTTTTTTTTATATATGTTCTTTTATATATTGATCTCGGAAGAATCTTCTTTAATTTTTCGAGGTACATTGCTGTGAAAACAACCTGCAAGTATTACTGAAATTTCCTCATATATGAAATTGATCAAGAGTTAATCAGTTCTTTATCATTATTTTTAAAGAACTAAATGTTTCTATTTGCTATAAAGACTGCAGCAGGAAGTGATATTTTTTTCAAACAACTTTATTGAACAAACTTTATTCTAAAAATTTAAAAAAAGTTTGACTTTTACAAATTTAAAAATTTGAAAAAGATAACGATTACAATAAGTTGATCAAAAAAGGTACCACTAGATTTATAAAGAAAAGCTATGAAAAATATCGACAGGGTATTTCGTTTGTGTTATTTCAATGACAGTTTTTGGTGAATGTTAGTTTACAATTGTTTGAGTAGTTTTTTAAATATTGGGGCAGCTAAATTAGTTAGTAAAATTCAAACGGGAGGTATTAAACTTTCTGGCAGTAGGTAAATTCATTACGACAGAAAAACGTGGGCAGAAATTAAAAACAATTTGTTTGGTTATTAACGCCTACAGCGGTAGTAAAGAACTTACTCGAGTTGTGGATTGAATAAATGTTCGATACTAATATTATATTTTGGTAAAATTATTGAATGGACAGTAAAATGGCAGTCAGATACTTAGATTGTTATTTTTCTGCTTTTAGTAAAAGCCTAACATAATTTCGATTGAAAAAACGGCATATTTCCGTAAAATCTAGAAAAAAACGTTAATATACTATTATATATTTTGGCTACAATTAAATGAAACTACGTGATGTAGTATTATTTCTACTTTCTTCGAGTTCTTTATTGAGTATTAGCAAAGATGTTGTAATACAACGAAACCTAGATCGTGGTAAAGATTTTGAAGAAAGTAGAAATAATACTACATCACGTAGTTTCATTTAATTGCGAATAATGAATTTCTACAAAATTAACGCCAAATATATTCAATATTTTGGCTAATTATGAAAAAATTTAAAATGTTCCAAAACAGCTCAAACTTAGGTTCATAACAGGTTTTCATTTCTTTTTTTTAGTATCCATTGTGACTTTTCATTTTACCTACTGCTAAGACTATTTCAGTAAAACTATTTAAAAATATTAATGAGAGGCGTAAAAATATCATAAATTTCTCAAAAATACTTGGCTTTACTCAGTCATATTATTTTCTTTTATATATTTAGCTCGTTTAGCATTTGTTGTTTAAATGGAGTGGAACCCCCTCTAAATATTAGATAAAGTTACTTTATGCACCATTTGTAATTTTGAGCTGAGAAACTGTATATAACTAATGAATTTTAAGTCCCTACCTTATTTCTTTAAGAAGTTAAGCCTTTAACAGACGACGGACGGACGGACAGATGGACGTAATTACGACGCAACGTTACCGCAACAATCGGGTTCCTTGGGTACAAAACTTCTTTATATGTATCAATTAACAGTTTTTTTTGCTACGTAAATATTTATGGATATATTTATTACAAGACTTTCAACAGGCCGATTCTGCTTAAGTAAGTAATTTTTTTTCTGTTTTACAGCTGCCCATTTATTAATTCCCCATTATTTATGGGCAGTAGGCCCATTGTCAGTACTTTAACTATCTTAATAGTCTAATATGGTCATAAAGTTCTAATGTTTTTATTGTCTGTTTATAATTTAATTTTTCAAGCTTCGAAACTTAATTCTATTACTGTCTCTTCTGTAAATAAATTTTGTCATATACATTTCAACATTCATTATATTATTTTTAGTCCACTGCAATTTAACATATAATATATTTGTAAAGTTAAACATGTTTTAAACCTAAAATTTTTTGAGTATATTTTTATAATTCAGAAAAAATTTGGCAATCATGAAGACCAAATAAGTTATAATGAAAGTCTAAAAATATTAAATTGAAACAATGTCTTGGAATTCATAAAAAATATAAATTATTTAATTAGGGCTACGTCAAAATGAATGATGAATATATTTATTGATGAATATATTTATTTTAATTTATAGACGAAGTGATGTTTCAATTGTAATAAATCTCAATAATGACCATTTTTTTATAAGTTGAAGCACTACAATATATTTCATGTTGGGGTGTTTTAGTTGCATCGTACAGTAAATTGTAATTTTTGTTTATTTATTCTTTACAAACCAAATAATATAAGCATAATTACCATAGAACAGAAAACATTCTATTTTCATCTTAGTTTTTTTAATCACGTTTTAAAATTTCATTAATATTATTTCTTGTAAATAATTACTGAAGGTCTCTCACAGTATAAATAAAATAATAAGAAAATAAAAACATTTGGATAAAGATGTTTTCATACTGTAATATAAATTTATATATATATATATATATATATATATATATATATATATATATATATATATACATCAATTGATAACTTAGTAGAATGAGTGCATCATAAGTGTTTCACTTACCTAATAATCCATCACAATGGTATTCCATGCTTCTATAAATTTTAGTAATAGTGGTAGATTCACATAACCCGGACCTATCTAATTAGTCAATTATTGTTTTAAGTGGACAAGTTCATATATGGCATCATTTTTATTTATATACGGTATCTATTGTTACAAAAGCGGTTTTTTTGCAGAACTAAAAAATTTCCAATAGAAATCGATTGCTGATTTGCAGTAATAAATAACTGCATATATCATATGAATTTTAAGACAATTTAACAATTAGTCAACATTAGAATTTCATTTTAAATATTCATTCACTATTATTTATCGGTAATAATTACCGATGAATTATTCAGTTAATGAAATGAATTAAGGTAGGTAAGATGACATTACGCCATGACATGTCCGTGGCGGTATATGTAGACGAGCCCTTACCAAACGTCAAATAGAATTTTTAGGCAATATTTCAACTTTTACATATTTTAACTGATGGCAGTAAATACATATTTATCAACTTCTCTAAAATTTCAGATTAAATACCATTCAAGATGTTACTAAGGACCTCCTAGGTCATATACAATTTCGTGGTATTTCTCTTTAAAATCTAAATACTATATTACTTTATGACTAGATTGTATATGATGAACAAAATGAAATATCTATGGTTTTTCATGTTCGTGTGTAAACCTCGCTTGATTCACTTTGAAGGTATTATCTTGAATTTTACATGGCAATTGGCTAATTTATCATATCACGTAAGCTGCCATTCTTTCACAAACAACAGTAGCCGGAGGATGCAAGTCATTGCGCTGCTGTCCAGATTCGTAACGTGCAGTAGTTATAATTCGTGAGAGATATTTTCGTTTCCTTTGTTGTTAACTTGAAGGAAAATTTAAATTGAATAAACGTAATGTATATTTATGACATCAGGTATAATAAAATGTCATATTATTACATTTAACGTATGAGGGCCTTTGAAAGACTATATTACTTTAAGGACTAGTTTATTAGCTATTAGAAGTATTAATTTCATCATAGAATTACTTTAAAAGTTATGATGCAAAAAAGGAAATTATCATGAAAAAAGAAATTGTCAACTTTAAAGAATTAATCGTTTGATATCTTTCAACATTTAAGTAAAAATTGGCACAAAATTGTTCGCTGTAATGAATGTCAATACAAGTTCAAAGCCTGAGTTAATACTCCAAAATCGTTTTGAATCTGAAATATGTCTGCTCTAAAAAGTATATACAGGAACAATTGATGGGAAACTACTAGAAATATGATTTTCTCTACTTCATCTTCCGATATTATGAAACTTGATTAAATTTGTAAAGTACTCATCTAATTAAATAAATAGCTCAATGTTGTAACGTTTATTGAATAAAAATTAATACTACGTTACTCTAAACTTGGCAAAATAAATTTTTCTTTTCTTATTTTATTTGATTAACACTAACTTATAAATATGTAAACATAATAGAGCCTCTTAGAACCATTTTAAGTTATTAATCATAATTACATTACTAATTAAAAGTTAAAACCATTGTTTGAATAGTTTTATTGTAATAAGAGAAACAGTTCATAAAATATTGTTATGCACATTTAAACAAAAAATAACTTACAATGTTTCACATACTAGTCACACTATAATTTTGTGTTCAAGTAGTGCAAATATGTTTGCTCAATATTTTTGCTCACTTTCCGGTCTTTATTAGGGGTAACGTAGAGTTATATTATTAAAAATGTCGCCAATTAACTCTTCTGTTATTATAAAACTGTTACATTAAAATAATGAAAATTTCATAGTTACTAAGACTATGCCATCATTTTTTTTCATCAAAAGATGATAACGTCAGATTTTACAGGTGTATTATATTGTTATCATTTCGGCCATGATGAATCCATCATTAAGAAACGTTCATCCAACGGTGTGTCCCTATGCTAGAGACAAAATACTGTAGCATACAAATAGATCTTCTACAATACTCCGTCTAGCGTGAACAATTTTCTCGAGATCGAGCTAAGATAATACTTAATGTAAATATAACTAATTTTCTGTAGGGCGCCATACCTGGCTAAACAGTTACTTGAGGGTCTGCTGTTTTTAAATTAGTATTGTTCGTCTCAAGCGAAGACTCTATCATTGAACACCAAGCTCCAACTACTCAGTCTTCACGCTATAGATGTACTGTCTACGTAAAGGCTCATCCCGGAGTATATGCTTTTTTTTTGAGTAAGAATGTTGTGTCTCAAGCAGAGTGTTTCTTATTAAACCGCAGGCTTAAACCCCTCATTTCTATCGTTGCAGGGTAAAGCCTGCTTAATTCGCAAGACTAGAGGATCTACTCTTTTTAAATTAGTATTGTGGGTCTCAACCAGGATTCTCGTTAAACCTTTTTTTGAATGAGCAGCGCGTTCTTCCGCGTATCAACAACCTATTACTCTGATCGACAATTTACATGACAAGGTTAGTGATTAAAACAAATTCCCCATATAATAAACACAATAAACAATGACCTTCAGTCACTGGCAGTTTATTAGTTCTACCTTCCTTAGCGAGCATGATAATGTGAAAGCACAGGGTGCTATGAATATCTGGCAGAGATTCGGCTACTCCAACCGACTACTGGACCTGGTAATATATAACAAATGTACACTAAGACTGCAGTACTGAGTTGAAAGAGGAATGCGTAAGTTAGAATGGAACGTTATAGTATTATCAGAAATCCGAATGCAGGTAGAATGTAGGACAATTGTACAGTTCGATAATTTGCAGAATTACTGGGAACAATAGTCTCAAGGTGGTATCGGGTTAATCGTTTGGAAGTCTATAAACATTATAACGAATTTTTCCAACAAATGTGCTATACCGTATATTCAGTTTTACGAAACAATATTTATTGAAGGTCATTCGGGTATTTACATCGACCTCGATATATTCAACTATGAGATGAAGACCATGCACAAAGACATCTCGGAAGCTTTAAACCACTAAAAAACATACTATAATATTGTTAGGGTAGACTTTAAAGTAAAGCTATTATAATGACAGAATAGTAAACTTGTCGGTAACTTTGGTTATGGATTGCAAAAGTCTAGGAACAACAACTGGATGATTTTTAGGAAAAGAGAACTTCTTTATGATATACTATACTTCAAAAAGCGGATTGCCAGAAAATGAACTTTGATTGGCCTTAAAATGAGTAACTAATAATGAGATAGATAACATTATAACAACCGAATGGCAAATAGTCAATTATGGCTTTGTGATAAGAAACTTGAAACTAAACTATTCTTAAGAAATTGTGATCTAAGATATATTGTTCTTGAGATGTATCGGTCAGCGTAGATGAGGTCAGAGTAGTTCTCATACAAATATAGAATGGGTGAAGGTGGATGACCTTCAAACTTCTGAAGACGGATGGCGCACAAATAATTAAAGTCTTTCAGAAGCTATTCAGTTGCGTCAGACTCGAGGGAGTTCTGGCAGAATCGTAGGTAATGGGCGAGGGGCTATAGTTTTTTAAAAGAGCGATAATACACTTGTTTTCGAGAGTCTTCGTATACTGACTTGCATGCAAATCTGATAACTTCTAGCATCTTAAACAAGTCAATTTTCGAAGAAATTATAGTCTAAATTATGTACGTCAGTTTATATTAGAGTCGAGAAGTATGATTAGCCGCTATACCTCACGTTTATAAACTATGAGAAAGCCTTCATTGCTAACAAAATTGGGTCATGCTTTTAGAGAGACCATTCTAGAGTAATGCCGTATTGACTACGGGTATATTAAAGAATTGAAATATTTATACAATATCACCCCGGTGACCAAAGTACGACAGAAAAATTTGAGAAAGGAAACTTTGTCTCCCAAAACTCTTCACCACAGCGTTGGAAGACGTCTAAAAATCTTGAAATGGAATGAATTTGACGTTATTAATAGCTAATATATTACTTGCTCTCAATTTGACACAACATAGTGGTACAACCTTCAAAGACTACCAAAATTTTCCAAAGATAAGCGTAAAAATGAACGCGGATATGAAAAAGACCATGGTTAAGGTCCATATAGCATCTATAGTGGTTCCTGTTGAGAATAATATTATGAAAGTTGTTGATCGCTATTTATACCTAGGATAGACTGTTCAATGAAATAAATTCAACTTCTAGAAAGATGGAAATCAGAAAAGATATGGTGAAGTTTACTAAACACTACCCAAGGCGGTTGTGCAATTTCACGTTTTCTCTTAAAAAAACACTGCCAGGAATAACAGAGGGAAGTGAAACGTATTATATTTATTAGTATCGTAGTATTAACAAATATAAACGTAACGTTTTAGGTATATTTAGTTTTAAATAGATTTGGAACGTATGCAACATTTATATGCTAAGACGCTACTATGAGGTTAAACCTGATATTCATGAAAAATTGACAAAAAATATAAAATTCATCTACTAATTTTGTAAAAAATATTTGCAGGTGACTTCTATGCATTATGTTAAAATAAAAAACACTTACATTAACCAGATAAAATTCGAATTTTAATATTTATAACAAAACATGTGTCCATGTTTTAATGTATCAAAACTGATATTCCAATAACAAAGAGCTTCGTCCTGGTCCACGATCGCTTGAAAATCATGATTTCTGCACTGTCATTTGCACCAACTGTGACCTACACAGTTATTGCCTGTTGTATGAAGTTTGTTGATAATTTCAAATTTTCGGTCAAGAAAGATTTTCATTTGAAATCATAGTGATAAATTAAGAAACGCTGTCCACAAATCTTTGATTTCTGTTTCTTCGCTAAAAAGAACATTAATTATATAATTTTTTAAATTTTGCATTTAACGCTAAAAATTTAACAGACGTAAATTTTTCATAACGAAAATACTGTTCTAACCATGCTATAATAGTGTCATTATTTTCTTATTCTTTTTGGAATGTTTCACTTTGATATAAGAGTATGACATTCTATGAGATTTCAAAAGGTGGTCAGCAATTTTCAATTCATTATTTACAATAAATTTAGGAGTTTCTTTTAAATTGTCCTAAAATATTATTTGGTTGTATTACGTCGTACCACAAACAGTTATTTGCTAAAGCAAAACGATTGAAGTGTACCTTAAAGAAAAGTATGTGTATTCCTGAAATATTTCTGCTGAAGAAACTGTTTGGATAAAAAGAATAATGCATAATTTAATTCCAATGCTGCACACTGGGTGGATGAATTCAAATGAAGCAGATTCAGTTGTATAATAATCGCTCACTTTGACCACTCGTTCTCATTTTCTGTTGAAGCAAAGGTACAAAAAGTGGAAAATATGATTTTTGACGAAAACTAAAATCTTAACGTTAAATACATTTTGTATAATCTTATAATCATATTATTTGGGTCCATCCAGTTGAGCTTAGAAAAATAATTAGTTATTTCCAGTTTTATTATCTTAATTAATACGAAATTAGAACAAATGACTGCCTGGTAAGGCATAAGGTAAGGCCTGGTAAGGATACCTTCGTTTCATTGTTTCTTCAAGCGAGTGACTGCCATTGTGGTAAAATACGGAACATTACACTCAGAAAAAATGGACTTGAATCTTGGACTAAATATTGCTTTTAACTTGACTGAAAATAAAATAAAACAAAAAAATTTCAGATTCTAATTTTAAATATGTCGAAGAAAAACAAAGTTTGGTATTTTTTCTTTGAAATAATTCAATAAGTATGTACTGATGAATAAGAATTTCAAATTTTTTACGAATTATTTCGAAGTGAAGAGCTCAAGTACCTATTCCAATTTTATTCGGTTTTGAGAAACTATTAAGAAAATGTTATTTATTCCGTAACATTTGTCATGCTAATTATCGAGTCAAGGAGACGTATCAGATTTATATAATATGGCAGTATTGCTATTTAACTACATATCTCCGATGGAAAAAAAGCATTAGCGAACAGTTTGAAATGATAAAAACATGGTCGACTAGATGGATTACGCAAATAATCAATGACTAGAACAAAAGATGTGCATTGGAGGTACAAAGTGAAATTTTGAGAATTTACAACGAGACACTGAATTTTTGTTTACGTAGCCATATAATATTGAATTAAATGGGGGGGCATTTCATTATGACTTGGAAACTAAATGCCATGGATTCTCCTGATAACCACTTTCGAGAGTATAAAACAAAAATAGTATTATTTTATGGAGACATTGCACCTACGCACTTATCTTAGGTTACTATATCCCAATTAAAATAAATTATTTTTGAGCACATATTTTAACGCAAAATACCACAAAACTTCAAAAAATATCTTATAAGAGCCAGAAGCAATGTAAGTATTAAATTAAATTGTGGACAAAGGCTTAAACATTATTTGAGTATTAATCTATGATAGAGTTTAAATTACATAGTTCTCAAGCCAGTGGATTATCAAGGTCGATTGATGAAATATCATTTTAATTTATACGTTTCAATTATTTTGTATTCAATATTGACCTAAAATCATTGTACCGTAGTAATAATAAAATAATTATAGTTAAAATCATGACGTATTTACGTTATGATTTTAACTATAAATATTATATTATCACTATAGTGAAACTGCAATAGTGCAAGTTACTTTAACTTAACAATAAACTTAGTCTCAATGCGAAATAAATTTTACAAGAGCCATTAAAACGAGTCTCCTCGTAGAACAATCCGAACTTCCTTGAGTTGTAAATTACTTTAACTATTACGTGAAGTGTTTAGACAGAGACAATGAAATCGAAGCAGAATAAGTGTTGAAAAATAAAATTCTTTAGGAATGGATGCACACTATTTATGACCCGATAGGGAAGTCCCAGCGTCTGAGCTGGGTGAATGCCATTGAATTTTTATTACAAATCTGGACATCAGGTGACGTTTAAAAGTAATAGAAATTGAAGTGTCGTAAAAGTCAATTTGAGATTATTTCCGCGATGGTATTAACATACGAAAATTCTCAATAGTACACATTTATACAGTTGTTAGTTGTACGCAAGGATATATATCCTTGCGTACTAATATTAGTATTAACAATCAGAACCGAATTGAGCCTTGAGTAAAGCAAAAAAATAATGAAATTAAATTAAATGTAGATAAACTTAGGACATCACAGAATGTATGCAAACAGAGCTTATGATAAATAGAATCAAAGAGATATTCGATGATACTCGAAGAGAATGTAATGAGAATGTAAACCTGTCTTAAGTTTATTTGCCGACTTCCTGCTACTAGAGCGAAAGCAATTATAATCGTATGCTATTTTATCATATCCTATTTCTAATCAACAAATGCCCATCCAGAGATTTACAAGAAGGTTTCGATTTGATTTTCATTGTCATTTTGTTTATTTTTTATATAAATAATAAGTTTTTATATTTTTTATATGATATTAACTTATATATTGACCCTCAAAATCACACAACTGGATATTGAAAATAATATTTTATGCACTACTACATATATAGAAATATATATAAAATATATTGAGGGTAGTAATTATGGAGATGCAGGGTCTATAAAATTCTAAATTGAACCGTTCATGTATTTTATATTCCATAACAAGACAAATTGCGCCAACGATACGCAACAAGTTTTATTTAAATCAATGCATTTGTATAAAAGACACGCCCCAAGAAACAAAAAAAATATGTAGATTAAATTCAAAAGCCTCTCCCTTTCTTAGATCGCTTATAAAAACAGAGGCGGTTGCTGCTAGCGACTGGCCCGCGCAACAGTATGAAATGGAAATTAATTTAATAAATGTATGAAAATACGCGATTGAAATAAACTTATTGTATTTGCACAATGAAATCACCGAATTCAATTAATGTGTTGTTGATAAAATCAAATCTTTGTACAAATAAAAATCAAATATTTATATCGTTCAAAAAAATTATTATTTCCTGTGTCCATTAATCATGTAGTCGTTGGTGAGTAGTTAGGATGTTAATGTTATGTTAATGTAGGATAATAATAATTTTCCTATATTTTTCTCCACATACTAATGATGTGCTACTAGATTTATTAAATTTATATTAACTAGTTGCAAAAAAATGAAATAAAAAATGTGAAAATATTTCTTATACCTTTTTTTTTACCATAAGTTACATGTAATTTAAAATCAGTCACTTGATATCGTTTAAATATTTATTTAATTTTGTTAGATAGTGGTAAATATCAAAACTCATTTTTAAATAAAGAACAACGTTTTCACGCTTTGAAATTCACATTATGCGTAATAATGGCATAAAATCCAAATTGTGCAAACAAAATCCTTTTCGAACTTACACATCTAATTTTATATAAACATTCTTCAAGTCAATAGGTTACATAATTTTGGAATTATGCTGCAGATACAGAGACGAAAAAACGGTTGTGAAAACATCCGTCCGTTTTTCACAAAATTATGTGAAGTACATTGCGGTGAGAAATTAAGACACGTTAATATTATTGTCCCATTTAGACAATTTAAGTTAATACATTAATAATAAATAACGACATTAATACTAACGACACCTCGTGTTTGATGCTGATATTAGCAGTGAAAGAAGTACAATATAATATAAATATTGTGCTGCCTGTCTTAAACTTAAAAACTAAATGGTCATAATATTTCGTAAATAATTATAAGTTATTTTATTTACCAATAATAATAATTATAACACTAAAATCAAATTCCCACTTAATACAGTAACTTTCTAAACACATATGTCATCCCTAATACATATTTTCTTCGACAGATCACCAAATTTTAAATTTGTTTCGAGTTAAGAAATATTACTAACAGATGGACATTGCTACATGGCATACGAACAAACTAAATATATTTTTAGTAAGAGGATATTTACCTATTTGTTAAATACCGACCGCACGTTTTAAAAATTGTGGAATACACTCCTATCAAACACATTTCGATGGGATAAATCCAAAATTTTAAGTTGGAAAGGTATATTCAATAATACAAAATATGCTTGTGTAATTTTCAGTAATATTGTGAAATGTAAAGTATCTGTGATAGCACTAACAATAAGTACAAAGAAGATTCATCGGAACAATATCTTAGCCCAGCGTCCAATGTAGGGATTCCAATCTTGGTGTAATAAGACCATGTAATACCGAAATCTCACACATTTATCGCAATTCACTCGGAGCGAGAATAAATGTACACTATGTTGCGTGATTTAAGAAATTAGAGACCACTTATAATTTGCAATAGTGTACAGACGGTGTGACAGCTGCTAACATAAATACCAATTTTTACATTACAAGAGGGATTAAAGCTAATTTGTCGTCCACTTTAAATGTGAGATATTCATCATTGCCTAGTGACTCAATTAAAACGATCATAAAAAAAAATTCATGAAAATTACCCCAAAAAATGACCCTGTATAAATAAGAGAGATGTTAAACGCCGAAATATTTGTTTATATTTGATGTTCTGAAATCAACTATCCACGAGCATAGAAACCGAAAGGCTTTCTCTGCTGTTGGTTAATTAGCCTCCAATAGTAGTTTGGTAGTTGATACGACAGACATGCCGTTTTTTCTCCAGAAATTTTTTCATGCCTCCTTTTCGTATTTACAACGAAATAACTAAAAAAGTTTTATAATTTTACGTTTACTCTATTTTTGCTGTCATAAATTAAATTAAAATCCTTGTTTTTAAACTAAGTAGAGATCTTCAACACTTGATACAAATTATCAATTCTTTTGTTTTACATACGTGGGATCTCACTAATACGGCGATACTTTGGGTTTAAAAACGATTTTTACGCGTAAATAAAAAGTATATATTACATTTCTACTTGTAATTGGTATTGTCAAAGTTTAAATCTAATTTTACCACTTTTGTATAAACCAATGGCAAGGACCACTTGTGACGGTAAAAACCCGCTCGGCTCCCAATTTCCTCTATATTTTCCTTTTCTACTCCATAGTTCACCTGCTACGATGGTTACCCTAATCATAGTTTCTTATCCACGTGGTGCCAATTTTTTAATATTTTCGGCATTCTTCCGTCGTCGATAAAAATAATAAAGATCAAATATGACCTTATATTTGTAGTAGCATATTTCAAACAAAAGCATAACTTATCACTCTCATTCTACCGATAAGTATGAGTAAGGCAGGGGTAGCGTAGTAGAACAAATTCACCACTTCAATTTAAAGTACATGAGTTTTATTTTGGTATTCCTATGACAGATTTGGCATGTTTGTTTTTTATCGCAGTATGTTCCAATATTTTACTTTCCATTATACCATCAACAAGAATACTGTACTATCAATAAACTTATAGCATCAAATAAATTATTCTCCAGCTCTCATTTATTTTATTTTGCATTAAAATATCACTTAGCTACAATTTTTTACACGAGTAACGGGTAAATTTTAAGTACACATATAGTTTATGTGTACTTAAAATTTACCCGTTACTAAAGTACACATAAACTATACCTATATATTTAGTTTCAGCAAAAGATTCATAGGCAAATTTTAAAAAAGTTGTCTTATAAAAGGTTATAAAAAATTCAAATTTATTAAAACTATTGACACAACGGTGTCACATGTATGATGAATATTTTTATAGTTGAAAATACAGCGGTGCATGTTGTGGAGAGGTATTGGCTTTAAATACAGTAAAAATGTCATGATTCAGTCGTAACAAACATATTTTTAAACGGCCAGCAAAAAAATTACTTTAAAAATCAAGTAGTTTGTAGCGATTTAATTTAAAATATAGTTATTTATATTTGGTTCACAATGTTGTACCTTATAAATTAATAAAAATAAATGGGGATTTCTTAAATCATTTATTTTATGCGATGAAGGTGATATTTAAATTCAAATTTGATTGGTATTAAATAACAATAGCAGATAGTTGATAAGATAGCTTTGAAATTAAATTTTATAAAATAAGTAATTTGTATGATCGAAAAATAATGTATTTTATTGTTAGATTATGTGTTTTAATTGAATATTATTAGAAATTATATATTGTACATGAATTGAAAATGTTTTAGATAAAATAATAAATATACGAAAGCTATATAAATTCTTTAAAATTATAGAGGTAAAGCAATTTTGGGCAGCGAGGAAAGTCAGATAGTACTCTAGAATAATATGCACTTAACTACATTTATAATCAAATAGTTCATACGTTATTTGTAAATAATGAGTGCTTCATCACGATATTTAAATTAAAATTTTTTAACAATAGTAAATTTATGAAAATTATATTATTTTTAAATTTGTGAACATTATCAATGAACGAAATAAAATATGGATTTAGTTATTCAAAGCTAAGCTTTGCGCTATATCACTTTAAAGAAAACTTAGAGTTTTTAAATTTTAATTGTGTTGTCTAACGAACTATAGTCTAAAAATCAAGTACTTTGGTAATAACATAGTAATTGTTTAAAATTAAATTAAAGTAAAATTTCTAAAATATATGTGTTATGAAGCTGATAGAAAAAATAACCAATGTCACTTTGAATATTATCGCAGGCTACAGCGGTGATTAAATTCATTGACGAACCGACATCACTGAAAGCATCTAAACTATTGAGGAACACGCATTAGATTTTATGCCCTCCGGGGCGAACATACTTTTAAACGAGTCTTGTTCCAAAGTAGCTTCTTTTAAAGAATAAAATCAAAATTAAATATATATATAATAATAGAACTAGGTTATTTTAATTTCATTAATCCACACTCCTAATTTTCCTTAATTAGGAGGTTACTTTTTTCCAAACTCTTAATTATATTTAACTAAATAATGTTATAATATACAAACTTATAGTTTCCTTATCAGTTTTGTGTAAGTTTTACTAGTTTCGATGTGTATTTTCTCAGTTTATGGTGAAGATAAAAACCGATAACATGCCTATGTTCGCATTTCTCCGTATAGTCTCTAACAAAGAAAATGTGAATAACTCAAACGGGTGATTCTCTATATCAAACTAAGTTGAAAATGGTAACGAGCTTAGGAAATTTATTTTGTACTTTTCTCATTCGTTTCAGAAAAAATCACTGGAAAAGTTGAGATTTCGACGAAAAACAAACTTGCATTTTTTACGAAAAATGCGCTTCTAATGTACTCAGTTTGATGTACAGAATCACAATCAGAGACACGTTCTTTTTTATAATCTGTAAACACGTCTATAGATTGTAGCAAAAACGTATAACTTGGTCATACATGCGATTCTATAGAATAAACTTAGTTGAATATTTCAAGAAATAAATTGAAAGTTTTCAACATATCTTAAAATCCAATGAAGAAAAATTTACCCTTTTTTCACGAAAATGTGCTAAGTTTAATGCATGTAATCAGCTCTATGAATTACATTCACGTTTTATGTTATTAGCTTAGGCATGTTTACGTTAATTTTTTGCTATTAAAGCCTAAGATCTTTAATAGAATTTCATAAATAAACTTCTATATAGTAAGTTGGTGTCTTTTGTACAAATACTGGAAAAATTCATATACCATACCGGCTATTTGAAAAAAAATGTTTTTTTTATCACATTTGGTGATATCGTGTTCAATTATTTAAAGGAATGATTCCAAAAAAAGATAAGTTGTTTATACTTGACGTTTCAAAAATATTTTCTTTGCTCTGTGTAAAATAAAAAAATTAAAATAATCGGGAAAGTGGTCTAATATTTTATGAGGCCTTCATTTTAATTTAATTTTTACAACTATACAGTAGTTTCTACTGTAATATTATATCAAGTTTCCAATTCCCAAATTCCATCTTTACAAATTTCCCACCTGAAGATTTTTTCATACGACGAAACCTAGGTCATGGTAAAGAATTTAAATAAAGTAGAAATAATACTACATCACCTAGTTTCATTTAGTTGTGAAAAATTAAATACCAATGACGTAGTTTTATCACTGAATATAAGTACAAATGATTTTGCTATTCAACTTCTTGTTAGATCGGTTTATTCATTTTTTTATAGAATAAAATATAAATTCATATATGTCTTTGGTAAATTTAAAGCCATCTCTGTTGTTACTTTTACTCTCTTTGATGTATAAATTTTGTATGTTGTACTAAATAGCTTAAGATTGAACCAAATTTTATGCATGTTAACCTATAAATACGACTTCAATCTGAATATTAGAATGTCACTTAATGGGTTTCGCTACTTTTTGTAATACCTTGTTTTCTCATGATAATATTCATACATTCTTCTTTCTGTAAGACCCTTCTGACCTTATATTAAGATGTTAATATTATTATGCTATTTAAAATGACATCCTTCAAACATATCTATGTTTATCTATGTTCATTTTATAAACTTGTCATGAAGCAAGACTGTTTTTAAAAAAAAAAATTCAGTCATTATTGTGTATTCAGTCAACTATTGTGTAATATTTCTGAAACAATGGAACGCAATTGGTCCCACAAAATAATTCAACAAAATTTTTTTGGGCTTCATACTAAGTAGTTTATTGGAAATTTCAATTGCCAAGTGCATATAGCATAATTTAATAATTCAGTGGTTACTCGGAATTATTATATAATAGTATGAATTTCCGTTATAATTTTAAATAAAGAAGCTTAAAAGAAAATTCTTGAAAAATATATGACGAGCTAAGAAACGAGAAAATAATTTATTATTCAAAAGAATAATAATCCCATTAGTGCGTACTAAGTTGTTCAAATGACCATTAGAGAAAAAGCAAAAACTAAAGGCAAATAGTTTTTGCTATCGCATTCACTTGAAATAAATCTCTAGAAATAATCTGAAATGAATTAGACCATCGGCATTATTTGATGTCAATGAAATGTCGATGCTTAATAATTGAAGAATGGAGGAAAAAAATTTATGAAAAAATATTTCTCAATTCTATTATGTTTTTTTTTCTTTAATTTTTGCTTTCATTAGAAAGAAATTTAGTAGTTTCTTCATTTTGTATAGATAGTTAATACAATATACGTCTGTATTTATAGGCGTGATTAAATACGATTTTAAATGTAAATAATATTTAGTTTACATCGACATACTCGTATTAAATATTCACATCTCTTTTTGTTACTCAACCAGCCTAGTGTCAGGCTATATTGTTCTTTATTTGGGTTTCGCAGATTAAATAAATATATATTTGAGTGATTCTATGCTTTCATTGATTCTGTTTTACAGCTTCAAAGTTTCATCGCGCAGACTAAGAGTTTATAAATTAAAAATTATTGTTAGATATTCAAAATTCGCTATACCAGAAGTTTCATGGATTTTGATTAATATTTTCTGAATATATTAAACATGAAATTTAATTAAGTAATTAGAAAAAACCAAATTATTTTTTGTTATAGAAGTCTTTTGTTGAAAAAAAATGAGCAAACAATTATACAGAGCAACTAGGCAATTAAGTAATAATATATAAAAAATAATAGAAAATGAAAATAAATTTGTTCTCTGCAAAACTTTAAATTTTTATTAAATGAGATTTTTTAAACGGTCATAATATGAGTTTACTTAAGTAACGAGAAAGAAAGTATTGTATATTGTTATTAATAGACTTAGAATTAGTTTTTTGATTGCATTGTAGTTATCTAAACAATCCGTAAATAACATTCGCAAATTGTATATGGCTTTTCACCAGTATAATTATGATAATTTAGAAAACACAAGTTAACAAAAAAATATGTTTTACCTTCTGGAACGATATATTATTCCACCAGCTGTTCTTATTATCTTATTACCTTACTATTTTATTACCATAAAATAGTAAGGTAATATAGAAAAGAAAAAATATTCATGTTATGAATACTTCACTGGATGTATTGTTTTCATAACAATAAGACATGATTCTTAAAACATGTATGCATTAATGTTACCTAATGTCCATGTTTAAATTTAAGTAAATTTTTGAAACCAATAGGCAACTCACGCTTCGAGCCTAATAAACATAGGCAGAAATAATTGCATTTATCGTCCAATTTCATAAGTATGGTCTATCAGCGTGTTGTTCTATTTTTCGCGATATTTTGACTTAAGATACACTTTTACCTAGTTCAAATAAGAACTGTTTCCAATAAAGACTAACACAATATTAGAATTATAAAATACGAGGACAGTCTCACGAAATAGATGCAACAATGTTAAGTTCTGCTTTCTTGTCCTAAGTTTACGTCATCAAAACTAAATTGACAAAAATCACTTTATCAGAAATGAAATATATTTTGAATATATTGGGCTTAAAAGTTTGCCTATCTATTATTTAAAGCATCAAAATGTAAGTGATATGGATAAAAATACAATAGTAAAATAAACGTCATAAAAATACGATCTTCAGGAATGAATTTGAAGAATTTATGGGGCGCGAGGGAACTTAGACCGACAGACAAACTGCCACAAGTGTAAAATATTGAATTCGATGCACTATCGCGTGCACTGCAAAAATTTATTAAAATATTATTTTCGTTAGTACCCTTGTATCTTAATAACCAAGGAAACATTTCATAAAATTGCCAAAACTAATGAAGGCATAAATTTTTGAGACTAAAACTATTATTTAGTTAAGTTGGGCAGGTTCACATTTAGTTTTTAATGTTTGAATATGTTTTACCTATTTATTGCCTATGTTCTTAAATATAAAAATATTAACCTTGAAGTATTTAAGATATTGAGAGAGAAACAATTTAAATTTTTAGTTAAAAATAACTAAATGGAAAAGTAATGGAAACATAGTGAAAAAATTAAGTTCACGTAAAATTATATAAACACGCAATACATTTGCGCTAGCTTCATTACGTGACTCACAAAGCCAACTAAAAATAATGGAAAGTTAACGTGTAGTTATACTTAAAAAGTCATTGGGAGAAACTAAAATATACACCGTCATTTATAATGATTAAGGGAAATTAATAACTAACTCTTTAGTTTCAAAATTGTATGACATAAATGGCAATGCATACAAAAACATTTCCCTCTAAATTAAGGACAAAAGGGATTGGTCCCATTGCTCCTTTATATTGCGTATATAGCATTTCAAAGAACTATATCTATCACCTTTATTATTCTGATGATATACTTTTTCAGTTTCAAAAAATAATTTTCCCAAAGGACTTCGTTTTCGGAGATAATGTTTCCTAGACCACCACATATCTCTGCTGAAAAATCCCGTCAATTTTTGCTTTGTATAATCCTATAGTGTAACATATCGACGTGATTTTGAAGTATTGATTGAACACAAAACGTAAATAAAGTTTACACCCAATTAAAGGCTGTAAGAAAAAAGTGTATTTTTTTTTAAACATGAAAGGAAACTCGAATATACCTAGTGGTGTACTGTTTAGAATATTACCTGTATTTCTTATGTAACTTATGGATAAATATTATTAAAAATGTAAATAGAATATAAAAATATCTTGAAAAAATACCCACATTCTTGAAAAACAAACATTATAAAGCAGACGGCCAAAAGACCATATGGTATTGGGCAAAGGTATAATAAGGATTATGAGAATATATGGAAAAAATAAAAAATAAGCCCCTGAAGAGTTTTATTCCAATTGCTATCAAATCAGTTTATTTTTCGCAACATATTGCAAATGTTAATTTAGGCCCAACAGGTTTGTCGAAAAAAGCAACGTAAAACTGGAAAAGATCTGCAAAGACTCCAGACAATGGCCACAATCAGGCAATGGTAATCTAGAAATATTTTAGATACACTGTAATTTTGATTAAATGGAAGAGATCCTGGTGCAATAAGTTCGCCAGATGAATATATTCGCCGAAGCAATAATTAAATAAAATAAAACAACGGCGTAACCTCGTTTCACATTTACACAAATGCCGATATAGTTTTCTTAGTTATATTTATATTTCTAGTTGACAAAAAAATTCATAAAAAATTGATGAAATTTCAAATAACATAGATAATGTAATGTATTCCGATGGAAATATCAAAATAGTTTTAAATGCTAAAATATGTCACTCATAAAAAAATTTACAAATTAACTTTCTCGAGGACCGCATGAACTTGAAAAAAATGTCCTAAAGTGAACTGGCGATTTGCTTGAAACTTAACGTTTGTTTGGATATCAAACTATTACCAAAACTTTTACGATTAAAATCCTAATTGTAAGAAGAAAACAAATTTATAGAAGTTTATTTAAAATTAACCGGAAAATATGACAGTGAGTGTTTATAATTTTTATGAGTGTTTATTATTTTCGTAATTTTTGGGAAATTCACACTATTGCTAGATCTGTAAAAGATATATTAAGCAATATTTCCGTTAAGTTGAAGTACGATGCATTCTTAATTGCTTATATGTATCTATGGCTAAGTATTTACGAAATACTTATAGTATTAATTGCACTGTTACTTATCAAATTATTTTATTTTTTTATTCCATTATTAATATATATTTTTTCATTATGCCCTGTTATAGCTGTATATCATTAAAACTCGATAACTAATTACCAGATACGAGATTTTATTATTAATATATACAATATTTAATAATAAAATCTCGTATCTGGTAATTAGTTATCGAGTTTTAATGATCACAAACTTTTATCTGTATACTAACCTTTCTAAACCAACAATAGAATTGCCACAGTCTTTACGATATCACAAATGGAATCTTTGAGAAAGAAAATTGAAGACTGAATTGTTAGCATTTAATCGACCTACACGGGGTATCAACCTGCAACGATTTCCATCGCTGCACTACTAGTTTAATAAAGCGCACTTGATTGTTTCCGAGTATTCCGTGTCGCGTCGTTGGGAATGATGTGAACGGAATCGTGATTGCATGTGTTACTTATTGTCAAGATTAGCGTGTGAAAGCCAAAGTATTTCGTTTCGTTCACTATGCACTCCACCATTAAATTGTTTTACGTTGTCACATTTGCAAAAGTAAGATAATTACTGTTGTACTATTATTGATACAATCGAATATATACAATTAATAGGGCTGATTTTTTTCAAAGCGCTTGCTAAATCTTTATTCATTTTTTTAATATATTTTACATTAGTTTTCATTAATATTAACATTGGTTTTTACTTTGATTTATTTACAGCAGTTAAGAAAATAATCCGAAAACTGGAATATTATGGAATTATATCTAAACTATTAAAAATATTGATGAGATAGTACTTTGTTATAAATATATTGGCGAGCTAACTGGAGAACATATAAGGTTGGATATTAAGTAAATAATTCACTTTAAAAAAGATTTCTTTTTAATATCCCGGAATAAAAGAGATCGTAGTGAAACTTACAACTTAGTCATATGCGTCCACTCGCACATCTGTAAATCTCAAGCAGTTCCAATAATAATATACGTTTGTATGTCAAATTTTGCAAGTAGATGTCTTTAGATGGAAATCTTTAGATGGAAATATCAATTAAAACCTAGCCTAATATTGAATATATTTGGCGTTAATTTTGTAGAAATTCATTATTCACAATTAAATGAAACTACGTGATGTAGTATTATTTCTACTTTCTTTAAGTTCTTTACCATGACCTAGGTCTCGTTGTATTACAACATATTTAGTTGGAATATTAGCAATGATAGCTAATACACCACCTGAAGGTGTCGTAATACAACGAAACCTAGGTCGTGGTAAAGAACTTAAAGAAAGTAGAAATAATACTACATCACGTAGTTTCATTTAATTGTGGACCTAGCCCAATGATAATATTATTTTTTACAAATTTCCTCGCACATTTAAAAAGCAGCAAAAAAATTTGTCTTCCACCCCATGGAGTTCGATAACATAGACATGTTTTTAAAATGGAACTGAAATTTCATTTACAACTTTCCATTGATATAATGTGAAGTCAAATGTTACCTAAGCCACCTCCTACCAAAATTTCTCAAACGTTGTCTCAAAAATCTGAACAAAAGTATCTTCAGAATTTGGAATTTTCATTAGAAGTCAATTTCTAAAAAGTAATATAGACATGTAAAATTTTATGTCGATTGCAATAGACCGATGGAAATTTTGCTCGCTCTTCTTTTTAAATATTAAAATAATTTGAAGATGTTATTTAGACAATTTCATGCGAGTAGTAATCGTGAAGTGTTTTTTGTTAATAAAAGTAATAAATTAAGCTCTGTATTAAACGAGGTTTGTTCTAAACCGAATGAAATAAAAACGGACTACTCTGCTGATAACTGTCACTTGCACAGAAATGCCACTTATATAACAACGAGAAGAAATAAACTGTCACTTGCGCAACAACGACACGAAATAAATTTTTAGAATACTCACGTTTGTTAATATATTACAATGGAAACAGAATTAAAACGTCTAGCTACAATATATAACACCAGACTGGATAACTTTCACAAGAGTTTTGAGGAACTATTATCAGTGGCAAGTATTCACTCACTCTCAGTCGAGACTCTTTCCACTGAGTTTAAGCAATTCCGTGGTCAAGTTCTGGATATGATAAAGTCGCTTTTTAACTTTATATAATAATTTGGAGTACCGTGTACTGGATCTGGAGACAAAGGGACATCGAAATACCATTCTCATCTACGGAGTGAATAAAAAAAGCTAGTGTAACTCCGACATCAGCCGCTCTTAGCGTCGTCGTTGACAAACTTGACTGTTTCGCAATAGGTGAAGTCAACCTGGATTTGGCTACCGTCTGGGTGCTGCAAATATGCAGCACAAGACTCCGAGACCAATATTTGTCAAATTCGCCCACAGTCAACACCGTTATAAAGTATGGTCGGTGACGAAAACATTAAAGGCAACCGGCATGCTCATGAATCTCTAATCCAACCCCGACAGTTATTGTTTCCCGATGGCTGCAAGGAATATATTACACGTCTTACACAGTTGGAGCATGCCAGATTAAGGTTATCCAATCCGTCACACCAATAACAAAACTGATCGTCACAACACTTGGTCGCGCAAAAAAAATAATCTACTTGAAAATATTAATTAATTTACGTTAAAATTACTAGTTTACTTTATTTGTTATAAGTTTTATGTGTTATACGACCTATATCTTACATTTTTTCGTAACGTTATTGTCTACTTAACACAGAAATACTAATTTTATTAATATGCTTCGAATGTACGTCTTATTTACTTTCAGTTATTTTGTGATTTGTGCATAAACACACATAATGATTTCAGGCTATTGAGGACTCCGTATATTGAATATAATCTAAGTTCTGTATACTAAAATTGTTCTTTCTATATACATATGATTTAAGGTTTCATGTGCATTTTTGTCTCCCTATTATATATATATATATATATATATATATATATATATATATATATATATATATATATATATATATAATATATATATACATATATATATACTTTTTTAGCTTGAAAATTACATTTTTGTAAATTTGTATTTAATCGTATTTTTCTTTCTGTTTAATTTATATTGTTTATTTTTGTTGATTTTATTCTGTTTAAATATTGGCTTGTCTTACAAACCTTCTATTTATTCCTTTCATTTATGCTCCTCTCCTATCGTTTCCTCCTTTCTTTTCCGTTTCAGATGACCTTGAGCCATTTTGTGACGCCTTCAATACAACCACGCACGATATCCTTCAGTCTGTTTTTTCCCGCAGCCTGAGTTGCATTTCTGTCAGATCATTGCTCAGAGTATTCCATCCCGTTACTCGGATTTATAATTAACCATTTTTTTTTGTTTCGAATTATTCACATGTAGCTTAGTTTTGCTTATTTATATGTTATGACATTTTTTGTTAATTGTTTTATCCTAAGTTTTATTTCCTTTTTTTATTAATGTCTTTCATAGTCATCCACATCACAATATGCATATATTTCATCAATGTAGTTAATTGGAAGAGATTTCTCAAGAAGCCATAAGTTCACCAAATGTATATATTTTATGTACGTCAAACTATAAATAAATAAATAAAAAGAATACTTAAATTTGTTTTAAGCTGGCGGATGCGTTTGGCGCAGCATTTTTGTCAACATAAACGAAAACACTATTTCAGTTAAAAATTGTCCACGAGTCACGCCTGGATAACAGTAGGAGGCAGTGGACTAATAATATTAACTTTACACTCGAAGGGGATACCTTCAACCAATTAAAAGTGAAATGATTTTTTCGTAGTGTCGCTTAAGGAACTTAGAAATAATCTTCCATGCTTATAACCTTGTATGTCGAAAAGCGCTCAAAATAACCAATCAAGACGATTGTTCGATATGGTTATAAAGTTACAGAACTAATATTTGGCTTCTGCAATCATGAAGAATCGCTCACTTATCAGCGAGTGTTGGTAATATTGTTACGTAGGCATAACCACCGTGTTGTCCCCGCGTCCACCATATATCATTATTTTCTAATGCGTATATAAACAATTGTGAAGTATTACGTAACTGGTCAGGACTATTATATTTTATCGAACAAAAGACACACATGATGACTGCCACTTGTTGAGAAAGAGAGCCGTCAACCCAAAGTAAAGGCCAGTGAACAGATAATTGTTTATGCCATTGGTATAATGCGAGCCGTATGATATTGTATGAACCTCTGAATGAAGAAAAAAACAATTATTGCCAACATGTATATACATACACGTACAGCTTCGCGGGTTAACTGCAGAAATTTGAAAAGTATAAGCTTCTTAACGGACTTCCTATACATCAATGCTTATCGCACGCCACTCTCGCTACTCGCAGCAATTGAACAAATGAAGTTGGCCTATAATTGCTGTCGTATTTTCCAAATTTCGTCCCGCTGCCTATCATTTGTTTTGATTCTTGAGAAATTTTTGCATGGCAGTTCTGTTCTGTTCGTAATAAACTTTAAAGCGCTTTTTCCAATTTATTCAATGATCAATCTGTTAAGTTCTGAGAGTACAATAATGCACAGTGTAAAAATTTGTAGATTTTTTATTAACTAATCATTCATAATCATTTTTTATGACGATTTAATATATAGACTGTTATTTCCTAATAAAAATAAATTTTGTTGTGTGTATAATTTTTGCTTTTTGGTGAAATCTAATGTAAAAATTTTCTTTATAAAATAAATGTTATATATAAGTACTAAATTAGCAACTAATAAACCTGCCACGTTATCTAGCGATTTTCTATGTTTATAATAGGGCATATTAAAATGAGGCGTTCCATTTTTTTTCTTTGGTTAGTAATTCAATTTATATGAGTAAAGAACAAACAAAAAATTAAAATTTAATCTTATAATGCTTCATGAATTTTTTAAGGCGAAAAACAAATGAAATAAATTTGGTTCCAAATATAATCCTCAGATAGGACAACCATCAACATTAAATTAAAAAAATTTAAAGCTTCGTTGAGACGGATCCCAAGCAAAGCTTGGATTTAATTGCCAGATCTAATCTTAAACTGGACTGGAAAAATAAGTTCATGCTTTAGAGGAAAAAAGTGAAATTATGCTGATTGACTCTCACACAAGCTTATAAGGATGAACTGAGGTTACTTTTTTATTTGCCAAATTTATACAAATACATCAGGTTCTTTGTTTTTGTGATACTTAAGTTTATTTAAAGGAACTGAAATAGTACTCTTAATTTATTTTATGCTATTCATATTTTCTTTACACTTGTTTTTGGCTTCATCGATAGAAAGTAAGCCTTTCATATTCATGACTGACTCTTTCTGGATACTCTGGGAACTACAAGTTTCACTAAAAGCAAATATTTATTTTCCTCCATCTTTATTTTTGCCGAGTTCTAAAAGCTTTCAAATGTAAAGTAAAAAAACAACAATGAAGTAGGAGCCGAGACTTGGTGAATAATTTTCATGCTTCTTCGTTTCAAAATTTTCTAAAACATTATTAAGATATTTATTCTCTTGCGAAAGAAAGGGAAAAATTCGCGTGGTAAAGTGAAGTTCAACTGAATATTTTAGCATAATCTGTACTATTATAAATTACTCACTACACCCTTAAACGCAACTTATTAATGTACAATAAGAAACCAAAAGCAAGCAAAAATCCTAAAAATAAGAAGTATACTAATATACTTCTTATTTTTAGGAGAATGTCAATATGTAAAACAATTTCTCTGCGTATGTACATTTATTTCCTTGATTCTTCATCAAACTTACCTAGAGAAAACAGGCTTTTCTTATTTTAACTCATTCGTCTTTTATTTATTATATACATCATACTGAAGACATTATATAATATTGATATTTGTAATGATATAATATTCGTACTTCTTTTCGTTTTAGCAAATATTCACCAATTTTTAAACATTCATATTCGCATTCGTAGTAGCCATATTCTAAAAAAATATTGCAATTCTAATCAAATAATAAAAACCCAACCGGGTAAACTGTTCATATTCAGAGAATATGAACAGTTTACCCGATCCGTCCATATTCAGAAAATCTTAAAATTAAAGCCAGTCCAAACCCCTGCTCGTACAAGCAAGGGTGTGGATATCGACATACATCGGAAGGGCGTGATAGACCTCATTGTGTCATAATGTCTGCTCATAAGGAGTTCCAAAATAAGATAACAGAATGTCTAAGGAAATAATGGATATCGGAGGAGACATGGAGAGCCATCCAGAAAATAAAAAAAACCTCTTTATGGTTAATGCTCACTATGACAGTACTGAGCGCTGTTGGCAAGGGTCCAACAACAATACCTTGTGTACTTGTGTCAATGTGTACTATTGGAATATTATATTTTATAATATCTATATATTAATAGTCTGTTACATGTGGTTCATCCCAGATTTTTGTATTATTATTTACTTACAATAAATTCATTTTTTATCGCGTTATTATCTAATGCCGTTACTTCAAAGAAACGGAGATATTTAAAATTATTATTTATATCTTTACAAGTAAACTTTTTTGTTGTGTGACGTTTGCCCAACTCCATCTATTGATCAATTTACATAAATATTGACAAAAATATTTTCAACACACTATCGTGATAATACTTTTTAGACGCGTATAAAGAAATTAAATAAGAAAGGTGGTTTCTCGTATTTTTTGGACAATCATTGAAAACGTAAATTTGTAAAATTAATGAAGAATAACATTTACATATTTATCCATTATTAATAAAAATTTATTTTACAAAAATATGCTCATTTTACCATTATTCATTCAGTATTTAATTAAATACTTAAATTCAGATCTCTTTCTCAGTGTCAATAGACTTAAATTATCAGTTCATTTTTCAATCAAATTCATTGTGGTCGGGAGAAATCTTCAAGCCATTATTATCGGTTGTAGGAGTTTTCTTTCTTAAATCAACACATGCTTTCCCATAACCATCATTTAAAAATTCCGTTATTTCCTCTTTTCCGCTTTTTCTAATATTATAAAATACCTGAGCCTATTGACGGCCCAAAATCTTACTAACAAACTCCTGGTGAATGACGTCTGTCGCCGATTCTTTGATCGAATACACTATTTAAAAAGCTTTCAATATTTATTTCCTTTAAAATTAGAGTTGACCTCAGTAAAATTTTTCTTCACCTTAACTTGACTACGGAGATGTACGCTATTCAAATCTAATTAGTAAATTGATTGGCAAAGTAGTCTTCAATATTTACATGTCTGTTTCATATTTGATCTCAGAAATATAATTACGTTTCTGAATTTCACGACCCAAATTGTTGATGATTTGTGAGCTGCGTAATCTTCATTTCTTTCCTACTTCTAATTTTCAATTCCTGTCATCCTGCAATTCATGTCAATTTTATCCTGATTTTTCCTTACACTTCGTCCTTTTCCTTTTATTCTCGTCATGAAATTTAGGGAATGTTTGTTTTAACATTTATTATTGTGTATATCTATGAAATACTAAATTATTGTTAATATTATAATAATTTCAATTTTTTTTCCGTCAACTTATGGATATAATATATAGTACGGTTGGATAGAAGAGACAGATAAGAATCGCTTTTTGAATGGTTTGTAACTAAAGAACTTAAGTACAAAAATTTAAAGTGACTAAGGTCACAGTGAGCTTAAAAAGACTTAAAAATTGCATCTTATCGTTATATATTAAAGTAATGATTTTTATAATGTACAACTAAACACTACACAATGTGATAAGATAATTAATATTAAATCAAAGATTAAAATAAGTCAATCTGACAAACACGAGAGGAAGTCGCACGACCAGGCTTGCTACATATATATAATACATATTTAGGCACTTGTAAAAGTTAAATATATTATATTGAGATATAGTATTACTGTTAAAATATTTACAAATATACATAATTCCTAACGTAAATATGTCACCTGCCATACATTTCAAAAATTTTAAAACATCGTCCTAATGAAAAAAAATAGGAAATTTAGGACAATCGATATAGCTTTTTTTACAACTTTTATATAAACTTTGGAAACTTTATTTTTTCATAACTTTAGGTTCAGTTGTTTTGAAAATGACGGTATGGCACATATTTCTTGAATACTTTTTAGTACATCTCTGAAAATATACCTACGGTTATGAAAAAAGATTGTTGTGGCTCTTATTATTTGCCTTTTCAAAGAATACCCCACTCTATATTTACTTTCAATTAAAGTCGAAATAAATAAAATATAAAAATGATTTTTTAAACTTTTATGAAATATTATAATTAAAGAAAATAAATCATCGCATATGAATTTATTACATCAAATTATTTTTCATATTTTTCTATGTACTTGTATGTGATAAGTTTCATAAATGATAACGAAGTCGAAGAGGAAAAAACAAAATTGTAGCGCCGCGCCTTGTCAATAAAGTTAGACTGAACTATTTAATGTCAACTCGATTGATACTATTAGCTACAGTAAAATTTCTCTCAAATAAATTAACGCCAGACAAAATCAATAAAGTGGGGAACATTTATTGTAAACAACTCGCATCGATCCGTCATCCCCATTGTGACAATTGTATTCGCTTGCAGAAGCTACCATCACACTGCTCTTAAGTATATATATATATATATATATATATATATATATATATATATATATATATTTATATATATATATGTATATATATATATATATATATATATATATATATATATATATATATATATATATATATATTATATATATATATGTATATATATATATATATATATATATATATATATATATATATATATAGGAAATTGTCAAATTATCCTAAAGCTGCATATATTAATCGAATTTTAATCCCAATGATTAACTTTTTCACTAAATAATTGATTTATCTAATTCAATGCCCAAATTGAATACCAATACTCATCATAAATAAATTATTCCTATTATACTCGTAACATAAATTATATGTACATTATCCATTCTAACATAATATCCAGAACCGAGCATCGATACATAATTAATATCGAGAATCTCGTGGCTAGGCTCATGAATTGGACTCGTATTTACGAATTAATTCAATGAAAATATTATGAAGGTATGATTACTTAATTTAAATATTATAATATCTTAAAAACGCCATATTGGCATATGCTATTCATACCATCTGTTTTATTCATGTTGACTCTTGTATTCATATAGAATGCTCTATATTTATTGTGTCATAGTAATTGAACTGAACAATAAATCAGTTCAGTAGTAATAATTTGTCAATTTTTTTCATATTGTCAAATTATTTAAAAGTAGTAACGACCGTTAAACAATAATTGACTGGTTTGATGAAATTAAAACAAATTGTTAAATTAAATAGATAAAAGGGAGCGAATAAATCAACATACTTAACTTTCTAATACCACTCATTACTAAGGCGGGGTACGATTATATAACACTTTATCAAATATTTGCTTTAGTTTAAATCAATCCAGTTGGATATAAGTCACCCTGTGACAAAGGGAAATCGGGGTGAGGAGAGATCGATACAATATCTATAGTACAGTCATTTGGTATCATTAGCGTTTCCGGTAGGGTAAGAAATGGTTACAGTATTCATCCTTTTCTTTAATTTATGAACCTGCTCTTTAATTTATGATTATTTTTGTTCTGTATGAAAATGCAAAACTTCCCAAAATCAAGGAAATCGAGGACGAAAAAATATCGTGAAAAGTTAATCTCATTTTCTACGCAATAATTTTGATTATTTCAATCCGTTATAATTTGGTTAAATATAATTATTTTTAGAAGGAAGAAATTTTATTTTGAGCTCTAGAATTTAATTTTTTTAATGGAAATTTTATCTTCTTCGCAACCTCATTAAAAAAATATAGGAATTTATTTATTTGGATAAGGTTGTCTATATACATAGGAATAGTGTAAACATAACTAAACCTGGGTATATCAAAAATTATTAATAATCAAAATAATGTTTGAAAATTTCAAGTACGTATTTTAAATATTTTAAAAATACGGCAAGTTGATAAAAAAAACGAATCAGAGCTAGAAGCAACATAAATATTGGTTAACTTCAAAATTCATGAAGTGCCTATATTTAAAACGTTTGTTCTAAAATGTTATTTAAATTATATTTATTGAAACATCATATCAAGAGACTAACAGATTGAGGAGGAAATTTATATTGAAATCCGCTATTGATGAAATATAACAAATTTTGTCATATTTTCATAAAATTTGTAATCGATGAAGCGCACTCGCTTCAGGAAAATTGTTAGTTTCTATGAACAATAATGAGATCAAAAATATAAACATAAATATTTTTTAGCTTTTAAATGTTTTAAACAACGTGCTACACTGCCTTTCTACACAAAACAAAGTAATATCTATATGATTTATAATTGAAAATTTAACTGTCTCTTGTGAAATATATAAATAAATATGGTATATAAAAAATTAAAAAGAAATAAGTAAAAAAAAAGTATTTAAAAACACAAAATAGAATAAAAATGTATATGTAAAAAAAATTATTAAATTAAAAACTTATTTCATTTATTTTTCAGTGCCCTCTTTGCAACTTTAACCCGAGCCTTCACTTCTCGATCTTAACTTAACAAAATTTCCTCGATGACTTCATGGAGCTAATTTTTGCTTCGTTGTCTCTGTTCCATTTCATTCCTCGTGCAATTTCTTTTTAATTATTCCATCTGAAATAACTAACGTTGGCTGAAAGTGAATGAATGAGCCGAATATCCTAATGTTGCTGCTGGTTTGTCTCCTGCGTCTTAGTACATTCATGTCCTCGTCCAAAATTGTTTAATGTACCTCACCCCTAGGCTGATCCGCAGGAACATCTTCCATTGACTCGGACGATGTTAGCAAAGTTTCCGCGGTTTCAGCAAAAACTTTACTTCTACTCGTCGATTGTTGCTCAGACGGATCAGTAAATAGTTGAGTCTAATTAATTCAACGTGAATTCATTAAATCGTAAATCGTATCGTAAATTTACAAATTTTGAATTTTAAGACATTTTTGCATATCACTACAAAGAAAATGAAATCAAAGTCCAATGATAAGGTTCGTAAATGAATTTTATAATTTGTATTTTAAAGCTGATTAAATTATAAACTACTTTCGTTTCTAATAGTGCTTCCTCAGTATTAAATATAAATTCGAATAAAATTCATTTCAAATAAATAAATTTAAAAACTTTCGGTGCCCCGTTATTATATTAATAAGTTTCTAAAAAATACTACAACTAAAAGATTAATTGTACACTAATATACCTCTATTTTATTACATACATCGTTTACCTCGATTAAATTTCTGGGCAAAATAATTTGATAGGACACCCACAATTAGCCTCGATGGAGTCAATTTGGATATCACTAATCGGGTCTCCTCCGCCGATGGTCTTCCGCTGCTGCCTTTCCTTTGCTAATACTTTTCTGTGCTTGGAATTATATCATGGTCGGCATAGTTGACTTTCTTTTTCCTAAAGAAACAAATAAAGTACACGTCTTTTAACCAGATTATTTAAAAAGAAGAAATTACATTCATGCAAACAAATTAATTCTGTATTCATCAAACAAATTAATTCCGACTTCATCTTGGACGAGAGTATAGATCCTATGAAATCCAACTACAGAGGTTTAATTTGTCATCCCTAGCTGCACGGAGAAAGAGCGCTGATCTATTATATTTATATAAAATCATACATTTGTATGTTAATTGTCCCTATCTCCTTTCTCTACTCAACTTCAACACTAGACTCAAACCCCATATACCATTACAAAGATTATCCGTACTACAAATTTATGACAATAGTATCTCTTTTCACAGCCCCATAATTCGAATGTGGCGATTGCTTAAGGATATTGTATCTCAACATCCGTCCTTGAACATTTTTTAACCGAAATTATTAACATTTAAAAGGGAAATACAAAACGAATACGGACAATCAACATATTATTTATAAATTAAAACCAACTATGACAGAATAATTTTTTGGTTCAGTACGTAGAAAATAATATATTTCTAAGTTAATACTAACTTTAATAATTGATCAATACATTTTGTAATATATTTAATACCACAATATATACATAAATACTCTAACCATTTTGTGCACACGTAATTAGAGTTATGGTATAGTTTTATACTCTGTTCTTTTTATTATATATCTACGTGACTGTAACTTGTGTGGTGAGTCTTTCAATAAAAAAATAAATAAATTATATTTTCATTATAAACGTGAATATTTGACTGTACTTACCCTTTCATTATTATATCCACTAGCATTCTATGGGTAACTCGGCGGTTGCTCCGTCGATGCGTTATATATATATATATATATATATATATATATATATATATATATATATATATATATATTTGATATTTTCACTTACATCTTTGTGATGGAGGAATATTTTCACTCTGTTTCCTTGTAGTTTCTTTTTCTTGTATTCATTTTACTACTTTTCTTAAACGCAATATTTCCAGCCAAAAGAAACTTTGCTTACAACTGTCAGTATCTTTATCATTCTCTCCATTAAGAACCTTTGTCAATGTCAAGTGTGGAATTGTCACTAAATAATTCGATATTAGATATGTCAATTAAAAGTGGAACTCGGTACTTCTCATTTTACTATTCATAAAACTTAATACCGGGCGCTATAAATGAAAATCGATTCTTAAGAAGTCAACTTCAAAAATATTGGTTTAAGCGCCGCATTTATAATAAAAAGAAAATAATTTAATTTTTCTGAGAATGAGTGGCCAAATTTAGTGTATATATTATTTTATGTTACATAAAAAGTCCTAGACATAATCAAAGGGTCTATGTGCCTAAGGTCATTTTAAACCTAACGATTTTAATTTAAGCATGTTAAACAATATATCTACATAAAACATTTTAAATGAAAATATAATTGTAAAAGTATATTATAAATTGCTCTCAGTTTGTCTGGAGTGTTTTTTAATCGATAACTATAAGCATATGGTTGTGCGTGTGCAAGACACATGTGAGGATTTAAATGAAAATTTCGTTGTTATGTTTATTGACGTTTAAGAAAATCACATTAACCAGGCGGAGATTATATCTTGATTTCAAACAATTGAGAGATAAATATTAAAAATCAGTTTACTAACGATTGGGGTGATGGTTGGATAAACTAAGTAAACCAGGTCGAGCACAAATTACGAGTAACAGCTAGTTTGGTAGTATAACTAATTAAATACAGTGAAATATTTCCTATTTCATATTTTTAATTTGAACAAAATTGAAGGGAATTTAAATCACTTCTAGATTACAATTTCGAATGCTATTTTAACAAGACGAATTGACAAATTTAAGTGTTTCAAATCCAAACTGTTGACCAGTTTTCTAACAGCAACATTCGGATTTATACCACCACTGGAACTACGCAAAAAAAATATTTTACTCAACTTTATCTAGCCACTATTTTCCGATAAAAAAAACTGCGAATTTTAAGCAATCTACATTTGAATTATATCTTCAAACAGAACATTCGACAATATAAACAGTTCAAGATACTTTACACTATTTATCTTCTTGTGAAATCAGTAATGTGGCTAATTATTAAGACATATCAGAAACAACTTAACCTACACATTACATTTTTTTGGCAATCAGTTCAGGGGGCTTTAAATAAAACACAAAGTTTTGGATTTTTCGAATGTATACCCGTCTATCTCACAAGAAGCTACGTAAAAATTAATGAACTGATTTACTGCGCAGAAATGGAACTTGTTAGTTTGTTTATCTGAGAATGTTAGTGCAAAACAGAACATTTTTAATGTTACCCAAATGTATTCTCTTCGTTTCCTCGACCTCTTCAATCACCCTTCTTTCATCATATCCCCTTTCCACAATATCTTTCAATTACCACTGTCTCTTCATCGTCCGTATCCCCCATCCTGCCATTACTACATCCTGCCCGTCCTTATCCTTCTTGTCTTTCCATCTCCCAACCCCGCCAAACTTTTGATTTTGCTTTAATTTTCATCCCCCATTCTACACATCTCCTCCTTATTTGAAATATTCTCAATCTTCCAATTTACGCACTCTACCCATTTCCCCATCCCTCATCTGCTTCATTCCATCTTCCGCTTTTCCCTTTCTCCTTATCCTCCTCATACTCCATCCTCACTCCCTACACTCATCTTTCCTGTCTACCTATTTCCCACTCCTCCCCGTTCTCCCCTTCCATCCACCTTCTCCATCCCATTTTCCCAACCCCCATCTCTCCATCCTCCCTATTTCTCCATCTACCTCATCTCTCTATTCACCCCATCATTCAATCCTGGCCTCCCCATACTCCCCTTTCCCCCTCTTGTCCATTTCCCTATCAACCCCATCTCCATATATTCCCATTTTCCATATCTCCACATCCACCCATCTCCCTAACTCATTTTCCCATTCTGCTATTCGCTCATCTCTCCGTCACTTCATCATTCCCATTCCTTAGTCCTCACCATTTTCACAGCTCTTCATCCTCCCATTTTTTCTCACATCACTTTTTCCCATCCTGTTCACCTTCTTAGCCTTTCCTTCCCTCACTTCCAACCTCCCAATCTCCCCGTCCTCCTCATCTCTCCATCTTCTCCATCTTCCCAAACCTCCCTATCTCATTATCTCCAAGTAGACTTTCTAACAATAGACTGTATCGCAGCGTGTAATCACTTCTCACACTACGTTATTTCCGTAACGGGTTTTCTTAGACGCTGTCTTTATCAATTTATACATTATAACACGGTAAAACCTTTAAAGAGAATATAAAAAAATACAGAGAACAATATTCCGACATTTATTCAACCAAAAGTTATGTAAAGTTAAGTATATGGGATCTGAATCCGTGTTTTAACTTTCATGCAATTACAACTACAATGGTAACTTTTCCACGACATGCACGCATATTATATATCCTCTAACTCCAATCTGTCTCTAATTTCTAACATATTCTACGTATTTTCCACGAGAAATATCCGTGTAATTCTGTAATATTCGAGGTTTTTCATTCACTTTTACAAAATATTCACATTGTACTGCTCATTAGTAAGAAAAATAACCCAACGCTTACAAAATATAAAATTTGTATAACAATTTTCTTCAGTTTTCTCAGCAATTGGTACGGTCAGGAAATCCTAAATAATACTTTTAATATATAATCAGCTGAAAAATATATTTGTATTCAAGTTTTAATAAACTTATAAGTCAAAAACTTATATTCCTGCGCTTTATGCCGAATTCATGGAGTGAATTTTTGTGCAGTTTTTAATTTATTTATAAATATGTAAAATATGCTAAAATAAAGTACACAATTTACTAAAGTGTATTACGAGTATTCAGGTTTAATCACACTATCTCTGTGGTATATGGTTGATGAAAATTCAACATAAATCAATTATTCATTATTAATTTTATAACAAAGTAGCTGTCCTTCAAACGAAAAGCAGATTTATATTTTATAATCGTAAATTTAGCTCTATTAAGCACTGAATATATCATATTTAGCAAATTCAGCCCTGTGATAGAGAGATGTACCAATTAAATTAGTATAGTAGATCTTCAAATATGTAACCACAAACAAATTAAAATAAAAAATATTTTAATTTTTAGATGTAAGATGAAATCATTACCTTAATTGAACTTGCTAGCTATATTTTAAATTAAAATATTAAACCAAAATTTTTATAGGAACATATAGTATTCTTATTTCAAGCGATGAATACAACTTACTATTTTTTACGTAATCTGTTTGAATGTAGTAATATTTGTTGTTTCGATTTGGATACATGGATAAAACAAGTTATTAGAATATAGATAATATTATAAGGTTCATTAGCCCTCTATAGCTGATTGGCATAATTTTACATGGTAAATTACTTAAGATAGGCGCCGCTTGAATTAATTTTTCAATAAAATTCCCCCATTATCTTTATGAATGTAAAATTCTAAATGGTGGCTGTTTCATAATGGATATAAAAATTTAAAAAAAACTTAAAGTCGATTCATCAGGGAGTGATTTGAAAAAATATCGATAAAATTGGAAATAGGAAATTTTAAGTCGTTAAATATCTATTTACGGACTCCTCTTACTTTTGACAAAGTCTAATGAAAGCAATCTCATTTATTTGAAGTAGGAAAAGCTGAAGAAAATTTCAAATTTAATATTACAGTATAAATCGGCCTTGTTTTTAAGTGATTCTCAGCTTTTCCTTTTGTAAAATTAATTAAAGATTGTTTTAGATTTTACTATGGAATTAATCCCATACTTTTGATAAATGTGAACGCAATCCAGTATAGAATTAGTGCAATATTTTAAGATTAATTGGAGAATTAAATCATAAAGATGCGACTGTTGGTGTTAATGAACTTTCTAACTTTTGATTCTAATAATAGAAATTTCGGGGTCATTCGCAACAGTGTGAAATGCCCAAATATTCATAAAGAATAGTTCTATAAGAACAACATTTTTAGCCTGAGTATATGTAGTAGCTTGCGATGGTTCATGCCAAATAAGGTCTAAGATAACATCGAAATACGGCAACCAACATTTCTAAGAATTCTGATTAATTAATTCATAATTGCGTGAAGTAGATGTTCGGTGACTCAAAAGGAAAAAAGGGACCATAGTAACTCACATGTCCGTTCTTCTATCGGTCTGTTAGAGATGTGTTTCTTAGAAACCTTTTGATGTAGAAGTTTGAAGCTTGACCTATAATGATACATGTTACTGTCTCACTTATATCATTCATCGTTTATATCAGGAGAGTATATTGTATATTACATAAGTAGGATTTTCAGAATTTTCTGTAAAATGGTCTCATTGATTTGGTTTAAAATATATATTAAAATATGTCTATTAAAAAAATATAGTTACTAAAAGTTTACCTGAAATTTATGCAGGGATCTATAAGGATCATTCCAAATTTCATATTTTCTTTAAATATTCACGATATTTTTAGATCTGCGAAATACGGATTAGACAATATAAGATGAAAAAAATATTAATATCTGTGAATAGTTTAATGAAAATGTTACATATCTCAAAATTTGTTACTACCTAAATATGTATGTACCCAGATTTATATTATTTATTCCTAATCTTTAATTACCCAAAAATTGCAAATATACGTTGTGGAGTTTAAAAAAACATACTAACATATACACAGTCATATCCACCAGATAATATTGCTCGGCTTGATGAATATTACATTTTTATATTTAAGTAGTTTTTCGAGTTACTGTTTACTCTAATTCTCAAAGAAGCGTTTATTTCTATCGGTATAAGTATTTATTGCCGAATTTTTCTCTCAAAAATAAAGAGAATAATCTTTCCACTTTTTCTTTTTTGTTCTTATTCTTTTCTTGAATGTAATTTTTACAAACTGGAAGAGGAAGTAACTTCATAGAAGATTCTGAATGGACATTGCGGAGCAGGCCGGGTCTTCTTAAATATAAATATTCGCATTTACTCGGCAAATACGGTAGTCATTTTTTTAACTAAAAATTTGCTTCAAACTCAAGTAAGCATTAAGTTGATGTAAGGGATAATTAATTAATAATTATGTACATTAATTTTGTCAATCTGTTTCATTATCTACTGTCGAGCGATATTTGGATTGTTTACATATTTTAAAGTAATATGTAGTCTGTTATTAAGTTTTTACATGTTACACTTAATGATATTAATGAGCTTTGTAATTGTTAACGAGCCATGTAAATCTAAACTTTGCTAGATTTGTATTTATATCTTTTCAAGACTAAAATATTTAATTACAATTATTTTTGTACAAAACATATTTATAGAAAAATATATTATTAAAGTATGAAGATCAAAAATATTTTTTTTTTGCTTTAAAATGTTGATCTTTTTATTAGGATACTTGTAAAGCTACCGTGATAACAAAGCCTTAGATTACATTATAAAATTTAATATAGATTATTGTATTATTATTTATATTATTTGGGCAGGTAAGCGTGCATGCGTTTGCGCAGGCGGGCGGTCATGCCTGCGTGTGCGTGTGTGCGTGCGAGCGGGTGACCGTGACGTGTGTGCATGCTTATATTCGTGTGTGCGTGCGTGAATCCGTGCGTGAGTTCACACGTGCGTGCTTGCGTACGTACCTGTGTGTGCAAGGTGTAAACTTAAACGTACCATAAAAACATACCTAGATCTTTTCATACTGAACAAAATTTCCCAAGAACCATAGTCTAAATTTTTGATAAAACTGAAAAATGTTTTCGGAAAAAAACTGAAAAATATTTATTTTAATTGATAATTTCCGTTTAATTGTCCCATAAACAGTTCTGCTTAAAAACGATGGAATTAGCGTCTTTCAAGAATCTCTAACAAAATAAGTCGTAAAATATTTTTAGATATATGAACATATTTTTGATGCCGAAAATATATCACATATCGAAAATATATGTTTTGGAATATTTCCAATTTATTGAATAAATATTTCGTTACAAAAATATTTTGATTATCAAATTAAACTTACAATCTACATTAGAAATATATTTAATAAATAACACAATTACATTTTTTATTAGACATTTTTTTCGTTTTTATATATTTCTTTAAATTACAATATAAACACATAGTTAATTCCAAGAATCGAGAGTATATCAATTTAATAGAACCCAATAATTTTATATTAATTTCAGTGGGAAGTATTACAACGAAATAAATTTGATTTTCTGTACGCATGTAAATCTCACAACATCTGTATATTCACAAGAGAGCATGTTGGAGGGCTATTGGAAAATTGTAGGACACAGGGATAGTAAAGTTAATGGAACTATTTAATCTAGATTTTATTGAGTTCAATAACAATAATCAAACAATCATCAAAATGCAGCTGAATATATTTATTAACTTTCATGACGAAGCGTTGACAAAATAACAAATAGCTAATTTAGTTTTTTTTGCCAAAATTAGAAGTAAAATTTCTTAACTTAATTATTTATGTTTTTATTTTATTTTCTTTTATCTAAATGGATTGTCAATACCTATTTACACATAAAATATCGAATACTTTAACTGATCTGGTAAATAACTAACAGATCAATATATCCCACCACTTATCTATAATGGATAAAAAACAAAGCCACCTTACCAATAAAATGTGTACAGGTGTGACAAGTAACGTATCCGTTATTCATACAGGTAATTTTCCAAAACAAACTAAGTAGTAATGTTAAGGAATTATACGAAAACTGTCAATAATTTCTGAAAAACTCAATTGCGAAGCTAAGGCTAGATTTGCTTAGTTTCATCCACGGAATCTCTTATTTAATGGACACATTCTTGGTAAAAAGTTTCGTTAGCATATATAGTTTCACTTTCATAAAATCTGAACAGAAATCGAAAAGTTCAAAATAGAAGAAAAAATTGAAAATCTACCAATCTGCAAGGTTACATCATCTCCTGCGCAAGCTGTATAAATAGACAAGATGGAACGTCGTAATTATATTATTCCACCTAATTTACATACACTAAGCTATTTTATGGCTTCTTATGTTACTATCTATTAGACATGCCTCAATACCATTTACCCGGGTTTTTCGTCGAAAATGTTTTTCTTTCCCACTCATTTCTTCTCTCTCTAACTTTTGTGTAACATATCAATATACATATTTACAACGATAAAATAAATATAAAGAAACTCATATTTAATCATCTATAGTTATGCGTAGCATTATATATAGTTATGCGTAGTGTCATCATCCATTACATGTAACCCAAGGATAAAATAATTTAAATTTATTTGGAGTATTTATTATTGTAGTTGCTGTATCATTAATTTGCTTTATACACTCATAAATAAATAAAAAAGCTAGTGAATCAAATACTTATTTACATTTTCCATTCATTTATCCCACAAAGGTAATAAGAAATACAAAAAAAAATAAAAAGAAGTGTTACATTATTCGTATTTACATACATATTTTAGCACAACAGACATTTTCCCATCGTGACACGTGTGCATCTAAAAATGAAACAATTTCCGAATAAAAATCCGAGTATGTCGAGGACGAATTCAAGCGCTGCGCTTTCCTAATGGAAAAGCCTGTCATCTGAATGTACTACGTGATAATAAAACTTGAAAACAAAAATAGAGACAGCGACCCGCTAGCGGACCCGCTGCAAAATGGCATGGAAATTATGTTAATAAATAAAGGACGTGTGCGATTTCAACAAACTTACTATTTTGATTGAGTCAAATAGCTGAATTCAATTTACATATTACGGAAACTGTAAAGAGTTTGTTTGTTTTAAATGAAAACCGATGGTTTCATATCATCCAATGGAGTTATTATTCCACGTACGCCGTGATTGTTTATTTTCAACTTGCCGCACCATCGACAGTAGCATGTGGGAAAAAGTCCGATATGCATATGCAGTAGTTACATGTAATACGTATGTAATAAATTCATTTATTAATTTAGTTTTGTTATTGTATTTAAAGTTTTTATATTCGTTTAATTTTTGCTATAAGATATTGTTGCAAAACATTATAGCTATACGGCATTGTTGCATTAAACTACAAATTTCACTTTCTCTCATCATCTTTAAAAGGAATAAAATCAATCTTCAATGTTATAGCACTATCAATAGCAACTTCATTCAAAATTCTTTTTACTACATCAGTCAGCTGTTTACTTTGTTTACCGATTTACAAATTTTCATATTTCCTTTCTGAAAACTCGATAATGCAATACATAAAGTATAGAATTTTTTTATTGTTAGTTGACTGTTTGTATATCTTGATAAGTTGGTTGCCTTTATAATGTTAATATGTTTGTTCCAAAATCATAATTTACTCATTGGCATCAAATTATAATATTCAGAAACATAGACGCAAAAAAATTTAATTACAAAAATTCAGGAGCATACCAATGAAATAAGGTTTTTAGTATCTGGATGGAAAATATAAATTTCGTATTCGAATACCATTCTATAAAAAATAGTTTTTAACTAGTATTTTTAAAACATTCAGCTCATATATTTCGCTATTATATTAATTAAAATAGTTGTAACTGAATTGTAAGGCCTTGATGTATAGATTAGCGTTTGATATAGTCCACGAATTCTATATTACATGTCTATTTGTGGTACTCAAAACGACTATTATAAATAACATTTTACTAAATGAAAAATAATACTAAATAACTAGAACATGTTTCCACTATTATCTTTGAAACATGCACTTTACAACGAGGAATATTTCAACAATTTTTTTGAAATCATCTGAAGGTATACATATTAAAAACTACATGCCTAGAAAGAAATTTTGCAACTGATTATTATTTATTATAAAAAACAATTTTCGAAAAAAATACGCATCAGGAATATGTCGAAATTTGTACATTACAACGTTATTTCTCCCTATATCCACAATGAATTTATCATTCGATATTACAACCTTCACACACACCCAAAGGAATTAGAAATTAATGAGATTAAATCACTTATAATAAACTTTTAAAATTATGTTAAAACATTGTAATTTTTAAGAGTATTAAACGTCAAAAAAATTATCAATTATACCTACTTAATAAGTTTTACTATCTGTAAATCTTTAATTTATGTTTTTTTATTTATGGCTGTCAACTTTTGCATTTGCCATTACTATCATTATGGTAATTAATTTTTAAGATATAAACTTATAATGTACTACGTATAAAAAAATACAAATGATATATGTAACTGAAATAATTTCCAGCCGTGGCTAATATAATAAAAAAATTGTTTGAAGAATAATTTCCATAAAAAATATATATTTCCAAAAAAAATATTTCTTATAAGTATTTTGAAAGTGTAAGCAAAATCCCAGCCAGGGCTGGGCTTAATTTAAATAATTAACAATAAAAATTTGTAACATTTATTGTTGATTATTTATTGTAAATTGTAATAAATATTGTCAACATAAAACATTTTTAAAAATGAAAAAAATATTATGTGAATTTAAAATATATTTAAAATATAGACCACTACAAAGTGAAATGAATGCCATAAAATATCCAAAAAAATATATGCCATAACTTAACATAACCTAACCCAACCTAACACAACCCAAACTAACCCAACCTAACCTAACCCAACCCAACCCAACCTAACCCAAATTAAGCGATCCTAACCTAACCTAACTCAAACCAACCTAACCCAAACTAATTCAACCTAATCTAACCTAACCCAACCCAATCTAACCCAAACTAACACAACCTAACCTAACCTAACCTAACCCAATCCAATCTAACCTAACCTAACCCAACCCGGCCTAACCCAACCCGGCCTAACCCAACCCAACCTAACCCAACCCAACCTAACCCAACCCAACCTAACCCAACCCAACGTAACCCAACCCAACCTAACCCGACCCAACCTAACCCAACCCAACCTAACCCAATCCAAACTAATCCAACCTAACCTAACTTAACCCAACCCAACCTAACCCAAACTACTGGTGGCAAACTGCGGGTCGACCGAAACAAACATTTGTGCCGCTCGCTATGCAGCAGTGTGTTGCACAGTTCAACACACTGGTGGAACCGTACCGTTACGAATGTATATATCTTTAGAAGATGGTGTATAAATAAATCTTTATAATCTCTGTTATAATGCCCATATTTCACAATTTCTTCTTAACCTACGAAAAAACATTCTAAATTAACAAAATATACTTACGGCAGAAGTATATTTTGAAATGTTACTTAATGTTCTGTTAACATTTTATCTCGCCTATTTAAAATTTACTATTTTGTGTTGTTAAAATGTATCTTATTACTGCATATCTGAAAGGAAAATTAAATACCACTCATAACTAATACGTGAAATAAAATGATGCTTGTACTGCTGTAGTTATTTCAAGTCCATTTAAAGTATCTCTAAATCAAGGACTAAACTGCTATTATTGATAACTTATGTTAATTTATTCGTATCCATGAAATTTTTAAGATTTTTAACTGAAGCTCAGCCTAAAATTTACATAAATAAAATCCATCGTCAACTTGTGACTATCCTTTACTAGACAAAGGCTTTTCCCAAAGCACATTTCCACACACAGTTCTTCGATTTCTATGTATATAATGTACTTTATATACACATATATACATATATATATATATATATATATATATATATATATATATATATAAATATATATATAGGGTAGGAAAATAATTGTGTAATTTCAACTAGAATAATCCATAGATTCTTTTTTGTAATTTACTTCCGTTTTTTCCCGTTGTGTGTGTCGCGACTTAGCGCCTTTAAGCAGTTTTTAATTAAATTCGTTATGCATTCGATGTCTAGCGAGCAAACACAAAATACAAGCTTCGTGCATATTTAGTACATTAACTATAGTCACAAATTTTAAATGGGCATCAAGAATGTAATTACAATATGGGAAACGGACAGTGAAATTCATTCAACATTATTACTGCAAATGTGTATACGATTCTATTTATATATTTTTCTTACTTTAAATGTTCATACAAATCACTGTAAATATTGATATAATGTATAATTACCGGAAAACTAATATAAAATGTATGAAAATCGAGAAAATTTTCCTCTGAAGTAACGCCACCAATAGAGCAAACGATTGGTAGCGAGTATTCCATGCTGTATGTTATTACTCCTGGAACTACGGTACTAAATGAGTTAATGTTAGAGGTTTTGAAAAAATTACAGAGAATTTAAGCCTTTTTGTGTAAAAGAAAATCGATGTCTTGACATTTCCGTTCCGCGCATGACATTATCGGGTTATATTGGATAAATCAAAATTTAAATTTATTTTTTAAAACTGAACATATTTTATCTTAAGAAAGATAAAATATGTCGCAGCAGGTAATCATCGAGCGACAAATGTTATTATTCATACATTCGTCCTTTTTTCAGGTTTTACTTCTCCTTTCTCTGACCAATCGTTATTAGTGTAAAATTTAACTGTGTTTTCCCTTGTTGGATTGCTTAACTTTGTAATATTTCCAACATTGCACATTCTGCGTTAAGGGGCAGTCACGCAAATTATACATTTACCGGCAATTAGGCCTGAATACCAAAGTTGGTAAATCTACAGAATACTATGAAAAATAACTATAATATAATTAAGATACAATCATTATCTTCAAAGTTAGAGCAGAATTAAAAAATAATTATATACTGCAGATATATATATCATCTAAATTGGGAAGAATTGTGAAATAGGTGTTGTTTGGGATGGGTAATCTCAAATAATATATCAATTTATAATAAAAACTTACATTCATTATGTCAAAACTATAGTTATCTTTAAAGTTGGGTAGCAAAGTTTCAATACCTGTTATGTTTATTTGGTAAACACGAATTCAAATCAATAAACATTTAGAACTACATTCTTCCATAATAATATACGAAAACGTCAAACGAAATTAATATAAAACATGTGCCAAAATGTATAGAACATGATATAACCGCGGAAGGTTGACATCTCCGCGATACTTTGTTTGGTGCTAGATTTTTGTAACTCAACGTAATACACGATTATTTTAGTAAGCATTCATGATCTTAGACGTTTTAAAGTTAAGTACCTATTTTGAATGTAATATTTATGTAATGTGACTTTTTTTAAATTTCTTAAATGGTTTTAGTATTGTTTATAGTAAAAGACTTACATAATATAATTAATTTTTATATACGTCAAAAAAATTAGTTACAACTAGACACTAATTCTTATATGTTGTTTATAAAACACAAATGCACATAAATGGCTCTGTTAATTATTTTTGGTATTATGGAAATAATTCTATATTCTCTAGTGAATATTTTTATTTTTGAGATTATAGAAGTTTAGGATTTTATACCAAATTTTGTACAAATTTTTGTACCAAATGGTTTAGATAACAATAATTAACTATTCACCAATTAAAGTTAGGATAAAGGAATATATTAAATCCAGATATATGACATTAGTAAATCAAATGCCGCCTATAATTTATTCTCGTTTTTGCTCTAAATTTCTAGACTCTGATTAAATTATTGAAATATATTTTTTCATTCAAGATCTCCAAATGCAGTTAATATAACAGACTTAAAAAAATTCTATACTTATTCTAAACATGTTAATAATAACCCTTAAACATATGACTTCAAACTGTCATAGAGAAAATTCTAAACTATTGCAAACGTTGATATTTCGATCGATTAACCCATGAACAGACCTGGCGATACTATAACAGTGTCTATCATTAATACGAGGTCCTAAATATTTCATGTATATGAATAAATTACTTCATTTATCAATAAAATTAATTTGGTGACACTTTTGTAAGTTATTTATATACGGGATTATCTATCCACTCAGATGAGCAAGAGCCATCTTCGCAATAAACAAAAGTGAAGTAGAATGCTTTATCATCACTCAAATCATCTTTTCCTATTTAAATTCACAACAAACTATTTTAAAAATATGGATAATGACATTAAAGAAAAGATCATACAAATTAATATTAAGTTAATTCGGATTAAAAGATATTTTTATTCAATATAAAAACAGGACTCAAATTTTCTGGTAACCTATATATATTACTTTTGTATATGTATATATCTATATATATTTACATATATATATATATATATATATATATATATATATATATATATATATATATATAGTATATGGAAAATTTGGCGGAGCAAATTATAGACAAATAAACTCGACACTTTTCCAAACTTTATAAATAGTGTGAAAAACCATTTAAAAGCAATATTGTGAATGTGCTCAAAACGTTTTATTTCATGTGTCATCTAGCATATCAATTGAAAGAGCGACTTACGAAGACAATATAACTACTTTTTTAAATTTTGTGTAAATTAGTTCTAGAGATATTGTTGAAAATATTGACTAAAAACTTTTTCTATCATCCCGCATCTAAAACTGGTTAAGTCAAAATTATAAAAATTATCATTATAAATTTATTTAAAATTGGCCGGTAAACTATAAGTAAAGATTCGAAACCATATAATTTATAAAACATTCGATATATTTTACGCCTGTCAAGACGCCTAGTGCATAGACACTATGCAATAAATTGACGTGATGAAAAATTATATTTTCATTGGCAAATAACTATTTCATAAAAATATTGTGTACCCTTACATCTTTATATTTACCTATATTTATACAGAACCCTCGTAGTGCGATGTCTACTTTTTTCCGAATTTTACTCTTTTCCTATTAGATATATAATTTATTGTTTTTGGTCATGTTCATTCTTATTATTTTATAAGAGGTACAAGAGACACTGAAAAATAGAAGTAAAAGTAAAAGCAATAAATTCTGGAAGAACTATCTCCGGTTCCGGAATAGATTTATAAAGACTAAAAAACTGCCCAAGTTCTCATTTCGACCCATATATTTGTATGTATATACTTTTTGGCGATGTTCACGCATACCAAGGTAATCTTGCATCCATTACAATGATTCCTTTTTTTATTTAAAAGAGTAAATTTCCCTGTGATTTTTTATTGCAGAATTCTGTCAAGATTTGATGATGAACTCCGGGGATATCCTAAGGATCTTCTCAACGGATGAGAATACAAGCACCCTTTGAGAAATTGAGACCGAGTTTGAACTCATTTGTTATGTCTTTATAGGTAATTTAGTCATAGATAGTGGTCAGAGTCTGTTAAAGAGATTGGAAATAGCGATAGCTCCTTAACAGTATCATCGGCGTGGTATGCTGAGTTGATCACAAAGCCTTTGAGGGCGCGGCGCACCGCGGGGACTCGGTTTCAATTTCCGGCCGCTCATAGGGCGGAGCTGGACTGGTCTTATCGTTGACTGTGAGAGATTGTTCTCGTAGCAATGAGTCCGCCATGTGTATCAATTTGGTACCCAAATACACAAATAAATAATAAATTTAAAGTACACAAATAAATAACAAATGAATAAATCAATAAGAGCAGATCAACGATTTTAGGCTCGTTTGACTTATTTTGATATAAGTAAGAAGGTAACAAATTAAGTTGATAAATACTAAATGTTTATATTGTTATACCGCAAACTAAGATATTAAGTAGACAGTTATGTATGTTTGTATAGTTACCACAAATACAGAAAAGAACTAGATATATATATATATATATATATATATATATGTATATATATATATATATATATATATATATATATATATATATATATATATATATAGGCACGCACGTCACGTGAATTCCAGTATGTGTCTAGGTATATATAAATGTATTCATGTTCATCAAATGCCGCAAAGGCCTGTTTAAATTTTAATAAATGAGATATCGTTGAATTCTTCAGAGATTCTTGACATTTTGACATTTTATATAACATAAACACTAAAAATGTAAAAATAATGTTTTTCGTAACAAACTAACTTCAAATTACCAGCAACGTAATTATAGAAAGGCGATAGGAATCAGTTATTTTATTTATTTAACATTCACTTATATAAATTTTATTAGTATTAAACGTAGCAACTTATTTGTCGCAATTTTAAGTTGATATATACTGTGTACTGGTATAAAAGTATAAGAGCAACGATTAAACCAATTAAATACACTATCAAATTTAGAGCACGTATCATTACTTGACAACTACTTGTATATAGATAATGAAACATCCAAATGAGTTAGATTTTAAACTTTAACTAGTAATTTCAATAGCAAAACCGATTGAAACCTATACTGCCTTTTGCACGTAAATAGCCAATGCCAACTTAACTTAACTTTGTACTGAAATTTTGTTGCTTGCTATTAATATCACATTGAATATTTTGACTATTGTTTGAAGTGAAATTTAGCAAATTACATAAAACATTACATGATTATAAGGGAAATTTTTGGCACGCGCTAAATTATATATTTCGAAGTAGCAACATGTTGCTTACAAAATGAGAATAAATTGTTTAGTCAGTCGATAAAAAGATAAGTAAATATTCAATAAGGAATATATACATTTACATAATTCTACTGAAAATAGAATTTCAAGAAATAAATACTTGTATATAATTTCGTTTATTATATATACGCATCATACAGGATACATAACAATGTATTGTTGATCCATCCGGCACGATGATAAGGTGAACAGTGTATATTGCCGGGTTCTCATATATTTATCTCCTGTTTTTATCATAGAAATAAATTTAAAATAATCTGAGTCAAATAAAATTATTCGATAAAATAGTTTGAAATGGAAAATCTGTAGTTTTATGTTCTCTCAAAAATCTAGGCTACAAAAGTTTAAATGCCATAATAAAAAAACAGATAAGATAAAAGATAAATAACCATATTTATATCTATTTAAAACACTGTTGAAGCAAAAAAACTGTTGAAGTGCTATTAAGGCAGTACTGGTGATGAGATCGGAAGCTGATTGTGTGAATGAACTGAATATAGTGAATTAGCAGCAGACACTGAATACTTTCGGTGGACTGACCCGCCCTTTTATAGAACATGACACGACTCCAACGTAAAGAGAACGAAACACCCAAGCTGAGACATTGCGCGGTAATAGGGACAGAACCTCGTCGAGCAAGACGGCGCGTAACACACAGGTCCCGCGCCTCCCACCGCAGAGCTAACAAAAAGGCAGCTGCCATTGGCTCTGCTTTTAGCTTGCCACCGACTATCTTGGGATCCGACAGAGAAACTCCGTGCGATATCCTCGCTCCTGGTCACCGAGACGCTACCCACGGAGTTGGTTTCCATTGGATGACCCAGGCTGCAGGCATGTTGTACCGCGTATCGGTTGTTATTTGGAATTATCATCCCATGTTTTATTATTTGAATTTGCTTTTATGGTTTGTAGGTAGTGGTAATCGCAGCTACATTGTTTAGAGCTTAAAAAGGTCAGAACCCTATTTGAGGCCAAACCTATGAGTCATAAAATAAAGAAATAGCTGAAAATATAATAAGATCTACTTGCACATAACATATTCGAGAGTGCTGAAGAGAATTAGGAATGTATCTGAATGTCACAAAAACTACCTATGAGTTCAACTTTACAAAAAATTGTACCAACACAATAAGTCATAGAATGGCGAACCCTTTTACAACTCACTACTGTGTTTATAATTAAAACATTCAGTAACAGCATTTACACCACATTGGAAGTTTTAATACTTGGCCGGTATCATACACTGGTATAAAACTTAATACTATTATTTATTATATTATTAAACACAAAGTATTTGAAATCGTTACTAACGACTTCCAACCCAGCCCATTAAGAGAAAAAGTAAATACAAATTGCCAAAGTAAAACTCAGATTTATCTCTAAAAATAAACGAATATAAATATCAAGAACACGAGAATTAAAGAAATTCACCAAGATCTTTAGAGTTCTCTACGTCAAATTGAAGGGAATGGTTCAAATATCTACCAATATCATTTTATTATATCAAAAATGCAGTAAATAAACAAAAAATTAAGTTTATTTACGCTACTTGCAAACTAACTGTATGAAAATTGTATGTAGGGATTGCAGTAAATATTTGAAATAAAAATTTGAATATCAAGAAGAAGCGTTTACTGTCCGTTATTACTTAAATATATTCGTTATAAATTAGCTTAACGGCAATTGGATTATCAGAAAAAAATTCTTAAGATTTCTTAAAATATGATTAATTTCCCAATGAGATATAATTAGAAAAAAACAATATACTTTGATATCAAAAATTAAGTTTACATTTTTTATGACATTAAACTAAAGCGCAATTGGCTGAAAAGATTTATTCATCCATATCTGAATTCATTCGCTAAACCACATGATATTACGTAGAAGTAATAGATATCAAAATATAAACGAACGTCAAAAAGATGACCCTATATATATAAAATATTATCAGAGACAAATGATAAATTAAAATTACAAAGACTCAAAGAGTCTGTATTACAATTAAAATTTAAAAATGTCATTTTTTTAAGAAAACTGTATATTTTTGGATCTGAAGTTAACAAAACCGGTGTCAAAATTATAAACAATTAAATTGAACCTTAATTGTCGTTTCCACTGCCCGATAATGTAAAAATGCTAAAATAATTTCTAGGAAAAATTAATTATTTTAATCGACTTTTATAAAAAATTGGCAAAAATATAACTGTCTAAGGTTTAAACTGGACAGATGAATGCGATAAATCATTCCAAAAATAAATAGAACTTACTAATACAACCCTTTTATCTCATTTTGATCAAAAATCTAAAATTATATTAACTTGTTATTCAGTAGACACAGGAGTAGCCGCTGTATTATCTGCAAAAGACAGTAATAATATCGTAAGACCAGTAAGCATTTGCAAGTAAAAGACTAAATGATACCCAAAATAAAATATCCTATCTTGGAAAAAGAGGCGTGTGCAATCGATTTTGGAGTGAGTAAATTTTACGAGATTTTATTTGGACATCAATTTATTTTACAAACTGATAACGAGGCATTGATAAAAATATTAGGAGCCAGCAGACTATTTATCACGTATAGCCATTTATTGTCGAAATAAGATAAAAAACTCTAAAATATTTGATAAAAGCTTTGAATGTAACACCTTCAATTATATAAATAAATCAGACTTTAAGACATTAAATTTTCCAATTATTCAAAATAAAACTAAAAAGGATAAAATATTATGTAATGTTTTAAGATATTGTAGACATGGCTGGCCAGTAAAAAATGTTCTAAGTGAATACTATGAACCATATTTTAGAAGTAAAAATGAAATCAGTATGGAAAAAGACTGTTCATTATGGGAGTATAGAGTTATAATACCAATGGATATTAGAGACAATTTAATATGAGTTATGCGCTAGCTTTTTAAGTGGAACACTCGTGAAAGAAATAACAGCATCATATTTTTTGCGGCCAGGCGTGGATAGAGAAAAAGAGAACATAACAAAAAATTGTATTAACTGTGAGCAAAATCATAAAAAATCAGAAAAAAATAAATTAACGGAGTGGCCTGAACCGCTTTGGTACAGATTACATCCAGATTTGTTGAGTCCTTTATACTGAAATATGTTTTTAGTGATAGTGGATGTATATTCAAAATGGCTCGAAGCATTTTTTATGAGTAATGCAACAACACAAAAAACAACTGAAGTATTTAAAAGTATTTTTATTCGTTATGAGTATCTTTTACTTATAGTCACTAATAATGGATCCACATGAACTAGTGAGGAAATTTTGTAAAATAATGGGAATTAAAAAAAATCACTTTCCAGCAACAAACGGACTAGCTGAAAGTTTTAGGATATCGCATCGATATATATATATATATATATATATATATATACATATATATATATATATATATATATATATATATATATATATATATATATATATATATATACACACAATAAAGACGTTTTATTTCACATGCCTAAAATAGATCTATTTAAAAACAAAAATATTTATTTCCTCTATTAGATGAAGATTATTTTTTTCAAATTCTATGTATATATTGGTAATGTAATAGTAGGGCATCACATCAATCTCTGTAAAAGACTAACAATTCCTGTCGAATCAATATTTCTGTTATAACCTATGCACGAAATACGATATGCACTTGTGCTTTTCACTTCATGAATTTAAATGAGTATAATTAAAATACGATTGAACCTAGTTTTGAAAAAATTCCGTTAAAACAATTTCAATGGTATATACATAATTATATATACATATAATAAAAGGCATAATCAATGTGGCCATTCCAGAGTAATCGTGCATATGCATATAACAAAAGTTAAAAGCATTGAAATCAGAATTAAATAATTATTGAAAATTAAATCAAAATGCTTACAATGGACATGTTACTGAAGACCTTAAAATTAATATACCGTGCATTATATTAATTACTCTAAACAATAAAATATAAAAAATTATAAACTTTTTCATTCAACTCCATTCAAAAGTGAGATCCAGATAAATAAACAATAATGACAATCAATTGTTTCAAATAACGTAGACAATACGCGTTTATTTTAGTCAAACAGAACTGTTATTAATAAGTAACTCCTTTTAATTCTAAATTCTTACTTCTTATTTTCTGTGTGCTTCTTCGAATTCATTTCATGAAATTCGACCATATTTTACATACTTATCAGATAAGTTCCATCACTAGCTTTCTTTTTGTGGCAATCTTCTAGAAGTCTGGCATTACATTTTAAAATTTTCGCCACATGATTTTCCCATCTCCTATTGCAGAATTAATTTTTCTTTATGGTCCGTTTAACACCACGAGTTCTATTTTTCGTCAAATATTCTATATATAATGGCAAATAGCCTATAATATTTTAATAAAATATTTATTTAGCATTAACTTTGAGAAATTTGTAATTTTAAATATTTTTTTTGATATAGGTACAAAACATCATTTCATATTTTTTTGATTTTGGGTTTATTAAATTATCTATATATTTGTTTTTTATGATACCGCAAGTAAATTTAATTTGTAAGTTTCCGAATATTCAATTACATCTTTGTGTATTACGAGCTCTTCGCTCACAACTTCTCTTCTTGTTTATATGTTTATTAAACCGAACACACATTTAGTTCAATTAAAGAAATTAGTAAAGATATTTACTTTTGCTTCAAGTCACATTTCAAGTTTTTAGCTCTTCATTTTTTTTACAAACCTCTTAGTAGAATAAAATCTATTAAGTACAGATAACCCGCAATGCGAAGTTTTCGTAAATATTTGTGTATATATAAATATTTAATGTATATAACACTTATATAAAAGTATCTGCAGATGTTATAAATGTTTTCAATAAATAAATATTAGCTATAATTTCCGAGTGTATATTTATCTCAAGCGTAAAAATATCATGAGTATCTCAAAAACTTTTAAGTAATCTTTTGGTAAATTTCAAGTAACGTTGTATTTTTCATAATTTTGATTTTAGATAGAAAAGGGGGTGGACTATTTTGAGTCTACATTTTCAACAATACCTATAAAACAATTTAAATGAAAGTTGAAAATAGTTTCGGAATACTTTTACTACACGATATGTAAAATAAAAAAAAATTGCATCATTTCACTTTTTGATTGCGATATAAGCAAGTTAATTTGCCAAACACGTTTTTACCACAAACCATTTCAAATAAAACAAATTACAGACGGACACGTACGCGAACGGCTTACAAGGGTTCCAATTTTTTCTTTTCAAATACGAAACCCTCAAAAAGGACGGTAAATGAAATTATTGTTTGTGGCAAAAAGAAAAAAAAAGGAAAAACATAAAGCTTACTTATCTCTTTTTTTCCATTGTTTATAATTTCTGCATTATTTTTTTCAAATTATTTCATTTTTTGTAACATCACTATTATTTGGCTTCAATACTCGACAGAATAAACTTTATATAAATTTACGTTGCAAATTTAAAGGTTTACGGTAGCACATGGGGTTCATGGCTTAGGTAAATCTCAAAAAATTCGAAGTTATTTATTTTTGCTACTTAACTGGGATCCACCTTTATTGTTTGTTTGTTAATAAAACTTTTTTTCCCCCTATTTCATGCAAGTGATTATTAATGAGTAGTTCTTTACACAATTTTGTATTAATATTATTTAGAAACCAAGTGGATTCATAATTTTTTATACGAATAATTATTTTGTTATCTTTTAACATTATCTTAATAGATCAAATTTAAGAAATTTATTTCAAGACCCCCGTTTAAATAAATAAAAAAGAATAAGGAAACAATTTTTGTTTTCTCTGGAATATTTCTAATTTGTTCAGAAAAACAAAATAACAAAGTTATCGGTTCAAATCGGCATCCTCTAAATATTAATTTCAATAACATTGTAATGTAAATATTAACGAGAAGAGACAAATGTTAAAAATTCTACGCAGCTTCACAGCCCTTTTCAAGTTGAAATCAGTATTGCTGTGTATAAAAACATTTTATAAAAAATCATACTTTCTAAATATTACTTAATTTTGTGGTATGCAATGATTGAATAACATGGACTTTCAATCAATAACAATGGATCTTTTACATCAGCAAAATTATTTATTTAAATAAAATACATTTTACACTGGGTTTCGCGAGATCACAAATGCGGTCTGTTTTCATTTACAATCTTATTAACCCAAACCACATTTTAATTAGAAATTTTTTCATTAAAGAAACAATTTTTATTTTCATGTCCGTTTGTGCTTGATATTTTAACTCTTAATACTTCTTTTTTTGCAACCACAATCCCATAAATAAATTATTGAATGCTACTTTAAATAGACAACTATTTGTCAACATTTATACACTTAATAAATAATGAATCGGGGGAAACTTCATACAGGATAATTACCTTAATGATTACAGTGCTTGTTCGTTTCCTGTATAGACTAGCTAATTTACTGTCTTGACTTTACGCTAATTAATTTGGGAAATGTTGTAAATTTATTTTCATTTGATAGTAATCAGTAATAATAGTTTAGACAACTTTTATGATAACAAAATACACTAACATCAAATTCCATAGTGTTAATATCGATATGAGAGAAATTACATTTGTTCAAATTATTTGGTACGATGCATAGAGTAAGTGAGTCTAGGAAATGAGTATATAAAGATGAAAAAAATATATATTTTACGAAATATTAGACGAAATATATAATAATAGTTACATTAATTAAAAGTTAGCCATAGCATAGTCATTGGGCTCGTAAAACAAACACAATAGGGTGGATTTTTGGGTAACATAATACTGTACGTATTTATTCATTCTAATCGCACAAAACGTAGCAGATGTCCTTAGGTATGTTTTCCAATAAATTAGCTGATGATATCGGATATGTATTAACCTAACATTAAAATGAGAATTCTCCTAATTTTCTTGTTTATATAAACTACGTGCTGTTTTCTCATGTCGACATATTTCTTGCCTCAATCCTTTTTAATAACAACAAACCGAGTTGAATAAATATATTTATATTCTACGAATAAAGTCAAACAAAGCAAAGTGTGCTTAATAAACCGCTCAAAGCAAGCTTTAAATTAGGTTTTATTTCTAAGTATTATTCAAATAAAGAGAAGAATCAAGTTACCATCTGTGCTCACGACGGATTAAATAAATTTCATGTTTATTAGAAAAGTGGTATTATATTTAAAATGTACACCGAGGAAATTTCTTCTGCTTTAAGAAATAATGAGAATAAACCACTTTAAATTATTAACTGTTTTCCGAATCCGTGACAATGTTAAGGCAAAATAGAAATTAAATCAAGAAACTCAAGTACTAGGTTTGCATAAACAAAGTATTTCCGTTAAACTGTTTACAAATGTATATTGAGGAGGAGAACATATTTTCGTTGACCTTTTGAAAAATGTCTTTGGAACCGTTTTACGAAACTCTAAAAAATTGTTTTTGCTTTAAATTGATAACAGAGACTATACAAGAAATTAAAAATAAATATTTTTATTACTCCATTTGCCCCCTCTAAAATATCGCTACAAAGCTCGAACGCAAAATGTTCAATTCAATACATGCATGCAATTCATGCAATTTCAATACATTCATGTTTTCTAATTATTGAAGTGTTTTATGTCTTGTATTAAAATTAATTTGGCATAATTTCAAATTCACTGTGTTAATTTAATATTAAATTATTATAAATTTATTATTTATTATCAATCATAATATAAAATCTATGGACGATTAATGACTAAAATTGAGATATTTATAAAATTGTTAAGTCTATGATTTAAGAATCAGATTACGTCATATAGAAAAACATCGAATCTTAATTGACGTGCTTATATTAACTAAGTTAACAAGGATATAAAATGAAGCTGATATTTATGATTAATGAATTTAATTCTGTTAACTTCAAAATTTATCTAATTTCCTACAATCAACTAAACTAATACAATGTAATGTGCTATTTGAAATCTTTTTGTTCACTATTTTTGTTCGTCAGTACTCTTTTTAAAATCTATCAAAGCATTGTTTTGAGTCAAATTTTGTCTCTTATATAGAAAATATCACGTCCAATTTGAGTACTGAATTATGAAATATGAAACAGATTTTATCCTTAGTGTCAAAATTATGATACTATAATCGATATTCATTTGTACTAGTTTCTAGTTATTTTTGTTAAAGTTTATTCCAAAAATTTGTATAATACACTTATGCCAGCAATCATTACAAAACATTCTCTACCAAAATGTGAATTTACCAACCAATAAAAATGTTAAATATTTTTGTCAAATAGAATCAATTATTTGCAAAAATTTATTGAGATGTTTTTGAAGTGAGTAAGTAAAACACTATCTTTAGAAGATAATATTAAAAACAAAGAAACAAAAATGTATTATTATGTATAATAGAATTAATATATGGTATACTAGATATAATATATAGTATACAAACACTAAAATTGCAATAAAAATAACTGAAATAAAATAAAATGGATTTCAAATTTTAAGTTAACAGTTACTTTAAGTTAACAGCAGACATTAACTACGAACAACAAAATTCACAAACGACGATAGGTGATATATCAATCCTTCGATATTTGCTTTCATATCATTTCACAATCACACTCTCCGTTGAAGTAACGTAATTAAAATTTAAATTTTCCTTTATTATTATTAAATAATTAATATTTGCTTGATCGTTACCCCAACCTAAGCAATAAAAATACAGCCATATAAGTTCGGTACGTACAGTACACCATGTTGTTAAAACCGAAAATAATATCATGTGTTTTACAACATTAACTCTGTCATAGAACTTTAACTTTGTTACATCTGGCCTATTGATACCTTCTGTTATATACCTGGCCCACTGATATGAGTACCTTTACCATTCTACTGGTACTGAGTACTTACATTGGGAATGAGCTTAACCAACAACCTAGTTATTCTAGCAGCTTAAATAAACGTTAAAAATATAGTAACTTAGGAACTTGCAAAAACTAAGAACTATATATAAATATAAGGATTATAGAAGTGAAATTTTAGTTGATTAATGTATACCGCCAACCCATACAGGCAAGAGTCGCGAACAATATCTAACGAAATTAAAAACAAACTTGTTAATTAAGAATAGATATGGCATCACGAGAGTTCATGCCAATTATGTAAATATTTAAATATACAGAGGATGGAGATTTCTTGAAACTATTTACAAACATTAACGTCATTTTACATCACTCAAAAGCTATCAAATTTAAATTAATCACAATGATTTCCCGATAAACTTCAAGTAAACTTCTAATAATTCTGTTTCTTTTACTCTTTGAGTAACTGAACTTAAGTTGTTATAATTTCTATTGCATATCTTACGGTCAGGTTCAAGCAACCCATATCCAAAAGTAAAAACGATACAACGAAATTTCATTTGTCAATATATTACCAAAATTTCAACTAACTTAATTTTTCACAACTAAATGAAACTACATGATGTAGTATTATTTATATTTCTTTTTTTAAGTTCTTTATCACGACCTACGTTTCGTTGTATGACAACATCTTCATCAGGTGGTAAAATTGTAAAGATTGACTCTTAGAAACTTATAACGGTATTTAAATATTATACAAAACAATAGCGGAAGCGGGGTTTGCGCATGCTTTTGCACTGTTTGCGTTAGTGAGTTTATGGTAGGGGAGCGGTGCAGTTTTTCATTATATTTTCGAAACTTATACAATATTCAAATATTGTAGTAAGGGTAATAAATTAAATGAATGTTATTCTTAGTAATATATTTATACAATAACAAGGGCTTCTAATGGTTGGAACAAGGTTATACAACTAATTATACATATCCCCCATTTCTCGTTTTCTTTGGTGGTGTCTCCTTAGATGTGTTGCCGGGCTGAAACAATTTGAAGTTCACTGTGATATAAATTTTTTCTGACTGTATTATATCCAAAATATATTAAGTATGGGTGATGATATTGTTTTTAATTGTTTATTTAACATATTAACGTTTGTGTCTCTTTTATGTCTGTTTATTCCTAATGTTTCTAGGATGTTGAGTTTATTGCCTTTTGTATTTATTTGTAATATATAAGGAGCATTATTAGTGTGATGTTGACAAAAAATTAATTTAAATGAAATTAACGTCGAATATATTCAATATTTTCAACCAGAATGTTTAGTGTGATTTAACTCTATATCACCTAAAAACTTATCTACGCACAAAAACTATAAAGGACATGCTTAGCAGACTGGGCCTTCTTTGTATTCATAGGGATATCAGAATTATTCTGGAGAACATTTCAATAATTTGACGTTAGGCAAATATCACTCCCAGAAAAATGAACATTAATAATATTTAACAAAATAAATGGAAAATGTTTGAAATAATGTTATCTTTCTTTTTTTTTCTTCTTTAGCCATGTTCTGGCCTTACCTGGCAATATAGCCAGCGTATTGCCACTTAAGCTCCGCCGCACATTTGATAACGACCGCGACGCTGTTTTTCTTTCTGAGCTATTGGTTCCCCTTTTGATCTCTTAGCGTGAACCCTACCAGTTTCCTTTCAATTAGTTTCTTCACCACTCTGTGATTAGTGAGAATAGTTTAAACAACAAGGGTTTGGTTTGGTAAACAACAAGGTTTCCGCTCCGTATGTAAGCACTGGTAGGATATATTGATCACGTACTGTTATACAACATAAATAACCCAACATGATGATGCTGTGGTCACTACAGAAGGTAAGGTCGGTCACCACTTTCCCTTGATATAGTGACAATTCCTTTGCTTTTTCTAATTATTATTTACAATAATGCTAAGCAAGATTTTTGGGGAACACAGAGATATAGTCATTCATAAGCAAGGTCCTTCGGGAACAAAGAGAGATTCGGTTTTCTGTTGTTAGTACATAAAAAGGCAACCTTTTTGAAGCCAAGAGATTTATAACTCAACTTACTCCCGTCGCGAGCAGTTTTCCCGTTTTACCGAGTTTTTCTTAATCTAAAGTTTTCAGTAGTAACATATATTATTTGAAGTAAAAGTAATTTTCAATACTTTTATTGTTTTTTCTGTCTTCAACGATCATCATCTTAACATATTATTGGCAGGTGAATGGATTTCAAAAATCTTGGAAATGCCTCAAATAAGTTTAATTTTTTTTTTAACATGCTAGTGAAAAACTTAAAATTAACAAAATACTATTTGCCGCCGCGACGCTAAGAACTCGTTAGCATCATCACCGTTGGAACTCTAATTCAAATAATATGGACGTGCAACAGTCACACCACTTTAGTCTGACAATACGAAGAAGTCCTGTCCACTTTGCAGTAAGTGACACCAAGCAGCCAACACCAGCAGCGCACCTTCATCCGTCATCTATCTGGAAGTCCAGCACAGATAGTGCGTCTATTCTACGTTGTCTCCGTCACAGGAAAAGATTATCATATTATTGTAAGCGATTCGAAAACTTACTTTTATAACTCTCATTATATTGTTTAGCACAATTTAGTTTATTTAACTTTATGCTATATTTAAAAATTATCATTACATACTTTTATTGTTTAACCTACCTATCTGGCTTTGTAATTTTACAATAATTGTGTCAAAAACTTACTTTCACGTTACTTATATCATAGCATTTATTCTCGTCATAAATTTATTCGTAAAATTGTATCTACAATTAATAACACATAACTTCTTCTTCGATTTAGTCGCTAAACAAAAGCGTGTTAATATCACGATTGACCTATAACAAGGAAGTAATACTTCATACCACATCAAGTGCGTTGTTACCGTAGTCATCGCGCCGTTCCGTGAACATAAAGCAATAATGTCTCGAGAAGAAAGAAACGTTAAAGACGCAGACGCACAAACTAATCAGAATATTATTCCTCTAAATATTATTACTGTTTAGTATGTAACACCACACGACGGTCAAGAGAAAACCTAAAAGCGTCTTTAAAAATTACAGCAACGCAATTAACTTAGCTTCCGCTCAGCAAGAGGAACTCATTTTTAAATTTATTCTTAGTCAGGCTGCAGGGCAAAGCAAAAATAGCTTGTTCTATCCAAAAGTTTGATAATTGGATCCAACTGAAAGAATTTTGAAAAATAAATTTGGGAAGTGCAACATTATGCTCACTTGCTTACCGACCTACAAGGTTACAAACAAAACTATACTGGATCAGTAAACTAGTTTTTATTACGTGTGGAAATATGCCTCTCAAAACTTTTAATCGAAGTAACGATTTCAAACACAGTTAAAACTGAACTAAAGGGCCTCCTAGCAGCTACAGAAGATCTTGCGCTGAATAATTTTACTATATAGCTTTACCCCCGAATTTCCAATGTCTAGAACCCAAAACACTAAACGAAGCTATAAATTTGGCAATATCTAAAGAAAAAATTCAGGAATTTTTTTACAAGCAAAATCAGCATAATTTAAAATATAAAAAAGAAAAATAGAACAAATTTCAAAACCAATCAACTCTAATCAACCCAAATTCAATTCACAACTTAAACCTGGTTGGTTTTAGTTGAGAATTGAATGTCGCTATTGTAAATAGACTGGACACACTATCGAAGCATGTTGCTTACACAAATATAATAGTGATAAGTTTAAGACTAATATTAAATTATTTTACTAAATCCTAATTCTTGAAAATGATTTAAACGAGTGAATGTCTCGCTCAGTTGTCGCACGGAACAAAGCTTGTCCAAAATAGACACCATCCCCAGTATATCAAACTCGACTAACGGACAAGGTAACCAACCTTAACATTACGGTCGTTCAAAAATCTATGATAAACACTTAATGGTGATAACTAAGTAATAAATAACCTCGGTAATAAACCCCTAAAAATAATTTAATCATAATTAACATTTTCTCAACTAAATGAAACTACGTGATATGGTATTATTTCCATTTTATTTAAATTCTTTACAACAACCTAATATTCGTTGTACGACAACACCTTCAGGTGGATAATTTGTAAATTATAATGAATTATAATCAATTAATTATAATAAATTTGTACAAAATTAGCGCCAAATATATTTAATATTAAAATCATCATATAACAAATGCCAACGGACAGGGTAGCCAGTCCCAAATACACGGCAACATATGCCATTACATAAGAAATGCGAATGAACAGAATAGCCAGCACCAAACACACGACAAATAATACAAAAAACTCGTAACTCATATTTATTTGGTTTTGATCACACAAAACCAAATAAGTTATCACTCATACGACACTAAAGGCTAAAGTAGAGAAGTAAGTAAAGAAGCCTTAAAATCACGGTAGTCAAAAAAGAACATTCAAATACAATAAAATCAAATAATAATACAAGTGCTAACGATAAAAAATTACACAAAATATTCAAAATCGCTTCTCAAAATAGATCACTCCAATATATAAACATCGACACAAACACATCCACAAAAACACTATGCTTCCTACTTGACACAGTTTCACCAATTTGCATATTGAAAAAATCTTCAATCGATTCGATGCCAATTCTCGATAAAAATTTAATTTCAATTAAATTGGTAAACTTAAAAGACGATGAGATTCAAACTCTGGTAACTTTGGATTAAAATTATACGCAACCGAAAATTTAATCCTATCGAACAAATTCCACGCAATAGACGAAATAAATTCAATAAGTCTTCACTGCGATAGAATTACAGGAAACGACTTATTAAATTAACTATAGTAATAATAATCTGGAATTAGGTAAATACACTATAAAATTTTCTTCCACTGCACCGTCGTACGCATTAGCTCCCCGAACATAAACTGTTATAGAGATGTCAGTTAAAAACCTTGAGATCGAAGAAGGTATTATTGCCGACCTGAACATTACCCAATTTTTATTAGTAGCAAATTGTATGGTAAAAGAGAAGAATAATAATCCCGTAAACATTTATGTTATTAATACTTCACTATAGAAGGAGATAGAGGTATTCTAATTACATTATGCATTTGAAATATTTAAGTACGAGCTACGTTTTTAAAATCGAAAACAAATTTTAAATATGAAAAAATAGGATTGAAATAATCCGATTTACTGATCTCATTCCATGTCACATTACTCTGAAACATAATTGACACCAACCACTTGAATTAAAATCGTTCCAAAGGTTAACTTGACCTCAAAAAGAATAATTGCGCTGTCAAAGAGAATCACACTTAATAAATACACCAACCGTATCTGAGTTAAAATTTTTCGTATCAATTACGCGAAGCATCAAGACGTGAATAATATAGACAAAGATGTAAAAGCATTTTGCTTTTAATGCCGTGGAATTAATGGCCGTAAGAAACGGATGTGGAGAATTTGCATGCGGCAAGGGAAGTGAGAAAGAACGAGGTGGGTACTGCCACAAATGTAAAATATTGAAATTGGAGCTGCGCAGTTCTCAGCATAAGTATACAGATTTTAATATTGTTTAACTTCTCAGCTGCGAACTTTCAAGTTTACTAGTATATAATTACATCTCAATGTATAAGTGGGTATTGAAGCATACAAATTGTTAAAATGGACAATGATTTAAATTTTGTAAATATTAATACATATTCACAATTAAATGAAACTACGCGATGTAGTATTATTTCTTTCTTTAATTTCTTTATCACGATCTAGGTTTCGTTGTATTACAACGGTGGGATATTAGATAACCTAAAAAAGAGGCGAAAGCTTCAATTCATAGGCTAATTAAAATCTGTGTTTATTTATATAATAACCTTTCAATATACTCCCAATATTCTTCCCATGGTTATTAGTAAACCGTTTATTTGATATTCTAATGATAATTATTCGATAAGAAAATTAAAGTTCTTAAGTAATAGTGGCAAATAAATTGAATTACAATTCAAATATATCAAATAAGCGAACTCAGTCGCAGAGTTTCCTTTTAAAAATCCACAATTAATAAAGTTGTTGTAATTGTAACGGTTAGTATGTTAAATGGATAGTTCACCTCACTAATAACATCATTTCAGAAATTGATATTCATGGTTCAGTAAATCAGGAGCGATAGCAGCTATATAAGCTTTTTTATTAAGCTTTATTTATATCATGTACATAAGCTTTACTTACATCGTCTAAAATTCTAATCTTTATATACATTTGTAATAGATAAATATGAAGAAAAATAGTTTTCTTACATTTTTATAAATACAAAGCTTTATTTCATATTGTATCTAATTTATTAAATTGTTGGTAAATAATATTTTTTGCAATTTATTCAATTATTTTCAACGTCTTGGAAAAAGGTGAATTTTCAAATAAATTCATATCATCTAGTTGTCTTCTTACGTAAGATTTATTATTTTATAAAACTTTCTTATAAAAAGTGTCAGTCCTCAGTTAATCTCGATCAATGTCTGCATGAAAATATCAAGAAGCACCGAAATGACATCAATTCAAAAAATTTAATCACAAATAATTGATTGTAATAAAAGTATCGAGCCGGGTTGTTACTAAATAACAAATACTGCTAATTAATAAAATAAAATTAGACTCTGTGTTAAAAGTAACTTTCACTTTAATGCCGATTATTACCTTCAAACGTAATTCAACAGAAAATTGCTGATTTAATTTACAAAAAAAAGGATTTAACCTTTCTTCATGCTCTGGGCAGAAACTAAATAAAATATATAAGTTGTTCAAGTTCGGATGATAAGTATTTTTAACTATATTTTTCGCTTTAATTTATTTTCTCTCCTATTAACGTTATAGGTTTTTCAATAAATCGATTTAGCCACCAAATAATATTATAAAAATACAACTTGACCTTGACGCCAATGACATTTGAAGGGGTGCATTTGCATCTTTCATGCGTTATTTATGTTCTATTATTTTATTTGGCAAAAGAGCAAAATTGTACTTAAATCATATGTTCTGCGTAATTACCTCTTTTGAATGGTGCAAACTGGACTTTCACCTCTTTCCATAAATTCAACTTGGCCTCATAGTATTACTAATATAAATAAAGGTGAATTCGCGTGTTTATTAATTTATTTACGTTGTACTATTTTGTTTGATAAAAATGATAATTTTATCTAAATCATACATTGTGTCTAATGTCTGTTATAAATGGTGCTACTTTGCATTTAGCTATTCGCATAAATGTAACTTAGTCTTTTGATATTACTAGAATATGCAAGGGTGTAGTCACATCTTGAATACCTTATCTAAATTTTACTATTTTATTTGACAAAACTAATAATTTTGCTTCAAGCATATATTCTGTAAAATCTCTGTTATAAATAGTACTAATTGCGCGTTCGCCTGTTCAAATATATTTAACTTGGCCTTATGGTATTATTAATATGTACAACGGTATAGCTGAATTTTTATACCTTATTTAAATTTTACCATCTTATTTGAGAAAAGCGATAATTTTCTTTAAATCATATATTGTGTGTAGTCTATTTTATGAATGGTGCTGACTGCATTTCGCCTACTTCGCTATTGTCTTCACTTTATTAAATTAATACTAATTTTTTTACATATTTTTCGTTACATAGTCCAAAACAAAGTATGACATTTTAACTATACATCTCTTCGTACTCCATATTCTTATCTAATAACTTAAGAATATTCTTCTTATTTCTCAGCTAAGCATTAGCTTATAAATAATTGTATATGACTATGAGAATATACAAATGAAATGCCATAATAATATATAAAACTACTAAAGCTAAAGCAGAGTTAACAGTATATCATTGCCTTGTACAGTAATATCGTCACAATATTATCGCCCTGAAGCGTTTAAGACAACATAAACTTATTTTGCTTCAATAGAGGTGTAAATAATTCAGTAAACTTTATTATCAACGAAGAATACCAATTGTGACTTCTCCTATATCCCCCTCATCACACTTGATATAATGTGTATTCAAATAAATTTCTAAGGCAAGCCAGGAAAACGAATCTATAAATCGATACTATAGAAACTGTTTAATGAAGAAAATTTATGAATTTTTTTTCCACAAAGCCTTCGTTTGATGCTATGTTTAATTCTAAATTTTAATCAATTGACTGTTTATTTCATATTTTATTAATTTATCTAAAAAAATCCTTTAAATTTTAAAATTATTCTGTCCATTATGTAAATTTCATACTTTATGTACGAAAGAAAGGGTTTGAATTTAAGACAATGTTTATACATGCTATAAAAATGTGTAATGTTTATATATGTGAATTAGATTTACTTTAAAACAGAAACAGGAACATAAAGGTTTTCAAACATAATAAAAAGGCTAAAATATTAAAGTCATAGGGAAATAGAAAGTCGTAAAATTCTTTGGTAAAACAGTTTACTTGGTAAGATCTTTGACATACATGCATCTAAAATCATCTTTATTAACATTAAACTTTGGTTAGAGATTGTTAACAACATATGATTAGATATGAAAATGATAAATACACTATTTTCACTAAACCCTACAAATAATGAAATCTTTGTATTCGGGAATCTGTGTAATTGTCCCTACCAGTTTGGGTTTTTCATTTTTTTTATTAAAATTTTATCTTCAGTCATTTAAAAACAAAATTGTGTAAAAGCCTGCACGTGATAACCTTAAACTTTTTTTTATTTACGTCAGTTTTATTTCAACAGACCCAAATAAATTTCAAAGATCGGCATTTTCCTGTGAAATGGTTTGGTCATATCATTGTGACTCAGAATCACGGAGTACTTCCGCAATGGAGAGAGCATAGATGTATTTTTCTTAGAATCACACGGGATAGCGGTGCGAGCGCACCGCGACCTATGCCACTTGGTCAACTTGGCCAACTTGGTCAACTTGGCCACTTGGTCAATTGGTCAACTTCATGTCACGTGTTTGTTGCAGGGAGTACAAAAAATGTATATATCAATATTATAGATATCGATTAAAAATATTAAATTTATCCTTCGGTGTTTTTATTTAAAACTTTTTTAGATGTACAACTTTTTTTGCAAACAAAATTTATTTCATTATTTAAACACCATTAAAATAAAATATTAAATAATAACTTAATTAAAAAACAATTAACAGAAATTTTACAAATTATAAATAATTAATATAATTAGATTTATGGTGAATTAAATCAGTTTTCTAAACCCGTAAAGTGTGCAATAAAATATTTATAATATATTTGAAATTGAGAAACAATTTTTAATATAATATTGGGTTGGCTACTAAGTAATGGACGGTCATTAATGTTTTAATTTTATTATATTTCCAATTTAAAATTAATAATTCGTCGACATAGTAATCACCATCATTTTGTACTACGTGTCTCAAACGCACTGGCAGGGGTAGATAGCATCTGCTTAAAATTCAGGTAGCTTGGAATGAAAAAATTGGCCTATGAACTGTTGTGGGTTGTCTTCATCACCAAAGTTTCTTCTACGTAAGGCTGAGCGATGTGAACATACAGTAATCAGTGGGTGAAAGGTCTAGGGTATATGACGGATCTGTGTCTAACGAAAGTCCAAAATTTTAAGATGGGTATGATGACTTTATATTAACTATTTGTGAGAAAGCAAGAGAGGGCAAAAGGATATCAGGGGATGCATTTTGAATATTTAAAAGAAAGTATTTAATTTACCGCTTAATTATTTTGATTTAATTTAATGAAATGTTACTAATAGGTGAAATGTAATTCCATGGTTTTTGTAATTTGAGGTTGGACTAAACTTTACACGCCATTTTATTGCGCAACTAAGCATTTTTCACCATCTTTTGTTTCTAAAAACGATAGACTACGCAACCAACTGATGCCACGTAACAAAATGCACACTGAAGCCGAAATCGTCGAATACACTCGGCTTGGCGAGTAATGTTTCCTCCATAAACGCTGTCAATTGTGTACTCGGAATCAAAGCAAAAACTATGCTAATTAATTAAACAATACCCAATTTTTCATTATTCGGAACTATTTAAAAAAATTTTCGTGAAAAATTCGTAAAGGCAAATTTGAAGATTTCAAATTCCATGTCCTCAAATTCGAAATAAAAGAACACTTGTTTTATTTTTCATAAAAACTGACGTCATTATAAAAAAAATTATGACGTCAAAACGAAAATTGTAGTATGTTATAAAAACTGATGTCACTTTAAAATATTCGGGAAAAGTATACAGGATATTTATGTCTAGGCTTCGTCTTTTTCTTCTAGTCTAATTGATCAAACACAGGAAACTCTTCCAAAAAATTGAAAAATCTCAATTTACACACTGATTTCTTTTTATTTACGTCATTTTATGATAATTCTAAAATATAAACATAAAATTTTAAATTAAAGAAAACCTTACTTTTTTCACAAAACCTAATTTCTTAACACTCCGGTCACGAACATCAAAACTTTAAAATAATTCGACATCTTATTTAAGGTCAGTGATTAAATCATGGATTAGGTTAAAAAACTTATTTTCTTAACACCTATTTTCTACCACCAATCAATGAAAATTAACATAAATAATAGCTGTGCAAAATATGTGCGACGAAGAAAATTAGAGCGGCTGAAGCGGATAAATTGCCAGGAATATAAAATACTAAAGTTGATACTACGCGGCGTTCAACTGCAATGAAGTTTGAAAAACTAATTTAAAGTTTTATTTAGTTTCATTTTATATATTCATCCTCGCATCTTTGTATATCTCGTCCTTCTATGGTTTATTGATATTGCATCAAATAACATCATTACGTAAGTGCACGTACAGAATAAATACTGTATATAATATTTTAAAACTTTAGTTGCATAAGGATGCAAAATTTCTTCTAACAGAGTAATTTATTTTTAATTTGTAACTTTTATATAATTGGCAGCAAAGTAATAATGAATTTCCATTTTTCACAGAAACCAAAGTTGAAATTTGGCAAAGTAATAAATCAATTAACCCGCAAATTGAAGTTTAGAATAACTAAATAACCAACTCCAGTTTTTTTCATGTATTGGGGTATCAGTTGAAAGAACGATTTATGAGAATCTTGAAACTAGTATCTGCTAATTTTATCCAAGAGAGTTCAAGACGTATAACAGCGATTCTAAATCTCAAAGTTTTATAAAAAACTTACGATATGATTGGACCTGTAGAATATCAGCTACACAACATATTATATGGTGTATAATAAAGTTAATATGTATAACTATAGCCTAACTCTTAAAAATGTTTACAAATATCTAAACGCGTACTTCATCCTCATAGTGTGAGCTCTCGTATTGGAGAAGTAGTTAGAAAATATACCGAAACATGAAAAAGTTACTTCATTTTTAATTGTCTTCTTTACACATCAGGGATGACTATAATCTATTATTAAGTACTAAAAATATTCACAGCACGCAGAAAAAAAACAAGTTTTATTTAATTTTTTATCAACAATATTGCAAAAAATTAATGCAATGATTATTACTCCCGCAGATATTTCATTACGAAGTATGGTAGTCAATTTAAAGTAGTCTTTATGTCGGCACTTTTTATACACAATGTAAAAATTTTATGTGTTGATTATTATAAGTTTATTTTTTAATTATGAATGTCGGATAATAAAGTCAAATAAGAAAAAGAGAAAAAAATATTATTTAATGAACGTTGTACAAGTGTTATTTTTAGTTTAAACATATGTCCAACGTTTTGGGTCAAAATGTTAGTAAAACACAAATCTATTTACGTATTTAATATAGAAGTTATGATCATAAGTCTACTAGAATAGTATGTAGTGAAAACAAATTTATCCACCTGTAGGACAATTTTATTTTGGTCTGCTCACAAAGCGACCTAACATTATTCGTTATTTCAGTAACCATCGATGCACTAATAAGTTCCACAAAATCGTATTATAATTGGCGAAAGACTCATATGTGCGATTATTTCTGTTCAGAAATAAAACTAAATAAGCTGCCCTATAAACTTTGTATTGTTACCAAAATCAGATAAAAGTTTATTATTTTATATTTTAAAATACGACAATATACTTCAGTCGGTGAGACATCTGGCTGAGACATCAGTAAGCATGGAATTATGTAACCATTGTAACTGAAGCGAGTACTTGACTAGAACGAAATACTCTATAAGATGTGGATGTCCAGATAACTAAACGAATTTTGCTCTTCACGTATGCCTTTTTATACACAAATCAAATACCACTGACAAAAAACACGGTACCCAAGACAAATTCAGGAAGAAAGTTGAGATAGAGCGTAGCAACAGAGATGGTTACGTGATGAGCGAAAAAGAGCATAGCACGAGGAGGCCGAATCTACAAATAGACCGGCACTGAGCACGTCCATTCTTTTCCGAAGCTGTTGGCCAACGGCGCGTATGAGCCGAAGCTCCATACCTGTGCTTGACGCACTGGGTGATGGTGTACCATACCGCCGCTCTTTGGTGTTAATAGAAGTTACCTTATCGAATCTGTGCAGTCACTTGTTCTAGAATAGTTTATTATTATTTCGTTATTGCCGTTTGATAAGCCTGTGGAACTACATACATAACAATCTATTATAGGTAACTGATGATCAACTGGAAAATTCTAAACAAATAACTGACAACAAAACGCTACTGTCATATTACCATTGTTTTCTACTTTACATTTAAAAAATTGTTAAAAATCGAAGAAATCCGTGGATAATTACGTACAGCAGTATCTATGTACAAGCGTAGGGTACGTTTAATTAATGGTCAATAACCAAAGGAAAAGTTCAAACCCAATTTCCAGACTCAATATTAATCTCTATCCATTATAATAACTTGATATTTTAAAATATAAGTTCATTGTAATCTTGTGGCAGTGATCATGTTTTCAGGGGGCGATTAATGATGTAGAGCTCGAATGTACCAGAAAATAGTACGGTAAATACATATCTCAATTTCTTTAAATAAAACAACACGTTATAAGCACTACACATAAGAAGCACTGTGCAAGTAAATAAATGGAAAAAGTATTTAAATTTTAAATTATTTATTTATAGCAGATACAAAAAAAAGAGCAAACAAAGAAAAAAGAACGCGGACATATAAATAATGGCTTTAGCCGCTCGATGATTACCAACCGGGAACATAATTTATCTTTCTTGAGTAGAGAGCCAACGGTCCACATTGTGGTCATCATATATAACGAAACGCTCTAACGCTGGCTGCATTTTATTGATTTAGGGTTTCCATTTATTATCTAACTTATCTTATAGCCCGCATGATCTCATGGCCACTCTACTTATAATTTGTCATGGATAATCAATTTGTGAAATATATATATATCTCGGGTGAAAGAAACATTTTACAAATAGGGGTTATAAGATCATTAAAATTTACTAAATTTCAAAACTAGGGAAATAGGAATAGGAATTTCACTGACCTAGCCTATATTCAAAGAAACGGAAACCTGTAAAAAAACCTGAAATAGGACAATCGACTGCTTAGACTTTTCCGGTCAAATGACTCATAACGACTTTTTAATTCACTCTGACACCAATTACAGATGGGTGTCAATATAAGTCCGGTTCGAGGTTAAACTTATCGTGTACTATTTACTACTGATTGGTTAATATTTTTAGTTGATGTTTATAATATACGTAAAAATCCTATCTTAATGGAATTCAGTAATATGTAATAATTATTGTCATCAAATTTATTTTTGATGCAAATAGAGAGAGGAAAAGATAAAAAGAATTTGTTTTTGGTCAAATCATGTGCGAGTATGCAACGCGAATCCCAGGACGGATGCAGCAAACCGGAAAATGAATTACAACAATGAATAACTAGGTGATCATAAAATATTTTGGTGGAAACCATCTATTTAATTATCTTATTGTAAATAAATAAATTACTATTGAAAACGGTACAGAAATTTGTGCGAAAACTATTTGTCTTCAGCTAGGAAATTTATGTAAGAATGTTCTGACGAGAATTGTTGCCTTTATAATTTTTAAAAATCATACTGCAATTATTTTTTTAAATTCACTCCTCTTCTTAAAACTTAATAATTCACCAAAACCTAAGTTTTCTTGTTCTATTTTTTTCAGTACCTTAGTTGTGATTGATCTATTTAAAAATTTTGGAAGTGACGAGGTGGAAGAAGAGCAACGAATATTTAAGATTTTTTTTATTATGTCATATTATGTCATTATTATGTCAATCTACTTAGATCGATAAATAGACTATACATACATGAGACTCGTTTTAATCAATTTTTTTCGTAACAATTAAAGTAACTGTAAAAAGTCCAAATATAATTCTGAGTAATAAAAGATTAAATCAAAATCACATCGTAAACGCAATAGCGAAAGTCGCTGATTTTCTTGTTGTAAAAAGACTCCAATTTCATCAATTTTTTCTAAAAACTGTACAAATTATACCGTTATTAACGTAATTTTAATTTTTAAAAAAATTTTGTAATTTTGCTTTTATTTTGTAATACCATTTTGGGAATATTTTCTCGATTTTTATATCTTTGTTTAACGTATTTTTCCAGCAATTATATGATATTTAAATATAAAACTATTCAAATGATTTTTTTTCGTTTTATGCTTATACTTAAAGGGCGAAAAATATGTGAATATAGCAATAATATTGTATGAATTTCACTGGCTGTCTCTCGTACCACAATTTCTTTCTTTAATGGTTCATTTGAAATGTGTGACTATATTCATTGTATTTAATACGCACTGAAACGACATATATTCTGAATTTGGTTTTGAAAAAAAATTTTTGGTTTTACAAATATCTACAAATATTACGATAATATTTAATAATAAATTAGCGTACTATTTATGTTACTCAAATACACTATATAAGTGAAATACCCCTAAACCAGAAAGAGTAGGTCAATCCGTATGGTTAAGCAGATAGGGGCGTTCGTTTCTGATAAAACATTAGGTTATGGTAATTTAAACTTTTCCTGCGTAATTCTAATAATGTAATAGGGCGTATAAAACCGTAACTCAGTCACCGGACTTTCTCTTTTACTTCTTCTTCGCGAAGGCACTTGATGCGTTGCACTGATAATTTCTCCGGTTCCCTAATTAAAGAATCACCTACGTGTTAACACCAGATCAATAATTAAATCACCAATTTTACATTAAACCCATATTGATTTGCTATTCCTAAAATGCTGCCAAACTGTACCTACTTAGTCAAGTAACTAATGTCATCACATAAATCAATGCTTTCAAACAATTTGTTTAAATACATTTTTAGTCATGTTTTATTGCACATCGACTTACCTTTTTCTAACAATGGTATGCTTGAAATTGAAACCGATAATCATATATATACGTTTTGCGTTTCGTATTTTTGCAACAGATAACTTATTAGTTGGTTCCATGATATTCGAGTTACATAATTTCATAAAAATATTTGATCATTTGGTTTTCTTTATGAATATCCTCTAATAAATTGTTCATAAGTTTAAACTAAAAAAGTAATATTTTTAGATATTTACTTATTTATACTGTAAATTCCTAGTAGATTAACGATAAAATAATAATACGTAACAGTATGTAATACTCTGACGGTACCTACAAGTTCTCAAAAAACGTGCCATAACTATAACAAAGGTATTATCGGCTATTAGCAGCTATTATCCATTTTCTTGTAATAAATTTCATATGGAATTTTGGGAAAGAATTCAGGCTTTATTTCAATGAAACTAAACTAAAAATTTAGTATCAACTTCGACATTTTGGACCGTAGTGTTAATTCTTAAATTTTACTGAAACATCTTTAAACGTGCTGATATAGAAAGTTATTAATACTAGTATAACTAACGTTAAAATAAACTGTTCCTAAATAAAAGAAGACCTATATTTAATAAATATTAAGTTCCAGCGGTAATGAAATATTATAATTAAAGCTGTAGCCAATTCTGTAACTTACGTGTTTTTGAGAATTAAAAACGGCATTATTTGGAACTATAATCTGCAATGTCCTTAAAGAGTGAGATTGAGATTTTATCTCTTTCAAGTAATAAAATGAGCAATAAATAAATATTTTGGTAGTAAAGTGTGCTTATGACTCATTATACACCTCGTTTAATTTTTCTATCAAAGTTTTGGTCCAAAACGAATCTTCAAATCCTTAAACCGGCAATCTCTCATAACGTAAATGAATATTGCGATGCATCCACAATCACTTTAAAAACTAGCATAAGTTTATATTTCTTACACATCGTTCTCAAATATTACTTAAACAATCGTCATGGTATGTATTGGCCTAATCCATAACTAACAGGCAATAAAATGCACTAATTGTAATTTCCATTGTTTTGTAATATTGAACTGGAATCAGTTATTTCAGAATTAATTATTAGTTATTTTTCAATTAACTCCGAGAACCGCTCTGCGAGAATTCCAATGTTTTAGTATTCTAAGAGTTCATCCAATAAATTTATTTTATTTTTAGAATGAAAGCTATTGAAAAGAAAGTGTTTCGTGGCCACGCAACATTAGTTTTATTTGGAGATCGGATCATGTTTGGAAAATTTAGCAAGCTTATGTTTAATTCATAACGATATACTGTGATATCAGTTTTAGAAAATGTTCAAGATTTTGACATCGCAATTGAATCAATGTAACTTATATACGTTATATTGTAAACTATTAGTCTTTTTATATGTTGTAGAAAAATTTATCATATAATAGTTGCATAGTAAGTTTATTATTTGATGTCATAAATCGAAATTAACAACACTCTCTAAAAATTATTACTCGTCAATGTATAAAGTTGCTTCATCAAACGACAACATCGTATAAAAATGAATGAAGTTAAGGACACAAATATCGATATAGTAACATAATACAAGTTTTCAGTAGTTATAACATATAATGAACTCTAAAAACTGCGCAGCGCTAATTTGAAAACGTCATATTCGTGGCAACGTACCCATTCTGTCCGCATTTACTTCTCTAGCTACAGGAAAATTTTCTGAATTAATTTTATGTGGATATCATGTTCATTATATCTATTTAATTTTCCAAATCTTTTTTTACAAATTTCTATACGAAATTAAATATTTTCACAATAAATTGAGTTTTAATGCAAATTTCAGTGAACCTCAGCATAGTTTAACATTGCGGAATATAACATTTATACAATGTTACCTAATCAAACTTTGTTATAATATATGCACATACAAGAAATATATTTTTATGGCGATATATACCTCTGCTTCAATATACCGGGTTATAATAAAAAGACAAAACTCACTAAGAAGAAACCCATTAATATATCAATTAATTCATTATGCGAAATTAAAGTAAAAAAATAAACGTGTTAATTAGAAGTGGAACACACACTGAAATATGAGTGGGTAAAGAACTCCGCTAATGTACCTCAAAATACTTAAGAGTACATAATATTTTATTAAAATATTTCCAAAATTTACTTTTATTATTCACTATCGAGCATATCCGTCATAAGGGGAAGTTACTAATTTTCCAAAAATTGTGAAAAATCATCACTACGCTTTTTTAATTTCTAGCACCTTTATTTTATTTTAGCAATTTTAATTGCTAGTTTCAGAGACGGGGAGATATATTATTTTATTGAAAGCTTCAGTAATATATCTAAAATTGATATACTTATATGTATTTTTTTAAAATGATTTTTATTTATTATATTTTCATACCACAAATTTTTCATACAACTGAATAAATTTTCAGAAGAAGAAGAAAAGTTATACCAATCTTTTCCCTTCCAAAATTCTCAAACATGTATTTTTAAGTTTTTTACTTTTATGAGACACCCTGATCAATGAGAACTTTCCACCTCACACGGTTTTTGAGAAAAGAACAGGTATAATGGATGTTCATTTTTTTCCGTTAGAAGGATAGACGTCTAAAAGGAATAAAAATAAAAAAGTGCTTTAATTATAGCATATAATATTATATACGAACTCCCACCCTGGCGTCTCTCAGTTGCTCCTGATTATTTTCATGAAAGTTGTTTTATTTATTTTTATAAAATATCTTTGTATATTAAGTATTTAACTTTTGTTTCTATGGTACTAAAATGTGCCAATTTTCTGCAATACTACACATAAATAAGCCACACTTAGTTGGCCGTAGGAGCAATAGTCTGCATTTAAATCCAACAATTTTCTCTGTTTATTCCGAAGCTTTATAAAAAGTCATTGTGAAACACTGGAACTTACTGGAAACTGAAGCTTTTTAATTGAAACTGTTTAACTGCCGGAATTATTGTAATGATTGGTATGAAAACCATTTTCCCTAATCCGTACTCGGTGGGAATTGAGAACTCTGTCATAAAATTATTTAATAATTTGGTAGTAATTGAACTCCGTTAAATAATTTAGGCAGGTTTAAATAAATAATACAAGAGAAGATTCTTAGCTTCCAAATAAGTTTATTAACTGGAATTTCAGGTGGATTTAAAAGTTTAAAAAATTTCATTGGAAAACTTATGGTTTCTTCGATATCTAATGTTGTCTCAACTTAACAGTATATTTAGGTGGGTAAATCAAATTTTGAAAGAACAAGGTCGTTGAATTTACTGACTTGAATTAGCAGGTAATAAAATTATTCTCTCGTTGAGTCATAATCGTCTTTTTGGTAGTATTATTAATTTTGGAACAAATATTTTCAACTAATATGTGAAGAGTGTGAACCCCGAATCCATAACCTATGATCAATATTGATTTTACTATTACTTATTGATGGCTAACAACTTTTAGCAAAAATTCACCTATAGTTTATTTAGTTCTGAAGACTTTGCAACATTCATATTTATTTAAAGTTCTATTTTAAAAATATTCGGCCAAAAGCAACATATTTTTACTGAATTACTAATTCCATCGGCTTTTATTCCTCGTGGGATAACGACCTATATTTGACGCAAATCCAATGAGAACGAAACTGCACCGCCTCTCATTAAAGCACTGACATAGTGTGAATCGTGCATGGTCCTGTCCAGTGCTGCGATGAAAGTTTACTGAAACGTCTTTCGGTAATTTTAAAATTTCCTTTAAAAGTCACGTCCACAAGAAACATCATCTTAAATTTTAAACAGCATTTTGAATATTGCCTATGCAGTTGTACCTGCTTCTAGAGTTTTATGGAGTTTTCTAGAATTTTATGGTGTCTTCGACATTCCATACAACAAAGCTTCTGAAGTAAATCCTTCACACAATGGCAAAAATAGCATAAAATTTATCCAAGAGAATTTAAGGTATATAAGGACAAGGTTTGCCTACAGTACTCGTAAATCAGAAATATATTACAGTAACTATTAATTTGATATGAACTTGAAACGAATGTAGTCTTCTAGTCTCCGTATAAAGGTACTTACATTCTCATGCCGGAGAAAATATTTAAAAATTTAATAGGTTTTTGTATTATAAAATACATGAGTATTATCCTTACTTATTTCCCTGATTTCATAATGGGCATGGTCGGATGTAATTTCCTTCAACTCCGAAGCGAATTGCTATTGATTATGCAGATATTTAATTATTAAATCATTATGTTGAAAACCCCTCAATCCTGAGTTTAGGAACCCTTATGCTCCTGGTATCGTCTCCTCATGTAGCAGACATGCGGAGACGATGTCATTGTTTATTTTATCTGCCTAGAGTGCGCACGAATATCTATAGCGTTCGCCTGTCTTTCATGCACTCACATTGCTCAACGCAGTATTGCTCCATTTTTATACTCCATTGACCGTTTCAGCAATGGGGTCATAGAGTTGCTTAATAGTTCACGACTGATTGTTAGATGATATTTATCCAAATTACCGTGTATTTGTTCTTTCAATTGTATGGAATTTTTCTGTGAGTGTATTGCCCTATTCGTCATTGTTTTATAACTATATTTCATATTTTTTCCACATGCCCAACGATTTGGGTAATACTGTATGTTGGGCCTGGGGTTTCCAAGAAATAAACAAATAAAACAAATAAATTTGATGAGAATTTACAAAGAATTTCAAAAGAGCTCTCGAAAATCGACTTGTCTATCTACCATATCCTAAAAATATTTACCGTTGCCTGAATATAAAAAAGATCAACATTACTTTTAGGCGAATGGATTCTACATATTCGATTGTTCAAAAATAATAAATATGGTCGACATTATTAAAAAACATATATAAAAGGCGCCCTCATAGGCAAGGAATCAATATATTTAACCCATTTCTTTATGCAGCACCAACGCATAAGTTAAATAATTGCTTCCATTTGTAAATGCATCACGAGAAGAGGATCTTCACTAACCTACCCTTTGTATATTTTATTTTACTTAAATATGGTCGACATTAGATGCATTTCTTTGAATGAAACTTACAGCATTTTGAATAAGCATTTACAATACGCATGGAATATAAATAAAATAACTTTATTTTATATTTATAATTATAAACGCGTTGTCAATAAAATTAATTTTGAAAAAGAGCTATTAGTTATACTTATAAAGGCATCAAAAGAAGTAAAGAATTTCAATCCGATTTAAAGTTTTTCCCATTACTAGGAAAAAACATTAGGTTAAAAATTACATGCTATACTGAAAGTAACATTTCGAAAATCACGGTAAACATATACATTTTCATATTTCTCTCTACAAATAGGCCTTATTTGTAATAAAATCATATGTGAAGTATGCGATACGTCATTACCTCCATTAAGGGTTTGACAGTTCTCAATATGAAACTGAGCAATATACATTTCCAAGTTGAAATTCGTTTCACACGTAGTTCAAACAATAATTTGAAATCGAAACTAACCCCAAGATAGCACATGAATACACGTTTCCATACCATGAACGAGCTTTTTAAAATTCCACCAGCAGTATAGATATTAAATTAGAGCTGAAAGGGGCCATCTTAATTTTAGACAATGTAATCGATTTACAAATATTGTAAGTTGAGTGCATTTTGTTAGTACTATAGTAAGCATCGAGCATATTAAGATCTTCTACAAAAAATGCGATCAGTATTTTCCTTTATTTCGGAATATATCCTAAGACCATCAGCACATGACATGAACTCTCCACATCTGAAGCAGTTACTTATACAGTTTATAAACATGGCATTATAAGTAAATAGATACTAAGGAATAAATCGATTTATAACTTAAAATAATTTAAATTTAAAGCGTGTTGCCAGTCTCCGTCCTCGTCGTTCTCTTATTCGCAAGTGAAAATTGCCTGGCTACCCTGTGACTCCTACCAGATCTCTACGGTCGTCTGATGTTTTGATGGGTGCGTTCATGTTTGTTTATAGAACATATCATAGGATAGGTTGTTGATAACTCTGCTTGACTATTTATGGTTCGTTTTGCATATTTAGTCTTTGGTTTCTTTGATTATTACTTACTTCTAAAATTTGAAACATTATTTAAAGCATTTTTATGTATTTACAAAGTGTTTAACGTTGCTAATTTATTTATGTCACATTTTTGTGCGATTCATTCTATTTAGTTTTTTATGACCAATATCAAAAAGCAAAAATAGATTTTTCAAATATTTTACTATTTTATGACGAAATTAAAAATTTTAAGCCCAAACAGTAACCGAACAAATGGCAGGGCTTATCACAGCTGCGAGGATAGTTACCTTTTAACTGTTGATCATGCAACTGTAGATAATCTTATTATTCCTTGTACGACAAGTTTTGTCATCCAATATAGCTGTACAATGATAACCATTTGATTTCAGCAAATGTATCAAATGGTTAATTATATAATAGATCACATGTGAGTTAATTATATAAAAGAAAGAAATACGATAAATATCGTGTTCTTTCTTTTATATAATTAACTAAAAGAAACTCATGTAACGCAAAAGAATTTGAAACAATATAATAGAAAAAGAAGTCAATTTGCGAGAAATATGGGAAAAACACTTTACGAATTCTTCCTAAGATCCTTTTTGAAAATAATCCAGTTTACTTGTAAAACGTTTAAGTTAAAACTTATACAATTAATTTAATTTAATATAATTTAATTATCAATAATATTCCTAAAACAAATAATAAAAAGTATAATGATTATAAATAGGTTAGGATCACGCGACGAAAAAGTTATTGATATTACATCAATTTAATTCAATACGTGCTTAGTGATTCGTATATCCTAAATGGTTTCCGTTTGCTTAAAGAAACTACTTATCACTTAACTTTTCAACATTTTTAGCTTGTAAATAAAGGAGTTCACATCTACAAAGTATTATGTAGCCACGCTAAAAACTGATTTAAGGAGACTTAACCATAGATCACTAAACATAAGTCTCACTCACTACATGACTCCAACGCTTTCGTTGTTTAAGTATGTTCGCAGTACTACCGGTACCGCTTAGTACCTTCCTTATTGAGCGAATCAGTGACCCGTGCATAGGCGTCGCTTACGCGCGTGTTTTACTTTCCGAAATTTTCCGTGTTTTATTTTGCGAAATATTAGCCTCACAAACTGATATCTAGTAATTAGGTGTGAAAAGTAGCATAAGATATGATTTATTGTGTTTATTATTGATATTTTGTGTCAGTAACTATTCAGCTTTTTACGCTATTATTTATATAAATTTTCTTGGTGTTCACTAAATTTGCTCTTTTGAATATTTTGTAATTACGATATTTTCTGTTATAGATGAATTTAAAACGAGATAAAGATAAAATATTGCATATTTTTACTTAGTCTGATGACGATGAAGACCGAGCATACGTTGGACTACCTAGTAGACTTTCGGACTCTGAATCCGATGATAACTTGAAAGAATACTTCATCGTAAATACCGATAAAAGTGAAGGTAAATCCTCGATGTCTTCTACTAATGAGCTGAATGTCATCCGTGGCAGCAGAAAAAGGTTGTTCATTTTATACCGGACCCGCTAATCAATCAAGAGATATGGTAGAATTAATTCCATTATTTCATTTATTTAATTCCCCTGAAATGATTGATCAACTTGTAGTTCACATAAATACTAAAATTGAGTTAAAAAGGGGAAGTACAAGGAATTGACTCATACAAATTCTTTAAATTTAGCGAATGAAATAACAGCTTTACTCTGTCTTTTCCTCCAATCAGCTGCTGTAAAAAGTAATCACCTACCAACTTGAATGTTATTTAACACTAAAAGAAGCGGAAGTGTTTTCAAAGCATGTATGAGTGCTGAACGATTTGACTTCCAGGTAATATGCTGTTGATTTGACAATAGAGCTAACAGACGAGAAAGAAGAGCATTAGATATGTTCGCACCGATTAGAGTTTTGGGAAAAGTTCATTGAAAATTATAAAGCATGGCACAACCCAGCTCATATCTTATAATTGATGGACAATTCGTTAGGTGTGTACATTTTAAATGTAAATACCTAACAAACTTAACAAGTATGGCACCAAGATTTGAATGGTTACAGATTCAAATTCAAAGTATTACTATATTTAGTATAAACTAAAATTGTAGCAAAAATGTTCCTCTTGCCACATACTTTGTGAAATAACTTTGTGAGCTTGTCTACGTGACAAACAGAATTATAACCATGGACAACTGGTTCATATCTATGCCACTTGGTCCAGAACTAATTCAGACTCCTTATAAATTCTCGATAGTTGGCACAGTACCCAGTAAACCTAAATCTATGGTTTTTTTCTACCAACAGCACATGATCAATGGAATATTAACTCTACCACAAACAAGCCAGAAATGAGACATTTCTACGATAGTACCAAAGGAGCTGTCAACAATCGATCGGATCTGTTCAGGCATGAATTGCAATCACAAAATGAATAGTTGGCCTCGATGCATATTTTATAACATTTTGAACGTGTGCTCTATCAAAAAATGTACGTAATTTATGTATCCAACGCGATTAGACAGCAGCAAAAGGCAATAAAACGGAGGTTTTGGTGTAAAGCTTGGCCGATAGCCTCATAGAGCCATGGTTTCGGAAACCGTACGAAACTGTGACTTTGAGGAAAGATATCAAGGCGAGTACCAAAGATATTTTAAAAATTCAAAATGTTATACCAAGTACTTCTCAAACACAGTCAAAATGTTGGGCAGTTTACCTATACCAGAAGCATAGGATGACCAAAGTCGCATGTCTGCTGCAGAAAAGCTATTTTTGGTGATCATTCCGTTTCAGTTTGCAGTGAATGTATACAATAACTGTTCAAAATTTGTGATAGATTTTAAGTAAATTTAATAAATGTCCTTTCATACAAATTATTTTTTGCTAATAAATTCTTTGATTTAGAAAAATATTGAGATTTAATTTTTTTAGTCATTGTGACTAATATTTAGTGACCGTATAACTCGAAAACATGTTAAGTAAGCTAGAGTTAATAAAATATTTGGTACTGAAATAGATCTGAACACGTACAAGTAGAAATGCGTAGTCATTCAATAAAACAAAAACCTCAATCGGATCTGTTTCGTTAATAAAAAAATTAAAATACTGTACTTTAAATTGTTTTGTGTTGTATCTTTCAGCAGGTTTCAATATAAAAATAAAAGCGTAAAAAATTTTAAAAGTAGTGTATTAAGTCCTAATTTTTTTTGTGAGACTAAATTATAATAGAGTATAGTTTGTATGTGGAATTCTAAATATTCTTAGAAATGAATATATTAACTTCATTTATTGTGACACTTTTGCTTCGTTTTAAAAATACATTAAAAAAAACTTGTTGTTTTACAGTTGTACAGGTATATTTTTAATTTGCTTATTACTTATTTCAAATATTATTACAATTTTTGCATTCTTACACTAGCCAATGGACAAATTTCAATAATATTCCATGAATTTTCCGTGTTTCGAAAGAATAAAGCAGAACTTTTGAGCGATGATAAAGCATTCAAATATGGAATGCTTTATCATAGCTCAAAAGTTTTTCTTCACCGATTCAATTCAATTTGGCAGGGAAATTACTTCAAAAATATGGATAGTAATTTCAATAAAGAGACAATCACGTGAAATTGTATTAAGTTACATTCTGATTACCGTGAAATTTGCATTCAATTTAAAAACGATGCTCAAATTTTCTGCGAGCCAACAATCACTACGTATTATATATATGTATATATGTATATATATATATATATATATATATATATATATATATATATATATATATATATGTACGTATATAAAATCACAGTACAGTCTGTGATTATTCACAGGCTCATTTCATTTATTAATTATCTTCACCTGCTATCAAAACCAAACTTCGATTGGTTTAGCCATTTACATTTTAAGCAGTGGAGCAAATATTTAATAAAATTCACACTTATCACTCAGGACAACACATATGGATCCAGATTTTTGCGAGTGCTTTTTAGTATTTTATTATCATAATACAACTGCCATATTATAAATATAAATAATCGAAATCTGATATAATTACATATCTCAAGACGATTCGTTTCTCTATATAAATTGTTTTCCAGCTAAAAATAAATGAGATTTATTCTTATTAGAGCTATTTCAAACACATTCCTTCGTTGGAATGAAGAGCTTTGCTCATTAGATAATGTGACTTCAGTAAATTATAAATGGAAATATTTTTGGTGTCGACAGACAGATAAGCTGATGGGGAGATTTGAAAATAATAGAATTAACACGATCCAATCTTCGCGCCTATAATAGAATTCTATATATTTGTATGGTATTCTATATATGTGTCAATAGATCAAGTGTTTTGAGAAAAATGAAAAATGTATTATGTTAAAACTCGTTAGAGGAATTTTTAATAAAAACTATGGACAAAATGATCTTTAATTTTTAACAATTTTACTGTGAGATAATTTTGACTCGAGTTAGATTCTCTAATATCATTAAATATTAGTTACGGAATTTCAAAAACATTAGTTTTGAATTTCCAAATGCTTGCCAAAAGTGAAAAGGCAAGTACTTAATATGAAGGAAAATTTAATTTGGAAACTTAAACTGTAACTCGATAAATATTCATTTTTTTTAAATACCATGACTCCAAAGAAAAAAGGGATCTATTTTTTTATTTTCGTATGTAGTGTGGGATGCTAATTGAAATGACGAATTATAAGGATAATAAAATTATATTTTAGAATTTTCTGGGAGATAGTTGTAGAGACATTGCTAAAAATTCAAATATATATATAATAAATATCATATTATAATAAATATCAAACAAATTTTCTCAGAAACCTCTTAACGTAGAAACTTCATCACTATAATGAAGCATATTGACACGAATAGTCAACAGATACATTCTGAATAAAGCAATTGAAAACCGTTTTTTTTAGTTTTATATATCATGTACAATATTAATTGAAAGAGAAATTTATATGAAAACAAAAACTATTTCTTTAGAATTATATGTAAAATACCATATTAAATAAAATTGATAAAAATATCTGCAAAAAATCTAATTTGTCACCCCATCAGTAAAACTGCTTTGTTTACGAGAAATCTTTGGGAATAATTGTGAAACTCATAGTTTTTGAGAAATTTAGAGTATTTCTATGCCTAAAATATTATTACCTTGGTCATATAAATATATTGCAAAGTAAAAGATACGTTATGCTATATATTTACTATTGAAATGTTAGTCTGTAATTTGATATAAAAATAACAAACAGTTATTAAAAGAAAAATTATAGAAACAATTAAATGTACATAAATCTTTACTATGCAACAACTTGTACATGGATAATGAAGCATCCAAATACCCAAAGGTAAAAGAGAAGATGAAAGCGACGCCATCGCGCTTGAAGTAAGGAGATATTTATCTTCAAACTACATAATCTACTGAACATTTTCGTTGATTGCTATGTATACTACGTTGTATATTTTCACTAGTATTCAAAGGAAAATTTAGCAAATTACATAAAAAAACTTGGCTCTGAAATTTTTCGGCACGCACATTTATATATAAATAGTAACATATTACTTTCAAATTAGATTCTCATTTAAAAGAAGGCAAGTAAGTCTTCAATTAAAAATATATACTACCAACAAAAGTACCAACAATAGAATGCCAAGAACTGAATATATTAAGACTTGAATATATTTTCTTTCACCATAAATACATTATACCAGACACTAACTACGACATATTTATTTCATCCGTTACTTCTGATATATTTTTTTAGGTTACAGAAGTATATTTTTAAATAATACGCGTGACCTGAAATTATTCAGCATCTTAAAAACGGCTCTAAATTACATGGATATTTTTTGCTGCTTTAAATCTGCAATCAGTCGCCAGGCCATAATCAGGCGAATTATGTGATCATGAGGTTGTTCCGTCGAAAATAACGATATTTGTTTCTATATAAACATCTAAATTAGAAGTTAGAATTTCTGGAAAACGTTTCATTCTAATTATATTTTTATAATCTTTCTTATATATTTGCCACTCTTCTTTCTTATCATTTTCCTTGGATTAATCATGTAAATATCGAAAATATTTCTATTTAAATTTATTCGATTATATTTTTTTGTCCGCATTATTTCATTAAAATAGTAAATTTTAATTAATTTTTAATAGAATTGCATATACCAAAACCGAACCATCATAATAATAAAACTATACACTACCATTAAAATTATACTTCCAAACGTATTCAAAAAAATACATCAGGAGAGAGCACAAAGTGAGGCGAACGATAATAATACGATGTTATCGCTAACGACCCTTGACTAGCCCTGACGTCAACTTGCGCAGAGACGGGGAAAATTCCAGCAAATGATGTAAAGTGAGTGTTTCCATCGTCCCGAGAATGAGCTAGCGCTGACGAACTAATTATGTGTTGGATCGCGGTCACGTGTAGCGTCCGCTGCCAAATGCCCGTCCGTCGACAAGAGCGCGCGCCTCAGCCAAGAACCGTTTCGATCGCCTCCTTTATTTTTACTTTCGTTGAACATAGTTTTTCCCTCTACACCTTCACCTTGCCCTCTATCGCATTTCTAGCAATGAACAAAATAAAGACTAATATCACAATCTGCTAAAAGTTTAGCTAGAAAAATAGTGGCCTTTTAGTTTTCTATTTTGAAAATTCTTTGTTCTGAATATCCAAATAATAAATTTATTAATATAGAATTCGTATTATAAATTTGCATAATCTATTTAACCTCAAAAATATTCAATGAACATTCTTATGTTTAAAATTACAATTAATAAATTGTAAATTAAAATGTATATTGACAATTCACTCAAAAATTTATAATTAATTTAACTTTAGTCGGCGACTTTGCCAGTGAATTTTTGATTAGGGTACCGGTATTGGTCTCGGCCTGGCGCTGTCGCAACACCCTTTTATATATTACTACGTTACCTAATAGGATACCAATAAACATCCTTAAGTAACTATTTTCCTCTTTGAGAATAAAGTACATACTTAAAATCTATTAAAACGGTGTATTAACTCTAATATTGAATGTATTCTGCAACAACTTGCAAGTACCACGTGCCATATAAAAGGAAATACTTCACATAAATGTTTATTACTTATTGTATATTATGATTAATTCTTGCGATGAAATCAAAATAATACTTTCAACTCCTGTATAAAAATATTGCCTAACACTTCAATGTCCGTATCTAATAGTATTTAATATATCCATTATAATAGTCCATCATCTTTTTCTCTTCATACACATTTAAAACATCAAACTCCCTTAATTTCACATTAGTTTAATTCATAATAATGTGCAAATGTGATTATATTTATATCTGTATACTATTACTAGTATATTATTATTCTACAAACGGCTAATGAATAATTTTTATTTTTATTTTTTTATATCTTATTATTTTATAACAAAGTTATAATTTTCTACTAAAGGTTTCAGCCTTATCTCTTTTAGGGCATTTTAAACTTTATTCAGACAAAATCAAACTACGTTTAAATAAACGATGCAGACGAATAATCGAAATATGAAATTCAATTCAAAAAATTGTTTTTGCATATTACAAACATTTTATAATTGTGTTATCATGCAAAGAAAATCAATTTGAAGCCTTCGCTTTAAACCGAATATGTCGTCGAATACAATAAGCGTTTAATAAGCAATTCGAAGATATTTTTTAACCTCGCTATGACCCCGCGGTTACGAATAAATTCATAGAGGTAGTGTGATTTTAAAGAAAAATTTACTATACCGATAGAAATGAACAATTAAAAGGAGTATTGACAATCGTGAGAAAAATCAGCCCTCGCAACATACATGGAAAATTCACTTGAATGTCTGGAAATAAAAACCTTTTCTCTTGCTTTTTACTTTATTTTATGAACAACTCTTTCCTTTCTCCCATCCTAGATATTTTCTTTATAAACAGCTTTAAAGCCATCAAAATCTTGAACCATTCTGGAAAACACATTAAGCACAACTGCTGGTGAAAACTTCTCCAAAAAATTAATGATTTCATGTCACAAAAGATAAGCTGAATTATTCTATAAAAAGCGATTTATACGTATTTATATTAAAATAGATCAGTTAATTGAAATAAGATATATGTTATCTGATGACGTCGCATGAAAAGATATATATCGTCAAATGATGATTTATGTGGGACGAAAATTACAGTTTAATAGTATCAATATTAGCAGTAGCAATATAGTAAATAATATCAACAGTAGCAGTAAAAACGTACTATAATTTTTGTAGTAATAGTGTTAATATTAGTAGCAGTAGTTAATAACAAAAAAAATTAAAGTTAATTAAAAAATTACTCTGATTGGTGAGCATTGTCCTAAGATGCAGTTCGTGCATTGTGCTGTACATACTTACATATATTTATTGTGTGTGTAATATATATATATATATATATATATATATATATATATATATATATATATATACATAAAACCACCTAAGAACAGAGAAACACTATGTGGGAGTCCATTGAAAACTATTGGTGGATATTGATTTTGTTGCAACACCATTGGCGTGTGGACATCCTTTTGTTCCGAGTACTTGATCACACTTAACCATAGAAACTAATTTTAATGTTCACTGTGGAAATTTCATGCGATTAGCTGATATTGGGTTAACTCGATATTTTTTTCTTTTTAACTTTCCACCAGACTACGCAGACAGTACTTTGCGCAATCCCTAATACTAACGTGACTAATATAAAGAGTATGATAATAATCATACTGCACGCAGAATATTATTTTTACCTCCATTATCTAATTGAGAATATAACGATTATTATTACCTATTATGATGGGGAAATGAAATCTGTTTGAATGATCTATATTACCCTGCAAGGTATTAACCTGAATAGCTATACTATATTGTAATAAAAAATAATGAGAGGCGAAGATTTCATTAGGGCAAAGTTCTTTCAGGAAGTTAAAAGATAATGAAAATTTTAAGTATCTTAAAATGATTTCTCCTTTATGAAAATACATATAATGATTCATGAAAGCATTTAATTTCCTTAGATTCTTATTTCCTTTTAGATTTTTAGGGGCTGACTTTCAAATAAACTTTCATTTTTTTTCCTAATATTATCCTATTGACTAATGAATGCTCATGTTTATTATTGGTTAGACAAAGGAACATCAATTTTACCTCAAATTTGACATAACTTTTATGCTTCCCTTGTTTAATTCATAGTAAATAAATATGGAAAATAATTCCTCATCGTATAATAAAATATTTATGTAAGATTATTTAACATAATTAAAATATTTAACATTAGTATCAAGGTCAGATGTCACTCTTAAAGAATCAGTAACTGCAAAAACCCACATCAGCAACAACCCTGTCCATATTAAGAATCCATAATATATTAATATCTGGTCATTCAGCTAAATAAACGTATGTTTGTTAATAAATTACAAAAAGGCAATAAGAAAATTTAAGGATATTAATTTTTAAGCAGTCTTGCTATTTGTCTTACATTTGAAAACCACTAGGGAAGCAAAATGACAACATCCATTTGTCAAGCCAAGTTATTGTGAATAGGTGAAAGACAGATATTTTAAATTATCCAATTCCCAAGTAATGTGTAGTTCTTTACAGTACACTCACACACGATTGTGTGTATATATGTGTGTGCGTGCGGTTGGGTGTGCGTGCGTGTATTAAAAATGATAATACCAAGTACATATAAACATTATAATACGAAAGTAGTAGATGTAAAGATTATAATACCAACGACCATTTTCGTTTTATTTCGTTGTCACTCGACTTTTATTCCTGAAATTTTGATGTAATCAAAATCACATTTATAATTAATAATATACTGTAAGTTCTGGGATAATGCGAACTATAATATTAATATATGACAAACAAAACTCTGTAGAACATATAGTTTACAATAAATCAAAAAGAAACTTCTCAAATTAAAAGCAAATACTAATTGAAAATTTATCAGACTTTCTTTTTGAATTAACGTTCATCTAATAAAGAATTGGTTGAAGTTATCCAAGTGTTATTTCTTTCAAAATAAAAAACCGTACCAGACTTAAAAAAATACTACAGCTTACTCTCTACCAAGCGATTTACAGTTATGACATAAAAAACAATTTGGGAGAAGACAGTTTCTTTAACTTTGAACCAAATTGTAACAGTTTATGATTACTGTATAGCATGATATGTGTCACAAATTCTAAATTGTAAATAAATAAATAGGTATATTTTTACTGTTTGTACTGTTTGTAAATAGGTGTATTTTTACTAAATTCCACATAGAGGAATAAGATGTTCTAAAGGAAAATATTTTGGCCTATGGATTATAGTGCTCTGAATAGTATTTTACAGATTATGTTGTTTTTTTTAGAGTATGTTGAGAAAAGTACATAGTTGTTTTTCATGATCTTCTAAAAAAACCAATTAGTATCTACACGAAATCGTGAACATCGACATGATATTTGTATAAATTTTACTATAGTTAGCATTGCGTAAAAGATAACAGTTGCATTAAAAGTAATCGTTGGCAATTTTTGACTATGTGCAGACTAATGGCTTAGTGTGAGAAATAATATTTATCTTATATTTAATTGAAAGGTAAATTTAAATAATAATTGCAGTGTTGTGTAACCATATCGTTTCATGTACTTATTGACCTACGTATCTAACGTACTTTAAACGCTTAGCTTGATAACATATAATAAATTTAATAAAGTGAGACTTTCAATAGCGTGAATTTATAATACATAGAGGAACAAATTGGCGAATGCGGGGCTTATCAAGCTGATTTGTTGTGCCAGTCAGAAGGTGGTCATAATACCTTCATAGAGAAAGAAGGGAGCTCATCCTGTTTTGTTGTATGAACATGTTTAATTCATCTCGCTAAAATATTTGGTGTCATGAGGTTTGTTAGGTTTTTAATATTTTAAGTTTGTTTCTTTCTAGTTTCCATTTCGAGTAAAGGTTTTATTTCCTTTTAAGAGTTTCATCCTGTTAACGTTAGCAGTTTCCAAGACAGAGTTCAGAAATATATGTTTCCCTACTTTATCTCCGAAAATAGTGTAAAAAAATAAATTTATATATTTCGAAAGTAAGAAAACATAGGTTTCCCTACTTCCTCTCCGAAATTGCTAAAATCAAAAGTATGAAAAAAGAACGTTATTGAAATTAATTAAAATTTATGAGAAAACTGCACCCTCGATTCTAAATTTCATAGGCTTTAAAAAATTCACAATAATTTTAAGTCGATAAAAGTCATATTAGATAATATGTTTATTAGTTGAAAAATAATATTTACATAAAGAATATTCAAGGAATTAAGAGTGATGTAGAGAAAAATGAATTATTTTCGCAATTATCAATACTATTCAATATAAATGTATAATAAACTATAATAAAAATGTTGAGGTAAACCGTGTAAGATAATCAGTTATTATAATAAATATATCTAGCTTGTTCTTTCCAATTACTCGGACTCGAATCCACATTAAGTCAAGGATTGCAACTCATCGCGAAATGTATTAGATAGATCTGCTGTTATTAAAAGTAATTAAATATAAATATGAAATTAAAAGATCACTTTTTCTATATTTATAAATATACTAAGATAATTATTTCTTTAATTAATACATTTATTAAATATTTCTTAACTTTTTTTACGTTTCTTAACTTTTCGTGAACAATACTTGCAAATTGAAACAAATTTTCGGCCAAATTACTCGCTTTCTACTAGCTTTCAATACTTAGAATATTCCATATATATGAGTATATTATAATGTTGTTAGAGTAACTGTGACACGGACAAAAAATTGTTTTGATAATGGACGGGGATTTTACGATCCAATTACTTAAACCTCTCATTTAGTAAAGGCATGTATTATTGATTAATATAAACTATTTTTCTGCAGTCACTGTACAAGAAATGGAGCAGTAACATATTTACAGTATTATTGAATAAAGAATTGTATATTTTGGAAATTACTACTTAAGAATCTATTTCCATTTATAGCGCTCGGTATAAAGATTTATTAGGTGTAAAATCGGTAGTTGAGATCATTAAAAAAAGTATGACAGTTTGTAAGTTCCAAAACTACTAATCCAATTTCAAAAATTCCTTCACCAATATTTAAAAAGGACCTTCAGGATGGACATAGGTTACATATTAACCCGTTAAACAAAATTCATTACAACCAGTTTTGCAACGTAAGTCAATGAAAAAAAATTTTGGGCGAATGCGTTTCTTATGAACGCTACCTTAACGATAAAATATATGATTGATGATATTGATATATATATATATATATATATATATATATATATATATATATATATATATATATATATACAGTGTTATCTAATTTATACATTCCAAGATAATATTAAATAATATTAATTAAGGAATGAACTTCAGTGGCGCGTTGGAATTGACATGCATAATGTTTCTTATTGATTAATGCTCAACTAGACTTTAAATTTTCAAAAGTTTGTAATAATCAGTATGTATTTGCCTTTTTATTTATTTTTTTCTGAATCACCATAAACTTTTAAACTCATCCAAAATTTATCTTCTGAAAAAATTATATATTACGAAAAAAAAATACAATTTGGTGTTAAGTTTTGGAAAATTATATTTTTCTCGTGACCATAGCATAAAAACCTAGAACGAGAACTTTTGTGAGATTTTAATTTCCCAAGGTAACAAAGAGTGAAACTGTGTTGTGGCAGAATTCGCAAAAAACATTGTATATTGTTTGTAACGTTCTATAAACCACAATAAAACAAACGTTTGTAATACACTTCGTGTTAAAATCTTATTTGGCTTCTTTTACATTTCCTAAACCTTGCACGTAGGGGTGAAGTATTATTTATTATTTAGCTTAATACCCACTCATATTGGGCGAAAAGAAGATTTTTTTTAAACGATGAAAGTAGTCTTCAAAATATATAGATATTTTTATTTCTAGAATGTAGCGTAGGGACACTTGAGCGAGCATTTTGTATTAATCCAATTATATCAAACACCGCTATGTTTATCTCGTGTAAACCACGTTCAGTTCTACTATCTAACTATGTATGATCATATGAGAGAGTATATTATTGACAAGCTCATATTTTTTATTACATCGTGACTATTTGTAATAAATCGCATGACAAATTTGCCTTTACTCTGCTTTTACTGCAAAATAGAAATATAATGTGCAAATGTATATGATCATACAAAGAAAAATATTAATAATATCATGTTTTTTTATAAAGTGGTAAATATTTGCAGTAAGTCGCATCACAAGTTTGCCTTTACTTTGCGTTAATTGCAAAATAGAAATATATTGTCTAAATTTAAATGATCATATGAGAGAGTAAAATATTAATAAACTCATTTTTTTTTGTATGGTAAATATTTACAATAAGTCGCAAAATAAGTTTGCTTACTTTACGTTTACTGCAAAATAGAAATATATTGTCTAAATTTAAATGATCATATGAGAGAGTGAAATATTAATAAACTCATGATTTTTTTTGTATGGTAAATATTTACAATAAGTCGCATAATGAGTTTGCTTTTACTTTGCGTTTACTGAAAAATAGAAATATATTGTCTAAATGTGTATTATCATATAAAAGAGTTAAGTATTAATAAACTCATGTTTTTTTTATGAGGTGATAAATATTTGAAATATGTTGCATGACAAGTTTGTTTTTATTTTGTTTTCAGCACACTTTCCTTAAGTGGTACCGATTGACCAATTTCATAAAATAATCGTTTTTATTTAAAATAGTTTATACTTCTATAATTTAGTCTCCCAATCTATCATTAACTTCGCCAACTTCGATTTAGTTTACAAAAATGTACTGAACAGTGCCAAGTGCCCTGTCGCAAATTATTGTTCATATAACTGGAGGTTCGACAATCTCACGTACGTTTTTCCCTAGACTTTTTAAAGAAAGATATTCCTTACTTTTATTCACGGTCATAGAAGAAAAGTCAGAAACCCGAAGGATCAGGAGGGTACATGGTCATGATATATGCATAATGTGCGTTATATATACGTAAATTTTTTATTTACTTTAACATTAGGCATAAATGATGACTATTTACTACATGCTTTTACAAAGTTTTACCTATTTTCATGCTTTTAACTCCTATATCAATTATTCCACGTATAATCGAATAAATGTATGATTCTTAAACGTAATTTTCACGGAATGCGTATACATTTATACACATGTAAACGTTTAAGGTGCATAGTATTTCTACCAAACTTTTTACAAATATTATTTTATTATAATTGAAATATGTTGCATATTACATCTTTTACGAAGAAACATGGTGCATATTTAAACATCATTATTTATTTATCACCTTATAAATATATTGCCTAGTATATATACATATATATATATATATATATATATATATATATATATATATATATATTTATATATATATATATATATATGTATATATATATATATATATATATATATATATTTATATATATATATATATATATATATATATATATATATATATATATATATATATACATATATATATTACAGACAATGAATATATGTTTTAAAATTCGAAGATATTATTGCAGTTGGTTTAAGTTGGTGGTTCTGCGATCTTTTTATGAATCCGACTACCTGTTATATGTTTGTCAACTATTATCTGTAAACTAGTAGACCCTACTTAGATGTGTTAATTTTCCTTTCAATTTCATTTTATATAATATAATCGTTAATAATTATCATATATTCAAAAATGGCTGTTTAAAGGGTAGGGGATGTAGATTTTCATATATTCAAAAATGGCCGTTCAACGAGCAAGGGATGTAAACAAAAATTACGGTTTTAAAACTTAATATTTGTTAAGCAAATACATGTATCGAGAAAGTGTTCACGAGATACCCGTAACATTTTTAAAAGACCTGCTCAACGATACTCTACACAATGGATTACGCGAAAAAAAACTCATACCCACTTTATAAATAGTGAATGTAACCTAACAAAAAAAAACCTTCTTTTAGGAATTTGTTGTTTTACCTTATAGGCGTTATGAATAAGTATATTCATGCCAAATTTTAACTTTATTACATTAATAGTCTGCGAGTACAACATTTGTGTCGTACACATAACAAACGGACATACGAACGAGTATTTAATATAATGCGTTATTTTTAATAACATGTGCTCCTGTAAATTAATGCTCTAATTATGTTAAGTGTTTTTGACTCGAAAAAGTGGCAAACATGTGACCGTAAATTAATATTGGCTTTTCGCTTTCTATGATAAGTGCAAAATTTTCATCTTCTAATATGCTCATATCGGCATATTGTTTATTGATTTAAGTATTTTGATTTCATATTCGCAAGAAAGTAGGCTTGCAAAATATATTTTTTAAAGTTTTCAATTAGTTAATTGCGCTGATAGTTTTTGGATCAAATACTAATTTTGAAATACTATGATAATTAATACTAAGCCAATATTTACCATTATCCTCCGAGAAATAATGGTGTGATATTAATAATTTCTTTACTTATTAAAATATGTTTTACTGACTAATCAACAACTACAAAAAAATTACCAGTGTTTAAATCTCCATTCGAATCAAAACAATGTTATTTCATTAAATATTTTCATATCTTCTTAATTATTTTCAGATATGTGTAATGCGGATGTCGCAGGAAATAACCTAAATATATTAATTCGTCCTTGATGCGAGTCTATCCACTATATCCTTGTCCTTGAAAAACAATTTAACAAATTGAGGTCAACTGAATACTAAGAGCAAGGTAATTTGCATATTATCTTTCCGCTCTTAATCCTAACAGTCTGTTTTACGCTTCACTTTTATGACCTTAGCTGTCTCTAACTTCGGCTTATATTTTGAGGGATTCTTGATGTATCACATTTAAAATATAACAACTAATTACTTAAATAATAATTTATACTGCTCGTTGCTAAAATGTATAATAAGTTAAACGGTGTACACTGATGCGTCAATACACTTATTTTAAAGTGCGACTAAAAGTATATATGGTTTTATATTTTTACACTTCAATCGTACTTATAAATTTAAATATTTTAAAATAATATTTATTTTATAAGACATAAATATTAACTTCTCCATTTGCTAACTGGATAATAATATGCCATATAACTTTATAAATCACTTATTCGTAATACCAACAGGTTAAAAAAAATTGACGTATGTACTATTTTATACATAGAAGTCAATAAATTAATAAACAGGGCATTATTTTAATTTTATTGTGCCTGTTGTTATAGTAACTCGTTTCATACATTTTATTTAATAATATTATATAATAGACTTATGATTTGCGCACGCTGATCATAGCTGGCGGAAACATAAATACAATTTTCGATTTTATTGTAATAGAAAATAATACTTTGATTTAATTGCGCTAAATCCTACTTAAGCGTTATTAAAAGTGCCATTTATCTGTAAATATAATTGCATAATTTCCTTCCCGTTGTTGATACGCGTTACTTGCAGTCTTTCTATTCCGGAGTTTTCCAATACTTATTAACTCAAAACATAAGTAGTTTTCAGATTCAATTAGACGAATTAGCAATGAGTTTTTTCTGCCTACTCGAACTGGATGTTGTAAAAAACTAATTTAAAAATGCGTTCCTCTTTTCGTATTTACACGATTACATGGAACAGGTGCATTTTGTCAAGAAATATTAGCTTTTTGTTAACTTCTAGGTGTTTAGAGTCAATCAATTCTGGCGGAAAGTAAGCCGAGGTGTAAAAACTTTTCTGAAATACAATATAATTGTCGAAATGTTCTTGGCGGATCGGCGCGCAGTTTTTAGAGCATGGTCTCCCTTGCTTATTGCTTTAGTCTGGTGATCATTTCTTTCAGAATTAATGTATATTAGTTTTAGTGTAGCCAATAAAATTCAATCAAGTCAGGTGTAAACGTTTTAGTCAACTTTATGGCCGGAAATTGCTCTGCATTTCATATAAACTACATTATGATTGCTATTATTAGACTACAGACGATTAACATTCAATTATCCTATAGTTAGACATGTTATTAGTTATTAATCATACAGTAAGTCATGTCTATAAGAGTAATCTAACAAACCGCATAAAATATTCAAGATAGGTCTCTTTTTGAGCTCTGTACCTGAAAATGAAAAAAGCGGGACACCGTTGTTGTCTGTCTGTTGGACGTAGTCGTTTTTCTTAAAAACAAATTTGATGTAAAAAGTTGAAAAGTGGCATAATGATAAAACATTTTCATCTAAATTAATTTCAATAGTTAACACTATTTAATCATTAAATATACAATTTAGAAGAATTAAATGAAATAATCTATTTTTTTTAAACTTAGGATCTTGCGTAGTGATATTTGCATTGTTCTGTCATTTGATGGTATCAATTGATAGTGCAAGTTGCAAGGATTACCAATATATTTTTCTGTAGTCGTTTAAGAATAACAGTTCTAATATATCTTATGCTTCAATTTTATCTAAAATGTATTTATTGAACCCATATACGTAGTCAAAGCAAAAACTAGAGTTTATTATTATTTAATAAAAGCAAGTCTGGAAATAAATACTACTATATTAAAATACTGAAAAACTTATTAGCAAATATACCACTGATAACAATATCTTAATCACATATGTATACAATTTGTATCTGTTACATGCTCAACAGATCTTTGTGAAATACATTGGCAGGTTACTACTTGAATGAAGTAAATATATGACGCAAAAAAGTTTTAGTCATAACTGAATAGCCTTTATCGATAATATTATTTTAAATTTCAAGGAATGCAGAAGGAATTATAACAAAAAAAACAAACGAAAAAGTAAATTGGATAAGCTTATTATTAAAATCCACATATACACGTCAAATAGCGATCAGTATTTATTTCAAATTGAATTCTCTCTCATTACTGTTCCTATGACTATTAGTATATTGTTTGTTTTGATATACTAAGTAGAAACTAAGAAATTAAAATATCTAAAATATACATACAATTAAATTACTCGAATAAGCAAACTACGTGGCAAAATTTCCGTCTAAAGAATGCACAGTTAAAATAGTTTTAAGTCGGACGATTAACAATGACATCTACCCTCGTGCATCTACTCGCATTTGGGTTGCGTACTCAAGAACCTACTGCTCCCGCATTAGATTGATGCGGGAGCATTTCACCTCTGTCCATGCACAATTCAACAATGTAAGTCTGGGCAAAAAACTTCTTTGCACGATTGAATATATACGTAGCGCCATCCATTATTATATATACGTACACTGTACATTTTTGTGATTATTAAGCGGGGCGTACCTACCCGCCACTTGACAACTCTTTGATATTGTTGCACTAATGCAACGTAATTAATTTTTTGTAAATATTAAATATGCGTATATTCTGAAATGAACCACCTGCAATGGAATAGCAATTACATGTAATTGTTATTTCATCGCAGTTGGTTCATTCCATTGGAATATATGCATTTTTAATATTTTTTCAAAAATCAATATTCGAATTAGTTCAGTGGTTTTTACATGAGGAATACACAAACTAATACAAAAAACAAACATTTATTATGCAACATTTAATCATATTTTCAATTAATCCTAATTATTAATCTCCGCATTAGTCAAATCATAGAATTTGGGCCTCATGGATGTCTCGTCATGTGACAGTTTCCTGTAAGCAAATTTTAGTTTTATTAATAATTTAGATATACTCTCTTATTTCTTAACTAAGTTTTAGCGAATAAATACCTATGTATTATTACTTTGAGAACCCAAATATTTAGGCATCAAATTTATGCATATAAAAAGAATATCAATGTCAGAGAATATTTAACGTAAAATTTCAGTAAAGTTCTCTACCTAAGGTATTTACCACTTAGGCCAGCTCATTTAATGCCTTCGTCTTTTATATTTTATATATCACAAAATAATCTTATTCTGCTTTATTCAATATAGCTCAATCGAATAAGCTGTAAATAGATCAGTTAACTTTATGGACGCGAAGCACTCCAATGTTAAGTTCTCCTGTGTTCCCCGTTATAAAACTATTGATTACGTCCATTCAAATAATTTTGTAATGCACGCTAGGAAAGCGAATTTCGAAATCGAGTCTATGGGGATGGTTTAATAAAGTGAATTCATAAACTTTTACTAGTCACAAAGTCTTCATTTGATGTTATGTTTAAAAACATATTTGAATCACTTGACTGGTGAAACTGGTATTTAATTCATTATATCTTAATAAATTCATGTTTTAATAATTTCACTACATCTGAATAATCGCCTAAATTTAAAATCGTTCCTTCTAAATTTGTAACTTTGTAAGGAAACAAAAAACCGTTTGTATTTTACTTTAAAGCAATTATTTTGTATACGTAATAAAGCCGTACCGTATTTTGTATATATAAAAATACTTCCATTTAAAAAACCAAAGAAAAATGAATGATTTTTATACTACAAATCGCAAGACGATTTTTTTTAATTTTATTTTTCTTGTCTAAAACTTTAATATGTATAAACAGCAAACAATTACGTTAAAATCAGTACAACTATTAAAATTTGTGCACGAAATCAGACATTCTTTTTGTATACTCTTTACCATACCAATTGAAACAAAAATACATAAAAAAACAACTAAGCCGAGTTTTGTAAGCATTGTATTGAAACCATTTCAACGACTTAAAAGTAAACGTTCACCATACCATACTGCCGTTAGAGAGTAATCGTAGAGTATATGGCCAGAGTACATGCATGTAACGAAAGATGAAAGCGTTGAATTCAAACCTACACGGTTATTAAAAATTACTAACAATGAACATATTATTAAAAACCTGAAAATTAATATGCATATCCAGTATCGAATATTAATTAACCTAAGGAACGAAGTATAAAAATGAGACCCATTTTCATAAAACAGTATTAATACTGAGTCTAAGCAGATATGCCGTGGTGAAAAATAATTTTCTCAAATACCATAGACAGTATGCGATATTATTAATTATATATAGAATTTTACTTTAATATCCACAAAACAGTACTTATTTAAAGTTAACGGTGACAATATTACAGCTAATGCGATTTAACAACGTATTATTTTGTCTAATGTTCATTTTGTCTAAAATGTTTTCGTAAACGATTTTATTTAAATTACAATAATGCATGTAGCAACATACCCGTCTTTAATTCTTTAGTAATACATTTAAAATGCATTATATTTTGTGCCGCTTTGTAAATAAGTCGATAAATTTGTTGTTATTTTGTAAATTTCCAGATAATAATGGGAAAACATAAGATTTCCTACAGACGTCCGGTATTGGGAGGAAAAATTGAAAAAAAAATTAATACGTGTCCTAAACGAAAGTTTTGTAGAAATTTTATAATAGGCGTAATGTAGAATTATTAAATATACTGTATTTTAGAAGTATTAAATAGATATTTTGCTTTTACTGAGTATTACAGATTACTGAGTATTTATATTACGGAGATATATATTAAAATTTCATTGTATACGTAGAAATGTATATTTTTTTAAATATTAAAGGTTTAAATTTTTTAGATCCATCTGTAAGTACAATATTGTATTTTATTGAAAATTGTAATGATTCCCTTTTAATATTTTACCAAAACTTTGAAAACAAATTACTTGTTACTCTGTGTTCGTTTGTCTGTATTTTACGGTCATTTATCGTGTGAACGCTGATTTGGACAGCTGATATAAAATTTTACATGGTTATACCTTCTAGTAGACGCAGATATAAAACATAAAAACTATAATTAAACTATATAAATTCGGATTGATTTGTAGAGAGGGTCAAAAGTCGGTAAAATAGGAGGTCAAAATATTAATATTTTTGATGGGGTTCAAATATATTAATATTTTTTTAAAAGAATTTTTTTTTTAAAAGTATTAGATATAATTATTCAAGCACTAGAAAATTATTCTATTCTAATTTTGCAATTTTTTATTAGTTTGTTATTATTGACATTGAGTTGCAAATTCGTGTGATGCAATTTTACTTTATCATTAAAAGAAAATAATCGTCATGATTGTTGCAGGAACCATCCTATAGATGAAATTGAAAATAATTTTGCAGGAGGTAATGTTGAAAGTGAAAGGGTATGTACTAGGGCAGAAAATGTACGTATGATGTAATACTTCCGAGTTAATTTAAAATGTTTGTGTGTTACATTTCATCCCTAATATATTTAAGCCTATTAATTTCATATGATAGTTCCAGGTCTAGTCAGCACATAGCGAATCCAATGATAATCTTGTGTGTTAATTTACAAATATATATATATATATATATATATATATATATATATATATATATATATATATATATATATATATATATATACATATATATGCATGCATGCATGTGCTGTTTCCGGGTTTGATATTTTAGTCGTAATTCCGACACTGTGAAGTGTCTATTGTAATTCAATATCGCTGAAATTCGTAACATTTAAAGCCAACTAATTTAGAATTTGTTAATTGAGCTATTGATTGTATACCTAAAGTTTAAATGTTGAAACATAGATTTGATATACATGTGGTATGTAATTACAAAATATTATAGATTTATCACTTTATATTGGGTAAAATTAAAAAATTACTGAAATAATCTTTTAATAAATTATGATATATTAAGACGCTGGTTATCCGACTAGTTCACGAAACATCGGAATGACATTATATAGGCTTTTTCATTTTTAATACTTTTTTAAAGTATTTTTACAGGTTTTATTTTTTTTCTTATTTACAAACAAATTTTTAAGTTTTCTTGCATACGTAGTTTTAATATTTTAACATTATTTCGTACTGGATAACATTAATTTATATTAGATGTTCCTAAGACTTCGTTTGCGTGTAATTAGGATTTTTTTCTTTTATATGTTGCTCATGGGTATATAATATTAGCACAAAAATTTAAAAAAAAAATTCTGGCTTCTATTATCATTCTGTACGCTAAATTAATCACTTCTTTGAAATATTTTCAAAGTATAAAATTGGTTGTTATAATTTTATTACTTGTATCAATAACTTTTATGCTGCTTTATGTCTACAATATACAGCAGGAATCCATCAATAAGAACACGACAAAATTGGTCAATTTTAGTTTTTTCATGTTTATTGCCTAAATATTATAATTTGCAAAGAAACAAAGAATTTCAATTTTTTTTATCATAATTTGCACAAAATTATTTTACGGATTTTATTCTTATCTTAATCTATGCGTGCCATAATAATTTACAAAAATATTGTACATAAAAAATAGTTACACAAAATATGTGCAACATTTTTTTCATTTTGGGGTTCCCCAAATTCATTCAAAAAACCAACCTAAACCATATGCAAGTATTCCGTATCGAGATGTTTACAGAGACGTTATAACGGAAAAATCATGCTGGATTTACTTTAATAATTAGTCTAGAAAGCGTCTCAATCGATTCCATTGTGCCGAGCGTGTTCTTGTAACACACACTACTAAGAGCCACACAGCACCACCGGAGATGGTGCGCGCACGTGTGTAGTAGTGGAAAATGAAATATTTCATCGCATACATCCAACCCTTAACTAACAACTCCTTTTAAGGTAGTGGTCGGTTAACAGTAAGATCCAAAAATTATTATAAATTTGTTTATTGAACAATGTTTTTTTTAAACTGTTAATATAACATTTTAACAGTTTGGAAAAAATATATTTTTGCTTTTTTTATTGCGTTTTTTAAACAAAACGAAGTTTGGCGAAATACGTACTTTTCCTCTAATGCTAATTGCTTAATTTTTGAGAGCGGGTATTACCAAAACTAAACGGTAAAAATGTTTTAAAATTTTAATTAATATCATTTTATATTGAGTTAGTTTCAGAAATAAAAGAAATAAAATGATACTATTTCTCGTTTTGTCTGAGGCAACTTTTTAAAAAAAGTGTAAAAAAGTACAAAATTTAACATTTTACGCACATACAAAGTAAAGAAAAACACTGTATCTATTTTCGTGTCTATATGAAATTAGCAATTGCGATATTCATAATGAGGTATGCATATTATTCATTAAAAGAAAAAAATATATGGACTAAAACATTCTTTAAGAAAAAAACCTGGCAAAGAACGAAAATATTTTTTGAACCTTTCGCCGGAAAAGGACAAAAGTAGCTTTTTGTGTATTCGAAAATTATTTTGTGCATTTTGAAAAGTAAAATTTCTGCTATACATCCACAGGAGTTAGAAGTAACTTGCCAGAACTCGCTATGGTTATGGTAGTTCTGTAAACATTTAGGTACTTATGATATAAGTGTGTATCTCTTAAACTATTTAAAAATATTAAATTTTCTCAATATCTTATGCAGGTGCAAAAGTTAGCGCATATTTTAAAAATAATTACTATTAGAACCATCGCTATAGTTCCGTCTTTCTTTTTTTTGAAAATTGTACGTCCATTAATCCCAGAAATAGGCGTACTATTTGTATCCATATTTTTCAGCTTGTCTCTCAAGATATAATAACTGAAATTACTAACAAAAGATTTTTGAAATTCTGATAAAAATACGCCACAATACGTACGAGATTTAGATTTTTATGTACTTTTGTAGTATTGATTTATATTTCTAAATAAAAAGACAAAGATTACAAGATTAATATGTGAATAAGAAGCCGTTACACGTCATGTCAATATCTCAATATTTTGTCACTCACAATTCAATGGGAGAATTAATTCTATTTTATATATAAATATATATATATATATATATATATATATATATATATATATGATATTTTCACTTCTCCTTTACAGAAATTCTTTTTTTAAATAAAAGCTACTAAGAAAACTAATGTGAAACGATTTTTTAATATTCAGTGGAAGCTGCCCCAAATGAAAAGTTTTACGAAATCTATGCAACCATTCAATATATTGCTTTTTCTTTTTAAATTTACAAGCAAACAATGAACGAATCGAGTAAAATAATAAACACATATGTAATTCAGTTACTTCCTTTGGGATATACACTCTCCTCATGATGAATATTTTTATTTCATTTGATTTGTTACCAATTCCAATAAAAAAGACGAAGTTAAAAATATATCTTTTGCTTGTCTAAATAAGTTAATATTAACAAAATTAAACTAAAACGCTTGAAGCAATCATTAAATTAGGTATAATTTCCGAGCAATATTCAATTAAAGAGAAGAAACAAGTTGCCATCTGTACTCACAACGAACTTATTAAATTTCATGTTTATTATAACAGCGGAAAAATACACAGTGGAGAAATATATCCTTCTTTAACTTATAAAGCGAATAAACAACTTTGAATTATTAACTGTTTTCCGAATCTTCTATGACGTCACGAGTAACCAAAATATATTTAGACAGATAATGTTTTCTATTCTTAAGGGATTTGAGTATTTTAATTCAATGGTTTATTTAATCGATTGAATTGTAAAGTTTACTGATAAGTAAATTTTTTGAGCAGAGCTGACTGTTTCCAAATTTTGAAATAAGATGTTAATAAAACATGTAACATACTCGGATGAAACTCATAATATGAAAGTTCCGTATAAGGAAAACCAATTTTTTTTTGGCATTTCTAACAATATCCGTACAAGAATCAATGCAAAATTCCGAAGAAATTATTTTCAAATCCTAATGTTTCCTTCAGATGGATATACTACGCGATATATAAAATTAAAAATAACTATTTTCTATTACTTTATTTATTTCCTCTAATATTTATGTACAAATATTTATGAATGTTTGCTACTGAAAAATATGTGAAGTATATGAGTCAATATCCTTTATACCGATATCAAACTACCTCAAGCAGTTTCTGATATAAACTGTCGTGACAGACAGATATACAGAATACGAACTGATAAGTAAATGGTTTTAAGAGGGTTCCGTACTTTTGGTATCATAAAAAAAATGACAAAATGTTTTTTTAATCGTTAAGGGTATTTTCATTAAATATTACTTCAATATATGGAAGATTTTAGAATTTTATAAGTCTTGTAATTTAATTAAAGTGATACAATTTTTAATAAATTGAATTGAATAATCAATTAGGCATTATTCAAGTAGAATATAAAATTTGCGTTTCATTCTTAAATAAAAAGAAGATATTTATAAAATTTGCCGGTCTGTTATGCAAAAATTAAACTGCGGGATGCAGAGAATTATCTGTCCTATATAAATGTGCTTGTATTCACTAATATTCACAAGCTCTTAAATGAAGTTGATGATCGTCGGTAATTAATTAAATCTATTAACTTTAATATTTTATTTAAATTCGTATAATCAATTCATATAATATAATGATATGTACCTTAAGTCTGCTTTAATTCACTATGTTTGCTTCATTTAAAAATGTACTTGAATTAGAAAAGACTTAGCCGTTGTCATTTAAGACGAACCCATTTCGCCAACTTTCATTTCAACATCTATCGAAGTAGGTGTCATATATCCTCATTCTGGTTCTTATAGAAAATCGATCATATCGAAATGAGCTTTGAGTTATAAGCTGGCAAAATAAACCTTATTTTTATCGTCAAAAAATAATCCTATAATATAAGGAAATAAGCACTAATTTGAAATTATTTGTATTCAAAGCTTATTTCAACAATTTGCATAATATACTTACGCAAGCACTCGTTCCAAGATTTTCGATTATCAAAACTTGAATTTACTTATGGATAAAAATATCATATGACTGCGTCAAATAAATCAAAAAATGCAATAAACCACCTCAGAAATTGTTTATGTAAAGTACAGAACCCAATTTGGCATGACCGTTTTTACTGAAAATAAAGATATATCAATTGATAGTTATATAATAAAACCGACATATTACAATTAAGATACATCAGATAAACATAGTTTCAAAACCTTCAAAATTATAACTAATACAACAAAAACCCCAACAATGATAGTTTGCATGCTAAACCTTTCGTATATACCTTTTGCAATTCTTAATTACGCTCTTCATTAAAATAATATAATTTGAACTTAAATTTTCTCTTATTGTTATGTTTCACATAAGTAAAATTTATAATGGTTAAAATGTTAGTACTATTTTAGGAAATGTAATATCAAGCTATTATCTCCACTCTTAATGATGTGGGTTTCTTGATTCTTAGCCTAACCTTTCGTACGTTGATTCTAAATTTCATAGGACTCATACCAGCATAACTTGGACTCATATTACAAAACTCATACCAACATAACTTTCGTATCTTAAACTACACTATGATGCTGAAATCGAAAATGACCTAAGGAGTTAACTTTAGCTCAATTAGATATCTTTAGAAGTGGTCTACTAGTACTCTCACCTTTCCACTAGTACCGAGTTCCCAGGTTTACGTGATTTGACTAGGAATGAACTTAGCCAGTAGCCTAGTTGTTCTGGTACTCAAACGAAAACTAGAAGCTTTGTTACTTATAAATTTATAAAAAATAAACTGGGTATTATGTATGAAATATGATAATTATAGTGAAATTTTTGTTTGTATCGAGACCCATGAGGACAAAATACCAGTTAATATCTAATTAAATTAAAATAAAAGTAATCTTAGCAAGTGCGAATAGAAGGGTTCGTACTAGGAGGGTTTCATAAATACCAGTATAAACTTTAAAAGATATTTGGTATTCTATTTAACAGTTTACACATATTAATACTGTTCTTTGCTATAAATATAACACCTAGCATATCTATCACTAAAGTAAAATTATTACGAGTGTCCCAAAAATTATTGAATTTAGAATCACAGCTATAGTTTACTGATGATATTTGTGTAAACTACTGCTAACGCTGTTTTGTTCATTATTTTATATTTAGTATTTCAGAAAATAAGTGATTCTTAATATGAGATTTTTTCATAAGTTACAGTGAGAATGAAACAACCCTCTTCACTTATAGTAGAGATGATGGAACGGAATTGTGTATCTCGAAATATTATCATCTTCTCAACCTATACCTTATAACCTTCTAATTCTAGTTAGTGTAATTTACTTTATGTTACCTGAAAACTTATCTATGTACAAAAATTACAGAAGGGAGACTTAGTGAACTGGGGTTCCTCTATATTCATCGACATATAAGAATTGATAAGGAATTCAGATTTAATTTTATAAACTAACTGTTGCCTGCGATTTCGTCCGCGCTGTGGCTTTAAAGTTTTACAAAGTTTTAGCAACGAGTATTAATCTATTAAAAATCATTTGAGACATTAACGATTAAAAATGTGTCTATGGGCTTAGGTTAATCAGTATATTTAGGTTTATCGAAATTTTTCATGTCCAGGTTCGGTCTTGTTACTTTTAATTATATTTATGAAAGTGGTTAGTGAATGAGTTAGTGAGTCGGTTATCTGTCATAACATAGATTTTCGCATCACCCTTAAGGTACTATGTAAAAAATACGTTCCCATTACTTTACATGGTGGGTATCAAGGAGGCCTAACCAGGGAACTTCCACTCCTTCCTGTGTCCCAAAAAATATCGCTTTCAAAATTTTCATAAAAAGTTTGATAAAATAAAAATAGAAATTTGACCAGTCACGAAATGAAAACGACTTGGTTTTAAACATAAAAGAATGCAAAGCATTAAAAGGAGCACAAAGTTATTTAAAACATAATTTTGACCCTTTATCTTACTTGATAGTTTTATAATATTCAAAAACATTTTAATTTCAATTTATTACTTGTTCAAATATCGATTTTTACTAGAGTGAACTTTTTTCAAAGCATTTAAGGACGACTTACTTTTCTTTTGTTTAAACATTTTCACATAAAACAAAGTTTTCAATAAACCTAAATTTAATACTTGTAAATCAAGTCAAGTAATTGTCATCTCAATCACCGATTCATAATGAGGCTCTATTTAAAATTAGCCAATACCACTAATTTCTTTTTTTAATTATTAACAAAAACTTAAATTAACTTCATACTAGAAAAATTTTAATTAATTTATTAGACTTAAAAAAACGATGAAATTCAGTTAATAAAGTTAATATACAACTGATAAAACTAAAAGACATCGCTTAAAGCGGAATATTTCAACTGATCGAAAAAGTATGTACTTTTTAAGTAAACGATAGGGCGCTTAAAAAAATTAGCAGCTTAATTTTGTAAATTAAATCTATTGTAAATGATAACACTATACAATCGCGCGCTCTAAAATATCAGCAGCACAATTTAATAAACGAAATTAATATTTCATTCATTAAACAATTACGCAGCGCGCTTAAACAATTAGTGACACAATTTGATTAATCAAATTAATCCATCCATATTAACATATAATACATAAAATTTAACGACAGCACGCTTAAAAAATCAGCACTGCAGTTTAATAAACCAATTTAAAATTTATTTTATTATACTTATCAACAAAATGATTTTGATTTATGTAATGTAACAAAAACAAAGGAGAAAGACGTAAAATTTGCATAAATAGTCGATAACTTATCTACATTAATTTAAATATTACTAATTGGGGGTAGTAATGTTAAATTAATACAATTAACTACTAAATTTAATGTACCCTTATATATTAGTCAAAAAGCAACCACAAATTATGAACCTTCATGAAGGATAATATGTTTCAGTTTCAGTTTTAATTTAAATGAGGGCTCAATGTTGTTTCAGGATCACATTTCATTTCTCAGCGTCCTGGATTCTACCTCTCTAAGCTTTGATATTATTCTTATTTAATCAATATTCCCGCCATCCACAACCACCACCGACCACCTTTCATGGAATTTGGACAGGATCATATCATGGTATTTATATAATTTTCTACCTTCAAACGTACTACAATATATATATATATATATATATATATATATATATATATATATATATCTATATATATATATATATATATGTGTATATATATATGTGTGTATGTATATATATATATATATTTTTTTAATTTAAGTTTAAATTAAGTTACCCTCCCTAACACCTTAAATTCCAGATCAATTATGAAACATTACAGATTTAAGATGAGTTATAGAGCTGATTTATACGCAGGTTAGATCATATTAAGGTCCTATAGTAGACTGCTCAACAACTGCGACCATGAGGAAAACTAGAACAGATTCATGTGACAGCTAACGACTGACATCACTCGCAACTTTCAAAACGGTCACGACCTTAATTAAAAAAGAATAGGGAAAGAAGGAGAAATCCCAATTTCATTATTCTTTCAAAAAAATTATAACCACATGTTGTTATGTAAGCTATGCTATTAAAATCGGAAATTAAATCAAAAATTTTCTATTTAAATTGATCCAACTGACAGATTTAATTCAACGCCTACACTTGTATCTCTATCACATTACTCGGAAATATGATTGACTACAACCACTTCACTTAAGATCATTTCAAAGGCCCAGTTGACCTCAAACGAAATAATTACGCTATCTAAGAAAATTTCATATGAAAAATACACCAACTATATTTTAAGTGAAATTTTTCTTATAAATTACCCAAAGTATCAATACTTGAGTAATATAGACAAAGATATGGAAGAAAAATAAATGCTGCGGAAATAATAGCCGTAAGGAATGGAATGGAATTTGCGTGCGGGAGGAAAGTCAGAGAGGCTGGAGTGAGTAAACTTCCACAAGTGTAAAATATTAAAATTGACGCCACTCAGTTCTCGGCACGTGTATATAAATTTTAGCTCTGTTAAACTTTTTCGCCGCGAGTTGGTAAGTATCCAATTGTGTAATACCGCCGCTGGATATAAGTAGATTCTTGAGAATATGAACAAATAACATTAGTAAAAATGAACAATGGTTTAATTTCAGTAATATTAATACATATATTATGAGTGTATAATAACCAAAGAAAGTATGTCTTCATTTAATTAATAGTTTGAATTATTCGTTCTTGCTATAAAAATAAACTTGTTAGAGACGAGTAGAACTCATACTACAAGGATTCCATATAAACGTAGGCCTATATAAATTATATTATGTAATCTTTTGCACGCGTAAACATATTCAGAGTATTCTAAATTTCATAGGTTGAAAATCTATCGTCGCTTTCATTTTCCGATAAATTTAAAGCAATCTTTTGGTGACGCTATTTTTCACAAATTTGGGTATAGCACTTTTAAAGATGGAGAGGAGAAGTGAAAAAAATTTTATGGACCTTTTCAACAATATCTCTGGGATTATTTTGCATAAAATTAAAAAATAAATATTAAACCATTATAACTTGCTTTATCTTTTAATATTCCATGCGATATACAAACGAAAAAAAGAGTAATTTATTTGGATCTACAAAAATTATGAATACAAATATGAATACATTTTACTGCTGACTATTGACATCTTAATGTTGGTTTATATGCTTTGTCACCATCCTAAATTTTAAGTTTTAATATTGACATAGAAACTTAAAAGTTAGGACTGTGACAAACTGTTTCTCAGAAAAATGCCGATGATCAACGGACAAATTAGCAGCAGTACAGAGACGTGGATTATCTCGTAAGATTTTTCTTTCTTTTTGGGGTACGGAACCCTAAAAATATTCCTTTAAAATTTTTCAATAAATATGTTTGATGAAACTAATTGCTACGATTTCTACTTTCAAGCAGTTTTGTCAATAGCACATAAGTTTACAATTTTGAAAAATAAACTATCGTACAAAATGTTTAAATTGTCATAAGGCTAATTTCAATAATCTAAAATTAGAGGGAATATAAAACATATTTGACATAGCTCATCCCTTTGATTTTGACCTGATATATATTCGCTATTTTAACGTTTTTAAAAAATCTTTTCCTGAATTATCATGTTTCACGTTAGGCAATTTTGATTAACTAACAACATAAAAACTTATTAAGAATACTTCATAGTTTTATTTTTGTAAAATTAAAATAACACATAATAAGGCTATCTATTTTGTATAATGTGGTTATAAGGTAGTAATTTTATTCGTTCATTACTTTGATATTGATAAAATAAATTCCGAGTGGTAATTTCACAGCCTTAAACTCTAGGCTATCCTAACACCAATCATCAGTTAATTTTTGCATCAATTTATAAGTATTTACTTACAAAATATTTTTATAACGCTGTTATAAAGTAGTAATTTTAGTGAGGTGACATTTCTTTCGTAATCATAGAAGAAACTCTGACAGATAATTTCACAGTATTTGGCTCCATATCATTCTGTTATTCACCGATATATAACTATTTACTTAGATAAAATTTTTATAAGGCTATTAGGAAGGAATGTTTTTAATTAAGTGGCATTTCTTTTGACTGTAAATATACAGAATAAATTCTCAGGGATAATTTCACATAATTATATGATAGCGTTTTATAAATTCCATAGGATAGCTATCCTACCACAATTTATCAGTCAATCTATTCACCCATGTCAAAATACACAACTATATTTTCAATGAACGAACAGTGAAATACAATACACTGTATTAGCAATAATATTTAAATGGCCATCGGTTATTAACACAATCATAGTGTACTGCTGTTACAGTATAATTATTTAAGCTATTTAACTCGACGATATGGCCGTAAAAATGAAACTGCAATAACGGTCACGTAAAAACGTGATCATTTCCACTACATACCGTAAGATTTACCACACTTACAACTCATATCACTACATACCGTAATATTTAAACGTAATTACGTTTAGTGAAGCAAAATTGAAGTATCTAATCAGTGTAACTTTTGTCGTGTGATTCACGGAGCCTACACTATTTTTTTAATCACCTAGGAAGCAAGGACCATAAATAACCTAAAATATTTTAGAAATGTCGTATTTTAGTGAAATTATGTTACTAATAATATATACAAATTTAGAAGCTAAAATTGTAATAGGTTGGTAAGACACCGTTCTATTCCTCATTTAATTTCCATTGACTAAGCCATTGGTAGTAAACTGTATATGAATGTTGATATCTGTGATGGTGTTTAAAATAGTGTTTCTGTTGCTGTAGTACGGTTTTCTTACAAAAAACTTTTAAAATGAAAAACTACTGGAAAAAATTAAAGAAATTTTTGACATTCAAACCAAATTAGATTTTAAATACTTCTTAACAGAGGGTGTTTATCCATGAAAATAATGTACTAAAAAAGTTTTCATGCGTTAATTAAGTTTATGTGAGTGCAGGTAGAAGTAAGAAAATTCAATTCCTTAATTATTAAAATGCTTCGAGGCTAACAATAAAAATCCAAATTTAGTACGCTTATAATGCTTAGGGAATATATAACTAATTCGTTTAGATTTTATGCGAGATAAATTATATCATAACAACCTGTTAAATGCAAAAGTGCCATACTATTTTTTATCAACAAACTGTTAGTTGGATGATCATTATTTACATGGGAAGTATTTCTTTTTCTCTGTTTTACATTATATTGTGAGTTTTTATTTCTTTTCAATTAGAGTTGTTTATTTATCCGCTTATCTCCCATATCATTTTGCGGGTTCCATACGTAAGAAAGAAAACAATTAAACTCTTATAAGATCTTTCTTGTGTTCGTCCGTATGTCCGTCTGTTTATCTTTCTGTCTATCGCAGTCGTTTTTCTCAAAAAAAAATTAACATATAAATTTGGGATTTAGCTTAATGACAAAAGATGTCAACACGCATGCTCTCCAGTAGTTGGCACCGACATGTGTGTATATATATATATATATATATATATATATATATATATATATATATATATATATATATATATATGTGTGTGTATATTTTTAGAGAAGACTAAATAATCGTATTTATAATTTTAAATTTTCTGTATCGTGTAGGTAGCAATTAAAATAAAAATAGATAAGAATTTTAAAATACGTGTAGGTTATCAATTAGAAGAGAGAGTTTAATAAAAGACACCAAAACCATTCTCAGAATTTTATGAAGATAATTCTAAAGATATTGTTGGAAATATCCGCAATAATTTTATCCCTCCCCCGTTCATCTCCGAACAACTTAATAAAAACATTAAAAAACAACCTTATCCGAAGTTGACCTAAAGTCTACCAAAAACTACAGCAGTGATTCTAAATGCCATAGTCTCTTAGAAATATGTATTTTTTGGCCTGTGAAAAGTATATATTTAGATAGTGGAAAAAAAATTAATGTTTTTTGCTCAATCTATTCCGACTTTATAAAATCTAATTTAGAATTTATTTAGTGGTTTTAAATTTGAGCATAATATTAAATTTAGTTCTGAACTTGATATTGGAATTGCATTATAAATATGGTAAGTGCAGGAAAAGCTCGTTCATAAATAAACTTCCCAATTTATCTTGATGTTAAATTACTCGTCGGTATCCAAATTCAAATATTTCACACCTATTAAATATCTAGTAACTATTTATTACTCTGCTTTAAATTTCATTATTTATTATTGCCTAAATAGCTTGTTATATATGACAGATTAATCGTTAATAAAGTTAAGGGTGATTTTAAAAATGAATATTCGACTGCCTGACGGCTTAAATTGTTTGTCAACTATTCTGTGGAAGTCGACTTAATCACTCTAAGAAAACCGATAAACAAGTTCTTGTACACAAAAATAATTTTATTTAGTAGAAAGTGACATCTAAATATTGTTTTTTTCAAAATCTTGCATTGACGAAATGACGCATTCATCTTATTTTAGAAGCAATCTTGAAGTTATGTGGCACAAAACATCACGGTTTCTAGCGTCTTTCTTAAACATCTATTGCCAGTGTAATAATAAAGGTACAGCTTGTAATAAATAATTGTTACGTATAGACTTGTATTTATTCGTAAAGCTCTTCACACACATTTCTAAAGCAATTCTTTGAAAAATCCTCGTTCTCAGAGATGCTTGGAAAGAAAACCTAAGGGTGCAGAAATGTATCATACATCGAATTAGATCAGGCAGACAGGACGGTATAGTCTTTTGATATTTGACACAGAATATTTAAATATTGCTTCTTAAAATAAAAAAAACAAATAGTATTTTTTAATTCTATATGATAATCCGGCGGATAATCTCATATTCCATTCTATATGAGATTATCCGCCGGAGAAAATATTTGAAATTTACTTCATTCGTTAATTAAACGACATATATAGCCAGACATCAGTCGAATACAACTTAAACATGGTTTTTATCAATATCTTTAACTTGCATAGAGAGTTTAAAAGTTGTAGCGGTGAAGTATACCATTCAAATGAACCAATGTTGATTAGTAAAATATTTTCAAAGTAACAATAATAATTTTAATATAGTATATTTTTGACATTAATTTTGTAGAAATTCATTCTCACTTAATTTTATTCACAACTAAATGAAACTAAGTGATGTAGCATTATATCTATTGTATTTAAATTATTAACCGCGACCTAGGAATCTCTTCGAATCGCCCACCTGAAGATGTTGTCATACAACAAAAGCTAGGTCGTGGTTAATAATTTAAACAATATAAATATAATGTACTTCACATAGTTTCATTTAGTTATTTACTATTGTCGCATGTAAATGACGTGTTCATTTTATTATAATATAACATTTGAAATAATTGTGTTTGCTACATATTAATTAGATTCTGCAATGACTTTTATAAAAGAAATATCTTTATTTAAAGTATATGCCTCTCTTTCATCCCCCTGAAAATTATAAGGAAAATTTATGAACTAATTTTACTTTTATTTAAATTGCAACATTTGTAACGTTGAGGTATTTGCTGGTTAATATTAAACTCAAAGGAACTAATCCTGTCCATTAAGTATAAATTTGATACTATTCAGATGAATTGATATTAATCCCTACATATGGTTTTGCAATAATAATGTGACAAGAGGAAAAAAAATCAAACTAACATGAAAATAAATTAATCACACAAAATAGTAGTTATGTGTTTCGGGTTAAAACTCGCAAAGGAACATATAAATAGTACAATTTTTTCTTATTTTTGTTATACTTAATGTTGTTTATGGGTTAAAATAGATTTGAAGCATTTCACTATTGTTAACATAATTTATTCCTAGGAGGAACTTCAAATTCTCTACAAACCTCAGTCACCAGGCTGTGCTCGTAACAAATAAAAATTATTTCATTATTATAATGAAATAAAGAGGTTTGCAAATATTGCTATGATTTATGCGATAATACTCGGATTTTAAACTTTCTTACTTGGCTAAATACTTTCAAAGTTGTAGAGAAAATTGTATGCAGTTTTAAAAGTAAAGAAAAAATAAGAAAGTTAAAAGCTGTTTTTTTTTAATCTAATATAACCAATTTTCGCCTATTTTCCTTTTTTTAACATATAGTTAGTATACCGAGACGACAAAATGTGGATATTTTATAACAATGGAATTAAATGAACGAATACTAGGCTAATTAACAATACATCATATTATTTTTCAATGAAATTTATATATTTGTAAATCGTTATAAATGGAGTGAGGTATTATTACGATGATAATGAAATATATGTGTTTTTGTATTTTTAAATTACACTTATCATCGACTTCGAAGCAAAAGAATGTTCTAAAATCGTTATATTTATATTTATTATATATCCGTAATCCATGAGTCGATGCCAAGTTGAATATGGTGTTCGAGGTCTGTATTTGGGTGTCACTTCGATTTTAGTGACGGAGGAGCGTTAACTTGACACTGGTTGCTAAAATATCTAACTAATATTGTACTGCAAAAGTCCCAACTAATTACACGTATTTTTATTACTTTATACATTTCGATAAATCTATAATTTAGTCGTTATTTGGAATCGTTTGCTTGCATTCACTGCTTTTTAGGGAAAAAATAATAAAATAAGGGAAAAAGTTTTTCTCTTTAAGTCCGTCTACTGTAAATTGTACAGAATCATAATTGTAACTGCTAATCGTTAACATTATTGGTTGAACGTGGTGTTCGTGGTCTTTGTGTGAATGCCATTTAAATTTACGTGAGAGAGAAGCGCGAGAGAGGCGTTAACTTTATACCGATTGCTAAAATCTCTAACGGAAGTAATATTGTACTTTCATATATTCTAATTTTACATAAATAATACATATTTCGGTGAAAAAAAAATATTAAAGATAAAATATCATCACATTTCTTTTTTTTAATATATACACAAACTCCAACGCAATGAACTACGCAAATTTGTATGTGCGGGGCAACTAACTGCACACGGTTTTATACTCAGATATTTCATTCTTAAATACTAAAATGATATCTGAGGAATTACCATCTTATAGTCATAAAATATAGGATATAAATTATTACCCACACTAGATATATAATTGATTTGCTCACTTATTCAGTATAAAGTAAAAACCAAATCTACTATTTCATTTGTAGATTTTTTAAGTATTAACACAGCTATGACTTATACGCTAACGCAAATTTATTACTATCCTTTTAAAGATAATACAGTTTTTGATGAAACTGGTCTTTAAATCATTATGTCCTAAAAAGTTTAATTTATCCGATTAATTTATCTACATCTAGGTAACCTCTCAAATTTTAAAATTGTTCCATTTATTGTGTGAAGTTAGACCTCTGTAATTATTTTTCATTTTGAGGCAATTTTTTTACATATCTGCAGTTTTCCAGTAAGATTTAAGTAAACTCCTAGTAACTTCACTTTTTCATAACTTTGACTTTACCACTTTCGGAGCTAGAGGAAATGGACATATTATCTGTCGACATTTGCAAGAAAATAGTTTTGGAATAACTCAATCTTTCAAATGATATCACACAAGATAATTGGAAAAAAAATTTGATCACTGTATTTTGTCCTTCTAATAATTGTCTTTAATAATTTTCATAACATTCAAATTTATTCGATTTCCATTTGAATAAATTTGAATGTTAGTTAAATGGAGATACCAACAATTAAGTTGCGGTAACAAAAAATTATGAAAAATAATTAATCTTTAAATTGCTTTTCTCGCATAAACGATCCTTAAGTGTTGTCAGCTTAAATCATTGCCTTCTAAATATTTATTTGCCAAATATTAAAGAGAAGAGAGAAATATTGTAAATTATGTGCAGTTTTACAACCCTTTTCCAGCTTATATCAAAATTACAGCCTATGTGAACATTTCACATTTTAGTTTGATGAATGATACTTTTATAATAGTAAGTTCTTTGTTATATTAATAACGTGATTAACATTTGCTGTTTAATTACGAAAAAGTTGTAAGTTTGTTTAAATCATAACCGTCTGTAAATTAAATTAAGTCTTTCCCTTTATAAATTGAAGGCCCGGCGCTAGCAGTTGCCGGTCTATTTTAGTTTCCAAGTTCAATAACCCAAAACACGTTTCATTTAACCCAAAACATTTTTCCATTAGATGAACAGGCTTTAATTTTGTATCCTATCTTACTTTATATTTTTAGGGGTCAAAACTTTCGTTTTTTCGTAACCACAATCCGCGAATAAAAGCACGAATTAAATTCTAATAAATCAACGATTTATTAATACTCATGCACTTAACAAATAATTAAACTTGTATTAAAGGAAACTTGAGACGCGATAGTTGCCTTAATGGATACCGTTGTTGCCGCTGTGATTTCGACAGATGAGACCGGTGTGTACCGCTTAGGCTAGGTAATTGATTGTCTTTGCATGACGTAAATTAATTTCGAAGATAATATAAACATATTTCCATTTAATCGTAATCGATAATAATAATTTACGCAAGTTTATGGGTAACAAACCGGCTGACGTTAAACTCCCCAGTGTTACCTTCGTTATATTAGAAATTTAATTTATTAAATTCATTTGGTAGGGCATATATGGATAATAAATGTAGAAAAGGAGTGAAAACGTTTGAAAAACGAAAATTGCAATCTTTTACTTAATATTAGATCAATTATTATTTATAGATATTTGGTTTGTATATTTACAAGCTGACCAAGTCGAAATCATTACGCTGGTTAAAAATCAGTCAATTTAAAAAATTTTAAATGCTACCAAATCAATTAACCATTATATAAATTTTCACATACTATCTATGAAAATTGGTAACAATAAAGAAATAAAAAGAAGAAACTAAATTATTTTCTTTTTCTTTTACGGCAACTTTTTTAAACAAGTTTTAAAAAAAAAGTATAGTTTACATGCAATAATTGAAAAAACAATGACCATTTTTATTTCTTTTTAAAATTAGCTATTTATACCTTCAAAGTTAGGTAACGGTATTAAAAAAAGAGTTTAAGAAAAGACGAGGCAAGGCAACAATTTCTTTTTGAACTTCATACGAGAAAAGGAAAAGATAGATTGTTAGGCTATTATAAATCCTGCAAACGGTTTTTTTCGCATTTGTAATATTCGAATCGTTTTTTCCGCATTCAGTTAAAATAATCCTAGAAGTAAAGTTTTACCAAACTTCGGCAACTATTCAAGAAAAACTTTTATCTTTATAAATTCAAAAGCAAACAATGATCAAGTTAATACAGTGAATATAAAGCAAATGCAAGTCACTTGCTTCCTTTGTGTTTGGTAAAAAAGCTGCTGCAGATGCAAATTATTATTTCAGCATACCATTTTATTCATCACTGATTCGATATAGGCACGCAAAAAATTCTACTTTGACATAAAAAGATATGAAATTTTCATGTCAAAAAGGTATTTTGGTTTAAATACAAAATTGACAAAAATGTTTAACTCAGGTTTAACTGAATGGTATATACTAATATAAAATGGATTAACATAGAAACTAAAGTCGGAGGGTGACGATAAAACGGCAAAGTTTTTCGCAAATAAAACGAGAATATCATAGCATTTGTACTCACCAACGGTGACCATCACGTTACAGCCAGTTTCTTATACATTTATTTATTTATGAAAATTCATAATAAAATATTGTAATTTTGTACACATTAAGACATGTATAGCCGGATCGAACCCAAATGGAGATAGGTCGGATTCTTTGATAACTAAATAGCAATATACATGTTTATGGTTTCCCACATTAATTTTCAAATAAACTAGCTAGTAAAGTCGAATATGAATTGATGCAAGATTAAAGTGATTATGCAACTTATTTTTGTAAATAAATTTGCACAATTAAATCCAAAACTACGTGCCGTTTTTTGACCTCAATGCAATTTTTTCTACCAATCTTTTTCAATAAAAATACACTGAATTTAATAAATATATTTAGCTGTTGTAAATTAAATTAAAAGAAGTAAAAATAAATAGATCAATCACCCTAAATAAACCACTTAAAGCAAGCTTTAGATTGGGTTTATTTTCCTAGGATTATTCAATTAAAGAGAAGAAAGAAGTTGCCATCTGTACTCAAAATGATTTTAACAATTTTCATATTTATTAAAAGAGGAGTATTGCGTTCAAAATGCACATTGAAGCAATTTCTTCTTCTTTTAGTAATAATACAAATTAAAGGCTTTACATTTTTAAATATTCTCAGAATTCGTGTAAATGTCAACCGCAATCAAAACATTTTTGAAAGAATGAAGGTTTCTCTTACTTTTGATTGAGCTACGAAATTCACTAAAATTACTTCTTTCTACACAGCTTGCTCTTTTCAAATTGTAAGATAAACAGAAATGAAACCAAAAAACCACTCGTACTATTCCAGTAGAACTAATAATACAATGGTTCCGGAAACATTGTGTTTCCATTAAACTATATAATAATATAAGTTGAAGAGGAAAACACGTTTTGGTTGATATTTTTAAAAATATCTCTTGAACCTTCTTACACAATATTTAAAAAAAATGTTTTCATATGCTTCTCACTTTCTCGTTCATTTCATATCTTATACGATATATAAAATAAAACATTAATATTTTCTATTATTTCATTTATTATCTCTAAAATATCTAAACAAATATTTATGAATGTAAACTTTTGATGCGGATTAATATCATTATCGCCACGCCAAATTTCAACATCGAACTGTTTCTGAGAAAAACGGTTGTCAAGGACAGATAGATGGGAGACAGGTGGAAAGGTCAGTAGTTTTATGTGGTTTCCCTTTCTTTTCGTTTTGAGGTACGAAACTCTAAAAATATACAAGAGATGAAATTTCCAGCAGAGAGTGCTTGTGAACGTATCTCCTACGGGGAAGTGTGCGGGCTTGAAGGTCATTGATGTCTTCGGATAAAGGAGTTATGGGTCTCGAATTAAGAATTGCCTCGATTCCTACCACATATATCTCTAACTCTTTGTAGGAGAACATTTTATCGCCTATTATTCATACAAAATGAGCCTTATATGATTTTACGCCGCCTCCCACCACACCAAAATGCGGTGATCTTGGTGGTATGTACCAATTTGTTCCTTTATTATTTAAATATTTTACTACAATGTCATTAAGACTGTCTGATTGGTTTATATTTCTTAAGCTGTGTATATAATTATTTCCGCCAACGAAATTGGTTGCATTTCAGAATATAAATTCAAAGCTTGTCTACTTAGCAAAAAATGAACTATGCAAATTTATAAGGTGTCGTTCCCGTATAAGTAAGTCGTGATGTATCTTGAGTAAGATAATTGGAAATTTACGAGTCTACGAAAATGTTGAATTCTTTAATCTGCAGCCTACGCGAATAAGTCTTTGTTTAAAAATGGATATAATGTCCGAATTTCACTGTTAGAGCTAAGCAGGCCTGTAGTGAATAATTGTATAAGTTCGTCCTTAAAACATTCTTGTTAGGTCATTTTTACTATCAAATTTAGCGCTATTGAGGCTCTAATTAAGGCGCTGTTGAGGTTCTAATTTCTGAAACTCGGTTGGTAACAAACGTTTTGGAGTAAATATATTATTCTATTGCAAAGCAATGGATGAATCAGACCAGAAAAATAGGTGGTCAATTGTTCGACGAAGAGCAGACAATACAGTTTTTACATGTTGTGAGAGTAATAATACCGCACATAGTTCCAACTTAGGTAGTGATATTGTTTTTAGTGAAGCAATTGGATTTTTTGAACATAACAAAGTAAATATTTGTCTGATGCTGTCTTTAGATCTCACATAAATGCATGCTCCGTATACCTTTTTACTAGCGTCATTTATGAATTTCAATGCGCTGAATATTCACGGTTATACTTTGCTGTAATTGTTGAATTTTGATTGGATTTCTCTTTCGACTGTTTGTTTGATACGAATATCTAGCTGGTTTAAACCTTCTACCGGGAAATATATATTTTTAAGTAGTAATTTAAAACAGTAACCCTCGAGCTTGAATAATTTCAACATTCCTTCCTTTTATATTAATTAACGCTTTTGGTAATAAAACCTGTATAGCTACTATAACACTATTACCTTTATGTTTGAGCTTCCCGGTGATTCTTCTATTTCCGAATTTTTTATTTTTGTTAATTATCGTAGTTATTTGCGTTACTGTAGTGTATTAACATATGCTTCTCGCACATTTCTTACATGCTGATCATTTGCATTAACTACTAAGATGTTCAATATTTAAACAATTTAAATATGCTTTGGCTGCCTTGATTTTCTCAATGCGTTCACGTACATTCATCTTTTGCAATTTTTTAAATGCATAAGCTTTACGATTTTCTTTACAAATAATACGGTAACTAATTTTTGTCTGGTTGTCAATGCTTGTTTCTGTGCCAATGGCCGGCTTTGTTTGTTTGGTTTAAATCTGCACTTATGGACGTAATTCTTAATATTTCACAGCGTTCCTCTTAGAATTTAGTGAAAGCGTACATTTTAGGCATTTCAGTGCCTTGGATAAATTTTTGCCATTTTATGTGGGTATTTTGATCAGTTTTTGATGTGAGAATGCAAAATTAATAATGATCCCCAATACTCAATAGGTTCGCCTGATGATTTTAAAGGTCGTATATAAGTTAAAATTGTATCTTATTTGTAAATTTCTTAATTCGACATCAAATTCCTTAACCGTCGTTGGTAATTTGAATATATAAAAACTGATTTAATATGATTACCCATTTATTATCAAAACGGCCTTTCGACGACTCGGATATAACTAAATAATGTTCCAATGCTTCAATTAATGCTTCCAATGCTTCATAATACACCTATTGCCTCGTCTCTTTAACTAGACCGTATATATTGGCATTTTTCTAATTCAGATAGCCACAGTTGATTATGAATGAATCGTTTAAAATTTGTATATAAATCTACGGTTTGGTCACGTCGTATTTGAATTACGTATTTCATTTAAGCTTGCGATATGTTGTGCTGATGTGGACATTATTGGATTCGTTTTATCTGTATTATATCCTGGGCTTAACTGATTTGTGGATTTATTTGTTTGGATTTCTTCAAATTGATTTAGTATACTGCTTATATTTTTTAAACATAACTATTTCTATATGGTTATTATGGTTTTCTTCATTGTAAGTATAATTGATAATTTTGTGAAATTCAATTAAATTCTGTTCTTTGTTTTTTTAATTTATATTATTATTAATATTTCAGGATCTGGTATTTTGATAACTATATTATCTATGTTGTAGTGAAATTAAAGAGTTGTATGACAATACGATAGCTTCCAAGGCTAACGTAGTGGATTATTATATAGGACAGGACAAGAGATTTTTTAACTTATCCTTGTTGCAATATTACCCATTTTGGCTGAACCCGTGTTGACTGCATTCGCTGTAGATGAGTTAGCGTGGTTGATGGTAATAAAGACCGTCCGTTGGCTCTGGAGGGATGACCTCTGCGTTATTTTGCTCACCCGTGTTGACTGAACCCGTGTTGACTGCATTCGCTGTAGATGAGTTAGCGACGATGGTGGTAATAAGGACCGTCCGTTGGCTCTGGAGGGATGACCTCTGCGTTATTTTTCTTTCTACTACTGAAATTGCTTCTCTCCATATATTACACAAAACTTCAACCAATATTTTTAGTGTGATTTAACTTTCATCATTATAAACCTCTTATTCTCCATTATTCAACTTTTAAGGTCATCAGTCTATCTAACTGTCCCATATTTCTCTTCGTATATATTAGTTCACACTGAAAATCTCCCCTTCTCCTTTTTTATCGGTTCTTAGGTAAACATTATACATAGCCTGCTTGTTGCCACTTCAGTTTGCTGATCTTAAATACTATATTGATTTTACTGATTTAAATTTGCACCATCTTACCTTTGTAACCTTACCTTTGTATAAGAATTACGAAGAAAAAACTTACTAGATTGGAGGATTTGCATGTCTAAATGAATATCAAAATTGATCTCTAGAACATCTTGGAAAAGAGGAACTATTTAATTGGACCTTATTTGATAAATTAATGAAACTTAAACACTGTAAACTTATTACTATGCGTGTTTATGATTCATAATAGTTTACTAGTGCTTACAACTTCCAATCCCAATTTTTCATTATATTCCATCATTTCATTTTATCCCTAAAAGAAAAAGGTTATAGTATTTATTGTCATCAGTTTTCGTCAGAAAATAATTTTCATGTTAATACTTTACCTGTAATTTTTCTGAATATTATAGGATAGTTCTATTTCGAGCCCAATCACAATGTCTATATTTATGTGGTTGAGGAATATGGTGAAAACAGTGTTTATGTAAAGATTATATAAAACATAAGAACCTGTAGATTAGTCAGGATAAAGAAGCATGGGGTCCTAAAAACATTGCTGAAACTGATTAGATTATTGATAAATCCATTCCTCAGAAAAATTAAAATTACAAAAATTTTAAAAAATAAATGTAAATTGTAAAATTTTTTAATTAGAGATTACATAAGTAATATTAAATAAAATATTGCAGATATTTATTGTATGGAAAGGAAAGATTATTGTAACAACTGTGTACAAGAAATTGCTTAGAATTGCACACAATAATATGTCACTTAAAATATTAGTTGTTGTCCATAAAAACTGAATCTACATAAATGTTGCTTTAAACCCTTTCAATTTTAACGTCATCGTCAATAAGATTTCTAAATATTTTAAAATCTCTAATTTTCACTTGGTTGCAGGTTTATTTTCTTAAATTCTGTTTTAATTTGCTTGTGTCGGTTTGCGATTTTTTTTTCTTTTCGTCCAATACAATCCATAGTTGCAGCTGCAAAGATGAGAAGAGAAACAATTTCTATTTGAAAAAATATCTGCTGCCAACGAGCATTTAGTTACTTTGGTCAAGTCAGTCATAGACACCTAGCCAGTCTTGACACACTGGTCGCAGTGGGTAAAAAGTTAAAATTTAAAAGAAAACACCAACGCGACCAGTCAGTTGTTCTTTAACCTGATCAGGTTAAGACCATCATAAGCCTCTCAATGAAAAGCCTCTCTCAGAAACATCGGATCTCTGAGATCCATATTAAAATAGCTAGCGGCTAACATCACTAGCGCCTTTCACAGTTACGATTTTCAGAAATAAGAAAGCGACAAAAAAGTGATGTTGCAATTAAATTTTACACAAAATTTTTACACAAATTTATTTCTTTTTTTGTAAAATCTATAAATATTTTTTGTAACGTAAGCCGAGCTCTTAATATTGAAAAGACATTTTATATACGACATACTAGATTTAATATAATCAGGTTTGCAAATCTCTTCCCACGCCTACACCCCTACCTTAATTTTTTGCACTACTCGAAAATCTAATTGACCCTAACTACTTGACTTAAAAATCTCTTCATAGACTCAGTTGACTTCCAAAGGAATAAGAGAATTCGTTTGGAAGGACAAAGAGAATTTCGTTAGAAAAATGCGCTGATGGTATCTAAGGTGATTTTTTTTATCAATTACGCGAAGCATCAAGACGTGAATAATACAGATAAAGATGTAAAAGCAAAATACATGGCGTGGAAATAATAGCCGTAAAGAATAGATGTGAAGAATTGTGCACGACGAGAAAAATCAGAACGGCTAGCACGGGTGAATTACCACAAATGTAAAATATTCAAACTGGCGATGCAAAGTTCTCAATACAACGATAAATTTTGATGTTGAGTATCTGAGTGTATATTTATATATGTGTCTGTGTCAGTTTTTGAAATGAAGCTTCTTAACGGAAAATTACTTGAGCTGGGGAGCTACCTGAGAATAAGTTAAACGTGAACACGATGATGAAACGCCCTCATTGGTTGGACAGCGCGTATTGTTGTCCATAGGAGTAAGCGAGATAAAGTAAAACAGAGACAAATGGCAATAAGCAGCACGTAGCGCCGTCTCTCTCCCACATTTCTTTCTCTTTCAATATATACATGCGTTTGTGTATATAGTTATCCCAACGAAGTACGTTCTTCGTACTACACCAATTTGGATGAAAAATATTTCAGTCCCTCATATGGACAGTTATTTGATGTAATAAACCTTTTTATTTATGTGTTTTCCTTGAGTGATAGATAGTTCAAATATTTGTGAAAATGTATATAATTTATTACTGTATCGATATTATATTAATTAAAAATTTAATTTTATACGAGGGTCATAAGAAGCTTCCTTTTTGTAGGGTGCTCCACAACATCTTACTTTTACTTATTTTATTAGTTTCAACTTTGGAAGCATTTTCAGATGCAAGAATAAATTTAAATTGGAATATTGTATTAAAAGCTACAGCACAAATTAGAGTAATTTTTAATTATTTGAATATATCTTCATTAGATTTATATCTGCAGTCGTTTGGAATTTTTTGTTTAAAGAAAACGATATTACCTTCAAAATATACTTGTTACGAATAGAACTCGCGCTATGAGTTGCATTCACACTTGGATCAGAATTAATATTTAAGAGTATATAGTATTTCAATCAAATGTATTGCCCAGTATGTCTATCAGAGTCGTAAACTTGTTTTGAATATCTCAAAAACTATGAAATTTAGATTCCTTGCTATAGTTTTACGGTAAAGTTCAAGTAAACTTCTAATAGCATTGTTCTTTTATAATTTTCATTTTAGCAGTTTTGGAAATAAGGGCTTGAGCGGAAAAATAAACGGAATTTTGTTTATACTTTAACAGTATGTCAATTTTTAAGGTTCAACGTCAAAATAGTTTCTCAAAAAACCTTATGCGACCAGAAAACAAACGGACAAACGGATACGCATGTTATCTTGAAAGGGTTCAATCTTTTTTTCTTCTATTTAAGGTAAAAACTCCTAAAATGTTTCTTGACAAAGCCTAAGCATAATATGTTAGTATGGAAATACATTTATTGAATTTAATTGTTTTAACGAATTTAAATGGTGTAATCCTTAATTTCACGAAAAAGTTTTGCCATTTAAGTTAAAATAGCACAGGAGAAAATATCTATATGCATGTACTTTTTACGAAACGGTTATCAAACAGTAATTTTATTGAAGTGATAATTATTTTTTATTGATGAAATAAATGCTGAGTAATTTCATAATGTTTCACCCCACGTTATCCTAATAACGACTACCTGTCAATTTATTCGCGCATGTGTAAAAATTTGCACATTATTTTTGTGAGGTGTCAGTAATTTTATTGAAGCGACAATTATTTTGTATTATAGAACAAATGCTGAGGAGTAAATTTATAATGTTTCACTCCATGACATCCAAATACCGTCTACCGGTCAATTTATATGCCGCATTTTATTACTTACACATTATTTTTGTGGGGTGTCAGTAATTTTATTGAAGTGACAATTATTTTATTGATATAATAAATTCTGAGGAGTAACTTCACAGTATTTCACCGCATGTCACCCTAACACCGTCAACCAGCCAATTTATTCGACGATGTGTAAGTATTTATTTGTATATTATTATTATGAGGTGTTTACAAAGTATCTAGTATAGTTTTTTGTTTAAATACTTTAAATAGAAAATAAAATTTATGGTATTCTAAATCATATATATGTAATTCCAAAAAATATTATTTTAATTACTATCAGTAATTAATACAATTATAGTCTATTGCTGTTATGTTATAATTATTTAAGCTATTAAACTCAATGGTGTGACAGTAATAATGGAACTGTAATGGCTGTTACATGGAAACGTTTTCGTATCACTGCATGTACAAAATTAAAGGTAATGAAGTAAAATAAAAATACCATAGTAGTCTAACTTTAACCGTATGGAGTGTGTGTCCTGGAGTACACATTGCTTTATATGGCCTGGGAAAACAACCATATAGCTAAAATAATTCAGAAGAGCAGTTTGACATGACTATTTTGCTAAAAATTACGTTGCTAATCATTTGCTTGAAACAGCGATTAAGAAACAAAATTTTCGTCGATTAGTAAACTTAGTTCATGGATTATCAGAACTAATAGAATCTGTTAGTGGTGACTGTGGTAATTTATGAATATTTTATAAATAGAACTCACTTTATAATGTAGAAAGATTGAAAGACGTACTATAGGTCACTTCACTTCTATTGATCAAGCCGTTCGTCGTCAAAAGCACATAAATATTGATATCGGTGATAATGATTAAAATATTGCAGTGTGGTTTAATAATCTCTTTACACAAACGCCGTCCAAAATAAACACTCAAGCAATAAAATGGAAAAAAATTTAGATGAGAAAGAATGAAAAATAAAATCAATATTATATATTTCTTGAACGAAAATAATGTATAAAAGACACTTTCATTATATTAATTAAGTTTTCATAAATTAAAGTAGAACTTAGTAAAATTCAGTGCATTATTTATTAAGATAATTCAGGAAAATAAAACAAACTAAACTTAATATAATTATCATGCTCAGGGAACATACAACTGACATAGATATATATACATATATATATATATATATATATATATATATATATATATATATACATATGTGTGTGTGTGTGTGTGTGTATGTGAAAGCGCGCGCGCGCGAGTGTGTGTGTGTTTGCGCTTGTGCTTGCATGTATGTGTATAATTTTTTAAATTATTATGAATTTTTCTCTTCTTTATTTTACATTTTATTATGTGTTTTAATTTCTTTTAAATTATAATTTATTTATTTATCTCCTTATCTCCCTATAATTTTTAGACTTTTATCTCAAAATGGAAAAGTTACCCACATAACATCATTCATGCCTTTTTCTATTCTGCCCACACTTTCAAAAAACTTAAATTTTATCCTCTCCATTTATAAGTGTCTTACAATCTGCCGTATAAAAACATAAATCACTATACACATTAAGTTAATAAATCGATAACCAAGGAAATGAAGTACGTCGCATTGCAAGTACTAGTCTAATCGGGCTCTATTTTAACTTTGTTGTGCCTGTTGTTGTGACGACGCTTTCTCTATATTTAATGTATTAATATTAAAAAGGATACTGATGTATGACTATACTAAAAAATAATACTTTAATTAAATTTTTCTACCTAATTCAATTTAAGGGTTATTTAAATCGTAATTTGAATTAAGTAATTTCCTTTAGGTTTTTTTTTGCGTGAGGCCCGCTCACAGCAGCTTGTATGTTTTTGTCTCCAAGTTTATTAAGTGAAAACTAGTGTATATTTAGTTGTTTTGAAACTATAATAGACTTTCCAGGTAGAAGAGTTAATAAAGAGCTTTAATTTTGTATCCAGTTTCCATTAATCCTGTTAAAAATTAATGAAAAAAATGTATGTATTTTTTCGCATCTACACGTGCTGCGTTTTCATATTTTGTTAACTTCTACGCATTTAAGATATCTGTTTTGAGAGAAGAAAACCGAGGTGTTATAACCGCTTTACTGAAATACAATACAATTTCCACAATGTTCTAGTCGGATCGATGCGCCGTTTTTATGGCGTGATCTTGCCATTTCATTGCCTTAGTCTGGATTTAGTTTGAGATATAACGTAACTTTATTTTAGTGTAGTCATCACAACGTAATCGAGCCAAGTGAATATTTTAGTCAACTTCAAGTGTGACGATACCAGCGTATTTTATATCAGTTGACTAGATGGTGTACTTTCCTCTTATATTACAAAAGATGAATATTTCAATCAGAAAGTGTCGTGCTACGTGTTGGACATTTTTAAGACGGCGAAGGAAATAATCGATTTTTTTCTTACCTTAATATTTCGCATGTAATAAACAGAAAACAAACCAAAGAATTTTATTCACAATCAAATAAGATATTTCTAGAGATATTTTTGAAAATAAAAATAATAATATGACCTTACCCTATCGTCGAAGTGGCTGAAATAAATTTTAGAAAAAGAATAACGTATTTATAAATATACCTAAAGTTTATCAAATGACTATAATCATCATTCTAAACTTCATAATTGTTGATATAATTGGGATATTCTAGATCTGTAAAATATATTTTTAGCAATATATTAACAAATTGAAAAACAAATACTAAAAATCTAATGAAAATACTACGTAAACAAGATCCTTTATATATTTATGTGTACAGTAGTGTGAACGAAGCTGTGTTATTTTAATTAAATTACTCACTTAATTTTTCTTCTTTCCTTTTCGTATGTATGATTTATATATTTTGAAAGATTTTTTCGAGTATCTTCTTGCTATAAAAATTGCGACTTACACCGATGAGTTGGGATAGCCTCTGAATAACTTTGTATAATATTATTCGGTTTTATGGCATTTCTGATTTTTTACCAGACCATTGATACATTATTTAAATTCTAATATTTTATTCGACAAAACATTAAGTTTATATAATACTTGTATTCTTTGTACTATTCGTTAGGCCGAATCATGCTGACGGCTCGATCACCTGTTCATTACTAGTCCAATATTGTTTCCAAATTTATTGAACTAAAACTAATTTGTTTACCTACTTTTCTTTGTATAAAACATACACCAAAAACATTAGAGCGCCTAAATCTTCATCTCTTCGTGCTAGAAATTATTAGCCACCAATAGAAAATTTCTAGTTTCTCAGTTAAGCATTAGTAAATTGATACGTGTATCTTACCATGAGAACCAAACTGTTTACACGTTAAGTCTTAAGCACTGAAAACTATCAAAGTTACAGTAGAGTTACCGTGAAATACGATGATTACCTTGTAAAGTAAAATCGTGGCAATTTCCTCGACCTGAAACATTTTCCACTCGACCAAACCCATTTATTACCTTCTTCTCACATTATTTTATCTCAAAGACAACATAAACTTACTTTACTTTATTTACTACAAATTAATTGAGTCAAGTGTAAACAATTCAGTAACCTTTATGGGTGACGAAGCACGCCAATCGAGTTCTCCAGTGTTCTCCTTCGTTAGACTAGAAATTATGTTCATTCAAATAAATCTGTAAGGTATGCGAGGAAAATAAATCCAGAAATATAGTCCACAGAAATTGTCCAATAAAGAAATTCATAAGCTTTTACTTTAAACGAAACCTTCATTTAATATTATATTTAATACCGAATTTGAATAATTTAACTGGTAACACTGATTCATTATAACTTAATAAGTTTACATTCATTTAATTTATCTACGTCTAAATTAACACTTCAAATTTTAAATTATTCCGTCGAAATTTACATCATTATAAGAAACAAAAATACTTATCTTGTATATATAAAACAAAAACCTGTAGTATTTCATATGTAAAGATCTATTTTAAATAAAAAGGAAAGGAAGTAATGCTGAAGATTTGTTTAATCTTCATGTTCTACACGGGTGTTAATAATGTAATAACGGAGCAACAATATTAGTATCTACAAAAAACGAATAGCAGTCAGCTACCACCAATAATTAAAAATCACGCACGGAAACAAACATGCATCCGTGTTTTCACCATACAAATTGAAATGAAAATAAATAAAGAATGATTGAAGCGAGTTTTGCAAACAATCAATTAAAACAGTTACATCGGTTTAAATATAAACATTCCATCGAGTTAATACGGCAGTTCCAAAGTATTCGCATGTATGCATATAGCGAAAGATAAAAACATTGCATACAAAAAAATTTAAAAATTATGCACATTTTGATAAATTAATGAATCCAAGATATACATCGTGATGAAACAAAATTTCCCCCAATAACTTAGCCAACATACATTATTATTAGCCAGACAGAGTAACCAAAATACAAGAATTTTGCCTTTATGTGAGTGCCACGGAACAGTATTTATTTTAAAACGCCAACTAATAGTCACTACCGCTAGTTCGAAGTAGTTGGACAACTATAAATCTATATTACAGCTGTTGCGATTGAACAACATGTTATTTTGTCGAAAGTCTTTAATTGTTTTCATACACTATTTATTTTTTAATTACAATATGATGGGCATAGCAAAAGACCTATCTGTTATTAATTCAAGACTAACAAACAACTCTGTGTTTCGTATTATTTACTGCGTGGTTCTATGAAGCCGCTTTATGAATTTCGGCCGTATTTTACATACTCGTTTGAACATTTTTAACACTTACTTTCTACTTGGTCTTTTGCGATTCTGGTATTACTTTTTAGGATGGTCCTTGTTATCAATCAAATATTCTCCTCAAATACCTTCCACAAAGCAGATGGATGCTTTCCGTTATCACATACAAAGAATTTGCAATTATTTATTTTTCCATTTCAAAAACTTGTGGTTTCAGTTTGAAGTTCACGGTATTATTCAGTTTTCTTTGTCTACTTTAAATCTCAATTTACACTACTGACATTTCCTCAAGTGATACTTCATTTCACCTTTCACAACAAAGATACTTAGGGAGTTTGTTTTATTTCTGTAATCAAAGTTGCTATACCATAAGGATTAAGAAGTATTGTGGGCTGAGAATTTCGGAAACAATCTAAATGGCTTATATTTATATAAACTTGGATACAGCTAAACGTCTTTTGTGCGTTTTATAATTTCCTCATGTAGTTTTTTCATTACGTATTGCACAATTAATTTCCTTTTATGTGCCTTTTAACATAAATATTTTTTTGCACCTCATATCCAATTATTAGCCATATTTTATTATATAAATTACTCTATATTTTTATTTAAGTACACCGTGATACCGTTTTTGTAAACTTTATGATTTTGAAACCGCAATCAACCCTTTATTTTCAAATTAATTCTTTTGTGAAATTTATAATTTTTTAAATATTAAAAATATTACTTAGTATTTCTTTTCTTAGATTCGATTATCTATATATCTGCACCTTTATGATCGTGTAATGATAGTTTTATTTGAATCTTTAACATCTCCATATTTAGTTACATTATGGTGTGCTGCAAGCCTCCCGCTTTTTTATTTCTGTGGTTATTTCACCAAAACATATTTCGTTCAAAACGTTTTATTAAAGAATAAAACAAAACTATATAGTAATAAATACGAATACAACTTAAAACATTCAATTGTTTTCAACATGGTATTAGGATCTATTTATCACATCAATGCAATAAAGACAAGAAATATCCATGTTTTATTCACGCGTACATCGTACGCGTTGCCAAATAAATCACGAACAAATTGACCTCCTCAAACATACTCTAGACTAACATACAGGTTTGCCAGAAAATCTACTTATCCTTGAAAATTGGCCTCAAACAAACACTAAGCTATAGCAGTGTATTTATTTATCACTTATTTTATAATCTTGTTTTACTAAGATTATATGAAGGGGTAGGCCTATCAACTGTTCAAGCATAAATTGAAAAATCTCTAAATTATAGCTGCGACAAGAACTGCAACAAGCACTTCCTTATTCGATTTTTATAAACTATTTTCTGCATATGTATCCGTTTGGAGTCATAAATCTGAATGGATCATTATAGCTAATTTAATACGGAATATGAGTATAAGTTCTTGGAAAATGTGTAAGTTTAATCATGCTTGGCATATGTGGATACATCAGTAAAAACACTTTAAAATGAGAAAAAATTCTGAAAGCACATTTTAAAGTGTTTTTTTGCGGAAAATTGTGTAACATAATCATTTATTTAAAGCATCTAATTAATATTTAAAATGACCAAAAGGCCTTCACCTTGGATATTTACAACTAGTGGGTATGTAAGGACAACCGTAGTAAAATACTTTCAAACTTTAAAATGCTGAATATTTATTGTTGAATGAAATTAAATTGTTGCATTCTCCACATCGTCTACATAGATTTAATTGCGATTTCTAGTAATGATTCTAAGAAAGTTATAGAAGAATTTTACACTGATAGTCATTTATTGAATATATTGGGAGTTTATTTTGTAGAAATACATTATTCAAAATTAAATGAAACCACGTGATATAGTATTATTTCTACTTTCTCTAAGTTCTTTACCACGTCCTAGGTTTCATTATATTACGACATCTTTAAGTGGGTTATTAGCAAAAATGAACTCTTAGGAGTATCCAACAGCATTCATGTATTACAAAAAACAGCGGTAAAAGCCGGGTTTGTGTGGGTTTTCCCACTAATTTCGTTAGTTAGTTTAATGTAGGTGACCAGTGTAGGTTTTATTATACTCTGCAAAAATTTACACAAACCCAGCTTCCGCTATTGTTTTTGTATCATTTTTTATAATCATTTTTGGAAAATACATTAGTTTTTTTTTATTATTTATCTACGGAATTTAATTACATCATTAATTTTTATCGTCATGTATGTACTTACCCACCTGACCACTTTGTCCTTTTATTACTTACCTACATAATATTCCAATTACTTCATGCGTTTGCATATATCTTTACAAATATTCTTACCTACTGCTTTTTATTTGCTGCATTTCGTATATAATTACATATATGCAGCAGTCTATTTACTTTGTTGCTTTCTTACCTACGTCAACACAAGTGAAATAAATCCTCACTGAAGCATCCTTGCCACCACCTTTTGACAACCATTATTACATCCTGGGTCGTCTTTGGCTAATGATTCCTGACAAAACAAACGAACCTAAAATTCAATGAACCTACCTTTCACCATTGGACATTACTTGCCATCACCTGTTAGCTCTAGAAATAGAACCTGGCATCCACTTGTTACCAAAAAAGTCATCAAGACTATTGAGGATTTCCTATCCAAATATAATAGATTTACGCCAAAACATTGAGGATTTCCTATTCTTAAATTCTAACTCCACCAGTAAGTTTCAGATACCATTTATGACCAATGTACTAGTCAATATATTTAAGTGAGCTCAAATGCAATAAACCTACTTCTTATCTCAGAAGATTTATCACCACTTTCCAGCTTCTGACCACCCTCTGTGATTAAATTACTTATTAAAAAGTGCTGAATGATTTAAAAATGGGTTTCAATTTTCCAAAAGGGACCTTCTACTCTCGTCGACTAAAAATTTCCCTGGTATATATTCACAATCTTTTTTCAAATATTGACCATATTTATATGGAATCTATCTGAAACAATTTCCTCTCAAACAAAAAAAGAATAATGTGAATTGCCACAGCCATATCTCTGAGTTCCAGCTGTACATAATTTAAAAAAATACACACACGTCGAATTTAAAATATCCTGCATATTTAAAGTCGGTTAAAAATAAAAGGAAACTGTATTTGTATTGGATTCATTTGTTGTTTTAATTCAATTCTTATATTTAATTATGATAAGCAAACAAGAACGAAAAGTAACAAATTGTTCGATATATTTTCATTACGTAAATAACTTCATATTTTTTGGAAGAAAAACTATGAAATAAAAAGAGAGTTAATTATCAACACAAATCGACACTTTCTATATATTTATTCATTTAATGTTGTCACTTAAATATTAAAGGGAAGAAAGAAATATTACAAGTTCCATGTATACTGCCTTTTTCTGGTTTATGACAATTTTGCGGCTTATGCTACGTATGCTATGTTCAGAATGATACTTTGTAAATATAATTTAATTTCACGGTATATAATGACTGATTTTTTGCAGTAAAAATCAGTCATTGCGAAGTAGATAATTAAGTTATAATAAAAATGTGATTAAAACTTTTTGTTTAATTATAAAAAATTTCTGGATATTGATGTAAAAAAATGTTTAATTCTTTTCTTGACATTGAACCAATTATTCTTTATATTTATTGACAAATCAAGCAGGTTTTAATCATTTGGTTCGCAAAACAGAAGCAAAAATCTGTCTCTTAGCATAATCGATTTTGAAAAGTTCGAATACCATTCAGACCAATTTATTAAAATTTCAATTTAATTTTAATATCAGGTCTCTGAAAACTTGTAGCTATAAAGTAATAAAAGTAACACAATTATGTGATTGTTATGCTTCTAAGGCTTTTCGTCACAAAGAAGAAGACAAAAAAACAATATTAATTCTTTTATATCGAAGGCAACTTTTTACAAACAAAGGGTCTAGCTCAACTTCCGTGGTGAAACTGCCCCAGAAAGGAACCCATATTGTTACCTACGCTGTATTATATAGTATTTGTTACAGAAGATATTACATGTTTATCTTGGTTAATCGCAGAGATATTTGAAAAAAGGTCGTCGGACACTGTTTTAAATATCCCGGCTATTAACCAAGATAGATAGGTAATATCTTCTGCATCAAGTGCTATTAGCCTCATCTACAATACAGCATAAGTAAAGATATAGGTTCCTATCGGGGTATTTTTACCATGGAAGTACGGCTATACTCTTTAACAAAGGCATACAGTACTATATATTTTAAGGGCTTAAAAGCAAATGTCAATACCATATCCATTATCATTTCTGTACGAAATAATAATGTAAGCCTTATGAAATTTTGACATCCATAATTTGGCAACTGTATTATCCATGAAAGAAAAAAAATCGCTTTAAGAGAAACTCCAAGTGAAGGAAACACGTATTGAAAAAAAAAATATCGTTTTGAGAAAAAGAACAGAGTGACATTTTTTCTTGAACTAGAAGCCAGTAAAAAATTAAGGTGTCTATGCAATATGAATCTTCAAACTTATACGTTTTATGATTGTAATTTGTAATATACATTCACAGAAAGGAAAAAAATATACATTCAAAAATGCAAAGATTTATTTTGTTCATTCATTATATTTATTTTTATTTTTAATTCACAGAAAACACATGATTAATATTTAACAAATAGTTATATAATGAATATCATCCCAATATTTTTTGGCACATTCAAATATTACATTTTTGATATAAATGAGAAATGTTTGGTATAAATGAGATATTATTGATTTGATGAGATATTATTAGTAACATAGGGTATTATAGGCATTAAAAACATATATCACAATCTCATTTTTTTTAATACAAATGTCTATACATTATTTCTCAGAGGTATTTTTGCGGGTAAACCACATCTCCCTTACCAGTTTATCAAAACCAATGATTAAGCTATCATTTTGAAGATTACCGTCACTGCTAATGACGAAAAATAAACAAAAAATTCAAAATAATTTTTTCGGTTACTTGCGAAATATTTACACAAACCAATTAGTCAGTTGAATTAAAATTTACTAAGAAAACAACTTAGTCGTTTTTCCAACATTTCATAAAAATAGACGAAGAAGAAATTTTACAAAATCTGTGCAACTATTCAAGAGATTAACCGATATAGAACTATCTAGGTAATACTGTAAATATACAAATGTTATTTAGTTGCTTCTTTTAGAAATTCATATCCTAAAGGTGCTAATTTTTACTTTGGCGTTCATTGTCCACACTCGATTACATATAGTTAAAAATACGCAAGAATTTGAAATTCAAAAATCTTTTAGTTACATCACTGGTCGTCTTTTATTGTATAATATACATAAAGTTATATATAAACAATATAATAAGTTTATATATAACAATATAATACATTTAAATACAAACTTATTCTTATAACAAAGACGTATTTTAGCTTGAATATAATATGGACAAAACTATTTAACCGATATCTAACTGAAATTTATAGGTTATAATAACAATATTAATGTTGGAAGATGAGAAAATGGCGATTCTTTATCTTAAATAACTCGCACGGGTCTATATATATATATATATATATATATATATATATATATATATATAAATATATATATATATATACATATATATATATAAATATATATATATATATATATATATATATATATATATACTGCGGCTATCACATCTCGATATATTGGTTTATTAGTGAAGACACATGAAAAAATATTGCAATTATGTACGCTTTAAGACATTCATGATTAATCAAACCCAACTGATAATAATGCGGGTTCTGGGGTAACTAACGTAGCCTTGTACATACTTATCGATTCGAATTGGGGTAAAAGTACGTGAAGTCTGTACGTATATTTCCAAATAAATTCACTGAAAATATTAAATACGATCTTGTGCAAAATTAACTCTGAAATTACATCCTATTTTCCGATTCCGACACAATTTTTTCCACCAATCCTTTTCCATAACAACAAACCGAGTTGAATAAATATCTTCGGCTTCAATAAAGGAAGTTAAAAGAAGCAAAAATAAACAGATAATGCGCCCTAAATAAACCGCTCGAAGCAAGCCTTAAATTAGATTTAATTTCTGAGCAATGTTCAAATAAAGGAAAGATACAAGTCATTTATGTTGAAATGGCACAGTGGGAAAATTTCTCCTTCTTTGAGTGATAAAACGAATTAACAACTTTGGATTATTAACTGTTTTCCGAATCCACGAAAACATCAAGACAAACCAAATATTTTTTTGAGAACATTATGTTTTGTGTTCACTTAGTATGCTTTATTATATAATTCAATGTTTTATTTAGTACTACAAAGTTTAGTAATAAATTAGATTTTAATACATAACTTGCTATTTCTAAATTGTAAGACAAAATAGAAATTAAATCAAGAACTCTCAATACGAAAATTCCGCATACGTAGTGTCGCCGTTAAATTATTTACTAATGTAAATTACAGGCGAACATAAAATTTACTACTACATTATTTATAAAATTTATCACTACATTATTTAGGAATCAGAATATTACCACCTTCTATCAGGGTTGTCTCAAAGGCTCGCCCTCATATAAAAGAAGAGGCTATATGGGGTAGATATAGTCTCTTCTTTTATTACTGGATTAAAAACTGTCCCTTCGCAATAAGTCATTTACTACTCCCATTTTTTCGTGATCGCATTTTGCAAACCCTCTAAATGATTCAAAGATCTGTCCATTCTTAACCAAGTCATGGTGAGTAAAGACACCACGTTCTAAAATTTTGAGATTCTGCTCTGTTAGGATGCATGCTCTAATGTTAGGAATCTGGCTACATTATACATAGAAACATCCAACCTAAGGAGTGTCCAACCGAAGGTCAGTTTGTAAGTAGAAACCATTGGTGAGGTTCAACCATCGTCATCACCTTCGGCAGAAACCGGAAGCAGAAGTCAAGGGTTGAACTTAACGTAGAATACTTAAATAACTTAAGTAATTTGTTATTTGTTCAATTATAAAATACTTTATTTTCTTATTTAGGTATTGATTTGAATATGCATATTAATTATATATAGCAAAACAAACTTAATAGTGCAATAATTATTATTATTACTTGCAGTCTCAGTAAAAGTCCATCTCATACAAGGAATCATTGTTGTATGAAATTCTAATAATAATTTCTTTTTCCTGTCAATCAATATTACATTTTTTTAGACATAAGTTAGACCAAAAACACTGAACAATTGTTATCTAGAAGGCTAATGGAAGGAACTGATAAATATTTGGTTTCCACATTTTGTAATACATATTTGTAGTCGAAACCCAGAATACGGAAAAACGGCAGCGTTCCTCAAAAATTAAAGTTCTTTTAAATAATATGTTTGATATTCAAAAAGTTGCTCTGTCATTAAATAAATGTTTTTCCAACGTATTTCAACATCTTTCGAAACATGCTGAGTTAAATCACACGTTTCTTGAAATTTATTGATATAGTGCTGGCCTTGAAAATTGCACCACGCCATTGAGCCAAGCAGTTTCCGAAATTCATGGTAACGTTCGTACAGGCAGCATTGTAGCGAATATAAGATCTATAACTTTATATTGTAATTGTTAATATTTTGGTCCAGTTTTGCTACCATATATTTTCTTTTATGATCGTCTTCCAAAATTTTGCCACTGGCATATATTTTTTCTTTGAAATTTAATTAATCCCAACATCAGTTTCAAAACTGATACATTCAGCCGTCTTAATAAGCGGTACCCTTTTTTGGACTATTAGAATCAGTATAACTAAGTCTCATACAAGCTTCACCACCAATTTATTATACAGCAGTATGTCAACAATGATAAAGTCCATAAAGCAAGAACTTTTTCTAGACTATTTTTTATGTTTGCTATCATCTATTTTTTGCTACTGAACTGTCAAAAAAAAAAATTTTACTGTATTATTAGGAAATCACTTTTTGTTAATTTTTAAGTATTTTCAAATTGAATTACGTTTCAGTGATGACATTGTAGTGAAATATTCAATTAAAGATAATTTGTACTGACGTATATATAAAGCTGTAAAGTTTAATTATTTCTTGGTTCGTGCTCATTTCTGGAACGACGTGTCCCATTTCAGAAATTATTCATGTATTAAAAAGACCCAATTTTAAAAAATGTTATAGACTATGTATAATCAAGCCACAATTTACAGGAGCAATACAATAATAAGTAAAATGGATTACTTTTTTGGTTTGGTTTGTTTTGTTTATTTGCAATTTAGTGACCGCGAGAAGTACAATATAATGATTAAGATAATTCTACGTAGATGAAACTGTCGATCATACTGTCGATCATAGTGTTTATAACACGAATTAAAGGACCGATCAAAACACCAAAGGTGCAGCTCTGAGAAAGATTAATGTGTACTTGTAGGAATTAGAGAACTTAGGTATCTTATCAATGTACTACTTACTAAAATCTATTTGATGTGATGAAACACGTACAGCAAAATAAAATGGCAAGCTACCGATGTGCCAAAATAAATAACATAGTGTATTTTAAATACAATTTTTACTAGTAGAAGTAGTAAAACACTGATATAAATTTAATTTTAAAATACAATAAATTTACTAACCATCAACGCAATTTATTTGCATTGTACGTTAGTATTTTTATTCAAATAAAAACGCTAACTTGCACCCGTGCATTCGTTTATTGTTGTTCTATCACATTATAAGTGTTCTTATGACATATATTATCTCTTATTTGTTACTACTTGCTAAAATTCCCCACATTTACTACATCGTCATGCGCGTCGTATGTAACAATTCAATCGTCTGTATGAATCACTCGGTTGAACGCCATCTTCGGTTTCGGCCAAACCTTCAACTTTTTCACCGAAGCCGAACCGCAGTGTGGCCAAAAATACTTTTTACGTTTGAAGATGACTTAAGCTAACACTTCGACCAGATACTAATCCTTAATTGACGTACTTTTGTTAAATAAACTTAGGAAGGACATAACTGATGAATATCATTGATGATTATCAACTGATGATTGTCATTATGAAAATCAGTCAGCTGATGAATATCCGTCATTATTTTAATTTTGTTAACTTTAACATTTCTTCTAAATTCATATAATGACTTACCTAATGTAATGTAGTATAATGTCTGTAAGACTCGTTTACATCTTTATATTTATTAAACAAAAATATGTCTAATACTTAAAATAGAACATTCTATATGCCACCACTAGGCTAAATTATTACAAATAATATACAAATTTGGTGACCAGATATTATGCAGGTGTAATCAAATAGTGCGCTAATATGATAAGTAACGCCCTCTCTAGAAATTGTATTTTTTTTTAAACATAGGTTACAACACAACCCAATAAAGCCAGATGTTAATAGAAACTACAGTGCGTTTTAATAGGTTTTGAGTCCAGTCCCGCTGGATGATGGTTAATTCTATTAAAAAACAGTGCATTTGAGTTTAAAATGTCGACATATTATCTAACTAATGTCTCAAAATTAAAAGGCCGTGAAAACGACAATGATTGGACGACGGCATGCAGCCATTGCTGGCGATAGCTAATATAAATCAAAAAGCAGAAGATTTGAAAACTAAAGTTAACTATTTTAAATGCGTAAATTTATGTGCACATTAAATATACAACTGACATGATTGGTGGCTATGGTCTATGACAAAATGCTGAAGAACTTGTTCTACGATTCCTGTTATTCACAAAAAAAGTTTTCCGAGAAACCTCAAAAGTATACGACTTGAAAACTGCGAATTTATGACTAGTTTTGTCAGGAAATTCATAGAAATATTTCAGAAATTGAAAGGAGCAGGTTATAAAATAAATGATCACTTGATCGGATCAGTTATGTTGGCAGAAATTCCAGAAAATATTTGGTCAATGATAATGATCGTTAAGCATTTAGGCATAACATCAGTGTGGATGCTATAAAAACCAAGTCTTTGGACATTTGAGAATTAGTTTGAAGGTGCATTTACCGCTAAGAATCTTTGTATGTATGATACACTGGCAGTAACAAAGAACATTCAAGATATCACACATTGAATGGAACGAATTGAAATGGCATTTGAAAGAAATGGATCGTTATCTGCCAATTTAAGTGTAAGTGACAAAATAAATTTATACGATTCAAGGATACATTTCGAAAAAGGATTAGTGCATTATTTCATACTAAGGAGTCCAATCAAACCAACTGACACAACAGACTCCGGAGCCAGCATTCAATTGGTTTTGAATGTAAACATTTTATGCAAGATTTGTTATCAACCCTAAACTAAAAAGATTATTGGGTCTAATCGAATTATTATCTAAGTTTTATATTGAGGAGACCTACAGATTACGACAAGTGTCGTTGATAAAGAGTTTGCTATACATGGAAACTTCCGAGATACTGAACCTACTTTATTACGAGGCTTTTGGAATAGGTGCCAAATCGACGCTTTTTCCTCTCTCAAATACATGCAAACCCACAAACTCAAAGCAGCATTATTTTGCAAAATTAGTTTATAGATATAATTATATTGCTAAAGTTCTTATTAAGTGCTACATACTTTCATTATTTTACACTCATTACGCTTATTATTCTTTAATTATTTGAAGTAGGTTTCATATTTTTGGGACGATTTTATTTTCATACTACCTGTTGTCCGCCACTTTGTTCGCGTGGACTTAAGCTTCGATTTTATCAGATATTTTTGTAGTGATAAGTTGTCACGTATTTGTCCATATAAATGTACTCAAATTTTTACAAAATAGAAAGATATAATTTATTTACAAATACATAAAAATGCATACATATAATAAAATATAAAATATAAATATCCAATATATTTACAAACACACAATAAAAATAAAAACCCCTACGAACTTAATAAAATAATATTTATTATAGCTGCTCTTATGTAAGAATGAAATACATAGGATTTTAATCAAACGCAATAAAAGCAACGAAAGTTATATGTAAAAATTTTTTACTGTACTGTTTTTACTTTTTAAACTGATCCCTTTTTAACATGGTCGACCATATTGATGAGAGTTCAACTTAAATTGGATATGTCTATATTTCCAAAACCAGGCATTATTTTTTAACTTTGTGTACATATAAACTTCCAATCATGGTTCATATAACGTGAGAATTATACAATATATATTCAAAATATATATATGTATTATGTCAAAAAAAACGTAAAGGAGCGTATCATTCGCATAAGTAATGGATAGTAAATCTACACTAACAGATATGTTACTTATTGAAGGAGATAATATCAAATGAGAACAATTTTGTTATTGAATTCAACAGACTCTTAGGCAAGTTTACAAAATTAACTAAAAAAAGTATAATAATGCTGCTTTGAAAAGAACTTTGAAAATTGATCGTAAATTATGATATATCTTAAGGATATCTTTTCATTTCATTTTGTCCATTATTTTAAGAGCATATTTTATTTCATAAGGTTAAATTAATTAGATGTAATTAATTAGACCTCTCCAGTCATCAAATACTATACTTAAATCAATATTTATCGTCATTATCCTTACAACCAGTCATCCATCACCCCTCAGCCTACTTTTTCAAAATATTTCGATTTTCAACATGAAGATTTTCTTGGTGTTACAGTATTTTCTATCCTTGAGATAGGTTTCAAACTTACAACATAGCCTTGTTTTTATATGTCAATGACAAGTCCTTCATGTCTTCCAATCTCCAATTTTTCGCCCTATTTTTCTAAATTTCAGGTCTGCATCACCATATATTTAATAGCCAAGATAAGACACCATTTTATTTAAGATCCAAGATCAGACACCATTTTATAAAGTGGATTTTACTTTTATTGGAAATTAGAGATAATTTAGTAATAACTGTGTGAATTGCTTAGAATATTGTCATTATGTAGAATGATATCTTTTATTTGAATCTGACATCTACGTTCAATACCTTTTAAGGCACTGTTGTTGAAAAAATTATTGCGATGAGAAGAGAGATAATTTCTATATTTTCTAATTGGCGTTGTGATCAACCCGTCACCCATCTGTTGCCGAAGCGTGCCCAGTTACTTCAGTCACATAACTCATGGAAAGCCAGCTAGTCTTAACAAACTGCTTGAAGTGTGTTGGTTTAAAAGAAAACGCACACGCAACCAATCCGTTGGCCTGACCATGTTATGCCCAATACAAACTTCTCAATGACAATCGCCATGAGAAACGTTAGAGGTCGATCCATATGGAGACACTGGTATCTTTCATTACGGACACTACCTTCAGTAATAAAGAAAGCGACTGTAGAGAGATATTTAATCATATTATACATTTGAAAAATCTTTGCATATATGTTCTCATGTGAGCTACTCTATTAACATCGAAACCAAATTTAAATATGAAATACTTAATTTAAATAACCAAATTTACAGATCTCCTTCCATACCTACGCCTATATCTTCACTATATTAGTCGAAAACTTAATCGACACCAACCACCGACTTAAGATCATTTCAAAGGCCCAATTGACCTTAAAAGGAATAATAGCACTATGAAAGAAGACTTCATTCGAAAAATACACCCATCGTGTCTGAGGTAAAAAAAATTCTGTTAATTACGCGGGGCATCAAAACGTGAGTAATATAGACAAAGATGTGACAACAAAATAAATGCCGTGGAAACAATCACCGTAAGGAACGAATGTTAAGAATTTGTTCAAGGCGAGGGAAGTCAGTGGGTAAACTGCCGCAAATGTAAAATATTGAAATTGGCGCCGCGCAGTTCTCAACGTGAATATCTAGATTTTGGTATTGTTTAACTTTTTGGATGCGAGTTTTCAAGTATATAAGTATGTAATTATGTCTCTGTATAATTAGATTCTAGAGCACATAAGCAAATAGCATTAATTAAAATAAATAATCATTTAAATTTTAGTAATATTAAAGCATATTTTCTGCGTTTACAGCTAGCACTGAAAACATATCTTTATTAGAACAATTGTCTTCGTACGTTTAAAATGTTCTTCATATATTCTTTTATTTTATTCTTTCGATAAAAGTGATATTTTCTCTAAAATTAACATTGTAATTACGACTGCCACTCGTGGTATTAGGATTCTGTTCACACTTAAGCATATTATAAATATTTAAAGCTACATAATCTTAAAATAATATTTCCTATTAATCTATTTAAAATTATTGATATCATTTTTGGATCTATTTAAAAATATTGACATACTATTGCGTAGTATATATTTCACAGGCGTAAACGTTTTTCGAACATTGCAAAAATTATGAAATGTTATATTATCGCTGTAGTTTTTTAATGAAATATTCAGTGATGCTATTTTTTTCTAATTTTAACATATTCTTCGTGGAAAATATTTTTCAATATTTTCCACAAAAAATCATTTTTTCTTAACATTTTCAGTAATAATTCTAGAACTATCTTACGAGAAATTCAGAAAAAATTTTGAAACCCTTACACCTTGCTCTTTCCTTCTTATATTCCTTACTACCAAAATAATTAAAACAATTTTTGCACTCTATTTGCCCTCGTTTTTATGTCAAGCAGTTTCTTAGAATAACTGCCGCGAACAATGGACTTATGTATGAATAGTCATCTCACAAGGGTTTCGTTTTACTTTTCTTTTCTTTTTGCGAAAGAAATTTTGTTTTTTTTCTTTTCTTTTTAAAAAACTAAAAATATTTCTTTAAATGTGACTTTGTTAGTATCACGCATTTGTAAGCTATTGTTAAACTTAAACGAGAAAATGTTATCCCAGTTACAATAAATGAACACTTTAAGCAGAAACTTATAATTATCTTTATGATACACATATGAATTGCAGCTGTATCTCCACATACGGTTTTGAAATAATAATGCGATAAGAAAAAGAAAAAAAGAGGAGTTCATATAGGAAGAAGTTTTACATGGTCCCATTGAAATATTTAGTATTATTATAATATCATGAATTTATGATATTATAATAATACTAAAATTTTATAAACACAAATAATGTGGCCACAGAATGACCTATTATTTCGTAATAAATAAGTGAATTCATAATTATGAATTTCACTTATTTATTATGAAATTATAGAAGAAGTTTTACATGGTCCCATTGAAATATTTAGTATTATTATAATATCATGAATTCATGATATTATAATAATACTAAAATTTTATAAACTCAAATAATGTGGCCACAGAATGACCTATTATTTCGTAATAAATAAGTGAATTCATAATTATGAATTTTACTTATTTATTATGAAATTATAGGTCATTCTGTGGCCACATTATTTGAGTTTATAAAATTTTTGGCAGGTGCGGTTTTATGTAAATCCAGAACCGGGTCACAAATTACTAATGTAGTAAATGTTCAAGTTTTTCATCTGTAATTAACTATCCATCCTTCTCTATCATCTAATAGCACCAGCTACATGTTCAATAAAATGGTGAACAAATGAAAAAACGCTACAATTTTTTCTTCAGAAATTTTTGGTAACAAGTTTGTAATGAAATTTGAAATATTTTTTTATTATTACTTTCCACTTTGAAATAAGTTTCCGGATATGAAGAACGTTTTAAACCTGAGTGGTAAGTTAATAATTATTATATAAATCACAGTAGTATTTCCAAATCTTTTCTTTACCTCTTAAAGAAGAAAGAGCTTAGTGATAAATGTTGCCAGCTGACTGATGGTATGAATGGTGGTAATTTATTTTCTTGTGAATAAATGATGGTAACAGTTATAAAGGAATTCATTTTATTTTACAATTGAGTAACAAAGAATATTGAATAAATATTGTTAAGACACAGGTAAGTTTCTTGTATTCTGATCACATGCAAGTTTTAGTTACAATAGGCATACTAAATATTTCAATGGGACGATGTAAAACTTTTTCCCATATGAACTCCTCTTTTTTCTTTTTTTTATCGCATTATTATTGCAAAACTGTATGTGGAGATAAAGCTGCAATTCATATCAGTATCATAAAGATAAAAATAAGTTTCTGCTTAAAGTGTTCATTTATCGTAACTAGGATAACATTTCCTCATTTAAGTTTAACGATGGCTTACAAACACGTGATTGTCACAATTATTAAAATTAAAATGCTATTCATAAATTTTGCTCGTAGTGTTCAGTGCGTTCAGAGACCTGCATATACTTCAAATAACCCTATTAGTTTCTTTTTTCAAATCTACAGCAAAATTCAATTATTGTACAGCAAATACAGCATTATTTTTATTGTAACTAAATAAATACGTCATTTACATAAAAAGTTAAGTAATACTGGTATTATTTATTAAGAATTATTAAAGTTTTAAATTCATGTTGAAATTATTTATTTCTTTGTCGAAAATACATGATTATTTCATATGTTCATTTTAATGGTCTTTCCAACAGCTTCATAATTTTCTACGTATGTCGGCTGACATAATTATTGCCATAACGATATTATCCCCGCGGTAATAGTTGTAATAATATCACTAACAGTGTTTGCAGTGATGGCGAAAACATATTTTGTTTACAATTGTCATACCTGCAGTAGATAGTGCTAAAATGGTAGATTTTAAATCGATCGATATTTTATAACCAATTAGTGTGATTTTAAATATTTTCTTTCACAGATAAACTCATACATAATTGAAAAGAAATTATACGAGATAAAATAAATTATTTTTAAAAAATTCTATTTTTGGGAAGCCTACCTTATATACGTCCGGTTTAATAAATATTATTTTTGCTTATTTTGAGGAATGTTCATATTTAAGTTTTCTATATCAAATGTGACAGAAATATGATTGTGTCTGCTGTATTGCATTAGGTAATAATTTATTGAATTATGCTTACTAGGCGTTCTTTCCGTGCATTTCTAAGAACGAGGATCATTCAAAGAATCAAAAACCAATAAATATGTACATAACTATTAGTTAATGTAAGCTGTGCATCTATTTATCCGGAGACATATGCTGGGAAAATATACTGGGCCTGTAATATTGTTGTGCTCTATTATAACAAGATTACTCTAAGAGAAAAATTATCAAGACTTTAACAGAGTTTTTGGATGAATTTTGATGTATTTCAATATTTTAAAAATTGTCATTTTCGAGTTGATAGGACTACTTTTGTTCATATGGAATTGCCTATAGACTTATTATCTCAGCATCATTAAGTTATTCACAGCTTGACAAATGATTTAAGATTCATGAATTTCACTTATTTATTATGAAATTATAGGTCATTCTGTGGCAACATTATTTGAGTTTATAAAATTTTTCGCAGGTGCGGTTTTATGTAAATCCAGAACCGGGTCACAAATTACTAATGTAGTAAATGTTCAAGTTTTTCATCTGTAATTAACTATCCATCCTTCTCTATCATCTAATAGCACCAGCTACATGTTCAATAAAATATAAACAAATAAAAAAAACGCTACAATTTTTTCTTCAGAAAAAAATACAATAAATATGTACATAACTATTAGTATAAGCTGTGCATCTATTTATCCGCAGATATATGCTGGCAAAAATATACTGGGCCTGTAATCTTGTTGTGCTCTATTATAACAAGATTACTCTTAAGAGAAAAATTATCAAGACTTTAACAGAGCTTTTGGATGAATTTTGATTTATTTCAATGTTTTAAAAATTGTCATTTTCGAGTTAATAGGACTACTTTTGTTCATATGGAATTGCCTATAGACTTATTATCTCAGCATCATTAAGTTATTTTCACAGCTTGACAAATGATTTAAGTATCATACACTAAATAGTGGAATTTTCTTTTTTAAAACATTTTTTGAAATGATTCCCGATTTCCTAACTGGTAAGTTGGCCTGAAATAATCAACTTGCGCAGTTGCCGTTTGTATAAAGTTATCGAAGCAAATGAAAATAATATAAAATAACTAAATATTGAATAGATATTTCAAATGTTCGAATTGAGACACCGACGACCATTTTAGCGTCAAGATAAATTGCGAAATTTACTTATGAACGAGCTTTTTCTTGACGCACTTCATAAAACAATTCCAAGGCTAAGTTTAGAGCTGGTTTAAATAATAAGCTCAAGTTTAGACGTTAAAATTTAATAGCTATGTGCTTTATTAGTTTGTATATTTGAAGTTTTTACAATATGTAATGAATTCTCTTAAAATAAGAAAATAATAATTTTTGAAACTTCATAGATCTTTATTTTAACTGATATTTCCCATCATAAAAAATAAATAATAAAAACAGTTTTATAACTATATATTCAAATTCCTACTACAAAGTGTTTCTGAAGAAAATTGTTGACACACGAAGCGATGGCCAGCCAGACACATGGACGGAGACTCTAATGATCTTATAAGGGTTCCATTTTTTTTGAGGTCCAAAAATCGAGTGACAAAAAGAGAAATAAACAAGAACATTATAATCTATAAGGAATTAAAACATATAAGAGAACATAAATTGAAGAAAATAAATAGTTGATTACAAATTAAAAAATTATATGCAATACATCTAATTAAAACGTTTACTGAAAACACAGAGGCTGATATTCATGATTTTTTCGGGATACTATGAAGTAATATATCTCACATAAAATACATATTGGTTGTTAATATATTTGCTGAGTTTGATAAGAATTTTCTGAATTTTCTGATTTATAAATTTCTTTCACTTTTTTGTCAAGAATTTTCACTTTAAACAATATTTTTGCAAAAACTATATATGTACAATTTTAAACAGTATATATGAAATGTAAATGTGCTTTTGCCGACCAGTGGCCTGATCAATGGAAATGAAATGACGTCTCTGAATCGTTCTGGGTCATAATTAGTATGTGCAGTATAAAGGTAATTTTACTGCGTACAGTAGTAAATTTGTTTTGAAAATTTTCACGAATTATCATATTTATCACTAAGCGATTCTATAAATTCTCATGTTAAGTTAATGGCATATGTTTACCAATCGACAAAAAAATTTGCTCTTCGCCTAAAGTAAATCATTGGACACATAATTGTTAGCGAAATACGTCACGTAAAACTGCTTTTCCGAATTAATGATATATTATGTGTTTTCTACTTTTACACAAAAAGTATATATTTTTATACACCTAAAGCAATGATATTTTGATTAACAAATAATTATGACAGACGGTATTTTATCTCAACACTCCTCTTGTATTGGAAGTTTTGTGTATGTATTTATGTAAACGTAAATCTACAGAAGCTACCAACTGCAGCAAAGAACTCACATCTCATTATAATTAGCGCTAAGGCTTTACCTTCTTATGATTTAATTGGATACGTATATGTATATATATATATATATACATATATATATGTGTGTGTGTGTGTGTATGTGTGTATATATATATATATATATATATATATTGTTTACATTGAATATTCAATTCATTTGAAGTTTATATAAAATAGTCATCAAATCTACGATTTCACTTCTAAGTCGTTTTAAATACTTATATAGTTGTAACTTTTAGAATTCTTCAGCAAAAAGGCATAGTAATGAGGAATATTTCAAACAAATGAAAATAATAATGATGGCATATTTCATTAATAACTATATATTCAGCAAATATGTATTAATCTATCTAAAATTTAATTTATTTTGACACTTTCTGAATTATCTACTTGCACATACACACAGCGTAATTATACATTTAGATATTTGTAAAATCGTGGTAAGGAAGTCAAGTATGAATGAACAATTCGAAAATCTATACATTTATGCCGAGAATTGCGCAACGCAAATTTCAATATTTTACATATGTGGCAGTTCACCCACTCCAGCCGCTCCGACTTCCCTCGCCGCACACAAATTCTCCACAACCATTCCTTACGGCTATTATTTCCACGGAATTTATTTTGCTTTCATATCTTTGTCTATATTACTCACGCCTTGGTTCTTCGCGTAATTGATAAGAAAAATTTCACTTCAGACACGGTCGGTATATTTCTCAAATGATATTCTCTTTGGCAGTGAAGTTATTATTTTTGAGGTCAACTGCGCCGTGGTCTTGACCTCAAAGAGTGATTTTAAGTCAAGTCATTGGTGTCAATAAATTTCCCAACTAATATGACATAGATACCTATGTGAGCTCGGAATCAGTTCTATGAATGTGATTCTAAACACTATAAATGTGATTTTAAACACAATTTGATGCTCAAAGTAACGTGTTGTAACTGCAGTATATATATATATATATATATATATATATATATATATATATATATATATATATATATATATATATAAAATTATTATTTACTGTGTCTCAATACAGGGTATTTTAAAAACGGTTTGTAGAATTAAATGTTCCTTCATGACGATTCATAATTTCGTTTTGATTTTGAAAGAAATTTTCGAAGCAAAATTCCTTTTTCAACTATTATACAAGAATGTATTTAATTCAGTAAGAAAATTTCATTCAGTTAATCTTAGCCCTTCAGTATAACATATATAAATTGACATAGATATACTATCGATTATTTCTGTAAATTTTATACCGCTTTTGTAGTTGTAATAACAACTACAAAAACTAACAAAAAATCTAACAAAATCTAAGTAACTGAATAAAATCTAAGTAAAAATTTTACATGGATTTTTGACCATTTATTAAGTAAACCAATTTTTCTACAGTGTGTTGAACCACCACGCCCTTGAAATAAGAAGGATAAAAAATTCGTTAGTTTAAAAGAAGCAATAATTTCAAATAAAATGTTATTAATCGATAATACATTAAATTACCATTTAAATTTATTTCGTTAGTCTTTTTAATGTTCATAAGCTATGCAACAATTATAGAGTACAACACTCCTCTATCAACCGACACTTTAGTCCTCATATGAAGATGTCTATTTAAAATACTTGTTAGCAGGGGCAGATCTGGAAATTAAGTGATAAAATTATGTATTTCTACCATTCAGCTAGTATGTCATTACAACTACCAACACCAGATCTTTTCGAATTATTTTTAGATATAGAAATTAATTTCTGAACAAAGGTCGTTTTAAAGAAATATGGTTTCGGTTAAAATTTAATTTTTCTTCTTCCAATTATATAAATAGATCCTCACAAATTAATATCTACTAGGATCACAATAACGTAAGACAGAATATATTTTTAATACTGAAAAATATTTTCTCAGAATTACGGTTCAGTGATATTGAAGTCCCAGTGCTACACTTGTCTAACTCACTACAGCTCCCGTACTTCGAACCCAGTATTTTAAGTTCGAATTTAAACGAAGGGGAGTATTCTGAAATATACTTAAAACTGTTAATTAAATGTTTCCATACCTTCTATTTATAAAAGCATCCCGCTTACGAATAGTTTCGATCTCATTGAATCGGACTAATTCAATAGCTATCGATTCACTCAGTTGTATTAAAAACATGGGGTTAACGTACCTATTTACTAGTCGGAAATTTTGTTTGTATTGCCTTATAACTACATTTGAAATAAAATTAACTCAGATTTAACAAAACGATTTCTACTTAAGTAATTTTATAGATAAATTTACGAGGAACGTTACTGTGCCGTATATGTACATAGCCCAGTAATTCAGTTCAGTTTGATGCGGGAAATACCTTTAGCATATTATATACAGTTGTTTTGGTAGGAATTGTACACTTAAAACTAAGCCATATTTTTTTTATGTGTGCTTCAGAAACTCTCAAAATTAAACTACTCTTCAATTTTACTTTCTTTCAGTATTCATGTTTTTATAAATGTTTAATACCTAATGTAAGTACAGCGTCAATAGTTTCGTAACAACCATGTTTTTTAAAATTTACTACAATTTTTTCTTCATTTCATAACTTTTATATATGTATAATTTATCGCGATAACTACCATTCTATTAACACCGGTAATAATTATGCGATCAATATCATATTTTAAAAATACCCCAATCTAGTTTGTAATCTTTCATCAATTCATTTTGGTGACCAATTTTATTTATTTATTTATCTATTTTAAAGTATCTAATTGACATATTTGGCGGACTTATTGCCACGAGAGTAATCTATTTCATCTAACCTAACACCATTCCAGCCCCGCTCGGCGAGCGGCCGAGAATCGAACCCGAGTTCCCGCGGTGCGTCACCCCTCCGAAGACCGTATACCTTGTGATCAACCTAACACATCACGGCGGCGACAAATGTTTAAGCATATGTTTTAATTTTTTCCTAGCCACTATAATTACTGTCACTCTTTAATACCTGTTTACAAACGTATATAGGACTTACTTTTACTATTAGGAAAAACTGCAGTATTTTTTTATACTAAAAATATAGAAAATGCACTTGCACTCACCAAAAGTAAAAGAAAAACTATTAAAAACCGTTAATCTCAACGTTTAGTTTTCCGTGCTTACTACGCTAAGTGAAGTTGGGCTTGTTTGCCTATTGCCAAATATTTAATGTGCGGTCTGAGAAAAGTCACGGTATACAGTAAACGGTAAAAAATGTAAAATTGTGATAGACGGGTGGACGAATGACTTAATGTAATAATGAACACCTTCGAAACTTTAAACATTATTAAATTGTAAAAGCAGAGTAATAGAACAAAACATTAATCTGCTTAAAATATTCAGTGTTGTATCGATCCTCGCTCTAAACACAAATAACCAGTTTTATGGAGATGCAGTCTGTGTTTTTTCATAATCAATTTTTTTTTTATTTAGACTTCAAATCATTCGAAAGAATGTTTGAAAAAAAATTCGCTTTCATATTTAAGTGTTTTTAAAATAAAAAAACATTTGACAGGCGCACGGAACCGTGTCGATTATATAATAGTTCTTTTTTCTAATTAAGTAATTTTTATATCATCTATCCACTTCTAGTACTTTTAGGTATATTTATTTATTCAACCCTGAAACGTTATAAATTCTGCATTTAAGCCAGCTTACCGTTACACAGTTGTTAAGTTATATATAACTTCAATGAAATAATTCATCAAACTCGCAACGCATATAAAAATTAGAATAGCGAAACTATGAACCGTATTCTATAAAACCTATTGCACTATATAATAAGGTTAGAATTAAAACATTTATACATCTTTCTTGAGAGTTACGTACCCAAAAACCTGATCGAAATTCTATTACTTTCGCACAGTTCTCCATACGTTTGCCGCCACCCAAGTTTCAAAGTGCAAACAAACTAAAAGTTAGAAAATGTAAAAAATATTGTATATACAGACTCATATTTTAAATTAAACAAAACAAGTATTAATTACTAAAGATTTAATAATCGGTCTTTAAGGTTAGTTTGATGTTTTTGTTGATATTAAGTGAGCCAAATTAAATACGTCATAAATATTTACCTTTTTCAGCTTTGTATATTATTATTATATATTTTATATCTCATTTATATTTATGTATATTTATTTATTCCATTTATATGTATATGTTTATTGAGTAAATAGTGTACGATTACACTTTTTATGTGAAAATAGTGAAAAAAAATTGGCAAAAAATTAAGCTCTTCATTGCCTAAATGTTTCTTGAAATAATTTTGTCTTTATGAAATATTTCCGACCCGGTCATATTTTTCTGTTAAATACACAGATTTTATTCTTTCACTTAAAAAGACAGTGAAATTCCCATTTCTGCTACATTCACATCCATATCTACTTGTACGTCTGAATTTTGGAGTAAATAACTCATTAAATAACTTAAATAACTCATCCCATACAAATAATAAATACAATTATTTAATAGTTAAATATATTAACTATAATTTGTAATCCATTATATTATATATAATTTGTAACCCATAAATTAACTATAATTAAATAGTTAAATAAATTAACATACTAAAGGTAAAAAACACAAAAAAAACAAATTCGTGCCAAAAACCAGGTCATTTAATTATATGTCATGCCGTTGACGTATGCTGACAAAAATTTAAAACTCATTGCTAAATATATTATAGTAAAAATATGTAGATGAGATATAGAATAAAATGCTAAAATGGGTTGTTCTTCGACCAATAGTAGTAATCATTTTAGCAGAAATATGTACTTACAATCCATGTCGTGTTTCGTATTTACATATCATGTAATTTTCAGAAATTTTCAAATCGGGTTTTATCACATTAATCGAGAAGAATATAGCTTTGATTTTCACAAATGTATTTCATTATACTTGTTTTCATAAATATAATAATTTTAATAAAATATGAATTGTAAGCCGCAAATTATATTTCCTTAAAACATTTTTGTGCCAAATTTTCTAATAACTAATGAAAAACATTTCTGAAAAAAATTAAGTGAAGAAAAGAAGGGAAGAAAAAAGGGCAGAAAGGGAAGTTAGGGAAGAATAAAGAAATATTAAAGTGACTTGAAACAAGAAGACTACACTCAGCTATCAATGACATGCTCTCTTTATCGAATGAAGTAGATATGTCTTACTCATCATTTCATTTGCAAAATTCTTTAAAAGGATATCTAGAAGATAATTGATGTACATAAAATTTTAATAATACATGGCCTAAGATCGATTCATATTGCAAGCAGAAGACATTTTACAAAGAGCATGGACAGAAGCTTGCACTTACTGTAAAACAATTTTTAAAGAAAAATAGAACTATTTTATCAAATGTTTGGAAATTAATAAATGTATATATTAAAGAAAATTTTATGAATACCTTATATTTAGACAAAATTTACGATATTGAAATAGTAGATATGCGTTCTTACTAGAAATAAAAGACCCGCTTGGATTACTATATACACGACAATTTAATGAATTTACTGGCAACAGTGGAAGTAGCATTGAAATTTATTTCGCCACATTGTCAAGAAAAAGTTTCTGGTTTGTGTTAAAATGCTTGCATATTGCCAACATTTATACACGCGATGGAATACGAAAAGATGACAAATGAAGGGCTTCTCGTGAGACTTCAACATAAATTTCAAAATGTGTATATATTACCAAGCACAAAATGTTTTATAGTAAATTTAGAAGTCTAACTTGTTTTGTTATAGAAAGAGGTTTGTGTTTTCTTTACTTCTAACCAAACAGACACTAATATAAATTTGTTTTTGTTTTGAACGGAGATTTTATTTTTAAATATTTTAGTCATAATTATCGTACGACTTAACTAGGGTTTTGTAAAATTTTCATAAACAAAATCATTCGCAATCTTTTTGACATACATTTGGTTTTTTGAAATATATTAATGCTGAATATATTTACCCAATAGTGATAAAACATTTACCATATAACGAAGATGTGTTTACCTAATAGCGAAAATATATCTACAGAAAACCACGAAAATATGAGCAATATTGTATATATACTGTAAATTTATATGATAGTAACAATATATTTATGCAATTGGGGCAGCATATTTATCCAATAGCGACAATGCATTTATCCACTAGCGACATTATACGTACTCAATAGTGTGTCCATCATTGTCAGTCACACCTTTATATTTTTTATAGCCTTAAACCTGCGAGCAAGCAATTTTGTAAGCAGATGTTTTAAATTGTTATCTCATATTGAATATATTTGGCGTTAATTTTGTAGAAATTCATTACTCACAATTAAATGAAACTACGTGATGTAGTATTATTTCTACTTTCTTTAAGTTCCTTACCACGACCTAGGTTTCGTTGTATTACAACATCTTCAGGTGGGCTATTAGCAAAGATATACTTTCTTTAGAAAGTAGAAATAATACTACATCACGTTGTATCATTTCATTGTGGATTGTTATCTCAGTTAATTTACTGCAAAATCTTGAAATATTTTGTTTAAACCTCCTTAAATATATGAATTGAGGCAATTTTTTTGCACGTATCCCATGGAGTGTAGAACCACTGAATATGTATTTCAAAATGATGTTCAGGATATATTTATCATTTTTAATCTTTAACCTCCGTTTCCAAAACATTAAGCTTCAAATGACATACAATAGACCCCTAGGCATCTAATTTTTCTACTCTGGATTTGAAAGATCTTAAAAATATTTCTGAATACGTTTATTTCATTAGAAGATTCAAAGGAAATTATTTCCCTAAACTTGCATTAACCGTTTTAAAAGACATTGAAAACTATGGAATCCGATTTTGTACGTGTCCCGAAAACCCGGCCAGTAGACCAATGTAACTAAATATAAAACCTTCAAATTAATATTTTCTTATTATAAATTTCCTAGCTCTCCTCGCTTTTGTTGCTTCTCCTCGCTTTACTTGCTTTATCTCCCGATTGTCAGACCTCCGAAAGATTATCTCAATTTTTGTTTTATTTTTCCGGACCATATCCGATTTCAGCTTTGTGTACTGGTAATAGACGAATGCACAAATGGATTATAGACAATTGTTGTCCATTGGAAAAATAGAACACAAATTTAAATGTTAAAACTCCTTACTTGAATCGTAAACAGTGTAGGATAATTAAGAGCGACGAGTTATGATACTCTGGCGGTGACGTAAGGCCGAACCGGTAGGATGCGCCGTAAGTGGCGGTCTCAAGAACATAATAAAAGATGGCGAGTGCGGGTGAACGGGGGAGTGCCGCAATGAGCGGCCGGCATGCCTCTAACAGGACGCGAATCGGCGCTCATAAATCACCATCCACAATCAATCCACAGTGTTAAATTGATTAATGACAATCGCTTGATAATAGGTTCAGAGCGCAATGTCATTTATAAAAGTCCTAATTGTGCAGTTTACTTCGCATTAAGTACGCGTTGCTGTCGAATTAATAAAAATAAATACGTTACTGCTTTTTGCTTATTTGTTATTCAAACTGACTTTTTTTAATAGTAACAAACAATAAAATAAAAAATAGTCACTATTCTTTTGTATTCGATTTAAGCACACACTCTCATTGTAATCTGTTGTTTGTTCTATGAGTTTCAATATTTCTCCTAAATATTGATATTAAAATATATTTATTTCCTTCCTCGTCATTGAAAAGCATTTGCATATAAATATTATTTAATATTTCGTGTAGTTTCGGTTCTTTTCCGTTATGTTTTATATACCTTTATAATACCGAATCATTACCTTACATTATTTGCAATAACATTGTTAATAAGATTATTTAAAAAACAATTAAAATGTTGGATATTGTCCATTTTCTTCTGATGATCATTAATTCCCCAGTCTACAACCCCTTATGTTAATTGCCAAGGGGTATTTTACTCTACTAATGATTAAGTCTACATTGGGTTTCTTGTTTCCCTGCTATAAAATTAAGATTTTGCTATAAAAGAATAATTCACCACATTTCGGAATAAAACATGTCTGTTGTCCGAATTGCCGTCAATTGTTACTTAAAGCAATGCGTAAAGATGAAACAAATTAACTGGATATTTGTTGCAGATTTTAAAGCAGGAGTCAAATTAACCGTTCATTAATATGCTCTTTAATGTTAATTCGGAACAGCGGTAGAAACATTCGCCTATTTGCTACTTAACTTAAATTTTCAATTATTATTTTACTTTTTATAAAAGCGACCGTACTTACAATACAATAAGTTTAAAAGTTTCGGTTTATTATTTTACATGGTAACATATACTTTTTTTAATTACCTTTATTATCACTCTAATTTTGGGCATCGCGATTATTCATCCACCTACGCAGAAAAAATTAGGTTTACTAGGAATTAAATTGTCATTTAATATATTAAAAAATGTATATTGAAGGAAACGTGAAGAGGAAATAAGACAGAACAGATATGGCTAGAGCAATTCAAGAATAAAAACAACCAGAAAACGAAAAAAACGCAAGAGAAACAGGTTAAGATATGAAATAAACGAGTAATATGTAAAATGTTCAGAAACATTACATTACAACTCACATTGTAAAGCAAATGTAAATACACAACCATTTCAAAAGTAAGCAGACTTACCCAAATAGAATACATCTAAAAACATTAATTCAAAAAATATCCATTATTTTAACATAAAGTCTAATACATAACATACAGAATTTGGATGACCTTTCTTTATCATCGCATAACTTTTTGATCCATTTTTACATAATAAATCATCTATCTGCGTTTAGAATATTTTACGCTATCGTCGAGTTTGAGTAACTTTGCCTGTTATACACGTTAATTCAACGATGGGTGGAAGCGATATATTTTTAACAACATTTATTAGTACAATTATACTACACGTTTTCCATTAGATATATATTCGGCGACTGGCCTACCCACTGGAGAATACGATGCTTGTTTCGTAATTTCCGTCGGATAGTTTTTGTCCCTTGTGAAAACGTGCGCCATTCTCCATGAAAATAAAAGCATCACAACTCAAATTGTGTTAAGACATAGATAGGAAAATCTGCTTTAAATTGTCGGTATGTTTTTAAAATTAATTTTACCTACTGATTCTACTCAAAAATTAAAAGAAATCCGCTCCATTTATTTAATTGTTTCTCATAACATAACACATAACATAATCATTAAAAATCAGTTTTATAACATCTTAGTATGTTATAAATCTGATTTCCAGCGTCATACACAGGCCTCTCCATAGACATATTTTTTTCCATTGCACTATAACTAAACTGTCAATATCATAATTCGTCAGATAAAGCTATAAGTTGCCAAAAGTGTTCATTCTTAGTAACAATTTTCTTGAACCTACATCACTCGTTTTTCGGAGGTTGACAGTAAATATTTTTTTAACTATTAGGAATATATATTTTCTTATCTGGGGTTATCAGGGTACTTTTCTGTCTACAATCTGCAGATTGCCAGTCAAGATAACAAAGAGTTTCTATTCAATAACTAAAATTATTCAAAACCAACCACTTCTTTAAATACAAAAACGTGAGACGATTGGAGCGGTTGTGGTACTTAATATATTTTGGAACTTAGTTATGAATTTCGAAATTTGTGGCATCGGGTATTAAAAAACAATATCAACAATACATCGTTCGAGAACATACAGGCCAATTTATATTTATCGTTGCTGAAACCGCACAATCTCATCGAATTTTTATTTAAAGAAAGAAAATAAATTAAATTATCAGTGATGCTAATAGTTATACCGCCGAATCATCTAACAGTCAAAACCAATACTCCTTCTACCCGTCGACTTAAATAGCTACCTATAGGGATAGATAGACCTAAGATAATGGATAACTTTCTGTCTATGCTTTGTTTGCTTCCCATAAGTATTTTGATGTTTTAAATGTCTGTCAACAGCCGTAGTTAGCTTTCTATGCAATCCCTCTCATATGAGCGTCGCTTTCCGTTAATACACGTGGCTAAATTTCCTACAAAAATATGTACGCACAAAATATAGAAATAATAAATGAAGTGAAATATTTTAATTACATACGATTGGACGTAATTTTAGAGGTTCCGTAAATTTTCAAGTAGCGTGAAATGTACACCACATTTCTATTTTTCAAAATCAAGAATAATATATATTACCTAAAAGCAGTTAAAGGTTTGTATAATTATTGAACGCAACCAGTCCCTGCTTTCTATTCTGTCAAGTGCTAACCGGACAAAAGCCATAATATAACTTAAAAAAGTAATAAATTTATAATAATAAATAATTCTTATTATCAATTTATAAACCCAACAACACTTCTTATTATGTGATATAAAACAAATAATAATAATTAATAATTATGTAATACTAATTCAACCGAACGCTAAACGGAATCTAGTTTTAAATTTCAACTCACTGATCTCACACCCGAAGTGTGTATGTACGCCTGGCCATCTGACTTTCATTATCAGAATCGACATCTCAGTATGATAAAATTTTATGAAAAACGAACCATCGTTAGACGTTATCGTCGTCTTAATAAAAATATACATAAAATCGCTTACTATTGATAACCTGACCTATTGAAGATAACGGTCAAAAAGTTATTGGAAAGCAACACCTTCCATCCTTTAAAATATTGGATAGCCAGTGAGTGATTCGCCTTCTCCTATTCGCGTGCAGAGAAAGTAATTTCCGTTGACATGTTATCGATATGCCAAACTAAAACGTTAGCTAGATTTTCTATCCCTAGTAATAACTATCTTTCCTCATCATCAACCGCTTTTGCGTTCAGGATATACAGTGCTTTGTGTTAAAATGCCAATGCTAATATACTTAATACACATAAGCTAAATATAAAATATGTGAACTATGACCGTATTTATAGAATTTGTTCGTCACCGAGAGAAAATTAACAGTTAGTTCAAAGTTTTAACATTTTTTCGAAGAACTACTATATTTAAACCTGAAATTAAATAGTAATTATTAGACTCAGGAGCGGATATCGTATTTAAAAAAATTAAATCAAATATATAAAGTATTTCTATTTGGAAATAAAAAAACCCCAAAATGAAGGCATTGTAACTGATTTTCTTATTCTGATATTAAGTAAGAACATATTAATTTTACTGCAATAAGTTTATTGTCAAACTCTTTTCATATTATTTACTTGACCAATATTTGTAATACTACTTTAACCTTTATTGTAAGTAGTAAACCCAGTCAAGTCTATTGAGTCGGTAAGCACATTCAAGGCAGTGAAGTCAACAAACTCAATTAAGGCAGTCAAATTTTGTAAGCTCATTCGAACCAGTGGAGTTAGTCAACTCGGTCAAGTCAGTATAGTTGGTAACCTCAATAGAGCCAGAAAAATAAAAATAAAAACGTAATCAATAAACACTAAGTTGTGAAAAAAATGCCTAATGTCGTATGAAATATAGATTATACTTTTTTTAAATTTCATGTATAATATAATTTAGGATCCTCTTTAAAATAAAACGTTAATAACTTGTTTAACGTATAAGGTCAAATTTAGTTTAAAATAAATACAAATTAGGGTCTCTTAGAATTTAAGACAGGGGCAGCAATTTACTATATGGCAACATAACACACTTTACTGTCTACGGGTTGCTAATTGAGAAATATAACAGTTTCGTTTATTAAATTAATGAAAATCATTCATATATTTTAAGATTGAAATCTAACATTAATGAATCTTAAAACATCCGAAATTATTAAGTGCCGAATACCGAAGAGACCTACGCAACAACTGTGACATCGAATAGTCTATCTGAAGTTTGAGCGCTTCTTGAGCGCTCTTTTGCTCCTCTCTTAAGCATCTTTCGAATCTTAATAAAACCATTGTTTTCTTATCTCGTTTGACCTACACGTTAACACAACTTACAAATATAGTTAAAATATAGAGAAAATTTGGCTTTATTATCGGAAATCATTGGAATTTTTTAATTTTTTTAGAGTAATTAATATAAATTGACCAAATAGATAAAGTTTGTAAAATAACCACAATAAAATCGTCCACAAGAATCAAAACAATAAAGGGACAAAGTTTAGCATAAATATTTCGGCGATGTAGAGAACATAAATAAATCTCCCTCGAGTTTAACATGGTAATAACTTAACTAAAATTATGATTACCTTGTAAAGAAGTCAGCGAGCGTGTCATATTAAATTTTCTTCCTCAAACGCATGTGCTGAATTTTCATTCTTTATTAGTTATTTCCGCGCCGTTTACGAGCAGTTGAACGAAGGCACTAATTTTACTTCTTTACAGAAGCATATTTCAGTAATAGCACTTAACCTGGTCGTAAAGGGTGGAAATTTTAAATTTTGAAATATATTTAAAAAGATTTACTCCTCAGATTTATATGATAAGCTTAGCTACTTTTTCTTTTGTTGTCATATTCGTAGGGATTTTAAATCTTCGTGTACTGCACTTTTATTATCATATATTATTTTAAATGTGTGATTTAGTTAGTTCATTAACAATTATAAAAATAAACATTCATATATTTTAATTTGTCTTTATTTCTACTTCTTACATGAGAATATACTAAAAGAATATTCATAGTTTAAAAATTAACTTTGAAATAAAAAAGCGTGGAACGCTCTCTACTTACACGTTCTTATCATGTTCTTATTTTTACAAATAGCCAGCAATAAAAAAATTTATGACATATGATATCATGTACCCGAAGCTTTATTTTTACATACACAAAAAAAAAATTATCTAATTAAATATAAAAAAATGTATCTTATATTATGATGGCAATTGAGCATTATTCTTTAGTTTTTTCTACGTGGGTTCTGTATACGATAATAAAATGTATAACTTTATATACTAGTAAAAAAAGAAGACAGTTGAAATTTAAATATATTCTCATGGTAATTTAGGTCCAAATGAAAAAAATGCAGTTTATTTTCGTTTCATATTTTCAAGAGAAATCCGGAAAAAAATTGTTGTGGCGATTAACCATCAGCCTGTATATTTATTCTTCTTGAAAACACGAAAAATTGTGTTCGTATGTATCTGTTTGTATTTGCAAATATATTTCTACTACTAATTAACATTAACGTGTAGAAATCGTCACAAAAATCTTTTAAAACGACTTCGAATTTTGTGATGCTGGGAAATATGCCATGAAAAAATACATATGGTTTATAAATGAACTTTATTTATCTTATCGCATCGAAACCACTTCACGTATGAACGTCTCCAAATTTCTTTTTATCTCCTTTTCAAATGAAGTTAAAAAAATAAAATCAATTCTTTTAAAAAATCAACTTATTCTTTTGTTCGGATTCCATAAAATAATATAATATATATCTAATAATATACAATATTTATATTAATTAAAAAATATATGTTATTAAAATATGTAAATGTTCCTATTAATCGCTGCGTAAGTATTACAGTATTATTTCTGAACATAAATAAATCTGGAAAATTTTGATACTCTTAGAAGTTTTATATTTATATTTATGTTTTATATAAAAATGCTCAGATTCACATTTTTTTCACAGTGCAACCAAATAATACACACAAAATATTTAATGTTAAACAAAGAACAATATAATGAGTGGAAATGCGATATAAAACTTCAATCAATAATTCATTTTCGAGACATTGGTTACTCGTATGGAATTTAATCATCCTTAAAAACATAAGTACGTTAAGTTATGGTCGAGTTTCTAGTTATAGTAAACTAGAATTCGCTTAGTGGTCGAAATTCAACGATAACAACTATTGAAAACTTGAGGAAAACGTATATGAATTTGCATGTTTCGAACATTTTCTTCTACTCTTATAGGTTATTTCATCGTATATTTTAAATCATATTTATATGTACTTACAATACAAAACATTTCCGTGCCATTATAATTAAATTAAAAATAAATTCAGTAGAATAACAGTAAATCACACTTTAAAAACCTTAATTAATTGATATGAAACAAAAATTATATTTCAATTAAAAAGCAAGCTTATACTATTCAAAAGAAGTTATTAAAAGTACAAAAATGGATTTTTGAAAAATAATTAATTCCAATTTTGATTTTTATATGTTAATCTTACAAAAAATAAATGAAATGACTATAAAATTAAAAAATAAATTTTAATTTTAATAATTTAAATAAATTTATACGTGAAACTTTTCTATAAACAATATTCTTTGTAAAAATTCTGTTATTATTGAGTAAGTTACCTTGACCATTGTCATTAGAAATATAAAATATCAAACTATTTGAATGAATGAACTCTACTTGTAGCAACATATAGGTGTCCATGCGAAAACACTGGACATCCCAATAGTACACCAATTTTATCAAAAGTCTGACCTTGCAAATTGTTTATGGTCATTGCGAATGATATAATATATATATATATATATATATATATATATATATATATATATATATGTACATATATATATATATATATGTATATATATATATATATATATATATATATATATTTATATTGTATGTACCTATAGTAGATCCTACGTAATGTCCACTTACAAAATTTCTGACTTCATTAATTGAAACATTTGCATTCGTATCATTAGCGTCATTCAATGCTTGCACTATCATCACCTTTATAGAAATACTTATATATGTATTTTATGCTTCTAACTGTAGTACAAACAACCGTGTTAATGTAACAGTTAAACTTTGTAAGAAGACACGGATTATAAGGAACAACATATTTATTGTTAAGAGTTTCACCTCTAACATCCACGGCTCGACCATTATCACGTTTTATGTAAGACGGATAACCGTGTACTGCCTCAAGTGTTACTTCACAAAATTCTGTAGGAAAATCTTTTCAACACTTTCCATCTCTCATACAAACTACGTTTGCATTTATCAAACCACATGAGCCATGTATCATATGCTTTTTAACGTATTCATATAACATTGGATGAGTTTGTCTATTGGGAATTTCATAACAAAAAATCTTATCAATGTCTACAGTTGTACCAATTTTGTTCTTTTGGGACAAAGAAATTAAAACAAGTGCTTGTAGTAAAGAGCGCTTTTGAAATTCTATTATATAAATTAATGCAACAACTTTACCAAATATTTCTTTTGTAATTATGCATCTCAATAATTCTTTTAATTTAGATTTGAAAACTCGAACAATTATATTAGGCCTAAAATACGAAGCATAATTACTATGAATGTTATTCATAATTTCGGCCAATTAAGGTTGCATGTCATCGTTATAAATAAACTTGATTTACCATAATGCTGAACTATGCACATAGCATCTAAATAATTTTGGTACACGTTACGTAGTGAGCCAACAAATGATGATGAAAGAACAATTCGACATCCTACATTTGAAACATCATCATTTAAATTAGAATTTAAATTTAACTAATCAGTGAGATTATTATACAATTCGGATATTAAATTTGCTTGATTTTTTTAATGAAATGCAAACTTGTTCCCCGATACGAACATACACATCAACCATCCACTGCAAAAACAACGTTTCGCAATGAAGCAAATAACTAAATTTGTCTCTAACAGCAGTTCGATGTGCAACATTTTGTGGCATTGTAACTCGATTTCTACGCACAATAGCATTATATGTACTTGCTATGTTATAAATTGTATTATTATGCTATCCAGTATAATAGGAAATAGAATAGGATATGCATAGGGAATAAAATATGATACGCCAAAAGATCTAATGAACTATCTGAAATAAAATTTGTGACGGACGGTAGAATTAACTTTATTAAATACAACAATATTTCTTTCAAAAAGTGGTTCTCCATCTGTAGTACTAAAATAGCAGCAACATCTGTTTGAATAGTATCATTAAATCTTCTAATATCACTGTTAACCTTAATGACCATAGACACCTACTTATAAATATTATCAGCTCTATTGCACAATTCATGTATTAAAAGATCAAAGAAATGAATTTACTCTATCTAAATCAATTGCAATTCCCCGCATTAATTAATCATCACAACGTATATCTGCAATTTCATAAAATCTAAAATTAACCGCAGTATCAACATCACAAAAATATAACTGCGCATTGAGTGGACTCCTACCATATTCAGTTATCCAATTACCAGCACGATGATAAAACAGGTAGTGAATTTTGAAATGATAGACTCTTTGCATAGTATTAGTACAAATTTTTGCTTTTGAACTAACCATTGCAAATGCTGACTTATAAACATGAATATTTTCAAAAAATTTATTTGATATACTTTTCTCAAGAGTATTATTTGAATTTAACCGACGGAACCAATTATTAAAAAAAATATTTTCAGACAACGGCAACGAAGAAACTTTCCCGTTATGACAACATAATGTGAAAGAAGTTGAATCATTATGTGCTATTTCAGATTGGAAATGTTTAGCTTTACAAAAATGACATTAAATTCAATGATCCACAATTATGACTTAAAAAATTCCTTCGAACAATATTCAATTATAATTATCCGGAAAAATATTCAAATTATTCACATTATATTCGTTATAATTTTGCAGATTATCTGTGTTGTTGCTTCTATGCCTATTTGAAGTGCTTTCATTATATATAATTGTATTTAAATTATTGTTACTGCGTTTCGCAAAAGGTAATGATTCCTGTTTTGTCGCTTTTCAGTTTGATCAAATAATGTACGACACCGAGGCATATTCAAAAAACAAAACCTAATAACGTTCTTTTCTTGAAAAGAACAAGAAAATAAAAATAAAAATTTTGGTTTAAGTTCAGTTTAGCGAAAATGTAAATTTCACAGTTTTTTTTGGTTTTAAAGAAAAGAATACACAAGACATTTTCGTTGCATTAATTAAGTTCATATGGATGCAAATAGAAGTCAGAAAATTCTTAACATGCTCAAAAAATACATTGCTAATCAATAAATATTTTATGAAAGATCTACCATTTCATAGTATCCTGTAAAATTCATGAATGTCATACTCCGTGTTGTTAGTAAACTGTTAATTTGATGTATTGAATGTCATTTTTAAATTTGTAATCAATTATTTTTTTTCTTAATTTTATATCCTATTATAGTTTTAATTCATAACTCATTGCGCCTGCTTACGGGTTATTGCAGTGTAAATATTAATATATATATATATATATATATATATATATATATATATATATATATATATATATATATATATATATGTGCACTGTATATATGTGTCACCCCTCCTTCAAAGCCTAAATAACACCAAAAGCTTTATCTTCTTGTGATAGAATAGGATATAATTATTGTCTACATTAAATATTCCACTGATTTGAAGTCTACATAAAGTAATAGTATAAGTACTAACACAGCTGTGACTTTGAGAATCCTTTAGCAAAAAAGGCCTAGTGATGAGGAACATTTGAAAATAATAATGGCTCTATATTATATTAATATTATCCACAATTAAATGAAACTAGGTTATGTAGTATTATTCCTACTTTCTTTAAGTTCTTTACCACGACCTAGGTTTCGTTGTATTACAACCTAGGTCGTGGTAAAGAAAGTAGAAATAATGCTACATCACGTAGTTCCATTTAATTGTGAATAATGAATTTCTACAAAATTAAAGCCAAATATACTCAATATTAATAACGATATAATCAGCAAATATATTATAATCACTCTAAAATTGAAACCATTGTAAATTTTGATCAGTTCTCAAATATCTACTTACATGTAGATGCATAATTATGCATTTGGATATTTGCAGCATCGTGGTAATGAAACTTCATTGTACTTGACTAAGTACGAATAACCAATTTCAAAATCTATATATTTATTCCGATAATTGCGCAATGCCAATTTCAATATTTTACATTTGTGGCAGTTCTCTCACTCCGGCCGCTCTGACTTTCCTCGCCGCGCACAAACTCTCTACATTAATTTCTTAGGGCTATTGATTCCACAGCATTTATTTGGTTTTCATATCTTTGTCTATATTACTCACGTCTTCGTGCTTCGCGTAATTGATAGAAAAAAAATCAAATACACGGTCGGTTTATTTTTCAAATGAAATTCTCTTTGGAAGCGCAAGTTTTATTCTTTTGAGCGCAAGTTTATTTCTTTTGAGATTAACTCTGCCGTGGAGTTGACCTTAAAGAGTGATTTTAAGTCAAGTGGTTGGTATCAATTTGTTTTCCAACTAATACAATAAAGGTATTGGTGTAAGCTTGAAATAAAATCTATAAATGTGACATTCTTTTTTAAAATCTAATGCTTCGCATTTATTTCCTATTTTAAAAATATCCTAAATTCACATGACAACCTAAATTCCATAAATTTCACAAATATCTGATGTAATTAGAACCTACTGACATTATTTCTCCTTTAATTCTAAGAATTATAAATACTGGCAATTATGGCTGATGACTAGATAGAAGAAACTAAACACAGTTTGATACTGAAATTAATGTATCGTAACTGACGCACACATAAAAATTGTATTTATTATGTCCCAATGAAAGGTATTTTAAGAACGGTTCGTAGAATTAAATGTTTTTGTCATGACGATTAATAATGTTGATTTGATTTTCAGAGAAATTTTTGCAGCAATATTTTACTCTTTTAAATATTACACAAGAGTATACGTAATTCGTTAAAAAAAATTATTCATTTAAAGTTAGCCCCTTCAGTAAAACATATATTAAGGGATTTAGTTATATTATCGATTATTTCTGAAAATTTAATGCAGTTTTTGTACAAAAACAAATATAAAATCTGATAAAATCTACGTAACTAAATAAAATGTTACACAAATTGTTGACTGAATACAGTAAACCAACTTCTTTACAGTACGTTGAACCACCAGGTAGCGGCAAGCCCTTGACAAAAATTCAGTAATTTGAAATAAAAGGTTATTATTTTCACATAACAGGTTATTAATCGATAATATATTATATTACTATTTAAATTTATTTCGTTAGTCTTTTTAATGTTTATTCTTCTACCTGTCCTTAACTTCAAATAATCAACATAAGCTATGCAATAATTATGGAGCGCCACACTCTCTATTCACCGACATTGTACTCATTATATGAAGATGTCTTTTTATCACACTTTTTGACTAAGGCAGATCCGGAAATTAAGTGATAAAATTTTGTATTTCTAACATTCGGCTAGTATGTTATTACAATTACAAACACCAGATTTTTTTAATTATTTATATATACAGAAATTCATTTCTGAAGAAAGATCGTTTTAAAGAAATATATTTTCGGTTAAAAATAATTTTTTCCTGTTCCAATTATGTAAATAGATCCCCACAAATTAATATCTATTTGTATCAAAATAACGTTAAATTGAATATATTTTTAATACTGAAAAATATTGTCACAAAATTACGGTTCAATGATATTGAAATGACAGTTGTCATTCTTGCCCAACTCACTACAGCTCCCGTACTTCGAACCCAGTATTTTAAGTTCGAATTTCAACGAAGTCGAATATTCTGAAATATACTTAAAACTGTTAATTAAATGTTTCAATACCTTCTATTTATTAAATTATACCGCTTACGCATTGTTACTTCGATCTAATTCAATAGCTATCGATTCACTCAGCAGTATTAAAAACATGTGGTTAACGTACCTATTTACTAGTCGGAAATTTTGTTTGTATTGCCATATAACTAAATTTGAAATACAATTCACTCAGATATAAGAAAACGATTTCTACTTAAATAATTTTATAGATAAATTTACGTAGAACGTTACTATGCTATGTGTGTACATGGCCTAGTAATTCAGTTTATTTTGATACAGGAAATATCTTCAGTATATTATATGGTGTTGTTTTAGCAGGAATTGTAGACTTAAAACCAGGCCATATTTATTTTTTTATGTATGCTACAGCAATTGTCAAAATTAAATTTCTCTTCAAATTTGCTTTTTTCAACATTAATGTCTCCATCAATTTTTAATATCTTAATATATTCTACAATTCTCTTTGTGAGTATACGTTGAACAATAACCGTATTGAATCTTCACTTTTTAATGATTCTTGTTAGCGGCGATAATTTGATAACAACCGATTATTTTAAAATTTAATACAATTTCTACTTTACTCGGTAAATTTCATTTTTTTTATCTGTCGCACTTACTGCCATTCTATTAAAATTGGCAATAATGATGCGATCATCATCACATTTTAACTATACCTCTGTCTAATGTATTTATTAAACTATCTTTCATTAGTTCACTTTACTGACTAATTTTCGAGCACATATTTTAATTTAATTTCTTTACCACGACCTAGGTTTCGTTGTATTACAACATCTTCAGGTGGGATATTATCAATATTTGCTAAATAATCTGGTACCAAAAGATAAAAAACATTTTTGCTATTAAAAAACACGACTCGTAGTTTTTCTTTAGCGTTTTTTGTTACAATCATCTTTTTACAATTTAATAATGTTCAAATTTACGAAGGTTTTTATTATGATATCAAGTTAGTAGTCTATCCGCCTATCACAGTTTTACAATCTTTACAGTGCATTATCATGATATTTTTTGACAACACATTAAATAATACAAATAAGCAGGATATGCAAATAAGCCTCTTGCGTAATAAGCACGCCAAATTAAACCTTGAGATTAAAGGTCTTTTAATAGTTCTATACTTTTCAATGAATATAACTTCACTTTCTATATTCATAATATAATAAAACTGTAATTTTTCATAATAGTATTAAACACTTTTATAAAGAGGTATTAAATTGTGACGGTAATTGTGGCTAGGAAAAAATTAAAATATATTCTGGAAAATTAGTCAGCAAAGTGAACTGATGAAAGATAGTTTAATAAATACATTAGACAGAGGTATAGTTCAATGTGATAATGATCGTATCATTATTGCCAATTTTAATAGAATGGCAGTTAGCGCGACAGATAATAAAAAATGAAATTTACCGAGTAAAGTAGAAATTGTAGTAAATTTTAAAATAATCGGTTGTTATCAAATTATCGCCGCTAACAAGAATCATTAGAAAGTGAAGATTCAATACGGTTATTGTTCAACGTATACTCAGAAAGAGAATTGTAGAATATAGTAAGATATTAAAAATTGATGGAGACATTAATGTTGAAAAAAGCAAATTTGAAGAGAAATTTAATTTTGACAATTGCTGTAGCACACATAAAAAAATAAATATGGCCTGGTTTCAAGTCTACAATTCCTGCTAAAACAACGCCATATAATATGCTAAAGATACTTCCCCTATCAAAATGAACTGAATTACTTGGTTATGTACATACATAATACAGTAAATTTCCTTGTAAATTTATCTATATAATTATTTAAGTGGAAACCGTTCTGTTATACCTGAGTTAATTGTATTTCAAATGTTTTTATAAGGCAACACAAATAAAATTTCCGACTTATAAATAGATACGTTAACCCTATGTTTTTAATTCAGCTGAGTGAATCGATAGGTATTGAATTAGTCCGATTCAATCAAATCGAAGTAACGATCCGCCAACGGGATGCTTTGATAAATAAAAAGTATTGAAACATTTAATTAACAGCTTTAGGTATATTTCAGAATATTCCACTTCGTTTAAATTCAAACTAAAATACTGGGTTCGAAGTACGATAGCTGTAGTGAGTTAGACAAGAGTAATAACTGGCATTTAAATATCATTGAACCGTAATTTTGTTAAAATGTATTTCAGCATTAAAAATATATTCTGTCTTACATCAAAGTCACAAATTTCCACTGTATTTTGGTCGAAAATATATTTCTTAAAAATAATCTTTATTCAAAATTGTATTTCTCCGTCTAAAAATAATTCAGAAAGACGTTGTGTTGGTAATTGTAATGATATACTAGAAGAATAATAGAAATATATAATTTTATAACTTAATGAATTTCCAGATCTGCCCTTGTTGATAAATATGATAAAAATACATCTTCATATAAAGAGCAGAGTGCCGGCGAATAGAGGAGTGTGACGCTCCATAATTGTTGCGTAGCTTATGTAGATAAGGACAGGTAGAAAAATGGACATTAAAAATACTAATGAAATTAATTTATATGGTAATATTACCCACTATAAATATTTTATTTGAAATTATTGCTTCATTTATGGAATTAAATTTTTGTTAAGGACATGTCGCTACCTGGTGGTTCAACGTACTTTAAAGAAATTGGTTTACTGAATAAATAGTACAGACAAAAGCAATATTTTTACTCAGATTTTATTCAGTTACTTAGATTTTATTTTTGTTTTTGTAGTTATCATTGTAACAACAAAAACGGCATGAAATTTGCAGGAATAATCGGTAATATATCAATGTTCTTTAATATATCTTACTAAGGGGGCTAACGTTAACTGAATATTTTTTTTTATTGAACTAAATATACTCTTGTGTATTAGTTGAAAAAGGGTAAAATATTGCAGCAAACATTTCTTCGAAAATTAAATCGAAATTATGAATCATCATGAAGAAGCATTTATTTCTGCGAACCGCTTTTAAAATACCTTTTATTGAGATATAATAAATAACATTTTTATATGTATGTAGATTACAACACGTCAATTTGAGTGTCAAATTGTATTTATTTTCTTCCGTCTTGTCATCAGCCGATATCATTCGCAGTATTTATAACTCTTAGTATAAAAGGAGAAATTATGTCAATAGATTCTAATTACATTAAATATTTGTAAAATTTATCAGATTTAGATTGTCAAGTGAATTTAGGCTGTCTTTTAAAATAGGCAAATAAATGGGAAGCATTCGATTTTAAAAAAGAAAGTCATTTTCTTACATCTGATTTCAGGTGTAAGCTTGACTGGGAGATTTAATTTCTTATTGCTATTATAAGTATATCTATCGCATTAGTTGGAAAATTAACCCATTTGACTTAAAATCACTGTTTGAGGTCAACCCCACGACAGATTTAACCTCAAAAGAAATAACAGCACTTCCAAAGAGAATTGCATTTGAGAAATACAGCGACCTTGTCTGAGGTGAAATTTTTCCTATCAATTACGCGAAGCACCAAGACGTGAGTAATATAGACGAAGATATGAAAGGGAAATAAATGCCGTGGAAATAATAGCCGTAAGAAATGGATTTGGAGAATTTGTGTGGGGCAAGAGAAGTCAGAGCGGCTGGACTGGATGAACTACCATAAATGTACAATATTGAAATTGGCGTTGAGCAAATCGGCATAAATGTATAGATTTTGAAATTGTTAATTCGTACTTATTACGATTTTGATGTCATCACTACGAATATCAAAATGTATAATTATGCGTCTATGTTTGAATAGATACTTGAGAAGTGATCAAAGTATACCTTATATTAGATAAAAATGTAACTTGCTTTAGATAAAAACGTTGTCTTTTTTATAATTAACTAGATAAACGTCAAAGTTCTGGGTTACGAACTCAGTACTTCCCGTGGATATATACATTTTCCTCCACTTTCATTTTAACTCACTATGGCCACCTTTTATATACATGTACTTTTGTGGTCTCTATTACAGCAACATATTTTATTATGGTCTGAATGTAGCTAGATACATAACTGTAGGAAAAATTTTGAAGTATTCAAGCTCAGTATTTCTTGAAGGAATATATACCTATTTCCCATGTTGGAATTCTTTTCACGTCTCTACATTATCAATTTTGTTTATATATATATATTTATAAAAATACGACTAATATATTTACCAACCCAGCGACCCATCCCGACACCTGAATATACCTATTTTTATAGAAGCCATGTTTATGTGTAAAATTATGGAATATACGAGTCCAAAAGTCATAAATAAGCATTATATTATTCCATGCTCAGTTCGTGGGAAAAAATGATATTTCTTGCTTAGCAGTGTAAGAGTGCTTGTATTTATTGAGGCAATTATGTTTAGCTTGGAATTTATAAAACTAATCTCGATATTTTCATCGCAAACTGACTGTGCTAGTACATTTAGAAAAAAACATTTATGAAGAAATTTTGCACCGGCAATTTATGATCGTATACTCATATACATTTTGGATCACCGATCATCAATTACTCGGCTTGCGGCGGAAAAGAATCCAAGATATTTATATTGCTGGTATTGGGCTACTTTTTCAAATAAAAATTGAGCAAGACTTTAACATTCGTTTTAATTATAATTTGTATACTGTTAAGAAGTAAACACGGAGGATTTAAGGCAGAACTAAAAGTTCTGCCTTAAATCATACCCGTTTTATTTCCAATATCTTCAATTTCGCATACGTAGTTAAAATTTCATAAAAGTGAAATAACTCGTCACCCAATATTAATGTGTAAAGCAAAATATATCCCTTACCTTTGTGGAACATAAAAAAATTACGACATATTACGAAATGTTTATACATTTGACGTAATATGTGATCCATTGTAAATAGATTCCCAACGGAGAAGTTTTAATAACCCTTGCTATATTGAAATCTCTTCGTTTGTATATTCATAAAATATTATACAAAATAATAAATAATATGTTTTTAATCTTTTTCATTGTTACAATTTTACGTCAAACTAACTCTCGTAGCAAACGCTGGCTAACTTATAACCAATATGAGCATCTCACTCAAATGTTGAGAAGTTTTATCTCGATTTTGTCAGCTAAAAATGGTGTTGACGGACAGAAAATCATTTTCTCAGATACATTCGATGGAGCAAGCCAGACGTACTAATCTAACAGTTAGGTAATACACTTAAACAAAATTTATAAAATCTCGAAACCCGTGATATAAGAACTAAGCGATGCTTCTGGGTAGATGGGGTTAGAGATGAACTTGGGCAACAGCAAAATTATGACTAACTCTTCAAATTGTACAGTAAGAATTGCGATAAACCAAAAAGTCATAAAAAGTATACAGAAATACGTTTATATTGGTCAAGTGGTTGTTATAAGGAAAGAAACAAAGCTAATGAAATAGACCGACGTATAAAACTAGCGTGCACAGTTATTCCAAAATTTAATTCATCTTCAAAACGTAAATTACTTCTGAATAGAAAGTTCGTTTATCGTACCAGTATTTACCTATGGAAATGAAACCTTGGTGTTTACAAAAGTTAATATTTATCGAGCTAAGAATAGCTCAGAGGGCATTCAAAAGAAAACTGGTAGGAGTCCCGCTGAGAGACCGAAAGATGAAGTAGTGGCTCATAGAGAAGAGAAAGTTTGCGGACGTCATAAAACGCGTGGTAAAGTTTAAATTGTAACAGGTTGACCACGTTGTTAGAAAGCAGGTCTTGTGCTCGTTGAATGGAGACCATGGGATTAAAAGTAACCACAATGAAGACCAAATATGCGGTGGTATCAAATATACAACTGGAGTAAAATTGGTTGAAAAAGTACAAAATCGGGAAGACTAGTATATAATGAAGGAAGCCTACACCTAAATGGTAGAAAATAACTAAGGAAGAAGAAGAAGGAGGATACAAGCAAGAAAATGACAAAATAAATTTGAGGGTATGTACATACAGGTATATACAAAAGGTTCGAAGTGACTATGGTACTTGTGGACAGATAAATGATGTTATATACGAAGACATATAGCAGTTATTAGTACGTAACTAGGTTGGTAAGTAAGCATATATAATAATGTGAAGAGGCAAGAAATATATTGGTAAACTAAGTTAGGATATTGGTAAGTAACTAGGTAAATTATATATACACCTGCAAAGGCATGAAGCAACTACGATATTCACAATTAAATGAAACTACGTTATGTAGTATTATTTCTACTTTATTTAAGTTCTTTACACGATCTAGGTTTCATTGTATGACAACATCCTCAGGTGGGTAATTTACAAAGATCTTTGCTGATTGCCCATCTGGAGATGTTATTTTATAATAATATTCTGGAAATATACTGTATTAGTTGAAAATACACAAAAATACTGAAATATGGCCGGACACTAACGAATCGGGAGACTATGGGAAATTTTCATCGGTCAAAGTAATTTCATTTGTGCACGTATTGTCATCTCTTCCACTCCATTACGGCAATGTCATAAATATAAATATAATTTTCAAGAAGAATTAAAATATGGGATGATTGTCAATTGGCGTAGCAAGAATTTTTTTTCTCTTGAAAATATGAAACGAAAATAAACTGTATTTTTTTCGTTTGAACCTATATTACCGAAAGATAAGTTACTTTTACATAACAAAATATTTTTAAGTTTCAACTCTCTTCGAAACTACTTCTCAATGGTAATTAAAATTAAACATTTCCTTATCGTAAACATCGTATCGTAAACATCGTATCGTATATCGTATCGTATTAACTATTCTGTTTGCATTACCTGATGCCTAACTCTTACATATTGAAATAGTTTACATCGAGAAAATTATAAGAAATAAAACCATTTTTCTGATATACCATCATTTTGTATCTGTACTCTTACCTAAAAATAAAGTATCGGGTCTTTTATATCAGATGTCGTAAATTGTTTTATTGCTAGCTATTTGTAAAGTTCAATGTAAATATTTAAGTAGAGAGCATCCCACGCTTTTGATATCAAGGTTAATTTGTTGATTAATCACTTTTTTCTTATTTTAGGCATATTAAAGAAAAAATTATTCATAACGAATTGACTATAATTTGCACATTTAATGATTATTTTTGATTTTTAAGTCCATATTACTACAAAAACATCTTTTTGAAATTTTTCAAATACATATTTTTGCACTTTCTTACGTTAAAATTACCAGTAAAGACATATTAAAAGCTATGATTACTAATTTTTTAAATTGTTAATGAAACAAACTAAAGCACACATTTAAATAATATGTAATAATCAAAATGCAGTACAAGAAGGTTAATCTCTGTGAATGTACCAGAAAAATCAAAAGTAGCTAAGCTGATCATGTAAATCTGAGGAGTAAATCTTTCCCAAATATTTTTTTAACATTTAAATTTTCACCCTTTACCATCAGGTTAAGAGCAGTTACTGAAATACGTTTTTGTAAAGAAGTGAAATCAGAGCTTCCGTTCAACTGCTTACAAACAGCGTGAAAATAAATAACATAGAATGAAAATTCAGCATATGCGTTTGAGGAAAAAAATTAATATGGCACGCTCGATGACTTGTCTACAAGATAACCATATTTTAGTTAAGTTATTACTATTTCAAAACTCGAGGGATATTCATTTAAGTTGCTACGGCGACGAAATATTTATGTTTAACTTTATCCCTTTGTTTTTCAAAATGTTTATAGACCTTTTTTATTTCAATTTTTAGTTAAACTTTATCTATTTGGTTAATTTATATTAATTACTGTAAAATAGGAAAAAATTAAATAAAATTCCTATGATTTCCGAGAATAAAGTCAAATTTTTTCGTTATTTTAACTATATTTGTAAGTTGTATTATTGAGTAACGAGATAAGAAAACACTGGTTTTGCTAAATTAGGGAAAACATTGTTTAAGAGAGAAACAAAAGAGCGTTAGGTCAAGAAGCGCTCAAACTTTAGATAGACTACTCGATATTACAGTTGTTCCGTAGGACTCTTCACCACTCAGTACTTAATAATTTTGGATGTTTTAAAATATTAATTAATGTTAGATTCTCATCTTAAGATGTATGATTGTGTTTATTAGTTTAATTCATTTAATTGATGTTTTTTGTTATTTTTCTCAACTAGCAGCCTTTAGACAGTAAAATGTGTGATGTTGTCATATAGGAAATTACTACCTCTGTCTTAAATTCGGAGAGACCTTAATTAGTATTTGTTTTAACTTAAGTAATAACGTTATTCGTTAAACAGTAATTAATAACTTAATATTTTATATTGTAGGGGACCTTCAATTATATTGTACAGGAAAAAAAATAAAAGCTATATTTTAATGACATTACACATTTTTTCACAACATGATATTTATTGATCACTTGTTTATTTTTATTTTTCTAACTCTGTTGAAGTTATCAACTATACTGACTTAACTGACTCCAATGATTTGAATGAACTTAAAAATTGTAACTGCTTCCATTGAGTCTACTAACTTAAATAAATAATGAAAATAAAGAACTGCAGTAGTATAACAAATATTGGTCAAGTGGATAATTTTAAAAGAGTTTTACAATAAAGTTATTTCAGTAAAATTAATACGTTCTTACTTAATATTAAATTAAGAAAGTCAAATACACTGATTTAATTTTTAGTATTTATTTACTTCCAAATCGAAATATTTCATATTTTTTATAAATTTATTTGATTTAATTTTTCAAAAACGTTGAAATACAATATGTGCTCCTGAGTCTAACACGTACTTAATATATTTACTATTTAATTTCACATTTAAATTTAGTAACTATTTCGAATAAATGTTAAACTCTCTTAACTGACTGTTCATTTTCTCTCAATGACACGGAAGTTCTATAAATACGGCCACAGTTAACATATTTTATATATAGCTTATGTGTAATGAGTATAATAGCATTGGCATTTCAACACAAAGTACTGTAAACCATGAACAGAAAAGCGATGAGAAAGAGAAGTTGATTAAAACCGAAACAAATATTCCATCTCTCCATGCTTTTGTATCACTAGGGATATAAACTCTAGCTGATGTGTCAGTTTGGCATATCGATAACATATCAACATAAATTCATATATCCCCACGCTATCTAAGAGAAGGCGAATCACTCACTGGGTAATCAATCCAATATTGTAAAGAGTGAAGATGTTGCTTTCCAATAACTTTTTGACCGTCATCTTCGATAGGTTAAGTTATCAACAGTAAGAAATTTTATGTATCTCATTATCGAGCAATAACGCCAACATAAAATTATATAATATTCTATTGTTAAAAGTCTCTGTAAATCAGTGTCAAACATGCCGTCAAACAAGAAAATTGTTTCTTAGAATGAACACTTCTGGCGACTTGCAGTTTTTTACTGATGAACCATGTTATTAGCAGTTTAGTTATAGTGCAACGGAAAAAATATGTCTATGGAGAGGCTTGTTTATGACGCTGGAACTTAGTTTTTATAACATACTATGAAATATGGTTGTATATGTGTCATGTTATGAGAAACAATTTAGCAATTGGAGCGGATGTATTTTAATTTTTGAGTAGAATCAGTAGGTAAAATAATTCGAAAAACATGATGACCATTTGAAGCAGATTTTTCTATCTATCTTTTAATAAATTTTGAATCGTTATGGTTTTATTTTCAGGGAGAATGGCGTTGAATGGTTATATTTCCATGAAGAATGGGGATGGATGTTTTCACAAGATACAAAAATTGTCCGTTGGAAATTACGAATCAAGCATTGTATTTTCCGGTGGCTAGGCCGATCGCGGAATATGTATCCAATGGAAATACGTGGTATATCTTACAAATAAACATTGTTAAAAAATATTGGCCCTCGAACCTAATTTTTTCTACGTAAGTGGAAGAATTATCGCGATGACTTTTAAACTCATTTTATTGTAACTTCGGTCGCTTTCATAAAAAAAGTATAATAATAATTGAAAATTAAAGGAAAGTAAATAGGCGAATGTTTCTACCGCTGTTCGGAGTTAACATTAAAGAGTATATTAATGAACGTTTCGTTTGACTCCTACTTTAAAATCTGCAACAAATATCTAGTTTAGTTTATTTCATCGTTACGTTTTGATTTAAGTAACTATTGATAGAGATTCGGACAACACACATGTTTTTTTCCGAATAGTGGTGAAAGAATTTCCTGTTGTAAAATTCCACTTTTATAACATAATCTTTATTGTATAGCAAATACAAACCAGAAACCCGATTTAAACTTAAATATCAGTAAAGTACGCCTTTACCGTTAATATAAGGAGTTGTGGACTGGAGAATTAATGAGCATCTGAACAATGTCACACATTATGAAAATATATATTTAAATAATCTTATTACCGATATTACTGCAAATAATGTAAGGAAATTCTGAATGTTTCGGTATTAAAAAATACAAGATAGAATTTAAAAAAACCGAAACTACGCAAAATATTACACAATATCTATATGAAAATGCTTTTCAATGACAACGGAAGGAAATAAATATATTTTAATATAAATATTTAAGAAATATTGAAATTTATAGAAAAATGGATAACAATGAAAGTATGTACTTAAATCGAATATAAAATAATAGTGATTGTTTTTAATTTTATTTTTTGTTACTATTAAAAGGAAATTAGTTTGAAGGTATTGACTTCAATTGTAGAAAATTTATTTCCTTTTTCGTTTCCTTTGCGTTTGGCTTCTCTCCTATACTGAAGTACAATAAGTAAGCAAAGGGCAATAACGTATTTACTTTTATGACTTCGACAGCAACACGTACTTAATGTGGAGTGAACCGCACAATTAGCCAGTTAAAATAGGACTTTTACAAATGACATTGCGTTCGGAATCTTTTATCAAGCAGTTATCATTTATCAATTTAACGCCATCGGAATTGGCCCCACGGGTGCCAATGATTCCTGATTGTGGATGATTGTGATTTATTAGCGTCGTTTCGCGTCCTATTAGAGGCACTCCGGACGCTCATTGTGGGCCGCCCCCGTCCACGAGTACTTCCCTCCATTTATTATGTTCTATAGACGGCCAATTACTGCACATCCTACCGGCTCGGTTTAAGTCATCGCTAGAATATCATAACTCATTGCTCTTAACTAAAATACAATGTTTACGTTTCAAGAAGAGGGTTTTACATTGAAATTTGTGTTCTATATTTCCAATGGACAACAATTATTTATAATCTATTTGTGCATTCGTCTATTAATTCTATGTAGTACATAAAATTAAAATACCATATGATGCGAAAAAATAAAACAAACATTGAGATTATCTTTCGGAGGTCTGACAATCGGGAGACAAAGCGAGTACAAAAACAAAAACAAGGAGAGATAGGAAATTTATAATAAGGAGAGGTTGAATTGAAGAATTTATATTTAGTTACATTGGTTTACTGGCCGTGTTTTCGGGATAAGTACAAAATAGGATTCCGTAGTTTTTTGTGTCTTTTAAAATGATTAATGCAAATTTAGGCAAATAATTTCCTTTAAATCTTCAAATGAAATACATGTACACATAAATATATTTTAGGTCTTTCAAATCCAGGGTAGAAAAATTATATGCGGGGGACCATTGTACGTCATTCGAAGCTGAATGTTTTGGAAACGGAGGTTAAGATTAAAAACGATAAATATATCCTGAACATCTTTTTGAAATACATATTCAGTGGTTCTACACCCTATGAGATACGTAAAAAAAATTGCTCCGATTTATATATTTGAGGCGGATTAAAAAATATTTCAAAACTTTCCTATATATTAATTGAGATATGAATATAAAATATCAGCTTACAAAATTTTATGCTGCTTAAAGCCGTAGAAAATATCAAGGTGTGACTGAAGGCGATGGACACACAATTGAGTACGCATATTGTCGCTATTGCATAAATATGCTGCTCCAATTGGGTAAATATATTGTTGTTGTTATTATGTAGATATTTTGTCACTATTGCGTAAATATATCGCGGTTTTGTGTAAATGAATGGCCGCTATTGCCTAAATACATCTTCGTTATTGGGTAAATTTAGTATCACTGTTGGGTAAATATATTCAGCATACCTTTAAGGTGAACATGTATTATCACTATTGGGTAAATATATTCAGCATACATTTAAGGTGAACATATTTCAAAAACTAAAAAATTGTGAAAGATTTTTTTTATGAAAATTTCACCAAATTGAAGTTAAGTCGTATGATTTTGATTAAAATAGTAAAAAATAAAATGTCAGTTCAAAACCAAAAACAGTTTGACATGAATGTCTGTTTGGATCAAAGTAAAGAAAACACAGACCTATTTCTATAATAAAACAAGTTATAGACCTTTTAATTTGACTATAAACATTTGGTGTATGGTAATATATCCAATTTTTGATATTTATGTTGAAGTCTCACGGGAAGCCGTTAATTTGTCATCTTTTCGTATTTTATGGCGTGTTGGCAATATGCAAGCTTTTTATCAGAAAACAGAAACTTTTCCTTGATAATGTGGCGAAATAAATGTCAACGCTACTCCCACTGTTGCCAATAAATTATTTAAATTGTTGTGTGTATTTCAAAATCTTTCACAACTCTATAATAATCCAGGCGAGGTTTTTATTTCTACTAAGAATGCAGATCTACTATTTCAATATCGTGAATTTTGTTAAAATTTAAGGTATTGATAAAATTTTCTTTAATATGTACATTTCTTAATTTCCAAGTATTTGGTAAAATAAAATAGTTCAACTTTTCGTGCAAAATCGTTTTATAGCAAGTGTGAGTTTTTGTCCATGATCTTTGTAAAATTTCTTCTGCTTGCAATATGCCATGTATTATTAATATTTTATGTACGTTAATTATCTGTCTTCTAGATATCCTTTGAAAGAATTTTTAAAACTAAATGACGAAGAAGATATATCTTCTTCGTTCGACGAAAAGTGCTGATCATTGGCAGCTGAGTGATGTCTTCATATCACTTTCATTCTTCACTAACACCAGTTTCTGATGAAAGTTCTTCTTGCAAAAATAAATAATGAATGATTCATAAAATTCCACGTTTATATCATAAAATACCATGTTTCGGCATTTTATGATAAGTTTTCTACTTATTTTTTGAGACGCATGTACCAAAAAATTGCTTTAATTTCCATGTTAACAAATTTTTGGCAATTTATCGCCTTTTACGTTTTAAAACTGAATATTAAACTTTTTATTAAAAATTTCAGAAACATGAGAACTGGTAGACTATTTAAAAAAGTTTATATACCTCAGATTTGTGTTTCATTCGACGATATTTGGTAAAACTATAAAAGTAAAAACGAAACAATTTTGAAAGTAGAAAGGCATTATCGGCCTTTATGTATGTAAAAAACTTATGTTGAAGTGGTCCTCACAACATACGATTTTGAAGACTGTCCAAAAAAGGATCCCTCTTAGTCTTTTTTATTTCTTGGTCACTTGGTATGGTGAAAAATAGTTTATTAGCAAAGTTAATTAAATTGGTCGGGCATGTGAGCACGAAACACGACATGGGTTGTAAGTACATACTTCTGTTAAAAGGATTACTACTATTGATTGAAGAACATCCCATTTAGCATTTTATTCTAAATCACATTTTCACATTTTTACTCTAATATATTTAGTAATGAGTTTTGAAATTTTTTGCCAGGATACGTCAATGGTATATCATATAATCTACTGACCTGGTTTTTGACGCAAATTTTGAAAACGCATTTTTTAGTGTTTAGTATAGTGGTTAGAAATTGTAGTTAATTTATTTAAGCATTAAATAATCGTATTTATTTTAGTAATAATTATGTGAATTTCTGGAAGAATATTTTCTAGTTAGATAGTAAAAAAATAATTTACAAGTTCTTATTTATATATCCGTAAAGGAATGCACGGCACACCAAACAACGGCTATAAACCAACAGATGATATCAGTACACGAGTAGGTTATAGCTCGTAAAAATCTATTGTAGCAGTGTGTCAAAAAATGTGCGAAAAATAAAATGTTTATGAATTTTTCGACCTCAATCCACATTTCCTTAACTTAAGTTGATCCATACAACTAAAACACTAATTAAACGCAAAGAAGATTATTTCCTCCCAAATTCAGTTATACGAGTAGGTATTGATGCGAATGTATAATTTTTTTTTTTACTGGAAAATAAATTTAAATTGTTTTTTTCACTTTTAAAAATTCAAAGGGAAGAATATAAATTAAAATCTGTGTATATAACAGAAAAAATTGAATCAGTTCGAGATCTTTTATTGTAAAAAAATTGTTTGAGAAAACATTTAAGCAATGAAAACTGTCATTGGTTTTGATGATTTCTTTTCACTATTTTCACTTCAAATTTGGAATTTTACACTATTTATTTAATAAAAATATAAATATAATTGGTATATAAAATATATAATAAGAATATACAAGGTTGAAAACAGGTAAATATTTATGACGTTTATCTCAATTAATATCAACAAAAATATTAAACTAACTTTAAAAATCGATTACTAAATCTTTAGTTAGTGATACATGTTTTGTTTAATTTAAAATTCGAGTTTGTACCTACAATACTTTTTAATTTTTTTGGATTTTTAGGTTGTTTGGGTTTGTTTTTTTATATAATTAAATGTTCGAGTTTGTATTTACAATTTCTTTTTATTTATTTCAATTTTAATTGCAAATATTTATATTCAGAGTAGTATAAAGTCCCTTAACTTCATCCTTCAAATTTTACTTTGACTCTAATTTTAAGTTATGGTTTTACAACATTTTGTAAATGTTTTTACACCGAAAATCTGTGTACTTTGAAATGAAATTTTATTATTCTACCAATTAATTTTGTTCTTATTTTATTATTTTAAATATTTTTTATATCAATAAAATTAAATCAATAAAATTAAATTTAAAGTTAATTTTAATTTTGTACTTAATTATTTTTTTATTAATTATTTCAAAAATAAATGAAATTTAAGATTAATTTTACATAACATTTTATTATTCTAAATGTATAATGTCTTCTAATTTTAATATTTTAAGATTAATGTCTTAAATTAATAAAATTTAAAGTTAATATTTGGTTTAAATTGAATTACGTTAAAAATTAAAATTTCATAATTTATATTTTTGTAAGGTTAGTTACTCGATTTTTTTAATAAATTAATCAAATTTAAAATTATTTTTATTTTAATTATTTCAAAAATTTAAATGAATATTATGAAGTGTTAAATTTACTGAAACAATCTAAATAAAGTTAATGAAATAATGAAAAGAAATGAATTTGCCGAAAATTGTTGGCAATTTATAAATTTTTAATATTTATTAAATGATATAACAATAATTTATAATGCAAATAAATACATGCCGAATTAGAAATGGTTTAGTAGATGAATGGCTTACAATAGAAATCCAGTAGAATAAAAAAAATAAGTTTAAGTAATATTTATACGTGTTTAGAATTGAGGTTATACAACTGACCGCTCGCAAGGCTTGCTGCTCGAATGTCGACACTCGCACACGCACACGGTTTTTCCTTACGTGACGATTTCTGCCAGTTCGCTCTACTGCAAGCCACGTAAAGGAACTTCGTTCCAAAAAAATAATATTTATATAATGGACACGGTACTGTATATCCGTGAAATGTTTTTATTTTTAAAAATATCTAAATGTGAAAGCAAGTTTTTTACCAAGCATTGTTTTGAATTATTTGACGTCAAAATAAAAAAAAAAATTTTTTGTTATTTAAAAAACAGAAACTGAATCTCTATTAGACTTGTTGTCTGTATTTAGAGCGGGTATAGATAAAACACGGATTATTTTAAGCAGAATAGTGTTTAGTTCTATAACCCTCCTTTTTACCTTTTTAAAGTTTCGAAGGTACTTGATGTAATAATGAACATTATTACATCGCCCACCCGTCTATCAAAATTTTTTTTTTTTTTTAGTTCACTATTTAACCTGACTTTTTTCGGACCACACATTAACTGATGCAAATATGGAGAATAGGCAAACAAGCCCAGCTTCACTTAGCCTAGAAAGCACGCCAAACTAGACCATGAGATTAACGGTCTTTTAATAGTTTTGTACTTTTTCATGAGTACAAGTTTACTTTCTATATTCTTAATATGAAAAAAACTGCAGTTTTTCTTAATAGCGTTAAATACGTTTATAACGAGGTATTAAAGTGTGACAGTAATTATAGTGGCGAAGAAAAAAATGAAAACATTTGCATGAAAATTTGTCGCCGCAGTGGTTGGTTGGGTTGATCACAAGGCATACAACCCTTGGTGGCGTGACGCACCGCAGGAACTCGGGTTCGATTTCCGGTCGCCCGCCGAGCGGGGCTGGACTGGTGTTCAGTTAGCTGTAAGAGATTGCTCTCGTAGCAACAAGTCCGTCATATGTGTGAATTAGATATATTAAAATAAATAAAATTGGTCAGTAAAATGAATTGATGAAACATAGCGTACTAGATAGAGGTATTGTTAAAATATGATAATCATTGCCAGTCATGATAGAATGGTAGTTAGGGCGAAAAATGATACATGACTAAAAGTTACTATATAAAGTAAAAATTGCAGTAAATTTTAAAATAAACCATGTTACGAAACTATCGCCGCTGACTAGAATAATTAAAAATTGAAAATTCAATACGGTTATTGTTCAACGTATAGTTATTGTGAGAATTGTATAATAATTATTTATTTATTTGTTTATCTAAAAAAGGTACTAAAATTTATGAAAACTCGAATATTGAAAAAAAAACAATTGAAGAGACATTTAATTTTGAGAATTGCTCTAGCATACATACCAAAATAAATATGGCCTGGTTTTAAGTGTACAATTCTTGCTAAAATAACGCTATATAATATGCTAACGATATTTCCCGTATCAAAATAAACTGAACTACTAGGCTATGTACATACACAGCACAGTAACGTTCCACTTAAATTTATCTATAAAATTGTTTAAGTAGAAATCGTTTTATTATATCTGAGTTAATTGTATATCAAATGTAATTATAAGGCAATATAAACAAAATTTCCGACTAGTAAATAAGTACGTTAACCCCTTGTTTTCAATACTGCTGAGTGAATCGATAGCTATTGAATTAGTCCGATTCATTCATATCGAAATAACTATCAATCAGTGGGATGCTTTAATAATGAGAAAGTATTGAAACATTTAATTGACAGTTTTAAATATATTTCAGGATAATCCCCTTCGTTTAAATTTGAACTTAAAATGCTGGGTTCGAAGTACGGGAGCTGTAGTGAGTTGTACAAGAGTGACAACTGGTACTTCAATATCATTGAACCATAATTCTGTGACAATATTTTACAGTATTAAAAATATGTTCTGTATAACGTATTATTAATTTGCCAGGATCTATTTACATAATTTGAAAAGGAAAAAATTATTTTTAAACGAAAACATATTTCTTTAAAACGACCTTTGTTCAGAATTTAATTTTTGTATCTAAAAATAATTCAAAAAGATCTGGTGTTGGTAATTGTAATGACATACTAGCCAAATATTAGAAATACACAATGTTATCAATTCATTTGCGGATTTGCCGTTGTTAAAAAGTATGATAAAAAGACATATTCATATAACGAGTACAGTGTCGGTGAATAGAGGAGTGTAGCGCTTCATAATTGTTGCATAGCTTGTGTAGATGATTTAAAGTTAAGGACAGGTAAAAAATGAACATAAAAAAGACTAACAAAGTAAATTTAAATGGTGATATAATGTGATTTTGATTTTTAACATTTTATTTAAAATCAGTACTTCTTTCAAATTATTGAATTTTTGTCAATGGTGTGCAGCTACCTGGTGGTTCAACGTTCTGTAAAGATGTTGGTTTACTGTATTCATTCAGTCAACAATTTATGTAATATTTTACTTACATTTTATTCCGTTACATAGATTTTATATTTGTTCTTGTAGTTGTAATTAGAACTTCAAAAACGGCATTAAATTTGCAGAAGTAATCGATAATATATCTATGTCCATTAACATATTTCTTACTGAAAGGGCTAAGGTTAACTGAATACATTTTTTTTGTTAAATTATATACACTCTTGTGTAATAGTTAAAAGGGTAAAATATTGCTGCGAAAATTTCTTTGAAAATCAAATCGACATTATGAATCGTCATGAAGTAACATTTAATTCTGCGAACCGTTTTTAAAATACCCTTTATTGGGACATAATAAATAAAATGTTTATATGTACGTCAGTTGCAATGCGTTAATTTTTGTATCAAACTGTGTTTAGTTTCTTATGTCTAGCCATCAGCCGATATTATTCCCAGTATTCATAAATCTTAGAATTAAAGGAGAAATAATGTCAGTAGGTTCTAATTACATCAGATATTTGTGAAATTTATGAAATTTAGGTTGTCATGTGAATTTAGGATATTTTTAAAATAGGAAATAAATGCGAAGCATTAGATTTTAAAAAAGAATATCACATTTATAGATTTCATTTCAAGCTTGCACCAGTACCTTTATCGTTTTAGTTGGAAAACAAATTGATACCAACCACTTGACTTAAAATCACTCTTTGAGGTCAACTCCGTGGCAGAGTTAATCTCAAAAGAAATAATTGCACTTCCAAAGTGAATTCCACTTGAAAAATAAACCGACCGTGTCCGAGGTCAAATTTTTCCTATCAATTACTCGAAGCATGAAGATGTGAGTAATATAGACTAAGATATGAAAGCCAAATAAATGCTGTGGAAATAATAGCCCTAAGAAATGAATGTGGGAATTTATGCGCGGCGAGGAAAGTTAGAGCGACCGGAGTGGGAGAACTGCCACATATGTAAAATATTGAAATTGGTGTTGCGCAATTATCGGCATAAATGTATAGATTTTGAAATTGTTTATTCGTACATGACTTCATTACCACGATGTTGCAAATATCTAAATGCACAATTATGCATCTATGTGTAAGTAGATATTTGAGAACTGATCAAAATTTTCAATGGTTTAAATTTTAGAGTGATTGTAATATATTTGCTGATTATATAGTTAGTAATGTAATATAGAGCCTTTATTATTTTAATTTGTTTAAATGTTCCTCATCACTACGCCTTTTTTGCCGAAGGATTCTCAAACTCACATTTGTGTTAGTACTCATACTATTACTTTATGTAGATTTCAAATCAATTGAATATTCAATGTAGACAATAATTATATCCTATTTTATCTCAAGAAGATAAAACCTTTAGTGTTATTTAAGCTTTGAAGAAGGGGCAATACAAAATGAAGCAAAATGAGATTTTAGTTGCTTCCCGAAATTTACATTTACAAAAACTTTCTATAAAAGTCGTTCCGAAATGATGTACTCTCTATCATAACTATTTATTCATCAAAACATTATTGCTTTAAATGTAGAAAAATATGTACTTTTTAGAAAACACATTAAACTCTCAGAGAAAAATTAAATACCACAACATGAAATTTTACAAAAAAAAAACGCAGCATCACACATCTCACATTTTTTTTTGTTGATGTGATTGAAATATTTTGTAGATATCAACATGATTTCTTTTTGATTTCTTCAAATACTCGTGTCTTGATAAAATCAATATTTCCATGTATTTTATATTATTTTTGACATGATCAGTTAGTAGTCGGTAACTATACAAAAGTAATAAGTAACTGTACAATATAAAGTTAACTGAGTACTATATTAAAAGAAAAATTCACTAAAAAGTTAGTTTTAAATAAAATGTACTATATAAAGTATAACAATAATTTTGAAAAAGTAATAAATTAAAAAAATTTTCATTGACTTGCGTTGAAAATCTGGTTTCCATGAAATTTTTTTAACGGGGTAATATCCAACCAAATTCACTATTCTGAAGGTCTTTCTAAATATCAGTAAAATAATTTTCGAAATCGGATGGGTACGAGTAGTTTCGGAAATTACCTCCTACATACAAACCTACAAAATTTTACTTTTTTATATCATATGCATTTTTTTAACGGGATAATACACAATCCATGTCCATCCTGAACGTCCTTTCTAAATATTATTGAAAGAATTTTTGAAATCGGATGAGATGTTTCGGAGATTCAGACTTATAAAATTTAATTTTTATATAATATATGAAATTTGTTTTTAATGGAGTAATATAAAAACTATGTTCATCCTGAAGATCTTTTCTAAATATTGTTGAAATAATTTTTAAAATCTGTTATATAATTTCGGGGTTTACCGCCTATATCCAAACTTACAAAATTTAATTTAAAAAAAAAATAAAAATATCTGAAATTCATTTTTAACGGGATAATATACAACCTATATCCATCCTGAACTTCCTTTCTAAATAATATTGAAAGAATTTTTGAAATCGGGGAGAAGTTTTGGACATTACCTCTTACTTCCAAACTTACAACCTGTTATATTATTTTTAACGCTCTGAACTTATGGTTTTACTCCTTATAAAACTTCATACTTAGCCCTATATTTAAAAATCGATTCCTAAGGAGTAAACTCCAAAAAAATACCGTCGTTTAGTGATTTTTACCTTTAACAAAAAACTTTTTAACAAAAAATAACACATTTCGAATAAGCACTGAACATACTGAAAAGTATAAAACAATAAATATACTTGCACCGAGCTGAAATTTTTTCCGTACAGTATTAGTTCGCGGCATAAATAAATTTGGAAAAATCTGCTACTGTTAGAGATTTTAGGAATCAATACCAAGTCGATGCCTGTCTCTATCTCTCTTTCTCTCCCCCTATTGAATATGGCGTTTCTGTGTATGTGTGTACACATAAACGCCATATTCAACATGGCGCCTGCTTACGGGTAATGGCTGTGCAAATATTAAAACGAATATATATATATATATATATATATATATATATATATATATATATATACATATGTATGTACCTACACACGACTGATGTTTGTAAAAAATTTGAATTTTTTTTCTTGGGAATAAATGAGGATAACGATTCACTATTACTTCTGAAGGTATTGATTTTGTTTCATAATTGAGGAACAATAATGAATATGTTATTAAGGTTCTTGTATTCTCATCACATACACGTCTGTAAGTTTTAGTTACGATAGGTATACCCAATATTTTAATGTGACAATGTCTAACTTCTTCCCACGTGATCATCTCTTTTTTCTTTATCTTATCACGTTATTATTGCAAACCCTTATGTAGGGATAAAGTTGTAATTCATGTGGATATCATAAAAAAGCAATAAGTTTTTGCTTGAAGCATTCCTTTATCGTAACCGGCGTAACATTCCCATGTGTAGGTTTAATAATAACTTAAAAGTATGCAATTGCATAGTTATTAAATATGAATTAAAAATTTCATTCCTAAATTTTTCCTTGTTAATGCGGTTTCTTTTAATGCGATAAGAGACCTGCATATATTCAAATAAACCTATTAGTTTCTCAGACTCTATATCAGAATTCAATTAATGTACAGCAAAGTCAATATTATTTTTATTATAAATAAATAAATACGTCATTTACATAAAAAAATTAAGCAATACTGGTAACATTTATTCAGTTTTATTTTTAAAATTTTGAATTCGTGTTGAAATAATTTATGCCTTCGCAGAAAATACAATTTTTTTATTTCGCGGTTTTAATGGTCTTTAGACCAGCTTCATAATTTTCTATGTAAGTCTGTTGACAAATTTATAGCCATAGCAATATTATCCCCGCGGCGATAGTAGTACTATTATTATTAAGAGTAATTGCAGTGATGATGAAAATATATCGTGTTTAAGTCCGTACTTTACCCAGACGTCTGTCTTATATCTGAAGATGTACAAAATAAAATTTAATTTTCAATGGCATTTGCCATACCTACAACAAGTTATGCTAAAATGATATATTTTAAATCGATCGACATTTTATAACAATTTAGTATGATTTTAAATAATTTCTTTGAGAGGTAAATTAATGCGTAATTTAAAGGACAGTCGTACGATACAATATAATTTTCAAATATTTCAATTTTTGGAAAACCTGTCTTAAGCATACGGTTTAATAAATACACTTTTTGTATTATTTTGAGGATTTGTTTTCTTTAATTTTGCTATCTCAAATATGAAAAAATACCAATATATTTAGCGTATTGCGTTATGTCATAATTTGTTGACTTAAGCCTTCCTATATGTTCTTTTCGTGCAACTTTAGGAATGAAGATCGTTTAAAGAATCAGTTAGAGCTATATATGTAAAGCGTCCTACCAATGAATATGTAAATAATCATTATTTATTGCAGGCTGTACTCTTGTTGCTCCGGAGATATATGCTAAGAAAAAGATGTTAAGGGCTGTGATTTTTATATGCCGTATTATTGCAGGATTACTCTAAGAGAAAAAATATCAACATATTAAGAAAGACTTTGGACGTAACCTTTAGAAGTTGTCACTGTTGAGTTAATAGGACTACTTTTATTCGTATGAAATTCGGTATTGTTTTTTTATCTTAACATCATTAAAACTACATCCACAGTTTGACTTCTTGAAATAATCCCAAATTTCCTAACTAGTAATTTGGCGGAAAATAATAAACTTGCGCGGCTACCGTCAGTATATAAGCAAATACAATGTTTCAAACATCTAAATTTAGAAACCGACAACCACTTTAACATCAAGATAAATTGAGAAGTTTACTTATGAAGGAGCTTTTTTAAGACCCACATTGTTCATAATCTAACTCCAAGATTAAGTTTAGAGCTGGATTGAATATGAAGCTCAAGTTTAGATCTTAAAATTTAGAATTTATATGCTTAATTTAGTTTTAAGTTTTTACAATTTTTAATGGATTATCTTATTTAAAATACAAAAAAAACAATTTTGGTAATTTCATAGCTCTCTGTTTTAGCTGATATTTCACATCATAAAAGAAATTAAGAAAAAATTGATCATTTACCCTCTATAAAATTATTTAAATATTTTTAAGTGTTGTCTACTGAATGTGGATATTGATATATTTTGTCACCATATATATATATTGCGGGATATGATTTATTCTTCTCAACGAAAACATTTAATATTTGTTTTATTAAGATTAGAATTTATAGTATTAGGATAATTGTTTTTAGTTTACTTTACAAATATTGAATACGAAATACATTTTTTAAATATTTTTTTCAATTTTTTCTGTAGGTAAAGGAGTATTAGGTTTATCAATTTTAGTTTCTATTTATCGAACAAATGGAAATAAATTATTTTCAAAGATTTAGTTAATAATATACTAAGATAAAATTTACTTCTAGCGATGATGCAAAATTTTCTAATTATTAAAATGCATCCACAATTTTCACGATTGTGAAACTTATATTAAGCATTATAAAAGCAACATTTTTAAAATAATTAGAGTCAAAAATAATATGAATACTTTTAAATAGTTTAATAGGAAAAACGATTTAATGGCATGTAGCTTTAAATATTTATAAATGTTTAAGTGTGTGCAAAATCCTTATGGTACGTAGTCTAGTGGTAATTCCAAAGTTAATTTTGGAGGAGATATCGCTTTTTTTAATTAAAAAAATAGGAGATGACGAAGAACATTTTAAAGTTATTAAAACAATGATTTTATTGTAGATGTGTTTTAATTACTAGCTATAAACTCAGAAAACATATCTCAGTATTTTCAAAAATTATTGTTCAATTTTAATAATTTCATTTTCTCATATGCACCAGAATCTACTTTTATACAGAGACGTAATTATATACTTGAAAGTATATTTGAAAGCTCGCATCTAAAAAGTTAAACAGTACAAAAATCTAAATATTTATGCTGAGAACTGCACGGTGCCAATTTCAACTTTTTACATTTGCGGCAGTTTACCCACTTCGGCTACTCTGACACGAATTCTTTACATTAGTTCCTTACATTGATTATTTATACAGCATTTATCTTTTTTTCACATCTTTGTCTATATTGCTCACGTTTTGATACCTTGCATATTTTATAGGAAAAGTTTCACTTCAGAGACGGTGGGGGTATTTTTCATATCAAATTCTCTTTGTTAGGTCAATTATCCCTTTTGAGGTCAATCGGGCCTTTGACATGATCTTAATTTAATGGTTGGTGTCAATTAGGTTTTCAAATAAAGTAATGAAGTTTCAAATGTACCTAGGTATGAAATGAGATCTGTCAATTTAATTATTTAAATTTAGTATTTTATATTTAAAATTTGTTTTCAATGTTGACCTAGTGGCTTATAATAGCACATATATTTATAGATTTTTCAAATGTATAACACGTATAAAATATCCCTCCATAGTCGTATTCTTTGTTACTGAAGATCGTGCCAGTATTGAAAGGTGAAGGAGTCTCCATATGAATTAGTCTTTGACGTTTCTCGTGGCGGTTGTCATTGAGATTCCCATAAAATTAGCATGGTTTTACCAACGGATTGGTCACGTGAATATTTTCCACTTCAATCACTACTCTACCGGCTATGGGATTGAAATAGCTGGGTACTCTTTGATAGTAGATTTTTGACAGGTCTTTTCCAATCGCCAATAAAGAGACATAAAAATTACTTTTTGTCTCATATTAAGAGTTTTTAAAGACAACACAATATATTAAGAGATAAAGAGTTACCAGATAAAAGATATCATTCTTCATAATTGTAATTTTTTAAGCAAGTGGAAGTGGTCATTAAAATTAAAAATATACTCTATAAAATTAATTTTGAATATATTATGATGTATAGGCTATTTGGAATTTAGAGAAATGGGAAGAAAAACTGTAGGTTGGAACATGTAAATGACTCGTCATTGATATAAAAATAATAAGGCTGTAAATGTTGGACCATATATCAAAGAAGGAAAATTATTTCATATAACGAAAATCTTCTTGTTGAGTATAGGAGGATTTTGGTCCAAATTAATATCAAGACAAAATAGCCTGTCAGGATGATGGTGGTTATGATAGATTTTGATTTAAGGATAGTATTTGATGACTGAAGAGATCAAGTCGAAGATGATCCTGTGAAATGAAATATGATTTTGAAATAATCTAGTTTCCAACGAAATGAAAACCAATTACACTTAACATGGATCTTAATTTAGGATTGATTTTGAAAGTTCTTTCAAAGTCTTTTTAAAGCAGAATTTTAATACCTTTTATTTGCAAATTTTTCAACTTGTACATGAATCTATTTAATCAAGTAACAAAATTCTATTCATATGTTATTACCTCCTTCAATAAGTCATACCTCTGTTAATGTAGATTTACTAACCATCTCTTCTGCAAGTAATGCGCCCTTTATATTTTATTGTTACATTGGGTACAAATATGTTGTCTAGGACAACTGCAACGACACGATCTTGACAAATCGACAAAAAGGTAATTATTTTAAAAGATGTTTCTTTACTGGACAGTACATTGTTAATAAATTTTAAAGCAAAAACGTGAAGGTTCTCAATTTGCATCCATTCTTGTGTATACTAACTCACATCTCCAAAATTTATTAATAAATTTTGTTGGTTCTTTATTATTTATAAGCATATACCCCAATATTGTTCAATAAATATTTCGATATAATCGGACTATATTAATTGAAGATACATCACAAGATTCCTTAACAGTGAACATTACATTATCTTGATCAAGTTTGTACGATACACATGTTATGATAATCTAATAAGACACTACTTTGTGTGAACTAAATTTGCTCTTTAACATAATCGGGGGCTGTGATGGACCCGTAAGATAGTGAGAGGATATTTGACTTATCTAGATATAGCAACATCGTAAAAAAAATAGGTAGGTAAGTATTTTATGGGTACAAGCAAGAGCCTAAAGCCACGTCTTTAAATAGTTTTAGCTTTACTTTTCGTATATCGTCGTTATTAACTCAAATTTTGCGATAAACTTTTCAATTATTTCTATTTAACTGATTACCATGAAACTTCGCACATGTATTAAGTATTCAAGACAATATAATTATATGCTAATTTCAACCTTTGATCCATTAATTCTAATGTACTGCCGGTCTAAACTTTAAGACTTGAAAATATGTTATTTTGAAATTGGTATTATGTTCCAATTTTTCAGTCTTGGCGCTTTGGGGGTATTGACTGTTTATAGGAACGGCTGTTTTTAAATTAGTATTTTGATCTCAAGCCAAGTTCTCATTCCTCAGCCATGATACTGTAAACCGTGAGACTTGAGGGTCTGCTGTTGTAAAATTGGTGTGAAAGTTGATTTTACATTAGAGTATCGAAAAGAACAGTTTATTTTCAATGGTTTGACAAAATTGAAATTAACTTTTAAATTGAATTAAGAAAATATTTATAAAAAATGCAACGCCAAATGCATATACAAATATAGTAACAAGCACCTTCTAAATGCAATTGACTTAAATACTTATTTTCCTAGACATTTATTGACCAATGAAAAACAGAATTGTTAAACATATATTTTACAAGTAAATAACAAACAAATCTATATGTAAATAACAAAAAAATTAATATAACGAAAATTATTTATTGATGTAAAAAGATTTTGTTATTTACATTTCAGCAAAACTTTCGATAAAAGCACAAATTGTTTTGCCTTTGAGATAAATTTTTTTAAAAAATATTTTAAGATTTCTCGGGAAAATTTTTCAAATTTTCATATAAATATTTTCACGTATCACACAATTGGCCTCGTCTCTCCCAAAGTACTCTTTTGTATTTGTACGTTTCTTTCATCTCTCTATACATTTTTGGAAGCTTTTTTCAGCGATATTGCGCAGTTTCGTTCATTATTTTCTTATTATTTAATCGATTGACGAAAAAGGCAGATTGTTATTTCAGGGATAATTTTCAGAATAAAAATACTATCGGTTCAAGATTAAGCAAGTAAGCCGGTCGTGGGTTATGGTGTATTATTAGTTATGATAGTATGTGTGTTTAAAAAAAAACTTTAAAAAACAACAAGAGTAATACGTTTCGTTTGACTGACGTTTGAATGTTTTATTGTATCTTAAGATAATATTACCTGTCCAATATTTTAATTATTTTATGGGATTCATAATTATACAATGATAAAAAAAATTGGGATGTTTTTGTACAAATCTTCGCATTGTAGATTGAATGTTTTGTATATAATATCACAAATTGAAAATTTAAGTAGGTGCTTAATTATATAACTGATATATATAATTAATATTTATAAACTATCTTCAAAAGTCGCCTCTGTACTAGTTAAAGACATTTTTTACTTATAATTAACTAGATAAACATAGGTAAATTTTGGCTTATTAAATTCAGGACTTCTAGAGGAGACATATACATTTTCCTCCACTTTCATTTTGACTTCACTTAATGGCCACTTTTGAATACATACACTTTTGTGCTCTCTATTATAGCAACATATTTATTTATGGTCTGCTTGTAACTAAATATATACTGGTACTAAAAGTTTTGGAGTAATCAAGCTTAGTGTTACATATTCCGCACGTGGAAATTCTTTTCACTTTTTTTTTATGTCCAATTGTGGTTATACATATTTTTATAAAAATACGCTTAATACATCTGCAAACTCAGTGACTCCCTATATATTGATATACTTATCTTTAAAGAAGCTAAGTGTATGCGTAAAATTAGGGAGTAAATGAGTGGAAAAACGCATTAAATTTCATCAAACACATCAATAAGCATTAACATTAATTCAAAGTCAGTTCGTGGGAAAAATTAAATTTCTTGTTTGGCAGTATAAGAGTGCTCGTATTTATTGAGACAGTTATGTTTAGCTTGAAATTTGTGAAACTAATCTCGGTATATTCATGGCGAAATAACTGTACTGGTACTGGTAGAAAAAAAATGAATGAAGAATGCTTGCACCGGCGATTTATGATCGTAAACTGGTATATATTTTGGATCATCAATCATCAATTACTTGGCTTACGGCTGAAAAGAATCCAAGGTAGTTTTATTGCTGGTATTAGCCTATATTTTCAAACATAAAGTGGGCAATACTCTAACATTGGTTTTTATTATATTTTGTATTCTTTTAAGAAGTAATACATAAAGGATTATAGTTCTGCCCTAAATAAAACCCATTTCGCTTCTAACATCTTCAATTTCGCATACGTAGTTAAAATAAGTTTAAATCTTTTTATTTGTGTGTGCATAAAATATAATACTGAATTCAAAATAAAACTGTTTTTAATTTTTTTTATTCTTACAATTGTACGTCAAACTAACTCTCGTAATAAGCACTGGCTGGTTTATGGCCAATATAACGACGTCACTTAAATGTGGGAAATTAGTATTTCAATTTTTTCAGTTAACCGTAGAGTCGTAGGTCATACAATATCATCTTTGACGGTTGCATTCGACTAAGAAAATTTGTAGTATTAATCGACCAGTTAGATAGTACACTCTTAGAACCTAAACCATTTGCTTTTCATTGATTTCTATCAATATCGTCGTATATCAATTGACGGAATTAATTTGTTAAATTTGTTGAAAATTTTGCAGTATGATTGAAGAGTAAAAATTAAAAAAAAATGTTTGCCTATAAACAAAGACTACTCCATTACATTAGTGTGATATCATGGAATTCCTTAACTTGAAATTAAATTATATTTTCATTATTTTTTAACATAAAAATTGCCATTAGTTCGCCTTAAATGTAGGAAAAGGAAATTTAATGAGGCCGGCGAAGGTAATTATATTAATTTTGTAGTAGGTCGCAACTTAAAGGGCTATAACGCATACAGATCAAAGTATTCGATTAATTCAATCCTTATTGTAGGAATAAGTATAGTCGGCCAGTCTGACTGTTTGGTCGGCGTGTAACGTTCTCGTTTTTAACACCGATGCGTATTATGGGCGTTATTGGAAAATTTTGTTCGATAATGATTTACAAATGAATTTTACGAAATCAATGCTATTGACTATCTGCCGATAGCACTCTATCTGGTACTTTGGATTGATAATCTTAAATTTCACTGAGAGGTTTTTGTTGTTGTTAACCCCGAGATGAAACAAAGAAAGCGAATTACTCTAACCCAATTTTTAATATTGAATATATTTTGCGTTAATTTTGTAGAAATTCATTATTTACAATTAAATGAAACTACGTGACGTAGTATTATTTTACTTTTTTTAATTTCTTTACCACGACCTAGTTTTCGTTGCATTACATCTTCAGGTGGGCTATTAGCAAAGATCTTTGCTAATAGCCCACATGAACATGTTGTAATACAACGAAACCCATAATACTACATCACGTAGTTTCATTTAATTGTGGTTAATTTAAAATTTTTTTTTTACTTCTTTTTGTATAAAACTTCATGCAAATTGATTGAGCATCAAACAGGATTATGTTTAAGCCGAAAAAAAGGAAATCGCGAAATGATACATTCATATCTATATTAAAGGAACTTTTAACATTTTATAATTTTATACACTATGTTTACAATATAATAAAATTTTCACATTATTATATTATAACTCAAATTTAGCTGAAATAACGCAAATGATCATAGACCAGAATATTAAATTTGTTCCATTGTGGAGCATTATAATCGGCCTCGATCGTAATATAAACTCAGAAACTAATAAGAGTTTTGTGGAACCATTGAAAATGCTCATAAAATTGTTATTTAATTCACATTAGTCTTTAATAAGAATAAGTTAAGTGCCACAATTTTTCACAAATTAAGTTCACAAATTGTACTAAGTTATAATTAGACTCCGACAATCCGGGAGATCTCAAAACCATGAGACAAGAACTAAGCGATGCTTCTTGGTAGGTTGGATTAGAAATAAATTTGGAGAAAATCAAATTGTTCAAATTGTACTGTGAGCATTAAAATAAATCAAAGCATCATGGAAAGAGTATAGAAATACGTATATCTTCGTCAAGAGGTTTAAAATGAAAGTTACTGCTGAATAGAAAGTTTGCGTTCACGACTAGTTTATCTTGCCAGTACTTACCTGTAAGTGGCAACCTCAAAATAAATCTTTTACAAAATAAATCTTTATCAAACTTAGAGTGGCTCAGAAAAAGTTTGAAAAAAAACTGGTAGGAATCACGCTGGGAGAACGACAGAGGAATGCATGGCTCAAAGAGAAGAGCAAGTTCATAGACATCATAAGACGTGTTGCAAAGCTTAAATGGAAATGATTTGGCGTTGCCAGAAAGCGAGGTTCGTGATGCAAAGTACTCGTGAAATGGAGACCATGGGATAAAAAGCGTCCGCAAAAAAGGCCAAATACGTTTTAGTGCAATGATATCGAAAGTACAGCTGAATTAAAATTGGAAGAAAGTACAAAATCAAGAGGAACGGTATTTGGTTTTGTTTTTTGAATATGCCTCGGCGTCATACATTAACTGGTCGAACCGAAAGGCGACAAAACAGAAATTATTACCTTTTGCGAAATAATAACAGTAACAATAATTCAAATACATGTAGATGTAATTCAAACACTTCAAATAGGCTTAGAAGCCTCATCACAGATTATCAGCAAAATGATAACGAATATAATGTGAATAATTTATATACTATGGGCAGTTATATTTTTATGGTTTTGACACTACGGTTAATTTCAGATTATGTGAAAATGCAGATATACGTTGTGATGATCAATTAATGCGAAAAATTGCAATTTAATTAAATAGAATAAATCCATTTGTTTGATCTTTTAAATCGAGGCATGAATTTTGCAATAGAGCTGTTAATGTTTATAAGGAGGTGTCTATGATCATCAAGGTTAACAGGAATTTAGATATTAGAAGATTTAATGATGCTATTCAAACAGATGTTGCTGCTATTTTTAGTCCTACAAATGGAGAACCACTTTTTGAAAGAAATATTGTTGTTTTTAATAAAATTAATTCTACCGTCCGTAACATTTCTCTTTTAGATAGTTCATTATCATATATAGATAGTTCATTATAGTTCATTATCGTCTGTGAATAATGTCCATGTGGTTTGTTAAATACAAACGTGGTTTGTATGAGAAATGGAAAATGTTGAAAGAATTTTCCTACAGAATTTTGTGAAATAACACTTGAAAGAGTCAACGGTTACCCGTTTTACATGAGACGTGATAATGGTCGAACCGTAGATATTAGAAGTGAAACTCCTCACAATAAATATGTTGTTCCTTATAAACCGTATCTTCTTACAAAATTTAACTGTCACATTAAAGTTTGTGCTACTGTTAGAGGTATAAAATAAATATATAAGTATGTCTATAAAGGATATGATAATGCAAGCATATAACTTAATGATAATGATACGAATGTGGACGTTACATTGGATCTACTGAGATTGTATGGCTTATATTTGAATATGAAATGTACTATCAGAATATTATATTTAGACCAGGGCAAGAAAAAAGACAATGACATTAGAAATACTAAGTTATTAGCATTTTTTGAACTAAATAGAGTAGATACAAATGCTCACCAATATCTTTTTAGTGAAATTCCTATTCATTACGTAAGGCATGATAGGGAAAAAAAAGGAAAATACGATCACGTGGTGGAGATAATATAATTTGGCACATGTATTTAATATCTCCTAAAGATATAGAACTATTTCATTTAAGAATTTTGTTATTACATATTTACGGCTCAAATTCCTTTGAAGACCTTAGAACGTATAATGACATTGTTTTGTAATACATTTGTAGAAGCATGCTATGCAAGAGGTATAGCTTCCGACGACAACCAATGGAAGCAGTGTTTGGAGGAAGTCAGAAACTTCCAATCACCAATTATTCGTAAAAAATATACACATTAAATTTGCTAACTAACGCATTATTATTATGGAATGAAAACATATTTAAGTGAAGGTATTGCAAGAAATTATGTCATTAATACGGAATTTAATCGTGCTTTTTTAGAAATTAGAGATATTTTAATTGTTCATAATTTAAATTGTGAATCATTTGGTCTACTAGTTCCGACTGCACTGCTAGTGAATCATACAGATAATGCGATAGATATAGTAGGAGAATAAAGACTGTTTCAACAGTTTTATACAAATGCAAATGTTGAACAAAAAATGTTGTTGATCGTGTTAAACCTGAAGCGCAATGTCATGATACAGGTCGAATGTTTTCTATTTAACTGCACATGCGGGTTGCTGAAAACCAGTTGTTCAAACTGTTATCATACACGTAAATTAAATTCATTGAATATTCGTTGCATTGTCACTGCTTTCAGTGATATTGATGCAATACTATTTATTGGTGGCAGAACAATACATAATGCGTTCAAATTGCCAATTCCAATATTAGAGAATTCAGTCCCAAATATTACACTAAATAATTCTAAAGGCTGTTATATTAATTCAGTGGATTTGAGTTTGATAGATGAAATATCTATGTGTACAAAAAATGTATTTAAAATTATAAATTAATTTTTAAGGGATTTAGCAAACGATCTAATTAAAAAAAATAACCATTTGGTGGCGTACCCATTTTATTGAGTGGATATTTTAGACAAATTTTACCAGTTGTCCCATACGGGACACGCTCTACTTTGATTAAAAATTGTGCAGTTAGATGGAATCATTTTAATTAATTTCATCATGTTAGTTTAACGCAAAATATGAGAACCAGGCCAAATGAAATAGAATTTGTATAATTTTTAAATAAACTCAGGAATGGCGAATTAAGAAATTATTCTGAGTTAGGTGAATTATTATAGAATTCCGCCGCAAATTATTAAAAATATTGATAACATAGGTATTTATGGTAATATTTGTCAAACTATATTGTCCTAACAAATTCTTAAAACAGTTATTTTAGCACCAACAAATGATGATTGTGATTTAATTAATAACGATATAGTCAATAGTTTATCAGAAGAACAAAAAGTTTACTAAAGCTTTAATAAAATTAACTCCGGACAAAATGATTTAAATGTGAATGATTTTCCCATTGAATTTTTGAATTTGGCAAATATTAGCAGAATGCCACCTCATAAATTGAAGTTAAAAGTCATTTATGTAGTTATGCTCATTCGCAACTTAAATATTGTACAAGCTTTAGTTAATGGAATACAAATGAGAGTGAAAGGCTCGCATTGCAATGCAATTGACTGTGAAATATTAACGGGAACTGCTATAAATAAAATAATTTTGATTCCACGAGTTAATTTAATATTTTGTGGGGCAATACTTCAACTTCAATTTCCAAGAACACAGATCGAGGTAATACTTTCATTTGCAATGACCATAAACAATTTGCAAGGTCAGACTTTTGATAAAATTGGTGTATTATTGCGACTTCCAGTGTTTTCGCATAAACACTTATATTTTGCTACAAAAGTTTGTTCATTCGATAGACTGACATTTTATATTTCTAATGATAATGGTCAAGGTATCTTATTTAATGTAAATGGAATTTTTAATAAAAATATTGTTTATAGAGAAGTTTTACGTATAAATTTATTTAAATCACATTTAAATTTAAAATTCAAATTTATTTTTTATTTTTTGATCATTCCATTAATTGTTCGTAAGATTAACACATAAAAATCAAAATTGGAATTAATGATTTTTCAAATAGACCATTTTTGTATTATTAATAACTTCTTTTAAATACTATAAGCTTGATTTTTAATTGAAATATACTATTTGTTTCAATAAATTAAGATTTTTAAAGTGTGATTTACTGTTATTCTACTGAATTTATTTTTTATTTAACTATAATAGCAAGGAACTGTTTTATATTGTAAGTTTATATAAATCTGGTTTCAAATATACGATGAATAAAGGTATAAGAGTTGAAAAAAATGTTCAGAACATGCAAATTCATGTACGTTTTCCTCAAATTTTCAATAATGGTTATGGTCGAATTTCGACCACTGGGCGAATTCTAGTTTGCTATAATTAGAAACTCGACCATAACTTAACGTACCCGTGTTTTTAAGGATGATTAAATTCCATACAAATAATCGGTGTCTCGATAATGAATTATTGATTGAAGTTTTAGGCAGCACCTTTTATGTCGCATATCCACTTATTATATTGTTCTTTGTTTAATCTTAAATATTTTGTTTTATTATTTAGGTGCACTGTGAAAAAAATATAAATCTAAGAGTATTTATGTAGGAGATTAAATATAAATATAAAAGCTCTAAGAGTACCAATATTTTCCAGTTTTATTTATGTTTAGAAATAATACTTATGCTTATGTGATACTTATGCAGCGATTAATTTGAACATTTACATATATTAAGAATGTATATTTTTTTAATTGATGTCAATAGTGTATATTATAAGATATGTATTATAATATTATTTTATAGAATCCGAACAAAATGGTTGGAGAAGTGGTTGATTTTTTAAAAAAATTATTTTATTTTTAATTAACTTCAGTTGAAAATGAAATAAAAAGAAATGTGGAGATATTTATAAGCAAAGTGATTTCGTGATTAACCATATACATTTTTCCATGGCATATTACCCAGTATCGCAAAATTCGGAGTCGATTTACAAGATTTCTATAACGATTTCTGCACGTCTATAGTATTTAGTAGTTAAAGTATATTTGCAAATACAAACGGAAACATACGAACACAATTTTTCGTGTTTTCAAGAAGAATAAATATACAGGCTGGTGGTTAATTGCCACAACAATTTTTTTTCATATTTCTCTTAAAAATATGAAATGAAAATAAACTGCATTTTTGCATTTGGACCTAAATTACCGAGATATAATTTATTTTATATAAGAGAATATCTTTAAATTTCAACTGTCTCCTTTTTTTACTAGTATATAAAGTTATACATTTTATTATCGTGTACAGAATCCACGTGGAAAAAAGACTAAAGAATAATGCTCAATTACCAGCATAATATAAGATACAAATATAAGATAAAAACCATTTTTTTGTATCTTATAAAAGTTTTTTGTGTCTGTACTCTTATATAAAAATAAAGCTCGGGTACATGATATCAGATGTCATAATTTTTTTTATTGCTGGCTATTTGTAAATATAAGAACATGATAAGAACGTGTAAGTGGAGAGCGTTCCACGCTCTTTTATATCAAAGTAAATTTTTTGATTAATCGCTTTATTCTTATTTTAGACTTATTAAAAAAATACTTCTAACGAATTAGAGAAATCCTTTTGCTCTTGACCAAAATCTGCATATTTAAAGATTATTTTTCATTTTTAAGTTCATATTTATTCACTTACATAAAATATGAACAATCTTTCTGTATATTCTTATGTACAAAGTAGAAATAAATCACACATTTAAAATAATACATGATAATAAAAGTGCAGTACACGAAGATTTAAAATCTCTACGAATATGACAGCAAAAGAAAAAGTAGCTAAGCTTATCATATAAATCTGAGGAGCAAATCTTTTTCAAAATTTAAATTTCCACCCTTAACGACCAGGTTAAGTGCTATTACTGAAATATGCTTCTGTAAAGAAGTGAAATTAGTGCCTTCGTTCAACTGCTCGTAAACGGCGCGGAAATAACGAATAAAGAATGAAAATTCAGCACATGCGTTTGAGGAAGAAAATTTAATATGACACGCTCGCTGACTTCTTTACAAGGTAATCATAATTTTAATTAAGTTATTACCATGTTAAACTCGAGGGAGATTTATTTAAGCCCTCTACATCGCCGAAATATTTATGCTAAACTTTGTCCCTTTATTGTTTTGATTTTTATGGACGATTTTATTGCGGTTATTATACAAACTTTATCTATTTGGTCAATTGATATTATTTACTCTAAAAAAATTAAAAGATTAAAAAATTCCGATGATTTCCGATAACAAAGCCAAATTTTCTCGTTATCTTAACTATATTTGTAAGTTGTGTTAACGTGCAGGTCAAACGAGATAAAAAAACAATGGTATTGTTAAGATTCGGAAGATGCTTAAGAGAGGAGCAAAAGAGCATTAGTTCAAGAAGCGCTCAAACTTCGCATAGACTATTCGATGTCACAGTTGTTGCATAGGTCTCTTCGGTATTAGGTACTTAATAATTTCGGATGTTTTAAGATTAATTAATGTTAGATTCCAATCTTAAAATGTATGATTGATTTTCATTAATTTAATAATCGAAACTGCTTGTTATATTTCTCAACTAGCAACCCGTAGCAACAACAGTAAAGTGTGTTATGTTGCCATATAGGAAATTGCTGCCCCTTTCTTAAATTCTAAGAGACCTTAATTTTTGTTTATTTTAAACTACATTTGACATTATACGTTAAACAAGTTATTAACGTTTTATTTTATAGAAGATCCTAAATTATATTATACAGGAAATTAAAAGAAAATAAATTTGTATTTCATAAGACATTGGTCATTTTTTTCACAACTTAGTGTTTATTGATCACTTTTTTATTTTTATTTTTCTGGCTCTATTGAGGTTACCAACTATACTGACTTGACCGAGTTGACTAACTCCACTGGTTCGAATGAGCTTACAAAATCTGACTGCCTCAATTGAGTTTATTGACTTCAATGTCTTGAATGTGCTTACCGACTCAATAGACTTGACTGGGTTTACTACTTACAATAAAGTTCAAAGAAGTATTATAAATATTGGTCAAATAGATAATATGAAAAGAGTTTGACAATAAACTTATTACAGTAAAATTAAAATGTTCTTACTTAATATCAGAATAAGAAAATAATTTACAATGACTTAATTTTGGGGTTTGTTTATTTCCAAATAGAAATACTTTGTATATTTCATAAATTTATTCGATTTAATTTTTTGAAACTCAATATCCGCTTCCGAGTCTAATATTTACTATTTAATTTCAGGTTTAAATATAGTAGTTCTGCGAAAAAATGTTAAAACTTTGAACTGACTGTTAATTTTCTCTCGATGACAAACAAATTCTATAAATACGGTCATAGTTCACATATTTTATATTTAGCTTATGTGTATTGAGTATATTAGCATTGGCATTTTAACACGAAGCACTGTATATCCTGAACGCAAAAGCGGTTGATGATGAGGGAAGGTAGTTATTACTAGGGATGGAAACTCTAGCTAACGTTTCAGTTTGGCATATCGATAACATGTCAACGGAAATTATTTTCTCTGCACGCGTATAGGAGAAGGCGAATCACTCACTGGCTATCCAATATCTTAAAGGATTGAAGGTGTTGCTTTCCAATAATTATTTGACCGTTATCTTCAATAGGTCAGGTTATCAATAGTAAGCAATTTTATGTATATTTTTATCGAGACGACGATAACGTCTAACGATGGTTTGTTTTTTATAAAATTTTATCATACTGGGATGTTGATTCTGATAATGAAAGTCAGATGGCCAGGCATACATACACACTAGGGGTGTGAGATCAGTGAGTAGGATTTTAAAACTAGATTCCGTTTCGCGTTCGGTTGAATTAGTATTACATAATTATTAATTATCAATATTATTTGTTATATATCACATAATAATAAGTGTTATTGGGTATATAAATTGAATATAAGAATTATTTATTTATTATTATAAATTGATTACCTTTTAAGTTATATTATGGCTTTTTTACCGATTAGCACTTGACAAAATAGAAAGCAGGGACTGGTTGCGTTCAATAACTACACAAAACTTTAACTGCTTTTAAGTAACATATATTATTCTTGATTTTATAAATAGAAATATACACCCGCTACTTGAAAATTTACGGAGCCTTTAAATTACGTCCAATCGTATATAATTAAAATATTTCACTTATTTTGTGCGTATATATTATTATAGAAAATTTAGCCACGTGTATTAACGGAAAGCGACGCTCGTATGAGAGGGCTTGCATAGAAAGCTAACTACGGCTGTTGACAAATAGTTAAAACATCAAAATACTTATGGTAAGCAAACAAAGCATAGATAGAATGTTACCAACTAGCTTAGGTCTATCTATCCCTAGAGGTAGCTATTTAAGTCGACGGGTAGAAGGAGTATTGGTTTGAGTGTTAGATGATTCGGCGGTATAACTGTAATTAGCATCACTGATAATTTAATTTTTTTTTCTTTCTGTAAATGAAATTTCGATGAGATTGTGCGGTTTCAGCAACGATAAATTCAAATTTGCGTGTATGTTCTCGAACGATGTATTGTTGATATTGTTTTTTAACACCCGATGCCACAAATTTCAAAATTCATAACTAAGTTTCAAAATATATTAAGTACCGCAACCGCTCCAATCGTCTCACGTTTTTGTATTAAAAGTGGTTGATTTTGAATAATTTTATTTATTGAGTAGAAACTCTTTGTTTAGCATCTTGACTGATAATCGGCAGATTGTAGACAAAAAAGTATGCTGATAACCCTAGATAAGAAAATACATATTTTTAATAGTTTTTACTGTCACCCTCCGAAAAACGAGTGATGTAGGTCCAAGAAAATTGTTACTAAGAATGAACACTTTTGGCAACTTATAGCTTTATCTGACGAATCATGATATTAACTGTTTAGTTATAGTGCAATGGAAAAAATATGTCTATAGAGAGGCCAGATTTATAACATACTAAGATGTTACAAAACTGATTTTTAATTATTATATTAAGTGTTATGTTATAAGAAATAATTAAGCAATTGGAGGGGATTTCTTTTAATTTTTGAGTAGAATATCAGCAGTCAAAATCAATTTGCAAAAAAATTCCGACAATTTAAAGCAGATTTTCTTATCTATGTCTTAACACAATTTGAGTCGTGATGCTTTTATTTTCATGGAGAATGGCGCACGTTTTCACAAGGGACAAAAACTATCCGACGGAAATTACGAAACAAGCATCGTATACTCCAGTGGCTAGGCCAATCGCCGAATATATATCTAATGGAAAACGCGTAGTATAATTGTACTAATAAATGTTGTTAAAAAAATATCGCTTCCCACCCATTGTTTAATTAACATGTATAACAGGCAAAGTTACTCGAACTCGACGAAAGCGTAAAATATTCTAAACGCAGATAGATGATTTATTATGTAAAAATGGATCAAAAAGTTATGCGATGATAAAGAAAGGTCATCCAAATTCTGAATGTTATGTATTAGATTTTATGTTTAAATAATGGTTTTTTTTTAATTAATGTTTTTAGATGTATTATATTTGGGTAAGTCTGCTTACTTTTGAAATGGTTGTGTATTTACATTTACTTTACAATCTGAGTTGTAATGTAAAGTTTCTGAACATTTTACATATTACTCGTTTATTTCATATCTTAACCTGTTTCTCTTGCGTTTTTTTCGTTTTCTGGTTGTTTTTATTCTTGAATTGCTCTAGCCATATCCGTTCTGTTGATCACTCTTATTTCCTCTTCATGACTATTGAAAGAGTTCAATACACATTTTTGAATATATTAAATGACAATTTAATTCCTAGTAAACCTAATTTTTTCTGCGTAGGTGGATGAATAATCGCAATGCCCAAAATTAGAGTGGTGATAAAGGTAATTAAAAAATATATATATGTTACCATGCAAAATAATAAATCGAAACTTTTAAACTTATTGTATTGTAAGTACGGTCGCTTTTATAAAAAAGTAAAATGATAATTGAAAATTTAAATTAAGTAGCAAATAGGCGAATGTTTCTACCGCTGTTCCAAATTAACATTAAAGAGCATATTAATGAACGGTTCATTTGACTCCTGCTTTAAAATCTGCAACAAATATTCAGTTAATATGTTTCATCGTTACGCTTTGTTTTAAGTAACTATTGACGGAGATTCGGACAACAGACATGTTATATTAAGAAATGTGGTGAATTACTCTTTCATAGCAGAATCTTAATTTTATAGCAAAGACAAACAAGAAACCCAATGTAGACTTAATCATCAGTAGAGTAAAATACGCCTTGGCAATTAACATAAGGGGTTGTAGACTGGAGAATGAATGAGCATCAGAAGAAAATGGACAATATCCAACATTTTAATTTTTTTTCAAATACGTATCTTATTAACAATGTTATTGCAAATAATGTAAGGTAATGATTCGTTATTATAAAGGAATATAAAATATAACTGTAAAGAACCGAAACTACACGAAATATTATATAATATCGGACGGAAGGAAATAAATATATTTTAATATAAATATTTAAGAGAAATATTGAAATTCATAGAACAAACAACAGATTACAATAAGAGTGTGTGCTTAAATCGAATACAAAAGAATTGTGACTATTTTTAATTTTATTGTTTGTTACTATTAAAAAGTAGTCAGTTTGAATAATAAGTAAGCAAAAAGCAATAACGTATTTATTTTTATTTTAAGCAACGCTTACTTAATGTGAAGTAAACTGCACAATTAGGACTTTTATAAATGACATTGCGCTCTGAACCTTTCATCAAGCGGTTGTCATTAATCAATTTAACACTGTGGATTGATTGTGGATCGTGATTTATGAGCGCCGATTCGCGTCCTATTAGAGGCATGCCAGAAGCTCATTGCGAAACTCCCCCGTTCACCCGCACTCTCCATCCTTTATTATGTTCTTGAGACCGCCAATTACGGCGCATCCTACCGGTTCGGTCTTACGTCACCACCAGAGTATCGCAACGCGTCTCTCTTAACTAACCACACTGTTTACGTTTCAAGTAAGGAGTTTTAACACATAAATTTGTGTTCTATTTTTCCAATAGACAACAATTGTCTATAATCCATTTGTACATTCGTCTATTACTAGTACACAAATCTAAAATCGGATATGGTGCGGAAAAATAAAACAAAAATTTCGATATTCTTTCGGAGGTCTGATAATCGGGAGATAATGCAAGTACAAAAACAAAAGCGAGGAGAGCTAGGAAATTTATAATAAGGAAAGATTAATTTGAAGGATTTATATTTAGTTACATTGGTCTACTGGCCGTTTTTTCGGGACACGTACAAAATAGGATTACATAGTTTTCAATGTATTTTAAAACGGTTAATGCAAGTTTAGGGAAATAATTTCCTTTGAATCTTCTAATAAAATAGAAGTATTCAGAAATATTTTTAAGATCTTTCAAATCCAGAGTAGAAAAATTAGATGCGTAGGGGTCCATTGTACGTCATTTGAAACTTAATGTTTTGGAAACGGAGGTTTACGATTAAAAACAATAAATATATTCTGAACATCATTTTGAAATACATATTCAGTGGTTCTACACTCCATGGGATACGTGCAAAAAAATTGCCTCAATTTATACATTTAAGGAGGTTTAAACAGAATATTTCTAGATTTTGCAGTAAATTAACTGAGATAACAATCCACAATTAAATGATACAACGTGATGTAGTATTATTTCTACTTTCTTTAAGTTCTTTACCACGACCTAGGTTTCGTTGTATTACAACATTTTCAGGTGGGCTATTAGCAAGGAAAGTATATCTTTGCTAATAGCCCACCTGAAGATGTTGTAATACAACGAAACCTAGGTCGGGGTAAAGAACTTAAAGAAAGTGGAAATAATACTACATCACGTAGTTTCATTTAATTGTGAGTAATGAATTTCTACAAAATTAACGGCAAATATATTCAATGTGAGATAACAATTTAAAACATCTGTTTACAAAATTTTTTGCTCGCAGGTTTAAGTCTATAAAAAATATAAAGGTGTGACTGACAATGATGGACACACTATTGAGTACGTATATTGTCGCTAGTGGATAAATACATTGTCGCTATTGGATAAATATGCTGTCCCAATTGCGTAAATATATTGTTACTATCATATAAATATACAGTATATGTACAATATTGCGCATATTTTCGTGGTTTTTTGTAGGTATATTTTCGCTATTAGGTAAATCTTCGTTATATGGTAAATGTTTTATCACTATTAGGTAAATATATTCAGCATATATTTAAGATGAATATATTTGGAAAACCAAATGTATGTGAAAAAGATTGCGAATGATTTTGTTTATGAAAATTTTACAAAACCCTAGTTAACTGGTACAATAATGATTAAAATATTTAAAAATAAAATCTCCGTTCAAAACAAAAACAAATTTATATTAGTGTCTGTTTGGTTAGAAGTAAAGAAAACACAAACCTCTTTTAATAATAAAACAAATTAGACTTCTAAATTTACTGTAAAACATTTTGTGATTGGTAACATATTCACATTTTGAAATTTATGTTGAAGTCTCACGAGAAGCCCTTCATTTGTCATCTTTTCGTATTCCATCGCGTGTATAAATGTTGGAATTGTTGAATATGAAAGCATTTTAACAGAAAACAGAAACTTTTTCTTGACAATGTGGCGAAATAAATGTCAACGCTACTTCCACTGTTGCCCGTAACTTCATTAAATTGTCGTGTATATTTCAAAACCTTCCAAAATCCCATAGTAATCCAAGCGGGTCTTTTATTTCTAGTAAGATCGTATATCTACTATTTCAATATCGTAAATTTTGTCTAAATATAAGGTATCGATAAAATTTTCTTTTATATATACATTTATTAATTTCCAAACATTTGATAAAATAGTTCTATTTTTCGTTAAAAATTGTTTTACAGTAAGTGCGAGCTTCTGTCCATGCTCTATGTAATATGTCTTCTGCTTGCAATATGAATCAATCTTAGGCCATGTATTATTAAAATTTTATGTACGTCAATTATCTTCTAGATATCCTTTTAAAGAATTTTGCAAAAGAAAAGACGAGTAAGACATATCTACTTCATTCGATAAAGAGAGCATGTCATTGATAGCAGAGTGTAGTCTTCTTGTTTCAAGTCACATAAATATTTCTTTATTCTTCCCTAACTTCCCTTTCTGATCAAAGTTTTTCTTCACTTTATTTTTTTCAGAAATTTTTTTCATTACTTATCAGAAAATTTGGTACAAGAATGTTTTAAAGAAATTTAATTTGCGGCTTACAATTCATATTTTATTAGATTTATTATATTTATATAAACAAGTATAACGAAATACATTTGTGAAAATCAAAGCTAAATATTCTTCTCGATTAATGTGATACATGCCATGTAAATACAAAACACGACATGGATTGTAAGTACATATTTCTGTTAAAATGATAGTAGTCTTGGTCGAAGAACAACCCATTTTAGCATTTTATTCTATATCTGATCTACATATTTTACTATAATATATTTAGCAATGAGTTTTGCAGATTTTTTGTCAGCATACGTCAACGGTATGAATTAAATTACCTGGTTTTTGGCACGAATTAATTTTTTTGTGTTTTTTTGCGTTTAGTATGGGGTTACAAATTATATTTAATTTATGTAACTATTTAATAATTGTATTTATTATTTGTATGGAATTAAGGAGTTATTTACTCCAAAATTCAGATATTTGAGTAGGTATGGATGTGAATGTAGCAGAAATGGGAATTTCACTGTCTTTTTAAGTGAAAGAATAAAATCTGTGTATTTAACAAAAAAATATGACTGGGTCGGATATATTTCATAAAGACAAAATTATTTCAAGAAACATTTAGACAATGAAGAGCTCAATTTTTTGCCAAATTTTTTTCACTATTTTCACATAAAAAGTGTAATCGTACACTATTTACTCAATAAACATATACATATAAATGGAATAAATAAATATACATAAATATAAATGAGATATAAAACATATAATAAGAATATACAAAGCTGAAAAAGGTAAATATTTATGACGTATTTAATTTGGCTCACTTAATATCAACAAAAACATTAAACTAACCTTAAAGACCGATTATTAAGTCTTTAGTAATTAATACATGTTTTGTTTAATTAAAATATGAGTCTGTATATACAATATTTTTTACATATTCTAACTTTTAGTTTGTTTGCACTTTAAAACTTGGGTGGCGGCAGACGTACGGAGAACTGTGCGAAAGTAATAGAATTTCGAGCAGATTTTTGGGTACGAAACTCTCAAGAAGGATGTATAAATGTTTTAATTCTAACCTTATTATATAGTGCAATAGGTTTTATAGAATGCGGTTCGTAGTTTCCGCTATTCTAATTTTTATATGCGTTGCGAGTTTGATGAATTATTTCATTGAAGTTATATATAACTTAACAACTGTGACATGGTAAGCTAGCTTAAATGCAGAATTTATAACGTTTTAAGGTTGAATAAATAAATATACCTAAAAGTACTAGAAGTGGATATATGATATAAAAATTACTTAATTAGAAAAAAGAACATTTATATAATCGACACGGTTCTATGTGCCTGTCAAATGTTTTAATTTTTCATTCATTCATGTTTTTATTCAAACATTCTTTCAAATGATTTGAAGTCTAAATAAAAAAAAATTGATATAAAAAAAACACAGATTGTTTAGAGCGAGGATCGATACAACACTGAATATTTTAAGCAGGTTAGTGTTTTGTTCTATGACTCAGCTTTTACAATTTAATAATGTTTAAAATTTCGAAGGTGTTCATTATTACATCAAGTTATTCGTCCACCCGTCTATCACAATTTTATATGTTTTACAGTTTACTATATACCGTGACTTTTATCAGACCGCGCATTAAATATTTGGGCAATAGGCAAACAAGCCCAGCTCCACTTAGTGTAGTAAGTACGCTAAACCAGACGTTGAGATTAACGGTTTTCTAATAGTTTTTTTTTACTTTTTGGTGAGTGCAAGTGCATGTCCTATATTTTTAGTATAAAAAAATACTGCAGTATTTCCTAATAGTGTTATATACGTTTGTAAACAGGTATTAAAGAGTGACAGTAATTATAGTGGCTAGGAAAAAATGAAAACATATGCTTAAACATTTGTCGCCGCCGTGGTGTGTTAGGTTGATTACAAGGTATACGGTCTTTGGAGGGGTGAAGCATCGCGGGAACTCGGGTTCGATTCTCGGCCACTCACCGAGCGCGGCTGGAATGGTGTTAGGTTAGATGAAATAGATTACTCTCGTGACAATAAGTCCGCCAAATATGTCAATTAGATACGTTAAAATAGATAAATAAATAAATAAATTTGGTCACCAAAATGAATTGATGAAAGATTACAAACTAGATAATACTCCTAGTATTGTTAAAATATGATATTGATCGCATAATTATTGCCAGTCTTAATAGAATGGTAGTTATCGCGATGAATTATATATATATAAAAGTTACCAAATGAAGTGAAAATTGTAGTAAATTTGAAAAAACATGGTTGTTACGAAACTATTGCCGCTGTATTTACGTTAGGTATTAAACATTTATATAAACATTAATACTGGAAGAAAGTAAAATTGAAGAGAAATTTAATTTTGAGAATTTCGGAAGCACACATAAAAAAATAAATATGCCCTGGTTTTAAGTGTACAATTCCTGCCAAAATAACTCTATATAATATGCTAAAGGTATTTCCCGCATCAAAGTGAACTGAAATACTGGGCTATGTACATATATGGCACAGTAACGTTCCTCGTAAATTTATCTAAGTAATTATTTAAGTAGAAATCGATTTGTTAAATCTGAGTTAATTGTATTTCAAATGTAATTATAAGGCAATACAAACAAAATTTCCGACTAATAAATAGGTACGTTAACCCCATGTTTTTAATACTGCTGAGTGAATCGATAGCTATTGAATTAGTCCGATTCAATCAGATCGAAGTAACCATCCGTAAGCGGGATGCTTTAATAAATAGAAGGTATTGAAACATTTAATTAACAGTTTTAAGTATATTTCAGAATACTCCCCTTCGTTTAAATTCGAACTTAAAATACTGGGTTCGAAGTACGGGAGCTGTAGTGAGTTAGACAAGAGTAACAACTGGAACTTCAATATAACTGAACCGTAATTCTGTGAAAATATTTTTCAGTATTAAAAATATATTCTGTTTTACGTTATTGTGATCCTAGTAGATATTCATTTGTGAGTATCTATTTATATAATTGGAAAAAGAAAAATTAATTTTTAAGCGGAAACAGATTTCTTTAGAACGACCTTTGTTCAGAATTTAATTTCTATATCTAAAAATAATTCAAAAAGATATGCTGTTGGTAGTTCTAATAACATACTAGCTAAATGGTAGAAATATATAATTTTATCACTTAATTTTCAGATCTGCACCTGCTAACAAGTATGACAAAAAGACATCTTCATATGAGGAGTACAGTGTCGGTTGATAGAGTAGTCTTGTACCCTATAATTTTTGCATAGCTTATGTAGATGATTTGAAGTTAAGAACAGGTAGAAAAATGAACATTAAAAAGACTAACGAAATAAATTTAAATGGTAAAATAATATATTATCGATTAAAAACCTTTTATTTCAAATTATTGCTTCTTTTAAACTATCGATTTTTTTATCCTTCTTATTTCAAGGGAGTGGTGATTCAACATACTGTAGTAAAATTGGTTTACTGAATAAATGGTGAAAAATCCATGTAAATTTTTTACTTAGATTTAATTCAGTTACTTAGATTTTGTTAGATCTTATCTTGTAGTTGTTTTTGCACTTACAACTACAAAAGCGGCATACAATTTACAGAAATAATCAATAGTATATCTATGTCAATTTATATATGTTATACTGAGGGGCTAAAATTAACTGAATGAAATTTTCTTACTGAATTAAATACACCCTTGTACAAAAGTTGAAAAAGGATAAGATATTGCTGTGAAAATTTCTTTTAAAATCAAATCGAAATTATGAATCGTTATGAAGGAACATTTAATTCTACGAACCTTTTTTAAAATATCCTTTATTGAGACATAGTAAATAAAATTTTTATATATATACGGCAGTTACAACACGATACTTTTAGCATCAAATTTTGTTTAAAATCATATTTATAGTGTTTAGAACACATTTATAGAACTGATTCCGTGCTCACACAGGTATCTCTGTCACATTAGTTGGAAAATTTATTGACACCAATCACTTGACTTAAAATCACTCTTTGAGGTCAACTCCATGGCCCAGTTGACCTCAAAAGAAATGACTACACTGCCAAAGAGAATATCATTTGAGAAATACACCGACCGTGTCTGAGGTGAAATTTTTCTTATCAATTACGCGAAGAACCAAGGCGTGAGTAATATAGACAAAGATATGAAAGCAAAATAAATGCCGTGGAAATAATAGCCGTAAGGAATGGTTGTGGAGAATTTGTGTGCGGCGAGGGAAGTCGGAGCGGCCGGAGTGGGAGAACTGCCACATATGTAAAATATTGAATTTTGCGTTGCGCAATTCTCGGCATAAATGTATAGATCTTCGAATTGTTCATTCATACTTGACTTCGTTACCACGATTTTGCAAATATCTAAATGTATGATTACGCTGTGTGTATGTGCAAGTAGATACTTGAGAATTTATATAAATATACTTGGTTTAAATTTTAGAGAGATTAATACATATTTGCTGAATATATAGTTATTAATGAAATATTCCGTCATTATTATTTTCATTTGTTTGAAATATTCCTCGTCACTATGCCTTTTTTGCTGAAGAATTCTCAAAGTTACAATTATATTAATATTTAAAACAACGTAGAACTGAAATCGTAGATTTAATGACTACTTTTTATATGAACTTCAAATGAATCGAATATTAAATATAAACAATATATATATATATATATATATATACATATATATATATATATGTATATATACATATACATATATATAAATATATATATATATATATATATATATGTATATATACATATACATATACATATATATAAATATATATATATATATATATATATATATATATGTATATATATAGATATAGATATATATATTGCAATATCATCGAGATAACAAAGATCCATTTGTATTAATTTTTAAATAAGTTATTCTTGTCAACAAATATTATGAATTATACTTATTTATTATGTAATTATAGGTCATTCTCTGGCCACATTATTTGAGTTTATACAATTTTTGACAGGTGCGGTTTTATGTAAATCCAGGTCACGAATTATTAATGTAGTAAATGTTCAAATTTTTCATATGTAATTAACTATACATCCTTCTTTATCACCTAAAAGCACTAGCTACATATTCAATAAAACATATATATAGCGGTGAAAAGCCTACTTCCAATATTGTCTTCCATTGTGCACATTACCAAAAAATGGTACTAACAAAGTTACATTTAAAGAAATATTTTTAGTTTTTTAAAAAGAAAAGAAAAAAAACAAAATTTCTTTTGCAAAAAGAAAAGAAAAGTGCAACGAAACCCTTGTGAGATAACTCACGAATTCATACATAAGTCCATTTTTCGCGGCAGTTTTTCTAAGAAATTTCTTGACATGAAAACGAGGGCAAATAGAGTGCTAAAATTGTTTTAATTATTTTGGTAGTATGTAATATAAGGGGGAAAGAGCAAGGTATAAAGGTTTCAGATTTTTTTTTCTGAATTTTTTTCTAAGTTATTTCTAGAAGTATTACTGAAAATGCTTAGAAAAAAATTTTTGTGGAAAATATTAAAAAATATTTTCCAAGAGAAATATGTTAAAATTAGAAAAAGATAGCATCACTTAATATTTTATTCAAAAACTACAGCGATGATATAGAATTTCATAATTTTTGCATTCTTAAACAGATTAATAGGAAATATTATTTAATCTTATGTCGTTTTAAATATTTATGCAATGCTTGTGTGTACGAAATATCGCTTTTATCGAAAAAATAAAATACGCGATGAAAAACATTTTAAACTTATGAATACAATTATTCTAATAAAGGTATGGTTTCATTGTTAGCTGTATACTCAGAAAAAATCCTTTAATATTACTAAAACTTAAATTATTCTTCATTTTAACTAATGCTAGTTGCTCATGTACTCCAAAATCGAATTATACGGAGACGTAATTACATACTTAGATACTTGAAAGCTCGCATTCGAAAAGTTAAACAATACCAAAATCTAGATATTTACGTTAAGAACTGCGTGGCACCAATTTCAATATTTTACATTCGCGGCAGTTTACCCACTGGCTTTCCTCGCCGTGCACAAATTCTTAACATTCGTTCTTTACGGTGATTGTTTCCACGGCATTTATTTTGTTGTCACATCTTTGTCTACATTACTCACGTTTTGATGCCCCGCGTAATTAACAGAAAAAAATTTACCTCAGACACGATGGGTGTATTTTTCGAATGAAATCTTCTTTTATAGTGCTGTTATTCCTTTTAACGTTAATTGGACCTTTTAAACCATCTTAAGTCGGAGGTTGGTCTTGATTAGGTTTTCGACTAATGTAGTGAATATATAGGCGTAGGTGTGGAATGAGATCTGTAAATTTGGTTATTTAAATTTATTACTACATATTTAAAATGTTTTTTCAATGTTAAGAGAGTGGCTCACATAAGGACATATATTCAAAGATTTTTCAAATGTTTAATATGATTAAAATATCTCTATAGTCACTTTCTTCGTTACTGAAGGTAGTGTCCGTAACGAAAGATGCTAGTGTTTCCATATGGATCGGTTTCTGACATTTCTCATGGCGATCGTTATTGAGAAGCTTGCAAGCGGCATAACATGGTTTGGCTAATGGATCGGTCGCGTGTGCGTTTTCTTTTAAACCTACACACTTCAAGCATCTTGTTAAGGCCAGCAGGTTCTCTATGGGTTGCGTAACTGAAGTAACTGGGCACGCTTCGGGAGCAGATGGTTGACTAGATCGTCAACCATATCACAATGCCAATTAGAAAATATAGACATTATATCTCTTCTTTTGGCAAAAATTTTACCAAGAACAACAGTGTTTTACAAGATATTAAACGTAGATTTAAGCTTCAAATAAAATATATTATACTGCATAATGATAATATTCTAAGCAATTGATTGCACATAGTCATTATTAAATTAGCTCTAATTTTCAATAAGATGAAAATCCACTTTATGAAACGAATTTTAAATATATGGTGATGTAGAGACCTGAAATTTAGAGAAATAGGGAGAAACACTGAAGATTGGAAGACATAAAGGGCTTGTCATTGATAAGCTACGTTGCACGTTTGAAACCTATCTCAAGGATAGAAAATGGTTTAACACCAAAAAATCTTCATATTGAAAATAGAAAGATTTCGATCCCACGAAAAATCATAAAAAAGTAGGCTGAAGGGTGATGGTTGTAAGAATGATGATGGTAAATGTTGATTTAAGTATGGTATTTGATGACTGGAGAGGTCTGATTTAAAATCTTACGAAATAAAACATAATATAATAAATATATATTACAATTAATGAGATTATATATTACAATATATATTACAATATGAAATATGTATTACAATTTATGAGATGGTTTCATTAAACACCGTAAATATATATTACAGTAATATAAAGTATCACGGGCATTAAAGATATATATCTGTACATATAATAAAATCGTGAACGAGCCGTGTCTGTCCAACAAATATTTAAAAAAAAAAACACGTTGTAATTATTTTATCGAGGCCAAAAAATAGTTTTTAGAATTTTTGTCTGTTTGTCTGTGCGTTTGTGCGCGCTAATATCAGAAACGGATTAACCGATTTGAATGCGGTTTTACTAACGTATTATGGTAAGCTTCCGTAACATTAGTGTTTGTTTTATTCAAATCGGTTCACACTCACAAGAGTCGGGTTAATTGAAATAATACACGCTAATCCAGATACGCGCTTCGATCGCCTTAGCTGAAAATTTTGTTAAATGTAGTTTGTAAAACCAAGATTGGAAATTTATATAAAGACAAAGTTAAAAAATAAGGCCCGGTTTTGGAAATATAGACATATCCAATTTAAGCTAAATTTTCGTCAATATGGTCGACCATATTAAAAAGAGGTCGGCTTACTGCTTCTTCGTGTGTTAGTTGGGCGCGGATGGCCTATATAAAGCGAACCGCGAGCCGCGCCCCGCCCTATAACATTGGATGATTCACAGCGAACGCACGTATTCGAAGACGCCCAGAGCACCTTGGTAAAAGCTAGGCTCGGTAACACAGAATCTATCTGGCCACTCTTATGAATTATCTACGGTAATTTAAATAAAATAATATCATAAAATTAGTGAGGACCATTCTGTCCGTATATCTATAAATATACTTATTTGGTAACTTAGATTATTATATTTAATTAAAAACTTTACATATAACTTTCATTGCTTTTATTTTGTTTGACTATAATACTATGCTTATTAATTAATTCTTACATAAGAGTAGCTATAATAAATAGGACGTTAGTAAGTTGGTAGGGGTTTTTATTATTATTGTGTGTTTGTAAATATTATATATATATATATATATATATATATATATATATATATATATATATATATATTATAATATGTTTGTAAATAAATTATATATTTCTATTTCGAAATAATTTGAATTTCGGGAATTCCTGCCAACATAACTGATCCGATCCATTAGTCATTTATTTTTTAACCAGTTTCTTCCAATTTCTGAGCTTTTCTGTTAGCTGGCTGACAAAACTTGTCATGGATTTGCAGTTTCCAAGTTGTATACTTTTGAAGTTTCTCGGCAAACTATTTTTTTGTGAATAACTGGAATCTTTGAACAAGTTTTTCAGCGTTTGCCACAAATCAAATCTTCCACTTTCTGAATCACAGTAGACGTCGCCGGCAATAGCTGCATCACGTCATGCAATTATTTTCGTCCTCACGGCCTTTTAATTTCGAGATATTAGTTAGATAATTTGTCAATGATTAGATCAAAACTAACAATGATAAACGGTGATTAGAACTAATTTGTCGATGATCAGATCAGAACTAACAATAAAAACGATGATCAGAACTAACAATCATAAACTAGACTCGACTCATAACCCGTTAAAACGCACTCTAGTTTCTATTAACTGACTTTATTGGATTGTGTTGTAACCTGTGTTTTTGCAGATGGAAAAAATACTATTTCTACAGAGGGAGTTACTTATTAAATTAGCGTACTATTTTGTTATATCTACATAACATCCGGTAACCAAATTTGTTTATTTTTTATAATTATTTAGCCTAGTGGTACACGTAGAATATTCTATTTCAAGTATTAGACATATTTTTGCATATTAAATATAATGAATATAAGATTTAAAGGAGTCTTAAAACACATTACACGACTTGTACATTATATTAGTATAAGTGATTATATGAATTTAGATGAAATGTTAAAATTGACAGAATTGAAATAATGACTGATATTCATCAGTTATGTGATTGCTAAGTTTAATAAATATAAGTACATCAACTAAAGATTAGTACCCGGCCGATATTTCGGATTTAGTCATTTTCGACCGTAAAAAGTATTTTCGGCCACACAATTGGCTTCGGTGAAAAAAAGATCGAAGATTTGGTCGAAACCGGCCGGCGTTCAACCGAGTGACTCATACAGACGATTGAAATGTTACGTACGACGCGCATGACGATGTAGTAAATGTGGACGATTTTACCAAACAAAAACCTACCAAAAAAAAAACAAACAAAAAAAACCTTTTTACCACTACTTTGCCCCTGTAAATCGTAGCTTGATTATACATAGTCTATAAAATTCCTTCAAATTGGGTCTTTATAATACATGAATAATTTTTTAAATGGGACACGTGGTTCCAAAGATGAGTACGGACCAAGAAATAAACAAACTTTACAGTTTTATATACGTCATTGCAAATGATCTTTAATTGAATATCCCCATTAATTTCAGATAAATAATATTATAAAATGTCATCACTGATATGCAATTCAATTTGAAAATACTTAACTAAAAATGAACAAAAAGTGATTTCTTAACAAAACAGTAAAATTTTGTTTCTTGACGGTTAAGTAGCAAAAAACAGATGATAGAGAATATAAAAAATAGTCTAGAAAAAGTTCATGCCTTTTGGACTTTATTACTATTGACATATTGCTGTAAAATAAATTGATGGTGAAGCTTGTCCAAGACTTAGTTTTACTGATTCTAATAGTCCAAAAAAAGTGTACCTCTTATTAAGAGGACTTAATGTATCAGTTTTGAAACTGATTTTTGGAATATTCAGATTTTCAGTCAATCAGTGGCAAAATTTTGGAATACGATCATAAAAAACAATATTTTGCAGCAAAACTGGACCAAAATATTAACAAATACAATATGAAGGTATGGATATTATATGGATATATGCTAAAATGTTGCCAATACGAACGTAGCTATGCGTTTCAGAAACTACGTTCAATGGCGTGACGCATTTTTCAAGGCCAAAACAAAGAAAAAAATGTAGGACGTTTTAAAAAAAGCGAACACTCTCGATATCGATAAATTTCAAGAATAGTGTGATTTAACTAAGCATGTTTTGAAAGAAGATGTTGAAATACGTTGAAAAAACCTTTATTTAATGACAGAGCAACTTTTTGAACACCAAACGTATTATTTAAAAGAATCCTCCTCCCATTAGCCTTCTAGTTAACAATTGTTCAGTGTTTTTGGACTAACTTATGGCAATAGGAGGACTAATTTAACATTTAGATTCTGAATTAATATTTGATGGTATTTTGGACACGGAAGGAAATACGAATAGCTTTTAATTTGAAATGACTTTCAATTATTTCATAAGTACTATAACAGTTAATTTACATTTGTTTTTAATTATACATTTACTTTCTATTGTGAATTAACATATTTTGAGGTATTGTTTAATACTTCAAAAAAATGTAATATTGGTTGACAGGAATAAGAAATTATTATTAGAATCTCATACAGAATGATACCTTGTACGAGATGGACTTTTACTGAGACTGCAAGTAATAATTATAATTATTGCACTATTAAGTTTGTTTTGCTAAATATAATTAATATGCATATTGAAATCAATAACTAAATAAGAAAATAAAGTATTTTATAATTGAAAAAATAACAAATTGCTAAAGTTATTTAAGTATTCTACGTCAAGTTCAACCCTTGGCTTCAGCTTCCGGTTTCTGCCGAAGGTGATGACGATGGTCGAACCTCACCATTCGCTTCGGCTTACAAACTGACCTTCGGTTGGACACTGCTTAGGATGGATGTTTCTATGTATAATGTAGCCAGATTCCTAACATTAGAGCATGCATCCTAACAAAGCAGAATCTCGAAGTTTTAGAACGTGATGTCTTTACTCACAGTGATTTGGTTGGGAATGGAGAGCCTCCCCCCTCCCCCCCCCCCAATTTATGTTATTAAATACTTTAATGGCGACACTACGTATGCGGAATCTTCGTCTTGAGAGTTCTTGGTTTAATTTCTATTTTGTCTTACAATTTAGAAACAGCAAGTTATGTATTAAAATCTAATTTTGTTACCAAATTTTGTAGTTCAACCAATTAAATAAAATATCGAATCAAATAGTAAAACATACTAAGTTAACACAAAACATAATATTCTCATAAAAATTTGGTTTGTCTTGATGTTTTCGTGGATTCGGAAAACAGTTAATAATCCAAAGTTGTTAATTCGTTATATAACTTAAAGAAGGATAAATTTTCCCACTGTGCAATTTAAACATAATGACTTGTTTCTTTCCTTTATTTGAACATTGCTCAGAAATTAAACCTAATTTAAGGCTTGCTTCGAGCGGTTTATTTAGGGGCGCATTATCTGTTTATTTTTGCTTCTTTTAACTTCCTTTGTTGAAGCTGAGGATATTTATTCAAGTCGGTTTGTTGTTATGGAAAAGGATTGGTGGAAAACATTTTATCGGATTCGGAAAATGGGACGCAATTTCAGAGTCAATTTTGCCAATTTGTTTAAAAATTAAAACGAATAATCGCTTTGATGCTGCACAAGTTCACATTTAATATTATGAGTGAATTTATTTAAAATTATACGTACAGACTTAAACTACTTTTTCCCCAATTTGAATCGATAAGAATTTACAAGGCTTTGTTAGTTACCCCAGAACCCGCATCACCATCAATCGGGTTTGATTAATCATGCATGTCTTAAACCTTCAAAATTGCAATATTTTTTAATGTGTCCTCACTAAAAAACAAATATACCGGGATGTGATAGCCACAGTATTCTACACAGACCCGTGCGAGTTATTTACGGTAATTTTTGTTATAAAATTATGGGTACTATAAGCTATAAATTTTAGTTAGATATCGGTTAAATAGTCATGTCCATGTTATATTCAAGCTAAAGTACGTCTTTGTTATAAGAATAAGTTTATGTAAAAATGTTGTTACATTATATATTCTACAATAAATGACGACCAGTAGGAAAATCAAAGATTTTTCAATTTCAATTTTATGGAATCGAGTAAAAATAGAATGACGAAGAACGCCGAAATAAAAATTAGCACCTTTGGGATTGGAATTTCCAAAGGAAGTAACTAAATAGCATTGGTATGTTTACAGAATTATCTAGATAATTCTATATCTATGAATCTCTTGAATAGTTGCACAGATTTATTAAAATTTCTTCTGGTATAATTTTCATAGAATGTTGGAAAAACTACTCAGTTATTCTACCTGCATGAATATAAATAATAGTATACCATGAAATTCAATTATATTTACAAAGTATCATTCTATATATGTTACCATTAGCCGCAATATTGTTAACAAGAAAAAGGCAATTAAAACATGGAACCTGTAACATTTCTCTCTTCCCTTTAAGAATAATGCGACAACATTAAATTAATTAATATCTAGAAAGTGTGGATTTATATCGATAATTAATTCAATTTATTTTTATTTCATAAATTTCTCTTCCAGAAAATATAGAAATTGTTTATGTTAAGAAAATAAATTTAACAATTCGTTACTTTTCGTTCTTGTTTGCTACCACAGTTTATCATTATTACATAAAACAATTTAATTAAAACAACAAATTAATCTGATATAAACAAAATCCTTTTTTTATTTCCAACCGACTTCAAATATGTGGGAGGTTCTCAATTCGACGTGTGTGTATTTTTTTAATGTGTGCTGTACAGCTGTAACTTAGAGATGCGGTAAGAATTTGCATTATCGTTATTTTTTACTTTGAAAGGAAATTGTTTCAGAGAGATTTCGTATAAATATGGTCAACATTAGATAATGTATTGTGGACGAGAGTAGAAGGCCCTTTTGAAAAATTGAAATCGAGTTTTAACTTATCCAGCATATTTTAATAAGTAATTTAATCACAGAGAGTGGTCAGAAAATCTTTCCAATTAAGAAGTAGATTTATCGAATTTGAGATCACTTAACTTATATTGACGAGTACTTTGCTCATAAATGGTAGCTAAAATCTGATATTGGAGCCGGAATGTAATGATAGGAAATCCTTAATGGTGAGGGGTAAATTCACTATGCTTGGATAGGAAATCCTCAATGGTCTTGATGAGTTCTTTGGTAACAAGTGGTGGCCAGTTTCTGTTGCTAGAGCCAATAGATGATAACAAGAAATGTATTTATGGTGACTATACTCTGACTAATAAGAATGCATGTTGGCTAAGTTATTGGAGAAAATTTTGTTTCATCACGATGTATATCTTGGATTCACAAATTTATCAAAATATGCATAATTTTTAAATTTTTTTGTATGCAATGTTTTTATCTTTCGTTATATGCATACTTTGGAACGGCTGTATTTACGCGATGAAATATTTGTATTTAAACCGATGTAACTGTTTTAGTTGATTGTTTGCAAAACTCTCAATCATTCTTGATTTATTTTCATCTCAATTTGTATGGTGAAAACACGGATGCATGTTTGCTTCCATGCATGATTTTTAATGATTGGAGGTAGCTGGCTGCTATTCTTTTTCGTAGATACTAACATCGTTGCTCCGTTATTGCATTATTGTCACACGTGTAGAACAAGAAGGAAAAATAAATCTTCAGCATTACGAATTGAATACGAATTTTTGTTTCTTATAATGATATACATTTAGATGGAGCGATTTAAAATTTAAAGTGATAATTTAGAAGTAGATAAATTAAATTAATGTAAACTGAAATTAAATGAATGTAAATAATGAATCAGTTTCACCAGTTAAATGATTCAAATTCGGTATTAAATATAATATTAAATGAAAGTATCCTGACAAGTAAAAGCTTATGAATTTCTTTATTAAACAATTTCTGTAAACTATATTCCTGGATTTATTTTCCTCGCATACCTTACAGATTTATTTGAATGAACATAATTTCTAGTCTAACGAAGGAGAACACTGGAGAACTCGATTGGCGTGCTTCGTTACCCATAAAGGTTACTGAACTGTTTACACTTGACTCAATTAATTTGTAGTAAATAAAGTAAAGTAAGTTTATGTTGTCTTAGAGATAAAATAATGTGAGAAGAAGGTAATAAATGGGTTTGGTCGAGTGGAAAATGTTTCAGGTCGAGGAAATTGCCATGATTTTACTTTACAAGGTAATCATCGTATTTCACGGTAACTCTACTGTAACTTTGATAGTTTTCAGTGCTTAAGACTTAACGTGTAAATAGTTTGGTTCTCATGGTAAGATAGACGTATCAATTTACAAATGCTTAACTGAGAAACTAGAAATGTTCGTATTGGTGGCTAATATTTTCTAGTAAGAAAAAAGGAAGATTCGATATAACGAAAAGTAGGTAAACCAATAAGTTTCAGTTCAATAAAGTTGGAAATAATATTGAACCAGTAATGAACAGGTGATCGAGCCGTCAGCATGATTCGGCCTAACGAATAGTACAAAGAATACAAGTATTATATTAACTTGATATTTTGTCGAATAAAATATCAGAATTTAAATAATGTATCAATGATCTGATAAAAAATCAGAAATGCCATAAAACCGAATAATATTATACAAAGTTATTCAGAGGCTATCCCAACTCATCGGTGTAAATCGCAATTTTTATAGCAAGAAGATACTCGAAATTTTTTTTTAAAATATATAAATTATACATACGAAAAGGAAAGAAGAAAAATAAAGTGAGTAATTTAATTAAAATAACACAGTTTCATTCACACTACGGTGCACATAAATATTTAAAGATCTTGTTTACGTAGTATTTTCATTAGATTTTTAGTATTTGTTTTTCAATATGTTAATAGAATGCCAAAAATATATTTTACAGATTTAGAATATCCCAATTTTCTCAATAACTATGAAGTTTAGTATGATGTCCATGGTTATTCGATAAATTTCAGGTATATTTATAATTACGTTATTCTTTTTCTGAAATTTATTTTAGCCATTTCGAAGATAGGGAAAGGTCATATTATTATTGTTAACTTCAAAAATGTCTCTTGAAATATCTTATTTAAAATTGTGAATAAAATTCTTTGGCCTGTTTATTACATGCGAAATATTAAGGTAAGAAAGAAATCGATTATTTCCTTCGCCGTCTTAAAAATACCCATCACGTAGCAGGACACTTCATGATTGAAATATATATATTTTGTAATATAAGAGAAAAGTAAACCATCTAGTCAACGGATATAAAATACGCTGGTATCGTCACTCTTGAAGTTGACTAAAATATTCACTTGACTCGATTAAGCTGTGATGACTACACTAAAACAAAGTTACGTTATATCTCAAACTAAATCCAGACTAAGGCAATGAACTGGCAAGATCACGTCATAAAAATGTCGCATCGATCCGTCGAGAACATAGTGGAAATTGTATTGTATTTCAGTAAAGCGATTATAACACCTCGGTTTTCTTCTCTCAAAACAGATATCTTAAATGCGTAGAAGTTGACAAAATTTTCACAACTATTTTATGAAAACGCAGCACGTGTAGATGCGAAAAAATACATACATTTGTTCATTAATTGTTAACAGAATTAATGGAAAATGGATACAACATTAAAGCTCTTTATTAACTCTTCTACCAGGAAAGTCTATTATCGTCTCAAAACAACTTAATATACACTAGGTCTTAATTAATAAACTTGGAAACAAAAACATACAAGCTGCTGTGAGCGCGCCTCACGAAAAAAACTTAAAGGGAATTACTTAATTCAAGTTACGATTTAAATAACACTTAAGTTGAATTAGGTAGCATAATTCAATTAAAGGATTATTTTTTAGTATGCTCAAATCAATAATTGCACTCACGTTTCCGTGAGCAATAATCGGCGTGTGCAAACCAGCAGTATTATTTTTAATATTAATACATTGAATATAGAGAAAGCGTTGTCCAATACAAAGGTAAAATAGAGCCCGATTAGACTAGCGCTTGCAATGCGACGTACTTCATTTGATTGTAAGACACTTATAAATGGAGAGGATAAAATTTAAGATTTTTCAAAGTATGGGCAGAACAGAAAAAGGTATGAATGATGTTATGTGGGTTCCTTTTTCATTTTAAGATAATAAAGTCTAAAAATGATAGGGAGATAAGTAAGTAAATTATAATTTAAAAGAAATTAAAACACTTTTTTACAAGTTTTACAATAGCCTAACAATCTACCTTTACCTTTCCTCGTATGAAGTTTAAAAATAAATTGTTTTTTTGCCTCGTTTTTTCTTAAATTGTTTTTTTAATATGGTTACCTAACATTGAAAGTATAAATAGCTAATTTTAAAAATAAATAAAAATGGTCATTGTTTTTCCATTATTGTGCAATAAACTGTACTTATTTTTTTTTTTAAATTGTCTTAAAAAGTTCCGTAAAAGGAAAAGAAAATAATTTAGTTTCTTCTTTTTTTTCTTTATTTTTACCAATTTTCATAGATGTGACGTGAAAATTTATATAATGATCAACTGATTTGGTAGCATTTAAAGTTTTTAAAATTGGCTGATTTTTAACCAGCGTAATAATTTAGACTTGGTTAGTTTGTAAATATACAAACCAAATATCTATAAATAATAATTGATCTAATGTTAAGTAAAAGTTTGCAATTTCTTTTTTCAAACGCTTTCATTCCTTTTCTACATTCATCATCCATATATGCCCATCCAAATGAATTTAATAAATTAAATTTCTAATGTAACGAAGGTAACACTGGGAAGTTTAACGTCAGCCGGTTTGTTACCCATAAAGTTGCGTAAATTATTATTATCGATTACGATTAAATGGAAATGAGTTTATATTATCTTCGAAATTAATTTATGTCATGCAAAGACAATCAATTACCTAGCCTAAGCGGTACACACCGGTCTCATCTGTCGAAATCACGGCGGCAACAACGGTATCCATTAAGGCAACTATCGCGTCTCAAGTTTCCTTTAATACAAGTTTAATTATTTGTTAAGTGCATGAGTATTAATAAATCGTTGATTTATTAGATTTTCATTCATGCCTTTATTCGCGGATTGTGGTTACGAAAAAAAGAAAGTTTTGACCCCTAAAAATATAAAGTAAGATAGGATACAAAATTAAAGCCTGTTCATCTAATGATAAAGTGTTTTAGGATAAATGAAACGTGTTTTGGGTTAATGAACTTGGAAACTAAAATAGACCGGCAACTGCTAGCGCGCGGCCTTCAATTTATAATATAAAGGGAAAGACTTAATTCGATTTACAGACGGTTATCATTTAAACAAACTTATAACTTTTTCGTAATTAAACAGCAAATGTTAATCACGTTATTAATATGACAAAGCACTTGCTATTATAAAAGAATCATTCATCAAACTAAAATGTCAAATGTTCACAAAGGCTGTAATTTTGACATAAGCTGGAAAAGGGTTGTAAAATTGCTCATAATTTACAATATTTCTCTCTTCTATTTAATATTTGCATGACAAATAAATATTTAGAAGGCAATGATTTAAGCCGACGACACTTAAGGATCGTTTATGCGAAAAAAGCCATTCAAAGATTAATTATTTTTCATAATTTTTCGTTACCACAACTTAATTGTTCTTATCTACAATTAGCTAACATTCAAATTTATTTAAATGGAAATTGAATAAATTTGAATGTCAAAGAAATTATTAAAGAAAATTATTAGAAGGACAAAATACATTGATCGAATTTTTTTCCAATTATCTTGTGTGATATCATTTGACAGATTGAGTTATTCCATAACTATTTAGGGACCTTTCTACTATTACTATCCAGAACTCTCTAACTATTTAGAGAGTTCTGGATGTATATGTCCACAGTTATTATGTCTATTTCCTCTATCTCCGAATGTCAAAATTATGGAAAATTCGTATAACTAGAAATTTATCTAAATCTCACTGAAAAATTATAGACATGTAAAAAAATTACCTTAAAGTGAAAAAAAATTACAGATTTCTGACTTCACACAATAAATCGATCAATTTTAAAATTTAAGAGATAAATAAATCGGATAAATTAATCTTCTTAGGGTATAATGAATTATAGACCAGTTTCATCAAAAACTGTATTATTTTAAAAAGGAACGTACTTAAACGAATCCACAAATAAAATAGTAGATTTATATATAGAATAAGTGAGCAAATCTATTATATATCTAGTGTGGGTAATAATTTATATCCTATTATACTATAAGATGGTAATACCTTAAATATCCTTTTAGTATTTAAGAAGGAAATATCTGAAATAAAATAAAAGGATATATTAGTAAGATGTGTGGTTAATTGCCCCGCACATATAAATTTGCGTAGTGCAATACGATGGAGTTTATGCATATATTAAAAAAAAAAAGAAATGTGATGATAATATTTTATCTATAATATTTTTTTGTACACCTAAACATGTATTATTTATATAATATATAAAATATATAAAATTCTCACAAAAAATTTCATACGCATGTCTAAGGATGAACAAAAAAAACACACACAAGACAGGGTTTCATAAATTTAATTCTTTTTTATTTTGTTCTTACATTATTATGTTAAATATTAATTTACTCGAATAATATTAATTAGAAGTTACAATTATAATACAGTGCAATTTAGTAGACGGACTTAGAAACAAAACTTTTTCCGTTGTTATTTTAAAATTTTTGCTCTTAAAAACAGTGAATGCAGGAAAATAATTCGACCGATCTCCAAATACTGACTAATTTATATTAATCGGAACTTTTACAGTACAATATTAAATCCATTAGATAATTTAGCAATCAGTGTAAAGTTAACGCCTCTGAGAGAGAAGCGGGAGACCGCTTCTCTCTCACGTAAATTCAAATGGCATCCACACACAGACCACGAGACCCACGTTCAACTTGGCATATACATATGTGTTGAGTTTGAAACCTTCTTCTGCTTACAATTTTCTCTTCAACTTTGAAACTATTTAGCAAAGTAGGAAAGTTTGAAATCTGTATTGTGTTAACAGCTATCGATTAAATTAAAGTAATGTTTATAAACCGTTTCTTTTCATTACATAATGAAATAACTTGTATTAGTTAGAAGCATTGCCAGGTAACTAGGGTTTGCACAGAATTTTAACTTCACAAGAATAAATAATGTTAATGATTAGCAGTTACAATTATGATTCCGTACAATTTACAGTAGAGGGACTTATAGAAAAAAACTTTTTGAAAGTTGTCAACTATCTTAAAACTGTCTATTTCTAAAGGTACCTATTTAAGTCGACGGTTAGAGGGAATATTGATTTTGTGAGTTAAATTGTTAAATTAGCATCACTGATAATTTAATTTTTTTCTTTCTTTAAATGAAATGTCGATGAGATGGTATGGTTTCCACAACGAAAAATTTAAATTCGTCTATATGTGCCCGAACGATGTATTGTTGATATTGTTTTTTTACTCCCGACACCAGAAATTCGGAAATTCATAACTATGTTCCAAATTACATTTATTGCTAAACCCGTTGCCACCATAGCATGTTTTGTATTAAAAGTTATGGTTGATTTTTAATAATTTAATTTATTTAATGGAATGTTTGTTTAACATCTCGACTAACAATCTGCAAATCGCAGACAGAAAGCTAACAGATAGGAAACTACATGTCCCTTATAGTAAAAAAAAATTCATAAAAATTGTTACTTAGAATGAACACTTCTGGCGACTTGCAGTTTTCTCCGATGAATCGTGATATTGGCAGTTTAGTTATAGTGGAACGGAAAAATTATGTCTATGGAGAAGCATGTGTATGACGCTGGAAGTAATTTTTATAACACGCTATGCAATATGGTTGGGTATGTGTTATGTTATGAGAAACAATTTAGCAATTGGGACGGATTACTTTTAATTTTTGAGCAGAATCAGTCGATAAAATTAATTCGGAAACATACTGACAATTTAGGCAGTCTTTCCTATATATGTTTCTGTAAAAATTGAGTCGTGATTGTTTTATTTTCACGGAGAATGGCGCAAGTTTTCACAAGGAAAAAAAACAGTCTGTCGGAAATTAAGAAACCAGCATTCTCTGGTGGCTCCGGTGGCTAGGCCAATCGCCGAATAAGTATCTAATGGAATATAATATATCTTACAAATTAATATCAATAAAAACATGTCGCCCTCCCTCCTCGTTTAAGTAACAGGTAGAACAGGTAATGTTACTCGAACTCGAAAAAAGGCGTAAATTGCTCTAAACACAGATTGATGATTTGGTGTGAAAAAATGGATCTTAAAGTTATGTGATAATAAAGGAAGTTCACCCAAGTACTTTCTTGTACGTATTATTTTATTTTTCGTGTTAGATATTATTGTTGGTTACTTTTTTAATAAATATGTTTGGATGTATTCTATTGGGGTAAGTCTATCTATTTTTAACATGGTTATGTATTTACAATGTAAGTTGTAATCTAAACTTTCTGAACATGAACTATTTATCTTGTATCTCAAGCTGTTTCCCTTGGGTTTTTCTTGTTTTCTTCTTCTTTTTATTATTGATTCGTTCTACACATACATGTTCCGCCGATCATCCTTGTTTCCTTTTCACATCTTCTTCAATTTTTTTTGAAAATGTTAAATGACAATTTAATTTCGAGAAAACCTAATTATTTCAGAGTGAGCGAATGAATTTTCACGTTGTCAAAAAGTTAGGGCAGTGATAAATATAAACAAAAAAGTAGATGTTACCATATTCTTCTTCTCGTTTTGTATATTATTGTGCTGAATTTTGTAATGTGAAATAATATAACAGAAACATTTAAACTTATTTTACTGTAAGGGTAGTCGCTTCGATATAAAAGTAAAAATTTAAAACAGGTAACATATTTGCAGGCAGGTTGTTTGGAGTTAATATTAAAGATCACATAAACAAACGGACACCATATTATTTTTCGTTTCACCTTAAAAAACCTCTATAAAATCTGTAATAAATATCTAATTTAGTTTGTTTTATCGTTTAACATTTACGCCTTATTTTAATTAACTGTTGACGGAGATTCGGGCAATAGCATGTTTTATTCCGAATAGAGGTGAAAGAATTTCCTGGTGTAAAATTCCATTAATTTTTTAAAATTGAAATCCGGGTGAGTCTTCCTTGTCAGTTAAAGTTTAAAACCTTTTCAGAATATAAAGGGCTGTAGACTGGAGAATTAATAAGCATTAGAAATGGGTGAAGTCAAACATTTTTAATATTTTTTAAATAATCTCATTAACAACTTTATTGCAAATAATGTAAGGGAATATCCGAAATTACGTACATCGAAGTACATTAACCTTTAATCCAAATAAGAAACAAGTAAGCGTAGGGTAATAATGTATTTATTGATAATCACTTTCGACAGGAACCCGCACCTAATGCGGAGCGAACCACACAATTAGACTGTTAAAAGAGAACCTTAATTAATGACATCGCATTTTGATTCTTTTAATACGTAGTTTTTATTTGTCAACTTAACACCATCGGAATTGGCATCCGCGAGTAATGTACATGTTGATTTTGAATGGTTATTTATGAGCACCGATTCGCGTCCTATTAGAGGCACCTAGGTCGCTCATTCTAGGCGCCGCAGCCACCTACACTCTCCGGCCTTTATTATGTTCTCGGGTCAGTCAATTCCGGCGCATCCTACCGGCTCGGTCTAAGTCGATCGCCAGAGTATCACAATTCGTCGCTTTTAACGAACCTACATGGTTTAAATTTCAAGAAGAGGGTTTTAATTTTGCTCGTTTTTTTTCTATTTTTCCGATTGCCAACATTTTTCTATAATCCATTTGTCCATTCGTATATTATTTCTTTTTAGTACACAAAGATAAAGTAGAATATGATGCGAGAAAATTAAACAAAAATTCAGACAATCTTTTATACGTCTGAAAATAGGGAGACAAAACGAGTCTGAAAACAAAAGCGAGGAGAGCTAGGATATTCATAAAAAGGAAACGTTGATTTGGGGAATTTATCCTGTTATATTGACCCACTTATCAGGTTTTTGAGAAAGGTAAAAAATAGCATTCCGAAATATTCTACGTCTTTTAAAATAGTTGATCCTATTTTACGAAAATAATTTATTTGAAACATCTATAGATCATATACAAATTTTAAGTATAGGTATATTTTTTTAATAAACGGTAGCTTACATGAAACCTATATTTTATTAAAATGTTTATATTTAAATGAACAAATATAACGAAATATATTTGTAAAAAACAAAACTAAATATTCTTTTCGATTAAACCTTAACCACCTAGCGTCGGTCACAGTAACTCCACACGATAAATTTATTCAAATATTTCCGTTATTCTCCAGTCTACAGCCCTTAATATTCTAAAAAGGTTTTAAACTTTAACTGACAAGGAAGACTCACCCAAATTTCAATTTTAAAAAATTAATGGAATTTTACACCAGGAAATTCTTTCACCTCTATTCGGAATAAAACATGCTATTGCCCAAATCTCCGTCAACAGTTAGTTAAAGTAAGGTGTAAATGTTAAACGATAAAACAAACTAAATTTAAATATTTGTTACAGATTTTATAGCAGTTTTTACAGGAAAACGACAAAATAATATGGTGTCCGTTTGTTTATGTGATCTTTAATATTAACTCCAAACAACCTGCCTGCGAATAAGTTACCTATTTTAAATTTTTACTTTTATATAGAAGCGAGCACTTTTACAGTAAAATAAGTTTAAATGTTTCTGTTATATTATTTTACATTACAAAACTCAGCACAATAATATACAAAACGAGGCGAAGCATATGGTAACATCTTCTTTTTTGTTTATATTTATCACTGCCCTAGCTTTTTGACAACGTGAAAATTCATTCACTCACTCTGAAACAATTAGGTTTTCTCGAAATTAAATTGTCATTTAACATTTTCAAAAATAATTGAAGAAGATGTGAAAAGGAAACAAGAGTGATCGACGGAACGTGTATGTGTAGAACGAATTAATAATAAAAATAAGAAGAAAACAAGAAAAACCCAAGGGAAACAGCTTGAGATACAAGATAAATAACTCATGTTCAGAAAGTTTAGATTACAACTTACATTGTAAATACATAACCATGTCAAAAGTAGATAAACTTACCCAAATAGAATACAAAATATGTAATTTATTTTCGTTTCATATTTTAAAGAGAAATTAGAAAAAAAAATTGTTTTGCCAATTAACCATCATGGCGTAGATTTATTCTTCTTGAAAACACAATTCTTCATGTATCGGTTTGTATTTGCAAATACATTTTTACTACTAAATATTATGGACATGCAGAAATTGTTACAAAAATCTTGTATATCGACTCCAAATTTTGTAATACTTAAAAACGTGTCATGGGAAAATGTGTATAGTTTATAGATGAACTTTATTTAACCTATCATATCGAAACCACTTCGCTTATGAATATCTCCATATTTCTTTTATCTCATTTTCAAATGAAGTTATTTCCATATAAAATCAATTCTTTTAAAAAATCAACCTCTTCTCTAACCATTTTATTAAGATTCTATTAAATAATGTTATAATACATATATGATAATATACACTATTGACATTAATAGAAAAAAAGATATATTTTTAAAATATGCAAATGTTCCAATTACCCTCTCCATAAGTATTACAGTATTATTTCTGAATGTAAATAAATATTAAAAAATATTTATACTCTTATAGGTTTTATATTTATATTTTGTCTTCTATTTAAAAATGCTCAGATTTACATTTTTTCACTGAACGTCCAAATAATACACATATAATATCTAAGGTTAACCAAAGAAGGACATGATGAGTCGAAATGACACATAAAATGCACTGCTTAAAACAAAATTTAATCTATCATTCATTTTCGAGACATTAGTTACGGGTATGAAATCCATAATTTGTAACTTCTTATCTATTGGCCTACTAATATTATAATTTCTCCATGCCTTTGCACGTACATATATAAGTTACCTAATTACCTACTAGTCCCTGGCTGCTTCTTGCCTCTTTATATGACTGTATCTGCTTACTTACCAACCTACTTACCTATATATAAATATATATATATATATATATATATATATATATATATACACATATATATACATATATATATATATATATATATATATATATATATATATATATATATCTTAATTACTACATTCTGTATATGCTTTCACTTACCTGTCTACAAATATCATAGTTGCTTCATACCTTTTATACATATCTGTATGTGCCTTCAAATTGATTGGTCAATTTGTTACTTGTATCCTTCTTCTTCTCATTTCCTAGCTATTTTCTCTCGCATAGGAGTAAGCCTCCTTCATTCCATATCACTTCTCTTGATTTTGTAGCTACTACATATTATACTTCAGGTGTAGTTTTAATATAATTATATCAAAACCCACGTGACTCTTTGGGCCACTCATTCCTCTTTCGGTAACCCGTGGTTTCTTAACCCGTGCCAATTTCTTTTCAAACGTTTTGTGAACCATTCTAAGCTTGATAAAAATATCTGATAAGCGTATTAGTTTACCTCTCAAAAAAATATTTAAAATCGTACTAAATGGTTATAAAATAATGATATATTTAAAATCTATCATTTTAACACAACTTACTGTCGGTATGGCAATTGCCATTTCAAATGGAATTTTATTTTATACATTTACAGATATACGCCAGACATATGGGTAAAGTACGAACTTAAACGCGATATATTTTCATCATCACTGCAATTATTGTTAATAATAATAGTACTGCTATAGCCGCTGGAATAATTTGGCTATGGCATTAAATTTGCCAACAGACGTAGAAAATTATAAAACTGGCGGAAAAACCATTAAAACGAAAATATGGAAAAAAGAATTATATATTTTTGATGAAGAAATAAATAATTTCAACGTGAATTCAAAACATTAATAACAATATAATTCTTAATTAATATTACCAGTATTACTTTTTATGTAAATGACGTATATATTTAGTTATAATAAAAATAACATTTAGTTTGCTGTTCATTATTTTAATTCTCCTATAGATTCTGAAAAACTAAAAGGTTTATTTGAATCATATGCATATGTCCCATCGCATTAAATACTACAAGAAAAATTTATTCATAAATTTTTAAATTCAAATTTAATAACTATGGAAATCACGTCTTTTTAAACTATTATTAAACCTACATGTTATCCCAGTTACAAGAAATGATTACTTTAAGCAGAAACTTATTGCTGTATTAAAACATACTGAAATAAATATTGATTTTATCAAGACATGATTATTTGAACTGGAAATATTTCATAGAGATCATTGAACTATTTCATAGAAATCATATTGATATCTATGAAATATTTCAATGAAATCAATAAAAAAAATGCAAGGCTATGATCTTGCGTTTTTTGTTAAATTTTATTTCTGAGAGTTTAATGCATTTTCTACCTTTACACAAAAAGTTCATATTTTTGTATATCTAAAGCAAAGATATGTGGATGGACAAATATGTATGATAGACGATATATTATCTCAACACTACTTTTATAGAAAGTTTTAGGTATATCTTTATGTAAATATAAATCTACGAAGGCAACTAACTGCAGGAAGCAACTAAAATCTCATTTTACTTCAGTTTATATCACCCATTCTTCAAGGCTTAAATAACGCCAAAGGCTTTATCTTCTTGTGATAGCATAGGATCTAATTATTGTCTACATTAAATATTCAACTGACTTGAAATCTTCATAAAGTAATAGTACAAGTACTGACACAGATGTGATTTTGAGAATCCTTCAGCAAAAAAGCCATAGGGATGAGGAACATTTAAACAAATGAAAATAACAATGGCTGTATATTTCATTAAGAACTATTTATTCAGCAAATATGAATTAATCTCTCTAAAATTTGAACCATGTATATTTGATCAGTTCTCAAGTATCTACTTAAACATAGACGCATAATTATACATTTAGATATTTGCAACACCGTGGTAATACAATCAAGTATGAATAAATAATTCGAAAATCTATAAATTTATGCTGAGAATTGGGCCACATCAATTTCAACGTTTGTGGCGATTCACCACTCCAGTCGCTCTGACTTCCCTCGCCGCACACAATTTCTCCACATCCATTTCTTACGGTGATTATTTCCACAGCATTTACTTTGCTTTCATATATTTGTCTATATTACTCACGTCTTGGTGCTTAGCGTAATTGATAAGAATAATTTTATCTCAGGCACAGTCGCTCTATTTCTCAAATGAAATTCTCTTTGGGAGCGCAGTTATTTATTTTGAGGTTAACTCTGCTGTGGAGTTGACTTCAAAGAGTAATTTTAAATCAAATGGTTTGTATCAATTAGTTTTCCCACTAATGCGATAGAAATACTGGTGTAAGCTTGATATCAGATCCATAAATGTGATTTTCTGGTTTAAAATCTAATGCATCACATTTAATTTCCTATATTAAAAGACAGCCCAAATTCACATGACTACCTAAATTTCATAGATTTTACAAATATTTAATGTAATTAGAATCTATTAACCGTATTTCTCCTTTTATAATAAGGGTTGTAAATACGGCGAATGACATCATCAGAAGAAACTAAACACAATTTAAGTACTCAAAGTAACGTATTGTAACCGACATATAAAAATTGTATTTATTATGTCTCAAAAATAGGTATCTTTAAAACTTTTCCTAGAAATAAAGGTTTTTTCGCGAAGATTCATAATTTTGAATTGATTTTGACAGAAATTTTCACAGTAATATTTTATCCTTTTATTAAATACACTACTAAGAATGCATTTAATTAAGTAAGAAAATTTTATTTAGTTCAGCCCCCGCAGAAATATATATACAAATTAACATAGATATATTACCGATTATATCTGAAAATTTTATGCCGTTTTTATAGTTCTAATAACGACTACAAAAACGAATATAAAATCTAAGTAATTGAATAAAATCTGTGTAAAATTATTACATAGATTTTTGACCATTTATTCAGTAAACCAATTTCTTTTAAACCAGTACGTTGAACCACCAGGTAGCGGCACGCCCTTGTCAAAAATTCAATAATACGAAAAAGTAAAAATTTCATGTAAAAGGTTATGAATCGAAAATATATTATATTACCATTTAAATTTTTTTCGGTAGTCTTTTTAATGTTTATTTTTCTACCTGTCCTTAACTTCAAATCATCTACATAAGCTATGCAACAATTATGGAGCACCACACTCCTCTTTTCACCTGCACTGTGCTCCTTATATGAAGTTTTCTTTTTACCACACTTGTTAAAAAGTGCAGATCCGGAAATTTATTAAGAGATAAAATTGTGTATTTCTAATATTCTTCTAGTATATCATTACTTTTACCAACACAAAGTCTTTTTGAATTATTTTTAGACGCAGAAATTAAATTTTTAACAAAGGTTGTTTTTAAAAAATATGTTTTCGACTAAAAATACAGTGAAAATTTCTTCCTTTTTCAATTATACTGACAGATTCCCACAAATTGATATCTATTTGGATCACAATAACCTAAGACAGAATATATTTTTAATACTGAAAAATGTCACAAAATTACGGTTCAGTGATATTGAAGTGTCAGTTTTTATTCTAGTCTAACTCACTATAGCTATCGAACTTCGACCCCAGGATTTTAGTTCGAATTTAAACGAAGTGGAGTATTCCGAAATATACTTAAAACTGTTAAATAAATGTTCCAATACTTTCTATTTATTAAAGCATCCCGTTGGTCCCCGATCGCTACTTCGATCTGATAGAATCGGACTAATTCAATAGCTATCGATTCACTCCGTTGTATTAAAAATATGGGATTGACGTATATATTTATTTGTCGGAAATTTTATTTGTATTACCTTATAATTACATTTGAAGTACAATTAACTCAGGAATAACGAAACGATTTCTACTTAAATAATTATGTAACTTTAGTGTTTCCATAAATTTTTAATATCTTACTATTTTATACGATTTTCATTGTAAGTATACGTTGAACAATAACCGTATTGAATCTTAATTTTTTAATAATTTCTAGTTAGCGTCGATAGTTTGGTAACAACCGATTATTTTACAATCCTTACATAGTACAAAACAAAACGCTTCCCGTGTCTGTCTGTCCTTCTGCACGCTTAGATCTTTTAAAATACACAACGGATTTTGATGTGGTTTTCACCATAATTCAGACAATTACTTTCGGATGGTTAGTAAGTATATTACATGCAGGTTATATTTACAAAATATATTAAAAAAATCAATGTTTCGCAAAAAAATTGAATTTTAGGCACTTTAAATTCTAACAATGAATATACTTTACAAAATATATCAAAATGTTGTACTATCGAATTGTGTATCTTAAAAATGTCTATAAAAAAGTCCGGGATGTCATATATCAATCAATATCTTACGGATACCCCACAATGACCATTTTTACCCCATTGCTATTTATTTTTTTTTGTCGGTTGTACTTTCGAATTAAATAATTTGTTTACGTTGGATATTTAATGTAGGTAAAATTTGATCTTCACAGTAAATCATTATCATTAATATTTTGGAAGCTATCACATATTTAAAATAACCAAAAATCAGTATTCGCGATGCCGATGCCGTGCACGGACGGCGGCGGCGGTGCGTGCCTATAAAAAGCGCATCGCAGGCTGCGCGTCACCCTATGTATGGCATTGCATGATTTGCAGCGATCGGATGTGTTTATCGGAGCTCTCAAACACGTAAAATAAAAAAAATGAAAACGTGCCTTACAGCGCGACACCATAAACAGCAAAAACAGCTGTAAACATTGTATATAAGTACACCTGCATTAAATTCTAATAATGACGTTAATATTGTTAATCGATACACAATTACACTACATTTTGCACGGGTGCAATGTAGGTATACACTGCACCCGTGCGAAGCCGGGGCGGGCGCTAACTTATTTTTTATCATCTGTCGCGCCAAGGTAATGAACGCATCATTATTGCCATCAGGATTGGCAATAATGATGCGACCATTACCACATTTTAACAATACAATCCATCTAGTGTACCTATTAAACGGTCTTTCATCAGTTCACTTTGCTGATTGATTTTCAAGCATATATTATTAGTTTTTCCTAGCCAGAATTATTGCTCTCAAAATTTAATTTCTCTTCAAAACAGTATTTAATTCTATTAAGAAAAATTACAGTTTACACAATTATTTGGTTAAAAAAATTGTGTTGCGTCCATCCTCGCGTTAAATATAAACAACGAATCATATTTTTAATAGCAGACAAATATATATTTTTTTTCTATTGATACCTGATTATTTGAAACAATATTTGAGAGAATTCCGCTTTCATATTTAAGTCTTGAAAATTGTAAACATACAACAGGCACATGGAGCCATGTCGATTTCATAAATGTACTTTTTTCTAATTAAATAATTCTTATATCATCTATCTACTTCTAGTACTTTTAGGTACATTTATTTATTCAACACTAAAAGATCATAAATAAATCCCGCTAAGCTTATTATAATTAAGCTGGCTTATATAGCTAGCTTCCAATTACACAATTGATAAAATAATTGTTTTAAAAACAATTTTAATGAAGTATTTCATCAAAATCGCAACGTATACAAGGCTAAAGAAAACTATGAACTGTATTCTAAAAGACCTATTGCACTATATAATGAGAGTTTCGTACCCAAAAATCTGTTCGAAATTCGATTACAAGTTTGAAGATGCAAAGATTTTCTGTAAAAAATTTACAAAAGTATGTAAAACCCATTTCTGCAACATTTGCATCCATACCTCCTCCTACATCTGAATTTTCAAGGAAATAATCTTCTTTGCATTTCATTAGTGTTTTAGTTGTATTGATCAAATTAAATCAAAGAAATATGAACTGAGTACTTAATTACCACAGAGGCCACAAAATTGGTAAATATTTTATTTTTCATACATTTTTCGACCGTGCTGCTCTAATAGCTTTGTATGCTACTCTAATACTTGTATTTTAATGTTTTATTAGCTTGATAGTAAATATTTAAGCCAGAAATACAGACAACATAATTATTACTCGAATAAATATAAATATTTATTATATATATATATATATATATATATATATATATATATATATATATATATATGTATGTATATACATATATATATTTATATATATAGTTGTTCTCATTTTGTATATCATTGTGCTGAGTTGTTTATTGTATAATAATACAGCAGAAACATTTAAACTTATTTTACTGTAAGTGTGGTCGATATGGTATAAAAGTAACAGGTAACCAATAGCCGAATGTTTCTACCGTTGTTGAACATAAACAAACAGAAATCATTTTCTTTTCCGTTTCACTGTTAAAAAACGCTAGAGAATCTGTAACAAATATCTAATTTAGTTTTTTTATCGTTTAACATTTACACCTTACTTTAACTATAATGTGGTGAAAGAATTTCCTGTTGTAAAATTCCGTTAATTTTTTAAAATTGAAATCCGGATGAGTCCTCCTTATCAGTTAAAGTTTAAAATATTTTCAGTGAATATGAAGGGCTGTAGACTGGAGAATTAATAAACATCAGAAGGATATGGGTAATGTCAAACATTTTTATTTTTTTTAAATAATCTCATTAACAACTTTATTGCAAATGATGTAAGGGAATATCCGAAACTACCTACAGTGAAGTACATTAAATTTTAATCCAAATAAGAAACAAGTAAGCGTAGGATAATAACTTATTTATTGGTAATCCCTTTCGACTGTAACACATACTTAATTTGGAGCGAACCGCATAATTATGCTGTTAAAAGAGAACTCAATATATGACATTACCTTCTGACTCTTTGATCCAGTAGTTGTCATTTATCAAGTTAACTCCATCGGAATTGGCATCCGTGAGTAATGTACATCCTGACTGTGGATGGTGATTTATTAGTGTCAATTCGCGTCTTATTATAGAAACGCAGCACGCTCATCGTCGGCGCCCCAGCCTCCCTTATTATGTTCTCGAGTTTTTTCTATTTTTCCGATTGAAAACAATTTTCTATCGTCCATTTATTCATTCGTCTATTACTTCTTTGCTGTATACAAAGCCAAAACACAATATGAGTTACACACAAACACAAATAAATGTATTATCACTATTGGATAAATATATTCAGAATATATACAAGGTGAACATATTTTAAAACCAAACGTCTATGAAAAAAGTTAGGCAGGATTGCTTATGAAAGTTTCACAAAACTCAAGTTAAATCGTATGATTATGATTTAAATCTTAAAAAGAAATTAAATGTCTGTTCAAAATTAAAGAGACAAGTTGACATTAGTGTCTATTTGATCAAAAGTAAAGAAACCACTATTTATGTAATAAAACACAGATATAGACTTTCTAAATTTACTATAAACATTTAGTCTATGGTAATATATCCAGTTTTTAACGTTTATGTTGAAATATCACGAGAAACCGTTAATTTGTCATTTTTTCGTATTTCATCGCGTGTATAAATATTGGCAACATGTAAGCATTTTAACAGAAAACAGAACCTTTTTCTTGACAATGTGACGAAATAAATTTCAACGTTGCTTCCACTGTTTCTCGTAAATCCTTCAAATTGTCTTGTGTATTTCAAAACCTTTCACAAATTCATAGCAATCCAACCAGGGATTTCGTTTCTAGTAAGACTACATATCTGCTATTCCAACGCCGTGTAAATTTTTGTCCAAATTTTAGGTGTAGATACATTTTTTTAATAAACCGTATTATAAATATAGAAATAACATATTTCGTTATATTTGTTTATATAAATATAGAAATTTTAATAAAATGTTAGTTACATGTAATGTAACTTACATTCTATTAAAATTTCTATATTTGTATAAACAAATATAACGAAATATGTTTGTGAATTTTAAAACTAAATATTCTTTTGGAATAAGGTGAGAAAATTCTATTTGAATATTTGTAAAAATGATGTAATACCAAAATATCAATCAATCAAAATTACGTGTGCATTTTTGTGTTTTCTTGATTTACTGAATTTTGAATATATTTGGCGTTAATTTTGTAGAAATTCATTTTTCACAATTAAATGAAGCTACGTGATATTATTTCTACTTTCTTTAAGTTCATTACCGTGACCTAAGTTTCGTTGTATTACAGCATAGGGTGGTAATTAGCAACGATTTTTTACTACTCTTTGCTAATAGCCCACCTGACGAAGTTAAAAGAAAGTAGAAATAATACTACATAACGTAGTTTCATTTATTTGTGAATTACTAAATTTTAATTGATATATTAAAATTTGGTAATTCACATTGTCAATAGAATATATCATATTGATATATTCTATTGACTTTTTGCAGCACGTAAACAAACATTTTGCTGTTTACAATACTTTCATGTTTACAATACTTTTAGCTTTCACGTTTTAAAAAGAAACTTCTACGATTTGATGGGTTTTTTGTTGATGATCAAAAATATGAGGAATGGCAGATATATTTAAAAACGTTTATATCCCTAAAATATGTGCTTCATCCATTATTATATAATCTCCTATATGTAATAGTATTAAGTTAAAACTATAAAAGTGAAAACAAAACAACTTTTCAAGCAGAAAAACATGAGCTTTCAAGGCATAGGCCGTTATGTATTATTTCCATAAAACAAACTTACGTCGAAATGGACCTAACAACATATGATTTTGAAGAAGGTGCGTGTAAAGGATACCTCTTAGCCATTTTTGTTTTTTGCTCATCTAGTTCGGTGAAAAACAGTTTATTAGAAAACTTAATTGAATTGGTGGGGCACATAAACACGAAACATGATATAGACTGTAAGTACATGCTTCTGTTCAGTAGTGTTGCAAATTTTTGACAGGCTACGTCAACGGTATGACATATAATCAACTGTTTTTAGTCTAGCATGGCGGTTAGTAATATATATATATATATATATATATATATATATATATATATATATATATATGTGTGTGTGTGTGTGTGTGTGTTACTAGTATGTGTTACAGTCGAAAGGGATTACCAATAAATAAGTTATTATCCTACGCTTACTTGTTTCTTATTTGGATTAAAATTTAATGTACTTCATTGTAGGTAGTTTCGGATATTCCCTTACATCATTTGCAATAAAGTTGTTAATGAGATTATTTAAAAAAAATAAAAATGTTTGACATTACCCATTTCTTTCTGATGTTTATTAATTCTACAGTCTGCAGCCCTTCATATTCACTGAAAAGGTTTTAAAGTTTAACTGATTAGGAAGACTCACCCGGATTTCAATTTTAAAAAATTAACGGCATTTTACAACAGGAAATTCTTTCACCACTATTCAGAATAAAATATGTCTAGTGCCTGAACCTCCGTCATCAGGTAGTTAAAGTAAGATGTAAATGTTAAACGATAAAAAAACCAAAATACATATTTATTACAGATTTTCTAGCGGTTTTTAACAGTGAAACGGAAAAGAAAATGGTTTCTGTTTGTCTATGTTCAACAACGGTAGAAACATTCGGCTATTGGTTACCTGTTTTATATTTTTACTTTTATATTAAATCGACCACACTTACAGTAAAATAAGTGTAAATGTTTCTGTTGTATTATTTTACATTTAAAAACTCAGCACAATAATATACAAAATGAGAACAAGAATGTTGTAACATCTACTTTTTTTCTTTATATTTATCACTGCCCTAACTTTTTGACATCGTAAAAATTCATTCATATACTCAGAAGTAATTAAGTTTACTGGAAATTAAATTGTCATTTAACATTTTCAAAAAGGTATATTGAAGAAGATGTTAGAATGAAACAAAACTGATCAACGGAACAGGTATTTGTAGAACGAATCAATAATAAAAATAAGAAGAAAACAAGAAAAACCCAAGGGAAACAACTTGAGATACAATATAAATAGTTCATGTTCAGAAAGTTTAGATTACAACTTACATTGTAAATACATAACCATGTCAAAAATAATAGACTTACCCCAATAGAATACATCCAAAAATATTTATTAAGAAAGTAACCAATAATAATATCTAATACGAAAAATAAAATTGAATGAGTACAAGAAGGTACTTGGGTGAACTTCCTTTATTATCTCCTCCTATTCCTCTATTCCTTTATTTTTCACACCATATCATCAATCTGCTTTTAGAGGAATTTACGCCATTTCTCGAGTTCGAGTAACATTACCTGTTCTACCTGTTATTTAAACGAGGACGGAGGGCGATATTTTTTATTAATATTTATTTGTAAGATATATCACGTATTTTCCATTGGATACATATTCGGCGATATATGGATACATATTCGGCGATACATATTCTGGATACATATTACACCGGAGACACCGGAGAATGCTGGTTTCATCATTTCCGACAAACAGCTTTTTTACCTTGCGAAAACGTGCGCCATTCTCCGTGAAAATAAAATAAAACGACTTAATTATTACAGAAACATATATAGGAAAGTCTGCCTAAATTTTCAGTATCAACAATACATCGTTCGGGCACATACAGACGAATTTAAATTTTTCGTTGCTGAAATCGTCATCGACATTTCATTTAAAGAAAGAAAAAAATTAAATTATCAGTGATGCTAATTTAACAATTTAACTCACAAAATCAATATTCCCTCTTCCCGTCGACTTAAATATCTACCTTTAGAAATAGACAGACCTAAGATAGTTGATAACTTTCTATCTTTGCTTTGTTTGCTTTCTATAAGTATTTTGATATTTTAACTGTATCAACAGCCTTAGGTAACTTTCTATGCAAGTTCTCTCATACGAGCGCCGCTTTTCATTAATACATATGGAAAATTTTACATTAATAATGTGCAGGCACGAAATATAGAAATATTAAATAAAGACAAATATTTTAATTACATACGATTAGATGTAATTTGAATTTTTTGTAAATTTAGAAAAATACGTGTTACGTAAAATCAGTTTCAATCCTCAATAAGGTTTTGCATAGTTATTGAACGCAATGACTTCTGCTTTCTATTCTGTCAAATGCTAATGGGACAACATCCATGATACAACTGAAACAAGTAGTAAACTTATAATAATAAATAAATAATTCTTATTATAAATTTATATACCCAATAACACTTAATATTATATGGTATATAACAAATAATATTGAAAATTAATAATTATGTAATAACAATTGAACAGAACTCTTACTACAACGAAATCTAGTTTTAAAATTCTACTCACTATTCTTACACTCGGAGTTTATATGTACGCCGGGCCATCTAACTTTCATTATAATCATGATGACTAAATTTCTGAATTGCTGTTGCTAGATGACGACATGTTTTATATTGATTTCCATTAACTTTTTGGAAGAAAAATTGTATAATTTTATAGAAAACAAACCGACGTTAGGCGATATCGCTCAATAATGAGATACAGAAAATCGCTTACTATTGATAAAGTGACCTATTGAAAATAAAGGCCAAAAAGTTATTAGAAAGCAACTTCTTCACTATTTTACAATATTGGATAGCCAGTAAATGAGCCAAACTGAAAGGTCAATTAAAATTTCTATCCCTAGTAATACAAAAGCATGGAGAGATATAATATGGGTTTTGGGCATAATTAGGTGAAATGCCGATGCAAATATATTAATTACACATAAACTAAATATAAAATGTATTAACTATGACGGTATTTATGGAATTTTTTATTTTGAAATTCAGTTAAGAGTTATTAACATTTATTCGAAGATTTTACGATATTTAAATGTGAAATTAAATAGTAAATATTATGTATTATGAATGAAGGAGCGGATAAATTAATTAATCTTTTAAAATATCCAAAATTAAAATTATTAAGTACCGAGTACTGAAGAGTCCTGTGCAATAACTGCGACATCGAATAGTTCGTCTAAAGTTTGAGTGTTTTTTCAACTAATGCTCTTTTGCTACTCTCTTAACCAATGTCTACCGCATCTTAGCAAAAACATTGTTTTCTTAGCTCGTTTGACTTACGTAATAAAAAGATAGATAAAATAACTAGAAAATTTTATTTCATTATCAGAAATCAATAGATTTTTTTTATTTTTTAATTTTTTACAGTAATTAGTATAAATTGGCCAAATAGGTAAAGTTTGTATAAAAACTGCAATAAAAGCGTCTATAAAAATTAAAACAACAAAGTGATAATTTGTTGATAATAAATTTTCTTCCTCAAACGCATATACTGAATTTTCATTCTTTATGCCGCGCCGTTTGCGAGCAGTTAAATAGAGGCACAAAAGCATATTCCAGTAACTGATCTTAACCTGGTCAGAAAGGGTGATAATTTAAATGTTAAAAAAGTATTTGGGAAAGATTTGCTCCTCAGATTTATATGACAGCTACTTTTACTTTTGATAACACATTCATAAAGACTTTAAATCTACATGTATTGCATTTTTATTATATTCTTTTAAATGTGGGGTTTAGTTTAGTTAATTAACAAATATAAAAATAAAAATTCATCGCTTTTAATTTATCTATATTATTAATTTTTACATATACAAAAATAATTTTTATGTTTTAAATTTTTTTTAAAAGATGCATTTCTTGACATATGAACTGAGAAATGAGAAATAATCTTTAAATAAACAGATTTTGGTTAAGAGCAAAAGGTGTCTCATTATTCGTTATAAAGTATTTTTTTTTAATAAGCCTAAATTAAGAATAAAGGATTACAAAAAAAATTAACTGTAATATAAAAATTGTGGGATGCTCTCCACTTACAGGTTTATAGTGATTTTTACAAAAAACCAGCAATAAAAAAAATTACCACTTCTGATATCAAGTATGTGATGCTTTCTTTTTACATAATAGTACAGATACAAAAAAAAATTGTTTCTAATCTTACGTTTTTTTCGATGTAACCCATTTCAATACACAAGAGTTAGGCATGAGGCAACGCAAGCAGACCAGCGCCGCGCGATATTATCAAGGCGATATAAATCGCGACATACTAAACACCTTATTCGGCCATGAATAGTGATCGATCGATACGGATGTTATTTCGCTGAAATAAAAATCGATTATGCTGGTAATTCAGCATTTTTCATCATGTTTCAATTCAGCATGTTTACAATAATAAAATGTTTAAATTTATATTCGAAAAGAGTTGAAATTTAAAAATATTCTGGTATATGTAAATAAATCATCTCTCAGTAATTTAGGTCCAAAATGAAAAAAATATAATTTATAATTAGTTTCATATTTTCAACAGAAATTAGATATATTTTCACTGAAAACAAAATTTGTCATGTATCAGTTTGTATTTGCAAATACATTTTCACTACTAAATAATACTGACATGGAGAAATTGTTACAAAAATCTTGTAAATCGACTACAAATTTTGTGATACTTAAAACATGTCATGGAAAAGTATATATGGTATATAAATGAACTTTCTTTAACCTATGGAATCGAAAACACCTCATTATGAATATCTATAAATTTCTTTTATCTCATTTTGAAATAAAGTTATTTAAAAAAAATAAATTCTTTTAAAAAATCAACTTCTTCCCCAAATATTTTGTTCAGATTCTATTAAATAATATTATAATACATATATAATATACACTACTCATATTCATAGACAAAAAGATACGTTATTAAAATATGTAAATGTTCCCATTAACCTCTGCACAAGTATTAGAGTATTATTTCTGAATGTAAACAAATCTGAAAAATATTTGTACTCTTAGAGGTTTTATATTTTATCTTCTATTTAAAAATGCCCAGATTTACATTTTTTCACTCTACGGTCAAATAATATACATATAATATCTAAGGCTAAACAAAGAAGGACATAATTAGTGAAAATGCCACATAAAATGCATTGCATAAAACTTCAATCTATAATTGATTTTCACAGACAATAGTTACGCGTATGAAATTTAATCATCCTTAAAACCCGAGTGCGTTAAGTAGAGTTTTTAATTATAGTAAATAAATTCAAAATTAACTTTGGCTACATATATGTTTATATTACTTATCTTTTTGTATTATCGATATAATATCAACATGCAAAGCATTACTTGTCACTCATACATACGTACATTTACGCACAAAAGTGCAATTCAATATCAACGATGTGGGAAAAGCAGAGTGTGTTCGTCTATTCATAGTCCATGATTTTGTCCATGTTATCTATTTATATAGCCCATAATTTGTACCTTCTTATCTATTGGATTACTAATGTTATAATTTCTTCGTGTCTTTGCACGTACATATAAAAGTTACCTAATTACCTACTAGTCCCTGGCTGCTTCTTGCCTCTTTACATGACTATATGCTTACTTACCCACTTACCTATATATATATATATATATATATATATATATATATATATATATATCTTAGTTTCTACATGCCTCCGTACATGCCTTCACTTACCGGTCTACAAATATCATAGTTGCTTCATGCCTTTTATATTTTCTTCTCCTTCCCTAGCCAATTTCTATCGCATAGGAGTAGGCCTCCTGCATTCTATACAACTCCTCCTGATTTTGTAGACACCACCAATTTTACTTCAGCTGTACTTTTCATATAATTATACCAAAACCTATGTGGTCTTCTTTGTGGACGCTTTTCGCCCCATGGTCTTCGTTTTACGAGTACTTTGCATCACAAGCCCTGCTTTCTGGCACGGGGCTAACCCATTTCCATTTACGCTTTGCAACACGTCTTTGACGTTTGCGAACATGCTCTTCTCTTTGAGCCATTCATTCCTCTTTCGGTAACCCGTGGTTTCGTGACTCGTGCCAATTTCCTTTCAAACGTTTTGTGAGCCACTCTGAGCTTGATAAAGATTTTGTGAACACCCAGATTATCGTTCTATAGGTAAGTATTGATAAGATAAACTAGTCGTATATGCAAGCTTTCTATTAGGCAATAACTTTAATGTTGAGGGTGAATTCAACTTTGGAATAGGCTACATACGATAGTCTTATGCGTCGACCTAATTCGTTAATTTTGATATAACTAATTCTTTCTGAACATGTACGTATTTCTGTGCTTTTTCTATGACTCTTTGATTTATCTCAGTGCTCACAATCATTTTGATCAATTTGAATAATTTTGGTTTTCTCCAACCTACCCAGAAGCATCGCTTAGTTCTTTTATTATGGTTTTAAAGTCTTCCGGATTATCTGATTGTAATGATTACTGAGTTCAACCTTTGAATTATGTAACAATAAATCACTTGGCCAATCACCTCTAAAGAATTCCTGTTACTACTTTCCGAATTCACGATCAGACCCTAGCAACCGGTTGTGTCCAAAGTAATTGTCAAAAAGTCGAATGAACGTCAAATCGGCAAGCTCCATCATCAAAATCTTACCACTATCTGTGACCAAAGATCTCATTATACGTGGAACGAGCTCAAACTCGGTGAGTTTCCTTGTCACAACAGAGAAATTTTTTGCACCCACCTTCCAGCTCAATCATCAAACTGTGGGCAAAATGTATATTAAACAATAATATTATATTAATATACATATGTTTAGAATTAAGAGCTTCTTTGTTTGATGTCATTAAAAGAAACGAAAATCTCGAAAAAATTTGGGGAACCCAATTTATTCGTATTAAAGACTAAGGTGAATTAAAAACCAATTTTTAGAGAATTTTCATTGTTTCCAAAAACATATTATTAGTTTTTATGATACGTATTATGAGTTTTACATCAATATCGAGATCAATTATTAAGTTTCATTATAGAACAAATTAACATTCTGGTCTTTGATCATTTTCGATATCTCAGCTAATTTTTATTTTTTTTTCATATTATAGCGTGAAAAAGTTTAAGCATAATGTGTAACATTTAAATATGTTAAAAATTCCTTTAATATAGATGTAATTGTACCATGTTGGGATTTCTTTTTTTTTCGTTCCAAAATAATATTTTTAAAACCCAATCAATTTGAAGTTTTTTTGATCCTTCTGAGAGTTAATAACAATAAAAACCTTTCATTAAATTTAAGAAAATCAACCCGAAGTACCAGATAGGTTGCTATCTTCAGATGGTTAAATGCATTCATTTAAAAACTATTATCGAATAAATTTGCTAATAACACACATAATACACATTGGCGCGAAAAAAACGAGAAGGTTACACGCCTACTAATCAGTCAGACTGGCTGACTATACTTGTACCTAGAATTAGGATAGAATTAAAAAATACTTTGATCTGAGCGCGATATAATCCTTTAAGTTGCGACCAACTATAAAATTAATATAATTATCTTTGCCCGCCTTATTAAATTTCCTTTACATTCATTTAACGCAAACTAATGGCGAACTTTGTGTTCATAACAATCAAAAATAGAAAGTAATTTCAAAATTAGGAATTCCACAATGTCACACTGATGTAATAGAGTAGTCTGTGTCGATAGGCAAACATTTTTTAAATCAATCAAACAGAAAATTCCCCAACAACTTTAGAAAGTTAATTCCATAAATTTATATCTAACACTATAGATCGAAATCAATGAAAAGCAAACTCTTTAGATTCTAATAGCTAGTACGCTCTAACTGTTTGATAAGTACTACTGATTCGCTTCGTTGAATACGGCAGAAAAAGTGATACGAGATGTTAGCTGACGAAATTGAAATACTAATTCCCAATATTGGAGTGACGTCTTCACATTGACTATAAGCTAACCAGTGCTTACTGGGAGAGATTTATTTGACGTAAAATTGTAACAAAAACAAAGATTAAAAACATTTTATTTAGTATTCTGTATTATATTTTATGCACGCACAAATAAAAAGATTAAAATTTTGCAAGGGTAACTTGAACTTTTCCATTGGGAATCTAGTTGCAATGGATCACACATTTCCTCAAATATATAAACATGTTTTAATATTTTTTTAAATATCCTTCGTTGGATATCGATGATACAATCTAATATACAGTTAATTAATTACCATTGATAAAATTTACTTCATTTTATTTTCAAGTAAGTCCTGTGCGAGTTTACTGAACCAATGTTCTACTCCCAGATAAATTAAATTTATTTGAGTACTTGGTACATCCCCAAAGCTGGATACCATACAACCAAATCAGTTTGATGATAAAAAGGTAAATTAGTCGCTTATAGTAAAGGTTAAGCTTGGAATGATATCCAAGCAACTATAATATTTGTTGTTGTTTCAACCTGATTTGCTCAGATTTTATCTTAACGTGATGTTTCCAATTAAACCTATATCCAGATGGAGTCCAATATATTTTGCTATATTTGCTTGCAGGACTTGAATTCCATTAAGACAAGTGTGTATATTGCTCTTTGTTCATCCCAATGCAAATGTGACATGAATGAATTTAGACTTGTTGAGTTTGATTTTCCAATCAACAGTTCATATGTTGATTTGGTCAAGTACTTTTTCTAAAGTTTTGGTGGCTTGATTTTGCGTCAATTTGCGTATACACAATGGAAGACAATAATAGAAATAGGCTTTCTATCTTTGTTGTCGTAAACTTACTTCCCTAATTCTTAAACATACTTCCACTATTATCAGATTTCAGCTTCCTACTTCGCTTTCTAGCCACCTCTACCATATCGTAGTTCCAATTCGTGGAGAGTTTCCTTCCCTATGTGTACAAGTTTTAGTACATATACCATCGTTTTAAGGGTGTTTTATTCTATTCCATAGTCTTAATTCGATATAGGTTCTTTGTGTGGCTCTGTAGGATACTTGAATTTTGCTTATTTTTAATTAACGAGCAATGTCGCATGAAATGTCATTACTATGGTTTTTAATGTTAATATTTTAAATGAAAACGATGATTTAAGGCTTTCTAAAATATCGTACCGAAATTAAATATATGCAATTAATTAATAATAATATTTAAATGACTGTCTTCAATTAAAACGATTATAGTCTGTTGTCGTTACAATATAATTATTTAGGCTATTCAATTTAACAATACGGTAATAAAACTGAAACTAAATTGACGATCACGTAAAATAGTGATCACCATCGCTGTATTTACAATTTAGTTAGCTATATTTAATGTTTTTAATTACGTTTAATAAACCAAAATGAATATGTCATAACAGTAGAAATTTTACCGCATGATTCACGAAAAACACATATCTAAGTTTTTTCATGACCTGGGGGAAAGGATCGTAAAACTAAACTAATTCAGAATAGTTTTACATGACGTATATTGCTAATAATTACGATTAGTAAAAACATTTGCCATTGAAGAGATTTGACGATTAATAGAATTGCGTAGTGATAAATTTGATAATGTGTGAAAATTGTCCAAACAAATTTACTACTGTACACAATAAAAGTACCTTATTACTGCACACACTGAAAAAGACTCAGGAAGATTCAAAGACAATCATTATATTGATCAAGCCACTGGTCGGCAAAAGCACGTTTACATTTCATAAACGCTGATTAAAATAATGCAATATGACTTGATAACCGTTTTTTTTAATAATATTGTTTAAAAGGAAAATTTCTGACAAGAAAGTGAAATAAATTTATCTTATCAAGTCAGAACATTTAAATTATTAAATATTTCTTAATAGAGAGTATATAACCATGAACATAATGTATTATGGACATTTTCGTTGCATTGATTAAATGAATGGATGCGAATTAGAAGTCAGAAAATTCTTATCATACTCAGCAAATACATTACTAACTAATAAAGATTTTATGCAAGATCTATCCCTTCATAATATCCTGTAAAATTCATAAATATCATACTCCATGTAGTTAGTAAACTGTTAGTTTGGTATATTGCATGTCATTTTTAAATTTGTAAACAATTATTTATTTTCTTAATTCTATATTCTATTATATGTTTTAACTCACTTTAGATTGTAATTTAATTGTTAATTAATCTTTTTATCTCTTGGATTTTGAAGTTCCAAAAAAAATGGAACCTTTATAAGATCATCCCACGTATCCCTCCATGTTTTCGCCTGTCCACCGTTTGTTGTGTCACAACCATTTTCCTGAGAAATACTTTGACATAGAAATTTAAGTACATGGTGACAAAATATATCAATACCCACATTCAGTAGCCAACACTTAAAAATATTTAATTATCAATTTTATAGGGAATAAACAATATTTTTTTTATTTCTTTTATGATGTGCAATGTCAACTAAAACAAAGAACTATGAAGTTACCAAAATTATTATTTTTTTATTTTATGTAAGATAATCCATCAAATATTGTAAATACTTTAAATTAAGCAATGCATATAATGATAAAGCATAAAACTTCTAAATTATAACACCTAAACTTGAGCTTCATATTCAATCCAGCTCTGAACTTTAACTTGGAGTTAGATTATGAACAGAGCGGGTGTAAAAAAAGCTTGTTCATAATTAAACTTCACAACTTATTTTGATGTTAAAGTTGTTGTCTGTGTCTAAATTCAGACATTTGTAACATCTATTAAATATCTAGTAATTTTTTTATTATTTACATATGTTTAGATAACCTTAAGATTTGTCTAGATATCCTTAGACGGCAGCGGCGCAAGTTGGTTATTTCACGCCAAATTACTAGTTAGGAAATCAGGGTAATTTCAGGAAATATATTAAAAAAGAATATTTTCATATCTTAATAATTTTTCTCTTAGAGTAATCTTGCAATAATACGACACAAAAAGATCACAGCCCTTAGCAGCTTTTGCTTAGCATATATCTCCCGACCAACAAGAATACACCTTAAAACAAATAATGCTTAGGTATACAATACACAATGGTATTTCTTTCATATTTTAAATAGCAAACTTAAATATAACAAATCCTCAAAATAACACAAAAATAGTATTTATTAAATCATAATAATATATATAAAACTGGGAGAAATACCATTAAAATGAAGATATGGAAAAAAAGAAAATATATATATATGCGATGAAGAAACAAATAAATTCAACATGAATTCAAAACATTAATAATAATATAATTCTTAATTAATATTATCAGCATTGCTTAACTTTTTTAAGTAAATGACGTGTTTATTTAGTTTTAAAAAAATTACATTTACTTTGTCGTATATTATTTTAATTCTGCTATAGATTCTGGAAAACTAATATGTTTATTTGAATCATATACATATACAGGAAAGTTATCCCAGTTACGACAAATGATTACTTTAAGCAGAAGCTTATTACTATATTTATGAAATCCATATAAATTACAACTTTGTCCCCACATACAGTTTGGCAATAATAACGTGATAAGAAAAAGAAAAGAGAAAGGTTCATATGGGAAGAAGATATACATAGTCTTATTCAACATGGAGAGAGAAAGAGAGATAGAGACAGGCATCGACTTGATATCGATTCCTAAAATCTCTAACAGTAGCAATTTTTTCCAAATTTGTTTATACCGCGAACTAATACTGGGTGGAAAAACTTCCAATTCAGTGCCAGTATGTTAATTATTTTATTCTTTTCTGTACGTTCAGTGATTATTTGAAGTGTGTTATTTTTTGTTCAAAAGTTTAATATACATCTGTCTGCATACACTGTTTTATTGAAGTAAAAATTAAAAAACAACGAAATAGTTTGTAAAATAAAATTCTTAAGAATCGATTTTCATATATAGCAGTCGATATAAAGTTTTATGGGGAGTAAAATCAGGAGTAAATTCAAAGCGTTAAAAAAAGTGTAACAGTTTGTCAGTTTGGATGTAGGAGGTAATCTCCAAAATCGCTCATCCGATTACTAAAATTCTTTCACCGATATTTAAAAAGGACCTTCAGGATGGATATATGTTGTATATTATCCCATTAAAAATAAATTTCCTATATTATAAAAAAGTTTATTTTTTTAAGTTTGGATGAAGGAGGCAATCTACTATTACTCATCCGATTTCAAAAATTCTTTCACTAATATTTAGAAACACCTTCCGAATGAACATAGGTTGTATGTTATCCCGATAAAAAAATTCATGAAACCGGTTTTGCAACGTAAGCCAATGAAAAAATAGTAATTTGTTTTTAATCTGTTACCCAGTCAACTATAAAGTATATATACTGTTTAGTGAAAACTAACTACTAACTGATCTTGTTAAAATTAATGATCATTTAATAAAATAATATAAAATACACTGACGAAAGTATTGATTTTATCAAGACACGATTATTTAAAGAAATCAAAAAGAAATCGTGTTGATATCTATGAAAAATTTCAATGAAATCAATAAAAAAAAACGCAAGACATGTGATCTTGCGTTGTTTTGTGTTAAATTTTAAGTTATGATATTTGAATTTTTTCCGAGAGTTTAATGTATTTTCTACTTTTAAACAAAAAGTTCACATTTTGTATATCTAAAGCAATGATATTTGGATGGACAAATAATTATGATACACGGTATATTATCTCGACACTACTTTTATAAAGTTTCGTGTATTTCATTATGTAAATGTAAATCTACGAAAGCCACTAACCGCAGGAAGCAACTAAAATCTCATTTTACTTCATTTTATGTCACCCCTTCTTCGAAGCTTAAATAACGCCAAAGGCTTTATCTTCTTGTGATAAAAATATGGTCTACATTAAATATTCGATTGATTTTAAATCTAAATAAAGTAGCAGTATAAGTACTAACACAGATGTGACTTTGGGAATCATTCAGCAAAAAAGACATAATGATGAGGAACATTTAAACAAATGAAAATAATAATGGCTGTATATTGCAATACTATCTATATGTTCAGCAAATATGAATTAATCTCTCTAAAATTTGAACCACGTTTATTTTGATCAGTTCTCAAGTATCTACTTAAACATAGACGCATAATTATACATTTAGATATTTGCAACACCGTGGTAATACAATCAAGTATGAATAAACAATTCGAAAATCTATATATATTTATGCTGAGAATTGCGCAACGCCAATTGTAATATTTTACATTTGTGGCATTTCACCCACTCCAGCCGCTCTGACAGTTCACCGACTGCCGAGCCGACCGGCCGAGAGACCGAGCCGCTCGCCACACAAAAATTCTCCACATCCATTCTTTATGGCTATTATTTCTACAGCATTCATTTTGCTTTCATATCTTTGTCTATATTATTCACGTCTTGGTGCTTCGCGTAATCGATAGGAAAAATTTCACCTCAGACTTAGCCGCTGTATTTCTCAAATGAAATTCTCTTTAGAAGCACAGTTATTTCTTTTGAGGTTAACTCTGCCATGGAGTTGACCTGAAAGATTGATTTTAAGTCAAGTGGTTGGTATAAATTAGTTTTCCAACTAATGCCACAGAGATACTTGTGTAGGTTTGAAATCAGATCTATAAATGTGATTTTCTTTTTTAAAAGCTAATTTCCCATGTTAAAAGACATGGGAAATTAGATTATTAGGAATTAGCCTAAATTCACATGACTACCTAAATTTCATAGATTTTACAAATGTTTAATGTAATTAAAATCTATTGTCATTATTTCTTCTTTCATACGAAGTGTTATAAATACTGCGAACGATATCGGCTGATAACTAGACAGAAAAAATTAAACATAATTTGATACTCAAAGTAACCTATTGTAACTAACATACATATATAAATTGTGTTTACTATGTCCCAAAAAAGTGTTTTTCAAAAACGCTACTTAAAATTAAATGTTAATTCATGGCGATTCATAATTTCGATTGGTTTTTCAAAAAGTTTTTGCAGAAATATTTTACCATTTAACAACAATTACACAAGTGTATTTAATTTTTAAAAAAAATTCTTTATTAAAATATTTATTAAATTAATCTTAGACCCCCTCAGTAAGACATATATTAATGGACACAGATATATTATCGATTATTTCCGCAAATTTTGTGTCGTTTTGCAGAAATTCAATTTTGAACAAATGTTGTTTTTAAGAAATGTGCTTTCGGTTAAAAATACTGTGGAAATTTCTTCTTTTTCCATGATACAGACAGGTGTCCGGAAATTAATATCCACTTGGATGAGAATAATGTAAGATAAATTATATTTTTAATACGGAAAAATATTTTCACAGAATTACGGTTCAATGATATTGAAGTGCCAGTTGTTACTCTTGTCTAACTCCCTACAGCTATCGTACTTTGAACCCAACCTTTTAGTTCAAATTTGAACGAATTGGAGTATTCCAAAATATGCTTAAAACTGTTAGTTAAATGTTTCAATACTTTCTAATTATTAAAGCTTCGCGTTGGCGGATCGTTACTTCGATCTGATTGAATCGGACTAATTCAATAGCTATCGATACTCAGCTGTATTAAGAACATGGGGTTAACGTACTTATTTATTAGCCCGAAATTTTATTTGTGTTGCCTTATAATTACATTTGAAATACAATTAACGCAGGTATAACAGAACGGTTTCTACTTAAATAATTATTTAGATAAATTTGCGAGAAACGTTACTGTACTCTATGTGTACATAGCCTAGTAATTAAGTTTATTTTGACAAGAAGAATATTTTAGCATATTATATAACCTTGTTTTAGCTTAAAATGTATACTTAAAACTAGGCCATGTTTATTCGGTTATATGTGCTACAGTAATTCTCAAAATTAAATTTCTCCTTAATTTTGATTTCTTTCAACATTCATGTCTCTTTTCTTTGCTTTCTTTCAACATTCGTGGCACGAAATCGTTGAAAAGAGATTGACATTTTGATATCACGTCATTTCTAGAAATATTCAAGTGGGGGTCTCATATTAATCCAAAAGAATATTTAGTTTTGTTTTTCATAAAGGTATTTCGTTATATAAATATAGAAATTTACAAAAATACGAGTTTCATATAAACTACCACTTATAAAAAAATGTATCTACACCTAAAATTTGGGGAATGGACCTGAAATTTACACTGCGTTGAAACAGCAGATTTGTATTCTTACTAGAAATGAAAGCCCTGCCTGGATTATTGTAGATTTGTGAAAGGTTTTACAATCCACACAAACATTTAAAGGATTTATGGGCAACGGGTATAAAGAAAAAGGTTCTGTTTTCTGTTAAATAGATTGCATGTTGCCAACATTTATACACGCGATGATGTATGAAAAGACGGCTTCTCGTGATACTTCAACATAAACATCAAAAACTGGGTATATTACCATAGAGCAAATGTTTTATTGTAAAATTTAGAGAGCTTATAACTTGTTTCGTTATAGAAATAGGTTTGTATTTGTTTCACTTCTAATCAAGTAAACCCTAATGTAAATTTGAGTTTGATTTGGAACAGAGATTTAATTATTTATTTTTATTATTTTTTTTTCATACAATTTACCTTGAATTTTGGGAAACTTACATAAAAAAACTTTTGTAATTTTTATTATAGACGTTTGGTTTTTCAAATATATTCACTTTAAATATGTGCTGAATATTTTTACCCAATAGTGACAATATATTTATACAAATCCACAATATATTTACGCAATAGTGATAGTATATTTATACAAAAGCAACAATACAATTACACAATAACAGCAACATATATACTCAATAATGACAATGTATTTACCCACTGGCGACAAGATACGTACTCAATCTTGTATCTATAACTTCAGTCACATCTTTATATTTTCTGCGGCTTTAGGCCTGTAGTGTGAATATTAAGCAGATGCTTTACATTGAGATCTCAATTAATATAGAGCAAAATTTTAAAAGATTTGGTTTATACTTCCTCAAACACGAGTGTAGAATCACTGGACAGATATTTCAAAGTAATGTTCAGGATTCATTTACCGCTTTTAATTTTAACATCCGTCTCGAAAATATTAAGCTTCAAATAACGTACAATAATTTGATATGCCCCTCCTCATCTAACTATCTAGATGTTTCAAATAAAATTATTTCCGCAAACTTGAATCAACAATTTTAAAAGTCTTAGAATACTACGGAATCCCACTTTGTACGTATCCTGAAAACCGGCCAAGTGGGTCAATATAAATAAGGATTAATTCCCCAAATCAACCTTTCCTTATTATGAATTTTCTAGCTCTCCTTGCTTTTGTTTTCATACTCGCTTTGTCTCCCGATTATCATACCTCCAAAAGATTGTCTCCGTGTTTATTTTATTTTTTTCACATCATATTATATTTTGGATTTGTGTACTAAAAAGAAGTAAAAGACAAATGGACCGATGGATTATAGAAAATTATTGTCTATCGGAAAAATAGAAAAACAATGAGAAAATTAAAACACTTGTCTTGAAATGTAAAAAATGTAGGTTCCTTAAAAGCGACGAGTTGTGATACTCCGACAGTCGACTTAAAACCGAGCAGGTATGATGCGCCGGAATTAACCGACTCAAGAACATAATAAATGGTGAAGAGTGCGGGCGGCTAGGGCAGCCCGCAATGAGAGTCTCGCGTACTTCTAATAAGACATGAATTCGCGCTCATAAATCACCAACCACAATCAGGATATATAATACTCACGGATGCCACTTTTGATTATGTTAATTTGATAAATAATAACTACTTGATAAAAGAATCAGACCGCAATGTCATTTATTAATCAGTCTAATTGTGCTGTTTGCTTCGCGTTAAGTACGTGTTACAATCAATGTAGACGGTTTTGGAAATTTCCTTACATTATTCGCAATAACGTTGTTAATTGGATTATTTAAAAAAAAATTAAAATATTTGACACTGCCCATTTTATTCTAATGCTCATTAATTCTCCAGTATACAACCCTTTCTATTCACTGAAAAGGATTTAAACTTTAAGGGACCCGGATTGCGGAATTTTACAATAGGAATTTCTTTCACCACTATTCGGAATAAAACATGTCTGATGGCCGAATCTCCGTCATCAGTTACTGAAAGCAAGGTGTAAATGTTAAACGATTAAATAAACTAAACTAGATATTTGTTGCAGATTTTCTAACAGTTTTTATTAGTGGAACGAAAATGATAATTGTTTTCTTTTTTTATATGCTTTTAATATTAACTCCGAACAGTGGTAGTAATTTTAACCTATTGGATACCTCTCTTAAATATTAAATTATAATTTTGCTTTTTTATTAACGCGACTATACACAATACAATAAGTTTAGAAGTTTCTGTTTTTATTATTTTAAATTAAAAAACTTAGCACAATAATATACAAAAAGAAAATGGGAATGTGGTATCAACCACTTTGTTTTGTTTATATTTATCACTGTTAAATTTTGGATATCATGAAAATTAATGAAAATTCATTCACATAATCAGAAACAATTAGGTTTGATGGAAATTAAATTGCCATTTAATATCTTCAAAAATGTATATTGAAGAAGACGTGAAAAACAAATAGGAGTGATCGACGGAACAAGCATGTGTAGAACAAATTAATAATAAAAAAAAGAAAACAAACAAACGCAAGAGGAATAGGTTAAGATACAAAATAAATTGTTCATGTTCAGAATGTTTACATTACAACTTACATTTTAAGGCATATGTAAATACACAACCATGTCAAAAGTAAATAGATCTACCCAATAGAGTACATCTATAAATATTTATCCAAAAAATAAACAATAATAATATCTAACACGAAAAATAAAATTGATTGCATGCGAAAGAGTATTTGGGTGAACGTCCTTTATTATTTTATCCATTTTTTTCATAACAAATTATCAATCTGCGTTTAGATTAATTTACGCCATTTTTATATTTTAATATTTCCTGTTATATCTGTTAATTAAACGAGGGGGGGGGCGATATTCCTTTAACAATATTTATATGTAAGATGTACCACGTATTTTTCATTGGATACATATTCGGCGATTGGCGTAGGCACCGGAGAATGCTTGTTTCGTAATGTCCGGCGGACAGTTTCTGTACCTTTTGAAAACTTGCGTCATTGTCCATAAAAAAAAAATCAAATAAAACCATCAGGACTTAATTTTCGCAGAAAGATAAATATGATCTGCTTTAAATTCTCATTATTTCTCCAAATTAATTTTATCTACTAGTTCTACTCAAAAATGAAAAGAAATCCACTCCGATTGATAAATTGTTTCCCGTACTTTACCACATGTACAACCATATTTCATAGTATGTTATAAAAACTGATTCCCAGCGTCATACACAGGCTTCTGCATAGGCATATTTTTTCTGTTGCTCTGCAAATATTCTAATTAATGAGAAAAACTACAAGTCGCCCAAAGTGTTTGTATTTAGTGACATTTTCTTGGAGCAACTTTTATATTCTTTTCTTAGAATTTTGACAATAAAGATTTCATTTTAATTATTAAGAATATGTAATTCCCTGTCTGTCTACGGTCTGCCCACTATCATTCAAATTGTTAAACAAATAGTTTCTATTAAATAAATTAAATTAATAAAAATCAACCACATCTTTTGATACAAAAACATGACGTGGTGGGAGCGGTTTTGGCATTAAATATAATTTGGAACATAGTTATGAATTTCCAAAGTTTTGGCGTCGGGAGTTATAAAACAATATCAACAATACATCGCTCGAGCAAATGGAGGCGAATTTAAATTTTTCGTTGCTCCATGCCATGCCTCCATGCCACCTCATCGACATTTCATTTAAAGAAAGAAAAAAAGTAAAATTATCAGTGATGTTAATTACAGTTATCCAAAACCAATACTCGTCTACTTTTTCCAATAAAATATTGTATACTTTTTCAGAAAACAAACTATCGTTAGGGGTTATCTCTCGATAATGAGATTCAAAAAATCGCTTACTATTGGTTATTGGAAAGCAACATCTTCACTCCTTTACAATATTGGATAGACAGTGAGTGATTCGCCTTCTCTTAGATAGCGTGCGGAGATAGGATTTTTTGTTGATATGTTATCGATATGCCAAACTGTAACGTTAGCTAGAGTTCCAATCCCAAGTAAGCATGGAGAGATGGAATATTGGTTTTGGGCATAATCAATTCTCTTCCTCACCATCAACCGCTTTTATGTTTAGGATATACAGTGCCTTGTATTGAAATGCCAATGCTAATATACTCATAACATATAAGGTAAATATAAAATATGTTAACTAAGGCCGTACTTATAAAGTTTCCATGTCATCAATCGAAAATTAACAATCAGTTCAGAGTTTTTAACATTTATTGAAAGAAGTTACTTTATTTAAATGTGAAATTAAATAGTAAATATATTAAGCGCGTATTAGACTAGGGAGCTGATATGGCCTGTCAAAAAATTAAATCGAAAAAATTTATGAAAAATATAAAGTATTTCGGTTTGGTAAACAAATCCCAAAATTAAATCAGTGTAATTTTAATTTTATTGTAAAAAGTTGATTGCAAAACTCTTTTAAAATTATCCACTTGACCAATATTTGTAATCCTATTGCAGACCTTTATTGTAAGTTGTAAACCCAGTCAAGTCTATTGAGTCGGTAAGCACATTCAAGTCACTTGAACAAAACAAAAACATTTTTTTCAAAACATTTTTCAAACAACAGGTCAAAAATATTTTTTTACACATAACAATGTGTACAAAAATGTTTATTATTTTTATAAATTTAAAAAAGACAAGAAAGAGTAGAAATATAAACTTAAAAATGGAAAATAATCTTTAAATGTGCAGATGTTGGTCAAGAACCAAAGGATGTAACATAATTCGTTATGAGTAATTTTTTTATTAAGCCTAAAATAAGAATAAAGTGATCAACCAAAAAATTAACTATGATATACAGAAGCGTGGGATGCTTTCCATTTACACGTTTCTAATGATCTTCATAAATAGCCAGCAATAAAAAAAATTCCTACGGGTGATATAAAATATCCGACGCTTTTTATTTATACATAAACTCTTATTCACAATTAAATGAAACTACGTGGTGTAGTATTATTTCTACTTTCTTTAATTTCTTTACCACGACCTAAGTTTCATTGTATTACAACATCTTCAGGTGGAATATTAGCAAAGATCTTTGCTATCAAACCCTAACCACAAGTTGTGATCAAAATAAGTGTCAAAAAGTGAAACGATCCCAAAAATGACAAGCTCCATCATCAAAACCTGAACACTTACTGTGGCCAAAGATCCATCAAGATATGTCGAACGAGTCCAAACGCGGTAAATGTATTCGTCGCTATAGAGGAATTTTGTAGCCACAGCAATAAAATATTAAAATACATATGCTTCTAATTGAGAACCTCCTTGTTTGATATCGTCAATAAAAATTAAAACCTCGAAAAACTTTGTGGCGGGTGTCACTTACTTATTCTTAATAAAGACTAAGGTGAATTAAATACCAATTTTATACATACATATTATCAGTCGACAATTATATCTTGCTGGTGCAAATTTTCTTCATTTAGTTTTTTTCTGCCGGTACTAGCACAGTCAGTTCCCGGTATAAATATTGAGTTTGGTTTCACCATTTCCAAGCTAAACATAACTACCCCAATAAATTCAAGCACTATTACACTGCAAATCAAGAAATATCATTTTTCGCACGAACTGATCACAGTGAAACTTAATGCTTGAGTTTTTGAACTCATACGCTCCCTAATTTTACGCATACACATGTCTTCTTTTAAGATAAGTATATCTAAGTATTGGGAGTCACTGAATTTCCTGATATATTACGCTTATGTTTGCAAAAATATGTTTAAATAAAAGTGGAAATAAAGAAAAATTAAAAGAATTTTGACATGTGTATAGCTACGCTAGTTATGTATATAGCTACGTATAAATCGTAAATGAAAATATGTTGCTATAATAGAGAGCACAAACGTACATGTGTCCAAATATGGCCACAAAATGCAGTCAAAATGAATGTGGAGGAAAATATATACAGCCCCTCTAAAAGTACTGAGATTATTGAGACAAAACTTTGCCTACATTTATCTAGTTAACTAAAAAGACGAAGAAATGTTTTATCTCATATAGAAGTGAAATTGTTGAAAAATATTAATTACTTTGGTAGTAACGTAATTAAGCACCTACTTACAAATTTTCCATATGTGAAATTATATACTAAACATTAAGTCTACAATGCGTAGATTTGCATCAAAAATATCTCTTTGATATCTTTATTGTTATATAATATTAGCCCCTTCAAATAATTGAAACCTTGGACAGTTAATATTACCATAAGATACAATAACATATTCAAACGTCTGTCAAACACAACACACTACTCTTGAGAAGAAAATAGATTTGTTTCTTTATACAATCGTACTATCATAACTAATACATCACGACCCACGATCGGCTTACTTGCCTAATCTTTTACCGACAGTCTTTTTATTCTGAAAATAAACCCTAAAATAACAACCTGCCCTTTACGTCAATTGACTAAATAACAAGAAATTAGGTTGCGAAACTGCGCAACATCATTGAAAATATCTGCCAAAAATGGTTACAAAGATAAAAGAAACGTAAAAACGTAAAGGAGTACTTTAGGATGGACGAGGCGGATTGTGTAAGATATGAAAATATTTATATGAAAACTTTTCCTGAAAAATCTTAAAATAATTTTTAAAATTATTTGTCACAATGGCCAAACAAATTGTTTTTTTATCAATAGTTTTGCTGAAATGCATATGACGAAGCAATCTTTTTGCATCAAGATATAATCACAATTGACCAACAATGCATACGTTGGACACTTCAGTTTTCCATTGGTCAATAAATCTATAGAAAAAATTAATATTTAAGTTACTCGTATTTAAAATGTACTTGTGATTGTATTTATATTTGTATTCGGCGTTACATATTTACAAGCATTTTCTTAATCATTTGAAAAGTTAATTTTCAATTTTTTCAAAACATGGAAGACACTGTTCTTTTCAATGATTTAAAGTAACGTCATCTTTGAATTTTGTATTGTCCTTTCGGAATATTTACTTTAAATATCCTTTTAACGGATTGAAGGTGGTCGCATTAAACATCAATTAATGATACAAAAGAATCCTTTACAAAATTTATTTTATTTAAAGTATTTATAAATCGGATTTATTAAAAATCGTAACACATCGTTCTTGTAGAAAATAATCTGATCATATATCCCTTCAACTGAAGCTGGTTTTCAACTATTATTATTTTGTAGCCTAATTTTTGCAAATACTCGCTATAAAGTATTGTACACTAATGCAATCAATTATACACAGGTAAATTCTTAAAAGGGCTATTGAATTTATTGAAAGTGAATTGTGTTCAAAATGTGTGAAATTGAAAGAATAGTGATATGCCTTTGGGACCGGGGAGTACAATCTATGCATGGTAACAAATCAATGTAGAGCACAAAAAATTTTCTAGTTTTTTTTTAATTCTCAGTTATAAAGAAAACTAATAATACTGTTTTATTATAGATTTATGTACCCGTTATTGCGTAGAGATCTTGTAATAGAGACTTAAAATTTGATATATTTAATGAGCCTGATAATAAAAATTTTAAAGTTTCGTGATATTTCTAGGAATAGATCTTTCTCGGAGATGATCCACAGTTTACGATATTCTTAAAGTCGAATATCAACAGTCAAATTTAATATTGATTAATGACAAAATTTTTATTAAATAAAAATAAAAATTAATTAAATTTGTCTTTATATTATTATGGTGTATTTGCAAAATAGTTTTTTTTCGTTACATCAAAACATTTAAGTGCCATTCCGTTTAGCAATTTGGTTTCAGGACTAAACCAATTTGGTTTCAGGTCAAACCACCCCCAACAATTAGGAATTTAGGTTTTTGATTAGAGGAAATGTATTTATTTATTTATGGATAAGCAGAAATTTTGTAAGTCATCTTGGCATTATCATGGTAGGTTTATGTATGTTTCTAATAACTCCAGCAGAAAGTGAAAAAAAGTAACAACACGAAGAACTTACATATATTTTTCACGCTTTCAATAAAACTATAAATCACAAATTTTTTTCTACGCAAATTCTCCTCTAAGTCAACATAAATATTTTAAACTAACATTTTTATGTATTGTATATTACCATTACGTTACCACATTGTGATCGATGAGGGATTTAAGTCAATGTCTCGTACTAATATTAAGTTTGTCTAACTCAGATGGAAAAAACAAACCCTTATTATAATAACACTTGCACATCCTTCTGTCTTTTTATCACTGCTATTATTCTCTGAAATATGATACAGGAACTTGAAATTTAGCACAGAAAAAAATATGTTAACCCTGACCTAGTTAACACTTAAAGATCTTTATATGGATATTAAAGAAAGGTATATTGGGGATCAGAACTTTTTAAATTCCATATATTACATTTGAAAGGATTAGGTATAACAATCTGAAAAATATATTTTATTTTATAATTTTGTGTATTACATCGTAATAGATATATTACATAAATGAATGCAAAGAAAGAGATCGCCTCATTGCTTCTGACCCTACTAAACCTAATAATTTGAAAAGTACAAAGACCTACACAAATGTTGAAGGAAAACTACGTCACAGATTTCTTATAATATTCTCGATAATATATAACTTTATCTTCCTTAAACATATTGGATATTAACTGTGACCACGCTACAAATTTATAATCTAAAGCGCGCAAGAAAGATTTGTACGAAATTCGTAAAATAACGAGATGAAATTAAAATAAACGAAGAACACACACGATGAGGTCAATACCACATAAAGAATAATTCACTTCTCTTATAATATAATACAATAAGTAAAGAAAAGGATACAAAGTGACAAGTATCGTTTGCACGACGGAAATTAGCGATCACCAGAGATATTGAATTTCCAAAAGAATCTTTAAAATGTTTATCCCAGTTAATTTAGACATAAAACTACTTCATTATCAATACTTATTTCATATAGCATGTACATATATAAATAATTATGAAATAGAATATCTGTTACGATTATGCTTTTTAAACTATTATCATGTATGACATTGATTGAATATATTTTGCGTTAATTATGTAGAAATTCATTATTCACAATTAAATGAAACTACTTGATGTAGTATTATTTCTACTTTTTTTAAGTTCTTTACCATGACCTAGGTTTCGTTGTATTACAACATCTTGAGATGGGCTGTTAGCAAAGATCTATTGTTATCAAGAATCTTTGCTAACAGCCCACCTGTAGATGTTGTAATATAACAAAACCTAGGTCATGGTAAATAACTTAAAGAAAGTAGAAATAATACATCACATAGTTTTATTTAGTTGTGAACCATGTATGACCTAAAGTATAATTGTGTTCATTTTTTACTACAAGTTTTTATATGTCTGCGAAATGCGAAATTTTCATTTACATTGATGGGTCAATCCATAAATTTACCTGAAAATTTCCGTTTCGATGAAATGCAAGTACATTCCAAAACTTTCTTTACCAAACTGTTGAGTTTAAATAATGCGACATTTTATTTTGCACCCAATAATTATGAACTAACACATATAAAAGATACAAATTTATAGAAGATTTTAAATTTGTATTGTTTATTCTACCTAATCTCTCAGAATTAAGGATGAAGTCAGAATTATAGATAATATGCAAGTAGATGTACGTAAACGCAAACCCAATCAGGAACTTCGAACATCGGTTCCGGTTTCCCGTTTCCCCTCGCCGTTCATGGCGACGAGTGAGTTGCTGGAACAAGAGGAATATCGACGGCATATATGCATCGTCACTGCGTTCATCCCGCCCCTATACAATTAATGTAAACGTGAGTCCTCCCGGCAACACCGCGTCATTAATTTAAAATCGTCGCTTCAATATTAACGCCGAATTAATGTTTGCGCTCCACTCGCGCAAGCCAAAAATGCATAGGTCAGTATTGTCCGTCGTCTTGACACTGTACGCCTTTCAGTATGGTAACAACGCGTGGTCATCGACTCGCTCGCTACTTTGTACTGTTTCAGTTTTACTCTAACCAAAATTAAATATAGTCAAATTATGAATAAAGGGGAAATTACGTAGTTGCTGAAGTTTGATAGTTTTATATGCAATATTTCAATCAAATAATGAAAAACTGCTACTTTAAGATCGACTTAAATATATCGAAAGAATGTCTTTCAAATTGTTAACATTAGAAGATATATAATAAAAACAAATATAACATTACTCGCAGCTTAACAGAAATTTTCTACTAATTTTCGATTGAACTGGAATTTGAATATTTAAATATTGTTATTGGTAACCCCACATGATATTGTCAGATTAAATAAAATCTACGCTTGTCAAATAAATAACTTTACATTGTAGTTGCAAAAATGCTTCATTTTTATTTCGAGTGTGGTTACAAAAATTTTTAGTTTTATTTCAATTTCGAGTAAAATAAAAAAGGTAATATGCGGGCTTCTCGAAAATAAAAGCTGTATATAAAAAAAATATATAATTCATTTTAGAATACAGTATTAAAATAGTATCATTTTAAACAGTTCCATACTTATGAATTTACATACTTTTCGGATTAATTACTTCTGATCGTTAATGGAAAATATTCATGGAAATTGAATTATGTATTTTATTTGAATATTGAAATTTAATTTATTATATATTTCTTAATAGTAAAAATTTAAGAGATATTCTTCGTATATATTTAAGTTAATTATAAAAGAGGAGTGATAATTCAAGCCAAAGTAAAAGTATTTTTTTTTATAATTGACGTATCACATTCAATTTGATAACCAAATCTACATTCGATATTAAACTTTACTGACCATAAATTTCCCTCTGTTTATAGTTTGACCTGATCTTAGTTCTATTAAAATATAATTGAAGCAATGCGAAGTAGCGAGATATCCGACCACGATGATATGCGACACCGAGATGACCAGTAGCGAGAGGACTCACATTTATATTAAATGTATGGTGGTAGAACGAGCGCGGCGACGACGTACGAGAACCGTCGATATTTCCGACCGTTCCATTAGCATATTCGTAGTATAGAACGGTGGTGGAAAATGAGAAACAGGAACCAATGTTCGTAGTTCCGGATTGTTTTTGCGTTTACATGCATTCGTCTTTATCGTTATTCTAGAAATTAAATTTAAAATCTCAAATCATCTTTACAAAAAACGCAAGCTGTAATTTACAACTTGATGGATCTAGTAAAAACAGTTACATTTAACATTATAAGTTACATAATGTCATACGATATACAATACAACTTTAAGTAACTTTGATAATAAGCTTTAACGCCTTAAATTCTGTCTTTCTAAAGGTTAAGCATCGTGTCTACTTACAATTTCAAATAAGTTTTACTTTTTTAATAAAAATGTCTTCTTCTACAAGTCTATAAATTTAAATTCCTGGACTTTTAAACTCTTGGAAATTAGTGGCTTCTACGCCCACGTAGCCCCCACGTTATCAATTTAAATAAATGCCGTTCATTTATTTCAGTTCGCATTGACGTGAATTATAAATACTATTTCTGTTTTTCTATTTCTGTCAGTAAAATTTAGTTGACGGTAATATTCTTTCTGTACTTGTCGTTTTACCGATATAATAAGTAGGTTACAATATTACTGGATTTTATCCAAGTATATATTTCAGAATGTACAGACGTATGAGATAAAACATTCATGTTTATTATGCAACATACTTAGCATGCAGGTTTAATCACATTTACATTAGCAATTCATCTTGTGGAGATTTGAACAGGATCACGTAATATAAGCTGAGGTGCAGCTATTAATCAAACGGGAACTCTAAAGTACGGGCTACCGCGACAGTTTTATATTCAGAATTATAGAACCACCGACCTCCAATTCTTCGAATGCATTTAAAAAGTAAGTTCGGTGGTGGCTCTTCAAAATCATTTAGATACTGCTCTCCTAATTCAAAATATATTAACACTTTACTATTTACAACTAAATGAAACTATGTGATGTAGTATTATTTCTACTTTATAAAGTAGAAATAATAAAATATCGCGCAGTTTTATTTAGTATATATATATATATATATATATATATATACATATATGCATTGCACGAAAAGTAATTCTCTAAATTTTATTAGAATGGATTTATTTTTATACCTATATAATTTAGTTTACAACATTTTTTGAACTATTTTCGTATAGTTAAGCAAAGTTTTATTTTCTTTTGATTTAACCATATATTTAGTAACAATTAAATTAAGCTACTTTAAAAACTCTCGTCCGAAACAATATAAATATATGTTTTCTTACATTTTCAGCAATATTACATTAGGTACGCCTAAAAAAATGTAAATTTTAGAGGTAACATGATCACAATTTTTCAATACCTCTACTCTTCGCACACGTAATTCAAAAGACAGAAATTACCTTACCCTACACGCCGTACACTATGGTGAGTTATATCTACCGAGTATTCTACCTCGTATGGAGCTGGGCGTAAGACTATAAGCATGTGAATGTTAATAATATCACTTATACTTTCGAAAATAAAACATGAAAGCAAATAAAATTGTATGTTATTGTTTATTATCCAAGTAGAGGTAATATTACAGACTTAATTCAACTTCAAAATGTTTCGATTATTTGAAACAACGATGTGGTTGGAAGGATAAATTGGATGTGTTGAGCTCACACCTTTAGTAAATTCTTCCAGACAATGTTCTTATCATCGTAGATCCCTTTAGATATTGGTTGTAAGGAGATTTTTTTCCAGTACTCTACTTTTTATTTTTATTTACATAAAACTATGTATATTAATTAAATAAAACTATATGATATAGTTTGTTTCTACTTTATTTAAATTCTTCACCGCGACATAGGTTTCATTGTATTGCAATATCTTCAAGTGGGCAATTTGTAAGGATCTTATCGTTAATTTATTTTTATAATTTTAACTTTTTTACTTCATGTTCTCTGCACCAATTCCCATACAGTCTTAAATTTAGTATAAGTAAAATAAAGGTACTATAGAGAAAATAAGAAATGGAGTATGTACCAAAAGATTTAAAGGAGAAATTTAAATAGTAAATTTATCACAATTAATACCTTAAAATCCATATTCTAAGTATCATTGCGCCTACGCGTATCATAAAAGTAGCAAACATTTTAAAAGATACCACTGCCGAGCTCACACATACATATATTTATATCATTTTCAATTTCTTCACCAATGTAAAGTTGACTGGAATTATGAAGCGACACTGTAATTCTGAACGTATAATTTAAAATTAAGACGTCTGACAAAATCCTCCTTCAATGAATCTTCGATTTAACTAAGCAAATTTTACGTTGTCATTTATACAAATAACTTAAGAGTGCGTACCATATTTTACCACTCGGTTGTAGCCATATCGTTTGGTATAACAAAATGTTATCCAATGATTATCTTCATAAGTAAACATTTAATAACAGATTATTGGAAATTTCCAATAAGATACCATTAAACAGAAATATGACTACACTATTTACGTTTTTCTCTTGTTTTTTTTTATTTCGTGATGATTATATAAATATATTTGATAAATCTAAACGTATTAAACAAATATTTAATTTAAGAAAACATATTCATGATGCATTTTGAAAGTATGCTGTAACATTTCCTATATTGTAACATTTCACATATTTGATTCTTAGGTTATAAAAGGCATCAATACAATGTGTCGGCCTAAAAGTAATTTTGTAAGCAAGTCAAGAATGATGTAACAGATAAGGCAATTATTATGCATAGGCGCAATCTCTAGAACTCACTATTTGATTCCACTTCATACTCAGTAGAGATAAAATAAAATCAAAGAAAAATCACGTGAGTCTAATGTAAAACTGGTTAAGCTATCTTTTAGAGACGTATAAAGACGATTTACAACTACACAGATGGTAATGTCAAGTTGCAAATTTGCGAGCAATATTACAAATAAAAACTAATTCTCCATAATCAATCTGTTTACATGTATCAATAAATATAAATAATTACTAACTGCTTCTAGATAAGTCATGAATCATGACAATTGATTGTGCCAGGAAACTGCGGGGAAAATATCACATGCTGTTCTCAAAAACGTTATTTTTCTATCAATGTATATGTACAACACAGGTGATAAAGTGACATATAACAATCTAAACAAAATATTATTCGGAGGGTGATCATGTTCGCTCACACAGCAGTTTGCAACGTGGACTTTTCAGTGTTTTCTAAAGGTACTAAATGCACATATGGATCGGAGAATAAATTGGTCTTATTAAAGGCATTATATATTACTGACAGTACATGACATATTTTTCTGTGCCTCTGTAATTTTTGGAGTAAAACAAATTTTTGGATTACCCTATTTAAAATATTTTGATGGTAAAAAGATATAACTTCTCTAGTATTGCTAGAATTTCTCAGACCTCCTTCTTTTGCTTTCGTACTCTATATTTCTCTCAATTTTTAAGCATTCGAGAGATTATATTGGATACAAATAACCTTAACAAATTCCAAATTCTAATATTTATTAGAAACTTGAAATAAAGTTATATCGATAAACTTGCGTCAAGAGGTTTAAAAAATTACGAAAACTAAAAAATCCTATTTTGTACGTATCCCGAAAACCGGCCAATGTTACTATGGATGAAATCTTCAAATTAACTTTTCCTGTTATGAATTTCACAGCTCTCTTCGCTTCTGCTTTTTTATTCGGTTTGTTTCCAAATCTTTTTGTATTTGATTTGTTATCAGAGTTTTATTTTTCTTTTTTTATTGAGCTTTGTGCACTGCAAATACATGATAGACGAATAGACAAATGGAATTGTTGAAAATTGTCGCCCACAATATCAATAAGAGAGTATAGAAAACAAATAATAGACTTATTAAAACTCTCTTGTTAAAACGTAAACAGTGTAGGTTCGTTAAGAGCGACGAGTTATGATATTCTCGTGGGCAACTTAAGGTCGAGCTGGTAGGATACGGCGTAATTGGCCGACTCGAGAACATAATAAGAGGCGTGAATTGCGGGCGGCGGGGGCACCCACAATGAGCGCTCGGCGTGTCTCTAATAGGACGCGAATCGGCGCTCATAAATCACCATCCACAATCAGGATGTTCATTACTCACGGGTGTCAATTCCGATGGTGTTAAGTTGATAAATGGCGACTGCTTGATGAACGAACCAGAACACAATGTCATTTATAAGGGTCCTCTTTTAACAGTCTAATTGTGCGGTTTGCTCCGCATTAGATACGTGTTGCTGTCGAAAGTGAATATCAATAAATACGCCTGTTATTTTAAGCTTACTTGTTTTTTTATTTGTGTTACAGTTCAATGTATTTGAATGTAGGAACGATTGTATCGGAAGCCAAAAAAGAAGGAATATGTGTTCCACAATACATTTTAATGTATTCAAACTTCTTTTCATACAACAATCTATAAGATTAAAAATATTTACTATTACTTTGCACTCGATTTAATCACATACTATCAATGTGATTTATTTTCTTTTACCATGAATTTCAATATTTCTCATAAATATTTATAAGAAATATTAAAATTCAAAATTTTATTTTTCGCCTAGTTTCTGCTATTCTCCTTTCTATCTTGTATTTGTTTTTATTATCCAATCATTATATTATGCGATTTGTAATGACAATGTCAATGAAATATTTAGACTTTTTAATACTTAGATACCTCCCTTTTTCTATTGGTACCAAATAATTCTTCAGCCTACAAATCCTCATATAAATTGAAAACTCTATTTAACTTTACTCTACAGACGATGAGTGATGAACATTAAAAAAAAATAACATAATATGACGAACGTTTTCATAATAAATTAATAAATTCCACGTAAGAATATTTTATGTAAAATGTATAGTAAAATTTATAATAAAAGTAATTAAAAGTTAAATATATACGTTTATTTGTATTTTGATTAATATTTTTTACCCCTAGAATTAACTTTTTTTCGTTATTGCTTTAAAATTTTGTAGACTAATTAAGTTTTTACATGTTGGCACCCGGGTACCCCAGATATTGATCAAGTGGGTATTCGACTTTAGCCTTTAAGTTTATTTAGGTTTTTTTTAAATATTTAAATATCATAACGCATATGAATCGATATCAATTGACTAAAAGAACGGGGATCTGAAAGGATTTGATGATTTTCTGTTAAATACAAAACATGTTTAAGAACATGCTATAAGATAAATGGTACGTGGCTATAAGGGTATTAATATAAGTTTTGAAGGGAAAATAAATATTTTATTCAAGAATGTTTCATCACATTTGTGTTTATTAAAAAATTGTATCAAGTTATTTTGATAAAGTATTATGCTGAAAATTCGGCCGAAATCAACACTCTACAGCTGAAAATAATATTTGTGCTTTTCTATACTCTTTAAAATTCCGTACCTCAAAAGGAAAAACGAAACGCTTATAAGATCACTTAGATGTCGGTTTGTCAGTAATATTCGATTTTCACAGAAATCGCCTAACGAAGAAATTTGGCATAGTATTAGATAACAGTAACCCACATAATTTATAGTAACTAACACTTGAAAGTATTTATAAGGTGATTTAAAGGGGGCCAAATGAGTACTTGTAAGTTATTGTTAGAAGGAACTCAAATTTTTCCCCATCTGGCATCATCTCAGACATATGTGTCAAAATATACCAAACAGTAAATTCCTGCCCTCCCACACTATCCATTTCCGAAACTACAAAACCAAAAGTCATGAAAAAATAGGATTGGTAAGATCTCACTAGGAGGTTATAGAAAACCTAGAAAATTCTAAATTTCATTGCATCAGAGATTAGTACAATATCTTAACGCCTGTAATAGACACAGCAGGTAATATATTTGGTGAGGAATTAGTAATTCTAAATAATTTAATAGAAATACTATTAACCTTAAAAGTATCCACCTTGCCAAGAGTGAAGGTAACCTCCTGGCGCGAATTCTATAACAGATAAACAGATTCATCCGTTGACGGAAATTGAAAATTTCTAACTTATCTTACAATAACTGTACATAATATTTTTACATCACATGTTTTCCGGACAAAAAAAACATTGGTATTGGCGGATTCACTCCACGAACCATTTTGATGAACCATTCAAAATGATATTACGAATGAGCTTTTCTACGTAAAACTAAATATTTATTGCACGAACACTAAGACGCCACGGATCATTCAGGAAAGATGGAGTTGGGTACTTGAAAATGTGATTTCCTTTCTGTTATGATCCATAAAGTGTTCTCCGTTTTACCGCGTTGTAGGAAAGACATAACAACTACGATTGGGAATATTTTTGTTCAATGAAAATAAATGCCAAAAATTTGAGATGTTGGAAATCCTATCTAACTGGTCAATTTTTGCACTATAACAATTCAATTTGCATCTAAGTGAGATAAAAATTGAAAAAAGGAATGATAAAGAAAGTTGACCTAAAATTAATTTAAAAATGAAGAAACTTATTCAAGTTGTATGTATATTTCCAACAATTGGTTCTGGAGCACATCTTTATAACATCATATCCATAATTTTATTGCATAAAATTGCAAACAATGTAGTCCATTGTTGCGTAAAATTTCGGGACGGAAGAATACGTTTTACGTGGAGATAATTCGAAGAAGAGAAATAGAAAATTCGAAATATCTAGAGAGATATTAAGTTGAAAAAAATTTCAAAGGAAGTATGTGATTTTGAGTAATAGGAAAGTGCAGAAAGGTTTTTGGTGGAATGAAAATATAAGACTTAGTGAAAAAAAAATAAAAATAAAAGACCAAAGATCTAATACACACACACACACACACACATATATATATATATATATATATATGTATGCAAATGTCTTCCTGCATGTATTTGTAAATAATTACTAATATCGCTTAAACGTCAAAGTTTATAGAATATGCGTTGATCAAAAACCAGCGCCAGGAACAAAAACTAAGCCATATAATTCAAGCAGTTTACAGATTACGTCTTAATTTTTTTCCTAGTATTCATTTAAGTTAATTTCTATTTCTTTTTATCATATTCTACTTATAAATCTTCTAACCTCTTATACATTTTGCTTATTTTAAACGCTTGTTACTTTTTTTTCCTTTCTATAGTTCTTGACAAGGAACGCTTTTAATTTCATTCTTGCTTGTCATTGACTCTTAAAGCGGAGGGCACTTTTTTTTCTCCATAATGATAATAACTAAATGTGTGACATATTTTTGATAAAATACAAATATCGCTGTCAAAGTTGAATATAATACAAATATTGCTGTCAAAGTTGTTGCTTTTAAATATGTTTTTTACTAGGTCTGTCTAAAACTCCGTTATATACAAGACTGAAGTTAGACTATAAAATTTCTTATATCCTCTATTAAATAATAAATACTAAGTAGAGCTAAATATAAATTAAAATTAAAATTCTAAGCCTCCGAAAAAATTCAGTCCACAAATGTAAAGCTCAAATCTTTTCATTTTTTTCGACATAATAATATTAACAACAAGAGACATTTATACTTGAAAGCATTAAATTTTCAACTCAAAAATCTGGTGTGATTTTTTATTGAAATTTAAATAAATATATGGGTATTTAAAAGGATAACCATATGGGTGTTTTGATGAATCATATGCTTGTCCTTCAAATACACCTGAGTTTATACCCTATATACAGTTATTTATTTCTATAAGCAACATAAATTTCTAAACACTTATCAAAAGATAATATAATTAGTTGTACGGTAGGTTCAAAAATACCTGAACAAATAAAACAAGCTGCCATCAATTTTTGTTTTAAAAAATCTGAAAATGACATAGGAGGAAGCAAATTTGAAAAGGGTGAAAGAGGAAAAGAGAAGGGTGTGAAAGGTGAGGTAAAAGGCAAAATGTAATTTAATTGTTTTAGGAGTAATTTTTAACATACGTTTTAACGTTAGTTGACGGCATTCATATGGTGTTTTTACGTGTAAAATATTTTTTTACTCTATTTTTGAACGACCCTTTATATGTATATATATATATACATATATATATATATATATATATATATATATATATAAATTAATATATATATATATATATATATATATATATATATATCGTCTCCGTGTGTTCATTTATTTATTTATGCATTCGGTATTACGTCAGATTGAAGCGAACATCAATTACATCAATTATGTCACTTCAGTAATAACTGCAGTAAAAATTAGATCATATTTGTTAATGTTTAATTTCAATATATGACGTGAATATATGATATATGAAAAATATATGACAATTAAATTTATTTTCGACCATACGCGACAATACACACGTAGAAAAAAATTCAATATTACGGCCTTTAGAAAAGATACCGGTTTTTTTAAAGAATCTTTCTTTTCTTCACTTTTCGCAAAGAATTAAAACTGTCTTAGAAAACTGAAAAAGAATGAAAGTTAACTGTACAAATCACATATTTTTATAAACAGCAATCATAGAATGTATGATCTACCAAAAAATATGTTAAGTATTTAATTTTTATTACTTTCACTTTTCAATAAACGATATAATATATATTGTTTACCTTAATATAAAAATATTAAGAATATACATTTCATCAAGTTTTTAATAAAGTAAAAGCAATGTTTTAATGGCATTTTTTATAATATTTTAGTAATCCTGACAGAAATTATTCATAAACTAAAAACAATTACTCCAATTAATTCTGACTTGTTAAAATCAAATTTAATTAGTCTTGATAGCCGCAATCACACATTGTTCAACATACACATAAACATTTGCATCTATATACTTATTATCATAGCTAAGGGACAATACAAACTTACAGTGTATCGCGAATATATAAGAAATGCCTAGTTATCATAGGGAGAATAAGAGCCGTCATTCGCTTAAGTATCGAAGTTAAATAACTAAAGATTAAACTTAAAAATAGAGTAAGTAGCGGAACTCACAAAATGTGACTAAATTTAACATCTCTATAGAAACTTGGGAATAAAAAAAAACAATGCACGTTAATTTATCCAGTACTTTGTTTAAAACTCGACTCTCAAATTGTGTAGGAATTGTCACTAATTTAATCAATACATTTATTACCAAAATATACCTCGGGCATTTCACGCTAGAAAATCAAAACTGTGCCTCGAATATAAATGACGATATTTTTACAATTACAAAAAACTTCATATTTAAGTTTATAATTACTGTAAAATCACTGTTTTTTTCATTTCACGTCCAGTAAGAAAATACATTGGAGAAAAACGAAAATCCAACGTAAAATACTTTCATTTTGCAATCATCGCTATAAAAAGCGTTTCCGGATCATGGCAAAAATCACCGCCATAACGAAAACTTATTTATTTTATTACTCCCTAGTGCTGCACAACCATACGAAGAGGTGACTGTTACGTGGTAAATGTAATACTGACGTTTTGTATTTTGAAGGCGTCGTGAAAAAAACGCTGAATGTGATTTCCATGAAATTGTGTCGGAAAGTAGATTAATGGTATCTACATGGGGTTATATGATGACAAAGTTACTTTAACATCCTTATCATCGGTTTGTAGTTTGCAAAAATATAAAGGGTTATAGGCCTAATAGCTCGGACGTAGCGTAACCATTAAGTACAATTCAAATATCAATAAGTTATCAATGTAAACGGTTAGCGATATCGAGCAATTGGCCAACGACAGAGCGTATACGAGGTTTCCATGAGTAAATAAATTATTATTAATTAATTTAGAAGCTTATCTCGTTTTATGCGTGTTTAAATAGAAAGATCCACACATGAATTGTACCGAGCTCATCTAATATTTTTCTTTTATTACGTGGCGATTAGGTTATTTCTTCGATTAAATAAAATTCATATTTCATGTCCCTCGCTGGTACTAGTTTTGGGAGAGTAACATAAAATATTTTTTTTCCATCCCAATCCTTCTCTGGCTAACAGATAAGGCAAAATAAAAAACGCTCTCTACTTTTGCTTTTTTTTAATATTTTTCATAAACAGTAATTTAACTCCCGTAACTTCATTTTTCTCCAGCACCATCTGTAATAGGAATATTTTATGTCTTTTAATAATCATTTAAAATTCTTCAAAATTAAAAATTCAAAAATGATTTTACTGACAATATCAATAACAATACTTGTAATGTTTGATCGAATAAAAATAAATTTTAGCAATTTTTTTAATATTTTTATTAGCCTGCCCAGGGCAACTGACCTTCTCAAGGAGTTCATTCTTATTAAATAAATTTCCGATCATCATTCTCCTGTCCTTTATATTCAGCATGTGAAAGTTTTTCTCAAAGCATTCAATAAATCTCAACTGTGGACTCCTTTTTTGTGAACTCTTCCATGTTTTGTTAATCTGTGGTATTTTACAACCAAGGATTCTAACATGTGTTTTTATTTTGGAATTCACTTTTTAAATAGAAAAGCCATTGAGTTTATCAGCTGGTTCTTTTTTCAGTTGTTACACTCTTGGTAGTGAAGTTGTGGTCACCGTGTCAAGGGTTTTGCAGATGAGTGATGCCTCATAGGATATCTCTCCATTTCTCTTTGTCAGTTGCTCTCCGGGTGCACTCGTATAGCGGAATTTCTATGGCTATTTGACCTGATCTATCTATCTCATTGGTGTTCTCCCACTGGTACCTTCCACTTTGCCCAGTATTATTAAGAGTTCAATATGATTATTGTTATGGCGCGACACATGGCTGAAGAATGTTATTATGCAAATTTGTACAATATTGAATAAACGCTGTCCGATACTTAGTCCTTGGAGCATGGATGCATTAGTATGGAACTCAATCCACGATACTCTAAGCATTCTTCTCCAATACCACATTTTCAAGGCATCTTTTTTCTCTAACTTTCATGTAGTGTCCATATCTCGGCTGCGTAGAGGAAAATGAGGATAATTAATGCTCGAACGAGTAGGGTTTTCGATGTTTTTTTATGTTATTATTCTTCTATATCCTCCTCAGCTTGTCCATAGCAGATTTGGCAATCATCCTAAACCTTTTGACTTCGTCAGTACATCCTGCGCTTATTAGAAATTAATGCCCCCCAAATAGACGTATGATTGAACCACCTTGCAATTTGCTAATTGGGTAATTTCGGGTGAATTATCATTAGCACGGTCAACAATCATCATCTTCGTTTTATTGCAATTAATATTCAATATCAGAATTCAAGACTGATGTTTTCCATCCTTTGCAGTAAACGTTTCTTATGATGAATATTATTTGAAAAGAAGGTGGTATTATCCGCACATCAAACATTTGAGATTCTTGAGCCGCCGGTCATAATTTTATCCACCCAGCAAGATAATTCTCATTATTAGCTCAGTATTGATGTAAAATAGGAGAGGCAAACTCCTACTCTAGGGTAGAAATGACTCGATAATACATCATCTGCCCTGACTGAGGCTATTATATTTTTATAAAGACGCCTGGGGAGACGCACAAGGCGTTTCGGAGTACCCATCTCCAGTACCGTTTCTCAAAGTTATGGCTATTTAACCAAATCAATTGCCTTCGAAAAATCAACGAAGCAAATATAAGTGGACTTGTTGAATTCCCACGATTTCTCAATAATATGGCGCATTATTATAAATTGTTCACGCCTATATTCACTCTTCATGAAGCCTGCATTTTCGGGTGCAATCTTCTCGAATAGAAGGTTTTAAGACGCTCGTTTAAGGTATGCAGTAAGATTTTGCTTGCATGAAAAATTAACGTAACAAGGCGATTATTACTGCATGTCTCGGTAGAGCCCTTCTTATATAGCAAAACTAAAATTATATAAGACAATTGTTTCGGCCACAAGCTTGTCTGCCATATGTTATCAGCATATGAAATTTCTACCTTGTGTTCTTCTGAGAACTTGATAGTCTCAATCGGGATGTCTATTCCTACAATTTTTCCCGGTCTCAAAGTGTTTAACTCTAACTTCATCTTTTAGAATATTTAGTTTCATTTCTTCTTTCAATGATTCTAGCGGTGCAGAATTCCGCAACTGTGGATCCCAGAATTGTTTTTTCCCTGTTTTGGAAATATTGCTTATTTTACTGACTACTTTCCTCCGCAAATTTTTTATAGCCCATGTTTTGATGGAGTGATTTTTGGTAATGAAGCAAATTTTTTTACATAAATCCCTAGATTCTTACTTGTCTGCGTGTTTTTTTAAATCTTTGTATAAAGATTTTGAAGTTGAGTGTTTTAATCTCGCCTACACGCAGCTTGAATCCGAGCGGGCAATTATTTTCTTCTCTCCGCAATGAGGGTTAGAGGCATAACGGTCATCCAATCACGTCTTTTTCGTGTCCCTTTAGGGGCTTTGACTCTTTTACCGGGCTTTTTGTTAAATATTTTGCTCAATCTCATAAGTAATAAAGACTTGACGCCTTTGAATCTACATTTGTCCACTGACTATAATTCTGTTCGAGTGTTGACAAAAATTTAGACTCATGTTTCACGTCGACTCGTTTTGATATCTCAAGTAATCTGACTGCTCTTAACTTAAACTGTACTTTGGAGATCAAGAATCGATGATCTGATCCACGGTCTGCCCCAGAAAATGTTTGAGTGTTCCTCATGGACATTTTCCACTGCAATCTAACTTTGAATACGATGGTAACTATGAAGTGAGGTCTAGTTGTAATACCTGCGTGGGTGATTCTGGAAGAAGCTGTTCGATGTCACTAAGTTGTTATCGGCTGCAAATTATATAAAGTATTCGCCTCTTTCATTACGTTGTTCGAGCCCGAATTTCCCTATGCAGTTACACAAAGGATCGGAGTTTACACCAACTTTTGCATTATTTAGCCAAGATCAGAAGTATTTCTCTAATGAGCACCTTTCAAATGGTGTTTTACAGTTCCAGGTAAAATCACTCTATAACTTCGTCTTTTACAGTACTCCTTGGTGCATTCACCTGAATGATGTTTAGACTTACTGACATGCTTTAAATTTCATATTTATCAGTTGATCGCTAATACGTCCATATCACATTCCACAGAAACTCAAATATTTTGGGAGTAGAGGATTAGCTGGTAGCACGTGTCAATTTACATGGGTATATATGTGAATATATTAGTCACATTTACAACCTTATCTCACTGATAAAAAATCAAATCGTCACTTCGAATCCAGGGACAAACTAGTGAACATTTACGACTTTTTATGTAAAAACATAAGAAAGGGTCGTTAAATCATCATTCATAATAACACAATATGAATTAAAAAAATATAAAAGATCGATGGCAAATTACGTAAGTAAATTCCAGCAGGAAAAAAACACCCCTTGAATTTCGACTAGAGTTTGCACTCGGAACACCCTCGATCATAAATAGTATATTTTTGCAAACGAAAAACAAGCAGTAATATTTTGTATAAAATGTATGTCCTAATTACTTATTAATAGGTCAATTATATTTGCAGCAGAACCTCGTAGTTATGAATATTCACGTGTGGTGTTAAGGGGTTATTAAAATTCTAAATCACATATAAGGATAAGATCTGAAAATTTTAAAAATTCAGTAACCAAATTTTAACAGTAACTTTAAAGTTAAGCACATAAATAGGGCCGAATTGTCCGAAGAGGAGTTTTTAAGGTAAACTTTACCAAATATATGTAAAATTAAAAAAAAATGTTTACGTAGTTACATTTAAATTAAATAATAATTCATAATATGAAACCGTAATATCAAACTCTTTACGCCACTTTCGTTTAAAATCCCTTTCGTCTGGTATTTATTCATTCACTTTTTTCATCCTATAATTTTTCACTCGATTTTACTTTTCACTCATAATTTCTTTTTGAGATAAATAATTTACTAACGTTCTTATTCTTTCACCATTTCTGTTAAATAAATTTATTAAACCATGAGTGATTTAAATCTTTTACATAATTTTTAATTGAAGCTCATTTTGAACAATTTCCACCGCAAAAATTACCATATTGCTTGCCATGATTGATTCCATAACATGATTGGAGATAGTGTACTACAATATCCTCGAAGTAGTTAGATGAGACACAACAAAATATTCATCACAAAAGAAAAGTATTGTAAACAATTTGATTGCACTTTTTACAATTTACAAATGTAATCGAATCTTTCATTTTTATATAAGGCACCGTGATGAAAGAGACGTAAGCACGTAGCAAAGTATGTACTTGTATGTCTCATGTGTTGAGAATACAACGACATGAACACTGTGGTGCTCGTGATCACCGCTTTTTATTCGCTAAGACATCTCGTGCCCTGCCCCTAGCCGGAAAATATGTTGAGCGCTGGCTTACTTAGTAAAAAAACATGCACGATTGACCATACTGGCTCTCTTGGATTGCTCTGCAAAAATTCAGATTAGATGATGGACATTATACAGATTGTGATAGTGGATTTGACTAGAATTCGTTCCGATAGTTTACATCAGAACCATTAATATATTTAATATAACAAAAATTGAAAATGTGAAATCTTGTTCAGTAACCAAGCATACTTGGCGACAACAAATGCTATCAAAACTATTTTGTATATCATAATAAAATTAGGTTACTAATTTGCTTTGTTAAATAACAGTTATTGTATTAAATTAATCCATAAACTTCATCCCCGGCAATGTCAAACTCTTCAAAAGTTAGATGGAACCATTTCATTTTAACCTAGGTAGTTTTAATCCAACCATTAATTTTCGAACATAAAATTTTCCCCAATAATGCCCAATATGACCATTTAAACTTTAACCATTAATTGTGATAGAATGGATGCAATTGTTAGCAAAACTTACAAAAACACTAAGAAAAGACACACTAAGGTGATGAGGGGCGACTTCGTAGATAGTAATTACAGATAATGAAGCAAATTTAAAAATGAAATAACTCTATAGTCATGGAAAGACTTGCAAACTCTGCAGACTCCATGCATGCAAACTCCAAAAGAAGGTTCTGACCCACAAAAGGTTAGATGATATAAAAATACGGATAAATAGAATGCATTGCATGAAAATTAATTCAACGTGCCTTTCCATTCTGCGAATTGTATTAAAATGAAATTAATTCATACATGAAATATTCATTTCCCAAAATCTATTTTCGTATAGTTGAGCAAAGTTTTCTTTCTCCTTGGTCTTTAGTCAATTTTATATTCAGGTATATATATATATATATATATATATATATATATACATATATATATATATATATGCATATATATTTATATATGTATATATGTATCTACTTGCATACGTTATCAGCAACAATGCACTAAACAATGTAAATAAAATTCATCACAAATTTTCAATACCTCTACTCTGAAGCGATAATTGCATACGTATTTCAAAAAACAGGAATTACCTTACGCACACACCGGGTGTACCTCTACCGGGTACTCTATATCACACAGAGTTGGGAGTGAGACAACAAACATGTGAATGTCAATAATGTAATATATTCATGAATAATAACGGGATGAAACATTATGGATACTCTGACATTAGGTAAAAGCTTGACAGAGATGTCTTTGGGAATTAGCTTAAGAAGACGTGAAAGCAAATAAAATTGTACGGTATTGTTTATTACTCTTATACAGGTAATATTACAGATCTCCGAATTCCACTTCAAACTAACGGAGGTTCCGATTATTTGAAACAACTATTCCAATCAATCAAAATTGACATTGTTTGAAGGCGTGTCAAAATGGATATGTTGAGAACCCGCACTGAGTAAATTCTTCAAGACAGTGTTCGTTTTAAACAAGTAGTTACCCTTTTAAATATTATGGTCGTAAGGATTTGTTTCTACAGTGCGGTCTTTTTTTTTAAATACTTTACTAAATCATCTTAAAAGTGAGAAAGAGTAAGAAGATTGAGAATGTTTCTAAGTTAATGTAAAATCAGACAAACATACAAAAAATTAAATCTGTGAATATGATAAAATTACAGGTCCAACACTAAGTTGAATTTCAAAAATTTATTACCTACAATAATAAATTTACTATAACTTTTTTGTAAACCAATTAAATAAATATACAGTTCATCGACTCAAAGTGTTCAAATGCGCAATTGCTATCTATCATTTTTGCAGGAATAAATTGCTATTTAAGAACATATTTTTGCGGTTTTCGTTTTAATTTATAACCGAAACTTTTTACTGCGTGTCTTCGGCAAGAATACCCATCCGGCCTAAATTTAATTATAAAGAGTAAAATAAGGAATGTATAGACAAAATAAGAAAATATAACACCAATAGTTATAAAAGAGAAATTTATATATTATATTTACCACGATTAAACCAATTATACGGATATACTTGCGAATGAACGTATCATAGAAGTGACAAACATTTTAAAAGATGGCATTGCAGAAATGTATCGACATTTACATGCATGCAAACTATTTTCAATTTATGCTCCTATGTAAAAGTTGACTGAAATTATCATACGCCGGTCTACCATTTTGGACATATAAGTTATAATTAAGACGTCTGATAAAATCCTCCTTCGATAAAATTGTGATTAAGCCAACTTTCACGTAGTCATTCGCGCACATAACATAAGAATACGTACCATATTTTTAACACTCGTTTACAATCTAACCGTTTGGTATGACGAAACGTTATGCAATAATTATCTTCATATTTAAAACTTTAAATAACGGGTTGCTTGAAATATTTAATAAAAAACCAATAAATAAAAATGGGCCACATTATTTACGTATTTCTTTGTTTATTTTTTTATTTTTGATTGTTATCTCTGTTAAATAAATCGAGGCGCATTAAATAAATATTTAGTTTAAAAACACATCCATGGTACACTCGAACGAATGATTTTAACATTTCTTACATTTGATTCTCAAATTATAAGACATTATTTAAATGCCTCGGCCTAAAAGGAATTTCATAATGAATTCAAGAACGACGTAACAGATTAGGAAATTATGCGATCTCATTTCATCCTCAATAGAGATAAAATAAAATAAAAAAAAAACTCGCGAATATAATGTAAAACTGGCTAAAATATCTGTTAAAGACATATTGAAAGAATTTACAACTGCATATTTGGTAACATCAACTTGGAAATATGCGAGCGATATCAGAAATAAAAACTGATTCTCCATAATCAATCCGTATACATGTACCAATATATATATTTTACTTATGTTAATGGACATATAGAAATATATTTTATTTATATTTTTATGCATAACAACGAAATTTCGTATATAAATTATCTACTTCCACAATTTCATGACGTAGGCTAAAAACTACAGAAACGTCGAAGTTGTGAAAAATGACAAACGACCTGTAATGGCTAAATTATAAGGGTTTCTTGCTTCATTGCAAAACCATAGTTGCAAAAATGTTTGAGTGTGTGTGTGTTTGTGTGTATATGACTGTTTTCAGAACATAATGTATTTAAGATTTTTTTTCCAACCTTACCTGCCAAATTCTCCACTTAAATAAAATATCAGAGGAAACGAGTCATCATGGCTGTTTTATTATGCATATGACGCTGTGTATAATCATGTTTAAAATATGATATATATGATACTTTATAAAATCATAATTTATAAACAATTACGTTTTATTATTTACAGTTTTTACTTTCCTTAAGCTAATATTACCTTCAATAATTTATGAACGTAGAAAAAAACTACATTCGAATTTGTTCACTTACTTTTTAAATCATTTTGGGAGCAATATTTTCACATATGCATTCATAGAGTCAAAATTTATTCGGCTAGGTATAAACATGGATTCTTTTTTTTTTAAATGTGAGGTTATAAATCGTAGCAAGTAAATGTTAAAATATAAATTCGATTGACAAAAAGGAGTTTAATGGAAGATTTCCATGGAAATTTCCATTTCCATGGAAATCTTTATTAAGCTTCCAATAATTTTAAATTGGTTTTATTGTATATTTCTTAATGATAACAATTTGGGTGACATTCTTTTCATATATTTGGCGTTGACAATTTAAGCCCAAGGATGAGTAATTTTGTTATTAATGACGTATTGCATGTAATTTGATAACCAAATCCACATTCAACATTCGACATTAGCAACTCTAAATTTCTCTTTGTTCATAGTTTGAGAAATTTTCGTTCGGTTAGAACAAAATTGAAGCAATGCGAAATAGCGAGTGGCCTAATGACCATACGTCGTTACCACGCTGAAAGGCTTGCGGCGACAAGAAGACAAACAACGGAACCGCACCGATAAATCTCGGGCATTTGGATCGCGCGAGTGGAGTGTAAATACTAATTCGGCGTTCAAGTATTGAATCGACAATTTTAAGCCGACGACTTGTGCGTACGTCACCAATGAAGACACACATTTCCATTAATTGCATAGGAGCAGGTGAGGCTCAAGAACGATGTGCGAGTACCGTCGATGTTCCTTTTGTTCCAGTTAAACACCTGTCGTTTATAACGACGATGGAAGTCGATGTACAAAGTCTTTGGTTATATTTGTGTAATCTACGCATTCCAGCATAAATTGAAATCGACATCAATCTTGGTAACTCATCTTCTTTTCTCTTTTACTAATTTTTTTATCGATAATTTTGAGATTTAACGTAGAATAAGTAGGTTATAAATGTTTATTCTTTCAATATGTTGGTTTGTGCGAATTGGGCGTAAACATTAATTTCATTTTATTAAATCACTACAATATGGTAACAGGTGTTCTCAGAGTAAAGCTGTATTATATTACATTAGTATTATTAGTAACTACAATTTTTAGTATTTCTCTCTTAAAAAGGCATATTCATGTATATATATATATATATATACATGTATATATATATATATATATATATATATATATATATATACATTCAATATCAAATAAAAAAGTAAAGTGCTTTCATATATGCTAAAAAACTTTTAGTGGCTGGATCAGTCGTTAAATATTTACTAAAAGTAGTTTTAAAATATGATATTAAATTGGTACGGGATGTCTATCACAAATTATAATAACAGGCCAATTCACACTGTGGCGTAATTTAATGTCGGAGCTATTCGATATGCCGTGTCCTTATTGCTACTTATTCTGTTGAAAAAAATGGCACGAGATGAAATGGTAAAAATAAAAATTTTACACGAAATTTATTCAAGAATTGTTCGTCACCTCATTGCAGAAAACCTCACAGATCTCAAGCCTCAAATAAAAACCTTCAACGACACCTCATACCTCTTGAGCAGAAAATTGTGTTACGTTCTTTTCATAACGTATTCTGCTAAAAATTTGGTCGACGTCAATATTCAAAAGCTGAAAATAATGATTCTTGCTACCGATATACCCTTTACAGTTATTAAAAAAGCTGTCTACGTATTATTTGAAGGGTAACTGAATTGTCTTTCATTTTAAGGCTCTGTACCTCAAAACGAAAAACGAAATCCTTATGAGATCACTCACACGTTGGTATGTATATCGGTCATATCAAATTTTTTCAAAGACCGTCTGACGTAGAAGTTTGAAATTTGGCAAAATAATAGATCATATTAACCAGCACATTGTGTAGTACAAGTTAAAATATTTATAAGGTAATTTTAAAGAGGACGTAGGGTAATTTCCATATTTTGTGTGCTATTTTTAGGAATAATTCAATTTTTCTTTCCCCATTTCTGAAATAACTGAATCGAAAATCATGAAAAAATATGGTTCCTAAGATCTTACAAAAAAATTGTGGGCAACTATAGCCATTATCTAGTCTTGAAGTTATGGCGCATATCTCTTAAACTACATAATCTAAGGCCTGTGAAAGTTACATTAGGTATTGTATTTTCACGGTAAAAATTAATAAGAACACGAATAATTTTTAAATGGGTATGTGTGACCAAAATTTGTACGGAACTCTTATACCGCGAGTTCTATAATAGATCAACAATTCCTTTTGGTGACTTAAATTGAAAAGTTATAAATAATTTTACAATAAATAACCATAAAATATAAGTGTAAATAAGGGATAATTTATTCCATACTTTACGTGCTCCCGATCAGAAAAACCATTCGTTTCGGGGGATTTACTTCCCAGTTCCTGTGGAAACGGATATTTTCCGCATTATTACAGAGTTATGTTGTTTTCTGAAGCCCATTTTCTGATGTGGCTACTTATTTTCACTTAAATTCACTTCATAAATGAGTTTTTTCTAGGCGAGAGGGTGTTGGATATTTGAAAATGTGATTTCGTTTATATTATGACTTCCATAAGGTGGTCTCGTTGAAATAAATGAACTATATGAAAAGGTTGAGTTGAATGAATTATTTTTGTTCAACAAAAATAAATCTTAAAAATTTGAGATGTTATAAACCATAATTAACTAATTAAATTTTTGCATTATAACATTTAAATCTGTAAGTAACACGAGTTAAGGTGGAAAATAGAGATTGTAAGGAATATTATATATCAAATAAATTAAAAACCCAAAAATATTAAAAATTTGATTTTAATTTGTAAAAACTTATAATTTTAAATGAAATTGGAATTTTAGGGCAGATATTTATTAAGTCATGTCCAAAATGTTATGGATCGAAATTGTACACAACGTAGACAATGATTTCTTGATAGTTTGAGGACGAAATATCTGTATTAAATAGAATGTAGGAGGGTTAGCGAAAAAAGCAGTAGAAAAGTATGGTTGAAGTAAAAAATATAAAATAAAAGTGAAGAAGGTAGCTAGCAAGAAAAGATTAAAACGATGGTCATAAAGTAGAAAAGTATTCCTCTTTAAGAATTTCCATTAGAGAATTATTGAAACAACACAAGCAAAAAAATGGCTAATGAAAAAGAAAAGATTCTAGGCTATAATATTAGAGATACGCTGTTTGTTTATTGATATATAAAAAACACAATAAATGAACAGTGATACAAAGGAAAATTTCCTTTCCTTGCAGTGAATCTTGCAATGTTTGCATGTGCGTCCATATGCATAAGAATAGAGACATACACACATGTACCGTGTGTATATCTCCATTCATACACATATGGACCCGCATATACGCACATACAAACCTTGGATATTTCTAAAGCACCAAGTACGCCATTTTACAATTTTGAATGATTCCTCAATTCGATACTTCTAGAAGGAATAAAAATAGAAATAAATTTTTATTTCGAGGAAAATCCTGAATCCATCCATTGAAAAACGGAACTATAAAAAGCAAAAATTTCATTACGAGTCCTTCTCATTCTACAAATCTACATGAAATATATTCGAGGCGGTACTCTGGAAAATTATTGTAATATTGATACATTTCAATCAATTCCAATATTTTACACATATAATGAAACATATTCAAATTATATACTTATAAAATGACCGTCATTTCGAAAAGTAGGTTTTATAATTTTAACTCACCTTTAAACAATTCCGAGCTATAATTTGATTTTTAACAGTAACCAGTAAAAAACAAGTACGTTGAAAAAAGTTTGCTTTTGTGAAAAACTACTTAAAGTCGATTAGTATTTACCTTGAAATTAAACCATTATGGTATCAAATTATTCTGACTAGTGATTCCGTGATTAGATTTTTAATACACTTCATCTCATACACTAGCCGAATACCAACTAGAAATTTTTTTAGAAATGTTGATGGACACCATGGCTTATTTCATTACACCAATATTTACGTAACAATCATATGGCAAAGTCAATTGATTCTCATCCACCTAACTTGATAAATTTTTACATAAATAAATAGAACTACGAAAAATAGTATTACTGAATCTGAAAGATAAAATAAATTATAAAAATATCGAATAAAAGAGTTATAAAACTTTATGTAAGAAGCACGATGATGATATACTACACAAATTGGAGTTACTTTCATAACAAGTTTCAACACCTCAATTCTGAATTTCTGAAGGTTAGGGATTGTGTCCATTTACAATTTTAAAATCTATTCAATATTTTATAAATCGTTTAATAAAAATTTCTTAATCGAAGAATCTATACATTTTATAATTTACTTTTCCAACTCCTCGATAATAATAATGTATACACCCATAGGCCTCTCACTTTATTAAATTAACTAAATGGCGTTCAGTTATTCCAGTTCACTTTGTACTGAATTTTAAATATCATTTCTGTTTCTCTATTTATATCAATCGGATTTTAGCTGTCGGTTACGTCCTTTCTACAATCGTCGCTTTTGCCAACATTATAAGCTAGTTATAATATGACATGATCTTATCAGTTGGTTCAGGTTCGACAACGACCACATAAAGTAACCTAAGGTGGAATTTATCATACCAGAACTCTAAAATACGGACTACCTCGGCAGTTAAAAGTTCACTTCCGCTAAATTATGGAACGACGAACCTATATTCTCAGCGTCTTCCCATATGTTTAAAAAGTAAGATCAGTAGTTCCTCTTGTCATTTGGACACTGCTATCTCAATTCATAATAAATTCAGACTGTATTGTTATGCATATATATATATATATATATATATATATATATATATATATATATATATATATATATATATATATATATACACACACATATATATATATTTAAATTTATAATTTACTTTGTTCAATAATACTTATAAATATAAAGATATTTCACTCATAGTTTGCCCTTTCTGCTAATCCGTATTTGCCATTATACAAAAAAATATTTATAGCTTAAAAAAACTAAAAAAGAAGCTTTTATGAAACATGAAATAAAAATATTTCGGTTAGAATAATATTGAAGTAATGCGGAGTAGCGAACGATCCGATGACCAAACGTGCGTGGTTACCAAAATGAAAAGCGCACGGCGTCAATATGATAAATAATGGAACCGCACCGACACGTCTCGTGCATTTGACTCACACGAGTGCAACGGAGTGCAAACATTTCTAGTATTGAAGCGACGATATTAAGCTGACAACATGGACGCAAGTTGCCGGTGAAAACGTATGAGTGCCATCGATGTCCCTTTTATTCTAGCAGCATAGTCGTCGCACAGAACGACGATGGGTAACGAGAAATAGGAACCGATGTTCGAGTTCCTGATTGGGTTTGCGTTTACGCGCCTCTATTTTTACTTATATGTTATATGTAACCTCTGTCTTCATCCGTAATTCTGAGAGATTAGTTAGAATAAGATTACATATTTGTGTATTTTATAACGTACTCGATCATAATTAGAAATAGACACCAATCTCTACTTATATAGTATTCATTAAGCTTTTTTAATTCTTTTTATTCGTATTATAAAACATTAGGTAGGTGATACGTTTTGTTTAGTAGGTGATGTATATTTATAGATTATTGTTTCAAGCTGTTCAAAGTGGGCGCAAAAAGATTATTTCATTTTATTACCATAGCAATTTTGTAACAAATACCATCAGAGGAAAATATACGATCGATGTAGTAATTTTCGGGAATATCATATTTGTATCCAATCTGTAAGTAGATGTTTCACATTTACAATCTGTTACAGTTTTCAAATACGTGTTATCTAATTTGTATGCATTGATTGTCTTTTGTTTTAATTGCTCTTGTGAAATAATGGAGTCTGCTGTATTTGTGAATTTATGAATTGATACAACAATGTAAATAATAGTTTTGCGTTCCACAAAGAAAAATTAAAAACCGTGTAATGAAAAGAAGACACAATAATTTTTAGGAATAAGAAGTCACATATAAATTATATTTACTTTTACTTACTTAAGTATATTTTAGACAAATTAATATGTACGATTTTATTTACATTTTCTATAAAGCTTTTTATTTTGTTTCTAAATTTTAACAATAAATTGAACCTTATGCCAGGAAATTAATTTAGAGAGGACTAGGTGAATAGCAAAGTTGACTTGCACCTGCCTGAATGCGTCACTTATAATTGTCAGTTTCAAACTAGACTTCACTTATAGTGAACTTTTGAATATTTTGTGAACACTGTATGTATTTGGTGTTTAAAATTATAAAGTTCGTTATAGTGAAAACTATTTTAAAATAATGGAAAATGTATCACCAGCTAAATTTTCGAGGTAAATTCATGTTAACATATAAATGTTAGGAGTTATATAGTGACTATTATAATATTCCATGTAATTGTTATCGCTTATTTATTAATTATAAAATTAATAACTTAGCAGATTGATAATTAATAACTTAGCCGGTTGGAAGAGAAAGCTACATATTTAAATGAAGTTTTGGAAGAAGATTCTAATGTCGAAGATTATACCTTAGATAGTAACGATGAGGACTACATACCTAATACGGAATGTCCAGTAGAATTGGACTGCAAAGCATCTGGTAAATACTATTCTATTTGTTATTTTTTCCATTATCATAATTTTAATATTAAAAATAATTGAATCTATAATATTTTTATGATTAATGGAAAACAAGAGAGAGACGCAGAGTTAGACGAGGATAATGATGAATCGACTTTTCAGTCGATCAGATATTTCAACTGAGTAAACATTAAAATCGACAACGTTTACTGCCAAGGGCAACATTGTTTGGTATAAAATACTACCAATTCAACATCAAACTCCGACTCAGAATATTCTTGGGCAAAGGTCTGAACCACATAGAAGCACAGAGACTTGATTAGCGAAACATTCAATAAAGTTTGAACTATTGCAAAGGTAGATCTAATTATTCGTTACACCAACAAGAAGTTGATTACTATCTGCGTAATCAACGTAGCTCGTAGATAGTAATCAACGTAGTAGTATATATTATATAATGAGGAATACATAACCCTTCAAGAATTTTACTTATTCTTTGGAATTTTTATAATGTGAGGTGCAAATAGTTTAAACACTGACCATTCATCGGATATGCGGAAATCAACTTCTTATCCATTATATCGGGCTGCGATGGGCATCAATCACTTTTCGAATATATTAAAATTTATACGATTTGATGATGCAAATGTACGTGAAGACTGTATAAAAGAGAATAAAGCAGCGCCAACTCGCAATATATGGACAATGTTGAATGCCAATTTATCAAAAGTTTATAAGCCAACAGAGTGTTTGACAGTCGATGAGCAACTTTATCCATTCAGATGGCGAATCAAGCATTTATTATTATGGAACCTAAAAAAGCTCTTATATTATTTTCTACAGCGCAGACAAAAAGAAAAAACAGAAATTATACGGTATAATAATAAGACAAAAATCGGTGTCGATACAATGGATCAGATGTTAGGACGTTACACAATCCATAGGCAGGCTAACCGATGGTCTCCCGCCTTTTTTAAATATGTTGGATGTCGCCAGTCTCGCGAGCTAATTTATTATGAAAATAATAAAATGTTAACAAAAAGACAAGGGAGCGCTGATTATTTTTACCAAAATTCACTGAAATATTATGCATATCAACGACTAAAGATCGATCTCAAAATATTTAAGTAATGATAAATTTTACCACTAAGATTGCGATCAAAGGCATCTATGGGAAGACAATGAATCCTGCATGCAGAGCAACAACATCAACTACTCAACAGATAGATTTCACCGGACGAAAAGTTGTTGTAGGATCATTACTTATGTTACTAGGGTATCTACAAAAACGAAAAAATCCGTAAATTGTATAAAGAATTGAAAAAATCAGTTTGTGATTAACATTCAAAAACAATAATAAAATATGACGAACGTTTTCATAATAAATTAGTAAATTCCGTATATGATAATTTTATGTAAAATTTATAGTAAAATTTATAATAAAAGTATTTCAAATTTAAATATATACGTTTATTTGTATTTTGATTAATACTTTTTACGCCTAGAAATAAGTTTATTTACTTATTACTTTAGAATTTTGTAGACTTATTAAGTTTTTACATGTTGGCGCCAGGGTACCCCGGATATTGATCTATTGGGAATTCGACTTTAGCCTTTAAGTTTATTTACGTTTTTCATAATATTTAAATATCATAAGATACATATACGATATCGGAATATGCGATTCCGATATCGTATATGAATCGATATCAATTGATTAAAACAACGGGGATCTGACAGGAGTTGAAGATTTTCTGTTAAATACAAAAAATATATAAGAACATGCAAAATGTTACGTAGATATAGGGGTATTGTCATAAGGGTTAAATGGAAAATAAATATTTTATTTCTAATTTCTTCAACAATTTTTCATATTCTGCTGAAAATTCGGCCGACGTCAATACTCTACAGCTGAAAATAATAATTTGTGCTATTCTATACTCTTGAAAATTACGTATCTCAAAAGGATAAACGGAACGCTTATAAGATCACTCAGATATACCGATATCGATTGAGTGTAACAGTCGATTTTGCCAGAAATGGCCTAACGAAGAAATTTGTCATAGTATTAGATAACAGTAACCCACATATTTTATAGTAACTAACACTTGAGCGTATTTATAAGGTAATTTAAAAAGGGACAAATAAGTATTTGTAATTGGTACTGTTAGAAGGAACTCAACTTTTTCCCCATCTGGCATAATCTCAAACATATGTGTCTAAATATACCAAACAGTAAATTCCTGCCATCCCAAACTATCCATTTCCGAAACAAAACCAAAAGTCATGAAAAAAGAGGGTTGGTGAAATCTCACTAGAAAGTTACAGAAAACCTAGAAATTTCTAGGTTTTATTGCATCGGAGATTTGGACAATATATTAACGGCTGTAAAAGACACAGCAGGTAACATATTTATATAGTGAAGAATTAGTAATTCTAAATAATTTAATAGAAATACTATTAACCTTAAATGTATACACCTTATCCATCTTACCAAGATTGAATGTAACCCCCGTGGTGCGATTTCTATAACAGATAAACAATTTCGTCCCTTGACGGAAATTGAAAATTTCTAACTAATCTTACAATAACTAAATTTAAAATATAATATTTTTATTTTACACGTTTCCCGGGCAAAAAAAAACATTCGTATTGGCGTATTCACTCCTCGAACCATTTTGCAAACAAACATTTTCCGCATTGTTGTAGAGGTATGTGGTTTTCTTAAGCCCAGTTTCCAATATAGCCACTTATTTCCGATTAAAATCACATTACGAATGAGCTTTTCTACGTAAAACTAAATAGTTATTGCACGACCACTAAGACGCCACGAATCAATCACGAAAGATGGAGTTGGGTCGTTGGAAATGTGATTTCCTTTATGTTATGACTTCCATAAAGTGTTCTCCATTTTATCGCGCTGGCGGAAAGATATTTCACCTTAGAGTTGAATTAACTACGATTGGGAATATTTTTGTTCCATGAAAGTAAATGCCAAACATTTGAGATGTTGGAAATCCTATCTAACTGGTCAATTTTTGCACTATAACAATTAAATCTGTATCTAAGTGAGTTAAAAATGTAAAAAAAGGGATGATAAAGAAAGTTTAATTAAAATTATTTAAAAAATGAAGACACTTATTCAACTTGTATGTATATTTTCAACAATTGATCCTGGAGCATATCTTTATAACATCATATCTATAATTTTATTACATAAAATTGCAAACAATATAGTCCATTGTCGCGTGAAAGTTTTAGGACAGAAGAATTCGTTTTACGTGGAAATAATTCGAAGAAGAGAAATAGAAAATTGAAGATATCTAGAGAGATATTAAGTAGAAATACATTTCAAAGGAAGTATGTGATTTTGAGTAAAAGGAAAGTAGAGAAAGATTTTTGGTGGGATGAAAATATAAGACACTGTGAAAAAAAATAAAAATAAAAGAGCAAAAGATCTAATATATATATATATATATATATATATATATATATATTATATATATATATATATATATATATATATATATATATATATATGCAAATAAATATATGCAAATATATCTTCCTGCATGTATTTGTGAATAATTATGAATATCGCTTAAACATCTAAACGTCAAAGTTTGTATAATATGCGTTGATCAAAAACCAGCGCCAGGAACAACAACTGAGCCATATAAGCTGAGCAGTTTAGAGATTACGTCTTAAATTTTTTCCTGGTATTCATTTAAATTTATTTCTATTTCTTTATATCTTATTCAACTTATAAATCTTCTAACCTGTTATACATTTTGCTTACTTCAAACGCTTATTAATTTTTTTCCTTTCTATAGTTCTTGACAAGGAACGCTTTTAATTTCATTCTTGCTTATCATTGACTTTTAAGGCGGAGGGCACTTTTTTTCTCCATAATGGTAATAATTAAATGTATGACATATTTTTGATAAAATACAAATATCACTGGCAAAGTTGAATAAAATAGAAACGCTAATGTCAAAGTCGTTGTTTTTAAATATGTTTTGTTACCAGGTCTGTCTAAAACTCCGTTGTATAGATAACTGAAGTTGGACTCTAAAATTTCTTGTATCCTCTATTAAATAATAAATACTAGGTAGAGCTAAATATAAAATAAAATAAAAATTTATTATTAACAAAACTAAGGAGGTTTCGAGGAATTCACAGTATTTTTACACATTTAAAAGACGTACAAATAGAAATACCATGTATCCTTACACGTTCAAAATGTTATACAAAGGCGAGTGTATGCGGAACCATGGTAGTGCTAGTTATATAAATTTGACGAATTTCTTTAATATTGAGACACTTATGAAAGATTTGTCCCGTAATTAATAGATGCTCTATATATGCCATATTGACTCACTAAATAATAAAATATGAACAACAATTCCAATAGCTTAAATAAAAAGTTGTGATTTTTTGAATAGACGAATGGAATTAATTAACTCAACACAGGGTTATCCTCCACTCAGTTCAATGAACCCGCCACCAACTAATGCGATAAAAACTTTTCTTTTATTCATTCAATATTATGAATGGAATACCATGAATTACTGTCTTCCTTTAAGTTTACTTTGAAATCAATTTCAAGTAGAAAAGCTGCAAATTACTGATTACGTTAAGATGTATGAATTTTAAGGGCTGCATTAAAAGTAAGATAAGACTATTATTACTGAAAAATTGGCGTTTAATGGAAAAGTTCAATATCTTGGTGGAAAAATAGATATTTCAAGCAACGATTATAAGCTGATTTTTAATAAAAAATATTGTCATATTTAGTGCCCTCTAAATAATTTACTTAGTATAACAATTCATCCCACGGAATGCATAAGTGCATAAACTTTAATTATGTTTAAATAAAAAAAAATAATTCTGCTTTAAGTATTTCAAATATTTCTTGGATAATTTTAAAGAATATTTGGAACCGATATTATACAGTAATATTTCTCTTAATCAATCGATGTTATGAAGATGCCACGTTATCATCTAATATTTTTTACAACCGACTTTTTTAAGAACACTTAGATCTCTCAGCTCGACTTGTTGTCATGCTGTCGCGCAGACCTCAAGTTATACAGATTGTATCATTCAGGGTTATGACGTTATTACCAATAGTTTAGTCAAAATTATGGAGTTTTTATTTTTTTGCTAAACACACAGTTAGACAGTTATACAGTTAGACTCAACCAACTTCTAAGCTATGAAATTTTGATTAATATCTACGGGGATTAAATTGGTGCGTATGTACTCTCCATCATCTACGCTGGTTCGTCCATCCTCAATGATACATATTGAATAAACAAAATCACTTCCTCACTAAATTCCAAGTGCGAACGTTAATTTAAATGATACTCTGTGTGGCACCGCCAATATGCGTAGTTATTTAAATGAAATTTGTTTCTCACAAAATTTAATTAAAATAAAAGTGCACAAATATATTTCAGCGGTAATACAGTTTAATCAATTAATTTCTTTGGACATAATAATATTATTAACTAGATATATTTATACTTGAAAATATTAAATTTCCAACTCAAAACTCTAGAGCTAGTGATTTTTGATTGAAATTTAAATAAATATATGGGTATTTAAAAGACAAGCATATGGGTGTTTTGATGAATTATATGCTTGTCCTTCAAATACACCTAAGTGTATATCCCATATACAGTTAGTTATTGCTGTAAGGAACATAAATTTCTAAACATATATCAAAAGATAATATAATTAGATGTACGGTGGGCTCAAAAATACCTGAACAAAATCAATAAACAAAACAAGCTGCCATCAATTTTTGTTTTAAAAAAGTCTGAAAATGACATAGGAGGAAGAAAATTTGAAAAGGGTGAAGAAGGGAATGAGAAGGGTGTGAAAGGTGAGGTAAAAGAAAAAATGTAAATCAAATGTTTTAGAGGTAATTTTGAACATCGGTTTTAACGTTAGTTGACGGCATTCATATGGTGTTTATACGTGTAAAATAATTTTTTACTCTATTTTTGAACGACATTATAAATATATATATATATATATATATATATACATATATATATATATATATATATATATATATATACATACATACATACCGTTTCTGTGTGTGTATGTTCATTTATTTATTTATTCATTTGGTATTACGTCAGATTGAAGCGTACATCAAATATATCATTTATGTCAGTTCAGTATTAACTGCAGTAAAAACTAGATCATATTTGAAAAATCTTAGGAAATAACAATTCAAAACATAATACCGTGACATATACATTCATAATTTAAATGAACTATCTACAGTCTAAATGTTTCCCAACTTATGTAAACAATATATTTTAATTTGAAATGATGATAAATTTAAATGGTGGTGGCGGTAATTGGGGATGACATCATTCATTTATTATATGATAATACTTAAAACATATTTATGACGCGAATACAAACAAAACTTGTTAATAAATTCTTTTTTTATTTGCAAGATAAATATGTTTTAGGTACAAAGCTGTTTTACGTGCACTAAAAGACAAAACGTCAATCCATGAGGATTTTTATGTATTAATGTATGTAAAACGACTTAAGTTAATAACTGGTCCAAGGTCGGAAGTTTCTGATTTAACTTTATCCAGTACTTTATTTAAAACTCGACTCACAAATTATGTAGGAATTGTCACTAATTTAATCAATACTTTATTATCAAAATATACCACAGGCATTTCACACATCAAACAAGAAAATCAAAACTGTGCCTCGAATATAAATGACGATATTATAAAGTTACTAAAAACTTCATATTTACGTTTAAATTTACTGTAAAATCACTGTTCTTTCATTTCACGCCCAGTAATAAAATACACTGGACGCGGGTCAAAAAACGAAAATTCAACGTAAGTTTTTTTCATTTTGCAATCATCGCTATAAAGAGCGTTTCCGGATCATACCGAAAATCGCCGCCATACCGACAACGTATTTATTTTATTACTCCCAAGTGCTGCACAATTATACGAGGGGAGTGTTACGTGGCAAATGTAATATTGACGTTATGTATTTTGAAAGCGTCGTGAAAAAAACGCTGAATGTGATATCCATGAAATTGTGTCGGAAAGTAGATTAATGGCATTTACAAGGGGATATATGATGATAAAGTTACTTAAAAATCCTTATAATAGGTTTTTTGTTTGCAAAAATGTAAATAGGCCTATTAGCTCGGATATAGTGTAACCATTAATTACAATTAAATACCAATAAGTTATCAGTGTACACGGTTAGCGATATCGAGCAACTGGCCACGTACAGAGCGTATACGAGCAGGTTTTCATGAGTAAATAATTATTGATTAATTTAGAATCTTGCCTCGTTTTATGGGTATTTATTTAGAAAAATCCACACATGAATTATACCGAATTTATGTAATATTTTTCTTTTATTATGAGTCGATTAGGTCATTTCTTCAATTAAATAAAATTGATATTTAATGTCCCTCGAGTAATATATAATCTTTTTTGTTCTATCCCAATCCTTTTCTGGCCAATAGACAAAGCAAAATAAAAACCCTCTCTACTTTTGCTTTTTTAATATGTTTCACACACATTACTCTGTGTGAAACATATTAACTCCTATAACTTCATTTTTCTCCAGCATCATCAGTAATAGGAATATTTTAACTCTTTTAATAATCATTTAAAATTCTCCAAAAATAAAAATTCCAAAACTATTTTAACGACGATATCATAAATAATACTCACAATTAAATGAAAGTATATGGTAGAGTATTCTTTCTACAACGACCTGGGTTTCGTTGTCATTCAGGTGAGCTATTAGCAAAGGTCTTTGCTAATAGCCCACCTGAAGATGTAATACAACGAAACCTAGGTCGTGGCAAAGAAATTAAAGAAAGTAGAAATAATACTACATAACGTAATTGCGATGGAGTTTGTTGATATCGTACTTAGTTACTGCACAAGATTTCAGAATTAGAGTGAATTCTAGTACCAATTAATTATTATAAAAGCCATCAGCTATTCTGGCTTTTTATAGCGCGAGCCAAGTGAGCCTGTCCAGTTAACCGCGCGTACTTTTTACTAAGGTGGTATTATCCGCATGCCAGAAATGTTTGAGCCACAGGTCATAATTTTATCCATCCAACAGGACAATTTTCATTATTAGCTCGGTATTGATGTTAAATAGGAGAGGCGAACTCCTGCACTGGGATGGAATTGACGCGATAATACATTATCTGCTCTGACTGAGTCTGTTCTATTTTTATAAAGACACCTGAGGAGACACACAAGGCGTTTTGGAGTACCCATCTCCAGTAACGTTTCTCAAAGTTATGGCTATTTAACCAAATCAATCGCCTTCAAAAAATCAACGAAGCAAATATAACTTGTCTTGTTGAAATCCCGGGATTTCTCAATAATCTGGCACATTATTAGAATTTTTTCACGCCCATATTCACGCTTCTCGAAGACTGCCTTTTTGGCTTTAAAACGCTCGTTTATTAACGTAATAAGGCGATAATTACGACATGTCTTGGTAGAACCCTTCTTATAGAGCGAAACTAAAATTATATAAGACCTTATTTTATTACACAGCTTATGAAAGATTTCTACTCTGTGCTCTTCTAAGACCTTGATAGTCTCAATCGGGATATCATCTATTCCCGTAAATTTTCCCCGTCTCAAGGTGTTTAATTTCAACTCTAATTTCATCTTTTAGAATGTTTGTTTTCATTTTTTCTTTCAATGATTTTAGTGGTGCAGAATTCTGCACTTGTGGTGTAGGTTGGAAATTTATCTACTATATTACTCTTACAAAATGACATTTATTTGTTATAAATATCAATGACGTAATAAAATACAAATAATTTCCCTACTACACTGACATTTAACTAAAATACATCATATTCTACATATATAACCAATAAATGACACAGAACAGAACAAGTTCTAAATATCAAAGGACTTTTTCTGTAAACTACTGATGAGAATAAATTATTTAACTTTAGAAAACGTCACCTTTCAAGATACATCGTGCAGTTTGTCAACCGCGACGTACTTTTGATTTATGAGCGTAAATTAGGCAAATGAAATTACCATTACCATGATCGACTGGCGCGGATGTATCACCTCTCAGGTGCGTCTCATTGCGGAGACGTCGAAGGAGTTTTCCCTTGGAGATTAATTTGCGAGTTTACGATAAATAAGGGATGAGACCCGCGAGACGGGGGCGACGGAGCGCCGCGACACGACCCGCGTGCGTCTCTCCGCGCCGGCAGACGAACCGATGCAAACATAACTTTATATCGGTTATATACTACCTACGTAGTAGTTATCTTCGATAAAATAAAAATTTCGTGGCAGATATATCAACATTGGCTGTACACAATTTTAATCCCAGCGTTTAATATATCGACTGCTCTTGGTGTTATACATTCTCAATGATCCAAGCAAACCATGTCATTAATTTGAAGTAATCATAATTAGATACAGTTTTAGAAATGTCACGAAAAATTTGTTCGAAACTTCAAGATAAAAAATGAAATTAAATATTAAAAAAACACACACAATGAGGTCCAAACCACATAAAGAGTTAGTAATTTTTATGACCATAAAATACGATAAGTAAAGAAAAGAAAACCAGATGAGGTATAATTGGTACAAATGAAATTACGAGAAATTGGTAATCCAATATTCGTTTTTAAAAAAACTAAAATATTTATTCAATTTTAATTTCTAGTGTCAGAATTAAGATAATATAAACACAGAAGTACTTCATTATAAATATTTATTTCATATAGCATATACTCAAATAAGCAAATATGAAATAAGATATATATTACAAGTATGCTTGTTTAAACTATTATTATATTTGACCTAAAGAATAATTTTGTTTATTATTTTACTATAAGTTTTTAAATGTTTCTGGCAAAATTGCAAATTTTCATTTGCTGCATATTCATCAGACACCATTATTTCTACATATTTATATATATATATATATATATATATATATATATATATATATATATTATATATATATATATATATATATATATATGAAAATAAAACAATTAAATACAAACGATATATATACAAGTGATAAAATACAATCCGATGTAAATAAACCAACACACATAAAAGATTTAAATTTATACATTTTTATTCTACCCAAATCTCTCAGAATTACGAATGAAGACCGAATTACAATAATACGTAAGTAAAGACAGACGCACGTAAACGCAAACACAATCAGCAACTTCGAACAACGTTTTCTGTTTCTCGTTTCCCGTCGTCGTTCTGGGCGACGAGTGTGTTGCTGGAACAAAAGGAATATCCTCTGCACTCATCCGCCGTCACCGCGCTCGTCCTTCCCCTATACAATTAATGTAAATATGAGTCCTCATCAGCGACATGCGCCCACTTCGTGGACTTATATCGTTTCTTCAATAATTGAACGTCTAATTACGGTTTGCACTCCACTCGCGGGAGCCAAATGCACGAGACGTGTCGATGCGGTGACGTTGTTTATCTTCTTGTCGCCGCGCACCTTTCAGTGTAGTAACAATGCGTGATCATCGGATCGTTCGCTAGTTTGTACTGTTTCAGTTTTATTCCAACCAAAGTTAAATGTAGTCAAATTATGAACAAAAAGTTACACAGTTGCTGAAATTCGATCTCTTTTAAATGCTACATCTATATATTAATACGAGGAGAGAAAATTGTTTACACCTTTTTAAACATATTGAGCATGCGGAGGAGTGTGGGATTTGGCATAGTTAGATTTTGCATAGAGCAATAGTGCAGAAAGTTAAAATTTATATGTAATATGTGTAAGAAATACATTAAAATATGCAGTACAAATACAATGATATATTCACTGTTTACGTTCCGGAATAAAAGATAAATTGTTTACGTTCATTCTGTCAATGTCAAACACACAATGGTCTGTGATCAAACAGTCGCACAGAGTAGAAATTGTCGCCAAAGAATTTTAAAATGTCATTGGCCGATTGATTTTCTAGCTGTGAATTTTGTGTAATTTCAAATGTTACTTTCCTTCAATCTGCGAAGGAGAAGTTAAGGCAAAGAAGCGTTTATGTTACATTTTGTGTAATAGATATCTGTGTTATAAAAACACGAAAACCAGCTGAAATTGTGTTTTTTAACTGCAAGTAAAATTAAATGTGCAATTACATAGGTATTGCAGCGAATTAAAGAAAACGATACCCGCTTATAACGTACACGTTCTTAGCTGACGTAATAGAACAAATTTCCAAAATATTTTATGTAATATTTACAGAGGTACACTCTTTGACAAAATACCTAAATAATGTTCACATTTACAATTTTAATGAATTATGAATTCAACCAAATTTCGACCACTGAGCGACTACTAGTTTCTATTGAATAATCAGAAAGTTAATAACTAAATTTTATTTCTCACCACTAAAGCAGTGATGAGAATAGGTCGGCTTAAATATGGTCAAAGACTGTGTTTCAAATTATTATTATTAAAAATATAGAATAAAAATTAAGATAACATTAAAATTACTCGAAGCTTATTGCAAATTTTCAATTAATCTTCGCTTGATTTATTGAATTGGAATTTGAATATTTATTTGCTGCTTATAACCTCGCATGATATTGCCCGACAAGAGAAAATTCACATTTGTAATAATAATAATTTTTTCATAATATTCGTCCCCAAAGAGGACACATATTTCTATGAATTGCACGGGAGCAGAACAACAATGCGCGGGTACCGTCGATGTTCCTTTTGTTCCAATTAAACACCCGTCGCTCATAACGGTGATGGGAGTCGATGTGTGAAGTCTGATTATATTTGAGTAATCTACGCGTTCGAGTATAAATCGAAATAAACACCAATCTTTGTAACTCATTTTATTTTCTTCTTTACATAATTATTTGTATATATATATATATATATATATATATATATATATACATATATATATATATATATATATATATATATATATATATATATATATATATATAAATCAGAAGAATACCATCAATATAAAAATAAAATGCATTATAATATGCTGCCTAATGCGGAAAATTTATAATTTAACATTTAATTTAACATTTAATGCGGAAAATTATAAATTTTCCGCATTAGGCGTGCGGCGGACGTGCGGGCGAAACAAAATTGTAAAAGTGCAGTGCTTTCATTTTTGCCAAAAAATGTTTATGGCTGAATCAGTCATTAAATATGATATTAAATTAGTACGGCATTGACATGTCGTAGTTACATCGATCACACCCGATTTTCTCGAAAACCATCTGACGTAGAAGTTTGAAATTTTGCACAGTAATAGATCATATTAACCAGCATATAGTGTAGTACACATTAAAATATTTATAAGGTAATTTTAAAGAAAACGTAGGTTAATTTCCATGTTTTGTGTGCTATTTAACTTATAACTTAATTTTTATTTCAGAATTGGCATATCTTCATACATATGCACTAAAATGTAAAAAACAGTGCATTTCTTCCCTCCTTCTTTCCCCATTTCCGAACTAACTGAATCTAGAATCATAAAAAATATGGTTCTTAAGATGTTATTAAAAATTGTGGGAAACTATTACTATTATCTTGTATTGAAGTTATGGCGCATATCTCTTAAACTACATAATCTTACGCCTATGAAAGTTACATTAGGCATTATATTTTCACAGTCAAAACTTAATAATCCTATTCAATTTAATAAGAACAGTAATAATTTTTAAAAGGTTATGTGTGTGTACTAAATTTGTACGGAACACTCGTAACGCGAATTCTATAATAGATTACTAATTTCTTTCGTTGACTTAAATTGAAAAATTATGACTAATTTTACAATAAATAACCATAAAATATAAGTGTAAATAGGAGTTAAATTTATTCCATACTTTACATACTTCCGGGCAAAAAAAAACCATTCGTATCGGGGGATTTATTTCTCGGACCATTTGCAAACCAATATTTTTCGCATTGTTGCGGAGTTACTTGGTTTCTGAAGCCCATTTTCCGATGTGGCTACTTATTTTCACTTAAATTCACATTACGAATGAGCTTTTTCTACGTGAAACTAAATATTTATTGCACGGCAAATGAGAGGCAATACATGATTCACTCGAGATGGGGTTGGATATTTGAAAATGTGATTTTTTTTATATTATGACTTCCATAAGGTGGTCTCGTTGAATTACATAAACTATAAGAAAAGGTTGAGTTGTTCAATAAAAATATTTTTGTTGAATAAAAATAAATCTTAAAAATTTGAGATCATATAAATTCTATTTAAGTGTTTAAATGTTTGCATTATAACATTTAAACTTGTAGCTAAGGTGAGTTAAGGTCGATCGTAGAGATTGCAAGAAACATTAAATATCAAATAAGTTAAAACGTCAAATATATAAAAAAATTTGATTTAAAATTGCAGAAACTTACAATTTTAAATCAAATTAGAGTCTTGGGACAGATCTTTATTAAGTCATGTAAAAAATGTTAGTGAGTAAAATTTCAAACAACGTAGACCATTATTTCTTGATAATTTGAAGACAAAAGATCTGTCTTAAATGGATAATTTGAAGCAGAAAGATTAGAATATTAAGACGTCAAAGGTATTTCCCTTAAGTTGGAAAAGTGCAAGGAAAATATGTGATATTGCCAACGAAAGTGCTGAAAGATATTTAGTGGGATGAGAATATAGGAGGGTTAGCGAAAAAAAAGTAATAGAAAAGTATGGTTGGAGTAAATAATTTAAAATAATAATCAAGAAGGTAGCTAGGAAGAAAAGGTCAAGGCGATTTTAATAAAATAAAAAAGTATTCCTATTTGAGAATTTCTGTTAGAAAATCATTGAATCAAAACAAACAAAGAAATGTCTAATTAAAAAGAACGAAATGCTAGGCTATAATATTAGAGATACGCTGCTTGTTTATTGATATCTAAAAAACAGCATAAATAGACAGTGATACAAAGAAAAATTACCTTTGCTTGCTAATCTTGTAATGTTTGCGTGTGCGTCAAAGAATGCAGACATACACACATGTATGCGTGCACACGAACCGGCATGCTCACCCGCATACACGCACAACCTTGGCCGATTCATTGTTTGTGGGAATATTTCTAAAGCACCGAGTACGCCATTTTACAATTTTGAATTATTCCTCAATTTGACTCTTCTAGAAGCAATATAAAATAGAAATAAATTTTTATCTCGAGGAAATTCCTGAATCCATCCATAAAAAAACGGAACTATAAAAACCAAAAATTGAATTACGAGTCCTTCTCTGTCTACGAATCTATATGAAGTATATTCGAGACGGTACTCTGGAAAATTATTGGAATATTTATACATTTCAATCAATTCCAATATTTTGCCCTTTTAATGAAATGTATTTAAAATTATACACTTATAAAATGACCGTCATTTCAGAAATTATATTTTATAATTTTAAATCACCTTTAAACAAACCCGAGCTATAATTCACAACTTGTTGGACCCAGTAAAAAAAAATGACGTTAAAAAAAGTTTGCTTTTGTGAAATACTACTCAAAGTCGATTAGTATCTACCCTTGAAAATAAACCGTTATGGTATCAAACTATTCTAACTAGTTGATTCCGTGATTGCATTTTTAATACACTTCATCTCATATACTAGCCGAGATACCAACGAGAAATTTTTTTAGAAATTTTGATGGACATCATAGCTTATTTCCTTACACCAATATTTAAGTAATAATCATATTGCAAAGTCAATTTACTCTCATCCACATAACTTGATAAATTTTTACATAAATAAATAGAACTACGAAAAATAGTATTACTAAATCTGAAAGATAAAATAAATTATAAAAATATCGAATAAAAGAGTTATAAAACTTTATGTAAGAAACACGATGATGATATACTACACAAATTGGAGTTACTTTCATAACAAGTTTCAACACCTCAATTCTGAATTTCTGAAGGTTAGAGATCGTGTTCATTTACAATTTAAATCAATTCAATATTTTATAAATCGTTTAATAAACATTTCTTAATCTACGAATCTATACATTTTATAATTTACTTTTCCAACTCCTCGATAATAGTGATCTATACACCCATAGGCCTCTCACTTTATTAAATTAACTAAATGGCTTCCATTTATTCCAGTTCACTTTGAACTGAATTTTAAATATAATTTCTGTTTCTCTATTTACATCAATCGGATTTTAGCTGTTGGTTACGTCCTTTCTATTATCGTCGCCTTTGCCAACATTATAAGCAAGTTATAATATAACACGATCTTATCTTAGTATATGTTAGACTTTACAGATATTACATTCTCCGTTTATTATGGAAGATGCTCATCATGCAGGTTTTATCATATTTGTATTAGCAATTCAGTTGGTTGAGGTTCGACAACGACCACGTAATGTAAGCTAAGGTGCAGCTACTAATCAAACCGGAACTCTAAAGTACGGACTTCCTCTGCAGTTAAAAATTCACATCCGCTAAATTATGGAACGACGAATCTAAATTTCTCAGCGTCTTCGCATATGTTTAAAAAGTAAGATCAGTAGTTCCTGTTGTCATTTGGATACCTGCTATCTCAATTCATAATAAATTCAGACTGTATTGTTTTGCAACAATAATTATAAAAATAAAGATTTTTCACGTGTTGCCGGTGACAACGAATGCCGTCGATGTTCCTTCTGTTCTACAGTCTGTAGTACCAAATTCATCGCACAGTACAACGATGGGTAACGAGAAACAGCTACCGATGTTCGAAGTTCCTGATTGGTTTTGCGTTTATGAGCATCTATTGTTATTTATATTTTATCTGTAGCCTCTTGTCTTCATCCGTAATTCTGAGAGATTAGTTAGAATAAGAATAATATAAATTTCTATATTGTATAACGTACTCGATCATAATTAGATATAGACATTAATATTTACTTTTATAGTAATCGTTTAGCCTCTGTAATTCTTTTTATTCGTAACTATAAAACATTAGGTAGGTGACACATTTTGTTTAGAATAAGTAGGTGATATATATTTATTGTTTCAAGCTGTTGGTTTGTTCAAAGTAGGCGCAAAAAAATTATTTCATTTCATTACCACTGCAATTTTGTAATAAATACCGTCAGACTAAAGTATACGATCGATGTAGTAATTTTCAGGATTATCATATTTTTATCCAATCTGTAAACAGATATTTCGTATTTACAATCTATTACAGTTTTCAAATATATGTTTACTAATTTGTACGCATTGATTGTCTGTTTTTGGGAAAATAGTGGTATGCTGAATTTTTGAATTGATACATACATACACATGATAAATAATCGTTTTGCGTCCCACAAAGAAACATTAAATAACTTGTAATGAAAAGAAACAAAATAATTTGTTAGGATTAAAAAGTCATACATAATTTATTTTTACTTTTACTTAATTAAATATATTTTAGACAAATTAATATTCACGACTTTATTTACATTTTCTATAAAGCTATTTTGCATGAAAATTTGAAAAATAACTTTAACCTTGTACCTGGAAGTTAATTCGAAACCTATTTTATAAATATATCTAATGAAAATTTACATTGTCACTCGAGTATTTGAATGATATAATTTAATTAAAATGCGTTATGATATGTTGTCTAATGAAAGAGAAAAACCAGGAAGCGAAGTTTTGCCATTTGCACATTCCTTGATGTAAGGGCCTCACAAAAAAGATGGGTGGTGAAGGTATTCAAATTGTAGAAGTACAGTGTTTTAATATATGCTTGATCAGCCATTAAATGCTTATCGAAAATTAGTATTTAATTGTAATATTAGATTAGTATAGGATGTCGTATTAAAGATTTTATCATCAGATGAATTTACAGCATAGTGTAATTTAAAAGACAATATCCGGACTGTTAAGTATGCCATTTCTTCATAGGATCACAGTGGAATGGCCCGATACCTGAGAAACCGTTATTCTATAGAAATATAGAAGGCGTGGGAGTAGGAGAATAGCAAAGGTTGACTTGCAGCTGCCTGAATGCGTCACTTATAATTGTCAGTTTCAAACTAGACTGGACTTTGTTGTTTAAAATTATAAAGTGATGTAGTAACTATTATAATATTCCATATAATCGTTATCGCTTATTTATTGATTATAAGATTAAGAAGAGAAGAGAAAGCTAGATATTTAAATGAATTTTTGGAAGAAGATTCTAATATCGAAGATTATACCTTAGATAGTAACGATGAAAACTACATACCTAATACGGAATATCCAGTAGAATCGGACTGCAAAGAATCTGGTAAATACTATCCTTTTTGTTATTTTTTCAATCATCATAATTTTAATTTTAAAAATAATTGAACTACTGAGTTTAATATTAAAAATAATCGTCAACGTTCACTGCCAAGGGCAACATTGTTTAGTCTAAAATACCACCAATTCAACATCAAACTCCGACTCAAAATATTCTTCGGCAAAGGTCTGAACCACAGAGAAGCACAGAGATTTTATTGATCAGCGAAACATTCAATAAAGTTTGCACTATTCAAATGGTAGATCTAATTATTGGTTACACCAACAAGAAGGCAATTACTACCTGCAACACATGCAATGAAGAAAACCCTACGAAAAATAAATGACCTAAAAATTTAACCCTTCAAGAATTTTACAAGTTCTTGGGAATTTTTATAAAGTGAGGCGTAATTAATTTGAACACTGACCATTCATCAGATATGCGAAAATCAACTTTTTATCTATTATATCGGGCTGCGATTTAGTCAGTTTGATGATATTGAATGCCAATTTATGAAGAGTTAATAAGCCAACAGAGTGTTGGACAGTCTATGAGCAACTTTATCCATTCAGAGGGCGAATCAAATTCATTTTGCATTTACCATCGAAGCCAGCAAAGTATGGAATAAACGCTCAAACTTCGACACTGACGAGTTTAAAACGCTAAAAATTCATATCTTTTGCACGGTCAAATTTACACAGACAAATCGATCACTGACCGCGAAATAAATCAAGGTGAAAGAGTGGTTAAAGATTTATTTGCTCAATATAAAGCGTCCGGATGAAACATTTCGGTGGATAATTTTTTACTTTAGCGAAGCATTTATTATCATGGAACCTAAAAATTGTGGGAAATTTGAAAAAAATATAAAAATTATTTTTCAGTAAAAATGCAAGCATCGAAAGATGGCGAGGAATTTACCACTCTATTTGTATTCCACAAGAAAGTAACAATATGCTCTTATATTCTAAAAAAAGCTGTTATGTTATTATCTGCAGCGAAGACAAAAATAACAAACCATAAATTTTACGGTATTATAATAATATGAAAATCGGTGTCGATACAACGGATCAGATGTTAGGACGTTACACAACCCACAGGCGGACTAACCGATGGTCTCTTGCCTTTTTTTAATATGTTAGATGTCGCCAGTCTCGCAAGCTACATAATTTATAAATAATAAAATGTTAACAAAAAAGGTAAGCGAGAGCCGATTATTTTTACAACAATTCACTGAATAATTATGCATACCAACAATTAAAGATCGATCTCAAAATATCCAAGTAATGAGAAATTTCGCCACTAATATTGCGATCGAAAGCTTCTATGGAAAACCTTTGAATCCTGCATGCAGAGCGACAACATCAACTACTAAACAGATAGATTCCACCGGACGAAAAGTTGTTGTAGGATCGTATTATATTTGTTACTAGGGTACTACTCTACAAAAACGCGTAAATTGTATAAAGAATCGAATAAACCAGTTTGTTATCAACATTCAAAAACAATAAGAAAATGTGACCAACGTTTTCGTAATAAATTAGTAAATTCCATATAAAAATATTTTATGTATAATTTATGGCAAAATTTATAATAATAGTAATTAAAAATTAAATATATACGTTTATTTGTATTTTGATTAATATTTTTAAGCATTTAAGTTTATTTACTTTTTTTAATATTTAAATATCGTAACGCATATGAATCGATATCAATTTACTAAAACAACGGGGATCTAAAAGGATTTGATGATTTTCTGTTAAATACAAAAAATATGTAAGAATATGCAGAATGGTACATGGATATAGAGGTATTGACATAAGGGTTTTAATGGAAAATAAATATTTTATTTCTAATTTGTTCAAAAATTTTTCATCACATTTGTATTTAGTAGAAAACTGTGTCACGTTATTTTGACAAAATATTCTGTTGAAAATTCGGCCTACCTCAAAAGAAAAAGCGGAACGCTGATAAGATCACTTAGATGTCGATTTATCTGTAACAGTCGATTTTCCCAGAAATCGCCTAACGAAAAAATTTGGCATAGTATTAGTAACCCACATATTTTGTGGTAACTAACACTTGAGAATAACCCACATATTTTGAGGTAACTAACACTTGAGAGTAACCCACATATTTTGTGGTAACTAACACTTGAGAGTAACCCACATATTTCGTGATAACTAACACTTGAGAGTAACCCACATATTTTGTGGTAACTAACACTTGAGAGTAACCCACATATTTTGTGGTAACTAACATTTGAGAGTAACCCACATATTTTGTGGTAACTAACACTTGAGAGTACCCCACATATTTTGTAGTAACTAACACTTGAGAGTATTTATAAGGTAATTCAAAGAGGAAAACCTAGAAAATGGTAGGTCTTATTACGTCTGAGATTTGCACAATATCTTAACGCCTGTAAAAACGCAGTAGATAATATATTTATATGGTAAGGAATTAGTAATTCTAAATAATTTAATGGAAGTACTATTAACCTTTAATGTATACACTTACCAAGATTGAACCTAACAACTGTGGCGCAAATTCTATAACAGATAAACAAATTCATTCGTTATCCGCAAATAATAATTTTACCCAATCTTACAATAACTAAATATAAAATATAATATTTTTATTTTACATGTTTCCGGGGCAAAATAAAAAACATTCGTTTTGCGGAGTCACTCCCCGAACCATTTGACAAACGTACATTTTCCGCATTGTTGTAGAGGCGGGCAGTTTTTTTAAGCCTAGTTTAAAATGTGGCCACTTATTTTCGATAAAAATCACATTACGAATGAGATTTTCTACGTAAAACTAAATATTTATTGCACGGCCACTACGACGCTACGGATCATTCACGGAAGATGGAGTTGCGTATTGTGATTTCCTTTATGTAATGACTTCCACAAAGTGTTCTCCATTTTTTCGCGTTGTAGGAAAGATATTTCACCTTGGAGTTGAATGAACTACGATTGGGAAAATTTTTATTCAATGAAAATAAATGCCAAAAATTTGAGATATCGGAAATCCTATCAGGTCAATTTTTGCACTAGAACTATTAAATCTGTATCTGAGTGAGTTCAAAATGGAAAAAAGGGATGATAAAGGAAGTTGAAATAAAATTAATTAAAAAAGGAAGAAACTTATTCAACTTGTATGTATATTTCCAACAATGGATTCTGCAGCACATCTTTATAACATCATATCTATAATTTTATTGCTTAAAATTTCCGAACAATACAGTCCGTTGTCGCATGAAAGTTTTAGGACGGAAGAATTCGTTTTACGTGGAAATAATTCGAAGAAGAGAAATAGAAAATTCGAGGTATCTAGAGAGTTATTAAGTTGAAAAATTTCAAAGGAAGTACGTGATTTTGAGTAAAAGGAAAGTACAGATAGATTTTTGGTGGAATGAAAATATAAGACTTAGCGAAAAAAGAAATAAAAATAAAAGAGCAAAGATCTAATACACACACACACATATATATATATATATATATATATATATATGTACATAAATAAATATATATATATATATATATATATATATATATATATATATATATATATGTATGTATATATAAATCAAGGGTCGTTCAAAAATAGAATAAACATTTTTATTCACGTACAAACACCATATGAATGCCGTCAACTAACGTTAAAACGTATGTTCAAAATTACCCCTAAAACAATTGAATTACATTTTTCCTTTTACCTCACCTTTCACTCCCTTCTCTTTCCCTCCTTCACCCTTTTCAAATTGTCTTTCTCCTATGTCATTTTCAGATTTTTTAAAACAAAAATTGATATCAGCTTTTTTTGTTTGTTGATATTGTTCAGGTATTTTTGAGCCCACCGTATAACTAATTTTATTATCTTTTGATATATGTTTAGAAATTTATGTTGCTTATAGAAATGACTAACTGTATATGGGATATACACTTAGGTGTATTTGGAGGACAAGTATATAAGTCATCAAAACACTTATATGCTTGTCCTTTTAAATACCCATATATTTATTTAAATTTCAATAAAAAATTACTGGCTGTAGATTTTTGAGTTGGAACTTAAATGTTTTCAAGTATAAATATAACTGGTTATTAATATTATTATGTCCAAAGAAATGAAAAGTTTTGAGATTTGTGGATTGAATTTTTTCGGAGCCTTAGAATTGAATAATACTCCTGAATTTGTCATATGTACAGGTTTACCGCAAGCATTAACCATCTCCTTAATCGTATATCCACGTAAAATTATTAAAAAATTGAATTTATTAAACCTATACTACCACTCAAATGAATTTGTGAACTTACTATTTTTCTATTAAATTTTGTGAGAAACAAATTTCACTTAAATAACTACGGATATTGGCAGTGCCACACAGAGTATCATTTAAATTAACGTTCGCACTTGGACTTTAATGAGGAAGAGATTTTGTTTATCCAAAATGTATCATTGATGATAGACCAACCAGCGTAGTTGATGGAGAGTACATACTCACCAATTTAACCCCCGTAGATATTAATAGAAATTTCAAAGCTTAGAAGTTGGTTGAGTGTTAGTGTATGTTTAGCAAAAAAATAAAAGTTTCATAATTTTTACTAAACTATTGGTTCTGGCGTCATAACCCTCAATAATACAATCTGTATAACTTGAGGTCTGCGCGACAGCATAACAACAAGTCGAGCTGAGAGATCTAAGTGTTCTCAAGAAAGACGGGTGTAAAAGATATTAGATGATAACGTGGCATTTTCAGAACTTGAACTGATTAGGAGAAACTTCATATTATTGAATAATATTGGTCCCAAATATTCTTTAAAATTGTTCAAGGAGTATTTGAAATACTTAGAGCAGAAAATCGTGACTTGCCATTCTATTCTCCCATAGCCTTACTATGGGATAAATTTAATAGAGGAGTCAAAAAACAGGAGCCGATTTCCACAAAATGTGTCTGGGATATAATGCAAAAGATGATACACTAAATTCTGCGCGAAGGTTAATAAAGTAAAGGATCTACCCTGGAGGACAATTTCTTTGTTTCGACGTAAAAGACATTTATTTTTTTTATTTAAACATAATTAAAATTTATGCACTTATGCATTTCGCGGGACGAATTGTTATACTAAGTAAATTATTTAGAGGGCACTAAATATGATAATATTGTTGATTAAAAAACCAGCTTATAATCATTGCTTGAAATATCTAAGTTTCCATCAAGATATCGAATTTTTCAATGAAACGCCAATTTTTGGGTAATCATTTCTTTGTTATTAAATCATAGCAGTGGTTGAAAGCCTTATCTTACTTTTAATGCAGTCTTTAAAATCCATACATCTTAACGTAACCAGTAATTTGAGGATTTTCTACTTAAAACTGCTTTCAAAGTAAACTTAAAGGAACACAGTAATTTATGGTATTCCATTCATAACATTGAATGAATAGAAGAAAAGTTGTTAACCCGTTAGTTGATAGCGGGTTAATTGAACTGAGTGGAGAATAATTCTGTGTTGAGTCGATTGCTCCCATTTATCTATATGAAAAATCACAAAATTTCATATAAGCTTTTGGAATTGTTGTTCAAATTTTATTGTTTAGTGACATAATGTGACTATTATTTATAATAAACGGATTTGTTTAATAACTATTGACAATGTTAAACAAATCCGTCAAATTTGTACAACTAGCACTTCGGTGGTTCCGCATATACTTGCGTATGTATAAAAAATTAACATGTAAGGATACATGGTATTTCTATTTGTACTATGAAAATATATTACCTGGAATCTGGTCTTTGAAACGTGTAAAAATACCGTGAATTCCTCGAAACTTTCTTGGTTTTGTTACTAATAAAGTGTTATTTTATTTTATATTTAGCTCTACTTGGTATTTATTATTTAATAGAGGATATAAGAAATTTTATAGTCTAACTTCAGTCTTGTATATAACGGAGTTTTAGACAGACCTGGTAACAAAACATATTTAAAAACTACAACTTTGACAGCAATATTGGTATTATATTCAACTTTGACAGTGATATTTGTATTTTATCAAAAATATGTCACACATTTAATTATAATCATTATGGAGAAAAAAACTGCCCTCCGCCTTAAAAGTCAATGACAAGCAAGAATGAAATTAAAAGTGTTCCTTGTTAAGAACTATAGAAAGCAAATAAAATAATAAGCTTTTGAAGTTAGCAAAATGTATAAGAGGTTAAAGGATTTATAAGTTGAATGAGATAAAAGAAATAAACTTAAATGAATACTAGGAAAAAATTTAAGACGTAATCTGCAAACGGCCTGGTTTATTTGGTTGAGTTGTTGTTCCTGGCGCTGGTTTTGGATGAACGCATATTCTATAAACTTTGACGTTTAAGCGATATTCATAATTATTCACAGATACATGTAGGAAGACATATTTGCATATATATATATATATATATATATATATATATTTCACGTCGAAACAAAGAAATTGTCCTCCAGGGTAGATCCTTTACTTTATTAACCTTCGCGCAGAATTTAGTGTATCATCTTTTGCAGTATATCCCAGATACATTTTGTGGAAATCGGCTTCTGTTTTTTGACTCCTCTATTAAATTTATCCCATAGTAAGGCTACGGGAGAATAAAATGACAAGTCACGATTTTCTGCTCAAGTATTTCAAATACCCCTTGAACAATTTAAAAGAATATTTGGGACCAATATTATGCAGTAATATGAAGTTTCTCCTAATCAGTCCAAGTTCTGAAAATGCCACGTTATCATCTAATATCTTTTACACCCGTCTTTCTTGAGAACACTTAGATCTCTCAGCTCGACTTGTTGTTATGCTGTCGCGCAGACCTCAAGTTATACAGATTGTATTATTGAGGGTTATGACGCCAGAACCGATAGTTTAGTAATAATTATGAAACTTTTATTTTTTTCTAAACATACACTAACACTCAACCAACTTCTAAGCTATGAAATTTCGATTAATATCTACGGGGGTTAAATTGGTGCGTATGTACTCTCCATCATCTACGCTGGTTCGTCCATCATCAATGATATATTTTGAATAAACAAAATCTCTTCCTCACTAAAGTTCAAGTGCGAACATTAATTTAAATGATATTCTGTGTGACACTGCCAATATACTTAGTAATTTATGTGAAATTTGTTTCTCACTAAATTTAATAAAAAAATGATAAGTTCACAAATTCAATTGAGTGGTAGTATAGGGTTAATAAATTCAACATTTTAATAATTTTACGTGGATATACGATTAAGAAGATGGTTAATACTTGTGGTAAACCTGTACATATGACAAATTCAGGATTAGTATTCAATTCTAAGCCTCCGAAATTCAATCTACAAATCTCGAAACTTTTCATTTCTTTGGACATAATAATATTAATAACCAGATATATTTATACTTGAAAACATTTAAGTTCCAACTCAAAAATCTAGAGCCAGTAATTTTTATTGAAATTTAAATAAATATATGGGTATTTAAAAGGACAAGCACATAAGTGTTTTGATGACTTATATGCTTGTCCTCCAAATACACCTGAGTTTATATCCTATATACAGTTAGTAATTTCTATAAGCAACATAAATTTCTAAACATATATAAAAAGATAATATAATTAGTTGTACGGTGGGTTCAAAAATACCTGAACAATATCAACAAACAAAACAAGCTGCCATCAATTTTTGTTTTAAAAAATCTGAAAATGACATAGGAGGAAGAAAATTTGAAAAGGGTGAAGGAGGGAAAGAGAAGGGTGTGAAAGAAAAAATGTAATTCAATTGTTTTAGGGGTAATTTTTAACATACGTTTTAATGTTAGTTGACGGCATTCATATGGTGTTTATCCGTGAATAAATATTTTTACTCTATTTTTGAACGACCTTTGATGTATATATATATATATATATATATATATATATATATATATATATATGTATATATATATATATATATATATATATATATATATGTTTTTATGTATGTATATTCATTTATTTATTTATATATTCAGATTGAAGCGTACATCAATTATATCAATTATGTTCCTTCAGTAATAACTGCAGTACAAACTAGATTTAATTTGAAAAATCTTAGGAACTAACACAGAATTGAAAACATAATTCGTAATATAAATGAACTATCTTTAATCTAAATATTTCATGACACGTTGGTACCAGTTGCGGATGACATCATTCATTTATTATATAATAATACCTAAAACATATTTATGACGCGAATAAAAACAGAACTTGTTAATAAGTTCTGTTTTTATTCGCGTCATAAATATGTTTTAGGTATTAAAATAGTTTACGTGCACTAAAAGATAAAACGTCAATCCATAAGGATTTGTATGTATTAAAGCATGTAAAATGACTTAAGTTTATAACTGATCCAAGGGCGGAAGTTTTTAATTTCATATTTACAATTTTGTGTTGAAGTTTGTGTATAAATAAATTTTGCTCCAAAATTCAAGTATTTTATAATTTCATTAAATATATTTTTACTACAGATAAATTGAAACTTTGCATTGGTGTTAATTTGAATTTCTTACCAAAAGTAACACACAAAGTATGCAATTTCAATAAGTTGTATCAAATACTCCCTATGAATATAGCATGTTAGGAATGAAGGCATCCTAAGGGAACTCAGAAGGCTATGTTCACTACCGCTGAATCAGAGATAACCGTGTATAGATATCAACCAAACTTCAATTTCTGAACCAATTGATTGTTGTATCGAAAAACAATAAATATTAATGATAATAAGTGATTTAAAATATCCAAATGAAATAGTGCCCAGAACAACACTTCAATCCGATTTTGCTCATGTAATCCAATAAAGTCATGCAACCAAACACCACAGTTATACCAGATATGTGGTTTTAAAGTTTACAAATATTAACGAAGAGAGGCAACAATCGAGATTAGCATATTGCTCTTCTCTACGGCACGGCAATACGCACCCGTATGGCAAAACAACAAACGAATTTTATAGAATCTACAAATAGCAATCTTCGGTTCCATTACCCTCACTGTAATACACATCAAGTTATCCCTGGTTAAATAAGCTTTTAAAAATCTAAGTAAGCTTCTAAACAGCGGAATACACTTTACACGAAAAGAAATGAAAATACCATTAAAAAAATTCTGCAAACTTTTAGAATAGCAGCATAAATACCATCAATATGGCAACAGCCTATAAAATATTGTATTTCTACATGTATCGCTTGACCAAAAACATTTCCGGCGAAATGTTTACTTTCAATTTTCTTACATGAAACTGTGACTAACAATGAAAAAAATATGTAACAATTAAATTTATATTCCAACATACGCGACAATACACACGTAGAAAACAATTCAATATTACGGTCTTTAGAAAAGATGCCGGTTTTTTTAAAGAATCTTTCTTTTCTTCATTTTTCGCAAGGAATTAAAACTGTCTTAGAAAACTGCAATTGAATGAAAATTAACTGTACAAATCACATATTTTTATAAACAGCAATCACAGAATGTATGATCTTCCAACAGATATGTTAAATATTTAATTTTTATTACTTTCACTTTTTAATAACCAATGTAATAGATATTGTTCACCTTAATAAAAAAATATTAAGAATATATATTTCATCAAGTTTTTAATAAAGTAGAAGCAATGTTTCAAGGGCATTTTTTATTATCTGTTAGTAATCCTGCCAAAAATTATTCATAAACTGGAAACAGTTACTCCACTTAATCCGAACTTACTAAAATCAAATTTCATTAGTCTCGACATCCACAATTACACGTTGTTCAAGATACACGCAAACATTTCCATCTATATCCTTATTATAATGGCTAAGAGACAATGCAAACTTACAGTGTATCTCGAATATATTAGAAATGCCTAGTTGTCATAGCGAGAATAATAGCCGTCATTCGCTTAAGTATCGAAGTTACATAAATAAAGCTAAAACTTAAAAATAGTATAAGTGGTGGGACTCATAAAATGTGACTAAATTTGACATCTCTTTAGAAACTTGGGGATGAAAAAAAAACTATGCACATAACTTTATCCAGTACTTTGTTTAAAATTCGACTCTCAAATTGTGTAGGAATTGTGATTAATTTAATTAATAGATTTATTACCGAAATATACCACGGGCATTTCACATAATAAACAAGAAAATCAAAACTGTCCCTCAAATATAACTGGCGATATTATACAATTAATAAAAACTTCATATTTAGTAAAATCACTGTTCTTTCATTTCACGTCCAGTAATCAAATACATTGAAGGTGGGTCAAAAACGAAAATTCAACATAAATTGCGTTCATTTTGCAATCATCGCTATAAAAAGCGTTTCCGGATAATACCGAAAATCGCCGCCATACCGAAAACGTATTTATTTTATTACTCCCTAGTGCTGCACAACCATACGAAGAGGGGACTGTTATGTGGTAAATGTAAAATTGACGTTATGTATTTTGAAGGCGTCCTGAAAAAAACGCTGAATGTGATATCCACGAAATTGTGTCGGAAAGTAGATTAATGGCATCTACATAGGGTTACATGATGATAAAGTTACTTAAACATCCATATCATAGGTTTTGTTATTTGCAAAAATATAAAGGGTTATAGGCCTAATAGCTAGGGCGTAGCGTAACCATTAAGTACAATTCAAATATCAATTAGCTATAAGTGTAAACGGTTAGCCATATCGAGCAACTGGCCACGTACAGAGCGTATACGAGCAGGTTTTCATGAGTAAATAAATTGTTATTGATTAATTTAGAAGCTTGCCTCGTTTTATGGGTATTTATTTAGAAAAACCAACACATGGATTATATCGAGTTTATCTAATATTTTTCTTTTGTTAGGTGTCGATTAGGTTATTTCTTCGATTAAATAAAATTGATATTTCATGTCCCTCGAGTAATATATAATCTTTTTTGTTCTATCCCAATCCCTGTTCTGGCCAATAGATAAAGCAAAATGAAAACCTCTCTACTTTTGCTTTTTTTAATATGTTTCACATACATTACTCTGTGTGAAACATATTAACTCCTATAACTTCATTTTTCTCCAGAATCATCAGTAATAGGAATATTTTAATTATCTTAATAATCATTTAAAATTCTCCAAAAATAAAAATTCCAAAACTATTTTAACGACGATATCAAAAATAATACTCACAATTAAATGAAAGTTCATGGTAGAGTAGAGTAGTTGGTATCGTACTTGGTTACTGCATAAGATTTCACGTATAATATAACGGTTTTAGAAAATGGTTTATACAATATTAACGGTTTTAGAATTAGAGTGAATTCTAGTACCAATTAATTATTATAAAAGCCATCAGCTATTCTGGCTTTTTGTAGCGCGAGCCAAGTGAGCCGGTCCAGTTAACCGCGCGTACTTTTTACTAAGGTGGTATTATCCGCATGCCAAAAATGTTTGAGCCACAGGTTATAATTTTATCCATCCAACAGGACAATTTTCATTATTAGCTCGGTATTGATGTTAAATAGGAGAGGCGAACTCCTGCACTGGGGTGGAATTGACGCGATAATACATTATCTGTTCTGACTGAGTCTGTTCTATTTTTATAAAGACACCTGAGGAGACACACAAGACGTTTTGGAGTACCCATCTCCAGTAACGTTTCTCAAAGTTATGGTTATTTAACCAAATCAATCGCCTTCAAAAAATCAACGAAGCAAATATAACTTGTCTTGTTGAATTCCCGGGATTTCTCAATAATCTGGCGCATTATTAGAATTTTTCACGACCACATTCACGCTTCTCGAAGACTGCCTTTTTGGGTGCAATCTTCCCGGATAGATGGTTTTAAGACGCTCGTTTATTAACGTAATAAAGCGATAATTACTACATGTCTTGGTAGAACCCTTCTTATATAGCGAAACTAAAATTAAATAAGACCTTATTTTATTACGCAGCGTATGAAAGATGTCTACTCTGTGCTCTTCTAAGGCCTTGATAGTCTCAATCGGGATATCATCTATTCCTGTAAATTTTCCCCGTCTCAAGGTGTTTAATTGCAACTCTAATTTCATCTTTTAGAATGTTTGTTTTCATTTTTTCTTTCAATGATTCTAGTGGTGCAGAATTCTGCAGATATATCTATATGGTTTTGAAGTTGAGTGTTTTGATCTCGCCTACACGCAGTTCACATCCAAGTGGACGAGTTATTCAAGATTTCTACTTCTGCGCCAGTCACTTTCATTTTTCTTCTCTTCTCAATTTTAGCAAGAGTAATATCGGTCATCCAATGGCGTCTTTTTCGTGTCTCTTTAGTGGCTTGGATTCTTTTGTCGCGCTTTTTATCGGATATTACGCTCGACCTCATAACTAATAAAGAGTTAACGTGTTTAAATCTACATTTCTCCACTGGCTCTAATTCTGTTCGAGTTTTGATAGAAATTTAGACTAATGTTTCACTTTGACTCGTTTTTGTATCTCAAGTACTCTGTCTGCTCTTACTTACCTTATCTCATTGATAAAAAAGTAAATCGTCACTTCGAATCTAGAGACAAACTAGTACATTAAAATATAAAAAAGCGCTATTTAATCATCATTCATAATAACAAAATACGAATGAACAAATACAAACGATCGATTGCAAACTACGTAAATAAATTTTTTCAACAAGACAAAAACAAACCTTCCGTTCCGACTAGAGTTTGCACTCGGAACACCCTCGATCATAAATAGTACATTTTTGCAAGCGAAAAATAAGCAGCAATATTTTGTATAAAACGTAAGTCATAAATATTTATTAATAGTTCAACTATATTTGCAGCAGAACCTCGTAGTAATGAATATTCACGTTTGGTGTTAATAGGTTTTTGGAATTCTAAATCATATATAAGAACGGGATTTGAATGTACGAAAAATTCACTAACCAAATTTTAACACTAACTTTAAAGTTAAGCACATTAATACCACCGAATTGTGTGAAGAGGAGCTTTTAAGGTAAACATTACGAAATATATGTAAAAATGAAAAAAAAATTTAATGTAATTATATTCAAATTAAATAATAATTGATAATGTGAAACGGATTTCAAACTAGTATTTAATTTCTTACACACCATTCTATTTTCATAACTTTTCACGCCACTTTCTTTTAAAATCCCTTCCGTCTAATATTTATTCATCCACTTTTTTCCTCCTATAACTTTTTACACGAATCTACTTTTCACTCTGTCACGCAGTGTCGTAATATCTTTTTGATATAAGTAATTTACTAACGTTTTTATTCTTTCAACATTTCTTTTTAATAAATTTATTAAACCATGAGTGATTTAACTCTTCTACATAATTTTGATTTTAAGCTCATTTGAACAATTGCCACCACACAAATTATCAAATTGCTTACCATGATTGATTTCATAACATGATTGGAGACAGTGTATTAAAATTTCCTCGAAGTAGTTAGACGAGAGACTCTACAAAATATTCATCATAAAGAAAACAATTGTAAAAAAAATAATTGTAATTTTTACAATTTACAAATGTAATCGAACCTTTTATTTTTATATAAGGCACCGTGATGAAAGAGATGTAAGCACCTAGCGAACTATGTATTTGTATGACTCATGTGTTGAGGATTCAACGAAATGAACACTGTCGAGCTCGTGATCACCGCTTTTTATTCGCTAAGACACCTCCTTCACTGCCATCAGCCGGAAAATGACTTGAGCGCTGGCTTACTTAGTAAAAAACATGTACAGTTGACTGAACTGGCTCTCTTGGCTTTCTCTGCAAAAGCCAGATTAGATGGTGGACTTTATATAAATTGTGATAGATTTGACTAAAATTCGTCCCAATACTTTACATCAGGACCATTAATATATTTCATATAACAAAAATTATATCTTGTTCAGTGACCAAGTATACTTGGCGACAAAAAACTATATCAAAATAATTTGGTTTATCATAATAAACCTAGGTTAATGCTTTGCTTTATTAAAAAAATAGTTAGTGTATGAAATTAATCCAAAAGCTTCTTCCACGGCTATGTCAAACCATTCAAAAGTTGGGTGGAACCATTTCATATTAATGATTAAAACATGGGTAGTTTTAATCCAGCCATTAATTTTTGAACATAAAATTTTTCCCAATAATGTTCAATATGAGCATTTAAGCTTTAACGATTAACTTTAATAGAATGGTTGATTGTAATCGTAGCAATTGTTATCAAACTTTCAAAAACACTAAAAAAAGACAGACCGATGTGATGAGGGGGGAACCTCGTAGATAGTGATTTCAGAGAATTGTCTCTTTACAGCCAAGGAAAGGTTTGCCTTATGCAAACTCCAAAAGAAGGTTCTGACCAACAAAATGTTATCACGCTGTTAGATGATATAAAAATAAGTGTACATAGAGTGTATTGCATGAAAATAAATTCAGCATGTGTTTTCTTTCTGCAAATTTTATCAAAACGGATTTATTTTATACATTTATTATTCATTTCCCAAAATGTTTAAGCTATTTTCGTAAAGATTTCTTTTTGCTTGATCTTTAGTCACTTTTACATTACTTTTACTTATACAAATATATATTACATATTTTAAATTATATATACATATATATATATATATATATATATATATATATATATATATACATATATATATAAATTGACAGCAAATAAAATTGTATTTTATTGTATATTACTCATATACAGATAAAACTACGCATATCAGTATTCCACTTTAAAATAACGGAGCTTCCGATAACTATAAACAAAAATTCATATCAATAAAATTTGACATCGTTTGAAGGCGTATCAAAGTGGATATGTTGAGCTCCCGCACTGAGTAAATTCTTCAAGACAATGTTCGTTTTAAACAAGCAGTTATTCTTTTAAGTATTGGTCTTTAGATATTTTTTTCCACAGTGCAGTACTTTTTATAAAATACTTTACCAAACCATCTTAACAGTGAGAAAGAGTAAGAAGGTTGAGTATCTTTCTCTCAGAAAATATCTGACTATAGTCTGCATCTAAGTTATTGTAAAATCAAACACATAAAAAATTAAATATGGAAATATGATAAAATTACACGTCCAACACCAAGTTAAATTTTAAAAATGTATTACCTATAATAATAAATTAACTTCAACCTTTCAGCAAACCAATTAAATAAATGTAGAGTTCATCGACACAATGTGTTCAAATGCGTAATTGCTATCATTTTCGCAGAACTAAATTGCTATTTAAGATATTTTTGCGGTTTTCGTTTTACTTTATAACAGAAACTTTTTACTGCGTGTCTTCGGTAATAATTCTCATGCGGTCTAAAATTAAGTATAAAGAGTAAAATAAAGAATGTATAGACAAAATAAGAAAATATAACACCGATAGATTTAAAAGAGAATTATATTTACCACGATAGAAGTAAATATAGTTCTCTTTCAAATCTATAAGAAAATATAATACCGATAGATTTAAAAGAGAATTACATTAAACCCATATTCCAGGTATACTTGCGAATGAACTTATCATAGAAGTGACAAACATTTTAAAACATAACCTTGCAGAAATCTATCGTCATTAACATGCATGCAAATTATTTTCAATTTATGCTCCATTGTAAAAGTTGACTAGAATTATGAAGGGCCAGTCTGCCATTTTGGACATATAAGTTATAATTAAGACGTCTGATAAAACTCTCCTTCGATAAAACTTCGATTAAGCCAACTTTCACGTTGTCATTTACAATCTAACGGTTTGATATGGCAAAACATTATGCAGTAATTATCTTCATATGTAAAACTTTCAATAACGGGTTGCTTGAAATATTTAATAAGATACAATTAAATGAAAATGGATTATATTATTCACGTATTTCATTTTTTTATTTTATTTTATTTTATAATGATTATCTCTGTTAAATAATTCGAGGCGAATTAAAAAAATATTTAATTTAAAAACACATCCATGGTACACACGAAAGAATGATTTTAACATTTCTTACATTCGATTCTGAAATTATAAAAGACATTATTTAAATGCCCCTGCCTAAAAGACATTTCGTAATGAATTCAAGAACGACGTAACAGATTAGGCTATTATCATACGCAAGCGCAACCTATACTCCATAAAAATACTATGCGATTTCATTTCATCCTCAATAGAAATAAAATAAAATGAAAAAAAAAATTCTCGAATATGATGTAAAATTAGCTAAGCTATCTGTTAAAAATATATCGAAAGAATTTACAACTGCATATTTGGTAACCTCGACTTGGAAAGATGCGAGCGATATTAGAAATAAAAACTGATTCTCCGTAATCAATCCGTATACATGTACAAATATATATATATATAAACATATATTAACTGCTTCGAGGTCATAAAACATAGACAAAAGACAATGTATTGTACCGGAAGCCGCGGGGAAAATGTTATTTGCTGTTCTCAAATATTTTATTTGTCTGTGTGCGTTTGACACGATTGGCTATGAACGTGTGTGAACAACACAAGTGATAAAGTGGCACATAACGCGATAAACGATAATATAAATAGAATAACGTTCGGAGGGTGATCACACTCGCCCATAAGGAAGTTTGCAACGTAAATTTTTCAATGTTTATTAAAATTACTGGAAGCGCATATGGATTACAGATAATGACAGTTTTAGATTAATTAAATTATTATTAATACATCCAACATTGTATATTTTGGACAGTGCAGGACATATATTTTCTTTTACTTACCTTGTCCAAAATATATCGATAGGAGAAATGGGAAAAAGTGCAAAATCCCTAGATCAAACTTTCCTTCTTACAAAATTTAAAATAAAATTATTTCCGTAAACTTGCATAAACAGTTTTAAAAGATACCAAAAACTATATAACTTATTTCATACGTATCTTAAAAACCGGCCAAGTGGGTCAATGACAGTACCGATAAATTCTCTAAATCAAATTTTTCCTGTTATGAATTACTAGTTCTCCTTGTTTTTTATTTTGTACTCGCTTTGTCTCCCAATTTTTACACCCTCGAAAGATTATTTTAAATTTTGATTCATTTTTTTGGCTTCTTATTGCATTTAGGCTATGCGCACTACAAAGATGTAACAGACGAGTAGATAAATGTTATTAATGAAAATTGTCGTCCATCAAAAATATAGAAAAAAAATTATTGTCTAAAAACCCTCATGTAAAAACTGTCTACGTTTATATAGGTTTATCAAGAGCTACTAGTTATGATACTCTTGCGGGTGACCTAACGTTGAGCCGGTAGGATACGAAGTAATTGGCCGACTCAAAACATAATAGGGGCCGGATAGTGCGAGCGACGGAGGCGGCCCACAAAGAGCGCCGGCGTGGCTCTAATAGGACGCGAATCAATGCTCATAATTCACCATCCACAATCTGGATGTACATTAATCATGGATGTCAATTCCGATGGTGTTAAGCTGATAAATGACAACTGCTTAATGAAAGAATCAGAACGCCATGTCATTTATAAGGTTCTCTTTTAACAGACTAATTGTGCGATTCGTTCCGCATTAGGTACGTGTTACTCTAGAAAGCAATCATCATTTAATACGTTATCGCCCTACGCTTACTTGTTTTTTTTTTAATTGGTTTCCCATACCATAACATTTATGCAACCATATTCCATTGTATGTTTTGAATATTGATTTTCCAACGATACACACGAGCCTCTCCATACACATATTTCCTTCCGTTGCACTATGATTAGACGACCGAACAAGGACTATTATTTTTTGTCACGAAATGATCATATTGAAATTTAATGTCTATTTTCGAGTTTTGGCCTTTAATATTCTTTAATTTAATGCGTACAAAATATTTTTTTTCAGATAAGTAAACGCAGGAGCTTTAAGTCAATAACTTTTAAAACATATTAAGGGTATTTACAAAAAATTTGTACAGACAAAAGTTTAATAATATATATTTTTGTTCCATCATACCAAACACATCACTACCCAGGGTCGGCTTACTTGCCTAATCTTATATCGACTGTGTTTTTATTCTAAAAATAAGCTATAAAATAACAACCTGTCTTACGTCAATTGACTCAATAACAAAAAAACAGGTAGCGAAACTCGCTAAAAAAACATTACAAAAATATTTAGTGTGATGAAAGAAACATACACAGTTTAAATAGTACTTTGAGGAAACGAGACCAATTATGCATACAAATTAGACGTGAATATATAAAGATGAAAAGTTTAGGAAATTTTCCAAGAAGTCTTAAAATAATTTATTCAAATATTTATCACAACAGAAAAGCAAATCATTCTTTTATTAAAAAATTCTCAGAATAACAACTAACAAAATAACCTTTTTACATCAAGATATAATAACAATTAACAAAACAATACATTCGTTAAGTAGGTCAGTACTCCATTGTTCAATAAATTTATAGAAAAATTAATATTTTAGCAAACTATATGTAAAATATACTTGGGACTGTGCTTATATATGTACAATTGGCCTTTAATTTTTAGTATTTTTTGAATTACTTGAAAATTAAATGTTCAGTTTTGTCACTTTATGAAAAAGAATACCCTACTTTTCAATAATTAAATGCTACACCATCTTCGACCGTTTATAATATTATTTCGGATTTTCACTTTGAATATTCTTTTAGTGGATTGAAGATCACAAAATTTTGTAAAGCATTCTTCTGTATCAATTGATGATACAGCGAAGTCTTCACAAAATTGATTTCTCTCTTGTAGAAAATAACCTAGCCATGGCCTCAATTCACGCCAGCTTTCAATCACCTACTTTAATTTGAAGTCTAATTTTCGCAAGTATAGAATATTGTACACTAGTACAGTCAGTTATACACAGGTGTACTCGTAATAGGGCTAGTGCATTTGATTGAAAGTGAATTGTGTTCGAGCTGTGTCAAATTGAAAGAGTAGTGAAATACCTTCGGGACTGGAGAGTACAACATATACATAGTAAATCAACGCATTTCATACGAAGTAATGATATCCTTTAAAACAAACATTAATATAGTCTTTTTTATTACGGAATATAAAGGGGTCTTTATACTACTGTTTATTACCGATTTATGTATCCATTACTTTGCAAAAATTGTGTAATACACACTTAAAATTTGACATAATTAATGAGCCTTCTTATAATAATTTTAAAGTTATCTGAGAATCTAGGAATCAGATCCTGTTAAGAGACGATTCCCAAATTACAGGATTCATAAAGTAAAACTTCAACAATCAAACTTAATATTAATAAATGATATAATTTTGATTGTTTCAGAAAGAAAAATAGAGAGCTTTGAAAAATCGATATGTTGCAAAAACAATCTTGTTAAAAAAATTGCAAATTTGTCTTTTATTGCTATGACGAATTTGCAAAATAGATTTTTTCGTAACATCAAAGTAACTAAGTGTCATTCCATTAAGTAACTTGGTATCGGGAAGTAATTTGTCAAACAAACCGGAACGAATGAGTATTATTTATATCTATGATCAGGGAAAATTAATTTATTGCGGATAAACAGAAATTTCGTAAATATTGCGCTGTAGTTTTATGTATGTTTCTAATAACTCAAGCGAACAGTGAACAGTAGAACCTAGTATTAAATGAAGAGCTTCCACACGGAAGCTATAAATCTGCAAGCTAATAGCCGTAAATATTTAAATTTCTTCTCCGTAAACCCTCTTCTAAGTCAGAGTAAATCATTTGACCAAACATTTTTATATACTTTGTATTATCTTTACATTTAAATTTGTTGTATTCGATCGGGGTTTTAATTCATCAACTCACATTAATATTAAAGTTCCCTAGATTAAAAGGAAAAAAAACGCTCGTAAGAGCATTTACATGTCGGTCTGTCTTTTTGTCATGGTCGTTTTTCCAAAAAACCTAACATGAAAATAAAAAATTTAGCACGGTAATAAAGCATATTAATCCTATAGCTAACACTTAATAAAATTTTTATGAAAATTATTGGGGGAGGGGTAAATTGCGCACAAGACCTTATTTAATTCTATATATGGCGTTTGAAACAACTAGTTATAAGGGTCTCAAAATATTTTTTTTTTAATTATGAGTCATATACCTTTAGACATATATTGAAAAATATGCGAAAAAAATTAATTGCCTCATTGCTTCCGATCCTACTGAACCCAATAATTGGAAAAATAGGATTATGAGAAACCTAATATACCTGAGATATATATATATATATATATATATATATATATATATATATAAAGATATATATATATATATATAAATAAATATATATATATATATATATATATATATAATATATATATATATATATATATATATATATATATACACGGAATGTAGATAATATAATAGAACGGAAACTTTGATGCACGGCCAGACCCGCACTTGGTTGGTTTTATATAAAATATTTTTAAAAGCCTGTGACACAAAATTACCCCCAAATTAAATGTCTGTAGGTTGGAAATTTATCTTCCATATTACTCTTACAAAATGACATTTATATGTTATTAATATCAATGACGCAATAAAATACAAATAATTTCCCTACTACACTGACATTTAACCAAAATACATCATATTCTACATATATACCCATAAATGTCACAAAACAGAACAAGTTCTAAATATCAAAGGACTTTCTCTGTAAACTACTGATGAGAATAAATGATTTAACTTTAGAAAACGTCATCTTTCAAAATACATCGTGCAGTTTGTCAACCGCGACGTACTTTTGATTTATGAGCGTAAATTAGGCAAATTAAATTACCATTACCATGATCGACCAGCGCGGATGTATCACCTCTCAGGTGCGTCTCATTGCGGAGACGTCGAAGGAGTTTTCCCTTAGAGATTAATTTGCGAGTTTACGATAAATAAGCGATGAGACCCGCGAGACGGGGGCGACGGAGCGCCGCGACACGACCCCCGCGCGTTTCTCCGCGCCGGCCGACGAACCGATGCAAACATAACTTTATATCAGTTATATCAGCCTACGTAGTAGTTATCTTCGATAAAATAAAAAATTCGTGGCAGATATATCAACATTGGCCGTACACAATTTTAATCCCAGCGTTTAATATATCGACTGCTCTTGGTGTAATACATTCTCATTGATCCAAGCAAACTATGTCATTAATTATAAATAATCATAATTAGATACAGTTTTAGAAATATCATGAAAGGTTTGTTCGAAACTTGAAGATAAAAAATGAAATTAAATATTAAAAAAACACACACGGGTCAAAACCACATAAAGAGTTAGTAATTTTTATGACCATAAAATACGATAAGTAAAGAAAAGAAAACCAGATGAAGTATAATTGGTACAAATGAAATTACGAGAAATTCCAACCACAGAAGTACTTCATTATAAATATTTATTTCATATAGCATATACTCAAATAAGCAAATATGAAAGAAGATATATATTACAAGTATGCTTGTTTAGACTATTATTATATTTGACCTAAAGAATAATTTTGTTTATTATTTTACTATAAGTTTTTAAATGTTTCTAGCAAAATTGCAAATTTTCATTTGCTGCATATTCATCAGACACCATTATTTCTACATATTTATATGCATATATATATATATATATATATATATATATATATGAAAATAAAAAAATGATACATAAGATATTTATACGAGTGATAAAATACAATCCGATGTGAATAAACCAACACACGTAAAAGATTTAAATTTATAATTATTTATTCTACCGAATCTCTCAGAATTACGAATGAAGACCGAATTACAATAATACGTAAGTAAAGACAGACGCACCTAAATGCAAACACAATCAGGAACTTCGAACAACGTTTTCTGTTTCTCGTTTCCCGTCGTCGTTCTCGGCGACGAGTGTGTTGCTGGAACAAAAGGAATATCCTCTGCACTCATCCGCCGTCACCGCGCTCGTCCTTCCCCTATACAATTAATGTAAATATGAGTCCTCATCAGCGACATGCGCCCACTTCGTGAACTTGTGGCCTTCGACGAATTACGGTTTGCACTCCACTCGCGGGAGCCAAATGCACGAGACGTGTCGATGCGGTGACGTTGTTTATCGTCTTGTCGCCGCGCACCTTTCAGTGTAGTAACAATGCGTGATCATCGGATCGTTCGCTAGTTTGTACTGTTTCAGTTTTATTCCAACCAAAGTTCAATGTAGTCAAATTATGAACAAAAAGTTACACAGTTGCTGAAATTCGATCTCTTTTAAATGCTACATCTATATATTAATACGAGGAGAGAAAATTGTTTACACCTTTCTAAACATATTGAGCATGATGAGGAGTGTGGGATTTGGCATAGTTAGATTTTCCATAGAGCAAGAGTGCAGAAAGTTAAAATTTATATGTAATATGTGTAACAAATACATTAAAATATGCAGTACAAATACAATGATATATTCATTGTTTACGTTCCGGAATAAAAGATAAATTGTTTACGTTCATTCTGTCAATGTCAAACACATAATGGTCTGTGATCAAACAGTCGCACGGAGAAGAAATTGTCCCAAAGAATTTTAAAATGTCATTGGCCGAATGATTTTCTAGCTGTGAATTTTGTATAATTTCAAATGTTACTTTCCTTCAATCTGCGAAGGAGAAGTCAAGGCAAAGAAGCGTTTATGTTACATTTTGTGTAATAGTTATCTGTGTTATAAGAAACACGAAAACAGGCTGAAATTGTGTTTTTTTAACTGTAAGTAAAATTAAATGTTAAATTACATAGGTATTGCAGGGAATTAAAGCAAACGATACCCGCTTATGACGTATTTGTACACGTTCTTAGCTGACGTAATAGAACAAATTTCCAAAAAATTATATGTAATATTTATAGAGGTACACTCTTTGACAAAAAACCTAAATAATGTTCACATTTACACATTTAATGAATTATGAATTCAACCGAATTTCGACCACGTCGGCATAAATATGGTCAAAGACTGTGTTTCAAATTATTATTATTAAAAATATATAATAAAAATGAAGATAACATTAACATTACTCGAAGCTTAATGCAAATTTTCTATTAATCTTCGCTTGATTTATTGAATTGGAATTTGAATATTTATTTGCTGCTTATAAACTCGCATGATATCGCCGGACAAGAGAAAATTCACATTTGCACCTAATCGAATAAATTTAATTTTACATTATTTTCCAAAATGTATATATTTATTTCAAGTAACTAATAAAGAAAATTAAATGAAGCGTCTTTCCACGTTCATAAAATAACAAAAGTGCTACGAGCTTCTTGAAAATAAAAGCTGTATGTACATAATAAAAACTTAATTATTTTGCAAGTGTGGTTTTAAAACACTGTCATTTTAGCCAAGTTTAGATGGACTTTAAATTTTAAATACTTTACGGATTAATCTCTTCTGTTATTCTATTTTGACTATCATAGAACAGATCAGATGTGAAAATGATCCAATACGAATTGACCTGTATGATGAATGCTATTAAGAAAAAAGTGCAATAAGAAAAAAGAAAATGCTTAGAACAAAGAAAGTCGAAAATCGTAATGCATTAAGTTAGAAATGTAGACCTTATTTTTTCTCCTTTTTTTCATGAAAATCAGTTCTAAGTGGCATCGAAAACAATTAAATATTGAAAGTTTTACTGTAGAATATTCCAAAAAATTATAAGCGAATCAGTAATTAAATCGATTTGATTTATTGTGTTAGTTATCAAATATATTAAACCAAGAACTATTTTTACATCAGAACTTACTGAAAAATGGACAAAAATAAAATCCATTCAGTGGATCGAGTTGTATAGTAATGATTTATAGCAAAATTGCATTACAGAAAAAAACTGCGTTAAAGCAAGGTCAAATACTTTAACTTTGAGAATTCATTTACTCATGATTTTTTGGGTAAAATTAACGTCATTTCATATACATTAAAAGTTTATCAAACCAATTGACAATTCAACATCTGAATTACGTCACCCAATGCATTATGATATTTTACTTAATGTGCGAGAGGAAAGAAAAAGCGATATCTCACTATGGCTCTACTAAAAAAAATTGCGTATTCCGCCGCAACAATATGGTTCTTAGAAGTATGTTGTGCAGCTACAGTGTTTTGCGATATGTTTAATGGGCGTGTTCAGACGGATTGAATCAGAACTAAAAGGATACGAAATATATTTAAATAACACCGATAGTACGTGGCGAAACCCTCACAAAGTAAGCTCCGTGGTTGTCTCTTGAATCGATTGATGCAATGTAATGTAAATAAATAACCCAAATGTCTAATCGAGTAACAGTATCTACAATTTTTTTCAGGTTTTCCTAATTAGTCTCTTAAAAATAAATAACAGGACTCAAAATTAGATATAGTAAATGGCACTACATAACTATTTTAAAAAGCAAATAATAATACCCCAATCAACTGGATGGGCGAAAAAAATGTTCCGCTTCATTTTACTTATATTAATGGATATTTAGAAATATATTTTATTTATATTTTTCTGCACAACAACGATATTTCTATATAAAGTATCTACTTCCACAATTTCATGATGTAGGTTAAAAACTATAGGAACTTTGAAGATGCGGAAAATTACAAACGACCTGAAATGGCTAAATTACAAGGGTTTCTTGCTTAATTCCAAAACCATAGTTGCGAAAATGTCTGAGTATGCGTTTTTGCGTTTATGACTGTTTTCACAACACAATGTATTTAGTGTTTTTTTCCCTCACCTGCTAAATTATCCACTTAAATTAAAATATCGAGGGAAACGAATCATCATGACTGAATTATTGTGCATATGACACTGTTTATAATCATATTTAAAATAAGATATATACAATAATTTTTAAAACCATAGTTTGTAAACAATTACGTTTTTATTATTTATAATTTTTACTTTCTCTAAGCTCATATTATCTTTGTTATTTTATGAACGTGGAAAAAACTACTTTCAAACCTGTTCACTAGCGTTTTGAAATTATTTCGGGAGCAATATTTTCACATATGTATTCATATAGTCCAAATTTATTCGGCTAGATATAATCGTGGATTCTTTTGTTTGAAAATGTAAGGCTATAAATCGTAGCAAGTAAATATTGAAATTTAATTCGATTAACAAAAAGGAGTTTAATGGAAGATTTCTATGGAGAAGGAAATTTCCATGGAAAATATTTATTAAGCTTCCAATAATTTAAATTGGTTTTATTGTATATTTCTTAACAATAACAATTTGACTGACATTCTTTGTGTATATGTGGTGTTAACAATTTGAGCCCAAGTATGAGTAATTTTATTTTGAATGACTTGTTGTATGTAATTTGATAACCAAATCCACATTCAACATTCGACATTAGCGGCTATAAATTTCTCTTTGTTTATAGTTTGACAAATTTTAGTTCGGTTCGAACAAAATTTAAAAAACGCGAAGTAGTGAGTGATGTGATGACCATGCGTTGTAACCACTCTGAAAGGCTTGCGGCGGCAAGACGACAAACAACGACACCGCACCGATAGTTCTCGTCCATTGGGTCGCACGAGTGGAGCAATTCGGCGTTCAAGTATTGAAGCGGCAATTAAGCCAACGACTTGTGCGTACGTCGCCAATTACGACACACATTTCCATGAATTGCACGGGAGCAGGAGAGGCGCAACAACGATGTGCGAGTACCGTGGATGTTCCTTTTGTTCCAGTTAAACAGCCGTCGCTCATAACGCTGATGGGAGTCGATGTGCAAAGTCTTTGATTATATTTGTCTCCTCTACGCGTTCGAGTATAAATCAAAATAGACACCAATCTTGGTAACTCATCTTATTTTCTCTTTTAATATTTTATTTTCTGATAATTTTTAGATTTAACGTAGAATAAGTAGGTTATAAATGTTTATTCTTTCAATATGTTTGTTTTTGCTAATTGGGTGTAAATATTAGTTTCATTTTATTAAATCTCTACAATTTTGTAGCAAGTGTTCTCAGAGTAAAGCTGCATCATATCACATTAGTATTATTAGTAACTAGAAATACTAATAATTAATAGTAGAACTACAATTATTAGTTTTTCTGTCTTAAAAAGGCATATTCGTCATCTATGTTTAATTTTTAATTTTACTTAAATATATATATATATATATATATATATATATATATATATATATATATATATATATATATATTTGCATTGTAATATGTTACTTAATACGAGAGAGGAACCTGAAAGGAATATTATAAAATCACACATCCCTCCACATGCGGGCGAGAAAAAGAAAATTGTAAAAGTAAAGTGCTTTCACATACGCTAAAAAATGTTTAATGGCTGGATCAATCGTTAAATATTTATTGAAAAGTAATATTAAAATATGATATTAAATTGGTACCGGATGTCTGTCACAAATTATAATAATAGACGAATTTACACTGTGGCGTAATTTAATGAAAAATGTCAGAAGGAACTGTCAGAGCTGTTCGACATGCCGTGTCCTTATTGCTACTTATTCTGTTGAAAAAAAGAGCATCGAATAAACTGGCAAAAATAAAAATTTTCCACAAAATTTATTCAAGAATTGTTCGTCACATACCTCTGTAGCAGAAAATTGTGTTATGTCTTTTTGATAACGTATTCTGCTAAAAATTCGGCTGACGTCAATATTCAAAAGCTGAAAGTAATGATTCTTGCTACCGATATTCTCTTTACAGTTATTGACAAAACAGTCAACATATTATTTGAAGAATGACTGAATTGTCCTTCATTTTAAGGCTCTGTACCTCAAAACGAAAAACGAAACCCTTATAAGATTATTCACACGACGGTATGTACATCGGTCATACCCGATTTTCTCAAAAACCGTCTGACGTAGAAGTATGAAATTAAGCACAGATATATAATAGACCATATTAAGCAACACATTGTGTAATACACATTAAAATATTTATAAGGTAATTTTAAAGAGGACGTAGGGTAATTTGTGTCCTATTTTTAGAAATAACCTCATTTTTCTTTCAGAATTGGCATTTCTTTAGATATATGCACTAAAATTTAAAAAAAACAGCGCATTTCTTCCCTCCTTCTTTCCCCATTTCCAAAATAACTGAATCGAGACTTATAAAAAATATGGTTCCTTAGATCTTACTAAAAAATTGTGGGAAACTATAGCTCTTATCTACTCTTGAAGTTATGGTGCATATCTCTTAAACTACCTAATCTTACGCCTGTGAAAGTTACATTAGGCATTGTATTTTCACAGTCAAAACTTAATAATTCTAATTAATTTAATAAGAACTGTAATAATTTTTAAAAGGTTATATGTGTGTACTTAATTTGTACGGAACTCTCGTAACGCGAGTTCTATAATAGATTACTAATTTCTTTCGTTAACTTAAATTGAAAAATTATGACTAATTTTACAATAAATAACCATAAAATATAAGTGTAAATGGGAGTTAAATTTATTCCATACTTTACATGCTCCGGGGCAAAAAAAAACATTCGTATCGGGGGATTCATTTCCCGGACCATTTGCAAACCGATATTTTCCACATTGTTGCGGAGTTACGTAGTTTTCTGAAGCCCATTTTCCGATGTGGCTACTTATTTTCACTTAAATTCACATTACGAATGAGCTTTTTCTATCTGAAACTAAATATTTATTGCACGGCAAATGAAACGTAATACATGATCCACTCGAGTTCAGGTTGGGTTGGATATGGAAAAGAAAAACGAGTGGGGTTGGATATTTGAAAATGTGATTTCGTTTATACTATGATTTCCATAAGGTGGTCTCATTGAATTAAATGAACTATAAAAAAAGGTTGAGTTGAGTGAATTATATTTGTTCAATAAAAATAAATATTAAAAATTTTAGATCTCTTAAACCCTAAATAAGTGACTAAATATTTGCATTATAACATTTAAACCTGTAGCTAACGTGAGTTAAGATGGAAAATAGAGATTGCAAAGAACATTAAATATAAAATAAATAAAAACCAAATACATTAAAATTTGATTTAAATTTCAGAATCTTACAATTTTAAATTAAATTGGGGTTTTGGGACAGATCTTTATTAAGTCATGTCCAAAATTATTGAATAAAATTGCAAACAACGTAGACCATTATTTCTTGATAGTTTGGGAACGAAAGATTTGTATTACATGGATAATTCGAAGCAGAGAGATTAGAATATTCATACATCAAGGGAGATATTAAGATGGAAAAGTGTAAAGAAAATATATGATATTGCCAATAATAGTGCTGAAAGATGTTCAGTGGGATGAGAATATAGGAGCGTTAGTGAAGAAAAGCAATAGAAAAGTATGGTTGGAGTAAACAATTTAAAATACAATTGAAGATGGTAGCTAGCAAGACAAGAACAAGGCAATGGTCGTAAAGTAGAAAAGTATTCCTCTTTCAAAATTTCTATTAGAGAACCATTGAATCAATACAAGCAAAAAAAATTCTAATGAAAAAGAAAAGATGCTAACGCTATAATATTAGAGATACGCTGCTTGTTTATTGATATATAAAAACAGCATAAATGAACAGTGATACAAAGAAAAATTATCTTTTCTTGCTAAATTAATCTCGCAATGGTTGTATGTGCGTCCATATGCATAAGAATACAGGCATACACACATATACGCGTGCTTAGAAACCAGCATGCTCACGCGCATGCACGCATATTATACAAACCTTGGCCGATTCACTCTTTGGGTGAACGCCATTTTACAATTTTGAATTGTTCCTCAATTCGATTCTTCTGGAAGCAATAAAAATAGAAATAAATTTTTATTACGAGGAAAATCCTGAATTCATCCATTGAATAACGCAACTATGAATAATAAAAATTTAATTACGAGTCCTTCTCTGTTTACGAATCTACATGAAGTATATTCGAGAAAGTACTCTGAAGAATTATTGGAATATTGATACACTTCAATCAATTCCAGTATTTTGCACATTTAATGAGATGTATTCAAATTATACACTTGTGAAATGTCCCTCATTTCAGAAATAAGATTTCATAATTTAAAATCCCCTAGTAATAAACTCGAGCTATAATTTACAACTTGATGGACCCAGTAAAAAACAATTATGTTGAAAAAAGTTTGCTTTTGTGAAATAATACTAAAAGTCTATTAGTATCTACCCTTGAGAATAAACCGTTATGGTATCAAAATATTATAATAAATTGATACCAATATTAGATTTTGAATACACTTCATCTCATACGCTAGCCAAGATACCAACTAAAAAATATTTAGAAATTTTGATGGACACCATGCCTTATTTCCTCACGCCAATATTTACGTAACAATCATATTATTTATACAGAAAATTGACACTCATTCACCTAACTCGATAATTTGTTTATATAAAATAAATGGAACTACGACAAATAGTATTTCTTAATCTGAAAGATAAAGTAAATAATAAGGATTTCAAATAGAACAGTTGTAAAACGATATGTAAGAAACACGATGCTATATACATCATATACTATACAACTTTGACTTATTTTCATAAATTTCGATACCTCCAATCCTGAATTTCTGATGGTTAGGGATCGTGTCTGTTTAAAATTTCAAATCAATGCAATATTTTATAACTCAATTAATACAAATGTCTTCATGTGGGTATCCGTAAATTTTATAATTTACTTTCCAACTCCTCATTAATAGTTATCTGTACACCCATAGGCCTCCCACTTTCTTAAATTATTCCAGCGTCCATTTATTCCAGTCTTTGAAATTAATTTTAGGTATCATTTCTGTTTCTTTATTTATATCAGTAGGATTTTAACTATCGGTAACGTCCTTTTACTATCGCTGTCTTCATTAACATAATAAGTAGGTTATAATGTTACATGATCTATACTATATATCACAGACTTCACAGATATTATATTCCATGTTTCTTATGTAGGATCTTTAGCATGCAAGTTTTATCATAGTCGTGTCAGTAATTCATCTGACTGAGGTTTGACCACGATCAAGTAATGTAAGCTAAGGTGCAGCTATTATCAAACCGGAACTCTAAAGTACAGGTTACAGTGACAGTTTTAAATTCACTTCCTCGAAATTATAGAACGATGGACCTATATTTCTCAGCGTACATCGCATACATTTCAAAAGTAAGTTCAGTGGTGCTTCTTGAAAAAATTATATATGTATATATATATATATATATATATATATATATATATTTATATATATATATATATATATATATATACATACATACACAAAGACGATATATTTCTATTTGCCGATTAGCATTAGTAAAACAAATCAATTTTCTGTAAGTACAGCAAATTAGCAATAAGGAATACAAAGACTTATTTTTGCTATAAAAATCACCTGCAATAGCATCCACTATCTCTATTTTTTGCTGCTCTATCCCTTGATTTTCTATATTAGCTATACCACCACTCCATATTTTTTAAAATTTCATTGGTCTAGGTTTATCCACGTAATTCCAATAGGTTATTTTCTAAGATCATCTGTCGTCTTCGCCTCTCTAAATGTAAACAGTCCACGTCCCTTTCAAAGTCAGTATTCATTCGGTTACTTCCATCCCTTTCACTTTTTTCTTGCTGTGATATATTCTACTCAATTAATTATCATTATAACTATCCATTACAGTTTGCTTGAATTTTCTAAATCTAGCGTATTGGCGCCCAAGAACCAAGAAAAAAAATTGCCTGATGCAGACTCCAATAAAGGCTCTGATCGACAACAGGATATCATGGCATTAGATGGTATATTAATCTGCATAGAGGGTGCATTGCATAAACAGAATTTTAACATGTATTACCATTCTGCAATTTTTTTTAGAACAGTTTATTTTCATACACATATTATTCATTTCACAAAATTTTATAAATTATTTTCGTAAAATTAAGCAAAGTTTTATTTTCTTTGACATAACAAAATGTTTAGTCTTTGTTCTATTAACGTACTTTAAAACTCTCGTCTGAAATGTATAATACATATTATTGTAGGTTTGCATACATTTTCAACAACTACGCCTAAACAATGTCAAATTTAGAGGTAAGACTAAAAAAAATGTTTCGTGAATTTTATTACTTCTACTCTTAATTGGTAATCGCATACAATCAAGAAACTATAATTATGATACTGGAATTATTAGTACTCTACCTCATACAGAGCTAGGTGTGAGACAACAATCATGTGAATTTTAATAATATAACATACTCATGAATATTAACTAAGCTTAACGCAAATCTCTTCCAATGTTGCACCTGAACGTAATAAAAATGCAAAAAAAATTAAATCAAATAAAATTGTTATTATTTATTACTAATACCTGCATACAATGTTAGACTTCTGAATCCCCCGTCAATATGACGGTTATTTGATACAACAATCCTAACACCGTATTTGATATTGTTTGAAGAAGTACCAAAATGGATTTAATGAGCTCATGCACCGAGTAAATTCTTCCTAACAGTATTCATATTAAATAAGCAGTGATCCTTTTAGATATTAATCCTAAAGAATTTCTCTATAGTACTCCACTTTTTATAGACCCTTGACTAAATAATTTTAAAAGTGAGAAACGGTAAGAAGAAAACAAGTTTAACCTTATTTCTCAAAAAAAATCTAACTATTGTCAGCGTCTAGGTTAATATAAAACTAGGGAAACAAATAGAAAAAAATCTCTATGAATATTATAAAATTACATCCTTACATTAATTATCCAACAGTCTTCAATTAAATATAAAGAGAAAAATAAATAAAGTATGAAAAAATAAGAAATGTAATAGTTACCAAAAGATTTGATTGGTAAATTTAGATAGCATATTTATAACGATATTCCAAACATGTCCATATATATATATATATATATATACATATGCGTAATTTTCAACTTATGCACCAACATAGAGTTGATTGGAAGCATAAAGCGCCGTTCTGAATTTTGGACGTATAATTCATAATCAAGTCTGACAAAATCCTCCCTGGAAAAATATTTGCAAATTTTGACGTTATCTTACGTTAACTTATGTACATAACATACAAATACGCACCATACTTTTACCACTCGTTTGCATTCTAAACGTTCTGTATGACAAAAAATTCAATAATTATGTTCATATGTAAACCTTTAAGAACGGGTTGTTGAAAATTTATAATAAGAAACGAGTAAATAAAAAATATGACTACTCTACTAATGTTTTTAAATACAGTCAACATTGTTGTCGTATTTCTTTTGTATATATTTTTTTTATTCATGATAATTATCTAACTTTATTATTAAATAAATCCAGCCGTGTTAAGTAAATTTATAATTTAAAAAACATATTTAGAAAAGTATGGTTTCGACATTTTCGACTCATTCGTAATATAGCCAAGAATAATCAATTATTATGCACAGACGCAATCTATCGTCCCTATTCATAAATATAATCCTTAACATCTATTAGATACGTATCGAAATGATTTACTACTACAGTCTGTAATGTCAATTTCGAAAGTTGCGAGCGAATTTACAACTAAAAACTGATTCTCCATGACCAATTGCAAATATGTACCAATGTACATAAACATTTATTAACCGCTTCAAGGTCTTAAAAGATAGACTAAACACAATTAATTATACCAGGAAATAGCAGGGAAAATGTTATTTGTTGTTCTCAAATATGTTATTTACCTATGTGTTTTTGACACGATTGGTTATATGTGTATTTGACTCGTGTAGACAACACTAGTGACATATAACGCGACAATTGTCGATCAAAATAAAATATCTTTTAGAGGGTTATCATATTCACTCACAAGGACTTCACTCACAACGTAGACTTTCAGTGCTTACTAAAATTACTAAAAGCGATAATAGCAATTTTGTATTTTACGGGTCTTATTGAAGGCATTGTATATTTTGGACAGTGCAAGACATACCTTTCTATTGTTCTATAATTTTTTGAATGAAACACTTCTTTTGGCCTAACATAAATCCTCTAGATCAACTTTTTCTTATTGCGAATATGCCAGGTCTCATTGATTTTGCTATTGTACTCTTTTCTCTTCCAATTTTTAAACTTCCGAGAGATTATATTAGATTTTAAAACACATTAATCAATTCTAAATGCTAATATTTAATTGGAACTTTCAAATAAAATTATTTCCGCCAACTTGCATCTATTTTAAAACATGCACAAAACTATGGAATCCTATTTTGTACGTATCCGTATATTTGGAAAATTAAATTGTTTTTGACTTGAAATAAAGCTGCTTTCGGTGTAATATAAAATATATTGGTAATGATTATATATATTTTAAATAAAAATAAATATATTCTCTTAAAAAAATCTGGATGTTTCATTTTTCATGAAGAGTTGACCTGATTTTAAACAAAAATAATTGATTATTAATAAATATATTTTAACTAGAAAAAATTATGTACATTGTCTAAATAAGTTGTAATTTTGTTAATTCGGATAGATAATTATAAGTAATTTTTTTCATTGTAAAGTTTTAAATAGAATGTAATGTTAATAATAAATTGTGACATAAATTAAAATTTTGTTTTTTTGTTTTTTTATGGACTATCTGGTAATATTATGTTATGAATAGATCTGTAAATGGTTAGTTGGTTTTTTTGGAAAATTAAATTGTTTTTGAGTTGAAGTAAAGCTGCTTTCGGTTTAATATAAAATATATTGGTAATGATTATATATATTTTAAATAAAAATAAATATATTCTCTTAAAAAAATCTGGATGTTTCATTTTTCATGAAGAGTTGACCTGATTTTAAACAAAAATAATTGATTATTAATAAATATATTTTAACTAGAAAAAATTATGTACATTGTCTAAATAAGTTGTAATTATGTTAATTCGGATAGATAATTATAAGTTATTTTTTTCATTGTAAAATTTTAAATAGAATGTAATGTAATAATATATTTACAATAATATAATAAACATTATATTCTATTTAAAACTTTACAATTAAAAAATAACTTTTACGTAAATTAAAAACATTTTTTTTTGTTTTTGGACTATCTGGTAATATTATGGTATGAATAGATCTGTAAATGGTTAGTTTGTATATTTGGAAAATTAAATTATTTTTGACTTGAAATAAAGCTGCTTTCGGTGTAATATGAAATATATTGGTAGTGATTATATATATTTTAAATAAAAATAAATATATTCTTTTAAAAAATCTGGATGTTTCATTTTTCATGAAGAATTGACCTGATTTTAAACAAAAATAATTGATTATTAATAAATATATTTTAACTAGAAAAAATTATGTACATTGACTAAATAAGTTGTAATTTTGTTAATTCGGATAGATAATTATAAGTTATTTTTTTCATTGTAAAGTTTTAAATAGAATGTAATGTTAATAATAAATTGTGATATAAATTAAAAATTATTTTTTTTGTTTTTTATTGACTATCTGGTAATATTCTGGTATAAATAGATCTGTAAATGGTAAGTTTGTATATTTGGAGAATAAAACTGTTTTTGAGTTGAAATAAATCTGCTTTCGGTGTAATATAAAACATATTGGTAATGATTATACATTTTTAATTAATTTATAAATATGTTTTTTTAAAAAACCTGAATGTTTCGTTTTTTATTGAAGAGTTGACCTGATTTTAAGTAAGTATTAATTGATTAATAATAAATATATTTTAAGTAGAAAAACAAACAATATGAAGAAAAAATTACAAACGCTGTCTAAATAAATTGTAATTTTGTTAATTCGAATAGATTAAATTTAATAGGTTAATTTTTTCATTCTAAAGTTTTAAATATAATATTGATAATATATTGTAACATTATAATTTAAAAAATTTAGGAATATTTCCATGAACACCGAATCGGTAAATGTCTGTATATGCGGGTATGAGCGTGAGCGCACGGGCGTGTGTGCGCATGCGTACGTGCTTGAATAAATTCTTGTACGTATGGACGCGTGCCCTCGTGCGTATGCTAACTTAGCAAGAAAGGAAATTTTTCTTTGTGATATTTTTCATCTGTGCTCTTGTTCTCTTACATAGCCAAACAAACGTCGTGTCTATAATATTTTAGCCCGGAATATGTCTAAAAATAAATTTTGTATCAACGATTTTTTTGATTGTGCGATATTTCTAATACTTTTCAACAAAATTTCTCAAAAAAGACCACTTTTCCACTTTATGACCGTCACTTTCTTTTTTTCTTCCTAGCTACCTTCTTCATTTGTCTTTTAGATTTTTTTGCTCCAATCATACTTTTCTCTTGTTTTTTTTCATATTATCTCTTATTACTTTCTAACTCTCTTATATTGTCATCCCACTAAAAATATCTCAGTCCCCTTATTGGAAATCCTATATTTCCTTTGTACTGTTTTCCAACTTAATATTCCTCCTGATATCTTAACTTTCCGATTTCTCTGCTTCGAATTATCTATTCAGTAATAAATCCTTTCGTCATAAAACTCTCACGAAATAATGGTTTATATCGGTTACAATTTAAGATGATAAAATGATGGACATGACTTTGTAAAGATAGAGATTTAATTTTGGTCAATTCATAATTGAAACAGTACAAATTAGCGAGCGATCTGATGCCCATGCATCATTACCACACTGAAGAGTGCGCGTCAACAAAACGACACACAAAGGAACCGCACCGAGAGATCTCGTGCATTTCGCTCGCGCTAGTGAAACGCAAACAGGTGAATTGACGTTGAATTATTGAAGTGATGATTTTAAGTCGGCGATTCGACGTGGGCAAAACGAGCATGATAACGGCGGGTGAGTGCTGTTGATGTTCCTCTTGTTCCACTCGTCACACAGAACGATTATGGGAAACGAGAAACAGGAACCGACGTTCGAAGTTCCTGATTGAGTTTGCGTTTACGTACATCTATTTTATATATATATATATATATATATATATATATATATATATATATATATATATATTGCTGTAAAAATTATGGTGTCTGGTGAATGAATTTTTAGACCGACACATCAATGTAAATAAAAATTTCGAATTTGGCAAAATAAATATTAAAAACTCGTATTAAAAAAAGACAAAATTATTTTAGACCAAACATGATAGTAGTTTAAAAGGGCATACTCGTAATATGTATTTAAGTTTATACTTATTTAAGTAACAGCTATAAAAAATAAACATTTCTAACGAAGTGTAAATTAATCCTGACACTAGGTATTCACCTCGCATAAACATTTCAGAGTCTTTTAAAAACGAATATCTCTTGTTATCCCTAATTTCAATAGCGCTAGTAATATTTGTCATCTCATATCCTTTTCTTTACTTACCGTATTATATCTTCAAAGAAACGTACAACTCTTTATGTCGTTTTGACCTCATTGTATTTTTTTGAAATACTTAATTGCCTCTTGTTATTTTTATGATATGTTTAAAGGCAACTTTATTATTTTTTTAATAAGATGGTTTTAACTTTTTAGGACAATTATTAACAATTTGCAAATGTTTCGAGGTGCTCTATTTATGTTTAGTCCCCAAAAGGTGTCACGTTTGTTAAGTTAAATTTGAGACAGTAAAAATATTACCATTAATAAATATCAAGTTTGATTGCTGATGTTTAATTTTATAAATATTTATAATTTATAGATCGTCTTTTCACAGGTTCTGATTCCTAGATACGCAGATAATTTTAACATGATTATTATAAAGCTTATTAAATATGTCAATTCGTAAGTCTTTATTACAAAATCTCTACACAACAATAAATCGGTAATGAAATAAATTTTTCATTACATCCGATAATCAGAAAAAAATCTAGATTTATGTTTGTCTTAAACGATATCATTTTATGTGCTATATATTGATTTATTTATATGTATTTATTGTTCTACCTGGTCCCGAAGGCATTTCACTACTCTTTCAATTTCACATAGGTCGAACATAATTCATTTTTAATCAAATGCACTAGCTCTATTAGTAGTATGCCTGCGTCTAATTGACTGCACAAGTGTATATCTCTATGCATGTGAGTATTTGTAAAAATTAGACTTCAAAATTATAGTTGTTGATTGAAAACCAGAATGAATTAAGAGTACACATCGCCAGATTATTTTTTGCAAGAGAGATATATTACAATGACAATCAAATAAATTCAATTGATTTAGCCTTAAATAAAATATATTTCTTAAAGGCGTCGATTCGTAAAGGCGGTTTAATGCGGCTTTCAATACACTAAAAGGATATTTAAGTAATATAAAAGGTCGAAGATGTTGTCATATTAAATTATCTAAAAGAACAATATCTCTTTTATGATGCGACAAAATTCAAAATTAAGTCCCAAATAATTTAGAAAATTAAATGCCAAATGTTTATTTAAATATTCAATTTTCTATAAATTTATTAATTAATAGAAACCTGAACTGTACAATAGGTTATGTAGTTTTGGAATATTTGTATAAAGTTTCCAAATGCCATCACTAATCTACATAAAAAAATTGAAAAAATATCAAAACATTAATAAGAGCTCCTGCCAAACACCGAAAATTTAAAAAAAATGTTAGTTTAGGGGTTACAAAAAAAAATGTCAGTTTAGGGGTCCGCGGCATACAAAATAATACATAATTAATCAAAAAAAACAAATCACTATATCCTAATCTAGCTATTGCAATCAATCATTTCATTATTATACTCTACTTTGACACTGTGCCAGAGAGGCAAAGTGCGGCACGAAAAGGGGTGGGCGGTTTGCACCACACTAAAAATTCCAAAGTTTTTTTTCAATTAGTATCGCTAATTATTTCAAGGTAAAAGATCACGCGCAGTTATTTCAACGAGTTCTTACTCATTTACGTATTTTTAACATGACTTCTACGAGATAAAAGTTAAAATGTCCTATATTTGGTGAAAGCGCAAAGTTGAAAGAAAATGCGATGCATTTCTGGAAATATGTGCATCAAGACTTAAAAATTAGGTGTGGCACGACAAAATAACCTAGGTTCTCGAAAATTTTCAAAATAGTTGCGACAAAAATTTAAGAATTATGGATAAAATCTTCTATTCCGATTGTCACTCACAAACGAGTCTTACAGTTATTAAATAGTTATCACTCAAAATGTTATGATCTAAAAATCTTTAAAGAAACTTAAGGAAGAAAAGTTAGAATAGTTCAGATTATAGGGTAGAAAGCTTTTGACATCACCGCTTGTAAATGTAAAGAATTTCAAAGCTAAGTGCCAAAAGAAGAACAGATATTTTTGAAAACCAACGTACAAACAGACTGATGGCTATAGCAAGAATAAATCATCTCTAGAGTTAAAATTTGCACAATAGAAAATTACGTGCTCTCAAAGAAGAAACTTGCCTTACTTCAACCACACGACTCGAAGAAATTCCCTCTACTTCATATCGGATTAACAGGTTTAAAGATAGTTATGATACGGGCTATCAAATTTTAACAAAAGAAAGGGTAACGGTAAGGTAAAGAATGATAAAATAGCTAAAATTATTTTAAAACTATCAAAGAGGTTTAGAGCAATTGTATAAGAGGAATATATTTCTATTATAGAAGAACCAGGTTCTATTTATAATGCGTATGTGGCGGAACCACCACCATTTGGCAATGCAAGAAATATTGCAAAAGCTATCCACAGTTTTCTAACAACTGAAAAGATATTGTTGGAAAGTTTAACGGCTGTTGGCTGTCGTGGCACAAACGCAAACACAGGTAAAGTAGGGGGAGTGATTCGCCTATTGGAAATTGCAGTATCACGACTATTGTAACAGATAATTTGTCTCTCACACACCAATGAGTTGTCATCGAGGCATTTGTTTACATATTTGAATGGATATTCTGCAGGACCTAGATCATTTGCAGGTCGAATAGGAAAAAAATAGAGACGCTGCCGTTGGTCCAATTTCAAAAAATAGGCGGTTAACTGCCACAACCAATAAAAACAGATTTCAGAACAGATCATAAATTACTACTGCTATTATAAACGAATCCTGCCCTCCTGACTTATTACAGAGGCCCAGGTAAGCTATCCCATATCCGCTGGATAACTAGAGCTAATCGTATATTGCGTTTGTATATTTCGTCGGAAAACCCACAACAAAGGCTTGTGACCTTAGCGTTAATCGTAAAGGCATACGCGCCAGTCTGGTTCGCCATCTAAGTCCATTCGTCCTGCAAACATGGTTCAAGGCACCTATGGAGGCTTATAACCAACACTAGATATGTATCAGGCGAGCTGTTAGAGATAGTGGACCCTTTTATTATTCGAAAAAGTTACTCATTAGGGAACTCGCCACAAGACGCATTTCGAAAACTCGTCAAGTAAATGAAATTTCTGATCTACGAAGATTCTAAGTATCGAAAGTGCACTTAAACTGAAATTCTTACTTAGACATGATTGACCGGCAACAAAATCTATACGAACCCCCAATATTGGTGAATATTTCCAATGAGCAGTTGCGAGATATAATAGAAAATACAGATGCTCTCTTGGAGTTAATGAAATTACTTTGCCTCACCCAGGCAGTAAAACTATCTGTAAAAGTAGTTAACAAAACCGTTTTAAATGTAAACGGCAAGACTGGAAGAGAAAGATTCATGAAATCTAAATTAGCATCTCGAAAAAATATGCCAAAATTTGGGACAAAAACGGAATTTTGCTTTAAAAAATAACGTTTTCTATAATGTTATAACTTTCTGAACCTATAAAATCTTTAAAAATAAATACTTTTATTAATTCATTAATTTTTAGTTTCATTTCAGCCATTACTATCAAATATATTATAATTACCTATTAGTTTGTTTAAAGAATGTATCAAAGAATTGTCTATAAAAACTTTCAGAAAAAGGGTGCTACTCAGGTTATATAAGGCAACTTTTCAGTGGTATCCCAATTCGAAAAAATATTTCTCTATACAAAGATTACCTTACTGATTAACGAATGAATGGTTTGCGTTGTTATATCTTGATGTAAAAATTGTTTAATAGAAGAATTATTTGCTTTAGCATTGTGGTAAATATTTTTGTAAAATATTTCAAGATTTCTCAGGAAAATTTCCAAACATTTTGTAAAAATATTTTCATATTTAACTTGGAAACACGTCTTCGTCTTTCCCAAAGTACTCCTTTACCTTTGTATGTTTTTCTAATCTTTCTAAACATTTTTGGAACGTTTCTTTAGCGATGTTGTGCAGTTTCGTTTTTTAATTATTGAGTCAATTGAGTTCAAAATGCAGGTCGTTATTTTGGAGCTTATTTCCAAAATAAAAACGCAGAAACGTAAATATATTCTCTTCTTAAGAGCAGTATGTTTTCTCCGAAAAACGCATGACGATATTATTGTATCTTGAGATAATATTAACTATTTAATATCTCAATTATTTGACGGGATTTATAACGAAGTAACAACAAAGATATAAAAAATCGAACATTTTAAATAAATCTATGCATTGTGGATTTAATGTTTTTTATTTGAATCCAAAAATTGAAAATTTCTACAAAGGTGCCTAATTGTGTTACTATCATATTAATTAACATTTTTCAACAATGTTCAAAACTTAACTCTATATTAGATAAAAACATTTTTTTCTTTATAAACCAGATAATACATTTATCTGGTTTATAAAGAAAAAACTTTTTTATCTAGATTGGTATATTCAAGCTTATTGGTTCTTGATGGAATAATACATATTCAATATTTCCACCAAGAACTGACTGTGCTAGTACCGGAAGAAAAAACTGAATGAAGAAAACTTGCACCGGCGATTTAAGATTGTAGACTGGTATATATTTAGCATTGACAAAGCAGTCGTGGTCAGCATGTAGTACTGTTATGGATAGCCATTGTTACTCGCCTCACGATGCCTCTCCATCTCTCCCTCTTTTTCGTCGCTCTGTTGTACTCATACACGAGACCGCATATGGCAAACTTGATCTGGTCTGTCCACCGCATCGACGATCTCCCACGTGGTCTAGTGCCTTCTTCTCTTCCTTGCACAACAATATGGTATATGGAGCTACTATCTCCACGCATAACGTGACTAAAAAAATTTAGAATCTGTGTCTGAACAAGTATTGATAGACGTTGCTTGATGCCGAGTTCTTGAAGTACAAAGACATTCGTGCGGAATTCATTCCAAGATACTTTAAAAGAATTTAAAATCCTTATTGAAACCTATAAAACAATTTAAAATCCTTATTGAAACAGATCATAGATTAAGTTCGCATTGTTTGGCAGAACTATTTTTATGCTCTTACGCTCTAATGGAAAAACGACTTCATGCTTTGAAAAAGAAATAGAAATATTCCATTTGGCTACCGCATGAGCTAACACCATTTCAACTTTATAGGAAGCTAATGTGTGCTTAGGGCTACTAAGTTCCCATCGTGCCAATGAGAAGCTAAAGTATTTGGTTACAGGAGATGAAAAGTAGATGGCTTATGTTAATAGCTTAATAACTTTAGTGTGAACGCCACTAGCTAAGAGCTGGAGAAAAAGGTGTACCTAGACCAAAATATAATATTGGACAAAATATACTTTTGAATGCATTGTGGGGTGCATATGGAATTTTTAAATGAGTTATTCATTGCAAACTCTTTAAAGCTGATAGTACTATTACAGCTAAAATTTTTTTGGGAATAATTGGGAAAAGTCACCGCTAAACTTCCTTCAAATCAAAGCAAAGTTTGTTTTTTACATGCCAATGCTCGACCCCACGTAGCAAAATAACGCGACAAAAACTACTTTCACTTGGATGGAGCATGCTACTTCACCCACCATACTCTTCAGGTCTTTCGCCCTCTAGTTAACATCTGTTTCGCTCTCTGTCTAATAATTTATGTCATCATATCAAAATCGAACTTCATCGGTTTTACAGTCAAAGGCCTAAAGATTTCTACAAGGACGGAACTTGGCGACAAGTGTTAGATACCGACGTTGCTTATATAATTAAAGATTTATTTTATCTTGACTACTTATAAAAAGTTAAAAAGTTTGTGTATAGAGATGATGGGTTTATAGCTTGCCAATCTAATAGCACTTTCACTGCCACATATGACTAAGCGAAGCAGTAGTAGTAATCGAACAATTTGGTAGTACAACCTTTTAAACTAAACAATTTGCTTTTCATTGATTTAGGTTTTTGGTGTTAGCTAAACTATTCCGCATAAATTAATTTGGTAATTATTAGAATGAGTTAATTTGATAAAGATATGGGAGGAGTTGTTTTTAGATTAAAGGGAGAAGATTAAAAAAATATGTGATGATCAACGCAAACCACTCCATTGCATCAAAATAATATTTTAAAACTCCTGAACTTGAAATTTAATTGTGTTTTCATTATTTTTTAACTAAAAATAGTCATTAATTCACGAAAAAAAAGGAAAACAAAATTTAATAATACGGCAAAGAAAATTATATTAATGTAATAGTAGGCCGCAACTTAAAGGGTTATGACAAGTTCAGATCAAAGTATTAATTCCATCCTAATCGTAGGGATTAGTATATTAAGCTAGTTTATTTGGTAGGTAGGCAAGTAACCTTCTCGGCAATCTATCTGTCCTCAGATTGATAATGTCCTTCATGGGTGGCCAATACGTGTTATATTTATTATCGCAAAATTTATTCAATACTGGTGTCGATATGAATGCTATTCACCATTAGCCGATATCACCCTACCCGGTACTTTGAGTTGATTATTTTAAATTTCACTGAGAGGTTTCTATTATCGTTTACTCTCAAATACAACAAAGAAAGAAAATTATTCTTAGTTAATTTTAATACTTTTCTTTACTTCTATGTACAAATTTGTGTTCTTATTACAAGTAGGTTTCTTGAATTTTACCTAAAATTTTAAACAATTAGTTCGAGAATAAAAAATTATCGTTTTTAAAAGTCCAAAAAAATCGCCCGTTGACATTTTCACTTTCATTTTCATCATATTTAATTTTATAAATTTCGCTTAAATTTGATTGGAATTTTTCATTACGATATTATGATTTTAAATTAGCTAAGGTAAAGAAAATAATCAATGAATAAAATATTAAATTTATTCACATATCATGCATTATAATCGGTCACTACCGTAATATAAAACTCAAAATGATCCTCATCGACAATAATAATGTGTCCTTAAAAACATAGAAAATACTCATAAAAATAGTACTTAATTCCCCTTAGCCTTTAATGAAACTAAGTTATGTGCCTCAAATATTTTAATATACACTGTGGCGACAGTCTGATAATGAATCTCGAAGATCACCTATGATATTCCCCTACAGCGATGAGTAAATTTACCGTTAGCATGGACTGGTTTGACTTGTCTTGATGGGTATTTTGGTCATACATTGTGGTCAGCTTCTGATGATGGAGCTCGTCGATTTTGAGCTCGTTTGACTTTTCTGACTATTATTTTAGTCACAAGTGGTGGTTTGGGCCTGACTATGTAATCGAAATTTGTAATAGAAATTCCTTTGTAGTGATAAGTAAACTTATCGAGCTTACACTCACTTTACTTATGTGAACAGTACAAAAAAGTATCAAAAAGTAAGTAACAAGAAAGTATCAAAATAAATATGAAGGTAAATACATAACTGTATGTATAAAAGGTATGAATCCACTGTAATATTTGGAGACAAGTAAGTGAAGTTACAAAAAAACGTGAAGTGTTTGGTGTGAGTTGTCGTAAGTTTTTTTATCGCTGACTACTTTTAAAAGTAGACATATAATACAAATGAAATTTGAAGTACGGCACGCTTTTCTTAAATTTTTTGGTCAATCTATTCTTATTTTAAGCTTATTTCAAGGAAATAACTTATACTGAATTGTGAGAGACATTCTTGCCCTCTTGATAATAATCTTAATATTTAAAGATAATTTTTAGTTTTTATTTCATATTTCTGCAAAGGCATCTTTTTCGATTTTGTTTAAAGCGTACGTTGTTTGTATAATCTCAAATATGAATTGGCAACAAATGCAATTTTTTTTTATAAATGTTATTAAACTAAAAAACCATACATTTAAATATAAATATGTAATATTTAAAAGTATGGTCAAGTTTAGTTCAATATCACCATAAACCACAGGATTAATCTTTTCCCCTTGTTGTTTTCATTTTTCTACACTTTTTTTGCAGTTTTTATACTAGCATTATTTGTTTGGAAAATTTGTATTAACTACTATAAGAAAATAAGAATAAAAAAATTTTCAATGATTTCCAGTTATACATCCAAATTGTCTCATTACTTAATTATATTTGTAAGTCGTATTATTGTACAAGTCAAACGAGATAACAAAACAATGTAAATGATATTGGTTAAGAGAGAGGAGTAAAAGACCATTAGTTCATGAAGTATTCAAAGTTCAGATAGACTGTTGAATGTTGCAGTTTTTGCGCAGGACTCTTCGGTACTCGGTATTTAGATAATTTTGGTTTTTTACATGCAACGTTAATGTCACGTTTATATCTTAAAATTTATATTCGATTATTATTTATTTATTTTATTTAATTGAAACTGTTTATTTGGTTTCTTAAATGGCAGGCCACAGACAGTAAAGAGAGCGATATTGCTATATAGGAAGTCGCATATTTCTGACCTCATTCTTAAATTAGAAGACACCTTAATTTATATTTATTTTAAAACAAGACAATGATGTTATAATTTAGATAAGGTATTAACACTATATATCCTACATGATCCTAATTAATTTTGACATTAAAAAAAATCACAATCTAAATTTCGATTGAGCTTACTAACTATATTGACTGACTCTATTCACTCCACCGGCATGAATGAGCTTATCAGCTAGGCACTTGACTGAGTCTACTATTTCCACTGACTTGAATGAGCAAACTTGTCTGAGTCTACTGACTCCATGCACTCGAATGAGCTTATCAACACAACTGGCTTGACTGAGTCTACTGACTTCACTGTCTCGAATAAATTTACCATATAAGCAAACTTACTATTACAATTATTTATCTACAATTTTAAAAGAATTTTACAATCTTAAGGGTTTGACAAGAAATTATTAAAATAAAATTAATATAATCTTGCTTAACAATAACCTAACAAAATCGTTTGCACTAATTGCGTGTATTTCTTTGCTTCACAATTCAGATGTGTTATATTTTTAATAAATATATTCAATTTAATTTTTTGAAATTGTGGAAATAAAATACTTGCTCACGAGTCTAATATGCACTTAATATATTATCTATTTCGCTTCATATTTAAACACAGTAGTGACTTCGGTATATTAATAACTCTTAACTGATATATTTTCTCTTAATAATTAGCAAACGTTACAAACACGATCATGACGAACATATTCTATATTTAGCTTTAATATAGATAACGAGTATAATAGCATTGATTAGTTCAACACAAAGCGCTGCGTATCCTAAACATAAAGGCTGCTGATGACGAGAATGAGAAGTTCATCGGCTTAGATGGCTTAATGGTATGACTGTAGTTTAGCATTAATGATAATTTAATTTCTTTTTCCTTATTTTAAATGAAATATCAATGAGATGGTATAGTTCCAGCAACGGCAAAATAAAATTTGCCTGCATTTGCTCAGACGATATATAGTTAATATTGTTTTTCAACTCCCGAAGTCAATTTAGAAATTCGAAACTGTGTTTCATAATACATTTAATTCAAAAACCGCTGCCGCCATATTATATTAAAAAAAACGTAGTTAAGAGATGTGGTTGAATTTTATTAAATTATATTATTTTGTCGAGATTGTGTGATACCTCGATTGGCAGTCGCCAGGCCACAGATTGTATAATGTGATGAGTTATAGGATAACTTGTCCCTCTTAGAGAACCTACAACATTTACGCTTCGACAATAGGGTTTCAAAATGCTCGTTTGTTTTCTTACTTCCAATGCTTGACATTTTTTTTATAATACCATTTATCTATTCATTTATTGCATCTTTGTAGTGCACAAAGCCCAAACGCAATATGATGCGAAAATTAAAACCAACATAAGATTAATCTTTCGAACGTCTAAAAATTGGGACACAAAACGAGTGAAAGAAAAGAAAAACCAGGTGAGCTAAGAAATTCGTAATAATGAAAAACTAATTTGGAGAATTTATTACAATGAGTCAATTGACTAGTTTTGGAATACGTACAAATTAGAATTCTGTAGTTTTCTATATCTTTTAAAATTGCTGACGCCAGTTTAGGGAAGTGGTATTATTTGAAGGTTCTTCTTAAATATTTGTACTAAAATTAGTTTTTTCGAATCCAATGTTATGTCTCTGAGACCAAAAATTGCAAGATAAAGAAAGTAAAAAAAAAAGCAAAGAGGCCTTGGAAATTCACAATCAAGAGAATTTATATTTTTCCCAATATATTGGACAAGGCAGGCCAAAAGCAGTGATTTTACTTCAAAAATTATAGTGGCATGGAGCAATGTGTCCTGCGCTGTCCAAAATATACAATGCCTTCCATAAAACTCATTTAATCCAAAATTGTTATTACCACTAATCCATGTGCTTTAAATAATTTAGTAAACACTTAAAATCCACGTTGCAAACTGCCTTGTGATCGAATATGATCACCCTCTGAATGATATTTTATTTAGATCGTCGTTTGTCTTGAACAGTGTTTTGTTCACATAAGTTCATAGCCAGTTTTATCATATGCACATAGCCAAATAATATATCTGTTGTAATAATATATATATTGGATAACATTTTATCATGTGGAAATGTTAAAATACAAACGAGTGGTTAAAAATATGGTACGTACTCGTATGTTATGTGCACAAATGACAACGTGAAAGTACTTAGCTAAATCGAAGGTTTTTGAAGTAGGGTTTTGTCAGATGTCTTAATTATAAATTATATGCATGTATGTATATGCAGATAGATTTCTGAAATGTTATCTTTTAAAATGTCTACCACGTTTATGACATTCATTGGCGTATTCGCAAAGATACCTGGAATATGGTCTTTAAGGTTTAACGGTGGTAAATATATTACCTAAATATCTCCTTTAAATCTGTCGATAATTACTCCATTCCTTATTTTCTCTATACTTTCTTTATTTTACTCTTTACACTTAATTTAAGACTGTATGAAAATTTGTACAAAGAATACACAGTAAAAGTTTTAAATTATAAAGAGTAATGTGAAAACCGCAAAAATATGTCCAATGTGAAATGTAACAATGTGAAATTTTATTATATTTACAGATTTTTTACTTTTTTTATGCTTTGAATTAATTTACTTTTTTTATATGCTTTTTATTAGCATGCTTTTATATTGACTGACAATAGTTGGTTAATTTCCGGGATTAACAAATCACACCTTCATACTCTTTCTTACTTTTAAGATTGTCTAGTAAAAATTTTAAAAATATAGTGCACTGTAGAAAAACTCTGTAGGATATTAGTCCTAAGGAGTTTTTCTATAGCGTATCGGTACCTAAAAGGATCACTGCTTGTTTAATACGAGCACTGTCTTGAAAAATTTACTCAGTGCGTGAGCTCAATATATATGTTTACTTACGTTCAGTTTCTATTTTTGCGCTTTTATCACGTGTAGTTACAACACAAGTGCTGTGTCCAGTCAATTCCCAAACAGATTGTGTCAAGCTTTCTTTAAGTGTAAATAGATCCATATGGGTTCGTCCTTAGTTAATATTCATGAATATATAACATTACTAACATTCACATACTTGCTGTCTCACAGCCAACCCTGTGTGAGGTAGAATACGCGGTAAAGATAGCTCACCGCAATCTACGACGTGTATGGTAATTCCTGTTTATTTAATTATATATGCAATTACTACTTAAGAGCAGAGGGTATTGGAAATTTGTAGTGAATTTTATTTATTCTTACCTTTAAAATTTATATTCTTTTATATGTAGCTGGTGTATTGTTGCAGAAAATGATGCACACTAACGATTAATTTTGATGAATATTATAACGCTTGTATTTTATGTATCTTATATAGTTCCAAATTATACACAATTTTGAAAATGTTATTTTCTTCATTACATCAAAAACACTACGCAAAACATTTGTCTTACAAATTGCCAAACTCAGTTCCTCAATCTCTGACAATGCCCATGTTTCAGAACTGTATAGGTCTAAAAAAGAATTTTGTACAAAAAATGTTTTGTTTCTCTTTTAGTTAAGGGAGGTTTAAGATGTTTCTAAGTCCATAAAAGCCTAATTTATGGACACAATTATATTTTTAATTTCTTATAATATCTCGTTTCTATAACTAATGATTCCTATCCAAGTAGTTATAATTATAGAGTGTGATAATACAAAATTACCAATTTAAATCGAAAATTGTATACCGTGGCTTTAATTTCTTGTACAAAGCGTATTAGTTTAATTGCCTGTAATTAATAAGTGTATGTATGTAATTCGTTAAAATCACATAGAAAATTATAGGATATATTTCTAGAATAGACGGTTGAATATATACCGCAATGCCGTACGATATAATTGTACTTCTAGAATATTTGAAAAATGATATTAAGAAGCAGGATATATATTTTTCAATTTTGTTTCTATGTATCAATTTGAAGGGAGTCAAATTATTCTACGGGGCAAACTTTGCTAGTTATTTTCTATTCGTAAAGGATTTGAGTTAGCAGCTCATAAAGTGTAATAAAATATTTATAAAATAAATTTAATTTTTATAAAATAAATTTTAAATAATTTGACAAACGACAACAATGTTATATTCACCGAATCGTCACCGAAAATGAATAGAAAAACAGATCAAAATCCAATATATTACTATTGTTGAACATTAGCTGCGAAAATAATTTATTTTACTTAATTTTTTGGGGATTCTCCTGAATATTCCATCCATTGAAACCATATATCCGAAGCAAGATCTGCTAAAATATCAACCTTTTTTTTAATATTTGTTATTTGTTTCATTTTTCCTCGACATCCGTTTTATTGTATATTCTCCCTTTATGGTTTCATTTAAGAACGAGAAAATATAAATCGTTATAAGCTCACTACTTATCCTTCCTTTTTAATGTCTTTATCAAATTTAAATTGTGCCCTATATACTAAACAATTTCAACTTTTTTCAGTTAGATTTTTTGATCTTTTTTATTTTCTAATCCACATAATCAAAAAAGCAGAAAGTATTCTAAAATTAGAGCATTTAATTCTCAAATCTGGAATTCCAAATAATGAATTGAAACTGGAGATGACTGACAATTTTATATTCAAAACTATCGGTTTGATTAAAATTAACCACGTTAAAATAAAATGGTTTGATGCAACTTTGCCCTAGGTTAATATAGCAGTGGATGACTCTTTTTGATTCATCTCATACAATAACAATTTTTTTTAATAAAGAAAATGCATCAATTTAATTTTATTACGATATACTATATAATTTTGACAGAGTTTTTTGGCGCCAAGTAAACTTGATTACTACGCAAGATTTTATCCATTTTATGTTTGTTAAGTTAAAAATATCAACGGTTCTGATGCAATGCATTGGGACGAATTCTAGTAGCAATTAATTGTTATGAAAACCACTATCTAATCTGGCCTTTTGCAAAACGTGCCAAGATAATCTATCCAGTCAACCGCGTATATTTTTTTATTAACTAAACCAGTGCTCTACACATCTTCTGGCTTGAGGTAGCACACGAGTGTTTTATCGAATAAAAGGCAGTAATTATGCGAACACGATAGTTATCATGTCGTTACATCCTCATTGCGTTGTATGTCTCAAGAGTATACAGTTCGTTGCGTGGTGACATCCCCACAGAGGCCATACTTATTGCAATAAGAATCTCTTACAACCAATTTCCATATTTCAAGCCTAAAATATCTTTACCATAGTAGACTGTTTAATTGATAAAATATACTTAACGATTACTTACAGGGAAGTAAAGATTGTTACTTATTACGTATATTAAAGGTTAATGTAAAATTAAAATTAAATACAACTAGATCAACAACAAGTAAGAAACAGGGGAGGGATGTGGACATAATGAGGAATGAGGTATAGAAGATATTTTGGTTCATACATTATATAAGGTAATACGAATTTGGATAAGGTTTGAGCGTAAACACCTAGGAGATACTTAGCATATTAAAATGTTTCTAAATCTATTACCTTGTTGCATTTGCTGTAAAAGACTCTTAGACACATTTTTGTACTTTATAAGAGTTAAAGTATATATTTTTCTTTAGGAAATAATGACGGTGAGTTGATAGGTAATAAAATTAGGTCAGAGAAAATAATTAGTAAAAATGTTATATAAAATAAGAAGCTGTTATAAAATAAGAAGTTGTCGATCACTAATATCTGAACATTTGAGCTGTGCTATATAACTATTTTGACAAATTATATAAAGTCGTAGATATAATTTTTGTTTCTAGTAATTTAATTTGAAGAAATAAAAAAGATTATTTTTCATGATAATAAAAAAGTTAGTGAAGTAAGTGAAAGTAAGTGAAGTAAGTGAAGAAAAATTATCATTCTTTAAAATGAGGGAAGAACAGCTAGCCTGATTGTTCTTCAAAATGAGCCTAAACAAAAATTTACGGAAAATATTTAAAAGGAATTAGTAAATTTATGGAAAAACATAGTAAAAGAATAAATACGTTAGTAAATTTATGGAAAAAAATAGTAAAATAATAAATACGTTAGTAAATTTATGGAAAAAAATTAGTAAAAGAATAAATACGTTAGTAAATTTATGGAAAAAAATAGTAAAAGAGTAAATACGTTAGTAAATTTATGGAAAAAATAGCAAAAGAATAAATACGTTAGTAAATTTATGGAAAAAAATAGTAAAAGAATAAATACGTTAGTAAATTGATTACACCAAAAAGATATTATGACATTGCGGGAGAGAGTGGAAGTAAAATAAGGTTAAAAAATGAGAGAATTAAAATCAGAAAAGTTATAAAAATGAAGAAATGAAAATTAGATGAAGAAAATTTTAAAAAACGCTGGCGTAAAATATTATGAAAACGGAATCATGTGGAAGTACAAGACTGAAATCCGTTTCATATTATAAATTATTACTTCATATCAATATAAATACAAGAACATATTTTATTTATCTTTACATATTTTTTGTAATGATTACATTAAAAACTCCTCTTCGGACAGCTCAGCGGTAATTACATGCTTACTTTTAAAATTAGTGTTAAAATTGTATTACTGAATTGCTCATAATTTTAGATCCTGTTCTGTACATGATTTAGAACTTCAAAAACTCATTAACACCTAACAGTGAATATTCATTAGTACGAGGTTCTGTGGAAAACGTAGTTGTCCTGTTTATAAATATTTATGACATACATTTTATCCGTAATATTACGGCTTAATATTCGCTTGCAAAAAGGTACAATTTACGAGTGAAGGTATTCCGAGTGCAAACCCTAGTCGAAGAGCAAGACTTGGTTTATTCTACTTAACTTTATCTACTAGGGTTTCCATCGATATTTTATATTTATTAATTCATATTAAACCTTATGAATGAAGATTTAATAACACTTTCGTAAGTTTTGAGGTAAAATATTGCAAATATTCATTACTACGTCCCTAATTTCAAAATGATGGTTTAATTTTTAAGCCATGAAATAAGGTTACAAATATTAGGTTGGCCACTTATAAACCCACCGTCTCTCTACGCAAATTTTTCAACTTTTTATATGAAGTCAATAAAATTAATCGTTAATTATATAACCACCATTGATATCTAATACTTATCGCCAATATGCAGGTGGAGCTAAAGGTCCGTACTTGTGAAATTCGATTTTGATATGACTTTCCTTTTTAAATTTTTTATCACGTAAATTGTTAGAGAGCAAAACACGGTGGGTGAAGTAGCATACACCATCCAAGTGCAAGTAGTTTTTCAGGAGTTACTTTTGCTACATGGGGTCGAGCATTGTCATATAAAAGATAAACTTTGCTTTGATTTAAAGGCTGTTTAGTAGTGACTTTGCTCAATTTAAATCTTAGCTGTAATTGTACTGTTAACTTGAAAGGTACCTAATGTATAGATCATTTAATACCTACATTTATAACCCAAAATGCCCTCAAAAATATCTTTTGTATAATATTATATTTTGGTCTAATGGCACCTTTTTCTCTAGTTCCTAGCTACTGGCATTTAAGCTGAAATTTAACATAAGCCATCCATTTTTCATCTCGCGTAACATGTTACTTTGGTACTGTTTCAATAAGGTTTTTAATTTTTTCTAAATCAATTGCAGGAGCTCACTTTAGATTTGGTTTATCGGACAGGTAAAAATTTTCTTCTTTGAATCTTTGGAACCAGTGCTTGGCTGTGTCGTAAGAGAGCATACCTTCACTCATTGTTGTGTATATATAGCGTGACACTTTGCCGGTTTTTCGCCCTAAACGACATTCATATAAGTAGAGTACTCTAAATTCACTTCCACTTCGATTTCAGTTTATTCTTCACTCGCTGATCATTCAATTGCAAACTGAACAGAAGTTCGAGTGGTGAACTCTATACCCTACAAGAAATATTCTAAAAGCTTCTATAATATTCCAGAAATCGGTCGAAAAAAGTGGCTTGTTTATAAGTTGCCAACCTAATATATTCACAAATACGCGCTTATAAATAAGTACATGGCTAAGTCAACGGCTTTTATAATTTAAAAGTGAATTTTAAAAAATACACCTAAGTGTCATTAGTTGTAAAGTAATGGATACATTGAGCATGGAAAATCTTAGTTTATCAAAAATATTGTAGCAAAACCAATGGAGTTCACAATAAAGTAGACCAAAGTTAAGAGTCATTGACTGCTTTGAGAAAAGCTTCTACTCTGAAAACAAGGAATAGGAAAACATGGACTAGAAATAGATTAAATAGAATTTTATTGAATAAACTCCTTGAAGAGACCAGGAGACCTTGTGCACGGTAATAAAGAAGAAAAAGAAAAATCGTAAAATTTAATTTTCATTCTACCGAATATTAAAATTATTGTTACGGATTTCGTCAAGTTATTAGATCGATTCGGAGAAATAATTTTTTTGTTTATATTTTTTGAAGAATTTTAAACAATTATTAAAAAAGATTTAAAACATCCCTATTGCAGATGATGCGGGAGAAAAATGGAGTTATAGAAGTTAATTTACTGGGTGTGTAACAGAATAAAATAAAGCAGAGAATGTGTTTTATTTTGATCTATCCGCTGGCTTGAAAATGAGTAGAATAAAATTTAAAAAAATATATTATATATTTGAATCCCAAAAATTGTGCCTGCTAATGTATGTATGTTTATCCAAGAAATAATTTTATTGTCACCTAATAAAAAAAAATTCCACATAATTTATCTGTTAGTTTCGTTAAATAAACCAACATATGAAACGTGGCGAGCTTCTAAACCAATCAATAATAATTTACTTACTTACGGAAACCTGCTCGCGTACGTTCTGTACGCGGCCAATTGTTTGATATCTCTGTTTATACTAATGCAGTAGGTTACTGATGTCTGAAGTGAACTTAATAATTATGCTATTTCTGATCTATTAGGTCTATCATTTTTGCAGTCAACCACCTATGTAAAGGATGTCTAAGGAAACTTATTATCATTTAACACAATGTGAACGCCATGACTCTACGTTACAAAACAATTTCATAGATATCACATTCAGCGTTTTTTGTTTTTTCACAACACCTTCCAAATACATAACGTCAATATTACGTTTTCCATGTAACAGTCCTCTCTTCGTATGGTTGTGCAGCACCAGGGAGTAATAAAATAAATACGTTTTCGGTACGGAGGGGATTTTCGGTATGATCTGGAAATGCTTGTTGAAGCGGTGATTGGAAAATGAAAGATATTTCCATGAATTTTCCTTTTCTTTTGATGCACCTCTAACATTTTCGAATGCTGGACGTGAAAGCAAAAAAGTAACTTTTCAGTGATTGTAAATGTAAATATGAACTTTCAGTTATTGCAAAATATTGTCATTAGTATTCAACACACAGTTTCGATTTTCTTGTTTGTTGTGTCAAACACCCTTGGTATATTGTAATAAATATGTTCACTAAATTACTGGTGCCTTTTTTTATTAGCATAATAAGTCTACATATATTTAATAAATGGGTTAAATTTAATATCATAAAATTTTGTTTTAAGATGCGGAAAATATGCCTAATTTTATTTGTTTCTTAATATAATTTTCATCTCTACCTTACTTAAAAATCATTTAAAATGTTAATATTATGGCAGGGGCTTTTTTGTAAAAAAAATTATACATCATATTTTCTAAGTTTATAAAACAATTTGTACGGCAACAAATGTTATCGTATGTATTAAAATACAGAAATAATTCGAAGAGCCAAAAGTAAGATTTCAAATTTATAATATTTAAACCTAAAACAACGAAACCTAAGTTCGTTGTATTACAACATCTTCAGGTGGCCTATCAGCAAAGATAGCTGATAAGCCACCTGAAGATGTTATGAGACAACAAAACTTAGGTGGTGGTAAAAATATTAAAGAAAGTAGAAATAATATTACATCACGTAGTTTGATTTAATTGTTAAAAATGAATTTCTACAAAATTATCACCAAATATATTCAATATTATTTAAACCGTTTCCTAGGGATAGAACTCGACTCAATAATACCTAATTACAATGTAATTATCTTACATAATTTGAAAGTCCAGTTTCCCACAAAGGGCTGGGCCAAAATATGGCATAGGTTTTTAGTTCCCAAGTATCTACAGGGAAGCTAAATTTAGTCATGTTTTATAGGAGTCTCGCCACTTATAGTATTCTTAAGTATGAGCTAATTTATTTAACTTTGGTACTAAGAGACTGGCAGCTATTATTTTTGCTATAATAAATCAACGTTTGTAATATATTTGCGATACACTGTAAGTTTGCATTGCCTCTGAAAGATTACAATAAAGATGTAGAAAACGGATCTGTATCATGCCCTACACCATCAACAAGTACCGCTAATTCATTACCACTACGAAATAAAAAAAGGATGGATCTATTTGATGTTGAAATTTTGAAAACTATCTAATCCTTTGAAATCAACCAAAATGATGAGGAATCGACGTTTCTACAATCTATGTTATCATCGATCAAAAAGATACCAGAAGAAGATAAACTTGAATTTCGTATTGAAGTTACTCCATAAATATTAGTCACTAAATATACAAACAAACTGATCAACTCATATGTCTTCTACTGACAAGCTCGCTTCATGAGTTTTGCAAACTGCATCCGCAGCTTGATTCAGTACGGTAGTCATGGCATCGACGCAACATAATGTTAATCAAGATGATATTTATAATAACATAAATCGCATCCAAAACAATGATGGATTTGGTTTAGGCAAACGTTTAAGTATTCAATGGCAATAGAAACTAATGAAACATGATTTTAATCAATCAGAATTAAGTGGAGTAAACCTTTCAAGTTTATGGATTAACTTTTTGCAAGATAACCGACAGATTACATAAAATGCCCTTGAAGCATTTTACCTAGTTTGTTAAAAACTTTATAAAGAAGTATATTTTTTTAATTAGACAGGCCATTTTTAAAGACAATTTTAAAAAATTAAAGTAATACAAAATAAATATTTAAAATTTATTTCGGTGATTCATTTATTCCATAATTACTATTTATAAAAATATATAATTTATATGGTTAATTTGTATTCTTTTGTAGTATTCTAAGACAGTTTTATTTTCTTCTAAGTGGAAAAAATAAAGATTACTTTAAAAAAAGGTTCAAGTTCTAAAGACGTTGACATAAAGATATTGCTTATGTGTATATTTCGACATACGGTCAACCGTAAATTTATTTAATTTTTTTATTTTTCGTTAGTTAAAGTTTCATGTAAAAGAATTAAAAGTAAACATTTTGTGGGAAAAGTTTTGTAGTCAAGCCATATACAAAAATATGCAATATTTTGCGAGTTGTGGCCATATTAAAAGCATTTATGTCGATATTTTAAAAGTTTACAGAATTCTTTAAACGATGTTATCAATTATTTTTGAGTAATGGATGTTTTACTCCTTAAAATCTAATCTAATCAGAAATAATTTGGTACAAAATGCAGTGAGATTAGGGGTATGAAGGCTTGCCATTTGCAGCTTTTGCAAAATTAGGTAGTTTTTTGTACCATAGGGGTGCATATTATCATTCCGGATAAAAACTATATACCAATATTGATTATTTGACTATGGGTTCTTCCGTCAATGTTTGGAGTCTACAAAGCCAATATATGGTTTAATGTACTGTTGTGTTTGGTTATATGAACTCTAATGGATAACACTTGCAAAACCGGATTAGAAGGAATTTCTTCTGGCTGATATTTATTATGGACACTATTTTGTTCGGCCATTTGAATCTAATTATTGTTATTAATATTTAATTCTCAACAATACAAAACCACATTTTGTTCTCCGATTTTCTTCTTAAATAGCTCGGAGTCGCGCTCTTTTGCCTATTCCAGTCAGTTTTTATCTACTACATCCAAGTTAGATCGACCTGGCTCTATTTGGTGCTGCAAGAAGTCACTGTATTCTTTTATTTCCATTAAATGAAGTGCATGCTCAATATCAAATAAATTGTCTAGATTACTTACAAATTAATTTGACACCGTTTAATCACGTCTTGACTTGCTAGAAGTTAAGAAGTAGAAGCTTCTTTACACCGTTCGGCAACAATTTAGCAGGAATTCGTGCCTTTTTTTAGAAGATAATACACTCACCGATAGTGAGATTAGCGCTTTTATTGACAATTAAATTCTCTTCACGAATATTATAAAACAATATTGCAAAAACTTGTCAATTTGAGGAAATATTGAACCTGTTGTTTGATGTTTTGCGTCATCTTTTGAATATATATACTTTTATACTACATAATTACACTGACATATTTACTGACTAAGAGAAATACATATAAACCAACATCACAATTAGAAATTATTAATACACTCGAACGTAGGCGGACGCTCGATCAAGTTAACAAGTACTGACATAATTAGATGTAAGTCGGCACGAGTTGCCGTCGTTTACCTGATATTTTATTTACAATCGTTTGATTTAGAACTACAAATCAAAAAAAAAATGTCATATGCAGTAATTACTACCAAGCGAAGCATGTCACTTTCTTAAAGAGCGAGAAAGCAAATAACCAATTATATCGAGAGACTTAACAAATAAGAGTAAAATTGAATCAAAATATTCTACCTATCGACGCATCTATACGTATAAGCAAGCGGCGTTACTCCGTAAGAAGAAAAAGTTGTCATTTTTAAAATCCTCAAATAATAACTTATCTATGGAAGGTAACTCCGTGGGACCTTCATGAATTATTATCGAATTGTTACTACAAACACTCATAGTACATTTTGTTATTTTTTCAAGTCAAAATAAGAGTTTTTTATAAATAAAACGCGACTTGCTGCATGTCTAAGTACTAATATTATACTCATATCCGTCTGTCCGTTGGTTGCCAACGTTTTTCTTAAAAATCTTGAAATAGAAACAAAAAATTTAGTATAGAAATAAAAATTATTAAGCGCACATAGCTAAATATTAAAAATATTTATATGGAAATAAAAGGAGGGAAAATTAAGTAACAGACCGTTTTTCTATAGCGTATGAAACGACTAGTTATAAAGTATCAAAAATATATTTTTTAGTATTATGTAGTATGTCTTCACAGCTATACCGAAAAGTATACAAGACAATAGATCGCTTCGTTACTTCAGAAATTATTGAACCCAACAATTTGCTAAATAGGGCTACTAGAAGCCTATACAGATATTGTAGGAAAATTTCAACTGTGCCACAGATTTTTAAGATATGCTCGATAATATACATGTTTACCCAATTTAATCATATTAGATAGTTTTAATTACTTATTGCACTTGGAAGTCGATATTTTGATGATGCGTGATAAAAAAAATAATTTCAATTCAAACGAAGAACGGAATCCCCGATGCACGAGCCAGACTCGCACTGGGCCAGTTTTATATAAAATGATTTCCAAATTACTTTGACACAAAATTATTACCAAATTAAATATCCGTAGACTAATAATTTATCTTTACTATTACCCTCATGAAATAGGATTTGTTCATTACAAACATCAATGAAGTAATAAAATTTCCATAATTCACAGATATTTAAATAACACATATCACATTCTACGTACATAACCTAATAAATTTCATAAAATAAAACAAGTTTTAAATACCAAAGGACGTTCGCTTTAAACTAGAATGGAGAATAAATTATTTAACTTTAGAGAACGTCATTGTTCACAATACATCTTGCAGTTTGCCAAATGCGACATTCTTTTGATCTACGAGCGAAAATTAGGCAAATTAAATTACCATTACCATGATCGACCAGTGCGGGTGTATCACCTCTCAGGTGCGTCTCATTGCGGAGACGTCGAAGGAGTTTTTCCCTTCGAGATTAATTTGCATGTTTACAATAAATAAGCGATGAGACCCGCGAGACGGGGGCGACGGAATGCCGCGACACGACTCGCACGGGTCTCTCCGTGCCGGCCTACGAACCTATGCGAACTTAGCTTAATATCAGTTATGTAAATCTGCGTAGTAATTTATATTAAATAACACCAAAATCGAGTAACAAATATAATTATATAAATATTGATCGCACACAATTTTAAATTCAACGTTTAATATATCGTCCGCTGTCTGGTGTAATATATTCTCTTAAATCTAATCAAAGTTTTTGTTAATAATTTGAAGTAATCATAATTAGATATAGTTTTGTTCGGTTTTCTTAAATAACGGGATGAAAGTAAATATTTAAAAAACCATGTTATTAACATCACATAAAGAATTATTTGCTTCCCTGACAATATAACACTACATATAGAGAAAGGATACCAGATAATGATTTTAATCGGCTTGACTGAAATTAGGGATTACATGAGATATACATTTTTCAAACGACTCTTTAAAATGTTTATCCGACGTGAATTTCTAGTGTATAGATTAAGTTAATTTTGATACAGAACTAATTCATTGTTAATGTTTATTTCATGTAGCAAATATTTAAATAAGTGTAAAATAAAATATGTGTTACCATTATACCTATGTGTGGACTGAAGTGTTGTTTGTATAGAAAGAGAGAGAGAGAGAGCGAAACAGTGAACGGTTTTTATATGTAAAACATAAATAAATATACATTGCTCAACAGGTCGTATAAAAATATGACAAGCCTAAAAATGGCCATATTGGCGAAATGCACGTACACTCTCAAATATTTTTTTAAAAAACTGTGAGTTTTAACAAAACCGTGTGAACCGACATTCATTGAACCCAAAATGAATAAATTAACACATATAAGAGATACAAATTTACAATCTATTTATTTTACCCAGTTTCAGAATTAGGGATGAAGACGAAGTAATAGATAACATATAAGTAAAGATAGATGCACGTAAACACAAATCCAATCAGGAACTTCGAACATCGGTTCCTGTTTCTCGTTTCCCATCGCCGTTCTGGGTGGCGAGTGTGTTGCTAGAACAAAAGAAACATCGACGGGACTCATCCGCCGTCACCGCGTGTCCCGCGCCTGTACTATTAATATAAATGTGCGCTCTCTCCGGCGACGCGCGCCACGCCGAATTACTGTTTGTGCTCCACTTGCACAAGCGAAATTCACGAGACGTGTCGGTGCGATGCCATTATTTGTCCGTCTTGTCGCCGTGCGCCCTTCAGTGTGGTAACGACGCGTGACCATCGGATCGCTCGCTACTTCGTACTGATTCAGTAAGTCTGTTCAAATCATGAAAAAATATAAATTTACGTAGTCGATGAATTTGGATATAATTGAATTGTTATATTTAAATGACATAATGGGATATGATGAGATGAATAATGATTTTATTTGTCACCGCTATTTAAAGGTGAACTTAAATATATTCAAAGACTGGCTTCGAATCATTAATATTAAAAATAGATAATACAACAAATATGATATCACGCGAAGCCTAAAATTTAAATTGTAATCCTAAAATATAAATGTTTTGAATATAAAAACATACACTATTTCGCTCTCTCTTTCTCTATCTCTCTCTCTCTATACAACAACATTTCAGTTCACACATAGGGATAATGGTAACACATATGTTTTTTTCAAGCTTATTTAAGTATTTGCTAGATGAAATAAACATTAATAATGAAGTAGTTCTGTATAAAAATTAACAATCCTGACACTTGAAGTTTACCTGGGATAAACATTTTAAAAAGTCTTTTGAAAAACGTATATTTCATGTAATCCCTAATTTCAGTCGTGCCAATTAAACTCATTATCTGGTATCCTTTCTCTACATTTAGTATTATATTGCCAGAGAAGCAAATATTTTTTTACGTGGTGTTGATCTCATGGTTTTTTTAATATTTACTTTCATCCTGTTATTTAAGAAAACCGAACAAAACTATATCTAATTATGATTACTTCAAATTACTGACATAATTTGACAGGATTAAAGAGAATGTGTTACACCAGACAGCGGACGATATACTAAACGTTGAATTTAAAATTGTGTACGGTCAACATTTATACAATTATATTTATTACACAATTTTGGTATTGTTGAATATAAATTACTACGCAGATTTACATAACTGATATTAAGCTAAGTTCGCATAGGTTCGTCGCCCGGCGCGGAGAGACGCGTGCGAGTCGTGTCGCGGCATTCCGTCGCCCCCGTCTCGCGGGTCTCATCGCTTATTTATTGAAAAACTCGCAAATTAATCTCGAAGGGAAAAACTCCTTCGACGTCTCCACAATGAGACGCACCTGAATGGTGATACATCCGCGCTGGTCGATCATGGTAATGGTAATTTAATTTGCCTAATTTACGCTCGTAAATCAAAAGTATGTCGCACCTGACAAACTGCATGATGTATTGTGAACGATGACGTTCTCTAAAGTTAAATCATTTATTCTCCTTTGTAGTTTACAGCGAACGTCCTTTGGTATTTAGAACTTGTTCTGTTTTGTGACATTTATTAGGCTATGTACGTAAAATTTGATATTTATTATTTAAATATCTGTGAATTATGGAATTTTTTTGCATTTTATTACTTCATTGATGTTTGTAATGAACAAATCCGATTTCATAAGAGTAATATGAAAATTAAATTATCAGTCCACGAACGTTTCATTTGGGGATAATTTTGTGTTATAGTAATTTGTAAATTATTTTATATAAAACTAAATAATAATACTATATACAACTGGCCAAGTGCGAGTCTGGCTCGTGCATCGGGGATTCCGTTCGTCGTTTGAATTGAATTTATTTTATTTATCACACGTATTAGTAATATCGACTTCCAAGTGCAATAAGTTTTAAAAATATCCAATATGATTAAATTTGGTAAACATATGTATTACCGAGCGAATCTTAAAAATCTGTGACATCGTTGTAATTTTCCTACAATATCTGTATAGGCTTCTAATAACCCTATTTTGCAAATTGTTGGGTTCAGTCATTTCTGAAGTAACGAGGCGATCTATTTTCTTGCATATTTTTTGGTATATGTGTGAAGATATTCTACATAATATTATAAAAGAAATATATTTTTGAGACTTTATAACTAGTCGTTTCACACGCTATAGAAAAACGGTCTGGTACTCAATTTTCCCTCTTTTTATTTCCATATAAATAATTTTAATATTTAGGTATGTGCGGGTTAATATTATTTATTTCTATGCTAAATTTTATGTTTCTATGTCAGGTTTTATGAGAAAAACCTTAGCGACAAACGGGCAGACGGACATATAAGTGATCTTATAAGGATTCGTTTTTCCTTTTGCGGTAAGGAAACTTAATATTAGTGCGAGTCATTCACTTAAATTGCCCATCGATCGCATTATGGTAACGTAATGGTAATAAATAAAATTTTTTTTGAATATGAATTTCAAAAAAACATCAAGAATATACGCAAATTCTTCATGTTATTACTACATGTGCTTTCTCCACTGGAATTATTAGAAACATACATAAACCTACCCTGATCATGTCCGGATCATTGCGGAGTACTTTACGTTTATGTGAAAAGCAATATACTCGTATACCTGTTACGTATTTTGAAAAAAAATTCTGATGCATTACAACTTTTTCATATATTTTAGTATATTCCATTAAGCCATCAATAAATATGAAGAATTAATTAGTATTAAAAGCAATTGGACAATATCAAACATCTTAAAAGCTCTTTAAATAATTTAATTGACAACGTTTTTGTAAATAATGAAAGGGAATGATCGGATATTAAAAAGAAAGAAGTGATATAAAGGAAAACAGCCAAAACTAAACAAAATATTATATGTTACCAACATGAAAATATTTTTCAGTGATAACAAAATCAAATAAATATTGGTTAAAATAAATGTTTAAAAAATATTGAAACTCATAAAAAACAATAGAGACCAATGAGAGTACGTACTTAAATCGAATACAAAATAAAAGAAATTATTTTTTAACCTTATGGCTTCCTGGTATTAAAAAAATCAGTCATCAGTATGTTGACTTAAATTCTGCAAAACACATGTCTTCTTTCCTTTGGTTTATGCTTCACTTTGTCCTATATTAAAACATATTGAAGTTTAACCGAAATTAAAAGAAGTATTCGTAGGGCATTAACGTATTTACTGATAATCGCCGTCGACAGCAACACGTACCTAAAGCGAAGCGAACCGCACAATTAAACTGTTAAAAGAGAATCTTTATAAATCACATTGCGTTCTGATTCTTTTATCAAGTAGTTGTCATTTATCAATTTAACACCATCGGAATTCATGAGTAATGTACATCCTGATTGTGGATGGTGTTTTATGGACACTGATTCGCGTCCTGTTATAGGCACGCTGAGCGCTCATTGTGGTCGCCCCTCCACCCGCTCTCCCACGGCCTTTATTATACTCTCTAATCAACCAAATACGGTGCATCCTACTAGCTTAACCTTAAGTTGCTCGCCAGAGTATAGTAACTCGTCGCTCTTAATGAACCTATACTATTTACGTTTCGAGGAGGGAATTTTAAGATTCTCATTTATACTTTCAATGAGGGACAATTTTCTATAATACCATTTGTTTATTCATCTATTGCATTTTTGTAGTGCACAAAGCCCCAATAAAATACGATAATAAAAAATAAAACAAACATTAAGATAATTTTTCGGACGTCTAAAAATTGGAAGAAAAGAGTATAAAAATGCAACAAATGCTACGCAATCCACAATAAAAAAGGGCGATTCAGAGAATTTATCCTTAGTTACATTAGCTCACTTGCCGGGTTTTCCGGATACGTATAAAACTAGGTTCCATAGTTTTCTACATCTTCGAAAATTGTTGATGCAAGTTTTTAAATTTTTTTTAGGTTTTCAAAGTCCAATATAATCTTTCCGACATTCAAAATTAAAAGCACACGAGGCACTCAAAATATTGAGACTTTTATGGCCTAAGTATTCGCAGCGATACTTGAAATATGGTATTAAAGGGGCTTAATCGTTTATCCTTTAAATCTGTTGTTATTTAGTCCATTTCTTATTTTCTCTATATTTCCTTTATTTTACTTTATATTTAATTTACAATATTACAAGAATTGGTGCAAAAAATATATAGTAAACAAATTAAATTATAAAAACAATACAAAAACCGCAATGATGCATGTTTAAAAAGTTATTCATTTCAGTGCAATTGTAGAGAGCAATTGATTATTTGAAGTTCTTGAGTGAACCGTCTATATATCTATTTAATTGATTTACAAAGAAGTTAAAGTAAATTTATTATTGTAGGTAATATGTTTAAAATGGAACATGGTCTTGGATTGTTATTCTAGATTGTAATTTCATTTTCTTTTTCATTTTTTTTGTTGGCCTAGTTTTATAGTAACCTAGACATAGACCTATTTGCTGCGTCTAGGTTAATGTAAAACTAGGGTTAATATAAAGCTAGGGTAAGGTATTTTCTATGAAAAATATGTCAAACTTCTTACTCTCTCTCACTTTTAAGATCATTTAGTAAAGATTGTAAAAAAGTTAAGTACATGAAATAAATCCTTAATACGAACTTCCCGTCTCGTAATGCAGTTTAAGACCAACACTGTCTGGAAGAATCGATTTGATACATGAGCTCAACACATCCATTTTTCATGCGCCTTCAGACAATATCAAATACGGGATTGGAATCGCGATTTCAAGTAATCGGAACATCCGCGATTTTGAAGTGGAATTCAGAGATGTGTAATGTTACCTGTATATGAGTAATAAACAATAATTTTATTTGCTTTCATGTTTTATTTTCATATTTAGGTTCAACGCGAGTACTGTAGCTAATTCTCAGAGATCCATACCAAGCTTTGACTAAGTGTAAATGTATCCATATGGGTTCGTCCTCAGTTAATATTCATGAATATATTACATTATTAACATTCACACGCTTGCCGTCTCATGCCCAGCTCTGTATGAGAGGTAGAGTGCTCTATTGAGATAACTTACCGTAATTTATACCGTGTAGGGTGAGGTAATTCTGTTTACTAAATTACGTGTGCAATTACCACTTAAGAGTAAAATTATTGAAAATTTGTATTGAATTTTGTTTACTTTTACCTCTAAAATTCACATTGTTTTATATGTACCTAGTGTATTGCTGCTGAGAATGGAGACAAATATATATTTATACACAGACACACACACACACACACATACACACACAACCACACACACACACACACACACAAGATTTAAAATTAGAATTTATATATATCTATATATATATATATATGCATTTGTATATGTACAAAAGAAATCCATTTCAATGAAATTTGCAGAATGGAAATGCATGCTGCATTTCTGTTCCCGCAAAACGCCCTGCATACCTATATTCTTATATCCTTTAATGATATGATAGCACTTTGTGGGCCAAAACCTTTTTTGTAGTTGCCTCAGGTGAATCTATTCTTAGCTACACAGTGCCAATTTTTAGCATTTTGGCCTTTTCCTCGTTTTCCAGTAAATTTCGTCAGAAGGAATTTCCCTGAAGCAGTGGCCAGAATTCCCAGAAGCAGTCGTCAGACTCATGGACATAATTCTATTTTGAATTTCTTCTGATATCTCATATCTATAAAATAATAGAGTCCGGGTAGGTAAAGTTTTAGATCGTGACTATACTCGTACATAATTAACCGATTTAAATCTAAAAACATGTACCATGGCTTTAATTTCTTGTACCCACTACACATTAGTTTTGCTGCATATCATTAATAAGGTGTATCTACGTAACTCATTAAAACTCTAGTAAATATTTATAGAATATATCAGTGTAATACGCGCTTTCGGTCTTTTCGTAACGTTCTGAAAATTATGTGAAGGAAAATATTTTTCAATTTTGTGTTATTTTATATTTTATGTTAATTTCTAATTTGTTTATTTTTTATTTTCTAAAAGTTAGAGTTATCAGCGCATAGAATAAAGCGCTGAGCATCAGAGAATCGACACCGAAATCGAATAGAAAAACAGGTCAAGACCCTTAGTCCTTGTCTTAGTACCCGAGTCTTACTGTCGAAGATCAGCTGTAAATATTTAATACTTCATTATTTTGTTTTGGGTTACTCCTGAATATTCCATCGAATGAAAATACATATCGACATCAAAATCTGCTAATATAGACATTTTCTATTCGTTTCCTTTTGACTCTATATACGTTTTATTACACACTCGCGCTTTAGAGTTTTATAATAAGAGTAGACAATAACAATTGTTAGTCTAGTAGTGGGGTTGGTCAGAAATTTCGAAACTTAGAGAGGATATCAAGTTAAAATTATGCGCTGAATACCAAATGGTTTAAACTTTTTTTGAGTTGGATTTGTTTGTCCTTCATTTATTTTCAGATCTATGTAATAAAAAATTTTAAATGTATTTTGAAACAAGAGAAGTTAATATCGAATTCTAGAATTCCTAGTAACTGTTTGAAACTGGAAGACAATCTGAAAATGGTTTGATTAGAACTACATATGTTAAAAAAAAATAATAATTAAGCAGTGGATGAAGCCGAAGATGGATCCATCTCATACCGTAAACATTTCTCAAACAAAGTTACGGTATACATTCAATTACATTAGCATGTACCGAATAATCAAAGTTTGTTGGTGTCGCACTTGGTTACTCCACAATATTTAACGTATATGTTTGTTAAATTAAAATATTAACGGTTTTAGAATTAGAATGAATTCTAGCAGCCATTAAATAGTCATCAGCTAGTCTGACTTTTTGTAGCGCGAGTCAAGTGAGCCTGTCCAGTCATCCGTGCATACCTTTTACTAAGTAAACCAGCGCTCTACGCATTCTCCGGCTAGTGGCAGTGGACGAGATATTTTAGCGAATAAAATGCGGTGATCACCAGACCGCGGCAGTGTTCACGTCGCTGTATTCTCATTACACGAAGCATGTAAGTACGTAGTTCGCTACGTGCTTACTTCCCCTTCATCACGGTGCATTATAAAAATTATAGACTCGACCATAATTGTAAATTTTGATAATCGTAATGATATTTCTTTCTATTATTCTTTATGATGAATATTTCGTAGAGTCTCTCATCATACTGCTTCGAGGAAATGTTAATACCATGTCTCCAATAATGATAAGCAACATCGTAATTTTTGTGGTGTTTTTATTTAATTGATTCATGAAACTATTGAAAGGTATTAGAAATTATATCAGAGAAAATAATGATTTCGTTGCACTATTTTAAAAAGCGAAACATTATATTTTGAATGATTCAATGTAAAAACCGGATTATGCGAAATGGATCTAGTACAAAAAATGGATTATATATAGTGCGAATCATATATAAATATAAGTAATTTATATTGCGTAATGTATGTAATAATTACATAACAATAATTAAATCAGTTGTACTAAGATAAAATGTTAATAAATTACTTGGTGTTTGAGTATATATCAGATATTCAATTATAATCATGAGGAGAAACGATAAACATTCTCTCGGTCATAAAAGTCAATGATAAGTGAGATGTTCGCTCGGAAATTCAAATGAAAAGAGTTTGAAACTGGCCTTTAGAAAACGTTTTAACCAGTGGTTAAAACGTTCTGAAGGCCAATTAGAAAGGCCTTAAGGATAAAGTCCTGGTGAAAGTATTGGTACAGATGCACAGATGAATAGATAGAAAGATAGATGTAATTAACTTGAAAGCATTTCTTATAAAACAATGCGAAGCAAAACATAGTTTCAGTATTTTGAGGTAAGCACAAGGTTTAATAGTCATAAGATTTATACATTTTGACACATAAAAAGAAATAAATATATACCTACATGGAAACACGAATAAAATAATCCACAAACGGCTAAATAGTTCGGCTTAAATGGTTTAGCTCTCGTCACTGACGCTGGATTTTAATCATCGCATATTTTATAAACTTTGAAGTTTAAGCAATATTCATAATTATTCTCAAACATATGCATGAAGACATGATCCACCCACCATACTATACATGTATGAAGATACTATTCAACTACGATGGATAACAAAATAATAGATGAAAACGAATCATCCGGTACGCTTGTTTTCGTCTATAATTAAACCGGATTTACGAAAAACTTTTCCACAGTGGATAATATGTTTTGTAAATAATAGAATAAAATAGAGAAATAATTAAATCATAACAAGCTATCGCATATATATTTTATAGATAATTTTAAGACATTCTATGCTATCTCCCACAACTTGACATAGCAAACGCTACCAGAGCAAGGAATTAAAAAAAATAAACAATTACAATCTTTAGACAAACTGTAATAAGTAGTTGAGTCACTTAGATTTCAAAGCAAAAGTGTAGGTTCGGAAATAAGAGAAGTAACAATAGATTCACCAAAATTGGAATACTCTGAAGATCATACTTATTTAGATAATTTGATTTCATTACAAGTGGTTCAGTTGTATAGATAAAAAGTAGATAAGGGAATAAAAAGTCCCTGGAATATGTATTGAGCAAGGAAAGAAGTATTCAAAGGTGAATTACGAACCAATTTGAAGACAAAGGCCCTGAAGGTGTGGCTGAATACCTGAAATGGTGACTAATTTTTTTTTAATTTCAAATATAGCCACTCTAGGAATGAACTCTTGATAGATATAAAAGTAGGTGTTTTGGGTTGAAATTAAGATATATGACAATAAGAAAAAAAAGGGGAAGCGAAAGAAATGACCAAGTGAACACTGGGGTTGAAAAGGAAGTGGGCTGGTTACATTCAGAGAACTCACGACGACAGATAATCTTAGATAATATACTATTCAACTACGAATATACTATTCAACAACTTATGGACATTTCTATGGACAACAAACGAAGAGACAGTAAATTACGAAAAAGGTGGAAAGAAGAAATTACCAAAGGAGCTGGAAAATTATGGAGCAGAACGCCAAAAGACAAAAAAAAGTTAAAGCTATTTGAGGACGTTTTTGTCGCGTAAATAGGTCTTGGTACTAATAGCTAATTTGCAGTACTAATAAAAGTAGATATTAGTTAGCAAATTGACATTAACATACATTTCCTGCAAATATGCATATGTGTATACGTGTGTTGGATTGTTCACAAGGCGTACAGTCTTTGACGGTTCTACGCATTGCGGGGACGCAGGTTCGATTTCTGGTCGCTTATCGAGCGGGGCTGGACTAGTGTACGGTTGGCTGTAAGAGATTGCTTTTGTAGCAATAAATCCGCCATGTGTATTAATTGTGTACATTAAACTACGTAAATAAATGAAAACTCTTATATACATAGATATATACGTGTATATATATATATATATATATATATATATGTATATATATACATATATATATGTATATATATATATATATATATATATATATATATATGTATATATATATATATATATATATATATATTTATTTATGTGCGTGTGTGTGTGTGTGAGTATGTGCTTGTGTATGCGCGTGGACGTAAGCGTGTGCGTTTGCGTGTGCGTTTGCGTGCGCGTGTGCGCGTGCATGTGCGTATGCATGAGAGTGTGCGTATGACAACAAATGTAACAAATGTGTAAATTCGTTACGAATTAAGATAAGAGGTATCGAAATGTCCTTGGTTTTCCAAGAGCTACCTTAGTTTTTAAATGTATTCGAATAAGCTGAGAAACGTAGGTCCGTCGTTCCATAATTTAGCGGAAGACAATTTAAAATAGCTGCAGTAGCCCGTACTTAAAAATTCCGGTTTGATGAACAGCTGCAAATCAGTTTATATTATGTGGCGGTGGTCAAATCTCAACCAGACTAACTGCTAATACAAATATGATAAAACCTGCATGCTGACCATGCATTATAATAAACATACTACACGTTCTTGTGCATATGGACGCGTGCGCACTTACTTATGCTACCTTAGTAAGAAAAGATAATTTTTCCTTGTAATATTATTCATCGATGCTTTGCTTTTCTTACATACCTACATATAAATATCGTTTCGCAATCGTTTCGTATAAATGAGTATTGTCCAGTATTATTCTAGTAAAATTTCTTTGAGATGAACAAGATTTCACTTGAAGACCATCAGCTTTCCTTCCCAGTTACATTCTTCACATGTTTTTTTTATTTTTTACCCCAACCATACCTCTCTACTCTTTTTTTCATTTCCTCTCGTAAATTCCCATTCCGCTAAACATCTGTAAGTACTTTTCTTTTATTGGAAATTGCACATTTTCTGTTCATTTGTTTTTCAACTTTATATCCACCCTAATATTTTAACTTTTTAATATCTAAGCTTCGAATTACTTACTTAACATGATTCCTTTGATTCTGAAACTTTCAAAGAATAATGGACAATTGGTTCTTATTAATTAATTTGGTGTTTAACATCCTTTACCATCTCCCTCTCTCATATTAACTTACTTTAAATATAGATTTATAATACAGAAATTGAATTAGATAAATAGGGTTTACAAAACCTGAACATTTAACGTTTATTTTTATTGACCAAAAATATTTCCTATTATAGTCGATTCAACTCCTAGGTAAAAGATCTTTCTCAAAATGCGATAAAACGGAGACCATCATATGAAAGTCATAATATAAATGGAATCACGTTTCCATGAAGCCAACTCCATGTCAAGTGAATCATCAGTGGCGTCTGATTTGTCATAAACGTTTAGTTTCATCTAGAAAAGCTCGTAATGTGAATTTAATGAAAAGTAAGTGGCCATATAGGAAAATGCTCTGTAACAACGCGGAAAATATCCTTTTGCAAAATGGTCCAGAAATTAAATCCCCGGTAAGAATTTGTTTTCTTTTTTGTCTAGGAAATATAAAACATGAAATAAATTTAAGTATTAGTTACATTTATATCTTCTCTATTATTTCTATTTAAATACTAAAAGATTAGTTACAATTTTTCAATTTCAGTTAATGGATAAAATAATTTGTCTTTCATAGAACTCGCGCTACGGGGGTTTCGTTCAAACTTACGTCACGTATATCAATTTGAAGCTTAATAGTATTTCTATTAAAATTATTTAGAATTATTAATTCTTTATCATGTAAACCTATTGCCTAGGACCTTAAATTTGGGTGTATATTTTCAACACTATAACGTATAGGCGTTAAATTTGGGTCTATATTTTCAACACTATAACGTATAGGCGTTAAATTTTTGTGTATGTTTTCAACACTATAACGTATAGGCGTTAAATTTGTGTGTATATTTTCAACACTATAACCTATAGGCGTTAAATTTGGGTGTATATTTTCAACACTATAACTAATAGGCGTTAAATTTGTGTGTATATTTTCAACACTATAACTTGTAGGCGTTAAATTTGGGTGTATATTTTTAATACTATAACGTATAGGCGTTAAATTTTTGTGTATATTTTCAACACTATAACGTATAGGCGTTAAATTTGTGTGTATATTTTCAACACTATAACTTATAGGCGTTAAATTTTTGTGTATATTTTCAACACTATAACTAATAGGCGTTAAATTTGTGTGTATATTTTCAACACTATAACTTATAGGCGTTAAATTTGGGTGTATATTTTCAACACTATAACTAATAGGCGTTAAATTTGTGTGTATATTTTCAACACTATAACTTATAGGCGTTAAATTTGGGTGTATATTTTTAATACTATAACGTATATGCATTAAATTTGGGTGTATATTTTCAACACTATAATGTATAGGCGTTAAATTTGGGTGTATATTTTCAACACTATAACTTATAGGCGTTAAATTTGGGTGTATATTTTCAACACTATGACTTATAGGCGTTAAATTTGGGTGTATATTTTCAACACTATAACTTATAGGCATTAAATTTGGGTGTATATTTTCAACACTATAAGACTTAAGATAATCACCATAGTTTCCTATAATCTTCCAGTGAGATCTTACCAATACTATTTTTTCATGATTTTTGGTTCAGTAGTTTCCACAATTGGGGATTTATAATTTTATGTTCTGAAAAAGTTGAGTTCCTTCTAATAATATCGCAATTTAAAAGTAACCTTATAAATAATTAAAACTTGTAATTATTACAATATATGCGGATTAATATAATAATAGAATACCGTGCCAAATTCCTTCGCTAAGTGATTTTTGAGAAAATCTACTATGACAGACATATCAACGTATGAGTGATTTTGTAATGGTTTGGTTTTTCCTTTTAAAGCACAGAACTATAAAGAGTACAGAAAAACACACATCATATTTCTAAGCTGAAAGCTTTAGATTATTGACGTCAACCAAATTTTTAGTGGAAAACATTATCAAAAGGACTTGATACAATTTTCTATTAAAGACATATGTGGCAAAGAATTCTTGAATAAATTACAGTAAAATATTAATTTTCCATTCTATCTTATGGTACTCTTTTTTAACAAGATACATAGCAAAGAGGACATGATATATTGAACAGATTTGACATTTTTTTCTCACTTTTGTGACCGATTTATATCACAGTGTAAATTCGTCTGTTGTTAAAATTTCTAATACTGCATCCTATACTAATTTAATATTGCATTTTGATACCATTTTTCAATAAACATTTAATGGACGACCCAGCCGTAAAAGATTATTAAACTTACATGAAAGGACTGTATCTCCACAATTCGAATACGTTGACCGCCCATTTTATTTGTTACGCCTTCACATTAGGATGCAAATTTTGAAACACTCTTGCGTTAAAAAACATAGCATAATGAATTTTAATTAAATTATATAATATAGGTACTCGGTTAACAATTTAATTTTTTAATACATATAATTATTTTAAATTGCCCAAAAAGTCATGGGGAAAGAAATATCAATAATCGAATAGTTTCAAGTATTTGATATAACGATAATGATTTTTGACGCTCAATTTGAAGGAATCAACAGATTGAAAGAAAAAAAATTATAACATACTTATTTTATCCAATACCCAAAAATTACGAATAGAATGAATTACAAAAGCTGTATAATTAATATATAAGTAATGTTTGGTGTATATTTTCAATTATACTCGAGAATGTAGATTATATAGACACAATCTAATGCTTCACAAATTGATATTCTTCTTATTCTACCTAATCTCTTAGAATTACGAATGAAGATAATATATATATATAAATTAGTAATATAAATATATAGATAATATACAAGTAAAGATAAATGCACGTAAACGTAAACACAATCAGGAATTTCGAATATCGGTTGATGAGGAGCATCTATTGCACCTATTCGTCCCTCCCCTATATATTTAAAGTAAACGTGAGTCCTTACCGGCGACACACACCCATGTCGTCAGCTTGATATCGTCGCTTCGATAATTTAACTTCGAATTATATATATATATATATATATATATATATATATATATATATATATATATATAACTTTGTGTGAGTGTTTACGTATACAACATTTTTGTGTGTACTGTTTTCGGAACACATTTGTTTGTTTTTTTTTCTAATTTCACCGGCCAAATTATCCATCTAAAGTAAAACGTAAGGGGAAATGGAAGTCCCTGCATGACTTATATTTTAAAAACAATTATGTTCTTATTATGTGCAATTTTTACTTTTCATAAACTCGTATTACCTACTCTTCTTTATGAACATGGAAAAAGTCAAATTAAAATTGTTTCACTAGCTATTCAAAATTATGTTATGAGCTTTTTTCACATATTTATTCATACAATAAAAACGTGGATTTTGTTATTTGACGATGTAAGGTTGTAAATCGCTGCAAACGAATACACCAAATTTAAATTTTATTGATAAAAAGGAATTTAACAGAAATTTTCCATGGAAACTTTCTATTAAACTTCCAATACTTTGAAATTGTACTTTTTAATAATAACAACATGACACACATACTTTATATATTATTACTTTATATATTTAAGTTGGTCTTTAAATAGCGATAACAATTTAAGTCTAAGGCTGAATAACTTTTATGATTGGCTTATTGCATTCAATTTGATAACCAAAATAAAATTAAAACAATGTGCCACACTGAAAGGCGCGCTCGGGCAAGACGACAAACAATGGCACCGCACCGACACGTCTCGTGCATGTGGCTCGCGCGAGTGGAACGCAAACAGTAATTCGACGTTCAATTATTGAAAGTACGATTTTAAGTCGGCAACGTGGATGCATGTTGCCGGAGAGGACTCACATTTACATTAATTGTATGTGGGCGGGACAAGTGCCGTGACGATGCATGAGTGCCTTCCATGTTCCTCTTATTCCAGCAACACGAAACGAAAACTAGAAATAGAACCATTATTTCATGTCCCCGATTACGTATGCATTTACGTGCATCTATCTTTTGATAATCATTATTTATATATTATCTGTAACTCTGTCTTCACTCGTAATTTTGAGATAATAGGTAGAATAAGAAGATTATAATTTGATTATGTCAGTGCAAACCACGTGCTCGAGTATAATTTGAAGTAGATACCGCTCTTTACTTATATAGTAATAATTCGTTTGGAACATTTTTTTTTGGAGATATAGGTATTAAATTAGGGAGAATAAATGGGAGATAAATTTTTATCCTTTCTCTCTGTTTATTTGTCCAAACTGGGTGCAAAAAATTAGTTTTATTTCGTTAAAACTCTACAATGCTGTAATAGATGCTCTAGGAGTTAATCTTTATTAGATCGATGCAGTAACTTTCAGGATTATCAGATTTTTATAAAACCTGTAAATAGGTATTTCGTATTTAAAATTTTCAAATACATACAATACAATTTGTATCCTTTGATTTAGTGCATGAGACTACTTCTGTGAAAATAGTGTAGTCTGATGAATTTGTAAATTGATACATAGATCTAAAGGATGGTTTTTCATTTCATAAAGAAAAATGAAAATGCCTTAATGAAAAGAAGCCAAAATTATTTTTAGGTCAGTTCGTTTAGTTATATATACATACACACATACATATATATAATTATTATTTACGACTATATTTGTATTTACTGTAGAGCTATTTTGTATCCAAGTTTTCCTTTTTAAAAGTTTTTGATAATCTTAAATTCCGTCATCCTTTTGATACCCATCCCCTTGCGACCTCCCTTTAATCTAACCATATGTTATTGGAAAGGTTTTCTCATTGCAGTTTCAATTTGTTCTACCTTTATATTAGCCGTAATTTTTTTTGAATCTTATAATTTTAACAAAATAATTTACGGTTTTCTAAAACGAAAAAAAATTTCCCTCATTTTTAACAGAACAATATAACTCGGATCAATTATTTAATACTTGAAATTTGAAACTTTTTTCACTCACTATCTTTTAGCGGATCTTGATATAGTTACATGTAATATAAATTTACATTGTTAGTTGAGCATCTGAATAATATTATCCAATTAATATGCATATTAGTAATTCGCATATTTTGCAATAATTAATACTATAAAATATTTTTAACTTAATTTTAAAGAGTGCAAATTAGTATTTGAACCAATTGTTATACCTCTTTGTAGTATTTTTGAAGAAACTTAACGTTTTTTTTTCAGAATTAGCATTGCCTTAAAGGTATGTAGTAAAATATAAAAAACATTACATTCCTGCCCTCCCCCATCCTCCATTTCCGAAACTACAGAATGCAAAATCATGAAAAAATAGTGTAGATAAATCTCACTAGAATATTATAGGAAAGTATAACGATTGTGCCAGGTTTTTTAGTGTCAGAGACATGCACCATAATTTAACGCCAGGATAAGACGCCCTAGTTTTCACTGCGTAATATATTGCATATTTATGCAGGGAAGAATTAATTATTCTAAATAATTTATAGAAATATTATTAACCGTTAAATATTATACTCATAACCTTAGAAGTATGCACCAAAATATACAAAACACCACATTCCTACTCCCACCACACTCCCATTTCCGAAACTACTAAACTAAAAAATCGCGAAAAAAAAGAATTGGTAAGATATCACTACAAGATTATAGAAAACTATGGCAATTATCCTATGTATTATAGTGTTCGAGATATGAAACATAATTTAACTCCTCTAGAAGACGCCCTAGTTTACATGACAAAGAATTAATCTCGCTATATAATTCAATAGTGCTTACTATTAACCATTAAACGATTATATAAATTAATAATCACGAATAAGTTTGAACGGAACCCCCGTAGCTCGAGTTCTATGACAGATAAACAACTTTATCCTAACTGTTTACTATACTGTGAACTAATCTTACAATGACTAAATATAAAATATAAATGTAAATAAGAATTAAATTTATTCCATATTTTATACGTTATACGGACAAAAAAACATTCGTATTGGAGGATTTACCTCACGTTTTGCAAATGGATAATTATTGTGGAGTTATATAGTTTCCCAATCCCATTTTCCGATGTGGCTACTTATTTTCGGTTAAACTTACATCACGAATGAGCTTTTTTTCCGTGAAACTAATTATTTATTGCACGACAAATCAGACGCCACGGATCATTCCCTCGAGATGAAATTGGGTACTTGGAAATTTTATTCCGTTTATATTATGACTTCCATAAGGTGATCTCGATTTTATCGCAATTTAGGAAATATTTTTACCTAGGAGTTGAATGAACTGTAATTGAAGATATTTTTGTGTCTTAGAAATAAATGTTAAATTTTGAGACATTGTTAACCCGGTTTAACTGGTTCAATATTTACATTAAAATTTTAGATCTGTATCGAAAGAAAGTTAAATATGGAAAAGAAAGATTCATTCCGGGACAGATATTTATTAAGCCATGTACAGAATTGTATTGCATAAAATTGCTAATAATATAGACTATAGTTTCATGACATACATAGGTTGAAAGGGTTCATGTTTAATAGACAACTTGAAGCAAAGAAATTCGAAAATTTTCAGGATAGATATTAAGGTGGAAAAAAATTGCAAAGGAAATATATAATATTGAATAAAATGAAGTGCTGACAGACTTTTAGTAAGATGAGAATATAAGAGAGTTAACGAAAAAGAAAACAAGAGAGAAGTATGGTTAAAGCATAACATCTAAATAACAAGTGAAGAATTTAACCAGGAAGAAAAGAACGAAGTGAAGGTTTTAAGATGAAAAAATTGTTCTTGTTTGAGAATTTATATTAGAGAGTCATAGAATTATCACATAAGCAAAAAAATCGCTGATAAAAGAGTATAAATGCTGGATTATAATATGTTAGATGGAATGATTGTTTATTATGTGAGAGACGAAGAGCAAAGATGAACTTTATTATTAAGAAAAATTACCTTTCCTCGCTAGTATTAGCATATGTACATGCGCATACACATCCGCAAAGTGGCATAGTGGTACGTGCACACGGGTCCATATGCACAAGAATGCACGCACGCAAGCGCGCACACACATGTAAATATCGGCCGATTCAATGTTCATAAAATTTCTGGAACAGCAAATACGCCATTTGATAATTTCGAAATTTTCTGCAGTCGTCTCTTCTAAAAGCAATCAAAATAAAAATAAATTTGTGTCGCGAGTAAAATCCTGAATCCATCCGTTAAAGGAAAAAAACTATGGAAGGCAAAAATTTAACTACGGATTCTTTTCTGTCTAACAAATTTAATTAGGTTAGTTCGAGAGGATACTCCGGAGAATATTGGAATTTAGATACTTTTCAATCAAATCAATATTTTGCATACAACATGAGATACGTTAAAATTATACATTTCTAAAATTACCCTTATTTTAAAAATTTTATTTTATAACCTTATATCATCTCTAAAAACGCAAGTAGTAATTTATAACTTGAACGACCCAGTAAAAAAACAGTTACGTTTACAAAATTTTGATTCTGTGCAATACTACTAAAATTCTATTAGTATCTGCCTTTGAAAATAAACTATTAGGGTATAAAACTATTCTAATTAGCTAATTGCGTGACTGGATTTTTGATAAAGTTCACCTTATACTCTGCCCAAACGTGGATTATAAAAAAAAATATTTGGAAATTTTGCTGAATATCATAGCTTCCCAAGCTATAATTAACTATACTCCCATCTACCCCCACGTTATTCATTCAACAATGTGGTGTTAATTCATTCTAGTTTGCATCGAAATTAATTTTAAATGTCATTTCTGTTCTTCTATCAGTAAAATTTTAACTGAGTGTAACGTTGTTTCTATACTCGTCGTCTTTGCCAAAATTATAAGTAGGTTATAATATGACAGGATTTGTATAACCTATAGATCATATTCGTTACAGGTATTACGTTCTATGTTTATAGTTCAGTATGCTCAGTGTACAGGATTGATCATATTTATAATAGAATTTCATCTGGTTGAGGTTTGGCCACAACCACATAATGTAAGCTTGGGTGTAGCTACGGAACGACCGATCTCCATTTCTCAGCGTCTACCAATTTATTTAAAAAGTAATTTCAAACATTCGTAAACATAATTTTATTTAATTTTAAACCACGGCAACTCGCGCTGATTTACATCTAAACATGTCAGCACTCGTTTAGTTGATCGAACGCACGCCTATGCTTGAGTGTATTTATAATTTCTAACTATTATATTAGTTTACACTTATTTCTTTTAGTCACTAAATATATCAGTGAAATTATGTAGTTGTAAAAAGTATATATATTCAAAGGATGAACCAAAACATAAGACAACACGTTCAATACTTCCTTCAAATCGACAAGTTTTTGCAATATTGTTTTCTAATACTCGTGAAGTGAATTTAATAATCAATGAAAGCGCTAATATCACTACCCACGAGTGTAATAATTTCTAAAAGAAATCGTTGCCGAACTGTGTGAAGAAGTTTACTTCTATCAAGTCTGGGGGCGTATTTATCAAAAAAATCACAAGGCGTATTTATCGTCAAATGAATTTGAAAGTAATCTAAACTTTTATTTGATATTACGCATCTCGATGTACTTGAATTAATGAAAATAGAAGAAGACAGCGTCTTCTTGCAGCACTAAAGGGGCCAGGTTGATCTAACTTGGGTGGAATATTTAAAAAAATACTGAAAAGAAGAAAAGACGAAATTTCAAACTATTGAAAAATAAAATCGGAGAATAAAATATGTTTCCACATTAACTTCATCGGTATCACACGAACTGTTTCCTGGCTATTCTTCTTCTGATTCCAGTTAATCTATAAAACTGCAAGGAGATTTGCCAACTGTGATCGAAAATGCAGAACCTAGGACATGTCGAACAGCAATGAGGAAAGATTTTGTCACTCCAAAGTTAGTGGCCGCATTAGATACGTGCCAGTTAAGTATACGAGACTCTGTGTTTATTCTTGACGCCTACTATTAAGACGCTTGGGTGTAACATAGACGAATTTCCGATAAGTTAGTATTCTATACAAAGAATTCAAATCGAGTAAAAGAAAGGAACGAGTGAAATCCATAAAAATAATTTCCAGCACAAAGTCAATAATCATTCTAGTCAATAATCACTGCCAAATGCAGTGATTATTGACTAGAATGGCAATTTATTGTCTGTTTCTGATGTCTGAAAATCGAATGAAAAACGTTTGCTTACTTCATACGATAATAAAGAGCAATTATATTATTGCTGTTCACAGGTTGGACAATTCTACAGGCAAACAATATGTAAATACCGTTTGAACGACAATCTTAGACTAGGAACTCGAAGACAAGGTACAAATTCTCTGTTGTGATACAGGTACAAATTCTCTGTTGTGATAGTTTTGAATACAAATCAAATTAATGACACTTATGTGTTCCTTGAGCAAAAACTTGATAAAGAAATGCTTATTTCCACTTGCCGCCATCATGCGTGCGAGTTGGTCCTAAAAGGCGCATTCAAATGAAAATAAAACAAGTGACAACAAGCCCTAGTTTTCAACTTTTCAAAAAATTCAAAAATAATTTTTCCAGTGTTCCAAAATGTTTTTTAATTCAAAATCACTTTTCAAAACTGTAAATTCTCTTAAAACAGAATGCAATAGAGAAACAGTAAAATGACTTCTAATAGATTCCGAAATCGAAAAACTGCTTGAGTTTTACCGGGCTGAACTAACGACCATAATTGCCAGAAAGCTATCTATAATATTTTCAGGTAGAAAATTTAAGATCAGATCTCTGAGTGCTATGCATCAAACGTGCTAGATGGCTAGAGCAATTTATAACCAAATTTCGTTATTCAGTTCTTAGCAAAATATAAACGCTAAAGACAAGACCGCATTGTCATACATCTATTTAGGTATTTTAATAACCAGGGTCAAACCTTGGATTCAATGCATGTTGTTTTTTAAAACACCATACAAAGATTTGTGCTTTTTGAAGTCATTGAAGGCTTTCGAAAAAGTAAACGACACAATCCCAAAAATTTATTTACAGAAATTTAACTAGTATTTATGGTATTTGACTGATGAAGCAGCTACCTAATCAATCATTGATAATGATGTGTATCAAGAAACAAAACTAAAAATGGCGGTAAATTCAGCTAGAGAAAATATCTCGACCTCTGTCGACAAATCACAAATAAATTTATTGGAACCGATACATTCTATCGAATGAAGAACTTTGTATATCTTTTTATGATTAGTTAGACGCAATTTCATTAATGTTCTACCTAGTTGTGTTTTTAGCTCTTTATTTATTTATCTATAGCGTTACTGCCAAACATGAATATACTTTTTTAATTCCGAGAAAAACATCGAGGTTTTAATATCAGTCAAAAACAATTAATTTTACTCTGGTTTCAAAATTGATGACTGTTTTCTCAGCGATGTCCCATCTTCAGGGGACAGTGACGCTGCTTTTTTATACCAAAACCAGCGTCTCAATTATTAGAGCAATAAGCGATACAGCTTGAAAAGGAGCAAAAACAATTTTTATTACGTTGCGTACATGAACAGGGGAAGATATATCCTGGTTGTAAAAAGGAAACACTGAATAGAATATAACCACAAAAATATTTTTGATGTAAAAAGTCATGGACACATTTTTTTTAATACGTTGGAGCCTTATTAGTCTAAAGAAATATAAAACATAAAATAATTCTTTAAAAATCCCAATATAAATTCACAATTTAAAGTTTAACCACAAGTTCGCGTGGATTATTGTTGTCCAATTGCAATATTACTTTTTATTTGTGTAATTTAGATCAAACGGGTATGCGTGTCACATTTCGCAAAAAAAATATTATTCCTTATGTATTGCGGCGCCCTAATTTACAATATATATATATATATATATATATATATATATGTATATATATATATTGACTACCTCATTTTATTCGAGTCCTGTGAATAAAAGGAACTGTATAAAGAAAAGGAACACCTGAAACAAGTAATAGGCAATGAAAAAATATTTAAAACATCTTTGAGATGTTTTAAATATTTTTTTAGTTTTAATTATTTTTTACTTTTTAAATATTTATCCTTGGTTAACATGTGCATTCCATATTTTAAAAACTATTCAGAAAATGCTAAATATGCTAAATAAATATAATTAAGAAATCAAAGGAAGTTATATGAATGTAACCTATAAAGACCGTAAAAAAATAACAAAAGCAAAATATTTAATAAAGCAAATATTACATAATTTGTACTTATGTTTGTGCGTTCGATATTTATTAATATTGATTGAAGGGTATATGACCAATATGAAGTATGTCACTTCAGTAATAACAGCAGTTTAGTATTGAAACCTTTACTTACCCAAAACTAAATTTCATTTCAGAAACATTACGGTGGAACACAACATTTATTTATATATTTTACTGTATCTAATTGATACAAATAGCAGACTTATTGCTGAGAGCTATCTCTTACAACAAACTAAAACACCAGTCCAGCCCGACTCGACGAGTGGCTGGAATAGATCCCGAATTCCCACGGTGCGCCGCGCTGTCAAAGGCGTATAAATTTTGATGAACCCAACAAACCACGGTACCGACAAATGTAAAAATTAACAACTGTATCATATACATATATTATATTGTTGAATTGTCTTAAAATCGAATCATTTCCTAATTTATGTTACCAATTTATTTCAATTTCATGTTGAGGGCACAATGATATTAGTGGATCACACTATTTACTTATTATATGATAATACCAAAAAATATATTTATGATGCAAATAGAAACAGAGCTTACTGACTTAAACAGCTTTACGTGCACTAAAGGATAAAATGTCAATCGATGAGGACTTCTTCTTATGTAAAACGACTTAAGTTTATAATTGGCAAGGTGGCGAGTTTCTGATTTTTATTGATGTATGGTTTGGTGTTGAAATCTATATCTAAGTAGATTTCGCTGTAAAAAGTCAAGGTGTTTTATAACTTCTTTAGATACATTTTTCACTACAAATGAAATAAAATTTGCATTATTTTTAATGTACTTTTTAATGTACTGCCTATCAACAAATATGCTTGTTATGAATGAATCCTAAGGGGACTCAACTAGCTATGTCGCTATTGATTATTCAGAGACAGTCGTATATTCAGACATCATCCAAACTATAAATTTTAACTCGGTTTATTACTGTGTCAAAAATCAATAAATATTAGTACCAATAATTCGATTTAAAAAAGCCCAAGCAAAAAATAGTGTCCATAAAAGAAAATGAATTAGAAAAATACAATCTGATCCTCTTTTGCTGGTGTTATTCATTATCGTTCATGCAACCAGACACAAAATTTATACCAGATATGTGGTTTTGACGATTTCAAACATTGGTATATCGTTATTTACTACGGCACAGCAATATGCACCCACAGGGCCCCACAAAATTACCTAACTTTAAAAAGCTACAAATGGCACCAAGTTATTTCTGGTTAGATAAGCTATCAAAGTTTGAAAAGGTTTTTAAAAAGCAAAATATATATTACACAAAAATAATTGAAAACGCCATTCATAGAGTTCAGTAAACTTTTACGTAGCGACACAAATGCAATTAATATGGTAAAAGCACATAAAATATTACCTACTTGCATGTGTCGCTTGACTAAAATATTTCCGGCAGAAGCTTTATTTAAATTTTCTTATATGAAACTGTAACTAACGACAAAGATATATATAAAAATTCAATTTATCATCAACCCCACGCTGAAATATACACATAGGCAATAGTTCAGTGTCTATAGACATCATCGAAGATATGCTCGCTTTTTTAAAGAATTTTATTTTTCTCCACTTATCACAAGAAATTAAACTGTCCTAGAATACTGCAAAAAATTAAAGTAACTATACAAATCACATATTTTTATAAACAACACCCAAAGGCATGTTAAATGTTTATTTTGTATTACTTTTTTTTTAAATAATATGAAAAAATATTGCCTACCACATTAAGAAAAATTATCTGTATGCCTCTTCATCAAGTTCTTAATAAAGTAGATGCAATGCTTCATGGGCGTTTTACATAACCTGCCGGTAATCCTGAAAAAAGTTATTTACAAACTTGAAGAACTTACTCCACTTAATTTTGTATTATTAAAATCATATTTCATTAGTCTGGATAGATATAAATGTACATTTTTCAACATACACATAAACTTTTGCATCTACGTATTTATTATAATCGCTAAGAAGCAGTGCAAACTTACCGTTTATAGTGAATATATTAGAAATGCTGAATTATTATAGTGAGAACCATAGCTCTCAGTCGCTTAAGTACTGGAGTTAAATAAATAAGCTTACCTTTAATAATAAGTTGTGAGACTCCTATAAAATATGATTAAATTTAGCTTCTCCTTAGATTCCTGGGAATTAGAAACCCATGCACATAAATTCCAATCCAACACTTAGTGCGAAACTCGACCCTCAATTTGGGTTAGATAATTACATCCTAATTATACATTATTAAGTCGGATTCTATACTTGAAAAACGATTTAAATAATATGAATTTAAAAGCTTACTTTTGGCTCTTCGATATAATTTTGTATTTTAATGTGCACGGTAACATTTTTTGCCGTACAAATTGTTCAAAACAATTAGAAAATATGACATAGTAACAACTTCTTTTACAAAAAAAGCTCGATGAAAATTATATCAGGAAATAAATTAAATCGTATGTAATCAAATATAACCTATCTATTATATATTATATTTATTACAATATACCAAGAGCAATTAAACTACAAACAAGAACATTGGAACTGTGCCTGGAATATATATAAATGATAATATTATACAATTACTGAAAATCCATATTTAAGTTTAAAATCACTAAAGAAAATTATATGTCTTTGCTTTCACGTCCAGCATTCGAATACATTTGAAGAGGGTCGAAAAACGAAAATTCGACGTAAATTGCTTTCAGTTTGCAACCAACGCTCCATAAAGCGTTTCCGGATCATATCAAAAATAGACGCCATACCGAATACTTATTTATTTTATTACTCCCTGATGCTACACAACCATACGAAGAGGGAACTGTTACGTGGTAAATGTAATATGGACATAATGTATTTTGAAGGCGTTTTGAAAAAACACTGAATGTGATATGCGTGAAATTGTGTTGTAGGTGGAGTTATGACGTCTACATCCTTTTAAATTTTGATAAGCTTACTTAGTCATCCTTTACATATGTGGTTGACAGTAAAAATATTTAAAAATATAAACTAATAGATCGAACATAGCATAATTATTAAATATAATTGAAATATCAACAGGTCATCGGCATAAGCTGTTGGCGATATCAAGCAATTGGCCACGTACAGAGCGTAAGCGAGCAGGTTTCCATGAGTAAGTACATTGTTATTGACTGGTTTGAATTTTTTTTGTGGTTCCACGATTAAGTAAATTGATATTGAAGCTTACCTCGTTTCACATGTGTGCTCATTTAGATAAACTGACAGATGAATTAAGTCCAGTTTCCTTTCATAAGGTGACAGTACAATTATTTTTGAATAAAATGAAATTGGTATTTCATGTCCTTCGCAGACACAAGTTGTGGGATAGTAATATTTATCTATATATATATATATATATATATATATATATATATATACATATATATATATATATATATATATATATTTAGTTTTATTCTACTGATTTCCTAGCTAGCTGTAGGAAATCAGTAGAACGTCGTCAGTTCAATCAATCAGTAGAACCAGTCCTTTCTCCAGTATCATCTGCAGTAGGGATTTTTATATATCTCCTAATGATTTAAACATCATTTCAACGAAGCAAGCTAATAATTTGACGAGATCGGCAATAATATACTTAATATTTGGTGGAATGAAAACTAAAGTTTACAATATTTCCTAATCTTTTTAATTACCGCGCACAAGGGGGGAACTGACATCCTCAAGGGGTTTGTTCCTATTTGATTTATTCCTGGTCCTTGATTTCCAATACCTTGTGTTTTCAGCACGCAGAAGCTTTTTTCAAAGCATTCAATGAATCTTATATTTGGTCTACTTTATTGTGAACTACGATTGGTATTTTTGTAATATTTTTTTATCTGCTTAGACTTTCCTATGTTCGATTTATCCGTAGTATTTTACAACCAAATGTACATGCGTATTTTTTTTTAAATTCTCTTTTCAAATATAAAAGCCATTGACTTTACCAGCTGTTAGTACGTACACATTACACGGGTATATTTGTGAACATATTTTCTCACATTTTCAACCTTATTTCCTGCCCAAAAATGAAACCGTCACTTAGAAACTAGGGACACAATAATTAATACTTACGATCTTTAACGTTAAAACAAAAGAAGGTACTCTTAAATCTTTATTCGTAATGGTATAATACAAATTAATAATTATAAACTATCGATGGCAACTGTCGTTGATAAATTCCAGTAGAACAAAACCAAACCTTGCGTTTCGACTAGATTTTGAACTTGGAATATCCTCAATCATAAATAATACGTTTTTGCAAGCGAATATTAAGCCGTAATGTTATAAATGTAGTGTATAAATATTTTTAAACAGGCCAACTATAATTTCAGCAGAATCTCGCAGTAATAGGTATTCACGTTCGGTGTTAACGAGTTTTTGAAATTCTAAATCTTTTATTGGACAGGGTCTGAAATTCAGTTCAAGTTAGTAACAAAATTGTGTCATTAACTTTAAAAGTAAGCACATAAATTCCTCCCAGTTATGAGGAGTTTTTTCCGATGAGGAGTTTTTTACATAATCATCATGAAATATATGTAAGTTAAATAAAATATATTTGTACAATTATATTAAAATGAAATGATAATTGACAATATGCAACGGATTTCAGTCTGTTTTATTGTAATTTTTTTCATAATTTTTAAAATTTTCCCGTTTTTTTAAATTTCCTGCATTTCATTTTCATTCCTCTGTTTTTTTCTTATTTTAATATTTGCATCCTTTTATTTTTTAATCCTATTTTACTTTCTACTCTGTCAAGTAGTATAATAATATCGTTTCGATACAATAAATTTATCAATGTAATTATTCTTTTACTAGTTCCTTTTAATAAACTTAATAATTCCCGAGTACTTTGAAGAACAGCCCGACTGTATCTCTCATTTTAAAAATGTTACATTTTTCTCCACTTTCTTTAACTTATTATCATGAAAAATAATCTTTTTTATTTCTTCTAAATGAACTTCCTAGAAAAAATTATTATTATTTACGTATGACATAATATAATTTATTTATCAAAATAGATCATAACTAAAATGTTTAGATATTCTTGACTGACGTAATTAACATTTTAATTTTACATAATATAATTATTAATAATTTTCTCTGATCGAATTTCAATAGCTTTCAACTTATCGTCATTATATTATACAAGTATACACTTTAACTCTTTAAAAAGCACAAAACTGTGTCTAAGAATCCTTTACAGTATACGCAACAAAGTACTGGATTTAGAGAAACGTTGATATTCGAAGTGCTTCCTAAGTTTTTGCGCTCAAACCTCATCCAAAATCACTTTGCCGTATATGATCTATTAATCAAAATATCTCATATACTTCTCATCACTCATTGCGTCTACATCCCTGCTTCTTATTTGTTATTGTTCTAATTTTATATAACTTTAATATTCTACTGAATCTTTAATATAGGTATTAAGTAACTATCTTTGCTTATCTGTATGTTGTCATTGTGTATATTTTGTCAATTAAATAATGGATCAGGATAAAGATATTTTACACTTGACACGTGGTAATTGACTGTAAGGGAAAATTTGTATTGCCGTAAGACTACCTATATCTATGTTAAAGATCTTATGCATATCTATGTTAAGATTCTTAGAAAGCAGAAAAGTTCATATTAAATGCAGAATAATTTCATAAATAATTTCAATAATTGAACCATTTACCGAAAACCGTAAAAAGTACCATGTTCCCATGATTGGAACATGGTACTTTTCATGTACCATGATTGGAGACGGATACTAAAATTTCTTCAAAGAAGTGGGATCAGAGTCTCTAGAAAATATCCATCATAAAGAATGATATTCTAAGAAATTTTATTGCAATTTTTAAAATTTACAAATGCGGTCGAATCTTTTTAATTTTTATACTGTATCGAAATAGGGATGTAACCACGTTGCAAATTATGTATTTGTATGTTCCATGTGATGAGAATATAACGACGTGATTACTGCCTTATTCGCTGAGACACTCGTGTGCGGCCACTAGCCGGAGAATCTGTAGAGTGCTAGATTATTTAATAAAAATATACACAGTTCATTGGACAGGCTCACTTGACTCGTTCTGCAAAAGGCCAAATTGGATGGTAGCTTATATAATAATAAATTGCTACTGGAATTTACCCCAATACATTACATCGGAACCATTAATATTTTTAACCTAGCAAACATAAAATACGTGAAATTTTATGTAAAAACTGTGTCATAAGTATTTGATACATCATAATCAAATTAAATTGGCGCATTCGCTGCATTTACTTTGAAAAAAAATCGATATTACGGTAGATAATCCAAAAGCGCCATCCATTGCCATGTCAACCTAGTGAATTTGTATGAAACCATTTCGTTTTAGGGTGGGTAGTTTTAATCAAATCGTAGTTTTACATACACAAATTTTAGTCTTCTCCAATTTCAATCCATTACTTGTAATTGTGGATTTTAGAACTAAATCCTCGAGTGTAAGAATAGTTTTTTCTTATTTTTATTAAGTGTGTCAGAAATTTAAAAAGGGTCAAACAAATCTAACTAAACAAAATTTTAAACTTTAGTATTAAACGCACAAATTGCATTTAATAACCGCACTGTTTATTTGAATTTTCAGCAAGCCAATCATCGTCTTGTTCCATCTTGCAACGAAATGCTGCTATAACAAAGAAATTATTAATAGATGAGTTAGAAAGACATTCAAAAGTTTTAGTAATTCGTAAAGGGATTCGCCTTGATCTTGTAAGTTGTCTTGTCATGACCCGTAGATGACTTGATTTAATGATTTTCAAAGAACCAAAGATAAACTGCGCTCCGCCTTATGCGTCTGCACTTATTCACAGCCTGTGAACGCAGGAAGGCTGAAATTTAGTATGTTTATTCATATTTATAACACCTGCAAAATTATAAAATCCTTAAAAAGGTTTTTAGGGTAGAATGGACTTAGAAGCATCTTAATTAAAATTAATTAAAAGAGAAACAAAACTTCTTGTACAAAGGTTTTGCTATACCTATACAGCTCTGAAATATGAACATTATCGAAGACTGATGAACTAGAATTGGCACTTTGTAAGAGAAATGTTTTGCGTAGTGCCTTGATGTAAAAAACAAGTTAATGTTTGAAAAATTAGGTATAATTTTGAGGTACATGAGATATATAAACATTCAAGCATTATAAAATTTATCAAAATTAATTGTTAAAGCCTAGCTGCACAATGTGAGCAGAGAGACAAAAAGAGACACAAGTAGAGACGGTGGGCCTTCGCAGATAGTGAATTCAGATCATTAAATGTTCCAACTTACCACTTAATAGCCAAGGAAAGATTTGCCGGATGTAGACTACAAAAAAAGGTTTTGGCCCACAGAGTAATATCATGCTATTAGTTAATACAGAAGTATGCGTATGTAGCGTGCATTGCATGAATAGAAAGTCAGCATGCATTTCCATTGTGAAAACTTTTACTAAAACAGATTTTTTTTCATTTCTCTATTACTTATTTCTCAGAATTTTGTAAATTATTTTCGTAAAGTTAAGCAAAGATTTATTTATGTTTGGTTTAAAAAAATCTTTAGTTAAGTTTACATTAAGGTACCTTTTTCTTGTTCGAAATTTATATAATTGTAAATTTCCATACATTTTCAACAGCTATACACTATGTACATATAAAACAACATAAATTTTAGAGGTAAGAGTAAATCAAATTTACTATGAATTTTCAAAACCTCTACTCTTATGTGGTAATTGCATACGTAATTCAATAAACAGGAATTACCTTACCTTACACGCCGTAGATTGCGATGAGTACCTCTACCGCGTACTGTACCACAAACAGGCCTTGCCGTGAGACAAGTATATGAATATTAATGATATAATATATTAATGAATATTAACTCACGATAAACCCATACATATTGTACTTAGTAAAATTACACTTATATACATTTACACTTACTGAAAACTTGACACGAATCTCTTTGGGAATTAACTGGACAGCACTCCTGTTGTACCTAAACGTGAAAATAATGCGAAAATAGAACATAAAAGTAAATTAAATTTTATGTTGTTGTTTATTTCTCACATGTAGGTAATATTACAGACTTCTGGGTACTGCTTCAAGAATCACGGATGCTCCGATTACTTGAAACAATGATTCTAATCGATCATATTTGACATTATTGGATGGCATATCAAAATGGATATGTTGAAGTGACGCACTACGTAAATTCTTCCCGTGTTTGTATTAATCAAGCAGATATACCTTTAGGTATTTGTGCTAAGGAATTTTTCTTCAATGCAATTTTATAATGTTTATGTAAACAATCTTAAAATTGAGAAAAAGTAAGAAGGTTGTTTCTCCTCGAAAATGGCTAACTATTGTCTGCATCTAAGTTAATATGAAAGCAGGCAAACAAATAAAGAATTAAAACTCTGTGAATATGATAAAATTACATATCCAACCCCATGTTCCATTTCATAGATACAGTACCTCTGATGATAAATTTACTTTAATTTTTTTTAATTCAAATAAACAGGTGTAAAGATTATTCACTCAAAGTATTCAAATGTCCCACAACTATGTATCATTTTCACGCAGATGAATCGATAGTTAAGGACATATTTTTGCAGATTTCGTATTACACTTTATGGCTTAAACTTTTTTACTAAGTATCCTATGCACCAACTCTCATGCAATATTAAATTAAGTATAAAGAGTGAAATAAGGGAAGTATAGAGAAAATAAAAAATGGAGTAATTACCAATAGATCTGAAGGAGAAATTTCGGTAATATATTTAATACGATTAAGACTTTAAAAATTATATTTCAGGTATCTTTGCAAATACGAGTGTTACAAAAGTGGCAAACATTTTAAAATGTAGCGTTCCAGAAATCTATCTACACATCATTCTTAACTTATGCACCAATGTAAACTTGACTGGAATGACGAAGCACCACTCTGAACGTATAATTTATAATTAAGGTGTTTTACAAAATATTTCGACAATAATTCTTCTACTTAACTAAGCACTTTCACGTTGTCATTTGTACACATAAGCTTTTCGCATGACAAAATGTTAAACAACCATCTTAGCCAATATTATCTTCACATGTAAAATTTTAATTACAAATTGTTGGATATTTTTAAAAGGAAACCATTACATAAAAGTAGCCAACATTATGTACGTGTTTAAGTGTAGTCAACATTATTTACACATTTCTTTTATACACATATATTTATTAATTCATGCTGATTATCTAACTGTATTATTAAATAAATCCAGCCGTGTAAAAAATATTTTATTTGAGAAACCTATTTATGAAAGTATGATTTTAAAATTTTTTACATTTAATTCTGACATTACCGAACGCATCAATAGGATTTCATAACAAACTTAAGAACCATGTAACCGATAATGTAATTAATATTCACAGGTATAACCTATGACCCGTGTTCAGAATTATAACATATTCTTTAACGATGTGATTCGACTTTATACTCACTAGAGATAAAATTAAATTAAAGAAAAATTACGCGAATGTAACTTTAAAATTAAATAGTTTTACAACTATATAGTAATGTTACCTTGGAAAGTGAGGCGAGCGACATCACTAATAAAAACTGGTTACCTATGATCAATCTGTATACATATACCAATGTATATACACATTTACTAACTGCTGCAAGGTTGTGAAACATAGACCAAACACAATTTACTGTAACAGGAAACCGCGAGCGAAATGATATTTGTTGTTTTCAAATACATCATTTGTCTATGTGCGTTTGACAGGTTGGCTATGAACGTGTGTGAACAACACAGGTGATAAAGTGACATAAAACGCGACAAACGACGATCTAAATAAAATATCGTTTGGAAGGTGATATTCGCTCACAAGAAGTTTGGCCTTTTGGAAGACGATGAATTGGCTTACTGAAAGTGAAAATTACTAAAAGCGTATAGTTGTAATAGCAATTTTGGATTAATAATCTATATGTATTTACGCCATTTTACGGTTAAAGTATTTTATGGCATTTTTCGAGTCCGTGTATCATTGCCGGTAATGTCTGTTATTTTGAAGGGGGAAAAATATATCATTTTTTTAATAATTCAATTTGTATTATGTACCATACATTTTCTACTCGATAATATTTGTACATTGACCTAGCCACGGAAAAATATGGTACTTGTTACGTGATTTCCAACGAAAAGTATTATGTGCCTTGTGACAAGGTGCGCCATATTCTGACCAAGTTTCATTAAAAGGTTAAAAATGATTTAAAATGTCAACATATTTTTTTAATTAATTATATCTACTAATTTCACTCAAAATAAAATAACCCCGCTCCAACTATTTCCCATACCATAACCCTTATACAACTATATTTTACGATATGTTATAAAAACTGATCTTCTAGCGACAGACACTGGATTCTCCAAATATATTTCCTACCACCACACTATAACTAAACTATCAATCTCATGATAACTCAAAGAAAACTGCAAGTCGCCAGAAGTTTCTATTCGTAGTAACCATTTTCTTGGTTAATAATATCTCCTCTTTTTTATTAGAAGTATGTAATTTCCTATCCATCAACCCCTTATATTTTATTGTTTATGGTCTGGCGACTGCCAGACCATAAACAATAAAGACGACGATAATAAAAACGACGAGTTCGTACTGCCCCGATTAAATAAATTAAATTAATCAAAATCAACCACACCTTTTAATACAAAAACGTAACATGGTAGCAGCGGTTTTCGAAATAAAAGTTTTTTGAAACCCAGTTATCAATTTCTAAAACCGTGGTGTCGGAACTTCAAAAACGGTTTATTTAAAGAGGGGAAAAAATGAAATTATCACTAATATTAAACTACAATTATATCACCCAACCATCTAAACGGATCAATTTCTCATCCTCATCATCATCCGCCGCTTTTGTATTCAAGATATGCAGTGCTTTGTGTTGATATACCAGTATACTATTTATCCATAGTGAAACTAAATATGGTATTTATTAATCATGACCGTGTTTGGAGAATTGGCTTGTCATCAAGAGAAAATTTACTACCAGTGAAAGTTGTTAATATTTATTCCAATAATTTACTTTATTTAATTGTAAAACTGAATAGTAAATATATTGACTGCATATTATACACTAAATCAAGTATAATCTTTCAACAACTTCAAAGAATTATTAAAAAAAAAAGAAAGCAATACCTACTAGTCAATATAAATGATTTTGTTAATGTTATATTAAGGAAGAACATATTAATTTTATTTTAATATATTTGTTTTTAAACTTATTTAAAATTATCTACATATCAAATAATTGTAATATTATATATAGTAAACGCAGTCAAGTCTTTTGAGTCGGTAAGCTATTTCGAGCCGGTGTAGTCAGTGGACTCGGACAAGTCAGTTGAGTTAATAAGCTTATTCGAGTCCGTAGAAGCAGTAGACTCAATCAAGTCAATACAGCCGGTAAGCCAGTAGAGTGAGTAGACTTAGTCAAGTCAGAATATTTGGTAAGTTCATCCGTGTGAATGGACCCGATAGACTCAGTCAAGTCAATATAATTAATAAGCTCAATGGAGCCAGAAAATTAAAAATTAAAAGTGATTAACCAATAACTTGTTTTGAAATATAAAATTAATTAATTTTGTGTGAATCTAACGATTATATTTTTTTTATTTAATGTCAAAATTAATTAGGTTTCTTTAGGATTTATAACTCTAATATTCTATTTAAGTTATAACGTCACAGCCTTGTTTAAAATAAATATAATTTAAGGTCTTTTATAATGTAAGGAAGGGGATATTAGAAATATATAATTTCCTATATGCGAATATTGCACTTTTTACTGTCTGCGGTCTAACAATTAAGAAGTCAAACGAATAGTTTCAATTAAAAAAACATTAATTAATAAAATCACAATTTCACAACTACAAATTTTAAGACAAAACATAACATTGACCAGTCTTTTAAAAACGCCAAAATCATGTAAGTACCGAGTGCTGAAGGCTCCTACACAACAACCGTAACATCCAACAGTCTATCTGAACTTTGGAGTGCTTCTTGAACTAGTGTTTTTTACTTCTCACTCTTAACCAATGTCGTCCACATTATTTTGTTATCTCATTTGCCTTACACAATAATTCGACTTGCGAAGATAATTAAGCAACGAGACCATAAAATATAACTTATTTGGTCAATTTGTATTAATTACTGTAAAAAATAAAAATGAAAATATGTTAAATTATTTTCCGGAATAAAGCTTTATTCCTGAAATTCATTTAAAATTTTTTTATTTTTATTTATTACAGTAATTAATAAAAATTGGCCAAATAAGTAATATTTATATAAAAACTGCAACAGAAACATCTATAAAGCGATAAAATTTGGCATCAATATTCTAGCGATGTAGCCAACTTAAATGAATTTCCGTCGTGTTTTAAAATGCTAATTATTTTAGCAAATATATAATTATCTTATAGAGAAGTCAGCGAGGTTGTCGTATTAACTTTTCTTCCTCGAAGGCAAATGTTGAACTTGCATTCTTTATGATTTAAATAAAGCCAAAAATGGGCGTTTGCGAGTAGTTGAACGAAGGCACTGGTTTCACTTTTCAGTAACTATTCCTTAACCTGGCTGTAATGGGAGGAAATTGAAATATTAAAAAAGAAAGAAATTTATATATATATATATATATATATATATATATATATATATATATATACATACATATTAAATATACGGTTTATTCTAGAGCGATAACAATTATAAAAGTAAAGACTTATTGCTTTTAATTAAAAAAAACGTGTGTAGTGCACGCCAATTACACTTCCATAATGTCTCTACCCTTACAAGTATCCAGCGATAAAAGTCTTTCTATAAGTTACATCAAGTACCCCACGTTTTTTACATAATCACTTACCTGTTCCTAATATCATAGCTTCATACTTGTATACACACCAATATGTACTTATCTACAAAATTATTTCGTTACTTCCTTGCTTATGTCCACATAAATCAAGCAAAGGTATAATCGCTCATTTTACTCATCACCACTAAGGGATTCCTCCAACATCTTTCCGATTACATTGTCAGACTTTAGGTAGCATTTGTGACCAAAATAATCGTCAGGAAAGTGAGACGAGCCCAAAATGGACGAGCTCCGTCATCAGAACCTAACCACTACGTATGAGAAAGGACATACCAAGACATACCAAGACAAATAGACTGAGTTTGGGCTTGCAGGAAGCAAGCCCAAACTCAGTCTATTTGCTCGTCCCCATACAGAAATTATTCTAGCCACCTTTGAGCTCCATCGTCAGATTGTGGCCACAATATATATTAAAAACTAACGCATATGCGTCGAACCGAGAACCCCCTTTTTTAATGTCGGTAAATAAAAAAGGAAATCTCGAAATAATTTATGACACTCTTAATTTTATTAAAGACTAACGTGAATAAAATACATATTTTTACGAATATTTTCAATATCTTTACAAATAGATTATTATATTTTATAAAGATAATTCTGAGTTCTATATTACGATCGAGAATCGTTATATTTGATATCGGAAGAAATTATTGTTCTCGTCATTGTTCATTATCATTATCTAAACTAATTTTAAATGATATTTTTGTGACATGAAAATTCTTATAAAGTTTAAGCAAAGTTTTCAAAATTTAAATATATTATTAAAATTCCATTAATCTATAATGTTTTTTTAAATAATGAAAACACAATGAAACTTCAAGTTTAGGAGTGCTACAATGCCTTATTGATGTAATGAAGTGGTTTGTGTTGATAGTCACACGTTTGTTTTTAATCTTCTCCCTGTAATCAAACAACCAATCCTCTGATGTATTTATCAAATTAATTCCGTAAATCAATGAAAAACAAATTATTTCTTTTCAAAGGTTATACTACCTAACTCTTCGGTTAGTATTTCTGCTGCATACGACTGAGTGAATACTCAGTCGCATTCAGCAGAGAAACTGATATCTGTGCTACAATACCACTTTTAGCTGACAAAATTGGAATACACGTTCTCGACATTTGGGTGATATCGTCATATTGCTTATAAGCCAGCCAGCGCTTACTGCGCGAGTTGGTTTCGTATAAAATTGGTAACAATAAAAAAAGATTTAAAATATATTCTTTTGCATATTTTATGCGTACACAAATGAACAGATTTAAACTTAGCAAAGGTAACTTAAACTCTTCCATTAATAATCTAGTTGCAACTGATTACACATTTCATCATATGTATAAAAATTTCGAGCCATGTAATAAAATTATTAGCTCCAAATAAGTAATAAATATATTTTATTTCATACAATAATGTAAAATGTATAGGTGATGAGTTATTTCATAAAATTTTGACTACGTATACCCAATTGAATTTAATTAAATTTATTAGAAACGAAAGCACAAGAAATATTGGAAAAACAGGATGTTTTTTACAGGGTGGAATATCTGGTATTGTTCAGGCCAGAACAACAATCCTCAGTGTATCACATCTTATAAATGTACGAAAGATAATTAAAACTAATGTTAGATCATTTCTCAATTTAATTTGATGATGTAGACCAATACCAACTCTTAACCTATCTTGGATTCTATTCAGCCGCGAGCCGAGTAATTGATGTGTGGCCATCCAAAATATATACCACCCTTCAATCATAAATCACGTGTGGAAATTAAATTCACTCAGTTTTTTCAACCGGTATTAGTACAGCTACTTTTCGAAAGAAATATTGAGTTTAGTTTCACCAATTATAAACTAAATATAACCGCCCCAACAAATTCGAGCACTATTACACTGCCAAGTAAAAAGTATAATTTTTCCCACGAATTTATCATAGTGAAATTAAATGCTTACTGATGAGTTTTTAGACTCTTATACTCTTTAATTTTACGCGTACACATAGCTTCTTTCTATACCGCTTCTTTTATAGTTGGAAGTAACTATCTTTGCAGATATATTAAGCGTATTTTCAAAGAAATATGTATAAATAAAAATGGAAATTAAGTCCACTCAAAAGTATTTTAACATATGGCATATGTGCATATTTCCGTAAAAACTATTAAGCTTGAGTATGTATGTCACAACGAAACCATCAGAAATAAATATTTTTATCTAATGGAATACACAAATGCACACGTGCCTAAAAAATAGCAGTAGAGTGGAATTAAAATTATATGGATATGCTGAATATGTGTATATTTCTTCAAGAAGCACTGAGCATAATACCCCAAAATGTTGTCTATATGTATCTAGTTACATAAAGATCAGATAGATAATATTTTGATCCAATGCAGAGGTCTCAAAAGTGTATTTGTCCAAAACTGGCAAAAAATGGAGTCAAAATAATTTCGACACACTGAAAATATATTTATCCTCTTAAGAATTACTGAGCTTAATAACCTAAAACTTTGCCTACGTTCATCTAGTTATGTACAAATCAAAGAAAATATGTTTATCTAATATAGAAGTAAGTTTTGAGCAATATTAAAAAATATTAATTACTTTAGTAGTAACACGATTAAGCACCGGCCAACAAATTATCAGTATGTGAAATTATATGTACAAAATAAAATATTTTTTTACGTCGTTTTTGCTATTTTGTTATAAAATCCTTCAGATAATTGAGACATTGGATACTTAATATTAACTTAAGATTCAATGATTTCATGCGTGTGTCGAACTAAACATACTCGTCCTGAGAAGTAAATCGCTTTAAGTTTTTTTACACGTTCATACTGTCATAACTAATACGTCACGATCGTTGATTATCTTACTAGTTTAATTTTGTATTGACAGTTCTTTTATTATGAAAATAAATACTAAAGTAACAACCTTTTTTGCGTCAATTGACTTAATAACAAGAAATTAAATAGCGAAACTGCGCAACACCGCTAAAGAAACGTTCCAAAAATGTTTATAAAGGTGAAAGAAACGTACAAAAAGTAAAGGAATACTTTGAGCGAGACGAAACCGATTGTGCTCCCAAGTTTGATATGAAAATATTTATATGAAAAGTTTTGGAACTTTTCTTGAGAAATCCTAAAATAATTTGTATACATTTTTTCACAATGGCAAAGCAAATTGTATTTTTATCAAAAGTTTTATTGAAATATAACTAACGAGATAACCTTTTAACGTGAAGATAAAAAGACAATTAACGAACAATATATTTGTTAAATGGAGTTTTCCATTAGTCAATAAATTTGTAGAAAAGTGAATATTTCAGTTAAATGCATTTAAAAGGTGCTTGCGACTATGTTTGTATTTTTATTCGTCATTATATTTCACAGTATTTTCTAAATTAATTGAAAATTAACTTTTCAATTTTGTCACATCATAATAAAAATATTATATTAATTTATATTTTATATAAAAAAATATATAAAATATAAATTAATGTTACATTATTTTTTGATCTTTTATATTATTAATTCGGAGTTTTCACTTTAAACATCCTCTTCGTTTTTTGAAGGCTACATTAAACATCAATTGGTGATACGGAAGTCACGAAAATTTAAATAATTTTCGTGACTGAAAGGATAAATGAATCGAGTTTATTAGGATATCATTCACGCTGGCTTTTAATTGACACCCAAATTTTTTCCCAAATACTTACTAGTATGGAGTATTGCACACTAGTATAGTCTATTATACACAGGTATACTCGTAATAGGGTTTAGTGAATTTGATTGAAAGTCAATTGGGCACGAGCTGTGTGAAATCGAAAGAGTAGTGATGTGCTTTCAGGACCCGAGAGTATAATAGACATACATTAACAAATCAATGTACAGCACATGAAATGATATCCTTTAAACAAACCTAAATCTACTTTTTCTAATTATTGAATATAAATAAAATTTTATACTGTTTTTATTACCGATTTTATCCCCATGTAGAGATCTTGTGACGGATATTTAAGATTAGACATATTTAATGACTTTTAATAACAACAATTTAATAATTATCAGAGAATCTACGGATCAGATGCTGCTAGGAGATGACCACAAATTGTAGGATTTATAAACTCAAACATTGACAAAGTTATTATCGATTAACGATAAAATATTTATTGTCTTATTAATTAAATAAAATATTTTGACTTTAATATTTCTGTTACAGCTTTAACTAAAATACAGCTCTTGCCGATATATGTATGTTGTTAAAAATAGTTCTTCCAACAGTCCTTAATTTAAAAATCAAACTTATTAAAGAAATCATAAAATTTTACTTATACGGTTATGACGTATTGCAAAATATTTTTTTTTCGTCATATCAAAGCAGTCAAGTGCCATTCCTTTAAGAAACTTGGTTTCGGAACGAAATGTGTCAAACAAACCATAACGATCGAAATATTATTTACATTTTTAATCAGATCAAATTTATTTATTTATCGATCAGCAAAAGTTTCGCAAGTCATCTTGGCATTATCAGCGAAGTTTCAAGCATGTTTCTAATAACTCCAGCGGAGAGGGCACACGTAGTAGAAACATGAAGATATTCCGTATATTCTTGACATTGTCGATATAGCCGTATATATCGAAATTTATTCACCGCAAACTATATTCTTTGTCAACCTAAATATTTCAAACAAATATTTTTTTTGTGCTTTGTGTAATGATTACCATACCATATTGTGATCGATGGGAAACTTAAGTCAACGACTCGCACTAATGTTAAGATTTCCTTCTTCAAAACAAAAAATATACCAGAACCCTTGATCACTTACATGTCCGTCTGTCCGTTTGACACTCTCATTTTTTCAGAAACATTACATAGAAACTTAAAATTTTGGCTCTCAAATAGCCAAAAATTAAAAATATTTATATGAAAATTAAAGGGAGGTAAATTCTATATCAGACCTTTTTCCTAATTCGATACGTAATGTTTGAAGGAACTAGTTATAAGAGTCTTATAAATATATTTTTTCTATAACTATATGTAGTATATCTTCATATATACATTAAAAAATATGTAAAAAAATAAATTGTCTCATGACTTCTGAAATTAGTGACTAAAAATTTGAAAAATAGATGTTCTGGGTAATACGTATGTTTCCCTGCTTAATTGTATTAATTAAAAGCATTTAACTATTAATTAATTATTGCGCTCAAAAATCTACATTATGATGACGTTGATAAATAAAATAATTACACTTCGAACGAGGAACGAAACCCCGATGCGCGAGCCAGACTCGTACTTGACTGGTTTCATGTAAAATAATTTACAAATTTTCATAACCAATAATTATGTTTCCGCGTCGACCAACAAACCTATGCGAAGGTAGATTAATATAAATTATGTCTCCGCGTCGACCAACAAACCTATGCGAAGGTAGATTAATATAAATTATGTCAGCCTGCTCAGCAAAAATTCTATACGCTAAACCAGTATTTCTGAATACTGGTTTAGCGTATAGAATTATTATGTCGCTCACGTATAATCGCTTAATTTGTTAGGTCGTTCTTGACTTTACTACGAACTGTGTTTTAGACCGACGCATTGCACTGATGCCTTTTACAATATTAGAAAATGTTAAAATCAAACTTTCATAGATACGCCTCTTAAATTAAATGTTTATTTAAAAACACAGCTAGATGGTTATGTAGCTGTGATTACGAAATAATAAAAAATAAGCAAAAGAAATAGGTAAATAATATTGACTATTATATTTGAATGCTTCCTTATAAAAAATGACCAGCAGCCTGTTTTGTAAAGTTATATATGAAGATAATTATTGGATAACATTAGGTTATACGAGTGTTAAAAATTTGATACATACTTGTATGTTATGTGTACAACGTAAAAATTTGCTTGTTTAAACCGAAGGTTTTCGAAGGACGGCAGTGTCAAATGTCTTAATTAAAAATTATATGTTCAAAATGACAGAGTAGTGCTGCATCATTCCAATCGACTTTACATTGGTGTATAAGTTTGAAATTATATATATATATATATATATATATATATATATATATATATATATATATATATGTACGAGTAGTTTGATTTCTGGAATATTATCTTTTAAATATGAGTCACTTTTGTTACACGACGCAAGGTTATATGGTTTTTAAGGTTAAATCGTGGTAAATATACTATTTAAATTTCCGTCAAATCTTTTAGTGATTGCACCATTCTTTATTTTCTTTATCCTTTCTTTATTTCACTTTTCATATTTAATTAAGTACTACTTGATAATTGGTTCAGAGGATACCTAGTAAAAAAGCTTAAATTGTAAAGAATAATAAAAACACCCAAGAAATATGTCCTTAAATAGATTGCTATTTAAGGACATATTTCTTGGGTGTTTTTATTATTCTTTACAATTTAAAATTTATTATATACAATTATTATTATTATAATATTATATATATATATATATATATATATATATATTATATATTATTATGATATTATATACAATTTAAAATTTATTGTATAACAATTTTTCTTTACAATTTAAAATTTATTCCTATGCCAATTATAGAGAGTTATTGCTTATTTTGAAGATCTTGAGTCAATCGCCTATTCTCTGTTTAATTGGTTTAAAAAGAAATTAAATTTGTTGCTAAAGGTATTGTTATAAAATGTTCAGAGAATTTCATTATTTTTTTTATTTGTTTACCTATTTTTATATTAACTTGGATACACGCAATAGTTAGATATTTTCTGTGAGAAGTCTGTCGATATCAAAAAAACAACTAAACCTATTTTCGCTTAGAAATGATAGGTTAACAAACATTTGTCGATTAATATAGCATTAATAATAAAAAAAATTAAAACCCTTCTTATTGTTTCTCGTTTTTAACATTTAGCAGTAAAAGATTTTAATGATTAGAGAACTGTAGAAATATACCTAAAAGGATCACTGCTTATTTAATACGAATACTGTCTGGAAGAATTTGCTCGAAGCGTCAGTTCAACAAATCCATTTTGATACGCCTTCAATTAATATCAAATACGAGATTGAAATCGTTGTTTCAAATAACCGAAACATCCGTGGTTTTGAAGTGGAATTCAGAGATCTGTAATATTAGCTGTGTCAAGTTTGACTAAGTATAAACATATCCTATGGTTTCGTCCTCAGTTAATATTCATGAATATATTATATTATTAACATTCATGTGCTTATCGTGTCACGCCCTGCTCTGTACGAGATAGAGTGCTCGGTAGAGAGAACTCACCGCAATCTACGACGTGTACGGGAAAGTAATTCCAGTTTATTGAATTATGTATGAAATTACCACTTAAGAGCAAAGACGTTAAAAACTTGTAATGAATTGTATTTATTTTTACTTCTAAAATTAACATTGTTTTGGATGTACCTAGTGTATTATTGGTGATAATGTATACAAATATGTTTCGAATAAGAGTTTTTAAGATACCTTAATACAGTGATGGCTAAAAATTGTTTTTATTAAATAAACAAAACCATATAAAAATATTATTTAATGGCATGATAGACTTTTCTGGGTTAGATACTTTTTTTTGGAGTCTGCATCAGGCAAATTTTTCCATTGCTATAGATAGATAGAACGTCAATTCCTAACGATTAGTACCATGAAATCACTATTTACAAGGTTACACAGGTCTTAACTTGACTCTGTCTTCCTCATTTTTCTATAAGTTTTAGCAGGACTAATTTACCACAAACAATTATTAGGGTTACAATCATTCATTCTGTCAAAGCTAATCGTTAAATATTTTAACAATTAATTTTGACGAATTTTATATTAGCTGGGTTTCATAAATATTATGTAGCTCAAAATTACATCTAATTCTTTCTATGCTATTTCTTTTATACACAAAAACATTATGCAACACATTTTTCCTACCAAAGGCCAATCTCAGCTCGTCAGCCTTTGTTGATGTCTATATTTCAGATCTGTATATATCTAATTAGAAATTTGCAAAAGGAAAGTTTAATTTTTCTTTTCATTAAGTAAAATTTTAAGATGTGTTTAAAACATAACAACGTTTCTTGTGGACGCAATACAATTATTGATTTCTTGTGATATCTCATTTCTATAATTAATGATGAAGTCCAAGTAGGTAAAGTTATAGAATATTATAATATAAAATAAAACAGTTTAAATTGAAAATATGTGGTGGCTTTCGTTTATAACAAAACGCTTGCATTGATTTTGTTGCACATAATTAGCAGCGTCCAGGTACGTAATTCATAAAAGCTATCTTAAAAATTTTCAGTACAGTTGGTTAAGGATGTAATTGATAGAGAGTCAAATTGCACTAAGGGCACAAATTTATCTATTTTTTTATTTATTTTGTAAGGGTTTGAGTTAGAACCCTATAAAAAAAGCGCTGAAAAGTAGTAACCTTATTAATATTTATAAAATAGATTTCAAATAAGACGTCAAATGACAACAATGTATATATTTATACCCATTTGGTCACCAAAATCGAATAGAAAAACGGGTCAAGACCCAATAAATTACTATTGGAAATCAGCTGCCAATATTTAATCACCCCTGAACATAAAATCTTTTTAAATCACTCATTGGAACCAGGGTCGCTCTTTATCTGTTTTATTATGTATTCTCGGTCTAGGGTTTCACATTTTAAGAATACAAACCTGATTCTTTTGTATTACTTTCTTTCCATTATTGAGTCATAAATCGAATTTTTTCAATGAATTTATGAAATGCGATACACTTTTAAACCAAAATCGACAACAGAGGCATGTAATGAAGATGCAAAATAATTCGTGCTCTGAACACAAAATTAATCCAATTTCTTTTAGCTGGATTTGTCTGTCCTTCCTTTATTTTATTCTCAGATCCACGTAATCAAAAAATATTGAAAGTATTCTGAAACAAGAGTCTAGGTAACGGATTAAAACTGGCGATTAGTCTGAAAATGTTATTTTCAAATCTAATTGTGGGGCTAAAACTATTCAGGTTAAAAGAATATGGTATCATATAACTTTTGAGTAAATCGATAAGGTAATAGATGAATCTATTGGATCCATCTCAAACTGTAACAATTTATTAATAAAACAAATGCATCAATTCAGTTTTATATTTTATTCACACACCAAATAATTTTGACGGAGTGTGTTGGTGCCAAGTATACTTGATTACTACACAAGATTGCACGAATTTTATGTTTGTAAAATTAAAAATAATAACAGTTTTGAGACAAAGTATTGGAACGTAATTTTGTAACAATTAATTGTTATAAAAATCATCATCTATTTAACTTTTTGCCAGCGCGAACCAGGAAAGCCCGTCGTTGTATCCTCATTATATGAGATATATAAGTAGACAGTTTGCTGCTTCCCTTTCATTACGGTGCATTATAAAAATTATGAACATAAACACATTTGTAAACTTTAAAAATTGCATTAAAATTTCTTAGAATACTGTTATGTATGGTGAATGTTTCGTAGAGACTGTCGTCTCATTACTCCGAGGTAATTTTAGTGCATGAAAATCAAACGGAGTAAATTTTGAAAAATGTAGCGTAAAAAGTTATGAAAACAGAATAGCGTGTAAGAAATTAGGTCTGAAACCCGTTTCATATTATGAATTATCATTTAAATTATATGAATTATAATTTATTATCAATTATCATTTACATTAGAGAGGATCTTACACAAATACAGTCGTTGTGTAAGATCCTCTGCACATCTTGAATTATTTCTCGTCTCAGTTAATTGACGTTTGATGAAATATACTTGCAGAAATTTATAGCCTTCGTTGGGTAGTGGTAGTTACGATCTTATTTTGTGATAGATTTGTTTTCCAATGGAACAAACATAATCGATTTCACTTCTGTTAGTGTTGATCGAAGCGACACCGAAAGAAGTCTTTTAAAAGCAGGAGTTTTACCCTTTTAATTCTTGAAGAAAGTGTTTCCATTCTGGAATTTCTCCAGTCATGTAATGTTGAAATTACTACGCAGGTGCCACTAGTAGTGATAATCGAATTTTTCTATTTATGCAACAGATTCCTGGTATTTCTCTATTAAATTATTCACGTTGCAAAATTGGCAGATGTTATCCCTTTTTTTTTTATTACTACGCGTTTGTGTTTGTTATATTCTTTCGTCGGGTTGTAGTATGTCGAACCAATAAAATAGCCTTTCTTTTGTCTGCGATAACTAATTGATAGTCGATAACTTATTTAGTCTATGGACTATAGAGATTGCTCTCGTAGCAATAAGTCCGCCATATGCATCAATTAGATACATTAAAGTAGATAAATAAATAAATAAATAATATATGCTGGCTATACAACACTACTGCTCTTTTTGCTTGTTTCATTTATTTAGGAAAAAGGTTTATAATGGCGTATAATAAAATCTTAAAATCGTCTTTGACTAATCACAACAGGTTATGGGTCCAGGCGTAATTAAAGTGATAACAGTGACTAACAAAATAAAGTTCGAAGTTATAGTTATTACAGTAAAAAAGGTTGAAAGCAGCATTGACATCAAATAATATGGTACTAATTGATAAGCTAACTGTAAGGGATAATTATCCCACATGGCGATTTGCAGTACGAACGTATTTGGAACATGAAGCGTTTTGGAATTGCGTCACTTCTGAAAAATGCACTGACGACAAACTCGACACAATAGCCAGATCGTAAATTGTTTTACTTGTCAATCCCATCAACTATATACATACACAAGATGCAAAAACAGCTAAGGACGTATTGGATAGCTTAGCTAAAGCCTTCGTTGATAAAGTATTGACGTCGGAGTTAGGTTATTACCCGATCTAATAACTACCGTGCTAGACCACTGCCAAAACATTGAAGAGTATGTGAATAAAATTATGACAATACATAAATTGAGAAATATCGGCTTCATAGTAAACGATAAGTGGCTTGGAACACTTTTACTAGCTGGTTTTCTGGAGGTTTATAAATCAATAGTTATGGCACTGGAGAGCTAGGGTATGGTAATAACTACTGATGCTGTCAAAACTAAGTTTCTTCAAGACGTAAGAAACTCGGAGTCTGTTGCACTGTATGTACACAAAAGAAAAAGAAATTCTTTACCAATACAGTTTACCAAACAAGCTCCAAATAAGGAGATATTCACAAATACAAGCAAGATAACTCGGTGTTTTTTGTGCAATTAGTATGGACATATAAGTAAACATTGCAGAAATAAGAACAAGGAACAAAAGACTGGAGAAGATTCAAGTTATGTGACCGTGTTCTCAGCGACAACAATTCTGAACAATAACAGCAGCTGGTTTATCGATTCTGGAGCGACAATACATTTGATAATGCTTCCTCACTGGCTGTATGATGAAAAAACACCACTTGTCAATGTCATAAAGGTTACTGATGACAAAAAACTGATTGTGAAAGTCTGCGGAAAGGTGAATTTAAATGTAAACAATAACAGAATTGAAACTATTGAAGTTGAAAATATTTTATATGTGCCTGAATTAACAACCAACTTAATATCAATGAATAAACTACTTAAAAAGTATTGTAATATACAATTTTACCAACAAGGATGTAAGATTTTGAATAAAACAATAACCATGTAGCCACAGCTGCATTGGTGGACAATATGTACGAGCTAAATACACACAGTGTTCCAGCTTACATATAAGCGACTATAGATAATGATTTCTACTTGTGGCACCTGACATTATCACATTTGAACTTTAAAGATATGAACAAACTCTCAGAAAATACAGGTGTTGAACTGAAAAACGAAGACAACGTAACCTGCATACCATGTAAAAAATGAAAACAAACAAGAAATCCATTTTCTTCAGAAGGTACAAGAGCAACATAAAAATTGGAACGTATTCACTCAGATGTGTGCGTGAACCAATGGAGGTACCATCTCTAGGAGGAACGTGCTATTTTATAAACTTCATTGACGACTTCAGCAGGAAAGTGTTCATTTATTTACTACATAATAAGACAGATGTTTTTGAAAAGTTCAAAGATTTTAAAGCCCTAGTAGAAAATCAGTTAAATTTTATTGTTAAAATTTTCCGTACAGAAAATGGTCGAGAACATCTTAGTAATGATTTTCAGAATTTCCTCAAAAAGATCTGATATCACACATCAGACATCTTCACCATACACTCTCCAACAAAATGGATTGGTGGAGAGAATGAATCGAACCTTACTAGAAAGAGCCAGATGTATGTTCTTTAATGCTCGATTACAGAAACAATATTGGGCAGAAGCAGTGTCGATTGCAGCATACATCACTAATCGCTGTCCAACAAGAACATTAGCATATTCTACGCCAGAGAAGATGTGGACTGGTAAAGTACCAGTGGTAATGTAAATTTCAGTCACCTGAAAATTTCAGATCTAAGGCAATCTTGCATGTTCCTAAGGAGAAGTCTAGAAAATTGGACTCAAAGGCAAGTAAAATGCATTTCATTGGTTATAGTGAACAGACTAAAGGATACTGGCCAATCGACCCTAAGACTTAGAAAGCAGTAATCGGCAGAGATGTTACTTTTACCGAAAGCTCAATTATGAGAAATTATGCTATGGTACCATAGAATCATTGTCAAAACCAGACTCAGATAAAATTGATTTAACTGAAAATGTTAACAAAACTTTAGTGTATTCTACACCAGATCAACTTGATAGTGCAGAATCAAGTGATAAATTTCATCATTCTGATGATGCATCTTTATACGAGCCAGATAAATCTATTGATTCATATGAAATACATACAAATATAAATACAAGATCTAAATCAAAATTAAGTAAAAATTAGAGTACACATATTTGTACATATGATGACATTACAGATATCCCAGAATCATATAGTGAAGCAATATCTCCTGAAAACTTGAATTCACAGAAGTGGAAACAATCAATAGAGGACGAATTGAAGTCGCATGCTGTCAATAAGACTTGGAAACTGATTGAATAGCCTGAAAATCTGAAAGTCATTGGCTGTAAGTGGATTTTCAGTATAAAAGAAAAAACATCAGATTCCCTCAATAAATCGAGATTATGTGCAAAATGATGTGGACAGAAACAAGGGGTGGATTATATTGAAACTTTCAATATAATCCACCCCTTAATAAAACAAATATTAGGTCGAAAGTAGAAATGAGCAGGTCATGTTTAGAAAATTAGGGCTGAAATTTTGTTACAATAGTAACAAACTAGTTCATTTTAGATAAAAAACGTAGGAGAGGAAGAACATTTAAAAGGTTAAGTGACAACATCATAAGTGTAGGGAGGCTATTGTTCGGGAAAACGAAGAATGGAAGAGAACGGAAGCTTTTAGGGGGGACAATAAATATATGGGGTAAGAAATTGTGAAACTGCAGTGTTGTAACTATTGCAACGTCTTTAGAAATTAATATAATATCACTAAGTTACTAAATGTGATATTGACGCGACAGATTTCCATTAGAAAATAAAATGTTATTGATTATTTTAGAAGCATGCCTCGTTTCACGCGCGTATACTTTTAAAAAAATAACAGATGAATTATATCGAGTTTATCTACTACCTTCCATTTATTAGGTGACAATAAAATTATTCCTGGATTAAATGAAATAGGCATTCCATATGCCTCCCTCCTAGTAACACATATATTTTTTTATCTTTTATTTTACTCATTTTCTAGCCAGCAGATAAGGTAAAATTAAAAACGTAAATTAACTCCCGTGACTTCCTTTTTCTCCAGCATCATCTGCAATAAGGATATTTTATATTTTATTTAATAATAATATAAGCTCTTAAAAATAAAAATTTAAAAGTTGTTTTACGGAATCAAGTTAATAACGACGTAATACTCTTAATATTTAATCGACTGAAAACCCAATTTTACAATTTTTCTTAAGTTTCATTATTACAGGGCCTAGGGTAGGAACTGGCCTTCTCAGTGAATTTATTCCCATTGTTCTATTTCTGGTATTCGTTCTCCTGTTCCTTGTTTTAAATACGCAAAAGTTTTTCTCAAAGGAGTCAATGAATCTTAACTTTGATCTGCTTTTTTGTCAGCTCCAATTTCTGTAATATTTTTTTTACTCTGTTAGACTTTTCCGCCTGCCATTTATCTGTATTCACATCATGTATCACCAAGGATATTGGTGCCTATTTTTCTTTTAAAATTTCACTCTTAGAAAAATTTAAACCTTTGAGCTTATCAGCTGGAAACTTGTAACTATTTATATGGGTTTGTTTAAAAGGAAATATTTTTAACGTGCATTTCCCACATTTGCAACTTTACTTCATCGCTAACCATGACAACGATACTAGAGACACATCAATGAACATTTATGACCTTTTACATTAAAAGATAAGAAAACACTATTAAATCTTCGTTTGTAATTACGCAATATGGCAAACCTCGTAGTTAAATTTCAGTAGAACAAAATCAAAGCTTGGGTTTCAACTAGAGTTTCCACTTGGAATACTCTCGATTGTAAATAGTAATTTTGCAAACTAATATTATGCCGTAATGTTATAGACAAAACGTTCGTCATAAATATCTATTAAGGGACCAAATTTATTTTCAGTCGAAGCTCGTATTAATGATCATTTACATTCGGTATTACTAGGTTTTTGCAAACCTAAATCGTATATAAAAGAGGATCTGAAAATATAAGAAATTCAGTAATCAAATATTAATACTAACTTTAAAAGAGGTCACATACATACCGACGTATTATCCCAAAAGGAACTTTTGAACTAGTTATTACGAAATATACATAAAAATAAATTAAATGTATTTGTCATCATATTGCAATGAAAAAATAATTGATTGTGTGAAACGGGTTTCATATTTTTTAATTAATTTCTTATACGACATTCTATTTTTATAACACTGTATGCCAACTTCAATTTTCTTAAAAATTTCCTGTTTCTGATTTTCATTTCTTCATTTTTTTTTGTACTTCCTGATTTTCATCCTTTCATTTTTGACTCCATTTTACTTGTTAGTCTGTCGCACAATATTGTAATACTATTTTGATGTAATAAATCTAATAGGGTACTTATTTTTTCAATAAATTTACAATATTCCCATTATTCTAACTCTTTTTTAATAAATTTACAATATTCCCACTATTCTAACTCTTTTACATAATTTTTAATTAAAACTCACTTTGAAGAATAGCAACTCTGTGTCTCTTCCTTTAATGAATTATAAATCTTTCCACTTTCTTTAACTTACTATCATCAGAAACAATTTTTTTAATTTCTTCCAAATAAAGGGAACCAGAAATAATTATTTACTTGTGATAATATAAGATCATTTATTTATCAAAATAGATCGTAACTAAAATATTTAAACATTCTTAATTGATGTATTCAACATCTATATGTTGTATGATATTGTTATTTATTATTTTTTCTGATATAATTTCTAATACCTATCAATAGTTTCATGAATAAATTAAATGAAAACACCATTTACGGTATACAACAAATTACCATGTTGCTTACCATTACTGGAGACATGATATTAAAATTTCCTCGAAGTAGTAAGATGAGAGTCTCTACGAAATATTCATCATAAATAATAATATCGTATCGTTTAAATATCATTAAAATTGTCAAAGTTTAAAAATTTGGTCGAATCTATAATTTTCATAATGCATCGTGATGAAGAGAAAGTAGGCACTTAGGAAGCTACGTACTTATAAATTTCGTGTAATGAAAATACAACGACCTGAAGACTGTCGTGCTCGGGTGACCACCGCATTTTATTTGCTAAGATATCTCGTGCGCTACCACTAGCTCAAAAAACCACTAGCCCAAAAAATATGCATGGTTGACTAGACAGGCTCACTTGGCTCGCTCTGCAAAAAGCTAGAATAGCTCATTTTAAACTTTTATAATAATGAATTGCTACTACAATTCGGTCTAATTCTAAAACCGTTAATATTTTTAATTCAACGAACATATTGTACGTGAAATCTTGTGCAGTAACCAAGTATGACACCAATAAACTATCGAAATTATTTGGTACAGGCTAATGTAATTGAAAGTCTATCTTAACTTTGTTAAGAAAATATTTACTATATAAGATGAATCCAAAGCTTCATCCAGTGCTTTATTTCTTTTTACATGTGTAGTTTTAATCAAACCATTAGTTTGAACACAAAATTTTCAGATTCTTCTTTTCAAACATTTACTGGGAATTCTAGACTTCGACATTAACTTCTCTTGTTTCAAAATACTTTCAAACTTTTTTATTAGATAGATCTGAAGATAACAAAAGGACAAACAAATCCAACTCCAATATTTACCATTAAAAATTTAAACCATTTCGTATTCAGAGCATAATTTCAATTTGATGTCCTCACTATGTTTCAAAATTTCTGACTAATTCCACTACTAAACTATCAGTTGTTACAGTCTACTCTTATTTAAAAACTATTTAAAAGTTTTATTCGATAAATTTACTGGGCAAAATTTGATTCGTGGCTCAGAATGGGAAGAAATTGGTACGGAAGTATAAATAGTGAGCTCAGCGATTTCTGATTTCATTCCAAAAATGTAAAACTTCAAAGCGAGAGTTTGTAATAAAACGGATATAGAGTGAAAAGGAATCGAATAGAAAGATATAAAAAAAATGTTTATATTAGCAGATATTGGTTACATAATGGAACCATTGTTCCATGGTTTCAATGTAATGGAAGCATGGTTTCAATTGATAAAATATTTGAAGTGACCCAAACCAAATAATAAAAAATTAAACATTCGCCGCTAATCTTCGACAGTAACGCATTGGGTCTTGAGCTGTTTTTCCATTCAATTTCGGTGACAATTCTTTGATACAATCGTTGTTGTCATTTGTCGAATAGACAGTCAATAAGACTTTTATTGACATAAAAACTTATTAAAACCTCCTTTAATTAAATGAAAAACTAAACTCTATTAGAAATATCTGGTTAGTCCTATACAGATATAAAATATAGACACTAAATAAAGCTTACGAACTCAGGTTGGCACTTGATAAGACATATGTTCAGCGTAGTGTATTTTTAGTATAAAAGAAAATAACATATGGAAAATTAGGTGTGATTGAACCTAAATAAAATATACAAAGACCCAGATTTTATCAAATTCATAAAAATTAATCGCCTAAACTTAGCTGCCTAATATAGACACCAAGTTCTGAAAATTAATTTTGACAGAATAAATGACTAATTCTGACAAATGCTTCTGGGAAACTTCTTCTGACGAAATTTACTGGAAAACGAGGAAAGGTCAAAATTCTAAGAATTGGCAATCTGTAGCCAAGAAAAGATTAACATGAGGCAACTATAAAAACTTTTGGCTTTGACTCACAAAGGGCTATCATGCCATTAGATGAAATTACAATATAGGTATACAGCGCGTATTGCGGGAACATAAATTCAGCTTGCATTTTCTTTCTGCAAATTTTGTTGAAGTGGATTTCTTTTGTATATATACAAATGCATATATATATATATATATATATATATATATATGCGTGTGTGTGTGTATAAATATATGTTCGTATACATTTTCAGAAGCAATATACTAGATACATATAAAACAATGTGAATTTTAGAGGAAAAAGTAAGTAAAATTTATTACAAATTTTCAATATTTCTACTCTATAGTAGTAATCGCATATGTAATTCATTAAACAGGAATTACCTCACCATACACGGTGTAGAATACGGTGAGTTATCTCTACCGAGGACTCTACCCCTCTTATACTGGTTCAGCTTGAGACAGCAAGCACGTGAATGTTAATAATGTAATATATTCATGACTATTAACTGAGGATGAACTCATATGGATACATTTACACTTAATCAAAGCTTTGTGTATATCTCTTTGAGAATTAGCTAGATATAGTACTCGTGTTAAACCTACATGAAAAAATAAAACATGAAATCCAATAAAATTATATGTTATTGTTTATTATTTATATACAGGTAATGTTACACTCCTCTGAATTCCACTTCAAAATCGCGGATGTTCCGATTATATGAAATCGAGATTCCAATCTCGTATTCGATATTGTTTGAAGGCATATCAAAAATGGATATGTTGAGCTCATGTATCAAATTAATTCTTCCAAACCGTGTGCGTCTTAAACAGGATTGCGAGACGGAAAGTTTCTATTAAGTATTTATTCCATGTACTTCACTTTTTAAAAATCTTTATTAAATGATCTTAAGGATGGGAAACAACAAGAAGTATGATTAATTTTTCACAGAAAATACCTAACTATTGTGCGTCTAGATTATTTTAAACCAGGTCAATAATAAAAATGAAAACTTTATGAATACTTTTAATTTTAGATACCCAAAGGCTTATATTGGACTTGAAAAACTTTAAAAAAATTTAAAAACTAATATTCAATCATAACATTTAAATAAAATTATTTCCTTCATCTCGCATCAACAATTTTCAAAGATATAGAAAACTACGGAATCTTGTTTTGTACGTATCCAGAAAATCCGGCAAGTGAGCCAATGTAACTAAGGATAAATTCTCTGAACCAACTTTTTCTTATATTGCATTTCATAGCATTTTTTTTGTATTTGGATACTCTTTGTCTCCCAATTTTTAGACGTCCGAAAGATTATCTAAATTTTTGTTTCATTTTTTCTCATCGTACTTCATTGGGGATTTGTACACTACAAAACTGTAATAGATGAATAGACGTTGTCGAAAATTGTCAATCATTGGAAGTACAGAAAACAAATGAGAAACTTAAAACTCCGTCTTTAAAACGTAACCAGTATAGGTTCATTAAGAGCAACGAGTTATTATACTCTGGCGAGCGACTTAAGGTTAAGCTAATAAGATGCGCCGTATTTGATTTATTCGAGAACATAAAAAATGGGCGTGAATTGCGGGCGGGGGGGCGGCTACAATGAGCGCTCGGCGTGCCTATAACAGGACACGAATCTGAGCTCATAAATCACCATCCACAATCAGGATGTACATTACTCGCGGGTGCCAATTCAGATGGCGTTAAGTTGATAAATGAAAACTGCTTGGTTAACAGTCTGATTGTGCGGTTCGCTCCACGTTAGGAACGTGTTGCTGTCGAAGGCGATTATCAATAAATACGCTATTGCCCTACAATTGCTTCTTTTTTATTTGGGTTAAACTCAATATTTTCATTATAGGAAAATGAGAAGCAGAAACCAAAAGAAAGGAGAAACGTGTTTTCTAAAATTTAAGTCAACATATTCAGAATCAGTTCTTCTTATAGCGGGAAACCATAAGTTTAAAAAATAATTTCCTTTGTTTTGTATTTGATATAAGCACGTACTCTTATTGGTACCTATTGTTTTTCTCTGAATTTCAATATTTTTTTAAACCTTTATTTCAAACATATTTATTTGCTTCTGTTATCACTTAGAATTATTTGTATGTAGCTAATAAATAATATTTCGCATAGTTTTAGTTGTTTTATTAATAATATCCTTTCTTTCTTTTTAATATCCGTTCTTTTTAATTCCATTATTTACAATAACGTTGTTAATTAGATTATTAAAAGAGTTTTTAACATTTTTGATATTGCCCATTTTCTTTGAATGCTAAATAATTCCCCAATCAGCAATTCCTCATATTCATTAAGAGTTTAATATACTACTGTAAAATGTATAAAAAATTGTAACACATCGTAAGTCTTTTTGTTAAAAATATATAACAGTTGTTCAAAATATATTGCTTTATACTTAAAAATAAAGCACTTAGTTCACATTGTGATCGATGGGTGATTTAAGTCAACGCCTCACACTAATATTAAATTTCCCTACCACAAAAGGAAAAACGAACCCTTATAAGATCACTTACATATCCGTATATCGGTTTGTCGCTAACGTTTTTCTCAAAAAAAAAAATGATATAGAAATATAGAATTTAGCACGGAAATAAAAAGTATTGCCGGTATATAGCTAAATATTAAAATAGCTAAATATTTATATGGAACTGAAAGGAAGAAAAATTGAATATCAGGCCGTTTTTTTCTATAGCATTTGAAACGACTATTTATACAGTCTCAAAAATATTTTTTTTAGTATTATGTAGTATATCTTCACAGATATAAAAAAAAATATACAAGAAAATAGATAGCCTCATTACTTCAGAAATTACTGAACCCAAAATTTTGCTAAATAGGGTTATTAGAAGCCTACACAGATGCCACAGATATTTAAGATATGCTCAATACTATGTATGTTTACCCAATTTAATTATATTAATTATTTTTAATAGCTTCTTGCACTTTGAAGTTGATATTAGTGGTAACGTGTGATAATTAAAATAAATTAAATCCAAACAAGGAATACAACCCCGATGCACGAGCCAGATACGTTCTTGGCTGGTTTTATATAAAATAATTTAGAAATTACTGTAACAAAAAATTATCCCGAAATTAAACGTCCGTATATTGATAATTTATCTTTATTATTACCCTCACGAAATTGGATTTGTTCATTACAAATTTCAACGAAGTAATAAAATGCAAAAAAATTCCATAATTCACTGATATTTAAATAACACGTATCACATTTTACGTACATAACCTAATAAATGACAAAAGAAAACAGAACAAGTTCTAAATACAAAAGGACGTTCGCTGTAAACTAGTAAGGATACTAAATGATGTAACTTTAGAGAACGTCATCGTTCTCAATACATCATGCAGTTTGTCAGGTGAGACATACTTTTGATTTACGAGAGTAAATTAGGCAAATTAAATTACCATTACCATGATCGACCAGCGCGGATGTATTACCTATCAGGTGCGTCTCATTGCGGAGACGTCGCAGGAGTTTTTCCCTTGGAGACTAATTTGCGAGTTTACGATAAATAAGCGATGAGACCCGCGAGACGGGGGCGACGGAATGCCACGACATGACACGAACTCGTCTCTCCGCGCCGTCTGACGAACTCGTGCAAACTTAGCTTAATTTCAGTTATGTAAATCTAAATATATTAGACAATACCAAAATATATTCGACAATACCAAAGTTGTGTAGCAAATCTAATTGTATAAATATTGACCTTACACAATTTTAAATTTAACGTTTAATATATCAACCGCTGTCTGATGTAATACATTTTCGTTAATCCAGTCAAATTATGTCAATAATTTAAAGTAATCATAATTAGATATAGTTTTAGAAATAAAATGAAAAACTTGTTCGATGTTTTCAAATAACAGGATGAAAGTAAATATTTAAAAAAAAGCCATGTGATTAACATCACACAAAGAATTATTTGTTTCTCTGACAATATAACGCTACATGTAGAGAAAGCATACCAGATAATGAGTTTAATTGACACGATTGAAATTAGGGATTACAAGAGATATACGTTTTTCAAGACTCTTTAAAATGTTTATCCCAAGTGAATTTTTAGTATCAGGATTAAGTTAAATTTGAAATAGAACTACTTCGTTATTAATGCTTATTTCATTTAGCAAATACTTAAATAAGTAAGTATGAAATAAAATATATTACCATTATACATATGAGTCAACAAAAGTGTAATTTTGTGTATATTTAACTTTTTAAATATATGTATGTATATGTATGTATATATATATATATATATATATATATATATATATATACAGAGGGAGAATATGAAACACATATTGATTATTGAATATTGTAGTAAAAGGCCTTTTAGATGTTCGGTTAAAGACAAAAAAAGAAATAGAAGACCAAATAACAAAGTTAATTGACAAAAACCTTATAGAGGAATCTTATGTTCCATTTGCGGCAACGGTAACTTTGGCTTTCAAAAAGGAAGACAACAAAAGGTCTAGATTATGTGTAGATTTCTAAGATCTAAATAAATTAATGGTATCTCAAGCTCAACCATTCCCATTGATCGACGACCTAGTCATCAAGACAAGAAACTCAACATATTTTACAACACTGAATATCAATTCAGCATTCTTCCCGAATTCAGCATTCTACGAATTTAAGGTAGGAAAAAAACTACCTTTGTAGCACAGGATGGATATTATCAATGGGTACGTTTACTTTTTGATTTGAAGACAAAATCAACTATTTTTCAAAGGATACTAGGTAACATTTTAAGAAAGTTCAGGCTTACAGATTTTGCAGTAAACTACATAGATGATATACTTGTATTCTCTAAAACTTTCTGAGCCCATTAACCATTTAATACAACTATTAGAAGCAATAAAAAGGGAGGGTTTTAGACTAAAGTTTACAAAATGAACATTCGTTTGAAGTTCAATGAAATATCTTGGTCATATAATACAGAATAATACGGTACGGCCAGTATGAGATGGTTTCAATAAAATATTTTTCAATATCAAAAATTCAGAAAAATGTAAGAACATTTTTTGAAAATTAATTTCTATCATGAGTATTTACCAAAAAGTACGGCAATTTTAGTACTCCTCCTAATTTACCTAGAAAAAACAAAAATTTATTTGGTCTCCAGATTGTCAAAAATCTTTTGGAGACATAAAAAATGATTGTGCTCACAGCCAATCTTAGAAATATTTGGTCAGAATTTGCCAATAAACATTCTTACAGATGCGTCTTTGGAAGGTATTTGGGCAGTATTAAAGCAAATAAAAAAGAAAAGCCAGTGGCATACTTTTAAAAAAAAATTAAATCAAATTCAAAAGAAAATTTATTGATAATGGTTAGCTATAAAGAAGCATTAAGGAAGACAGATGAATGGAAGCAATGGGTAATGGCGGCCAACGCGGTCAACAGCCAAATAGATTATTTTTACTTGACAGTTGACAATTCATTTTTATAAAAGAAATGTATAAAAATGAATTGACAATTTAAATAATAAAATTTAAATGTCGTTCCTTTATTTTCAGGTATATACTACAATTTATGTTAAACTGTGTAATTACTATCGTCTGTATGCAAGTGCTAAAATAAACGAACTTAGTTTTAAGAGCAACGCAATTGTTTAATTGCATATATAATATATATATATATATATATATATATATATATATATATATATATATATATATATATATATATATATCTATATACATATTATTAAATGTAACCCAAATTTCTGACCAAATAGTAGCATCTGAATTTTTTTTTAAGTTTTTCCAATCAATGTTAAAAACAAAATGGGGCTTAAAATTAAACATAGTAAATGGCACAACAAAATTATTTTAAAAACCATATAATGTTACCCCAAGTGACTGGATGAGCGAAAAAATGTTCCGCTCTATTTTATTTGTATGAATGGATATATTTGAAATATATTTTGTTAATATTTTGCTACATAATAACGAAATTTCTATAGAAAGAACCTACTTCCACAATTTCATGACGTGGGTTAAAAACTATAGCAATTTTGAAGTTGTGAAAAATGCAGTCGACCGGAAATGGCTAAATTATAAAGTTTACTTGTTTGATTGCTCAACATAATTAAGTATATAAATATACATGTATAAATGTACATACATACATATATAGACATATACATATATATATATATATATATATATATATATATAAACATATATATATATATATATATATATATATACATATAACACAATTTCTTCGAACTTATTACAAATTGCAAAATTATTTTAATATAACCGAACAATCTGAATAACAATCATAAATTCTGTCAACATAAAAATAATCTGCTTTGCTGACCGTGTCGGCCGCCATTACTCCCAGCGCCATCTATGAAGTATATAAGTATATGGTCACTGTTTACCGACAGGAGAGCCCTGTACCACTGAAAGCAATATAGTTTCTTTAGAGATATATATACATATATATATATATATATATATATATATATATATATATATATATATATATATATATGTATATGTGTATATATATGTGTGTGTGTTGTTTGTGTATATGTGTGTACTGTTTTCAGAACAAATTTATCCGATTTTTTTTTAAATTACGTTTTTAAAAAATACAGCTTTTACTTTTCGTAAACTCGTATTCCCTTCGCTTTTTTATGAACTAGGAGAAAGCCACATTCAAAATTTTTCACTAGATATTCGAAATTACATTATTTACCAATTTTGTTACAAAACTATTAATACAGTTAAAATTTATTTGGCTACATAAAAGCGTGGATTTTTTTATTTGACGATGTGACATTATAAACCTCGGCTTTAATAGAAAATATGTATGGAAAATTTTCATTGAGCTTCCAATTATTTTAAATTGATTTTATTATATATTTCTTAACAATAACCTTTTGAGAGACAGTTTTTGCACAAATTCAGATTGATCCTTAAATAACGGTAACAATTTTAGCTAAAAGGTGAATAATTTTTATTTCATTCAATATGATAACCAAATGCACATTCGAAGTTCAATTTCAGCGTATCCATAAATGTTTGCTTGTTTGTAGTTTGACCAAATTTTAATTCAATTAGAATAAAGTTAAAGCAATGCACCACACTGAAAAGCGCGTAGAGACAAGAGGACAAACAATGGCACCCGCCTTGTGCATTTTGGTTGCATGAGTGGAGCGCCAATAATAATTCGACCTTAAATTGTTGAGGCGACGATATTAAGCTGACGACTTGGATGCACGTTGAGGGAGAGGACTCATATTTACGTTAATTGTTGTGACTTATATTTACATTATGAGACGGGACAAGCGCGGTGACGACGGATGAGTGTCGATGTCCCTCTTGTTTCAGCAACACAGGACGAAAACGAGAAACAGGAACCCGATGTTCGAAGTCTCTAATTGCGTTTGCATTTACGTGCATCTCTCTTTACTTGAATATTATCTGTAACTTGATCTTTATTCGTAATGCTGAGAGATCAGTTACAATAAGGAGATTTTAAATTCGTGTATTTTATGAGCCTTTGATTTTGTCTGTGTAATCTACGTACTCGGGTATGATTCAAAATAGATCTTTTATTCCAATCTTTTATTATATAGTAATAATTCAGCATTTGTAACTCTTCTTGTTCGTAATATTGAAGGTTTATTAGGAAAAATAAGTAGATTATAAGTTTCTATTCTTTCAATTTATTTGTTTGTTCAAATTGGGTGCAAAAAAATAAGTTTTGTTTTATAAAAACTCCGCAATGCTGCATTCATAGCCAATAATTAAATCTCCGCGCCGACTGACGAACCTCGCATAGGTTCGTAGTTTAATATCAATTATGGGCCTGCATAGTAAGTTATCTTCGGCCTGCGTAGTAAGTTATCTTCAATAAAATCAAAAATTGTTTGGTAAATAATGTTGATAACATTGACCGTACACAATTTTAAACCCAAAGTTTAATTTATCGACCACCGTCTGGTGTAACCTTTTCACGTTAATCTAGTCAAGTTATGTAATTAATTTGAAGTAATCATAATTAGATATAGTTTTAGAAATATCATGAAAGATTTATCCGAAATTTTGGAAGATAACAAGATGAAATAAAATATTTCAAAAAACGCAATAACATCAAAACCACATGAAGGGTTATTCGTTTGTGTCACGATATAATACGACAAATAAAGAAAAGGATACCAGATGACAAGTATCATTGGCACGACTGAAATTAGGAATTGTAAGAAATATTATTTACCCAATAGGCTCTTTAAAATGTTTAAGCCCGTTGAATTCGTAGTGTCGGGGGTAATTAAACATGGGCACATAAATACTTCATCATAAATAATTTAATTATTTCACGGAGGATATATTTAAATAATTAAGTATAAAATAAAATATGCATGTATTACCGAGTATGCCTATTTAATCTATTATAGTTCACATATGATAAAAGTTATTTGTAGAAAAAAATGTTGTCTGTTTTTTTATTATAATTTACAAATTCACCGGAAGCCATTATTTTTACCAGGTATAAATTAGATTATATGTGCGTGCGTGCGTTCGTATGCGTGCGCGTGCGCATGTGCGTGCGCGTGGGCGTGCGCTTGCACGTGCCCGTATGTGTGCGTATATGTATATATATACGCACTGAAAAAAAATGTTTACAAATTGCTGATTTTACAAAAAGCCACATATTTTCTTCACATAATATGAATAAATCAACACATACAAAACAAACAAATTTTTAATCTTCTTATTCCACATAAACTCTTAGAATTAAGGATAAAAACAGTGTTACACAAGTAAAGATAAATGCACGTAAACGCAAACCCAATTAGGGACTTCGAACATCGGTTCCGGTTTCTTGTTTCCCGTTACCGTTCTGAGCGACGAGTGTGCTGCTGGAACAAAAGGAATATCGATGGAACTCATCTGCCGTCATCGCACTCGTCCCACCCCTATAAAATTTATTTAAATGTTAGTCCACTTTCGCGACGCGAGCCCACGCCCGGTCACCGATTTGAAATCATCGCTTCAATAATAAAATACCGATTTCCTGTTTCCGCTCCACTCGCGCGACCCCGAATACACGAGACGTGTCTGTGTGGTACCATTGTTTGTCGTTTTGTTGCCACACCCTTAAGTGTGGTAACGACGCGTGGTCATCGGATCGCTTGCTACTTTGTACTGTTTCAGTTTTAATCTCACAAAAATAAAATCTAGTGAGATGATTAACAAAGAGGAAATCGCTGATCATTTAGATCACATCGTTAAAACAATTATGAGAAATTAGGTTATATTTGTCACCGCTGCTTTAAGGTCGACTTGTATACATTTAAGGACTGTCTTTAAAATTATTTTTATCAAAAAATTTACAATATAAACAAATATAACATTACTCGAAGCTTAATGAAAATTTTTTATTTATTTTTCATGATCGATTGAATTGGTATTTGTATATTTATATGTTCTCGTTTATAATTGTAAATAATATTGTCGGATAAAAGAAAATCCACGATTATATCTAGACGAATGAAATTGAAAAATATAGATTTTTTGGCTAAAATCAAGGGAAATTTATATATAATAGAAGTTTACCTAAAACTATAGCACACGTGCATGCGCACGCTCACGTATACGCACGCACACGCACATACACACTAATTTATACGCTTGTAAAATTAAATATTAAATATTCAAATTTAAATTCGATTGATAAAGAGAAGCTACATGGAATATGTTCATAGAAATTTCCATTTCTACGGAAAATGTCCATTAAGCTTCGAATAATTTGGAAACGGTTTTATTATATATTTCTTAAGTATAACAATTTGAGAGACAGTCCTTGTACATATTTAGATCGAATCTAAAATGCAGTTACAATTTTAATCTAAGGATAAAACATTTTTTTGTGATTGACACAATGCATTTAATTTGATAACCAAATCCACATTCGATATTCGACTTTAGTGTCGTTAAAATAATATTGCAATAATACTAACTAGCCGAGCGATCTGATGATCACGCGTCGTTATCACACTAGCCACTACAAGGCCACAAACGATGGCATTGTACCGCACTTTCGTGCATTTGGCTCGCATGAGTGGAGCGCAAACTATAAATCGGCGTTCAATATTGAAGCAACGATTTTAAGCCAACGACGTGGACGCACGTTGCTGGCAAGGACTCACATTTATATTATTTGTATAGGCAAGCCCTATAAGCAAGCGCAGCGACGATGTGCGAATGCCGTCGATGTTCCTCTTGTTCCAGCAACACACTCAGCGCTCAGAACGGCGATTCGAATCGATGTTCGAAATCTTTGATTGTTTGTGTGTACCCACCGTTCGAGTATATTTTCAAATATTTACCAATCTTCACTTATATAACAATAATACAGTGTTTGTAACTCTGTTTGCTCGTAATTTTGAGATATTACGCAGAATAAGTGGATGTAAATTTTTTTTCTTTCAATCTGTTGGTTTGTTCAAATTGGGAAAAAAAATTTATTTAATTTTATTAAAACTGCAGTTTTGCTTTCAAAGTAAACCTATGGGTGACCAAACCGGTAATTTTTAGGATTATAACATGTTTATCCAACCTGTAAATAGATGTCTCATATTTACAATCTGTTACAGTTTTCTACTAAATACGTAATCTAATTTAGAAACTTCCATTGTTTGAATGAGACCATTTTTGTCAAAATAATGTGGTTTGGTGAATTTATAAATGAATGCATCAATGTAAATGATAGTTTTACGTTTCACAAATAAAAATAAAAAGCAGGCAAAGTTGAAAAGCAGCAGTAAAGTAGAAGTTATTTTTAAAAGTTAACATTTTTATTTTAAAACGACGTAATCGTCATATACATTTTATTTTTATTTTCACTTCCTTATGCGGTGTGTAGCAAAGAACATATCTATTATTAATACAGGCGATACTCTATATCAAACTAAATTTAATCTGAAAGAAAAACTGTGGAACCATAAGTAAATTTTTAATCTTGTAAAAAATGTAAATATTTAATTAAAGTGTTTTGTTCACAACACGCATCTGAAAGGATTTAAAATGCAAGTCGACTCTTAGCGCCTCCTATCGACATTATTTATTATTATTATTTAGTTTACGCAGACACATTTATTTTAGCCTCATTAATGGAAAAATTAATTGGAGTAACATGCAAAGAATTTAAATGCTAAAAAAATACACAAATATTAAAATAAATAAATGTTAAACACTTACATTTGAGTTCAGATGAAAACAAGACCAATGTTTTTCTTGGCGTGTGCTAGCAATTGGATTTGCAGTAAAATTTTGTATGCAATACAATTGATATTAGGTTGTCTGAAACCTCAGATACCGAGCTGTAACTAGAGACCTGATGTGGATTAAGAAAAAGTTGGCGATATTGTCCAAAAACAGCTAAATATTCAGTGTTAGTAAAAAGACTTCCAAAAAACATAAAAGAAATCAACAGAATATAAAAAAATACGCGCACATATGCACAAATAAAAAACAAATATCAAAATGAAACTAAAAACAAAAAACATTTTTACAATAATAAATGTTGCATAAGTCATACACATTTTATTGCATAACACAGAAACGAATAAACGTGTTCATGCGTCCCAGGTGTAACAGACACTACGGCTACTAAAAATATTCAAATTGACCGAAATGAACTTCAAAGGCAGCATGCCAAAGGGCACCTACGCCACCCAACAGCAGCTACCCTGGGTGGCGGCAACACACCTAACAATTTAGTGTTAGAAGATTTCGTAATAATATTCTTGATATGGAAATGGTTTTATGATGTTTTTCGCATCTTCTTAAATATTTTAAATTATAAGACCAGGCTTATCCAGTATATGAGTATATATGAAGAACATTTATGTGACAAAGTGTAACGAATCAAAACGGTTTATAATTTTCCCTAGATACCTACCTATTACCCTTTTTCATTTTTATTACCTCAGTTAGATGCAGAGAATCGCCTGTGCAAATAATAGACACATTTTTTGTGACATACAATTATATATCTCTACTGACATACAATTATATATCTTAAAATAAATATCTATGACCATACTCATCTTCCTATAAAGATAGTTTGTGCCTAAGTTTTAAAAATAGCTACGTCCTTATATTAAAAACTCAATTTTAATATCGTTTTTAATAATCTTTTGAAAGTCAACTTTTTGTCATCCTCAATTTCCGTCATCCTCTTGCAACTTTTTGGCAAACCCTAATTTTCATCGTCCTCTTGATACAAATTCTCTTGGGCCCATTATTTTACCTAACGTGATTGAATATTTTCTCATTTTAATATCAATTCGCTTTTATTGTATTTTTTTTAATTACCATAATTTTTTTTAAATTTTGTAACTTATAGTTTCAATAAAATCATTTGCAGTTTTCTAAAAAACTATTTTTTTAAATATTTTTAAAAGAAAAATATGGCTCGAATCAATAATTGATTACTTGAACTTTGAATCTCTTTGACTCACGATTTTTCAGTTAATCTTAACATAATAATACGTAAAAAAATTATGCAAAAAAATTTTAATTGGCCATATGAATTATATAATTCTCTTAAAACTTATTATAACATGTTGCTTAATAGGGGAGAGAACCTGAAAGCGATATTACAAAATTTGCACATTCGTATTGAACGTATTCATATTGTAAAAATACACTGCTTTCATGTATGTAATTCGGCATAGTAAAAGATCATATTGTCCCACATATTTTGTGGTAAATAACACTTTAAAATATGGATAATTTAAAAGAAGCAAATTAAATACTAGAAGTTATCAAAATTTCTTGTGTGGTATTTTTAAAAAGAACTCAAATATTTTTTTTGAAAACAGACACATACAAAAAATATACAAAACAGTTCATTCCTCCCCTCTTCCTTCCACTACTCCCAAGACTACTGAACCAAAAACCTTGAAAAAATTGGATTAGTATAGCGATTACCCTACGTCTTATAGTTACGGAGACATAATAATTTAACGCCTTAAAAATCACAGTAGACAATATATTTTCACGTTGAAAGATTAATAATTCCAAATAGTTTAACAGAAATACTGTTAACCGTTAAATGGTTAACAGTATTTATTGTATATATTCGTTGTTAGAATCAGCTCTTGAAAATAAACCATTAAGATATCAAACTATTCAACTTAATTAATAAAAATAAGTTAAATAAAAATAATCTAAAACAAAACTATTTGACAGCAACATAAATTATGCACGATCCAATGTAAATACGATATACGATACAACTTTCAGTAACTTTCATGACAAATTTCAACACCTCAAATCCCGTCTTTCTGAAGGTTAAGGATCGTGTTTATTTACAATTTCAAATTAAATTATTGATTTTTTCACCTTTTTAATAAATATATATCTTTCTACGAGTCTATACATATTAAAATTAACCTTTTTAAACTCCCGCAAAATAATAACCTGTACTTCCATGTACCTTCACGTTATTAATTTAACTAAATGAGGTTCAATTATTCCAGGCCTTGTTGAAATTAATTTTAAATATAAATTCCATTTTTTTATTAATTCCAGTAAGGTGACGGTAACATTCTTTATATACTCGTTATCTTTGCCAGTATAATAAACAGATCATAATATTACAGGATTTTATCTAACTGTATACTTTAATAATCTCGAAATATTTAGAATCACATTAGTTACTGATATTACATTCTGTTTTTATGCAGTATGCTTAGCTACAAATTTTATCATATTAATATTAGTAATTCATTTGGTTCAGTTTTGGTCACAACCACATAATGGAAGCTGAAATGCAGCTATTAATTAAACTGGAACTCTAAAGTATGGATGGACTAACGCACTGTTTTAAATTAACTTCCTGTAAATTATGGACACACATATGCACACACACAATTATGGACACAAACACACATACGCACACACGTATGCACGTATGCATGCAGGCATGCTCGCACGCAAGCACGCACGCACGCGCTCATGCATGTGTGAAGGCACATGCACGCATGAACGCAGGGGCATACATGAGCACACGCGCACACACGCAAACGCACACAAGCATACACACACACATATCAAAACTTCCACTTTTCTTCATCTTTTACCGCTCTGCTTCTTAATTTTCCAACTATCTACCTCCTAGTCCCTACTCCTTTTTTTTGTAATTTGCCTGATCTTGGTTGTTTTCCATTGGATTCAACAAATTAATATTTAAAATTACCTGTCATTTTCGCCTCTCTGAATATATACAGCCCACTTTTCCTTTAATCTCGATATTAATTTTCCTTGGCTTTCTTTTTTTTATATATTTTACTTTAATATCTGTACTTTAACTAAAAATTATTTCTTTCCATATCTGTGAAGGACCCGTTTCCAGAATGGCCAAATTTGAGAGGCGTATGTTACTCATGGTATCACGTGCCTAAAGCATATCTCCATGGCTTTTATTTCCAAATAGGTTTGTAATACATCTTTAAAAACTTCAATACACCTTTAAAAACTTCAATAATTTCTCAATACGTATTTCAGGGACTTTTCATTCTTCTTCTATATGTAAAACTTTGAATGAAATGAAATTACCGAAATAAGCACAAACTTCAACGCATTCCAGTTTTGTTAAATTTACAGTTAAAGATGTTGTTAATTTATTATTACATTAAGCATTTGTGAACTTACAATTTTTTTAGCTGGCAAATGTGACTCAATTATCTATCGCAGTTTGTATGGATCTCTTAAATGTAGCGCATTTCGTTGAAAAAATTTTAAACTCAAAAATAAAGAATTACTGATTTTTTATTGAAATTTAAATAAATATATGGAAATTTGAAACAAAAATACAACTATTTGCTTGTACTTTAAATATACCTGGGTTTTGTATCTTATATGAAGTTCGCCATTTCTATAAGCGCTTATAATTATAATATTCTAATTAAATATTAGCATTTACAAATCGTTAAGGTTTTTAAAATCCAATGTAGTCTCTCGGAGATCCAAAGATTGAATGACAAAGAAAGTATAAACAAAGTAAGAAAGTCTAGGAAATTCATAATAAGAAAATTTTGATTTGGATAATTCATAATTTTTTCCCATTTTTCCCATCATAATATTTTGAACAGTTAAGCTAAAAAATGTGTTTTCGCTCCAAAAATTATAGAAGCTCAGAAATATAAGTCCTCCCCAGTTTAAAATATTCAATGACTTAAATAATAACCATTAAACTCAAAAAAATAGTTTAAGTAAACTCTGCGAAGTCCATGTCGCAAACTGCCTTATGATATACGCTCCGAACGATATTGTATTTAGATCATCGTTTGTCACGTTATATATCACTTTATCACCTGTGTTGTTCACATACGTTTAGGCAATCCCGTCACACCTATATAGACAAATGACCTTAGAAGAATGAGTACTACAGAAGACGAAAACACGCGGGATAATGTGTCCAAAAAACTACGCATAAAATGTATAGAATCAAAACGCGGCTGTCAATGCAATTTAAGACACAGCTCTAAAAAATCGTGTTTTTTTTACGTGACAATATAGTTTAAAATGCCAGTGTTGTCATCTCTTAAAAAATTGTTTACCCAAATTAAATTCATAAAGTCTTAATTGCTTGATAACGAAAAATATAAAATTTAATCAGTTAAAAAAATTGGGATATGGGAGGTTTCCTTTGAAAATTTGACGTAAGATTTGAAATTTCCTTTGTCATATTCAATTTAGAATATTTTACCTACCTCTACACATATAATAAAATTGTAACAGAGTGAATTATGTACATTCAAAATATTTGAAAAAAAATATTGGTTTAGCGTATAGAATGATCAAAACTTTTTTTTTTCATTTTTGTCATTTATGTTAATTTGTACGGATATCGCGCAAAATCTACTGGACGAATTTTGATGAAATTTGATATGTTAACAGTGTATAGGAGCGAGAGATATACGAGAAAAAAAACGATTTTTTCCCTATTTACTCGCGGACGTAGGTGGAGGTATTTGAATATATATTCATTGTATGTAGGATTATAGAGACGCGGCAAAAAAATTAATGTTACATTCATTCTTTTTTGTAATCTTTAATTTCTTGAAAATATTGTTTAAAATAAGAAGAAACTTTATCACGACACTGAACGCTAATTAACATAATTAATTTTTTCGGTCCGAGTATTTCCTAATTTTTATTTGGCGGGCTTGTAACCTCTCTTTTTACTTTAAGACACCAAGCTAATTTTTTTCTTGCTGTATTAAGAAAAAAATATTCATTTGCATATGTATCCAACAAATGTGTAGACTAATTGGTACACACATTCATATGCAATCATGCACACACACGCAAATGCGCACAAATATACACACACTAACACACATATTTAATGATAATGTATTTTAATACTTATTTTAATTAATAAAATGATAAATTATGACATAAAGTTTTTAAATAATTTTAACCCAAATACTTTGGCTATTGGTTGTGGTCAGAATAAACATTTTAGAAATTTAACTTGGCGGCCTTAATAATACTTCATGTAACCCAAGCCATGCACCATATAATTCGATGCAAATGTGAATCGTACTGCAGCAAATATATTTATATCCGTCGATTCGATTTCTTGAGGTTGATAGGTAAATTTACTCTATTGGTAACACCGTGCGAGTAGAGTGGGGCGCTAATAGGCAGAGCGTGGTGGAGGGGGAAAAGATTTTTGGCTTCACCGCGACCGCAGATAGATTTGTGCATATGCGCCTTCTGGATTACTCATATTCTAAGACCAAAAGTAACACAGTACGTACAGTAACGTCAAACACTGCCTACGAACAAACATGCGTGTTATGAATCAATCTTAAAGAGACTCAACAAGCTATGTCGTTATTGATTAACCAGAGACAATCGTGTAATCAGACATCATCCAAACTACAAATTTTAACTCGATTTATTACCGTCTCAAAAAACAATAAATATAAGTAACAATAATTCGATTTCCAAGCAAAATGGTGTCCATAAAAGAAAATGAGTTAGAAAAACACAATCTAATCCAATTTTGCTGGTGTTATTCATTAAAGTTCATGCAACCAGACACAAAAGTTATACCAGATATGTGGTTTTCACGATTTCAAACTTTGGTATATCGCTATTTTTTACGGCACGACAATATGCACCCATAGGGCGCAACAAAACTACCTAACTTTGAAAAGCTACAAATAGCAACCTTCCCTCCCACTATACTCACCCCATTGTGCACCAAGTAACTTCTGATTAGATAAGCTTTTGAAAATTTGAATACGTTTTTAAAAAGCAAAACATTCATTACACAAAAATAATTGGAAACACCGTTCATAGAGTTCAGTACACTTTTACGTAGTGACATGAATGCCAATAATATAGTAACAGCACATAAAATATTACCTACTCGCATCTATCGCTCGACTAAAAAAATATATCCCGCAAAATTTTTATTTAAATTTTTTTATATGAAACTGTTGCTAACGATAAATAAAAATATATAAAAATTAAATTTACCATGGACCCCACGCTGAAATATACACAAAGGCAATAATAATTCAGTGTTTATTTATATCATCGTCTTAAGAAGATATGCCCGCTTTTTTTAAAGAATTTTACTTTTCTCCACTTATCACAAGAAATTAAACTGCCTTAGAAGACTGCAAAAGAAAGAAAATTAACTATGCGAATCACATATTTTTATAAAAAACACCCAAAGGTATGTTAAATATTTATTTTGTATTACTTTCCTTTTTTTTTAAATTAATATAACAAAGATTGCCTATCACATTAAAAAAAAATTGTGTTTTATCAAGATTTAAATAAAGTAATGCAATTCGTAAATGCAATGCTTCAAGGGCGTTTTACATAACCTGGCGGTAATCCTGAAAAAGTTATCTACAAACTTACTCCACTCAATTTTGTTTTATTAAAATCATATTTCATTAGTCTCGATACCCATAAATGTACATTTTTCAACATATATTTAAACTTTTGCATATACGTATTTATTATAATCGCTAAGAGGCAGTGCAAATTTACCGTTTATAGTGAATACATTAGAAATACTGTATTATTATAGTGAGAACCATAGCTGTCAGTCGCTTAAGTACCGAAGTTAAATAAATAAGCTTACCTTTAAGAACAGCATGAGTGGTGAGACTCCTATAAAATATGATTAAATTTAGTTTCTCCTTAGATTCCCGGGAATTAGAAACCCATGCACATAAATTCCTGTCCAACACTTAGTGTGAAACTCGACTCTCAAATTAAGTAAGATAATTACATCCTCATTAGACATTATTAAGTCGGATTCTATTCTTGAAAAACGATTTAAATAATATGAATTTAAAAGCTTACTTTTGGCTCTTCGATATAATTCTGTATTTTAATATGCACGGTAACATTTTTTGGCGTACAAATTGTTCATAGCAATTAGAAAATATGATAGAGTAACAACTTCTTTTACAAAAAAAGCTCTTTTCAAGTTATTTTTGCGTCAGATAAAGATGAAAATTATATCAGGAAATAAATTAAATCATGTGTAATCAAATATAACCTATCTATTAAATATATGTAGATTTATTACGCTAAAATATTAGTCATTGGTAATTTAATCAATATATTTATTACAATATACCAAGAGCATTTAAACTACAAACAAGAACATTGGAACTGTGCCTGGAATATAAATGATAATATTACACAATTACTGAAAATTTATATTTAAGTTTAAAATCACTAAAGAAAATTACATGTCTTTGCTTTCACGTCCAGCATTCGAATACATTCCGTGGGTTGAAAAAAGAAAATTCAACCTAAATTGCTTTCAGTTTGCAACTATCGCTCCATAAAGCGTTTCCGGATCATATCAAAAATAGACGCCATACCGAAAACGTATTTATTTTATTACTCCCTGGTGCTGCACAACCATACGAAGAGGGCCTATTACGTGGTAAATGTAATATTGACGTAATGTATTTTGAAGGCGTTTTGAAAAAAACACTGAATATGATATCCATGAAATTGTGTTGTAAGCGGAATGATCTACATCGTGTTAAATGATGATAAGCCTATTTAGACATCCTTAACATATGTGGTTGATAGCAAAAAATATTGAAAAATATAGATCTAATAGTCGATCTATTAGATTTTACATTATACCTTTTCGACGTTTGTTTTAAGCGCTGCTAATTCAAATCTTTAAAGAATAAATATTAAAGAGTAATCTCTATATGCATACAAATAAAATTGACAAAAATATGCGTATGTTGCTTGAATAGAAAGTCAGCATGAATTTCCATTCTGCAAACTTTTTCTAAAATACATTTTTTTCATGTATATATTATTTATTTCTCAAAATGTTTATAATTTCAATTTTCGAATGAAACAAAATTTTTAAATTTTTATAATTTTTTCAAAATTTTTATAATTTTCGAATTTAATAAATTATTTTCGTAAAGTTAAGCAAAGTTTTCTTTTTGTTTGGTTTTAAAAAAAATTGTAATCTTTAGTCACCTTCATGTTAAGCTACTTTAAAAAAATCTTGTTCGAAATTTATATAATTGTAAGTTTTCATACATTTTCAATACCTGTACTTTACATACATATAAAACAATGTAAATTTCAGAGATAAGAGTAAATAAAATTTGCTACAAATTTTCAAAACCTCTAATCTTATGTGGTAATTGCATACGTAATTCAATAAACAAGAATTACCTTACCATACACGCCGTAGATAGCGGTGAGTTACCTCTACCGCGTACTGTACCAAAAACCAGGGCTTGCTGTGGGACAATAAGTATATGAATATTAATGATGTAATATATTCATGAATATTAACTGAGGATAAACCAATACATATTTACACTTAGAGAAAGCTTGACACAAATTTCTTTGGGAATTAACTGGACAGTACGCGTGTTGTACTTAAACGTAAAAATAATGCGTAAATAGAACATGAAAGTAAATTCTTCTGGATACTGCTTCAAAAATCACGGATACTCCGATTACTTGAAACAACGATTCTAATCGATCAAATTTGACATTGTTTGGTGGCATATCAAAATGGATATGTTAATGTGACGCACTGCGTAAATTCTTCCAGACAGTGTTTGTATTGTTCTAAGGAGCTTTTAGGTATTTGTTTTAATAATTTTTTTTGTAATTTTTAAAATATTTTAGTAAACAATCTTAAAAATAAGAAGGTTGGACTTGTTTCTCCTCGAAAGTGTCTAACTATTGTCTGCATCTAGGTTAATATGAAAGCAGGCAAACAAATAAAAAATGAAAACTCTGTGAATATGATGAAAGACACATCCAACCCCATTTTCCATTTCATAAGTAAAGTACCTCTAATAATAAATTTACTTTAACTTTTTTTAAATCAAATAAACAGGTGTAGAGATGGCTCACTCGAGTCAAATGGATAACTACTATGTATCATTTGAACGGAGATGAGTTAATAGTTAAGGACACATTATTGCAGCTTTCGTATTACACTTTATGGCTTAAACTTTTTTGACTAAGTATCCCTTGCACCAATTTATTAAGAGTGAAATAAGGAAAATATAGTAAAAACATAAAATGGAGTAATTACCAATAGATCTGAAGGAGAAATTTCGATAGTATATTTAACACGATTAGGACCTTAAAAACTGTATTTCAGGTATCCTTGCAAATACGCGTGTCATAAAAATGGCAAATATTTTAAAAGATAACGTTCCAAAAATCAGTCAGCACTTGCATACTTGTACATAATTTTTAACTTTTGCACCAAGGTAAACTTGACTGCAATGATGAAGCGGCTCTGTAATTCTGAACGTATAATCTATAATTAAGGGATCGATCAAGATATTTCTCCAACGATTCTTCGATTAAACTAAGCACTTTCACATTGTCATTTCTGCACATAACCTTTTTGCATGACAGAATGTATAATATCTTAGCCAATATTGGCTTCACATGTAAAACTTTAATTACAAAGTATTGGAAATTTTGAATAAGAAACCATTATATAAAAGTAGCCAATACTATGTACTTGTTCAAGTGTAGTCAACATTATTTACGTATTTCTTTTGTATGTACACATTTTTTATATGTACATACAAAAAAAGTATTATTATGTAAATCCAGTCGTGTAAAAAATATTTAATTTAAGAAACCTGTTTATGAAAACATGTTTTTAATATTTTTACAGTTAATTCTGTTATTACAGAAGGCATCAATACGATTCCTCAGGCTAAGAAGGTAAGATCCTTATTCAGTATTATAACATACTCTTTAATAATGTGATTCTACTTCATACTCACTAGATATAAAATGACATTAAAGAAGAATTGCGCGAATGTAACTATAAAATTAAATAGTTTTACAACTACATAGTTGATAATGTCACCTTGGAAAGTGAAGCGTGCGATATCACAAATAAAACTGATTACCTATGATCAATCTGTATACATCTACCAATGTATATAAACATTTACTAACTGCTGCAAGGTTGTGAAACATAGACCAAACACAATTTACTGTAACAGGAAACCGCGCGCGAAATGTTATTTGTTGTTTTCAAATACATCATTTGTCTATGTGCGTTTGACAGGTTGGCTATGAACGTGTGTGAACAACACAGGTGATAAAGTGACATAAAACGCGACAAACGACGATCTAAATAAAATATCGTTTGGAAGGTGATATTCACTCACAAGAAATTTGGCCTTTTGGAAGAGGTTGAAGTGGATTTTTCAGTGTTTACTAAAATTACTAAAAGCGTATAGTGGTAATAGCAATTTTGGATTAATAATAGAGTATTTACGCCATTCTGGGGTTAAAGTGTTTTATGACATTTTCCGAGTTCGTGTATCATTTCCTGTTATGACGGTTATTTTCATAGGAGAAAAAATATAATTTTTTTAATAATTAAATTTGTATTATATACCATACATTTCCTATTCGATTAATATTTGTACATTGACTTAGCCACGGGAGGGTATGATACTTGTTACGTGATTTCCAACGAACAGTGTTTTGTGCCTTGTGACAAGGTGCGCCATATTCTGACCAAGTTTTGTTAAAAGTTAGATAGGACAAACTCCTTTAAAATGTCAATATATTTTTTAATTAATTATATCTACTGATTTCAATCAAAATTAAAATAACTCCGCTCCAACTGTTTCCCATACCATAACCCTTATACAGCCATTTATGGGATGTTATAAAAACTGGTCTTCTAGCGACACACACTGGATTCTCCATATATATATATATATATATATATATATATATATATATGTATATATATATATATATATATATATATATACATATATATATTTCCTACCACCACATTATAACTCAACTATCAATCTCATGATTCCTCAAAGAAAACTGTAACTCGCCAGAAGTTTCCATTCGAAGTGACCATTTTCTTGGTCAATAATATCGCCCCTTTTCTGGTATTTTGACTGTAAAAATTTCTTTTGAACTATTAGAAATATGAAATATGTAACTTTACTGTCTATGGTCTGGCAACTGCCAGTCACGATTACATACAGCCCCATTTGAATAAATTAAATTGAACAAAATCAACCACATCTCTTAATACAAAAACGTAACATGGTAGCAGCGGTTTTCGAAATAAAAGTTTTTTCAAACCCAGTTATCAATTTCTAAAGTCGTTGTGTTGAGAGTTCAAAAACGGTATTACCAATATATCGTCCGAGTACATGCAAGTGAATTTTATTTTGTTATTGATGATGAAGTGTACCATCTCATCGTCATTTCATTTAAAGAGGGGAAAAAATGAAATTATCACTAATATTAAACTACAATTATGTCACCAAACCATCTAAACCGATCAATTTCTCGTCCTCATCATCATCCGCTGCTTTTGTATTCAAGATATGCAGTGCTTTGTGTTGAAATACCAGTATACTATTTATCCATAGTGAAACCAATTATAGTATTTATTAATCATGAGCGTGTTTGAAGAATTGGCTGGTCATCAAGAGAAAATTCACTACCAGTTAAAGTTGTTAATATTTATTCCAAGAGTTTACTTTATTTAAATGTTAAACTGAATAGTAACTACATTGACTGCATATTATACACGAAAGCAAGTATAATCTTTCAACAACTTCAAAGAATTAAATTTAATAAATTTATTAAATATATAAAGTGTATAGATCTGAAAGCAATACCAACTAGTCAATATAAATTATTTTTTTAATGTAATATTAAGGAAGAACATATTAATTTTATTTTAATAAATTTATTTATAAACTTATTTAAAATTATCTACATATCAAATAATTATAATATTAAAGCAGACCTTTATTATAAATAGTAAAGACAGTCAAGTTTTTTGAGTCGGTAAGCTATTTCGAGCCGGTGGAGTCAGCGGACTCGAGCAAGTCAGATAAGTTAATAAGCTTATTCGAGTCCGTGGAAGCAGCAGACTCAATCAAGTCAATACAGCCGGTAAGTCAGTAGAGTGAGTATACTTAGTCAAGTCAGAATATTTGGTAAGTTCATCCGAGTGAATGGAACCGATAGACCAGTCTTTTAAAAACGCCAAAATCATGTAAGTACAGTCGAGTGCTAAAGGGTCCTACACAACAACCGTAACATCCAACAGTCTACCTGAACTTTGAAGTGCTTCTTGAACTAGTGTTTTTTGTTTTCGCTCTTAATCAATGTCGTCCACATTATTTTGTTATCTCATTTGCCTTACACAATAATTCGACTTGCGAAGATAGTTAAAGCAATGAAACAATAAAATATTACTTATTTGGCCAATTTGTATTAATTACTGCAAAAAATAAAAATAAAAAAATGTTAAATAATTTTCAGGAATAAAGCTTTATTACTGAAAATCATTTAACATTTTTTTTATTTTTATTTTTTACAGTAATTAATACAAATTGGCCAAATAAGTAATATTTATATAAAACCTGCAATAGAAACATCAATAAAAATTAAAGCAATAAAGCGATAAAATTTAGCATCAATATTCCAGCGATGTAGCCAACTTAAAATAATTTCCCTCATGTTTTAAAATGGTAATTATTTTAACAAATATATTATTATCTTGTAAAGAAGTCAGCGAGCGTGTCGTATTAACATTTCTTCCCCGAAGGCAAATGTTGAATTTGCATTATTTATGATTTATTTCCGCGGCGTTTGCGAGTAGTTGAACGAAGGTACTGGTTTCACTTTTCAGTAACTGTTCATTAACCTGGTTGTAATGGGCAGAAATTGAAATATTAGAAAAAAAAAAAAAAAGAAAATATATATATATATATATATATATATATATATGTATATGTATATATATATATATATATACAAATACATACATTTAAATATACGATTTAATCTAGATCAACAACAATTATAAAAGTGAAGATCTATTGCTTTTAATTTAAATAAAAACGTGTGTGGTGCTCTCCATTTACACTTTCATAATGTCTCTACCCTTACAAGTAACCAACGATAAAAGTCTTACGATAAGTGATATCAAGCACCCCACTTTTTTATATATTCACTTATCTTTCTACCGTAATTGCTTCATACCTGTATACACACCAGTATATATTTATCTACCATAATTGCTTCATACCTTTATACACACCAGTATATATTTATCTACAAAATTATTTCGTTACTTTCCTGCTTATGTCCAAATAAATCAAATGAAAGTAAAATCATCACTACAAAGACATTCCTCCAACAACTTTTCGATTACATTATCATACCTTAGGCAGCACTTGTGACCAAAATAATCGTCCGAAAAGTGAAACGAGCCAAAAAATGGACGAGCTCCGTCATCAGAACCTAACCACTACGTATGACAAAAGACTCAGCAAGACAAGTTCCTACGAGCCCAAACTCAGTAAATTTACTCGTTCCCATAGAGAAGTTATTGTAGCCACCTTCCAACTCTATCGTCAGACTGTGGCCAAAATATATATTAAAAAATAACACATATACATCGAACTGAGAACTCCCTTTTTTAATGTCGTTAAATAAAAAAGAAAATCTCGAAAGAATTTGTGACACCCTATTTATTTTTTTTTAAATACTAACGTGAATTAATACACATTTTTACGAATATTTTCAATGTTTCTACAAATAGATTATTATATTTTATGAAGATAATTCTGGGTTCTATATGATCGAGAATGATTATATTTGATATCGAAAGAAATTTATCGTTCTCGTCATTGTTCATTATCATTATCTCAACTAATTTTAAATTATATTATTGTAATATAAAAATTCTTATAAAGTTTAAACAAAGTTTTCAAAATTTAAATATATTAAAAATTCCATTAATTTAGCCATAATTTTATCAACTGGCGATTTCCTTTTTTTGGACTTTTAAAAATATTTCTTTTTGATACTCGATCACTTTGCTTAAAGTTTCATGTAAAATTCGAGAAACCTTTTCGCATTAAGAAGACAGAATCAGGCATAGAAATAATGAGTCGTTTTAAAATTAAGTTACTTTCTTATTCTAATTTGACTTTTCAGTGAAATTTAAGATAATTAACTTAAAGTATTCATTTGAAAAGCCTTATCGAGTAAACTTGTCCATAACGAGCATAACACGCGTTGACCACACGTGAAAGACCAATATCAATCTGAAGACAGTTAGCTGAAAAGATTACTCGTCTACTCACCAACCAGAATGGTCGAATATATTTATTCCTACAATTAGTCTGGAATTAATCGAATAATACTGATATAACACTTTAAGTTGCCACCTTTAGGAAATGACCAATTATCTTTGGCGTTCGCATTAAATTTCGTTTTCCCCTTTTATGAATAATTTCTTTAATGTTTTTTTTTAATAATCAAAACACAATGAAACTTCAAGTTTAGGAGTGCTACAATGCCGTATTGATGTAATAGAGTGGTTTGTGTCGATAGTCACACGTTTGTTTTTAATCTTCTCCCTTTAATTAAAAAACCAATCCTCTGATGTCTTTTTAAAATTAATTCCGTAAATTGATGTCTCTGTTTGAATTCAACTGTTATTATTTTACTAATTTTCAAATTTAATTTTTGGAATAGTTTAGATGATATCATCGACCAAAATTAACTCTTCGATTAGTATTTTGCGGCTGAATATTCACTCAGTCGTATGCAGGAGAGAAAATGATATCTGTGCTACAACACCACTTTTAGCTGACAAAATTGGAATACACGTTCTCGATATTTGGGTGATATCGCCATATTGCTTATAAGCCAGCCAGCGCTTACTACGAGAATTGGTTTCGTATAAAATTGGTAACAATAAAAAAATATTCTTACGCATTCAAATATTTTATGCATACATAAATGAACAGATTTAAACTTAGCAAAGGTAATTTAAACTCTTCCATTAATAATCTAGTTGCAACTGACTACATATTTCACCATACGTGTAAAACTTTAGCCCCATATCATAATTTTTTTTAGATTGAAATAATAATAAATATATTTTCCTTTATACATTAAAGTTAAATATGTAGGTGATGAAATATTTCATGAAGTTTTGACTACGTATAACTAATTGAATTGAAGTGAATATATTAAAAACGAAGACACAAGTAATATTTGAAAAACAGGCTGTTTTGTATAGTGCGGAACATCTGGTATTGTTCTGGTCAGATCAACAAATCCTCAGTGTATCACATCTTAGAAGTGCACAAAAGATAATTAAAGCTAATGTTAGATTATTTCTCAATTAAATTTTATGATGTAGGCCAATACCAACTCCATACCTACCTTGGATTCTATTCTAACGTGAGTCGAGTAATTAGTGTGTGGCTATCTAAAATATATATCAGCTTACAATCATAAATAACCAGTGCAAGTTAAATTCATACAGTTTTTTTCTTCCGGTATTAGTACAGGCTTTTTCTGATAGAAATATCGAGTTTAGTTTATTCCAAGCTAAATATAATTGCCCCAATAAATTCGAACACTCTCACACTCTCAATTAAGAAGTTATCATTCTCCCCACGAATTTGTCATAGCAAAATTTAATGATTACTGATGAGTTTATGGACTCCTAAACAAATAAACATGTGTCCAAAAATAGCAATAAATTGGAATCAAAATCATATCGACGTACTGAGTACATATATATATTTTCAAAAATCACTGAGCTTACTACCCCAAAATTTTGTCTGGATGTGTCGAGTTACGTAAAGATCAGATAGATAATATTTTGATCTAATGCAAAAGTCTCCAAATCTTAAAAGTATATCTGTCCAAAAGTGACAATAAATGGAGTCAAAATGATATCAACACACTGAAAATATATTTATCCTCTCAAGAATTACTGAGCTTAATAACGCAAAACTTTGCTTACGTTTACCTAGTTATATTGGAATTAAAGCAAAAATATTTTTATCTAATATAGAGGTACGTTATGGGCAATGTTAAAAAATATTAATTACTACAGTAGTAACATGATTAAGCACCGGCCGACAAATTTTCAATATGTGAAATTACATGTACAAAATAAACAAATTTTTTACATCGTTCTTGCTATTTCATTATAAAACCCTTCAAACAATTGAGACATTGGATAGTTAATATCATCTTAAGATACAATAACATAATTGCGTGTGTCAAACTAAACTCACTCGCCTTGAGATGAAACTTTATATTTTTTTAAGCATTCAGACTGTCCTAACCAATACATCACAATACATCAGTCTTTTTATTATGAAAATAAGTACCAAAATACCAACTTGTATTTTACGTCAATTGACTAAATAACAAGATATTAAATAGCGAAACTGGGCAACATCGCAAAAGAAATGTTCCAAAAGTGTTTAGAAGGTTGAAAGAACCATACAAAAAGATAAAGGAATACTTTAAGCGAGACGAAACCGATCGTTTTTCCAAGTTGGACATGAAAATATTTATATGAAAAGTTTTGGAACTTTTCTTAAGAAATCCTAAAATAACTAGTATAATTTGTTTTACAATGGCAAAGCAAATTGTACTCTTATCAAAACTTTTATTGAAATATAACTAACGAGACAACCTTTTAACGTGAAGATATAATGACAATTGACAAACAATGTATTTATTAAATAGGCTAGTTTTCCATCGGTCAAAACATTTGTAGAAAAATGAATATTTTAGTTAGTTGCATTTAAAAAGTATTTGCGAGTACGTTTGTATTTTAATTCGTTATTAAATTTTTCCCGAATATTTTCTAAATTATTTGAAAACTAACTTTCAATTTTGTTACATCATGAAAAAACACTGTACTTTTCGTTATATTAATATTACATCATTTTTTGATCTTTTATATTATTCATTGGGAATATTCACTTTAAATATCCTTTTAGTGTTTTGAAGGCTGCATTAAACATCAATTGATGATACAAAAGCGTCACGAAAATTTAAATAATTTTCGTAACTGAAAGGATAAATGAATTGAATTTATTGGGATGTCATTCACACTGGTTTTTAATTAACAACTGAAATTTTTCGCAAATACTCACTAGTATGGAGTATTGTACACTTGTACAGTCAATTGTACACAGGTATACTCATAGGGGTACTAGAGCTGCGTGAAATTGAAAGAGCAGTAAAGGGATTTCAGGACCCGGGAGTACAAGAGATATATATTAATACATCAATGTATAGCATACAAAATGATATCATTTAAATAAACATAAATCTACATTTTTTAATTATTGAATATAAATAAAACTTTATACTGCTGTTTTTATTACCGATTTATATCCCCGTTAATGTGCAAAGATCTTGTAATAGATATTTAAGATTTGACATGTTTAATGAGTTTTATAACAACAATTTTAAAATTCTTAGAGAATCTGCGGATCAGATGCTGCTAAGAAATGATCGACAAATTATAGAATTTATAAAGTCAAACATTAACAATCAAAGTTAATATTGATTAATGATAAAATTTTTATTGTCTCATTATTAACTAAATAAAATATTTTGATTTCATTATTCCTGTTGGAGCTCTAAATCAAAATACAGCTCTTCCCAATATATTTACGTTGTTAAAAATAATCCCCAAAAGTCCTTACTTTAAAAATCAAACTTATTAAAGAAATTTTAAAATTTTACTTAAGTGGTTGTGACGTATTTGGAAAATAGGTTTTTTTTCGTCATATAAAAAGCAGCCAATTGCCATTCCATTAAGAAATTTGGTTTCGGAACGAAATGTGTCAAACAAACCCCAACGATCGAAATATTATTTCCATTTTTTAATCAAATCAATTTATATTAAAATTAAAATAATTTATTTATGGATCAGCAGAAGTTTTGCAGGTCACCTTGGCATAGCGGAGAGGGCACACGTAGTAAAAACATGAAGATATTCCGTATATTCTTGACGCTGTCAATATAACCGTATGTATCGCCGCAAACTATTCTCTATGTCAAACAAAGTATTTCTAACAAATATTTTTTGTGTGCTTTCTATAATGATTACCTTACGACATTGTGATCGATGGGATACCTTTTACAATATTAGAATCGAATGTATAAAATATTAAAATCAGACTTTTATAAATACGTTTTTTTAATTATATATTTATTCGATACGGCTGAATTTACGTAAAAATGCAATTATATAATCATCATGAAAAAAATTAACGAACGAAACACGTGAATAATATTAATTATTTTATTTAATGGTTCCTTATTAAAAATTTCCAGCAACCTGTTTAATAAAGTTACATATGAAGATAATTATTGAATAATATTAGGTTATACGGAACGGTTAGACAGCAAACTAGTGTGAAAATTTGGTACACACTTTTATGTTATGTGTACAACGTGAAAGTTCGATTTAAATAAAATCGAAGGTTTATCGAAGGACGGTAGTATCAAATGTCTTAATCAAAAATTATATGTTCAAAATGGCAGAGTAGTGCTTCATCATTCCAGGCAACTTTACATTGGTGCGTAAGTTGGAAATTATTTACATATATGTATATGTAGATTGATTTCTGGAATGTTATCTTTTAAAATACGAGTATCATTTTTGTAACACGGCCATTGGCAAGGTTATATGATCTTTAAGGTTAAACCGTGGTAAACATACTATCTGAATTTCTTCATTAAATCTCTTAGTAATTACTCCATTCTTTACTTTCTTTAAACTTTCTTTATTTTACTCTCTATACATAATTTAGTACCGCATGACAATTTGTACAGAAGATACCTAGTAAAAAAGTTGAAATTGTAAAGAATAATAAAAAACCCAAAAAATATGTCCTTAAATAGCAATTTATTTCTATTTAAGGGCATATTTTTAGACTTACTATAAAGAGCATTTGCTCATTCAGTTTAATTGGTTTAAAAAAAAATTAAATTTGTTATTAAAGTTATTTTTTTTATGAAACTTGGTGTTGGGTGTGTAACGTACAATGCTCAGAGAATTTCTTTATTTTTTTTTTGCCTACTTTTATATTAACTTGGATACACGCAATAGTTAGATATTTTCTGTGAGACATAAGTCTAATTAATATATTATTAGATAAAATATGAATGGAACCAACAAGGAACGAAATTTTGTCGATATCAAAACAACAACTAACTCTATTTTCGCTTAGAAACGATAGGTTAACAAAAAATTTGTGTATTAATATAGCATTGATAACAAGAAAAATTAAAACCCTTCTTATTGTTTCTCGATTTTAACATTTAGAAGCAAAAGATTTTTAGAAAGTAGAGAACTGTAGAAAACGTCTTTAGGACCAATACCTTAAAAGGATCACTGCTTATTTAATATGAACATTGTCTGAAAGAATTTGCTCGAAGCGTCAGTTCAACACATCCATGTTGATACGCCTTCAAATAATATCAAATACGAGATTGGAATCGTTGTTTCATATAATCGAAACATCCCTGCTTTTGAAGTGGAATTCAGAGATCTGTAATATTACCTATACGCGAGTGATAAATAATAACATACAATTTCATTTCTCTCATGTTTTGTTTTTGCATTTTTTCACGTTTAGAGACAACACGAATACCGCACCCAGCTAATTTTCGAACAAATCTGTGTCAAGTTTGACTAAGTATAAACACATTCTATGGCTTCGTCCTCAGTTAATATTCATGAATGTATTATATTATTAACATTCATATGCTTATCGTCTCACGCCCCTGCTCTGTACGGGATAGAGTGCTCGGTAGAGAGAACTCACCGCAATCTACGACGTGTACGGGAAAGTAATTCTTGTTTATTGAATTATGTATGAAATTACCACTTAAGAGCAGAGGCGTTGAAAATTTGTAATGAATTGTATTTATTTTTACCTCTAAAATTAACATTGTTTTGGACGTACCTAGTGTATTATTGCTGATAATGTATACAAATATGTTTCGAATAAGAGTTTTTAAGATACCTTAATACAGTGATCGCTAAAAATTGTTTTCATTAAATAAACGGAAACATATAAAAATATTATTTAATGACATGATAGACTTTTCTGGGTTAGAGACTTTTTTTTGGAGTCTGCATCAGGCAAATTTTTCCATGGCTATAGATAGATAGAACGTCAATTCCTAACGATTAGTACCCTGAAATCACTATTTACGAGGTTACACAGGTCTTAACTTGAGTCTGTCTTCCTCATTTTTCGATAAGTTTTAGCAGGACTAATTTACCAGAAGCAATTATTAGGATTATAATCATTCATTCTGTCAAAGCTAATCGTTAAATATTTTAACAATTAATTTTGACGAATTTTATAATAGCTGGGTTTCATAAATATTATGTAGATCAAAATTACATCTAATTCTTTATATGTTATTTTTTTATACATAAAAACAGTGTTCCAGCTTACGTATAAGCGACTATAGATAATGATTTCTACTTGTGGCACCTGGTATTATTACATTTGAACTTTAAAGATATGAACAAACTCTCAGAAAATACAGGTGTTGAACTGAAAAATGAAGACAACGTAACCTGCATACCATGTCAAAAAGGAAAACAAACAAGAAATCCATTTTCTTCAGAAGGTACACGAGCAACATAAAAATTGGAACGTATTCACTCAGATGTGTGCGTGAACCAATGGAGGTACCATCTCTAGGAGGAACGCGCTATTTTGTAAACTTCATTGACGACTTCAGCAGGAAAATGTTCATTTATATACTATATAATAAGACAGATGTTTTTGAAAAGTTCAAAGATTTTAAAGCCCTAGTAGAAAATCAGTTAAATTTTATTGTTAACATTTTCCGTACAGACAATGGTCGAGAACATCTTAGTAATGATTTTCAGAATTTTCTCAAAAATATCTGATATCACACATCAGACATCTTCACCGTATACTCCCCAACAAAATGGACTGGTGGAGAGAATGAATCGAACCTTACTAGAAAGAGCCAGATGTATGTTCCTTAATGCTCGATTACAGAAACAACATTGGGCAGAATCAGTGTCGATTGCAGCATACATCACTAATCGCTGTCCAACAAGAACATTAGCATATTCTACGCCAGAGCAGATGTGGACTGGTAAAGTACCAGTGGTACCAGTGGTATAGTAAATTTCAGTCACCTGAAAATCTCAGATCTAAGGCAATCTTGCATGTTCCTAAGGAGAAGTCTAGAAAATTGGACTCAAAGGCAAGCAAAATGCATTTCATTGGTTATAGTGAACAGACTAAAGGATACTGGCTAAGACTTAGAAAGCAGTAATTGGCAGAGATGTTACTTTTACCGAAAGCTCAATTATGAGAAATTATGCTATGGTACCATAGAATCATTGTCAAAACCAGACTCAGATAAAATTGATTTAACTGAAAATGTTAACAAAACTTTGGTGTTTTCTACACCAGATCAACTTGATAGTGCAGAATCAAGTGATAAATTTCATCATTCTGATGATGCATCTTTATAAGAGCCAGGTAAATATATTGATTTTTATGAAATACTTACAAATATAACTACAAGATCTAAATCAAGATTAAATAAAACTGAGAGTACATATATTTCTACAGATGATGACATTACAGATATCCCAGAATCATATAGTGAAGCAATATCTCCTGAAAACTTGAATTCACAGAAGTGGAAACAATCAATAGAGGACGAGTTGAAGTCGCATGCTGTCAATAAGACTTGGAAACTGATTGAATAGCCTGAAAATGTGAAAGTCATTGGCTGTAAGTGGGTTTTCAGTATAAAAGAAGAAACATCAGATCCCCTCAATAAATCGAGATTATGTGCAAAATCATGTGGACAGAAACAAGGGGTGGATTATATTGAAACCTTTAATATAATCCACCCCTTAATAAAACAAATATTAGGTCGAAAGTAGAAATGAGCAGGCCATGTTTAGAAAATTAGGGCTGAAATTTTGTCACAATAGTAACAAACTAGTTCATTTTAGATAAAAAAACGTAGGAGAGGAAGAACATTTAAAAGATTAAGTGACAACATCATAAGTGTAGGGAGGCTATTGTCAGGGAAAACGAAGAATGGTAGAGAAGGGAAGCTTTTAGAGGGGACAATAAATATATGGGGTAAGAAATTGTGAAACTGCAGTGTTGTAACTATTGCAACGTCTTTAGAAATTAATATAATATCACTAAGTTACTAAATGTGATATTGACGCGAGAGATTTCCATTAGAAAATAAAATGTTATTGATTATTTTAGAAGCTTACCTCGTTTCATGTGCGTGTACTTTTAAAAAATAACAGATGAATTATATCGAGTTTATCTACTACCTTCCATTTGTTAGGTGACAATAAAATTATTCCTGGATTAAATGAAATAGGCATTCCATATGCCTCCCTCCTAGTAACACATATATTTTTTTATCTTTTATTTTACTCATTTTCTAGCCAGCAGGTAAGGTAAAATTAAAAACGTAAATTAACTCCCGTGACTTCATTTTTCTCCAGCATCATCTACAATAAGGATATTTTATATTTTATTTAATAATTATATAAGCTGTTAAAAATAAAAATTTAAAAGTTGTTTTACGGAATCAAGCTAATAACTCAACGACGTAATACTCTTAATATTTGATCGACTGAAAACCCAAATTTACTATTTTTCTTAATTTTCATTATTACAAGGCCTAGGGTAGGAACTGGCCTTCTCAGGGAATTTATTCCCCATTTTTCTATTCTGGTATTCGTTCTCCTGTTCCTTGTTTGTTGTTGTTTATTTCCCCATTGTTCTATTTCTGGTATTCGTTCTCCTGTTCCTTGTTTTCAATACGCAAAAGTTTTTCTCAAAGGAGTCAATAAATCTTAACTTTGATATGCTTTTTTGTCAGCTCTAATTGCTGTAATATTTTTTTTACTCTGTTAGACTTTTCCGCCTGCCATTTATCTGTATTCACATCATGTATCACCAAGGATATTTGTGCTTATTTTTCTTTTAAAATTTCTCTCTTAGAAAAATTTAAACCTTTGAGCTTATCAGCTGAAAACTTGTAACTATTTATATGGGTTTGGTTAAGAGGAAATATTTTTAACGTGCATTTTCCACATTTGCAACTTTTCTTCATCGCTAACCATAACAACGATACTAGAGATACATCAATGAAAAAATAATTGATTATGTGAAACGGGTTTCATATTTTTTAATTAATTTCGTATACGACATTCTATTTTCATAACACTGTATGCCAACTTCAACTTTCTTAAAAATGTCCTCTTTCTGATTTTCATTTCATCATTTTTTTTCGTACTTCCTGATTTTCATCCTTTCATTTTTGACTCCATTTTACTTGTTAGTCTGTCGCACAATATTGTAATACTATTTTGATATAATAAATCTAATAGGGTACTTATTTTTACCAATAAATTTACAATATTCCCATTATCCTAACTCTTTTTTAATAAATTTGCAATATTCCCACTATTCTAACTCTTTTACATAATTTTTAATTAAAACTCACTTTAAAGAATAGCAACTCTGTGTCTCTTCCTTTAATGAACTTTAAATCTTTCCACTTTCTTTAACTTACTATCATCAGAAAATTTTTTTTAGTTTCTTCCAAATAAAGGGAACCAGTAATAATTGTGGATTATGGTATGTGGTTCATGGCGGTATAAGCATCGCCTTGCCGTTGCTACTTTTTGTTTTCATAATCTTATATCATTTGAATGGACTTGGATTGCAGCAGTATCTGTAAATCAACATCTAAGAAGTGGACAAATAACAAGGATTCAGCAGAAGAAAATTAAATTTTTTGGTTTATATACTTATTTGCATGATCCAGTTGTATTTGAACGTATTCAAAATCAGTATTTTACTCATGATATAGCTACTAACAGGCTTATGTTTTTATCTGGTTTGCCTTATCGTAATAATGTGTGTGTGTGTAAATATATGTTCGTATACATTCTCAGAAGAAATACACTAGATACATATAAAACAACGTGAATTTTCAAGGAAAAAGTAAATAAAATTTATTACAAATGTTCAATATTTCTACTCTATAGTGGTAATCGCATATGTAATTCAGTAAACAGGAATTACCTCACCCTACACGGTGTAGAATACGGTGAGTTATCTCTACCGAGGACTCTTCCCCTCATATACTGGCTCAGCGTGAGACAGTAAGCATGTGAATGGTAATAATGTAATATATTCATGAATATTAACTGAGGACCAACCCATATATATACATTTACACTTAATCAAAGCTTGGTATATCTCTCTGAGAATTAGCTGGATACAGTACTCGTGTTGAACCTAAATGAGAAAATAAAACATGAAATCCAATAAAATTATATGTTATTATTTATTTATATACAGGTAATATTACACTCCTCTGAATTCCACTTCAAAATCGCGGATGTTCCGATTATATGAAATCAAGATTACAATCTCGTATTCGATATTGTTTGAAGGCATATAAAAAATGGATGTGTTGAGCTCATGTATCAAAGTAATTCTTCCAGACCGTGAGCGTCTTAAACAGGATTGCGAGACGGAAAGTTCATATTAAGGATTTATTCTATGTACTTCACTTTTTAAAAATCTTTACTTAATGATCTTAAAGGTGGGAAACGACGAGAAGTATGATTCATTTTTCACAGAAAATACCTAACTATTGTGCATCTAGATTAATATAAAACAAGATCAACAATAAAAATGAAAACGTTATGAATGCTTTTAATTTTAGATGCCCAAAAGCTTACATTGAATTTGAAAAACCTTAAAAAAATTTAAAAACTAATATTCAATCATAATTTTCAAATAAAATTATTTCCTTCATCTCGCATCAACAATTTTCAAAGATATAGAAAACTACGGAATCTTGTTTTGTACGTATCCAGAAAACCCGGCAAGTGAGCCAATGTAACTAAGGATAAATTCTCTGAACCAACTTTTTCTTATAATGTATTTCATAGCATTTTTTTGTATGTTTATACTCTTTGTCTCCCAATTTTTAGACGTCCGAAAGATTATCTACATTTTTGTTTCATTTTTTCTCATCGTACTTCATTGGGGCTTTGTACACTACAAAAATGTAATAAATAAATAGACAAATGGTGTTGTCGAAAATTGTCAATCATTGGAAGTACAGAAAACAAATGAGAATCTTAAAACTCCCTCTTTACAATGTAACCAGTATAGGTTCATTAAGAGCAACGAGTTATTATACTCTGGCGAGCGACGTAAGGTTAAGCTAATAAGATGCGCCCTATTTGATTTATTCGAGAACCTAAAAAAGGGGCGTGAATTGCGGGCGGCGGGGGCGGCTACAATGAGCGCTCGGCATGCCTATAACAGGACACGAATCTGCGCTCATAAACCACCATCCACAATCAGGATGTACATTACTCGGGGGTGCCAATTCAAATGGTGTTAAGTTGATAAATGAAAACTGCTTGGTTAACAGTCTGATTGTGCGCTCCACGTTAGGAACGTGTTGCTGTCGAAGGCGATTATCAATAAATACGCTATTGCCCTACAATTGCTTCTTTTTTATTTGGGTTAAACTCAATATTTTCATTATAGGAAAATGAGAAGCAGAAACCAAAAGAAAGGAAAAACGTGTTTTCTAAAATGTAAGTCAACATATTCAGAATCAGTTCTTTTAATAGCGGGAAACCATAAGTTTAAAAAATAATTTCCTTTGTTTTGTATTTGATATAAGCACGTACTCTCATTGGTCTCTATTGTTTTTCTCTGAATTTCAATATTTTTTAAAACCTTTATTTCAATCATATTTATTTGCTTCTGTTATCATTTAAAATTATTTTCATGTAGCTAATAAATAATATTTCGCACAGTTTTAGTTGTTTTCTTAATAATATCCTTTCTTTCTTTTGAATATCCGATCATTCACTTCCATTATTTACAGTAACATTGTTAATTAGATTATTAAGAGAGTTTTTAACATTTTTGATATTGCCCATTTTCTTTTAATGCTAAATAATTCTACAATCAGTCAATCAATTCCTCATATTCATTAAGAGATCACTTACATATCCGTATCTCCATTTGTCGCTAACGTTTTTCTCAAAAAAAATGATATAGAAATATAGAATTTAGCACGGAAATAAAAAGTATTGCCCGTATATAGCTAAATATTAAAATATTTATATGGAACTGAAAGGAAGAAAAATTGAATACCAGGCCGTTTTTTCTATAGCATTTGAAACGACTAGTTATAAAGTCTCAAAAATATTTTTTTTAATATTATGTAGTATATCTTCACAGATATAACAAAAAAATATAAAAGAAAATAGATAACCTCGTTACTTCAGAAATTACTGAACCCAAAAATTTGCTAAATAGGGTAATTAGTAGCCTACACAGATATTGTAGGAAAATAACAACGATGCCACAGATATTTAAGATATGCTCAATACCGTGTATGTTTACCTAATTTAATTATATTAATTATTTTTAATAACTTCTTGCACTTCTTGCACAACCCCGATGCACGAGCCAGACACGTCCTTGGCTAGTTTTATATAAAATAATTTAGAAATTACTGTAACACAAAATTATCCCTAAATTAAACGACCGTAGATTGATAATTTATCTTTATTATTACCCTCATGAAATTGGATTTGTTCATTACAAATTTCAACGAAGTAATAAAATGCAAAAAAATTCCATAATTCACTGATATTTAAATAACACGTATCACATTTTACGTACGTAACCTAATAAATGACAAAAGAAAACAGAACAAGTTCTAAATACAAAAGGACGTTCGCTGTAAACTAGCAAGGAGACTAAATGATGTAACTTTAGAGAACGTCATCGTTCTCAATACATCATGCAGTTTGTCAGGTGAGACATACTTTTGATTTACGAGAGTAAATTAGGCAAATTAAATTACCATTACCATGATCGACCAGCGCGGATGTATTACCTCTCAGGTGCGTCTCATTGCGGAGATGTCGCAGGAGTTTTTCCCTTGGAGACTAATTTGCGAGTTTACAATAAATAAGCGATGAGACCCGCGAGACGGGGGCGACGGAATGCCACGACATGACTCGAACGCGTCTCTCCGCGCCGGCCGACGAACTCATGCAAACTTAGCTTAATATCAGTTATGTAAATCTAAATATATTAGACAATACCAAAATATATTCGACAATACCAAAGTTGTGTAACAATTATAATTGTATAAATATTAACCGTACACAATTTTAAATTTAACGTTTAATATATCAACCGCTGTCTGATGTAATACATTCTTGTTAATCCAGTCAAATTATGTCAATAATTTGAAGTAATCATAATTAAACATAGTTTTAGAAATATCATAAAAGACTTGTTCGATGTTTTCAAATAACAGGTTGAAAGTAAATATTTAAAAAAAAGCCATATGATTAACATCACACAAAGAATTATTTGTTTCTCTGACAATATAACGCTACATGTAGAGAAAGGATACCAGATAATGAGTTTAATTGACACGACTGAAATTAGGGATTACAAGAAATATACGTTTTTCAAGACTCTTTAAAATGTTTATCCCAAGTGAATTTTTAGTGTCAGGATTAAGTTAAATTTGACATAGAACTACTTCTTTATTAATGCTTATTTCATTTAGCAAATACTTAAATATGTAAGTATGAAATAAAATATATATTACCATTATACATATGTGTCAACAAAAGTGTAATTTTGTGTATATTTAACTATAACTTTTTAAATATATGTATGTATATGTATGTGTATATATATATATATATATATATATATATATATATATATATATATACAGATGGAGAATATGAAACACATATTGATTATTGAATATTGTAGTAAAAGGCATTTTAGATGTTCGGTTAAAGACAAAAAAAGAAATAGAAGACCAAATAACAAAGTTAATTGACAAAAACCTTATAGAGGAATCTTATGTTTCATTTGCGGCAACGGTAACTTTGGCTTTCAAAAAGGAAGACAACAAAAAGTCTAGATTATGTGTAGATTTCGAAGATCTAAATAAATTAGTGGTATCTCAAGCTCAACCATTCCCATTGATCGACGACCTAGTGATCAAGACGAGAAACTCAACATATTTTACAACACTGAATATCAATTCAGCATTCTTCCCGAATTCAGCATTCTACGAATTGAAGGTAGGAAAAAAACTACCTTTGTAGCACAGGATGTATATTATCAATGGGTATGTTTACTTTTTGATTTGAAAACATCATCAACTATTTTTCAAAGGATACTAGGTAACATTTTAAGAAAGTACAAACTTACAGATTTTGCAGTAAACTACATAGATGATATACTTGTATTCTCTAAGACTTTCTGAGCCCATTAACCATTTAATACAACTATTAGAAGCAATAAAAAGGGAGGGTTTTAGACTAAAGTTTACAAAATGTACATTCGTTTGAAATTCAATGAAATATCTTGGTCATATAATACAGAATAATACGGTACGGCCAGTACGAGATAGTTTCAATAAAATATTTTTCAATATCCAAAATTCAGAAAAATGTAAGAACATTTTTGGGGAAAATTAATTTCTATCATGAGTATGTATCAAAAAGTACGGCAATTTTAGTACTCCTCCTAATTTACCTGGAAAAAACAAAAATTTATTTGGTCTCCATATTGACAAAAATCTTTTGGAGACATAAACAATTATTGTGCTCACAGCCAATCTGAGATATATTTGATTTGCCAATAAACATTCTTACAGGTGCGTCTTTGGAAGGTATTGGGACAGTATTAAAGCAAATAAAAAAGAAAAGCCAGTGGCATACTTTTAAAAAGAAATTAAATAAAAGAATTGTATAAAAATGAATTGACAATTTAAATATTAAAATTTAAATGTCGTTTCTTTGTTTTCAGGTATCTATATACCTGAAAATTTATGTTAAACTGTGTAATTATTATCGTCTGTGTGTAAATACTAAAATAAACGAAACTTGTTTTAAGAGCAACGCAATTGTTTAATTGCATTTTGCAATTCCAAATAAGTTCGATGAAATTGTTATATATATATATATATATATATATATATATATACATATTGTTAATTGTAACCCAAATTTCTAACCAAATAGTAGCATCTGAATTTTTTTTAAGTTTTTCCAATCAATGTTAAAAACAAAATGGGGCTTAAAATTAAACATAGTAAATAGACCAACAAAATTATTTCAAAAACCATATAATGTTACCCCAAGCGAAAAAAAATGTTCGGGTCTATTTGATTAGTATGAATAGATATATTTGAAATATATTTTGTTAATATTTTGCTACATAATAACGAATTTTCTATAGAAAGAACCTACGTCCACAATTTCATGACGTGGGTTAAAAACTATAGCAATTTTGAAGTTGTGAAAAAGGCAAAAAATAGCTAAATTATAAAATAAAATAGCTAATTATAAGGGTTACTTGTTTGATTGCACAACATAATTAAGTACATAATTATACATGTATAAATGTACATATATATACAGGGTGTCCATTGGCAGATTTGAATTTTTGAAAAATAGTAAAAAAAAACTAAACCTCTAATACAAAATAAGTTTATTTTAACTTTATAACAACAAATGCGGATTTCATTGTTTAAAAACCACGTTTTCCAAATGGCGGCCATCGAGTCTAACACACTCTTCGAGTCTAGCACGCATGTTTTCAAAACGCGTTTGCAGAGCGACTGGGATATCCTACTGACTTCGGCTCGAATATTTTCTTTAAGTTGTGTCACAGTGCTCGGATTTGTTTTTTAAACAACGGATTTTAAGTATCCCCATAAGAAAAAGTTACAGGGGCATTAATCGGGCGACCTAGGTGGCCACGGTACGGTACCATTTCGGGATATGTTTTTTTCTTGAAATAACTGCCGCACTGCATTCATGGACACATTACATGTGTGAGTTGTGGCCCCATCCTGCTAGAACCATAACTTTTGGTTGAAGGATGGACTATTCTGAAGTTCTTCTCTGAAAAAGTAATTTAACATCTGGGCATATCTCTCCGAATTCACAGTTACAGTTTGGCCACGATGATTTTCAAAGAAATAAGGTCCTATGATTGCAGATGCAGACATGGCACACCAGACTGTTACTTTAATCTTATGTAAAGGCACTTGATGCATTTGTCTTGGGTTGTGAACATCCCAGTAACGAAAGTTCCTCTTATCCTCCACATATCCTCCAATGTGAAAGTGAGCTTCGTCACCAAAGAATATGTTGCCCATCCGGGTAGCAGTACGAAATCTCAACAACATCACCTCCGTGTAAGTTTTTCTTTATTCAAAGTCAGAATCGTGTAAATCTTGAACAATTTGAATTTTATATTGATGGAACTTGAGATTTTTTTGCATTATTACCTGTAAAGTTGATTTCGGAATTCCCAATATCGATGAACGTGTACGCAGTGATAAACGGGGATTTTCAACGACAGAAACAATAACACGCTCGGTATTTTCATCCGTGGCTACCAATGGTGTAGGTCCTGGCCTGGGCCTATTTAATGTTGATCCTGTAGCTCTGAACCTTGCTACCCATGACTGAATGAGGTTGATCGATAGTCCATCATGTAATACGGTAACGATTATTAAATCGACGGCGTGCTACAGACAGCGAAAATCCACTCGAAATCTACGCCTCGACGGCAAAAGCGCGGTGCTCTCCACTCCACTGTTCCATGGCTACTAAAACACGCTTCTAACGACGCCCCCCGCGTCCCTCTTATGTGTTGCGTTCAGAAACTATGTTTGTTCAAACTTTGGAATCTGCCACTGGACACCTGTATATATACATATATATATATATATATATATTTATATATATATATATATAAATATATATATATATATATATATATATATATAAATATATATATATATATATATATATATATATATATTAGGGTGTCCCTTATATCACCGATTTTTTTCTTCTTTTAAATATTGTAACGCATACCTTCTAATTTTTTTTATAGTACTAAAGGCTACCTTCGTGCAAAATTTCATCGTCATATGACAATAGCATCCCGTGCCGACAAGGATCATTGTTTTTCTAAACAACGGTTTTAGAAGACATAGTTGCATGTAAGCTATATTATGATCAAAATACATATTTTATAATAGAAAACAGTGGAAGATTAATTTAAGTTATGTATTTATTTATAAAATTGAAAAAGATATATAATTCAGGATTCAGGATACTTTTTTTGTAAAGTATCATTCTTGCAATCTGGGTACAACTTTCTGTGTTCTTGTACACAACGTAACAAGAACTGTTTTTGTTCTTCTGCAGCAGTTATTAATCCATGAAAATCTTGCATGAGCTTCACGCCTCTCTCTGCTGTGTCATTGACTGCCTTCAAGACCATAACTTTTTGTTTAGCTTCCTGAAAGGAAGGGATTTGTACCCATGAAGAGATGTCTTCTTGGAGAAAAGCGTTATCAATTTTTAACCGCGATAATCAATTTGTGCTCGTGATAGTCACGAAATCACTCAAACGTTTTCCTGAAACAATAAAAGAAATATAATAACAAAATTATCACATTTTCTAATCATAAAATAAAATAAAAACACTTATTCAACTCACCGTACAAAGAAGCAGATATTTCTTTCTTCGATGGAATATATCTCTTCCCAAAATCATACAAACTTTCCCTTTGTAAATTCGATACGATATCACCTTTGGTTTGTGTATCAACTTCATCATCAAATTATGAAAATAAAACTATTTCTTCTGATAAATACCACAAGTGTTGGCTGAACTTGGTCAGAGCTGCTTTAGAAATCTCTTGGTCGACTGTTTCGTAGTTTTTAAATGTTTTTAAGAAACATAAATCTTGATTCGGAGCTTTTACCGCCAAATTGCACTCAAGCCAGGGCTTTACATAAGCCATTGCAATAAATAAGCAAACATCTTGCAGTGCTCGTTTGTCCTTAGCACTCATTTTAAATTGTAATTGCAGCAAGCATATCTTTAAAGAGTAAATAGCACTTTCATTAACAGTCAATTTTACCTCGCGAATATTAAAAAACAGAACTGAGAGAACTTGACGATTAGAGGGCAACTTTGCACCCGTTATTTGGTGATTTATCTCACCAATCAAGAAAATATTTTTCTTATTACTTTCAAGTTCCATTGACATCTTAGAAATAAACTATTATGCACGTTAATTAAGCGATACGTCGGTGAAAACTGGGAAACAAATGACTACAAGAGCGAATACGCGCCGGTCATCCGCGTTACTTGTATGAACACGTTTCGCGCTCAACTCGGCACGGGTTGCGGTGCTTCAAATAAGATAAATATTTATTTTCGAGTGTTTTATGGCCAAATGAAAAAAATTAGAAAGTATGCGTTACAAAATAAAAACTTTGAAAAATAAGGGACAGCCTAATATATATATACATATATATATATATATATATATATATATATATATATATATATATATATATATATATATACACATGTATATGTACATGTGTATATATATATATGTATGTGTGTGTGTTGTTTATGTATGTGTGTACTGTTTTCAGAACAAATTTATCCGATTTTTTTTAAATAACGTTTTTAAAAAATACAGCTTTTACTTTTCGTAAACTCGTATTCCCTTCGCTTTTTTATGAATTGGGAAAAAGCCATATTAAAATTTTTTTCTATATATTCGAAGTTACATTATGACCAATTTTGTCACAAAATTATTCATGCAGTTAAAATTTATTTGGCTACATAAAAGCGTTGATTTTTTTATTTGACGATGTGACATTATAAACCTCGGCTTTAATAGAAAACGTGTATGGCAAATTTTCATTGAGCTTCCAATTATTTTAAATTGATTTTATTATATATTTCTTAACAATAACATTTTGAGAGACAGCCTTTGTACAAATTTAGATTGATCATTAAATAACGGTAACAATTTTAGCTAAAAGGTGAATAATTTTTATTTCATTCAATTTGAAAACCAAATGCACATTCGAAGTTCAATTTCAGCGTATCCATAAATGTTTGCTTGTTTGTAGTTTGAACAAATTTTAATTCGATTAGAATAAAATTAAAGCAATGCACCACACTGAAAAGCGCGTAGAGACAAGAGGACAAACAATGGCTCCGCACGGACCCGTCTTGTGCATTTGGGTTGCACGAGTGGAGGGCAAATAATAATTCGACCTTAAATTGTTGAGGCGACGATATTAAGCTGATGACTTGGATGCACGTTGAGGGAGAGGACTCATATTTACGTTAATTGTTGTGACTTATATTTACATTATGAGACGGGACAAGCGCGGTGACGACGGATGAGTGTCGATGTCCCTCTTGTTTCAGCAACACAGGACGAAAACGAGAAACAGGAACCCGATGTTCGAAGTCCCTAATTGCGTTTGCATTTACGTGCATCTATCTTTACTTGAATATTATCTGTAACTTGATCTTTATTCTTAATTCTGAGAGATCAGTTGCAATGAGATTTTAAATTTGTGTATTTTATGAGCCTTTGATTTTGTCTGTGTAATCTACATGCTCGGGTATGATTCAAAATAAATCTTTTATTCAAATCTTTTATTATGTAGTAATAATTCAGCATTTGTAACTCTTCTTGTTCGTAACATTGAAGGTTTATTAGGAAGAATAAGTAGATTATAAGTTTCTGTTCTTTCAATTTATTTGTTTGTTCAAATTGGGTGCAAAAAATAAGTTTTGTTTTATAAAAACTCTGCAATGCTGCATCCATCTCAGAGTAAATCTTTATTAGTTTTTTCATGTTTTGATTGACTTCAAGAAATTTCCTAATAGTACAATGGAGTCCGGTGAATGTTAATGATAGTTTTCCATTTCGCAAAGAAAAATTAAAATATCTATAGTAAAAAAAGACAAAATGATTCCTTAGATCAGCACATTTAATTTAAAAAGGCATACTCGTTATATATATTCTATTTTTACTTTTGTTTACCTATGTACATATATATTTATATAAATATTTATATATATATATATATATATATATATATATACAAATATTTACTACTATATTCATATTTTCTCTAAAGCTGTTTTATGTCCAAGTTTCCCTGTTTCCCAAACTTGATTCTAATATAAGAAATTTAATTTGTGTGTTTTCACTAATCTTCAGAACAAAGAAAACTTTTAGGTTATGCTTCACTTTCATCATCTCCTTCCAAATTCTTCGTAATCCGTAATTTACCTCATCCCCTTATCCAAAGTTACAACTTTTTGATAATCCTTCATTTCTGTCATCCCCTTGATTTTTATACCCTCCCACCCTTTTTTTAATCTAACTGTATTTTATTGGAAAGGTTTTCTCCTTGCAATTTATTATTAAACTGGCTTAATTTTTTTTGGTATCTTATAGTTTCAATATAATCATTTACGATTTGTTAAAAGAGAATTTATCTTCAACATTTTTCACATAACAATATGACTCGAACCAACAATCGAATTTTTTTCACTCACAATTTTTTAGTTGATCTTGACATAGTTATATCTATTTACGTTGTCGATTGAGCATCTGTATTTTCTAAAGCCATAATTAACACTTCAAAATAATTATAAGATAACTTTAAACGAGGTAAATAAAGTACTTAAAGCAATTTCTGTATCTTGTGAAATATTTTTGAAGGGACTAACCTATTTTTCTGACTTGGCGTAAACTCAGAAGTATGCACCAAAATATATAAGATAGTACATTCTTGCCCTCCCCGCTCCCTATTTCCGAAACTACTGAACCAGAAATCATGAAAAAATGATGTTGACAAGATCTCACCAGAATATTATAAGGGAACTATAGCGATTATCCCAGATGTTATAGTGTTCGAGATATGCACCATAATTTACCACATCTAAAAGAAGCCCTAGGCAATATATTTACATTGTGTAGAATTAATCGTTCTAAATAATTTAATACAAAATACTACTAACCGTTAAATGGTTATATAAATTAGTAGACATGACTAAGTTTGAAAGTAGCGCAATTTTCATAACAGATAAACTTTTTTATCCGTTGACCGAAATAAAAAATTGTAAATAATATTACAATAACTAAATAAGAAGTATGAATGTAAATAGGACTTAAATTTATTCCACATTTTATGTTTCCCGTACAAAAAAAATATTTGTTTTGGGGAATTTATTTCCCATTTGGCAAACCAGTAATTGTTGCGGAGTTATGTTGTTCTCCTAAGCCTATTTTCCGATGTGGCCACTTATTTTCGGTTAAACTCGCATCACGAATGAGCTTTTTCTACGAGAAACTAAATATTTACTGCATGACAAAGCAGACGCTACGGATCAATTCCTTGAGATGAAATTGGGTACTTGGAAATTTGATTCCGTTTATGTTATGACTGTCATAAGGTGTGTTCCATTTTATCGTATTTCAGAAAATATATTTTATCTAGGAGTTGAATGAACTATAATTGGAAATATTTTTGTGTCTTAGAAATAAGTGATAAATAAGATCTTGTCAACCCTGTTTAACTGGTTAATTTTTTGGATTATAAAATTGAAATCTGTATTAAAAATGAGTTAAATTTAAAAAATAGAGATGTTACGGAATTTTAAATATCAAATCAATTAAAGAGACAAAATAAATTATAACTTTGATTTTAAATTGCGGAAATATATTCAACGTGTATGTATTTTTTCTAGTATTAAATTTGGAACAAATATTTATGAAGCCATGTTCAGAATTTCATTGCACAAAATTGCAAAGAATATAATTTATTGTTTGGTGAAAGTTTCAGGACGAAAATATTCGTGTTAAATAGATAAATTGAAGCAGATAATTCCCAAACTTATCAAAAGATATATTAGGTTGGAAAAAAATGCAAGGGATTTCTATGGTTTCTAAATAAAAACATTTTCAGTAGGATGAGAATATAAGATATTTAACAAAAACGAAAATAATAGGGAGATATGGTTGAAGCAAAAAATCAAAAGACATGTGAAGAATGTAGCCAGGAAGAAAAGAACATCGTAGTAGTCTTACAGTGAAAAAGTGTTCTCTTTGAGAATTTTTATTAGAAAACCGTAGAATATCAAAAAAATCGCTGATAAAAAGAAAAGATATTGGACTATAATATTATAGATACGATGCTTATTTATAGACATATTAGAGATGAAGAGCAGTTATGGACATAATTATGAAGAAAAATTACGTTTTCTTGCTAAAGTAGCATACGTCGTACGCATCCATATGGATAAGAATGCATGCATGCACGCACGCATGCGCGCACACACGTCCGTACACTCATGCGTATGCACGCACATACAAATATTGGCCGATTTAGTGATAATGGCAAAATTTCTGAAACATCATATACGCCATTTGATAATTTTGGACTTTTCTTCAATCGCCTCTTCTAAAAGTAATCAAAATACAAATAAATTTTCATTGCGGGCAAAATCATGCAAAAATTTATTTAAGAGTCCTTTCCTGTCTATAAAGTTAAATGTGGTACGTTTGAAAAGGTATTCTGGAGAATTATTGGAATATAGATACTCTTCAGTTAACTCCAACATTTTGCACATTTTGTGAGAGACATTGAAATTATCCCTTCTAAATCAATTTACATTTTGGAATTTTAATCGTCTTTACACAAAATATATGGCATAATTTACAACTTATTGGAAACTTGACAAAAGTGTGCCTTTGTGAAATACTACTAAAATTCGATTAGAATCTGCCGTATAAAATAAACCGTTGTGATCTCAAACTATTCGACTTAGTGGATTTCGTGATTGGATTTCTAATAAACTTCATTTTATACTTTGGCCCAGACACCGATTACAAAAAAAGTATTTAGAAATGTCACTGAATATCATAGCTTATTTTCAAATGCTGTATTTATATAACGACCATATTATTTATAAAAATGATTCGCACTCATCTATGTAACTTGCTAAATTTTTCCATGACGGTCTTAGAAAATAAACGGAACTACAAAATAGCGGGAAAGTATTTCTAAATTCCAAAGAAAAAGTAAATGATTACTAAAATTAAAAAAACGGTATATAAAATACACGATATAACACAAACTTTCGTAACAAATTTCAATACCTCAAATCCTGACTTTCTAAAAATTAAGGATTGTTGTTTACAATTTCAAATTGAATAGAATGTACAAATTTAAATAGAATCTTTTTAAATGTTTTAATAAAATTGTCTCCATCTTCAAATATGTACATTGTATAAATAACCTTTTAAACTCCTCAAAAATAATTGCCTTTACTCCCACATACCCCCCACATTATTAGTTCAACTAAATGGCGATAATTTATTCCAATTCGCCTTGAAATGAATTTTCAATTTCGTTTCTGTTTTTATATTTATATCAGTAAGATATTATTTGAGAGTAACGTTCTTACTATATTCGCCGTCTTTGCCAATATAATAATCAAGTAATGATATTATAGCATCTTTCACTTCCACAAAATTATGAAAAGACCGACCTCAATTTCTCAGCGTCTTCGAATACATTTCAAAAGCAAGTTCTATGGTGTCTCTTGAAATACATTCATGTATTTCATGTATTAAAATATATAAAAACAAAACTGCTCGTTTGCGCCCCATATTGAGAAGTTAAACTCAAGAGGGAAGTATACATCCTTTTAAACTCAGCGTATCGGAAGACAAATTTGAAACTGTTTTGTCGCGTCAGATGGATACTTCAATTATGTGAATTATATGTGATATGAATATTAGTGAATTCTTTGCGAGTGCCCTGGCCGAAAAGTTTAATACAATGGTAATGGTGAGCGAGAAGGAATTAGACGAATTCGTACACGTTGGCGAGATCCTGGACAGGCGTTATAAGGTGCAGAGACGCTACCAGACTTTGTCCGGCGGCAGCATTCTTCTGGCCGCACGTGAGCCGCATCGGCCGCATTAGAGCCCCTCCACCAGTATGAGATCGACGGCGAGTATTTCAAGTGGGCGATGATATACGTTGGCAACAACAATGAATATATTTGTGTGGTATACTTTCCTCCATTGACATCCAGTGATTTTTATAATTTATTTTTTATGCACATTACTAATATCTATGAACGTTTTAATTCCAATGCGTTTGTAACTGGTGATTTTAGTATATATTGTTGTCCCCATAAATCGTAATATTTATATAAATACAGTTACCTTATTGCTCATTTCTAAATTGTAATAATATAAGTAGTTTATGTGGAAGGTTGCTAGATGTGGTGCTATCGAGAGACGGAGGTGCGACCGTAGAGCAATGCTACCCGCCATTTGTGCGCTAGGACCCATATCATCCTGCACTTTTCCTGAGTATCCATACTGCAATAGCTCTATTTAGTGATCCATGCATCAAATGGAACTTTTTACACTTATTTTATCGTCTTCTCTCTGAGACAGATGTGAGCGATTTGCACTCAATTGACGATGTGAATGTCGCTGTCGATTTTTTCCACAACCGGTTTACTCTTATGTCAACTCATGTATTCCCCTTAAGACACAAAAACTTTCTAAAAATAAAAATCTCAGAGCTGATTATAATGTAGAATTGAATTTAGAAAGTAACTGCGCATCATTCTTGTCATACACAAATGCCCAAAGAGTCACCTGCGGCCCTCGCAACGTTGCTTCTTGCGATGGTGTGATTGTTCGCGGTCCAGCGACGGCCGAAGCTTTTGCTGGGAATTTTCGGTCGGTGTACAGTTCGAATATTTCTCTACTAGACATTGCGGTGGTGTCTTGCTATCGTGCCACAGCAAAGTTGATGTTACATATTCCTCTGATAGTGATCTTCAACTTGATTTCTCCAAGCTGAAGAGATCAATTGAACCCGACAATATCGCCGGGTTCAGTTGATTTCTTCAGCTTGGAGAAATCAAGTTATATACCCGGGTACATATTCAAAGCCTGCGCCATCCTCTCTGCACTGACTAAATTATTTAACTTCGTTTTACGTCGCAACATCGATTCAAGCTACAGAAGTCAAATATATGACAAGTCATATTAAGATGTATGTAATTTAAGGCCTGCATTAATAGTAAAATAATACTTTTAAATGCTACTGTTATTTAATAATAAATAAATTATCACTTTCAAGTTAATGATAATAAGATCATATTTTTAGTTTTTACTTAATATAACATTTACTTAATATACAAATTTACTTAATATAACAATTCGCACCACGAAATTAATATAAGCTCTAAATGTGTTTAAGAAAGAAAAAAAGACATGATAATATCTGCAATTCTTGTTTTATGGTAAAACAAAGAGCTCAATCTTCAAGACAAACAAAATTAAACTATAGCTCAAAAATATTTACCCATCCAGGTTTACAGTTGATTTATATCAAAATCAAACCAAATTCAATGCCCATTCTTAGTTTTATTACTATATCATACTAACCTAACTTACGCAAAAAAATAAATTACGCGGACGCTTTACGTATACTTTTATTTCATTAATAATAGGTAATAGAAGAAAAGGGTAGATCCTTTATTTTAATAACCTCCGCGCGCAATTTGGGAAACCCTCTCTTGCAGTATATCCTAGAGATATTTTGTCAAAATCGGTCCCTCTATTCTGAACTCTATTTAATTTATCCCATGCTAAGTCTATTGGAGATTATGTAATGATTTTCAGCACACTTTTTCGCTCCAAGTCTTTCAAATACTCCTTGCACAATTTTGAAGATTATTTTGGATCAATATTATGTGGAAACATGAAGTTTTGTCCCAATTAATTGATGACCTGACAATGTCATGTTATCTTGAAACATTATTTAGAACAATCTTTCTTGAGAATTTTCAGATTCCTCAACTCGACTTGTTACTACGCTCTCGCACTGATGTCATATTATACAGATCGTATCTTTGAGAATTATGGCAGCAGCACTAAGAGTTAAGCCAAAATGATAAAATTAATAGACAAAACCAGAGTTTAGCTGAAAATACATTAAAACTTAAACATTTCTAAACTGTGAAATTTCGGCTATCATGTGGTTATTCTATATGCCGCTGTCAATACGTATAGTTATTTTAGTGAAATTTCTACTTCTGAGAATTTAATAGAAAAATATGTACGTGGACAAATATGTTTATGTAGTCGTATAGGTTTAATAAGTCCAATGTATTTTTTCAATAAATTTCCATAAACATACAATTAAAAAGATGATTGGTGTTTGTAGAAAATCTATATTTATTATAAATTCAAAAGTGTTGCTCAATTCAAGCCTTCGAACGAATTTAACCCGAACACATCCTTTTATTACACGTAATCATATTTACTACCAAAGTTGCTTTTACTTGAAAATACTAACATTAAAAGACCTAGTTATTTTTTATTGAAATTTAAGCAAGTTTATGGGAATTGGCAAGCATCAGTACAACAATTTGTTTGTCCTTCAAATACACCTGAATTTATATTTTATATAAATATATATATATATATATATATATATATATATATATATATATATATATATTTAGATATTTGTATAAACATGATTTACAATTAATCATGTACGAAGAAAAATACTTTAACTATATCAACAAACAAACCAAGCTTCAAACTAAGCTCTTTCTTCGAAAACTGAAACCAGTTTCAGTTTTTAAATAAATCTGAAAATATCATACGGGGAAGGAAATTTGAAAAGGGTGAAGGAGGAAAAGATGTGAAAAGTGAGGTAAATGGACAAATTTAATTCGATGATTTGAGGCAACTTTCGAACATACCTTTTAAACGTCAGTTGATGGCATTCAGATAGATCCTACAGTTGTAAAATGTTTTTTTACTCTACTATTTTTGTATTATTAAGTACATCTTTTTCAAAGTAATGTAGTACTAAGATTTTCTGTCGATAATTCTCTAGTTTATATTTTATTAAATAAACGAAAATATAATAAATTAAAATATTTTCTTAAAATATTTCCCTAATGAAAATATTTTCTTAAAATATTTCCCTAATGAAAATATTTTCTTATTTGTAATAAAAAATCGCTTGATATGTCCACATTATAATCTAATTTCACTTTAATTCTATATTTAGACTCTAATGAAATTATAGCTACATTCGGACGTGGGCGTGCACTCGATCAAGATATATCTCTTCTAAATATATATATATATATATATATATATATATATATATATATATATATGTGTATGTGTGTGTGTGTGTGTATGTAACGTTTGGTTTCTTAACTTTTTTTTAAAAACTATATTAATGAAAGCAAAAAGCTTAATTGTTATCGATTTAATTATATGTACATTTGTCAGGGATTTTATTTGCCTCCTATTTTCTTCAAATCATTAACACAACTTAGCCAATACACCTTATTTTGTTTTTAATAAGATATATGATCATTAATTGTAAATTAAAATAAATTACTTTGTAAAACGATTAATATCAAGAACAATATTGGAACTCATATAACCAAAAAAATTTAAACTATTTAATAATGATTTACTTACTCATGGAACTAAAAAAAATGTAAACTAGTCAATTACGAATTACTTACTCATGGAACCAAAAAAAATTTAAACTAGTCAATAACGATTTACTTACTCATGGAACCAAAAAAAATTGAAACTTGTCAATAACGATTTACTTACTCATGGAACCAAAAAAAATTGAAACTAGTCACTGACGATTTACTTACTCATGAAACCAAAAAGAATTTAAACTAGTCAATAACGATTTACTTACTTACGAAACCAGAAAAAATTGAAACTAGTCAATGACGATTTACTTACTCATGGATCCAAAAGGAATTGAAACTAGTCAATGGCGATTTACTTACTCATGGGACCAAAAAAAATTGAAACTTGTCAATGACGATTTACTTACTCATGGAACCAAAAAGAATTTAAACTAGTCAATAACGATTTACTTACTCATGGAACCAAAAGCAATTCAAACCAATTAATAAAAATTTACTTACTCATGGAAACCTGCTCGCTTACGCTCTGTACGTGGCCAATTGCTTGATACCGCTAACAGCTTGTCCTGATGGACTGTTGATATTTGAATTATGCTTAATAACTACCCTCTATGTAACTAATGTATATTTTTCAATATGTTTGCTGTCAACCACATAAGTAAAGGATGTCTAAGTGAGGTTATTATCATTTAACACGATGTAGACGCCATCTGCTTACAACACAATTTCATGGATATCACATTAAGTATTTTTTCAATAAGACTTCAAAATTCATTACGTCAATATTACATTTACCACGTAACAGTCCCCTCTTCGTGTGGTTGTGCAGCACCAGGGAGTAATAAAATAAATACGTTTTCGGTATATCGTCTATTTTTGATATGATCCGGAAACACTTTATGGGATGTTGATTACAAACTGAAAGCAATTTACGTTGAGTTTTCGTTTTTGGACCCGCTTCCAATGTATTCGAATGCTGGACGTGAAAGTAGACAAGTAATTTTTCTGTGATTTTAAATTAAATGTGAATTTTCAGTAATTGTATTATCATTTCTATTCGAGGCACCGTTACAATGTACTTCTCTAAATTTCTCTGGCCATCCAGCGGGCTTGGTACATGGCATCCGGGCAATTTTAAATTTCAGTTATGCATTTTAACTAAAAATATGACTGAGGGCTCTATTAGCTCTTTGTAGTCATCTCTGACAATTACGCTGGTTAATTTAGAGCGATAAAATTTCAGCTCCTTTTCAATTTCGGAAACAGACACGTTTCGACCGTTTCTCCATAGCGTTTTATTTTAAGGGAATCGACATTTCTCCAATTATCTCTGAATTTTTTAAGAGTTGAAAATCAGGGCTTATTATTACTTGTTTGATTTTGACTTTGAATGCGCTTTTCATTGCCAACTCGCGCACGTAATGGCGGCAAGCAAAAGTAAGTATTTCTCTATCAAATTTTTGCTCAAGGAATACGCAAGTTCCGAGAATTCGAATCTGTAATATCACAAGAGAGAATTTGCACTTTATCTTCCAGTTACCAGTCTAAAATCGCCCTCCAAATAGTATGTGCCTATTGTTTACGTGTAGAATTTTCCAACCTGGGGAAAGTAACAAGTTTCCCTTTATTTTCGTATGAAATTGCTATAGGCAAACGTTCTTCCGTCCAACGTTCTGATTTTATTGACAGTTGCGCTTTTATTGATAGTTAAATTCACTTCACGGGTATTACGAAATGTTATTGCAAAAATTTGTCCATTTTAAGGAAGATTTGAACCTGTTATTTGATGCTTTGCGCCATCTACTAGATATATATATATATATATATATATATATATATATATATATATGTATATGTATGTGTATATTTAAATATACATATACACATATATAGTTAATCAAAGAAAAACAATTATCTTTAATATTATAATTTCAGAGGAATTCACGATATCTTTACTAACTTGAAATTCACTTTTTAAATATAAAAACCATTGACATCGTAATTAATATTTACCACAATAATTAATATTTACCATCGTTTAGATTAAACAAAAGAAGGTACTCATAAATATTCATTCATAATGGGGTAATATAAATTAATAAATATAATCTATCGATGGCAACCATCGTGGATAAATTCCAGTAGAACAAAACCAAACCTTGCGTTTCGACTAGAGTTTGAACTCGGAATATTGTCAATCGTAAATAGTACGTTTGCAAGCGAATATTAAGCCGTAATGTTGTGGACAAAACGTATGTTGTATATGAATATTTATAAACAGACCAAACTATAATGACAGCTGTATCTCGCAGTAATGGATATTCACGTTCGGTATTAACGAGTCTTTGAAGTTCTAAATATTTTATAGGACAGGGTCTGAAAATATTTGCAAGTTAGTAACACAATTTTATCCTTAACTTTAAAAGTAAGCACATAAACACCGCCGAGTTATCCGACGAGGAGTTTTTAATATATCATTACGTAATATATGTAAGTTAAATAAAATATATTTAGGCAATTATATCAAAACGAAAAGATAATTTATAATATGAAACAGTTTTCAGTTTATTACATATTTCAGTCTTATCCATTGTGATTTCAAACCTTTTTTATAATTTTCCCATTTTTTTTAAATTTATTTTATTTAATTTTCATTCCTCTATTTTTTTAATTTTTCTTATTATATCTTTTTATTTTTAACCCTACTTTGCTTTCTACTTTGTCACGCAGTGTAATAATACCGTTTCGATATAATAAATTTACTAATGTGCTTATCCTTTTACTATTTATTATCAAAAAAAATTTACTAATTCCTATGTATTTTAACTCTATTATGTAAAATTTCATTTAGGCACACTTTGAAAAACAGCTACACTATATCTACCATTTTAAAAAATTTCATTTTCCATCCCTTTCTTTAACTTGTTATCGTGAAAATTATTTTTTTTTCTTCTAAGTTCATTTAGATCCTAGAAAAATTTTTTATTATTTACGTATGACGTAATATAATTTATTTATCAAAATAGATCATAACTGAAACGTTTTGATATTCATGACTGACAAGTATACACTTTAACTCTTTAAAAAGTACAAAACTGTGTCTAAGAATCCTTTACAGTATATGCAACAAAGTAGTGATTTTAGAAAAACGTTAACATACGAAGAGCTTCCTAGGTATTTTCGATCAAACCTCATCCAAAATCACTTTGCCATATATGATCTATGAATCAAAATATCTCCTATACCTTATCACTCATTACGTCCACGTCACTGCTTCTTACTTTTTATTGGTCTAATTTTATAAAACTCTAATATTGTATTGAATTTTTAATATACGTATTAAGTAACAATCTTTACTTATCTGCTCGTTATCATTATGTATATTTTATCAATTAAATAGTCTACGAGGGTAAAGATATTTTACACTTGACACATGGTAATTGACTGTAAGGGACACTTTGTATTGCAATAAAACAACCCTCTATGTTAAAGCTTTCTTAGAAAGCAGAAATGTTACATATTAAATGCATTATAATTTCATAAATAACTTAAATAACAGAATAATTTGCCAAATAGCGTAAAAAGTGCCACGTTCTTTGCCAGGATTGGAGACGGATACTAAAATTTCTTCAAAAAAGTGGGATGAGAGCCCTTATAATTTTTATAATGCACCGCGATGACGGACGGGATGTAACCACTTTGCGAACTATGTATTTGAATGTTCCATGTAATGAGAATACAACGACGTGATTACTGCCTTTCATTCGCTAAGATACTTGTGTGCTGGCACTAGCCCGAGAACGTGTAGAGCACTAACTTTTTTAAAAAAATGCACGGTTGACCGGACAACCTCTCTTGGCTCGTTCTGCAAAACCGTTAATATTTTTAACCTTTTTTTTAACCGTTTTAAACAAATCTAACAAAATAAATTAAAATATTTAGTATTTAGCGCACAATTTGTATTTAGCGTCATCATTACGTGTTGACATTTCTGACTAAACTCTGCTACTAATTTAACAGTTTATTGTTTCATTTCGATATTTAAAAGCGTTCCGCATTCCATAAATTTACTATCTTAAGTTTGATGTGTGGCTGAAAGATGGAAAGAAATTAAAACGGAAAGACAAATAGTAAGCCTATAACGATTTTCATTTTCTCGTCCCTAAAATGTGAAACCCTAAAAAGAAAATAAATGATACAATGGATATTGAGGGAAAACAATACGAATACGAAAATTAAAAAAAAACTGTTAACATTAGCAGATCTTTGTTCGCATAAGTGGTATCAATGGATAAAATGTTTAGGAGCGTCCACAAAACAAAACAATGTAAAAATTAAATATTCGCAGTTAATCTTTAACAGAAATCTCACCTGATTTTCACCTGATTTTCTTTTTGATTACGGTGATGATTTGGACAACCTAACATTATTTTCATTTGTCATATTATGTAAAATTTAGTTTATAAAAATTACCATTATACCTTTTCGATGTTTGTTTTAAGCGCTGCTAATTTATATTTAAAGAATAAATATTGATTAGTTAAAACTGCTCCGTACAATAATTTAAATCTCTTTAAACTAATATATACAAATAAAATTGACCAAAATATGCGTATGTTGCTTGAATAGAAAGTCAGCATGAATTTCCATTCTGCAAAGTATTTCTAAAATAAATTTTTTTCATGTATATATTACTCATTTCTCAAAATATTTATAATTTCAATTTTCGAATCTAACAACATTTTTAAATTTTTATAATTTTTTCAAAATGTTTATGATGTTCGAATTTAATAAATTATGTTCGTAAAGTTAAGCAAAGTTTTCTTTTTGTTTGGTTTTAAAAAAAATTGTAATCTATAGTCACCTTCATGTTAAGCTACTTTAAAAAAATCTTGTTCGAAATTTATATAATTGTAAGTTTCCATACATTTTCAACACCTGTACTTTACGTACATATAAAACAATGTAAATTTCAGAGGTAAAATAAAATTTGCTACAAATTTTCAAAACCTCTAATCTTGTGTGGTAATTGCATACGTAATTCAATAAACAAGAATTACCTTACCGTACACGCCGTAGATAGCGGTGAGTTACCTCTACCACCCGTGAGTTACTGTACCACAAACAGGGCATGCTGTGGGACAATAAGTATATGAATATTAATGATGTATTATATTCATGAATATTAACTGAGGATAAACCAATACATATTTACACTAGTGGAAGCTTGACACAAATTTCTTTGGGAATTAACTGGACAGTACGCGTGTTGTACTTAAACGTAAAAATAATGCGTGAATAGAATATGAAAGTAAATTCTTCTGGATACTGCTTCAAGAATCACGGATACTCCGATTACTTGAAACAACGATTCTAATCGATCAAATTTGACATTGTTTGGTGGCATATCAAAATGGATATGTTGATGTGACGCACTGCGTAAATTCTTCCAGACAGTGTTTTTATTGTTCTAAGGAGCTTTTAGGTATTTGTTCTAAGGAGTTTTTCTACAGTGCAGAAATTTTTAAAATATTTTAGTAAACAATCTTAAAAATAAGAAGGTTGAACTTGTTTCTCCTCGAAAGTGTCTAACTATTGTCTGCATCTAGGTTAATATGAAAGCAGGCAAACAAATAAAAAATTAAAACTCTATAAATATGATGAAATACACATCCAACCCCATTTTCCATTACATAAATAAAGTACCTCTAATAATAAATTTACTTTAACTTTTTTTTAATCAAATAAACAGGTGTAGAGATGGCTCACTCGAGTCTTCAAATGGATAACTACTATGTACCATTTGAACGGAGATGAGTTAATAGTTAAGGACACATTTCTACAGCTTTCGTATTACACTTTGTGGCTTAAACTTTTTTCACTAAGTATCCCTTGCCGAAATTCATTAAGAGTGAAATAAGGAAAGTATAGTAAAAACATAAAATGGAGTAATTACCAATAGATCTGAAGGAGAAATTTCGATAGTATATTTAACACGATTAGGACCTTAAAAACTGTATTTCAGGTAACCTTGCAAATACGCGTGTCATAAAAGTGGCTAATATTTTAAAAGATAACGTTCCAGAAACCTGTCAACACTTGCATACCTGTACATAATTTTTAACTTTTGTACCAAGGTAAACTTGACTGCAATGATGAAGCGGTTCTGTAATTCTGAACGTATAATCTATAATTAAGGGATCGGTCAAGATATTTCTCCAACGATTCTTTGATTAAACTAAGCACTTTCACATTGTCATTTCTGCACATAACCTTTTTCAATGACAGAATGTATAATATCTTAGCCAATATTGACATCACATGTAAAACTTTAATTACAAAGTATTGGAAATTTTGAATTAGAAACCGTTATATAAAAGTACCCAACACTATGTACGTGTTCAAGTGTAGTCAACATTATTTACCTATTTCTTTTGTATGTACATATTTTTTATATGTACATACAAAAAAAGTATTATTATATAAATCCAGTCGTGTAAAAAATATTTAATTTAAGAAACCTGTTTATGAAAACATGTTTTTTAACATGTTTACAGTTAGTTCTGTTATTACAGAAGGCATCAATACGATTCCTCAGGCTAAAGGTAATTTCATAACAAACTTAAGAACCATGTAACCAATATTCACAGGTGATTAATATTCACAGGTACAACCTATGATCCTTATTCATTATTATAACATACTCTTTAATAATGTGATTCTACTTCATACTCGCTAGATATAAAATGACATTAAAGAAAAATTGCGCGAATGTAACTTTAAAATTAAATAGTTTTACAACTACATAGTTGATAATATCACCTTAGAAAGTGAAGCGTGCGATATCACAAATAAAACTGATTACCTATGATCAATCTGTATACATCTACCAATGTATATAAACATTTACTAACTGCTGCAAGGTTGTGAAACATAGACCAAACACAATTTACTGTAACAGGAAACCGCGCGCGAAATGTTATTTGTTGTTTTCAAATACATCATTTGTCTATATGCGTTTGACAGGTTGGCTATGAACGTGTGTGAATAACACAGGTGATAAAGTGACATAAAACGCGACAAACGACGATCTAAATAAAATATCGTTTGGAAGGTGATATTCACTCACAAGAAGTTTGGCCTTTTGGAAGAGGTTGAAGTGAATTTTTCAGTGTTTACTAAAATTACTAAAAGCGTATAGTGGTAATAGCAATTTTGTATTAATAATAGAGTATTTACGCCATTCTGCGGTTAAAGTGTTTTATGACATTTTCCGAGTTCGTGTATCATTGCCTGTTATGACTGTTATTTTCATGGGAGAAAAAATATAGTTTTTTTAGTAATTCAATTTGTATTATATACATTTCCTATTCGATTAATATTTGTACATTGACTTAGCCACGGGAGGGTATGGTACTTGTTACGTGATTTCCAACGAACAGTATTTTGTGCCTTGTGACAAGGTGCGCCATATACTGACCAAGTTTTGTTAAAAGTTAGATAGGACAACCTGCTTTAAAATGTCAATATATTTTTTAATTAATGATATCTACTGATTTCTTTCAAAATTAAAATAACTTCACTCCAACTGTTTCCCATACCATAATCCTTATACAACCATTTATGGTATGTTAAAACTGGTCTTTTAGCGACACACACTGTATTCTCCATACATATATTTCCTACCACCACATTATAACTCAACTATCAATCTCATGATTCCTCAAAGAAAACTGTAAGTCGCCAGAAGTTTCCATTCGTAGTGACCATTTTCTTGGTGAATAATATCACCCCTTTTCTGGGATTTTGACTGTAAAAATTTCTTTTGAACTATTAGAAATATGTAATTTCCTATCCATCAACCCCTTACACTTTACTGCCTATGGTCTGGCAACTGCCAGTCACGATTTCATACAGCCCCAATTGAATAAATTAAATTGAACAAAATCAACCACATCTCTTAATACAAAAACGTAACATGGTAGCAGCGGTTTTCGAAATAAAAATTTTTTGAAACCCAGTTATCAATTTCTAAAGTCGTGGTGTCGAGAGTTCAAAAACGGTATTACCAATATATGGTCCGAGTACATGCAAGTGAATTTTATTTTGTTATTGATGATGAAGTGTATCATCTCATCGGCATTTCATTTAAAGAGGGGAAAAAATGAAATTATCACTAATATTAAACTACAATTATGTCACCAAACCATCTAAACCGATCAATTTCTCGTCCTCATTATCATCCGCCGCTTTTGTATTCAAGATATGCAGTGCTTTGTGTTGAAATACCAGTATACTGTTTATCCATAGTGAAACTAATTATAGTATTTATTAATCATGAGCGTGTTTGAAGAATTGGCTGGTCATCAAGAGAAAACTCACTACCAGTTAAAGTTGTTAATATTTATTCCAAGAGTTTGCTTTATTTAAATGTAAAACTGAATAGTAAATACATTGACTGCATATTATACACGAAAGCAAGTATAATCTCTCAACAACTTCAAAGAATTAAATTTAATAAATTTATTAAATATATAAAGTGAATAGATCTGAAAGCAATACCAACTAGTCAATATAAATGATTTTGTTAATGAAATATTAAAGAAGAACATATTATTTATTTTAATAAATTTTTTTTTAAAGTTATTTAAAATTATCTACATATCAAATAATTATAATATTAAAGCAGACCTTTGTTATAAATAGTAAACACAGTCAAGTCTTTTGAGTCCGTAAGCTATTTCGAGCCGCTGGAGTCAGCGGACTCGAGCAAGTCAGATAAGTTAATAAGCTTATTCGAGTCCGTGGAAGCAGCAGACTCAACCAAGTCAATACAGCCGGTGAGCCAGTAGAGTGAGTAGACTTAGTCAAGTCAGAATATTTGGTAAGTTCATCCGAGTGAATGGAACCGATAGACTCAGTCAAGTCAATATAATTAATAAGCTCAAATAAAACTAAAAATAAAAAGTTATTAACCAATAACTTGTTTTGAAATATAAAATTAATTAATTTTGCGTGAGTCTAAGGATTATATTTTTTACTTTATGTCAAAATTAATTAGGATTTAATTTCTTTAGGATTTATAACTCTAATATTCTGTTTAAATTATAACGTCACAGCCTTGTTGAAAATAAATATAAATTAAGGGCTTTTATAATTAAGGAAGAGGATGTTAGAAATAAATAATTTCTCATATGGGAATATTACATTTTTTACTGTCTGCGGCCTGATAATTAAGAAGTCAAACAAATAGTTTCAATTAAAAAAAAAATAAATTAATAAAAATCACAATTTCACAACTACAAATTTTAAGACAAAACATAACATTGACCAGTCTTTTAAAAACGCCAAAATCATGAAAGTACAGTCGAGTGCTAAAGGGTCCTACACAACAACCGTAACATCCAACAGTCTACCTGAACTTTGAAGTGCTTCTTGAACTAGTGTTTTTTACTTTTCGCTCTTAATCAATGTTGTCCACATTATTTTGTTATCTCATTTGCCTTACACAATAATTCTACTTGCGAAGATAGTTAAAGCAATGAAACCATAAAATATTACTTATTTGGCCAATTTGTATTAATTACTGTAAAAAATAAATATAAAAAAATGTTAAATAATTTTCAAGAATAAAGCTTTATTCCTGAAAATCATTTAACATTTTTTTTATTTTTATTTTTTACAGTAATTAATACAAATTGGCCAAATAAGTAATATTTATATAAAAACTGCAATAGAAACATCTATAAAAATTAAAGCAATAAAGCGATAAAATTTAGCATCAATATTCCAGCGATGTAGCCAACTTAAAATAATTTCCCTCATGTTCTAAAATGGTAATTATTGTAACAAATATATTATTATCTTGTAAAGAAGTCAGCGAGCGTGTCGTATTAACTTTTCTTCCCCGAAGGCAAATGTTGAATTTGCATTATTTATGATTTATTTCCGCGGCGTTTGCGAGTAGTTGAACGAAGGTACTGGTTTCACTTTTCAGTGACTGTTCATTAACCTGGTTGTAATAGGCAGAAATTGAAATATTAGAAAAAAAAAATATATATATATATATATATGTATATGTATATATATATATATATATATATATATACAAATACATACATATATACATTTAAATATACGGTTTAATCTAGATCAACAACAATTATAAAAGTGAAGATCTATTGCTTTTAATTTAAATAAAAACGTGTGTGGTGCTCTCCATTTACACTTTCATAATGTCTCTACCCTTACAAGTAGCCAGCGATAAAAGTCTTACGATAAGTGATATCAAGCACCCCACTTTTTTATATATTCACTTATCTTCCTAGTAATATCATAATTGCTTCATACCTGTATACACAACAGTATATATTTATCTACCATAATTGCTTCATACCTTTATACACACCAGTATATATTTATCTACAAAATTATTTCGTTACTTTCCTGCTTATGTCCAAATAAATCAAATGAAAGTAAAATCATCACTACAAAGACATTCCTCCAACAACTTTTCGATTACATTGTCATACCTTAGGCAGCACTTGTGACCAAAATAATCGTCAGGAAAGTGAAACGAGCCAAAAAATGGACGAGCTCCGTCATCAGAACCTAACCACTACGTATGACAAAGGACTCAGTAAATTTACTCTTTCCCATAGAGAAGTTATTGTAGCTACCTTCGAACTCCATCGCCAGACTGTGGCCAAAATATATATTAAAAAATAACACATATCCACCGAACTGAGAACTCCCTTTTTTAATGTCGTTAAATAAAAAAGAAAATCTCGTAAGAATTTGTGACACCTATTTATTTTTTTTTAAATACTAACGTGAATTAATACACATTTTTATGAATATTTTCAATGTTTCTACAAATAGATTATTATATTTTACGAAGATAATTCTGGGTTCTATATTATCGAGAATGATTATATTTGATATCGGAAGAAATTTATCGTTCTCGTCATTGTTCATTATCATTATCTCAACTAATTTTAAATTATATTATTGTAATATAAAAATTCTTATAAAGTTTAAACAAAGTTTTCGAAATTTAAATATATTAAAAATTCCATTAATTTAGGCATAATTTTATCAATTGGCGATTTCCTTTTTTTGGACTTTTAAAAATATTTCTTTTTGATGCTCGATCACTTTGCTTAAAGTTTTATGTAAAATTCGTGAAACCTATTCGCATTAAGAAGACAGAACCACGCATAGACATAATGAGTCGTTTTAAAATTAAGTTACTTCCTAGGTTAATTTGACTTTTCAGTGAAATTTAAGATAATTAACTTAAAGTATTCATTTGGAAAGCCTTATCGAGTAAACTTGCCCATAACGAGCATAACACGCGTTGACCACACGTGAAAGACCAATGTCAATCCGAAGACAGTTAGCTGAAAAGATTACTCGTCTACTCACCAACCAGAATGGTCGAATATATTTATTCCTACAATTAGTCTGGAATTAATCGAATAATACTGATATAACACTTTAAGTTGCCACCTCCTAAAAAATGACCAATTATCTTTGGCGTTCGCATTAAATTTCGTTTTCCCCTTTTATGAATAATTTCTTTAATGTTTTTTTTTAATAATCAAAACACAATGAAACTTCAAGTTTAGGAGTGCTACAATGCCGTATTGATGTAATGGAGTGGTTTGGGTCGATAGTCACACGTTTGTTTTTAATCTTCTCCCTTTAATCAAAAAACCAATCCTCTGATGTCTTTTTAAAATTAATTCCGTAAATTGATGTCTCTGTTTGAATTCAACTGTTATTATTTTACTAATTTTCAAATTTAATTTTTGGAATAGTTTAGATGATATCATCGACCAAAATTAACTCTTCGATTAGTATTTTGCGGCTGAATATTCACTCAGTCGTATGCAGGAGAGAAAATGATATCTGTGCTACAACACCACTTTTAGCTGACAAAATTGGAATACACGTTCTCGACATTTGGGTGATATCGCCATATTGCTTATAAGCCAGCCAGCGCTTACTACGAGAATTGGTTTCGTATAAAATTGGTAACAATAAAAAAATATTCTTACGCATTCTGTAAAATATTTTATGCATACATAAATGAACAGATTTAAACTTAGCAAAGGTAATTTAAACTCTTCCATTAATAATCTAGTTGCAACTGACTACATATTTCACCATACGTGTAAAACTTTAGCCCCATATCATAATTTTTTTTAGATTCAAATAATAATAAATATATTTTCCTTTATACATTAAAGTTAAATATGTAGGTGATGAAATATTTCATGAAGTTTTGACTACGTATACCTAATTGAATTGAAGTGAATATATTAAAAACGAAGACAAAAGTAATATTTGAAAAACAGGCTGTTTTGTACAGTGCGGAACATCTGGTATTGTTCTGGTCAGATCAACAAATCCTCAGTGTATCACATCTTAGAAGTGCACAAAAGATAATTAAAGCTAATGTTAGATTATTTCTCAACTAAATTTTATGATGTAGGCCAATACCAACTCCATACCTACTTTGGATTCTATTCTACCGTGAGTCGAGTAATTAGTGTGTGGCTATCTAAAATATATATCAGCTTACAATCATAAATAACCAGTGCAAGTTAAATTCATACAGTTTTTTTCTTCCGGTATTAGTACAGGCTTTTTCTGATAGAAATATCGAGTTTAGTTTGACAAATTCCAAGCTAAATATAATTGCCCCAATAAATTCGATCACTCTCACACTCTCAATTAAGAAGTTATCATTCTCCCCACGAATTTGTCATAGCGAAATTTAATGATTACTGATGAGTTTATGGACTCCTATACAAATACACATGTGTCCAAAAATAGCAATAAATTGGAATCAAAATCATATCGACGTACTCAGTACATATATATCTTTTCAAAAATCACTGAGCTTACTACCCCAAAATTTTGTCTAGATGTGTCTAGTTACGTAAAGATCAGATAGATAATATTTTGATCTAATGCAAAAGTCTCCAAATCTCAAAAGTATATCTGTCCAAAAGTGACAATAAATGGAGTCAAAATGATATCAACACACTGAAAATATATTTATCCTCTCAAGAATTACTGAGCTTAATAACGCAAAACTTTGCTTACGTTTACCTAGTTATATTGGAATTAAAGCAAAAATATTTTTATCTAATATAGAGGTACGTTTTGGGCAATGTTAAAAAATATTAATTACTACAGTAGTAACATGATTAAGCACCGGCCGACAAATTTTCAATATATGAAATTACATGTACAAAATAAACAAATTTTTTACATCGTTCTTGCTATTTCATTATAAAACCCTTCAAACAATTGAGACATTGGATAGTTAATATCATCTTAAGATACAATAACATAATTGCGTGTGTCAAACTAAACTCACTCGCCTTGAGATGAAACTTTATATTTTTTTAAGCATTCATACTGTCCTAACCAATACATCACAATACATCAGCCTTTTTATTATGAAAATAAGTACCAAAATACCAACTTGTATTTTACGTCAATTGACTTAATAACAAGATATTAAATAGCGAAACTGGGCAACATTGCAAAAGAAATGTTCCAAAAGTGTTTAGAAGGTTGAAAGAACCATACAAAAAGATAAAGGAATACTTTAAGCGAGACGAAACCGATCGTTCTTCCAAGTTGGACATGAAAATATTTATATGAAAAGTTTTGGAACTTTTCTTAAGAAATCCTAAAATAACTTGTATAATTTGTTTTACAATGGCAAAGCAAATTGTACTTTTATCAAAACTTTTATTGAAATATAACTAACGAGACAACCTTTTAACGTGAAGATATAATGACAATTGACAAACAATTTATTAAATAGGCTAGTTTTCCATCGGTCTAAACATTTGTCGAAAAATGAATATTTTAGTTAGTTGCATTTAAAAATTATTTGCGAGTACGTTTGTATTTTTATTCGTTATTAAATTTTTCCCGAATATTTTCTAAATTATTTGAAAACTAACTTTCAATTTTGTTACATCATGAAAAAACACTGTACTTTTCGTTATATTAATATTACATCATTTTTTGATCTTTTATATTATTCATTGGGAATATTCACTTTAAATATCCTTTTAGTGTTTTGAAGGCTGCATTAAACATCAATTGATGATACAAAAGCGTCACGAAAATTTAAATAATTTTCGTAACTGAAAGGATAAATGAATTGAATTTATTGGGATGTCATTCACACTGGTTTTTAATTAACAACTGAAATTTTTCGCAAATACTCACTAGTATGGAGTATTGTACACTTGTACAGTCAATTGTACACAGGTATACTCATAGGGGTACTAGAGCTGCGTGAAATTGAAAGAGTAGTGAAGGGATTTCAGGACCCGGGAGTACAATAGATATATATTAATACATCAATGTATAGCATACAAAATGATATCATTTAAATAAACATAAATCTACTTTTTTTAATTATTGAATATAAATAAAACTTTATACTGCTGTTTTTATTACCGATTTATGTGCAGAGATCTTGTAATAGATATTTAAGATTTGACATGTTTAATGAGTTTTATAACAACAATTTTAAAATTCTTAGAGAATCTGCGGATCAGATGCTGCTAAGAAATGATCGACAAATTATAGAATTTATAAAGTCAAACATTAACAATCAAAGTTAATATTGATTAATGATAAAAATTTTATTGTCTCATTATTAACTAAATAAAATATTTTGATTTCATTATTCCTGTTGGAGCTCTAAATCAAAATACAGCTCTTCCCAATATATTTACGTTGTTAAAAATAATCCCCAAAAGTCCTTACTTTAAAAATCAAACTTATTAAAGAAATTCTAAAATTTTACTTAAGTGGTTGTGACGTATTTGGAAAATAGGTTTTTTTTCGTCATATAAAAAACAGCCAATTGCCATTCCATTAAGAAATTTGGTTTCGGAACGAAATGTGTCAAACAAACCCCAACGATCGAAATATTATTTCCATTTTTTAATCAAATCAATTTATATTAAAATTAAAATAATTTATTTATGGATCAGCAGAAGTTTTGCAGGTCACCTTGGCATAGCGGAGAGGGCACACGTAGTAAAAACATGAAGATATTCCGTATATTCTTGACGCTGTCAATATAACCGTATGTATCGCCGCAAACTATTCTCTATGTCAAACAAAGTATTTCTAACAAATATTTTTTGTGTGCTTTCTATAATGATTACCTTACGACATTGTGATCGATGGGAAACTTAAGTCAAGGACTCGTACTAATGTTAAGGTTTCCTACTTCAAAACGTAAAATATACCAATACCCTTGATCACTTATATGCCCGTCTGTCCATTTACCACTGCCATTTTCTCAGAAACATTACATAGAAACTTAAAATTTTGCACAGAAATAAATTATATTAACCCTCACATAGTTAAAAATTAAAAATATTTAATTATTAACTACTACTATTACTTTTTTCTAATTCGATATATAACTTTTGAAGGAACTAGTTATAAAAGTCTTATAATTTTTTTTTCTATAATTTTACCTAGTATATCTTCATATATACACTGAAAAATATGCAAAAAAATAAATCATCTCATGACTTCTGAAATTAGCCTCATGAGTTCTGAAATTAGTGTCCTTAATAATTTGAAAAATAGATATTCTGGGTAATACGTATATTTCCCTGCTTAATTGTATTAATTAAAATTATTTAACTTTTAATTAATTATTGCGCTCAAAGATCTATATTAAGATGACGTTGATAAATAAAATAATTCCCCTTTGAACGAAGAACGAAACCTGGATGCGCGAGCCAGATTCGCATTACACTGGTTTCATGTAAAATTGTTTACCAATTTTCATAACCAATAATTATGTCTCCGCGTCGACCAACGAACCTATGCGAAGGTAGTTTAATATAAATTATGTCAGCCTGCGTAGCAAGTCATCTTCAATAAAATAAAAAATTGTGTGGCAAATAATTTTAACCTAAATACTTTAGCTATTGGTTGTGGTCAGAATAAACGTTTTAGAAATTTAACGTGGTGGCCTTGATAATATTTCATATAAGCCAAGCCATGCACCATAGAAATAGATGCAAATGTGATTCGTCCTGCCGCAATCAAATACATTTATATGCGTCGATTTCCTGAAGTTGGTAGGTACATTTATTCTGATGGTAACACTATGCGCATAGGCTGGGGCGCTATTAGGCGGAGCGCGGTCGAAGGGGAGACGATTTTTGGCTTCACAGCGACCGTGAAGAGATTTGTGCGTATGCGCCTTCTGGATTACTCTATATTATAAGCAAATGACATATTTGAGAACAGCAGATAAAATGTTCCCTGCGGTTTCTTAGTAATATAAATTTGTATTCAGTCTATGTTTCACGACCTAGAAGAAGTTAGTAAATATTTATATGCATTGGTACATGTATACAGATACATAATAGGGAATCAGTTTTTATTTGTGATTTCGCTCGCAATTTTGCATGTTGATATTACCGACAGAATAGTTGCAAATCATTTCGATGGCTCTAACAGATAGCTTAACTAGCTTTGGATTACATTTGCGTGATTCCTTGAGGATGAAGGAAAGTCATATAGTTAAAGACTATACTTCTTAATACGGAGCATAAGCAGTGCCCGTGCATAATCCTCGCTTAATCTGTTAGGTCGGTCTTGACTTTACTACGAGCTGAGTTTTAGACCGACGCTTTGCACTGGTACCTTTTACAATATTAGAATCGAATGCATAAAATGTTAAAATCAGATTTTCATAAATACTTTTTTTAATTATATATTTATTCGATACGGCTGAATTTACGTAAAAATGCAATTATATAATCATCATGAAAAAAATTAACGAACGAAACACGTGAACAATATTGATTATTTTATTTAATGGTTCCTTATTAAAAATTTCCAGCAACCTGTTTAATAAAGTTACATATGAAGATAATTATTGGATAATATTAGGTTATACGGAACGGTTAGACAGCAAACTAGTGTGAAAATTTGGTACACACTTTTATGTTATGTGTACAACGTGAAAGTTTGCTTATTTAAATCGAAGGTTTGTCGAAGGACAGTAGTATCAAATGTCTTAATCCAAAATTATATGTTCAAAATGGCAGAGTAGTGCTTCATCATTCCAGGCAACTTTACATTGGTACGTAAATTGGAAATTATTTACATATATGTATATGTAGATTGATTTCTGGAATGTTATCTTTTAAAATATGAGTATCATTTTTGTGACACGACCATTGGCAAGGTTACATGGTCTTTAAGGTTAAATCGTGGTAAACATACTGTCTGAATTTCTTCAATAAATCTCTTGTAATTACTCCATTCTTTACTTTCTTATACTTTCTTTATTTTACTCTCTATACTTAATTTAGTACTGCATGACAATTTGCACAGAGGATACCTAGTAAAAAAGTTGATATTGTAAAGAATAATAAAAAACCCAAAAAATATATCCTTAAATAGCAATTTATTTCTGTGCCAATTATAAAGAGCAATTGCTCATTCAGTTTAATTGGTTTAAAAAAAATTAAATTTATTATTAAAGTTATTTTTTTTATGAAACTTGGTGTTGGGTGTGTAACGTACAATGCTCAGAGAATTTCTTTATTTTTTTTTATTTGTTTGCCTACTTTTATATTAACTTGGATACACGCAATAGTTAGATATTTTCTGTGAGACATAAGTCTAATTAATATATTATTAGATAAAATATGAATGGAACCAACAAGGAACGAAATTTTGTCGATATCAAAACAACAACTAATTATATTTTCGCTTAGAAATGGTAGGTTAACAAAAAATTTGTCTATTAATATAGCATTGATAATAAGAAAAATTAAAACTATTCTTATTGTTTCTCGATTTGAACATTTAGCAGTAAAAGATTTTTAAAAAGTAGAGAACTGTAGAAAAACTCCTTAGGACCAATACCTTAAAAGGATCGCTGCTTATTTAATATGAATATTGTCTGAAAGAATTTGCTCGAAGCGTGAGTTCAACACATCCATGTTGATACGCCTTCAAATAATATCAAATACGAGATTGGAATCTTTGTTTCATATAATCGAAACATCCCTGCTTTTGAAGTGAAATTCAGAGATCTGTAATATTACCTATACGCGAGTGATAAATAATAACATACAATTTCATTAATCTCATGTTGTATTTTTGCATTTTTTTATGTTTAGAGACAACACGAATACCGCACCCAGCTAATTTTCGAACAAATCTGTGTCAAGTTTGACTAAGTATAAACACATTCTATGGCTTCGTCCTCAGTTAATATTCATGAATATATTATATTATTAACATTCATATGCTTATCGTCTCACGCCCTGCTCTGTACGAGATAGAGTGCTCGGTAGAGAGAACTCACCGCAATCTACCTTGTGTACGGGAAAGTAATTCCTGCTTATTGAATTATGTATGAAATTACCACTTAAGAGCAGAGGCGTTGAAAATTTGTAATGAATTGTATTTATTTTTACCTCTAAAATTAACATTGTTTTGAACGTACCTAGTGTATATTGCTGATAATGTATACAAACATGTTTCGAGGATAAGAGTTTTTAAGATACCTTAATAGAGTGATCGCTAAAGATTTTTTTTTAAATAAACGAAAACATACAAATATTATTTAATGGCATGATAGACTTTTCTGGGTTAGATACTTTTTTTTGGAGTCTGCACCAGGCAAATCTTTCCATGGATATAGAGCATCAATTCCTAACAATTAATACTCTGAAATCATATTTACGAGGTCCCATAGGTCTTAATTGAGTCTGTCTTCCTCATTTTTCTATAAGTTTTAGCAGGACTAATTTTCCAGAAGCAATTATTAGGATTACAATCATTCATCATATCAAAGCTAATCGATAAATGTTTTAACGATTAATTTTGATGAATTTTATAATATCTGGGTCTCGTAAATATTATATAACTCAAAATTATATCAAATTTTCTAAATGTTATTTTCTTTTATACATGAAAACATTATGCAGCACATTTTTCTTCCCAAATCTCAGCTCTTCAGCCTTTGTTGATGTCTATTTTTCAGATCTGTATATATCTAATAAGAAATTTTTAAACGGGAAGTTACATTTTTCTTTTCATTAAGTAAAATTTTAAGATGTTTTTAGAACATAACAACATTTTTTGTGAGCACAACACTATTATTGATTTCTTGTAATGTCTCATTTCTATAATTAACAATGAAGTCCAAGTAGGTAAAGTTTTAGAATATGGTAATATAAAATTAAACAGTTTAATCGAAAAACATACGGTGGCTTTAGTTTATAGTAAAATACTTGCATTAATTTTGTTGCACATAATTAGTAGCGTGCAGGTACGCAATTCATAAAAACTCGCTTAAAAAATTCTCGTAAATATTTTTAGTAGAGTTGATTGAGCATATCAAATTATACTAAGGGCGCAAATTTATCTATTTCTTTCTTTATTTTTAAGGGTTTGAGTTAGAAGCCCATAAAAGGGACCAAAAAGCATAAAAAGGAATAAACTTTTTAATATTTACGAAATAGATTTTAAATAAGACGACAAATGACAACAATATTGGTATAACCAATTCGTCCCCAAAATCGAGTAGAAAAACGGGCCCAAACTCAATGAATTATTATTGAAGATCAGCTGCCAATATTTAATTTTTATATTATTTTGTTTTTAAAATCACCCCTGAACATTAAATCTTTTGAAATCACACATCGGAACCAAGATTGGTTTTTCATATCCATTCAATTTCCGCTCTTTATCTGTTTTATTATATATTTTAGTTTAAGGGTTTCACATTTTAAGAATACAAACCGCAACTTCAGTGTTAATTTCTTTCCATTATTGAGTCACATATCGAACTTTAGACAATAAATTCATGGAATGTTATATACTTTTAAATAGTATTTTTTTGCTGGATAAGGACAAACAATGTCCTTCCTCTATTTTATATTCAGATCCACGTAATCAAAAAGTATTGAAAGTATTGAAAGTAATCTGAAATAAGAGAAAGTTATTGTGAAGCCTATACTTCTATGTAACGGATTGAAAATGGAGATGAATCTGAAAATGTTATATTCAAAACTAATTGTTGGGCTAAAACTATTCAGATTAAAATAATATGGTTTCATTTAAATTTTGAGTTGGTGGACAAGGTAATGGATGAACCTTTTGGATCCATCTCATACCGTAACAATTTTTTAACAAATCACACCAAATAATGTTGACGGAGTTTGTTGGTGCCAATTATACTTGATTGCTACACAAGATTGCACAAATTTTATTTTTGATACATTAAAAATATTAACTGTTCTGATACTAAGCATTGGAACGAAATGTGGTATCAATTAATTATTATAAAAATCGTCATCTATTTTGGCTTTTTACCAGCACGTAGCAAGGAAGCCTGTCTAGTCAACCGAGCATATTTTTTACTAAGTAAGCCAGCGCTCTACAATTTTTTCGGCTAGAAGCAGGACACGAGATGTCTTAGGGAATAAAAGCAGTAGTCACGCGAGCACAATAGTGTTCGTATTCTTTTATTCTCATAGTATGAGACATACAAGTACATAGTTCGCTTACATGCTTACTTTCCCTTCGTCACGGTAGGTTATAAAAAATATAGACTCGAGCACATTTGGAAATTTTAAAAATTGTAAAGATATTTCTTGGAATATTATCTTTTATGATGGATAGTTCATGGAAACTCTCATCTCGTTACTTGGAGGAAATTTTAGTACACTGCCCCCAATCATAATAAGCAACATGGTAGTTTTTATAGTGTTCCGTAAAAGGTTCTATTATTTAATTTATTTATGAAATTATTCTGTACTTAGTATGTAACGGTTCTGCTTTCTTTGAAGGCTATTAACACAGGAGGTAGACCTATTGTGACTAAAACAATCTCTTACTTCAAATTACTATATGTCAAATGTAAAATATCTTTATCCTAGTAGACTGTTTGATCTATAAAGGATACTTGATGACAACAAACAAAGAAATGAATATTGTTACTTAATAGACACATTAATGATTCAATTACTCAAAATTAAATGAAACTACGTGATGTAGTATTATTTCTACTTTCTTTAAGTTCTTTACCACGACCTAGGTTTCGTTGTATTACAACATCTTCAGGGGGGATATTAGCAAAGATATTATTTTTACTGATTCAATATTTGGTTACAAAAATGTACTGTTTACGATTGATGGTATTCCGAGTACAAACTCTATTCGAAAGGCAAGCTTTGGTTTTACTCTACTAGAATTATTTGCCTGTAAAGTTTGCCGTTGATAGTTTATTCATTTTGCATCTTTATGAATGAAGATTTAGTAGTGATTTCTTATGTTTTAATGTCAACCTTAATTAACGTGTCCCTAGTTTCTAGGTGATGGTTTGATTATTGTCATATTATCTTATATAAGGTGGCAAATGTGAAAAATATATTTACAAATATACCCATGTCATTAGGTACATACGTATAGTTGATAAATCAATGTTTTTTTGCAATTTAATAGTAAAATTTTAAAAGAAAAATACACATAAATATACTTAGAGGTAAAGTACCACAAATAAATCGAACATGGAAAAGTTAAAGCGGTCAAAGAAAATTAAAACACACCAATCGGAGTTCACAAAAAAACAAACCAAAATGAAGATTCATCGACTGCTTTGAGGACACGTTCAATATGCTTGAAAGAAAGAACAGAAGAGCGAAGACCACAAATAGATCGAAGAGAATAAAATACCTTGAAGATGTTAGTTCCCTCCCTGTGTACGGTAGTACAGAAGATTAACAAAAATCGTAAAACTTGATTTTCACTGAATCAAATGTTAATAATATCATTATCGATCTCGTCAAGTTATTAGATTGACTTGGTAACATAATTTTTAAATCTTAATTTTCTAGGAATTTTGAATTATTATTACAGAGATGTAAAATATTCCTTTTGCAGAAGATGTTGGAGAAAAATAAAGTTACAATTGCCAGTTTACTGGTTATGAAACAGATTTAAACAAAAGAAAATTGGGCAGCCTTTTTATTATTTTGCTTTGTCTCCTAGCTAGAAAATGAGTAAAATAAAATTGAAGAAAATTATATATTAGTATACCCAAGAGATATGAAATAACAATTCAATTTTATCCAAGTAATAATCTTGTTGTCACCTAAAAAAAAAGCAATATTTAACATCGCTATAATTCATCTTTTAGTTTTTCTAAACAGAAATATATAAAACAAAAGCTTCTGAACCAAGGAATAAGAAATTACTTACTCACGTAAACTTGTTCGCGTAGGCTGTGTAGGTGGCCAATTACTTGACATCGCTTTTTATACTAATAACCTATTAATATTTCAATTATACTTAACAATTACGCTTTGTTCGAGATATTAAGCCTATAACCTCTATATTTTTATAATCAACAACATATGTTAAAGATGTCCAAGTAACTTATTGTCATATAACAGCATATAGACACCATCACTCCACGTTCCGACACAATTTTATGGATATTACATTCAGCGTGACATCCATGATTTTGACGACATCTTCAAAATAATTAATGTCAATATTAATTACATTTGCCGAGTAAAAGTCCCTTCTGCATATGGTTGTGCAGCATCAGGGAGTAATAAAATAAACACTTTTTCGGTATGACGGCGATTATCGGAATGATCCAAAAATTTTTTGGAGCTATAGTTGCAAACTGAAAGCAATTTACGTTGGATTTATTTTTTCTACCCGCTTCCAATGTATTCGAATGTTGGATGAGAAAGCAAAGACATTTAATTTTTCATTGATTTTAAACACAAATGTGAACTTTCAGTATTTGTATAATATTATCATATATACTCGAGGCACAATTTCAATGTTCTTGTTTGTTGTTTGTATATTGTATTAAATATTTTGACTAAATCGCCAGTAACTAAGGTTTTAGCGTAATAAATCCTAAACCTATATTTAATAAATGGGTTATATTTATTTTAATATTTATTAGAATTCAACTTAATAATGTATAATTATGTAATTAACTAATATAATTATTCTACTCATCTGAGAGCAAATTTTCACAAAAAACCCACAAAGCTTTTTGCATAGGTTTGTAATTTTCATCTTTCTAAAGGAATGTTAAATTTCGTCATATTTTATGGGAATCTCACCACATACACTATTCTTAAATGTAGCTTTAGTTATTGAACTTCGTTACTAAAGCGACTGACGGCTATTGTTTTCACTATAATAACGAAGCATTTCTAATATATTCGCGATACACGGTAAGTTTGCATTGCCTCTTAGCCATTATTATAAGTTAATCATCATATAACATGGAACGCCGGTCAGATGTGAAATATCTAAATTTTATAAATACTCAGCATGCCCAAACCCAGAGAATTAATATAAAAAACATATTTCTGAAAAATTTAGTCAGTATAGCTCCATTTATCAAAATATTATATGCACTATATCCCGATAAACCGTATCGCAAACAGAGGTTTGAACCAAGCATTTAGTATAGCGTTCATCTATCGATATATCATATGCGCTATAACATCCCGATAAATCGTATCGCATAACATAGGTTTCTAAAGCAAGCATTCATTTTAGTGTTCATCTATCGAAATATCATATGCGCTATAACATTCCGATAAATCATATCGGAAACGTAGGTTTGAACCAAGTATTCAGTATAGCGTTCGTGTATCGAAATATCATATGCACTATAACATTCCGATAAATCGTACCGCTGTATTTTGGTCAGTCGATTATTTAACAATTTTTGAAATAAATATATCATCCAAAATATTTTATGCTTAAAAATAATTTTGTTTATAACAATAACGTTAGGAATGTACATTAAAATTTCAATAACTACAACAACGGATCGTTAGTCTAGGTATATGATTTTCGCTTAAGTTCGAGAGGTCTCAGGTTTTCAATTTGTGAAATGACTCTCATTGTATAGAAATGTTTAAGTTATTTTGAAAAATGTGCAAGTACGGCTATCGAGACTAATGAAATGTGATTTTAGTAAATCGTATAAATTTACGTGGGGTAAGTATTTGAAACTGATGGATAATTATTTTTAAGTTTACGAACAGATTACAAAAAAATGTCTTTAAATTATTACGTCTACCTCTTTATGTAGTTGATAAAGAGGTATAATTATCAATTTTCTTAAATTAAGTAGGTAATATTTCTTACAATATTTAAAAAAAATTAAAATAATACAAAATAAATGTATGACATATATTTCGGTAGTCCATTCATACCGTGATTAATGTTTATAAAAATATGAGATTCGCATGGTTAATTTTCATTATCTCACAGTCTTCTACGATAGTTTTAACTTCGTGTGAAAAGCGAAGAAAAGAAAGATTCTTTAAAAAAGTGGGCGTCTCATCTAGACATATTGACATGGAGTTGTTACCCGTGTGTGTATTTCGGGGTACGGTCGATCGTAAATTAATAATTAAATTTACGATATATTTTTTTATCGCAAATTACACTTTCATTTAAGAAAATTGAGAGCAAACATTTTGCGCGAAATCTTTATACGGGTATACAATATTTTATGGGCTGTTGCCATATTATTGACCACTGCTTTAAAAGTTTGTTTCCTTGAACGACGTTTTGAATTCTTTTTGTGTAATGGAAATTTTGCTGCTTAAAAGCTTATTAAAATTTTCAAAAGCTTATCTAACCAGAAATATCTTGAACACCATGCAGCGAGAACAGCGTGACGGATGTTTGCCATTCACAGCTTCTACAAAATCAAGTTTTTTTTTAATAAAAATGGTTAATTCATTTACAGTGAAAAATGTATGCAAATTTTGAACTTGTCTATGGTGAAAAATGTAACTAATATAATTATAAAACATCTCACCTTTAGAACTAAGTAAAAAAATATGTATAGATTAAAATACCTAACTATAGATAAAGACACCAATAAAAATCGGAAACTTCCAACCTCGCCCAATTACAAACTCACGTCATTTTACGTGCACTAATAGACAAAAATCCTCATCGATTGACGTTTTATCCTTTAGTGTACTTAAAATGGCTTAAGCTGCTTCTCCATATTTCTACTTTTGACGTAATACTTGCTTCGTTACGTCTTTTGTTTTTGTTATTTTTTATATTGTTGTTTTTCACACGGTCTTAAAAAGCTCATTCATATAGCCGATGCTTTACTTATAATTTTGCTTCATCAATAATAGGTTAGCAAACAAAAGTGTAGATCCTTAATTAGAATAAAATCTGGACACAATTTAGGGAACTCTCCCTTGCAGTATATCCCAGAGATATTTTGTGAAAATTGGTTACTGTGTCCTGGCCTCTTCTTTTAGTTTATCTCATAATAAGTCTACGGAAGGCTTGGATAGCCAGATCATGATTTTCAGCATTCTTTTCAATTCCATGTCCTTCAAATAATCTGCGCAATTTTAAAAAGTATTTGGGACCATTGTTTTGTGAAAATATGAAGTTTCCCCAAGTCAATAGATTATTTATGATGGCGCCTTGTCATGTAACATTGCTTATGGCAGTCTTTCTTGAGAATCCTCAGATCCCTTAGCCCAACTTGTTGCTACGTTGTCACGTCCCCCTTTCATAACACAGGATATATCGTAGTATAAAATAGTTTAGCCAAAATGATTAATTTTTTAGGCAAAACTGGAGTTTTTATTAAAATACAATAAACCTTAAACAACCTCTAAACTAGGAAATTTAAACTATCATATAAAGGGGTTACATAGAGGCGCATATAGGTCCTCCATCACCTACGTTGGCTGGTCTATCCTCAATAATACATCTATATGCAGGACACCTGTAACAAAATCACTTACGTTAATTTTACGGTTATTCTGTATACTGCTGCCAATATGCGTAATTATTCCAGTGAAATTATGATCGTAGCAAACTGAATAAAAAAAAGCATGGGCATAAAAATTTTTGAGTGGTAGTGTAGATATAATCAATCCTATATATTTTTTTTATAAATTTATACATAAACATACAATTAAAAGAATGATTAAAACTACTAAAATACCTGTAAATATAACAAATTCAAAAGTGTCACTCAATTTTAAACGTCCGAAGAAATTCAACCCATAAATCTAGATATTTCATCTTTTCATTACTTTGAACATAATCATGTTAGCAAACATAGATGACAGATTTTTAATTGAAAATACTAACATTCAAACTCAAAATTATGAACCATTTTTTTTAATGAAATTTAAACAAGTTTAAGCCTCCGAACAAATTCATATATTCAAATTAAGAACCATTGATATTTTTACTTGAAAACACTAACATTCAAATTCGAAAATCAAGAAATTTGTTTTTAAACCTTGAGCAAGTATTTAGAAATTTGCAAGAATCAGTACAACTACTTGCTTATCCTTCAGATACACCTCTAAGTACAGTTACTTATTTCTATGATCGAGATGCATATTTAAGCATTTGTGATGAGATAATATATTCACTTGTATGGTAGACTCAAAAAATACCTGAACGATATCAACAAATAAACCTAGCAACAGTTTTTGTTTAAAAAAAATTGAAAATTATATTTAAGGAAGAAAATTTAAAAAGGGTAAAGGAGGGGATTGAGTGTGAAAGGTGATGAAAAAGAAAAAACGTAATTCGATGATTTTAGGGGTAATTTTCAAATAAACTTTTCAAACGTTAGTTCGACGTGAACTAACGTTTGAAAAGTTTATTTACAAGGTCCTTATATGTGTAAAATAATTTTTTATTCTGCTACTTTTGCATTACATGGAAGTCTCTTTCCAAGTAATATATGTCTGACATTTTTAAAGATTGTTCTTTTAAAAACTTCTCTAGTTTATTTCTAATTAAATTGACGAAGATATAATGGATAAAAATATTTAATTAAACTATGGTGTTTACTTATTGAAAGAATTCTCTCATTTGAAATATATTATATATTTTTAAACTGAATTTATAAAAGCAAAAACCTTCATTATGGTCGATTTATTACATGTGCATTTGTTTTATATTTTAGTGGTCTCCTATGTTTTTCATATTTTTTTTTAAATATAGTGGGGTCAATATCTATAATTTAATTTTTAACTAGATATGTTGATCACTTATTATATATAAAAAAAACATTGATTTAAAAAATCGTAAAATTATGGAAATTGGAGCATTCACCGTTTTGGGGCAAAAATTTTTAACAGGCATAAATATTTAATATATCTGCCTGAATTAGTGGAACTCGCACTATGAGAATTTCTTACACATTTAGGCGCAAATAAGCATTTAAATGTGCATAGTATTTCAATTAAAGTAAACAAATATATCATATAATTTTTACTAGATTAATTGTGGGATACAGGATAATCTTTTTCTGTAATTTTCTGATCAGATTTCACCACTCCCGTTTATTCATGATTTTTGATTCAGTAATTTAAGAAATAAGATAATATGTGAAGGATGCAGTTATTTGCATATTTTGGTGCAACTTTTTAAAGGTGTGCTTCTTAATTTCCTTTTCAATTCCTTATAATTTGCCTTTCGAACGATTTTTTTTCATACTCCAGCGAAAATTATTTTTAAATTATTTGTCACTTTAGATATTTTTGTCAATATTTGTAGAGCCCATAGTTTTCGTGTAGTATTCGCTGAAATCAATTTTTTTTAAAAAGCTTTCCGCTGTAAATTTTTCTATTATTATGACCCTAATCATATTTTATTACAATACCAAATTTCATCGGAATCGATTTATTAGTTTTTGCGTGATTGACGAACATACAATTAGTAAAAAACTATTTTTTGTGGTCTATATCATGTACGTGATATATCGCTGCAATTACTTTTTTGAAGAAAAATTAATGTACAGATTTTTTCTCCTTACTCTTTTTTCATGTCTTTTTCAAGAGCCACTTTCGAACTTACTTTTTAAATGTATTCAAAGAAGCCAAAAACTAAAGTTTTGTCTTTCCATAATGCAGCGGAATTGAATTTAAACCTGCCGCGGTAGCCAAAATTTCAGAGTTCCGGTCTGATTAATAACTGCAAATCAGCGTACATTATATGGTCGTAGCCAAATTGCCAAGCCAAACAGCCATATAGATCGCTTATACAAATATAATGAAACCTTCATGGGGAGCACCCGTCAAAATAAACATAGAATGTAATATCTGTGATCACTCTACATTAGAAAAATTTCCAATGCACGTATGCTAATTTAACAAGGAGAGATAATTTTTCTACATGACGGTGTCCAACTGTGTTCTTGTTCTCTTACATATCCCGTATACAGGCATCGTGTCTATAATATTATAGCCCTAAATTTGTTATTAGGTGGCAGCGATTTTTTTGCTTGGGGGGTAGCTCTATGATTCTTTAATAGAAATTCTCAAAAAAGAACATTTTGACATGAAACTGTCCCGAAATAATAGACTATATTATATACAATTACACACAATAGGATTCTGGACATAATTTTATGAAGTCCTGTCCCTGAATCAGTTCTTGAAAAATTACATGCACGTTGAGAAAGTTTATGCAATTTTAAATAAAATTTATAATTTTTTTCTTCAATGTAACTTATATTTCTCTGACATCAGGAACACCACGTCCCTAAACATTTTCAAAGATCGAGTGAAAAAGTCCTGCATCTCCTGCAACCTTTTCCTTTGCGTCCTTGCACTTTCCTGGCTTTCCCATCCCAAATCATGTCAATATTTTGTTTTCTTTTTTAATTTACTTTTATATTTTTTTGTCTAATGTGCTGTGAAGAATTTTCATTGTAAAATCTTTTACAGTCTACCAAATAAATTTCAATACAAATTGTTATGGTTGACTGGAAGAGATTGCTCACGTAGCAATAAGTACTATACATAAAAACCACTATACATAAAAGTTAATAAATTAAATAAATAAATATATTTAATATTCTTTGCCATCTCTCTTTTCCATCGTTAGGTTACTTGGGAACAGTTTTAAATATTATAATACAAATATTGAACTATTTAATAAGAATTTACAAGATCTCAAATTTTTAACATTTATTTTTGATAAAATAAGGACATCTTATGGAAGTCATAATAACAACGAAATTCCATTTACAAGTACCCAACTACATCTCATGCGAATATCGGTAACGTCTGATTTGTCGTGCAATAAATGTTTTGTTTCGCGTAGAAAACACTCATTTGTAATGTGAATTTAACCGAAAATAAATGGCCATATCAGAAAATGGGCTTAAGAAAACCACATAACTTCGTAATAATGCGGAAATATCCCTTTGCAAAATGGTCCGGTTAGTAAATCCCCCAATATGAATATATTTTCCGGTAAACATAAAATATGGAACAAATATAACCCTTATTTACATTTATATGTTATGTTTATTTATTTTAAGGTAATTTTTTAATATCGGTCAATATTAATATTGTTTATTTGGTTTTGAACTCGCGCTACGAGGGTTCCGTACACATTTAGTCACATATTAATTTAAACCCCCATACACCATAATTATACCATACACCATAATATTACCATAATTTAACGCCTGTAAAAGACTTACAGGCGTTAAATTATGGTACATATCTCCGAAACTTCAAGACTTAAGATATTCGGTATAACACTACAGAAATTAATCGGTATGGTCTCAATTTATAATCTTTTATCGAATAATATCAAAATATAGAAATTACTTCAAGTGCATAATATGTTTCCTTTAAAATTAGTCCATAAATATTTTAAAATTTTATTACAAAATATGCGGGTTAATATGTTCTATTAGTATGCCAAATTTCAACGTCAGGCGGTCGCTGAGAAAATCCGTTGTAACAGACGGATATACCGACATCCGAGTGATCTTGTATAGTTCCGTTTTTTTTCTAAGTTAGGGAACCATAAAAAGTATGTCGGTAGCACAATTAATTATAATTCAGCTTTAGAATATTGACATCAGCCGAATTTTCAGAAGACATATGTGACGAACATTCTTGAATAAATTACGAGTTAATATTTGTTTTCCAATATACCTTGTGCTATTCTTTTTCAAAAATAGCAACAAAAACATGTCATACCGAACATATATGACATTGTTTTTTGACTTTTATCATTAACTTATACCATAGTATAAATTTGTCTGTGGTTAAAACTTTTGACACAACATCCTATAATAATGTAATGTTATAAGGTAATACTACTTTTCAATAAACATTTAATGGATGGTCTAGCCGTATAAGATGAATACGTTCACCACCCATTTTTGTTACGCCTTCGTCTAAGGAATATGAAAATTTTGAATTATTGCTTTTCGGCCCCTTTTCTGCATTAAGTGACATATTATTATGTAGTTTAATTCGATGATACCATGTAAATATTCAGAATTTTACTTTTTATTACATATAATTACGTCAAGATTAGTCAAAAACTCGTAAGTGCAGGAAATCGCAATGCTCAAATATTAAATTATTGGTTCAAGTTGTATTGATCTGTTTAAAATGTTGAAAATAAATTCGTTTTTAAAAAAACCATAAATAATTTTTTTGAAACTATAAGAGACCAGTAAAAAGGAAATTATGGCAATAAAAGATCAAATAAGTCTAAAAATAAGTCTAAGTAAATTTAAATTATAATAAGAAGCAATTCCAGTATTACACGGTTATATTAAAAAAGGATGCTGGTAATTAGTCTCAAGAAGACGACTGCAATTAAGGATTACCAATAAGTCGCAAGGAGACGATGGAAATTAAAGATTACAAAAAAAAGTTGCAAAAAGACTGTGGAAACGAAGGATTAACAAAAAGTTGCAAGAAGACCATGGAAATTAAGGATTAATAAAAAATTTCAAGTAGATGACAAAAACTAAAGTTTATCAAAGTTAGAAGAAGACGACGGAAAATAAGGATTATCAAAAAGTTGCAAAAAGACGATGGGAAGGTGATCAACAAAAAGTGTTTTTTTTTTAGAACATTCTTGATATCAGGATGTCGTTATTTTTAAAACCGGGACACAAAATAGCTTTAAAGGAAATATGAGTATATACGTAAATAATCATTTTATGTAAAATATACATAAGCAAGTAAAAGTAAATAAAAATATGTATAATGTGTATGTGTGTAAACTAAACTTGTTGACTTAAGAAAATATTTTGTGTTCTTTTCACTACAGGCTTTTAAATTTTTTAAACTTTGTAATACGCAAAATTATTATTTTCACCACTATTTTCACAAAACCAATCCAAAAGCGTATAAATTGGTTTATTAATAGTAGAAAACTGTAAGAGCGTGAACAAATGTTTTGTATGTATAATACATACAAAACGTTTCTTTATAGGTGCTAATTCCAAAAATTACTGCATCGATCTAACATAGATTTACTCTGAAAACATCTGACACAAAATTATAGTTTTATTAAATTAAAATATTTTTAACGTTCAATCTGAACAAGTCAATAGATTGAAAGAATAAAAATTCATAACCTACTTATTCTGGTTAATGTCTCAAAATTACGAATAAAAAAGTTACAAACGCTGAATTATTACTACATAATAAAAGATTTGGGTATAAATGCACTTTAAAACCAGGAATATATAATATGTTATTTTTTGATTCGAAAAATTTTGTACCTGACGATTTTGAATGCGATGGAACAGATTTTAACTATTTTTTTCCAGTTATTTCACTAATTCTTTTATCACTAACCACTCATTATTAAAAGTATAATTTGTTATGAATAGTTAAGTATTTATAACAAAAATTAATTATCAGAATTGAATATTTTTAACCTGTCAATTTAAACAACTACATTTTGCTTAAACAGTGGCAACATTCAGGAAACAATAAACTCTATTTGACTATGGCATATATATTTTTTGGAAATTTTATGGCATTCATTTCACTTTGCAGTTGGCTAAATTTCAAATATATTTCAAATTCACATACAATTTTTTTCATTTTTGTCATTTACAATGTTTAATATTGATAATATTTACTGTTGATTATTTAAATTAAACCCAGCCGAACCCAAGACAAGCCCAGTCCTCGGCTCGGCTGTGCTGGGCTGGGCTGGGCTTGAGCTGGGCTGGACTGGGCTGGGCTTGGACTAGACTAAACTGGGCTGGGCTCGACTGAGCTTGACTTGGACTGGGCTGGGCTAGGTTGGGCTGGACTTGGGCTGGGCTGGGCTGGGCGGAGCTGGGCGGGGCTGGGCTTGGCTGGGTTGGGCAGGGCTGCGCTGAAATTGGCTAGGCTAGGCTGGACTTTTGCTTGTTCTTTCGAAATATTTACAAGAAATATATTTTTGAATATATAAATGTTTGATGGAAGTTATTTTTTAACATTTTTTTAATAAATTAGTTACGGTCGGAAATTATTTTACTTACATTTATCATTTGTATTCTTTTTTTTCTTTTATACATTATAAGTTTATATTTTAAAAATTAAATACCAAATTTATGTTTTTATAGTAATGGTAAATGTAAAAGTTGATAGTCATAAATTAAAAGAAAAGAAAAAGAACTATAAATTAAAGATTTAAAGATAGTGAAATATATTAAGTAGGTATGATTGATTATTTTCTTTTTTGACGTTTAAAACTATTAAACACTACATCTTTTTAACGTAATTTTAAAAGTTTATTTTAAGTGATTTAATTTCTTTCATTCATTCATTATGACATATTTCTTTTGATGCTTTTTTTTTAAATGATTATTTTACAATAAAAATCATCAACTGCAGAATTTCTTTCCAGTTATGTAGTTTTTAATGTACATACTTTCATATAATTTTAAAAAAAATTACAAAATATTCCTGGTTCTAAAGTGCATATGTTCCAAGATTGGTATCTATTTTGAGTTATACAAAATCGATTTTATTCATAATCTCTTTGTTCACAATTTCACTACATTTAACTTTGGTTAGGTTAAAATTGAAGCAGTACAACATTACGAGCGATCCGATGACTACTCGTAGTTACCAAACTGAAAGGTGTGCGGTGACATGAAGACAAACAGTGGCACCGCACCGACACGTCTCGTGCATTTAGCTCGCGCGAGTGAAGTTCAAAGACTACTTCGACGTTCAATTATTTAAGCGACGATTTTAAGTCGGCGATGCCGCGTGGGTGCGTGTCACAGGAGAGGACTTCCATTTACATTAACTGTATAGGGATGAAACAAGCACGGTGACAGCGTATGAGCGCCGTCGATGTTCCTCTTATTCCGGCAATTCGCCAAAAGCGGCGTTGAGAAACGAAAAGCAAGAACCAATATTCGCAGACCCTGACTGGGTTTGCGTTTACATGCATTTGTCTTTATTTATATATTATCTCTAACACTGTTTTCATTCGTAGTTCTGATTAAGTAAAATAAAATGATTATGAATTTTTATATTTTATATGGTTTATTCACATCAGGTGCAAAAAAAAATTTGCAAATGTATGAGATGGACGCATGCAGAAAAAATATTACAAACACACATACACAAACACATACACACAAACGTGTACGCGCAGACGCACACGCCCAAGCACACGCACAGGCAGAAGCACACGCACAGGCAGAAGCACACGCACAGGCAGAAGCACACGCACACGTACATGCACATGCACATGCACATGTACATGCCAACACACACACACATACATGAACACAGGCACACGAGCAGGTGTGCACGCACGCACACACACACGTGCACACGGGCATGCACGCGCGCACGCACATACACACACACACGCACGCACGCACATAAAAATGCACGCATACGCACGCATACGAACACACACGCACACGCACATGCACACGCACATGCACACGCACACACCACGCACACTAATCACACGTCGTTACTAATATCGACTGTCAAGCACAAAACATAAATAAAAATATCTAATATAAATAAGTCCTTGCTTTCAAACAATAATATTAAAGAGAATATCTTAAAAACACGGGCACACGAGCAGGTGCGCACGCACGCACACACACACGTGCACACGCGCATGCACGCACGCACGCACATACACACACTCGCACGCACGCACATAAAAATGCACGCATACGCACGCACACGAACAATAATATGAAAGAGAATATCTTAAAAATACTGTGACAACATTGTAGTTTTCCTCCTATGTGTGTGGGTTAAAAAAACCTCTTTTTTCAAATTAATAGGTTTAGTAGTTTCAGAAGCAATGAGACGATCTATTTTTTGGGTATTTTTCAGTACATCTCGAAACATTTACTATTTAAATTATAAAAAAAAATATTTTGAGACTTTATAACTAGTTCTTTCAAACACTATATTTTGAGTTAAGAAAGCTCTAGTATTCAATTCACCTCGATATAATTTCCACATAAACATGTCAAGTTTTAGCTAGGTGAGGGTTAATTTGCTTTATTTCTGTGCTAAATTGTAAGTTTCTATATCATGTTTCTGAGAAAAAATAGAGACAAGCAGACCTGTAAATTATCTTATAAGGGTTCTGTTTTCTCTTTGAGGTAGGAAAGTAATGTTATTGCGTGTCGTTGAATTAACTCCCCCATAGAACATAATATGGTAACGTAATGATAATACAAAATATGTCCCGAAACCAAGTTAATGGAATAGCACTAGTTGTTTTGATGTAACGAAAGAAAAACCTATTTCGCAAATCGTCATAACAACTTAAATACAACTGTATAATTTCTTAAATAAGATTGCTTTTTAAAATATGAACTGTTGGGGAATATTATTAACATCGTAAAGTTAGGAAATGTTGTGTTTAAGTTTAGAGCTCCGAGAGAACTAATGAATTCAAAATATTTCAATTAGTTAAATCTGAGATAATAAAAATTGTATCATTAATTAATATTAAATTTGATTGTTGACGTTTGTTTTTTACAAATCTTATAATATGTGGATCACCTTCTAGCAAGATCTAATTCATAGATTCTCAGATATTCATAGTTCATTAAATATGTGAAATCTTAAATATCTGTTACAAGTTCTTTACACAAATACGACAATGTAAATCAGTAATAAAAACAGTAGTGTATAGTTTTCTTTATAACAGATAATCGGAAAAAACTAGATTTATGTTAGTTTTAAACGATATAATTTCGTATGCTGTACAGCATTTCCTTAATATCCATTGTAGTATCTGGTTCGGAATGCATTTCATTACATTTTCAATTTCACACAGCTCGGATACAATTCACTTTTGATCAAATGCATTAGCCCTATTACGAGTATACCTGTGTATAATTGATTATACTAGTGTGTAATATTCTATACTTGTTAGTATTTATGAAAATTAAGGTTTAAAATTATTATAGTTGATTAAAAACCAGGGTGAATTTAGGAGATCTATGGCCAGATTATTTTCTACAAGAGATGACTCGTAGTGACTTATCTTTTCAGTAAAATTCAATTTATTCAAATGTTCATTTTTCTTTAAATTTATTTACATAGAACAACTGCTTAGTAAATATATTGCTTTTCAATTGTCATTATATCTTGATGTAAAAAGATTGTTTCGTTTGTAATATTTCAGTAATATTTTGATAAAGAATAATTTGCTTGCTCATTGTAATAAATATTTGTATAAATTATTTCCAAGCTGTTCGGAAAATTTTCCAAACTTTCAAATAAATATTTTCCTTTCTAACTTAAAAGCACAATCGCCCTCGTCTGTTCCAAAATACTTTTTTACCTTTGTACGTTTCTTTCATCCTTTTAAATATTTTTGATACTTTTGTTTAGGGATGTTTTGAAACATAATTCAATTTTATAAATTACACTGAAACTTTATCGCAATTTTCACATTATAATATTATAATTTAAAATTAATTGAGTTAACGGAAATTATCAACAACGAGAATATTAACTTTCTTCCCATATCAAGCATTATATTCGATGTTTATCGTAATATAAAATTCAGAATAATCATCACTAAAAATTATAACGTCTTTGTAAAAACAAGAAAAATACTCATAAAACATTGGAGATTCATTCTAATATATTTAAAGTGGATATTCCGAAAAAATATATAAAAGTTCGAATACGATATTAAATTATTAAAAAGAACAGTGTCCTTTTCGGGTTGTGATAAAATTGAACTCTTCATTTTCAAATAATTTAATACCGAATGCATATATAAACACAGTCGCTAGTATATTTTAAATGCAATTTATTTAAATATTCATTTCTCCTTAAATTGATTGACCAATGGAAAAGCGAACTGCTTAAAGAATATATTTTTTGTCAATTGTCATTATTTCTTGATGTAAAGAGGTCTTTTTATTAGTAATATTTCAGCAAAATTCCTTTGCCATTATGAAAACATTTGTATAAATTATTTCAAGATTTCTCAGGATAATTCCTAATATTCTCATATAAATATTTTTATATCTAACTTGAAACACAATCGGTCTCGTCCCTCTCAAAGAACCCCTTTACATTTTTATGATCCTTTCACCCTTCTTAATATTTTTGAAACATTTCTTTAGCGATGCTGCGCTGTTACACTACCTTATTTATTGTTATTGAATCAATTGACGCAAAAGACAAGTTATTATTTTAGCGCTTATTTCTATAATAAAAAGAGTGTCGATATAAGATTAGGCAAGTAATCCGATCCTGGGTCGTAATATATTAGTTATGATAGAACGAGTGTTTGAAGAAATATAACTCTACTTTATTCTCAAGAACAGTGAATTTACTTCGACAGACGCATGAATATGTTATTGTATCTTGAATATTCAATGTTTCAATTCTGTGTAGAGCTTTGTAATGAAATAAAAATATGGATATAAAAAAATTGAACATTTTTTAAATGAATATATGCTTTATGAACCAAATATTTTGTATATCAATTCAAATATTTATCAAAAATTTGATTTTCAACAGTGTTCAAAGCTCACCTCTAAATTTGAGAAAAACATTTTTCTTTGATTTTTATTTAATTTGTAAATGTAGTCAAAATATTACTTGTGAGGATATATAGATTTTCAGTGTGTCAAAAACATTTTGACTCCATTTTATAGCCACTTTTGAATATATAAATATTATTTTTTTATTAATTATATATATATATATACATATATATATATATATATATATATATATATGTGTGTATATATATATATATATATATATATATATATATATAAAGACCTCCGCATTAGATACTAACAATTTCTCTAACTAGATAATGTTTCTCAAAGGAATATATAAGGATATTTTCTCCATTTCATTGCTACCTTTTGAAAGCATGTGTGTTTGTGCCCTCTGTTAGATAAAAATATTTTTTCTGATCTGTACGTAGTTATACCTATGTATAAAAAAATTTGGAATATTCAAGCTTAGTGGTTCTATAGGGAATATTCCGTATGTCGAAATCCTTCTGAATCCACTGTATTGCCACTCTTGTTTGTACATATATTTGTGAAAATACACTTAAAATATCTGCAAACTCAGTGACTATCAACATAAAATTAAAGAGTATGTGAGCCCAAAAACTCATGAATGTGCATTAAATGTCACAATCTGAATTTCGTGGAAAAAAATTATGGTTCTTTGTAGCTTGGAATTGATGAAACCGAATTCGATATTTCCATCAGAACTGACTGTGCTACTATCGGCGAAGAAAAATTAAATGAAGAAAACTTGCATCGTCGATTTATGATTATTAACTAGCATATTTTTTGGATCACCAATATTAATTACTTGGCTTGAACTGAATAAAATCCAACGTAGGTATATATATATATATGTGTGTGTGTGTGTGTGTGTGTGTGTACGTGCGTGTGTGTGCGTGTATATATGGTATAAGGCTGCACTTGTCATAACATTGGTTTTATTTATATCTTGTACACTTTTAAGGGATTATATACTGAGAATTTTTGTTTAGCCTTAAAAAACATGCATATTCTAGTCTAAACAAAACACCCTGTTTTTTATGATTTACTTCTGCCTTCATTTCTAATATGTGGAGTTGGTCATAGATGGATAAAATTTCATGAAAGGGAAAAATCCTAACAACTAAGTACTTCATGGTTTCAATTAGCCCCACTAAGTTTAAGTTTATTAATTTTTGTAAAAATGAAACATAGTACAAAATTCTAAGGAATATGTTTTAAATATTTTTTTAATGTTACCAATATTACGTCAAACCAAGTCTCGCAATAAGCACTGGCTATCCTACAACCAACATGACGACAACACGCAAACGTTGAGAATTTGTACTCTAATTTTAATTAATAACTTCTAACGATGGTATTATTAGACAAAAAATATAATTTTCTCTACCCCATACCAATGAGTGAAACACGAGTACTAGTCGAACAGTTAAATGCACCTTTAAAATTAAACCATTTGCTTTACAATCATTTCAGTCGATGATGTTGGCTAAGCGATTGTACAAAAATAAATTTGGTAATTATGAAAATGATAATAGTTGAATTCAAACAGTGATATCAACTTACCGAATTAGTTTCATAAATATTTTGGAGTATTTATCGTTCGGTTAAAGGAAAAATATTTAAAAAACAGTGTGTGACGATCAACAAACCACTTTATTATATCAGTATGGATTATAAATTTACCAAACTTAAATGGTTTTTAACACAAAAATCATCAATAGTTCGCGTAAGAAAAAGGAAAGCAAAATTTAATAAGTACCGCAAAGAAGATCGTATTAATTTTATTACTTATCACAACTTAAAAGTTTATAATAGTTTCAGATTAATGTATTCATTTAAATTGAACCTAACTACAGGGATAGGTATATACAGTCTGATTGGTTGGAAGGCGAGTAACCTTTTCGGCTCACTATCTGTCCTCGAATTTGCATTGGTATTTCACATGTGGCCAACAGGTGTTATGCTCGTTATGGGCAAAGTTACTCGAAAATGGAATCCAAATGGTTGCTATCAACCATTTGCCCACAGCATCCTAGCTGGTACTATGAGTAGATTACCTTATGTTGAGAAGTTTAACTGTTGTCAATTGTCCAATTAAATAAAGAAAGTAAATTAATGTAAATTAATTTTAATACTTTTCCTTTACTCCTATGTATGAATTTGCCTTCTTAATACGATTAGGTTTCTTGAATTTTACTTAAAACTTGAATCAATTTATTCTAGCATCAAAAAGGATTATTTTTAAAAGTCAAATGCAGGAAATCGCCAATTGATACAATCATATCTATATTAATGGATTTTTTTATAAATTTAAAGTTAATAGATTACACTTAAACTTTATTAGAATTTCCACGTTACAATATTATAATTTAAAAATAACTGAGTTAACGGAAGTTATCAATATTGAGAATATTAAGATAATATAAAGCTCAGGATGATCATCACCAAAAATAATAATGTTTTTGTAGAAACATTGAAAATACTCTTAAAAAATTAATATTTAATTGACATTAGCCTTTAATAAAAATAAATTAAGTGCCACAAAACTTTTTCGACATTTTCGTTTTTATTGACAGACTTCAAACAAAATTGTTCCCTATTTGATGCATATGTATTATTTTTTAATACATACTGTGATCCCAGTCTGGCAATGAAGTTCAAAGGTGACTACAAGAATTCCTTCATGATGAAGAGTATATTCGCCGAATTAGGGTTCGTTTGGCTTGTCTTGATTAATTCTTTAGTTATACGCAGTGGTCAGGATCTGCGTGGTGGTCTAGTGGTGAGGATAAAAGAAATGTGGTTGATTATTATTACTTTAATTTATTTAATAAAGACTGCTGCTTTGACATCCTGACTAGAAGTCGCCAGACCATAGACAGTAAAGTGGACGAAGTTGTTCGATAGGAAATTACATATTCCTAATAGTGAAAAATAAATATTTTCTTGAAAGTCCCAAGAAAGAGTTGATACATTTCGTAAAAATAAATATAACCACTAAGAATTAAAACTTTTGGAACCTTGCAGTTTTCTCTGATGAATCGCGACATTGGCAGTTTAGCTATAATGAAATGGAAGGAAATATGTGTACCGAAAGCCAAAAAAAGTAATTTGGAAAAATATACCAGCATTTTAAAACATGATCTCCTATCTATGTTTTAATAAAACTTGCGTCGCGATGGTTTTATTTTCATGTAGAAAGGCGCACCTTGCCGCAAGATACAAAAACTATCCTTCGGAAATCACGAAAGAAGTAACGTATTCTCCCGTCACTAGGTTAATCGCTTAACATACGTGCAATGGAAAATATATGGTATATAAGAAAAGAATATTCTTTAAAAGTATCGCCCCCTCTCATTTAGAGGTGTAACAGTTGTAACAGTGTTATACAAACTAGAAGAAAGTCGTTGAATATTTTAAATGCATATTGTTGGTTTAGTATGCAAAAAGGGATAAAAACATTACGTGACAATAAAGAAAGTTTACCTAAATATTATTTTGTATGTATTTTACGTTTCTAAAACGGTTATTTTTGAGTAAACATTTTTATTTTTGTAACAGCTCATATATTATTCGCTTCATTTTAACTCAATATTTTAGGTATTTTAATTGTTTTTTTTTATTATACGCATAACGGTTCCGTCAATTAATCTTATGTTATTTTCACGTCTGCTTCAATGTAACTTTTTGATTATATTAAATGACAAAGTAGAGTAAAATAAGCAAAATAATTAAGTAGTATCGGAAGAAAATTGGCAATATCAAACATTTTAAAAACTCTTCAAATAATCTCATTACGAATGTTATTGCAAATAATGTAAAGGAATGAGTTGATGATACAACCGAAACTACGCGAAATATTACATATTATCTACATAAAACTACCTTTCAATTATAATGGAAGGAAAAAAATCTGTATTACTATAAACATATAAGAGACATATTGTGTGTAATGAAAAACAAGTAAGAGTAAGACAATAAACGTATTTATTGATAATACGTATTACTATAAACATATAAGAGACATATTGTGTGTAATGAAAAACAAGTAAGAGTAAGACAATAAACGTATTTATTGATAATACGTATTACTATAAACATATAAGAGAAATATTGTATGTAATGAAAAACAAGTAAGAGTAACACAATAAACATATTTATTGATAATCGCTTTCGCCAGCAACATGTACCTAATGCGGAGCGAACCGCATAATTGGACTGTTAAAAAGAACTTTACAAATGACATAACGTTCTTTCGTCAAACATTATCAACTTAACACCATCGGAACTGATACCCGTGAGTAATGGAATAGCCTGATTGTGGATGGTGATTTATGAGCGCCGATTCGCGTCCTATTAAAGGCACGCCGGGCACTCATTGTGGGCTACCCCGCCGCCTGCACTTCCCGCCCTCTATTATGTTCTCGAGTCAGCCAATTATAGCGCATCCTACCGGCTCGACCTTAAGTTGTCCGCGATAGTATCACAACCCGTCGGTCATAACAAACCTACACTATTTTTAGATTCTCGTTTGTTTTCTACACTTCCAATAGACGACAATTCCCTATCCGTCTATTACAGTTTTATAGTGCACAAAACCTAAATACAATATCGTGCGAAAAATTATGATAATTTCTAGGAGGCTTAAAAATTTGGAAACAAGCAAATTCCAAAAACGAAAACAAAGAGAAGGTCATCTTTTAAAATGATTGACGCTAGTTTATGAAAATTATAATTGAAAGCTCTAATCAAATAATAGTATTTAGAGTTAATTAAGACTTTTCAAATACAATATAATTTCTCGGAAGCCCAAAGATTGTGAGACAAAGAGAGTATTAAAGCAAAAGAAATCACGCCTGATAAATTCGTACTGAGAAAAAGTTGATCTAGAAAATTTATACTCTTTCCCATTTTTTCCATCAAAATATTCAGACAGAGTAAGCGAAAAGAAGTATTTTCACGCCAAAAATTACAGAGACACAAAAAATATGTCGTAAACTGTTCAAAATATGCAAATCCTTCAATAAAATACATTTAATCTTTAAGTAATTTTAGTAAACACTAAAAGTCTACGTTTTAAAGTGCGTTGTGAGCGAATATGATCATCCAGAGGTTATTTTATTCAAATCGTCGTTTATCACGTTAAATGTAACTTTATCACTTGTATTGATCACATTCACTCATAGTCAACCCTGTCAAACGGACATACACAAATAATACTTAGGAACGACATATAATATTTTGCGGTTTTTTGGTACAATAACCTGTGCTTAGTCTATGTTTCACGAGTTTGAGGCTATTCGTAAATATTTATATACATTGGTACATGTATAAAAATAGATACTAGGGAATTAGTTTAGATCTGTAATATCGTTCGCAAATTTCTAATTGATATTACTCACTGTGTACCATAGTTAGCTCTAACAGAGAGCTTAACCAGTTTTACATTACATAAGCGTGATTTTTCTTTGATCTCATTTTATCTTTAGTGAGGATGAAATCAAAACAAATACATTCGAACGGTCGCGCGCGGTCTCCGAGTCCGCAGCGAACTTATGTTTGTCAGTTTACTAAAACTAAAAAGACGGTTGCGCTTCCGTATTATCCTCGAGAGGGTGAGGTACGTCACCTCAGTAGCTCTATGAAATTAATTGCATGGGCACGCGTTTTTATATTCAACTGAACACAATTTGACCACCATGGGCACTTTGAGAAAAAATAAAACCCAAATACCACCTTCTTTCTGTATGACAAAAGGACGTGAATGAAATCGTGTGTGTTTCCAAAATAAAATTACATTAGTGTTCTACCGAAAAAAGGTAAACTTGTATTATTGATATCTAGTATGCATTTAGATAATAAAATCGACGAATCGACAGGAAAACTGATATTGTACTCGATTACAATAGTACAAAATCTGGAATCGACGTAGTAGATAAACTTTGCAGCGTATACATCACCCAAAGAAACACAAGAAGATGGTCAATGGTATTGTTTTATACTGTGATCAATATTGCAACTATAAATGCAAAAGTGATTTTTGAACACAACAATGAAAAAACTGTAATAAGACGAAAGTTTATTGAAGAAAATTCTTATTCAACTAAGGTACAGATATACTTTTTCCATTATTTCTCAATCAGTCAAACTGAGAATAAAAGAAATCCTCAAAATTTCTGAAATATGATCTTCAAACTAAGTTCTACATGTTGCAGGACGTTGTGGTTGTTGTGATAGGAAAAAGAACCACAAAACAAAGAACAGCTGCTTCAAATGTGGTAAACAAATATGCCTAGAAAATGTGATGGTTATAAGCCGAGAATGTTCAATGGTGACTAATGATAAATTAATTATTATAATAACCCTAAAATAGTTATAAGAAGTTTTTTTTTATTTTGTTTTCCTTTTTTATTTTATGAGAATTTAAATATAGCTATTATTTTTTTTTAAGTTTCATGAAGAAACGTCTGAAATTAGAAACGTGTGTAATTTTAGAGTTCTTATAACTTGGTGCTATTGATGATGAATATTGATTGATCTCAAAGATGATTATAGTTTGGCTATTAGTTATTAGGAATAATTAAGAAAATTTCATTTTGTTTTGTTTGTGTTGATTTATAAAGTTGATTTACGTCTATAGAGAAACAGTTTGAATTTTCATGGATTTGTTCTATCAAGTACAAATGAAAAAAAGGTAATGAATAAATAACTTGTTTATATTATTATTTACACAGATAAGGTTTCTTTTAATTATATGCTCCACAATGACAATATTCATTAGTTTTCATGAAGAAAAAGACACGTAAATTTGCGGAATCACAGACCGCGCGCGACTGCTTATGTTCGGCGCAAGGGTGCGACCGCTGGAAGGTTAAAGACTGTGTTTCTGGATACGGAGCATTGATGTCATGCGCCTGTGCATAAAATAATTGGTTGCATCGTTTTTGACTTCACTATGAAATGGCTTTTAGACGGACACATCGCACTGATGCTGTTAATAACATGAGAATCGAATGTACAGTATATTAAAACCACACTTTTACAAAACCACACTTTTATAACATTTATGTTATCTACATTAAATATTTATTTAGAAACCTGAATTCATTTACTATACCTAGATAATCATCACGAAATAAGAAAAATGAACGAAACATACGTAAATAATGTTGACCACTTTATTTAATGTTTTCTTCTTAAAAATTTCCAATAACATAATATTTAAAGTTTGACATATGTTGATAATTATTTGACAGCGTGAAAGTTTGCTTTGTTAAATCAAAGATTTGTCAAAGAAGGATTTTTTTTCAGACGTTTTAATTATAAATTATATGAACAGAATAGTAAAGTGGTCCTTCAATATTTCAGTGAACTTTACGTTGGTGAATAAATTGTAAGTTATATTCATGTATGTATATTGAGATGGATTTTTGAAACGTTATCTTTTAAAATGTTTGCCACTTTTAGGATACGGTATTCGCAAGGATATCTCGAATATGGTCTTTAACGTCTTTATCGTGGTAAATATACGAGCTAAATTTCTCCTTTAAAATCTGTTAGTAATTGCTCCATTTCGTATCTTCTCTATACTTCCTTTATTTTATTCTTTATACTTTATTTAACACTGCTTAAGAATTGGTTGCAGAGAATCCTTATTAAAAAAGTTTAAATTATAAACGATAATATGACAGCTGCAACAATATAACCCTGAACAGCAATTTGTTTCTATGCAAATAATAGATAACAATTGCGCATTTGAAAACTTTATGTAAAAAATCTCTTACTTGGTTTCCAAAGAGTTATAACAAATTTATTGGAATAAGTATTTTATTTTTAAATTAAAATTGATGTTGGATATGTTACCTACTTTTTTATTTTCCGAGATGCAGACAATAATTAGGTATTTTCTGTTACACAAACCTAACAAATATATTATTTGTAAAAATATGAGTAGAACAAATTAAAAATAAAACTTATTGATATCAAGGCAACAACTAAATACATATTAGATTAGCAGATCAATAAGCTTTGATAATAGGAAAAATCAAAAACTTTCTTACTGTTTACTGATTTTAAGAATATTTAGCAAAAGATTTAAAAGTACTGTATACAAAATTCCTTAATACGGATACCTGAAAGGTTCATTGCTTTTTCAATATAAAATTTGATAAGCCTTCAAACAACTTTAAAAGGTGGGATTGAAATCGTTGTTTCAAATCGTTGGGATATCCGTGATTTTTAATTAGAATTCAGAGGTCCGTAATGTTACCTGTATTTGAGTAACACACAATATTATATGATTTCATTAGCATTCATGCTTTATTTCTACATTTTTGTCATATTTATATACAACAAGAGTACTATATACAGCTATTTATAGAAGATGTGAGGAATAAGCTTTGGCTAAGTTTAATGTATTCATTTGAGTTCGTCCTTAGTTAATATTCATGAATATATTACGTCATTAACATTCGCATGCTTTTTGTCTCACGCTCAGCTCTGTGTGAGGTAAAGCACTAAGCAAAGATGACTCACCGCAATCTGCGGTGTGTATGGTAAGGTAATCCCTGTTTATTGAATTACATATGCAATTACCACTTAAGATTAGAAGGTATTGAAAATTTGTAATGAATTTATTTACTCTAACCTCTAAAATTCACATTAATTTAGGCGTACCTAATGTTTTGCTGCTGATAATGTATACGAGCATATGTTCATACATATTTCGGTCGAATTTTTTTAAAGTACATTTCTATAATAGTGACTAAAGATAAAGTAAATCAAACATAAATAAAACTTCACTTAACTTTACGAAAATTGTTTAGTTAATTTTTATTCACAACTAAATGAAACTACGTTATGTAATATTATATCTACTTTATTTAAATAATTAACCACGGCCTAAGTTTCGTTGTGTACCAACATCTTCAGGTGAGCAATTTCAAGGAATTCCCAAATATGGAAATGAATTTCTACAAAATTAACGACAAACATATTCAATGTTTCTGTAAACACAATTTTTTTAAATGAAAAATTTATATATAAAAACATTTTAATAAAATTTTCAGAATGGAAATGAATGTTAAATTTCTGATCATGCAATGCACGCTACATACTCGTACTATTATATCATCTAATGGAATGATAGCGCTTCGTGAGCCACATATTTTATTTTGAACTTTTCATCAGGCAAATTTATTCTCGGCCATTGAGCGCTAATTCTTTAATTACTAGATTCCACTATCTCAACTTGGGTAAGGGCAGCTAAGTTTCAATGACTAATTTTTATGAATTTTATAATATTTAGGTGTTTATATATCTTATAAAGCTTAAAATTATACCTAATACTTCAAATGTTATTTTATACACCAAAAACACTAAGCAAGACATTTCTCTTACACAGTGCCAATCTCGACTCGTCAATTTATATAATGCCCACATTTCAGATTTGTGTAGGTCTAACAAGAGTTTTGTACGAAACAAATTTTGTTTTCCTTTTAATTGAGGTTTTAAGATGTTTCTAAGACCATAAAAGCCTTATTTGCAGACACAGTTCTATTTATAATTTCTTTTAATATTTCATTTCTATAACTAATCCAGGTAGGTAAAATTACAGAGTGTGATAATATAAAATTAACTAATTTAAACAAAAAAACATGCCATCTGGCTTACATTTTTTGTACAAAGTATGTTTAATTTTGATACACAAAATTAATAACATGAGTGTACGTAATTCATTAAAACTCATTTAGAAAATTAAAGGCAAATTAATCTATTTATATTTTATTTTCTAAGGGTATTAAATATATGTTTACAAAACAAAGTACTAAAAGAGTGAATATATATGACGTTAATTTTGCAGAAATTCATTATTCACAATTAAATGAAACTACGTAATGTAGCATTATTTCTACTTTATTTAAATTCTTTAAAAAAACCTAGGTTTCATTGTATGACAAAATCTTCAGGTGGGCAATTAGAAAAGATCTTTAGGCGGTAGTTTCATTTAATAGTGTACTAAAAAGTAATAAATATGTTAACATTGGTAAAATAAATTTTAAATAAAACGACAAACAACAACTGTATTAGGATCGCCGAATCGTCACCGAAATCGAATAGAAAAAAAAACACGTCAAGTTCCGATGTTTACATAATTTTGTTTTGGAATTACCCCTGAACATTTCATTATATATATATACATTAAAACAATATATCCAAACCCAGTTCTGTTTGTATCAACACTCTATTTTATAATTTTTCTGTTCCTTTCAAAATTGACGTTAAATATGTTCAAGATCTACATATATTTATTTAGTGATTTAATTTTATGTAAAAATAACTAGAAATATTTTAATTATTTTATATATTATTTATCATATATTTCGATTCATTTTAACAATTTGCGGGACAATGTTAGCGCATATATTAAAATACAGAATAATGTGAAATAGCCTAAAGTATGCTTTTAAATTCATATTATTTAAACCGTTCTCCAAGGATAGAATTCTACTTAATAATGTCTAATTACAACGTAATAATCTTCCACAATTTGAGAGTCGAGTTTCACATAAAGTGCTGTACAAAGTTATGCGCATAGGTTTCTAAATCCTAAGTTTCTAAAGGGAAGTTAAATTTATTCATATTTTATTGAAGTCTCGCTACTTATACCATTCTTAAGTTCAAGCTTTGGTTATACAACTTCGGTACTTAAGGGACTTACTACTACTATTCTCGCCATAATAACTCAACTACTAATAAACTTTCTAATATATTCGCGATAAACGGTAAGTTTGCATTGCTTCTTAACCATTATAGTAAGGACATAGAGGCAAATATTTAAAAAACGTTAGAAATTATATCCGTTATTATATATCCGAAAATATAATATAATTCGTTAGACAGGTATGACTACAGAGACTAATGAATTATTATTTTAGTGAACCAGGAGTTATAGGAGTAAGTCTTTTAAGTTTTTGGATAACTTTTCTGTTTTACCAACAGATGATAAAAAATGTCCTTGAAACAGCACCTACTTTGTTGAAAACTTGATAATAGTATGTTCATAATTTTTTTTAATGAAACAGGCAATATTTATTATCCTATTTTTAAAAAATGAAAATAATACGAAATACATATTTAACATACCTTTTGGTGCATCATATATTCCGCGATTGCTGCTTATAAAAATATGTTATTAACAAGGTCAATTTCCAATTTTTGCAATCTTCTAAGAAACATTTTTAATTTCTTGTGAAAAGTGAAGAGAAGAAAATTCTTTAAAAAAGAAAGCTTTTAATATGGGCGTTCACATTGAGTTGTTGCATATGTATTTATTTCATCATACTCGTACGATCGGTGAAGAATTTAATTATTACATAATTTTTATTTATCTTTAATTAGAGTTTCATAATTAAATGTAACTACGTGATGTAGTATTATCTCTACTTTCTTCAAGTTCTTTACCACGACCCAGGTTTCGTTATATTACAATTTGAATGGATATATGCAAAATATTGGAGTTGACTGAAAAGTATTTATATTTCAATAATTCTCCAGAGTACGCTCTCGAACGTACCTTAAATATATTTGTAGACAGAAATGGACTTGTATTAAAATTTTTGCTTTCCATAGTTTTATTTTTCAACGAATTGATTCAAGATTTTACGTGCGATAAAAATTAATTGTTTAATGAAAACTTCAAAATAATCAAATGGCGTACTCACTCTTTCATGAATACCTCCACGAACACTGAATCGGCCAATGCTTGTGTGTGTGTACGCTTGGGGCGTACGCATGATTGTGTGCATGCATTCGTTCTTGTTGTGTGATAGACGCATATCCTCGCGCGCATGCTAACTTAACCAGAAAAGGGATTTTTTCTTTGTAATATTGTTCATCGATACTCTAATTCTCTTACATATCTGTAAACAAGAATCGAGTCCTTTACATTTCAGCCCAGAAACTGCTATTATATATCAGCAATTTGTTTGATTGTGCGAAAATTCTATGATTCTCCAATAGAAATTCTCAAAGAAGAAAACCCTTTTTAACTTTACGACCGTCACCTTGCTATTTTGTTTCCATCTTCTCCACTTGTAGTTTTTCTCCAACCCACCCACCGAAAATCTCTCAGCAATCTCATTTCATTGTAAATTACGTATTTCCTTTGCACTTTTTCCAACTTAATTTCTCTCCTGATATCTTAATTTTCGGATTTCTCTGCTTCGAATTATCTATTTAACACAATCCTTCCGTCTTCCTCTCACAAAATAATTATCTCTCAAAATACAAGACTATATCGTTTGCAATTCTATATAATAAAATGTTGAACATAATTTTATAAAGGTTTGTCCCAGAAAAAATTCTTGGATAGGTAAATTGAGGAACGAGGACATATAAATTGAGGAATTTTTTGTAATTTTGAGTTAAATTTTCGATTTCTTTGGTCTTTTTAATTACATTAATTTAACATTCTTTGCTATCTTTTTTTTCATCTTTAACTCACTTAGATGTAGATTTAAATATTATAATGCAAAAATTGAATCAGTTGAATAGGATTAACAAGATCTCAAAACTTAACAATTATTTCTTAACAATTAAACGATGCGGAAAATACTGGTTTACAAAAATGTCCAGAAATAAGTCCCCCCCATACGATTGTTTTTTTTGTCCAGGGAACGTATAAAATATGGAATAAATTTAATTCTTAATTAGATTCAGTTTAATATTTAGTTACCTGGAGACTATTTATCATTTTTTTCAATTTCGGTCAACCGATAAAATTGTTTATATGTTGTAGAACTTGTGCTACGGGGGTTCCGTTAAAACTTAATAACGTATATACGTTTAAAGTTAATACGATGTAAATTAGTGCCTCTTTCACAGGCGTTAAATTAGTGTGTATATCTCGAACACTACAAGACCTGGCATAATCCCAACAGTTTCCTATATATATTCCTATAATATTCTAGCGAGATCTTATCAATACTGTTTTTCATGATTTTGGTTAGGTAATTTTGAAAATAGGGGTCCGGAATGTACTGTTTTGTATAATGTGGTGCATATTTCTGAGGATATGCCAATTCTAAAAAAAAGTGGGGTTCCTTCTGAAAATACCACACAAGATATAGACAGTGCTTCAAATACTTATTAGATCCCTTTTAAAATTACCTTCTAAATATTTTATAGTATTAATTATTGCGAAATATGCGGGTTATATCTATTACTATGTCAAATTTCTACATCAAGCGATTTCTGAGAAAATCGACTATACCAGACAGACATAGATTATCTAAGTGATCTTATAAGGGTTCCATGTTTCCTTTTGAGTTTACAGAAATATAAGAAATATAGAATAGCACAAATCATTACTTTCAGTTTTAGAATATTGTCGTTGGCCAAATTTTCAGTAGAATACGTTAACAAAAGAACGTGACACAATTTTCTGCTAAAGATATATGTATGTGAGGAAAAATTCTTGACTAAATTAGGAACAAAATATTAATTTTCCATTTCACCTCGCGCTTTTCTTTTTCAACAGGTAAGTAGCAACATGGACATGGTATACTGGGCAGCTCTGACAGCGTCTTCTGACTTTTGGCATTGAGTTACGACACGTCGTAATTTCAAAGGTGGTATTGAAATATAATTTGATATTATATTTTAATACTACCTTTTAATAAACATTTAATGGGTGATCCAGACGTAAAATTTTAATACATTTACCACCATCTTGCTTTTTACGCCCTCCCATCAAGGACATATCACAATGCATTTTAATTCGAGGATCTAATGCAGATACTCAACTGGCAATATAAATTCATCTCTTACATGTAATTATGTTCAGATTAGGCAGAGAATCGTGATCGAAAGAAA